>JAWNOK010000061.1:0-2650280 GCA_035046005.1 Drosophila acutilabella
TTCTAGCTTCCCATTGTACTTTTCTGCCTCCACTCCTTACTCACCCGTATTTGACACCATTCAACATGCCACTCGCCAGCTCAGCTACGTCCAGCTGATAGGTCTGCTGGAGTCGGGTTAAAGCCAACGTAGTGCCCACAAAGTCCTCCTTGGTGGGGTAACTCAAGTTCTCTCTGTGGCTTTCAATAGCCTCGAGATAATCTACAGAGAACAGAGAGCACACAAAGTGTGTGTTTGTGTGTTAGTAAGAGATATCGTTAACATTTGTGGGCATACATACTTATGCGACTCGCCTCGTTCACCACATTGCTCTCAAAGGTATCCCAATCGCTGTGCAGTCGTTTGATCAATCGAAACGCATTCACCGGATTGTTGAGGTAACCCTCGATGCTGTCCGAGGCGCTCAGATGCTCCGCTTTAATGGCATCGATTTCGCTACAAGAACAAATTGTTGAAAATACCAAGCGGGATTTACTAAAATACGTTACACATTAATCAGTCTTTAAATTGTTTCATATTTGTATTCAATTTGCATAAAACCACAAAGAAATTTACATTTTTCAGCTATTAGTCTTGTGGTTTCTTTTTCTACCGGTAACACAATTCAGGTGTTGTCTCTTTACCTGACAAACAAATTTGAAAACACTTTAATACTTTATCATAGTTTAATTAATTAGAAGTTTATAAAACAAGCTAAAGAACACGACTGCAAAGTTTTTGCAAAAGTTTAGCGAAACTTAAATACTCTCACAGCTAAATTAATCAAACTTTGAAAGGCGAATTAGTCAGCGACGAAAGTATGTTAAATAAGTAATATAAAATCCTTTGAAACTTTTTATTTAGAGCTTTTAAACTGTTTCTAGCGGTTTCTGCTATAAAACTATTGATATTTAAAACTAGTTTCTTAGCATTACTGGAAAGTTCAGAGACTGAGAGACAGCTAACCTACTTTATAGCTTGATTTAATGTTATTTTCAATGTGGTGACAATTTTATCATGCACTCAGCTATATAATTATATAGGATTCGAGTCGTTAAATAATGAATGGTTTTATTTTAATCGCTTTTTATCTTTGAAACTTTTGTTTTCGAAAAGATTAATCGAACATTAAAGTAGCACCATAACTTTAAACGGCAAAAAGACTTGGAATCTTTCAAGTTGATTATGTGAGATTTTTATCGATTTTAACCATTAAGTGGTAGCACTCGTTTGTTCAAATCGTCCTACAATCATAAATAACAATTATCTCATCGTGTTCAATAGCTAAGTTTTTAATTATCTACAAATTATTGGGACTGCACTTAAACTCGACACATTTCGATCACCGAGTGATGTAAACTGTATCAAAACGAGTTTTTTAGTAAGACTAAAATTCTTTTATATATTATATACTTTTTTATGTGTGTATGTGTGACTTTATTTGTGCTAATAATTTCATAACGGTGCTTCTAATGAGTTTCAGGGCAGCCGGTTTGCAAAAGTGCGAGAGATAAACAAAAAAATAAAAGTGAATTATGAAATTTGTATATTAAATTTAAATCTAAAACAAAAGCCTGCAAAACGTTGATATTTATAACTGAATAATCACATAAACATCAGTAATTGACAGCTTGTATGAAGCATACAAGATTCGTTAAGAACAGTGGATATTTAAATATTATCAAGAAGATCTAAAGTGAGCCGAAAATGTCAAGAAAAAAGATACTTAAGTAATTAGCAGCTCATAAATTTTGAAATAAAACAAACAGTAGTTTTCGGTAGTTTTAAAACAATTAGCACTTGGAATTATTAATTTCTTAGTCTGTACTTTGATACTTTGAAGTCAGCTGTCTTGTCAACCGGTTAGCTGGGAATGCGAGATAAAATAAAATGTAATTAAATGAAATAAAATTGCTTAAAGCGGCCATCCATGACATTCAGTTAAGACCAAATCCAGCTAATAAAGTTACTTCCAGTCAGTAAAGTTTTTTTTTAGTAACTTTTGTTTTGACAAACAGTTTACAAAAACAAAACTTTTGTGGGGGTTGAAAACGACATTTTCATATGCTACACCATCAATAAACAGTTTAGTGGGCGTCAGTTGCTTATTAATTTTGAAATATTCATAAGGTCGAGTTTAGTGAGTCGCTGGATAAAGCAAAAGTGTTTAGAAATGGCCAATAGGCTGCCAGAGAAGCAGCTTACTGATCTCATTTTAATCAAATTAAATTTGCAAATTTAACCAGACTGGTATACGGGCACTGAACTCGGTTGTTGTTGTTGAATTTCGGTTTTTTTCGAATTTAAATTCTAGAAGAATTTAGAATTTAGTTGATTGCTTACCTTTGTAAGAGTTCCGCATGTTCCTTGATTTGGTTTACATAGTTTTGTAGCTCCGAGAGCAGGATCACCTCAGTGCGCAGTAGCTGCTCCAAGCTGCTGGTAGAGCTAAAAAACTCTGCACTGCTTAGAGCCAAGTGCCAAAGAAATGCCAAAAGAAACAGGCAATTCATTACTTCATTAAAGAATTAATTAATTTTTTAACGAATTAAATTAGAATGCCGTGCTGTCTACGCGTCGGCGATTCGTTGTCAACTGCTCGATGTTCGAGTCGCTGCGAATCTTCAGACTCGAAAAAGCTCTGAAGATTTTCGAAAAGCAGAGCTTTGGCAGCACAGCAATTCTTGTTGTGGTCAAAGAACTGCCCTCGAGGGTTTTTCCTTTTGATGCCTCAATGGGCACACGACTGTTGAATGAGGTCAACAAACTTGAAAGTTTTAAGAAATTAATTTGAATATCATAAAGAAAATCTGTGAAAAAACGATGGTAATTTATTGATTTAATATATCGTCTGGAGTTGTGGGAAATCATCAGTTGCCACAACTTTTCTTCCGCTACATTTAATTACTTTCACTTGACTTACAGTTGAGAGTCGTTGTCACTTCTCTCTTGACGTTTTCTACTAACATGCAAATGAACCGCTAAAACTTTGCCCGTGAACTTGTTTATGCAAATTGCCGGCAAATCTCAACTGGCTTCATCTTCTTCATCGTCTTTGTCTCTGTCTCATTCGCATCTTTATCTTCTGCTTTTTTTTGAGTTCATTTTGACAGCAGCTTAAGAAACTTAACAGAAAAATCACTCAAAACGAGCTTTTAGTTTGACTCAAACTGTTTAACCCCAGAAACATTTTTGGTATCAAATAAAGACCACAACTTTTTATCACTTAATTAACAACAATATAAATATACTTTTATTTATCTAATAATCTCATATTCCAACGAAATTTCGTTATCTCGCTGTACATTACAGGGTCGCGCAAATGTCTGTGTGACTTCGTGTATCCAAACGTTGCCAACTGCAAGGCAGAAACAAATTTTCATTTAATTAGTTATCTATGCATTTTATGTGTTACTTTAAAAATTCATTTAAAGATAAAGTTAGATTATGTTGTAGCTTTTTGTCTATTTATATGACTTTTTTATTTTAGGAGTGCACTTATTTTAATCAATGTTGATTAGATTTAAATTAATCTGTGGAGTTCCTAGAATTAATTATTGTTGAAATACTTTAGATATCGTAACTAAACTTATACGTCATATGAATGGCCTTCTTTCGGTAAATTGTGACTCAGTTTGGTCATGATCGAGTAAGCTTATTATAGAACTAATAGAACCAATAGAACTAATTGGGTGGTTGAAGGCGTTGCTAGGTGAAATGTTGTGTTTAGTGGGCTAGCTTAACTAAAGTTCCACTTAATGCATATTTTGTATATTATAATAATTATACAATAATTATCTGTGATCAGTCCGCTAAATCATATAGCGCCCATTGGGTTAACCAGCAGAAAATCAGTAGATATTTTGGGAAAACTGCTGATAAATAATTATCTAAGAAAGCTCATATATTTACATACTCTGCCTAAATTTGGTTAGAAATAAAATACTATATCATTTGGCTATAACAATTACGTTAAGTCTAAAATAGCAGTTGACATAGAAAACTCCGTTAAATATGGGCAATCAAAAAAGACCTAATAATAATATATGACATTATAAATGCTTGATAATAACTAGTAAGTCGGCTTACTTCACTGAAATTTCCTACTATTTTTCATAAACTGATTTCACAGAGCATTAATAAATATAGACTAAACTAAAATAAGCTCTGCTTACAGTTTGTAATCATTAATAAGTGATTAGGGCATTGAAAATACAGTCTAAGTTATGAGGTAAAACTGTATCGACTACCCTATTAAATTTAAGTTAATAACTTACTCCATTTGCTGCCCTT
The DNA here is from genome assembly GCA_035046005.1 of Drosophila acutilabella. Lineage (NCBI taxonomy): Eukaryota > Metazoa > Arthropoda > Insecta > Diptera > Drosophilidae > Drosophila > Drosophila acutilabella. Next base: position 4,273 of record JAWNOK010000061.1, read on the forward strand.
GAGGACTGGACAGCCCGCGTGCTTGGTGCGAAAGTCCATGTCGAGGGAGCGATGCAGATTGTACCAAAACAAAATGTTGCCTAGCTGCGGTCGTACAGCAAAATTGAGAAAGGGAAATGCTGTGGCTCCGCCCTGCTCCACATCCGACAGCTGCAATATGAAAGAGTATATAATTTGTACATGACAAGAGCAGGGAATGGGGAGGGGTAAACTCACATAGAAAATGGCTGTGGCAATGCGGTTACCCTCCTCTGCCGGGTAGTGACGGGTATCGCGAAAGAAGTCCCAATGGGGCTCATAGTGTCCACCGACGCCATAATTGGCCACCTGCAGTTGCTCACAGTAGGTCATATCCAGTCCGGTGGCATCGTGCAGATCACGCAACATATGCTCCATTATAGGATGCGAATTGTAGGCCAACCAGGCATTTTTGCTGACACGAAATGCGGACTTCATGCGTTGACCTCCCGTCATTTGATTGACCGTCGAGCGTTTCATGTGCGGCACAGCCATTTTTCGCAGCTCATCGATTTTGTGTTTGCTCAACATGTCGTGGTAGGTCACCACGTACGGGTCCAAGCTATGCTCCTCCAGCTTGAGCGGTGCCAGCAGCCTGTAGGCGTGTGCTCCACGTGCTAACCTGCAGCGCAAAGGACGCAGTTGGGTGGGGGAAGCAATCACCTCACCCCTGCACACCTTTTCATAGTGGGCAAATTCCCGTGTGAGCTGTGTGTTTGTGTATTGGTAAGTGAATGTGAGTTAGCGTCTAAATTTAGCGTCATCAGCAGCAAACTCACTTTGTAGCTATCCGTATGGTGTAGTTGTGCCGCATCCGATGTTTCCTCGTTGTCCTCCATTTTGGCGGCCTTGTCACCCACATGCCAGTTACGTATACGCGATGGATCCAACTCAAGCACACGCTGACTCAGTTCATATGCCGTGTCGAAGTCACCTAAAACATCGTTTTGTTAAATATACATGAAATTCGCCGATTACTTGACTGCGCTCTGCTCACCCAATTGGAATAAACTCTTGGCTACCATCTCCATGTTGTTCACAATCGTTGGTTCAGTTGCCGTGATGTGCAGGGACTGCTGTTGCTGCTGCTGCTGATGCTGTTGGCGTCGCAAGCGCTCCATGGACTCGCGCAGCCAAGCTTTGGTGTTGTTGTAGTCCTCCATTTCAAAGAGTTGTTGACCCAACACAAAGCAATCCTGCCAGCTCATGTCCGTGCTAAAAATAAAGGCGGCAGCATAAAAATCTAAATGAATATGATTTGGGCGTTTTAGCTACCCAATGACAGGGGTGGATTGTGGGGTAAGTATAAGGCCTAACGGGGCGTTAAATAAATTTTATGAATGCACTGTGCTTAGCATTAGAAAAGTATTGTTTCTGTACTCGTTTACGTTTTACTTGTTGAGTGACTGATCCCTGGGAGTCTAAATGGTAAGATATAGACTGCTGTAAGTCTATAGCGCACTACAAAATGGCGGCAAATGTTGTGCTGTCAAACTTGAGATTAAGTTTGTGTGATATAAAGTCGTTTAAAGCTAATAAATCTTGTCTTTGTTTGTGAAATCAAAACCAAGCTCACTGAATTTTAATCAAGTGTTGAAATGAAAAATGTGTTGAGCAAATTTAAGCTTTATGTAAATAAAAAAAAATAGTTTTTTGTCTTGTTGTTTTCAAAATATAATTACGCTACATGAAAATGTGTTGAAAGCTTTTTAAAAGCAAACTTTTAATCGACGCAAATCGTTTTCCCCTCCACCTTTTAAGTCCGCTCCTGTACTTCATGGCAAAGTGTTAGTAACACATGTATGTGTAGCACTCAATGTATTTCAAGCCTGACTGGTTATTGCTTATTTGAGGTAGGACCTCTACTCACCCGTATTTGATGCCATTCAGTATGCCGGCAGCAACTTGGGCAACGTCCAATTTGTAGGTGCTCTGGAGTCGAACCAACGCCAGTGCGGCACCATCGACATCCTCTTGACTGGGAAAATTCAATCCGTATTGTTGTGTTATATTAAAGTCTGTAAGGAAAATTCAAATCAAATTTTGCAATTCCACATCATAAACATTTGATGATATTGATTACGGATTTGGCTGCTCATTTGCTGGGCTCGACTTTCCAATTGGGACCAGTCCGTGTGCAGTCGCTTCATCAGACGAAAAACATTAACGGGATTGGTTAGATAGTTCTCAAGGCCCCGTGCAGCCAATGCATGTTCAATTTCGATGGCAGCCAACTCTCTGGGGGATCGGATCAGGTTATTAGGATTTTGGGTTTAGACGGGTTTAGAACAGCTAATCATAAATCGGTCGGTATCGCTACCAGTTTGTGGGGCTTTTGTGACGTTGGTAGTCATATTGTATAATAACGTAAATAAGAACCCCACAGTGTTTTTTGATAGCGCTGCTTTAATTAATTCTAATTTATTTCTGATTCAAATACATAAAACTTTTTTTTACGATCTAAACAGCAAAACCTAAATGCAAAATGAAAGCGAAATGCTAAATGTTAAGTTTAAAGTTTAAGAATAGTTGATGATTTTATGAAAGACAATACCCGAAACCTAAACACATAAAACTACCAACCGGTTGATAACAGACACCAAATACAATTCAAGGTGTTCACAATCAAAGTACTCACTTTTCCAATTGCTGCAATGTAATCCGAGTCTGAGCCAACTGTGAACTCAAGTCGCTCACCAAAGTGTGCTCCGTTTGAAGTAGTTTCTCTAGTCCTGTGACGGAGGAAAAGTAATCCGATGCTTGGCAAAAATAGCCATGGCTGGCCAGAAGTAATACGGCCAAAAGCCTTAAACTTTCATGCATTTTTACTATTTTCCACTCCGGCGTATACTTAATATTAAGCTGCTCGACTTATAGCTTAATCCGCGTGTTTATAACGGCTTAGAATTTAACGGCGGGTATTTATAATATTTTTTGTTCAATTTTTGGCATCTGCGGCTCAACGCGTCTCAGAATCAACTGAAACATCCCGAGAAATCTCACGACGAATAAAACCAGCGGTGACAGTCGTTTTGGCACATTCGATGCTGAGATCGGCGTCGGCTTAGACCGGGTGCTAACTACATACTGCTGCTGCCAATATTTGCATAACCAATTGATGTTTGTCTATGGATATGTCGAACTCTCGACATGGAGACATGTCTTTGTCTATCGGGCATAGACTATTTAAGCCCATTGTGAGGCACTCTAATGAAGAGCATACGAGTTTCATAGCGATTAAGCATGTTTTATGGCTTTGCCGAAGCTGATTTAGTGATGCTTATCATGAGCTCGTTTCGGGCTCTGACCAGCCCCACAGTTCTACATCTCTTTCTCTCTCACGATCACAGGCGCTCTCTCCCTCTCTCTCTGTCTCTCTGTCTGTCGTCTTTCCTGCTCGCTCTCTTTTCGAACATATATCGTTACCATATTCGATCGCTTATTAATTCAAGCTAATTAACTGCGAGTCGTTTGATATTTAATATTGCAGTCGCACGCAAGTTGTTGTTGTATTTAATAGTGTTGGTTAACGCCGAGCCAGTTTATTATACTTGATTTTTTTGAATATTCAGATTGGGTGTTCCGATGTTCTGACATAAATTTAAACGTTTTCATAGTCTCGCGGAAGTTTTATAAGTCAATAAAGTTCAGAAAGAAATGTCACAAATAATATTTTTAGTATTTTTTAATTTTAAAATATAATTATAATATTATAAAATTTAAAATATATTTATTTAACCTTTTTACAGGGTATATTTAGGGTACCAAGCTTAGTCAAAAACATTACAGAAATTCAAAAAATTATTGCGAAATTTATTGCAGAGCAGAAGCTTCGATCTATGAATAATTCATGAGTTTGGCTTAAAAAATTCCATGATCTATAAATCTTCTGCTCGGATTACAGGGTATATATCGGGTTTAGAATAAGCCATTAATATTGCTGCGCATATACAGGGTATTATTAGTTTATGATAAGTCAGTGATTTTATTGTGTTAATTAACGATCAAGTAAAATTCATTATAACAGCTATTGTATTTTTATGCTTAATTCGTCAGTGATTTAAAGTTTGTCTCAACAACTGACTTGTCACATTTTCGCATTAGTTTTATGAGCCAATATTTATTTAAACTATTTCCTGCTGCTGCTAGGAGAGAACAAGATTTGTCTGGTTCCCAGACAAAGTGTCGGCGTTATGCTAATTATACCCGAACTTTGTTGCATAAACATTTCAATTTGTTTGCTCTTTAATTAAATACCAAAAAAAAACAAAAAAGTGACCACGCCCCTTTGAAATGAGCAATAAATGACAGACGAGAGTCCATGAAACCCAATGATAAGTAAACATCGCAGTTTTTATTTCACATTTGCGGCAATTAGCAAAAGATTAAAGAGCATTAAAAACATCAGGTTCTCATTCATTGCACTGCATCACTTCAGGTCTGTCCAGAGAGCTGAAAAGGAAAAGTTGATTCAGAATTGTAAATAGAAAGATAAACAGAAATGTGTGCACTTTAAGAAATAAGTGGTACTTAATAATTAATAGGAATTTTGTTTGAAATTGCAGAGTTTGCCTAAAATGTGCATAGAAATAAATATAAGAGAAACTTCTTTGATGTTAAACTTAAAGTAGTCTTTCTTAAAGGAGTATAAGTCTTACTTATAAATTTTTTCTTTAAAATAAATGTTAAATAACCCGTTTTGTACAGAAATTCTTTAAAATGTTCTGAGAATCACAACACACTTTGACTTTGTTGTTTTTATGACCTACAGATTTTCTGCGTAAATTCGCTGACTCGATTTAATTTAATTAAGCAACAATAAAATCGAACTGATAGTATAAAAATCAATTCATTGGTATTTAAATTTACATGCTTAATTAATGCTTATTAATCTTTCTGAGTGTACTTACACAACTGCGTGCCCAGTAAGACGGGACAGACAAGCTGGCGACTCCGATAATCCAGTCTTGGCAACTCGTTAAGACTGCGGATGTGCCAGAGTAGAACGGAACCCCGTGGGACATTCACGCTTAGCTCCAACTGTGGAAACACCAAGGAACCGCCCAGCTTAGACTCTTGTAGCTAAAAGATGGAGTTGGTGTGCGAGGGGGTGTAAGATAATAGCCAATTAGTGACATATTAGCTAATCATTTCATTAAAATGACTCACTTGGAGCATTGCCTGTGCCGCATGCCACACATTTGCCGTCGTGCTCGGTGGCAACTCTGGTGCCGTCACGTGCTCGTGACTGTGACGACGTGCTTGCCACAACTCTGCACTTGCAACACTATCCAGCTGATATCTGATGCCACGTAACATTTTCTGTCCCAATTTACTCACTACCATTGGGTCAAAACTCAGTGCCTCTTTAACTTGACCCTCTGGGGGTTTATCATCCAATCGACTTAGCAGTTTCTCTGTTTGCCTGCTGCTGAGCACATCGTGATAGAGCATTATGTATGGATCCTCGCTTAGCTGTTCCAGGCGTAACATACGTAGATTTGATACATCTTGACGACACTCGGAAAATCGACTTCCTGTTGTCACCTGTTGCGTTGCCGCTCGACAGAGCTCATCGGTAAGCAACTGCTCAACCGACTTGGTTTGCTTAAAAAGGCCAAAATAAAGTAAGCTATTTTATTAGACTGAGCAGTTTTGTGTAAATACTGTTATTGAAAGGGCTAAAATTCTACAGTCGCATTGCACGCAATAGTTACGCAAATTTACGCTAGGAATTGAGGAGTTTCGAAGTTCTTACGAAAGTTATATCAGAAAGACACGAAGGGTGTTAATGAGGAATTCTGGTGTGTAGTGCTTCTTGGGGAAAAATTAATTGGAAGTAGGAAATACACACAAAACTCAATTGGAGTCGAAATTTTCTATCTTTACAATGAATGTAAGTTCAAAGTAGCTTAACAATTTTTAGTTAACTATACAAGCAACAAGTTAAGTTAGAAAATTACTAAGAAATTTAAGAATTTGTGCTCAAAACCTGGAGTATTTAGTTAGTCCAGCATACCCTGTGCTAAGGTCAATTCTAAGTTTGTTGCAAATTCTTTTACTTTCAGCTTTACTTTGAGTCTTACTTTGGACTTTCGTTTAGTTGGTAGTTTCTTTCGGCCTTGGCTTATGGCCTGTTCAATCGTGGCCTTGGCTTTTAGCACTTTCTGCCTGCTGGGTTGTAGTGAAAGAAGTTCTTTAGCCGTTTCCAAAGCTCGCTTGAATTCACCTGAAAAACGCACAATTTATGCAAACATTTTTATAAATTTTATGCATTACAATACAATTGGAAGTTGAAAACACACCTGCACGATAATCCATATTCAGAGAAGCTTCGAGTATTTGTACTTTTCCGCGCTGTTCTTCGCTGACTGAGAAAACTGTTGCATTACCGCCAGCTGGCAGTTTTCCCATGGCCGTCTCGAGCCAATATTTGGCCACGGCGTAGTCACCATTGCGATCTGTCATGCGTGCCATCTCAAGGCAGTCGCTCCAGGACATAACAGACCTTTAAAAAAACAGACTTTTACTTTGCTTTACTTTACTGTTGGCTTAATGTACACTACCCCAGTTTGAGTCCATGCACTACACCCAGTGATAGTGTGTTGGGTTCCAGTTCATAAACCGATTGCAAACGCAGTAAGTTCAGCAGCGCAGACTCGTAATCCTCCTCGCTGGGCAGCTGTAGTTCCACATCAATATCTGGCTGGTTTTTGGCTAGATTTAGTGTCTCATTTGCTTGCTGTTCGATTCTCGGCCAATCGCTGTGGAAACGCTTGAGTATGGTGAGTACATTCAATGGATTTCCTATATACTCCTCCACTCGATCTCCCACTCTCTGATGTATCTCTTCTATAGCGGATGTCTCTTTTTTGAGCATCGTTAGTTGCTCTTCCAATTCTTCTATGTATTCCCGTAGGGTATCGATGAGAGATGTCTCTGTGGCAACCAGTTCTTGCCAATCATTCTCGTTGCCGGCCTTAACATCGCTAGTGCCGACCACAAGTAAGCAAAGCAAACACAGAATTCTTTTGACTTGAGGCATTTGCATAATTTTGTCAGCGTTTTCGATTATTTATTTTTATCTTTCTTTGTTGAGCAGGTCAATGGCTTCTGTACACATTTGTCAGCACACAATGGCTAATTATTCCGTAAGCTAGAGTTATAGTTATATAAGGCAGCGAGTGACCAACCGGCTCGACCGTTCCAGCTCAACTGAATCTCAAATTATGAATCTTTGCTACATCATGCGAAAGGTGAAAAAGCTAAATCTTATCTGTCTACTTCTTCGATCTCTTTCACCTTGTGGTTCTCTTCTTTTTGTTGTAAAAAGGCAGAGCTTACAACAAATTAAGAGCATAAAATAGTGAAACATTTAATGTTCATTAACTGCTGTCGATTGAATAATTTTTAAAGCATTTATTTAATATTTAATTGCTGTCAAACTCTGCTGAATGCTATTTTTAATTTTAAATATTTTACATTTCGCTGTCCTTAAGCCTTTATTAAATATTTAAGTGGCAAATAATCCTGCTGTTAAATACAAAAAACTTTTTAAAACCATTACTGCGCACTCGGCCTCGGTTAAAAGCTTCTCGGAATTGTTGGGCAAAAATTGAATCCGTTGCTTTTGGCACTCTGCAAATTTCTGGAATATTATAAATATTTTTAATTTGTAGCACAATTTAAATAGTTTATTTTCTGCATTTAAAAAAACCTTTCAAGTCTTTTCAACACGTTCGAATATTTATTTTTATATCTTTACATTTTTATAAAATAAAATAGCAAAGTTAAACAAACATAACTTTAATTAATAAATAAGTAAAAAGATATATAAAATTTCTGTAAACGTTAGTTAGTAGCCGGCAATAAAAATTAGACATTTAACTTGCCCTTCACTTTTTTATTACCTTTTTTACAGTCGAGCAAGTACAAGCTTCTTCTCTATGTCAAGTTTAATTGCCAGCGAATCATTGTTTTTGGGCAGGGCCTTAAGGACTTGATAATTAAGCTTTTGAGCCAACTTCAAATTGCCCAATTTCTGCAGTGCTGGCACCAGCTCTTTAAGCACTGAAACTTTGTCAACTTTAAGGAATGAATAAGTATTATGAGACAGACGGGATTGTGCCTCTAGCAGCCACTCGGCAGCAAAATCATAATATTTCAGTTGACTTAAACTAGTACCAATTACAAAACAATCATGGGCACTGACTGTATAATTCACATTTCTAATCTCATCCGCATAGAGCACATCTTTAGCCAACTCTGCTGCGGTCAGATCGTTGGAATCCTGTGCCTCTACCAGAAAACTGGCAGCGTCGAGCACATCCTTTTCCGTGGGCTCATCAAAATCGATTCCCTCTAACCTCTTATAGGTTTCTTCTCGATGTTGCTGAACTGTTGAATTACCCGTGATGACATCGATGACACTATGCTGCCAGTTGTTGACAAGGCGCGTAATTGTGATGAAGGCATTCAGTGGATTTCCATAGTATTGCACAGGATCTATCATGTTTTTGTGCATCAAGTCAACTTGGTCCAGAAATCTACAAACATTTTGTACAGTAGTTATTTTATTATTAATCTATAAACCTTAACTTTAGCTACCTTTGGATATTTTGCTGCTGCTTTTGCACGTTGGCCACATATGATTCCAGCTGCTTGAGCAAGATTTTCTCCACATTTAGCCATTCTTGGTAGCCATTGCCAGCATTAGCGTTACTTAAGGCTAAAAGCGTAAAAAACGTTAACAGCAACGCACTTACTCGACACATTCTAACTCCGTTGCTTAACAACTCCAACTGTCACTTTTTACACACTGTCTAGAAGTAGGTCCCACAGCAACATATTAACTTGGCCAGCTAAGTCAACGTTTACACAGCTGGCGGTTAATTTTTTAACACTCTGCACTCATTCGACTGGCATAAAAATGGTTATTTACACAAGCTGGGAAAAGAAATTTAAAAAATTTAATTTAGTTTAGTATTAAGTATTTTTAGCACTAGATAAAGTTATTAAACTGCTTAGACTTTTATAACTTAATCAACAACTGATTGCATTTTTCAATAAGTTATAAAATTTGCATGTTTATAAACAAATTTGTTGGCACAAAGTCAAGTCAACAAATAATAGTTTTCCGCCATAACTGTTTAAATTTGGCCAACAAGTCATTCAGTTTTCTGACGTCGCGTGTAGACACTTACAACTACCATGTTGCTGCTAGCCAAGAACTCACACAAGAAACCAGTTAAAGTTTTTAAACCCCGAGCTTTCTTTCTAAACTCTTCTTTATAAACAGGTTCTGCTTAATAAACAAACGACTCGAAGATGTTATATAATTTTATATTTTTACATAAGTCATGACCATAGAAGAGTTGCCTATAGGTTCAGCAGACTCAGAGGTCATTTGGCCAATTCAGTTGATGTTTAGACGTGTTTGAGAATGTTTCACTGGGGAGCTAACTGGAGGCACTGCGGAATGTTCTTCGTGTTCTCCGTGTTCACTTTGCTGCTGTGGAGTGGAGTAAATGGCGAATTTTACTCATCGATACACGCAATGTCCAAGGTCTTTGGTTATGAGCAGAAAATGTTGCAGAATATGCAAAAATTCATTGGTGATAATCAAAGTAAATTGGATTTTCTAAGAACGTAAGTTGAACACATACACACAGACACACGTTTACCAAATGAAAATTGAGAGCTAGAGGGGCAAATGTTGAGACTAATCAACTTTGATACTACAATTCAATCTGCAAAGCACAGGCGATTGGAGGAGTTCGAGCGTGAACGTAACGAGGCATTGCAATGGGGCGTGGCATACTTCGAGAGTCCGTTGAACAAATATTTGCTAAGCAAACGCCTGACATTGGATTGGCAACTTATTGCGAATCTCATGGCAACCGCAACGGGCGAAAGTGAGTGCCAAATCCATTTATGGCCAAATTTCATTAAGTAAACCTTGCTCTCTCCCTCTCTTTATGTGTCCTGCTATGCACTTCCGTTCCGATTTTGCTTACCAGAGGCACTTTCCCGACTGCATCAACAACGCCGCAAAAAGCACATGCCCAACGATAGGGAACTGGAGGGTGCCATCGATGGTTTACTGCGTTTACAATCCGTTTACAGACTAAAAACGAAGCATGTGGCTGCAGGTATTTTGGATGGTGTGTCCTATGAGTATGTATACATCTGTTTTTGAGTGAAAACCTCACTTAACATCACTTTATCACCTTTATCAAAGCACTCAACTGAATGGCCAACATTGTCTGGATATTGCACTGCAAGCCATCCGAGATGAGCACCTGCACTTGGCTCATGCCTGGCTAATGGAGGCCCACAATCGTCTATCCATTAGCGATCGATCTCAGCTGGAGTCAGTTATTGCAGAGCTACTGGCCCTGGTTAGAGCCAAGCTGGCTATACATCGGAGTGTTAATGGTACTTTGGATGACTTTAATTGGGAGCAAAATCCTTTGGACTTACTGAATGAGCAGGAGATTGAGGAGCATCCTGTAAGTAACACATCTAAATCTAAACTGATCAACATTTTATTAGTTTAATATAATTTAAATAAACTCAGCCCTTGCCCGAGAAGTTTGAGAACTTGGAGGGCTTTGAGCTCTATAGCCACACCTGTAATGGTCACCTTAAGGTCCCACCGAGTGACCAACGTCACCTGCGTTGTGGCTACCTGACGGAGACACATCCCTTTCTGCTGCTGGCACCCATCAAGGTAGAGGAGCTGAATGGTAATCCGCTGCTGCTGCTCTATCATGACGTTATTTATCAGAGTGAAATCGATGTGTTATCAGGGCTGGTACGCAATAAAATTCAGCGTGCCACTACTGTGGGTCACAACTCATCTATTGTGTCAAATGTACGCACAAGTCAATTTACCTTTGTGGCCAAAACAAAGCATCAGGTATTGCGTACCATCGATCAGCGTGTGTCGGATATGACTGGTCTCAACATGGGTACGTTTGAAGATTAAAGAATCTACTTTATTTATATTAAATAACTAAATTTCTTAACAGACTTTGCGGAGGACCATCAGTTTGCAAACTATGGCATTGGTGGACACTATGCCGCACACAACGATTGGTTTGCCTCCAATGCTGTAAGTGAATTCCAATCAACAACCAATATAACTGTACTTAGATCTAATATCCTTTGTAGTTTGAAACCAATCAGGTTTATTCTCCCGAAATGGGCAATCGCATGGCCACCGTGCTCTTTTATGTAAGTTCACCAGTATTTATTTCTATCGTTGTCCAACACTCACAATAAACACCACATTAAACACAGCTCACTGATGTGGCACAGGGCGGTGGCACCGCCTTTCCCTACCTGGGGCAATTACTAAAGCCAAAGAAATATGCTGGTATGTTTTCCTACGACCCGTTAAGCTTTGTCCCCCATTTTCCCCCATTTTCATTTCGATTTTTGCTCATTTTAGCTGCCTTTTGGTATAATCTACATGCTTCGGGCGTGGGAGACATTCGTGTTTTCCATGGTGCCTGTCCAATTATAGTTGGCTCCAAATGGGGTAGGTTAACTTTAGCAGTCACTGTTAATCTATACTAAAATCAACTTTATTTCTAGTGTTGAATCGCTGGATACGAGAGCATGATCAATCAGATCGACGCCCCTGCGACCTTCGGGATGATTCAATAATACAAATGTCTTAGTAAAACTTTAAAAACAAATAAAAATAGTTTTAAACAAACTTTATGTCTTACGTAGCTAACATTTTTATTAGTTTACATTTATTTATATATAATTTTAATTATTTTTTTAATATACAAAGTAATAAAATAAAGGTATTTGTTTCCCTTTCATACTAAAAACTTTTGGTGAACGCATTCCTTGCTAAGTATATCTTCCCAGACTCGTAAGAACTTGGAATTGGCATCAAAAAATGAGTGCAAAATTTGAGCAGCTTTTGATACCAAATTAAAGGGGAAACATCATAAAAATTGACAAAAATAAAATGGAAATATTGAAAAAAAATTCAAGTTCTTTATAATTTTTATGAGAATACAATAAACTTTAAAAAAGTGTTAAATATTATATCATTTTGTATAATTTAGGTATGGTCTTTCTAACCTTTATATTATAATTCGCCACAGAGTGCTCATAGGCTCATAGTAGAACTTTACAATAAAAGACTTTTTGAATTTCATTACTTACCTCCGTAAACATACAAACAATTAAAAGACAAACTGGTTTAATACGCGAAGCCACTCAAGTTGAGTTGACCCCCTTTAAATAGTTGACTTTATTGGTTTATGCCAGTTTTACATTCATAATCCATCTAATTTAAATTCAACATTTATATTTCTTGACTTTTTGTTTTTCATTCTTTTTCTTTTGTTTTAGTTTTTGCCTTTGGCTTGCAGCTGCAAGTGCCTAAAATATTCATTCAATTACAGACTGTCTGTCTTAATGTTTACAATAATAATTATAATATGTGTGTATTTGAGTTAATTCAATATGATTTGCAAAACAAACATTTATTTTAAAGTATTTGATGCTAGCAAAATCTACTTTTCGCATTGATATATAATTATGTGTATAACATTTGAGACATTAAAACAACAATGCATTCAAACATTTATCTTTTTTTGTTTAATACTTTTTTTTCTATATTTTATTGTTTTTTTTAATGGTTTTTTCTTGCGTCTTTGTTGACTGCGCTTTTTTCCATAAATAAAATAGTTCAGTTTAGTTTAGTTTGCAATTTTAGTATTGCGTTTTAAAGGACACCGAGTGAAAGTTTTTTTTTTTACTTTTTTTAATCTTTTTGACTATGCAGTTAGACTTGTGTATAAAGTTCATTTAAATTCGCTTTTTTTTGTAAGTTTTCCATATGTTTTCTTTATTTTAGCATGGTGGGCATTTTGCTGCTAGTTTTGTTTACTCATTTTCATTTTTTGTTTGTCGTTTTAAGTGCACAGGTAAACACTTCCAAAGGGATTGTCTTATAGGGTTCACATTTTACATACATCAATATACAAATAGTTGTAGATAAATATATATATGTCATGTATATATGCTTTTGTGCTTGTAAGTATATTTATATATATATATATATTTATGTATATTGTTCAGTTTGATAAACACACTTAAAATGTCACTAAATTTTACATCTTTGCATTAAATTGTTTCATTTAACTTAAATTAAAACTCTTCACCTGCCTTCCTTATGTTTATTGAAATTACAGTTTCTTCTATGTATATTTTTAATTACCATTTTCATAATCATTTTATTTATACACCTATAAACACATTTATTTAATTTTGGAACACTGTTCACATCAATATTGATATATGTATGTATATTTTGTATACTTGTACTAATATGTACTCTTTGTTTTATGTTTTAAATATATAATTCTCATAAATTTGATTAAACATTTACTTGCTTTGTTCATGTAATTTGAGTAAGTTTTGATATATTCGCACATTTTTAAGTAATTTGTTATTTAACTGCAATATGTATACTGTTTATATATATATTTTCTGAAACTCACATCAAGATATATTGCCCATTCAGGGACGATTTTAATATGCATTTACTGTTGCTTTCTCCTCCCACTCCCAAGCCGTTTAAATTTAACAGCTTAGATCTCGTAATTGCGAAATTTATTGGCCACATCTGTGTTCTCAGTGCCCCACTCGGCCTTCCGGTTGCCATAGTAGAGGGCGGCACCGCCCTCCGAGGCGCGCCGATGGGCGGGATTTGGGGAGGCAGCGGTCAAGCCACCGCTGCTGCAACCAGCACCAGTACCCGGTCCAGCTCCAGTTCCGGCCTCGGGTAGCATGCGATCCTTGGTTTTGGGTGTGGCCCAATGCATGGACTTTATGATTTGATTGAATCGAAAATAATTAAATAATTAGTTTAACTAGAGTTCGATCATAATTAAGTTAAGATTGCAAAGTAGCTAATGCATTTGGTGTGTTTTGATTTGGATTTGGAATTGTGCACGGAAATGGAATCGTAATTAAAACACATTAGCTACTCGGCAATTATTTGCATGCACACACACAGACACACGCAATTGGAATACTTTTGGATGAAGAGGCGCATTCGTAAAAAAATATACCACATATATGTAAAAAGGTAAATATTTTAATAGCGGAGGTTACCGGGCGACCAGAAACAGGCTTTAAAAGAGGAGTTTAAATCAAAGTTAAAGTTAAAGAATTTTAATTTAAATTTTCATAGTTGCAACTGATTTCCCTCAGTGCCGTTTTATGTGCAAAACTATCAAATTAATTTATGCTGTGACAGTGACTGTGAAACACGCAACCACAGTGCCCATAAAAGTGCGTACAGCCAACAGAAAACCAGAAACCTGAAATTGCAGACAACCACAAAAGCCAAAGTGCTGACCATTGGCCAAATTGGCCAGTCGAGTGTGCAAAAAGTCAATTTATGAGCTGACCAGCTGACCAGCAGCAAAGCACTGTAATTTAAACAGGAAGGACACTGACAACAAATAATAATTCAAAACGGAAATAAGCTTAAAACGCGAATGTCAAAAGTCGTTGCGACTCTCAACATTAAAAATTCAACAATATTAGAGCTGTGTCTGGTTTGAATTGTTTATTTCATTAGCAGCAAACTGACACGAGTGCGCTATTAAATTAAATTGGTGTCGATTGTAGTTGGAATATATAAATGAAACGGCACTGGGAAAATACAGCTTGTTTTTTTATGTTTAATTTTTTTGAAAGGGTTTTTTTTTTTGTGGAGTTTACTTCTCTTGTAGTTTTATTGCTGCTGGCGCATACGCATACCTCTTTATCCACTTTCTCGGCAATTGTGTATCTTCTCACCTGGCCGACGTGCTCCTTCATACCCAACCACTGTTTGTAGCTCATTGAAATGCCGCTGTTGCGCCACTTATCATAGATGGCACGCCTCTCCGGATCGCATAGCGTCTCCTTGGCTTCCTGCAAAAACGCCAATACAAATTCAAAATCAAAATCAAATGCTCTAAATGTTTATTTATATTGGTGAATAAAAGTTAAATGCGCTGGCAGCCCAAATAAATAGATAGCCTTGTGTGTATTGTCTTGGGCTCTTTGGCTTTGTGTTATAGTCAATTTCCGTAGCATACTTATTAGCTGTGAGAGATTTACCCACAAACACACACGCACATAGGCTTACACGTTGATATGCTCAAGTGAATTTGATAGCCTATCTGACCATGATTCTTGCATGTATGTATATCTATGTATCTCTGTCTATCTACTACTTTTAGGGCTGAGTCAACTGCTGTCTTGCCATGTTTGATATTCAAAGCTCACACGCCCACACAAGTCCTTGCGTCCACACAGACACACACAAATCTTAGACACACAGCAGTGCTGGAATTTTGGCTATTTTAAAGGTATTTAAGTTATTTTGTAAATGATCAATCTAAGTAAAGCATTTTTTTGGCCGCGTTAGGACTCGGGCTATCAATAAGCAATATAAAATGACATTCAAAATAAAATTTTGTTCGATGTTTTTAAAATTTTAATTAAAATAATAAATGTTATTAGCTAATAAATTTTTATAAACAAGCCAACTCCCCCTATTATACATATTTATATACAATTTTTTATTTCGCTTATAATTTACTTGTCAAATTTTTAGCAGTCTTCTTGTTTACACATTTTCATACTATGAAATTCATAGCTGTTTTAATTTAATGTCAAGCTTTTTACAGCCTTTTTTTCTTTGGCCTGATAAATTCTGGCAGCACTGTCAAACACACACACAACCACACACACATAGACACACACCAACTTGTTCAGTGTGCTGAGATTTTATTGGCGTCTTTGTTGCTGATGATTCTTACATGATAATCAATTATTTTACTACTCATTGACTATGTGGGTCAACAGGCAGCTCAATAGACTTTCCTATTTTCCTCTAGCTGATTGCAGTTTATTTTTCTTCAATTAATTTCACCCTTCAGCTATTGCCAACAAAGCATTGAATTTGGTATTGTCTTAATAAAGCTAGCAAGTTTTCAAAGCTATCAATAATCTAAATTTAAACATATAAATTCAACAATGGAATTTTATTGATTTTGCAAAACTTTAAACTGGAGTGTTGGCATTTCTTAACAATAACATAATATTTTTAAAATGTTATTTATTTTATGTTCAGCAGATTGATGAACAAAACGCTGTACAAATACACCAAATTAAATGCGGTTGCAGTTTAAATTTATGGCACTTCATAAATAAATTTATGAGTAAAATTTATTAGTCAAATAACTCGACGAGAGAATTTTCCGCGCACTTGTAGGAAGTCAGTAAAATATGAATCTAAATGACTGCGCTGTGCTGTTGAAACAACAACTGGTTGGCCACAAGTTTGAATAACTTTATAATCTACCAATATGTTGAACATTTATAAGCAAATACAGGCAATTAGTAAGCAACATAAATTTAATCAATTAGAATACCATGCCGATTTAGACTTTAAATTCAATAAACTGTAGCTTTTCATACTGCTCTGATTTTTAACAAAACTGGCTTAATAAATAATTAAATTGATAGAAAATGTCAGACAATTTTAAAAACAATAAACGGTTAAAAAATAGTATAATATTTAATATATTGTTAAATTTTTGAATAGCAAAATATGAGGCTTTTTAATAGCAGTTATCAGAGCTCATACTTATTTTTTATACCCATTACTCGTAGAGTACAAGCCATGTTCGTCTGTCCGTCAGTCCGTGCGTCCGTCCATCTGTATGAACAAAAGGATCTCAGAGACTATAAGAGCTAGAAAGGTGAAAGGGGCCGCAAATGAAAGGTATAATACCCAAGCAGTACGAGTCTGTTTTTGTTTTTTGACACGCCCACTTTAGGGCGTTCTATCTTCATATAAAGGTAAATGTACAGATAAAACTTTAATGTTTTAGTATAGAAAACTTTTTTGTTAGCAATGCTATCTGATCCAAATTTACACGGAGACTACATGTCTATGAAATACATGTACTGACCAAGTTTCATAGAAATCGGACTACTATTTCGTATAGCTCCCATAGGGACAATCGGTCGAACATTGAGTAACGGGTATCCTAAAGTCGGGGGGCGACTGTAGCATTCTTTCTTGTTATATTACTAGTTTTTAGCTCGTTAGAAACTAATTAAAAGTTTTGAACGTAAAATGAAATTAATTTAACTTTTTAAGCCGCATAATTTAGTTTCCTACATGTGCAAAATTATGTAGCTATATTTAAGTTTAGTTTTTAGTTAGTTTCCTATATGTGCATCAATTATGTACCTTTATTTATACCTTTCATGCGCTTTTTATACTTTTAGTTGCAAAGTATCATATTTATTATGCTTAATAAACATTAAACTTCCAAAATGAAGCACTTACATTTTAATTTAATTTCCTTGAATACCCATTAACATTCTTCAGTAAAGTACTAACATTTTGAACATTCTAAACATTTTAAACATTTTTAATACATTTGTTGTGCTGAGCAAAATCTCAGCGTTTCATTTAAGCCACTGCTTTATGGCCTTTTGTTTTATGGCCTCACGTTGTAGCTGGCCATAAACACTGCTGCCAAGCGAACTACAGTGGATATGTCAAAACTAACACATACACACGCACACCCACACACACACGTACAGCGGAGATAGAGTGGAAAGTTTACGAGCTGCAAATTGTATTTACGGTTTTTATGGTAACTTTGAGCACTCGTTTCAGTTCGGAGTCCCCTTTCCCATGTCCCCCCTCTTCCCTTGTCCCCTATCTCTCTCTCTCTCTCTCTCTCTCTCTTTCTCTCTCCACTTACTATCAGTCACATAAGGCAGACTTCCGCTCGACTTGTTGCCGATACCGTGGCTCTTACACTTGCCGTTATTGTAACTGTTACCATTACCGTTACCACTGTTAACAATTGTGCTGGTGTTGGCCCAAACGCAGGCAGACGCAAGTTTTTTTTTATTGTCACTGTAGCTGACAGGACTCTAATGAGGAGCGGCAGGAGCAACAGCAAACGGCAACTGTTTGGCAAAAGTTTATGTCGTTCCATTTCGGGAAGTTGGCTGACAATAGCAACAAAGCACACGCACACACACTCGAAGTGTGTGTGTTTTTATGGTTTGCCCCTTTTAGCTGTAAGGAAAATCAATAATCCTTTTATTCAAATTCAAAACATAGCGTAGCTATATATGTAAATATACATATCAATCTCTCAAAAGCGATCTCTATTGCTAAACGCCCACTTTTGACGACCACGCCCACTTTAGTAGTTTGTTATTCCTTTTGTCGTGCGTAAAATTCAATTTGAGGTTGAGTGGAAATGATGTGAGAGAGAAGAAGAAAAACTTTAATCAACTGTCAGGCAGCCATTTTGCAAGGCACACGCACACAGTGTGTGTGGTGTGTGTGCTTGTCGCTCTTTTAATTACGGTAACTGTCTGCTTTCACTGGCAAATTAATGTGGCAAGTTCTAACAGATCAGCAAATGCCTGGCAGCGCACTTGTAACCATGAAATAAAAACATGTTTTCTTTTGGCGTTATCAACCATTACCCCACACTCCCCCCACCCCCTTCCACACATACACTTTTTACAAGACAAACATATTGCGCCCAAGGCGGCAAACGTCTCCCTAGCTTCAGAGCCACGCCCACCTTTCAACCTGCACTCCCTGCGCTCCCTGCACTCATTGAGCTTAAGGACTCACCTGGCACTTTATTAAATATGCAAAATACTCAACGTTTGCCTTTTTTTGTTGCCTTGTTCGTCTCCCTTTTTTATCATTCCTTTTTTCTTTATTATTTATTTTTTACTTTTTTTCAGTTTTACATTTTTTGCTTACCTTTAGCAGCTGGAACTTTGCCTCCGCATCCTTGTCGCCGCTGTTCTTATCAGGGTGATACTGTAGCGCCAGCGCCTTGTACTCCGCCTGTATTTGCTCCGGCTGAAAGTAGACGTAGTGTAGGGACAGAGAAAAATGGCGTAAATTAAGTAAATTGCAATAAAAAATTCTCTTTTAGCCGTAAATTAACTAAGCATTTTGTGGCATCAAATTTTGAAGAAAGAACTCGCATTACAACATATAAAACTTGTTGTGACACGCTGATTTTGTGCGACCCTCACGAAGCATACAGAAGTCAAGTCAACTGGGATATGGAAAGCTGAAACCACATGACAGGTAAGACTGTCAGGAGCAGGTAATGTTAAGGCCAAAAAGCCTCAGTTGACAGCCAAAATTACAATCGTGGCACGAATGCGATAAGCGCAAATAACAAACAAGTAACAAACAAGGACACGTACAGAGGGAAATGCAAAAGCGGAAAATTTATTTGAGTGAAGTGAAAACCACTTAAGGTAATAGAATCGCAATAGTCATCAGAGGCAGCAGTAAAAGTTGAAAAACTTTGGCGAATTATTAGAGACTACTTTCTAAGACCTTGAAAGTAACTGAAATTGGCGCAAAACAATTGAAAATTAATTAAGCCAAAGTGTGTGCTGTGACAGCAAGCAGCAAGCAGCACCAGCAACAGCAACAAGTTGCCTGCCTGTGCAGTCAACTGCTGTTGGCCAAGTTAAGCGACTGCCCAGGCTCAACTTGACAGTTGTCATCAGTATTATAACAAGAAGAACAACAACAAAAGCACATTTAAAATATGCTTTCAAAAGTCGCACAAGGGAGCGCACTCAGCTCTCATGCTGTGAACACAAAGCCTCTGGTTTTTTTTTTACTATTTTTCTAGTGTATTGTAAATGAAAATGGATTTTCGCGCACAATGCACACAAATGCCAGCAGTTAAAGCAGAAGCTCGGCATATGAATGGAATGCAGTAAGTTAGTCAGTCGTTTAGTTTGACAGCTAGTCAGTCCATCAAATAGCTGCATTGTCTTGTGCTCAGTGACAGCTGAAATATTGACATAAATCTGCCAAAGGCAAATCACGAACTCTTTGTTTAATGGGAATATTTGTCAGGGAATTTTTGTAGAATTCTCAGCATTGCAATGGAGGCCAATAAGAGCTATTTAATTGAATGTCATTGAGTTTTCGCCTGCTTTCCTTTTCATTACCATTTTCATTTTCATTTGCGTTTTCGTTTTGTGCCAACGGCAACGAGTCGTATAATTAATTTCGACGCAATTAATATTACTTATACGCACGGTAGACTTACAAATTAGATTGACATAGAGTAGGACACTACAAGCTCTCATATATCTCACACACTAACACTCATAAACACTCACACATACTTGTATAATTAACTAAATGAATCTTCCACACACAGACACACACAAAGAGACATTTGCTGTGGCTTCTGTTTGCATTCCTGTGCGAATATGTGTGTATTGGGAGTCTTCACATTTCCATGGCCATTGAAATAATAAATGTCACACAACACCCACTCATACACACACTCCTTGTAGTACATTGAAATATGCAATTTGTAGCTGTGTGTGTCATGTGTCAATGGAATTCAAAGCTGGCTAAAGTTGGAACAACAAATGATTTGTTGACAGTTTCAGAACTCGACTATTCATGGCAAATTTCTATGCAGCCCACAGCCTATTAGCAACAATATTGTAAATTGTTTTAAGCAAAAAACGAGGGTAGTTTCAAAACTAACTTTAAAATTAACAATTTGATTCATACTTCCGATTCCATCCTCATTCTGTTGACATTTTAATCAGACTGAGTTAAGAAACTCATCGATGTCATCAGCTGTAATAATTGCATAATCCAATGCAATTAAATTGCCAATTAAAATCGAGTTGCTCAATTAATATGCATCGCCATGAAATTAACTATAGCCAAATATTCCACATCAGATAACGCCAGAAGCTTTTCAGGCGAACATACTTACACATGTTTACCAACTTATATACATATGCAAATGAGCACTCAACTCGAAACTTAATTGGACTGCACAGAGATTTTCCATTTACAAAATTTATATAAATATATGTTATATATATATATGTATACAGACTGACTACAGTGTTGGGTGTGTGTATCTGACACATATGCAAATTTCGCATAAGTTTATCTGGACACAATGGACAGTTCATCTGTAACCGAGAATCTCATAGCTCTCATAGCTCTCTATTCCAAACAATTCAATTCATTTGCGGCACTGACAATTGATCCCACAAAACTGAGTTGTCTTTTCTAATTTTGTTGCATTTTCATTGGCACAACAAGCTGGGCAATTGAACGAGAAATAAAACAACAGCTCAACAAAGTAGCTCAGTAAATTCTAAATTTAATACTCTCACAACTAACTCACTTTTCAGCTCTTGAGTAATATTTACTCTCCTACCATTTTAGTACATTAATAATTTATTTGCTGTCCGTTGCTTGTTTATTTTGTGCTTGATTGGGGCTTAGTTTTTCGTATAACCATTAACAATTTGTGCCCCCAAGGATGCTGCCATCTTTCAACGAGTATCTGTCTCTCTTTGTATCTGTACCCTTATCATGTGTGAAAGTTCTTGCATAATTCAATATGTGGCACAGCATGATGCAATCGACAGCTTGAGAAATTGCCAACATTAATATGTTTTCAGGTAGAAAATTTTGTGGGCATCGTCAAACATTTTTCATACCATTTTTCATGCCAATGAATTTGATTATGTTCGCACCAAGATGCTTAAATTGACAAAATGTTTGCTTCCAGCGATGTGAGTGCTTCTTAATTTTGTTGTTGAAATTTTCTGAGCCAGAAAATGTGATAAGCCTGGAGCGTTAAGTCATGGCAGCCCGCATAAATCTAAACAGTCTTGATTTTGGGTTTTAATTCTGCTCAATAAAATGCTTGCAAAGTCAAGCTAATGCTTTGCAAATCTGTCTCAAAGAGTGTTAGAGAGGGAACAGAGGGAAAATGGCTAAATGGGAGACGAATTTAGTTGACATTCGGTCATGGCATACAAAATAATTGCCAGGCTTAAGAACTGCCAAAAAGTCAGTTAGGAAACGAGCTAAGTCAAAAGTTTCGAGTTAATTAAAGAGCTCAGCATGTAAGCCAAAAAGTTACTTGGCCTACACAGCCAAGTCAGCGACTCATGACTAAGTTTAGTAAGTGTTGAGGCCTTAATTGGCACTTATCACACTGTTACTTAGTTGCAGCTCTTTTCTCGTCCTCAATTATTGCAATTTGCGTGATAAAATGAGTAACAGAATACGTATCTGAATCTGAATCCAAATCAGCAGCATTATCTCAATCAGTATCTCAATCTTGGCTGTGAATACGTTGCGTAATTGAAACTAATTCTCAAAGCAAACGCCTCGACACTGAAAGCCAAGTCGGCAAACATTAAATCAACTTGAATTTCATTTCATTTCACATCATTCTCTATATCAAAGTGTCTATCACAATCTTTGTGTTGTATCTGTATCTGTATCTTTTATTTTATATTTTCTGTGGACTGGGCTCGGCTGGAAAAGCGTATACACTTTGCGGTTTGCCTTTTCTCGGAATTATTATTGTCATCTCCCTCATCATTATTTTGCGTGTGAAAATTGCGACTGCCAAAAAGTTCTCGAACTTAATTCAATTAAATTCTAATTAAAAACTTTCACAGCAACTGCTAATGGCAACGTTGCCCATAATAAATGTTTTGCGATTCAGCTGCCTGGGCTCATTATGATCTTAGCTAATTAACGGCTATGTTACTATGTGTTTAAAGCTAAAAAAAAAGAATCTCTTACCGATGATGTCTCATCGCACTGAAGTAGAGCGTAAAAATCCTCGTTGGGATTACGTTTGTAATTGATTATGGCATCCACGGCACTCATTTTGATTAAATTTCTCAACACGTCAAGTCGAAATTAACTGCGATTTTAATAAAGAATTTAAATTTTCAATTTATTTTATAGCAATTTAAAAGATTAATGAGAGTAAAATGCACGTTTTAGGCTCTTTGCTCTGATTGAGTTGTGAGTCAGTCTAGACTCGACTTTTTGTTGTTTGTTTTTTCTTAAGAGTCTTTCCGCACACCGTAGTTAACTAACAAAACTGAAAGCAACAGAATGACCTTCGCGTTACTAACAAACAAACAGACAATTTAGGTCTAAAAATAAATTCAAATGCAAATACATTTACGTAAATTAAAATGTTTTAAACTATAAAGAAAAAACACGTTTTTCTGTTATTTAATTATTTATTTTTTAATGCACTTTCACTTGGCATTCGGATGCTTAACACAACAGTAAACAATAACAACTTTGTTTGCTACTTGTTGTTGTTGTTACTTATATTTTTATTTTTGTTTCTCCGCTGCTTCGCGCTCTCACAATCAAAACAATTTAACAGAAGAGCCACGAATGCCACTCAAGCCAAAGACACTGGTTAAAGTTTGTATTCTGACTACAAACTAACTCCCTCTCTCACTCGCCCGCTCTCCCACTCTTCCGCTCTCCCACTCTCTCACACGCTGTGGCTTTCGCTCTCGATTTGCACTTTTATTTCTGTGTTACTAACAAACGGTTGTTTGATTTGATTTATTATTACATTTGGAAGCGCTCACGATGTAGCTGGCAACACGTCGAAATTCAAACTGCCAAAGGCTTCAAGTTCGTATCTCGTGTTCGGCTGAGCCTCTGTGGCTTAGGCACTGGAAGAGCTTGCATCTCGCAGCTGAGAGAGCAAGAGAGCGAGGCCGCGGGTGTGGAAGAGAGAGAGTAAGCGCGACTGCCGCAGCTTGCGCTCCAGTTTTGCGGCGACACCCAACGAACTTTCAAGCACTTTTGACTTTTTCTGGTCAATTTCCAGTGACGAGTGATAAGCGCGCAGCTTTCAAATGCTGACAGCTGATTCATAACGGGTTTTCACGCAGAGTCCGGGTTGAACCTCAGGTATGCAAGTGACTCAGCGCAGCAGGTGAAGCACACAAAACAAGTTCTTTTCATTTTTTATACCCGCGTCAAAATGCGTATGTAAAACAACCGGTTGCATTCGCTAAGCTTTCAAGTTTAGTCAGTTTCCAGCGGCAAAGCTTTTACTGTGTGCTTTGCTTTGCTATAAAAGCGCTGCGCAGCTTTCGTTTATAGTGCATGCTATAAATTTACAGTCACTCACTTGTTGCTGGCCACTGAAAACCACACAAAGTAATCATAGACGAGTTCTACGAAATTTTCCATCACATTTACAACTTGAGACAAAACTCGTCAATTCGTGGTCAGCTAAGGGGTGTCTCTGGGTGTGTACGTGTATGTGGGCTTGTGTGGGCGTGTGTCTCAATCGAATGACAGCAAATCGCTTTTCAAATTAAAAGAGGCAGCCAAGTGTGGAAAATGCCAAAAAACTTTGCACCAAAATCGAATCGAAATTGTTAAAAGAGAAAACATGAACAGCACAAAACTGTTGCATGCCACTAGGCGTAGTTGAGAAAGAGAGGGACAGACTGTCTCAAACCCGTTGGTCGGCCCAAAAATAATTTCCGCCCATAAATCATCATAATGGCAAAAAGGCACAAGCAACATGGTCGGTAGGTTGGCTTATACTGTACAGTGTTAGTGGAGCTGGTAGTGTGTTATGCAGGTAGACAAACGAAATGAAGATGAAACCATTCGACAGGCAACATAGAGTCCAATGAGGACAAAATACACGCACTCACGCCCACACACACATACACCAACTTCGGTGCATTATGGGTGTCTTGTGACGTCTACAAATTGAAGTTCCCCTACGTTCCACTCCTACTAAGAGCAACGTTTTAATTAGAGAACAGAGAACTACAACTATTTATTTCCATTTCTACTCGGGCTGTTTGCCAGCAGATACACCGTTAGCCGTCTAAGATACGCAGTCGAAGATACAGATACTGAAACAGCAGTAGTTATAGATAGCTGTTGATAGAGTGCATGGATTGCAAGGACACGTTGTTTGTCACATGTCCTTTTCCTTTTCCATTTCTGTCGTGTGCATTTGTGTTTCTTGTTCTTCATCTGAGCGAATTGAAAGCAAAAGCGCAGTGCAAACAATTCGCATAGCCAAAGGACACTAAAATGCAAGTTTGAACAAGTCGCTGCTTGTCTTAACGTGTAACGGATGATGTTCATTAGTGTTGAACAGCGCAGCAATTTGTACAAAACTTTAAAAGCATTGAACAGTTTCGATAAAGTGCAGCATTCAGAAATTTTTATAATTAACTCTACATAAAAACTAGTTTTAAGGTTTAAAAAAGATTAAATATATTTTATTCATTTAAAAAACTGACTTAAATAATTTTCTGTTACCCTTAAACCTTTTTTAGAAGCTTTTAAGTGAACAATTTTTTAATTAAATGCCTTAAACAAATATTACAATATTTCAATTTTATTACTCTGCAAATTCTAGATATTCTGTTACCCCTCGTCCATCCTATTGACCAACTCATTGAGCAATGTCAATGCAATCAAATTTCCATAAGCCAAGAAAAATGAATCGTTTCTCTGTTTTACATCTGAGCGTCAATTGGCAAACTTTTCATTTTTGCGGAAAATTGCCATTGTCGAGTGAAAACACATGACTCAAATCGCATTAAAGGCATCCACTTGTATCTGTCCGACCTCCTCCGTCCACCCTCTGGTCTCGCCCACTTCTTCGAGTGTCCTGCTGCTTATGATTTGGTCTGGGACCCAAATCCTAGGTCAAATCAAGTCAACGACACTTTAGCACAGAGGAAAGGAGATGAAAGGAGAGTCCCTATCTCTATCTATCCGGCATAGAGAGGAAGAGAGAGTGGGAGAGGAGCAGAGACATATTGAAAAGAAAGGAACGACAGCTTGTTGGTTTATAATAAAAAAGTACTTCAATTACTTTGTGCAATTTACAACTGTGTAACTGCGAGATAAACCGAGTAAGTCAAGGCTAAGGAGTGGAGTGGATCGGGTAGCAGGAAAGGGAACGTGGGTGGAAGGAGAAGGAGAAGGAGGTGTGTGAATATGTTTCACTTTTGATTCCACAATATAAGTGCGTTTCTCTTCATATGTTTCACTCTTTGTAAATACACTTACTAAAGTGGCTATGAAGATTCTTAAAGAGTGTAATATAATAAAATTAAATAAATAGTCACTAAGATAGAAAGATAGAAATGTTAATCGAAATAAATAACTCAATTTAGTTAATTATATTCTAAGTCTCAAATGAAAATGAAAACTAAAACTTAAAGAAGATTAAGTCATGGATAAAAGCAAATTATTCCTTACTTAAGCTTCTTGTTAGCTTAGCTTTGTAACCATCAAATAAAATCTAGTCAAATCGAACTGACTCTGATCAAAAATTTCCAGCGACTTTTAAGTTTAGCTTTGAGCAGAAATAATTAGAAAAATATACATAGAACCCATTCTTTTGGCTCCTTTATTTCGAAAGTGTATTCTATAGTCGATCAGTTTGTGGACATCCGACTGCACTTTTCTTGTTTATTGTTTATTATTATTTCGCGACTGTCTTCGCTTTGTTTTATTACCCATTGTGTCGTTTTCCCTTTTGCTGTCTGCCCTGTAATTTATTTATGCATATATGTATGTTATTAAAGATTTTCCCTGCCATTTTCCATGACGACGGCGACGTCGGGGCGTTGGCGTCACACCGCAAGCTGCAGGAAGCTGTTGACAAAGAAATTACTTATTAATCATATTTGAGCATTGATATTTTGTCAGACGAGCTCGTCATAAAGACAAGTGTGTGTATGTGTGCCTGTGTGGTTTCCTCCTTCGCTTGTTGCCCTGTAATTTACTCAAGAGGCGTCTTTGGTTTCCGTCTTTAATAGATTTCCGCACAATACAGAACCAATTACTCAATACGAGGGTTATCAAAGCCTTTCACTATAATCATTATGATGTCGAGATACGACATATATTTGTGTACATATGTATGTAGATACAAATGTATCTGCGAGTGTCTTCTAGCATATCTGCTGCCGCTGCTGTTGCTCTAGCTGTATCTTTAGCTATATATCTATGTATTTATATGCAGATATTTGTGTCGTTCTGTGTATATTGCGTTGGGCAGCCAAAAACACATTTGTCGAGCATTAATTTTAGAATATTTCTTGTGTTGCGTTTAAATTCAACGCTTTGTTTTGCTTTGCACAACTTTTTTTGTTCAGATTTTCATTCGCAGCACTTGTCTTTCATATATCTTTTGCAGTCGATTTCTATACAGGAAGTTTGCACAGTCCCCTGCGCATCATGAATGAAAATTATTCGACAGACTATTGGACACCCTGTATATGTGTGTCTGTATCTATATCTGCATACGGCCAAACTATGCAGCTCAGCTCAGCTGTCGAACGCCGGGCAAAAACACAAAAAAAAACAGCAAATGCCGTCAGGCCAAACGGCCAGACAGCAATCAGTTAAAGGCAGTAGGAGAAGTGTACGAGAAAGGTGAAGGGGAGAAGGTAGGGAATGCAGTGGTGAGTGAGGGCGGAGTGGGGTGGAGCAGCGGGCACACGCATCTGCAGCAACAGACAAGTTGCGAGCAAATGGCCTAGACGCAGTCATGTCTCCCAGGCAGGCAGTTTTTAATATGTTCTTTGAGTTTTCAATACCCTGTGAAGGGGGTGATATATGTTAGTAACACTGAGTGCAGCTGTGCTAAAAGGCCATAAAAGAATTTGGCTGCCTTGTAACCCTCTATGTGAGCCATATAAATGTGCCTAAGAAATATACCAAGGTACTTTGTAATGTTCTAAAAAGTACTAAAATAAGTTCCTTTATAAATATCCTAGCGTGGATGGTTTTGAGGAACTTGTTGATCTATAAAGCTGATCTAAGAAAAATATAAACGATTTGCATTCTCATTAAAACCAAAACTTATTTAAGTACAAATTACTTCTAGGTCTAATGAACAATTAGGAACTTTTGTGCTCCACTCAAAAGTACCAAAATAAAATCCCTTCTGTAAAGAGTATAAGTACCAACATAACTTGGAGTACTCATAGGCAAGTGAAGTCTTGCAAGCGTATTTAGTTAGCGGTGTACGCTCTCATCTTCTAGTTTTCCTTCTTCTTCTTCTTTTGTATTGTTTTGTTGAGAGGGAAGCGGGCGAGGGTGAGAGAAGCATTCTAAAATAGCGCCAACGGAGCACGTGGTGTGGGGGAACAGTTACAGATTTGACATGCGTCACGGCTCACGTCCCAGTCGGAGCTCCTAATTGCAGTCAGTTCATCAGTTTATATGCTTTTTTAATTTCGTTTTTGATTTGGTTTTAGCACTTGCTGCAGTCGAAACAATTAGCAAACAAACGACTGGCAGCAAAAGAAACAGCAACAGCGGCAGAGACAGCAGCAGCAGCGGCAGCAAAAGCAGCTGCTCGCCTAAAATATTGAATTGAACAACAAAATCAACATTAAAATCAAAATTCAGAGCGAAGCAGCAGCAGCGACAGGAGAGCGAGCATGCCTATGGCTGTCCCGCTTGCACTAACATGCACCTGGCACTAGTTTTGGTGATCCCAAGCAGTTGGCCTTCTCGCTCGCCGGGAAATCAACCGTTGGCACACCAACACAGGCACAAGCATAAACACTCACACACACACACACACTCACTAACACAGACTGACAGTCAGTTTTATGTCCAACTAGTGGTGTGTACTAGGTATTTTGGTCGCTCTCCGGCAACGATGACGGCGACGACTACGACGACTGCGACGACGACAGCGACGGCAGCGGCGGCAACAACGGCGACGGCGGTTCCGGTGCCCTGGCCAGACAGCGAGCAGTGCCATCGATCGGGACAGAAGCTTTAGAATCGTGTAATTTGCCTCGTGCGTTGACGCTGGGCGCTCTGCTCTGTTCGCTTATTAATATTATTATTATTATTATTAGCACTGCATAATATTATAAAACTACAAGTGAAACATAACCGAATATGCGTTTTTAATTGCATTTAATAATCATTTTGTTTTGTTTCACTTGCAGTTTTGCGTTTGTCGCGTCGTTCGTCGTTTGTCGTTGTCACTTTTGGTTGTCGTCGTCGTTGTCGTGTTTGTCGTTCCCGTTGTTTTTTCAGCGCCTCTGTCTCTGTTTATTGTTCTTATTGTTGTTGTCGTTTCTTCCTTGTTTCGTTGTACCGTTGTTCGTTGTTGTCGTGTCTTTCGTTGTCGCTGGCTGAGCATTCACTCTCACAGTGTCAAGCACAACCAGCGACAGTGATCATCATCATTTAAAAGGAGCTAAAAATTGAATACAAAACGATTTCCAAAACAAGTTACGTTAAACGTCTATGCATCGTGATCGGGATTGTAATCGTGATCGTGATAGTGAGCGTTAATAGTGAAATTTTTTGATAAAAATAATTCGGTTGTTTATATAATAACCCACAGCGTTCACAAGCAAAAAGCACATAGCAAAAATAAAGCAAAAAAAATACAACAACCAAAAAAATAGAATTGAAAAATAATACGAAATATAAGAAAAATAGAAAAATATTCATTTCTGGTTTGGTTTTTTCAGGCGAAACAAGTTGAGAAATTCTCTATTGTGTGTTCTTGTGCTATACTCTAGTGTGCGTGTCGGTGGGCCGCTATATAGTCGCTATAGTCGCTATAGTTCAAAAATTTATTGAGCGAGCGCCGAACCAAGTGAAAGTGACCCCAAAGCAAACAAAGCTAAACAAAAACATACAAAAATACTTAATACTAAATAAATACTGAAAAAGAAAAACAGTGAGAAAGTGAGAAATTGTTTAATTAACAAAAATGTCGGACATTGAGGATGTTTTCGGTGCCTCCGAGGAGGAAGAGCAGACCAAAGCAAGCTCTGAGACTGTCCCAGAACCGGAAGCGGATGCGAACGCCAATGCGGATGGGGAGAGCAAAACCAGCGTTGTCACGGAGAAAACTGAGGAGGTGATTCCCGGTGAGAGCGAGAAAATGGTCACCGAGACCATCGACGAGGATGGCGATGTTGTCGAGGAGACAACCGAAGTAACACGCAAGACGGTAAAGCGTACCATGAAAATAACTGAGGTGAGTACTATCATAAATCTTAAATTCCAACTACGCATTTAATTGGGGTAAATATTGTGATGGGAAAAGTACGGCAGAAACAGGCAAAAACATGACAAAATTATTTATTTACTTATATGAAATATTATTTTTTGACTGTGTGCGTATTAACAAATTGTTTATATAGCCGCAACAGGGCGTTAAATCATCGCACACACATATATAAAGATTAATACCAGTACATAATATATTTCTATAGCAATTAACATATATCTGTATATACCATATATACCACTATATATTATATATATGCATATGTAAGATCTTTGTTCGGACACACTTTCTATAGGCGAAACGCTTCGCAGAATAGATCACCAAATTTCTTGCAGCTGTTTGATTTCGGCGCAAATTGCGAATATCATAAAAAAAAATGAAACAAAAATACGCAAAAATAATATCACAAATTATTGTTAGGCGCAAATCACTTAATGCGCTGCGACTGCTGCTGATGCTGCCAAAATTAAGCACACAAAAATGAAGACAATAAAAAAAAACTAAAATTCGACAAAATAAAACGATTTCATGCAATGAAATGCAATCAAATCCGTGTTGCTCGGCAAAGAGTGGGGCAAAAAATAAGACGATGCATCTTATTGAGGTTTCCGTGTCTTGCGGTCTGGCGCACATGCAACAGGAGGCAGCAACTCAGACGCATTGCAATTAATTGCTACAAATTTTGTTGCACAAATTACAAATTTGCATTTCCGGTTTGGCGACGCAGCCACGCGTGCGGTCAGATTTTGTGGCAAACTCTGTAACGATATCTTGAATTTAAAGAGGTCTCCACATGAGGCCCCCAACCCCTTCATACAGCCCCCTGCTCTTTCTCCGCCCACTTCCGCCGTTTTATGACCGTCTGTGTGCTATTTTAAATTTGATGTGTGCCCAAATTAAATTTGCATTGCGATTACATTTCTTGCGGGAAGGCTGAGTTGCCAGTTTCGTCCTTTGTCCCTTGTCCTTGGACTCGCAGCCATAAAAGAGACAAAAATGTATGCGTTACGCACATATGTTGAATTAAATACCCAAATGACATTAGCTGAAAATTCCTGTAAGTTTCGGGTAAAATAAATAAAAAATGAATAAAAACATAAACATTCATTTTAAAATATTATAAATATTAACAAACATTAATTAACCCAAAAATAAAATAATAATAAACTAAGGAGAGTTTCATTCCAGTTGTGCTTAACATAAATATGAAGTTCAGCAGGATTGATAACCAGCAAGAACTAAAGTATTATTAATACTTCTAATAAATATACAGATTATACAATAATAATTTTCGATATTAAATACAATTTTTAGTTGAGTTTAATACCAATTTAATTAACAAACTTTTAGTATAGAATTTTTTTAAGCAAAACTTTAACATTTAATGACTAAATTCGTAGTTAGCTTAGCTCTTCATAATTTTCCCATATAAAAAATGGTAAATTATAATAAATTTCCTGCTTAACACGTATTAATCCCCTTTTTTATAGCATTTAATTAATTTTTTCAACCAAATAAAAACATCTTCATCCCCTCTTAACAACTTATTCACCCTAAAATCAGTTCCAAACTCCACAGTTATTTTCAGCTAGTGTCATTGCTGTCTAAGCTAAAACTGATTGTGATAAAATGCTTGGGTTTAGTGGGCAAGTCACAGTGGAGGAGGTGGAGGAGGAGGAGGTCGGGTCAACTAATTACGTTGCGTGTACGTTTCAGTCAAGTTAGATGGCCAAAAACGTCAGCCCCTTAATGAGGCACGTGGCACGTTGGCATTTTTGTCATTTTTCTACATTGAAGGGGTCAAAGTTGCTCACAAGTTTTACGTGACCTTAGACGTAATTTCAAATTTTGGGAATGCAAAATCTGTTTAATGAACGACACGAACGACGCAACGACAAAGATATGAGAAATGCCATAAATTTCACAGTTGATTTCGCTGCACTAGCTCAGCTGACCACATTTGTTGATTTAAGCTAATTTCCTAATGTATTTCTGCAGTTAAGGAAAACAGATTAGCAGGGTAAGGGCGTGTGGTAGTGGCACCCAATGAGGCATGTCAATTAGTGCAACAAGCCGTGAAAGATCACACACTATTAAACACATTAATAGCATTTAGTTTGCTTTACACATATGCTGAGCAACCAATTGGCATGTTAACTTGGCTTGTACCCATACACAGCTAGGCTTAAAGTCATTGCAGGCGTATCTCGACCCTGGCCTATTGTCTTAGCCTGGCTACAATTGCTTTTGACGGCCCTGTGCGTCACATTGTGCCATTTGGCGCCACTGAAAAGTCCAAGCAAATAATTTACACGCGTCATCACACACACACACAAACACACACATAGATACGACACGGTTATGGCATTTTGGGTGTGACAAAACAAGTCTCCGAATTGTGAAAAAAAACACAAATATTAAATATAACAAAAATATGAATTCAATGTCATGTTTCGGCCACTTGATTTTCATTCATTTGTTGCAGCTCTCCTATGCTCAGTGCTTGCTCAAGGTGGCAAAGCTTACCTCCCGTTGCGTATACGACGTGTAGGCCGCGCCTGCACCCAGTACTAAAGGAAAGTATAGGGAAGGCAATGGGAGGTAGTCACTTTTTTAAATTGTTTTGTTTATTTGGTACCAAATTTGGTCTAAATTTAAAGCCATTACTTGATAATATGACATAGCTCTTATAGTTTTCGATTTATATAATTCCGACTGTTTAGTTCTTAATGAGTACAGGGTTTTTAACAGTCTGTGGTCTCTGCCAGCAGCTCTGGTCAGCGTTCATTATGCTTGCTGTTTTGCTGAACAAACAATTTATAATTTTAATGCACACACGCACAACATGTGTGACTGCGTGGCGTGTGTGTGTGTGTGTGTGTGTTAACTGAACACAATCTAAATATGTTTATATAATTGAAAAGCAAACGCGAAAGCATCAAGCAAAAACATAGCGTCTTCTCGTAAGTATGCCAGTACGTCAGACAAGCACCAAAAAGGGGGCGCTGGGGTAGGCGTGGCATATACAAAACGTTCACATGCCACACACAACAATGTACCAGAGTCTATGCTACTCTCTGGTGTGCGTGTGAGTGTGTGCGTGTGGGCTTTTAGTATATAAATACTGCTGCCAAAATGTTCGACGCACTGGGCCCACTGGGCGTATGATAAACGTGCCATTTATTTTGGCTGTCGACCGCTGCTTCGACTTTTGAGTGTATCACAAAAATTCTTTACTTTTTTGCACGCTATACTGCGAACGTGAGCTACTATTTGTTACTCGTCATAAATCAGTTTTATGAGCAGCATATCTCATGTAATTTACATGCACTTTTCATTGGATTAAACATAGATTTCCATTTGCTTTTAATGTTCGGATGTTTTGACCTGCCGCAAGTGGGAACAGCTACAAAGAGTTTACTTTGTAAGTTATTTGTTTGTTGCCGCAAGTATGTTGTGGCACATCAATGGCGGCATAACAAACAAAAGCCAAAATACTTAATGCCTGGAACTCTGAAAACAAATACAAATAATTTCATTGGCTCTGCCATAAACTTCCGTCCGCCCGCTGGCGGATATTCAATTGATATTTACTTATTTCAATTACATTTTCAGATTCAATTTACAAAATGTTTTGCGTAGTTTTGCAAGCAACCAAGAATTCTCCTCTCCTTCTGTTCTTGTAGGCACTTCAGATGTGTATCAATCTTTTTTGGCTCTGGCCAAAAGCGGATCACCCCCAAATGTGGCCATAGCGCAAAAATGGCAGAAGCCAGCTGCAAAAATGCCATTGCAGAAACCCTCTTAGTCTTCTCTAAAAGTCTCTGCTCATTTCGCCCACCCCTTTTACCCATTTCCCTCTTTCCACCCTTTTGTCTGTTTGGCAAATCAATGAGGAAATTTGCAAATTGAGTATATTCAGCGCATTGTAGGCCAGCTGTCCTCGTTGCCTCCGTTGTGTCCGCCTTCCTGTCTGTCTTTCTGTCGGATTTGTCTGACAACAGCACATGCAAATGCCTGAAAACGCAAATAACTAGTCTGGCCAAGAGGCGTAGGCAAAAGCAGCAGAAGCGGCCTAAACATCCAGCGTTGTTAGAACAGCTATAATGCCTATCAAATTGAAACGGAAATAGTCGAAAATTGGCGTGGATTAATGGAATGTTAGTTGGAAAGATTAGAGAGCTGCTGAGGTTGCTACTGATTTCATTAACAGCTGTTTACCGACTGACAAATACGCTTTAAAGCACTACCATAGTTTAATTTAAATATTTAATAACAGTAAAAGGTTTAAAAATAACCCTTTTTAATATTTAACTTGTCTACATTTAAATTTGGCCAAAACTAGAGCCAATTTGAGTCCCCACTTAAGGCACTTGAATTACTAATTTGCCAGAGTGTTAAATGCTAATTAAATTGGCCGAGACTCAATGCTGGCCATTAGCTGAGCTGCGTAGGCCATGCCAAAGAGTTGGCCAAACAAGCATGTAGTTCCTATGCCTAATATTCTATACATAGACTATTTTTAATTCATTTAGAGCAACTCCAGCTGTTGCCTTTTATTTTGTTTATTTTAATTATTGGCATTTGTGTAACCTAATTAATAATTTAAAGCATTCTGTTGGCTGTTTGCTTACATTATTCTATGCCTGATTTGTTGCAGCTCTCAATGTTCATAAATTATCTTGACTCGATTATTCATATTCATTTTTTGAGTAGGTCGAGGTTGTTTGCTGTTAGCTGTTAGCTGCTTGCAATCGACATTTAATCCAGCTCATAATTCAGTGCTTGGCTGATGACACTTGCTGCCTGAATTATGGCACGTGAACGCATTTTCCTACCCCACACAATTTGTGGCTGTTTCCGTTCGTGTTGTCACTTGTCATCATCATCAGCTGACATTGATTTTGTCACTGTTCTATCGATAGCACTCATAATAATTGAAATCTATGGCCTGGCTATCAATTTATTTGGCAAACAGCTCTTGACATTTTCCCTTTGGCTAACAACAACAACTTGGCTCATAATATTAGCAAATATGCCAAATATTTGTCAACGCTAGAAATCGAAAGTTTGTAATACCAAAAATATTCCCTGTCTCCCTTTCGCTACTTGTGCTGTTACTTTGCCCCTCTTTGCACCTCTCTTTTTTATTGCCTTTCTCTCAGTTATTCTGTTTAATGCGCATTGGTATTTCTGCTTTCTTGGCTAAAGTCCCCAGCTAAAATGGCTAAACAAAAGGCACTCGAAAGTAGCGACTGCTATGCACTTTTGATGGCATTTCGATGTTGCTTCGATTTCAGTTGCATTAAAAGACTCAAAAACAAAAGGCGCGGCGAAGATCGGAATCGAAAATTAAAAACTCTTGAAATATCAAGAAAAACGCAGAAAGAAAACTATTGATTTATTGCTGGAATGGCAAATAAATAGATTAGTTTTAATGCGATTTTTCTGTGCGCATTTTGCGTAGTTTGTGACGCGCGCGTTGTTTTTGCCCCACTGCTCTTGCATGTGGGTGTAACTGTGCGTGTGTGTGTGAGTGTGTGTGGGTGTACGTAGGTGTGTAATAGTGTAACATTACAATATATACTACAAAAAAGATTGTATACGTTCTATAAATTGCGCAACAAAACAAAACTCAACTGGCAACTGGCGAAAAGCTCAAAATTTTTAGATCTTTTTTATCGCAACACATAATCTTTGTTGAAAGCGGATTAAGCAGCGAGTTCCAAGTGTCAAGCGAAAGCCATGGCAATATTAGATGAGAAGGTAAGACCCATAACGCTATTAAGCAAATGTAAATCCAAATAAGCTGCTACTCGACCAGCCAACAACAATGAGCAACAATGAGCAACAATTTGCCCCGATTCCCTGAACAAACCCCAACAAAAATTCATACAACTTTTTCTATGGCTTTAAGTCCCATTTGTGTGTTGTTGTTGTTGTTGTTCTGGTTGTTGTGTGTTTTCCTGAATTGCTTGTTGTGGAGGTGTGAAAATCACTTGTCAATCTTTTATGCTGAGATGCCGCCACCGAATCTGTCATTTACCTTGCTCGTAAAATTTTGTCGCTTGCTTCCGTTTTTCTTTTGCACTTAATTGTGTCTGCTACTCAGTCGCAGTCGCAGTCGCAGTCACTGTCGGTGCGTGTGGTTCAAGGTGAATTGACGTCGACGTCAGCGGCGACGTTAGCGTCGAAGTCAGCGCCAACACTTCAACGCATCTTTCAATCGTTTCCCCATGCGCACAGCACCCGCAACCCGTTGACTGAAAATAAATAAAGCAAAAGCAGCAACAGCTGTGCAGCTATGAACGACTATCACATACCACGCACAAATAGTTTAAAATTGTAAATTAATTAAATTTAATTGAAAGTATAGAGTGCACATAAAATAAAATACATTTCAAACAACTTTTTTAATAAAATTGCGTGGAGAAATAAAGTTTTCTTAAGCAAAAGTTTGAATAGTTTATTTTTTCATACTTCAATACCTGCTCAAGGCTGTTTGTAAATCTAATTAGCACTGCAGATACCCTTTAAGGTAAAGAATTTGAAAATAAATACAACTTTTTGCCACTGCCAAGGACTTTTGTTGCCTTCGCTTTGACTTTGCCTTTGCCTTTGGCTTGGGCTGGGGCTGTCTGAGAATTGCTGAGAATTTTGTTGTTGTTGCTGTTAGTGTTGTTGTGGTTGCCGTTGTTGTTGTCGTTGTTTATTTTGGCTGCGGGTTATTTTCTGCTTTCGTATTTTTCACTTAATAAAATTGTTTTCATTCGCTGCGCTTGCTTTTTAGCAGCTTTTCAATATGCTTAAAAATAAACGATAGCCCGATTGCCTCTGCCTTAGTCGCCCCCTATCCCTACCTCCTGCACTCCCCTGTGAATGGCTGCCCGCATCTATCGAGCGTTTCTTTCATTGTGCTCAGATTGCTATCGATACACTTTTTATCTGACTTGGCCATTGTCGTTGTCTCTGGGTTCTTGCCTGCTTAGGGTTTTAGGGTTGCCTTTGATTGTGGCTTATTAGCAATTTTTCTGCCTCTGAATATGCTGTTACGGTTTTAGGGTTTAGCTTTTCTACTAGCCGGCGTATCAATCTGCTGATGTTGCAACCTCACATGAAAACTGTTTTCCTTTTGCAGTAGTTTTCCCCTGTGCGACGCTTTTCTTCTATATATAGCTAAAACAAATTGTTTTCCGGTTAAGCGTCTTAACAGCTTTCTTGTCTCCAGCTTCCTCGTTGTCTGCTGCTATCCAATTAATTTTGATGGCTGCACTCAACAGGCAAACTAACTAAAAGCATCATCATAATTAATATTATTATAATTATAATTATAAATGCAGCTGCAGTTGGCTAGCAGACATTAGTTCTACCGTCTCTGCAGTGCAATTTGTTTAATTAGTGGCTTTGACTTGTGATTGATTAAGTTGAGGTGTTAATTTGATAACCAGTTCTCTGTGCTCGGTTCTCTGGGGCTAAAATTGATTCAGCTGCAGTTGTCAGTTGAATTTCTTGTTCTGCACTCGCTGTAATCAATCAAAATGTGGCACAACCAAAACAGAAAAAAACACAGAGGAAAGTAGGAAAAGAAAAGTGAAACATGTTAAAAAACAAACACAGTACAACACAACACAACACAACACGATGCTGGCATCTGTTGCAGAATTGCGCTCGAAGCCAAAACACAACTGAAATCAGAGCAAACGCAAACAGGCAAAGCAAACAAAAACATGCTCACACATGCACAGACATGCAGATATATAGATTGAGTGTGCCACAAACACACACACACACACACAAACACAGAGATGAACCGACAATACATCAAAACATTTTCCAAAGATTTTCAATTTATTTTCACTAAAACGTTTTTGTGTTGCCGCCAACGCTTTGCTCTGACGCTAAAGTTGACGTTGTTGTTGTTGTTGTTAGTTTTGTAATGGCCAACGAAAATAAAATGCTGGTCGTCCAACATGGCGTATGAGCAACGAAACGATTTTCAATGAAATGGACCAGCAACTGCAACGAGAATTGATTGCCACATGCGTCTCTAATTAGTTGACTGAACAGTGGCAGGACACCCGAGGCATTAGGGGCTGATAGAGCGGGGCAACATGTTCACATCATTGATGACGACAGCGACAAGAGGCGTCGGGTGTGTGTGTGCGCGTAATCCCGGAAGTTCGCACCGACATTTAAATCGAAATGCGAACAACAAACGGCTGCACTTTGATTGCCTAATCCGTCCCACAGCAAATCACATCGAACTCGTTTCTCTATTTTTTTTTGCGCTATTCTAGTTCGCTCGAGCGTTTAACAGTGCGTATGATTAATATGCGCCTACACTTTGCCCATCGCCCTCGGCATCACTATCCGGCGTTTTGGGGGCGCCCCATTAGAAATGCATATAAATTGAAACACACATAAAAATGTCGTGCATTCAAGCTGATCCGTAAATCAACTGCCCATTAGCTGCAACAACACCACGTTGTAAAATATTAATTCATTTCATTATATATCTTATATTTGATACAAAATGTATGTCGTTGGTGTCTTTTGCTGCAGCTGAAAGAAAACCTATAATAAATGGATCGTTAATTTCCCATTTGATCACATGACTTTGACTTTATTGGGTTTAAGCTATTTTTAAGCTTTTTTCGATCTTAGCTGTGATCGAAATTGTTGTCATAAATTCACAAATTTTTATTACTTGTAAAAATCGTAGCTGCTTTTAAAATTGTTTTCTTTTTCCTTCAAGCTAAAAGCAAAAAATAGTTGTTATATTATTTGACAAATATTTAATACTTTTCTTGACTAAGTGGCATTTTTTTTATATATTTTATTTAATTGTATTTTTCTCATTGTCTTCGTATTTTTAGATTGTGTACTTAAAAATTTACTTACTGTATATTTTTAGATGTTTATGCTTTTAAAAATGTATCGATCGGAATAATATTTGTCTACCCTGTAGGCAGCAAGCACATTTAAAGGGGTAGATAAGTCTTTAAGTCTCAAAAGCCTCAAATCGCCGATGGGAAAAATTTTATAAATTTTATAAAAATAAAATAAAATTTTTTAAATGAATTTTACCAACCTTACAGTATCAGCCTATCATCTATTTGAACTAACGCCAAACACAACATAAATTTTCCTATATACACAACACTTTTCACTCACCTTAACACATGTTGGCGTGGAAAACTGACTGATCGTTGTCAATGCGAGGGATGACAAGAAAAATTGCATTGAACGGATTTCCTTGGCCTCAAATGGGGTTCATGTATTCCTCTCGAATGCCCTTAACTCACGCGCTTGTTTGTTTGCCTTTTGCCTTTTGCCTATGCATATAAGTAGGTACAAAAGACAAGACCAGAGAAAAAAAAAACTGTCTTGACAACATTTTCTATAAATATACTATATGTTTCATATTTGTATATACATTTTAGTCGTATGGCGACCCCAGTCGAGGCGAAATTCTTTAGCAGCATTTCTTTTTGTGTGTGTCTTTTCTATTCAGTTTTTTTTTCTTCAAGTTATTTGGTATTTGATGTTTTGATGTGAGCACCCTGCTCTTTCTCTTTGGCTATTTAAATTATAACCTACATAATGTTAATGGCCAAGAAAGAAATATATAATTTAATAATATTTATGGGGCGTGGACAGGCACATGGCCAAAACATACGCTCCGCAAATTAAACTAAGGGTAATGTCTCGAGTCATCCTTTATGACTCTGATACAATACACAAAAGCAAACAAAGTATAATAAAAAGAAATAAAAGCATCGTTTTTTCTTTGTTTTAATTACCCTTTATAATAAAGCATTAGTTATTTGTTTAATTATCACTTTGTGGTGAAATATGTTAAATATTTCATAATTTATATATACAAATAAATACCTTGTATATGCTAACTAACTGATGCATTGGCTGATTGGCAAGCAGCATTCAGTTCTAAATGTTGAAAGTATTAAAGAAAGGGAAGTAAGAAATAGTTTTTAATGCAAAAAACATTCTCAAATACTCAACTGAATAAACATATTTATTACATTATGATTTTTAAAACTTTCAATTATCACAGCTATGCTAAATAATGCGGTATCTTAAAGATATATGCAATTTTAGACATCAGACAACTAATGCTAACATAATATTGATTTTGAAACATTAAAAATTTAGCGAATTTAAGCCAAATGAAAAATGAACTTTGATGCCAATTTATAGACCTATTCCTTAAGAGTTTAGAATTGTATACAAATCGAAAATGGGTAGAAAATTAGCTAAGGATTTAATGGAAAAATAATTAAACCAAATGCCATGTATATCTCACTATTTAATTTTGAAAAATCTTTTAAATTATTTACAAAAGCGATACATAAATTTAATTTACACCATTGCACTGAGCTAAAATTTCTTTTCAAAACTAAACACAAATCGCTACTTAAACCACTTAAAATAACTCAATAAAAACACTATCAGAAAACAGCAGTATAAACTGCTTACTTTACCAAGTATATAAATCATATATTTCTCAGTGCACTTTCAATTGCCAACTATTTTTAAACAATTGGCTTTTAATAAGTATACTCGCATCGTATACAAGATTTTAATAACACACAAATTGTAAAATTACCTTGAAAGCAGCGACGCCATTCAAAATGGAACTATTTATGAATAAGATGGTCGAGTAAAAGCACGGAACGAATGGCAACCAAAACAAGTGGAGGCAACACTCGTTTCTCGTTAGCAGCAGGTGTATATATGGGTGTGTGTGAGTATAGCTGTGTTGGTGTCAAAAGAGCTAATTAGCGCAATGGGAAGAGCAATTTTAGCTGCAGATGGGACGCTCTTAGCCGACACCTGTGAGAGCAGCAGGTGTAAATGTGTGAGTGCTTATATATGTATGTATGTATGTATGTGTGTTTGTGTGTTTGTGTGCAACACCTTCAACACGACAATGTCAATGATCATTTCTGACATGAACATGGCGTGGGCGTGGCACAGTTGCCTTGCTGCCAACAAAAACCAACCACACAAACAGAAAACTCACCTCAACGCGGAGAATCTCAAACTGTAAATTGGCTATGCAGGTACAAATTAAGACAGCATAGACAAACCAAAAAAGAAATTTAAAATTGAATTTCTACAGACGTTGCACAGACCGAGGTCAAAGCACTTTCAGTCCCAGTCCTACTCAGTCTTTTGTTTACAAACAACTATTTTTACAACAACTCACAGCAGGCTGGGGAAAAAAGTGAACACTGAAGTCGTCGCCCTCGAGAGCCGGATACACCAGTAAATCGGTGAAAAAACATAAAGTGGATATGGGAAATGGAAAATATGGCAGATGGAGAGCCGAGTGGGGGGGGGCAGAACTTTGTTCATCATGCGATTTTAACGCTTTCAGGCCGACACTTTTTTTTTTTGAGTCGTTTTCCTTTTTGGTGAACGCATCTGTGACGTAAATGCATTCGCATATTGAACTGTTCCATTGGCCGATGTACCCAAAAAAAGAGGCAAAAAGAAAAGCAATTATCGTTTATCTAGCCTACTTTTTGTCCAGCATCAGACATGGAATTCCGAATTCAGATTTACAGTCAACAGTTGTAGCCACATTCATATAGACTCGCACTCCACATGTACTCGTATTTTGGCTTCAAATTCAAAAATATATCGATTTTTCTTGTTGTTATAAACTCGTATAAACTGCTGCTTGTTATTGTTGCTGGTGTTGTTGCTTTAGCTATAAATAATATTTTAATTTCTTGCTTTTTTTGGAACAATTTTCAACGCGTTATATTTTTAGCAAGCGTTGAGCCTACAATTCAGTCTGTTGTTGTTTATTTTTGTATACAGCTGGGGGCAGTGGTGGGTCTAGCGAGGGATAGAAGGGGCAGGCGGTTGGTATCGCGGCACGGGGTCTTAACTTTTTCTCATACCAAGCCGCAGGGCTGAACAGAAAAGAAACTTTTGTGTGAAGTTGGCAAGCAAAATGTAAACAATTAATTATATGGCCAAAGGGACAGCTGCCTAAGGGTTTCATCCAACTGATTTGGGTTCTGCCCAAGAAACGGGGCCCCAAAAAACTTGGCCAAAAGAAAGCTGGGGTAGCGTGAACGAAATGGAGATAAAAATGGCGCATTGTCAATGCAATTTGTATTTCATTTAATTGAAAATAAATAAAATAACTCGTTATAAATAATTGAGGGGCCATTAGACAAGCCAAAAAGTCTACAAAGTTTTCAATTTATTGACTGCCAAACTATGAACAATCAACGACAACAATTTTACAATTATTAATTTAACTCAACCAAAAGTTTTCATTTCAACAATTAGCAAGAAAGTTAACAGCAATTTATAAGCTGAAAATAGCTACTTTCTGGCTGACTGCTAATTTAGAAACATTTAAATATTAAGTATTTGTGGCTGCACTTTTGTGACTAAACAAAATGCTGACAGTTTTTGACGTGCTCCATTGAAAAGCCAGAAGAAAATAGCCAAATACACATCCGCATCTGGCGTAGTGACACGGCAGATTAGCCAGGGTTAATCGATGGTGACCAGGCCAACGAATTGCAACGCAAATGGTTACCAATTAGACGAACAAGCGCAGTGCCTGCAAGCCAACGACAAATCTCAACAAATTGGCAATAAACGATTATTATGGAGCATATAGTATTTATGCGATATTTGTATACGTATTTATATAGAAAGCTAGCTAATGATTTGAGGCTATAAATAAACGCAGTGTGACAAATAATGTGGCCAAAAGCTAGCAACGCAATAAACTGTTCACGCGACAAGGTTGAAGGCAAAAGACGCCGTGTGATTTACTTACAACAATGAGCACGAGAATGAGAAACGTAGGCAGAGAATTCCGTTGAATTTGCTTACAGCTGTCGTCACAAAGGTGGGGAAACAAAGGAGAAGCAGCTGCTCTTCTGCCGGAACTGAGGCCAGGAACTGTGCAACTGTGAAACTGTGGAACTGACAATGACAGTCAAATCCTAGCATCAGTTCAATTTAAACAACTTGAACACAGTTCAGTTCAGTTGAGTTCAGTTGAGTGCTGCGAACGCATCAGGTCTTTGTGGCTAGACAAATAAAATCAGAATCAAACACACACACACACACACACACAGACAAGAACCACAACATAAATTTGCTATCTAATATTTTTTTAATGCTCGTCGTGTGTAAAAAAATCAAGAATGTTGTTTTGTTTTTGCGCGCGGCCAACAAAAAAATTGTTTCAAATATTTTTGTGTCTATTTCTTTTTATTTTAAAGGAATTCGCTATAATTTTTCAAAACGAGTGTGGTCAACAAATATTCACCTGTTTTCGTTTTCGTATTCGCAAGTTCGCTCTTAATCTTTCTCTCAGACTGGCTCTCTTTCTCTCTATTGCTTTTCTCTTGCGAAAAACTAACAGCTACTGCAGCACACACTCACAGAGCACACACAGCGCACACATTACGCATACGTCGCGTTGACGGGCTGCAAAAAATAAAGGCAAATAATAAGAAGAACTCAAAATGTAAAGCGGCAAATATTTTTGCGCACAAACACAATCACACACAAACTGTATAATTTAAAGTGGCTACACACACATACACACACACACACACACACACACTCAATTGTGAGTGTGTCTCTGTGAAGCATTTCATTTTTAAGATTATGAGCGAATTGTGTTAGTCTGTCTCTCCCGTCCCCGCGGCAACATTAAGTGTTGATTGTGTGCGTCGCTCTATTAGCGGCTGCCTCTCACCAGGGCGCACCCCTCACCAACACCCCCGCCGCTTTTTTTGCTGCCTTGCCACCCGTTGGTGTTGTCCTCAGGCTGCTGCTGGCAGTTGGCTGCTTTTCTCGGCTGACTGACTGAATTGGCCGAAAGAAAAATCAAGCAAACTCAGTTGGTTGCGAGCGCGAGCGCGTCTGATGCTGCCACCAGAGTCAGTTAGCCTTATGGCTTAGTTGAATATTTAGTATTTGATATTTGCATGCATATCAGAGGCGATAAAAACCACACAATACCACTGGTATACCAACAACAACAACTACACAAAAACAACACGAGCACGCGCTATCACAAAATACTGCAAAACCCGAAAAAAAAAATAATACAAAACATGCACAAAATACCAAAAATACAACAACAAAAAATAAAGTGCACTTAAACAACAAAAACAACAACAATCGAAACATATAAAACATCAAAACAACAACAAATACATCGATTTAAAAACGATTTACACAACAAAAACACACGACAATAATAATAAATAATAACAGTGCCCAAAAAATAGAACAACTAATACACAAAAAATACAAAATATGCATTAAATAAAATTAAACAACAGCTGCGCGTTCAACAAAACAATGTAATTCACAACTTTGTTTAACACAAAAACATTACAATCCAGCACAAAACACAATAAAACAAAAGAAAACATTTCGCTTTTGTATTTTCCAACTGTGTTTTCATTAAAGCTTTTCATTTTATCAGCTAGCTGCCAGTGGAGTTGATTTT
The DNA here is from genome assembly GCA_035046005.1 of Drosophila acutilabella. Taxonomy (NCBI): domain Eukaryota; kingdom Metazoa; phylum Arthropoda; class Insecta; order Diptera; family Drosophilidae; genus Drosophila; species Drosophila acutilabella. The sequence goes on from JAWNOK010000061.1 coordinate 48,802, forward strand.
GGCCACCTGTTCAATTGGGTTTTTTGGCCAACTATGCACCCTTTCAAAGGAAACTATTTTGTTTTCAAATGGGAAATCCATTCGAGTTATTGTTTTTTGAATATATGAGGGACTCCTGTAGTTTCCAACTCAATTTGGAATTTTTGATAACGAAAATTTTGAAATGGGGTTTCTTTTACATGAAAAACCTGCTGTTTGCCAGAAAATCTCAGTGCTATGAAGCCCAATTAAATCTAAAATAAATTTATTGTACCACAGAGACAAAAACTTATATAAATTGTGCAAATAAAATAGTTTAAAGCCTAGTTAAAAAGAAAATTAGCATTTCACATGTTACACAAACAATTTGACATAAAGTATATAATGAACTGATTGATTATTTAAGCTTCAGTTCTTAGTGCTGTCTTGTTACATTTTCCATTTCCTTTTTGGCAGTTTTTTTCCACTTGGTTGTAGACATAAATAGTTTTCAAGTTGAAAAGCATTTGGGGAATAGAAACTACTTTCAACTCGCACACTCACCGAAGTGACTAAGAGTGTGCGTGTGTATGTATGTGTGTGCGTGTGTATTGTGGTTCTTAAGCAGCAAAGTTCCCAACGGATTGGCAGTTTCTTTGATTTGGTTAAGACTTTGCTCATAAAGTTGACCAGACCACAGAAAAAGCATTTCTTCAATGGCCAATATTAAGTTAATTGCTAAAATAAAAAAATTCACTACAAAATAAACAAATAAATCAAATTATGAGTGTTGTGGTTAATTTTTAAAGTGACTCAAATATGGAAAATTATTGCCAATAACTCAGTGAAACAATTGTGAATTGAATATTGAAACATATGTAACTGTTCAGCTCTTAATTTTGGCCATAAATCAATGGGGTTTTTATTCTCCTTCTGTTTTGGTTATTGTGTTGTTTTTGGTTTCTTTGTTTTAAAATAATAACAAGTTTGTAATTGGAAAGCGCAAAAGTTTACTTTTGTGCGATTTAATTAATTGTATTTATACGCAAAATGAAAACAATTCGCATTCATTTAACAACGAAATACAACGTTGGCCAAAATACGATTCAAGGCAGCTGCAATAATAAATTTAAGCAAAAATAAGAACACGTTATATTTTATAAATCTTTATAATATATAGTGGAATTTATCTACTATATACATATAAAGAAATATATATATATGTGTATAAAATATATCGCATCTAATAAAAATCATAATGCGTTTCCAGTCAAAATGAGTGAAATGAAAATGAGATGAAAACATACGTCGTATATTTTCCAAGTGAATACTGCAAATATTGAAGAAGCCAGCAAAAGTTTCAGCTTCTGTTCTCTGTGTTCAAGTGTTCAAAAAGAAATTGCCAAGAGCCATGAAATAAACTCAACAAATTAACAAAAATATAATAACAAACAACAACAACAAAACAACAATAACAATACTCAGGCAAACACGCTTATTGCAAGGATCAACATAAGGATAACAGTCGTCACCTCTCAGGATTAAAACACAAACATAAACACTCTTCAATATGGCAGACACTGCCAATGACAAAAACAAAAGCAAAAGCAGCAAGAACGATAACAACAGCAACAACAACGAAAATGACAATGACAATGACGTCATTGAGGAAGAGGAGACTACAACAACCACAACCACAACGAAGAAAACTTCACAATGGCACAAAACGCGCTCCACAAAGGTGAGGGTTGTGCTTCAATGGCCGAGGGCAGTTTTATAGCTTCCTAAAGCTGTTTAAAAACAACTAAAAGAAGTTTATTGTCAGTGTTAAGAAGTGTCAAAGTGGCATTTTAAAGTAAACAATGTGTAAAGTAAAGGATTTTAAGGAATCAATGAGGGAAATAAGTTAAAAACACAACAAATCACAGATTTTTCCAAATAACCCTTTCAAGCTGTTCGTACCCAAAATAGTTAAGACTGCTTAAATTCTGATTCTGTTATTAAAGTCACTATAATTTAAATGAGGTCGGTGATTTTTGAATTAAAAATAGTTTACAGAAACCTTTAAGGAAACCCAAAGTCTAGACTACTGAGGTTGCTTAAATTATGTGATTTTAAAGTGACTTTAATATTCATTGAAGTGCTGTCAGTTAACAAAAGATTATTTTAACACAGCTGATTAAATTTTAGAATCGAAAGAAGGACAAAAACACTAATTTAGTAATGCCAAAATCATCAAAAAATAATATTTAAAAAATGTTTTTGTTGTAAAAGTGGGATTAAGCTATTTATATTTGCCTAATTAGCACTTTAGCAAGAGGTTTATATCTAGCTTGTTGCATTTAACACTTCAGTTTAACAGTTTTATTAATCTGCCCTCGTTTACAGTGCCTGCGCTGTGTATGTGTCTATGAGTGTGTGAGTGTGTGCGTATATTTGTGTGTGCGTAGCTATGCGAGTGTTTTTTGGGGGGCTATTTAGATGCGTCAAGTAATGAAAGGCAATCGCATGACCAGCGTCCGCCCACTTCACTCAACATTTGAAGCTGACAAATACGACAGATTGAAAGTTGCCAAATGGACGCCGGACAAAGATGTCGAAAGCGACGTCGCCGATCTGCTTTTTGGCGGCCAAATAAACAAAGACAAAAGCCAAATAATTTTAGCCAGCACACAACTCACAACAAAAAATATATACATTTCTTAATAATACATAAAAAACAGACTATATATTCTATTCTTTCATATATTCAATTTGTAGCTGAGCAAAAATTTCGTCTGTTTTTTTGGTTGCTTTTTCAAAAAATTTGTTTGCTAATTAAGTAAAGCATTTCGATGCGCTTTGCACTTGATTAACTGTTAATGTGTCTAAAAATAAACAGTTTGCCTTAGCACATTAATCACAAAGAGCGAAAAGGTGTATGGGAAACTATGGCAAATGAAGGGAATACCCCTAATGTATGCACATATATTCTAAAAATGCTCATTTCCGAGGGGTTTTCAGTCTTAAACAAGTAAGAAGTGAGGCTAAGAAATACCCGTTACACAAAAGTATTGCATACCATAAGGCGCTGGGTGTGGATAACATCTTTAAGCGGCTATATTTGCCGCTATATACAAGCTATCTTGATCAAATTGAGTAGCAATATCGATGGAAGAAACAACAGAGCTGTCTATCCGAAAGAGGGAAGGTAGCAGGCCTGACCAAGTTTCTACCAAGCTTAAAGTTGCCAACTGGAACTGAAACTTTAATAGCTAAAACAAAAGGGGCGTAACATTTATATTAATTCCTCACTAGTTCGTGTGCCAAATACAGTCATTCTAACTTTTATAGTCACTAAAAGTGATGCCTGCTGCTGCCAGTAACGTAACAATGTATACCCTAACCCCACCAAATAACGGGTATAAAAACTTGTAACGCCCTTAAAGCAGTTGGCCAGAAACCCAAGCAGACGACGATGTTAGAAAGTTTCCAGGTCAGTGAATTTCCAACTGCTATTTGAGATGGATACTCTGGTATACGGCTAGATGAAGCTCAACCGGGGAACTAAAGCCGTGGTTGTGGCTGGATACCAAAAAGGGATAAGCATAAGCGCAAAATGGGCGGGCGCGGCACATTGATTATATGCCTGCCACATGGGACGCAATCTGTGGTAGCAGCAACACAACGTGTTGCCGAGCGCATAAATTACTTTGACTAACAACAAGATGAGGAATGGTAGTAAGTAGGGAAGTAGGAGACAGAGGGGTAGTAAGCAAGTAGGAGCAACAGGAACAGGAACAGAAACAGGAGCAGTAGCAACAGCTACTTAGGGCTCCTTAAGCCACACTCACCTGTCGCTGGCGCACCTGTAATCAATCAAGCTGTAAAGTATTTATTAAACGATATTATGAGGTTTACCAGCAGATATGTGCACTTATACATACATCTACACCTACGCGTGTATGTTCGCACCTAACAAACAGGCACACACACGTACACACACACACTCCAGCACACCCTCTCTTACCTGTTAGCTTTTTTAATAGCTTCATTGTTTCTCTTAACAGGATTTCATTTCACTTAATATACAAACACAGAGGCATGCATTATGTTTAAGCGCCAGCACACACACCCACACACTGGCACCCAACTCGCACCCAACAACAGTTGGCATTACACCTCCTTATCCCCCCGCACCCACTTACAGGGTATCATTACTGCCTTTTTATTGTTGCTGCTGGGACTCACTTGTTAACCCAACGTTTGCCATCTTTGCCCGCCGGCATTTTGGCACTGCCATCAAATGAAGCCAACAACGTTTGAGAGCCAAGTTGAGTTCAGTTGACGTAACGGTAACTCTGACTCTGAGCTCTTCGTTCTGGCCCTGTTCCTGTTGCTGTTGCTGCTTCTAGCCTTTAGCTGGCAGTTAGTTTCCACCTTTTTCACTTCGTTCTCTGGCTGCTTTTTTCATGACAGCAATCAAGGCGATCTCAGTGCAAAAGTTTCCGCTTCGCCGCCCCATTTCCCTTTCCGTATGCTGTGTATTGTTTTCTTCCTATTTTTTTTTGCTTTTTTCTCTTTCTCTGCTTCTTCTTTGTGCTTATTTTTTTCTAACGAGTGCTTTTCATTCGTTCGCTAACAACAAGTTTCGTTGTTACTGTTATACTCTTATTTTTTTCCTACTACATCAGCGTAGAAATTCTAACTTTAGCTGCGTTTATTTGTTGTTAATTTCATTGCCAGTTTTTATTATTTTATGTGCTTTGGGAGTTCTTATTTGCTACTCTCCCTCACACGCCCGCTCTCTCTGTCAGTCTTTCTATATCTTATGCTCATTCTCTGGCCAGGCAATTTTATCTTTTAATTAAAACTGACGCGTCTGCTCCTTTTTTTTTATTTTAAGGGGCGATAACATCTACGACCTGCCCCACGCCAAACATATGAGCATTAAGAGAGAGGGGGAGAGAGGTGCATTAATTAAGCATTTTATGCCTCTTGCCACATGCCACGACCAGCGAAAAATAAGTTAAAACCTCAACATTAACATTTATTTTATTTAGCTGACAAGCATATAAAATATTTGTTACTTTCGAGTTGGCCAACTTCGCTGGGCGTTGGGCGTTTGGGCGTTAAATGTTGGGCGTGGCCTGCTCGCTCATTTAGGCCAATTAAGACACAGTGGTGGAGTGCTGTCTGAGAGAGGGGTTGGTTGAAGGGCTACGCATATTCACGGGTTCAGCATGAGGCTAATTGATTCGAAGCTCTTTTTGGCCTTTTTTCGCATTTGCCAAACTGAAGCTGTGGCTGTGGCTGTGGCTGCCAGCTGAGGCGAATGGTGGCAATGAAATAAACAATCGCCACTTAATTAGGTCATATCAAAGATGTGCTCGCTGATTTGCCACTAAAATTCAACAAGATTTTTTAACATTTCGCATAAGGCAAAATATAAACAATAAAAATTATAAACAAACAAATGCAATGTCTTAAAACAAAAGAGAATTGTGATGAATGAAAGCAAAACATAAATCAAAACAATGAGTATTATACGAATTTTCTTGGAATCGATTGGAGTATTATATTATTTAAATGGGCTGATAACTTTAAGCTATTAGTCAGAGTATTTTATAAAAATGTGCCAAATTTAAATTAATGATAGTTCCTTACATATTTTAAAGACTATTAGAAAACTCCTTAACTGCATTCACGAGTCTAACGTGCCGTAAAACAATTTATCTTGCTCTAGAAAATTCCTGGGAAAATTTAACTGCAATGGCAGCAAATTTCTTATGCAAATAATTTTCATTTCTTGTTCAAAATACTAAACAAATATCAAAACTGCTTTAATTTTACTTAAAGCCATTCAAATAAATGTTAAATTAAATTACTTAAATTAAATGAATGTTAACTTGGCATTAACTAACTATAAATATTAAGATAATATATATGAAAATGAAATTTTGAATTCTGCAAAATGTGTATGAGTCAAAAGCCAATATTTACCAATAAATCAAATAATTTTAGCTATACGCTATATACGTGTATATATGGTATATCTGCATATATGTGTTTATTTGCCCATATTTCAGCATTAACTATAGCTATACCTATATGTATTGTATATATAGATCTTTCTGTCAAAATACTTATATGCTAATTTTCTCTTCTTTTCTCTCTCTCTGTCTCTTCTCTTCTCTTTCTGTAGGTAAGCACAATAAAACTTACAGATTAATCTTCACTCACTACGCATATCGCATCTGTCATTTGATTAGTAAGTAATTTCAACATTATTGTTAAATATTTTAAATTTAAATTTATTCCACGAGAATTTGCTCTTTTGTACTTTGGGCGCTTTGGCTGCTAAGTTAAGTTAGAAGAGAGACCACAAAATCGAAAATAAAATACACACATGTTCAAGTGTGTGTGTGTGTGTGTGTTGTGTATGAACAAGCAGTTATAAATAATTTCTGGCAAAAAATCAGCAATTTTTTCCGTTGATCTCCAAGTATAGCGCGTTGGCAGCTTGCCAAAACGAATTGCGCATACGCCGTGCGGTCCGGGCCAACATCTGTACGGCTTGTTGTAGTTGTATGCGTAGCACGCATTAGTATTGGTAACAATCCCACTCACCGACCATGCTCTGGAGTGTTTCTTTCGGCTCTTAAGAGACGCGCAAGTAAAGAGCGAAAAAAAGTCGAAAATTTTAGAAAACAAAATACAAAAATGAAACTAAAATTGAAATTGCAAAAAGCGAAAATGATGAAAAACTAAATTAAAATATTGAATGAGATGTTTATGTTTTGTAGTTGTGCAAAATTACATTTTGGCCAACTCGAGGACCACAAAACTCGTTGCTGTCATCAGCAACATGCACTAAATCAAAAGTCTGAGGCTAACTGTTCGTCTGTACGTACGTCCAATTGTCGGCCTGTTTATCCGACTGTCCGAGCTGCCAAATTGTTGTGTCATATTTGCAAATTTTCACTTCACGATTTTCATTTTCATCAGCTGTGCGAAAACTGCCTTTTATGCTTGTTGTTGTTGTTGTCATTCGCTCTTTCCCATTAATTTGCGTCTAATTAGTTTTGATTTTTTGTTTCAATTGTCCGCAACAAGGACGTGACTTTGGCAAAGAACTTGGCCCAAACCGTCAGTCACACACACCCACACACAGATCAAAGTGGAAAAGTGGCAAAGTTGTCACTGTATCAACGAGCACAAATTAATATTAATATTCCACATAAGTTGTGGCAAAATTAGTTGAAATTTACAGCTGCTAAAGGTTGACTGAAAAATTGTCTGTCAGGCATTTTAAGCGATTTTCAATTACATTTTACACTACACAGCAGTGACACCACCAATATGGCGCTGCTCCAAATTGTACAGTTATATATACAGCAATATGTATGTGGACTTTTCAGGGTTTGCCCAAATTTGGAGGCGCCTACGTCGCTGATTTCATGCAGTTTTAACTTAATGCAATAAACACAAAATGCGCAAAACAATAACAAAATAACAACTGTTGTTGTTGTTGTTGTTGTGCCCATTGTTATGATTGTTGGCCATGTCGTTGTACTTTTAAAGCTCAGACAACTTGGCATAATAAAAGCAAAGCACAGCAAAGACGTGGCCAGAAGTTGCAGCCAACTTGGAGTCAACAACAGCAACAAAAAGGGCCAAGAAGTGTGGCCAGCAGGCGAGTGGTGGTGGGAAGACAATTTGCTTGTTGCACAGGCCGCCAGCGAGTTTTGCTTTTTTGCCTTGGCCCAGTGCCAAAAAAACCAAAAAAAAAATAAAATAAAACACGTTAACACAGAGCTCTGGGCCTGACACAAAAGGCGTCGAACTGTGCTTGTTTTTCCACGCTGCCAACAAAATTTAAGACGCTTTTTTCCTTTTTGGGCCAAAAACGAGAAAAACAGCTGCTAAATGGAAAATTTACTCAACTGTTCCGTTACGTTCTGTTCCGTTTTGTGGCGACGCATTTAACACAAATTTGGTCATAATGAAAGCACCCAGAAGAAATGATCAACGATTGCTGCGCATAATGTACTCAAATCAGGTCATTGAAATGCTTAAAGCCAAACCCAAAAACATTTCAAGTTATTGCCATTAAAAACTCAAACAGAGAAAGTGAGAAACACTCGGAGAAAACTATTTAAAACTGGGTTAAGTTTGAGTTTGAGTTGCGTGACTTGAGCAAACAAGTGCAAAGCTTAATGGAGTTTTATTCTACTTGAAACTAAAGTCTGTTTAATAGCTTCCAAACATTTTTATAACTCAAACGGTAGAAGAAACTTTAGGTTTAAATTGAGATTTTCTAAAGAGTATTTGAAATTCGTTGAACTTTTAGCTGGCGGCACTTGGTCGCTCAGCATAAAGAAGCAATAAAATAAAATGTTTAATAAATTTAAAAATGTTTATGACTGATATATGCACGCATTTGCTGCTTTATTTTTGCAGACATAAATAAATAAAATTGTTTAGTACAAAATATGAAAATATGAAAATATTCCACTCACAGAGCCATAATAAAAATGCAGAGTATTTATTTTTGTATATTCGTGTTTCATTTTGTGTTTCGTCTTTTGTTTTGTTTTGAATTGTTGAACATTTATTTGATTTATGTGTATTTCATTTAATTTCAATTTAATTCAATTTAATATTCATTGTTCAGCACTAACTACAAGTTTAGTAAATGTTGTCGCATGTCTTTCTGGGCTAAAACCTTATGACACTTATGACTAGTTTTATAGAGATTATGTATATTTATCTGTATATATGTTGTATATAGTGTATAGTATAGCTAAAACTATTATTGTTCGAATTTACGCGATTATAATTAATTCATTAATTAATTGAATATAATTCGTTAAATATTTAGTTTAATTTTTGCTTTCATTGTATTTTGATTATTCGATTTTATTTCCAATTTGAAATGTGCCTACGATATGAATATTATTATTATATTTCTCTCTTCTCTTTTTGTTTTTGAAAGTTCTAAAATTCTTTGCGCAAATTTGCATTCAACTTGTAATGCAATTAAATTAATTAGAAAGTCGGGGGCAAGAATAACTTTGTTAAGCTTTGCTCATCCACATATAAACAAATTTATACTTAGTTCTTTGGGGCAAAAGGTTGAAACTATCATTTCCATTTGGTCAAACATCCGGCTATCAATTAGGCAAACTCACTCACATTCACACACACACACACATGCACTCACTTACACACATACACATACACAGAAAATGTAACAACAAACATTATGCCATACTTTGAAGTTTTTGAAATAAATCCCTCTTCAGCCAGCTTTCCCCCTCTCGCTTCCTTACTCCTTTCTGGCCATGTCAATTTAAATGTTTTTTCGCCCAGTCCAGGGCCACACCCAGAGCCTAGGTCTAGTGGCCAGGCCTATTGTAAAGCTCCTCAGCGAATGGGGTCAAGTGTGTATATGGCTCTCAAGTGCTCGAGGCGGCCAACAGCTGACTTGGCCAAGCTCAAGCGGCCCAAAGAAAACAATAAACCAAAAAAGGGGAGATGGGAAAAAAAACAAAACGAAAATACTTATATATACATAACATAGTGGCAAGAAAAGTGGGAAAAACGGAAAAAGGAAAAGCATTGTCGAGTGCGCACTGGTAATCAATACAAACTAAAGCCATTCAGCATTCACCATTTGCCATTTGGCACGCCCCAACGCCCACAGCACGACACTTGGCTTGACTTGGCTTGGCATTTGTGCCGGCTCATTGCCACTGCAGTGGCTTTAAGCCGGATTTATGGGCCCACACAATGAGCGCTCAAAAGTAGGCAATAAAATATTGCAACGCCTTTTTCTCGCACGTTAATGAAACTGAATAAAAAACAATTAAAATAAATAACAATTAATATTCAACTCACATTTATCTGCTGGCAAAGGAAATAAGTAATTTAAATGTGGCCACTGAAATCAGCTTAATTATGAATGAATCAAAACTAATGAATGAAAACAATTCATTTCATTTTCCTCTTTTTTTTTTGCATTTCTTTTAAATGAAAAACTGCAGCAGTGACAAGTTAGCGAGTCGTCTACGTCTCTGCATCACTTTGCTTAATTTAGCCCGGTTTCTGTGATTTACTCACACTCGAGTGGGCTTACCGCAAAACGCGAGCTGCTCGCCAGACTTATTGTTTGGCCAAGTTCCATTGTGTGCATTCAGGACACAACTGAACAGACTGAAAGACTCCCAGGACTACCGTTACTAATTAGCGAAGCAACCTAGTTTATCAGTTCTTAGTCGTGGCTTTTCACTCAGACTCACAGTCGGTCTGCTTTGGTTATAGCTTTAAGTTTTTGACGCCACTCCTCACTCCCCACTTGCTTGCTGGCCGCTCATTAAACGGCAAAAAGCAGAGCACGAGTGCTTGACTTATGCCTTTGGGGAACTAATCTGGAGGGAGTTAAACACACCTCGGGGACCCTAGACAAATATAATTTCATTGCGTTCGGCTCTCTGTGCCGGAGTTGGCTGACGTTGAAATGCGTAAACGTTAACGATTAACTGTGCCATGAAAATAAAGCAAAATAATACGATTAGAACTAAATATAGAAATATATCTCGCAACATGACGGGCCCCAAGCACTGTTCTCTCTCTCTGTGTCTCACTCTCTCTCTTCCAGTGGCTGTCTTTGTTGCTGTTCCTGTCTTACGTCTTCTTTTGAGTCTCAGGTTAAGCTCGCTTCCTGCACTCCTTTGGCCTATTTGTATGTGTAGCACAGCTACGTGGCACTTGGCCAAGAAGCGTATACTTTAGATTGCATTTGGCTTGAATTTACTCTGCTCTGCTCCACTGTGCTGCGGTAAGCTCTACTCTGCTGTGCTGTGGTGTGGTCTGGGTCTCGGTATGGCTGTGGTTCTCAGTGCTCGATTGTTGGTCCTTGTGGTTTATCTCATTGCCTCATTGCCGTGCATCTTGGCCGTGCAGCAGCTGCAAGTGAACACAAAATATAATGGAAAAGTTTAAGAAACATTTTGAAATATTAGTATGTAAGTCAAAAGTTGTGAGCATTTTGTGCACTCGAAGATGACTGCATTAATATTGTCTACGTGTGTCTGTGTGTGTGTTATATATCATTGCCACAACTGGCGGGACTAAAACCTCTCTAGTCAAACAGCTGCAACTCCCATGATGGCAGCAATGTATAATACGTATACGCCGTGTTAACGCCACGTCTGTCGGGGATTTATATGCAGGGCGCGTGAAGAGTGAGTGTAAAAAAGACTAACGGACAGATAGACAGACAGCTACAACGAATTCCATCAACATGGCAAAGATTGCGAGACACACACACTCACACACACATGTTGCATAATGGCGTTGCATGTTGCCAGCTGGCGCAGCATTTAAAGTTGCATTTGAGTGTACGTGTGTGTGTGGGGGTCTGCTGCCCAATATGTTGCAGCAAACGCATTCCTTTTGGCCAACTACAAAGAATGGAAGGAGGTAACATAACATTGTTGAAACACAAACAACAAAAACTGAGAGTAACAAAAGAAAAACATGAACACGAATCAGAGCAAATGAAAATTGAAAAGAAAATTTAAATAAATGAAATTTAAAACGCATTTTGCATGCCAAAAGCCACGGCAATCATTTGTAATACGATTCTCCTACCAACAGACAGTTGGAATGACAGACAAACAGATAAACTGAAAACCTGACGAACCAAAACAAGAAACTGTATCCACTGCACTTTTATTCCATCATATTTGTTGTTTGCATAAATAAAAGCGAAAATTGCAAACTATTAAATGTAAAAAAGCTGCAGCTGTAATTTTTTTAAACACTCTTTGTCACACATTTAATTAAGCATATTTTAATATGTATGAAACTGTACAATTTTAATCATTTTTATGGTTTACTTTGGCTTAAACATGATTTTCCATATGGCCACATAAATCATTTATAATTCTGGTATTTGTAGCTGGTTTCCACTATAGCTTTTTAGCTCTAGTTCAACTGCAATTTGTGTTTTATGAACATTTAAAAGGTTTCCTATAACAACTAACTTTCTGTGTGTTATAATAGTCCCGTACGGAGCAAACTGGGCAATCGACTAAAACTGGGCTTAAGGTAGGTGAGTTTGTTTATCGATAAAAACAAAACAAAAGTTTCAAAACATTAACTTATCATTGGGGACAAGTTGAGCGGGAATTTGTGTACACAGCCAGAAAAATCAAGTATACGCACACAAAACGTGTAGTTTTTGAAAAGATAGTTTGAAAAGTTGAGTCAATAAAATTCATTTGCATTGAAGTTGAATTTTTTTAAGTTTCTTAGCACGTTAAGATTTTCAATTGTCTCATTTTAAGTAGCTCACACTGAATTTAGTTTGTAGTTATTTAAATTATATTAGTTAAAGATGCTTTATCCACAATATAGCTTCAAAGCCCCTTAAGTTAATTTAAAAAATATTAAATTCATTTCTTTAAAACTTTTCTTCTTTCTTTATTTTCTGCATATTTCACCACTTAAATATTTGATAAAATATAAGATTTGCTGCATTCAATAAATCCAGAATTCTGCTCTCTTCGCGTACTTCAATCCAAGTACATTTGACTGCATACATTTGTAATAAATTGTCATTCACAGCACTTGATGCTTGAATATCTGGAATTTCCTGTCGAGTTTCCTGACAGCGAAATCAGAATGTCAAGCACTTTCATTATCAGTACTCGAATTGAAAGCTTAACATCATAAAAACTCAATACTTAACTGGATAAATAAGTGATTTGTGTATTCCTGTACCCTGTAAAAGCTTTTAAGACCTGTCAACAATTTTATAATAAATATAAAGATTTAATAGAAAAATCATAAACAAATTAAACTTATTCAAAATAGTTTTGTAGACGCAAAATTAAATTATATAATGAATAAAAGTTAAATATTTTAGACTGACATTTGCAAAGCAAAAAGAAAGTTCGAAGTACTTTTAAATAAAAGTATTTTAAATTAATCCAAGTGTGCAGATTTGTATGCTTTCCACAGGGTATTTTCCCTGCGTATCAACCAGAGTTTTCTTTCCGCTTTAACTAGCAAATGATGTGATTAATTCAATTAAAAGCCGTCGTAATTAAAGTCAAATGTCCCCAGTGCAACGGACGGTAAAGAGGCTCAGGTTAAACGGCTCTTGCTCAAAGTGATGTGAATACCGCACGAGTGAGTGCATGAATGCATTCATAAAAAAAAAGCTGCAACGAGTGTATTGAAATTTATTTGAGCGCAAATGCAAAAGGGACGAATGAGCAAAGGACACTCGAGCCTTGTCCCTCTTAACGTGGCTATCAACTGCCGGCCATATGCGGCTGTGGTAACGAGTGTGTAGCGCACACACACACCACAAATACCAGCACCACCACCACCATTGCTGTGACTTTACAAATTCTAGTCGTTGCTTGTTTGTATAGAAATTCAATCAAGGACTCGAGTGGACAGCATTCAATTAAACGCTTATCACGCCGATGCAGTTGCTTAACCCCACGAAGGGGATAAAGTAGGGGAACAGAGGGGTACAGAGGGGATGCGGAATTTTTTACTTAGCCAGAACTTTGGCCACCATCATTAGAAGTGAATGGAAGGCGTTGGTGGATTGAAATAAAGCGCAGTCAAGATTATGAAACTCATTAAAAAAGTTTTCGGGCAACATATTTAAACAGCAGACAAAAAAAGGAGAGTCGGCAAAGGCTGAGGAATTTCTCGTTACAACTTTCGACTGAAGCGTTAAAATTGTTCAAGGACGCACAGACACTTTATTCAAATAAGTTACAGTATTAAAAAAATAAGTAAAATAAATGAAAAAGCGAGAAAAGTGTTGAAAAATAAATAGAGCGAAAAACCAGTGGGAAAACAGCAGGAATCCTGTCTGTCCAGCTGAAAACATTCATAAATTAGACGTCAAATCCTGGGCTTTGACAGCAATCCCACACACAACTAATACACACGCTAACACACACCCACTCACACCCACACACACCCACTCCCTGTCACACACTCACATGTAAAAAGGGTCAAAAGTGAACGCAACTCGCAGCTGAGACACTGAAATTGTGATCGATTAGGGCACAAAAGTTTCGCACTCGTTCTTGGCCAAATCTATTACCAACTTTGAGGCCAGAACTTAATAAATTGGCCCAGTGGTTGTTGCTTGCACTTGTCATGGTCTTGGTTCTTACTTCATACACTTTTTTTGGCCATTAATTTAGTTGACTGTGGCACAAATGCAAATGAAAGTTTAATTTCAACTTTTGGCCAGGCTTAAACACACACTCACACACGCACAGAGGAAAGTTTACTCTTAGTGCCACAAAAGTCAATGAAGTGTTAAATGTCCTGCGGCGTTGACTGCTAAATTTGACATATCCTGCCTGTCCTAACCCAATCTCTGGGCCAATTGCTATGCGTTGTACTATTTACTGGCCAAGTTTTTGTGCTTTTTTACGAGCATTTGCATTGGGCCAAAACCCGTGGAGCTCTGCGTGCTTTGTTTCCATAATGTTGCCACACACAGAACGCTGACTATGTGGCACACACTCGCACACACACACAAACAGAAGACATATGTACATATATAATTAAAGCAAAACCCGCGGCATAAACATAAATCTCTGACAGCCCTCTCAGTCTCGACCACAAACTCCAGTAAACAGAACTCTTCTCAAGTCAACTCATTCATTCCTTCATTCATTCATTTACTCATTCATTACGCGCGCAATTTTCATTCATACGCACCGTTGTACGCCACATGGCCAAAAAAAATAACACACACTTCGTTCGCTGGAATCTTTCGAGTCTCGATTTGTGACGCTTGCTGGACAAATATTTTGGTAACACGCACGTTTATGGCCAGCTTTAAGCGCCTATGTTATTGCTGCTGCTGTTGACTGGACCCCGTTTTCTGACCAAAAATTGTGTGTGCTAGCCAAATTATGCGCCCGACTGCTCCCTAAAACTTCGAGCTGGAATTTCACTAACGAGCGTGAACGCGGCACAAAAATTCGTTTGCTTTCTTTTGCTTTTCTTTTCGTATATATTTCAATTTTTATGCGGCACTTGTGGCACACGACGCGTATGCGTAATTTTATTGTAGCTCTTGCTTTGCGTGTCGTTTTTGTTGCGTTTGCGTTGCGTGGCGTCTGACTCGACGTTGCTGTCGCGACTCAGCTCGTGCGTTGGCCAAACTCCTGTCTTATAGTCCTTGCCGGGCAACTGCTTCGGCAAAAATTTCGCCATCGTCAGTGCCATCGCATCGCATTCGCAATCGTCTCTCGGTTGCACTGACTCGGCTGCGATTGTCGGCTTCATTTGTTGTTGTTCTGTTTTGGGCTTAAAGTTCAGGTTGTTGCTGTTGTTACTGTGCATGCGGAAACTGTTGTCGAATATCGTTGGCACGCAAAGGACTTTAGGCCTTGTCCGCCTCTGTCGCTTTCTCCGTGTCCGCCTTCGTGTCCTTTTTCGCCGGCAATAGCGTGTGACATTTAAAATTCGACCAGCCACAAAATATTGACACTTTGCTAAGCCGCAATCGTTGACAAGCCTCAAAACTTCCTACCAACCAGCCCAGCTCACCCTGCCCTCTTTAAACCACTCCGCCCCCTTTGTGATATGTGTTGCAGCCGCTGATGGCGGTAATCAAGCTGGCGTACGTCTTTGGCTGTTGCTGTCGTCAGTTGGTGTGACAAGCGAGTGTGACAGGGAGCGAAAGAGAGAGACTACTACACACAGTTTGTTATTATTTAAATCAGGAAGTTGAAGAAATTTCCGCTTGGCACAGCAACAAATTGGCTCTAGACAGAGCGACTGCCATTCTGTCTTTCAGTCTGTCGCTCTCACTGTCTCTTGGCCTGCCAGCTGACGCCAATTCTCGTTGTCGTCCTCGAGTGTCGTGCTGGCTTCCGTTTCGTGTTGCGCTGCCGTTTCCCTTTTCAGCCAGCTACGTGCACAGCCGCCGTCAAGTCAATTAAATTTTTGTTTAAGTGATTTCAGACGCCATAAAATATCATCAGTCTAAGTCTCGGTCTCGGTCTCAGTCTTAGTGACACAGTCGTAGACGGCCTCTCCTCCTGCGTTCTCAACTCCGTCTCCCACTTGGTTGTTTTTGCCGGTCTCCAAATCAGTCTCTTGCTTCGTAATGAGAAATCGATGTGTCCTATTCAATTTGTTCAAATCCAATTTGAAACATTGGTCGACACCTGTACACCCCATGCCCCTATCTACCCCTACCCCTACCACGAGCAAATGGCCAATTGGCATCCACATCCTGCTCTGAATGTCGACCGGCATGACGCGCTTTTTTTAATGAGTTTTTATTGCGCTTCAGGTTATTTTGATTGCTGCGATTTTTAACTTGATTTACGCGCCTTTTGTGAGCCATTTGGCCCACTATTGATTTTACAATTAAGGTAGCGCCAACTTCCCCTTTCCCAAAGCCCCTTTTGCAAGGGAGGACGGTGGGGGTTTGGCGGGGGATTGTCTCACAATTTCACAATGCATTTTGCATGTTTTCGCGTGTTTTGCGCATTTGTTTTGCTGGCAAATGCCTTATAGCCAGGATGTGCTCGTATGTACATGAGTCCTCTGCACCCCCGTACCACTGTACCCCTCCTCCCACTCCCCTCTCGTTTGTTGGTTCGAGTGTCCTTTGTAACAAGTTTTATGCGCCGCATCCTGTGCCGCTTCTGTCAGCTTTTGTGGATACGCCCATTTTGTAGTTAGTCGTACTACGTTTGGGAGCGTTGAGCGTTGAGCGCAATTTATGCGGTAATTGCTTTTTTAAGCGCTTCACATTTATCTTTTCGACACAAGTGAAATGAGTTTTGCCCGTTTTGTGTCTCGTTTGTTGCGTGTCTTTGTCGATTTGCCTGCAATAATAATAAACAACTGAGTACAACAATCATCAGTAGCAGCAGCAGCAGCAGCAACAACAAGAGTTAAGAGCGGTAACAATGGCAACAACAATGCCAAAGCCTTTTGGCTTCAACTACTTACAATGGTATTTTTATGATATCCTCGCATATTCCCGACTCCCACTTCGCCTACTCCCGAAAGTATGCAAGGGAATTGTTATTTGTTTGCTTGTTCTCTCTTCGTTTCTTTCATTTCACCCTAATTAATTAAACGCACTCAAAAATGCCATAGATAAAAATTAATTCCAAGTGAAAAATTGCGACAACAACTTTTTGATTTATGTCCGCCTACTTATCTAAATGCGTATATGTATGTGGCCCATTATTGCAAAAATTATATCATGTATGTGGTTAGACATTAAGTGGCTATAAAAGTGGATCTTAATAAAAGTGAAAACACTTTATGATTAGCTTGCATTTTATAATAGTTTCACTTGTTCACGTGCAAAACGTTTAAAACGTTTAGTACTTGCCAAACTGTGGCGCTGCAGTGGCTTCAAAACTGCGCTCACATTTATATAAGTTGGCAGCTCAGTAAGAGGGAGAGCGCGTGAGCGTTGCCACTTTTCGATATATATACAGCTGGAAATATCGAAAGTGTAATTTATCGCTTTATTATGCTCGATACATTTCATCGGTGTTCAGTAGTAAAATTAAACCTGGTTTTCTCACACACACCTGGTAACTTACTTTTACCCAACGCAAAACATTTGCCGTCGCTACCGCTGTTATTTTCGCGCTGTTTTCAGTAACGTGTGAGCATTAAACAATTGCGCTGGTTGCAAATTGTTAAACGTAGTATCGCAGCGCGTACAGAACTCGGGTTAGTCGGAGAGCGGCGTATATAGAAAAAAAAAAACACCACAACAAACAAATTTTTGTAGGCCACAACGAATTTCGATTCGTTTTGTGTGTGTCACGCCCAAACACAAAACGAAAAAAAAACCCAGTAGATTGTCGTGCGTGAAAAGTAAAGTTGAAAAGTGCAATATAAAAAACAAAATCGTTTACAAGAAACTGTGCGGCAAGCGAATATAAAAACGAGACCTTGGTAATTGTAGGAGACTCCAAACACCACATCACATCAGCAAGCAAAAAATATAAAATAAAATCGCTATGGAGGTTAGTAGTAATAATTTGATGGTGTTGTTGTTGCTGAACAGATATGTATGACATTCAATTGTTGTTGTTACTTTAAATGTTTTTTCATTGATGTTTGCTGTTTCTCTTGTATGATTTCATTTCATTTATTATTTGACAACAACAATTTCAGCTATTCCCTATTCCCCTTCACTCAATTAAAGGCAAGTCGCTGTATGAGTGAAGCGAACAACGATATCGATTACGTCAGTGCACGCTCTCACACTCGCACTCCCTCTCTCTCTCTCACTCGGTCATATTATTTAAGTTCTGGAGTTTGCGCTCTAGGCATTTGCCTGTGCTCTCTCGCGCTCCCACTCGCTCTCTGGTGTTAAAGTTGTTGTTGGTATTCTGTTGATTATGTTATTGCTAGGCATTCATAGGGCTCACTTGTAGTCGCGTCATCTTCTTTGCAACCCTTCCCATTCCAACTGTGCTTCATTATCGATTCCCTTATACCGGCTATAAAGTAAATCTTGTTATTATATCATCACAAAGCCGCTTTCTTTTACCATTGTGTTTCTCTCCTATTATGTTTTATGCATATTTCGCATATTTTGTAATATCATCAATTTGCATTTTATATAATTAACAGCTGTTCATTGTTTCTGCTTATCAGTTCATAAAATTAATCATCGCACCCAACCTTAATGACGTCGGCGTTTAGTCAGTCCACAATGAGTTCGAATTTATCGAAATATACACAGTTATAATTTACACCCTTCTCTGCCCTCTCTTTGTTTATACTTCCTTTTCCACTACTGTTTCAGATAAGCTTCGTTTGACATAGTTTTCCCATGCATTTCTGATAAACTCGAGCAACATATGGATTATATCCAAATACAAATGATTAAATTAGCTAATTAGTGTAAGTGAACTCACCCAGTTTAATCCGCAATTAAACCCTTTGCATTTACTTGCAAATGAACACCCACGCAAAACCGTCAAAGCAAATTTAAGCGTCTTTTGTAAGCTTTAAGAGCTGCGAGCACGTAATTAATCGCCTTTATTTGAACCGTTTGACGGCCATCAAAGCAAAACGTGAAAACCCTCCTACCGCCCCCTTTGCCTTTATAAATCGGGGCAGCCACAAAAAGACCAACAGTACAGAAAAGCGAAGAGCAACCTAAAAAAAAATTGGCCATTTCCGGCATTTAATTGACGTTGTCCACACACAAACATACACAAAAATTGTCGAAGACAAAAAAAAATAGCTAATGAAACTAGTTTGTCTATATAGTATCTAGTAATAGTCTTTCGCAGCTTTTATTTAGATTGAAATGATGAGTAAACATTGTGGATTATATGCATGTGGTACATAAAAATGTAATAACTGTAGCCAAGAGTATTAATTTACAAACAGAAATACTAGGTCAGTATTTTTGTGGAAATAGTTTGATAGGTCAGAAAGGTCAGCAAGATATTATTAAATTAGAATAAACAGAAACGTGTTGCTCTCTTTAAGTATGACTACTAAGTGCGTTTAACTAGATAACGTAAGGCCAATGAATGTCTAATCTTATCTTCATAAAACTGACCATGGAGAACATAATCGAGTGAAGAGATTATTAAATAAAACATATTTTATTTGATGTAAGCAAATACTAAGGTGAGATAACAGTTGAGCAGTCATGTGAGTGCTGAAGTTAAAAGAAAAAATTAAAAGAATTAAAAATAAAACTTAAGCATAGCTTAAACTTTTACTTGGTTTCTATAAGTTTAAGTTCTAAAGTCTGAATATTAGAAAAATATGAATATTAGCAATTCAGTTTAAATTATAAACCATTTTATTACTTGCATACTAATTAGCTAACCTGAAATGTATTTATACAGATAATTAGCTGCCACAAAAAACTCATGATCATCATCATAAGCATGCTTCATGTTAATTAAAGACAAATACAAATCAGAAATCAAACAGATATTTTTAGCACACATGGAATTATTTAAAGAGTTGAATATGTCATGAGTATTTAATGCCGTGACATTATTAAAGCTTTCAACGGTTTTACTTTGCTTGTCTGCTCAAACTGTCAGTCAAACTTTATACAAGTTGTTAGCCACTTAAATTTCGCTGTTAACAACATTGTCAAGAAACCAAAAAAAAAAAAGCAAGAAGATACAAAAGTAGAAGCATCTTAGCGCATCGCTGTTCTAAATGCCTGAAGTTGTTTTGGGTCGAAACTTTGGGGTTTTTTTTTCGTGTTTTCTTGAGCGGTGCAAGTTTTATAGCAGGCAGCTGCTTGGGCATATTTATTACTTGTGAATTTGGCTGGCTTTATACTTTATACATATATACTATATTTTCATAAATTTCCACTTACTCATCTGTTGGATGGGTGGCTTGGGATGATTTTTAAGCTAAAGAGACTTCTTTACTGAACAGAGCTTTTGTTGCCTCTTTTGCGTCTTCTTATAACACGCTCCGTTAACCGTATTTGGCTTTATTTTCTACTTACTTCATCATTCGCTCAAACTTTGCATAATTTTCATTTATTACCGCAACCATTTTTATCTCCAGCCATGAAATCTGCCACATAAAGTGGCATCTTTTTATTTTTTTCTTGCTTTTGGATTTTTTTTTCCATTTATTCCCAGGGAAGTGTTCCGGTCTACACTGAATTTCGATGCTTGTAGACTGGAGTTGGGTCGTTTCCAATTTATCTTACAAATTTAATCTTTTTACATAATTTTCTGTATGGCTTTCATGTAATTACCTCAGCTCACGTCCTGCCTCCCAAAAGTCTTTTCCCGGCGGGGAACTTGGGAAAGTTTTCAGCTGCGTTTACCTGTCAAAACTTGTGGTCGTTACATATTCATGCAGTTGCCTCCATATGTTGCACATACACACACAGAATTACCTTGCATTCACTTAAATTGAATTCTCATTTTTTACTCTTCTCTTTTCTTTTTTAATTGCAGGTAAGTGTCGCTAAAGGATGCAAAAGGATGCTGCAACTTAAGTGAACTCAAAGCTGTTAAAGGCGATTTCAGTTTGGCTCATTGGATGCAGCTATAAGCTGACAAGGCTGAGTTTAAATTAGTTTCTTAAGTTATGGTTTTACTCGTTATTCTATGGGCTAGGAATCGTATTGGTTGGGTAACTTTTAAAAGCTTTCTACGTGAAAATATGTAACTGTTTTCTGTTGTCATAACTTGTGGAATGGATTAGAAATCAAAGTCTAGTAGTTAAATTTTTTAGTATTTAAACATTTTGATTAATGTCAGACATCAAAATATTCACATTCATAACATATTCTATTGTAGCTCTGATTTGTCCGCTAACTTTAAGACCCTCCTTTTCATAGAGAGAAGATTATCTTTTACGATTTTTCAAATTAAATAATATTTCTCACTAGTTTCTTCAGCTTCCAATTGTTTTCAAGATATGTTATCTAAGGTATATAACACTTTGTTTACATATTTCTTTGCCTGCAACCGCTTGACTCACTGACTTATTAAATCTTGGTTGATGCAACTGCAATACGCCCACGAGCACGCGATTTTTGTGGTTTGTGCGCGTTTTAAATCGCGTTGCGTGCAATCATCGCGTTTGTTTGATTTGTTGCACACAAATCAGACTCGATTACAGCATTGTTGTTTGTCGTCTTGTCGTGTTGGCAATTGCAATCATCTCTGCGCCGACTATTGTGGTTGCTGTTCTCCTGCCACACGCTTGCGGCCAAAGTATTGCCCAATTTGAGGGCAACAGCGTCGTCACTGTGTAGCATGCCACATGCCTAGCAAAGCATTTGCATAATTGCCAACAACTGGCAACAGAAACCACTCTAATTGTTGCAATTGCAAATGTCAGACGAGGCAGTTCTAATGACTCAACAGCATTAGATGCCGTTGATTATTTGGGTTTGTGTTCAGTTGTTTCTGTTGCTGTTGCTGTTGACTTTGAGTTCAAGTTGAAATTGCAGTTCATTCACCTCCACCTGCCACATGCAACACGCACATAGCACGTAGTGACACCTCTCTGGCTTTTACCCAATGTTCAAGCCATTTGATGTTGTCTAAACAAGCCGCTTAATTATGGCCAGGCCTTTGTCTGGCCCATAAGTCTGTCCGTCTGACAGTCGCGAGTCAACAACCAACCAACGGCACTACCAATTTACATACACTCTTTAAAAAACATTAATTTTCATTTGCTTTGCATAAAAAGCCTACAAAGAAATTTGTTTTCCTTTTTTATATATTTATTTCTCTTCGTTTTTGTCTTGTTTACAACGCAGACTGATTAACTTTCACTCGCAGTTCCCAACTATTATTATTACCGCTGTGTAGCTTTGTGCCATTGTTACACAAAATATTCCTGGACATTTTCGATCTCACGATTTATTAAAAGTAGTCTACAATTATCGCGGCTAAAATTGCAAACTATTAGCCAAGGTAAAAAGCGTAAAGTGTTGTAGTAGAAGGAAGTTATTAAGAGTATGGCAGTTATGTATGCAGTTTTGCAGAGAATGTGCTAACTATTACACGGTATTTGCCAGTCTATTCTACTCTTTTGCATCTTGTTCGCTTATCTCTTTTTGTGCACGCCAAAAATGTGGCGACGTGACAAAAGTTGCGCACTTAAAATTCAAAGGAAAATGCAAACTACATAAATTTTGCCCACTTCATGACAGCCACGCCCACACGGGCCCACAAAAAGGGAAGGGGGCGTGGCGATAGGTGTGGAGTAGGAAAAGTTACTACTTAGTTTTGGGATGCTGTCGGTTGCTTATTTGACATTTTATTGATGATCTGAACAGGAACGAAACATAGAAATGCGCTGCACGTTTCTCATTTTGACTGTAATCGTGGCAAACAAAAAAAAGACAGAGAAAAAAGCCACAACAACAATTGGCAGCACACTTGGCTCTATATTAACCACAGATGTAGTATGTCTCTCTGGATATAGCTTACAAAATTTCACTCTTTTTTCTTGCCTTTATTTGCTATATTTTTTGTGTTTTATTTTTTTTGCCAACAGCTGTGCAAATGTTTGTGACAAATCGAAGCACAACTGATGAAAGTTTGCCCCAGTCTCTCTACCGTTCTCCCTCTTTCTCTAACTATCTCTTTCGTTCATAGCTTGTGCCAAGTGTTTAACATGCCATTAGCTACTTTTTATGGTTGTTAATTCGCAACTAAGCTGCAATGTCAATGCTAATACCCAATGGCAAATGGCCTTTTCCAAGCCAAGTTATATAGAAAAGCATCTTTCGTTGCAATCGGTTTTTGTGCGTGTGCAATCAGGCGACAAACCATCAGATGCGAATACAAGTATCTGTATCTCAGCTTTCAGTTTCCAGCACTGAAGAATGACCAATGTGGTTTCAACTTTCTAGCTGGTTAACAGCCAAACCAAATCCCAGGGCCAAGTTCTCTCTTATATATTTGTATTTTTTACTTGTTCCATTGGATGCCAGTGCTGTCAGCTGCAATGGAGCGTGCCTTTTGGGTTTATTTTATTGCTACAGATTCTTTGGCTTCTACTTCTGCTACTGCCACTGCTGTCGGAGCATGCAAATTGCATAAAATATTGCTATAAGAGCATATTGCTGTTCACTGTATCTGCTAGCTTGTGGTCTAAGCCAAAAGGGACGCAACAGTAGTTGAAGTTGAAGCCACTAAAATGCTTTTCATTGTTAACAAACAGCAATTGAATTGGCCAAATGCCTTTTATACCCACTGAGATTTATCTGAGCTGGAATTTTCTATTTCAGAACAGCAGTTGAGATACAAGCAGCATATTTCCATAAACTGTGTTACTACAATCATTTCAGAGGGGTTTTTTCCTGCTTCAGTTTTTCTCAGTATGCCACATAAAACTTAAATGAAAACCGCACACCTTTTTCCATACCATTTTCCTGCTAGCAATTTCCTTTATGCTAATTGCAGATTTGTCAGAAAGAGTAGTAAGAGAGAGAGAGAGACAGAGAGGGTGAGAAAGAGAAACCACTGTGAGATAATTAAGATTTTTGGAATTTCCTGCCATGATTTTCCACAAGTGCTACAATTTCCTGGTAAGAGCTAACAGCCAAGATGTTCGAGCATCTGTTGTGTGCGCGCATCCTCAACGACAAACGCGTACTTCCTACTTGGCCATATTTGGGTGTGTCTGTGTGTATGTGTGTTTCTGAGCATTTACAGTCATTAGTCAATAGTGAACTGTTGCTGCTGGTAGGCGTTGAATTTTTCATTTTCACATATTTTCCACCTGGCAAAGCGTGGCTTGAAAACGTTTCTGGCGCTTAATTAAATCAGCTAAGCACCTTGACCCACTTTTCCAGTTGTCTGCTTGCCGGTCACAACATTCATCTGTCATCCAAACAGCAAACAAATGTGCAAATCACCGAAAATAGCAATAGAGGTGTTTTCTCATGCTCTCAAACATTCACACACTAACACAGATACAGATAGAGATACACTTTGTGGGTCGCATTCGGCACCTGTTTGAACAGGTATCTAAGCAAAAGTCTCAATGCTGCTCCCGTTTCAAGGCCCGTTGCAATTAATGAGTCAAATCCACTTCACTTGGCTTCACACGCTGCAACACTAAATGGCTTGTATTTTATTTGAATCTGCCAACGTTGACAACTCTATGCCTAACGTATCTGTCAGATACGAGAATAAATTTCGTTGCGCCACCTTGTTTATGTTATTTACGGTGCATTTGCATGGTGGGTGCCTCGATGAGTCCGTTAAAACAAGTTGCAGATACTCTTCAAAAGCAACAGATGCTCAGCTAAGCTTGACTTTGAGATACAAAAGTATCTTTTAGCTTAACTGACTTTGAAATTCATATGTATCTCACAGTTAAGTAGACTTGGTCTGACACTGTGATTCAAATGTATCTTTGAGCTGTAATTTTTAACTGCTGAAACTTCCCTTTCCTGCATACAAAATCTGTACATTGTGTATCTTTTGAAGATGCATTGAGGAAGTTTCCAAGTCCAAGTTTGCCATAAAAATGCTTGAACTTTTAACGGCTGGAACTTCCCTTCGCTGTTATTATCTACGTAACGCAGTTAATTTGCAGATATTTTGCCAGTCGGTGAATTTCTCGCCGAAGTGCGACTTAAAGATACAAATAGTTCTACAGTTATAGCTCTAAAAGTTTACTTTTAATTACAGTTTAAACTTTGCGCTTTACTTTGAGATACAAAAGTATACGTGATTAATTAACTGTATCTTAATTAATTTCTTTATGATTAAGAGAGTATTTTAAAATTCGTATCGTTTTCTTTATGCGAAGTTTTCCCCATTTCCCACTTACGAGTGTATTTATCTGTTGCTGCCTGTTTTTTATCTGTTTGGCGAGTGCGTGAATCTCTCGAGTGCCATGAACTCAATTATTTTTGCAATTATAATTTATATTTTTTTGTGATTTTTACAGCACTGCTGCTGTGTTGGCAGTGTCAGAGTTGTGTCTGTGAGTTTTGCTACCTGAATTTATGACACTGAGCTGGAGAAAAGAGACGGGGGTGTGAGCGTGGAGAAGGCGTTAGTTTAAAGCACATTGAAGGCGCCAGCAGCCGTAGCCTCAACAGCTGAATTGAAAAGCCATTCACAAATTGTAGTATCTTTGCTGTGTCATTGAAGTTCTGTTCTCTCAATTAATCAAGCATCTGCCCTCAATTGAAATGTCAACAGATACAGTAAGTTGTTCTGCTGCCGTTAGACACAAACGAGTGGACTGAAAGACAAACGGACAGACAGTTAAGTAAAGGCTGACATAATAAGTTGAATCGGATTGAATTGAAGTGAATTGAATTGTTGCCCTGTTGCCTTTTCTTCACTTTACTTCAGCCTTATTCGGTTAAAGTGGGTCACTCGAGAGACGCAGATACCAAGTATCTTTTATATCTGGACGCAGCATCTGCTAAAGTTATAGCCAAACTTGGGTACACATTTGAACATGGCCATTTACGTGAAGTAAATAGTTAGCTAGCCAACAGACACACACATCGATGTACACGAATCTAGAGAGTAGTTGGAGTTGCTGTTAGCTGTGAGCTGTTTGTGAAACCGGTTTCACTTAAATGGCGCACTGAAGTTGCAGCCAAGAAGTACGAAAAGTGGTTTATGTGGTTAGTCTCGCTTCCTGGCGCACTCGTCATTTAAGCTGCTGCCCTCTAGAAAATAAAAACCAGTTTCTGATCGTCTTTTTATTTGTCTGCCTGTTGACTGCCTGACTGGCTGACTGCCTGCGACTTCTTTCCACTTTTGCTACCATTGTCGCTGACGCTTTTGGGGTTCACTTGGGTTCGGTTAAGTTCGGTTCAGTTGGTTTGTTTGTTTGGGTCACGCTTTAATAGAACTATGAGGCTTCCCCCACTTTATGTTCAGTCATGGGTCTCTACAATTATTTTATGTAAATTATAGTCTCTTACCTCTCTTAACTCTTTTGCTCTGTTTTCATTTTCTTTTCTTACACAACTTCCTGCCCTTTGTCAGCTTTTAGCCAAAAGAGTTAGTTGAACGCATTTTTTAGACTTTATTTATTTAAGTCGTGTATCTTGAACTTTTATTTTAATTTCCCATTGCGAGCTATAAATCTTTTTACGAATTGAAAAAACTGGCGCAATCTTTTCATTCCCACAACTGAGAAGCAACTTCAAATCAATCGTAGTGGCTTCAACTTGGTTTGCTTTATTTTATTTTATTTATTGTTACTTTATTTGTGTTTGTGTTTTTTGTGTTTTTGTTTGTTTATTTATGGCCCTTTTGGCTGTATCGTTGTTGATGTTCTTGTGGGGTTTTGGCTTCGATTTCATGCTCAAAGCTTTGGAGTGGAAGTCATTTAAGTGCAGACTGCGTCGTGCCACACTTGGTTGCTTGCCCCACAGTCCCACACGGCTCTTAATGTATGCGCCTAATTTACATTGCCACCGATTGTCGATTACAGCAACTCAACTGAAGTAGAGAGACCAAAAGAGAAGTGTAGAGAGTTACGAGCGAGAGAGACTTACTTGACTAACTTGGCTAACTGACTGACTGACTGGCCAACTGACTTAGCTGAGTGGCAGTTGCGATTGCAGCCATGTACTGTGGGCAAAAGCACTCCTTTTTTGCAATACAATTACCTTACAAAATCGAGAAAAGAGTTTAAAGTAAAAAAGTAGTTTTTAATACCCGAAGACTATGCATAATTGTATTAAATGTGTCAGAGATGTTAAATAATTTGAGTGTCATTTATTTTTAATAGATTTGGTAATAAATTTTAACCAAATTCGTTATAATTTCCTGTGATAAAGTTGCACACCGCCTTTGTTGGCTTGAAAGTCATAAAATTCAATTAATAACTGCACAGAAATTATTCAATTTAATAATTTATTTAAGGCACATTGAATCAATTTACTAAGCAATTAATATTTAAATGTGCTCTGCAATAAAAAAGCTATTTTGTGTTAAAATATTGTGCACTGTCCCACTGTGCAGTGGCTCAAACTGCGCGCACGTCAAGCAAATGTTGCACGAGCTGTCGCGACTCTCATTGCTGTTGTTGTGGGTTGTTGTTATGGTTGCTGTTGTTGTTGGTGTCTCTTTGGGTCTGCACCGTCGATTCGGTGTCTCGTGCATTGTGGTGTGTCAGTCTGTGTTGAACACCAGCCCAAGTCGCAACCAAAGTCTGAGCGTTGAATTGTCGGCCACAAAACGTGCATAATTGGATTTGCATTTAGTTTTTTTTTTTCGGTTTTGTTTGTTATTTCCATAAATTTGTTATCGATTCGCAACTGATTCATAACTTAAACGGGATGGAAAGCTTTGTGGCTATGGCCGAGTTTCAAAAGATCAAACTGCGCCCTGTGCCAAAGGTCAAACGGCGTGCTCCGCAGCCGCCATTAAGCCTCAAACTACACAATAATGTTAGCCATAATATGAACAACTTTAAGCCACGAACTTTTACTAATCTTGAGTCTCTTGTTTCTGACATTAACAGACTTCGTCCACCACAAAGACAACCACGCTCACCACGCCGGCCAAGTTGTATGGCAAGGATTTGAGTGAGTACGATGATGTGGATGTGGAGAGTCTGTTGGCGCAGTTATCGCCCGAGGAGATAACCATTTTGGCCAAAGAAGTTGATCCCGATGTGAGTAAAACAACTGCATATCATTTACAGAGTTTTATATTAATCAATTACCCTTTTTTAGGACACCTTTTTGCCACCAGATCAGCGTTGCAGCTACGAGTGCACCAAGGATGCAACCGGGCCGCTGAATCGCAAACAGCTCATTGAGCACATCAATAAGCAGGCAATTGAGACACCCGATCAGCCCGAATTTGAGCCATTTGTGCAAGGTACAGTGCGTGGCAAGAAATGGGTGCCACCACCGCGAGATGCACGCGAAATTGAGGCAGAGGAACAGATTGCCATCGATATGGGTGAAGAGTATGAGCATGCACTCAACGATGCCACGCAGGAGGAGATTATCGATTTGGCTGCCATTCTGGGCTTCCACTCGATGATGAACCAGGATCAATACCATGCCTCACTACTCAACAAGGGACAACCCGTCGGTCTCGGCTGGGATGGCATCACAAAGTCCACACAGCAAAAGCTGTTCCCCATGGATCCACCAAATAGCACAGATGTCGAGGAGTCGATTAAGCGTGTCAAGGACGATGACAACAAGCTGATTGATCTAAATTTGAATAACATTAAGGTGAGTATTAAATAAAGTACATTATGTGACTGTTTGACTAATGGATATGTATTGAAATGTAGAATATATCGGACGAGAAGCTCGAACAATTGATTGCCGCACTGCCTCAGAACGAACATATGGAAGTTCTATCGCTGACAAACGTCGGCCTGACCGATAAGACAGCTCTCCTGCTCGCCGAAGCGATCGAGAAAAGCAAAACCCTGAGAGTATTAAATGTTGAAACGAACTTTATCAGTCCGCCCGTAATTGTCAGGCTGGTGCAAGCCCTGCTCAAGTGTCACACCATCGAGGAGTTCAGGGCCTCCAATCAGGTAAGCTTTAAAATACTTTACTTTTGTTAGATTATTTGCTAACATTGTTTACTTGCTTCAGCGATCTGCGGTGCTTGGTAACAAGATTGAAATGGAGATTACCAATTTGGTGGAGAAGAACCCATCGCTGCTGCGACTTGGCTTGCATCTGGAGTTCAATGATGCCCGTCATCGTGTCGCCGCACATCTGCAGCGCAACATTGACAGAAGTAAGTTGTCATATTGACAAACAGTTCTGTTCCCAGCAACATTTGCAGGATTATCAGCGTTGGTTTAAACTACGTTTCTGCTGCTCCACTGATTAGGCCCCCACTCCCGATTCCACCTTAAATAGTTTTAGGTCTGATTATTATTTTGACTCGTGTATTCGCGTTTAGGTGAATTGCAACAAGGTACGTTAGCTTCCCACGCCGACGCATCGACCACATCATCACCATCATCATCATTAGCTCCATCAGCATCCACAACTCGGCCACCCGAGGTCATCATTTCACCCACAAAGTTGAAGAGCTTGGCTGCTTTTAAGCAGTTTGTCAAGGCTCGCACTGGGAGTAATGAAACAGTTACTGATCATGTTTTGTCATCAGGACGCATTGTGCGCAATCTTCAGGTGGCAGCCACTACTTCATCAGATGGAAAAATCCTTGATGGTATTGAAGTGGAAGCCTCCACATCCTCGGCTGCTTTGAGTCTCTTGCGCGCTGACAACGAGAAGGAAATCTAAGTTATCAGAAAACGCGTTTTGGTAACCCATAAAAATATGTAGTTGTTCTTTTTCTATCCCCTCTTACTGTCTCAACTGTCTCTTCTTCTTTCTTGTGTGGTAACCAGGTAAAAGCGTTCGTATCGTTTCGTTCGTTACGTGAACCCATCCGAAGTCGTTACAGCCAGCTATAATCAGCATATTGCTCATTATCGTTCACTTAATCGTTCTCGTTATCGTTATCGTTCATGTTCTCGTTCTCGTTATCACCTCTCGTTGCGTTGCGTTTACTCGTTTGACTCGTCTCATTTATAATTAAAAGTTGAGCTTATTAAAGATCAAATTGCTCACTCATCTCATCGAACTTCATTATCAGCAATGTCTTAACTTAATTTATTTAAATTTAATTAATTTAGTTAATCAATTTGCTAAGTCAGTTATACATATTAAGTCAGAATTATAAATACTCGTATGCCGTTTGTCATTCTTCACATCGGCTTTTCCTCACTCACACACATACAGTTTTTCCAACCCCCCAGGCGACCCTATTAATTGATTTTCCTCTGTATTTACTTGTCTCGTCGCTCCTTGTTAGTTCTATTTGTTTCGTGACTTGTAATTACCATAGACAAAATGATTCGATAATTTGCATTATTAACCAATTATTTGTTATATTTAAAAAAAAAACAAAACCAAAATTGTTGAAACTGTATATGCAAACTCAACTCGTCCTCTGTGTATATATGTTAAAAACAAAACAACTGCAATCAATCCAACAATCAACCAATCAATCCAACAAAACACAACGAACTGAAGTTTTCCGCGTGCAAAAACTGAAACCAAATTTGCCCAAATTGATATTGCCCAGCAACATGGAGATAGAACGTGATCTGGGCAGATCGGGTTATGGTTCGGCCACGCCCACACCATCGCCCTCGCCATCACCGTCACCACAGCCGCCAAATGATGACTATGATGTGGAAATCGATCCCGACAACATGGTCATACGCGGCGGCGGCGATGCCTTCGATCCCGAATTTGATCCCGATAATATGGTGGTGCCGGGCAGCCGGGCCGTAACGCCCAACTACGACGACGAGGGCGTCTATCAAGCGCACACGTGAGTCACAGTGAAGCCATCCAAGACATTCAACACCAGTACACCACCACAGCCATCCAAGGAGCGAAGCCCGCCCAGACACAGCCACAGCCACAAGAATCAACACACAGTGTACAAAATCTCAGTCAAAAACTCGTTTCAATTGTCATCTCACCTGCTCCGTTGTAACGTTGTTGTCTCTGTTTCTCTCTTGTCTCTTACTTGACCCATTGTGTTTTTGTGTTTTGATCATGGTGAAAAGTATGAAGCCAAACGTCTTGCAGACCAAGAACGTGTATATAAACAAATAAGACCCGAAAAAATTGATACAAACGAAACTTGTATAATAATTCTCTACATTCATCGATATATAGTTGTTGTCGTTATCATAATCGTTTCATTTTGTATATAACTGGGACACGACCATGCCCAACACGCCCACAATCCATCAGCATCAGCTGTGCTACTAACCCCCCAACCCCCGTCCGCCAAACGCGTCGAACAGTCCACTCTAAAAAAAATAACTACTGTCTTCTCTTATCAGCGGGCTGTTCCACGTTATCAGTTTATTTTTTTTCCTCTTTCCGCCCTAAAAGCTCAGTCTATTTTTTGTGTAACCAAAACTTTGACAAACTGATGGACAGACTGACAGAGAAAGTCAGTAAATCGATTCAGTTTCAGTTTCAAACTCAGTTTCAGATTACATTTTATATTCAATACTATTTTTTGTTGTGTTTTGTTTTTGTCTATTTTCATTTGTTTTATGTGTATTCTTTCTCTTTGTCTCTCCCAATCTCTATGTTTCTCGTTTACAGTAAGAAAAGATCTTGAATTACGCCTGCAGTACAGATTTTTCAATAATCTGCATAGAAAATCAACAACAAGAATTCAATAGGAACCAAGCGAAATCGCAGATTTAAATATCAAAGAAGAAAGAACAAAAACACACACAAATTCATATATAAATATCAAAATAAATACCAAATTCAAAGCAACTAAAAACTAAACAACATTTTTAAAGCGTTTTGTAATTTTAAACTACATAAAAAATACACACAAATTTTAAAACAAAAAAAAGTTTAAAACGTGTAAAAAATATATATCGAACAAAAAAAAAATATAAAGAATTAAAAACTATTTAAGAAATGCTCGCAACATAAAATAATGAAGAAGAAAAAAAAAATATGTTAGAGAGACCAAAAAGTAAATAATATGATAAACTATATACACATACATATACATATTTATAATGCGCAGAACGAACCACTGATACACATACATACATATAGACGACTTATATGTATATGTAAATATATCCACGATATCAAAAGAATGAACAAAAATATATAGAGAGAAGATAAATATATATATGTTTGAAACTGATTTATGACAAAAGTCAAGGCATCTAACACAGCAAGAAAAACAAAACCAAAACCAAAACAAAACACTTTAGGCGTAATGTGTATAATTTTGTCTAATTAATTAACACAGGTATCTATAAACACACAATCTGAAATAATTTGTTTTCTTCTACGTTTTAAGCATAATTTCTAATCATGTTTGCAAGCCGTCGATTCGTTGAAGATTCGCCTAACCCAAAAAAGCAATTTCGAATTTGGCCCCGATACGATATACATTTACAAATCTAAAAGTGTATATAGTATTTTTGTTGAACAGCAAAACGCGCTAAATTAATTTAAAATCCTTTAACACAAAGACTGTTAGCGTACTGATCTATTTGTACTACCCTCCAAAAACTTAGCTTTATCATCTGTTTTTCGAACGAATTTGCATCTGCAACTGCATCGAATTAATCATTATATTTGCATGTTTATTTTGTTAAGGTAATTTTTTGTTAACTTTTGTGGCATGCCAATCACTGATACACACACACACACAAACACTAATCTACCCTGCCCCACACAAAACAACAACTAAAAACTCCATTTGCTTTTGTTAACCCCTTAAGAAACAACAACCCAAATTCTACACAACTCTAATGTACTTCTCTTCGTATAGGAATTAAACTGCGATGTACATTTTTAAGTGAAACTAAAAATCGAAAAAACATAACTACAACAAAAAACCACAGCAATAAACAAATAAATTTTAAATAACAATAAACAAACACTTGAGACTACAAATGCCAATAGAAAGAAAATATGTTTATGCTATTTTATAATTCAACCGCACAACAACAAGACCAACAGCAGCAACAACAACGACAGCAGCAGCAGCAGCAAAGGCAGCAACAACAGCAGAGCTTACTGAAAGTGTAGCCTACTTTTCAGCGCTAAAAACCATTTGGAATAGTTGGTACCCAAAAATAAAACTTTTTACTCAGCTCCGTTTGTTGTTTGTGCCACAGCTTTGCAGCCAAGCTTTAACCAAGAGTTTTCCCCGACTAATCAAGCAACAAAAACCCTATTTACCCCTAGCCTAAACTAATGCAAAAGCTACTAAACTTAAGACTCGTTTCTTGCTCGAACTTTTCTGACTTGCAGGCAATATTTTTTGCTGACTAAAATAATTCTGCCCTCATGAATGTTATTTCTATTGATTGATTGAATATTTGTTATTGTATTTTTGTATAACACCTGATAATAATATGAATTTGAAACCTTTTTTGTGCCACAACTTTGACTAATCACATTGTATTTGTTTCTTTTCTTCCCCCCAAAACTCCCACTGTCTTTCTCTTTCTCTTCTTTATCTCTATGTCTTACAGTACGTGTGAAACGCCTGAATCAGCGTAAATAAAAAGACACAACAACAGCAAACAACAACAATCAAATTTGTGTGTGTGTGTGTGTTTGTTTCTATTGTCCAACTTTCTACTAATTACCAAGAAATCAGCACCATCAACACCACCACCACCACCACCACCTGAAGAAACAACAGCAACAAGACCAACAACTGCAACAACCATTCAATGTGTTCAGCTCAACAGCAACAACAACAACAACACCCGATATGTGATTTCCCTCTCCTCTGTTAAAACAACAACAACAAGTACCAGAAATTAGAACCCAGACCTACACCCACCAAACAACCAGCCGCAAAACTAACACCGAAGAATGATGTTAACATGCAGTACGTAATGTATCTGAGAACACAAAAAAATTTATCTTTTAAGCTAGGCCAGACTTAAATATGTAGCTTGTAAGTAGCTTAGTAAATATTTATAACGCTACTTAGCAGGTTTTCATCTCATCACAATCTTTTATTTGAATTATCAACTCAGTTATTGACACTTGAAATCAGCTACAAGTGTTTATCGTGCCACGTTATAAAGATATATGCTTATATATATCTGTACCACTGTTGATGTTGCGTCTCTTAACACGCCTTTCATATATATTTAAATCTGTCTGCAACTTTACTAACGTTTTATTTTAAACATATTTTTACAGTTGGTCGTCAGCGTCGCTTGGGACACTTGAGCAGGAACTACACCATTGGCGTTTGGCAATAGGCATCGAGACGTTCTGGAGTATCTGGGCCGATGTCGATGTATATTACCACGTACTCATCTATGTATGCATCATATACATGCTGATCTAAAACCACATTATTGTCGTTGTTGTTGTTATTATGGATAATGCCAAACCACTTGGTGGTTTGGGCTCATCTTTTGTTCAATGTTTGTTGCGTTCGATCATTTAATTTATTTTTACAAAAAAACACACGATTATTTTTCTGGAGGCCCTGTGTTCATTTCGGTTATCATTTTGTTTGTTAATTCGAGTTATGCAAATGTTTGTTGTCACACACACACGTACACACACACACACTCAAAACACTCAAAATGAAATTAATGTTATCTGGCTACGATATCAAACAAATTGGCAAAAGAAAACGAAACTAAAGCCGCTTTTAATCTGTGTCGCAAGTTGTAAAACAAAAATTTGAAAAAATACTTTCCTTAAGCAATTTGTCAATTGTTGTTCAGATTTACGCTGCAGCTTATCTATACTTTTTTTGTAATTTGTTGTTTATTTTATTTTGATTAGAGATTTGGGTAAAATCAAAATTTTTTTAGTTTTAAAAAGTGCTTGATTGAGCTTACATATATATTTACATGCATACACATACATACATAATACTTATATATACAATTATATATATATATACATAATTATATATAGCCATGGTCTCTGAAAACAATTTACTGCTATATTGAATTATAAAATTGCCTAAACATAAAGTTACAACTAGAAAACAAATACGAAACCAACAAACAATTTTTGTATATTGTAATGATATATCATACTTTATATGATCTGATATAATGCAATGCTTTTAAAATACAATTTTTAAAAATCATCATGTAAAAAAAAACATTAAAATTAAATAAACCAAAAAAAAAAAACACAAAAAAATTCAAAAAAATATTTGTAAAGTGCGTAATTATTTAAGTATTTTTGGATTGAGACAGGAAATCAAAAGTTGATTTGAATTATTTGCACATTATTATCTCAATATTTATGCTAATAATTTGGCCAATTGATTAATGGAAAAATTTGAGCAGACGGTGACAGCTGTGCCAGTTGCCAAGTTTAACAATGGCCCGATTATGGCCAAGAAGTGTGGCCGAAACAAACAACCGATGTCCCGTTTCAACATACACACACTCCCAACTCGCTCTCGATCGATAAGATTGTTCGCAGCAGCTGCTCAGCATCCGGCATTATCAGTTAGTCGGCGCTTGGCCAAGTTAACAGACGTTGCGCGCACAATGTCCACAATCGAGAATGAGGTGATCTTCCGCAAACAAGCGGAAGTGAGTCAGAATCTGGAGGCACGTTTCCGTAGTTCCTCCATTGACTCAATGCTAATCACCGATCATCGCACCTCCAAGTGTCGCAGTCTCGAGCAACTGGAGGCTGCAAAGCAGGAGAATGAAGAGAAACCTTCCTGCTGCTCGAGTTTTGTAAGCAACACGTTTCGCTGGAAGACGCTGGAGAAGCGACTGCCCATCATCAGCTGGCTGCCCAGGTACAACCGAGCGGATGCCATTGGTGATATTATAGCTGGATTTACAGTGGGTCTAACGGTCATACCCCAAGGTTTGGCCTACTCTGGAGTAGTGGGACTGCCTGCTGAGTCGGGACTCTATGGCTCCTTTCTGGGCTGCTTTGTGTATGTGCTGTTGGGCACCTGCAAGGACAACACAATTGGAAGCACCGCAGTGGCCTCACTTATGACCTTTCAGTTTGCACGCGGCTCCTGGGCACGCTCTGTGCTGCTCACCTTTCTCACCGGCATCATAGAGATTCTCATGGCCGTTTTCAAGCTAGGCTGTTTGGTAGAGTTTGTTTCGGGCCCAGTTAGTGCCGGCTTCACCAGTGCCGTCTCCCTGATTGTGCTTACCTCGCAGATGAAATACATTCTAGGCGTGAGAGCCGAGGGTGCTTCCTTCCTGCAGAGCTGGATCAGCATGATGAGTGACATTCGAAACATACGCATTTGGGACACCTGCTTAGGATTCGGTTGCCTTGCGCTACTGCTGATCATACGCAGTCTTAGCCGGTTACGGTTGGGACCCAAAGAGAAGTCTCAGCGCAGTAAGCTGCAGTGTGTCCTCAACGAAGTGATCAAGTTTGTGGGCGTCACGAGGAACGCTTCAATTGTGATTGGTGCCACCTTAGTGGCCATGTATCTGGAGGGTAATGGCAGCAATCCGTTTCGCCTCACC
Source organism: Drosophila acutilabella (assembly GCA_035046005.1). Taxonomy (NCBI): domain Eukaryota; kingdom Metazoa; phylum Arthropoda; class Insecta; order Diptera; family Drosophilidae; genus Drosophila; species Drosophila acutilabella. The sequence goes on from JAWNOK010000061.1 coordinate 85,303, forward strand.
GGGTACATTCCGCCCGGTTTGCCCACGGTAGCCCTGCCCGAGTTTTATGTGCCGGCACAGCCGGGTAATGACACAGCTGGTATTCCAGCGGTGCCAGCAGAAAACTTTTTCGAGATGGTCCACAGCTTGGGGTACGGACTGATCATAGTGCCCATTATAGCGCTGCTGGAGAATGTGTCCGTTTGCAAGGCCTTTGCCAAAGACAAACAGATCGATATTAGCCAGGAACTGTTTGCCACGGGCGTGGCCAACATAGCCAACTCCCTGGTGCATGGTTATCGCAGCAATGGAGGATTAGCCCGATCTGCGGTTAACAATGCCAGTGGTTGTCGCACCAACATGTCCAATCTCTACATCGGCATCATTGTGGTGCTTTCAATCAGTTACCTCACGGAGTACTTTTACTTTATACCTAAAGCAGTTCTGGCTGCTATCATCATCTCCGCCGTGGTGTTCCAGCTCCAGTATCAGATCGTGGTGCCCATGTGGCGCAGCAAACGTAAGTAGTCTTCAATCAGTCCATGGAATCTCCTTTATGCCTTGGATAATCTCTTCCAGGTTCCGATCTTGTGCCAGGCGTGCTGGCCTTTATCACCTGTCTGGTGCTGCCTCTGGAGATTGGCATCATGGTGGCCATTGGTGCCAATCAGCTCTACATACTCTATCACGCGGCACGTCCCAAGGTCACCCTGGAGCAGCTTGAAACCGAGCATGGCATTAAGTTTGTCAAAATCACACCCGATCGCTGCTTAATATTCCCCTCCGTTGAGTTCGTGCGAAACATGGTGCTCAAGTCGGGCAGCAGAACAACGCTTCCTGTGGTCATCGATTGCACCTACATTTATGCCGCTGATTTTACAGCCGCCAAGGTCATTTCCTCTATGGTGGATGACTTTCGTCGACGGCAACAAAAGATCATTTTCTTTAACCTAAAGCCAAGTGTGGTCAGCATCTTCGAGGGACTCAAGACCAAACTGGTGCTCTGCTACAACACACACGCTCTCAGCCAGGAGCTACTGCCAAATGCGACGGAGAATCTTTGCCACTCCGTGGACTCCCTAGACCACACCGAAGGTGGCAACAGCACCAGCGAATGCGTCAGCATGGCCAGCACTAGCACTTTGTCCTTGGCGAGAATTTAGCTTGTAAGAACTTTATAATATAGAATTACTTTGAACTATTTGTATGCTCAACTGATTAAGAGGACTGAATAATAAACAAGAATGAATAAACCTCTAGCTCTTATAGTCTTTGAGGTCACAACGGTAAAGTGCTAGCCAATTAAACAGTAAATAAATTTAATTTGGCTAAATTAACCAACTATGAACACAACTAAAAGAAATCAATTTAAATAAACTACATTTGCTTGCGATACTGTCGCAGTTTGGCGCGTACTTCGGCCATGCGGCGCTCCCGAGTTGCCCGCTGCTTGGCTTCTTGAGCGGCACAAGCGGCATGCTCTGCGGCTTTCTTGGTGTTCTTGAAATCCGCTTTGGCCATATCCAATTGTCGCAGTAGCAACTCCACACGCTTCTTGGCCGCCTCCACAAGCTGTTGCTTCTCCGCCAATTCCTGCTGAGCTCCATTCGCAGCCAGATCAGAATTCTGCACATTTGCCTGCGCATTCTTAACGGCTTCTGTTAACGTCTTGAGCTGTACGCCCGCCTGCTTGGAGGCCTGAGCAGCCGCATTGCAGTTACACTGTGAGCTCTGCAACGATGCGGCTTCCTCCTGCACAACCAGTTCGCCCTCACGCACCTCCGTCTCCAGCTGCTCCAGAATCTGTTGCTTTCCGGCAAGCGCGGCTTCGGCAGCTTTTGCCGCCGCTAAAGCCTTCTCAGCCAGCTGTATAATCACCTGGTGAGCGGCATTCTCCGCTGCAGGAAGCTGCGCATCGGACGCGGCTTTGGCCTCCTGAGCCGCTTTGATGGCAATGCTCGATGCTCTGTGCTTGGAACTGGACGTCATTTTGATATTGCAGTTTTCTTTCATGTTTGTGTGATCGGACGAATCGCAGTCTTCCTCAAGTATCGGATTGGACGCAGGCTCCTGTAATTAAGTAAAATTAATTTAGTTTCATTCAGTTTATCTGACTTACCTCACCCAATTTAAGGCCACAAGTGGTACTTAGCAGCATCAGCAGCATTAAGAATGTTTCATGCTTCATTTTCATGTTGGCAACACATTTCGGATTATTTTGGATCGTTTCCTCAGTGCTAACAGTACGGATTTTGAAGCGACGACAACTGAGCTTGGATTTTAATGTAAGATGACAAATTCCCAATGCGTTTCGAGCTCTTGGCATTAATATTTATGGTGAGCATCGTATCGATGGTCATTGGAAATCCCCGCAAGTTCTCACAAAATTCCAAGCATGCCAAACCGGACAACCTTGAGGCCAAGAACATGTCCTTCTGCAGAATCAACCTGGAGTCTACGAACATGGCCTCAAAGGCAGCGGCGGAGGCAAAAGCAGCCAAGGATGCACAGCCGTGTGCCAGTGTAGAAGCCAGCAGACGCGTAATGGAGCAGTTGGCCGAGAAAGCCGAGCAAGCGGCTTGTTCTGCGGAGGCAGCGTTGAGGGGAAAGCGGCTTTTGCTTGATCAATTGCTGAGGACAAAGAATGAAACCGATGCGGCGGTGGAGGAAATCAAAGATGCTTCAAGTCACAGTCAATGTGATATTGAAATAATTGATCGGATAACCACACAAATGGAGCAGATTTTGGAACAATTTCTGTGCCTGTATGACGATATCGAGGCGAACCTAGCGAAGATAGGGGATATTGGCACTGGCATTGACACCAACATGAGAGCCAAGCAACTAATTGTGTCAGAATCGCAACAGCGTATAAACGCTATGAGAAGCTGTCTGGCAAAAGCAAAGGATGATCTTGAGCGAACCGAGTGCATTGCCGAGCAGGCTGAGAGTGCAGCCCGGGAAGCCAAAGACCGCATTGACTCTGTGAGGGAAGCCTATAAGAAAATCAAAAGACTAAGGAAGAAAGATGTTAAGTCACTGCAATGGATTCTAAAGACACTACCTTACAAAAAATAATTATATTTCCTTCAATAATAAAGCAGTATATATATTTTATCAATTCAAAATATTTACTTTCGCGCCAAGTAGTGCTGCCACTCTTTTTATCACTCACCGATGGCAGCACATAAAGTAACGCAACAGCTGGCAACTCTCGCAATGTATCGATATATCGACGCCTTCATATCGATGAGTTTGGTTATCACTTTTCCATCCCCAAGCCGCATGAAAGTTGAAGAAAAAATATTGGAAACGTTCTCACTGGTCGCTAAAATAAATATTATTGTTGGCTAAATACTGTAAAAAACACACAATGGCACGAAAAAACGCACAGGCCGAAGATCTGTCCAACGTGGAGTTCGAAACGAGCGAAGATGTCGAGGTGATACCCACGTTCAATGCCATGAACCTCAAGGAGGAACTGCTACGCGGCATCTACGCGTATGGTAAGAGTTTTCTGTAATTAATGTGTAAATCTTATAACCTAATGCGCTTGGTAACTACATATAGGATTCGAAAAACCCTCGGCTATACAGCAGCGCAGCATTAAGCCAATTGTAAAGGGACGCGATGTCATCGCCCAAGCACAGTCCGGTACAGGTAAAACAGCCACTTTCTCCATTTCCATACTGCAGAGTCTGGACACAACGCTGCGTGAGACACAAGTATTGTGCCTTTCACCCACACGCGAGTTGGCCGTGCAAATCCAAAAGGTTATACTGGCGCTTGGCGATATGATGAATGTACAGTGTCATGTTTGCATTGGTGGCACCAATCTGGGTGAGGACATACGCAAGCTAGACTACGGCCAGCACATTGTTAGTGGTACTCCTGGACGTGTTTTCGACATGATTAAACGGCGTGTACTGCGCACAAGGTAAATTATTAGAAGAAGCACCATTTCCATGGAGGATCTTATATTCTTTGTATTATTTGCAGAGCCATAAAAATGCTGGTGCTCGATGAGGCTGATGAGATGTTGAACAAGGGCTTCAAGGAACAAATCTATGATGTTTATCGCTATCTGCCGCCAGCAACACAGGTGGTGCTCATCTCCGCCACACTGCCCCATGAGATATTAGAAATGACATCCAAATTCATGACAGATCCCATTCGAATTTTGGTCAAACGGTAAGCAGGCGATCAACCGCTATAATTTGCTTCTTTTGCTTAAACTATGATTCTTTGCAGTGATGAGTTGACGCTGGAGGGCATCAAACAGTTCTTCGTGGCTGTCGAGCGTGAGGAATGGAAATTTGATACACTTTGCGATCTCTACGACACTCTGACCATCACACAGGCTGTCATCTTCTGCAACACCAAGCGCAAGGTGGACTGGTTGACTGAGAAAATGCGTGAGGCAAACTTTACCGTGAGCTCCATGCACGGTGACATGCCCCAAAAGGAACGTGACGAGATCATGAAGGAGTTCCGTGCTGGCCAGTCTCGAGTCCTCATCACCACCGATGTCTGGGCGCGTGGTATTGATGTCCAACAAGTCTCGCTGGTTATCAACTATGACTTGCCAAACAATCGTGAGCTGTACATTCACCGCATTGGTCGCTCGGGTCGTTTTGGCCGTAAAGGTGTGGCCATTAACTTTGTGAAGTCCGATGATATTCGTATTCTCCGCGATATTGAGCAATATTATTCAACGCAAATCGACGAGATGCCCATGAATGTGGCGGATTTGATTTAAATTTCATCAACAATAATTTAGTTTCGTTTTTTACACGCTGATGTAAAATTATAAACAACTTTTCACCTAACAGTAGCCAAAAACTGCAACAAAAATGAATTAAATACTAAATAGAAAGAGTATCTATCATTCTATACACCATAATCTGTATATGTAATAATAAATAACAATTAGTTTTAATACAGAAACCGGTTTTGATTTTTTTATACAAAAGTTTGCGGGTCATTAAGTCCAAAGATTTCAACAGTACTTAACCCGTTTTGCATTCATTGATTTAACAATGTATATTTGCTTATAACTCCCATTGAATGCGCTAAGAAATAGTTACAAATTAATTCCATATACACATAAAAGCTAGCTAACTACAGACTTTGGTCTAGTGCGAAAGAAAAGCGAAAATTATGATTAACTAAAACTTAAAGAAGCTAACTAATTTGACGAACTTCAACTAATTACATCTGGTTTGGATTGGGGTAGTGGTACATAAGCGGATGTCACTGTCGATGGTGCCGTTGACGATTTACGCTGGGTTTTCGTATCTTCCGACTTGAGCAACGTGCCCAGCACGATGCCCAGAAACAGAATAAAGCCCACCTGGTGGTTCGAAAAGAATTTCTTGGCACAATCACTCGGGTTGTCGATGTTCAGGGAGTAAATCTGTAAAGGATTTAAGATGGTTTAAAAAAGGTAGCAACTTAAATTCAAGTTTACTCACTTGTTGTACTAAATGAGCGCCCACGATGCTGACTGCAGCGTAGTAGGGCAGTGTCTGGTCACAGGCGTATCCAGCGGCCGTGAGACCCGTGAGCATTGCAGCCGTAAATCCGGATAACCACGCCTTGGTGTTCTCACCGAAACGTAGTGCTGTTGACTTGACGCCAATTTGCAAATCATCCAGTTTGTCCTGGTGGGCATAGATGGTATCATACACAATGGTCCAGCATACACCGGACAGGTACAGTGGCAGGCAGGCATCCAAGTTGACACTGCCCTGAGTGGCACACCATCCCAGCAAAGCGCCCCAGTTGAAGCACATGCCGAGCACCAGTTGTGGCCAGTAGGTAACTCGTTTCATCAATGGATATGTTATAACCAGACCCAAGGAGCTGGCTCCCAGCAGTATGGATTGCCAATTGAGCTGCACGAGCACCAGCAAACCGAGACTGAGCTGTGCTGACAGAAAGACAATGGCATCTAGTTGAGAGATCTGTCCGGAGGCAAGTGGACGCATGCGTGTCCGCTCTACCTTGGCGTCTATGTCCCTATCCCACATATCATTAATGGTGCAGCCAGCACCTCGCATAATCAAAGCACCGGTGGCAAACAGACCCAACATGGTTAAGTCTGGCCAACAGCCGGCATCGGCACTCAGTGCGATACTCCAGCCGCATGGCCAGAAGAGCAGGTACGTTCCAATTGGCCGATCCATACGCATCAGTTGTACGTAAGGTTTTGTTGCCACTTTTATTTCCTGTAGAAGCGATGATTTCTGGGGCGGGTTACTCTGCTCATCCGAGGGCAACGTGGTCGTGGTTCTTTGGAGTTGTCTCCAATGTCCCATGTGCTGTTCGAGCATTAACAGCCGTTGCCTTCGATGGTCGATTACCTGCATGGGTGTATTTGTATGTGTATGTTTGTGTGTGTGCATCCCAAATAACACACGAGCCGGCACAGCTGGCATGTGTTTTCCCGCTGTTGTTGTTGCTGCTGCTGTTATGAATGGCAACTGCATTTTGACTCTGCCCTGTAGCCGTAAATGTCGTAACGCAAACATTTTTATACTTTGTCAAGTGACGCGCTGCGTTTCTTATTGGAATACACTACACATTGAACTTAACAATTGGATTTACTATTACAGAACAACTGTTATTCGTACAAAAATGGCAAGAATCGTTAGTGCTGGAATTAGAATCGATTCCAGCATCGATACATCGATGATACATCAAAGCCGCGATACATCGATTACAAATCTTGAATCGATTTATAACGAAGAAGTTGTGGGTACAAAAATTTTACAAATGTACCAAATTTTGCAGCAGCTACCTATTGTTTAATATTGTTTAATATTGTTTATTTAATATATTTAATATTTGTCATTATTTAAAATTTATAATAAAATGCTTATTTTATTTTTTCGGTCCGCTTTAGTAAATTTCCGATTTGATTTTTTTTCCGAATTATAATTTGTTTTCCCCTTTCCACAATTTTATGATGCTTTGCAAACCGTTGGCGCAGGCGCCAAAGAAAGTTTTAAATAGCGGTAAGATTTACCATACCTGTAAAAAAATATTACCTTAGAAAAAAAATGGTAAGGCAATTTAAAATTGGCGCTTATTTAATTACTGTTCAGCCAATTGTTTAACAATTATCAAACATTAAAAAAAACTTAGCATAAAAGGTGATGAAGGTATCACGTAAATGATATTGATTTACATTTAGACAAATATAAAATTGTACCCGTCCCTATATAACTTCCATGCTGGTCTAAAACTTTTGTTAAATGGTTAGCAGGCGAATAAATAGCTAAAAGCTTAACCGCAACTAAAATCCAATTACCAAACCATTTCGAGTTGGCTAACTTAGTTAACTACGATTTTTGCACACGTTACCAATCATTCGAAGTCTGCACACGGCCACAAAGAATGGCCGTAACTTTTGCACACGGCCGTAGAGTTTTTGCACACGGCCATCAATCTAAAAGCAGGTAGACCTCACCAGTTAGAAACACGATCGAGCAAAAGCCAAATGGGCCTTAAGCAGACAAACTGCAAATTCAGTACAAGACGGTTGCTATCGCAAGAGCTCTATTTAAATATGTCTATATGAATGTATATACTTACGTCTATATGTGGTTAAAAGACGGCATACCAAACAATAAATATAAAGGAACAAAAAGTACAAAACATAAGTGTCAACACGTTGAAGATCAATAGCCAATAATCTTAATTACCACAATATAAATTGTGGCTCTTAAGTTAGGTTGAACTTTAGCAAAAATAATAAATTATTCTATAGAAGCAAATAGTCAAATGAAATAATTATTTTTGTATCGAAATAGGTATTAATAATGAATGATATTTGAAAATTAATAGAAAAGATAAAAATATTTGTATAGCAAATGTTTACTATAGATAACAAATTTCTTGACCTAACTAACAAATACAGGTATTAAGTTGGTTGAATATACAATACGTGCCTAGGGAAAATTCGAACTTTTAGTGTGACTTTTAAATAATGACAAGTCACTATAAAAAAAATCGGTTAAATACATTAAAATGATTCTAAGCTTAAATAAATTTTATGTCATAAGGTATAACTACTTTCAATTTTATAACTAATTTTATGGCCAGTCATTTTGAACTCTAATCAGTAAAAATAATTTAAAAATAATAATTTTTTGTTAAAAATTTGAATGCAAACTAATATTTATCATACCCTGAAAAAATCATGAACAGGGTATTCGTTGAGTGAAATTTATTTAATTAATTGGCTTGCGCTGAACAGGTGACAACCGGATACACAGAATACGCATCTGCTAATTACTAAATAGGCCATATTTTGCACCCATATCTATAGATCCAGATCTATACCGCACCCTTCCCACCTTAAAATATTGCTCTCCGAGCTACCTGTTATAGTTTAATAAAGAAATGTTGACACCGTTCTCTCTGATATCGCGGTGTTGATATCGCTGTTACTTGCACTCACTGTGCGCTGATAACACACATTTCTCAGAGATAAGCACACGGCCCTCGGCTTGACGGGATTAGTGTCTGGTTTTTTCTTTAAAAATCAACACTCGGTCGTTTTTCCCAAGCAGTCGTCGCCTCGCTCTCAACAGTTAAGCAAGTTATTGAGTGGTTATCACAGCCAACAAGTATTTTAGTTTGTGATTAAATCAGTATACAAATATTAAAATGGATCACGATCACGATCACGATCATGGCACTGATGCCGATGCCGCCAAATCTTGCCCTATGATTATGGTGGTAAGTTTCATAATAGAATTGCATTGGAGCTTTTTATTCTCAGAGAAATTTTGGAATACACTAAAATTAAACATCTCTTCGTTGAAAGCAGCAGAAGCAGAGATTTCATTTCATTTAATTTGCTCTGAAAATATTTGGATCTTTGTGATTCCATTCAGAGCGTAGACACAATGAGTGCGTATGCGTGTGTATGTGTACATCTCTCGCTCTCCTTATCATTCTTTGCTCTCCCGCTCTCTCCGCTCCAACACTTGCTAATGAATTTGATATTGAGTAACATACAAACACATATAGCGGGTGCTTCGTTCAAGTGTGTAATGCAATTGCAAGCTTGCTTATCTCATTTACCTGTGTGACCCTGTATAACTTGTCTCTCATTATGCATAACTATCTCTTTCTCTCTCAATAGTTCCATGCGGGCCACTGTGAGAGGATTTTGTGGCGTGGCTGGGTAGCTTCTACAGTTACCGAATTCGTGCTCTCCGCCATTGCCCTCTTCGTAGTGGCGTTTCTCTACGAAGTACTGAAATTTTTCAGAGAGCATCTAATGCGAAAAGAGGCACGAAAGGAGGCTGAACTTATGGCACAGGCACTACGACACAAGAATAATGAGAACAATTCGGAGACACACCTGGCCGAAGTTCGAGAGAAGACTTACTGGGAACGCATCTTTGGATCAGCGCACATTATTCAATCCCTGTTGAACCTCCTGCAGATCGTCATCTCCTATTTGCTTATGTTGATCTTCATGACATTCAACTATTGGCTCTGTTTGGCTGTGGTTCTTGGCCTGGGATTCGGTTACTTTTTTTTTGGTTGGGTTAAAAAGGATCCACAGGAAGGCGACTGTTGTCCGTAAGGAACATCTTGAAAGCTTATATAACTGTATAAACTTTAAAGTTAGCATGCAAATTTAATATAAGCTGTTTTTTATTTTTAAGACAAGTAAGGGGTAGGTAACACCTTAAAACGAGCATGTATCTTGTCAGCCCCTGAATTTACCGCACAGTTATTACAACAAATTTGGCTTTAATGTATTGCTAAAAAAAACAAATTTTATTTTTTATAAATTTTCTTTTTAAATTTAGAATTATGGCATAGATTAGTCAACTAGCATTTACTTAATGAGCATAATGTACAAAATAGTTATGAGAACAAGAACCTAGTTAAACATACTCGTATGTACTTGTGTATTTTATTTTATATAATAAATTTGTTTATAACACAACTCAATACTTGATACATTATTTATGAATATATTTAATTTTTATACAATCAAATGTTGGCAATAAAACGTGAGAAACACTTAAGAAAAATCTCCAAAATTACATAAATAAAATTCGTTAAAAACAGAGCCAGGACATGGAGTTCCTCAGGTCCTGGCAGTACTACTAAGGCCCCATGTGTATATATTCTATAGTATATTGATCTGATTTTTATATGAGATCCAATAAAATCTCACACTAAAATTACATTTGTGTACCACGATGGACTTTAGAGTAACCCTTAGACTTAGAATAGGCATATATATGTATATACTATATATCTAGGTATATAATTATGTAATTATCCATAACGTAGTTAAACCCTTCACAATTCGAACTAGTTCGCAACTAGTTCCACTTAAACCAATGACTAACTGGTCGAGCTGGTTGCCTAGCTAGCTCATAATCCCGTTGCTCCGGCGGTCATCATGCCACCGTGATGATGATGATGATGCATGCTACCGTTTTGAAAGTACATGTAGTAGTTGTACGGTGACTGCTGTGCCGCGCCCCCTTCACAGTCGAGCAGGGGCTGACCACCAGTTGCTGCGGCCACCGGAGAGGGGGTCATGGGCAGCGGAGAGACTGTATTGCCCTGACAACTGGCCCGGAGAGCAACGGCCTGATGATGGGCCAGAATGTCGGTCACGGAGTGCGATGATGGCCAGTGAGCGGCAGCCACACCTCGCAACTGATGTGTCTGTCCGCCTTGGGGTGGAGAGGGGCTGCCACAGGAGACGGCCTTCATGCTGTACGCCGCTGCTGCCGTGTACGGTTGATAGATGGAATTGTAGAGATGGGCGTGAGCGTGGGCATGTGCATGATGGGCACTGGCCGCCACTGCGGCTGCTGTGTGCTGGTGATGATAGTGATGCTGGTGGGCGGAGTGTGCTGTATGTTGTGCGGCATTGTTTACGCTAACATTGTTGTTGTTGTTGTTACCACCAGTGCCGCCGGAGCTGCTGCCATTGCTGCTCATGCCCAGCGCTGCAGCTCCTCCACTGCCACCACTGTGATGATGCCCAATGCTACCCAACTTATTACGCAGTATCCTGGAGATGGAACTGACGCTGGGCACATTCGTCTTGTCGCAGATGCCCTCGCTGAGCAGACGATCCCGTATTTCCCAGGCAAAGATGCCCGGATCCCGTTGCTTCAGCTCACGTATGTAGTTGACTACCTTCGGTGTGGTCACCCGCGGCTTAGATCCACCAATGGCGCCCGGCAGTATGGAGCCGGTCTCATGGTAGCGCGCCAATATCTTGGACACACAGCCATGACTCACTCGCAGCTGCCGCGAGATGTCACAGGGTCGTATGCCCAGTCGGGCCAGCTCCACGATGCGCATTCGGGTCGCATTCGGCAGCGGACGACCGTTCACAAAGACGCCGCCCAGCTGATTCACTTCGCCGTACTGCGGACACTGCGACTCTGCAATGGAGGGAGAAGAACAAAAATGTTATGATTTGAGTTAGAGAGCAGAAAGTACACTGAGAAAAAAGGTAGTACTAAAATATATATTCCAAAATAAAATAATTTTTTTCTTTTTATAATAATACAATTATTTATTCAAATGAACCTTACTTAAAAATGTTGTCTTTATTAAGCTTAAAAATATTCTTTGCTCCTCCGTTTCAATTTCAGAATCCCGCTTTTTTTCCAGTGTTAGAAACAACAAAAACAACTACAAAGTACAAAGCCGAGCAGCGGGAAATGAGAAAGTCACATTTGCGTCTAATTAGCTCCGCTTGACACTGTAGGAGCACTCCGGGAGCGGTTCGGGTTGGTACTCTGTACTTTTAGTTCAGCTGAAAACCGCTACACTTTGCTTCCGAGAACTGCGGATGTGTGTAGGTGTGTGTGTGTGGGAATGTGTATCTTGCTAAAGATTATGGCATAGAAAAAAGCTACTTAAATGCGGCGAACGTGCGGAAATGCATTTTGGACGTTGACGCACTGATTACACAGAACTGTCCCAGTCATCAGCTGTCTTAAGGCTAACTAATATTTGGTTAATAAAGACTTTTCTTATTTACCAAGTTAACTATGGGAAAAACATTGCTAAACTATAAACAGTAGCTGTTAAAAGTTTTTCAGTTTTTATTCTGCAACCAACAAAGTTGAACAATATTCGGGAAATTGTCTTAGGATCGTTTTAAAACCACACCGATATCTATAACATAAGATGTTAATAGAGTTTAAGTTATGAAATCAAAACATGCGTATTAAAAAGTGTGATCCTAAAGTTTATATATAGATTTAAGAACTTTAAATCAAAATATAACTTAGTTTTACTAGATGGAATTTTTCCGCATAACTTTGTTGATTACTTGCTGATATGTTTATTAAATAAATTTATAATTTTCAGCCTGTTACTCCCTTTGGGTCACACAGCATATTTATTGAATCACCTGCACCTCAATGCGCCCCTCGTTTCATTACAGTCACTTAGGGAAATTTGCACATCTGCGCCGATTGCCGTCGTCTAATTTAGAAGCATGTAGTTAGCATCATGTTTCACAGCAACAGCAACAACAATACAATGGCAACAATAACAAGTAATAACAACAACTTTAACTAAGAACACGTACAAGGGTCAGAGAGAGAAATAGTGCTCCAAACAGCGCCATAAAAATCACAATAGGACTGCCGAGTTACACGCGCCAAGCAGCAAGTTGGATGTGGCATGCTGCAAGTGCAAGAAAGCAGGAAGAAACCAAACAAAGACCACAAGAATCCAAATCCAAAACGCAGAAAAAAACCCAAGTGTATCGACCTCAATTGTTCATTCATAATTGAAGTTAGAAGGAGAACGAGTGTGAGTACGACTACAAGTACTCAAATTACCGATTACCGATGCAAACTATTTGAAAAGCCAACTGGACACTTGTTGCAGGCACTGCATCATCGAACTTCATGTACTTTATGCGTTATGCATTTGCGCATTTGTCAATTTGGCACTTCGATCATTTCTCAGTTCAGTTCAGTTCGCATAGCAAAAATATTGTAGTAAAATAGCCAAATGGGCAAATGGGTCAAGCGCTACGTGCAGCTGCATAAATACAACCCCATCTGGCGGCTAGTAGCCAACAACACTACGACTTGACTGTCATTGAGAATCTCCAGCTTCATCTCCAGCTACGTCTGGGTATCTCCGGCTCGTGCTGAAATGCCCGCATAATTCTAATTGTTTCGAGGCTCGTAAAGACAACAATTATTTACATACGAGTAGTGTGTAAACTAGATATATACTATATACATATAGTCTGGTTATAGCTACTATATAAGCTAGTGTCTCAGGCCTCCCGTTTGTCATTCAAAGTCAAGATGTCTATTGGATGTAAACTAGTGGCTTTTCTGTGTCTAAGCTCAGCGTTTAGCTATCCGGCAACGCTGGCTAGTCCTGCCGAGAAGCGTGTTGCCAGATCGGTATAGATTAAAATCTTTTAGGGGCTCTGCAGTTTACCTAAACTTTGTTAAACTTTTTGCAGAGCAACGATCTCTACGATTGGCTTTCAAGTCTGTTCGACTATGATGACTCCGAGTCCGAGGAATATCGTAAGCTTGAAACCTATTTAACTTAACCTATTTAATCGAAACTAATCTAATCTTTGCTTTAAATTTTAGTGATTTGCCGCAACTGCACTGTTGTCGTCAGTCAGGGTCAACGGAATGGCACAGACAGCGCAGCACCACCAAACGGAAATGGAAATGGAGCTTCAACTGTACCCACTCCCCCTGCACCAACTCCTGCTCCGACCGCAGCTCCCACAGCTACTCCCACTCCTTCTCCTCCACCGGCTGCTGATGCAGCTGTCGCACCACCAGTTCCTCCTGCCCAAGGCTAAATGCACATTTTACTCTCCAACAAACCGTTTAAGTATTTCCCCTTCTGACTGCATGAAGTATTATCTAACTTTCTTAGATTAAGTTTATAACTAAGCTACCAAATGGGATTTCGTATACGAGACAAAGTAAAACAGTTCTCCAACTTCTTAGAGGGTAGAGGCTATAAATTATATATGATTTGATTTTTGGTGCTGGCATTTTATAAAATAAACTTAATTTTTTATGAATTTGTCATTATTTTTGGTCGAAGAATTTTTAACAACCTCGAGGCATATAAAGATTTTTAATTCATTTAATTTAAGCTGAAATTTTCAAAACTTTCTAATAACTAATTTATTTTTAATACCATTTTTTAAGTTAACTTTTCAGATATTATGATTAAAAACTAAAAGAAACTTCTTGCTATCATAAAAATACAATTGAGTGTTGTCCTTCACGTTTTCAATATTACTAGAGTTAAGATCGCCAGCAAACCGTCAGGTAATTATTCTCAAGCCCCCAAAAGCACCCTTGTAACGCTCTCTTCAGCGGCAGATCGGATATACACAATTGTTTTGACATAAGTCACAACAAATCGGCTGGCGCTCAACGTGGACCCACACGCATTGCCTGCCGTCTGGCACTGCTCTGTGTCTGGATCGAGTACCGCTGCTGGGTCTGAGATTTAGCTTCCATTCAGCAAGAGACTCGGTGGTTTTTCCTTTTCTTTTCATAATTTTTTTTTTTTGTCTTTCTGTTTTGTTGGTAGCTGTATCTGTGAATCAGTCGTCTTTGAACATTTTGCCAGTGGCATCGCCCAAAGGCATTTTTCCCAGTGACAGCAGAATGTGATACGAAGTCAGGCCAACTTGACATTATGTTTGACATTTGTAATCTTGCGATCGTTAATTATTTTCGAATTGAGTTACAAAGGGAGAACCGGAGCCACACAGGAGCGATACAATATACTAGTCATGGTATTTGGTACTTTCCTGTGAGGGAAAAAAACATCACACATTCGACAAATGTTTGAATGTTTCCCCCTTCCCCTTCTGCACTTTTTTCTGTCTTTTTTTTTTTGTCTTAGGCATTTGTGGCATGTTCAGTGATAGCCGCAATTTGTTGCTCTACTCAACAACATTATCTTCGAGTGCTTGACTTTTGCGCTAAACGTTCATAAATTTGTCTCCACAAAAATGTACTATTTATTTTCAGTTTTCAGTTGTCTCTCCCAATGAATGATGCTTCTGGTTTTCATTCTTTCATTGGCTTTGCTGTCTATTTTATTATTTTTTTCTGTTTTGGACTTAAGATCAATGTTTGCTGCGTCATTTTAATGGGTTTTCAAATACGCATCACATCAATTTTGGGCAATTATGAAAGATTAATGGTTGACAAAGTTGACCATTTGAAGATGATACTTAATTATGATATAGTGTTCAACTGATAACAAACGCAGTGTACTAACTAATCCGAGTAATTGTAAACTTTATGAACTATGTAACTAAACAATTATTTTTACTCGAATAAATTTTTAAGATTTGATAAACCAACTTAAGGAAAACTTTTGTAATATTTTGACACAATTACCTTTGTTGATTTTAGTGTAGTAATAAATTTATTAGAAAAATGTTATATCCCCAAAGTTTTTATAGAACCTTCGAATGATATGTTCTTCCTAACGTTCCTTTCTGATATTGCCCTTAAAATATATATCTCCCGATATAATATAATCCTCTTTTCAACTATAATACCTTGCATTGACTAGGTCTTTAGAATGTTTTTCAAACACTCAAACAGATTAGTCAACTTGGTCTTTAATCATGCTCTTTTTAAGTAGACCTCAGATTTATGATCAGCAGCTATAACTATTTGCATATCCGGCCCTCGTTACAGTTCAGAGTGGGAATCAGAGCCAAAGTCTCCGTTCAAATTAGTCACGTATTTTTGCAATTAGCGCAACAATTAAATTCCTGCAGTTTTTACCCCTTCGATGACTCAAGAAATCAATATAGAAAATGGAGTAAAGAATTATACAATTTAAAAAACTATTTATTATTTAAACTGACTGATCGAAGGTCAGATTTAACATGGATCTGTTAAATATGTGATGATCTTGTTAAAAGACAAGAAAAACATAAAACAATCGAGAAGTGAAAACAAAGTAAATGCTTATTTAAAGATTCTATTGCAATGGGCGTGCAGAAAGTAAACACTACTTAAGATCAGAGGAGAGTAGTGTGTAGTAGTAGTGGTAGCAGTGATCGTGCTTCGAATGTTCTTTGGGTTGCCGTACCCTGCACTACCGTCGGTATTTTCGATTTGTGTCTGATGGTGTTGGTCTTATTAAAGGTGCAAACATGCCACCGCCGTTGAGGATTCAAATTCAAGCATCGCGTCGGTTACGATCACAGAGCGCACTATTGACCGCTGGTCTCCCCTCCTCCCTTCTCCCTGCTCCTCTTCTCCATACTCCTCGCTCAGTTGCAGGTTTGAAGTGTTTGCTCCGTCGCCGTTGGGTTTATTTTGCGTGTTTGTTTGCATTTGGGAAACCTTCGAATCTAGAGAGCCAACTACCAACTACCAGCTACATGCATACATCTTCAGAATAAATGCATGTACGGCTATCTTGTAAATTGTACAAGTATTATTGTTTATTTAATTTTAGGTTAACGCACAAAATGGGCTTGGGCTTTAGACGGACTCAAACTCAGACTCTTAAAATGTTCACTATGTTTACAGTGATGTCTGAGGTCTTTAATACACTTGTCGCCCAGTTTTGGGCCTTTACATTAGCTACTTTGTCTCTAATGAGTATCCATATCCTGGCATTTCCACTAGTCACTCAGCTAATCAAGGCAAACAAACTGACTTGGCTGCCAAGTAGCTATCCCGCAGTTGCAGCTTCTGTTAATGAAATGCAAACAGCTACAAAATGTGAAGAGCTCGAGTGTAAACAGCTTAAAAAATCATAAAAATCGATTTTATTTTCAGGGACAAGAGCGCAGAGTGAAAACCCAGTTCAAGTTGTGCCCTAATCAATATTTGC
Organism: Drosophila acutilabella; assembly: GCA_035046005.1. NCBI lineage: Eukaryota > Metazoa > Arthropoda > Insecta > Diptera > Drosophilidae > Drosophila > Drosophila acutilabella. The sequence goes on from JAWNOK010000061.1 coordinate 102,172, forward strand.
ACATGGATTTTCGAAGGCTGCGGGTTAGCAGAGTGGTGATCCTGCTGCGGGTTCCTAAGTCTTCTATTTCTGCTGCGAGCGGAAGTCACCGACGGTAGCTGCATTATTAGCCATGTTCGTATACAAATGGCTTACAAATGGTTTTGTTTGCCTTGAAATTCAACACTTTTTTAAGCCTGGTCACGCCCGAATGAGTGTGGTAACCCTGCTCGTTGAATACCCTAACATTTTCAGAGCATACCACATACAACATAAAGCATACAGAGCTCAACCCATAAAAAGCTCAATTAAAATTGTCTATAAAGCGAAATTATAAATCATAAATTCTGGGAAATTGGCGAATACAATGGAGTGTCATTGTGCTACAGTAGCCGCTCGCTTCGATGGACGATAAACAAATTACAGTCAAACAATCGCTCAACAGTAGCAACTGAGAGTAGTTTGAAGCTAAATGGATTTTATGATATCGCGATTTTTCGCTTTCTTGGAATTATGCAAAAAACTTTCGCTTTGACAAAAAACCGCAACTCGCAGATTCCTTTTGGCAATTAAATTAAAGTGCTCAAACTGAAATGGAAACTGAAAATGCATGCCGCATTTGAAGTGGGGGTGTGTGTGCGAGTGTGTGTTTAAATTATATAAACGATTTTAAAAAATCGTTAAAAGTTCACCCAAAAACTCAAGTGAAGCATGCAAATCCAATTATAGGAGCAATTAACAAACGTTAACTAACTAGAACTAATTAAAAATAATCATACCATATTGCTAAACAAAATGGACGCGCTCGATCGACAAATATATATACTTATTGTATATATAAAAAATTGGCATAAGCGATAATCATTTTAGTGACTATTTTATATCAATTCAAAGATTTCGATCTTAACGGATCGCAAAATATTACAATGGGAGTTTTGAGTCGACTTAAAAATACCCTGTAGTTGCATAACTGATCAGAACTTAATTTTAAGCTGTCTATAGTATTTAAAATATTTATTCACTTGGCATTGTGTGATATATATGTTAAAAGATATTTATTTCTACCCAATCTATTAAATTCTTTAAGCTTTGACTACTTGTAACTTTTTGCAGGGTATCTTATGTGCCTAAATCTACTTTTCTCACTGATAAGCAACGCCTAATCTTATGTCAAACTGTCCATTGAACTGACTATATTTTGCAGTATTTTCCACATAAAACATTTAAATAAATTATGAGATTTAGTAATGTTTGTCGACAGATTTGAAATGTCAAAAGGCAATAAACTAATTTCATGCATAATTGAAATTGAACAAATTTTACAGACAACTGGACATTTGGCCAGCTGATAAGCCACTTTTGACATAACATTTCAAAGCACATAAAAATACTTTGTATTTTTTACGACTCGGAATTATAATGGGCAATAGGCATTTAATCAGCAAAGCGGAATTCAGCGACCCCAAACAGGCACAACAATAGAACAATGAATTAAATTAAATAAGATAAAGGAATTTGATAAATTGATGAATTGGCGAAATGTCATTTAACACGTTTCCACTTTAAACGAAGCGTTCGATACAAATTACTTTTATAATTGTAATTAAAATGTGGCGAATTGTTTTTAATTATAGTTGAACAATAGCTGGCAAAAAAGCAACTTTCAATTAAATTAAATGCTACTAAAATGCAAATAAAATGATTAATAAAATGGCCGAATGACATATTTCTGCTCTCACTCTATCTCACGCAGTCATTTCGTCTCACTCGAAGCATATTTTCAGAAATTTGCCAGAAATTGAATATAAATTTGGCATGAAATGGCGTCTTCTTTTTTAAATATTGAGGACATTATCTGTATTATTATTTTATAGTCTCGCCTCAATGCGAATGGCCACAAAAAACTGTTGGAGACCGCTAAGAAAGCATGCCAAATTAAATTTCCTTTCGTTTTCTGTTTCTTTGCTGAAAAACTACAAGCTGCAATATGGCTGTGACGATGCCATAAATCTTTGACTCTTGGCAGCCACGCTGGCGATGCTCCACTGTACCCTGCGACAACCCAAGAATTTGATTGACAGTATGTTTGTCGCTGCCAGATTTAAAGGAGGAAAAATCTGTATACCCCTTTTACATAAATGAGTGTATATTGTTTATTAAGCGCCGAATTTCATTAAACATTCGGTAACATTTCAGCATTTAGTTCTAGTGTACCTACAGGGTATTAAGCTGCCTGGCTTACCCATTTAATGCTATGTAGGAATGCATGCGTTTCTTGTTGATTTGCTTTTGCAAAAATGCAGCAAAAATTAATTTAACAACTCAGTTGAATTCTACTGAGGCACATTACGCATACGCCGTGTTAGTTGCCTTCTTCATGATCTTTTGGTAACATTTTCAATACTTGTTAAATTGTATTTAGTATATATTTTACTTAATGTTTTACTCAAAGAGCTTGTCAACAATTTCGCATTCGGAGCGTTGCACAATTTGCCGCACAATCGCATTTATTTATCAGTGAATTTAACAAGCAACAAAAAGCCAGCAAAAAAGTCACCAAGTCAAGCCAAGAAGAAGGAAGCAAATGCCATGCAGACTGTCCATTCGCTATATATACCAATATATTACATATGTATGGACTGTGTGTGTATGTGTGCCTTTTGAACTGTGGCAATATTATTTCCATTTAATCAGCAAAAGTTCAATTTCCAACGTTATCAGACAGTATTACAACAAGAAAAGAAGTCTAAAAGACTGCAAAATCATCATCTGTTTACTTTACAACGACCGAACTGTAATTTCTACCATATATTCTCATAATACACTACTTTACACTCCCAAGGGAGTTTAAGTTACAAGAGAAAGTAGAAAAGTTAAGGGGAAGTTACAGAAAAAATTGGATTGGTCGATAAAGATTAATTCTAATTGAGCTCAATGGTACAAATACTTGAAATACTTAACTTAAGTACCAAATTTCTTAACTCATATTTAAATCATATAAACCAAATACACAATTTAACTTATATGAAATATTTTCGACTATACTATTTGCTGATAAATATTCTATTCAGGATAAATTTGTTCATTCATTTTCAGCTCAATTTTTTATGTAACAATCTTGTGATAAGCAAATCTCCTTTTGACAAGTTTATTAATTTTTTAAAGTTGCTAATATTTCCTAGCGTTAATCCAGTTTTATTAGCTGGACAGTAGCTGAAAATCCAATCAGATACTTTTATAATAAATAGCAACATATAGACGTCTGTGAATGTTTATTCCAATCTCAAAGATTAACTTCATTTTGAACCACAGCAAGTACTTTAAATTATAAATTAAGCTCATTACTTTGGCTGAACTCGACGTTTGGGGGCACAGAGGCCCCTTTCTTCCCTCTGTGGATATCAAAAGTACATAAAACTAAATAGATTCCTTCAGCGTCAACAACATTGTCTGTCAACAGAAATGAATGGGTCCATAAATCACGGCAGGCGTCGCCAAGCCAAAACTCACAGAGTTCCACTAGAGAAATATGACAGTGTCTGGTGTCCCTAGTGCCTTAGGGGTACCCCAGAAGTACCCCGTTGTGTCCCCTTCCGTTCCCGTTGCCGGCGCATGTAAAAAGGGGCGCGCCCAAAGACATGAAGCGGTGACTTCAATTACGCGTACTAAGAATGCGGACAATGCGAGCAAGGCGTTTGCCGAAATTCATTGAAATCTACAAATGCTACGCATAGATCAAGCCCAAGATCCGACCAATCATAACCAATGTTGCAGAACCGCAGCCCCAAACATTCATCCATTCAAACATTGGCATTCGAGCTATGCCCGCTGACAAGCATAAATTTTCTATAGATTTCACTACATGTGTTTTTTTCTTCTGTTCCTCAAGGAGCACTAAGAGCACTGAGATCCGGTCACAGTTCAAAGTTGGAAGTTGGAAGTTCAGCAGAGTGCAGCCCTTGGGGAATTGTGGCTGGGATTAGGGTTAAGTCTAGACTTTAGTTCATGTCAAAAGTGCTCCCCAGATGTTTGCTGTGGTTTCCTCACCACAAATTAATGAACTCGCATTAATTACCAAACAGAATAAACTAAGGAGGGTCATAGTTAAACACGTGCCTTTTGTCGGTGATTAGAAAATCATTAAATTTTATGTTAATGAGCAGCAGAGAGCGCTGCTCGTGGTGTGCTCATGTTGCACTTGCACTTGCCACATGTCAGCCAAATCCTGCGTTGGCTCCAAGTGGGCGGCCATCATCTCGTCATGAGGAATTCACGTACCGCAGAACGAGAAAAGACTTAAATTTAAAAAATAATGAAAGTGATTTTAATTAAAGTCGTCGTCGCCGCATAATCAAGTCAGCGAAGCGTTGGCCAAAACTTGGGCACAATCAGGAGACTTAAGAGAAGAGGTAGAGTGAAGGGGCGGCGGGAGTACGGGGTAGTTGTGGAAGGGTAAAGGGTGCGCTACGGTTAACAGAAGTTTTTATGATGCTCTGACCACACTGCGAGTTTCCGTCTCAATTCCAGTTGCAGCTCCCGTCTCAGTCTCCATTGGAGTTGCAATCTTTGCTCCTGAATTCATGTGTACACTAGCAGTATATGAGTGTGTATGTGTGCGTGTGCCCCTGTATGCGTCTGTGTATACTCATCCATTAAGGCGTGCACACATTGACGCGACTTTTTCGTCTCTCAAGTGTTTGCCTGCATTTGTGACCGACCGTCTTTGACTTGGACTTGCTCTTTCTCCACTTCTTTCTACACCGCTTCCTCTTCTTCTCTTCCTTCTCCCTCTCTTATTGCCTTTTGTTTTACTGCCCATTTCTGTGATTTTAGCATCTCGCTCTGTGCTTTTTGTTTTCCATGTTTAGCCACCGAAGTAGATGGCTACCGGTGGCCGTTAGTCACGCATTTCTGCATCTCCAAAGCCACTGGCTCCACGACAGCCCTTCCTGCTCCCACTCCACTTCGCCATGTCTGCCTCTGGAGCGTCTGGAGTTGGGCAAACAAAGCTCGACGTACAAACAATATGTCAAAACATCGAAAGCAACTCATTAATGGACCGATCGATCGCTGGCTTCTCTAGCTTTGAATGCCAAAGAACTGCCGCTACGTGGGTTACATTTGCACAGGAGTGGACAGAGGAGTGGAGAGGAGAGGGGAGCTATAAAGTGAGACAGAGACTGGTAGCAGACTAATGAAGTTGTTCGATCGGTAAAATGTTGACTTATTTGTGGAGTAATAACTAGAACTTGTCTGGAGCTCTGATTTACAACATTATTAGACAAACACGGAGCACAAAGCACTTAAATAAAAGTTTGGTATTTTAAGTTTTAGCTTTAATTTGTATTAGTCCTTGTAAATAAAATTTAGCCAGCAAAAAAATCGTAAGCAATTTAAGCTCGTTTAATATTTTAATCAGGTGATAATGAGAACTGAACTGAATTGTAGGAGCAACCTACTTAAGAAATAATATAAAAATGTTATACATAAATAAAGTTATATATCACATGATAATTGGTTCAATTTGTTCTGATTATTATCAGTTATTTCTATCTAAATAAATTAATAAGTCCAAAAATTAAACAACTTTAAAGCCCTTATGTCTAAATACTTGTTGTATTCCTATTGATGGAGCATCACCATTCCCTTAAAATCTCTTTTGATTTCTTTAAGTCCAATGTCTTAATGTTTTAACCACTATGACGTATGTATTTGTTCACGACAGTGATGACATTTGTTTCTTACATAATATTTATATCAAGCACTTAGCTAATTACCATTGACTTACAACGCATGCCAACAGAAAAAACATGAAAAATATGTTGATTTTGAAGATTGCGCATTTGGTTAATTGTGGATCGATGTGTGTCAATAAAACAAATTTTCAATATTTTTGGCCAATGATGTAAAGGTTTTTATTTGTTAGTCACTGACGTTAGCTGGGAGGGGACTGAGTAGAAAGGGGTACAAACAGAGACATGGACACTTGGCAAGAAAAGTGAAGACCGCACGACAAACATCGGCACAGACCACAAACATTACAACGATCATTAGTTAAATTAGAGGCAATGGCAACGTCGCCAACGACGGACAGGGCTACAAAGACGGAGTCAGAGACGGGGTCGAAGTCGGAGTCGGCCATCTCCATGGTAAGTAAACAAGTGTCATTGCTACCGAGAGGCTGTCGCTCATGCGCAGAAGGCAGCAAGCGACGGAGACGGTCACGTTAACGGCGACAGCGACGGCGTCGGCGTCTCTGCTCATCTTTTTGAAACGAAAATCAAAGGTAAACACGAAAAGTGTTTTTTTTGGACCTGGGCACGAAGTGCACAGTAGTACCATCAGTAGTATTGGTAGTAACACTGTTTGTTTACTTTCGAACGGATTGCGACAACAAAAAGTCAGGTGTATTTTCTTTGGCTACCAGGATGTGAGCATGGATCTGCCGGAACACTTTATCTTTTTTTTTCTTTTTACTCAAATTTCCCCACTCAACTATTGAGTGTGTTGTTAAAACACTTCAAGTGCCGTCGGCAGTTAAGCCCCAACGATATTAGCCATATACTGATATAATAATTTACTTATGTTATTTATGTTAAGTAAGTGCATTACCTGGGTCCATTTCCAGACTGAAGAAATCCACAATTGTAGCTGTTTTCGCTCAACTCTGCTGTCAATCTGCCAATCTTGGAGTACTTTCTCTGCTTACGCTCGGGCCTTTTAAGCGATTCTTTAATTGTAATGGTGATCGGAAGGGGGTTTTTAACGGGGTAACGTGGGTGGTTAGCCGTTAAGTACTTGTTCGCACTTGGCTGTATTGTTAGTTTCAATTAAGGCATGAAATTTGTACAAATTGACGGGCATTTGGTGCCGGCGCGACGCCAGTTGGATTGCCTGATTGGATTTGAATTTGAATATTGATTGGAGTAGTACTAATAGCACTATTTGTAGTTTTGGATATACGATACTTCCTATGAGTTGTTGAACCACAACTGGAAATTGATTAGCACTATTTTTTTATATTTATATATACTATATTTTATTTATTTTTATTATTTTTGGGTAACTTTTGTTCGGAAATTATCACGCACTTTTCACACCTGATTTCTGTGTGTGGTATTTTATCGCCTCGCGTTGCCCGGTTATTGATCACACGCACTCACTGACGCATAGACACGCACAAAGATTAAAAACAAAATTCTTGTCACTTGCAATTCCGCATAAAAATCCAATTACCCGTTGCTTTCTGTTACTGATCCGTGATCCGTGATTTGTTTCACTGCCACAATTCACATTTACAGTAAGCACAGCACACAGCACAGCTCCAACTTGTTGTTGTTCGTCACCCGTGTCTGCTGAGACTAACGGTCGCTTGTATTCATCAATCCGCAGCCGCATGCGAAAAGCACCAACAGCCAAAAGCGAACGATACAGCAGCGACTGCGACGCAGCATCCAAAGATCTCGCTCACTCGCTTGCTCTCTCCCACTCACTCTCTCGCACCATCTCGCTCTTGTCCGCAGCTAGCGCATGAGTTTGTGTGTGTGTGTGTGCATGTTTATGTGTTTTCTCTTTTCACTCGCATTCATACTGCACACATACACACGGAGGGCGGCGATCGCTTTGTATTTGTTGGTTTTAATGGCGTTGTTGCTGTGTGTTGGTGTGCGTGTTTTGTAGTTGGCTGGCAAAATAACAAAAATGAAGAATGTCTTCAAACGCACAGGAGCGCATGCGGTTAAAGGGGCGCCCAATTGTGTACATTAGTAGAAGATTATTATTTAAGAATTGCGCATATATTGAGGAAAATACGTACAAAATATCAAAATTTATATTTACATAAAAAAATTGTCTATAAATGTTTATATATTTATATTTTATATTATAAATAAATATTTAAAAAATGTATTTTGTTGTATACTTAATCTTCCTGTTTGATTCACAATCAGTTTAGTAAATCTAATATTTTTTACCGCCCATAACATGAAACATTTCGCACTCCACTCCTGTGTACCAACACCGAATACTGCATACATGTGTGCGTATGCATGTGTGTGTGTATATCTTTTGGGTTCGTATCTCAGCTGCGCACGAGTAGTCTGCTCTTGTGACTCTGACTAACCATACGCAACCGGGCGGAGTTAATTTTTGAATGCTTGAATGGCCAATCTGAAGCAAGTAAGCGTATCCGTAGCGTTCCGCAGTATGCCCGAGCGATGTCATGACTTTTTAGTATCATACACACACTGGCACACCAGCGACACTACTAGCTGTGATCGAGGGCGTGTCCGTTGTAGACCGCCTAGTTTGTCAATGCATTTGCATCTATTTTTGCTTCATTAACAAAATCGTATCATTTGAGCGATCGTTGTTGGCTAATAAAGCGGCACAGGGCCAAATCCCTATTCCCTACAACCAGGGCTGTTAAGGGCATGGTTCGACTGCAGCTGACGCTGCTGCTGCTACTGCTGCTGGTGGCGTTGCTGAGATGCCGCATTTCGAATCTCGTCGAGCCGTTGCGATTCGCATGGTTAGAGTTAATTATAAGAAATTTTGTTGTCTTCATATGATTGTCACTAATATTTAATATCGTCATTTAATGCTTGCTGCCAATTTTTGTTGTCGTTCGCTCATTAGAATGACTCTCGTCTCACGTCGCTCTATTACATTTCACACACACACACACATGCCCACATATTTGCCAGTCAATCAGTTCGTTCGCCTACGCGTGTGTGTGTGAGTGAGCGTCCAACTTGCTTTAGTGTGCACTACACTACACACACACTCTCCCGACAGTCAGTTGGACACACCTCCTTGAGCTTGCTATGGCCTCCTACCTGCCTGCGTGTACCTTTTTTTGCTTTGTTGCGAATTCGGATTCGAACTCGTTACTCTCTCTCGCGTACTCGTTCTGACGTTCGCCATTGTGATCGTTCCTCTTGTAATTCGTTTGATTGCGCGTCTAACTAGAATTTTTGGGTTTATATGGTTCATAATTCGATCTTCCTTAAATACCTTATGCTAAACATTGTTTGGACAATCGAATTTGCTTTCATATTTCACTTAAATCCAACATAATTATCATTTATTTAATTATATTTACTTACATACCCATATTAAGTATTAGATAAAGTAACTTTATTTATACATTTTTATTATTATCGCATTATTATATTAAATTGTTTAAATTGTACAAATTTTAAAGTGTTTCAAAAATTTCCTTAATATTTTATGTAATGTTAGTGAATTATAAAACCAATCTTTGTTTTGCATTTAAAAATACAAATCTTTTATTTTTTATATTTTTGTGTTCTTAGCAGCTACAACGATTTTTAAAGAATCGAATGATTTCTAAACAATTTGTGTGTGTACAAATTAAGGAAATATTAATGCTAGATATATTTAAAAACATTAAAAATTCACTGGGTTTCATTTTTTATTAATTTTTTTTATCTTTATAATATAACATTAAAGTATTACTTAACCATATGTATTACTGGTGACCCTTTTCGACTTATATAAACAGAAATGACAATAATGAAACATATGCGAAAAGTCAAAGCCCCACAAACCACAACTCGAAACTTTGGACGCCAATCCAGATGGAGATTGGGATAGAGATGACGATGGAGAGAGCAAATTATCTGTATTTAACAAATTGAATGAAACGCTTTGAAGTAGCCGACAGCAGCGACTCATTTGTCGCATAACAAATGAATATTATGTGTTTTTTTCCTTCCTCTTCACTCTGCACAATCTGTGTCTTATTTTATTTTAGTGTTATTCAACAACCAACAAAAATAACACAAGCGACAAAATATGCTCGACACTTAAGAAAACAAAAGTCGCATTCCGTGACAGAGGCAATATAGTGTAATCTGCTGATCTGCCGATCGGGAATGGGAATCGGGTAGGACAGAGAGAGAGAGAGCGGCTTCAAATATCGTAAAGTGGGCAAAATTGACACATTCGGAGCAGAATCGAGTGACATAACATGACCAAAAAAGGGTGTAAACTCTTGGACGGAAGCGTCGAATTGTCTACGCTGAGCCGCCGCCCACTTAAGGTACGGCTCGAGACCCAAATTTGGAATGGGACAAGATGAACACGATGATTATGTTGTTAGAGTTGTTAGCGACCTTTGTAGCCAGGCACTTGAGTATTGGGTGTCCTGGTTGGGAACGGGAACCTGAACGTGGACATAAAACGGCTCAGCGCAACTCTAGTTGACGATGAATTATTGGACTTAACCTGAAGCGGCTCACTTGAGAGGCAACGCACCGCAACTGTCACCTGATCCAAGTGGTTCGCACTGCTAACAACCCTGTAATATTGCGCGGTAGTAAGTGGACTACACAGCGGCGTTTGTGTGAAAAGATACAGATTTGGATTTTGGTTTTATGGACACATGTTTCTACTTCTCGACGGTTTCAGTTTCAGAGCGCGAAAAATGAAAATAACACATCTTCTTTATCTCATGACGGAGTGGCGGGAAATGGGAAGCGCATCTTTCACGCCCATTTTGAATTCGTTGTAGTTGCCGGCTCCCCATTCCCAGCTCCTACCCGCTCTCCCACACCCATTCTATGTCTGTGTTGCGTTATGGTTTATAAATTTAAAATATGCATTTCAATATTTTTTCAGAGTTTACGTTTTCCGGCAACCATGTCCATGTAGTATCTGTTTTTGTTTTGGTTTTTGTTTAGTGTTGATCATAACACAATCCCCAAATTCAATCATGTATGAGCTTCGCTCCCTCCCCCAACTAAGAAATTATGGATTTAAGTATGTTGTGATGAACACACTTGGTTGCATTTAGATTAAAGCATCTTTAATTAGTAACAGTTATAACGATGGTATTCTCCACGGTCACTTGAACATCTAACTTCAAATGTCCTTTCCTTCTCCAGCGGCACTTCAACCGTTCGACAAATGCAAATTTATTTAAAAAATCACTTAAAGTTCCATTAATGTATTTCGTAAATTATTGAGCTGGTGTTAATTAAAAACCTTCTTCATTTTGAGTCGATTTTTTTTTTTTGGTATTGTATCGCCCTCTAACCTGTGGCAGTGAGCAGTGGCACGGCTTTGTGGTTTCAAACAATAATTAAAAGCAAATAAATAAACAGATTTGTACAACGACTAATTGAAGCTCAAATAAATCAAAATTTTAACTAAAAGCGTCGTTCAAGACCACCCAGAATTTCAAAACCAACAACAACAGCGGCGGTCACCAAAAAAAAGTTGAGTTGTAATCGAAGTGTTAATAGGCCAAACGGGTTTCGGGGTTTCAGACGTGCTGCGACGTGCATAGACAGATCGAAACATGAATTTTGTTTGAAGGTTTAACACTGGAGTTAACCTACTGTTCCTCCTACTACTCCTCTTCCACCGCCTCCTATGTCTCCTCCTTTCCTACTTCTTTTAGGAGCACTCTGACAAAGACGAAACGTTGACGTTGCTCACTCAGCGGCTGTTCATCTGAGAGTTGTCGAGATTTGCCGCAAATCCGAGGTGGATCGGCAGAAAGGTGAAGAAGGGGACGGTGACGGAGACAGAGGCACAGCAGCAGCGAGTTCGCTTCACGCCGGTTGCACTTGAATGCTTCAACGACATTCTGATTTGTGGTTGCGGCTGCTGCGGCTGATGCGACAACGCTTGCAGAGCACTGCCAATGGCCTGGGTCTGGGTCTTGGACTGGCACAGCTACAGGGTCTGCGCCTGGATCTGAGCGCATGCCGTTTGCCATATTTCAGTTGGCTCACAAAAATAAAAACACTACAAAATTATCTATGCTGCAGTAAACACAAAGCAAAGCAAATTGTACGTTGACAAAGGTGAAAGTTTTTTCTAAATTTAATTATGAACATAAATAAAACAATATTTGTTCAAGACTTAGTAGATAAAATAAATTTATAGATTTGTTTATAAAATAAATGACTTGAGGTAAGACTTTCTTACTTATAAAATAAATAAAAGCTTAATAAAAACATTACTACTTGGCTTTGTTTTACATTCTAGCGATGTTTAATTTTAACTTTAAAATTTTTATTGGGTTTATAATTGATAATTTTCAATTATTTTAATATTTAAAAAGTAAATTTTGAAAACATACCTTTTCTTTCAGATCATACGAGTGTTACTGTTATCGATCATTGTTATCGCTTACCCATCTCTAACACTCACGCTATGCCTCTCCCACTCAACCCTTTGCCCAAAGCGCGCCACAGTTAATTTCAATATGGCGTCGCAGTCGTTTCCGCATGGCGATACTCAGTTTCAGATTCAGTTTCAGATGCTGCTGTTGATGCTGCCGCTGATAGACGCGCTTTAAATGCATAAAATTGCTGACTATAAATAAAATTTAATGAAACACATTTTTCGATTCTTGATTCTACACGCTACTTCTTCTTCGTCTTCCTCTTCTTCTTTTTGTTTTGTTTGTTTTTATTTTCTTTTTTGGCAACGTCTTAAGTAAAAAGGGGGAAAAACATTTAGTTTCGCATCTTCTATGCATTTTGAGTTATTATTGTGGTGCCACACAGTGGGCACTCTTGTGGAACGACCGACGGAGTTGCACTGATAGCAAACAGTAGACCAAAGCCATAATTGAAATTGCTATTGGTAGTACGGCCGTATAACATTTTTCACAGTCTATGAAATATAATAAGTTTGCGACAAGTGCACATAATTTCTTTCTCATGGCTCTCTGCATTTAATTAATTAACGAAAAAATAAATGTGTGCGTGTATGGGCATGCACAAACATGTCTGTAAATTAGATGATTTTTTGTTAGCAATCAAGCAAATTCAGGGAAAAGAATTTTACAATGTACTCTAAATCGGGAATGGAATTGAAAATGTTGGGATTTAGTTCATCTTCCAAGTACTTAGCCACCTACACACACAATCGCACACATGCAGATGCTGTGGAATATGTTAACGGTAAACTCGTGTTCATTTTATGCGCTTCGCGTGCACATCCAAAAGTGTAAATGGTCCGTAACTGCAAATGAAATAGCAAAATTGTTGTTGTTCTGCACAGACACACACACACACACACACTGAGATACAAAAACAAGCCGAAAGTATGTGTGAATTGCACGGAAAACTCTTAAAATTAAAATGGCTATATTATGGTTTTCTTTCCTTTCTTTTTTTCTTTCAAATGCTTTAATTTTATTTAAGTGTTTATGGAGAAATAACTAATGAAAACGCCTTAAATTGCACATTTCGCTGCACTTCTCTGCTATTTTCCTGTTCTTTTCTTTAGTTATTAATAAACACACACACACACACACATATGGGATCCCCCACACACATGTGCCCGCGTATGTGTGTGTGCTGTGTGTGTTAAAGCGCAGCATGATTCGCTCGATTTAAAATACATTTCCATGCCAAAGGCAACGCTTCGAGTTGCCGCCCTTTGATTTATAAAACGAACTCCTTCCTTACCCCGTCCACATCCTCCAATCTTCCCGGCAAAGTTGTCGCTGTTTTGTTTATTTAATGTCAATGCAATTTATTTATTTCCCTCTACTTGTGTGTGTGTGTGTCAAAATATTCGGCAAATTTATTTTGAAAAATAAGCGACCATGTGTCGTAAGACCTGATCAACCACTCGATTCCTTTGATTCCGCCGCAAATTGAGAGAAAGACGCGTTATTTTATCTTATAACTTTACAGCCAAGTTCTTATATTTCCACGTTTGAAATGCATTTGCGAATGTTCAGATACACATTAAACTTAGTCATATATATATTTTAGCACAAGCAACATTCAAGGTTTTTTGTTGGTTCAACTCTGCAACGGAAATGCCAATAATTACTTATAATTCCCAGTATTATCAGCGGGTATATCTACTCACACAATCAAGTCAAAGCAGGGAAATATAAGCAAACTACGCTGCAATTTGGGGTTTGCTGGGGAGCTGGTAATGGCTTAGCTTAGGGATTAGACTATACTGCTGGTGCCACCTATTACTCCTTCTTGGGCACACTGAGCTCCCAGAAGAGCTTGCCCATGCCACCAATGCCGACGAGAGCGAGCGCCATGGTGATGCGATACAGCACATTATCGACAGCGGATCCCTTCAGGAAGACGGGCTTGCCATCTTTCTTCTGGAAGTGCTCCTGGACTTTGCGGATTTCAAAGTAACCCTTCTCGATCTGATCCTTGCTGGTTGCAGTGGCACGACGAGTGCTTGCAGTAGCGAAACTGCGCACAACAGCCTATGGAAATATTAAACAAAAAATGTGCGGTTAGTTTGGTCCACTCCAGCCAACTTACGTAATTGATTTCCAATTTTTGGCTTCCAGGCGAATTGCATGACCATTATTGGCATGCCTGCAGCTACAGGAGCCAAGCGACTCCAGTTGATCAACTTACTCTGGACAAGTTCATCATTTTGTTAAGTATATTTTATTTTTAGTCGCTGAAATGCAAATGGTTCAGTGAGCTGATGCGAAAATTCACGGGCCCCAAGTTATGACAGCTGTTTGACGTCTATGGAGAATAGAGATGCCACTTTGTTTTTTCAAAAATTCAACTCTAAATATATTTGCCATTCACATGTGTGCGTTGGCGGCACTCACAACAATAAACATTATTATTTTGTTTTGTATTTGCCGCAGCTGGTGACTTTAGATTTAATTACAAATAATATTTAAGCAACAAATAGTTAAATTACACAATGGGTTTCCTAACAGTATTGAAAAAGATGCGTCAGAAGGAAAAAGAGATGCGTATACTCCTGCTGTAAGTGAGAATTTACTTATTGATCCATCGCTGAGCATTCGTGATTCATACTTTTAACTCTGGTTCTAGTGGCCTGGACAATGCAGGTAAAACCACGATTTTGAAGCGTTTTAATGGCGAACGCATTGATGAAATCTCACCCACGCTGGGCTTTAATATCAAGACCTTGGAGCACAAAGGATATACGTTAAACATGTGGGACGTGGGCGGCCAGAAGTCGCTTCGCTCCTATTGGCGTAACTACTTCGAGTGCACCGATGGACTCGTCTGGGTTGTGGACAGTGCGGACCGCATGCGTCTGGAGAGCTGCAAGCAGGAACTGCAGGTATTATTGCAGGAGGAGCGTCTAGCAGGTGCCACACTACTAGTGCTGTGCAACAAACAGGATTTGCCCGGCGCTTTAAACTCAAACGAAATCAAAGAGGTCAGTCGATTTAAAGTGCTTAGATTAAAAATTTATTAACAATTTGCGGTTAACAGATATTAAGCCTGGATGACATCACAACACATCACTGGTTGGTAGCGGGAGTAAGCGCCGTAACAGGAGAGAAACTATTAAGTTCTATGGATTGGCTTATAGATGACATCGCCAAGCGAATATTCACCTTAGACTAAAGATTACTTCTCCAATAAATACATTTTATAAAGCTTCTCATCCTTTTCATTGGAAAACTTTGGCTTAAAATTAACGCTGTGAATTGAGACAAATCCTTCGTCCAATGTCGGTGCTTGATACCTTTTCTTGATCGTGTTGTAGACCAAATCACTGATTGGCTTGACTTTTGGGTCCTGTAATTCCCTAAAAGCTATATTATGTTTCGCCTGAATGTGTGGAGTATTCATCACAAAGCAACGACATGAAACATTCATACTATCCGCAAGAGCTATATACTTCTTACGTTGAGCCGGATCCGCATTTGTATTGTCCACCACACAGGACTGACCAGCGCTTAGAGCACGCTGACAGAGTGTAAGACACGCCTGTATGCTGCCTAAGGTGTCGGCATTGGCGACTTTATAGCCCTTGGCACCTAGCACGTCGGCACAGAAGTAACTCTTACCCGATCCCGGCAGACCGACGACTATAATCATTTCACACTTATTTGCATCAAACTGCACATCGTCTGGCTCAAACATTGGTTGATCTGCTACAGCGTGTACAGTGCTGGGTTCAAATTCTGGTTTGTTCCATTCCTCCTCGCGTCTACCCAGAAAGTGGACTTCGGGTGTATAGAAGGACACGCCGATGTTGGCGGCAAAATGACGATCTGCCAGGGAATGATCCTTGCGTTTCTTTGTAAGTCCCTTACCGGTCTCCGGTCTACCAGCTGCATCGCCCACAAAAAAGCAACGCTCCTCCTTTATGGGCACATTCTCGTTCATAACATTCTTTAGGTGCTCCCACATGCCTGGTAATGGCTTGCGAAAGTAACCATTGCCTATAGCTATGAACACTTGTACAGGAACCTTCAGTTTTGCCACGATATTTTTCACTTTCAACTTGAATTCGTCCAAATCCACATAGCCACGGGCAATGCCCGCTTGATTCGTAAAGAAACAAATCTTAAATCCATCCTTGTGCAAGCGCTGTAGCTTCTCAGCCACCTCCGGATAGATGATTTGCCAGTCAGTTGTAGTTTTGGGTAATATATTGCCAGATTTAGTGGTTATAATAGTGCCATCCATATCGTAGCCCGCAATTTTGCTGGATGACATTACTCCCGCGCTTGTGTAAATCACCAACTTTCCATTCCCAGCTGAGTTCCATCTTTCTCCTGTTGTGGGTTCAATATCCATTGGGCTGTCAATGGAGTCATTTTGGTTTTTTGAAGCTGCCTTCTTAAAGATTACTTCGTATCTGTGACGACCGTAGACAACTTCCAAGAGGTCTCCGTGTTGCAGCTCGCATTCTGTGTGCGGCATGACCATAACGCCATTTACTCCACAAGGGTTCATGCCTACCACCTTTAGTTGTATTTTTGCAAGCTTTGCGTCCACAAGAAGCTGAAGTTGTCTTTTGGAGCAGCGTGAGTCCCGAATTCCGGTTTCCTTGCAGCGTCCAACGTAGTTCTCCCCATTTTTTAATGGAATGGCACTGTACTTAGGGTCCATGGGCTTAAGGGTGCAGCATTTCTTAAGTGTCTCTGTGCTGGCTTTGCTCACTGATCGATTTAAATATTTAGCCAACGACATCGTTTATAAAATGCACAAACAAAAAATGAATTGTGAAATTAAAACACTGTTTGTTATAGGCGGCTTTTAAGAAATTAACATGTTTTCGATGTGTTAACAACAGCGATAGACTGTTATCGTCAAAACAGAGCTTAACATATTTTTAATATGTTAATAACATAAGTAGTTAGCAAACAGCAGTCGATTATCGAAGTTTCGATAACTTTTTAACGAGATGCGTTACATTTTAAATTAAAACAGATTTTAAAAACCGCAGCAGTTATGTTTTTAAACATCACACAGTTTCCGATAGAAAGCTCTACATATGTTTCAAACGTTCATTCTAACATCTTTCGCTCCAGAGTATACTCAATAATTTGTTTGCAAAATGCAAAGAATTATTCTTTCTAAATTTCGTGTAAGTAAAATTGAACAAAAAATATATAAATTTATATATTCTAATAATTACGTTGTGTTTTTGTAGCCCATTTTGTGCGACATTGGTAGATGGGGCGCAATAGCTCCCATGCTTGTGGTATCCCGCTCGTTTCAGACATCTCTGAGTGCGTTGGGACAAAAGGGCGACTCCGGACCTGGAAAACTGACCCCGAAAATGGCAAAGTTGCAGCAGACATTTCAGGCGGACAATGATAAGCCCGTGTTCCTCAAGGGTGGCGGCATGGACAGTATTCTATACACTTCAACACTTGTTCTCTCAGCCATCGGACTAATACTCGATTTTTGGTTATTTGCCGGCTTCATAATAGCCTAGAATTTTATGAATATATATGACACTGGTTGAAGAAAGACATTTAATACAGATTTAAACAGTTTAATGGGCTTTACACAACCGATATAGCTTTACACCTAGTGCATGTTCTATACACAGCAGCATTTAGTACAAATAAACCATTGCATTAGCAGAATCTAGCTTGTTTCCCATTCGATTTTATTACAAACTTTTTTAATTAAAATCTATATTAATCCATCGATTTGTCATTATACTTTAATGCTATCATCGTCGATTTTATCAATAACCTGCTTTAAACAGTCCTTCGTCGATGTCTTTTCCAAATCGCACATGCGTGTCAAATCCATCGTAGCTATCTGTTCGATCATCTCTTTAATCTTTTCCTGCTTGATTATGGATTTAACTGATTGACGCATTCCAGTACGTGGCGCAACGGGCTTTGGCTGCTCAGCAGAATCGTTTTCGATATGTCGCCCTTTTGCCCTGTAGTGCTGCTCGATGATTTTCCGCAGTTTCAACTTCGTTACAGCTCGAGATTTACGAGTAGTTTGCTCTAGTGCAAGATTACGCAGCTCCTGGAAGTTAATTTCTTTGGCTACTTCAACTGGATCTGGCACGTGGTGTTCCATTGAGAATTCCTCCACAGTGTTTACTAAACCATCATCATCGTCGAGCTCAATATCCAGCATTTGTGGCTCCACACTTGAGAGTTGTTCCGAAACTTCATTCAAATCGTCTGAACTTGCTGCTTGCGTGTATTCCTCTTCTTTGGTCTCAGCCTCCAAGGGAGTGTATTCAATAACTTCATCAATATCTGCTTTAGTTTTTTCCTTTTTACGTTTATTTTTTTCCTTTACTTTCTTTTCTTTTGGCAACTTCTTTTCTTTGGGCAGTTCCTTAGCGATCCTTTTTAGTATCCCAATACAAGGTTTTGTCTTGATGCGCACTGGGAATAATGAGTTGTACTGGATGCCAATGCTGTTGAAACAATCCACGAATTCCATAGTCTCGAAATCATTCTGCAATGTATTCCACAGCTCAGTGTTGTGCTTGTTCTTTGCCTCTACCAAAAGGTGAGTATATCTTGCAATCTCTGCTTGAGTATAGTTCATTGACTCATCCTTGCTGTAAGTCCAATCACTGTGAATCTCCATGAAACGCGATACGCCGCTCTGGGCTGCCAAGTTGGCAATGTGCACCGAAACATTTGGATTACTTGCTTCCAACCGATGCAGACGGGAAAGCGCAGCACCGCCCGGATAATTTGTGCCCGATACAACGAGCAAAAATATCGTTATAAGCACATTGAGCAGCAGATGTGAGGCAGCAATCAGTGCCAGAAAGCTGTGCCATGCGGACTTGGCGCTATTCAACCACCTAAAAAAAATAACCATGTGTTAAGTCTATCAATCACAAATGGCATCTACTTACATGCGTTGACAGGCACAGGCTGCAGCAATGTTGAGCACTGGAAACACGTATATGATGAAACGCAGCTCCTTGTGCGGCAGCAGTGAGTAGAGCAGAACAAATCCTAGTGCCGCCAGAGCTAAGGGACGTATGCGATGTTCAAAATAAATGCCAATTGGCACAAATGCTAGAGACACGCCCATGGCACGAGGCAGCGCTGAATAAAAGTACCACAACAATGGGGATGTGCCCCAATTGGAGCTCTTATTAAGTATAGTATTGTACCACAACACTTCCCCCTCGGGCCAGAGCAGACGGCGCCAGAAGAACGAGTCCACCAAGACAGTAGCCACCAATATACCCACTCCAGCAGGCACAGCAATCTTCAGCAAACTGTGTGCAAAAATTAAAAATTAAATAGAATTTAGGCAGAAATTAAATCAAAGCCATACCCATCAATGGACAACTTCTGTTGCAGCAAGTCCAAAGCAAGCAGCAAGCCCAGAAACAGTGCCAACTCGGAGCGAAAAACAATTATGGATATGCCAGAACAGATGATGAAGGGCTTGTATTGACCACGCATCCAACAGGCGATGGCATAAAGCACTGCAACAAAAAAGATAGTTAAAATCATAAAAACTTATCTCAGACTTGTTTTAACATACCTAGGGGCAGGGCAAAGATGTTCGGTAGTGGGCGTGTCATGTAGAAAATGAAGTGAAACTGTGTTATGGTTATGGCCGTAAACCAGAGACGCACCTCAATGCCATAAATTTTGGTCACAGCTTGTCGCAAATTGTTCCAGGAAATTGAGATCGCAGCAGCCAGCACAAGGCGCACTATTAAAGAATAAAATGTATGAAATGAATGGTGTTTAAACATAGAGCCGTTAGTGTATTTTACCTACATATTGTGCCCAGAATTTATTGATGCTCAGCGTCTCAAAGAGCAGGACAAACGGAGCGGACACCATGGAAACAATCAGTGGTCCAATAAATGTGCGTGGCACCACGCCCGGGTACTCATGATGATCGTAGGCCGTGAAGTTGTCCCTTAGGTACAATATATCGTGCATGGCCTGCAAATTAAAGCTCTCCTCGACTTTGGTGAAGGGCGTATAGACGAGGTGGGCTGCAGCCGTGAGGAAAACTAGAGAATCCATTTTGTAGCAGTTGTTTGAACAAACACAAATAAGCCGATTTTTAGATATATACAATTGGCATATTACATAATTGTCATCATTTTTTTGAGCTAGCTAACGCTACGGTTTTTGGTAAATGCACATATATCTATATATTCCACAGGTGACGTATTTTTTTTTATCACCAAATTATAAACACAGCCGGCGTTTACTCTGTTTGCTCGTATTTTCGTGTGTATTCAATTGTCAAGCATTGCCACGATTTTCAAAATTGATTTGGCGTACAGCGTGTGTCTATTTGCTTTGGAACAGAATTTACAATTCCAAAATAAAATTGAAAATTGATTTAAAAATAGAATCGTTCCACGTTTAGCATAACAAGAATAAGTAAACCAACACGAACAAAAAACCATAACAGACTACGCTAACAGCTGTGCGTAGATCGTGACACTTATCGATAACATTATATGTGGTGACTGTTAACAACTGTCAACACTGACATCACTATTCAAACTTGTCAACACTTTTCCAATTTGAAAATTCAAGTCATTCTCACTCTGCCCTTCTGTCCGGAAATATTGAAAAAATAATATAAAATGGTTGTTTTTAAGGGAGATTTGTTAGAAAACGTTGACCAAAGCTTGGAAGAGGCTGATTATTATGTGCGCTACAAGAAATTGCAGTTGCAGCTCGAATTACTGCAGGTCCAAGAAGATTATATCAAGGAGGAACAGCGTAATCTCAAAAAGGAATACTTGCATGCCCAAGAGGAGGTGAAACGTGCCAAGGCTGTGCCACTGGTAATTGGCCAATTCCTAGAAGCTGTTGACGAGAACACTGGTATCGTTGCTTCCACTACAGGCTCCAATTATTACGTACGCGTTCTGTCCACCATTGATAGGGAGCAGCTAAAGCCCTCAGCTTCAGTAGCTTTGCACAAGCAGAGCAACTGTTTAGTGGACTTGGTGCCGCCAGAGGCCGATAGCACCATATCCATGCTGTCACCTGACGAGAAACCAGATGTCAGCTACTCCGATATCGGTGGTCTCGATATGCAAAAACAGGAGATTCGCGAAGCTGTCGAGTTGCCATTGACACATGCACATTTGTACAAGCAGATTGGTAGGCACACTACCATTATCACACACACATTTTTATTAATTCTGATTATCTTTAGGCATCGACCCACCTCGTGGAGTTCTTCTTTATGGGCCACCAGGATGCGGTAAGACTATGCTGGCCAAGGCTGTGGCTAATCAAACCACAGCTGCCTTCATACGCGTTGTGGGCTCAGAGTTTGTCCAGAAATATTTGGGTGAGGGACCGCGTATGGTGCGTGATCTCTTCCGCCTGGCTAAACAAAATGCTCCATCGGTCATCTTCATTGATGAAATTGATGCCATTGCCACCAAGCGTTTTGATGCTCAAACCGGTGCGGATCGTGAGGTGCAGCGCATTTTGCTTGAGCTCTTGAATCAAATGGACGGGTTTGATGAGACAACCAATATTAAGGTGATTATGGCCACCAATCGTGCTGATACTTTAGATCCGGCCCTGTTGCGTCCCGGTCGTTTGGATCGTAAAATCGAATTCCCATTGCCGGATCGTCGTCAAAAGCGTTTGGTTTTCACCACCATAACGGCCAAAATGAATCTCGCTGAGGATGTTGATCTAGAGGAGCTTATTGCTCGTCCAGATAAGATTTCCAATGCCGATATAAATGCAATTTGCCAGGAGGCTGGCATGCATGCAGTTCGTGAGAATCGCTATATTGCGCGCTCCAAGGACTTCGAAAAGGGCTACAAGACTAGTGTGCGCAAGGATGAGACTCAGCACGAATTTTACAACTAAATGAATTATACAAAACAGTATTAATAAAACGAATTATGCAGCAACAAAATAGTTCAGTGCTGAAAAACTTCACAAAAGTAACGTATTTTGTGCACGGAAGCTTGTGAATGGTCCACAGCTGTTTAAACAGCTGTTTAAAATAGTCTTGCCGCTCTTTTCTATTTACGGACTTTTCAATTGTATATTGTTTTGAAATATTTATTAGTGTCTACTTGTGGCCAATATGTCATCGCTTGAGGCCTATGTGATGCGCATAAAGCCGGCCATTGATGAATTCGTTAAGCAGCCCAGCAAATCAACATTGGCGAAGGTGGAAAAAGAAGTGCAGGGATTTGACTTTGGGCAATCACGCATATTTCAAGTTCAAATTGTCGTACCGCTTGTGATCAAGCTAGATCAACTCAAAGGGTAAGTAAATGCCAATACATATAGGAGTGTAGCATATTTAAATTCATGTTTAACAGCGAAAGTCAGGAACTGCGGACTAGCTTACTGAACTGCCTCCGATATATAGTTTCCCAGTTGTGTCTGACAGATGAGAAGGGTCTACGGTCAATCCTAGTGGTAGCATTGCAACAAGTGCGTGACTCTCAAGCAGCCAAAATGCGACCCGATCTCTCGGAGGAAATTAAACTAGCTACAGTGCTTTGCATTTCGGAGGCACTTCGACGCTCTGCAAGCGACGTCCTCGAAGTATTTTACACTGAGCAAACTATAATAATAATTGGTCAAGTTCTGCTCACGCTATTGGAGCTTATACCTCAGGAGAAGTATCGGAAATTGGTCATTGCCTCGCTGGATTGCCTTATGGTTCTGTTTTACGTGCACGATGAGGCCGATGCAGGCGACGTGGTACTCCGGAATCAAGTGGCTAATACTATATTTATATACCTCCCAAAAGTTGTGACTGTGCTGTTTAAGGTGTCAAAAGGAGATGATAAGATGGGAGAATACATAAAATCGGTAAGATGATAATGAATCCATGAATCATACTTATTAATAAAATGTAACACTGCTTATAGATGGCTATAGCAGCTCTAGGACGCATCATTTGTGTCATGTTTGAAGAAACAACAGATGATTTCTGCATGGCACGCTATGATGCAAATGCATTCCAATCTCTGTTTAGCTCAGCAGCTGATCAATTCCCAAAGTCCGAGAAAACAAACATTTTTGGCAGCAAGCGCAACACTTTGGAGCAAAACGAGAAGCGCGTAAAAAATCTGCAGTCTAATTTACGTTCAGCACAGTGGATAGCAGCCACAACCCATAACATAGCTCCGATCTTCGAAAATACGACGATACTACGTGCCCATGATAGTGTTAAAGTCCGTTCAACATATGCAGAAATCTGTTGTCTTTTGCTCAGGAACTGTGCTCACAATCTGAAACACATCTTTAAATATCTACTGGAGAGTGTGTTGGCCTTGTCCAGTGATGAGGAATCCTCCGTTGCGCAGATGTGTCAAGCAACACTTGCTTATCTGCAAGAGCAGCCAAGTTCGGCGGGAATCTTTGAGGAGAATGCAGAACTTCTGCTGGACGCACATCTTCACAGTTGGCCGAGAATACTCCATCGCGCCGATGACAGCGAACAGTTTGGCGAACTGCTTTTCCTTAAAGGCTTCCTGCAGAATCTCAGTGAAGAAAGTTTACAACTGTTTCTGCTGGTGCCTAAAAACCTGGAACTCTTTGTCATGTGTCTGCTGACAGCGCTTGACCAGCGAACATCGCGCGATCTACTTAATGAGGAGTACTCCCTACGTGGTATCGCTGAAGGCAGTACCAGAGATTTGGCTATAGAGCTACAGATGCTGCCTTGGCGTCAGTTCAAGTACTTAAATTCCAAACGTTGTGTCAATATTCTTTATGATATTGCGGCAATATTAGGCGCTAAACCGTCCGTAAATCATCTAATCTTTGACTTTTGCCAAGACCTCATCCAGCAGCATAGCTCGGTCATGAATGAGTCCATTCTGTTACTAACGCTTATAATAACTCCTCAGCAGGAGGCAGCTCGCGACAGTCGCTTGGTGTTGGCGGAACTGCTCATGGAACACCTACTGGCTGATGAGCACTGGCATTTGGCACTGCAGCCGGATGCAGCCTGGCGGCTTAAAGTTCATAAGGTTGTAGTTTTATTAAGTTACTTATTGCTTGAAACTAATTTATTGTTCTTTACAGCCCACGTCGTGGTTTAAGGAGCATACGCCCGGTTTATATTCATCTGCCGTGGAAGTACGCACTCAGGATTGTGATTCAGACGATGAGAGCGAGCATGTGAAGAGTCGCGTTAACATCTCGGATGCTCAGTTCAATGTGTTACACACCTGCCTTGTTCTAGATGCCATGGGACATTGTGCTAAATTTATTGGCGACGCTTTTGATCGTCACATATTTCGCAGTTTGCACAGGGTATTGCTTAAGTTGGGTATGCCGCTCCGAAGACAGCTTTTTGAACTTCCTCATTTAACAGACCGTTCTAATTTCAGCTAGTAGCAATACAATTGTACATCAAGCAGCCACATTTGCCTTTCTCTCCATGCAAGTTGCCTTAAAGCATCCTGAACCCTCCCAATTCATCGAGTGCTCCACGGACTACATTACCTTTCACCTTAATACGCTGCTAAAGCGGGTTAGTAGAAGCTAATGGATCAATCTAGTTGATCAATAACCCAATTTGTCTTTTGTAGTCTCCAGAGTCCAGTGCTGCTGTTGATATCCTTACCGTCGTGCTTCAGTACAGCACACGTGGAAATGTGCCTCATTTGTATAGCATTTTCCAAACCATATGTGATGAGTGCACCAAGCTGCATCAAACTGACAACGTTCAATCGTATATGCGAGTCTTCAATGCATTTCTAAGGCATGTAGCCAGCTGGACGAACGATACAGCGCAGGAGATTGTCGACATTCCCATGCAAGTGGAGGAGGAACAGAATATTTTAAGCTCTTGGCTTAACGTACTCAACAAACCAACGATCGATGATGTGCCTGTGGATTTGGAGAATGCGCCAACCGAAGAACTAGATGTTGATATGCCCGAAGCGGAGGCTGAGGAAATTTCAACACCTTCGCTGCCGCGTCACATTGAAATGACAAAAGAGATTTTAGGTCATGTGATAAAGTTTCTTCCCAACACAGAGCAGGCACAACAAATACTTGCTTTGGATTGCCTAGCTACTGGGGTGCCACTGCTTGCTGCGTACGAGAACGAGCTGTTGCCTCTTGTTCATCTGGTGTGGCAGCCTTTGGTAGAGAAGTTTCGCCAGAAGGATTCGCTGGTACTCAGCCGCTGTTTCAGTTTGCTGCACATTCTTGGCCAGCATGCCAAGGACTTCATACTGAAGCGAAGTCTCAGCGATGTGATACCACAGCTAAAGCAGTTCCTTAAGGCAGCCAGTCTACACAGCAGCACGGAGAAGTCACTGACCCCAACGCAGGAGTACAAGCTGCAGTTAAAACTATTGGAGCACTTAGGGCCATTCATACGTAGTCTGCAAATCGATGCCAAACATCTGCATGACTTGCTAAGCATTGTGTCATTGTATTTATCCCAGCAACAGCCCAAGGATATGCAGGAATTGACAGTAAAATTGTTCATAAACCTTTTCGACTACAATGGACCATTTGTGTATGTGACGCTGCTGCAGCGAGCTCATCTTAAGGATTATAGGACCAATGTAAATGAAGTTTTTCGCACAGTAGGATTAAGTTTAGCAGAACCAATAAATGTAGATTTTGTTTGAAATAAAAGTCAATATTAATCATTACACAATTGCTCTCTATTCTGCATTTCGCTCAATAGTTTTGTTTTCTTTTCTTTTGTTAAGATTACACAATTTTAATGCTAAATGTCTTTTCTTTTATGCATTACAAATGGATAAACTCAAAACACATTTGCTTCTAATACATGTATTTTCTGTGTACAAGTATTTTGGTAAATTTTGTTTAAAATTGAAATGGATTATTGAGGTATTTGTGTCTAACTTGCATAATTTTTATTAAAATGACTTGATATATGTATAAACAAGGCTAAAGATCAAACAAAATATGTAAATTTAAAAAAAATATAGTAAAATTTAAAGCCTTTGGAAAAAGGGTAGAATTGAAGATAAATTGGGATATTATTTTGTGTGTTGTGGGCACGCAGATTATTGCCAATTTTTAAATGCTATGCGTTAACATAATACATTCTTTTCACTATTTACGGTTTGTATCTCGTAACTCGAAAGTTTTCTTTAATAGCACAAACTCGGTTAGGTGAATTTTTCAGATGCTTAGCACCAATTCAACTTAGCATCTGACTTTTAAAGCCACATAAATATAATCAACGTTAGTATTTCGTTATCTTTTTTTGTATCTTTTTTTCTTTTGTTCGGTTTTGTATCAAATATAGCTGAATTTGTGGTAAAGTGATTGCTATACAGATGCCATCAAGCCCTACATACCAAAAACAGTTATATTTTAAGCAAACTGTTGGCATAAAGGTCCAAGGAGCATTTTAGAATCCGTATTTGACTGTTTATTGCGACTTGTTTAGTTGCGCATTTCTTTTACTTTTTACTTAAGCGTGGGCGTGGGCATGGACCTGGTAGTTTTCTTTTAGATGTTTAGAGTGTTGCTTAGCTATTGTTATGCATAGGGAATTGGCTGTTATGACTACGCCAGCCAGTTCATTAGACTATTGGCATAGGCCATGGGCTTTACATCAGGATGTGGCTATAAGACAAAGAACGTTAACAAACAGTTAACAGGTAACTAAATAAGAAAACTTACCACAGCCTCAAATGATCGTATTTTTGGTGTTAGATTGTTACCCGTAATTGTTATGAAAGCGCCCATGTTGCCCATAGTATCACTGTAAATAAATTACTGACAATCAGACCGAATCTGCTTGTTTAGTTACTTCACTTACCAATAGTTTGGCGCCGAGAAGACGGTTATGCACTGACCGTTGTGGGCCATCTCATAGCCCATATCTTTGACCTCATGACTGCGAATGATATAGTCCAAATTGTTGAGCTTACAGAAGTTTTCTGTTACGTCTGGACCAAACTGTATGCCCACACCGCGCTTAGATGGACCACGTCCCATCCACAGCTGTGGATCAGACCACAGCAATTCGCACATAAGACCTTCCTCGGGTGGTTGACAGTTGCGATCGATGCGTCGTATGTTATCCAAGGTAACATCATCTGATGAAAACAGTCCTCCGTGCATGACGAGAATCTTCTGATTGATACAATGGCATAGCGGAAGCCAGTTAAACACTTGCGTGAATATATCAGCCATTGTACTGGTATACTTGGCCGTCACTTCGCCCGTAAATCCGTACATTTGATTCATGTTGATACTCTCATGATTACCTATCAATGCAAAACGTATTAGTCAAATACAAAAAATAAGTAACAAATATTTCTGCTTACCGCGCGACAGGAAGAAATGATTGGGATACAAAAGCTTAAAGCCAAACAGTGTGAATATACATTCCACTGAGAATGAACCTCGATCAACAAAATCTCCATTGAACAGATATGGATTCTTTTCCGATGGCAGTCCGTTTATCTCAAAAATGTTCATCAAATCATAGAATTGACCGTGTATATCGCCACAAATTGTAAACTTTTCCTCGTCCGGCACCTTAATGTCCACCAGAGATGGTTGTTCGCGCATATACACATCAATGTCACAGAGTATCTGCCAAAAGCAAGTAGGAATATATACAATCACTTAACACTTTTAATTGTCAATTGTGTTACCTTATAGGCGAATTTGCGATGCAGTCTCTTTTGTGCCTTATAGTGCTCCATAAGGTCTTTCATGAACTGTAAAGTTACCTTGCCATCATCCAGTTGTGGACCCTTATAGTCGTCTTCAATAGCTACAATTCATAGAATACATTAAGCAAATAGTTTTCAAATCCATTTGTATATTCTACTTACTGATGTTCTCCAAATCTCTAAACATTTCCGAGAGCTTCTTCTCGGGCATATCTACCGCAATAGCTCGCTCAAAGGCGCGCATTTTAACAATTTTGTTGCACTCTTGATATTTAAATTTTGCGTCCTTGTCATTGGGTCTACATTTTGCTACCTGAAAGTCAAGTGTTTATTATCATATAAGAAAAATATATCTTCAGATAAAAACTTACGTATTCAAAATCGGATAGCGCCAGTTTAAACTTGCCCAAGGACATGTGGGCAGCCGCACGCCGATAGTAGCCTTTCAGGTATCTTGGATCCGTTTTTACTGCTGCAACGCCATCCTGTAAAGCCAGGCCGAAGTTTTCTTGACGCAAATGAGCCATAGCTCGATTTGCATAGTAAATTGCACTACTCGGATACAGTTCTATGGCTTTGGAATACATGTCGATGGCTTTTGAAAACTCCTTGGCTGCAATGTTCAAATAACAAATGTGTTATTAAGCCATTAATTGATTTTCAGTTGAATATGATAAGCAATTGGTTAGAGAACAAGGAAATATACAAATTATCTCACACAACACCAATGTCAATCCATTAGTTTTAAGGTTAGGTCGAAGATAGCGTACTGGAAGCACGAAACGCGATATAGACCTGTTTATAACTTCTTAGTGGCTTTCGTGTGAATTACATAGTATATCGTATTATCTAGTGGCTTGTGTAAGTGATAATTGACAACTCACTTTTGAGCAAATCATTTCCTTTATTTTTGTACTGCTCGGCCGCGGCAAAATCTTGGTCTGCTTCTTTCGGCGCTGATTCACACTCGGTGGCACTAATCTCTGCATTGGGCGTTTGATCTTGCAGATTATCCGTGGATTTCTGTTGAGTTTCCAGTTCGGACGACGACATAATTTGTTTTAATTGATGATTATTTGCTGCCTGGCTATTTCTCTAATATTATTTACTGTCTGCAAATTTTCAAGAGTTGATAAACGCCAAAATTATTAGTGATGAGCAACAAGCAGGCTGGCGCTACTTATCGATATGTTACAATTTTCAAATTCAACAACTCGAAGTATGTGAATCTTAAAATATATATGTTTTCCACACTTACCCACAGATATTTTAAAAAATGAATTGGCAATAAGCACAAGTGGCGATAAGAATAAACACTTAAATCACGGTTGCAATTAACGACTGCACCTCACTGCAGCAGGTGCGGGTGCTGGATAACGTTGCATGTGCAACAATCGATATACAATAAAGCCGAAACAGCTGTTGTGAGCTGGGCTTTGCACTCAAGCAGTGAAAAAAGTTAGAAACGGGTTGTTGTTAGTATAGAAACTTTAAAGCGACACGCAAGTAGAGTCTGGGTTCAATTAACTATAACTCGATTTTCAATTCACATCGGTCGAGGCCAGAAAAATTTATTGCAAATTAAACGTTTGAAAGTGCCTTTGCGGGGGTGTATCTGTGTGTGTGTGTCTGTGTGCGAACGTGGGAAACAACAAAATATAAGTGAATATGTCTATGAGCAATCTCTCAGTAGACGGGGAGTTCCGTTACATTATTCAATGGTTCAACGAATGGAGTGAGTTACAACGCGACGACTTCGTGTATGTGTTAGTGGAGTACCTAACAAGAGATATATCCGCGGGACTAGATGAAGGTGCGAGTGCAAATGGAGGCACTGCCTATGTGAACGGTGTTGTCCATTCCCTGGCCACGTCTGGTGTGCAGGACAAGCCCATGAGTCTATTTCAATGCCGCGTAACTATATTTAATATATATCAATGAGCCTTAACTAACTATATGTTTATATTATAGATTAAACTGTTCCGTCAATGGAACCCAAAATGGCCAACTGATTTCAAAGCCAAACTACAAGAGAAAATAAACGAGATTGACCCCAAGGTGGGGGAAAAGATCATAAATGAACTGAAGACACCGCATTCAATGCACAACGGGGACGTATCTGTTCATTTAAATGAAAATGGAACTAGCGG
Source organism: Drosophila acutilabella (assembly GCA_035046005.1). Classification (NCBI taxonomy): domain Eukaryota; kingdom Metazoa; phylum Arthropoda; class Insecta; order Diptera; family Drosophilidae; genus Drosophila; species Drosophila acutilabella. Next base: position 132,165 of record JAWNOK010000061.1, read on the forward strand.
CAACAGCGATTGTGAATTGGAGCAGTCGTCGGAAGTCTTAGCAGCGCAGTCAGTCACTATGGAAACGCAAACGGCCACGGCATCGGCTGCAGTGAATAATATAGTAAATGATGTTATTGACCAGGTTTTGGAGACAGATACTGACAACCATTTAGCAGCAGTACTGCGTCAAGAAACGCCAGTGGACGATGCCGATGATGAGCAACTTGAGCTGCAGCTTCAGGTTAGCAGCACTGATTGCAATACTGACACAAATGCCATTTATGCATCGTCGACGTCGGCTGCAGTGACAACAATTGCGGTGAATGTCTCCCCAGCTTCGCAGTCGCAGCCGATTGTTGAACCTGTAGAACAGGTCGAGAATAACGTTTCAGCCAGTGTCATTGTTTCTGTTGCCACTGCGCCCGAGGTACTCCCGGTGGCATAAATCAACCGCTGCTTATGTCGCTTTTTTTAAGATCAAGTAAGCGTTTATAAAAAAAGGCTTAACGGGAGCAATCTAATGCATTGCATTGCCATCCGCATTAATACATTCCATAAATACATACATCCATACATTCTCTAGAAATTTAGACATTATGTTATAAGTTAAAGTGCATTCCGTACACACATTTACTACACGCTAGTTATTTGTGTTGAACAAATTTAAGATCAAAATATATACATGACTATTTCGAATACAAACAAAATCATGTTAAAGAACTTTTTTATTCAAATACTCTCGCTGAGAGCAAAATCTACGTAAGTGTACGTGAGAATATACACACAAATGCCCACAATCATAAACATGTTTTTATTGTTATTGTGTTGCCGGCACTTCAATTCACGTACGAAGATGCCAGTCCGACTCAATTCTTGGTGGTGTTATGATCGTGTGCTCTCCTTTCGTCGGCCTATACTAATTTATATCTGTTCATGCATACAGCTGTGTGAGTGTGTGTTTGTTTCTACACTTGCCCGAGTGTATGTGCGTGTTTGCTCTTTCATAAGCGCAGCTTTTGTGGCATGTGTATAATTTGTTTTTGTATTTCCTTTTTGTTTTGATTCGTGTATGATAAAAAAAAAAACAAGCCACGCTCGCCGCCGTCGCCGCTGTCGACATGGAAATGGAAATAAGATATACTCAGATATTGAACCAATTTATTTCAATTTTATTTTGCACCTCGACGGTATAAGTTGTGTTCGCGTCTTAAAATTCAATGATCAGCTGTGTTACGTGTACGAGTGAAGTTTTTGCGTACGTGCGTGTGTTGGTGTGAGTGAGTGTCTGGTGAGATTCTGTGTTGAAAAATAATCCAAAGGAAAGCTCAAAATGCAATTACAACCTACAAAGCTTATGTGCGTGACAGTTGTATTGGTGTGCTTACATGGTGAGTACGGCAAACCAACGACTTAAACAACAAACGTACCGCTGTAGGAATCTGTCAATTAATTATAAATAAAGCTTGAGTGGAATTGAAAGCAAAATAATCTATAAGAACAATAGTCTGCGGGAAGCCGATAAGCAGTAGGTCAAGGTCAATGACTAGAAATTCCCCAAAGCAAATGTGCTAACATCATGCTCTGAGCAGCAAAGCGAAGGGCAATAAACTACAAACATACATAAATGTACATATACGCATGAATGTACATATGTGCATTGGTATATGTGTGTGAGTGCGTGTGTATGGCAAAAGTGACTCAGTAATTGCTGTTACCGGACTTTTGTTTGGGTTTTGGGCTTGTATCTTACCGCTTTAGGCACTTCTGGTTTGCAGATATTGACCTTGGCTATTTGGTTTCATTTTCTCGTTGGATTTTAACTACCCAGTGTGGAGGGTGTCATAGCTATGTAACGAGCGAGTTACAAGATCACTCCATAATCAAAGAAGTTACTTCATTTTGTCTAAGAGTAAGACAGAGTGGGCGATAACAACATTGGCACTGTCTGGCTTTCACACAGCTGATTGCTTTACAAACATTAGTAGTATCATGGGTATATTGTAGTCGGGTTCACTCGCTTGAACTTTCCTTTCTTGTTTTTTATTGGCAAGTCACGTCACTTTACTTGATTCCACCAATTCCCCAGTTGCTTGCGTCACCGGCATCTGCCACTGTATTCGGATCAAGGACTGTGCTCCCTTTGTGCGTCTGCTGCTCAATCACCGGCTGGAGGACCGTGCCGCTGTCTTCTCTATGGTCCACTCGGCCGGTTGCGGCTTTCAAGGACTCGATGCACTTGCCTGTTGTCCACAGCATCGATATGACTCAAGTTTGCATAACAATCGGATTATGCGCTTTGCGCCACCCAAAGATCGTTGGATCTGGGATTCAACCAGTCCCGGACTACAGAGACATATGGATTATGAGACGGAAATGCGAATTCTCGACTATAGAGACTTTCAGGCCCAACGCAATTGTCCTCAACCCTTTGAGGATGAAGATTATTATGGTGGTCATCATTATGCCTATCACATTAATCACGACGAGCAGCCGAGGAGTCAAACTCCGCGTCCGGCGCCCAAGGACCGACCCTTTGTGTTTCCCGGTGACTTGCGTTTCCTCAAGACCATCGAGGCCACGAGCGAGGGTGAGCTCATGGCTGCCGCCAGTCGGGAGCAGTCCAGTCAGGAGGTGCTAACAACAGCAACGGTGATGCCACCGGTGAGCACCACCCCACTAAATTCCCCCGATTGCGGCCTGAGTTTGAACACACGCATCCTGGGCGGAGTAGAAGCTCAGCCGGGACAATATCCGTGGCTGGCAAGGATCGCTTATCGAAATAGAAGTAAGTTTACAGCACATTGAATTTTACTAATACCATCAACGAAGCATTATACACACATATACAGGCATATAGTATATAAATATATGAGGTATGGGTAAGATGTGTCTGTCTGTATGTGTGTATGCATGTGTGTGTTGGCGTGTTTGATAATTGCTTGCTGGGATAACAATTAACATCCAATAAAATGAAGGGAATTTTTTGACCTCCTCAGAGTTAACCCAATTCACTGGCCACTGTGACCATTTTGGAGGTCAAATAGCAACCGGCCCCAAAGAACAGAACCGGCTTTAGTAGGGCCCAACCGGATGAACTCTGCGATAAGTTGTTATAGCCGGCTCGACTGTACTGACTATCCGTTGGCGTCGGCTGACCCTTTCCATATGAATAGTAGCTCTCCTGGCCGTAGCCTTGGTATTCCCCATAACCATATTGGTTTTGATCATTGTAATTGGCTTGTTTCTTGTTACCACAATAAGCACAATTTGGACTTGGCTCGTTTGCACTTTTACAGCAGCAACCTGGTTTAACCATTTCGCACGATCTGCAAAACGAATTCAGTTATAATTACTATAATTATCTATAATCTCTTTAATTTATTTAATTGATTAATTTCTTTCAATTTTAGCAAATGGTCGCATTAGTTATCGCTGCTCGGGTTCCCTGATCAACAGTAACTATATAGTAACAGCCGCTCATTGTGTGGTAAATTTGGTCAGCGATCTGGAGCTGTAAGTATTACCAGCCCTAAAATGACTCACTAACATTTTTGATAAGGAAACCCATAAATTTAAATTGTTCTTAGTTTGAACTTGAAACATAATTGATCATTTTAATAATAATTATTTAATTTAAATATTACAATCAAATGTTTCCTGCTTTTGAATCTATTTTAATCAATTAATATAATTTATTTATCTACCAAACTTAGCTATTAATGAACTTTAAAGCATAAAGGTTTATAGAATAAGCGTAAAGCTTTAATGTGGTTACACCACACTAACCTTAGAGCTTAAAGTAGACTTTAAAAGCTCTTTCTATAAATTGACTATAATGTTTAAATATTTATCTTCAACCGATTTTAAAGCTCGTTCAATCTAAATAATTCATTGCTTATCGTGTAATTTAAAATGGTAATTTTAATAAAATGCAGCTTTTCAATTATTTAACAATTAATCGTTTCTAAGGCTTCCTGCTTGGAATTGATTTCAATTAATTCTAACAAAATTGAAATTCTAATTGAGGTTTTAAGCATCCATTTATGTACTTTCATTGAACCATTACAAGGCAAGCCTCAACCTCAAAATCCGTTTAAAGCTTTAATGAACTTTTCTAGCTACAACTAATTCACCTACTGCTTTCCAGTTTTCAGGTGCGCATAGGTGACGATGCCCCTGGAGCCAAAGACTGCCTAGTGGGTGTTACCAACTGTAGCGCTCCAAATCTGTTCGGCATCAGCCAAGTGATAGTGCATCCCAACTATGATCAGCCCAAGTACGCCAACGACATAGCGCTGCTCAATATTAGCTCTAATTTAGGTAAATCGAATCCATTCACCCCGTAAACAAACAACATTTAAAAAATTCCAACGCTTTTAGCCAACTTTACGACAATTTGCTTACCTTTGAATAGTACTTCCACAATCGCGACTCGACTTATTGGGCAAATGGGAGTCGTTGCGGGCTGGAGTACAACTTCGGAAAGTAAGTGTAAAAACTTTTCTAATATCGTTAAAAAATAAAAAAAATATATATGAATGAATGAATAATTTAAACCGTAATAAATTTGCGTTGACAAATTCTCGCAGTAAAAACACAATAAATAAAAATTTTCAAATCTTCGCCTACTTTGATTTTTTGTTTTTTTCCAGCCAACTCGTCCAGCTCCACATCGGTGAGATTTATCCGATTACCGATCGTGAATACAACTAGTTGTGCAATTACCTATGCCAGTCTCAGTGAGAACTTCCAGCAGCCAATTGTCATCACACCCAATCATATGTGTGCCCAAGGACAGCCCATGAATGACGTGTGCCGAGGTGATAGTGGAGGACCCTTCATGGACGATGGCACTTCGGGCATACTTAATGCCGATGGACGTTATAGTTTGCTGGGCATTGTAGCATTTGGTCCAACACTTTGCGGTGTGTCGACTATTCCGGGTGTCTATACGGCCGTTAGTTCCTATGTGAGCTGGATCTCTAATAGCATGCAAAATAATACGGTGAACAGATGAACTTGGACATAAGGCACAAATTTTACGTAGTTATTTATATGTATCCAAAAGATTTTAGATGCCAAAGCCTACAAATATTGCTAGACAATTATATAATTATTTAAAATAAATATAAAAAAATATATATTTCTATATTAATTTTATTTTTTTTTAGCGATTCAGAAAAACATAATCTTCCAGCTCACTACTCCATGCTGGGCTAAACTTCTGCAAAGCAAGCAAATTCTAATTTTTTTCGCTTTGATAGTTAAGAAAGCACCAACGAAAACAACAACCCAGACGGTAGCAGCAACAGAGAAAAGTTAGCAAAGCTTTAATAAAAGCTTCGCAACGTTCTCCGTTAAAGCTACTCTCGCGGCTCAGCGGCTTCTCAGTTGAGCGCCAAGTCTGCCTTGGGCATCTTCATCTGCGAACTCTTTTTTAGTTTCCGACAAAACCGAATTTTAAATTATTATATAAATCTCGAAAAAAGTGTTAAACAAATACTGCCGTCGATAATGATGAAGTTAATTGCCTTTTGTGCTTTCGTCGGTTTGTGTGTGAATTTGACAAGTGCGCGTAAGTAAGCGAAAAAGGAATGAAAGATAGAATTATTTACGTTCACACACACACATGTAGTAATCTTGTGTGTAAGTGTATTGGTAAACATATACTTACATAGTTAAATTATATGTACAAGAATCCAATTCGTATGTTTGCTTGTTTCAAAGGGGCCTTCACATCTCTCATCACTTCTCACATCGTGAGAAACCAGTTTCCGATAACTTAAATAATTTATCTCGATTCGGCTATCTGACTATATAATTTATAATTTTTTTTATTGTGGTTTTTGGATTTTTAAATATTGTGTTTTGTTTGGAATTTACGCAGAATTTTATTTCCCCAATGAGGCGAATCAGGTGCCAAACTATGGACGCTGCATTACACCGAATCGCGAGAGGGCTCTGTGCATCCATCTCGAGGATTGCAAGTATTTGTATGGATTGTTGACAACATCCCCATTGAGGGACATGGATAAGCTCTACTTGAGTCGCAGTCAGTGTGGCTATATCAATGGCAAAGTTTTGGTGAGTTCAGAAGTGGACAGTTTCCGAAGGATAGCAAGAGCTCCTGAGTTTTGTGAGTGCCAAACGCACATCAAGTTTGTTTTGGGAGTTTAGACACGCCCCCAAAATGAATAAACAAATAGAACGTACTTGAAAATGAACACAATAACGTTGTAATTATAATAAAGCAGTTGACCTGATCACGATCGGGTTTGTGATGACGTCACGGAGGTGCTGCTTCCGACATTTCGTTTAAACCTACTTAACTTAGGAAACTGGGCATATAACAGTCGTGCAGCTCAACTACTACTTTCTACTACTTGTATTCCTTAGATCTGCTGTCCGGATCGTTATCGGGATAAAGCGCCGGTGACAACCGTAAAACCGCCTGTAAATAACAACGTGAACATGAATTTGCTGCCTTTGCCTGGTCAATGCGGAAATATACTCTCGAATCGCATTTACGGTGGTGTTAAGACCAAGATTGATGAGTTTCCCTGGATGGCACTGGTGGAGTACACCAAGGGTAATTAACCTGCTCATGACTTAGCACAAACCTCTAAATGCTTATGGGTTTTTCAGGCAGTGGAAACAAAGGTCATCATTGCGGTGGTTCACTGATCAACTCACGCTATGTGTTGACTGCATCACATTGCGTCAACGGCCAGTCCCTGCCAGCCGACTGGCGTCTTACCGGCGTCCGTTTGGGTGAATGGGATACGGCTACGGATCCGGACTGTGAGGTGGACGTGCGTGGCATGAAGGACTGTGCACCCCCACACATGGATGTTGCTGTGGAAAGCACTATACCACATCCAGAGTATGTTCCCAGTTCGAAGAATCAGCTCAATGACATTGCTCTGCTACGCATGGCCAAGCAGATCGAGTACACGGACTTTGTGCGCCCCATTTGTCTGCCACTTAGTGTGAATCTGCGCAGCGCCACCTTTGATGGCATTTCGATGGACGTTTCGGGTTGGGGAAAAACAGAGGAGTTGTCGGCTAGCAATTTGAAGCTTAAGGCAACTGTGGATGGCTTCGCACTGGCAAGAATGCCAATCAATCTATCGTCGCCAGAACATTGAGCTGCAGAACACTCAAATGTGTGCCGGCGGCTTGGAGGGTGTGGATTCCTGTCGTGGTGACTCCGGTGGTCCACTCATCGGACTGGACACGAACAAGTTGAACTCATACTACTTCCTCACGGGCGTCGTGTCCTTTGGACCAACCCCGTGCGGTCTAAACGGCTGGCCGGGTGTCTACACTCGCGTCGGTGCTTATGTGGACTGGATTCAGGCCACACTGCAGCCGTAAAAATTGTTTCAAAAATGCTGTTGCAAATTAAAGACAAGCGGAGTGCATTCCCCACACAATAAACTAGGTGCCTTTTAATTATTTACTCAGGATTCGAATAGATTCCCAACTCAGGTCTACATACATTTTTGACACCGCCTAAATGTATGCTACAAAAGCATGCTTAATTAATTACACTTAAAACACTTTTAGTTTAGGCAATAAATAATATTAAAAATGTTTAAATTTAATGTTAAAACAACTTAAGTTCAACACAATATGAACAAGAGCATATTATATAATTTAAACTTACAAAACAAAAAAACGGTTTACATGACTCTTGTTTTGGTTTCTATAATTCACTGTCGTAGATAATTTTTCTGGAGGGGGATTTATCGGAGATTAGTGGCGTGCAAGAAGCGAGAAGTTATCGTAAAACAATCACAAGCTAAATTTAAAAATTCGAATCTAAGCATTAGTAAGTATTGGTGTGTGATTCTTTGTGCATATTTACGAAGCTTACAGCAACTCATTTATGAACGCAACGAAGCGAGACGACTTTGCATCTCCTGCAGCTCATCACCCTCATCATCATCGTCTTCTTCGACTTGAACTGGAACTCGTGCGGCGGCAGCAGCAGCAGCTGTGGCTGGCGTTTTGTCTGCTGGCGTCGCTTCTGGTGGTAATGGTGCTTCTCCTAATTTGCCGTCCGTTATTTCCCAAAGCACCTTGTCCACCTCCTTTGCGGCCTGCTCTTCCAGCTCCTCGGACTCCTCCAGTGAATCCATGGTCTCGTCCAGCATTTCCTCAATAATGCCCGCCTTCATCATTTCCTTGGACATATCACGCATGATGCCAGCTAGCTCGGGATAACGTACTAGACTCTGCATTGCCTGCATGACTTCGGTGGATTTCTGTAGTGAGCCCGCCACCCGCAACGTGGCTGAAAATCATTGGAAATCATTAGCTAACTGTTAATAATAATAGCCAATCCTAGGAATACGTACACAATTGATTTTTCATCTGCATCTGTATGGAACTGAGATGAGCCTTGGAGGTGTATATGCGATTGATTGCCTTCCGCGCATTTACAATCTCCTTGGCAAGAATGATGCAAGTGTCTCGGTCATTTTTTTGCGCCGCCTGCTTAAGAGAACGTTTCACTTTGTCCTCCTCCCGCTGTATGCTGCGAATTTGTCTATCAAGAACATTACCTTCTTTTCGCAGTTTATGCGTCCATTCTTGAACCTATATAAGCGGAGAAACAAGCTCGAATTAAAATGCGAATCAAAACAATTGGGACATGACATCATTTCATGGTCACAACAATTCATGGCCTAGTTAACGCGCAAAAAAAATTGATTGTCTCCAAAAGTTTGTGACTCTCTGACCTGCTCCTTGGGATCCTTGCTAGGGGTTTTGCCAAATAAGCCCATTTTACACGTATAATAGCAGAACGCTACGATTTATTATTATTAAATTATTTAGCTCTGTATTGCTTCTGAGTCATTTTTTTAGTGTGAGTCCGGCAACATCGCCCGTTTGTTTATATTTTTTTAGCAACAGTCTGGCAGCGCCTGCTTTTGCTTAATACGCAGCTCAAGCAAAATCCAAGCAATTAGACTGCAACATTTGTGTTAATGTAAGCAAAAGAAATAAGAATCAATATTTTGTAATGTCAAGCACTATATGCTTTATTGTATATATTAACGCTACCTAAGTTAGTAGAAATTAATTACTGTGAGCTCAGCATACCGTCCTTAATGGTCATGCATAACTGCCTTTTCCAACACTGAACGCATAACCGCGTAATTGTGATCAGATGTTTGCTTGGATAAGTGCCTGTTTATAATAAAACCCCAGTATAGTTAGGAATATATCACAATGCAGCCAAGAGCAATAGTTAGTTTTTTAATATTATTATTTCACAATGTGTGTTGTACCGAAGACACTTGGACAGAACCTTACGACTGGACGAAAATAACACCGGAAACCATTGGTAGTCCTGGTGAGAAATCGCCTCAATCGTGTCAATTTCCAGTGCATAATGAAAAATCCCTTGCATCAATTGAGGATCAGTTGGCATTGATATACTTTAAAAAGTTTGTTATCTCTGTATTTGATCGTAACAAACTTCGGGTAAGCTTACATGCGTTAAGAATCAAAAGCGGATAGATGACGTCACTGTAATGGCGTTTTTGATTTTTTACACCTTTTTAGTACAGCAAAACTTCGAAGCTGTACAAGCGATCAGTGATGTTTACATTGCTGGCGTCTGAGTTGGAACAAATAGAAACGGTAGAAGATGTGCGAGACCTTGATATTCTGCTCAGCAAAATACTGGACAAAACAGTAGATAAACCATTGATTTTAGGAAAAGACGAAGATGATTATTCCTACACGCACAAAGGAATGGGAGTGTTGGCGCTTATTGTGGAAATGTGCAAAGATTCCGTATACTTACTAAAACACTCCGAGGTTTGCATTAACTTTTATGGACTTCCGGCTTTAATATATTTAACAAAAAAAACTTGTTCCAACAGGTGCAATTCTTAATAATAGTGTTGCTGGCAATAGCATTAGGTTGGTTTGTGCGTAAACGCTATCGGATTCCAGTTATAGTCATTATAATTGGCGGTGTGTTCATTTTTGGCTATTTTCATACATATTTGGAGTGCAATAGAGTAAGTTTTAAACTGGTTTATTATACAAAACATTTCGAATTTAACTGTTCTCTGTTCTAATTTAAGAAACTGGAAGCTGATGAAATGATTGAGGTACTCAATAATCATCAACATAAATCGGAAAATGGCCCCAGATCCTGGTTTACAAACATAGTTAGCTACTTTTACGGCGAATCGAAAGAAGTGCAACAAAAGAATAAATTATTGTAAGTAGGATTCGTTGAACAATATGGAATAAAATAATTTATACACATTTTATTACAGAAAATCTAGTAAATTAAATTTACCTTTTTGTCGGCCTGATCACGTTTTCATCATGTACACCAGCGATATGTTTCTTAAGCAAATCGAGATGCTGCTGGAGAAGACAACGGAGACGATAACCAAGCTAACCGGTAAGTTTTGAAATTCTATCAAATTTGATAAACTAATTGAAATTGGAATTTTTCTTAGGTACCTTATCGTTTCCATTTAACTTAATAGTTCCGTTTGCGTTAGTTTTTTTGATCGGTTACATGTTAAAGTTTACATTTAAGTACATAATCAGTCCCAAAGTGTGGATTGGATTGGTTAACAAGAGTTCAGCGCCTTCTTCTTCAGCGGATGTGGGAAGTAATGATCGTATTTCAGGCGAAAACCTTAAAATGCTACTGGCTGTTGCTGCCAACACAACGAGTGTAATGCAATCACAACAGCTGGCTGTGTCTGGTGTTCAGGAGGTAAAGGAGCCAACCGAAGCACTGCCAGCGCCACCAGTGGCATCCATAGAAAGCCCACCGCATCTAGAAGATATATCAAACGAAAAGCCCAATATTAGCAGCTCTTCAGCGGACACCGCAAAGGAGGCTGGATTCACTATAGTGGATGATAATGATGATGCTGAGGATTTTCATTAACAGTTAATAATGTTGTCATAGTTAAATTATTCTTTATTTAAATTATTTTCTTTTTTTGCGTGTACTTATTTCATTTTTGCACGATAATTTTTTATAAGTTAAATCTTTAACAATAAGATTTCATTAAGTGTCATTAATATTTATATATGTATATATATATAGGCCTTCTCCAAAAAACGTTCTATTCCATGTTCATGTTATAGTATTTAATCGGCCACTTCAAAACTTCTGTATATAGTACTAATAATGCCGTTTTTAAATTATTACCTTTTTTTTATTAATCTGCTGAATTTACTTTGTTCATTATATTCAATATTTACAACGTATTTATTTTTATATTAGCATTGAGTGTGTCTCTTTGTATTTCAATTTTTATATCCTTTATTATTTTGTATGAGTTTGCATATTTGAAATGTAAGCAATAATCAAATTCTATTCATCATGAATAAACTAGTTAAATATAGTTCAACTAATATGTTGCTGTGTATAATAAGATTAATATGTACTAATTATATGTATATTCATAAAAAAAAACAGTTAAAAATAATTCGGTGTAAATATATTCATTCGTTGTATTTTAAATTATACATTTCAAATTACATATACAAATATTATTATGTCATGTTATTTTTGTATTCCCTTAAGATTATTATGCAACTTATTATTCATTCGATGTACTCAATTGGTACATACATTTAAGCCATAAACCAGTTTTGCTGTCAATAGCCTAACGAATCCTAACTAAGAACCAAGTAGGGCAAAATGAGAGGGACTCAAAACCTAAAGCACTCAGGGATCATCTAACAATAAGTACACAAAAATGTTTAACTAAGGCTGGCATTAGGATTACATATGTTTTAACTATGTTTAATATACTATGTATGTATTGTATTCGTATTTGATTACTTTCATCGTTTAATCTTCATTTCTTCTATGGCAAACCGAGAGAATTTATCTAAATTGATTTCTGAAATCTTATACGCAAATTGGTCCGCTATCAAAATCTTGTTTAATAATTTTTTGTTTTTGTTTTGGTTTACTACACAAATTCAACAATACAGGTATATATATGCGCTAGTTATTTAATAGATTAATTTATATATGATGTTTTGTCCCAGTGCATGCGGCATTTGTAATGTGTCTTTACTGTGTGCATAACAAATGAGCAAAATTCATAATATAATCATAATGGTAATAATTACAATAGTTTAACAATAGGTTTAGCTAGGATTAGGATCGTACTACATACATAAATAATTTACAAATTAACTAATGCCATTAGAATTTGTTTCTCTTTTAATATCATTTAACAGCAAAACAACGCGAACCATGTTGAATCATTGAATAATTAAATATTGTACTATTACTGCTATTCATAACGCCTATGCATAAGCCTATGCAAGAACCAACTAGTTAAATTGTGAACATTATATTTAATTAATTCTTAATTGTTTTTAAAAATTGTTTGTGTTTTTAAAAAACAGGCAACTTATATGTTCCATTCTTTTTGCACATGCTTTTCTCGACTGCTTCGATGTACATGGTTCAATATATATATATATTTATATATTTATTTAGAACTAACTCTAAAATTCTTTTCATAATGAGCGGCAAAAAATTGTGCTTAAATGCCTAGTGTAAAGATCCGTAGAATCGTATTCAAAAACAGATCCATAAACGGATCTTCACGCGAAGCTAGAATCGTTAATCTTTTGTTACTTTGACTAAAGCTAATTTCTTTTGCTATTTGCTTTACTAATTTAAATGTTAATCAATTTTCAGCAAATTATTGTAAATGAATACATTTCCCATTTGTAAATTTTAACATTTTGCAAAGTGAGAAAACCATAATAAAGAATTTTCTGTGTATTTTCCTATGGATTCTGAGTATTATTTATACAATTTTTAATCCTTTTTTTTTTTGATTTTTGAAGCGACGAAAGTAGCAATAAATATAATTATATATTTTGGTTTTTCGTTATTATGTTTGAAAGATTTTGGTGGTAAATAGTTATAGTTATACAGCAATTGATTGATAGTCAGAAAGGAGCGATTTGCAAACTAACGGAACGAACACGGTCAGCTCGCCTTAACCGGTTTCCGCACAAATTCTCCCATAATTGTCTTAAGTATTTTGTCTTTTTGTTTTTGTTTGTAAGTTAATGCATTAAATACACGTTGTAATTTGTAACTTGGATTTATCGTTCGTAGATAGATATAGTACTATATCGTTAGTTATTTACTGTTTACTGTTTAGTTTAAAAATTGTATGTCTCTCTTTTTATATATAGGTACTTTGGCTTTCATTTGAGATATCTATAGTATGTTATGTGTATATCTGTATATATATATCATTATCATTCCGATCATCAGTATAATGCTGATCTTACATTTATGGTTAGTACGTATGTATGTCTGCGAGTATGTCGTGCGATGTAATGTGATGTATTAGTGTATGTAAGTATGCTGTGTACTTGATATGTATGTCGTTACGTTTCAGATGTATTTAGTTTTAGTTTTACTTTTGGTTTTGATTTAATTAATCTTGTATATTTCGGAATCCAAAAACCAAATAAAGTTTTATGTGTTGTGGGGCCTTGGAGGGTATTACGATTTAAATTCTAGCCAAAATATATTATACGTGTAATGCTTGTCTAAGATTTGTTGTGTCCTCTTCATCTATAATTAATAATATTTTCTTGTTTGCAGGCTGTTCGCTGATAACATCAGTCCCAAAGTGGTATGTATATATCTATATATATCTCGTATATGTATATGCAAATGTGTATGTGTGTGTGTGCAGTGCCTGTGTGTGTGAGTGTTTATGGGATGAGTTTCTTCGAGTAGTTGCCACTGTCCCAATGCGAGTATTTGTCTGTCACCAAGATGAATTTATGTGTTCATAGCTTTGCCAAAAAACACGTTACATAACGCCGCATTTCTCCTTGACTCCACCGGCTCCGCTGGCACCAGCACCCGCCTCTCCGTTCTCTGGTATGGCACCATTAGTCTCCTTGCTTTTCTTTTCCTTTTTCTGCTTCTTTTGCTTTTTCGTGTCCAACTGCAGCGACACGGTGCGTGTCTTCTCCATGTTGAGCAGCTCCTGGAACAGCTCGGTGACATTGTGATTGGTTTTGGCCGATGTCTCCATGAACGATATGCTCCAGGTGGTCGCCTGGGCTTGTCCCTCGATCTGAGACACTTCACGCAACTCCGTGCTTTCGTCACACTTGTTGCCCACCAGCATCACGGGTATGGAGACCACGTCGCCCTATAAAATATATATAAATTTACTGGAGAGGGAAGTGGCTAGGCAAGCTCAGACCTTCAGCTCCTTGATGAGTGCCCAAATGGGTCGCAGTTCTTCCAGACTTTGTTTGGAGCACACCGAGTAGACCAAAATGAAGGCATGCCCTTTAGAGATAGACAACCTTTGCATGGCCGGGAACTGATGTGATCCTGTTGTATCCGTTATTTGTAACGTGCAAATATTCTTATTACAACTGATCACCTGCAAAATCAACAAAAGTTTTATTTATATGCTGAGTATTCTTTGATCTGTCACACTCACCTGTCTGTAGGTGTCCTCTATGGTGGGTATATAGCTCTCACGGAATGTGCCCTTTATGAAGCGCAGGACGAGGGAACTTTTGCCCACGCCGCCGGCACCAAAGACCACAACACGATAATCGTTGCTCTGTTCCGGCGCTGCTCGCGTCACCTGATTCTTTTGCTCCGTCATCTCGAAACAAAATGGCGTTAAGTCCCGTTTTCTTTTCTTCGTTTAGTTTACCAAACAGAAAGAAAAAACTCCGAAATTTTGGACTCTTTTGATGGTTTTTAGCACTTTGCTGTCGAGCGGGAGTTTTTGAAATGTCGAAACGTTTACTTGAGCGCCATACTTTGGTTTATCTTCTGCAACGATTTAGAAGGAGCTGAATTAATTCATCATATTGCGTCCACACACGCACAACCTTTTTATGGTTATGTTGGGCATTTATTTGTGGACTTTTAGGCTTCTGAACAATGTTGTGCCAATTTTAGCAAATGTGTTTAAGGTAAAGAAGGCACAAGGAGAGCGAGGGGGAGTCGGAGTTGGAAGGGGAAACTAGAAGGGTATTGATTTTTATACATGTAAATATATATATTGTTGTCAAAATTAACGCTAGCACAGATCTCCGGGTCGTTAGTCACAACGCCAACGTCATTGCCAATATCATCATTATCATCATAACCATCACCATCCTCATTATAATTATGATTACATACTATTATTGCTATGTGGGCGGTTTGCTTTGAAGGCACGCGGGGAGCGGGTGATATTTTTGATTGTGATTGGGCTCAGGTATCAAACTCAACTCGTTCGCATTATGGACACACACAGGCCCACACACACTCACACTCACGCACGCTCGCCTACAGTGTATTAATAGATGCTTTTGAAGTGCAGGCTATTACAACAACAAAATTGCCAACAACAGTTAAATGCGTGGGTTAGCTAAATAATCGCTTGCTAGCCCTGCCACACACACATACGCACACATGCACATATGTATAAAGTTGTGCCTGTGTTGGTGACCACAAACTTTAAATTGTTCACTTCCGCACACTGTGTCCTCAGTGTCGCGCGTTGCCACCTAATTTCCTACACACTGTTCTTGTCGTTGTCCTTACTCTGTTTTGCTCTTTTTGTTTTCTTTCCCACGCCCACATACTTACACACCGACAAACACACACACAACTTCGCACGCATACATAGGCACGCACATATGTACATATACATAGAGACGCACACGCACAACAATTTGTACACACGTTTGTCGTTGATTTTTGCTTATTTTATTTTGACTTGGATTTATTGATTTTATGTGTGTTGCATTTTCACCTACATATAATACACGCACCTACACACACACACACACGCGCACATACCCTCGCACACACATTAACCAATAGGCAATTGAAATAGAAAAGTTCACAAAATGTTTGTTGTCTTCTTCTTGTTGTTGTGCGTGTTTTTGATTTTTTTTTCTCTACTGTTTCCTTGGTTGTGGCTTGTTCGTTAGTCAATAAGGATAGCGATAACAATAACAATTAGAGAAAGCGTAATATTTACTTTCAGTTCTTGCATTTTCGTTGCACTTAAATTCGTTGCCAAAATGTCACACGACTCTGACTTTTCCTGCTGCAGCCGCACTCAGAAATCGGAAAAACACTGACTCTCCCGACCGACGTACATACGCGTCGCATTCGCAATCGCACTCACAGAGCAGCACATCCACAGCCGAAGCCGATGATGAATGGACAGATAGACAACAAGGGGCAACATTGAGAACGGTGTACGATAAGAATCCCAGTACCGCCCGCAATAATAATCCACCACACGTTTTCAATGTTTTGCTTCACACGCATGCGCATTATACACTTTGAACTGAGCGTCGTAACGGCTCGAAAAAAAGTTTAGCCGAGACACAAACCAGCGAAAGCTTTTCGAAAGCTCTCGCAACGAGCTACATTTGCACACGACACGTCGAATTTGTTGCCGGCCGGTCGGCGTGTGCAAAACTGGAATTAAATCGCCCGCCCGCTGTGTGGAAAGCCTCGTTTGAAAGGTGTATAAAATCGGGCGACATCCGTGGATTGTGCATCAGTTGTGTTCTGCAGCAAAAAGTGAAATATCAAGTTTTCTTCGTGTTCAAGTGAAGTCAATCAAATCAATACAAAATGCCTTGCCCATGCGGAAGTGGTGAGTTCTCAAAGATATGGTGAAATTTAATTATTTCACCACGATCCATAATTAATCATTGTTAATTTTTGTTTTTCTTTTTGATTTTTTCTCCCACCCAGGTTGCAAATGCGCCTCCCAGACAAACAAGGGTTCCTGCAACTGCGGAACTGACTGCAAGTGCGGCAGCGACAACAAGAAATCTTGCGGCTGCGCCTCCAAGTAAAGCCTTCAGATTCCAGTATTACCATATTTCAACTAGAATCTAAAGTATTACATATACATATTTACACAGAAGCACATTAATTTTTCAAGTGACTGTCTGCTGATTCTCTCAATTATGCAATAAATCCAATTTATAAAGAAACTTTCGTTGCGTCATTTCTTTTCTTTTTCAATTGTCGGATTTCTAGGTTAAGTCGCATGACTTGCTTTCTCTCTCTCTTTCTTTTAACGCTGGTCGTCTGTTTTGCTGCTTGTGGGAAATTCGAAACCTTTTCCCGAGTTTGCTTTCTGTGCTTTTTATAATGTTGCCGTTGCAGCATTGCATTTTTTTCTATTTAGCTTCAAGTACAACGATTTTGTGCCCAAATTAGCAGCACGAAAAGTTAGCGGTTAGTCAAAAAAGTGTCGAAATTGCATCGTGTGAATTTGTGGTGAATAGCGTAGTTAAGGTGTATTTAGCAGGGGCGCAGTCAGACACTTTGAGGGTCGGCCTAAAAAAGCTGGGGCGCCATGTGTTTCTATTATTTCAAGGAAACACTTGAGTATTTATTTCACGCTTGATAAGTGGAAATAAGTTCTCAGTAGGTAAACAATACTTTTTGATATAAAAAAAATACTGCGTAGTGTAAATAAAACTCTGACAGTACAAATGTGTACAGTTTCGCAGACTATGACTCATAGGAGCCAGACATCTGGCATTTTCCAAGCTACCAAGGTAGAAACCAGACGAAACCTTCGCGTGATTCTACTTCCAGGTTGCCAAAAAGCCAAAGTGTTAAGTGCTTTAAACCACTTAACCTTTTGTGCAGTAACCAGCTAACTTAAAAAAGTTAAAAAATTTTGGCTTACAGTAAATGTAAACGTCTGAAACGCAGTTTGATCGTAAAAACACAAACGAGTGGTAGCTTTAACAAATCGCTTTTTATTATCTAAGACTTAAAGGTAAGGTAAGGTAAGTAGGTCTCTTTTACTGGCACAACCGTATCTACCTGTACGTATCACGGTTATCAGTAGAAGAACAACAACATACATATACACATACGAGATAATTGTGTAAATAAACAAAACAAAAAAAAACAATACTCATATCTAAGTAAATTTTACAGCGTTTATGCGTGAAAAAGTGAGGTTAGGTGCACTAATTTCGTGTTTGAGTCTAAAAATTTTTACAAATTGTGAGTTTAAATAAATATACACAAATTTTGTAGCGCAAAAAGTCTACAAATCACGAAAACTATAATTGTACGTATGGGCAAGCATGGGTTAAACGAGTTCACTATATAAATACGTGTGTATGCGTGAGTGTGCATGTATGGGCTTGTCTATTTTATAACAATATTTTGTGTCAGTCGCTTTACAAAGTCCACGTTGAGGAAATTGGCCATCAGTGTGAGTACGGACTTCTTGGGCGGACGACAGTGCCGGAGACCCGCCTCCTGGCAGCACACGTTGGGGAAACAGTCTAGCGTAGAGGTGCACGCCTTGGGATGTAGATCAAAAATGGGCGGTGGCGGTGCGGTGCACTCCAAATACTCCGTCACTGCAAAGAAGGCAAACAATTAACCCAAAGTAACCCAAGGGGGTGCAATTGAACCCACGGTAGTCAAAGGAACGCTTTACGGGCACAGGCACCGTCTCCAGCTCCGGGTGTGAGGTGCGACAGTAGCGACGGCGTCCGTCAGGACAACAGACGCGTGGCCAGCAGTCCATGTCCGTGCGGCACTCCTGGACATCCCACCAGAGCTCGGCCAGTGGACGCGTGGGACACTTGCGTGGTATCAGACCCAGTATGGCTGAAAGTACCAGATGCTATTGAATCATACCACGGGGGGTAACAGGGGGTTAAGTGGAAGTCAACAAACGTGCATGGGCCAGTTCCTCCAGTGGCTTGGCAATGCCGCTCACGCAGCTGCTGGAGCCGAAGATGTCGCAGCAGAGCTCATCTCTCTGCCAAACGGCGCAATCCTTATCCGTCTGACAGATCTTGGGGAACAGCTGGAAGCGCACTTCGTTCTCCTGTGGGCAGTTGAAGCGCTGTCGCAGATCAGTCGCCGCACGCTTATCCTTCTCCTTGTCGGCCGGCCCCGCAGCGCTGGGAAAATTGAGTGTGGGCAGCGCAATCCGGAAGGGTCCTTCGCTGGGACGTGTTGTGGTCGAGGAAGTTGTCGAAGGCGTAGTCGTAGTCGTGCTGCGGAATCCAGGCTTACGTGACGGCTTCTGTGACTTGTGTTTCTCCTGCTTGGTGTGGGTAAATTTCTTGGGAGGATGTGCCTGCTTGGCGGGATTACTCACCGAGACCAGACTCTGCTGTCCAAAGCTCCAGAAACTCGGATTGAAGAAATTGAAGCCATTGGCGAAACTGGGACGCGGCGCTGAGCGTGTTAAATAGATCGGAGGGGCAATGGGTAAGTGGAGGAGGCGGATTGGAAATTAGTTAACTGGGCATTAACAGTTCTGCTCTAAATAGCAAATTTTGCAAGACAACCAAAGCGCAGTTCCCGCCAAATCATAAAACACCATCGCACTCACAATAAAAGCTGAAAGTTGGCTTTTTTTTTTAGTTGGCGCTGAAGCGAATAGCGTTCCCGACAAATGGCTAACAATACACTCCCTTTAAGCCAACTTTTTTTGCCAATAAAAATAAAAAACTAAACACAAAGCGAGTAAAAACCCATTCACTATTTATTTTCGCACTCAAAACTGAACAACTTGTTCCCAGCGACCAGAGATACGACCGTTAACCCAATAAATAGTGTAAGTAGTTGGCTTTAAAGAGCGAAGCTTTGGAAAATAGAAGGTAAGCTACCAATAATGAGATGCTATTTAGTATTAGGGTAGTTAATTAATTAATTAAAGATTGGGAAATTTAAACCTGTTATATAAGTATCCATTAAAATTCTATGACTCACCGACTGATCATCGTGGGGACATAATGAAAAGGTGTAAGCATTTGAAATTTGTACCCCACTAATTTTATCATACTGCAATTTATGCCGAGGGAAACATTAACTGAAGATTAGGTTATAATTTTTAAATTTATATTAATTATATATCAATCCTTATAGTATTTAAAATGCAATTTAAACTCGCAATATAGTTTCTACTTATCTAATAAACGCTTATAAATGAAATTCGCCTCCCTCTTGTACCTCAAAATATACAGAAAACTCCAAAGTATTACAAAATCCAGATTAAGTACTTAAGATATACAATATCTACAACATCATGTAGACAAGCACACTCAAATGACTGATAAACGGAGGTTAAAATTTACACTGAGCATGAAAAATATATGTACACACTTGTAAAAAGTATTTACATGTATTTCAAGTCGTGCCTGTAAATTGATAAATTGCTCAACAGTTTGCAGCTTTTAGAAGAGCTCATTAAACACAGATCTTAACAATAGGTCTCTAAATTGTATATATACTATGTGGAGCGTGTAAAATACAATAATTGCGAATTGCAAGTGAACCTTTTAATGCAATTACAACAGTTTTAGCTTTGTGTATTTTGAGCTGAGATAATTACGGCCTGGTTTGGTTTGCTTTGGGAGGGGAAATCAAGCAGTGACTGATCTGTGCGACCCAAATGCCTCGAATAGCTTTTATTAGCAACATTTTAAAACACTTCAATGCCGAATTTTGCGCATCATAAAGCGAGCTAATTGTGAGTCAAGTTCAAGGCGCGCAAATTTAAATTTATTAACACACAAACCGATATCCTATTGAGTGGGAAATTTAATCACGGGGAATTCTGGTAATTTCCCCACAGTGCGTGCATAAGCGAATGCAGCTGACACCCTGTGTATAAATCCCTTGCCATGCTAGACGAATGTGCCACCCTGTTTAGAATTTCACCATGTCCTTGGTAAGGCCAGTATACTTAGCGCATTAATTATGATTAATGCCAAGCCAGATAAAACAAGTATACAGCATTAAATTTGCATTTGCATTTAAGACAAGAGTGACACGAGTCAACAGCATCTAGCCAAAAGCTTATCAAGGTCTCTTTTGCTGCAGCAGCAAACACAAAAACAAACAATGCGAATTTGAAAGCTCCGTCGCGCCGACTGCGACGCTGACGTCGGCGCCAACGGCTGCTCCAGTTATCGAAACAGAAACCGCATAATTATCGAATGAGCTTGTTTTCATTTGCGCATTCAGACAACTTCTCAGGCACCAACTGAAGTTGTTGTTGTCGCCTTTACCAATCTTTTAAACTGAAAGCTAGGTCAGTGCCAGCCAAGTGGTTTGCCTTTGCAGCGGTCAGACTCTTTGGGTCCAGTTTAATGCAACTAAACTCCTGACAAATCAGACTCACTTGTAGTTGTTGTTGTTGTAGTGGATGTAGTAGTTGTGCTACTTGTTGTTGATGTGATGTTGCTGCCACTTTTAACAGGCCTGCGACGCATAACAACTTGATTACGCCTTCGCTTGGCCTGCACTCCACTGCTGTTGTTGTTTTTGTTATTGCTATCTATGTCTTTACTGTCCAGCGCCGCAGTTGTTGCAGCGTCAAGCGGCAACTTGTATTGTGCAACAACTCGAGATCTTTGGCCGCGGGAACTGATATGGCCGCCGCTGCTGCGAACAAAGGCCTCTGCTGTCTGTGCTGCTCTCGGATTTGTTGCATTTTGTTGTCGTCTAATCGCCGCCGTTGCATCATTTGCCGTGGCCACAGCATAAGAGCTGCCTAGAAGCGGCACTAGCACCAGCACCAGTAATAGCAATAACATTGGTAATTCCATTTCTCATTTAATTAAACCGAAACCAGGTCACGCAGAGTTAACGAGCGCTTTAAAATTTTTTACAGCTCATCAATGGGAATTGATTTACCACTTTAAAACTTTGCGTTTTCAAATGTTAGACGTCGCGAATAAACATTTTCACACTCAAATCGTTTGTTTATAAATTTTGTACTTTTGGCTTTTGGTTGCCAATGCGCCGCGTTGTGCCAGCTTTGAGCACACGAAGTCAACTCATTGGGTGAATGTGCAAAATGCTAACTTTTGGCCAAAAAGACACACAAACATAACCAGCTGAGACCCAGACCCGGATCAGCGTAGGCAGCTAAGAGAGCGAAATTGGTGGTAATGCGCTCGCTCTTCAGCCAAAACACACACACAGCACATGCTATGAGCCAACTAGTATATAAACTGGTTTTGTGTCTTGCTGTTTGTTTACTTTGGTGTAAGAGCTCTCCAAATGCAGTCTGCAGTAAGTCGCTTGGGATACCACTAACCCAATATTATAGAAATGAGGAAGTAACTAGGAGAGGAAGATTGAGAGTGGCTTCGACAATGCACTTTTGGTTAGCTTCCGTCATTTCAAGTGACGTGGGGACCCAACATGACATTAAGGATACAAATACATATAAATTGAAAGACATTTGGTTTACTTGTTACTTGTTATGGGTTTAATCAGATGGAGATTTAAACAAAGAACCTTCGTAGAAGGCAACAACTACAAGACAGGAATAACACCATTTAGATTGGGGAACTGCTTTATCCGCTGGCGTTTTGTATTTGTGTACTCCACTCTTGGTGCAGTAGACACATGATGTGAGATTTGATTCGGTTGGAATGCGTAGTAAATACGCACTTCTTATTGGGTACTTAAATCCAATCCGTCACTTTTCTGGCACATTCCTGGGCTTGTGTATTTAAGAGTTGAGTCTAGAGCTTTGTTGTCATTTAAATCTCCCAATGATTATTTTGTTGTTGCTTTGTTTTTGCTGTTGTCGGCATATTAATATAGGAAGTCCCCAAACTGGCGACTGCTTGTATTAATATGCCTATTTGTTGTTCGACACACTCAGAGCATGTCTATTTTTGAAGCGGAAATTTAATCCAGCTGAAAATCAAAACAATGATTAGTATTTATTTTGGAATACTGCCAAATGTTGTTGTCGAATTACCTTCTTGAAGCCAATGTCGTTGGCGTATTCCCTGAAGCACTGACGGCAAATGTTCAGGCCGTATTTACGGATGAGACCGTGACGGTTCGAGCAGGCGCGGCTGAAATGTTTATAAGCACAAAGAATACACTTTAATAAAGGAAAAAAACCACGAGGGCAAATCAAAATAAGAAAACTTTGCATATTGCATTTTATTACATAGCTGTCGCTGCAGCTGGCGTTTTGCTGCATTCCAATAGGTAATGGCAACTGCCAGATGCAGCATTTGCTTTGGCCACCCTTCATTAAGGAAATTGTTGAAGATATTTTAACACACATTTCCGTACTCAACCGGGGGCAAAATAACATAAGCAAGATATTTGCACTATAAAAGCAACAACACAAATACATTACAAACATATGCAGAGTACTGAACAATTAAGCACCATGCGAATCTAGGGCGTGCTTAACCTCAATTACTCAAAGCAATCAACTATGCAACAAAATACAACTTTAACAAACAGGCAAACATGCAAACTATATAGTTTTCAGTGTACAATTTTATAATCTACACAATATTTACCAGCATCGGGAGCCTTGGCCGTATTTACGGGGATGCGAGTACCAGAGAGTAGCGAAACCCATGTTGGCGTCTACGATGGAAAAATCGAAAAGAAAGAAGGCAAAAAATGGCTGCTTGACAAGAGAACTGTCATTTCTTAATGTTGCCAGACTTTTGATCTATTTAACAGTTTTACAGCACTGTACTTTAATAAATGTTATCGACAGGGCTGCCAGATAATTTATTTTAAAAACAGTTGGCAGTTCTATACAAAAATAAAACTTGAATTCAAATATGAAATCCATTTAATAACTTCTTTAAACAGTTTAGAAATAAAATGGCTGCGACGAGTTATTTTCTACAACTACAACTTTAGCGCTGTCCATTGGAAACTGTGGCGCCTCAATGGGGTCCATTCCCTCAATACCTCCATAGTTAATAACCTCATAATCTGTATTATCCATCGGCATTGGCATTTGTACAAAATCGGGAGCTTCGCAAAAATCATTGGGATCAATTTCAACCATCTCATACTGCTGATCTGACATAATAGAGGAAGGTGCCAAATGGGCCAATGAAACAGAGGACGGATCCGAAATAAAATCATTATCATTTGTCTCTTGCATTTGCTTGGCCTTCAATGCAGCTGCTGTTTCCAGTTCAAACTTCTGCATCTGCATCATTAAACGTGCATTCGCATCCAAGTGAGAGTGACGTGCACGAACATGTTTATCACGATCGCCACGCTGACGAAATGTCTTTGTGCAGAACGGACAATCATATGGTTTCTCGCCCGTGTGAATACGTTGATGGTTTTTCAGAGCATCCGCTCGGTAGAATCGCTTGCCACACTCATCGCACTCGTAACGCCGCTCGCCGCGATGAATTAGACGATGCTGATAAAAAACAGAGCCAGTCAGAAAGCGTTTACCACATACCAGACAATGATACGGTCGCTCTCCCGTATGACACTTGCGAATATGATCATTGAGATCCGGACGTATTGTGAACTTGCGTCCACAGTTTTCCTCCTGGCAAACGAAGGGCTTCACACCTGGTAGCAACATTAATATACATTTTACAGGAAAAAGATACCCCGACAGAGCCGATGTATCCTGCTGCAGGAATAACATCTAAGATCACCCACTCACCCTGATGGAAACGCAAGTGCTGCCACAAGTGGCTTGATTGGGTATAGGACTTGCCACAAATGTCGCATAGATATTGTCGCAAACGCCCCACAGTTGTTGGATTACCATTACTACGCATTTCCTTCTCACGCTTCTTTTTATTCAGATGCTTCTCCTCGTAGTGCGGTTGAATCTCATGGGCATACTCAAAATTAATGGCACAAAACTCGCAGGGAAGGAGCAAACGCTTGCCACTTTCGCTTAGACGTGGAAAGTAGTGGTAGCTGCTGTAGCTGTAAGAAGAAAGATTTCATGAACCAACTTTAAAACACGCCCACATTTAACTTACCGATGCTCCTGGAGCGTTTCTACATTGGCAAACTTCAGTTCACAGACGTTGCACACAAAATAGCGATTGGGAGACGTTTGCAACTGCTTTAATCCCTCCCGCATGTACACACAATCGGTCTGATAGTGTACGCTGGCCTCCTTGGCGGTGGTCATGCGCAGATCACAAGCGGTACACTCAAACCGTCGCTCCGGCACATGAGTAGCTGAATGATTCAACAGGAAAGACACATCGGCAAAGATGTAGTCACAAAACTCGCACTGGAGCACGTTGCTCAGTATAAGCGTGGAAAAGTGTTCGTTATCCGCAGTGCAGTGACATCCTTTCCAGTTGGAGTGCAACCGTTACTAGCTGCTCTCCCTCAGCCAAGATCTTGTCCAGCTGTACCTGCAAATCTTTATCACTTTCATTTAAAATCTGCGACTTTTTGGATGCAGTCGCTGGTTGAAAATGCACAGAGACGTGCTTCAGTGCTAGCTTCACATCATAGAAGATGCGACCACAGATGTCGCATTTGAGCACAACAAGCAGACCCAGTGCAGCCATTGCTGTATTCTGCACATTGGTCTGCGTGGGAATCAAGTCCAGGGCATGCTTCTCCATGTGACGCACTAACCCCGAGGCATGGACAAACTTGCGATCACAAATGCTGCACTCATTGGGGCCCTTAGTCAAGGACTTCTTGACCTTGGAACTGTCCACACCTGTTTCCAGATCATACTTGAGCTCTTCCTTCATATAGCGACGTATGCGCACCTGATTCTCAACAATGATACGTTCGCTGGGCGGTTTCATGGCTGGCAAAGCCACCACTTTGTCCGGAGGTGGTGGCATCTTTGGAGGAACTGCAAGTGGTTTCTGATTGGCATCGTAGTCACAGTTGTGGGTCTGGAAAGAGGGCGTATCAAAGAGACCACTGCAATTGGAACATTTGATAATACGAAAGGAATTTGATGTTGATGGCGCAATAACAGGCTGTGAATTCGGAGCGCCCCCTGGAATGGAGCACGATTAGGAGGAGAGGAAGTCGGCGCTGAGAGTACACAAACCTAGAGCTGGCACACTTTTCTTGCTGGCAATTTTATTGTTATTGTTAGCAACTGCAAGAAATTCACGCAATTTCTCCTGCTCTGCCTTCGGATCAAAGTCAATCTTATCATCGGTTTTCTGAAGTATTTCCTTCAAAACCGGATCGGCTAATGTTCGTTCAACGGTATCGTCGCCAGCTTCAATTTCTATGACACTCGATAGATCAAAGAGCTTGCTCAAATCTTCATAATTCACAATGCCATCGGACTCATTGGCCACCAGTACAGTGGCACCCTCTTGCAATTCTCCACTGCGATCCACCATTTCGGCTTCGCATTCAAACTCCGCCATGACAAACTCACCATCCACAAACATTTCCACATTTTCATCCATGGCCCCAACAAATTGTAAGCAAACAAAAAAAAATTCTATAAAATTTATGAAGAAATTTAAAAATATTGATTTCGGTTGCGATGCTTCTTATTTCACAGCTCGATGGAAAATGAAAAGTTTGCTCGAATTCAGTGAAAGAGTTCGTAACGTCAGACAATTCTCATCTGTCTTTCTCTGGTTTGAGTCTTCTGTCATTGAGGTGTCACTTGTGTCAAACTGCTCGACTGGAACATACCTGTTACTACTTTACAGACAGCACAGCTAATTTCATTGAGTCGTCTCACTTGTTTGCTGTTTAAATAATCGATTTTCAATGTATAATATTTAAAATCAGTTTTTTTTTAAGACATTTCTAAGCTTTATTTATTTGTTAAATTTACTATTTTGTCTCTAAACTAGCACAAAAGTATTGCTTCTTTAGAAGTTAAAGCATGTAAATCGTTTCATGGGACATAAGTAACATATTTTAAAAGCAAAGCTTGTATAGCTTTGGTTTTATTTATAAACTTATGCACATATTTTACTTTAAGTAAATGTTTCATACACTTTGTTGTTTTGTTTATGATACATATTTATTTCAAGTACAACTTCCAATATCTTTTTTTAAAGTAAATGCTTAAGTTGTATTATCTATAAGTTTTCCTAAATATGTCAACAATAGCTGCACTTACTAACATATAATAAATAACTATTTGCTTATCACAAATGCTTGCTTTCAATGATTAATTATTTAATGAAATGTTTGAGTTATTTTTAAGTGTTTGTGGTAAGTGAATCAAATAAATGAATTTACAGTTCTCTAAACCGAATTATACTTTTATTTCATAGTGTAAAGTTGCAAAGCGCGGAGCTATAAAGTTTCTTAATTACAGTAAGTACAATTTACACGTTTATCTAATTGTTTATAACATAAATATTGTTGGTACTGACTGTGAGTAGGCTAACAGACGTCATACTTAAGTGTTTACCAGTAAGTAATATTGAGCCAGTTTGTAGACATTTTTACCCAAGCAAAAAAATTGGAAATTTGTTTAAAATAGTTAAGAAAATTCCCCAAAAATACATTATAGATATCTTTGGGTGTCTATAGTATACATATAGATAGTTTAAGCCAATTGTTTATATTTTCTTTTGGGCTCAAATTGTCGCTGGCAGGTAAAGGTGATTACGGGTTGCTCTGCTCGGTTATCAGTGTCGGGCGTTTCCAGATAACAAGCTTCGCGAAATGAGTAAACGCGGTGACATACCACCACCGTTAATCAGTGCGTTACTTTAGCTCGGTTTGAACGCCACGGTGCTCCACATGTCCACACACTCCATTATATCCACATTCCAATCAATTACAAATTGTTTGCGCAGATCGGATCAACTTCTGCTCTCTTCCGGCTTTACATCCAGTAATCACGGTAATTAAAACATTGCTCGAATCCTTTTGCTCTGTGTGTTGGCTTTGGCGTGTCTTTGTCTCAGCTTTTGACGCAATGATTCATCAGCATTCAACAATAGAAATCCGTAAATTGATAAAAACAAAAAAAATTACTTCTTATCGGCGAAATTTGCTGGAAGATAATGCGCCAGCGTGGATACGTAGTACGTACGGATACGGATGTACATACGTCTGTCCATGCATAGCCCCCACATAGGTTATTGGGAGCACTCTTTTAATCCAGTGACCGCATACGTATCGCATTTTCAGGCGCGTCCTCCTCCTCCTAGTGTCCCTCATCATGAACCTCATGGATATGGAAAGGGTGACATATGCGTACATCTCCGAGCCGGTTGAGTTTAGGCATCTTGAGGGCAAGCCCATAGATTTTCGCAAGACCTTCGATGTGCGCGGTCGTGGGGAAGATGAAATGCTACAGTTGTACCTCCAAAAGGCCCATGTCACCGATGACGTTGAGAAGCTGCCGGCGTTGCAGCGGCGTGCCTATGTTTATGACATCATTAGAAGCAATAAGGCACCTGGTTACTGGGTGGTAATTGCCAACAAATATATCAATAGCATACCCATGGATTAGCACATCATAACCATTTCTTGCTCCTTTATCATCATCATCAACATCCATTTGATTTCTGCGGCAACTGAACTTGCAGCTTCTCTGTATGATTTGTATTTGTAGCCACCGTGCATGCAGGTGAGCAGTGACGTCTTTGCCCAGCCCCCACCAGCCGTATTGCCTCCACCTTCGACGAAATCCACACCAGGCAGTGAACGACGTCTACTTGGAGACGGTTATAGCAACAAGATGAAACCGTCCTCATCGTCCAACAGCTTGAGTAGCTTTAATAGTGCACCAGGTGCAATGCCGGGTCCCAGTTTTGGCACCAGTGTACTGGTCAGTAACAAGGGCTCCAAGTACGAGATTAGTGGACCCATTAACTTTCAGCATGTTTCTGGAGATGTCACCAGGGATCGCACACGCAACGCTTTCGATTTGAATGCCGGCGCCAATGACAATGTGCTGAAGAAGTACATGATGGAGCATAACATCAGCGAGGAGGATGTCGCCGGCATAAAGCGTCAGGAGCTCATCAAGAAGATTGTGCATTCCAATTTTACATGGATGGTGAGAAAGATTATATAAAAGTTAATCAAAATTTAAATTACTTAAAATACTTTACAGCCAAGTAAGCAGGATCTACAGAAACCCAAGATGAGTCCAACCACGCTACAGTATGCCACCATATCCACCAACAATCAGATAACTCCACCGCCTTCACCACCACCAGCAACAAGGAAACAGCACGCTCCTCAGCCGCCAAGCACAATGAAACAGCACGCGCCTCCTCCGCCGGCTGCATTATCCAACTATGCCTCCGTTACATCCCGCTTTGTGGACATCTCTGATATGGATATGCCAATGGGACAGATACACGACAGACAACAGGAGATTGGCACAGTGGTGCCGGTGCAGTTGCAGCAGTCACAGCCAAACAACAGACCGAAGGTACCACCGCCTCCATCAGAGGTGACTGCGGTAAACACACGTCCACCGACAGCGACAGTGGAAGTGCATGCCGAGAAGCCGAAGACACCAAATTTAACATATGCCACTATTGCGCCACAGACACAACGCAAAGCGGGGACAATGCGAGTGGCACCACCAGCACCGCCAAAGCCATCGATTGTGCCCACTGCAGGTGCATCCACAGTGCAATATGCGGCCATAAAGCAGGCTTCTCCTCCACCTCCTGTGAAATCTGTTCCGGTTCAGCAGCACAGTGAACCACGTTACGAACAGGTTCAATCGCGAAGTGAACATGTACCGAACCGATTTGCTCCTGTGCAGCCGCGTAATGAACCAGTGCAGTCACATAGTGAAACAGTACCAAACCGATTTGCTCCTGTGCAGACCCGCAGTCCGCCTGCGCAAATGCCACCAATACCCAAGACTGCAGCGGTCAGCACCAGTGCTGCCATACCGCCACCACCACCACCGCCACCTATGATGGCAGCACAAGGTGGCGTTCCGCCTCCGCCGCCTCCACCACCAGCAGCAGGTACTGGTGCACCCATGCCACCACCACCGCCTCCAATGGGTGGCGCCGCTCTACCGCTGGTTATTAACAAGTCTGAGAAACCCAAGGCAGCGGCTGACACAGGTGATAATCGTGACGCATTCTTGGCAAGCATACGACAAGGCGTACAACTAAAGGTACAACGAAAATCTCGTTTTTAAAATTGAACTAATTATTGAATTCTGTTACAGAAAGTCGATAAGAAAGCAGCGACAATTAGTGGCATTAAACCGCGCGCGGAAAAGAAGCCAGCAACTACAGATTTCTTGAGCGAATTAAAATTGGGCATTACTCTAAGACGCGTGAAAAATCCAGCGGATAATCCATTTTCTGCAGCAAATACGGATGAGTCGCAGGCGTAGTTATGGCGCGCACAACTTTTGTACTTCTCGCCAAAATGGGCAACGCTGAGCTCTGCAAGCAGAGTGACCGTTTTTTTTAGTATTAATATGATATTTTCAATAACAATAATCATGGGCACCCTGCAATTTAAATGTTATAAGTGTGAAATTGGAATAAGTTAATAATGCTTCTTGTTTACGTACATATGTACAATGCAATTTTTAATTTTTGTTCATTAGTTGCTCACTGATATGACACTGATTCTATTACTGCTGAAGATTAAAAATAGCAATAGCGACATTTTTATCAGGGACATAGCTACTCAAACCACAAATTTCTTCATGACATTACAATTACCAGTGAAATTTGTAAATAAATACGCTTGTAGAGGTGTGTGAGATAACTTATCTTTTTGATTATTAACTTATTGTTTTTAAAGCTTGCGGCGCTAATGAACACTGCACACACTTATAGGAGTACGTACATGTGTGTGTGTGTAAGTCATAATCAGCTGGACGACTCAGGTAAGCACAGTCGGTGCTGGTGCTGGCAAAAACAACAATCATTTCAGAATTTGATTTGAGCTCGAAACGTTTTGACTTACTCGACGTGATTTTACACTTTTTGCAGTCGAGCGTTATAGCTGCACAAATATTCACGTTCTTTACTATTTGAATTGCCTTTAAGCAAACAGGAACATTATGCAACGGATTGCTGTTATTGGTGGTACCGGCATGACCGGTCAATGTGTGGTGGACTATGCATTGGAGAAGGGTAAGAAGAATGTGACCTCTTTGACGTAGCTGTTCAATTTAATTTGAATGGTTGCAACGCTTAATTGGTGTCTTAATTTAAGAAGCTCGTCTCTCCGGAATAAGTCACCTTCTTATGGTTTATCTTTCATTTGCTCCATTTCTGAAATTCATTAATTTGTGCCGCTTTATGCAGGTCTCAAGGTGCGATTACTTTACCGCACTGAACCCACCGTGCCGGAGCGATTCAAATCCAAAGTTCAGTTGGTTCAAGGCGATGTTACCAAATTCGAAGATGTAAAGAATCTGATTGAAGGCGATGGCGGAGTCGATGGCGTTTGTGTTATACTGGGCACAAGGAATAAACTGGAAGCCACCACCGAACTCTCCCGCGGCACTGAGAACG
Organism: Drosophila acutilabella; assembly: GCA_035046005.1. Lineage (NCBI taxonomy): Eukaryota > Metazoa > Arthropoda > Insecta > Diptera > Drosophilidae > Drosophila > Drosophila acutilabella. The sequence goes on from JAWNOK010000061.1 coordinate 163,416, forward strand.
TCATCAAGGCCATGAAGGAGGCAAAACTAACCAAATTCTCCATTGTCATGTCCTCGTTCCTGCTGCGTCCTCTGACCGAGGTGCCCGCCGTGTTCCACAAACTGAACGAGGAGCACAAACGCATGTTGGACCTCACAAAGGCTTCCGGGTTGGATTATATTGCAATTTTGCCACCGCATATAGCCGATGAGCCAGCGAGTGGTTATACGGTGGTCCATGACGAAGCACCCGGACGCCTGGTGTCCAAAGATGATTTGGGCAAGTTTATTGTTGATTCCCTGGATCAGCCGGAACATTATGGCAAAGTCTGTGGCATTGCCAAAAGCGTCAAAGCCAATTAAAAATTGGAGGAGGGGGAAAGATCGTCTGTTGTGCATACAAATTGTTTTCAAAAACGTACAAATACCATTAATAATATCCAAAACATTTATAGTTTAACTATTTACAATCTGCGCTCAAAGTGTGTATGTATCTAAACTTTCCATTTTTGTTACCAAGAAAATGAATAAACAAATTTTAATTGCAATTACGTGCGCTATCAATATTTGGCAAACGAAATGATCGAAATGGCCAAAGACACCTGAAATTTCAAGCAATTAGCGCCTGTCGAAAAACACGTCACGAAAGCATTTCAAAAATGTGCACCTGTAGCAAGTTTACAGAATTTAGTGAAAGAACAGAAAAAAAATACCATAAACTATGACTAGCTGCTTCCGTTTAAAAGCTCAATGCCAAAGAGCACGAAGAGATATGACCAAAGAGAGAGGAAATATGGGGAGCATGTACCTAAGTACAGTTCGCCTGCGCTTTGATGGTTGCGCTTTAGCAATAATTATAAATAGTTGGTGCTAAGAATAAAGGTTTAATTAGTTAATGTTATGGCTAAATTAGTTGAATTATTTTATAAGAAGATCCATCATATTTTTTTGTATAACTCTAAGGGGGAACTGCTAGTCTCTGTATCGAATGCATACTGTATTCACTCACAGATACACTTACATGCAGATTCTGCTTGAATGCGTTGAGTTTATTTTTGTGTGTATCAAACTTTTTGATGCTTTCGCTGCTTGTCGCTCTCGCTGGGCAGCATATGTGAAATCATCGGGGGCCTATGCCCGCCTGCTTCCTCCCAGTTGCCAGATGCAGCTGTAATAAAAATAAAATTACCAGGCACATCAATTTTTGGCATGTCGCATCGCCGTGAACTTGAACTTGTCATAGATTTGTGCTATAAATTTTGTTGCTTTATCTTTAGATAGATTGCAGACGTAAGTTTCCGTTATGTCTTCCGTGATTCAATGCAATATAAAAACAATTGTTGGTTTTTCACATATGTTTCTACAATATTAATATAATTTATTGCCTTCGTTTGGTTTGCTTAATGCTACGGTGTTAACTCGATATGTATATCTATGCTACGATTTATAATTGGAAGATAATTGAGCTATCATATGTATATGTCTGTAGGTAGATATTGTCTAGTAAGCATTCGAGCAAAAGCCACAATAAATCATACAAATATGTAATTCAAAATTAACAATAATGATTAATAATAAAATTAACATTAATATAAATATTTAATTATATATGTCATACATATATATACATATATGCTATGACCTGGTTTATAGCATTAGTCGATACATGTGATTTAAATGTATCTCAAGCGATAATGGTAACAAAAAATACATGCGGAAAGTAATATTTAAAAATCAACACGAGCGTAATATGAAATGTTTTTGTGTTTTTTGAGTAATCATAATGGAATCAGTAGTAAACGCTCCAAGGATAAACCTATTTTAGGGCAGTAAAATATTATCATCAGGTGTTAGTTAGACCCTTGAGCATTTACCCAATTTGACTAGGTTAAACAACAGTTTTACTTTTTCTTTTGACTCACACGGCTAGTGTTTAAGCCAAAACTACTACTACCACTGGTGCTGACGTCTATAAGACCTTCTTCATGTATTTCTTATTAAGATTCTGTAAACTAGGCAGTTCACAGTGACGCGGTCCATACATGGATATCGGTCCACAATACTCATAGCCGATACGCTCATAAAAACCATCCTGATCGATGGTCGACAGATAAATGGTATTTAAATCGAGCACCACACGGCAATAGTCCTCAGCAAACTTCATGATCAGTTTACCAAATCCCTGGCCGCGGTAGCTCTTGTCTACAACCACAGACTCCACAAAGCAGGCCTTCTTCTTCGATGTGATGGGGCTGAGCTTCAGGTGTGCGATCACACGACACATACCCTCCGTGGTCAATACCAGACTACAGGGCAGTGAGTCGCATGATGCCTCTAAAGAGCGCATGCGCGCAGTTTCGGAACGTGGCCATTCCGAGTTGATCAGCGCGCATGTGTCCTTCATTAGCTCCGGGAAATTGTGTATGGGTACGACATTGAATGGACTGCCGGTAACATTAAATGGTGGAAGTCCCTGCAAAGCAGATACAATAACATTAGAAACAAAAACAAAGACTTGTAAGTTAAAAATAAGATATTTATATTTTCTTTTTGGTTTTCTAAGCGCGTTGGACAGGCAGTGAGTACCTCATAATACGGCTCCGGTTTAATATAGCGCATATCGTGTTAACTGACAAAACTAACTGGGCCGATTGTCGTTGTGCCCCAGCATCAGGCTAAGAAAGTATCTCAAAATCTATAAGAGAACAAATTAGAAGCTATTTCGTTTTGATTCCTTTCAAGAATTGTGATATTATTTACACTGAAACAATTAAGATAGTATAAAATATAACAACACATCGCATGCCACACAAAAAATAACAAAAAAAAAATCATAAGTCGAGTTTTGAACTGAGTTGAAGCTTTAAAGCAAGGCTGATAAGAGTTTGTTTTTAAACCATAACCTGCCTCATTATTAAAGATTATAATTAACTGGCTGTGGTTGGGGGAGAACAGAGCGATGCCTTTCTAAGAAAACATATATAAAATAATTTAAATTTTATACAGAATTTTATTATATACATTTTATATAGTATGGAATTTGGACGGACTGTGTAGGCGTTAAGTCTTAGATAATATATTTACACACACTAACACATGTGAGCAGGCACATACATATATACACTTACACATACGTACACTCCCGCATCTATATGCGAATAATTCTGTGCATGAAAATCAAGGTGAATGTGGCATAAAAAAAGAACATTTTTACTAAACGCTAACAAGACATTTTGCGACCTTGACAGGCCAAATAACAACAAATACAAATATCTATGTGTATATACACTCATATGGATAGAATAGTTATGATTGAAGCGAACGTATGACACACAAGTTTATTATAAATGTGAATGCTGATAAAACAATAACTGTTAGCGCTTTTTGGAAACCGTACACGCACACTTAGACACAATGTAATTGTTGAACAATGCGTAATAATTATTGATTTTCCTGAAGCTTTCTTTTACCATTGCGAGCCTTCGTTGCTCTGTTTGTTGTTGAATCTCCTCGCGAGCGCCACGGCGAAGTGTACAAAGCGAACTGATATAGTTCCCAATACTGACGATCCAAATACAAAAAAAAAATGGGCCAAGTTCCGCTGACCGAGCAAATGTTTAATATACAAATTGATGTTGATGATAATTGTTATGCATATGTATTGGTACTTGTATTTGTGGCGGCAGCGTCAACGGCGATACAACGAAAGCAAGCAAGAACAACAACAGTGTACGCTTCGTTGCATTGTACACACGTATTGTCCGTTCTGATATGTATGTAAGCCCTGTTTCTAGGCTGCGCTTTACAACATGAATTCAATTTGAAACACGACCGTTAGATGTTATTTTATTTTTAAACATTTTGCTTAATATTTGTGTGTGGAGCGCTGTTTACGTGTTGCCACATTGCTTGTAAATCGACCGCTCTGACAACTCTGCGCAAGAAAAAGCGCGATTATCGATTCGCCGCCACAATTTATCGTACGTATTAAAATATTTATCGAAATTTATAAACAAAAAATATAAATAACAATAAAGTTGTCTACTTGCACGACGCGCAGTTTTACAGTGGTGAAGCACATACAAAATGCACATATACTAAAATTAACAGTTTAACGGTGAACTTACAGAGCTATTAGCGCAGTGTTTATTGTTCAACAAAAGGAGCAGCAAAATAATTTTCCTGTACGCGACACTGAAATATATATTACACAACAAATAAATCAAATAAAGACATATCGACGAATTGCAACAATATAAAATTGGCAGCGTGCAGGCTATAAATAATTTGTAAACAAATTGAGAAAGAGGAAAATTCGCGCGAGCATGCAAATAGCGGCCAGGCATTGACACTGACCCACTGTTTGATTACAAATTCCTTGTCTGTCGCCGGCTAAATCAAATAATTGTTGAACAATTGCCATTGAAAAAAACACGAGCCCAGCGACAAGCAACACGTGAAACAGCCTTCACCATGGCGAATCGACAAATGCCACCGGCTCCAGAGAACCATCTGCGTCTCTCCTGGCACGATACACAGATGATGGCCACACTCAGTCCACAGACGGTAATGGACTATTTCTGTCGCAAAAGTAATCCTTTTTATGATCATTTGTGCAACAACGAAACCATACGCATGCAGCGGCTGGGTGTAGAGCATTTACAGTGAGTAATGCAAGTAACTTGCCAAGTATACCCGGCATTAATCGATGAATTTATTGCAGTAACATGATAGGACTCGAATACATACTGCTCCATGTTGCGGAACCCATTCTCTATGTCATAAGGAAGCAGCATAGGCATAATCCATCCGAAGCGACGCCCATTGCCGACTACTATATTATTGGAGGTACTGTATATAAAGCACCTGATCTGGGCAACGTTATAAATGCGCGTATTGTAAGTAGTGACTTTTCTAAATAGAAATTATAGTACTAAATGAGTCTATTTGCAGCTCAACACGGTAGTGAATCTTCAGTCTGCATTCGAGGAAGCCAGCAGCTATGCGCGGTATCATCCCAACAAGGGCTACACCTGGGATTTCTCCTCCAACAAAGTTTGTAAGTTAGTTTTCAACGACTTGTCTTTCAGAACTCTAAATTAATGTCTTTAATTTAAGTGTCAGATAAGTCAAAGTCGGATAAAAAGGATGCAAACGCCGTCAAGGATGACAACAGTGGTACACTGTTTCAAAAACAAAGAGTCGACATGTTGCTGGCCGAGCTTTTACGGAAATTTCCACCGCCTATACCGCCAATGCTACAGAATCTCCAGCAACCACTGCAGCCTGGACAACTGCCAACGGCTGCTGGCAACCAGGAAGCTGCGGCGCCCAATGCGGGTGATGGTCATGCCACTGGACCATTGGATATAGCAACCGAAGCCATCGATATGAAACCGCCGCCCGAAAAAAAGTCCAAATAAATGTCGTTTGTAGTGTAATCGTATAATTTGATTTGGACTGTTTTAATAAGAATAAGAACAAGCAATTCAATACAACTTAATCTAAGAGAATTTGATTTAATCCGTTTCCTGTTTGATACTCTTCGAATGTACCATGAGGCTGTGGGTGGTGTAGTCAATGATGCTCCTAAAAGACTGCTTGCAGATGTGGCAAGGCACAGTCTTGGTGGGCGTACGATGAACTCCAGCGTGAGCCACTTTCTTGGGTAACTTGCTCACCGAGGGTGGTGCCATCAAGGCACTGCTTGTGGTGGCAACTAAAAAATCGAAAGTTTTAATAATGAATTATCTAGGTCACAGACTTAAACATACCCATTGAAGGCTCTCTTCCCAACGTCGGCACTGGCACTGTACTCTCTCGAGGAGTCGAGCTAGCACTGCTTACAGCTGGCGCGGTAACAACCAATTTTGGTAGTTGTGCCTTCTTGACGTGATTAAGTTCGGTATATTGCAGCTTGCGCTTCTCCGCTGGCGGAATTTTGTCACAATTCTGCATGAGATGAATGTGAAGTGCTCGTTCCAAGGCAAACTTCTTGTCACAGAATTTACAGGTACCCGGCTTCTTTAGGTCTGCGTGTTTGCGCACATGCACATCCAACTCGTTTTTGGCACTAAAGCTGGCACGGCACAGTTGGCACTTAAACTTGGGAGCGTCCACAACGGGAGTTTGTTTGGGTTGCGGTTTGTCTGGAATGGATGATAGTTTGCTAGCCGAAGATGCCGATGCACTCATGCTGGTCCTACTCTCTGTTGTGCGTATCATCGTGGATCTGCGATAGCCCACGCCAACACCAACACCGACTTGGCTTGACCTAGCGGTGGGTAGAAAACTACGACGTGCACTCGGATTGTTTGCTATCAGTTTACGGGCTGGACTGTTTAATGTAGTCTTCACGACAATTGACATGCGTTGCTTGAAGGTATGTCCACTGGATGTGGGCAATAGCGAGCGACGTGGGCGTGGCAATGCAACTGTCGGCAACTTTAGTATAGATTTCTGCTGCAATTCCTTGGGCTTTGAGTCGGCATCTGTGAGTTTCAGAGCCTTATTAATTAACTCGGACACTTCGTTAACCATATCAGCAACCACAGCTGCATCCTCTTTTTTCTCCGGAAGCACTACAACAGGCGATGGCACCGTCATGGAGGTCTCCTCATTCGAGACTAAAAACATTAAACATTAGCACAAATAAAATAATGGATATTTAATAGTTAAACTCACCTTCGGTAATATTTTCTAGCAAGACATCGGCGTTTAATGGATACACATTATTAGTCTTATTTTGGGTTTCTTGTACTGAAATTTCATTAATTGTAGCATTTGGCTCGGTCAACATTGTGTTGATCTTCACTGTTGATGCAGTGTTTTCTAGTGTGGTATTCTCCTCCACATCTGGTTGAGTGTTTTCCTTATTATCAATAACTGAAATATTCTGACGTCCTTCGATTAGGGTTTTATTCTTTGTTGGTGTCGAGCAGAGTGCATTGTGTTTGTTGAGAAGACTTTGATCGAAAGGACGCAGCGGCGACTGTTCCTTAATATTTTCACATTGCATTATAGACTGAAGCACCATTTTCTCCACTTCAACTTTCTCCTCGAGCGTTTCGTCTAGCTTGTTTTCCATGTTAATGCTTTGTTGCACCTCCAAGAACTGGGAAGTCTGGCTTCCCATCACCGACTGCCATTTGCTGGCGAGGGTATCGTCCGCGTCAGTGTCAAAGGATAAATACATACTCATGCTTTCCTCGCTGGGCGCAATAGAGCGACGTATATTCTCCATTGTATTTATTTAGTTTTCAGTTTATGTTTGTTTATTTAGCACTCTTCTTTTTTCAGTTTCTTGATATCGTATATTAACACAGTTAGAAATAACGCTACGACGATCAGTGACGCCCGCCCTTGGCTGTACTAACAAGCGTTAACAATTCAAATGTGTTGTTCAACACTCAACGCGCGAGTCGTTTGTAAAATGCAATTGCAGCTGCCACAAAATGTATTACGAATTTCACTAGACGTTTTATTTAATTTATTTTTATTAAGATATTGTGATCGTTCGATTATGCTATAATAATTTTTTGATTTAAATGCTAGACTGAAAAATTTGTTTTTCACCCCGAGCTATCGGCCTACTTATCCCGCGTCGCGTAAATAAAATTTTTCGATGATTAATTTATCAACACTAGATTTTCCTTCATCGTAGATTGCAGTCAATGTTGCCAGATTTGTCATATTCGATTACTTTTTGTATCGATGAATAGAACGATGTATAGCGGTAATGATAATGCATCGATACATTGATTGTGGAATCGATTTATGTCCAGCTCTGCTCTATTGTATATACACAATTGGACTTATACATAGTGTGTAGACTTGCCAAAATATTGTACAAATAAATATCATTTTTAATTAACTCTCGAAATCCGAATATCAAATTCAAATTTTGTTTTTGCAAGTAAACAAGCTTAATATAACGAAAGCTTTGTCATAACCAACAAGTGGCGTCAGCAGTGATTGATTGTGAGTCATACGCTCATAATATTTCCCACATATACAAAAAAAATTCGCAACCACTTGCTAAGTCATCAGTAAGTAAGCTTTAACCGGAACTAAGTAGTCACGCAATGTCTGGCGCAATGGAGAACCAACCTCGTACAGAGCTGCAGGAATTGCAGCAGAAATCTGGCCAAGTTGCCGATGAGTCGCTGGAAAGCACCCGTCGCATGCTTAGCCTCATGGATGAGACTAAGGAGGCTGGCATACGTACACTGGTAGCCCTGGATGACCAGGGTGAGCAATTGGATCGCATCGAGGAGGGCATGGATCGCATTAATGCCGATATGAAAGAGGCCGAAAAGAATCTCAGTGGCATGGAGAAGTGTTGCGGTATTTGTGTGCTGCCCTGGAAGAAAGTCAACATCAAGGATGACGGCGACAGTGCCTGGAAGGGCAATGATGATGGCAAAGTTGTGGCCAGTCAACCGCAACGTGTGATCGATGAGCGTGAACGTGGTGGCATGGGTGCACCACCGCAATCCGGCTATGTGGTACGCATAACCAACGATGCACGCGAGGATGAGATGGACGAGAATCTGGGACAAGTCAATTCAATGCTGGGTAACTTGCGTAACATGGCCATGGACATGGGATCCGAGCTGGAGAATCAAAATAAACAAATTGAACGCATCAATGCTAAAGGCGATGCCAACAATACTCGCATGGATGTTGTTAACAAGCGTGCAAATAATCTGCTCAAGAGTTAAGCAGTAAGCACAACAATCGATTTGCAAAAGCTCGAAACGATAACAATAAGCATAGTTCTCACATTGCTCGCTCCCGCTACCATTGCTCCCTGCCTCCATCACTCCCTCTTCCTTCTTCCCAACAGACGAACCACTTACTTCCTACTATCTCACTCTCACCTTGTTAACTTTCACCAGCTACATTAATTATCTATATACTGGATACAACTGTGGGCACAAAAATACTACCAGTTAGCAGCTCTATTAAGTTGCATGATTTATTGAGATATACTAAAATTTTGATAACGTATACACACGCACACACGAACTAAATGCAACCAAACCCATCAAATATGTTACATATACAACTACAACAACTACTACTACTATAATACATATTTATATATATTTACATACCGTCTAACTGAACTAACTAACTATAGTATATCTAAAGTTGATAACGTTGAAGACAACACACACTCAAAATTTTATAATGAGATTTTCGTATTGATGTACTCATGTGTTTTGTGGTACAAAAACTTTTTTGGAGGCTTTTACGACCTTTTATGAACCCAATTTATTATGAATCAAAAACTTTGTTAATCAAATATTTACAACCTGAGCACAATAATTATAATTCGTGAGATGAGAGGCATTTATATGAAGGAGCAAAACAAGGATTAGATTGGATGACCCAAAGTAATTACAAATTTAAGGGTAGTGTCATATTCGTAGCCAATTTATGTGCATTTGTTGTGTGCACAAATGTTTGTTAATACTATACAAAAAATTATATACATATATACTCCCCCTTTATGATGTATACCAATATATATATCTACACATATAGCGGTAGATATATATGTATGTTTGTCGGGAACCAATTTAGAAACCCAGTTTTTGATTAGATTAGTTAAGTAAAATTAAATAAAAGCGAGTTGTGTTAATTTGTCTGCTGCAATAATCCCAAAATTGTTTGTACACATTCTATATATTTATATTTATATATGTATATTAATGTTTATTACAATTTACGTGTATTGAATAGATTTGTAAACTGCTTAATATAGTTAAATATTATTATTATTATTGCCACTTTAGTTTCTATAATTAGCTGTTATCAATTTGCAACTTTATAAACTGAAATGAAATTAATTCGCCAATATAAAATGTGTGTTTTATTTTTATATACAACTTAAGCTCTACGGAAGTAATTATAGGTTGCAATATAGGCAGTGAAATCTTCGCCACAATCGTCGGCATGAAGGAATTCAATTTGTGGCGCTGCCTCGACTGGAATGTAGACAATACTGCCCCGGGACAGTGTAATCTCCTTGGGACCCTGTTCGGTGTTTAGTTTCAGCACTCGTGTGCCGGCCAGAGTCAGCAGTATGGAGCCGTATGCCTGTATCTCCAGCTTATATGAGTCCTGTGTGTGCTTTATATTCACATGCATCACAGCAAAGTCATTTACGGGTGGCACAAACACCTGGACGGTGTCATCAATGCGATATGGCAGGAAAAGCTTGGTGTGCACGTCGGCTCCTTCGAATATTACGGATGAGATTAGCTGCTCCACATCCTTGTACTTCGGCGTTAGACCCGCTCGTATCACATTGTCCGAACACGCCATGCACTCGACGCACTCTCCATCCAAATAGGCATGAATCTCATTGGCTCCCAGGTAAATGGCCTGACCCGGCTGCAGGCGCACCAGATTTAAGAAGAATAAAGACAGAGTGCCTACGTCATCGGGGAAGTCCTGATTGATTTTCGTAAACACCTCCAGCAAATCATTCCGCTTGAGCTCTAAAAGCATTGAGAATTAAGAGAATAAGTTGGAGTTCGTAGGCTAAACTTGACTTCACTCACCTGCTGTGTAGTTCTTGGCTATGTCTTTGATGCACTTGGACACGTCCGAGTCGTTGGCTTTCATCATGATCTCATAGCAATCCCTTAAACCCTGCGAGTTGCGATTCTGATGGAGCTCCTCCACAGCATCCTGACCAATGAGTTTTGTGAGCGGCTGGAACTCATCTATGAAATCGATAATGTCCTCAACGGGTTGAAAGCCCACTAAGGCTAGGAAGGGCGTTAAAGCAATGCTCAGTTCCGGCTTGTGATTGTTATCTTTGTAGATCTCTGGACGCTCACTGTGCAGACGCTCAGCTTCGCACTTGTTGGGATGCACTTGTATGCTGAGTGCCTTTCTAATACTCAGCACCTTGAACAGATACGGCAAATCCTTTTTCAACACACGATCAAGTGTTTCTCCGGTTTCCTTGACAATGGAGACGCCACAGAAATGAGTGCCCATCCACATTTCGGCATAGGATTCCTCATCGTTCAGCACAAAATCGGGATCATTTGCCATAGCCAATTGGGCAACAGCCGATTGAATTCCCGTTTTGCCCCAATCATAGGTTTTCACCCAACCGGTTAGCTCCATTTCGCGCTGTGTTTTGCCTTTGCTTCCTTAACTGAGGTCAACCTGAAGGTGATAAGAAACATATGACTCAAAGCTGTGTGTGTTGTGGGCGGTGGGCGGTTGGAGCACCCCCTTCGATTACTTGCAATTTCGATAACAAGAACAGCTGTACTTTTACAGTGCAATTGTATCGTTCATAATTCCACTTACTAGCCACGTCCACACATTAATGAGAATTTTGTATAATTTTATTATTCTGCCCCACAACAATTTGAATGTTATCTGGATTTGTTTAAAAACTGTCGGACAGTGTGACCGCAAGCACAAAGATACCTAATTTGCCAATAAGAATACTAATGTTTGGTATTACAATAATTATAAATTGGAAAACATTTTTAAGAACTCACTTCTTATTAGCAGCTGGCAAAATTTTAATTACCACTGCGTTCTTTTTTACCGTAAAGTGCTGTTCGCATCGATAAAAGCTTCAAACCAAGTGCCAGAATTGATATAAGTTCAAACTTAAAAACTTAACATAATGGTAACCTCTGTTATTAACATACGATGCTTATGTTGTTACGAAATACCGGCAATCGTCTCTCATCTCTAGTGTATATCGTTCACCTCTAAATACAACTTGCAGTTTTTCGACATTTCATTTAAGTTTGCATTTGTTTTTCATAAGGTACGTACACTTTTAATTTCTTATATTTTAAATTTTGTAATTTCTATTTGGTACTTTTTGTTTTGTTGGTCTTTTGCAAATCTCCTTCTCGATTATACGCTTGAATCGAGCAAATGCAAATATGCATCTGCATAACGCACATACATGTACGCGTACGATAAACTTTCGCTATATGTGTGTCCCATATGTGCAAACATAATTTGTGTTTTATTTACGTAGTGAGCAGCATTTTCATGATTTAACCCATTAATACCATCACATTTCATGTTTTAAATCACTTTCGGCAAAGAATCATTAATCATTTGACAGCTTAACAAAAATTTCAACACACAAACTTATGTGTGTATTTTTTCATTGCATCCCAGAATTTTGAGTAAAATATATCAAAAATTAAGTATTTAATCATAGTCAAAATTGTCAGTCATGCTGCTAGGTTCGAGAATATTAAGGTGCTGTAAACTTGGCCAGATTTGTCAATTGCGTTTTCGTACGGCCCGTAATTTCACAGCAGTAGCCCAACAATTCCAAAAGACAACGGCAACGCGCCTTCCAAATTACCACAGTCCATTCAGAACGTCAGCCGTTAATTACAGGTATTCTCCATGGTTTATTCTACACACCAATTGTACTAATATTGAAACTCTTTTCTTTTCCACTTCCAGTTCGAGTGTTAACGTCCCCCAGACTGCATTAGATACGATGGCCAACAAGACATCGCATTTTGTACTGCCAAATACGCAGCCAATTGCCGATTTGGACTGCAAAAGTGCATTTGAGAATCTTACCGATAAGGAGAAGCTTTATGCTCACTATTTCAGTAAGGCCGCTTGGGATGGTGGCCTCATTGCGCTCATACAATCCAGTCCGGAGGCACCCCTCATTTTCTCACTGCTCCACCGCATTTTTGTGGCTGAAAAGCCGGAAGAACTGAAGGCCAAGGCTTTGGAACTGGGCGCAACTGAGGACGACTTTACTGTAAGCTTTTGAAGGCTTTTATGTTCCCGGCTGTAATGTTTCTCTTTCCAGGCTTTTCTGGTTTACACCTGTGGTGTGTTTGGCAACGCTGGAAACTATAAGGGCATGGGAGACAGCAAGATTGTGCCCAATCTGTCGGAGAAGACATTCGAGGCAATCGTACGTAGCTCAAATGCCTACAATGATGATCCACGTGTCGCCAAGATCTTTGAAAAGGTCAAGGGTCTCGTGTACGCTCTAGAATCGCGTAACGAGATACTGGGATTCGCACCGGATGGTATAACCACTTATTGGTCCGATAACTGCACCAAAGAGGACTCGGAAATCGTCAACAATTGGCTGACATCCAAACGCATTGAGCCTTTTATGTGCCGTACTTTTAAGGTTATCGAGAATGGTATGACTTTGTATGATATTAAACTGGGTTCGGTAGCCGACTCCAGCAAGGAGGGTATCACTCTTCCGCTCGAGGAATACAATGGCAATAATTTCCGTGTTACCCGTGGCGACTATCAGCCATTGTTGAAGCGTGTTAACGAGAATTTGTTGGAGGCCAAGAAGTACGCGGCCAACGAGAACGAGGGTAAAATGATTGAACATTACGTGAAGTCATTTGAGGAGGGTTCTCTGGCTGAGCACAAGAATGGCTCCAGATGGTGGATCAAGGACAAGGGACCTGTAATTGAGACCTACATCGGTTTCATTGAGACATACCGTGATCCTGCCGGTGGTCGTGCTGAATTCGAGGGCTTTGTGGCCATGGTTAACAAGGAGAGCTCGGCTAAATTCGCTGAGTTGGTTAACCGTGCTGAGAAACTTGTGGAGTATTTGCCATGGACTAAACCGTACGAGAAGGACTCGTATTTGAAGCCTGATTTCACATCTCTGGATGTGCTGACTTTTGCCGGAAGCGGTGTGCCAGCTGGCATCAACATTCCCAACTGTAAGTTATAAACAAAATATATTACTTTGTACTACAACTAACGCCTTTCAACAGATGACGAGATTCGTCAGGATGAGGGCTTCAAGAACGTTTCCCTGGGCAATGTGTTGGCCAATATCAATCGCAAGGATCCCATACCGTTCCTTTCTGATGAGGATCAGGCACTCATGAAGGAATACAAAGTGAAGGCCTTTGAGGTGCAAGTGGGTCTCCACGAGCTGCTCGGTCATGGCAGTGGCAAGCTCTTCCGTATCGATGAGGCTGGCGTCCTCAACTTTGATGCCAAGGAAGTTAAGAATCTGATAACGGGTGAACCGGTTACCAAGTGGTATCTGCCAGGCGAGACCTATGATACCAAGTTTGGTGTCATAAGCTCATCCTATGAGGAATGCCGTGCCGAAGCCGTTGGTCTCTTTTTGTGCCTGCAGCGCGATATCCTGGAGATATTTGGCTTTAAGGATCCTGTCGAACAGGATGACATTATTTATATCAATTGGTTGAGTCTGATTTGGAATGGCATGGGCGTGGCCCTTGAAATGTACAATCCCAAATCAAAGCTGTGGATGCAAGCCCATTCCCGTGCTCGCTTCGTTATTATGAAGGTGCTCCTCGAAGCTGGCGAGGGCTTTGTGACCGTCGAGGAGACTGATGATGGCAAGAATCTTTTGCTCACACTGGATCGCAGCAAGATCAATACGGTTGGCAAGAAAGCGCTGAGCGATTTCCTGACCAAACTGCAGGTGTACAAGTCCACAGCGGACATTGAGGCCGCCTCCAAGATGTACGAATACTATTCGGAGGTTAACGAGACTGGTTCCCATCCATGGGCCAAATGGCGTGACATTTGCTTGGCCCACAAGAAGCCACGCATCATTCTGGTGCAGGCCAACACTGTGGTCGATGATGGAAAAGTGGAATTGAAGACATACGATGCCACCCATGAGGGTTATATTCAATCCTGGATCGAGCGTTATCCAACCACCGATATTGATAATGTACTGGAGCAGATTGTCGAGCAGGACAAGAAGTATTTCCCCAATGCCTATGCTAACTAGAGAGTTTACAACATGTATATTCTAAAACAAATTCAATATACATAAATTTACGATATTTTTTAAACACAAGTTGTATGTCATCTACGCTAAGATTAATTCTTAGCTTAATCATATTCAAATGTTAGGCCACTGCCACGCAAATGTTTTTCGCTCCAGGCATCAAACCTGGCGGACATTTCATCGGACATGTGATTCCTCCAGTCGCCAATTTTGCCATTTCTTATGAATTTCGTTTCTTGCTTCGGCAGAATCTTCTCCAGATTGATGGCTTCATTGCCTCGCATGCTGTCGAATTGTAGATGCTCTACCATACGCTTCATGCTTGACTCGGTGAGCAGTTTGGAGACATCAAGGAATTGGGCACAACGGCGAATGACAGCGGGCAGATCCTTGATCATATCCTCGTACTTGATGAATAGCACATTGTCGTCGTAGCTGCGTTTCCAGAAGGGTAGCACATGCTTCCAGTAGGAGCCCATGGGCGTATGACCACCCAAAAAGAGCTCCACAAACTGCTCAAAGTCCCCGTTGATGCCATGAAGCAGTTTGCAGTAGTGATAGTAGGAGACGCATAGATCCTTGGGATTACGTGCCGTATACACAATTTTTGGCTTGACGATATCAAATTGCTGTGGCAGCAGTTGCCAGGAGAGATGCGAGCGTGCATAGCGTGGGCGTGGCAGATTGCGTACCAGATCCACTGTGTTGCCAAAGGATTCGCTGGCAAAGTAGGTGATAATGTTAGGATGTCAAAGTGTTTCTTGAAAGTATTAGTCTACATACGCAACCCACTGATGATGATCGGCGCTGAAGAGAGCCGAGAGCTCAATCATGGGTGAGCGCAGGGACAGCATCTCTTTGGCTCGCCTCAAAGTCCAACTGGTGACCCAACAACCAGACCATTTCCTGTGCCCAAGTTGAACCGGTTCGTGGATACGATACCATCCACACATCATCCGCATAGATCGGTAGCTGTCGGATGGATTCCCCTAGCTCCACATACTTTCTTGGTATGATCAGTTGATCGGGCAGCACTTCCACAAAGCAATCCTGCACTGGAAATATGGCATTCGTGCGACGCACAATATCCGCATCCAGTTCCCGAAAAATGAGCTGCATTACGTCCACTGTTTACCCACCTCTGTTGGCCACTGATAGCTGCAGTCGACTGACTCTGACTCCGTCAACGTTGTGAAAAGTGAACCCAAGCGTGTGGTGAAAGTGACGTTAACGGGAATTTATCTAAACAATGTTTTTTTTCCGCAATTTGAACTTGTTTGCGTTGCCAAAACCGGCTCTATGCAATTTGGGATGGTGGGAAGTGCACTTAACTGATCTGATTTTCTGAGACAACTAACACAAATGAATTTGGTTTGCTATTGGCCAAAACGATAAAAGATAATCATTATTTATCTGTCTCAAACAAAAAGTTTGCAGGCCAAAAACAGTTTTTCCAAAAGTCGCAGATTCCGAGATAAAAACAATATTATAACCCTCCGTTGTACCCGGGATTTTAGATGCCTGTTTAATATGTTTTTACAGCTAGCGAATTAAGCATCCAGGCGGTTGCCTAAAATTATCTTCTTATCTTTTTTATACTCTCTGCAAGAGTATATTGGGTTTGTGAAAATGTATGTAACAGGCAGAAGGAGGTGTGGCAGACCCCATAAAGTATATATATTCTTGATCAGCATCACAAGCCGAGTCGATATAGCCATGTCCGTCTGTCCGTCTGTCTGTCCGTCTGTCTGTCCGTCTGTCCGTCCGTATGAACAAACAGATTTCAGAGATGGTAAGAGCTACAAGTTCAAGCTTGGTCTCAATCGATCACATATTTAGTCAGTCAGTACAAGAATCTTTTTTTTTTCGATGCCACGCCCCATTCGCCCACAATGAGCAAAAAACTAGACACACCTCGGAAAAAATTGGTGTTTTGGGCGAATATCTCAATAACTATTGCACCTAGGATCACCAATTTTGGTATGGAGGTTCCTAGCGACATCCTTAATGCATTGACATTTTTGGACTGCCACGCCCCGTTTTCCCACAATCAATAAAATTAATTCTCAACTTTCGCTCCGTTTTTAGGCATTCTTTAATATAGTACAGTATTGTAATTTATAATACGTGTGAAGACTAACTATATCAAACTATCCTGAAAGGCGCATTGAAATCGCACTATAAACAAGAAAACTAGAAGCGTTGCAATATTGATAACCGAATGCAATATCATGTATGAGTGCAAGTGAGACAGAAACATACAAGCACATGTTCGAATGTTTTCGTTGCTTGCGTGGAGGCAGCGCTGCCCGCAGTCGCTGGCTGCGCTGAATACACACATACATACATGTATATGCATCATATATTGGCTTTCGTATGTGTATTCCCATACAGACAAACAGATGTATGTTAGATTATGCTTAGATTGTTTTTGTTTCAACGTGTTTTAATGCAAGTACTACACAATGTAATATCTCTAGACCGATTTTAATAATATAATTCGTGGAAAATGCAGAGAGTATTATACGGTAGGGCGTGCTCGACCGTACTTATCTTACTTGTTATTCTTCAATAACATCGGTTTTGAGCAGAGCCCGGCTCCAGTCAGAGCTTTATGTTATTACAGAAGAATATTATGTTATAATAGGAGAATAGGAAAGGTCCGTTCTGCACCACTTTGATTGAAAATCGACTGATTTTTAACAAAACTTCACAGGTTCAAGGTCATGGAAATTTGGATAAAAATTATAAAATAAATGTACATATTTTACCAAGTTCATTGACCCCTTAAAAGATGTAAGCAAGGTAATCTCAAGTAATTTAAATGATTATGCCTTTAAATTAACCTTAACTACTATTATTTCAAATAAAATTTCATATAATCCTCCTTAACTGACTACGTTGAGTAGCTTGCAAACCACTGATATGAGAAGCCAATGAAATTACCAATTAAATTAAAGTTTATTGCAATTCGTAATACTATATACACTTGGAAATCTTTATCTCGATTACAACTAATTCGTCTTAATGAGCACTCAGCTAACCATCGTCTTGAAGATCGCTTGGAATTGTTTTTTTTATTATTTTTGGGGTGGGGTGAGGAGTCTACAACTCGTTGTGAATGTATTCCGTGGTCACCTTTGCCTCACCCTCATGGAAGCCATTGCAATCCACGGGATATTTTACCTGTCATAACGGTAACAATTAGAGTTAAATGTGTCTAAGTGTTTGTATGTGTGTGTATTTGAGGCGGATGTGAGCTTACCTCGCAATTATATGGCGCATTGATTACACCGAATAGCGTCCAGAATGGTGTACCGGTTTCAGTGCTAATAAAGATCGCTGCACCCATGCTGCCGATCTTGACAATTTTCGGACTAACGCCGGCAATAAGAGCGCCGCCAGCGGTCGTCGTTTGCTGTCTTGCTTGCTCCTGTTGTTGTTGCTGTTCGAGTGCAGCTGCGTTTAGTTGACAGAGCACATAGCGATCACACTGTGGCGACTTAGAGATGTATCGGTAGGCACGATGCACTTTTAGCACTGGTTCGATAACCTGTTTTCGTTTTATCGATGTGTGTTTTGTGGAACGTGTTTGTTGTGTCGGTGGATTGGTGGATTGCAGACGTTGGTTGGATTGTGGGTTGGGAATGTTGGGGATGCGTGCGAACACAAAAAGAGAAAATTGTAGCGTAATTAATTTAATTTGTGCTATTGCTACGCTGGTTTACTTTTATTTCAGTACGTGTATATTTTTTTTGTGTTCTGTTAATTGCCCGCCAACCCGAATTCATTGGAAACATATAAAACTTACCTCCAGATTGAGTGTATCCGTTAATCTATCACTGATCTCAGTGGCATTAAACTGCAGCAGACCACGTGCTTGACCCAATTTGAGCAGTTCCTTGGCATATCCCACAGCGGGCTTAACATATTGACGCGAATCGATTTTCACATTCAAATGATGTTTGGCCACGTGATTAAATAGATTCGATATCGTCTCACTGGGCCGTTGCGGATCGAAATAGGTTTGCTTTGGATAACCTTGAGATTTTAACAGGCCGTTAAACATGATTTGTGCTGTCTGGAAATATCTGCGTGGAAAGTGCCGAACAACAATAAGAAAAAAAGAGTAGAAAATATGTAATGAAAAGAAATGAAATGAAAAATGACAAATTGATGAGCTTTTATAATGATGACACAGCATGACCAAGTGAAAGGGCGCTTACTAGAAGAAAGTGGAAGTTATTTCTTCTTCTTTCACTTTGTCTTCTCCACTCTTTTTGTCTAATAATGATGATGGGGCGTATACTTATGCCAAATATATACGTGTCTACTTATTTACATACGATTTGACCTAAATAGTTTTGTATCTCTGCCTTTTGGCGGCCCATTTGGTGTTGGTATGAGTGCAAAACCGGTTCCGAAATGAACCGTTCGTTCTCACTCGTTTTGTTTATTTGTTTACAACAACCACAAAACAAGTGGAAGACGAAGAAGCAGAACTACTACTTTGGGTAACTGTAACATGGCTATGGCTATAAATTGGAATTGGAGTTGGACTCGGACACGGACGTGGTCTTGGACTTGGACTTGTGACTGTTTTGTTGACCAGTCAGATTAACAGCCAGGTTCTAAAAATGTGCCAGCTGCGAGTGCACAAAAAGTATGTCAAAAGGTAAAGTCAGGCAAACTGAAGCGTACGCATCCAACATGTTCGATGACAAACAGGTTGCGGTTAACGGTAATGGCAATAACAACAACTTAAACTTGGCAGCGGCTGTCTTCAATTCAATCGAACAACAACAACAAAATAGAATCGAAAGAGGAAGGGGAAGAAGAAGCAGCAAAAGAATCGTATCGCAGCTAGGTGCTAAAATGTTTTCCAGAACCGTTAAAAAAGCAGAGCGTGATAAAGAATTAACACGCATGGCTCAGTCCTCACGATTTGTTCTACATACTCAAATATATATAAGATAACGTATGTGTGTGTGTGTGTGTGTGTGTACATACCTTAGATAGTTTTCGGGATTGGCCAAGTAGCTGGTCCAATCAGCCAAGTACAAGGTGGCCGACTTGATCCAGCGACGACGGAACGACTGATTGTTCAGTGACTCAAAGAGTTTATCATAATCCACTTTGCCATCGCGTCCCTTGAAGCCCTGTAAAAATATAGAAAACTGAATAATCTGCTCATTGGGATTATCCGATATATTATTTACCTTCATGATCTTATTCACGCCCGACTTTTCGTACAGCGCATCGGCAAGTTCGGAGTTGGAGAAGTGATCCCACAGCACATGGATATGCTCCAGGAATGGTGGCAACACCCACGCGTGACTCTTGTGGCGCTCTTGGGTGCTCTGTCCCTCGGGACCAGCGAAAGAGCTCACCGCCTGCATGATCAGTGGCAAGAGGTTCATGAAACCGTTTTCCTGCTCCGGTTCCTCGGCTACGGATCTCTTCTGCTGGCTATGCTGGGCGTGCTGTGTGCTCTTCTTCTCGCCACCAGATTGAGTGTTCATAAAAGCGGAGGCCACTTGGAGAATGGTGTCCAGACCAATGCCTGAATCGGAGCCACCATTGTTGCTACGTTTCTGCTGTTGGGCACCAGAATCCTCATCATCACTTTGGGTGAACATCTCCAGGACATTGCCAATGATGGCCGGATCGAAGCCACCGCCACCACCGCCGCCGTTGCCGCCACGTGCATTGCTGGCCAACAGGCTGCCTATTCCAGATAGAATTTGCATGGCGCCACCACCGCCGCCGCCTCCTCCTCCAGCCTTGCCATTGGCCTGCATGAAGCTGCCGACCATCGAAGCAATGCCCGCCAGACCGGCGCCAGCACCTCCTCCGCCACCACCAGCAGCGCCACCATTTTGATTACTCAGCGCCTCTTGTATGAACATGGAGGCCATGTCCAGCAGCGGATTGGACTCCTCCTCGGCCATGTGGCCATAGGGCTGGGCGCATAGCAGCGCCAGCACAAATAGTGCTCGTTTCATATACATTTTTTTTATGGGCAGGAACTTTCACAATTACACACACACTGACGACACACACACGAAACAAGCTTCAGATACTTAAGTATTTTCTACTCGTTTTATTTTTATTATTATGTTTAACTGTTGTGTTGTTATTTTTGTTGGGCCAATTAAACAACGCAGCGAAGACGACGGCGACGCGACCGACGCTTGAGTGCGCAAAAAGAGTTTTGGAAATTGCACGCAGATGGCTTAAATCCGTTGATATTCTTCAGTTAGTGCTGCTGCTGCTTCTTCTTATTTAACTTTATTTCTTTTAGCTGGAATTTTTGGAGCCGCTAGCACAGCAGACACAGCCAGCACAGGCGAAAACTTTCTTTCTTCTGTGGCTCTGAGTCAGTGTGTAACACTTCTTAAGCCCAACTGCCGCTGTGTCTTGGCCTGACTTACAACATGTTGCAACAACTCAGCTGGTCTGATCACACGTTTGCTCTTACTTTGCTCTTTCTCTCTTGCTCTCTCTGTTATTCTTGTCATTCTTCACGCTTGCGCTGTCCACGTCAGTTTGCTGCCCGCATACAAATTCAAGCCGACAACAGTGTCGGTGTGCGTTTTAAATGTGTGTGTGCGTTGCGTTCTTTGGACCTGTTGCTCTGTGTGTTTTATTTTGTTTATATTTCTACCCACTTTCTTTTTACACAAACTTATTGTTGTCCAGCGTTTCTTGACTTCAGCGCTTTATGCAAACTTCTACATACGTGTGTTTTTGGCTATGTGTATGTACATATCATATATGCTAGTGTGTGCATGCAAAAGTAAATTTCTTTAATTGCGATGGGGAGAGGTGGCGGTCAATGTCACCTTTTATTTGTGTGCAGTTATTAAAGCGTTGCCAGACTGTCACATTTAGAGCAATTAAATTTAAATTATTAGCTAATAACGAACATTTATTCAAATGGTAATCAAATGGTAATAATAAAGCCATATTTTGAATAAAATTGTTCAAAAGGTTTTATTTAACGACTTTAGGCGAGTTAGTGAGTTTTATAATCAAATATCAAGTAAATATTTTATGTATTTACAAACTAAATGGAAATGTTCATTCTTTTTGATCAGTTTATAAGTCATACAATATGCACACCCCCAATTAAATGCTTGTACATGTTATTTTTGTATATATGTAAATATCGTTAAAAATTCATATTTCAACCAAATCCGAGTATTTAATCCATTTTTCCTTTCCACTTCTATATCGCATACAAATTTCAAGCTTAATTTTTACTTTTCAATGCAAATTCACATGTCAAATGAACACATGTTTTTTCTGTTTCTTCACCAGAATTCTCTCTGCTTTTAGCTTAATTCCAATGCGTGTGCCACGACCCATTTCCATTTCTTTTTCTTCAGTCTTTTCGGGTTTTGACAAGAATAGATTAGATTATTGTGCCCGTTGCATAAATTAATTAAAGCTCCACCATTGGACGGCGACAGTCTAGTGGACAAATTTGGCCAAAAATGAATGTGGGATTGAAGAGTTTTTGGATACGACTCGGTGGCTGTTGATTTTTGTAGCTCTTGTATATCCACTCAATGACATTCTGTTAAAAAATGGAATAAGTTATGAAAAGTAAAGAGGTTTTGAGGTTTTTTTTAAGCCTTACAAAGGAACCACTTCCGGTTAATGTAGAGCATTCTTGTATTTTCCATGGACGACCTTCTAAACGATTCAAACCCATTAATTCCACAATCATTGAACTGGACAGAGCACCGTTCACATCCTGTTTGTTGGCCAATACCAATAACGGTACCTGGGACATTCGCTCGTCCAGCAATACGTCACAGAGCTCACAGCGGGCTTCACTCAAACGCGAGACATCCGTGCTATCGATGACAAAGATCTGTCGAGATCTCGCATAGATTAGTGGAGGCCCCAAGTGGGGACTATGTGTGGATTGTACCTACCAAGGCATTGGTGTCATGGTAGAACGTGTGCCACGACTGGCGCATTCTCCATTGACCACCCAAGTCACGCATTCGCACCTTAATGTTCTTGAACGCCAAATCACGTTCGTTTACTTGCTCCGTGGGATTAATGTGCTTTAACTTTAAATAGACTCAGTCAAGAACTTAATAATTAAATTGAATTTGTGGTTGACTTTACGGTCTCCTCGTTTTCCATGCTCAGGCGCCCTACTAGCGTGCTCTTGCCGGAATTGTTGAGGCCCAGTACCAGCAGGTTAAACTCCGGCGGAACATTCGGACGGATCTTACGAAACCGCTCGGTTACATTCTTACAGAATTTTAACATTTAGGACGTGTATTCGGTTAGTTTTTGTTGTTTTTACTGAATGTTTCTGAAATACCTAACACAACTGCTAAGATTTTGACTAACAATCAAAAGTTGTGGAGTTAATAATTAAATAAAGTAGTTTAATAACTAAACAATGTTTTTTTTATTGACTATTTCTATTTTTTCATATTTTTGCACACCCAATCCATGCCTTCCTTGATGCCAGTGCCATCGACAGCGGTGCAGGCCTTGATCTCCCAGGTGCGCTCCTCCAGCCGCACCAGACCCAATCCCTCGGCCACTTCGGAGGCAGTCATGGCATTGGGCAGATCCTGTTTGTTGGCAAATACCAACAAAGGCACTCGCTTCAAGCGATTGTCCATTAGCATCTCAAACAACTCACTACCCGCCTCCGAGAAACGCGTACGATCCGTGCAATCAATGACGTAGATCTAAAAGGAGATGATACTATTAATTACAAGTTTTTTACGGATAATCAAGTAGCGTTACCAAGACATCGGTGTTGGCAAAGTAATTCTTCCAGTATGGCCTGATCTTCCACTGTCCACCAATGTCCCAGACGTTCAGCTTGAAGCCATCTGCAGCTACGGATTTGATGTTAAAACCAGCGGTGGGTGTCACCTGTGGATTTATCCAACGATTATTGGGAAAGCAAAGACGCAACTGTTCTATAATACTCACCGTGGTTATATCCTCCGATGCCAATTGTTTGAGTATCGTAGTTTTACCGGCATTGTCCAAACCAAGCAGCAATATCCGTGCTTCCTTATCGGGATTCGGTCGCAGCTTGCGCAGCAGTGATAAGAGACCCTATAACCAGACAATCATCATTCATTCTATTAATTTATATCTAAATAAAGACACTACACAAACAAACTCAGTACTCATATAGATTCAAAATTCAAATTAAACCGTTATACCAGCTGTGTGCCTGGGTGACTGGCAGAACATGGGGATTTGTTGAAGCGTTTAAAGTTAACACTGCCAATTGAGTAATTAAGTGTTATTTTGAACGATCATTGTAATATTTGTGTGGTTTATTTATTTTAAGTTTCGATCTTCCTAATTTTTTTTTAAAATAACTTTATTTTTTTAATCTTAACAACAGTCTGTTACATGTTCACTGTTACTTAACATTTGCGCCAAATGTTACAGTTAGTCACTTAACAGTCTGGCAACACGAGTTGTCATGCCAACCAAATTTAATAAACAAATTGTAATTTTCGTATAATAAGTGCCAATTTAAATAAGATTAATTGCAGTTTACGTGAGTTGCATGATAAACAGCTTAATACATAGTTGTCATACCATTTTGAAGCAATAAAAAACACGAACGCGCGAAACGACGATCAGTTGAATGGGATTTCAGGCTGATGACACTTGAGATTCAAACACGACTCTATTAAATTGTTGAAAACCTACCACCGACAACAACATTACAGTTGCAATGCTATCTAGCAACTAAAACTCGGTCGACCAAACAATAAGAGAGCAACAGAGCAGCAGGTACAAGTAACGGGGCGCTCCCCTACACCAAACACCTGTGCGTGAGTGTTTGTGTGTGTGTTCGTTCGTCGCGCTGCGCAACCGCTGTCGTGGCAGAGGGACGCAAGCAGAGACAGAACGGAAGATGAGACGGTTACTATTTACGGGCTTCAATGCATTTGGGCAACACAAAAGCAACAGCACTGAGACCACTTCCGCTCGGTTAGCTGCCTTAACCGGTTCGTAATTAAATCGAATCCGATTCTCAGAATAAATACTCCAAATTAATCCTTTTATTTGTTTTTTTAGAAATACATGTTCCGGACAATGGAAATGACTCGTGTATTATAGCGCTCAGTTGGCGCTACACAGTCTACGCTGTGGGGCATAAGATCTGGCTTATGGGACTGCTCGAAGCGACACCGGGTGAATGCCTGGAATTGGAAGCTCCTACGGCCATAAAGGCTTTAGCTGCCGGCGATGCCCACTGCCTAGTGCTGTTGCAGAACGGTCAGCTATACAAGCTGCCAGTAAAGTTGAATGCTCAGTTGCAGCAAATCAACCTGGAAACTCCGTCCAATCTGCCGGTCATCGCCACCAAACGTACAAGCTTTGGCCTGCCCAAAGAGCCAAGTGAAGTCGCTGGGCGTATCACTCACATAGCCTGTGGTTCCCACATAAATGTAGCCATAAGTGCTGGGAATACCGTCTACAGCATACCCAGTGTTCTGCATCAGTTTCCTCAGAGCCAGTGGCGACTACAGCAGTTAGAATGTGGCCAGGAACACGCGCTGTTGCTCAACGGCAATGGAGACGTCTACACCTGGGGAAACGGTCTGTAAGTGAACCAAAGATTAATGCTGTCATCTTGGATTATATTGTTGAATGATGCAGACGCGGACAATTGGGTCAAGTGAAACTTGGAGTGGAAGAAACGCCGCAACTGGTGGAGGCACTAGCCGGAATTAAAGTAGAAGATAACTTATCTGTTAACTGTTTATTTAAATAATCTATTTGACAACATTCTTTGCAGATAACTCACATTGCTGCTGGAGGATGGCACAGTGCGGCAATCTCTGCATTTGGCGATCTCTACACGTGGGGTCTTAATTCCAATGGCCAACTGGGTATGCGTGTCATGAAACCCGATGGTTTGCTCAAGGAACCAATGGTTTATCCACTGCCACAACTGCCTGATTTGCCTCTATGCTGTGGAGTAGATGATGGTACAGATCCTTGTGCTCCTGTTCAAGTCTTTGCGGGTACACGGCACACGCTGCTCATCCGTCGTTGTGGACGTCTCTGGGGCACCGGCTGGTGTGCTCACGGTCAGTTGGGTATACAGTTTAAGGAGCCGGGATACTTAGATGCCTTGCAAACTGTTTTTAATGGTTGCACCTCCAAAGATTTTAGTGTTATTTGTGGTCCGTGGTCCACTTTGTTGGTGTCCAAGTGATGGTTGGTAGGAATGGTCGTGTTTTATATGCAGAAGGTGAGTGCATATATAAATATTTAAATTTATTGGGAGGTCGGCCAAATATTTTTTAATTACATTTTTTTTCTATTTGACTATTTGAATTGCTAACGGCTGCATTGTTGCACGCTTGAAAGCTGCATGCTATGACATCGTCAGCGCATGTTAGCTCGTTCACAAATGCTTTGTGTCTTTGCTTATTCATAGACAAGTTTAGAACCATCCAAGAGGCATTATTTTAGTAAAGGTTTGTGTCTGGGCAACCGTGATTTGAATTTAAAAACAAGTTTTTAAAATATGAAAAATGTTCAAAAACATATTAAAATATAGTTTTAAATCTTTGTTAATTATTTGTTTAATATTATTTTTGTTGAGCTTTTAATGTAAGCTTTTAATGTTAGTAAAAAATATAGCTAAGTTAAAGTTTCTGATGAAATCAGTATCTGAAATTCCCACTGATCGCACCCGTATAAGATAATGCCCCTCATGCCCAATTGCCCCCATTTAACTTTCAAGAGAATCGCTCTTTTTGTTTGTTTGCTTGTGTATTTTTAATGTATTTGACTTTTTATTGCCTATCAAAAGTAAACAGTGAACGTTTTTCAACGAGTGTGAAGCACAAATTTTTTTGTCTTGGGATAGGTCCGAGGCCGTTGCGCCATTGTCGCTGCTTGTTGTGTTTTGTTTTTGTTGTTGTCATTGTAGCCGGGGCTGTTAATCAGTAAATTTTATTTTTAAAAATGTTATTAAACAATATTTGCTTTAGCAAAAGTCAGACAACCACACAGTGCAATCAACTTTTCAGCACTTGTAGAATCGTCAGACGCGACACACGAGGACTAAATCACAAACTTTTCTTTGTCTGAACTTTCTGTATTATTTCTTGATAATTTCGTTTATATGTTTCTGGGGAACTTTGATTTTGACGTAAGCTATAACTTGATATGAACTTTTGCATTTTTGACGATTAAGGGATTTTAAATAAAATAAAAAATTATAAAAAAAAATTTGAAAAATTGAATTTTAATTGTAAAGAAATTATTTTCAACATCTTAAAAAGAAATCAAATATGTAAGAGTTTTCTTAGCAAATAAATTAATTTTACTTTATGAAAAAGAGTTTCCTAGTAAAAATTCTATAGTGATATCATCAAAAATAATAAAAACATATCGGATTTCCCTATACAAAACTCATTAGTAGTTCTGCAGATCTTAAAATTACTTAACAGCTTTATTATAGGATATAATTTACATAAAATTTATTCAATCAGGTCTCTACAATTTTAAGTGTAGCGCCTTGAATGCCCAACATAGTCCATACCCGTACTCGTACTCGTATTCGTATTCGTATCTACAAATATATCGTACATATCTCTATGGTTTATACTGTACGGCGAGTTCAACGTTTTTTTTGTTATTTGCCAAATGAAAAAGTAAAAACAAATGTTTATCTTATAACGCACTGTGAGTTGAGTTCAGTGTGCGGTTCTGTGAAGGGGAGTGGATGCGGGGGCGGTACCGGCACCGGGAGGTAAGTAGGCAGAATGCGGTTCGCAAATAGGCTTTGCTTTTGGGCTTTACATTTTTATGAGCGCCATTTTTGAGTAAACTTTGTTATCAACGACTAAAACGACTAAAAAAAGTGTAGGAATAACTGCATAGAAGAAAAACTGCAGCACATTGTCATTTTTAGGCCGCAAAACTATTTGCTACCAGCAAATCGAGACGGACTGGATGGAGAAAGGGGTAAGGAAGGCTAATAAGAGGGTGGTGTAGAGGTGGTGCTAGGAGGGTGAGAAGGAGGGACGAGTTCAATCGCCTGACTCAAGGCGAATGTGGTTGAGTTTCCGTTTCTTCGGAGCTTATCAGCGAACCACTTGAAAAGTGCGACCAACCCGTCAGCCAAGTACAAAAAAAGTGCTAATTGTAGCACTCCCCATGTTTATCTCTCTCTCGGAAAGCATGTGCGTGTGTGTGTAGTGTGTGTTGCGTGCCGGTGTGTGTGTGTGTGGGTTCATGTGGTTTTCGTTATACGAAAATTACAATTCATGCGTGCCAGCAGACGCCAAAGTTTCAACAGAAATCAGTCAATCATAACCAAAAACGCAGCAGCAGAAGGTGGCAAAACAGCAGCATAGTTTCTGCAAGTACCCAGTAGGAATGCTGCTACAGAAAACTGCACTATCCCTCCGACTGTTCTTAATTACATCTTGTACTTTTTAAGGCATAGCCCCAGAAATATATAGAGCTTGCTTTATACAATTTGTAGATAAATCCCAGATATATTCTTATTTAAGATCCAAAGATTTAACTGACATAGCCCCAAAAATTCGTATTTAATTTCAGCTGCACATGAAATCAATTCCGACTGGGTACACTAATAATTCTGTAACCCTTTTCGCACCGCCCCCTTCTGCAACGCCCACACTTAAAGTGCGACTCCTTTTGGTCATGTTTGAGTGTGTATGTTGAGCTGTGTGTTGTCTGGCATGTTTTTTTTTTTTTTGCCTGTTTCTGCATGATTCTTCATGTTTGCGCTGTGCAAAGACAGCAAAGTCTCATCACATTTGCTCTTGCTGCCGTCTCTCATACCTGACCTACCTTGGCGCCCAGCCTATTTGCATTTGGGCGTACATTGACCACACGAACCTTTAGCCTATTCTCGTCCCCCTTCTCCCTTTTGGTTCCCCTTCTCTTACTCTTCCTCTACTTATCTCTTTTTTTGTGTATAGTGCTGCCAACTAATCATCACTTTGTTTTTGCGCTAATGACTCGCCGCGCATATTAACTGCCCCCTCTCGCTCTTGCTACCTCTAACTCTCTTCCTCTTCCTCTCTCCCTTTGGAGCTTGTAAACTTGCATTAAGTGCAGCTACAAAAAAAAAGTATGCATGAAAAAAGGAGTAGAAAAAACGTGTTCATAAAACGTTTTGGCATCCCAAATGTACCAAATGGATGTGAAAGAGTCGTCGCCGTCGTCGCTGACGTTGTCGTTGTCGTTGCTCTGTCCCTCGACATGCCATAAAAATTATGCATGAATGTATTTGCTTCATTTTACACATATTCACATGCACACTCTCACACTTGCTTGCATACTCATCATATTCACATTCCTGCCCAAATAAAAAGTTGCCCTCGACTAGCCCGAAAAAAAAGAGAAGCAAAAGAAAGAAAGCAAAGAAGAGTTACGAATGCAGCGGCGATGGCGGTGGCAGAGGCAGCGCTGCAACGTCGCATTTTTACGGCTCCATTCATGTGACGACGGAAGTGTCAAGTGGCTGTTGGCAACTCGTCGACGACAACCAACTCTCATCCTGCTCACCCTTGCTGCTTTCCTCTGCAGCGCTCTTGCTCCCTCTCCCACTCTTTCTCTTTCGTCCTTTTCGTCAACGTCGACTTCGCTGTTGGCGTTGCCGCTCTGCATCGAAAATGCCGTTATTGTTGCTAGTTGTCTAGAGCGCACCCTGCATAGTCACATCTCCCTTCCACCCACACACATGACACACACACACACACAGCTTGTCTACGTGCGTCTCTCCATTGGCGTCTGCCGTTGAGTGGCAAACTTTTTTTTTTATATATTTTTATTTCTACATATCGCACGGCTAAGGCTAAGTATGTGTTTCTGCTCCTTCTGCTCCCGTTTCTTCTTCTGCTTCTTCTTCTATAGCTACTCCGCTTTCTACTGCATTTGTGTGTGTTTTTTTTTGTATTTCGTACTTTGCGCCATTTTTATATGCCCTTCATTTAGGTAGCTTTTGTTCTTTTTTTGGGTACAGTTGTGTGTCTAGGGTTAAGTGACGATGACGATGACGATGACGACACGGCAAATGCTCGAATAAGTTGTTCAAATTTATTTACACGGCGATTCACTTGGATTTTAGTGGCGTTACCCATTTGGATTCTGCACGTAATGAAAGCAGTGAAACTTCATTTGAGTCTTAAGATTTGATTTGGAGCTGGGCAAATCTTTTTAAAACAAAATTGTTATTGACGTTTGTCTCAATTTTTAATAAACTAAATTCCCATAAGAACTGTAAGGTTTATGCAATTTTCTATAAAATTATTAAAATATGAATACTTTT
The DNA here is from genome assembly GCA_035046005.1 of Drosophila acutilabella. NCBI lineage: Eukaryota > Metazoa > Arthropoda > Insecta > Diptera > Drosophilidae > Drosophila > Drosophila acutilabella. The sequence continues at coordinate 193,519 of JAWNOK010000061.1, forward strand.
TTAGATTGCTTCAAATAGTTATCTAACTGTTTCAAACTTTAGAATTGGCATTTTTCAAAGTTTTAAAGTTTATAACCACAATGTTTTCCACTCAAAGCATCCTTTAGAAAGTTTAAATCAAGTTTCTTAAGTCTAGTTTATACCCCACTTAACTAACTGAAAGATATTTTGACTATGAGTGGAGAAAACACTTTGTTTCAATAAAAAATATCTTGAACTTTTCTAATATTCCTTAAGCCCTAACTGCCAAAAATCCCCTTAAATAGTAAATCGCCTAATAGTCTACTCAGCTAATTTCTGATCCAGCGACACTATTAAGCAAACTGCTCAGAGCGCTTCTAGCGACTGGATTACATGATTATGTGGCAGGAAATTGGTGGCATGACCCACAACGAGCCTCCGTTGCGTATGCTGTACAACCGACCACAGCTTTCACTTTCGAGCCAGTGAAACTTGGCTTGCCACAGGCAACAAGCCGCTCATCGTGCCCGTCGTTTCGGGCCACTTAATGGCCAGCTGTTGCACATTTCCATGGCATCTGTGCGTCTAATGAAATTCCGTTGCCAGCATGCTCGATGCCGCAATCCGTGCGGCGACCTTCGGCTCGAATTGCAGCACTTTTGGTCAAAAACAAAACGGCCCAAAAAAAACACTCTCACACACACACACACACACCGAGAAAAGCGTATCCCATTCATGGCCACAACTCGCATTTGATGTCCAACAGGCTGTTGGTGTGTCCGTCTGGCTGGCTGTCTGGCTGTCTGGCTTGCCTCTTCGTGTGGCTGCCACACAATGTGGCGGCTGTTATTTTTGGCATTGCAGCATCGGAACGTGCCACGGCCGGCAAACCAGGCGGCTGTGTATCTATGGCATTGGGACGACACAGAGTAAGAGAAGGTAGAGGAAACAGGGGAGCATGAGTTGGTGGAGTTTGTGGCATTGGCATTGGAAAAAAACTGTGCCACCAGGCAGCACCAGTTAACCGACTCCTCTTCCTTTTGTTGTTGTTTTGCTGTTCCTGCTGTATTTTTGGCATGTCGTCGTTGCGCATACGTAACGTGGTACGCTTGCATCGAAATACTACTATTTCTGTTGGTTTGATTTTTTTTTGTGTGGTTTATCTGGTGATTCATGTTGGCATCGTTAATGCGCTTAAGGGATTCTGCCTCGTATGGCTGTAATCACTACTAGGAATTATTGAGTCAGTTGGCAAATACTTCGAGTTCTAGTCGAATTATCACAGTTGCGTTTAATTGAGTTACCCTGTAAAAAATGGGTGGTAATGCATATAAGAGGTATATGCGGAGATTATGCAGGCAACAGTTTGGACTTGTTTTCTTTTATTTTATATTTTGTGTGTATAATTTTTTAAATGATTTTTAAATCTAGAGTTTAACACACCTTTCAATAAGTATAATCGCTTCCATTTCAATTCTTCTAAGTTGTTTAATTCAGTTTAAGTACATGATTTGTACAACTCGTTCCTATCACTACTTCAACTGGATTAAGCAATCTTTATATGCAGTGAAGTGACAATAAAATATATTAAAATATACAAGACTTCTGTTGATCGGGAGTTGAAGTATTATTAACACAAATCTTTGCCTTATGCTCCACATTAAAAAACAAATAAAAAAATGTTTACAACAAATTTATCTTACTTTTTTAACATTTACAGGGTTTCTTTTTGCCACTTTAATAGTGCGGTTTGAAATAAATTGACTTTTGTAATAATATTTAAACTAGTGGTCTTTTATAGTTTTTTAAATGAATATTTATGCTTTTAGTGAGATTTTAATTTTGTTGTTTAGGTGCTTGGTTTGTGGTTTTTTGGGGCTGGGGTGGTTATTTTATTTTTTTTTTGCATTTATGGTAAATTTATTATATATAAATTTTTATAGTCATCTCCATTTTCATATAACTTTAAGTTTACCAAAAAAAATCGTCTTCCTTTTACAAGTGTCTGTCTTTCAATCTGCTTATCGCTCTATCTGTTTCCTCGTCTGTTTCTCTATTCGTCTCGGTGTCTTTCCCGTTTGTCCGTTTGTCCGTTTATTCGATTGGCCGTAATGTAATATGCGTTTATGGCCAACGACTACTAGAAGAAGTTAGAGTACTTCCCATGGTTTGCTGCGCTCTTCTCTCTCCTTTCTCATCTCCCCTCTCTCACTCTCTGTCTTTCTTTCTATCGCTGTGTGTAGTCGTACGTTTTATTATGTTCTTCATCTGCTTTTCGCTCGTTTGCATATTAAAATTTCATATGCATTTTTTTGCTTTATTAATATCTAGCTGTTATTTTTTGTTGTCTGCCTTTCGGTTTGGGTTCGATTTGTTGCAGCTTCGCTGTTACTGCTGCTTCTGCCCCATCAAGTTGCACGTCGAAATTAAATTTCATTTTTTGTCTGCGTGTGTGTGTGTGTGTGTGTTGATATGCCAAATGAAACTGAGCTTGGCTGTCTGAGCTTACGAGGAAAGGAGTGGCAACTCTGGCAATTGCCAACTGCCATCTCAGTGCTGCTATCTGGCATCTCTTTTAATTTTTTTTTTTTGCTGAGCTGCGTTTGGGATACTCGTAGCTAAGCGCGATTTATTGAATTATTTGGCGAGCAGCTGCTTAACTCGATTTACTTGACGTCACGAGTGTTTATTTGTGTGTGTGTGTGAAAGTGTTTGCCAATTTACCCAGCTCCCTGCACTCCAGTCCTCGTAGTTACCCAGTTGGAAATTGTTTGTGTAGTATCTAAATTCTGTACATATTCTCGAGCGGAGCATACAAATAAATCAGTTTTTATTGTTATTTTAAATGTGATTATGATACAACCTATTAATAGAAAGTGCATACACCAGATTCTACTGTACTTCGTTAATATATATACAAATACATATACAATCATTTTCTTAATGGGATACGAAAACTAAGAATTACTTTTCATTGCGGGAATTTCTTTCTAGGCATCAGCAAGTTCTGAGCAGCAAAAACAACAGCGCAATCTCTATAAATTATCACAAAACTTTGAACTGTTAGCGGAACAGAACAGAGGGAAATTCTTACTGAGAACTTCCAGTTGAACAAGGGATGTAGAACATAAAATGAAAAATTCTGTACCCCAGCTGTACAGAATTTAGATACTACAGAATCAATTTCCAACTGGGGTCTGGCTCTCTTTCACTCTACCCTCGCTCTCTCCCTCTCTCTGGCATTAGTAATTTACTTTTGGCTCTGCTGCGTTTGACGACGTCATTGAAAATTAGACAAATTGATGGAGTCAAAATGGCAACAAAATAGAGAAAAATAATAATAAATAAAAAAAATATAATAACAAAGTGTTGTCCATGTGGACAGTGTGGAATCGCAATACAGTTGCGCTTTCAATTTGCAAGAACACACACACACGCGCACAGCAATACAAGTGCACAAAGGCATGTCATTTAAGTAGCCCCCAAACATACACACACACACACATGCTTGCACGCACATACTCACACCTATGACACACTCATGCATTAAAAGAGACATCTACGCTCTTTTTGGTTTTCTGCCTCTGTCGCTTCTTCTTCTTTTTCTGCTTCTGCTGCTTGTTGTGCACTGCGACGCATCGCCAGCTCGCTGCACATGTGTTAGTCAATGTATGTGTGTGTGTGACTGCGTGTGCTTGTATGTGTGAAGTTTATTCAACTAAACGAGCGGTTCATTGAACTTGGCCGAATGGCGAATATTCGGTTGTCGTAGGTTAGGGTGCCCATTGTGAAGTTGTGGCGAGTTAAGCACACAAACACACAAGCACACCCTCACACACACGGACACACAAAGATGACTAACTGACTGAATGACTGACTGACTGACTAGTGAATTGAGTGACGAAAAGTGCAATGGAAATGTATTCACACACAAACACACACACTATTATAAACACACTCTCACTCAATCACTCACACAGTCGCGCGTATCAAAAGTGCATAAAAAGCAATAAGTGTACACTTTATGACACTGAGGCAACTGCAGCGACGTTTGGGCAGCCTTAAATGTCAATCCCGCCCACTTCGTGGGCGTTTAATGTGTGTATCGGCGGGGTATGGGGTGTACATAGGTTGTGGCATTGATAAGAGTGTAAAAGCAATCGGTAAATTACATTTTCCAGTTATTATTATGTAAATCTATATAAATTTGTACATTATGCATGTTTATATTTGTATAGTTGCGGTAATAAGTGCGAGGGGAGTGGACAAGTGTTCGTGTAGGCGTATGCAGTGAAAGAAAACTGCTTGTTGGCCAAATTTTTTGGTCTCTGAAAATAATAGAAACAATAATTTTGTTATACCTATATCAGCTTAAATCTTCTGAGATAAACATAAACTGTACAATTTCTCTCAGATCTTCCATTGCTACTGATAGCAGAAAGCTGCTGCTGCAAGTTAACGATGAAGTTGTTGAGACATTTTTTTTCGTCAAAAAGCACTGCTAGCATATTTCAAATTGTGCCTAAATAATCGAAAATTTGCAACTGTTTGTTATCTTACGCTCTGTTGCATGGCTTGCAATGAGAACTCGTTGTTGTTGTTGCCCTTCAATTGTCACACACACACACACATACAAAAGTGTATGAAATGTGGCAAGCAAAGTCAACTTACCACAAAATCTACAAGTCGTTCGCCTCACGCGGTGGCATCTTGAGCCGCAGTTCAGTTGGTTTTTCATAGTAGACGAAATATGAGGCGCAACCAAAATGCAGCAACGTTAGACAAGGCTCTCCTTACACCCGCTCAGTCCCTCTCTTTTGCTATCTCTCTTTTTCACACACTGCCCCCTCTCGCATTTTGCATATGGGTAATTTGAGAACATTTGCGCTCTAACTGCAGGCGAAATGTGAAAAATAAAAGAAATGCTCAAAACGAAAAAAAGAAGAAATATGCACATACATGTATGCAATTTTTCTATGTGTCAGAGTTGCTAGAATTTCGTTGCCCAAAATAGCTAGTTTTTAAAAAAATCGTTTTTTTGATAGAAGTTATTTGAATTAATATAACAAAAATTTTAATATAATATTTCTAATAGCAAACGTTCTATAAGGTAAATTTATAATTACAATTTAACACTTTTTGAAATCGTTGAAGTTTCGACAAAGTTTTGGACTTTCAAATAATGTCTTTTAAAATATGCTTTGAAAAAATGAATAATTTATTAAATACTTGAAAAATTACATATAAAATTACATATAAAATTAATTTTATACAGATTTAATCACTTGGTAACCCTTATAAAAATTTGGTTATTTTTCGACAAGTTTTGGAAACTTTGAAAGTTTAAAATTTTTTTTAAAAACATTCAAAAATTTATCAACCGAATTCTAATTTTAAATGCAGATATTTTTGTCTAATTAAAACATGAATTATATAATATTTCTTTCAAAAAACGATTGAATTATAGCTTTATTTTTTAACTGCCAATTGGATAAAGGCAATATCTAGCTTTAAATTGGCTAAAACGTCAGGGCACAACACATGGCTTGAGCAGATGTGTCGCCTAGTCTGCTATCTAAGCACATACAGACATGTACAGACACGACGTACATTTGTTAGTACGTGTTTTCCGTATGGACTTTCAAAGGCCTAAACCGATGCGCCGCTTTTTCCAGCTAGTTTTTTTGTTGTTGTTGTAGTTGTTGTTGACTTTGAGGGCTTCATCATCTGCTTTTGGCCAGTCCGGCGGCTTGGCCAGGCCGACAACGAAAACTGACAAAGACGAGCCATTGAAGTGGCTTAGGTTTTGGTGTAGGCTCTGAGCCAACTTCAAACTAGACAAAAGTGACGACTACCAAGGGTAGGAGACAACAACAACAACAATAACAGTACCGACAACAACAACAACTGGCGGCTCATTTCAAGTTGACTTTATTTTCAACAGCGTCGCACCGAAACTTGATGAATTGGGAATTAATGCCTCTGACAAGCTTCTCTATTAACATATTTGCGCAGCTGTTGTTGTTTCTGGCTAAAACATCAAGTGTCACAAAGATTTAGCCAGGGCTTTAAAATAATATTGGCATGCCAAGAAAGTGGCACAATTTCTGGTATACATTGCAGCTCAAGACTTTAATACCTTTTTATAAATTTTAAATTAAGTTTAGTTGAGTTTTAGCAGCGCAGTTGGCTGATGTGTTTGCTACAGGGTAGCTGCTAGTCTCGCACGCTCTTTGTCGCTTAGTTTTCTTAGCTTTTTTGGGCATTTGATATCTTTTGTATGTTTTTATCATACAGCAAAAGCAAACTCACGCACACTAACACTCACTACACACACACAGCACGCACACACACACACACTCACATGTCTCCTGCTCCTGCTGCTTTACTCCCTTGAGCGTTGCAAAAAGGGTTCATTGCACTTTTTGCGCAGAATTTGTTGCCTATCCAGCCGAAGAACAAACGCAATGGACAGTGTGTGTTATTGTTGTTGTTGTTGCTCCGTTACTATTGTTGTGTTTGTTGTTGTTGTTTGCTGCTGCTGTTACTCTTGCTACTCTTTGGGTTTTTACTTCGTTGCTGTGCGCCTTTTTTCGTGTTTGGCGTCAACATTGGCAGCAGGTGTTTGACATTGCGTCAAAGCCATGTATGTTGTTGTTGTTGTTGTTGCCTCTCTTCTTCTACTTGTTGTTGCTGTTGCTGCGACTGGTTGCCTGGCTGACAGCCTGCCACAGGAAGCCATAGAGCATTTGCCAAGTTGGTTTTCATTGTTAACAAGCTTTCTGTTGTTGTAGGTCGCAAAAATTGTGAGCATGAGAATGAATCCCGCATGCGAATTCGACTACAACGAATACAAAAATCGAATACCAAATGAATACTACTACAAAAAAAAGTACGTCAACATTCATTCGCAGATGCCACATCCAATTAGGAGTTTGGAATTCAAATTGCTCTGCTAATTAGACAGTTCATAGCAGTTACAAATTGGTAATATGATCTGGCCAAATGTGAGTTCAGTAAAGCTATTTATTAGCCACTATACGCTATGAATGTCATTTGATTTTTGGCGGCTGACAACAGACTGATTAATTAAAAGAATCATTTTTTAATTTGCTTTTATTTTATAAACCATTTTATTACTTTCAAATAAAAATAAAATAAATTTATTAATATTAATTTGGAAATAATAATAAATAATTAGCAAAGGGTCTTTGTTTTTCCAATAGTTTAGTAACTATTTTTAAAATTAGTTTTAATATTTAATTACTATATTTAAAAATAAATTAATTCCTTAGATTTATTCAAGCTAAAGTCTTTATATTAATGTAAAATGTTTTACTCTTGTTGGCTAAAATATAAATTAGTTTATTCATAAATTTATGTGAATATTGCTATATGAAAGTATAAATTAATTAATTAAAAATTTTATTAATAAATAAATTGTGATTTGATTCACTTAAACTGTGTAGTTATGGCAAATCATTAGTTCTGTACTATTTTCCCTATTTTATCTCATTACTTTTGTGCTCTGTACGAAAATTTAAATATATCTAAGCTTAGCAACTCTTTAGTTGCCATTTATTTATTATCTATAAACATTTCAAGTTTTTGCAGTTTATTTTTATCAAGAGTATATTGCCCTAAGCCCAGTTAGTAGCTGGCTCATTAACGTGCTTACTAACGGTGGCACTTCAAAGGCCTAATCATAAATTTACGCTCAAATAAATGCAGAACTGACCAATGAAGCCAAACAAAGACAGACTGAAAGACCGGCAACTAAATCAAATAAAACTTCAGTTCAAACTGAAGCGTAAAGTGCTTGAAAAATGGATTGCAAAATGTTCTCGATGCGTTCGATATTAACTAAAATAAATATCTCTTCTATATAAATTTCTTTTTTTTTTTTTGCTTTTTAGCCTTTTTGCTTGGCAATTGAAGTGCATATCCATTTTGTAACTAATTTCCAGGCAGTATTTTCCTCAGTTTCCCCGACACTTTTTGCTGCCAATTTGCTGCCATTTTGCCCAACAGCTGCAATTGATGGCAAATATTGCGTATACGCAATGTGTGCCCTTTCTCCCTTTACCTAGGCCACTTTTATAAGCTGCACTAAGAGTTTAGCTCGGTTTTTGCTGTTTCGCCTTTTTTTCCACTCACACCAATGCTTGTATAGCACTGCCACCCGCCACTCCCCTGACCTATGCAATTTTTCTAAACAACGTCTGCAGGCTGAATGTGCAAACGCATAAAAGGATATTGATCTGCCCCTTACCAGCAAAAGTCGACCACTACGCATCAGCCGAAGGACCAATGCATGCCGCAAAACTTTTTTCCCCCCACAGTTTTAGCCATTTTTGCAGTGAGGTTTTTTTTTTGTGAGGGGTGTGTGCTGTAAGACAGGAAGACAGCGCCATAGAAGGCCTCGAAATTGGCGTACAATTTACCCTCAAACATAGCTGTGTATATAAAGCTATATATACCACATTTATATAGTTATCTTGCTTGGTTTGAGTGTATATACATATATTTACTTACGCACATTTTGCCCGCATGCGTGTTCTCTGCTCTTATCCAACATTTAATTTTATAATTTTATTTGTCATTCATTTCAGGTCTTTAGCTTTTAAATTGCATTTAAAAAGCTAGCTTTGCCTTTTTAAAACTGCTTTTGCTTCTTTTGTTTGGCCTTTGGCCTTTTGGCCATTTCCTGTCGCCCAAAAACGTTGAGTGAAAATTCATTTCCCATGCGCACGACAAAGCCATGTCTGGGCCTCTTTGCATTTTCATTTTGTTCCAAACGAAAACTAAAAAAACATTTGAAAAAAAAAAAACACGAAAAATATAAAAAAAACGAAGGACTTGCATTGATAATTAAGCAGAGTTGACAGGAACAGAAGCTAAGGTGAATTGTTAGCCATGAAAAGCGGCTAAAAAAGTGCTCTATGCAGCTGAAAAAAAGTTATCATTTATGGCTTAAAGTAAATGTTGGGAGGAGTTAACAAAAGATTTGAGTTGGTTATGATTTTGGCAGTGAATTCTAAGAGCCATGAGCTGCAAGTGATGAAGGTCTTTAAAATAATTCAATAAATTGGTTTAATTTAAGTTAAAATTGGGAAAGAATAGTAAACTAAAACCAAGATAGGGAATAAACTATGATTAATTGCTAAAATGTTAGAACTGTTCAGTGACCTGTTAAAAAAGTATATAATTGGAAATAATTTTAATTTTGGGTTTGTGCAATATTTGACACAAGTATTAATTAAAAAATTCAATAAGGACTAGCTAAAAACTTGTCAAAATGGGTACTGAAAAGTTAGTATGCTTTAAAGAATTTTTTTTTAAATTATTTGAATACCTAGACAATTTATTAAAACCGACGGTTAAGTTTCTATCCATCCCAATTAACAACAATTACCTCATTACAATTTAATTACCATTAAAAAGAAGTGCATTAACTATTCGTTGTTAAATGCATTAAAAAATTCCCTAAGCCATTTAACTTGTAGCGTGTGACGAATTTTCAAATTATTTGTTTTAGTCGCTGGCTATAAATTTGAGCTGTTTTCGTGTTGGCCATTTTCTACGTAGTCGTGTTTTAGCCTTTGCATAAACCAACAAAAAATTAGAAAAAAAAGAGAGTTACCGGCTAAAACGATAGGATAAGTTAAAACTGGCCCGTTAAGTCGCTCAAACATCTAAACGAAGCAACGACAAATTTATGATAATTTACAATGCAAAAAAAAAAGAGAAAAAGAAAATCTAACACTGAAAAAAGAGAATAACAAATAAGAAATGAGAGTAGAAAATGTCTCGTATTCGCCGTTTATTCCCTGGGACCATAGAATGACATTTTAGTAGTACATCGTCTATTATTGCCTCGAAACATGCTCTTTTGTTGTTCTGTCGAAACATTCTCATGGCCCCCCGCAGGCGGCACGCCCCTCCCCCCTCACTCCAACTGTTCCCAATGTCTGGCTGTTTTGTTGGAAAAATTATGACCGCCAGCATATTGCAAATTATATTTAATTAACGTTGCATTTCGAGTACAAGTTTCCAACTTCTTTTGTTACTCTCTGCACTTTTTTGTTGTTGTTTTTCTATTTTTTTGCTCTTTCTCTGTTTCAAACAAATTTCAATTGCATTTTTAATTAGATGTCCATTGGTTTTTGTGGCCCTCTTTGTTTCGACCAGATACCATTTAGCCACTTTTGGAATATTCATAGCAAAAATAGTCAGAAATGTGTTTGCCATGCTAAACTAGCTGCATTTTTGCATGCAAAGTGTTTTCACTGTGTAGCAGCAAATAAATCGACCTAAAATACAGGGTCTACTTAGGGTGGGATTCTAAAAATTACAGTAAAAACTTTAATAGATACAGTTCTTTAATTTAAAACAAATTATTCTTTTATAAATAGCTAGTAAAATGTCTAATTTCAAAGCAAACTGTCTAAACTGTTATGTGTCTAACTTTCAATATAGCCATTTTCGATGCAAAACAGCTGGAGATAGAAAGAGTTAGCAAGAAATAGAGTGAGAAGGAGGGTGAGACAGCCAAGTACAGATACAATCGCCAACTAAGATACTTGATCATATATTTTATGTTCCTCTCAACGCCGAACAGTTTAAAGACATCATTAGGCCGAGTGCCAGACTAGTTTGTCTCGCGTCTTCAAACTTCTACCACCACTTCTACTGCTACTTGGTTTTTTGTTATTGTTAAGTTGGCTTTACATCTTTTGGGCCAAATATGGCCTTTGCTTGGCTACCATAAATTTGGGAGCTGCCTTTTAAACAATTCAAAACGATTGGTAAATGAAGAAGCTTGCTGCACATATTTTAGCCAACTTTTAAAATATGTTGCCATTTGCCAATTGGCCAAGTCAGCTGCCGCTGAGACATTGATGGCCATGCCAGTCGTAGTCTTAGTCTTAGTCTGAGTCTGTGTCGTCGTCGTCGCTGCCTCTGATGTTGCACAAACGAAGCAAACGAAACGAAATGGAATGGTTACAAAAAAGTGGTTTTCTATATATTTTTCTAAAATCAAAAAGTCCAGTTTTTTGTTCATCAACGGCTGGCTTGCAGTGGCCAAAGTTGTCGCCGGGTTTGTGCTAGCTCGACTGCAGCCAATGTCATTAACTTGGCCAAGCAAAGCGACGCCTGCAAAGCTCCATGTGCGCGCTGACATGGCAACATGAAGCGATTTGAGCATTAATGTTCAAGCCAACTTACAACTTTTTCTGGCTAAAAGTTACAGGCAGCTGTGGAGTCTTGAGTTTTGTCTGCTGCTACTGCTTCTAATTTTGTCAAAGTGCAAAAAAAGTGCGTGTGCAATTATAAAATGCATTTCACTGCCCACAGAGAACGACAGAGAGAGCGAGAGAGAGAGGTAGATAGAGAGAGATAGCAGGCATGACTTTGATTTTGTGTCGCCAAATTGCCAAGTTGCCTGTTGACCAAAAGGAAGAGGTTCATTAAAAGAGTATTTCTGCGCTGATTTTGCCACACATTTTTTGATTGCCCCCGGGCAGTAGCTGCAACTGCAACTGGCCTGAGACTTGCCACAATCGATCGTTGTTGCTCTTGTAATGCGAAAACTGCAGCAACAAAATACAGCAAAAAAATTGCATCTACAAAATGATCATTACCCCTATAGGTACTGCAGCTGGGCCTCTTCCCCCTCCTCTCTCTCTCTCTCTCTCTCTCTCTCGCTATCTGCCTCTTTGATCGCTGTCTTCCAATCTTCCAACTTGGCCAAGACATTGAACTGCTGTTGACTTGTAAACGCTTCCAAATATTTTTTCGCAATAACTTGACTGATTGACACTCAGGAAATGTCCAGCAATTTGATTGGCTTTTATGCGTTGTGCCTTTTTGCCGCCTTTTGAGTGTTAGACAAAATGAAATTTACATATTTGTTCATTGCATAATTAGAATTCATAGACATGTGCCACAACAACAACAAAAACAACAACAACTACAACAACAACAGCTTAATCGTTGTTGCATTTTGTCGTTCTGCGATTTAACTTGTGACGAGGTTCATTGACGCGTCCCAAAGAACAGGAATCAAAACGAAATAAGCCAAAAATAGCTAAATATACATAATAAAAACCAGTTAAGCAAAAATGCACGAAACCCACTGCCAGAAAGAGACAGCAAGAGGTTACAGCAGTGCGAGAGAGACAGCACTGAGAGACACTCAAGAAATTTTCATAATTTTTGCAGTTTATAGAACATTCAAAAATAGCAGCAAAAAATTTACAATGAGACATGAAAACAACACAAACTTTGGCTAGGTAAATACCCTGTAAATAAGGCTATTACTAGGGAGTTATATCTCTTTTAAATTAAACTGGTATTAAAATTCTTCGACCATATTTTTTTAAATTATTTACAAAATGATTTATTTTCCTTAAGTTTATAGAAGTTTATTGCAAGTATATACCCTATAAATGGTATGATCTATGCACTGCGAAGCATCATTAATCATTTCAAATTTGTGTTCATTGGTTGGGCAGACTACGTACCTAGTTAATAGTCTATTATTCTAGTTAAATACCCAGTAAATGCAGCTTGCAAAATTCTGTTACAAACGCAGCTGTCTACTTCTTAATAGCTACCCTGTAAAAGCCGCCTTAGAGTCAATGTTATGCATTATCCTAGTAAAATGTTATTTCTATGTTGGGCTGTCAATTAGACGCTTCAATTATGTGTGCTTTTAGCCTGTACTAATACCCTGTAACTGCTGTCTTTGAACTTCTACAGCGTTTCTATTAAAGTCTTCTTTTCTTTCTTAGCTGATATACCCTTTAGTCTAGCTGTAAGGAGCATTAATCGTCGCTAGGTTCGTTGGCCGCCTTCAAGGCTATCACAATTCCTTCAGTTTTTGTGGCTCTTTTTTAGTTGTTGTTGTTGCTGTTGTTGTCTTCATTCGCTTACATGTTTTTGCCAAGGGCCCAAATCTCTTCGCCAAATTATGAGTGTGCATTTGACTGTGTGTGTGTGTGTAGTTGTGTGTGGTCTAGGCTAATTAGCCGCTAGCCTGGTCCATTGAAAGCGCATTTGATGCTGGCACACATTCCATTCAATTTCATTGATGTAATCGTTGCTTCAGTTGCAGTTGCAAACATGGCTCATTCATGCCACATCTGCGTCTGCCTCTCTCTTTGCCTCTGCCTCATTGTGTGGCTCGGTAGCTGCTCGCGCATTTGGCTACTTCAGTTGCCAAGTTGCCAGTTTGGGACACACCTTCTGCAACGCCACGCTAATCACGACGATGATGACGACGACGATGGCGAGGTAAACGACGAGTGCAGCCAGCGCCGGCAGCGCGTGGATAAATCAAAATGTTGGCCAGACGAGCTGCACAATCACCCAGCCCGCCCCGCCTCTTTACTCCCTCCTCCGCCTTCGCCCCGAAAACAGATACAGCATAATCCGCGGCACAAAGCCAAAGCCAAAGAAAGTGCCGCACATGAGTCTTAACTTGGCTTAGTTTGGGTTGGCTTGGGTTGCCTCTTTGGCTGCCACATTGCAGCCTGCCTGGCTGAGGCTGACTCTGCCTCTTTGGTACACTTGCACTATGGAAAAAGGTACACAATTTTGGCATAAAAAACATTTTTTAAATCCTTTATAAATAGTAAGTAAATATAACTATAAACGCTGTGCCTGAAAATGTTCATGGCAATGTAGTAAATTTTTTTTCGTAGTGCCTAAAAATGTTCGCTTTTGACCCACTGTGACTTGGCTGATCCTCTTGTGCCTAAGACAAACGCAAACGTTAGCTCTTTAGTCGTATCTTTCACTTTGATTGTGGGTCTCTGTACACCGTTCTTCAGCCTCCGTGCTGCAGTCGGTGGCTCTGCACTGACGGTGGCTCGTGTGGCTCGTGTTATATGTTGTTAGTGTTTCAAGTCTTAGCCGTTTAGCTTGCGGCCACAACGTGCAGCACTATTTTTTTCTGCTGCTTCTTTTTTATTTTCTTCAAGTTGTTGTTGTTGCCACTTGGCTACTGTTTGTTTACACATGTATCTATAACTCAATCACCGCGACTCTTGTTTTTTTGATGGCTTACAGCATTTGGGCCAAATTTGACCTATAACACGCGAAGCTAATGCAGCTGTTTGCCCTGAAGTTGCAGTGGAATATAACAGCAATGCTTGGAATGTGCAGCTACAAAAACAAATGAAAACCAGTAGAAAATGTCATGTCCATAGTTGTGCGTAAGTTCTAATGAAAACCTAATTACAAAATCAGCCAATACTCTCAAGACTCGCACATAATTAAGGCGCACACTTGGCGTCTTCTGTCCCCAACTCCCAATTCCAACTCCCGACTCCCGACACTGACTCCAAGTGCAACTCCATCTGCGTCTCTCCATGAAAAACGCATTTAAAAGCCACATTAATGACGAGCAAGAAGCAGCAGTAGCAGCAGCAGCAGCAGAAGACGAAGACGATCAACCACTTTGGTAAAATAGGAAATTGCTTTGCTGCTTTCGTTTGAGCATTTGGCTGACTCTTCTTATTATTTTATTCTCTGTCTTTTTTTGTTTTCGTCCATCATCAGACAAGATCAACGCCAGTTGTCCACTCTTTTGTTGTTGTTGTTGTTGTTGTCTTTGCTGTGATTCCACATTCACATTCACATCGAGAGCCACACAAAAACGGCTGCAACTGCAAAGCGTTTTCAGCATTTTTAGTTAATTTACCAGGAAAAACATTTGAAATTCTTAAAAAAAAAAGCAAAGTCGTTGCAACTAGCTGCTGGCAGAGTCTAGAAAAAAAAACGTAGCATTGCATTTAAGGGGCTGCAACACGCCCACTTATACTCTATTATCGGCCAAGTTAAGCTGAGAAATGCCATTACAAATATTTGTTGCATTCGCTATAAAAATTTTGGATTTTTTCTTGGCTTACTAAGCTTTGTTAATAACTAAAATTGCTCTGAAAATTGCTAACAAAAGAAGGGAAAGGGTATATGGATTGTTTGATAACGCAAATTTTTTTTAAAATTACTTATTGTTTAAATATCGATACTGACTAAAGCTACAAATACTCCAAATTGAATTTTTATTTAAATATAATTTTTAATCGAGTAAATTGGTCACTACAATTTAATCACCAATAAATACATAATTTTTGTAATTTGTTTGCCGCTGAAGTATTTAACTATAGCATTTAAATAGTTTTTCAATAATATAAAAAGTTTTTAAAACTGTAAATAAATCCCAAACTATTTTTAACTTAAATTTTAAAATGATTTTTGGGCTTTAATTAATTAATTTTAATGACTTAGTTTTAATTTCCGTTCAAGTTTCTACTTTATTGGTAAATTTTGTGTATTCTTTAATGATCAGTTTTATAGAGCATATAGTTTTCGTTTATATTGACTTGGCTTTTCCTAGTTTTCCACTTTGGTCTACGCAGCCGCCACCGTCGCGACGCGCTGTCGCTGCCTCAGTCGTCGTCGTCGTCGCCGTCGCTGCTGCATAGACTAAAAATCGCATTCGATCATTTATGGGATTTTATTTGGCGCGTCAGCAAATGTTGCTAAGCAATTTATTTATGACATTTTTTGCTAGCATTCGACGGCCGCTGTCCAATGCTTGCAGCTTGCAGCGCGCAGTGGCAAGATTCGTGCAACAATTTCTGTGTTGCGTATGAGCAGAAGAGGCAAGCAGATAGCAGCCAGAGGACAGAGGACAGACGCACTGGAAATAGTTACAAAGTCAAAGCCAAGTTCCATATTCATCAGTTGCAACACTCTTCATTCTTGGTGTTGCTTGTTCGTTTGGCTTGTCTTGTAATTTTTCGATGTTGTTTCTTGTTGCTGTTGTTGTTGTTGTGTTTCTATCGAAACCCAAACTGGATTTGAGTCTTAAATGATTCGCTCGATCTCAGCGGACAACGCAACGCATCGTGTTAGTGGCAGTTGCAATTGCAATTGCTGTTGATTTTACCATTGCATTTTAATTAAGTGCATTTTAATGAGACATCCATTCCCTGTACTTGCCAAAGCTGTTGTCTCTATGCATTTTTAACTAGATTCTAAAGTTTTTTCGAACTGGGAACTCACATTGAAACTGCCCTCTCCAATTCACTTTTCTGCAATCCTTTTCACCTGTCTCTAATTAATCAAAACATTAGCTAATGTTTAAGCTTATTTAAATTAGTCTTCAACGTTTGCGGTCTTTACGTAAATTGTGGTTTTCCACATTCAAATACAAATAGTAATAATGGAAAAAAATGAAATGTTATATACAAATAAAATGTCAGTAAAATTGTCAGTCTAATTTGATTTGACTGCCCGTTTCCACATATTTGCGACCCTCTCAATACTGGGAGCCAAAGAGGAAAGGATAATGGCTTCAAGAGCATGCTGGTCGAGTTTACTCTATCGCCCAAGGCTGACATGTAACTGTTGGGCTATATTAGTTTTAATAGGCAGTTTGTTACTTCATTTAGAGAATTTTATTGCTAATGCTAATGCAAATGCTAATGCCAATGCTAATGTTAATGCCAATGATAATGCTAATGCTTAAGCTAATGACAATGCTAATGCTAAAGCCAATGATAATGCTAATGCTAATGATAATGCTAATGCTAATGCTAATGCTAATGCTAATGCTAATGCTAATGCTAATGCTAATGCTAAAGGTAGCGCTAAAGCTAAAACTAATGCCAATGCTAATGCAAATGCTAATGCTAAAGCTAATGACAATGCTAATGCTAATGCTAATGCTAATGCTAATGCTAATGCTAATGCTAATGCTAATGCTAATGCTAATGCTAATGCTAATGCTTATGCTAAAGCTAATGCTAATGCTAATGCTAATGCAAATGTTAATGCTAATGCTAATGCTAATGCTAATGCTAATTACCACAAATGTTATTATTAATGTGCAAACTAATTAAAATACTAATGCTAATAATAAAATGATATGCTTATTCATTACAGCGCATTTATTAGGCACTGCAAGCCCTTTGCATACCTTTCTCTACTTCTGAAATAACATTTTCCAACGTCAATTTTTTTTCATTTTTCAAATTACGCAATTTTCATTAGTTTGCTGCATTTGCAGGCAGAAAATTAAGAGCTCGTCCACTTTACTCCTGACTCCCACCACTTCCCCACTGCCCTCGGTGCCCCTTTCGCCCCACGAACGTCCAGTTGGCAATGCAAAGTGCGTAGCTGCAGGATACCACGCACGAAGTGAGTGCCAGGACGACCCTTGCAGTCTGTTGTTGTAGTAAATGTATTTGTGCGGTTTTCAATCCTTTTTCCCCATTTTATTTTTTCTGTCTATGCAGAGTGTATGTTGTTTTTGTATTTTATGCGCAAATAATTGTGAATCTCTTCTATTTTCATTTATTTTTTTTTTGTATATACAAATACACATATATTTTTTGCATGCTGCAAGCAGGTTATTGTTTGGTTTGGTTTTTATTTTTTATTTTTAATTAAAAGCGGAAGTAAATGCAGGGGATGCCTGACTGCTTGGTTGACTTGTCAAGTGCATGCGTGAGCCTGTCATTTGAGTGTATGCGTGTGCGTATGAGTGTGTGTGTGTGTGTGTGTGTATACACTTTGGCCATATTGTAGTGTTTTGCTAACAATGCAATTTTCAGCGCATTGTTGCCGCTGCAGAAACTCCCTTTTGACGGACGCACATCAAATCAAATCCTCAGTTTTGCCTGCAATGAAATGTCAAATGCGTTCCCATTCCACATATACCCTCTCCACCCCCTAAACCGTGTAAACAGTGTAAAGCACAACGGATATGGATACGGATATATGTGGCTGATACAACTGACTCTCGCTTCGCTGTCTCTGATAGAAACGGCTGCTTAGAGATGCGTCCCCGCCACGCACAAACTAAACCAAACTCAACAACAATAAAAACATGGCAACAATTCAAAACTGAAGAGTTTTTCAAATAACGAAAAAAAAGAGGAAAAAAAACCTAAACGGAAAACGAGGCAAAAAAAGGGAGGCATGAAAAAAAAATCGAGAAAATTAAAACAAAACAAACACAACACAAACGGAATGCAATGCAACGAACGCATCATCCTCGGAAAAACAGTGGCATCCTCATCAGCCTCAGCCTTTGACTCTGTTTCTCTGCCCCTTCTCTCTCTCTCTTTCTACTTCCTCTTTCCCTTGCTCTGTGCCACGCATGAGGAGATTTTGGTTTGGCTTTTGATTGACGAACTTGGATTGTTCGTGTTGTTGTTGTTGCTACTGTACTGTCCTGACTAACTGACTACTCGACGATCCGCTTTTCACTCAAACTCATCAACGTCAACGACGCATTCAAATCGTTTTGATGGACTGCCGCAGCTCCCACACTGCCACTACCACTCTCAACTACACTGACAGAAAAGTAGAACATGTTCCAAACAAAAGAGTTCTTAACTTAACTTTCTTCACTAGTCACAGCTACTTTTAAGAACTTTTAATAAGATCAAACTTATAAAAACCTTTTGTACTTTTCTTTCAGTGTACCGTTATCCCCGCACAGCTGCTGCTTCTGCACGCAGTGCATCCTGGCACAAAAAAAAGCAAAAGAATATTTGTATTTTACGCAATTTTTACTGGTTTACTGGTGACTGGTTTGCCAGTTGGCCCGCTTGCTGTTGCCTGATTTGAAAACCGATTTGCTACATTGTTCATGTCAGTCAGCGCATTGTTTATTAACATTAATGCAGGGGAGTGAGAGTCTAAGGACTAAGATACATGTTTGAACTGTCATTGTCTTTGCCAGCAGATTGCAAAAAGTTAGTGCGACAATTATTGTGGCATTAAAATATGTATATTGTATGGCATATACGCAAAAATCCATTGCACTAATGAAACGAATGCCTTTTGGATTAGGCATTGAGCATTTGTGTGTGTTAAGTGCTTAATCACTTTGCAG
Source organism: Drosophila acutilabella (assembly GCA_035046005.1). Lineage (NCBI taxonomy): Eukaryota > Metazoa > Arthropoda > Insecta > Diptera > Drosophilidae > Drosophila > Drosophila acutilabella. Next base: position 212,399 of record JAWNOK010000061.1, read on the forward strand.
ATTTGCAACAAATTGTTATGAAAGTATTATCTGCATTTTATTATGTATACGCAGTGCTGGCCATTTTGTTATTCATTCACTTCTAACTTGAGCGTGCAGCAGGGCGCATAAATCGCTCAACGATTTCCACTGCAACGCCTTTTCACAGTTAATTTGCCATAAAATATGCTAGCAACAACAGCCAGAACCACAGCAATAACAACAACAACAAGAAGAACTCAAACGAGCGCCTGCAGCTGATGCTGAAATGAAACCTCGTCTCCGTTGTCGCAATTAAATTAGCAGGCATCCCGAGCCAAGTGAAAAGGGCTCTGCTGGCCATAAACTGTTGCCAAAAACTTTTAAGCTGCTGTTGAGTTCACTCTGCATACCCCCCTCTCCACGCCCCTGCTGCTTGTAAACTTGGGGCACACAAAACGAGAAACTGTTTTCACACCGCAAAGTTGTTGGGCCAACTTTTTGAGCAGCTTGTCGTGTTTGCTTTTTTGGCAGATTTCCTCACATAATCTGGCATGTAAATGATATAGCCGCAAAGTTGTGCGTACTTTGCTGCCTTCTTTCCACTTGTTGCCAACGACAACTTGTTGCCAAAATGAAAGACTAGAATAGACAGTTCCACTTTAGGTTTTGAAGTGTTGACTTGATCACATTTGTGGTTTGCCATACCGAAAGGTTAATTAAGTCGAGAGGGCGAGAGAGAGAGGGGGGAATTCTTTAGCCTATTCTACCAAATAGACAAGAACTGAAAGGTTTCCACTGGGAATGTGGTAAATAACTGAAGCCAAATCAGTTCAGCTGCGCTGCATCTTAAGCTAAATTGTTAGTGTATCTGGTTTCCACAACAGCTAGGGAAAGTATTTGTTGTATGGAAAATTTTGATGCTTTTTAAGAAAATCTATAAAGTTTGTGTATTGTCTTACAAAGCTTAAAAGAAACTGCAGTTTGATTTCTCTTTTTTCTGAGCTTCAGCTGCTTTTCTAAGGTGCACAATAAGTCTTATAGATTACCCATATTTAAACTAAACAATATTGTTAAAATACGCTCAATCGAAAGCTTTTAATAATTTCAGTTCCGCGTCTCTCTTTTGTTCTTCTTCGTCTACACTTTGTCTTGATTTTCTTCGCCTTTTGTCTCCGCTTGCTTTAATAGCCGAAGTACCTTGTAGACTCACATCAGTTGTTGTTAAAAACTAAACCGACGAGCATCGAGATACTGTGTAACTGAGTATGATGACGTGCTCATTAAAGCTGCTCGTTCTGGCCACGTTAATGGCCCTGTGTCTGACGGATACGGCAGTGATTGAGCCCAGCTTGTACAGTCCCGAGGATAATGTCCAAATATTGAACAACGATACACTCGAACAGCAGCTACTAAATTCAAGCCAATGCAGTTTTGTGCAATTCATTAACTATTTCTGCGGTGATTGTCGACGCTTTGCGGCCACTTTTAAACAGATTTCCTGGAAACTCTACGACTGGCGACGTGTGCTCTCCGTCTATGTGGTCGATTGTGCACAGGAGCGCAACGTGCAGATCTGTCGGAACTACGACATCAGACAGACGCCAACTTTGCGCATCTTTCCGCCATATTTTCAAAGCAACCCGCAGGAAATTGGCTATGAAATCAAGACACTTAAACCGAGTGGTATTTATGATGAACTTGCTGAATTTATATCAAAATGGACGTATACGCAGCGTGGACAGCCCAATTTTGCAGCAGTTACATCAATGGAGAATTTGTTTACAGCCGGCAAAGATTTCATAGAAGATTGCAGCTTTTTGGCATATACAGTCATGGTCTATCAGCCAGCACATACAACAATTGGCCGAGATGTGCTGCTGGAGCTGTTAACTTGGCCAATTGTAGCGGTGCGTATACTATACGATCGTCAGCTGTTTGACAACTTTGGTCTAAATCAACTACAAGACAAATTGGCTATCATGGATTGTGTGGGTAATGTGTTGGCCTTGCAACCGACGGCAGATACCAAAGAATCGTATGTGGCAAGTGTTGTACAATTTCTGCAAGCCGCGGGATTCAGCGCTGAGCCACCGCTGCCCACAACACCAGCGCCGAGTGTAAGTAAATATTTTATGGATGAGGAACAGCAGGCCATCATTTCCACAGTGCTACAGGGACAACCGAAAGTATATCGCGCTGATTTGGAACAGGCAATCGACAAATTGCTGCACATCGAATTGCCCAAGGTGCGCACATTTCGCGGTGACAATTTGTTGGCGTTACAGCAGCTGCTCAACGTCTTACGTCTGCATAATCCATTAAATGCTAGCGGAAAACTGCTGATAGATCGGTTATACAACTATGTACAGACCATTGAGGGGGAGTTGAGTGGCGCTGCCTTTCAGCTGCAGGTGGAGAATCAGCAGCGCAAGTTACCCAAAGTATTCAAATCACAGCGTTATGTGGGCTGCATTGGATCAGGTCCATTTCTGCGTGGATTCACCTGTTCGCTCTGGACTTTATTTCATTATCTCACCGTTGAATCGGCTAGATTAAAGTTACTGCCAGCTGGCTCAGTCTTGACTGCTGTGCATGGCTTTGTGCAACACTTTTTTGGCTGCAAGGATTGTGTGCAACATTTTCTGGAGATGTCGCAGCGTCGACAGATCTTCGCTGTGAAACGACACGACGAGGAAATACTTTGGCTGTGGCAGGCACACAATGAGGTGAATCAACGCATCGCTGGTGACTCCACTGAGGATCCCATATTCCCCAAGCAGCAGTATCCCACGGCGATGCTTTGTAGCAAGTGCCAGAGCACCAACTGGAATCTGTCGGAAGTCTTGAGTTTTCTCAAAAATGTTTACAATCGCAGGAACTTGAGTAGCTATGGTCTACCTACGCCCATAGGATATGATTAAAGTAGTTTATTTAATGTGTGTATTAAACATTTATCGTACAATTGTTTGTCAACTGTCAAATGCTAATTGCTTAAAATTGCTAAATTAAACGTTCGATTCAAATTAAATGCAGTTCAAAGTAACGCAATGTGTGCGGCAGTTATGTAAGTGCGTAACTTACATGGGCGTTGTCAAGGGGGTGTGTAGGGGGTAGGGGGGTTAGGTGTATCTAGCTTAGGGTTGATTGCGTAAGCCACTCACACACACACACACACACACACACTCGCACACACCCACATGTTAAATGGCACATCAATTATTAATAGAACATTTTTGCAAAATATCTACGCACTAATTTGTGTAAAGTAATCGATGTGGTGGAAAAATTTTCACGCATGCACACATGGGGTGACTTGCAAACTTGCAACGCCTTGTGGCAGTTGTGGTAAGGGTGTAGTGGGAGCTGGGGATACTATTCTGTTTTGGGGGCATGGCTTGCCCTTTTGTACGGTAGCTTAAAATTGTGCTGTAAACTCTGCGGGGTCAACTTTTGCCGTATGTACGGCTAGAAAAGCGGGTATAGTTGAGTACAACAGGCACTGAAGATACTCTGTAGTAATACATACGGCTTGTGGAGTAGTGAAGAAGTGTATAGGGAAAAAAACTCTTCTAAAATCGTTTATTTTTGGCATAACTTGTTTGTGTCTTTGTAGATTTTGGTAAAGCTTACAGTGTTGCTTAACAATACTGAACTCTAGACAAATAATTAGTCGAGAAATAATGACTCTTCTTTAGCTTGACAAATGTGGTTAAAGGGTTAGTGTCTTGCAGAGGTTAAAATATTCTGGTAATACTTGTAACTAGACTTAGACTTTGTATCTAGTATGGTGCAACTAAGTCTAACAATCCCAGAGATCCTATCGTTTAAGCCCCTGCTCCCAGGGTATACAAATTTTGTAGAGGATTAGCCACACCTCCAACAGCCCACAGTTTACTTTATTCAACACATATCACCCTTCTGCACTGGGCATGTTAATGATGAGGTTTATGTAAAATTTATAATATGTAATAAGCATGTATAAATAAAAGAAGCAACTTGCTTTGCTGTTGTTGTTGTTCTTGTTGTGGTCGTTTTCAGTGTTTATTGATATTTTTCAAACACATACTGAACTCACACCTGCACTGACGCACACACACACGCACACAACCATACCCATTTTAGTGTAGCATACGCGTGAGGGGTTAAAATGGTTGCCACACGCGTGATTTGTACACAACTGTACGCACAACGTTTTTGTGCCTTTTGTTTTCAAAATTGAAGGTTCCTGCTTTCAACGTCTTCTTCTTGTCTTGCCTTGTCTTGGTTTAGGCCGTAAATTTTAGACCACGCGTATGCATACGCATAGTTATCTGTACCGGAAACCGGAAACCAGCGCCCATTTCTTGCTATAGACTTTTATCAACCCGAAAATCTATTGCGTTTCATATTATGCGTAAAATTTTATCTAAACGAAAAACTGAGCTGCGTATTCACACTAATAGCAAACGGATATTGTGGCTTTGTGCCATATGAATTTTGAGATTTATGGCCAAGAGTTTTATGGGAACTTTTTACCGACCCGGAAGTGTTCTAATTGGGCGCTCCCCATTTGGGTGGTTTTCGCGTTTGCTGAATTTACCAATTTGCATAAAGTTACCTGTATAATTGCCTTAGCAGCAGACCAACTTAAGCCAACTTGGAGTGGAGGCTTTTGCCTAAGTTTCCCTAAGTTTCTCTTTACGTTTTTTTCCTCCTCATGCATTAACCAAAAACAATAACCCTGGCAGAATAATGCACAAATTATTGTTCAGGCATTTAAATGAAAAAATGAAAATGAATATGAAAATGAGTGCACTGTTATAATTATGTAAAAACAGTCTAAAGATTGACTTGACTTTTATGCACACACACACACACACACACACACACATACACTCGTGTATTTACAATAACTTGGCCAGAAGCGCATGCGAAGCCAACATAAATTTGCAAAAAAACAGAACAGTGGGAGATTGGCAGAGCAGCAGGGAAGTGGGCAGGTGGGCGGTTGGGCAAGTGGAAAAGGGGGCGTTTGGGTAGCTAAGACAGCAGGCGGGGCAGCGGGTGAGTGCAAAATAACAACCTGGTAATTATCAATAGCTGAGTTGGCTAACATTGTCTACCTAGACTGCCTGCGTCGACTTGGCTTTAGCATGCCGCCCCTTCGCCAACCGCCCCTGCTCCTCACCGTTTGCAGCCTCCACTTGCCCTTAGCCCATCATCCGAAACGAGAACACACGCAAAAAATGTAAAGTGGAGGAAAAATTTTTGTGGCACTTGCTTGAGAGCAACGGCGTTTCCCCTTACTCTTCATATCTCTCCTTACTTCTCTCCCAGTCTCTCCCCTCCTTCCCTCCTCTCTCTATCTCTCTCTCATCTCTCTGTCTCGCTTATTCGCTACTTATCCCTAAAGCAAACCAGACCTAAGCATTTTTCTATAGAGCCTCAATTAAAAGCTGAGTTAGGCAGCTAGCCAAGAGTAGTACACTTTTAATGCCCTGTAGTTTAAAATTTACTTAAATTATGTTGTTGCTAAATAAAGAATTTTTAATAAATATTTTTTTATATATAATTTTATTATATTTTAATATTAAAAGCAATAGAGGTTTAAAAGGTGAATAAATTATTAGCTCGAAACATAATCAAAATGACAGTACCTTCAAAATTTTTGATAAATAATAAGGCTTGAAGAGATAAAATATTATTAAAATAAAATTTAAGTTTATTTTAATAAAATGCCGATCATATTACCATAAATGGTTACACCCTTTCAAGTGTATTTTGCAGTACATAAAAATAATAAAAAGCGCTTTACACCAGGGTTGCAACACAAACAAACAAACCCCGGAAACTTGTAAGTAATTGAAAATTGTTTAACAGTTTTTAATTAACAATTAGTTTAATAAGCTTGACATATATTAAAATTGTGCTAAAACAAACAGAAGGTTTAATTCTGGTTCTAGTAAACTTTACATGCTTTTAATTGTTAGCTTATTTAAACAGCCCTCTTCAGTCTTATTTTGAGCCAGAGTCACTGCAAGGCTAACACAATTTGGCAACAATTTTCCCAACAACAACAACTGCAACTACAACAATAACAATAACAAACTATGCAAACGTTTTTTTGCTGCCTTCCTCTGACCCCTGAGCTGGCAACGTCTAACATAATCCCACAATTTGCGGCAGCGCGTAATTAAAACAATTTAATTTTTGTACAAGTGCACTAGCAACACACACACACACACACACACACACACACACACACACACGCACACACACACACACACTGCTACCCACAAATGGAGGCCCAAAGTCAAAGCCAGAACCAACCCTGGAACGTGTGCCTTCAAATAATAATTTGCTTAGTTTATGAAGTTTGTGTGTGCTTGCGTGTGTGTGTGTGTGTGTGTTAGCTCTTCTATGTGTGTGTGTGCTACATAAACAGAACATTCATTCATTTGTTGTTATTTTCTATAATTTTTTACATTTTTTTTTTGTTAAGTTGCGCACAATTTACTCACTTGGTTGCATTTTAACATATTTTGTTATTGTTGTTGTTTTTTCAGTTGGCTGACGTGTTGTTTCTTCTTTTGGCCTGGCTAAAACGCTAGCTCCAGTTTGTGGCAGCAGCAGCAGCAGCTTCTGTTGTGCATCTGCCGCCATTGCTTCTTGACTCTTCACTAACCCTTTTCTCTCCCTCTCTCTTTCTCTGTCTCACTCTGTGTTTCTCTCGAAAAATATTTGTGCACGCAAAAAATGTTAATTACCTGGGCCAAGTCGCAAGTTGCTGCCAGTTGCAAGTCGGGGCCACAAAAAAGCAAACCATCAATGCGGCTGAGGCATTAAAATATTTAGGTTGCCACTTGGCTGCCAACTTCCCAGGCCCAGTCACAGAAACAGGCCCAGACTCAGACTCAGTCTTAGCTCTTGGCCCAGGCTCCCTTTCTTCTTCTCTCCCTCTCTCTCTCTGGCTTTTGGCCGTTAATGCAACTGCAACTGTAACAAATTGCAATGTCGCACATCTGTCTTGGCTGGCGTTTGGTTTTGCCTAAAAAAATAACACACAAAATAAAAGAAAAAGAAAACGACTAAAAATAAGAAGAAACTTCACTTTGCCTGAGACCCTTGATGTTTCTGAGCTCATATTTATTTTTACAGTCGTTTTTGTGTAGCAACAAAAAAATTGTCGTTGTTGTTGCTGCTGCCGCATTGCCAATTACCGGCGGACGGGAACCCTAGCAATTTGGCCATATCCGGCCCCCTGGCGGCTAGAAATCTGGTTTTTCCTTCGACGCTTGTTAACAATTCTTGGCTTTAGGATTTTTCCTATATTTCCCCCAAAGCTGCTCATTCTACCCCTTACTCCTTTCGATCTCTTCTTCTCTCCAGCTTTTAATTGGCATTCAAAATGGTCAGATTATAGTTTAATTTTAGCCACAAATTGTTCAATCTAACTAAATATTTGTAATGGAAATTGTTATTACAGTGCAATTTTCATTTAGTAGCAAAGTTTTTGTGTGTCCTGTTTGGTCAAGACAGCAGGTACACTGTGGAAAAAAAGGGATACGCTTTTATTACAACTTCAGTAACAATGAACTTTGAAATAATATATTTTATAAAATTTGTATTCAATATAAATGTTAAATTAATTCAATCTTAAGTGTCCTGTTTGTGTCAGGCATCAGGTGCACTATAAAAAAGTGATTAGCTTTCGGTGACCTTTAAAATAATATAATTTCTGCATTTTCCACTGATTTTTCCTATGGGAGCTATATGATATAGCCATCCGATCTGGCCGATTTTAACAAATGATCTGCGTGCAAAGGGAATACACATCTGTACCAAGTTTCATCAAGATAGCTTTAAAACTGAGAGACTACTTCGCATAGAAACAGACGGACAGACGCACATGGCTATATCGACTCGGCTGTTGATGCTGATCAAGAATATTTATACTCTATGGGGTCGGAAACGCCTCCTGCAAAGCGTTACATTTGTAGTCCTCAAACTCCTGTTTTTTTGCAGTGTAGCTTGTCATTAACAGACACAAAACCGTCAGCTGCCTTTGGCCGCTGATCATTTGCAGTTGTTGTCCAAAGTGTTGTAGTTGTTGCTCTTGTAGTTGTTGTTGTTGTTGTTGTTTATATTGTAACTAATGAATATGGAACTTGACTTTGAGTTGAAGTCTATTTTGTGTTGTCCACGTTGTTGTTTTAGCTATTACAAGTTTGTTTGTGCTTCATTGCGCTTTTGGACGCGTCATGCGGCCAGTTTTTTACTGTGTGTGTGTGTTTTTTTCGTGCCACAGATTGCCGCACGTTACCAAGTCGACAAATGTGTCGCTCAGCATTTAAACAACAGTGGCAAATGCAGCATGCAACATCTAAATGGTTGCAACAAAAAAAGGAAAATAGAAAAAAAAATGTCATAAATAAATTGCTTACAAAAACATTTGCTGACGCGCCAAATAAAATGCCATAAATGAACAAATCGAATGCTTGCTTGATTTTGTTGCTGTTTGTTGCTTACGGACTTGCCACCGGCTGCAACTTGCCACATCTGCCAGGCATTTGCAGCATCAGGAATTCCTGACACCGTCGTGTAAATTAACTAAAAATGCTAAAAATCGTTGGGATGAGTTTGCTTATAGGGTTTTGCTGTTCTGTGCTGCCACAAATGTGGCATGCAACGGCTCCATCACTAATGTTGCCTTCTAATGATCTTTATGTACTCCTACTTATGTCCAACTCATTGTGAGTTCCTTTGACTCAACAGATCTTCGTGGCATGCCACAAACACAGCTGCAACACCGAAATCACAGCCGCTGTGTTGCACCTTGCATAACAACTTAATTCTTAATACTGCGGCAAAAGCCAAGAACTGGCAACTTGCCACACAACCAGAGCCAAATCCAGCGACTCAAAGCCACAACGGATGCAATTTTGTTTTTCCTTCTTCTCCTCTTTTTTTTGGACAAAAAACCAGCTTAAATTCAAAATCAATGTTGTGGCATCGTCAGGCTGGCAGCGCTTATGCCCCAGCAATGCGTTGCATGCACCATAAATTTGGCATTTTAATCGCGATGCTTTAGATATGTATCTTAATTACAAACGGCCTTAAACTAACAAATTTTATGATCAAATGCAGCAACAGAATCCGAAACAGCAACGAAAAATCTAAATATAAAAGTGCAAATTGTAAACAAAAAATGAAAGAGCAGCGAGAGTGGGATGGAGTGATCGTAAAAGGGGGGAGAGAGAGGGAGAGAGGCAGAATGAACGGCAGTTTGAGTGCAATGAAAAGCGAGATCAAGTTCAACGCACATTTGTCCTTGATAATTGAAAATGAAGAGCGTCTGTGTGCGCGAAGGGAGCCCAAAAAAAATACGCAGAAAGAAACGAATTACAAGAGCAAAAACAGAAACTGAAACAGAAACTGAAACTGAAATAAACAAAAATTATGGCAGTGGATCGGCAGACTTATGCACAGCAATCGCTGTCTCGCTTACTTTTTCGCCCTCTCTCCTTCCCTACTCTCTCTCCCCTCTCTCCTTCACTCTGTCTGTTGTAAACCGGCTGGCACTGCAGTGTAAACACAAACACATGCACTAAATGTGCGTTGCTTATGCCGAAAATACGCTGGCCATTAACTCAGCCCAATAGCATGCCCCAATCCCACATGCCTCCTGCCTCACCATTTGCTGCATGCCCCATGCCCCATGCCCCAATCACACAATCCCTTCATGCCGCTCAGCCCACGCTGTGGCAACTGCGAGCGACGCAACGTTCAAGTGCGATCAACAGTCGATTCGTACGTGCCTCTTCGCATTTCTTTCCCTCTCTCTCTCTGTCGTTACATTTCACTGTCTCTCTCTGTCTTTAAGTTATAGTGAAGTGTGATAGACTGCAGCAGACTCTGTAATTAGGCGGCCTAATAGGGATTCCATACCTCACACATACCCTTAAGTAACAAAATCGCTGTCTTAGAAAATACTTTGGTCTGCAATTCAAAGTTGTTGTTCGAACCCTTTATAGTTTACTGTACGCAATAGTCTTTCCGTGCATTTAGTTGGCTTTCTTCAATTCTTTTAATCACTTCTATTACGCACATTAGGCCCTTAATCTACCCCTAAACACCTTTATGCCTTATAAACTACAGGTTCTAAAAAGAATTTCCGAAAATTTGCAATTGAGTGGCTGCAACAACAACAGCAAATACTGTGGCAACAAGGGACGACAGCGGCGTCTCTCGCATCGAACGAGCACAAAAATGTTTATGCATTTTTTCTGGTCACTGACCGTACTCAAGGTTTTTCGTATTCTGTTGCTGCCACCGCTGCTGCTGTTGTTGTTGTTGCCACACTGCAACTCCTTCGACGCTGCGTAAATTGCATGCGCACAAAAATTGACGAATATGCCAGGCGACGTACTAAGGCAAAAGTAAAAAGAATAAAAGCAAAAAATGAGCTGGAGTTCTGTTGGCAGTGTAAAGTCAAGACGTTGACGCAGGGAAGTTGCATGCAACGCAGTGGCAGCATCAAAATGTGCTTGCGCCCCGAAAACAAAAATACATGCCACAAAGAGCCTGTGGCTAAAACTTGTTGCACTCAAACGAGACGCTACTTTGGCTCCCCTAAAAACACTGAAAAAAATTGTAATAAAAATCAGTTAATGATTTTCATAGAAGTTCAAATCAAAGAGAATAAATTAAAATATTTCAAGCTGAGCTGTCGTTTCTCAGCTAATTTCTATGCCAAAGAAAGTCCTCCAACTCCTATTTCTTACAGTGTATTCATATCGGATGCATGCCACATTCAGGCTGCCTGTTTGCCCCCTCCTGTTGCTGCTGCCGCTGCCTTAGCAATTTGGAGACGAGGATGATATAATTTAGCACGAAAGTGAAGACTCCCCGTTTGTGTGTGTATGTGTGTTTGTGTGTGTGCTTTTTTGCAGCCGGCTTTTTGCTTGAGCCGATTGCGACCCGAATTCGCCAAATGAAACCGAAAAAGAACTTGCTCTGCTTCTACTTGTTGTTGTTGTTACTTGCGGCTGCGAGTGATAAATTATGTTGGTCCAGGCATTTTTTGGGGGGCTCAATTGTGCTCTGATTGTGGTAGGTTCTGCAGCGACTGTACCTGGCTTTAAATTCGTTGCTTTTTCACTCCACATCTCACTCTTTCCCTCTCTTCTTCCCTACCTCTCTTCACACTGACCACCCGCAACAATTGAAGCGCAAAAAGTTCTCAAATTACAACGCCAAATGCCGAGTCAGTGTCAGTGACCGATTATGTTACCCAAAGCGTATAGGCGAAAGACAGCCGTCATCATCATAAGCTCCCTCCTCTGCACCGCTCTCTTTCCCTGTCTCTTTCTATGCATATATATGTATATATGCTGGTGCTGTCTGACACCATCTACGTCTCCATCTGCAGTTCTTGAAGGTTTCGCTTGTGTCTTACAGCTGCTCCTTTGGGTTACTTCTATTTGCTTTTGTTATGCCACATTAGTTGTTGTTGTTGCCACAACTGCTGCTAATGTTGTTGCTGTGCGTGGCTTTGATGACTCTCTTTCTCCTAGACTGACCGCAAAAAAAGCGCTGCATCAAAGGCCTCAGAATGACTGCGTAGGTTTCTTTACACATACGTGTGTGTATGTGTGTGTGTGTTGAGGCAGAGGGCTTCAAGGGGTGGCACTCCCCTGTAATAAATATTTATTATTTAGCAGGAGCATGCTGTTAATCTGCGTACTTAGAGTCGCATTAGGCACATTGCGCATACGTCACGTTGTGCGGCAATAAATATAAAACTTTCTAAATACATTACTTCAAAATTTCTTTGCAAATAGATAAATTAAGAATTAATTGCTGCTACCAAATTAAGGTTGCATCTGCAGACATTAGTCCAACCCAAAGAAGCCACACAATTTCAGGCAGACAAAAAAATAGAAATAGTTAGGCTATAATAGTTTAAGCCCAGTTGTGGCTCTCACCAATGGCAACGTAAGCGGCTTTGCTCTAGGTCAAGTTGCAAACAGAACGTAGGTGGACACAAAATACACAAAACTCCAAACTCACGCCTAAAACAACAATTTAAAACCTTTCGTCATTTGGCTTAAAATTGAAATGGCTTGGAAAATTGTTTAATTGCTCTCAGTTTTTCCAAAGCGAAACGAGTCTAATTGAGCATAAGGCTACGCCCACAAGTGGGCAAAAGTGCGTGCAGCACAAAATACAAAAAAGAAAAGTTATTTGGCACAGACCGAATGGGGCAACAAACAAAAAAAAAAGGAGTAAAAAAAAATTGAATCAAAAATGCAGCTACAATTTGTATAGAATAAACAATTTGATTGGCAGCCGCAGTCAATATCGAACGAGAACTCTGACCGCTGTTGGAATTTCAAGGGGGTGTGGAGGGGTTTGGGCAAAAGTCTGAAGTGCTTTCGGGCAGGCCTTAATTACGTAATGTGTGCGCCCAGTTATGACCAAAGTGAGTACTTCTCTCTCTGTGTGTGTGTGTGTGTGTGTGTGTGTGTGTGCAGCAAATGCGTAAAATTTTAATTTCGTTTTGAAAATTTCACTCGAAACAAAAAAACAGAAGTAGAAGTAAAAGAGGAAGAAAGAGAGAGGCCCAACAGGAACGAGGTCTGCCACTAAAGTTGTTTGCAGGCGCGACTCGGATGGTTGCATTTATTGAGGCCAATGACCAGACACGCACACACAAGCAGCTGCCCTATGTGTGTGTGTGTATGTGAGTCCTGCTTCTTACGCACTTTTTGTATTTTCTAATTTGAAAGCACACACAGCACTAGCCCAGAGAGAGAGAGAGAAGGGTAAAGAGAGGGGCACACACATTTATTGGCTTGATATATTGATCTTCCCTAACCCTTTTTTTTAGTTCTTATTATTATTATTAAACAACCCCATTAAGTGCTTAGCTTACCGTTACACACACACACACATGCACACCAAAATGTAGCAGTGGAGTGAGAGAGACAACACGATTCCAAGCTGGGACGTTCTTAGAGATCTTCGACTGGTTTGAGTTTTTCGCTTTTCGACCAACTTTGTTTCTAACCCTAAACACCACGTAAAACCAATAGAAGCGATTAAAAATTAAAGACACGCATTGCTCACACCACACCAACCACACACACACACATAGTTGTGGCTAATGAAAGGGGCGTGGCTATGGCTTTTAACTGCATTTTGCTAATAAGGTCATTATTGACTGCCAATTGCGCGTTTTAAATTAATCCATAAATAAGCTCATACTTATAGCAATCATTTTAAGTACGAATATATGTATTTTTTTGTTTAAATATTTACAATAGCTGAAGAACTGCTGAATAGTGGGAGGCTACTTGCCTCTGCGCCACAAAGTATGCAACACATAACGAAACCGCAAAATTGCTGAAAACGCACATTTGGTGTGACTTCTGAGTATTAAATTGGCGCTTGTTAGACATGCTCGACTTGCAAATGCCCTGTAGCTGGAGGATTATTTTAATTTAATACTCAGCAATAAGTTATTTCCCAGCACAACTCACAGATACTGCGTGATTGTGTTAAGATATAATCCTCAAATCATTTAAAATTATTTCCTTACCAAAATAGAGATATTTAAACTAAAAATAGACTGTTCAAGAAACCTTTTAGTTAATGTTCTTTTTATTACATTTGGATTTACTAATTTATATTTGGATTTACTCAAATATATTTAATTAAAGTCAATTCTTTGATAACAAAAAAAATCTTTTAGCTTTTGGGTAACTTTAATTTGAAAATCATTTTATTACATTTATAATAAATATTAATTTAATGCTCACAAAATTTCTTTTAGCTTAAGTTCCAAAATTTCTTTAAATAATCACAGCTTAGCTGTTGTCATTTGTTGTACAAGGTGTAAATATAATAAACTCTAGCTATTGTTAAAAAAGGCGTGGCACAAATCCCAATGCGTTGGCAAATTGTCACAAAATAAAGAAAAAGCGCAGCGCAAACTGAAAACAAATTGTAAAAAGCTTGAAATGTTTAGCGGGGAATTAAAAAAATGTGATTGCCAGAGAAAAGCAGACAAACTGAACGACTATAAAATACGCTGTAAAAATAAAAAAAAAACTAAAATAAATTTATTATATTAAAATATATATAGAATATTGATAAATCTGCGGTATCAATAAGCTCTTAATAAATTGCAAACAAATACAGGGCATCAAAACTGTTGTTATAAAATTTGTTCTAAGGCATGAAAAGTAATAAGAAAAACTTTTAAGTAAACTTTAAAAATCAGTTAAGTTAATTATTTTCTTGAGCACAAATGTTTCCGCTTTCCGCAGGGTATGCACTTGTCGTTCATATCATGCTTTATAATCACACTTATTTGCGGTTTATTTGTTGGTATGTGCGGGTGATTATTTTTTTAATACAAAATTTAGCTGCAAGGCATAGGCTACGCACTTTGTTTAACAGCATGACACCAGAAACACACACACACACCGCACACACATTACATACACACACACACACATGTTTATAGAGTACACACATAAAGCATTTGTTGTGCAGCTTTTGTGATTTGTTGACGCGTTTTTTTGTGTTCGTTGCTGGGGTTAAAATAGGTCTTACAGCTGCCTCAGAGGCCGCGGGGCAAACGCAGCTCGCAACGTGCAACATCCACTGATATTTATGAAAAAAAATAAAGTACATAATACAAAAAGTAATTTTACTCAACATTTTTTTTCTACTTTCATTTTATTTCATTTTTTTTTTGTTTTAAGCTGTTGACAACTGTCTGAGGAGGCAACTTGTGACAGCGTCAGCGGCATCAACTCGGTGCGTTTTAATTTGTAAATAATAAATTGTAATACTTAATAATAATGGCAACATTGTCTGGTTTTGCGCACATCCGCTAACTGCTTTAATGAGCCAGATACAATTTAAGAGCAGCTTCCTGTTTTCGTTCCTGTTGCTTCAGACGGCTTTTCAAATCAGTTTACTTCCTTGGCCAACAGCAACTGAATTAGACCAAAACCGTAAATTTTGTTTGGCTGTCGCTCTGAGAACGGATGCTGCGATCTGGCTCGAAAAAGCCAGCATTTGCAGCTAACAAAAAAGAGCAGAAAAATCATAAAAAAGAGAACCTATCAACAGGATGCAGTTGTTGTTGTTGTGATGCTGCTGCTCTTGTTGTTGTTATTGCTGTGCATATCAAATGTCAAGGCACCAAAAAAGAGCTTATCAAGACGAGCCTCTGCCTACCCCTACCCCCCACCACCAACTCTCTCGGTGTGTGTGTGTGTAAACTGCATCTTTAAGTTGCAGTCTGCTCGAATTTCTTCTTCTTTGTTTTTGCCTTTACCCTTTTTTGGTTGCATTTCCTTTGCTCGCTCGCTGCATTCTTTGTCCTATTTTCATTTTTATTTTTGTGAATTATTTATTATTATTTTTATTAGCGACAGGGGGAGAGAGAGAGAGGGTTAAATTCGAGTTTGAAATCTTTAAAAAAATAGTGAAAACCCGTTTTGACTGTTAGAATAATGTGGTTAATCTTGTCGCCGTTGCCTTTTTATCTTTCATAAATATGGCAATCAAATGCTTCAAGAACAAAGGTGTCAACTTTTTAACCCGTTATTCCCTTTTTTTTATGTCAGCTTTTTTATTGCCCTGCTTGTTGTTGTCACGCACTTTTTTTGCTGAAAATTTCTTGATTTTGTGCAAAAATTTAACAAACAATTTGGCTAAGGAAACCAAATTTTAAAGGGAAATTGGATTATTTCTTTACTGAAATATTTAATATTTAAAAAAATTTATTTTTAAATTCAATATTAATTTTATTTTCATTCATTCATAATAATATTCATAAACATTCTTAAGCAATTCTTTAGCCTTCCAATTGCTCATGTTTTGATGATCAAATAAATCATAAATCCATCAATTCTAATAAACAAAAAATAAATATCCAAAATGCCCTCTATACTCACACACTCACACACAGTATTCAAACATGCTCGAACATGCATTCAAGTGCTCACTCACATTTTGCATGCATATTAAAGAAATTGCATTGCTTTTGGTCTTGTATATGACGCGTCGTCGTTGCAGTCGCTGTCGCTGCCGCCGTCACTGTTGCCGCTTACTGCGACGCTGACGTCGCTTTGGCTGCTCAGAGCTCAAAGAGCGCCGCGTGAGTTTGTTGTTGTTGTTGTTGTTGCAATTTTTTTCGTATATATATAATTTTTTTTACACATATTACACAGGGGCCAGGGGTTAACCAATACAAGAGCGAGAACTCAACTGCGCCAGCAACTTGCTGCCGTGGTGAGTTTACAACACTAAGAAAAGCTCAAAATGTTGAGTTGAGTGAGTGAGTGAGTTTTACATGCAGGGGCAATTGAGTGCGATGTCGGTGTGAGTGTGTTATTAAGACTCAGCTGAGTGTTGGGCTTTTGGGTGGTTGCTGTTGCTGCTGTCATTGAGCTCTTGCCGCTTGCCTAATGGCAATTTAATTGTACTTTTCATATTGCATTAGTTTTCCAATTTTGTTTTTCTGCTTTTGAATGCCAAACCTGATTATGTTTATGCGCATATTGGCAGTGGAACTTTAACCTTCATAATCCCAAATCACAACACTGCCCATCATCATCATTACCAGCAGCAGCAGTAGTTGCAGCAGCAACAGCAGTGAGTCTTACAGTCAGTAACCAGTTGCATGCAAAATGCTTGCAACAGGTGTGCAACTTAGAGACCCAGACCCAGTCCCAGCCCCAGACCTAGACCAAGACCCAGCCCCATTGCCACAGACGCGTCCAAGTCGCTTGGGCGCAATCTGCAACACAAATTCCCTGCAGCAATAAGGTTGCTGCCACTGTGAGAGTTCGAGTGCGAGTGCGAGTGCGAGTGTGTGTGTGTGTGTGTGCCTGCCGCATTTTGCATGGTGCCGTGCCCCTTCTAAAGTTTTCAGCGCAGCCATGCCTCATATCTTTTAGAATGATAATAGTTAGCCTTCCGTTGGCTTGCAGCAGCAGCAGCAGCAACAACACATAATGTTGTTCCCGTTCAGCTGTTGTTATTGCAACTGCCACAGCATTGGCTCTACCTGTAGCTGCAGCTATTATAATATGCCCTCTCTTGTTGCTACCTTTTTTGATTGAAATTGACTTGAGCTCGTTGTGTTTTGGGCTTTCATTTGGCTCAGCTCAGTTTTTCCAGCTTTGCATACACACCAACATGTGTGTGGTTGTGTGTGTGTGTGTGCCACATTGTTAGCACTTCAATCTGTTCTTTAATAGTTTTTCTCTTTATATGCATATATTTTTTGCCGTTTGCTTTGATTTTTTTCAATTAAACATTTATAGCTGCATTCATTCATTGGCACTCATTTGTTAACAATTTTGTTTTCTATAACGTTTCTATCTACAACAAAAACATTTTAAATGGTTAACTTGTGTCAATTTGTGCTTCTTTCATTGTTTGCTCTGTGCACTGTTCAGTTTTGATTGACTTGCAGCTGAACTGTTGACAGATTGCTGCCAACTGTCAACTAAATGCGAATTGTGCCAGTTTCATAATTAGATCTGTGATTGAGACTGTGATTAAAATTGTTCTCAGCCAATGGAAAGACTGAAAATTGATTAAATATAATTTTAGAAATTTGAACTAGTTCGTATTAAGTGGGAAACTTAGTGGGAAGTGCAGTAAGAACTGGATAAACAGTGATCATTTATTAGAAAAGCGTTTATTAAGCTAGAGGAAGTTTGCTCTTTTAGTCATTTTCTTTATATATAACTAATTTAAATACCTCTTAGCCAATCCAAAAGTAATTTATGTTAAAAAAACTGTCTTTATTAGGCTTGTGACCCATCAAAAGCAACTTAAACAATTTAAAAGCAGCTGTCAAACTGTCTTTTAGTGCATTTTTTACATTTCACTGACTTTGTATAATCCAAAAATAAAAGTAAATATATTTAAACCCTCCAATTCACTGACTTTACTTCACTTTCTATGTTTGGCATCAATTGTTTGGCTGCTTTTACTTCAAAATATATATTGAATTGAGTTGCTTTTGGCGCTTTAGCTTCGGGTCCATTGAGCATTTGAGGCGTTTGGGAATCAGACAAATTTCAAAGTGCAACACTCAAAGCGCCACTTTTGGCTCAAAGCGTTTTTAGCCAAAACGTATCTCCCTCTCGTTATAGTTGTTGCTGTAGTTTTTGTGCATTTTGTTCAAGTACGTCAAGTTCGATTGCGTTCTTTACCTTGAAATCTTGTTTTCTATCCGTTGTTCAGTTTTTTTCTCCATGTTTTTTGCGGCTTGCCAATATGCATTTCGGTTGTTGTTGCTGTGGTTGCAGCTGCAAAAGATTTTGCATGCTGACCGCCCCCCTGGGCATCCCCGCCCCCGCCAAGTACCCTGCCTAATATTATATTTATGCATTTTCTTTATTTATTGAGCAGCAAAAAACAAAGTCATCATTTGTTATTGTTATCGCTGCAGCGGTTTGCCGTTTGCAGTGTTGTTGTTGCATTTTCGCATTATTCTAAATACTTAATTTGCATTTATTTCTACAACAGCAGCCATTAATTTGTGTGCTTATAAATTCAATTAAATTGTTTTATCTACTTAGTTTTGAGTGTGTTGTTTGCTGATTTGTTGTATTCGTACTCGCTGTAGTTTCTGACTTTAAATAAATTACATTTTAATGTATTATTAATTTTTTTTCTCAGTTGGTTGGCGTTAAATAAAATGCGGAAATTGTTGATGGTTTTACGAAAGTGCCAATCGCACACACAGACACTCATACACATGTACACATATTTATTTATAAATAATAAATAAGCAATAATTAAAATTGACTTGTGAGTTTTGCCTCAACTTAAATTATTAGTCGTAAGAGTGTGCGTGTGTGTGTTGGTGTTTGTTAGTCCTCTTTTGCATATGGGTCTAATGTGCAGTTGTTTGTTTATGCTTTGCATAAACCTTGACATCAAAACAGACACACACAAAAAAAATATCACGCATACGTCGCGCTGTACAACAGTCTGGCAACGCCATGCCCATAGCCCAAAATGCAACGCTTCGCTGCATACAAAATAAACGAAAAAATCTGTCAGTTTTTATTGTTGTTGTTTCTATTGCTATTTAGTTTTGGCTGCGCTTGGCCTCCATTTTGGCTGCATTCATAACGCAAGTCGAGGTTTTCATTGGTTTCCAATTTTTGCCGTTTGCCGTTTGCTTTTTTGCCGCGTTTGTTTGCTATTTGAGCTGTTGTTGACTGCCTCCACGCTCTGCTCACTCCCCTCTCCCCATCGCTCAGCCTCTTTATGCCTAAAATTTATCGTTTGCTGCTCTTTGTTTTTTGTCTATTTTTCTGTATTTTTTTGTGCAATTTTTTTTTGTGTTTTGTTGCCATTCGTCGTCGCATCAACCTCGAACTTTAGATTTGTTTGCAATGTGTGTTTATGAGAGCATAACATTCTGTTTATTGTATTCGAGAGATACGAGTAGCTACGTGTCTTTTTCTCTAAATAATATAGTAACTATATATACTATATATGTGGTAGATATCATAGACTGTAGGCTGTTTTGCCTGGCGGCAGACATATCAGGTTTGTGTGGGCGTTACGCAGCCAATTAAGTGGGCTTAAACGGCATCTAAATTGGTTAACTAATTACAATTTGTCTATAGATAAAGTACAATATTTATTTAGAAATTTGGTTGGCATATGCAAATATTTTGAAATGATTAACTATTTTTGAAGCCTAAAAAAAGAAGCAAAGCATTTTGAATAAGAGAACAGAGTTTTAGATTGAAGATTTTTTAAAACCCCAAATATTTTCTAAAATTAATAAGTTTAGTATTTAAAAAGTTGACAAATTGTATTATATTAATGCTTAATTGCTTTTTAATTTAATCAGCAAATGTCATGTACAAATTTGATAACATAACTTAACTTTTAAAGCTGACTTAAGCAATTCAGCTACTAGTATCATTAATTAACATGACAATGTGCTTTTCAGCGACTTTAGATAAATTCGTAAATAAATAAATCATAAAAATTCATAAATGGCTCAAAATTAATTAATATATGAAGCAACTAATATTAAAAATAAATTAAACCAGGCCATGAGTCAAATATAAACGTTCTAATTTCAATTTAAAAGCCTAAAAAAATGTCATAGCCTAAATTTCTTTGTGAAATTTTCGACTAATTTTCATATCATATCAATTTGTAATGTCATAAAAAATTTTACCACTTTAAATTTGTTGTTAAGAATCTATTAAACAATTTTCGTTTCAATATGCAATTAAATGTTTATGGCTTTTAAATATTTTTGCGGTACATAGCTGGCTTTAAGAGATCAGTTTGAACAGCTTGGTGCCGTTGGCCAGTTGCCTGGTTGGGCCATTTAAAGCGCAGAGTTGGCTGGCTAAGAGTGAGTGGCAACAGGAAGTATTTGCTTCGCAGTTACAGTAACACACATTTCCCATTGCGGACTGCCGGCCATCATTTCCATTTAGCCAAATGGGCGCGGAGGTCGCACAGTCAGAGCCAGTTCAAGACAAGTTTTCTACGACGCTAGCGCTGGTGCTGGCGCCGTTGCTGACGTCGACGGCGCTGTCGCTGTCGCCGTCGCCGCCAACGCTGGCGTCATAGAACAAGGTGTTGCACTTTACTGGCTGGTTATGGCCAGTTTTTTATGCAACCATTGCACTTGCCCCTGGCTTTGAGTTGTTTAACTAACTAGCTAGGTTTTTTTTTCTATTTTTTTGGGTTGATTAATAGCTATTACTCACTTAGTGTGAGCTTGACCCTAATGATAAAAGCAGCGAGTCACAGATATTAGATTTGCTAACATTTTGGCAGCTTATCAGCTGATGGGGAGTTTGAAGTGGTCAGCACAGTATCTGTGGCTTAAAGCGGAAGTAACGCGCCCACTGCCACTTCCACTTCCGCCAAATCGACACAGAACAGGACTCATGTGTGTGTGTGTGTGTGTTGCTGTGGCAGGAAACGTGAATTTATCGTGGCTAAAGTTAACTGCCCAGCGGGATGTAACTAAGGGAAATTCGTTTCTAGTTTCATTTCTCTGTGCTCCACTTGTTGCACGTTCCAACGCCATAAACTTTATATGTGGCAACTTCACTTGGACGCCAACAAATATCGCAGTTTAATTGAATCGTGCAAAGTACAATCCAAAGTCAGACATTTAATTTATATACTCGCTTTGATATACTCGATAAGTGCGCACTATAAACTGGAAGTTGTCCGAATATAAATAATCAAATGACCGCACAAAATGCCAACAAATTAGAAAAGTTCAACTATTCGTACAGTTATATAAACAATAACTGGTTCTATTTCATTATTATTAAGCACCTTTCCTCTCTCTGTCTCTGAATTTCAGTTTTGTTTTGTGTTTTGTTGTCGGCTGCCTTTTTTGTGCAATTACCTTGAATGCATTTTATATTTTTATTTTTTATTAATTTGCATTTTAATAACAAAAAAGGAAAACTCATTTGTTAAAGACAGTCTATATGTATGTTAACTGAATAAACAGCTCATGTAATTATTTAAATAAAGTTTGATTCGTTTCTTATGGTAATTATAAATATGTAAATATCTGTATATTAATTTTTGATTTCAAGTTGTGTTAAATATATTTAAAGCTTATAGAATTTGTTAACAGGAATTGTTTAAAGGAAATATGTATAGTTTAAGGCCTCGTACAATAATCAGATTATAATTTACTTAAGTAATTTACTAAAAATATAAAGAAGTCATTTGATTACAATCATCATTAAAAGTTAGTTTTGAGAGGAGTTAAAAAACTATTGAATTTTGTTAATGAAAAAAGTAGTTCAAAATTAGAAAACTTAGATTATTTAAATATATTTTACTTTATTTCGTATAAAACATTTTTATATTTTTAAAAAATTTATAGCTGACTTTTAAGTGCATTAAATATAAGTCAGTGACTAAGAGCCTTTAAAATGCTTTTCTTTTCAGAATATATATATTTTTCCCCAAGACTCTGGCCAATTTTTATGACTAATTCGATTTTAATAAGTTGATGAAATCATTAATTTAAATTATGAATTTTATTTTCCTTTTGCACGGAAATAAATAACTGAATAATTCCTGATTTTTATGTCACATAAATATATAAAAATGATGCAATTTTAGTAGTGAATATTTTGTAAACACTTTTCACATTTGCATGTTTTGTAAATACAATTTTAATGGTGCCGTTAAATCTAACGAATTGAAATAATCACATAAATTTGAGTTTGATGGGCTTGGCTTGACTTGGCTTGGCTTAATGTTTAATGTTTAATGAGTGACTGTCATGGCACATCAACAAATTTAGTTATTTAAATCTTTTTGTTCTTACACGTTTATTGGCAGTAAAAAACAAGTAAGAAAAGTACAGTCGAGCACGCCCGACCGTATAATACTCTCTGCATTTTTCGGGGTTTTTTTTTTTAAATGTTTGGAGTTTTTTTTTTTTTTTTTTAAATTGAAAAAAAATTTTATTTTTTTTTTTTTTTTTTTTTTTTTTTTTTTTGGGGGGGGGGGGTTTTTTTTTTTTTTTTTTTTTTTTTTTTTTTTTTTTTTTTTTTTTTTTTTTTTTTTTTTTTTTTGTAATGACCTTTAAATGGGGACTGAGTCATTGAACGTACCTAAATAATTTAGAAATACTTGAGAACTTATTAGCTGACCTTTGATGGTCGTCATCAAAATTGTCATTGCGATGATGATGATGATGCTGATGGTGAGTTGCGATCGGTCTAACTATGCGACTCTCAATTATATTTGACTCGTTGTTGTTGTTGTTGTTTTTGCTTCTGCTGCTGCGTGCAACTTGAGCTGCATTAGGAAAGGTCAGTGCCATCGTCAGCACTGTCGCTGCCACAAATGCATCAAAAACGCGCTTTTTGTCGGTCTCGGCGTCAACGGCAGCATCGAGGTTGCTGCTGTCGGGACAAGGGACAGCAATTGGGACTAGAGGGACGTTGTCGAGCGGGGCTTCGTTTCGCGCTTACTTGCTTTTAATTCTTGCATTGCGTTTCAAGTTGCAAGGCACTCAAACAACACACACACACAGTCGCACACAGTTGCACACTCTCGCACACACACACTCTCTCAGTGAGAGCGACTGTCAAGCAGTTGTATATAGTTTAATGCAGCTGCAGCTGCAGAGCAACAACTCCAGCAAAAAGTTAAAAAAAAACGCGCAACTCATTTAAAAATGCCAACGTCCATCAACGAGGATCGCCGAAGATGGCAGAATTTGTTGTCGTTTCGCTTTTTTGTCAAATTGTTTTGCTGAATTTTCTTGAGAACTTTTGCATTGTATTGCATTATATAGCCCCCTTTATTTTTTTTGTACTCTTTGCTATTATTGTAGTTGCTGTTCTACTCCATCTTCTGCTACGTTTTTTTGTTGTTGTTGCTGTTGATGCTAGAACGAGATGTCCGAGGAAGTGGTCGGCATAAAGACGACAATGAACTGTTTTGTTTTGTTTGGTTTGGCTTTGGTTTTGGCTTGGTTTGGCTTGTTTTTGGTTTCAGTTTAGTTTGTTGCATGCCCCCTTTATGTGGCCTAGCTCCAAACAGCAGCTAGTTTGAATTTCAGTCTGTGATAATCGACAGTTTAACAGTTAAAACAGCGTTTTTCATTATTTCGTTAGCCGTCATTAAACTTGAAACACAGCAAGCTGCAAATTTCATAAAAAAATCAACTAAAAAGAACTTAAGCTTAGTTTTAAACGTACACTTTAATACACTATAAAATTTTTTTAAGCTTTACATTTTTCTAATAAAATAAATGAAATTTCTTGAACTGTATTTCATAAGCTAATTAATTTCAACAATTTTTCTCACTTACTTTTGAGTGTATTTTACAAGTCCACATCGTCCACTTACTTGACATTTCCAGAAACAGAATTTTTAACATGATTTGCTCTAATTGAAATGAGAAATGCAATGCGCAAAAAAAAGAGATGGGAGGAAAAATATATTAAAAAAAAATACAGAAATTCATTTTCATATTTCGCTTTAGCTGCCAGCAAATAAAATTAATCCAATTTGGCGCAATCAAATCAAAAAATAAAAAAAAAGTAAATGAAGAGCTGCTCAGTTTTTTTAATTAATGCCGTCAGTTCAGAGCTGTAGCTATGTTAAGTCGATTCTCTAATGGTTAAGAAGTCTATAGAAATTTACTATTGAAATGCAGCAGATATTGTTTTGGCCTAGTCAAGCTTGTTGATGGCATTACAATTTAAGCTCTAGAATGCAACAAAGCACACACAAAATGGCCCAAAGGACTTTTGGTTCTTAGTCACTTAAATGCTTGGCAATTTTGTGGTAATACTTGGCACAAGTGTGAAGTGTTTGCGAGTGTGTGTTTGTGTGCCTGGCTGTGTCTGGATTCCTGTCAGCAGCTAAGACAGTTTTTGGGCAACACTTTGTGCTCAACGCTTGATTACACTCTAAACAAACCACACAAAGTCACACACAAATTCACACTGCAGTTTTAGGCAGAGTAATAGCCTTTGAGACACCTGTTGGCCCAAACCATCTGGCCTGGCTAATTTCATTATGTGACATTGCTGGTCGTCTAACCACAGGCAACAACAGCAACAACGACAACAACAACTACTACTGCTAAATCGAAAATTGCACATCACTTTCGTTTTCAGCAAATACACACAGCACACACACACAGACAGACAGTGGAGTGTGAGAGAGATGCAGCTAAACTAAACTGTGCACTATGGATTAGACTTTTCTGGTTTATTATTGTAAGTTACCAGAGATATTTTTTCTGTGTGTTTTTTTTGTTGTTATAGGCCATTTAAGCTTTTTGGAAATGGGCGTGTCAGCCCTTTCGAAAATTGAGATTAAATTTACGTGCATTTTTTTTAAATTTTAAATTCAGTCCCTCCCGGATGATGTTGATAAGTTTTGGTTCTAAATTGAAAGTTTTTTTATTTTTTATTTTTTTTTTATTTTGATTTTCATATTTTTTTTTAGTTGTTTTAGAATTTAGGGTTGTCTTATTTGTTTTGAAATTTTGTATTCGTGTTCCGCGAAAGATCTGGATTAATGGAGGATGCAGCGTTTTTTTGATTTTTGAGTAAAATTTTTGAGATTTGGTGTTTGGATTGGACACTGTCCACATATTTGATTCGGTGGCAGATGATATGTTGATTTTGACTAGGGTTTTGAGTAAGTTTTAACGTGTTACGGTTTTGTTTTAACCAGCCCAGTTATTTGATTGTTGAAATTGGTGGTTTTATATACTTTTTCTTTTTCATGATGAGCAATATTATTTTTTGTTGTGCCTTCATATTAACAGCGACAATCACTTGAAAAAGGAGGTTACAGTTAGATGGATTGGCAAGAGGGAAAAAGAGGAATAAGATATACCCCTATCAGAATTGAACGCATATACAATTAGACGACACGAGAAATTGTATATCTTAGTTATTTGTTGCAAAATCCACAAGATGCTTATAAACGATCATATTAGTATACTTTGACTTTTTTTTAATACATAGTAAACTCTTTCTATTCTGACTGATTTCTTCTTTGTTCCTCCAAAATTACGGCGACTATGTATTTCGAATCCTGATGCCGATGAGATTCCTGTGTTACTACCTCTGCTCTGCATTTCAATGTGCCACACACACACTCACACACACTGCATCACTAGGCTGCAACGTTTTGTGGCTGCCACCCACCTGTTGTTAGTTGCAACATCGACTGGTTACTGGATTAGGAGGCAGCAGCCGCAGTTGCTGCTCGTGTCGTCTGCAGTTTGCATTTCAAATTGTAACAGCATCAGCAACAACAACAAGGCAAATAGGCCTTCACACACACACCACACACACACTCGCACACACTTGCTATTTAATTGAGTGTTTTTGCAAATTTAGTTCAGGGTCAGTTATGTGGCTCGTTTTTGGCCCGTATGTGTTTAGACGGTCCAATTTGGGTTTGTTGTTGGTTCGTATTTTTGGGTGGCAGTCTGTGGAATTTGCTCTTGTTGTTGTTGCGTTTGGAATTTCGCTTATGATTTATGCATAGCGCATACGCCATGTGGTACGCATTATTATCAATGAACAGCGCGCAATTATTGCTGCTATTTAAAATTATTTTAATTATGATGTAGCTTGTTGTGTTTGCGTGTGATTTTAGTGTAAACAAATACAGACTAAGTGTTGCATAAATATTTTTATTTAAATTTAGTTGCGGGTGCGGGTGTGAAGAAGTGGGCGCAAAGTGTTTAATTGTTTGGGCAGTATTTCAAATTTGTTACATTATTAGAAGATACACTAAATAAGGTAGTAAATATTCCTAAGAAATTGTAAGTAAGGAAAAGCATTAGCTGTTGGAATCAGCATTATATATATTCATAAAAGAGTAAACAAATAAAAATCACTGAAGTTAAAGTTTTGGTAGAACACTTAAAATCAGTAGTAGTAGATTTAAAACTAGTACAGTTAGTAGTTTATCTTAAATAAGTCCAACCATGCTGTTATTTCTGTAGTATTTAGTTATACGATGTGCCATTAAAACTTGTGTTTAGTTTGAGCTTTAACATTATTTGATGTGCTTTGATCAGAGACTTATTATTATGCTAAACATTCTTTGAAACATTTTCCGACAATGTTGCTCTGTTTCCCATTAAAAAGCTGAGCAGCTGCGTACCCTGTACCTCTTTGCCTATGCCCTACACTAGGTTTTGTTGTGCCAGGTATACCCCTCTCCAGTTGCCTAGTTTAATTGCACAGGGCATAGCATTCCCTGTAGCTTCCATCTTTCATTCCGTTCACTGCCAAAACAAATTGTGAGAAAAAAGCTCAAGACACAAGACAAAATGTGCGTGCTACATAAATTAAAACCTATGCTTCACTGGCTCACACAAGGGACAGGGACTGAGAGAGGTAGTGAGAGACAGAGAGATGGCAATTACAACAGTTGACTTTACTATATATATTCTCAGCTCTGTTGATCTGCACTCGTTTCTATCCCAGTCGATGCCATATCTTGTGTCAAGTCTACACTTTTTGCCTGCTTCGAGTTCTCGACATGTTTTGCATTGAATTCGGGTTTAAAATTCTGTTTATTGCCGTTGTCGTTGAGGCTGCAGTTGCTGTTGTTGCTGTTGCATCGCATATTCGTCAATTTTTTTACTGCAAGTTGCTGCAAGTGGCTGCCATCTTGATTATGTTGCAGCTCCCGTTGTTGTTGTTGCTGTTCTTATTATTATTACTGCGCCCTAGCTGCAACACTGTGACTCCAACGATGATGATGATGATCATGATGTTGTTGTTGATGACGTTGGTAATGGTGATGATGATGGCGTGTTTGCTGTAATTTGCGCTACGTAAAACGTTCAAAAATGCAACAACGAACTGCAGCAACAACAAAAGCAACAACAATCACAAAAGCAACAGCAACAGAAGCAGCAGCAACTCAACAAAAAACGCTCTAAATGAAGGGAATTGAGCGTTGCGATCGTTGACGCTGCCAGCGTCTCACTTGCTCTTCGTTTACAACTGACGCTGCCTCTGTTGACGTTCACGTCGACGGCGACGGCGACGTTGACGTCGTTTTCGCTGTCGCTGCCTCTGCAAAAAGGGCAAAATACGAAAAACCTTGAGGACGGTCAGTAACCGACAAACCGCCAGCCCAGAAAAATTTGTATGAGCAACAAACGAAAATTTTTACTAAAATTATACACTAACTGAGGTACATAAGCTAACAAAAGATGTCGGCAAATATGTCGAAGGAAGGTGGAGTAGGTGAGTAGTAACTTAAGGGCAGCGAATGAAAAAATAAACAGAAAGAGCATAGAACGTTGTTTAAAATTAAAATAGTTGATACATTTAATTTTTTATTTAATTTTTGTACATTAAAAAAATATTAATTATGTGTAAAAGATAAGATTTCTGAGGTAAGAGTTCTTATGTAGTCTCCTTCCTTTTAATATAAATATTTTAATAACATAACATTAATAAATTAGATATATATTTTTTTGTTTGGACATACGTTTTTAGTTGTCTTTTTTGATACTTTTAGCTTGTTCTTCAAAGGGCTTATGTCTAATTTTGACTTTAAGCCATTTATAAAAAGCTTCAAATGACATTTTAAAGTGAAGTATATATTTAATTTATATTAAGTTAATGTACATAATAAATATAACTTTATTTAAACAGCTGTCATATCTCCAGCTTAGTCACTTAAATATACCTGCACAAGTTAGAGCATGCGCTAGTCGACGTGTCAATATTAATTTTGTAACATTTTGTGTGCATTTATTTTGGTTGCTCTTTCTGTTGCGTTTTTATTCGCTTTTTCGTTTACATTTTGTGCATTTTTATACTCTCTGCAAGAGTATATTGGGTTTGTGCAAATGTATGTAACAGGCAGAAGGGGGCGGGGGAGACCCCAAAAAGTATATTTTTTTTGTGAGCACAAAGGCGGGGGATAGCGTGTCCGTCTGGCGGTCTGTCTGTCCGTCTGTTTGTTTGTCTGTCTGTCTGTCTGTCTGTGTGTGTGTTGTGGTAGAAAAAAATGGGGGGGGGGGGGGAGGACAGTGGGGGGGGGATCAATCGTATCTTTTTGTTAGTTAAAAAAGATTTTTTTTTTTTTGGCCCGCCCCGGAAAAAAAACGGGAGGAAGGGTGTGGGGGGTTATTTACTGGGGTGGGGTTGGGGGTGGGGGGGGGGGGGGGGGGGGAGTTGTATTAAATTTTTTGGCCGCCCCTTCTTTTATATATAAAAAAAATTTTTTTTTTTTTTTTGGTTTTGTGTGTTTGTGTTTTTTTTTTTTTTGTTTTTTTTTTGTGGGGGGTTAGGGGAAAAAAAAATAAAAAAGTATTATGTTGTGGGGGGGGGGGGGGGGGGGGGGGGGGGGGGGGTTGGTTGGGGGGGGGGGGGGGGGGGGGGGGGGGGGGCGGCGGGGGCGGGGCCGAATACATAAATATATTTTATTTTTTTTTTTTTGTGTTATATCATATAAAAATATGATTTTTTTTTTTTTTTTTTTTTGTTTTTTTTTTTTTTTTTTTTTTTTTTTTTTTTTTTATTTTGTTTTTTTTTATTTTTTTTAAATTAGGGAAGGGGGGGGGGTTTGGGGGGGTGGTCTCTTTTTTGTATTATTTTTCGTACAGTCAAATTGAGCATTTTTTGGCTTTGGGGTGGAGCTTCTCTGAATGCGTTGTTGGTTTGCTGCTGCTGCCGGATCTTCTGCCTTTTGTTGCTGTTGTTGTTGGTGGTGGTGGTGCTGCCCGGTTTTGGGTGAGGTCGTGGTCGTTGCCGGTTTTACTTTTTTTTTGCGTCATCACCAGCAGCAGTTACAGCGACGTCAGCGGCGGCAGAGAGAAGAACTGCACTTGAAAACTCAACTGGCGTGGTTTTGCTGGCAAAGACGACGTTTGGGACAGACATCAACGTCATCATTGTGGACTTTAAGTGGTTTTGGGTGTGCTGCTCTTGCATATGCGTGTGTCTCTCTCTCTGTTACTCTCTGTGTGTGTGAGTGTGTATCTGGACCCCATGCGGTTAATTTATGCCCGCTTGCAATTTTGGCAGACAGTGAAAAATACAAAAAAAAAAAAAAACAGAAAAAAATTGAAAATATTTTTGGTCTTGTTGCAGCCAGTTTCATTTTTAGAACTTTGGCGAACCGGTTTTTTGGATGCGGCTTTCGATTTTATTTGTTGTCGGCGCATTAACTGGTTATTTTTATTTGCTGTTGTTGTTGCTGTTGCTGTTAGTGCTGGCAGTTTTGTTGCAGTTGATAAATCTCGGCGCGCCGTTGTCATAAATTTGCATTGGGCCATGCCATTGGCCCTGACATTTCTAAGGCTTCCTTGCCAGCCAGTTACCAGCGGCAGCCAATGCAATTAATCACAGCCAAATGCACAGAACGAGCATGTGAAATGACAAACAGACAGACAGTCAGATAGACTTGCGTCTTGACAGACAGTTGCTGAAGTTGTAGTAATTCATTTACATACTTTTTTTCTGCTTTTTTTTAAAAGCCAACCAACTAATCCACAATTCGACAGACGACGATTCGATTCGTTTCAATTCAATTCAATTCGATTCCATTACAATCATTTTCGCCACACACACAGACACACACATAGACACACTGAGATGGGGTGTTATAGATCTGTGGTAACATTTTGGTTGACTCTCTGCCAGGGCATATCATATTTAGTCAACTCGAGTCAAGTCAAGTCAAACCAAGCGAAGCAACCAAGCAGAGACGCCCTAGACTCAGACTCAGCCCCAGTCCCAGCCTCAGTGCCAGCCTCAGTCCCAGTTTCAGTCTCCCAGTCACAGCCTCTTTACCTATCATAAACTGATTATTTTTAACAGAATCATTATCGTCAATGGCAACCCAGACAGTCCAGCTAGTTACTCTAGCAAACGGGCATATGAGTTATTTTAAATTTAGACAGCAATTTGCTATGTATTTAGAAGTAGAGTTTTTATAAAGCTTTAAAATATTTATGTTAAATGGAACTGGTTTAAATTGTATTATTTGTAACCTATTTATATTATGTTAAAATTAAAAAATATTATTAAAATATTTATTTAATATTTTGAATTATATTTAACGTATTTATATTAAGTTAAACATTTTTTAATTATTTATTTAATATTTTTTTTAGTGAAATTAAACTTTCATTTGCAAAAAAGGTGCCAACTTTGGAAGAATCTGTAATAATGTAAGTAAAATATTTCATTAATTCAGCTTTAGTTAAATTTTAAATAGAATATTTTTTGATTGGCTTATCGTTTCTAAATTTTAACTTATTTTTATCTTTTTTGTACACTAAAATTCATTATTATATTTTAAATAATTTTAGATTATTAGAAGAACTTTTACTCCTTTTTAAAAGATTTTTTTGAGTACCTCAAAAATTACTACTTCTAGATTTGCAACACTTCAGCTCTCTACGTATGTCGCTTAGGGTATTTGAACTTCCGATGTACTCAGCTTATTAATTTTTATGTGCTTGCTGTTGCTCTTCTGCTTCTTCTTCTGCTTGCGCCATGTAATTTGATTTTCTAAAAAGTTTCCGATTTCTAGTGAATTTTTCTTATTATTATTTTTAAATATATTTTTTTTTTTGCACTGAGAATCCAGAGCTTGGGTTATTGTGGTTAATTTCTTTTAAATTATTTTTACAGTTGCGTTTATAGGAACGAGGCTTATCAAAAAGCAAAAAAAAAGTCAGTGACAGCTGCTGACTGTCTTCGATGCATACATAAAAAAGCAGCACAAATATACGTGCATGAAGTGTGTGAGTGTGTGTGTGTGTTTGTAGTTGTAGATATGAATGCGAGTGCGAGTTTAAGTACTCGTTGTCGTATCTTGCACTTTATGCATGACTCAAAATTGAAATTCAAAACGAACTTGACAAAATTAAAAGAAAGAAGCTTCATTCATGCACGCATACACAGACACTGAGTAAACAGCAACAACAACAACAACAACACGCATAGCTACTCAGTTAGTCAGTCTGAACGTCCGTCTGTCTGTCAGTTGGTCTGTCGGTCAGTCAGCTCCCTCATTGCAGCGACGAACGGCGATGACAACAACATCAACAACAACAGCAGCAGCAGCAGCAGCGGCAGCGACGTCAGCGGCAGCAAAAACGCAGCCAAAAAGTTCATTGAACCTGGCCCAGTGCGAATTCGGTTGTCGTAGGTTAGGGACGACCGACAAACCAAACGACCGACTGCTGAACGGCCAAAGGGGCACTGGACAGAGTGGTGGGGGGCATGACGTCGTCGTCGTTGCTGTCGCTGTCAACTGCGAAGTCAACGCTGACGCTGTGCAAATACAAATACAAATACACAAGCTGACGCTGCTTACGTTTTGCTGCTGCTGCTGGCGACTGCGACGTCTTCGCTGCTGCCAAGTGTGACGAAAAATATACAAAACAAAATACACAAAAAAACTGCAACAAAAACAAGAAAACAACAATAAGTGTAATAACAGCAACAAGAAGCGTATTCAAAATAATAATAATAAAAATCGGTTGTTGGTTCAGTTCATGGCATTATAGCATATGGAGCAGCAGGAGTTGCTGAAAAAGGGGCGGACTGGGGCGTGGCGGAGGGGAAAGAGGAGTGACCGTTGTTGTTGTCGTTGGTCTTTGGTCTCTCTCCGTTATTGTTGTTGCTGTTGTTGTCTGTTGTTGTGTTGGTCATGGACGCCATTTCACATTTGCCTTTTATTTATTTGTGAATCATGTGTGCGGCGATAAAGAAATACTTATACACTCATTCGATTCATAATATTAGTGTGTGTGTGTGTGTGTGGGTGTGTGCGTAAATGGTTGGCGTATAAGCAAAAATCAAATCAAAACCACAAACATCCTAAAAATGTATAAATTTTAGTGAGTAATGAGTTCTTTGAACTTACAACTCCACTTCTCTTGCTTCTCTTCCTTCGCTTCTTCGCTTTGTTTACATTTCTTTTGTTTTGGGTACCCTTTTTATTTAGCTTTTTCCTAGCTAAATTATTATTTGCTCATATGCGTGGATTTTGCTCGTTTTTGGGGTTGAAAAAAGAATGAACCTGACATAGTCACGGTTCTCTGATCAGCAGGGAGTATTTTTTTTATGCTTATATTGACAGCTGGAATCGATTAAAAAAGCATAAAGAAAACCAGCAGTTAATTGAAATGAACAACATTTTAGTTTATTTTGAGGTAATGGCAGCAGTTATTAATTTTTGGAGTAGACTCAAACTAGAAAATGATGAGTTTTATTTTGTGATACATAATTTCCTTATCAAAAATATATTTAATAACTTTTCTTAATCAAGCTCGCAAACACCGATATAAGTGGCATATAAATCAGCTAAAGATAAAGTTATGATAGCTTGAAAAGTTGTTATCAACAGCGGAAATACACCGGAAATTTAAGCAACACTTTTGATAGCAATAATTTCGAAAAACTTGCGAAACCGATGCGTCATTAAGTACCTATAAAAATGCTATTGATATTGAAGTTTTGAGTACGTGTAGTCTGAAGAGATGAAGTGGTAGATATTTATCTTAGTTACTTTTTATCTGTCGCATTTTTAACAGCTAAAAATCCGCTTGATTATTTAGAGACGCCAAAGCTAAAGTCCGATTTGATATTGTGTATAATTAATCGTTTGTGAAATATTTAGTTTCCTCAATTGAATTGTTTTAATGAACAGTAATTGCTTTAAATCGCATTGGCGAATCAATTGAATGCCAATTTAAAGCACATTTAACTAAAAATACAAAACTGCCACAAGTTCAGCGACCACACATACACACATACACACACACTGATACACGTATGCGGGCAGACTGCATATAGACAGGCAACAAATATAACGTATACGTAATGTAAATTGAAATGTAAATGCTGTGAAAACACTTTCGCTCTCGACTTCATTGATATCTAAAACTAAACATCTAAAACGGGCAGCCCCCAAAAACGGCCCCGACAGCAACAACAACCACAACGATGTGTGAATTTGCAACACAAATTCTGTGTGTGTGTAAACACGTGTCGTGTGTGTAGTTGTGTGTGTGTGTGTGAGTGAGTCTGCTTGTGTGTGTGATTGGCGCTGCCCCAGGCGCTTTGGCGTTGCATTCATCTGTTTTGTATTTGGCAGGCAGCCAAATAAAATTTCGAGATATGACCTTAAACACAAACACAAACACGCACGCGGACAATGTGTTGCCGGCGTGCAGCAGCAGCAACAGCAACAGCAACAACACGGCCTAAACATGGCAACAGTTTCCGCGTGGATGCTGCGTCCATTAGAAACATATTTTTTGTTGCCGCAGATGTTGCATGTTGACATTGACATTGGTTAAATGGCAATTTGTGCGCGTATATTTGGAATTCTCGCTTGTCGATGCAAGTGCGTGCCTGTCTGTGCACTTTTGTGCATGTGCATTTGTGTCTGGGCTAATGCAAATGTATTTTTAACATGTGTTGAAATCTGTTTCATTGGGCTAAGCTTGCAAAAGAGTGACATCATTTGCACTCCACTTCCCCTTAACCCCTCTTACCCTTTCGCCGGCCCCTACCCCTCTACACTACCTCCA
Organism: Drosophila acutilabella; assembly: GCA_035046005.1. NCBI lineage: Eukaryota > Metazoa > Arthropoda > Insecta > Diptera > Drosophilidae > Drosophila > Drosophila acutilabella. The sequence goes on from JAWNOK010000061.1 coordinate 246,468, forward strand.
TGCTCGCGCTGCTTTTACTGACCTACAAGGCAGCAGCAATGTCCAGTGTGGCAAACCTATGGCTGGCTTTAGTGGCTTATCAGACAAACAGTTAGCTATTTATTGCACTTAGTGCTGTTGTTGTTGCTGTTCCTGCGTATCTTATCAATGCCTGCGCTAATCTACTGTGTGATTCTTGCACTTCACTTTCTTGTCAACTATTTTCGCAACGAAAATTAAAACGTAATAACGCAACAATGCACAATGCAATGTTAAAATGCAAAAAAAAAAAACAACAAAAAAAAGCAGAAGCAAAAACATTTAAAAATATTTATATGCACACACACATACTCGCACTCACATTTATGTGCATTACTTATACACACACAGTGTGCCTGACCAAGGCCAAGTAATTTTGTATTGCTGTCGAGTTCCTTGGCCTCAGCAATCTGTGTTGTTGCTGCCGTTGCTGTTGCTGCTGCTGCTGCTGCTGTTGATTCTTGGTCATTGGCTTGGACTTGGATTGCTGCTGCTGCTTCTGCTGCTGCTGCTGTTCCTCCACAGGGTCTGCTTATTTGTTGATTTCATTTTCGTTTATTTGTTTTCGCTTGTTTTCGTTTACTTTTACTTGAAACTGAAAATCACATGTAGTGCACAAGAGTTGAGATCACGAGGCTGCAAATCACAATTAATGTGGGCGGAAACAACATTTATTTGCCAGCTAGACATTTGTCTAACTTCAGAGAGTAAGTGTAAAGAATGAGTGAGTTAATTTATAAATAAATTAAAACTTTAACGAGTTTTTATAAGAAATTTTATTGAGTCAAATTTAATTATATTTTTAATCCATAATGATTAAAAGCGTTTTTAATTTATGCGCAGAATATTTAAGTTATTTTTATCAGCAGTGATTCTAGATTTTGACCATATTTTAAGTGGTAGAAGTAGAATTAACAGCAAGATTGTTAAATAGATTCGTAGCTAAGGAAAAATATGTTAAAACTCGTAATTTACTCTGATTTGACACATAAAAATATTAAGAATTTTTTTTTACATTATTCTAACAAAGGTAAAGAAATTTAATACTATTATAATTTTTTAAGCTTTATTTTTGCTGAAGAGGGATTTAAATAAAAATTTATTGAGAGCAGAAAATTTATTTAATAATGTTCTATATATTATTGAAAATAATCGATAGACTTAATCTGCATAAATAAAATATTTGGTAAGCAGAAAATAACTTCTAACTTATAGAGAAAGCTTCACGTTTTCATCACTAAATTTGAGTATTTGTCAATCGTGCTTAAAGACTTAAATAGATTACTAGAAAACAGCTCACTTATTTCACTCAATTATTTCTTCCGATTTCCTCTACTCAAATCGATTAAGAACATTAAATCGATTATTTGCCAGCCCGATATTTGAAACTAGGAAAAAACAACTTGATCAAACTAATTTGCTCGTGGCTTAATTAAGTTTCCATACAATTAATTCAAAGCACGGAAAAGTTGCCAGCTAATTATTTAGCAAAAAATAGAGAGAAAAACATTTAAATTCTAAACTGTCGCTTAAGCACAAACAATTATAACGGTTTGATTCTTATCTAATTGTGTGTTTAATTTGGCTTCTCTCATTAATAATGAAATTCTTGTTCTTGTTCCCAGTGCTAATGTGGAGCTCAATGTGTGTGTGTGCTTAGTAGTTTCCCGTGTGTCCAGCTGCACTTTGAGTTGGCCACTTCCGGTGTGGAGTTGAGTGGAGTTTAGTTCCGTTTGCCCAACACTAGATGGCTTTAAACGGATGCAATTCACTTCCGCTTTTGGGTGCAAACTCATTTGGAGCCAATCAAGCTACTATTTAGCTGGGATCACAGGGAAGTGCGTAATTTTCAAGAGCAAAAAGAATGCCAACGAAATTGTTAAAGATGCCAGACTTTGCTTAAAACTCACCCCATTAGCCCTAGGCGGTGTGTGTGTGTGTGTGTATCTGCAAGATGCACAAAAATGCATTTCTTGCCTTTGCTTTTGTATACGCGAAATGCAGTGGCGTGTTTTAATTGCACATGTGTGTGTGAGTGTGTGTGTGTGTGTGTGTTTGTTGTGCGCACCCCTTTGACTGTTTACATTTCGACAGGCAGTCGCATTTTAATTTTAGAATATATTTTTGGGTCTGGATTTCACAGCTCAGCTTTCAATGTGCATGCATGCAATGCGTTTCATTATTTCTCGCTCTCACTGTGTACATATATGCTTGTGTATGTGTGTGTTTGTTTGCCTGCTGCATTTTTCATTATGCAAAAAATTGCATACCATTTTTGTCGTTTTTTTCGTCTTTTTTTTTGCTTATTTGCTCATTCGCTTCGATTTTTTTCGGTACTTTTTTCGAAATGCATTCAACAAAATTGCACGTTTTGCTTCGTGCATCTTTTGTGTGCATTCAAAATATATGTATGTTTCTGTGTATGTGTTTATAAAAAAGGAGCGTAAAAAATGCATTTGCAATAGGGTGGATTTGTATGAGTTTTTGGGTTCGCTATTTAAACGCTTCTTTTATTTTTTTGTTTTTATTTTTTTTTCGGGGGCTTTTCGTACGTATATTTGCTTACGTGGTTTTAATTTTAATTGCTTCTCATTGGATTTTTACATGTGTCTGGGCGTGTGTACTTTGCTCTGCATCTTTTTTGTCGCTTGCATGTTGTCGCCGATTTTATCTTTTGTAAATACTGCAATTATGTGTGTTCCTCTTTTGGCGACATTACTCGTACTCTAAAGCTCACAACTCAAACTCAGACTCGAACTCGTATTCGTACTTTTTAGTATGTTTTGAAGTTGTTTTTGCATTTTTTGCGACACGGAAATGAAGTGGTCAAAAAGGGTGAGAGATCATACAACGAATCAAATGACATTAAAACGAGTTACCTTATTTTTTTAAAGTTCTTTTTAACTGTCTGGCGGTGTTATAAATTTAATTTGGCTTCTTTTAGCAACGCCTAGGACTTTAAAGAGATTTCTGAGTTGTTGATTGATTAGTGATGGATGTAAAACAAAGGATGTAGGCTTTAATTGACTTTAAGCTACGCCCAACTATCAAAAGATCGCTAAGCTCTGCGCTTACAACGTGTTTTATCAGGCTGATTGATAAGTGATTGATTGGTGATGGATTTGAAAGCAAATGGGATGGAAATTTATATAAATTTGCTATAGAAATATAAGTATTAAGTTAAAGAAGTCTCCATAAAAATGCTAAAATTATGTTATAATATTTAAAGATGATTTTTAGATGTCTGCTGTCCACACCAAGATCGCTTTTCAGACCTTTTTCGATTACAATTTATTTAATTTTTTGGTAATTGATGTGTGATTTGCATTACTAATGCTCGTTATCAATTAATTTCTTTCCAATTATCAGCTAGAACTCCCTTTAAATTCCTTGCCAAAGTTTCTCAAATTTCCCACTCGTTTTCTGTATGCACTTTTCTGTCATGAATATATAAATATCGTATGATATTCCATATTCATATAAACAAAACGATCACCTTCGGCAATTCAAATGCCACCAATTCTTGACTAATTCCACTCAACTGAAACTGAAGGTCAGTGAGTCGCCTCTGACTGCAATTAAAATCAACAAAAAATAAATGTTATTTGCTTATTAGAAAAGCATTAAACAAAACAAAAAAAATTCCAAAAAATAAAATAAACAGAAACCAAAAACAAAAACAAAACAATGCAACTTACAAAATAAAACAAAAACGGTTAAACAATTACTATATTTATTATACACGAATTTTATTACAAGCATGCAAAAAAAAAACAAAAAAAATAACGAAAACTAAAAAATGCACAACGAAATTTTCGCATTAATTGAGAGACCTTGAAACCAGTCACGACTAAATTCAGGCAGAGAAACAGACCCAACCCCAAGCCATAGCCAAGGTCCCCCTGTTCACCCCCTTAACCGCAGTCACAACCCCCTTGCCCAGCTGCTACATCAAAAGCTCTGAGCTCTAAGCCAATAGTCTCAAGTCCCCCAGTCTCAAGTCCATAACTTGTGCTATGCCGAAAATTCTCAAAAAAAAATTACGAATTACATTTTTCGTCAACAACAACAACAGCAACAACAACAATGAGATGCAATTGAGTCCGGCTGCAAGTTGGCTGAGTCGAATTGCCGTGTCCGTCCGTTTGTTCGACTGGCGAATTATAATAATTTTTGCAGTTTTTGTTGTTGTATTTATTTAGTTTTGCTCTCGCGCTCGACATTCGCACAAAGTCAGACGCAGATCGAAAGCACCGAAAACGCTGCACACTCAAAACTACAACAACAACGTTGACGATGACGACGTCGACTACGACAACAACAACAGCAACAACAACAGTAACGACAACAAATAATAACAAGTAAGAAAGGCTACAGTCGATCGAGCCGACTGTAAAAGACCCCGTACTCCCATAGTAGTGCCCATTTTATTAAAATAAAAATTTAAAAATGAAATTAAAAAAATTAAAATGAAATATTTACATATTGAATTAAAATTAAAAAGTAAACAAATTAACAATCGTCATTGTCAGCATTCGAACCCGCGATCCATGCGAAGGTTCCACATTGCGCCGCAACTCTACCAGTTGCACCACGACCCTCTTCTATCATTCTTCCGATTATTTGCAAATATGTATGTGTGCTCATACATACATATGTGTGTATGTATAGCATTGTTCGGCGCGGCCAGCGGCTGCCGCCAAAGCAGGTAGAGAAAACGTTCGAACATATGTTTGTATGTTTCTGTGTTTGTTTGTATGTGTTGCGCGCATGCAGTGATTTTGCAGTAAAATAACGTGAACTTTGAACCGAAATTTCTCTGTTGTTTGACATAGGATTTTGATGCCACTTTCAGGAAAGTTAAAAATAGTAAGTCTCTAAGCGTATGTTAAATTACAACACTGTACTATTTGATTTAATGCCTGCAGAAAGGCATTGAAATTGGAGAGTGTTTTAGTTCCTATGAGCAAAGGGGGCGTGGCAGCTCAAAACTTTAAATGACATTGCATTTAGGCTGTCTCTGGGAACCTGCGTACCAAAATTGGTGCTCCTAAGTGCCATAACTATTGAGTTATTCGCTTAAAACAAAAATTTTTTCGAGGCGTGTCTGGTTTTTGCTTTTGCGGGGGCGGTAGGGGGCGTGGCAACAATTTGAAATAAACTTGATCTGCGTACATCATAAACGGACTTTCATTCCAAATTTGGTGTCTCTAGCTTTTGTAGTTTAAAAGATCCAGGTGTTCATACAGACGGACGGACAGACGGACAGACGGACAGACGGACATTGCTATATCGACTCGGCTGTTGATGCTGATCAAGAATATATACTTTATGGGGTCGGCCACCCTCCTTCTGCCTGTTACGCCATCTCGCTTCGACAAACTTAATAGACCCCCTTTACTCTTTTTTAAAGAGTACGGGGTCTAAAAAGTGCATGTGCAACGGGCGCGTGTTGCCAGAGTCGCCGCCAGTTGCATTTCGAGCGGTGAGTGAGCGCGTCTCCGTCTTCGTCTCCAGCGCTAAAAACACAGAAAAGAGAAGAAAAAAAAACACAAACAAAGCATTGTCCGATTCGCAAGTTCAATTAACGATTGTCGACTACCGATTAACCGATTGTCGATTATCGATAACAGTTTGTTGATTTGTTTTGTGTGTGGTTTCTTTGTCGAAAATCTTTGTTCGAAATATAACAAAATGGTGAACTAAATGCTCAAAGTGTAGTATAAAAGAAAAAGTAAGAAAAAAAAGCACAGAATAAGAATGCAAAAACAAACTACAACGGAGAGCGCGAGTGCAGTTGTTGTTGTTGCTGAGAGCGAGTCCAAAGTGAGCGCATTTAACTGAGCGCCGACACAGCTGTGCATGTGTGTGTGTGTGTGTGAGTGCACCAATACCATTGCGCGCAAAGTGCAATTAAAAATGCACTGACGTTCGCCTTACCCGCCTGTCGCTGGACTCTCCTTGCTGTCGCTGCCGCAGCCGCTGTCGCTGCTAATGCTGCCTCTCCTGCTGCTGCTCTCACTCAGAAGTTACTCGTTCGCTCTGGAGATGAGACACATTTTTTTTTTGCCACAGCGGCGACACAATTTTTGCACTCCGAGTTTTGCTTGCCACCATTTTCTTTTTTTCCCCTCTTTTTTTACGCTCTTTCTTGCTCTCTCTCTCTCACTCCTGTTTTTTTTTTTGTGTTAACCAATTTCGCTTTTAACGTTTTTTGCCGGCTGCCATGAATGAAGCGCACAAATACATGGAGACACTCACTAACACACACAGTGTCTTGGCTAGCCGGCTACCTCCCACTTGGCTGAAGGGTCTCTCGTGTCTCTCGTATCTCTCGCTCACATTGCAATTTTTTCTACACAAACACAGGCACACACACACGTACACATGGAGAGACACTCATACATGTGGCAGCTTTGAGCGCTGCTATGTTCTCAGTCAAGGCAACTGCATAAAAACAGCGAAATATTTCTTAGACCTTTACAACGACTGCATTGTGGCTGACTCTTTGTCACACACACACACATTCTTAGCATGTATGTGTGTGAGTTGGTGTGCGTGTGGAGAGCAATCGCCGCTGCACTCATTCTGCCCGCCGCTCAGTTTTGGCTGCGGCTCATAGTCAATAGTGCCGGGCAGCTCAGCTGGATGGCAGCTTTATTGTCGGTCGTTTCGAACGGTTCGGTACGCTTTTGCCTTAGCTTCGGATTGTCGTTGTAAGCGCAACGCAACGCAGCGTATTGGCAGCCGCAGCGGCAGCAACAGCAGCAGCAGCATCTAGCGGCAGCGACGCTAACAGCGACTGCGACGTCGCAACGTTAGTCGATTCTTTTTTTGTTTTCGTTGTTGTTTACGTATTAGTAAAGTTGTCTGCGCTTGTTGTTAGTGTCGGTGTTTGTTTGTTGTTGACGTTGGTCGCGGTGCGAAATTTTTATTTATTTTCTGCTGCAGCTACCAATACACTCACCTACACATACACACACGCACTCAATAACTCACTCACACTTAAGAACGTATTAGTGTAAGCGTGTGTGCGTGTGGTGTGTGTGTTTGTGTTACATGTGCTTCCTCTTCTACAGCCCAAAGGCCAAAAAACAGTTGACGTGCGTTTCTCGCTAGTGATAACAGAACATTTTTAATCCTCCAAACGAATTTCTGCTGAATTCATCTTCAAGTGCTGTGACAATAAATAAATACACAATTTAAATACCATAAAAAATATATTAAAAATAAAAAAAAATATTTACATTTATGGAAACGTAAACAAAAGTGCGTGCAACAAACTTTAAGTAAGTTTTATTTCATTGTTTGTACTTAATAATATGATTTGTGACTTTATTATGAGCTCTGTGTGCATTGCGTGCAATTTGCATAGAAGTGTGTGTGTGTGTGTGTGTGTGTGTGTGTGTGTGTGTGTGTGTGTGTGTGAGAGTGTAGGTGTGAGAGTGTGTGCTCTCTAGGCAAAGCAAAATATCAACACATTCTCACACTTCCTCTCATCTCGCTCACACACACTCTCAGTGCACTAAAAAGTCAAGAATATCGCATGCAACTCAACAGCGAATTTATTTTTATTTTATTTATTAAAAATATATTTTAATTTGCGTGCATTTTTTTATTGATTTTTCTGCGAAATGTAACGCATTTTTTTGCCTCTTATACTCTCCGCACTCGCTTTTAGTCTCTCTTATCTCTCTCTGTGCTTAGCTCTGCTCTCCCTTTGTCATTTGCACTCAAAATGCAAAGAGTTTTTTTTGTTTTTATATGCACTTTTCCCCCATTTTATACTGAGTTTTTTCCTATTTCTTCCTCTGATAAGTTGCGAAATTAGCTGGAAATTTTTTGTTAGCCTTTACGGCAAGTAGGGAGCGTTAAGGGGCTTGTGGGACTACGGCCATAATCCCCACAGTGTCTCGAGGTATATACGCTGATGCTTTGCTTTATTGTTATAGAATTTTTTGTTTTTAAAATGAGACTCGATTTCTTAGCTATAGTTGTAGCTTCATCGTCAGACTTTTGAGTTTGATTGGAATTTCCAAACAGATCAGTTACTGAATTATTCTATTTCCTGGTTTAATTTCCACCACTTAATTAACACTCTAAAAAACACTAATTTTACTGCCTAGTATGAATGGTTCATTTATTTGTATATATTTATAAACATGTTCTGGTTTTTCTGACTCATTGATTATTATTAAGCTCAAATGTATCTCAGTATCTTTTAATACTGTGCATAGAACAATTTCTTTTATTACTTGTTTAAATGAAATCTTAGTGTTGTATCTCTTAGAGTACACATGATTCCACTTTTATCTACTGATGACTCATTCCGCTTGATTTAATTGTATTCTTTCTAGTTTAGGCTGCTTTAAATAGCTGTGATTGCTCTCTCATGCTCTGGGAACTTAAATAATAAATATTACAAGCTTTTTAATAAATTTAAAAAAATTTACAAAGGTTGTTAAAAATTGTTGTCTCTTTCAAAGCAAGAGAAAAGTATAATAGCCATAACAGCAGCAAAAATAAATACGTTTTTGAAGCCCAACAAGTGCAGTAGACCCGCCGCCACCCCCTGCCAACCCACAGCACCCTTCAAGCGCACCATATTTGCTTAGGGGGCGAAAGAGGCGAGTCGAGGCAGGGAGGGAGACAACAATGGGCATCAAATGCACAATTGTCAATAAAGACAGTTGTATTGATCAAAATAGAAAAAATAATAATAATTGTTGTTATTACTTTTTAAAAGCCAGATTCTTTGTGTGTTTGCGTGTGTGTGTGTGTGTCTATAGAAAATACACAAAAAATTCGCGGAAATCTTTATTTATAATTTATGCACAAATGTCGCCTCAAATTTATTGCCGTATGTTGAGAATAGAAAATAAAACGCAACAAAAAAATACAACAGAAAAAAACAAAATGGAAATGAAAATAAAAATGAAATTGTTAATGGTAATTAGAATAATAAAGATTTCTAATTAATGCGCTTCTAATTTCAAACCGTCGCTGCTGACAGACGGAAGCATTTCAGCAACTAAAAATGTGATTTCTCTTTGTTTCGATTGTCAGTTTGATTTTTCGATTTATTAAATTCATTTAGTGAAATTTATGACACTGAGCAAAACAAAACAATGAATCAGCCAGGTGGATACTTAGAGTGAAGCAGTGGAAAAGGGAGGGGGTGGCAGAGGGAGAGAGGGAGAGTGGAGACAGACAGACGCCCACGCAATGAGATTTTCTTTTTGTCACTTGATTTTATCTGTTTTATTTTTTGTATTTTACTTGATAGCTATATGTTTTATATATAAGATATATTTCTACAAGATTTTATATATAATTTAAAATATTTACATTATTTTTTTAAATTGTTGGCGCGTGTTCCTTTTCATTCCTTTCTTCCTCTTGTTGTTGCTCTTGGGTGGCAATTTCCTGTCTGTGTTGACGACTTGAGCAAAATTGTAATTTAATTTCATGTAACATTTATGCACTGGCAAATTGATTTGAGGTGCAGCAACAACTACTTGCAACTTGCCACTTGCAACATTAGAGCCATTAGTCATGCCAAGCGGCAAGTGGCAAGAGCCAGCGGCAATCGCTTGTTGGCAGAATCTGTAAGGATTAGCATTAGAGCAGAAGTTGCAACAGCAACAGCAGCAGCAGTGGCAGCATCAACAGTTGCCACAACATGCAACATACAATCATCTGGCTGGCAGTCAACTGCTGGCTGTCTGTCTGACTGTCTCCCTGTCTTTCTGTCCGTCTGTGTGTCTCTCCATCTGTCTGGCTGTGTGTGTGTATGTGTGTGCATGTGGCACGTAAGAAAACTAGTTATTGGAACAGGTTCATGACCTTGACCATCAACACTCCAAGGCAAGGCAACATGAGGCAAGGCAACAGCAGTTTTATAATGCCATGGCTTGGCAATTGCAACGTCTGTGTTGCATATGGCAGACAAAAGGAAGTTGCAGCCACTGCTGTTGTTATTGTTGTTGCTGCCACTGTGGTTGCATTTGCATTGCCATTGTTCGCTGTGATTGGATTAGAAACACTCAACAGGCAACAAGTCGAGTAACTGCAATTGCAGCCAAGAGTTGCTGCCACTTATGCAACTTAAGCGTGACTCATTCAGCTTTTTGGCCACAGTTAACATATATATATTTTATTATATAATAAAGTTTAATGCATTTATTCAGCGATAAATCTATTCAACTTCAGTTCATTTGGTTCCTTCGAATTGAGTTTTTTCAAATACTTTTCAAATCAATTGATTCATAGAAATCTCTACGCCAAGCTGAATGGAATTAAACTACTCTTAGGGCTTCCTCGCACTTCTCTCAGTGCTCTCTCTTTCCTTTCTCTCCTTTTTTCTCTCTCTCTTTTCCGATATAAAAGCTAAGCGCATAAAATAAACTGTTGCTGCAGTTGGCGCTGTTTTTGGGTGGTGCCATTTGGGTGGTTTAGCTTTCTATATAAAAACATTTTTTTTTTCTTTATTTTATTTCTTAAATTTCCTTTTTTTCTGTTGTTGTATTTTTTTCTGTTGCTTCCTTATGTGTTTGGCAGGATGCTGGAAAGGCACGAAGGCAGCAAAGCACGGAAACTGGAAGCATTCCAGGTACATAGGAAAGTGCAACAGGCAGTTCTTGTTCTTGTTGTTGTTGTTGTGCTCGTTTTAGTGACTCGGGTGGTGTTTTTTCTGGGTGGTTCAGTGGGTGTTTTGGGCCGCAAACTTTTCGATGTTTTTTTCTCTCCTCCTTTTCACCCGCTGAGCAGAAAAAATGGGTTTAATTTAACTTTGACTGGAGTCTACCGTAGAAAAGAAGAAAAATAAAATTTATATATGCGGAATATTTTGTCGTTAGCATAAGAAAGACAATGAATTCCTTTTTTTGCAACAGGTGCAACGCTCAGCTTACTTTTCCTAGTAAATTTCAAATAAAATTTAACACATTTGCATTTAGTTTAAGTTTTTAGTGACAACGTGGCGTATGTGCAATCATTTGAAAAAGTTTGTACTTAAGTATTTCTAGCGCGTATTGGCATAGCTGGCTTGCAGTTATTGTTGCCGAAAAGTAAACTCGATATTTGTCATGTGCACAAACACAATTGTGTAAACAAGCAGCTGCAACAATTGCAACAACAACAACAGCAGCAGCAACGCAATGCCAAACTTCCACATTGTCCTTGAGCTTATCAACTTTTGCACAGCAACGAAAAAATTCCAAAACACTCGTCGTATTCCTCCCGCCTCTCCACTCAGCCCCTGGTCCACACTTTCCGCGTGAAAAACTAGTCAACGTCAATAACAATTCACCTGCTGGCCAAAACAAATACACTCACACACACGTACACACACATTTGGCATAAACTGTGAGCTGCAAATTTTATTTGAAATATTGTACAAAAATGTATTCAAATAGTTGTCTACTTAAAAATAGCAAAAATAGCAGCACAATTATGTTTTCCTTTACATTACATTATCAGACAAGCTTTGGAGATGCGCTGAACACATTTACAGGGTATAAGCTATACCCCACAAGAGCAAATTAATTAATCAAGCAAACGTTCAAATTAAGTTATGACTATTTCTTATACAAGTTGTTTTGATATGTCGGCAATTTGCTTAATTATTTCAACTAGGGTATCTTGCATCTTAAAAGCCGGCGGACTTTATGCAACTTAATGGGTCTAAATGTCTATAAATAAATTAAGCTTTCTTTAAAAAACGAAAATTGAACATAAAAATAATTAAATCAATAAAAATAAATATTAAAAATTAATAAATAAATAAATAAAAGCTGAAGAGTTTTCGTATTTATAGGTTATTAAACAAAAAATAGACTTGTACTTTTTAAAATATTTTTTAAAATTTTATTTTAGCTCTTTAGAAATTTTCGTAATAATTTTTAAACAAAAGTTTCTTTTACTAAAATTTATTTAAATAGCCAAAACTAATTAACTTATTCTAAGTTCTGTTAAGTTGCAATTTACAAAATTGCATAACATTTGAAATGTGAACTTTGGTATATTGTTTTCAACCTTCCCATTGCTTAAATATTTTACAATTTTTGAGCACTTCAAACCAAATAGTTTTATTTTTTTTGTCTGTGCGACATTTTGCACGGTCGCCGCAGCAATTAAATGCATGAACCGCACGCTGCTCCTCTCCCTCTCTCTCTCCTCCCTTCCTTCCATCTCTTCCTCTCGTCCCGCGCAGTACACCCCTTAGTGCCTCCCGTTACCCCCTTTGCCTACTGATTTACAAATAGTTCCAATTGCGACTGCATGTTTTTTAGGTTTTTTTTTTGACGATACACAGTCAAAGCAGCGACACACACTCACACGCACAACACACACATATACACACATGTGCACTTGGACACTTGTATTGACGTTTGGTTGGCGACAATTGATTTTTGTTACGTTTTCGTTTATTTTCATTAGTTTTTGTTGTTGCTGCTGCTGCTGTTTTTTTGTGGACAGTTTTTTTTTTATTTTTTTTTTTTTTTAGCAATTTAGTTCGTTTGCTTTCGTTGTCGCTGTCGTTGTTATTTAGACAACTGCTGAAAAATATTTGTATGCCCCTTTTGGCATTGGGCTTCCCTCTGCTCCTCCCTCTCTCTCTTCGTCTCTCCCTATCTCTTTTCGCTCTGCTCTCCAGCTGTTCTTGCATGTCGCTTCTATTGCCGTTGTGATCGAGCCCAACACGCGCTGCACTTCGAGCTGTTGTTGTTGTTGTTGCTGTTGCTTCTTTTCATGAATTGCTGTTGTTGCTGCTGCTGCTTTCAAACTGCATGCGAAGTTTTTCTGGCTACTTTGTCGGTTTTTCTAAATAGCTTGACTTGACTCAATTTCGTCTTATCTAATTTTTTTGTCGCTTTTGTTTTGGTTTCTTTCGTCTATTTTGTTTTTGAGAAACGTTTTAGTTTCCTTTGCTTTTCTAGTTTTGTATCTCTGCGTTTTTCCTTCGTTTTCTTCTTTCGCCTTTTTTTTTGCATTCTTTTTGCGTTTGCTTTTTTGTTTATTTTTGTGTCGAAATCAGGGCAAATTCATCATCAACAACATCGTCGTGCCCGTTGCGTTTTTGTGTAACAAAGATAAGGTTTCGCCAGCGAATGAGTGGGTTCTCTTGTTGTTGTTGTAGTTGCTAATTGTTGCTTTTATTCTTTATATAGTTTGAGACGAGCGGGGAATGTTCACATATTTTTCCTCTTTTTTTTATATTTTTTCGTTTGTCGAGTTAATCATTTCGGGTGAATTTTGATAATTTGAAGGTGACCCCGTTTTTCAAAGGCGTTGCATGCACTACAACAACAATTGCAGTGCATTTGGGTTTTTGATAAGCAGCAGCAATGCCAGCAACAACTGCAACATCAGAAACAACAAACACAGTAACTGCAACTGATGCCACACGGCGTATGCGCGATGTGTCAGCACTTAAGCGATAATGCTTATGCATATTGCCTGCTTACGTATTTATTAAAAATGAAAAAAAAAAAAAAACTGCTACTGAATATAATAAAAATATGTGCATTACATTTACGAAATTGCATGCGAGAAGTGCGAGCAGCGAAGGGAGTGGCGAGAAGTGCATGAAAACTGAAATGAAAGAAGCACTCATATCTCAAGGCAGTTTTAATAAAACCCAAAACTGACATCATAAAACATAGCACATATGACAGCAGCAGCCGGCAGACTACAGGTCGTATACGTAACAAGCGCCATGTGCCAGAGTCAAGTTGCCACACCCAGCGGCAATAGCAGGAGCAGCAGCAACAGGACTCTGTTGCACACACTGACAAAGCAACAAGTCGTTGTACCCAAATATATAGCAGCAAAAACAACAAAAACAACAAAAAAAACCTAAAAGAAATGTGGCAAAATAAAAGAAAAACTAAATAAATGAAAACGAAGCAAAAATACGAAGCAATCGCCCCCTCCCACTGCCACGCCTCCTAGCACAACCGAAAAACGCAAAGTCAAAGCCAAAAGTAAAAGCAAAAACAAAGTAAATTCTGTTGCTGCCTTCCTTCTTTTTTTGGGGGTTGCATTCGGGTGTTTAGCGCTGCTGCAGCGCTGCCAACGCCTTGGTATTGGTGCGGCCTCCTGTTGCGCATATAGAGCGAGCACAATATCGTAAGAGAGTGGGATGGAGCGAGAGTGAGAGACAGAGCGAGAGAGAGAGAGAGTGAGTGTGTGGTGGAGTGCAAAGTAAAAGTTTCGTAACGTTGTTTTCACATTTCCTGCAACGCGTGACGTTCTGGGCTGCCAGTCAGCAGCCACTGCCTGTATTTTTTTTTTCTTCTCTTTTTTTTAGATATATAGAATAACTGCTATTGCTGCTCCAACTTGTTGTAGTAGTTGTTGTTGCTGTTGTTGCCCAAAATGCGCACAAAACACGTCGAAAATGTGCCACATGCCAGCAACAAATGGCATCGTTGTCTACAAAACTGCTGTTGTTGTAGCTGCCTTCGCTCCTGTTGCATGCAACAGTTTAGTGCCACACAGACAGACACAGACAGACAGTCAGTGCTGTAGATAGACAATAGCGCTGGCTCAATAGCATTGCCATACAAAATACAGACAACACATTTCGACATGGCACATTTAGCATCCTTGAGCGGCATTTAACTTCGTTTTGTGTGTGCCACACCCACAGGCATGATGCCACCCAGCAGCAGCAACACACAGTTCTCTGGTAACATCGACATCCTTGTTGTCATTTCATTTGATTTAAAATCGTGTTGCTTTCATTTATGCAATCAACGTTTTCTATTTGCCGCACAGTTTTTGGTTTAGGAAATTAAATTCCATTATTTTGTGGCCCAAAGTTAGTTAAAACTGACTACAGTTTGGCTCTGGCACAGGCATTAGGGTCAAGAGCAATGGCCGCTGTAAAAAAACAGTCAAAACACATATTGTTGCATGCAAAGTATGTACAATAAATCAGCCAATAGCCTAACAGCCAATAAAACTCAAAGCCAAGAGCAAGTCCAATGGCAAAAAGCAAACAGCAACACAACAATAACAACAACTGTTGCTATTGCAACTGCAACTTGGCTAAACTTGTCTTTTTGGTTGTCGGTTTGTAGGTGAGCTGGGCCATGAACGAGCCGCGATCGACCGCCACGGCAAATGGCGACCTTACAGTCAAGTTAGCCAAGTTAGCCAGCAGGCCAGCTATACAACTAGTCAACCAGTCGCCCCACTCAGCCAGTTGGCCAGCACCAAACAGCAACACCAACACAAGTATCTGCTGTCGTTGTCGCTGTCGCTGTCGTTGCTGTTGCAGATCGCAGATCAACGTTAGAAATGGAAATGCGCTTCGTTGCATACAATGGCAAGGCAGCAGCAACAACAACCACAGCAGCAACTCTGAGTCAAATGTGTGTTACTGTAACTGAGCCAGGCCAACTCCACTGCCAGCCAAGTTGGCTGGCCAAGTTAGTTAGCCAACAGCGACTTTGGTTTCGTTTTCGATCTTCCTGTCATTGTGTTGGTGCTGCTGTTGTTGCTGTTGTTGTCGCTGCTGTTGGCGCGTGCTCATGATGCCACAGTTGTTGCATGTTGCTGCTGCTGCCTCTGCCTACTTGTTGCATGCGCCCCGCAGCAACAGGTGAGAGTTGTCATTGTTGTTGCTCAGAGTCGTGAGCAATAAACGACGACAGCAATAGCAACAGCAATAACAACTAAAAGAGGAAGATGCACAACAACTACAACCACCAGTACAGTGAACACTAATGGGCAATGATCTTTTATCGAAGTTGCACGCAGCTCTCGTTTTGTTTGTTGTTGTTGCAGCGGAAGAATTCATCAAGTTGTGTTTGTTGTTGCTGCGCCAACGGAAGTGCAACAAAATGTTGAAAGGTGTCAGTGTCAGGCAAAGATCTGACAATCTAAACATTTAAATGGCAGTCGCATTGAGTAATCAATCAAATATGTTTAAGAAAAATTTAAATATATTAAATTCAAATAAAATAAGGGACAAGAACTATGAAATAATAAGAAAATAATGAAGAGAAGAAGTAGAAAATGCTAAAGGCTAAATATAAAGTCTAAAGTAAGGAATCGACTTTTAGAAAATATTTAAATAATAAATTTGTAATGAGTTTTCTTTAAAATAATCAGTTATTAGTATATATATTTGAGTCTGCTACTATTAGTAGAGTTTTTCTGCTACTATTTCTATCAAAAACTTTTAGAAGTTCACGTCTATAGTTTATATTATTATAACTTAGTCAAGCTTTAACATTTTTAAGCCAAGTTTCTTTCCTCTTTTAAGATTGATCGAGATTTAATTTCAGACAAACAATCATCTGATCAGTTTAGATGCTTGTAAAGTGAAAAGTAATCAAATTTAATTGGAAATCAAAACTGGCGAAAGGTTAAAGTACTAACATTTAATCATGAGTCATATGATAATGATGATCTTGATACGAGTAATAAACATGCTTGCAGTGAACTTACAGTTTAAAAATATATGCTATACAACAAGCAACGATTGCTGTCGAACTGCATGGCGTATGAGTAATGAAATTTGATGAAATTTCCGGCAAATCAGAACCAAAGCTGAGAGTTGGAATGCAAATAGTTACAGGGTGTCAGTAAGTCATGCATTCTTTGCATATTTATTTATTACATGCTAAATTTGCAGCTAATGCGTCAGATTACATTATCGTTACACTTCGTTTCCAATGTGTAATGCGGTTTCAATTAAAATTACGTATACGCCAAGATTAAGAATTTAATAAACTTATGCAGAGCGATGAATGTAAGTAGTACATAAGGGCTAGAAATAACAAACTTGTTATGTACTTTAAACTAATTAATTAATAATACAGCCTTGATCTTCAATAAACTGTTAAATTTAGCATATTTAGCTGATTGCCTGGTTCGAAAACATTTCATTTATTAGTTTAATTAACTAATCGAAACACATCGAGTGCAATTAAGATGCTTTAACTTAATGTAAAACAGAGCGTAATTGGCAATATGTTTAATATATGTGCGAAAAACACTGAGCACTAAAGACAACTGAAGGTCGCTACTAAAATCTAATTAATAAACAAATTTCTAGAAAGTAAGCAACAACAGCAACTGAAAAACTGAAACTATTAAAAACTGACCGAACATAATTAATGAAAATGATGGGAAAACGTGTAGTTATAGTAATAAAATAAATGTAATCGATCATTTCCGCCTTTTGCCAACAAAAACACTAAAAAAAAACATACACACATTAAAGTAATTTGATGAATTCCATGCCATTCCATTCAATATATGATAAATAGTTGAGTGCCAACAATAACAAAAACAATAGCAACAAAAACCATCGCCTACATATAAATTAAATGCAAATTGCCTATTTAGAATAACAAAAAACCTTAATTCGTAGTCGTATTGAGCAACCAATTGGAACAATGGAAAATTGCAACCATTTCAAGGTTTTAACATTGGCCACGACTTCAGCTTGTCTGTGTGTGTGTGTGTGTGTGTAGTGCTCTAAAATTTGGCTCAAACCTTGAACAATAAATTGCATATAAAAAATGTGTAGTACTGAAAATTGAGCACTGAAAATTGAGAATTGCAAATTATAATTCGATACTAAACTGGTTGAGCCAAAATTGCACTTTGTGCCCAGAACAACTCTATTTAGTATATAATATATGGCATCCAAAGCTATATTAACTGATATTAACTCGTTTTTCTATAGCAGACACTTGACTCTGATTGTGTTACTGATTCTGTCTCTGATTTGGATTCTGATTCTATTCTATCTCGTACCTTTGAAGCCAATAAATTGCGTCGTCGTTGAACTTGCCATTTTGCTATGTATACCCAGTAATTAGAAGTGAAAATGTTTAACTAAATGGGCTCTTAAAATGGTTTAGTGTAGCTTCTTCGAGGGCTACATTTTGTTAAGAAATTTCAGGGCAAAAAAAAAAAATAAAACTTCTTTAAATTTGTTAAGTTTTAAGTCTTAAAATTTGATTTGGCTCTAATTTACCATAAAAATGTCTTGCTTATAAATATAAAACATAGTTAATTAGAGTTTTCGTATAATTTAAATATATTATGCTTATTAATTCATTGAGTTATTTAATTCATAAGAATTTCTGTCTTTAAAAAGTAAATGCTTTATATTTACTTTAATTTGCAGAGTATTCCTTAGTTGATCACACTTAATCAGTCGCATTTTCACTTGTTTTTTTTTTTGTGATTTTTTATTTTTTTGTGCGACGGCACATGTTTAGTGTATGTGCATAGATATATAAATATATATATCCATATATTCGTTATATATATTATATGGCTACAAGTTTCAAGCTGCAATCCGGCCTTGATATTTTGCAAAAATTTATTTATGAAATCAAATGCATGCGAGCGAGAAATAGAGAAACACAGAGACAGTAAGACGGAGAGACAGAGATACAGGGAGACACAGAGACATCGACACATAGCGACAGTCTCCGATACTTGTTGCATTCATTATAGAACGAATGAATGTTCGATTGAATGAGTTTTCTGGGCTCTTTTATTTGCAGTATCTGTAACACGTAGACTGATTACTATGCTCTACACACATTTCTATCTGTATCTGTAGCTCAAAACTGTAGCTGCATCTGTTTGGCTTTCGGGCTTGGCTTTGACCGTCTCCTCCCCACAGCCAGGCAGGAAGCGACACTTTTCCAAAGCAAAATCAGTTGAGTTTGCATT
The DNA here is from genome assembly GCA_035046005.1 of Drosophila acutilabella. Taxonomy (NCBI): domain Eukaryota; kingdom Metazoa; phylum Arthropoda; class Insecta; order Diptera; family Drosophilidae; genus Drosophila; species Drosophila acutilabella. The sequence goes on from JAWNOK010000061.1 coordinate 265,200, forward strand.
TTTTGAACGATAGCTGAAAAATATCTATAATTGCAAATTGTGTTTTCTATATAAACATGGCGAAAAATTATGGAAAATGTCGTGGAAAATGGGAGGGAAGTGAGGAAAGTGGCAGAAGCCAGCTGAATATTTAAAATAATATCAAAAAGGCGTTGGGCTGGCGCTGCGAATCGCTCAATCTATGGCCTAAAGGAAGCAACAAATTGCTGACTGTTGCCAATTGTTGTTGCCGGTTTTCTAGTTGCTGTTGCTGTTGTTGCTATTGCTGTGGTTGCTGCCAGTGAGGAACGTCCATCATAATCAACGTCCATCATCAGCTGCTGTGGTTGCTGCCGCGTGCTCAGTTGACACACCCACCAAGTGGCTACTGTGGCATGCTACCAAAACCTGCACGCCAACTGCCAATTCCTTATACTTCCCTGCCCCTTTCCTCTTCTTTCCTTCCACTTCTGCTGCTGCTTCTTCTTCTAGTTGTGGTCTCTCGTCGGCTACTTTTGGCTTTGACTGCCTCCAGCGTTGGCAGCAAGTAATTTTTCATCACCAGCAACAGTCTAAGCCATCTTCAAAATCTACTACTGCGTAAAAAACAACAGTTGTGCTTACGCGACTGTATAAGACCCTGTAGTTAGTTTTGGTAAAATCTTCAAAGATTTTATATACTGCAGTGGGTTTTTCACAATAGATTTTTAAGACTTTAAAAATAATCCCAAGCCTACGATCTATAAGTTTAGCTGATAACATAATACAGTTATCCTATCCCTATCAAGTATGATCGATATGCATACTCACAACTTCAGTTTTTTTTCCTGTCAGCATTATACGGTAGTTATTTGACTCTAGTCCGAGGCTAGGATAGTAAAAGTATTACTTGAGGAATTGGTCCATTAAATATTTCTTTTTCGATGACGGAAAAGATTTCCAATCAAACGAAATTAGCAATAATTTCTGATTAATCAAAACTGTCATATTTAATGATCTTTAGATTTAAGCTGGCTTAAAGGTAATTAATATGAGCTTATGTATAATTGAGATAACTGATAAAATCATAAACTAATGCCTTTTAAAGTAAATTTCTATGATTCTAAAAAAAGAAAAGTATGCTATAGATACAAACTTAAACTTTTCTTCAAGACTACCGCTAGATAGTAGATATCCTGTCTTCTTTGCAAAGACTTTCAGATCTTGCTGATTCCAAACCCAAAAGTCCCTACACAGACTGTCAGCTACAAGGTCTTCAAACTCTGTTGGCTACCAGTTTTTCCAAGGGATGTCAGAAGCTGCCTGTTTTCCAGTTTCCATGTGTTTCCATGATTTCCTATTGTATTGGCGCTTCATGTACGTTCGCATATCTGATATTAGAATCTCAATTAGTTTTGCTTTTTTTTTATGCGTATGCTCTGAGCATGTTGGAGGTATTGTAATTTACTTTTGGAGGCTGGTTGTAATGGCCAACAAGTGCCTCAAAATGTCCAAGTTAATAAGCAGGCAGGCAGGCAGTCGCTGCACTGTAACTTAAACCAATTTGTTTAAAAAATTGCTAGTGGAGAATACCCTTTATATACCCATTTATATGGTATTTTTTGGGAAAATATTTTATTAAACAAAAACTGTTGGGTAATTACAGTCAATGCAAAAAAGTTGATGCAGTCAAACTGTTTACGGCATTAAAATATTTAGCAAATTAATGCAAAACGCCAACGGCGACAACTGCATTTGAATAAATTAGTGTAATAGTCAGATTAAATGGCAACGGGAACAGCAAAGCAAAACAACAAAAAGTTGTTGTTTATTTGTAACTAGGAAATATCAAAAACTGGTAGCTGCCCGAATAGTAAAAGCCCCACAATTACAATTATAGCAACAAAAACACACACACACACGGACTTGGCAAGAATGCAACAACAACGAAAACGAAAAGAAAAAAAACTTAAATATTTTTCAGCATATGAAATAATAATAAGAATAATACAAAAAAAAAAAGTGCAACAGGTTTTGTGTGTGTTTTCGTGTTAACCTTGAAACAAAACTCGTTTAATCATTTCTCAAGCGACTCGAAAATGCAATGAAAACAACAAAAACAAAAGCAGAAAAAAAATAAAATGCAACCACAACAACAACAAAAACAACCACAATCGTTATATGTATGAAACGTTAAATGGCGCATTATAAATTAAACAATTTGAGCAGCGAAACTTGTATTGGAAAAATTTCGTATTAATTGTGAATTAAATTTGTTTTTATTTCACTTCACTTCACTCACTTACTCTTTCTCTATCTAATTTGCAGGTACAGTTGCAGCAAAATAAACAAAACTCATTTCCGCATCATACCGTTAGTGTAAGAGTACAAAATGGCGGAGTGTTCGTTTGCGCGCTGCCAACAGGAGCGTCGTCTGATCAAACGCGAGCTAACAAAACGGTCAAAGGACATGCTGCACATTGTGGGTGAGTGTCCGAAACGATTTTATCCATTTACCACTGTACCACTTTACCATTTTACCACGCAATCCAATTAAAAGCGTGTAAGGAAACGGCAGAGATTTATAGACTATAGAATACCCGGCATGTAAAAAGGATAAGAACTTTTTTCATAATTTCAACTAAGTTTGGGCTGATTTTTAAACCATTTTGAATTTAATCCTTAATGGATTTAAGCTTAAATATAAAGTACTTAGCTTTAAGTTTAAGAATTTATAGGCGTGGCATTTTTATACTTATTACAACTGTTCTAACAAGTAAGAAAGGCTACAGTCGATCGAGCCGACTGTAAAAGACCCCGTACTCCCATAGTATTGCATTTTATTTAAATTAAAATTTTCAAATGAAATTTAAAAAATTTAAATTAAATATTTACATTTTGAATTAAAATTAAAAAATAAATAAATTAACAACTGTCATCGTCAGCACTCGAACCCGCGATCCATGCGAAGGTTCCACATTGCGCCGCAACTCTATCAGTTGCACCACACCCCTCTTCTATCATTCTTCCGATTATTTGCATATATGTATGTGCACACATACATATGTGTGTATGTATAGCATTGGTCGGCGCGGCCAGCGGCTCCGGGCAGCGCTGCCGCCAGCAGGTAGAGAAAACGTTCGAACATATGTTTGTATGTTTCTGTGTTTGTTTGTATGTGTTGCGCGCATGCAGTGATTTTGCTTTAAAATAACTTCAACTTTGAACCGTAATTTCTCTGTTGTTTGACATAGGATTTTGATGCCACTTTCAGGAAAGTTAGAAATAGTAATTCTCTAAGCGTATGTTAAATTACAACACTGTACTATTTGATTTAATGCCTGAAACAAGGCATTGAAGCTGGAGAGTCTTTTATTTCTGATGAGCAAAGGGGGCGTGGCAGCTCAAAATTTTGAATGGCGTTATATTAAGGCTGTCTCTAGGAACCTGTATACCAAAATTGGTGCTCCTAAGTGCTATAGTTACTGAGATATTCGCCTAAAACAAAAATTTTCTCGAGGTTTGTCTGGTTTTTTGCTCATTGCGGGGGCGGTAGGGGGCGTGGCAACAATTTGAAATAAACTTGATCTGCTTGACATAATAACGGACTTTCATTGTGAATTTCATGGTTCTAGCTTTTGTAGTTTAAAAGATCCAGGTGTTCATACGGACAGACGGACAGACGGACAGACGGACATGGCTATATCGACTCGGCTGTTGATGCTGATCAAGAACATATATACTTTATGGGGTCGGCCACGCCTCCTTCTGCCTGTTACGCACATCTCGCTTCTGACAAACTTAATAGACCCCCTTTACTCTTTTTTAAAGAGTACGGGGTCTAAAAAGTAGTTATCATCACAAACTTGTTGCTGCTGTTAGTTTACAAAGAGAAAACTCTTTAGCTCTGATCAAAAATCCATGTTCTTCAGGGGCTAAGCCACACCTACTGCTGCCAATTAAAACGAACTTGTTACACCCTTGCCCACTGGGTATAAAGAAAAGCCTTACGTAAAGCCAATAAGCCCCATAATTTTCTTGTGTCTCTCTAGGGAAAACATTTTTCCAGCTTCATTTGCCAGCAATGTCTTTCACTACTCTACGTAAGTTTGAGTGCCTGTGTGTGTGTGTGCTCTGAGCCACGTTTGTAGTACTACCTGTATTGGGGGATTTGCAGTTAAACGTTAAATGAAGTGTGTTTCAAAAAAAGTAAAAAAAAAGTTTATGTTCGACATGGAAATTGACTTTAGTCCAGTCCTAATCAACATAAGTTGACTACTGCCCAGAGCTTAGCATATGTTTCACTCTTACACCCATATATAGATATATATCTATGGCTATGACTATATAGCCATTGGAATGAGCCAGGATATAGAGTAAAAAATGAACAGGAAAATTAAAGAACAACAACAACAGCAAAGCACAAAGCTTTGGACCAACATCAACAGACTTTTGTAGCTAGACTAATGCCCAACAAGGCAGTCGCTGTCGCCGTCGCTGTCGCCGTTGGCGTTGACGTCGACGTCGCTGTCAGCGCTGTCGTTGGCATCGGCGTTAGGGCCAAAGCAAACACCAAGAAAAATTAACATAAATTGCAATTTTTTTTCAATGCTTTTTTGCTGCTGCTTCTTCCCGCTCTTTGCTTATTGCATTTCTTGCTAGTCGCCATCAGCGTCTGCCTTATCCTTCGTCCTGCTGGAGTGTCTGTGTGTGTGTGTGTGTGTGGCAACACTCTCATTTCGGTTTTTGAGCACGTTTAGCACGTTGCCGGCAATCCACCTTACAACCTTCCTCGCTTAACCATTCATCTATCCTTCGCCCGCCTCCCAACTGCCTCCGCCCACTCAATTCCAACCAACTGCCACCTGCATTAAAATGTTAAATGCCTTTTGTTGCTGTGTTTGTTGTAGTTTTCTTCTTTTTTTTTCTTTTCTCCGCTTTTTTTGTATTTTTGCTATATACAACAATTTTTTTCTTGTTCTGGCAACCACCAGGACGTTGTGCAGCTTTCGGTCCTTGCCTCATGCCGCGTCCTGCGTCCTTGCCGCCACTGTCCGTGTCTCCGTGCACTCAATTACTTCCTCAATGCGCTCCATAATGCTTATCGTCCTTGTTTCTAGTTGACATTCCCGCACTGCCAGCCAAACGCTTCCAATGTGCCACTCCCACTCAACACACGCCGCCCCCTAACCACCTCCAACCCTTGGCACATTTTTCCAGCGACAATTTTTGTTGCCACTCAACGGGTGTGTGGGAGGGAGGCGTGGTTTGAATTGGTTTGGGTAGGGGGCAGTTTCGGCGTCGTTGTCGTTGCACGAAGCTGCAAAAAATCGTTGTCTGGCTTTCAGCTGGTGCAGCTTTAGGGTTGCCACTAGGTGTGGGTACATTTTTAGCTGCACTGTATCGGTGTGTGTGTGTGTGTGTGTGTGTGTGTGCCCAAAACGAAGTGCTATACGAGATAACGAAGCACACTTAAGCGCACGCAGGACGAAACAGAACGACGACGTGTCCCTACGAAATATATTGCACAATATAAAAATGCAGACGACGACGACGACGACTGCCGAATGCATTGAATTTTCCCCAACCCCCGAAACCTTCTTTCAACTCCCTCCACTCCCTTCTGCTCCTTCCCGCTGCCTGGCTAGAAGCCGAAAAGGCACCTACACCCGAATGCTGGCGCCGAAAGACGAGCCAACGAGGAGCAAGCATTGCCCTCCACTTGCTCCTACTTCCGCTGCCCCTACGCTCACACCCACTCCACCCCTTTCCACTACTCCCCCAAGTTTTCTTCCTCGTCGTCAGCGTTGTCATCGTCCTTGTTGCTGTTGTTGTTGTAGTTGGCGTCGTAGCTGTTTTTGTGGCCGATTTTCGACGCTGTCGCCAACCTCCTTTCCACCTCCAAATCTTCACCCTACCCACCCCCTCCCTGTTCCACTTCGCCCAAAATGGGAGTCAAGTTTCCAACGAGCGACGATTTCGTCGTTTCAGTTTTTTTCTGCTTTTTCTTTTTCTCTTCCTTCTTTTTTTTTATTTTTCGCCCACCCAACGAAACTCTCGTGTTTTTTTGGTTAGATCGTAGAAGATGCCTTGCACTAGCCAGGTTATTGGGAGTGTATGTGTGTGTTTGTGTGTTTGGCTGTGTGTGTGTGTGTTTTTCGCCTGTTGCATCGCTGGCTTCAACCGGCTGACTCTGTTGCTCGATTTGCTCAGTTTCTCGGCTGCTCCGTTGTTGGCCCAATGGCTCAATCAGTGGTGGCGTTCCATTTGATTGTAATGGGATATACCACTTGTAGCTTCTACGGTACAAATTTGGGGTTGTCAGCACATAATTGTTAGTTAAGCTTAAGGCGAACTGCAAAACGGAACTAATATGTGGATAAGGGATTATTTTTAATGCTGTTGTTAAGTTGTTTACTACTCCAACAAATTAAACAACTAATTAAATTTATTATTTATAATTCAATGTTAAGTACTTAAAATTGTAAAGTACACAGTTACATATATTTAATGTCCACAGCATGAATAATAATAATTAAATAGTCTAGCTGCAATAAAATTCAACAATAAAGTGCCACTACTTTTAGTTACTAATTAAGCGCGCAGTTAACTAGCACCCGAGTAATTCAAAGCGTTACTTAGAAAAATTAATGTCAAGTTAAAATTAATTAAAAATATATAATAAAACATTATTTTAGTTAGCAGATGAAGAACTTAAACGAAGCTCAACAAAGGTTACTGTGTTTTAAAGAACACTACAAAATTTAGAAGTCCAAATTAGTTACGTTAAAACTTTAGATAAGCTTTTAAAGTTTCTTAAAGTTTCACGTTTCATCTATTAAATTTAATAATAACATAACAAGTTATTAATTAATTATTTATTCATGGCTTAAACATACATTAAATAATATATCTTTTAATTTTTTATCTACATTTTTATCTATACTATTAAAATTAATTTGTTAGAAATTTTAACGCAGAACTTAAATTAACTTTTAGCTTTAAAAAGTGTGTATAGTGTGGCATTGCTTGTGTCTTATGATTAATTATAAATATTTATAGAAACTTCATTTTATGATTAACAAAACTGTTTTTAAACTTGAACTAAGAAGACTTCTATTTGTATATTTAAAAAAAAAAATTAGTTTATCAAATAATGAAGTTTAATTTGCTTTAGAGAACTGTTTTAGCTAGTTATTGTTTGTTAATAAAAGAAAATGAAAACAAAAAGATTTCTGTAGACAAGATAGAAAGAGAAAAGAAAAACTGAGTGAGGAGTAGAGCGGAATTGTCAGAGTGTGTGAGTGTGTGTGTGTGTGTGTGTTGCGTGTGTGTGTGTGGAAAAGCGAATCAGCAGGTGCTGGGTAAAATTGTGGGCCACACTATACTACATATATACAAAAATATATATATATATATAGTGTATATATATGTGCATGGATATACTTGTAGTTAGTGCGGCGTCTCTAGTACTCGTATATTGGGCGAACGCATCTTTCGATTACAGCAATCACAATAACAACAACAACAAAAACATCGACAGCAGTGGCAGGAGTAGAAGAGCAGAAGGTTAAGGGTTTGGGTATAGCTGGCTGGATGGCTGCTGCTTTTCCACATTTTTCGTAGTCGTTGTAAGAAGGCATTTTTATAGGAAACTTTTGTTGGATGCAACAAGCGTTGAGGAAAACTCGTCGCCAGCCAACAGCTGTGTGCGTGGGCGGGCAAGCCAAACCACAGCCGAGTGTCCACCCCCACCACCTCAGCTACCCGCCTACACCACTGCATTGTGCACCAAATCCTACACAGGATTTTATGGACTACGCAATGGCGCACTCCTCCCAACTTTCCAGCCAGTCGCAGTTTTCTCTACATTTTTCTTTTCTTTTCCCTACGCTTCTTTTTTTTTTTTCGTTTTTAGCAGTTTTCTTTGCTGCAGCGCAGAGCACGTGTTGTTGTTGCGTAGCATTTTTTCTGGCGGTTTTTAGGTTACATTTTTACGAGTTGCACGCTTTCCACTCTGCGAGCATTTCGCGCCGTCTTTGTTGTTGTTGTTTGTGGCCACGACGATGACGACAACGAGGACGAGGCTAAGAGACGACGAAGGAAACGCAGACGTTGCTGCCACAAGCGTTCTTCGTGCAACGGCAGCAGCAAGGACGCAACCAAATTCATGCGCTCCTTGGGTTAAGTGTGGCTGTGTGTGTGTGTGTGTGTGTGTTGCTCTATATACATGTGCACGTGTGTGTGAAAGCGCCACAAGTGGGCGTTTGGGTGGCTGGGTGTCTTGGCCAGTTGGGCTGGCCTGGCTAAGGACAGACTTTTGCCTTTGCTTTGCCGGGTTTAGTTTCGTGCACAGAAATTGGAAAATAGATTTTTTGGTTGGCTGCTTTTAGCCTTTTTTTCTAGCCATTTTGCTGCACTCTTCGCTCCTTTGGCAACAGCTTCTTTCTTTCTTTCTATATTTTTTGTTGCTTTTTGTCGGTTCCACTTGTGGCTACTCCGTGCGCATGGGATGCAGTGTCCGGCCAGGAAGTCAGCCTGCCAATGGCTTGCTTAGCTGTGCTGTGTCGTGCCCCACTGTAGTCTTAGCTGTGAGGCAACACAAGACGCCGCTGCACCTTTTGGGGGCCGCATCAAAAACTTTTCTTGCACACCAATTTTTTTGCGTGTACGACTAAAAATAAGGCGGAAGCACAAAGTTAACGCGTGTTTGAGTGTATTAGTGAGTGTCTCTTTTAGCCTTTTTTTTGGGTGGCTTTGGGTGGTTTGGGCAGCGCGCAATATGGCGCTAAGAACATTGGGCAGAAAATGCAGTGCGAAAAAAATGTTGAAGCAAAATATATAAAATAAAAAAAAAATAAAGATAAAAAAGGAAATTCACATTATGTGCGTGTGCATAGTTTGAGGGCGTGTGCAAGTGTGTGTGTGTGTGTGTGTGTGGGGGTGGTGAATATAAGCAAACAGCAAAACACACAAAAACAAAATGAAGCAAAAAAAAAAAAGAATACAAAATGGAAAAAGTAAAAGAAGGAAAAGAAGAACACTAAAAAAATGCAGCACGTTTGGGTTTGGCAGGGGTGGGTAGAGAGGCGGTGGGAAGTGGAGGGAGGCAGCTCTAAGCTGAGCGTTTGGGTTTTGACTTCGTCGTTAACGTCGCTGTCGCTGTTGCCGTCGCAGTCATCGTCGCTGCCAGCGTTGTCGTTGCTGCATTTTATTTTGTGCTGAAAAAGTTTCGTGTGCTCGAAAAAAGTTTCGTCGCTTCGTTGACGTCGTTGTTGGCGTCGTGCGCTTTTGGTAGTTTTTGCTGCAAGGGAGAACGAATAGACGAATGAGCGGGAGGGGGGTGGTGAGGGGGTAACTCTTCTGCCATACGTGTGAGTGTGTGTGTGTGGGTGTAGCTCCCACTGTGTGTGAGTGTGTGTGTATTTGTGTGCAAGGCATTTGACTGGGTTTGAGTTTTGCAGCTACATTTGGCTGCACTCGGTTGGTTGGCTGTGCGGTGGGCCAAGCAGGGGGAGTGTGGCAGGCGTTGCAAGGGGCAGGGATTGCGCCTTGTAGTTTGGTGGGTGTCTCCTGACATTTTTGTCGAATTTGCAGTAGTTGGCAGCAGCAGTAGTAGTCGTAGTAGTAGTGGAAGTTGTCGTAGCCATAGTCGAAGCTGACGTTGACGCTGGCGGCGACGTCGACTGCGACTGCACAACTATTTTTCGTGCTGCGGCATTTGGTGCGCATTGTGCAACAAGTGAGTTTGGCAGCAGCCACCAACAGGACGACAACTAGTTTTCGGCAGCAGCAAACAAAGCCCCAAAAATCAAAAAAAAAAACCCCAAAAAGTAAAAAACTTTTGAAAGCAAAAGGAAAAGTGAGCAGAACTCGTCCTTTTGCCAGTTAATTGTGTTTTCAAAAATTGTTGTGTGCAATGGGCAACCAAAGTGGCAGCAATTGTGGCATCAACTGAATCAAATCATTCAACATTTTGTGGCACTGCTGGGTGGCAAGTGGCAAGTGGCAAGTGGCAGTCAGTCAGTCAGCCATTGTGGCATTCATTCGGTTTCAAGTGTGTTGATTGAAGCAACAATTGGCGCCAACTGTTGCACGTATCCCAAAGCACGTTTTATGTTGCAAGCAGATTGACGATTAACGTTTTGACTTTCGCCGTGTTCAGTTTCAAGTGCCTCACGTTCCACAGAAAGTGTTGTGCACTTTTCAGCGCAACACTTTTCCGCTTACAGCTGAGTGTGTGTGTGTGTGTGTGTTTGTGCTTGTGTTGGTGAAAATTTAATTAAAGACCTTGTCACTGCACTGCACTGCTAGATAATTTGAGGTGTATGCATTTAATTAAAGCGATCGCACACAGTGATTTACATACAAAACTATCAACAAACTGAGATACCAAGAAAACTTGTAGATAAATTTTCATTGTGACTTTGGCATATGTTGAACTGCAGTTGAGTGTTGTCAGCTTCTAATTGAATTGATTACGCGACAAAACCAAATTTCGACTGCATTTCAGTTGAACTTCAACTTTGTGAGCACTAGAAAAGAAGCAGTCAGAAATGGTGAGTAATTAGAGCTCACGAAGTATTTTACTTTCGATTATTTTTGAAAACTTAACAAAACATTACAAAACAAATATTTTATAAGCCCATTTAATGTGAAAAAAGCTGAATTTTTTGATTAGCATTTCTTTTTTAGTTTTTATTTCATTAGATAACTTAATTGAATATTTTATTCAACTTTCAGAGTTATCTTGCTTTGTGACACTTGCTCAAAGATCACTCATGAATTCCTAAATAAAAACACGCTGTTTAATAGATTTGTTGCTAAAGAAAAATTGCTTTTCATATTGTTTCTTTTCCCATGGGTTTAACACCCTAATATGTTAGCCGAAGTATTTAAAATTTAAAAAATTATAAAGGAAGTTACCTACAAAGTTTAATTTAATAGTTTTTAACTACGAATATAACCCTGTTGAAGAACAATTAATAAAATTCAATCAATTTTTTATAAAGTGAAGTACATTTGAACTAACTGAAATATAGTTTGATTTCCTCAAAAGTCGATGGAAAATTCATTTAAAATGAATCACAATTAATTGTACTATTATCAATATTTTTGGAAATACTTTAAGCAACTACCTTGATAATATCTTAAGCATTTTTTCATACAGATTTAGAAACACTTAAACATTAATAAATTTAAGAGTTTTTGAAGTATCATACAACTTTTGGAAAACAGAAAGTAATTATTTACAATTTTACAATTTACAGTCGCAATTTATTAAAATAAATTATAGACAACAAAGTAAATAGAAATGCATTTAAAATTTATCCAAAGCTAATTTCCAAAATTTACTTAGTAGCCCAAACAATTCTGTTAACATTTTGCACTTTATTTTATTTAAAGCATAAAGTGGTAAAGTTTCTTGAAGTTTTTGCCAAACTATTATGTTTTAAGTGAAGGTTAAGAGGAAAAGCGATTCTAAACAAAATGTGTGCAACATTTACCTGTTATGTATGAAAGGCAAACATGGAAAATGCAACACTTTGCAAACTATTAAAGCCAAAAAGTCGAAAAGCTCTGTGTTGACAGATTCCAAAACACTTGAGCAAACTGCACGTTTACACTCATAAAATTTATTGTATACTTTGCCCCGAAAAGTCCACAAAACTACATGATACCGACACGGTAAAAGTTGGCGTGTTTTTTCCCTACATTTCCCAGCTGCTCGAGTTGAAATCGAGAGAGAAAAAGCTGAAAGGCAAACGTGTAACAAGAATTTTATGCTTATATGAAAATTCTTTGAAGAAAACTTTTTGCAAATAGACAACAGTGGGAACTACACATGTACAACACGACACAACACAAGTCGGGACAACAATTGGTAGGAGTAAAGTTGCTGGGCAGGAGGTGGGAGCAGTCAACAGCATGAGGCAAACAACAAAAGCCAACAATGTGCCAAAGGAGCAGCCACATCAGATACTTCCTACACCCCTTCCCATGCTCCCTAGCTACCCTTGTGCAGCTCAACCCTCTGAGAGCTCACAATGTTGGCGATGACGACGTTGCAGACGTTTGTATTTGACTTTGTAACATCGTTATACAACAACAACAACAATAACAACATCAAAAAAACTAGCGCACTTGTTGCATAAGTCACACAGACACACACACGCACACTCCCATACACACACACCAACAAGTGGCAACGCACAAAAGTATGCAAAGACTTGTGTGAATTCACACATTCTAACGACTGCAGCTGCAGCAGCGCCAGCAGCGACGTCAGCGCTTACGTCGCTGCCAGCGTCGGATGCTGCTGCGTCGCGTCACTTTCGGCGATTTTCGACAAACACGAACACATGCTCACACCCCAACCCCCAAACCACTGCCCCTCCTCACACGCTCTCACTCTCTCGCAGCAACAGTTGTCAAGCGTCAACAACTTGTTGTTGTTTGCGGCAAAGCGAAGACATTGTGCCCCCAAATGTGGCAAGTTGACAAAAAGAAATCCAAGACACGCACACACTTGCACTTGCCACAACAACTCCATTAGCACAACGATTGCTAGCATCAAAATCATTTTCAGTTTATATTGCTTTTGGCCATGCTTTTTAGCCAAAAAAGAAACGAGAGGAAAAAGCACACACATAATGGGAATATTTCCGATTTTTTACTGCCTTTAGTTGCTGTTGTTGTTGCGTTTGAGGAAGTGGCAGTGAAGTGTCTGTTGAAAATTTTCTGCTTTTGTGCGGACACGACAGACTGTACTTTTCTGCTGGCAGCATCTTGGCCAAAAAGGGAATTTCGAGACGATGACAAACACAATCGATAAAAAATAAATGGAAATATGCAGCACAACAACAGTTGGCTAAGGGAAATACATTGAAAATGCATTAGACATTGCACTATGACATGAATATCAAAACGCGTCTGAGCTTTTGTTTTACACTCTTCCACCCCCTCTAGTCGCTCACCCACTCTTTGTATATTTTTTGTATTTTTAATTAGAAGCTAATGCATTAATCGTGTGCTATAAATTTGAAAATGCAAGCAACTCTCCTGACAGGTAATCAAAGTGCACACTCCACACACACACACAGTTAACACTTTACACACTTTCAAGGTTGACAATGCGAAAAGCAGCAAAAAAAGCAACAATAATAGTAATAATAATAATAAAATGCAGTTAGCTGCTAACAACGCAATCAAAAACGCAATCTAAACTCGGCTCGACTCGAACTCAAACTCAAACTCAGACTCAGAATCCGATTCAGACTTTGTCTCTGTTGCAGTCGCAGTCACTTGCCATTTTGCTGGCCACTAATCAAACGTAACGAAATTGCTTACAAGCATAAACATGCTTCAAATCAGACAGGTTCGCCTTGAGAATTTACCAAAATGGCGTTGGCAAAACGGCAAACGGGCAACGGTAAACGATTTAAGCCGGCGGCTAACTGTCGTCTAAACTTTGCCACTAACTTGTTGTGCGACATTTACACGGAAGCAAAAAAGTCCAAGCAGCTCTTAACTTCGCATCTACATCTTTATTCGTATTTATATCTATATCTGTATCAGAGACCTGCAACGAGTATACTCGAGTATGTTCGAACTTTTCATCAAACGATCGAGAAGGTACCCAAGGGTCCAAAAATGTCGAACACAACGATCGTTGCCCGTTTCTGCTGGTCGAAAAGGTTGGTCAACAATTGGTGCAACACCCCAAGATCGTTGGGGGTCGTGGGCACGTTGATTCCCCCGCGATTAAAAAAAAAAAAAAGGACATTGGGGGGGGGGGGGCGGGGGGCGGGCGGGGGTTTTTGGGGGGAAATGTGGTTTGGCGGGGGAGGCGATGAAAAAAAAAAAAAAAAAAAAAAAATTTATATATATATTTTTTTTTTTTTTTTTTTATAAAATATATTATAAAAATGGTGTAAAAAAAAAAAAATATTTTGTGTTCCGCACAAAGAAAGGGGAGGGAGGGGGGACAATGAGAGACACGGGGCGCGCGCAAGGGGGGTGTTTGTTGTGTTGTGTGGGTTGTGGGGTTTTTCCATCCGCTTATTATTTTTTAAAACAAAACCAATGGATTCCCCCTTGACATCCCCTTAAAAAAAACTCACGGGAAACAGATACAAATAATAAAAAAAAAAAACTTACCCAATAGTGGTCCCCTTAAAATTTTATATATATTGTGTGTGGGGGCGGGCGTAGGATAGAGGGAAAGAAAAAGGGCAGAAAAAAAGAAAAGAATCTGTATCTGTATCTTTATTTGCTTTTGTATCTGTTGTGCGGCGTATACGTGATATGCCAAAAGTTACACACACTTTTGATCGAGTGGAAATCTGTTTGAGATCGCATTAAACTAAATGAGATTAAATTTATTAATAAAGCTAAATCGACTCCTCCCAATTGGCTTAATCGCTTGAAGTTTTTTTAAGAAGGCCAAATAATATTATTTAAAAATTTATAATATATATAGATTATATTTAGATTATATATAGATCGACGTAAGACAAAACAGACTTAGTTTTGACAATAATGGAATATGATTATAAAGCAAATGAGCGGAAAAAAAATGCCACAATTATAAATAGCTCAAATTGTTCAATATAATTGAATCCTTGTTCTCAAAATGTTCTAAATTACAGTAATAAAAGTCAATAAAAGTTACTTAAAGCTTTAAAAATTAAAGTTTCAAATAATTACATCAGAAAATGGCAGTACTTTCTCTCAGACTTAATGACGACTTTTCTTTTGTAAGATATATAAAACATAAATCAAAGTGAACTATTTCCACTAATATTTATACAGCCAAACAGTTTTTAATTACTTGTAATTTATGATGTCTTAGTTCAGCGGTCGTCCTCCAGTGTCAGTTTGTGTATATTTGCTAGACAAACTTTAGATATCTAGAAAAGCTTTGCCAACATTTGCACTAGTTTCTCAGTTCTGCACTTTAATCACAATTGCACACAGAGCTTATTATTAAACGATATTATATACATACTTATTATATGTGATATATAAGTGGCTATACAAATTGCAACAGCCCAAAAAGTGATTCATTTAGAGTTGCATTAGTTTAGCTTGCGACTAAAAACGCGATAAAAAAGTATTACAAAAATTGCAATATCAAAATGTGTGTGTGTGTGAGTGTGTATAGCTGTGTAGTAATGCCATTCCATAAATAACCAAATAACACTAGTCTACAAGGAAAAGTATCCGAAATAATTTAAACTAATTTCTGCTTCTCTGTCCAGCAAAATTCGGATGATAACAAAAATAAATTTATTAGTTTGGTTTTAACGTATCGTGTCTTTTGTGTTAATGGACCACCCACAATTAATTATTAATTTTTGCATATAATATTTGTTTGAAAAAATTCAAAATATTTTGTATGTTTTTTTTAAATAAAGCGAATAAAAAAGGAAAAAAAAAAAAAAAAATATAAATAAAAAAAACAAAAAGCCTAAAATACCACCAATATAATATATATAATATATAATAAATAAACAAAATGAAAAAAAAAAAAATTCACACAACAAACACAACACCAGACAAAACCGGGGCCCCGCGACGGACGGGGGCAAAGGCAAAAAAAACCAATGCGTGCGGGGCCAGGCGAAGGGGGAACGACAAACACGAAGGAGACGGCGACCAGGGGAGAAGGGAGGGGGAAAAAAACAACAGCCAAACCAACAACCCCCCCCCCCCCCCCCCCCCCCCCCCCCCGCCGCCGCGGCGCGACGACGAGAAGGAGAAAACACACAAACAGCCAGGCGGACAGAACCCGAGCCCCGAACACACACCCACACAAAAAACACAATAAAAAAAAGCGAAGGGACAAAAAACACAAAAAAGAAAGAACAACAAAAACAAAAGAAAAAAAAAAAAAAAAAAAAAAATTTAAAAAAAGATGGGGAAGATATAAAAAAAAAATTAAAAAAATAAAAAAAACAAATAAAAACAAAGCCAGAAAAAAAAAAAAAAAAAAAATAAAAAAAAGAAAAAACAAAAGGAAAAACAAGAGGACGAGGGCAAAACAGAAAACAAAAAGAACCGACCAGAAAAAAAAAAAAAAAAACAAAAACCCCAAAGAAAAGAAACAGCATAAAAAAAAAAAAAAAAAAAAAAAAAAGACACAAACAAACAACCAAAAAAAAAATAAAAAAAAAAAAACAAAAAAAGACAAACACAACACAACGAAAAAAAAACGGGCCAATAAACACCCGGGGAAAACCGCGAAAAAAAAACGAAAAAAGAATAAATAAAAGGATTATTAATGTGGGGGGGGGGAGGGGGGGGGGACGGGAAGGCAAGGGAAAAGAAAGGGGAACAAAGGGAATACGAGGAGAGACAGAACAGAGAAAAACAAGAAGGGAAAAACAAACAAAAAAAAAAAATAAAATATATAATTATAAAAAAATAATAAATTATTATAAAAATAAAAAAATTTAAATAAAAATTAATATAATAAAAAAAAAAAAATATTAAAAAAAAAAATAAAAAAAAAATAAAAAAAAAAAAAAATAATACGAAATCAAGCAAAATTGATTAAAAGCTTATCAGTCACCAGCCAAAGAAGAAGAAGAAGAAAGAACAGAAGCAACAGAAGCGGAATATAAAAAAACAGGCAAAAAATTGATTTCGAAAATTGATTCAATAAAAATATGAATTAAATGTTGTGCAAAAAAATTCAAATGTGTCTCAATAACTTTTGTGTGTGGCAAGATTTAATGCGTTGTCATCTTTAGGCACTGCAGTTGTTGTTGTTGTAGTCACTGTTATATAAACAATCGAAAGCGAAGATAAGAAAATCAGTCAGTTTTCTGCCTATCTGCTTATTTGTTAATTAATGCTTGTACTTATGCATGTGTGTGTGTGTGAGTGTGTTACTGCGTGTGTGGGATGGTTATGTGTCGCTGATTTTATATTTGTGCAATTTGCAGCTGTTATAATTTACGCAGCTTTATATTAAGAATCAATACGCACTTAAATAATGCGCAACTACTACACCTATACCCTGTAATCATAGAATGTGTAAAGTGGGTATGTTAACATTAATGTAAACTTAGCTGCACTTCTGCAGAAACAACTGTCTTTCCACTATACCCTTCAAGCACACGTGGCCCAATGGGGTATGCTAACTCCGCCTGTCTTTTTGGGTATGCTTGACCATTTTACCAAAAATTAAATTGATTTATTTTTAAGCTAAAATCGAAATTTGATATTTCATTTATGTAGTTATTTTTGTAGGGCATTAGCCCAGTCGAGCATAGCCTGCATAGCCTTTGGCTATGTTTACACTTATAATAATAAATCAATGAACGAGAACTCGCAAATCTGAATCTAAGCTTTCGCTGCTCAAAAGGGTAACGGCAACTGCGCTGCCTGCTCAGCCCTTACACTCTCCCTTTTCCACTCTCTTTCGTTGCTGAGATGCAACAGTTGCGCTCGCGTTTACCGCAATTGTTGTTGTTGTTGTTTTTATAGCGGCAAGAAAGGGCTCTGCTCATATGAGCATACGTGCATGTGTGTACATGTACTCGTATACACGTGTGCACGAGTGTGAGTGCATTTATGAGATAATACCTTGAACGTGCGTCAGTTCAGGTCGTTGTCGTTGGCGTTGCCGTTGTCACTTAACTGCCGCCAACGCCGCACAGAGAAGCACATGACTGCTATTGTTTTTGTTAGTGTTTTTGTTTTTATTATTGTTATTGTTATTGCACTTACTGTTATAATAGTTGATAGTTCTCAAGTGAAATGAAATGAAAAGTGCGCCGTGATTTGGCAGCAAAACTTAATCTCTTTTTATATTATTTTTATCACAATTTTTGCATTAGTCACTAGATACACGAGTACAATTAGTGACTAAAATATTACTTGATTTTTCGGCAAGCATTTTGTGTGCATTTTGACAAAAGTCAACTGCGCATTTAGACGCTTATTCACAATTAGCAGCTGCATTTTTTGTATTTTTTTTTTAGTTTTTCCATTTACTATTTAGCACTTGCCAAAGTTCAATGAAACAGCAACAACAATAGCTCAAAACAAGGCGACCCACAACAGACGAGCCAAAAAAAATAAAACAAAACGAAACAAAAAACCGAAAAATAAATCGCTCATTTACATGTTGCATTTTATTGCTGCCTCGCTCGCTCGCCTCACGCTGAGTTTGAGTTGAACTTTGAGTCAAGTTCTGAGTGGCTTGACTGAGAGCGCATGGGGAAAAGGGGCAATTCACCACGAAGCGACTCGTCGTCATTAATGAGCAGGAAATGCAATTCTTGTTGCCTTTGCTTGAGAGAGCAGGTTAAGAACCACTGGTGAATTCGCAGCTAGTGATTATTAATGTATGAGTGAGCGAGTTCTCATTATTGTTGGTTAATTTTTGAGTGTAATTCGCATGAGTAGCAAAAAGTATAAAAAAATATCCGAATGTGTATTTGTGTTAAAATTTAAAAAAGTATTTTACACGACACTTGTTAAGAGCTGATAAAGTGCTCAAAAGTGTGTGTGTAAAGACTGGGTATTCCCCTCTATTAAACGTATGTCGGTTGTATATATTTAATTGCAATTAAACTTATATATAAGTTTCTATATATATTTTAAAAAGTTAACCCGCATGCCTGCAAGGCAAAGCTTAAACGAATATGCCCCCCTCCCATGCCCTTCCCTTCCTCCACTCACCGCACTCTGCTCTTTGTCAATCCCACATTTCCCCAATCTTACACACTCCCCAAAAAAAAAGTCCAGCTAATTGCCATGACAGCGACGCGGCAGCGCAGCAGCTGCACTGCACATTTTTTTTACAACTTTGCATATGTATGTGTGTGTGTGCGAGTGCTTATTAAGCAGATGTGTGCGTGTGCGAAAAAAAAAGCGACAGCACAGAAGAAGAAAAAAAATGTGGTGAATAGTAAATTTGAGATGTTTTGTTCTTGTCGAGTCTCTCATTGTTCTAGCCGCAGTTTACATCTGTAGTGGTGCGAGCGAAAGGCCAACAAATTTTTTGAGTGACTTCTTGCTCAATTCTAGTGCTACATGAGTGTGTGTGAGTGAGTTAATTGTAAGCTACATTTCTTGTGGGCAATTGTCAACAATGTCAAGCCAGCTGTAGGCAGAGAAGCGACAGCTGAGCGTCGGTCGAGTCGGCTTGACTTGGGGACTGGACGCAGCATAGTACTACATATAACTACTCAACTGACTCCGACACCGGCTATTTTGGCAGCGCTGCGCGCAGTCGGCTGGCTTTTTATCAACGCGCGCTGGCGTCGCAGTCGCCACAGTCGTCGCAGTTTAGTTCCATGCAGTTGTCGATGGCGAGAATTGCATTACATTGCACTTGGGCTTTTGTGCGCTCTCTCACGAGTGCGTTCGCTCTCTTGTTCTCTCGCTCACGCGGCTTGATGTCCTTTGTATGTGTGAGTGTGTTTGTGTGTGTGTGTGTGTGTGTCTGTGCGGCTTTACCCCGTTACTATTACTCCTAAAGTTCTCGCGTTTGCGCTCCTTTAGCACTCAATGACTCAACAAGCTCTGCTCTCGTACACACACACACACATGCACTCTCTCGCTCATTGGCTCTCTTGTGTGCTGCCTTTGCGCTCTCTCAGCATTCTAGTTGTGTGTGGTTGTTGTTGTTGGTTCGCAAGCATGAATGCGCTTGTATGCAATTTTGACGTCGCTGTCGTCGTTGCCTTTGTCGCTGTCGTTGTCAGCGCTGTCTTCGTGTTGTTGTGATATAATTTTGCAGTCGGCTTCGGCAGTCGCATAAACACAACGCATCCGATATGCAACGGAACGCATTTTCGGACGCGGCCCGAGTCGTTCCGAGGTGTAGCGTCCGACGACGATCGCGTATATCAATCGTAAAGCATTAAGCGCATTCTCCATTTTTCATTCTAATCAGTCGCAAAGCAAGCCAAAATTCCAAAACAGCTAAAAAGAAGTGTTGAAAAATTTTAATAGAAATTTTAAATAATTTCAAATTAATGCGACAGTTTATTAAGTAAAACTAAACAATTGCAATGAATTAAGTTAGTGTGTGTTAGAAGTGTGTGTTATTTACAATATCTAAATGACAGAAGTAATAGCAGCAGCTGTCACACATTGCGTATACGCAGAATTTGCCCTTTGGGCAATGCACGCACTTGGCTTTTCCCACTGAGTCGTCGCCCGCGCGAGCTTTCTTTCATACTTTTTTCGGTTGTTCTTGACTGACAAGCGACAGCAACAACAACAATAACAACATGAATAACGACAATAATAACAATAATAGCAACAATAACGAAACTGCTCGAGTGTCTCTGTGAGTGTGTGTAATTGAGTGTGTGTGTGTGCTTGTGTTTGTGTGCTTTGCGGTCGCTGGCTGCTGCAGTCGCTGTCGCCGCAGCCGTTGCCGTCGCAGTCGCCGTCGCCGTCACCGTCGCTGTTGTCGCTGGCATGCAAAACGCGGAAAACTTTTTTTCGCGCACTCGCAAAATTTTTATAGAATGCATTTTTATTTCGGTCTTTTGGTTGAATAGTTGCACTGCCCCGCGTGTGTGTGCGTGTGTGCCGCTGCTCTGTGTGAGTGTGTGCCGAAGTGTTGTGTGTGTGTGTGTGTGCATTGCATGTGCATTCAATTTATTGTTAATAATATTTTATAATTAATATCAATTGCAATTCAAACAAATGTGACAAATATTCAACACATGCAGCACACACAGAGAAAACAAATGTGAATTCAAAGCAAAAATAAAAGAAATGAATTTCAAATGAAAATAATTCAAAAGAAATTGTGCAAAAATAATCTAAGGAATAACTCAATGATTTAAAAAGAATATAAATAATTAACATTAAAAACTTGGTTCAGTTTCATTGCCAATCGAATGCATCACGCACCGCATCTCATCTATTCGATACTCGCAACAATTTGCACGTACCACAAAAAAGAACTGAGCGCAAAAAATTCATTTGTCGTGCCAAATTTACTTTAAACCAAAAAAAAAAAAAAACTGTTTCACAAAACTGAAAGAAAATAGAAAATATTAAAGAAAGATGGATAGAAATAAAAAAGCTTAAAAAAAATTGTACTTCAGCATACAAATGAACTGTAGCAAACTTCAGCAGCAGCAGCACTAAAACAAAACAAACAAAAGTAGCCAAAAAAAAAAGACAAAAAGAGTAGCTGAAAAAAAGAACTAAATAGCAGTGAAACAAAAAAATATAGAAGTAGAAGTACTGTAATAAACTGTGCTTAGGGTGTGGGTTTTTCGATGGGGACGAACTTTATGTGCAGGCAAAATGTAACAAATTTTTGTCAGTTTCAATTTTCGTCAGACAGACAAGTCGAGTCGAGTTGAGTTGAGTTGAGTCGAGTCTCCCGCTAGCAACTTAACCAGTAGGAACTCTTTCCCAGTTCCACAATTTCCTGCTGCTCCAGCTCCAGCGCTAGCGCCAGCTTCAGCTATGACAATAGCCAGGTCTCACTGGGTGCTCAGGCATTTACTTTGCCGTCGGGGTTTTTTGCAGCACAGCATAATGAACGAGAACCCCAAAAAAATAAAAAATTTAAAAAAAACCAGACTCTCAGATATATGCTACACAAAAAAAAATGGCAAATTAAATAGCCAAAAAAACGAAGAAAAACAACCAAAAAAAAATGTGTAGAAGAAAAGCAGAAAAAACAAAAAAAAAGAACGTAAACGAAAAATGAGAAATTTTTCGTTGTCCGGTTAACAGCGAATTTCCGATGCGCTGCAGCTGCGCAGCAAATTGGAAAAGCGTTTGGGGAAAACCCGAAACCCACTGCAGCTGAGCAACCTGATGTCGAGATTGCAGTGCAGCATTTGATTTTCGCATTTCCTTGGCTTACCTTCCGTTCGTTAGCATTTCCTTCTCTTCCCCCCCTGCTGCCTTCCGTTCCCAATCTTTTTTTTGGCACATCCTTTTTTTTGGCCAAAACTTAAATTACTATTTACAATGGCTTTCGGTTGTTTTTTTTTTCGTTCGTTTTGCAACTTAACTGGCGAATATTTTTCTACAATTTTTCCGCTGCTCTCAACTTTTACATAGATGACCCCCCCCCCCCCCTGCCCGCAACCTGTCCCGCTATACGTTTAACCCCTTGGCTAGCAGCTTGCTAATTTCATTTGGTATTTCAGTAGAGTTTTTCATGCGTTTTTCTTGTTTTTCTTTACCGTCGAACAGTAACGTTAAGTAAATTTGCTGAAAAAAAGAACTGGTACATAAATAATCAGAAAAAAAGTATAATTTTTACTAAGCGGCGCCAAATCTTATCAACGGTTCATTGAAAAAAAATCTGCGTTGCTGCGAAACGTGAGCGAAGAGTCGAATTATGCAGCTCAAATGCAGAAAATAGATTAAATAAAAAAAATTAAGATAGATAGAGAAAAGAAGAAGGCATTTTTCCGAAAAGTAGAAAAATTGATTAAATTGTGTATCTCGCAGATACAAATTGTTGTGGGCAAATCGTTGCGATCGCGCTTTTCACACGTTTTCCCAAACGTGGCCAAGTTGCTCATTGCCATTTATTTACCATTTTAGATAATAAACAACAACAAACAACAACAACAGCAACAACAAACACAACAGCAACAACAGCAACAACAATATTTTTGTTATTAAATTTATGTTGAGTTAAAAACAAAACAAAAAGAAATAAATAAAAGTGCAATCCATTAAAAATAAACGTTAAACTAACAAAGGAAAAAAAAAACAAAACAGAAAACAAACAACAACAAATAGCGAAAAATAATTAAAAAAGTAGCAGTTACTTTTGAATTATTTTAAATGCTGCATTCAAATCAAATGTTATAATAAAAAAAAACATATCACCAAATACAACAACAACAACAGCAGCAGCAACAGCAACAACATATAATTATAATTATTAATACACACACAACAAGCAAACAAACAATAACAACGGGCAACTGTCAAAATATACAACAACAACAACAACTGCAACAACAACAAATCACACAATTGCCGCCTCGTCTGTAAATTGAACATAAGAGATAAAAACGCAAAATTAACAGCAACAACAACAAAAAAACAGGAGAGAAGAAAAAAAAGGAAAAGCTGAAAACCGTTTCATTTTCACGTTGCATATTATTTACTTTGTGCGCCACATAAAACATCAAAAATACAGAATAAAAAACGAAGCAAAAATACCAGCCAACCAGCAACCCAACAACAACAGAAATCTGTAGCAACAACAACAATAATTGCCTGCATTTTGCCTTTTGTGCGCGCCACGAGCAACAACAACAAAAAAAAATCCACAAGAATTTTTATTGTATATAGGCACAACATATAAAAAAAATTATATATAAAAATACATTTATATATATAAATTTGTGCGCTGTATGCGCTGCACGGCCGCAGCAGCAGCATCAGCAGCAACTGAGGCACAATTACAGCAGAACGCCCCAAAAACAACAACTCCAGCAACTCGGAGTTGAGTTCCGTGTTGTTGTTGTTTTTACGCTGCTTCACTTACTACATTGTTGTTGTTGCTTACATCGACGCAGCAGCAGCAGCAGCAGCAACATCGACGCATCAGCAACATCAATTTGGCTTTTGGGCAAAAATAATTTAAGCGAAATATATGTGATGCTATGCACATCAGCAGCTATGAATTATGTACGTATCTCTTGGCTATATACGATAAGATAATACATTAAGTATATTATGCAGATAAATCATTCACAAATTAATTAAGCAATCAACTTGAAGCATTGCTGACAGCTCAACCTTTATTTTTGCAACTCAATTGCAGTTTTAAACGAAATTTTTTTTTTAAAAGCGACTGTTTTCAGCTAGCTTAAGTCTATGGGAAAAATATAAATATGTGGTTAAAACATTTAAAGTTCCATTTGTTGAGGAAAAATTCACGTTTTCAATAAGTTGCTGATCAAAACTTTATGAAATTTATTAAGTGTCAAAACTAAAAGTTCTTTTTGGTATTGAACAATTTTCCTATATTTTTGATAGTTATAATCTATAAATTAATTTCTTAAAAAAGACGAAAAGATGATATTAAACCAGGTGATGCTTTAGAAACTGTTTAAAAGATTTTAAAATTATGTGTTATACTTTTTCTTAAGTGTTGATTCAAAGCAATTTTCTCCGAAAGTTACAACAATATTTGTATCTTTGACTTAAGTGTAAACTAAAATCGAAAGCAATTGCTCAGATTCATTTTAATGTTGTAAGAATTTATATTTCTCTACTGTTCTTCTAAAGTTTGATTAGATTTATTTCCTACAATCCAATTCCCCTTATTTCCTTATTATAATTACTGTTTATTAACCTTTCGTGAGTTGTATGCGTAACAATTTTGATTTCTCTTCCTGCTTGACATACAATTTTAATTATCTACATTTTTGACCAACGCTTGAAATATTTTTTTTTTGACGAAATCTTTTTGACAATTTGGCAATAATATCAATAACCTTGTGTTAACCGCTTACATTTCACTTTCTGGCCAAGTTCTACGAACGCTTATCAATAAGGTGAAAAAAAAATCAATGTGATTTTAAGCAATGCCTCATTCACGTTGTCCTTCAATGCCAACAACAACAACAACAAGGGGAAAAGCGAAATATGTAAACAAAGACAGACAATGCAACAACCTATCAGATCACACACACAGCTACACACACTTAACGATCGCGCATAAAGACAATAAAAAAGATACATGAGCTTAAGGACACCAGTTTAAGCAAGTGCAAAGAGCGTTGACACATCGCTGCAGCTATAGATACAGAGATATAGATACATTTACAGCTAGAGCTATAAACACGTAGCTACAAATTGACAACTATTTGAGATAACTCAAAAGTTACACAATTCATTCAGTTTAAAACACCTTCAGCTACCGGAGCTATCAGTTATCAGACATTAGAGTTATCAGACAACGGAAGTTGAGGTTGTCGAAACAGAAAAAACTGCAATTCGATATAAAAGAAACTATCTCATTAAGTGTGATCACAACCAAAGATAATTTTAGTTTTTAATTCACAAACTGTTGGCAGCAACTACACGTAGGTATAAGTATATATATAAGTATATATATGTATACTATATCTGTGCTCCTTATCAGGTGGCTTGACGCAGCCGATTCTGACCCAAATTGCGAAAATCGCAACGCTGACAACAGAATACACAGAGAGAAAAATGCGAGGAAGCCTCGCTGATACGGCGGCAACTTGTGAAATCTCCACAACAACACAAAAATTAAGCAACAAATTATTGAACAAAAAAAAATGCAGAAGAAATAAAGCGAGCATATAAATTCATCATATACTCGCATTAAAATGTGAAATGCGAAATGAGAAATGCGAAATGGGAAAACGCCCAAAGCGGAAATAATTTTTGCTCTTTCTTATCAGCCGCAGCGCACACAAAAAAAAATTGATTGCTGAAATTTTTCACAGTCAAACTTACAAGCTAAATACATATATAAATGTATTATGTATATATATATATATGTATATAGTTTATAGTATGTTTATATACTTATAGGAAAAATCTGGGCAGCTGCAGCGATCGCAGCACTGACTCTCTGCACTCTGTGCACAATTCAAATTATCGCAATTTAATTTTTATTATTTCTACACTAGCCACAAATATATAAGCATATAATAATATATATATTTATTGTATTTCCACAAAACTGGCGCTGATAAGAACTCAATCATTACATTCGTTTATTTACAATATGTCGTAAATATAATGATTTCTCTATAAGTTTTTTTTATTGCTACCCACAGGCATAATATTTTGAATTAGAAGCGCACAAATTGAAGTTAAAGCTACAAATTAAGCAGGCTAGGGTGGGGAAGTCAAGCAGATACCCTGTAAATTTATAGAGCATATACTAAAAACAGTTTTTGACAATAAGATTTGATTGTATATAAACTTTAACGAGAAAATGATTTTTTTCTTAGGCTGTAATATTAAATTATCAAAAATTTATATCTTAAGTATTTATGTGCTGATATTTTGTTATTCGGAAGCCTTTTTAATGCCCGTATTTCTATTAATATTTTAATATTTTTAACTGACGCTTCGATTTTCTCTATTTTGTTGTTCTTTCCGCAATTCCCAAGTCGCAGTTAAACCCAAAAATAAATGAAAACAACTGCAACCACAAGCGACCATTGAAAATGACTCAAATCGAATGTTATTAATAAGTTTGTAATGTAATTTGTTGATACAGTTCGTTCACACACACTAACACACACACACTTTTATTTATATCAATACTTCTTTGTTCAAAAATATAAAAATTTCGGTATTTAATTACCAAATCAAATGAAATAAAATAAATTTAAAGTCATTTCATTTGGAAGCGTCCAACGCACAAAATGTGGTGATAGTTTCAATTCAAAAAGTCTCTTTATTTCCTAAAAAAAACTGCATTAAAAATAATATTATGTAAGTAAAAACAAATTGTGTAAATAGTAGAAATTTTGCAGATCGAATTGCAGTTTTGTCCAAAGTGTTCCAGCTGTTTTTCGCCAGTCCAAAAAGATAATGAAAACTCGAAACTGTTTGCCAATTGAGCAAAGATAACAAAGGAGCGGGAGGGAGAAAGGCAGGCAGAGGGAGAGGGAGGTAAATAAAAAAATGTGCAATAAGCAAACTAGAAAATAAATAAAAAACAAACAACGCGTGACAAATGTGTGAACATTAAATACATTTAATAAATTAAATGAAATTAAACGAAATGAAAATGCAATAAAAATTTTTGCCAACTTGGCTAAAAGTCGTCGTTCTCGCTGTTGTTTGTTGTTGGGCCACACAGCACGTTAAGTAAAATGCAGTGTAATTAGCTGCTGGCCAACAAAATGTACAAGTCCGCACATCAATGTCTTGGCCAAGTTGGCAATCGCTTGCCAATCATTGGCGACTTACCAAACATTTTACAAACGGAAACAGCTGTCTCTTTGGCGCTCTACCCTTCCTCTCACTCTGTCATGCTCCCTCTCTGTCTTGCTTGGCATGCAGATCTATCCTGCTTTATGCAGATATACTAGCTGGATAAGGGTAGAGAGTCTAGCTCTAGCTCTCTAGCCCCGGGGCTCAAGTTGTGGCCGTAGACAACGTCAAAGCAACTGCCAAAAGGAAGCTGCTACCAAACACTCGAAACAGTCTTTAAACCAGGCTCTAAATGCAGCCGGCTCAGTGTTCACAATCGTTTGGTTTTGGTCAATGTTGCCAGCCGTCTTTGTACTTGCTACAGTTCTAGCCATAAACGCAGCAGCAGCAGCAGCACTACCACCACTACTACCAACAACAACAACAACAACGGCAAAATAGTTACAACTGACTGAAAACTTGGCTAACGACTTTTTTCCGCTGGCGCTCTTGACTTTTGCATTGAAAATCGTGCAATTCACCTGCTGCCTGGCAGTAACTGCAGTAACAGCAACAATGACGTTAAATGCATCTGCATCTCAGCGAGCGTAGTTGTTGTTGTTGTTGTTGTTGTTGCTGGTTGCATGTTAATGTTACAGCTGCACTTGCACTTGCAGCAAATGCCGCGTCGTCGTCATGAATGACGCGGCTTAGACCCATTCCCTCTTAGCCATTGCAAGCTGTAGTTTCTTCACTGCTCCCCCCGCGACGTCCCGCCCCCTTTCTGGCCCATCCGTTTTGCCTGCCTCACTACCTACTTGCCCCTCTCTGCATCCATATGCAATTATTTTTCTAGGCTGCGACTGCAAATTGCACGCCTGCAACGCTGTTTGTATTGGTGCATGTAACAGTGTGCGTGTGTGTGTGTGTGTGTGTGTGTGCTTCTTGGCTGCCTTTTTGTTGATTTTACAAGGTGTGGAATGACTTTGGTAGCGCCTGCCACTGCCACAACTGCCATAGTCTGCAGCTGATGCTGCTGCTGCTGCTGTTGCTCTTGCTGCCTCATCGTCAAAGTTTATGCCGCATTTGCGGCTTCATTTTGGCCAAGTCAAGTCCAACTACCAATGCTGCTGCTGCACGTTTATGGTCGCGTTTTAATGTAATTGTTGTTTTTGTTGTATTACAGCAAATTTGTACGCTTTGATTGTTGTTGTTAGTCTTAGTGTTGCTTGACTGTTGTTTGCTACTTAACTGTTTTGTAATTTGCCATTCATGTTGTCGACGATTTGCAGTTTTCTGTTGTTGTTCGAAATTCGCGCTGTTGACGCTGATCAATTTGTTAGGTGTTTGTCGTGTGCCAGTCAACACTGTGCCAGCCAAAGTGTTGGCTTGGCCAAAAATGTAATGAAAACAGGTAGCCAAGTGGCAATTTGTATAGATAAAGCTTAAATGGCAGCCAACGGGGACGATACTAACTAGATTAACGCTTAACAATTTAGTCAATTGCAACTAATTAACGGTATTGGGTGGCAGTTAAGTGTCATAAAGCCGACGGCTACAATAGGGGGTAGATTAACTTCAGGTTAACACCCACAAATGCAAAATTTATGATGACTTTGATGGAAAGGATGTGGTAACTCCAAATGAAAATGAATGACTCAAGTGACTTAATAAACGACTAAAATGACTGTTGAATGAGTGCAGAACTTCCCAACTGACTGACTAACTGACTGACTGACTGAGTGATTGACTTGCAAGAGTGTAAACTGTGAAGTCGTCGAGTCTGTTATTAGTTAAATGGCGTTTAATGGATGAACAGAACTCGAGTCGAAATACATCCAGTAGTTGCTAACAAAAATAGTAAACAAAAAAAAGTATTAACAATAAAAACAAAACAATAGTGTTTGGTAAACTGTTAAAATGACTGAATGACTGAGGGACTAACTGACTGACTGACGTCGAAGACTGCGACTGCAACTGTGACTGTGACTGCGAACCGACCACACCTTAATAATTACTTAAAAGGAAAATAATTTACGAAATTGCATTCATAGTTCAGTTCGCTGCTACTGTTGCTGCTGTTGCAACAATAGCCAGCCATAACAAACAACAATGCCAACAAAAATAAAACAAACGATAAAGACAATGACAAACTTTAAGACACTCGACTGTAAGATACCCATTATGTAAGGCTTGGTGTGCGTGAGTTACTTAAAATATTTAAACAGCTATAACTTGTAGCTATAACGGTGTACAAAAATCAAAAGCGATTGAAATTAAGCTAGAAATTTGTTTAAGAAAATATATTTCTACTACGAAAACAAATTTTTTATAAGGTTTGGGGTGAACTTATTATAATTAGACCTTCAATAAATTATTCCTTTATTTTATAGGCGTTTATTTGTAAAATGTAGTCTCTAGATGACTTAGTGTACATATCATAGATGATTTATATATCACTCTTTCACCGCTTGTCTCTAAAACACTTATATTTGACTGCTTTTAACATTACTACTCATACAACATACCCTATCTTTACTTTTGAACAGTAAAAAAGCGTAAAATGTGAAGAAGAAAAAAATTTTGTGTGAAAAACTGAAACGCAGCGCGTGGCCATTTTGTGTGGCAGGTACACAAGTCCATATTGAGTTTCCCGTGGCGCACATTGGTAAACATTTGCCCAACGCCAGCAGATACTCTGCCCAGCTCTCTCATTCTATCTATCTCTCCGTCTTTCTTTATTTCTATACTCCTTGGTCACACTGTGTGCTCACGGTCAGAGGGAACCAGGGAGGTCTGTGTTATCGCCCCTTTAGCGTTTCATTTTCCATATTTTTACGGATAAAAAAAAAATGAGCGACGTTTGGGCGTCTCAATAACTCTAATTGCAGTCGCTTATCAAATGCTTCACATACTTTAATTACACGAATTGCACCAAACCCCATTTTCAACTAAAACAGAACTATTATTTAAAATTCCAACAAACAGGGCGTATGAGTAATGCGGCTTACACTTGCCATTTAGAATTTGTCACACAAAATAAGCAACTAAATACGGTCAAAGCGTATAAATGAGCAAACAAACAAAAAACAGACAAAATTTTGACACATTTACAGGGTCAGCCAGAAACAGAGACAGACATTGAGATGGAGATGGAGTCTGAGACAGAGGCAAGTCCCGTCGATCCGATCTTAAATGCAGTCGCCTAGAAAATGTGCTAAATAAACGCAAATGAATTTGCACATTCAGATTCAAACACGAAGCGACAACAAGAACAACAACTAAAATAACAACAAATCAAACTACGCAAGCAGCGAAAACTCATAGAAAATACAGCAGAAAAACAACCCAAAACAGCAATATCGAAACCTGTTTTATAAAATAAAGTTATGAATTAAAATTCCCAGAAATATTGTTCTTTATTAGAACAACTTTTGAATCAGAATTTAGCTGAATTTGTTAGACAAAGTCGGGAATAATAAAACTGTCAATGATTGAAACAGTTTTCTTAATTAGTCGTCATATTTTGAAACTTAAAACATATTTAACAATGACTGAAAAACTCTTTATATTCTTTTTATTAACTCAATTCTAAATTGAATTTATTTTTACAACGAGTTATCTTTTAATTTGATACATTTTCTTTTAAAAACATATTTCTATAATTTTCTGTATTGAATTGTCTTGGAGAAATTAAAATAAACAAATCTTTTCCTTAAAAAGAGAATAGTTACGTTATTCTTTGAAGCCTTGTAAAATGCTGCCAAGTACAGTGAACACATCTGCTGTTGGTTAATGGAATTGCTGCAGTTTCAATTGAAAACTTTTCATATTCAAAGTTTCCCATAATAAGCCTGAAAAAGTATTTATATTTCTCTTTTAAGTTTGTGTCTAGTACTTATAAAGCGCATTACGTGCAAATAACAATAGTTTAAATAGGTTTATACTATGTATTTATATGTATTGTACAATAAGTACAGTTTGAATTGCTGGCAGACATTTATTTACACGCTCCTTTAGTTGAAATATCCTGTCTCAGACTGCGTCATATTTATATTCAATGGCATTTTTGCTAATGGTGAGGAAAATGCCAGTTCAGTCATAGAATAAAAACTACAAGTTCGAGACATAGACATGACGTGTCAATATGCACAGATACAACTACAGCTACGATTTCTGAGCAAAAGATACAGATAGTCTGGTCAGACAAACAGTTTAGATGCCGTGTAACCTTCGGCTGCTTGGCAACTGCTGGAATAACTGGAATAATAAAAGTAAATATATAAGGAAAAAGCATCTATTTTATTTGCGATTTCGATTGTCTGGCAAAGAAAGCCGTTGTGGGAGTAGGTGGGGGAGAGGGGGACTAAAAAAAGATTCCTTTGAAGCAAATAGCTGCAAACAATATTCAATTGGCAGCTGCAACAACTTTTTGTTGTCCAAGGTTACATTTCATTCAGTTCCTTGTTGCTGCCTGGGTGTGAAAATCAGCATATTAAATCTCAAATAAAATTCACGTACTTCAATACATGAGCGAAAAAAACATTTGCATAATTTAGTTGCAAATTTCGAAAAGAATCGAAAGACTGTAAAAGTGCATAGCAATAAATTAAAATATTTTATAAAAAAAGGTAAGGAAGTGAGTGTGCGACTTTGAGATACTCTAAAAGCAGTTCAGTAAACAAAGTATCTTTTAGTTGGACATTATGCCAGTTTATACTTTTGTAGTAACATTATAAGACGCTTTTTGCTATAGTTAAATTACTGTGGATGTTACTTGTTCTAAGATTTTTAGCTATTTTAGCTCATCAATTGAATATTCAAAACTTTATTCCCTCTGCCACAAATCCTTCTAGCTTTTACACCAACTGATCATACCCTCCATAAGCGCATAACATAAAAAAGACTAAGCGGGAGCGCCCAGCCACAACAACAATAGAAACTTAAAAAGAAACAGCAACAAAAACAGCGACGATGGCAACGCCAGCAACAACAATAACTCACGTGTATCTAAGCGCCTATGACAAGAGCAGCGTCGACTGCGACGCTAGCAGAGATCAGCTACGTCTCATTGTTGTTGTTGTAGAGCGCGACCGTCGCCTTGTCAAACACACACACACACACGCTGAAAACCATGAACTGGAAAACCTTGAAAAAAACTCAACTGCAATTTATATTCGCTGCGATTTGATTTTACGTTGCTGTTTTTCTTGTTCTTGCTAATGTATCTGAGAGCTACTTTTTCGTTGCACACAGATACGTTTTTTTGTCGCAAAATCTTTGTAATTTTTTCTCGTCTTTGGCAAGACAAAGTTACG
Organism: Drosophila acutilabella; assembly: GCA_035046005.1. Lineage (NCBI taxonomy): Eukaryota > Metazoa > Arthropoda > Insecta > Diptera > Drosophilidae > Drosophila > Drosophila acutilabella. Next base: position 297,353 of record JAWNOK010000061.1, read on the forward strand.
TTTTATATCTGAGTTATACTTTTCCAAAATGTGGGCAATTTATTTAGTGAACTGCTGCCTAAAAGCTGTAAAATGAGCAACATTAGTTTGAGATACTTTTTCTTTTTACAAAGCTAACAAAATGCAGACAATTCTCAAATTCGAATTGCACATAAGGGGATGAGACTTTTAGTGCTATGACTCTGGGACTGACTCTGGCTGGTTCTTAGCGCTAATGCATTGTAAATTAATTGCATTTAAAAAACGCGTCGACATACGCCAATTTACACAAAACATGGCAACCCTGGCCAGGCTAGATACAAATAATTACAGTGCATAATGGACAGGTGAATTTCATTATGTTTTCTCCCTTCGTTATTTGCTATTTTTCTTAGCTGTTTATGCTATATTACGCTTCTTTAATAATTCTTCGTTTTTCTGCGTTTTTTCTTTGCGGCACTCGCATGTAATTATATTACAGAGGCCTATTTAGATGCCCATGCATGTGGTACTATGCAGAGTGCCACGCATGTTTCAACCGCATTATTACAATTTCTTTCATCTTCCATCTTTTTTTAAACACCCTGTAGGTAGGGTAGGAAGAGCATGATAAAAGTGGTTGTGTAACAAAGGGAAGCTAATAACTATGGCTCAATTCACTGGGTATCTTGCAGTCGACTAAACCCAATCCAAGCCTACTTTGTGTTCTTTTGCCCACTGCTGCCTCTGGGTCGCTACATGCCAGCCCATAGGTTAGTTAGTTAGTTACTGTGTTGGTTAGTGCTAGTGGGGTTAGACGAGAGGTTTTGCAATTCTTTAATAGGGAATTTGATTTGGTTAAGTGCGTTGCCTTCTAGTTTTAATATAGCCAGCCTATGTCTACCCTATATAAGTACAAACTGAATTAGTTGCCTTCTAAGTGGTTGCATATAGGCAATTATTTTGCATTTAGTTACCTTTTTATTGTATTCTTTTTTAAATGCTTATGACCAGCTTTTTATTAATTAGGCAGTTTTTATTTTTTATACTTGCTGAGCTACGCTTTGACAGCGCCAGCGTAATGCGGTTAAAGTCAACTGACTAATTGATTAGAGGCTCACTCCAAATTGCATTTGGTCTCTCGATTTGTGTCTCTAGCTAGAAAAAATATGTATGCAACTTGTCAAGGTTTTTTTTACCCACACAACAGAACAAATTACTAAATGTCAGGCGCCTCCAAAAATGTGAGATAAACGTGGGCGACGTTTTTATTTTTTTCAGCTTTTTGTTATTTGTTATTTGCGGCACCAAATTTGGTATAACTAAATTTACAACAAATTGCAATCGTAAATAAAATGAAATACAATGCACGCCTTAGTTTAAACTGCATACAGAAATCAGCAAGAACAACAACTACAACGAGTAAGAACTTTAAAACTGTGGCTCGACTAGAAGATACCCGTTAATTGGCTTAAGTTTAGATCGTTAACTAATGGTGCAAAGAAGCTGCAACTGAATGAGTGGTACTAAAACGCATAATCAATGGAAATTAATGTGATTTTGTTGATAAATTGTGATCATGACAGAGTTTTTTATCAGCTATAGGGACTGCAGGGGCAATAGTAGCATGAGGAGAGAATTTTTCCTTAGACAGACCTAAATCGCTTACAGTTCATACCCAAACTTGAGCAGTAACGCGCAAATCAACAAACTGCAGCTCAGTTTCAGAGACTTTGGCAAAGTGCAACACAATTAACACCCCGAAATGCACACAAGTTGGCTGCTTGTTCTTGTTGTTGCATCTGTTAACAGTAAAATTTGTTTGTTTAGCGATTTTTGCCATAGACATTAGACACAGATACACACACGCACAGACACTTTGAATGAGAGAGCAATACAGTGAGTTACTGTTGTACAAATTTTCATGTGCACATAGAGGCTTGTTAATGAAAATAAGCAACAAAGCCAATCGGTCACAGACAGCGAGACAGAAAGACGGACAGACGAACTGAAAGACAAGCTAACTGCATGCAAAATGCAGCAGAGGGAGATAGGGACAGAGGGAGGGAGAAAACAAGTATTTTTTTTGTTGTTGCAAATAAGAATTAGAGAATTTTCAGCATATACGAAAATGCGCAAAATACACTAAATAAGTAGAAACGTCAATAAGCAACGAAAATGCAAAAAAAAAGAAAAAAAAATGGGCGCACTAAACGAACAAACAAGCCAAAGAGGGCAGAGAGGAGAGAGAGACAGAGGGAGCAAGAGAAAGAGGGGAAACGAGGGGAAGTGACGACTAAGACAGAAAACTGCAACGGCGGCTTAGTGAAAAGCTGTCAAAAGGGGGGCGCATGTGTAATCAAATATGCGAAAATGCATGGAAAATCATGTAGATGCAAATGATACACAAAGATGCAGATGAAAAGCGGAAGAGCGAGAGGCAGCGAAAGACGGCGAAGCAAAATTAGAAGAAGAAGGAGACGATGCAGTAAATGCAGACTGAGCTTCAGTTAGGGGCTTAGAATGTGGTACAAGCAGCGGCAGCTACGTCTGGCCCTTAGGTTAGCTCCCCTAACCACTCCCTACGTCCCCCTGACCGTCTTATCAGTGCTGCTCACTCTCCTCTGCCTTCCCTCCTTGGTGTTGCACTTTAATGGAAAATATCAGAAAGTCGTGCATAGCAAATGAGCAAAAATTAATTTTGTAAAGCAACAAATGCTAGTTTCATTATTTTTAATTGATGAAATGAGAATCAAATGCACTCAAATTACAGTTTGCATTTTAATTTTAGCATCAAGTAAAAATAAAATGTTATAGAAAAAGATTAAGGTTTGCTCAGAATAGGTTTCTTGGCAGAACCCTTCATTTAATACTTATAAAAAATCGAAAAGTAGTTCAAAATCTAGACAGAGATTCATAATTTATGTGTTAGTTTATATACCCGCTGATTGAGTATAAGTATAAGTTATTTTGTATGTGAAAAAATGTTTGTTACAGTGCCTCAAACTGGCAGCTCACACACCCAATTGACTTTCATGCATGCCTTAGCTCACACACAAACACACACAGAGTTAGCACTGCAGCTGTATTAGTATATTAATTTTGTGCTCATTGATATGCCTGATATTTGACTTATTTTACATGTGATTTAGATTTTCATAGCGAGAACATAGCGATAAGTTCAAGATCAATAAAAATAGTAATATAAATTCAGCTGAATGCCAATTTGAAGTGTATAAAGGTGTGTGTGTGTAAGTGTGTGTGTCTTTAAGGAAGCTAATTTGTATAAAATTATATTAAATCTATCGTCTTTGCTTAGTATATCTAATTTTGTTTATTTGCGAATTGTAATAGCTAAAAAATCAATAATTTTAATAACAATAATTGCTTCTAGCTAATTTCATTTGTTAGCAAAGAGCTCATAAATTACACTACTAGCTTGATTAATTATTTAAATGTAAGACGAACTACTGCAAGAGCTAAGAATTTGAGTTAAAAGTTTGCTAAGAGTTTAACAACTGGCACTGCTGCCCTGTTCAGTTACAGCTTTGTAAACACAACCAGCTTATACCCCACTAAGACAGCTTACAGGGCATAACTGGACTATCAAGTCAAATGAACCGTTGATAACTTTTACACACGGCAATTAGACATAAATTAATCGGGTTTAATTAATAAGCACATATATTTCATTTTGTTGAAGCTGCAGCTCAATGGCCTGCAATTTGAATAAATGCAATAATATTCACATCTATTCGCATTCGTATTCGTAATTATTAATTGTGCAATGCTGAAAAGCAAACAAAGTGAAATACTTAGCTAGAAATTCATAAGTCGAATGCGACACGTTGCCAAGCCTAATTCTCTCCGCACCCCTGATCGTGCCACTCACCTCCCCCCTCCCCAAAGCAAACTCATATACACACACACACCCATGCGCCACGCCTCTAACTCCTCACCCTCACACCCGCGTCACCCTCAATCACATTCGCATCGTTTGACGTTTGCGGAATTAAGCGTTGAAATTGTAACCAAATATGGAACAACAAGTTCAATTCTAATTCTAATTTACTGAGCCGCTTTTTGTAGAACTGTCTGGTTTTATATTTTATTTCTCTCTCTTGCTCTCTCCCTCTACTGCTCTCTTTCCCTCTCTCTTCTTGTTAGCATTTTTACATATCGTATCAATTGATTCAAGGTTTTTTGCGATTTGATTTGATTTGTTTTTTTTTCTTGAATTTGGTGAACTGTTTATACAATAAACTTTTGCTATACTATAACCACTCTATACTATATACGATATACAATATTCACGTATACAAATCGTGCGCTTTCGTTGGAAGTGCCACGAAATGCATTCTTAAGTAATTGGAAATTTAAGTGACAAATAAAAATACAAATAAAATATTTAAATGAATGTCAACGCTAAATGACAAGAATTATACCTTAATGTATTTTTAATTAATTAAGCTAATCAAGTAGTAAAGTGTGGATATTGTTTTTAGTTTTATTAATTAAACAATGGCAACCTTTTCCACTCACATTGGTTTATGAAATCATATACAAAATAGTCTGCTTTCTTGTTCAAAGAAATGGAAACTAATCTGCCTAATCAACAGTTCAAATGTGATTTAGTTGCAGCAGATTAGAACTCATTGGTTTTACTGATATGCTAGTCAAAAGCTGTCTAAAACTTAAATCAAAATCAGAGATGTTCAGATTTAATCAGTGCTAATTTTATGCCTTTAACTTTAGCTGCATAAAAATGCTTTTATAAATTTTAAAGCTCCCAATTAAGTTGCTAACTTGCCAAAATCAATGTCAGTTAATAACTGTCACTTGCGAATTTCATTTGATTAAAAGCTGAAAACATTTGACAGTTGCTGCCAATTGCTCTGATTTCACTGTCTTTTTTTCCACTTTTCCCACTTCTTATCCTACTTCCAACTCCCTCACACACCACAACTGTATCGTGCTTTCACAAATCATAGACAATCAGAGCAACCGGTTGGTTACTGAAACCCTTTTGGAAACAAAATGCGAAGAGGCGCAAAAAATATCTTCAACACGCGCGAATACAAAAAAATGCGACTGATGTGGCAGTTGCCTGCCGCGTCAGGATAACACACAACACACACATCACACACACACACACTCACACGCGTGTAAAGTGTCGAGGTGTTGCTCTGTATTGTGGCAGTTTTGTATGCAAACAGAAGCCGCGGAAAAAAAATTGAATGTTGCCCATTTGCAGGAAGAGGTCGAGTTGGATTTTCTTCTTTTTTTCGTTTTTCCTTTTTTTTGGGCTTTGGCTGCAATGCAATCAAGTGGACGATGCATTAAGCCAGAAAAAAACTCAGTCAACTTGGGCTGTTGTTGTTGTTGTTTATACTCCTGACGCTTGGAGAAGTGCAGCAGTGTCAGTACGAACCATGACGAGGCTGGCCTAAAAGGATTAAGGCGATCTGTGCGCAATCCGCGCAATTATCCTTTCATTGGATTGAGGCGGCTCCTGTTGCTGTCCTATCGCCACAAGGGGCTTGACTGTGCTTGGAGCAGGGGGTTAGAGTCGGCTGGAGTAGAGGCCGTTGCCTGAAGCAATTAGTTGCATCACTCAACACTCGTTTTTGTGGGTGTGTGTGATTGTGTGTTGGTGCTGCTTTTTGGCCAGTTGACTTTTGGTTATATGTTGATTTTTTGCTGTGCTCTGTCTGGCTGCAGCACTTGGCTTTTATTGTGTGCATTGTTAACGCTGCGTATACGTAACGTAACGTCACATACGTACCACTCATCTGGCAATCAGTTTTATGAAGTTTCTCTACACTTTTTGGCTGCAACTTGTTTTTGGGGGACAGTTACACTTGGAAAAAATAAGTTTATTTAGAAATTAAATCGGTTAATTAAGAATTTCCTTAAGATTTTTACTTTTAAAAGAATATTGCAGCTTATAAGCTTTAAGTTTTAACTTATTTAAAGGCGTCTTAATTTAATATATGATAAATAAATTAGAAATTCGAGGAGTAGTTTTGTTTTAGCAGTGTAGTCAGTCATGTTAGCTAGTTGCAGCAGAAGGAGGGTTGAGGAGAGGGGTGCAACCACTACGTGTCCATTTGAAGTGCACACTTAAGTGGCCCTAATTGGTTTCACACTAGCCCCCAACAGCAGCAAAGTCGTCGTCATCATCAAGTGGAGCCTGTTGCCTGCTTTTTGGGTAACTCGAATATCTCCGTTTAGTTGGCTGTCAAAAACAAGACTGCTGTTAAATGCCAGTCAACTAACCAAAACTTGCTGTATATGTATGCCATTTCCTGTGTCTGTCTGTCTGTTTCTCTGTCTGTCCCTACGAGTGTGCCGTCTGTCTGCCTTTGTGGCTGCAGCTTCATTCATTCAGTGACGATGGTCCCCATTTATGTCCGTGTCGAGTGTGCCAGACGAGGACAACAACTACAAGAACTCCTGGACTGAGCAACGCTTGGGAGTGCAGGAAGTAGGCGGTAGGAGGGCATGAGGGCAGAGGAAGCATGCGGCATATTTAAATGTGCTCTCATGAAAAATAGTTTACTGCCACTTGTTGGCTGTGCTGCCAGCATTTAAATTGAAATACCAGTTGCTGTTGTTGTTACTACCACTACTACTGTTGTTGTTGTTGTTGTTGTTGTAGGTATGTCATCATTTGCTCGTTTTTCGTACCATTTTGCCGTTTAGTGGCGCTGCTGCTGCCTGCCGACTAAGCCAAAAACCCATTCATTGTAAATTCAACTAAATCCATGAATAAAATTTTGATGCCAGCGTCTGTCTCGCTCTCTCTCTATCTCTTACTGTCTGTCTGTCTGTTTGTTTGCTTGTTAAACCATCGGGCTGCTCATCTGTTGCCACGCTTCGTTTTATTGTGCATCGTTTGTGCAGTTAACAATCGTCAATTTCCCTGCCTCTCTCTTACTCCAACCCTCTGTTCAGCTTCCTCTCTCTCCGCCCACTTATCGTCTGTTGTTGGCTAAATTGAATTTGCGAATTCAATGAATGAATGAATAAGCGCATGAATTGGTTTAGTTTTTGTTTAGTTATTTAGTGCTCGGTTTTTGTTTTTGTTTGTGTTTGTTTGTGTTTCTGCCGTGTTGCATACTTTTAGGACCGCCTGTTGCATGCAGCTTCACTTTTATTAGAAAACAGAGAGTGCACTCTCTCTCTCTCTTACTCTCTTTTCTATATATATTTATTTAAGCTGCTGCCGCCTGTTGCAACTGCAATTTAAATCTGCTCTCGTGTCGTTAGATTTTCCTGCTGCCAGCAGCTGCCTTTTCTGCATTTTTATGTTCTGACTTTTTTGGCTGACTTTTTGTCTAGTTTTTTGGCCAACTGTTGTTGTCGCTACCCGTTTGTCGTATTCATTTTATTGCCTCACCATCACTGCATTTTTACGCTTGGGCGGAAATTGCATTTCTCTGCATTTTACATTTCAATAAATTTTCCAAGCTGCCTCGTTTTTATGCTGCTATTTTGGCCTGTCTTTATTCATTTATAATAAAAGCAATGTTTTTTATTATGTCACTTCTATTTTTTTGTTTTGTTGGCGGATATTTATTTCGACTGTGTTTTTACGATGCCGTTAAATTGGGCGACTCTATAAAAAAATGCTAGCGATAGACAGGAAATGCAATGATGATATTAGATACACCCGGTGATACAATAACAAAGCTCTGTAAGCTTTAGGTGCGAATAAATTAAATGTCCGGTGACAAATTTTCTATTTCAATAAACTTAAATCACGAACGAAGCGAATTTATTGAAAATATTTTATATAATTCAATTTGATGGAAATTTAACTGGAATTATTATATAGAAATAATGTAAATTTAATTAGTTCTGAATAAAACTGAAATGAGTTTTCTAAGCTGTTAGGAAATGTTTTAAATTAGTCAATTAAAATATTAATATTGCTATAAAAAAATTGGAAACAATTTATGAGTCAACAGCTTACATATAAATCAAAATTTATATTTATTTTTGAGAATTAAAATAACTAAAAGAAATTTGTTTAATTTCAATATTTTTTCAAATATTTTAAGTACAAGAAAACTTCTGTAAAACTTTACAAATCAATGTATGACCTATGACAACTTTATGACCGATTCTGTTGAATAATATATACATCTATATAAACCCAATCATTAAAATTCTACTAAAAAATGCCTCAGAACAGCGTGTATTAACAAGTCCACTATACAGTAATTTATAGCTCCATATGCCGGACAAGATTGACATTTTTAAACGTTGACGTTGATGGGATAACTGAACATGAAGTGGAAGTTCATTTTTTTACAGGGTAATTACCCATCAATCAGCAATCTCACACTTGTAATTAGTGCACCACTGAGAGCCTTGACTAACAATTTCCAAATTAGTTAAGTGTGGTGCTCACATCAATTAGTTGAAATCAAAACTTTGCCGCAATTTCGGGTAATTTCCTTTTAATTTTTTTTTCTTTTTCGTATTTGAAGCAGAACCCAACCAATTGCAGCACAGACAGTTTTTTGAGTGCTTGGCAAACATGCAATCAAATGCAATCGAGTAAAGACAACAACAACAACAGAAAAGGCAGTGTTCACAAAATATTTGGCCGAAAAACGGCTGGTTAACCAATCAAATTGCAAGCAGGCCCAAAAGTGCATGGAGAAAGCGCATTAGAGCGAGACAACGATAACGCAAACGAAACAAACCGAGAGGGACTCCCACACCAAAAATAAACAACAACAACAACAACTACAGTAGTGGCAATAACAACAACAACAAGTAGAAGAAGAAGAACAGTTGCAGCCGAGTCGATGCGAGGCGAGACGAGAGGAAACGAAATGAGACGAAATGGAACGAAACGAAACGAAACGAACGTCGAGCAAGGCAATCGAATTTATTTGCTGCTTCTAATTTACCACTCCCCTCCCGCTACCCCTACCACAGCCCCTGCCCACACTACTCACCCCCTTTTATTTTGGACAGGCTGCTAGCGATGACGACGACAATTTCTATGCCAAAGTGACACACAAAAAGTGCATGTGTGTGAGTGTGTGTGTCTGTGCGTGTATTGATGTTGTCAGTATGTAAATTTCCAAGTTTGCTTCTTTCTATATTTCTATATATATATATTTTTTTTGGGGTAGGTTTCGTTTTAGTTTTGCAGTTGAGCTCAAAAAAGGGTTGCTTATGAGCAAGTTTGTGTGGCAGGGGCTAAGCAGGGGGCGTGGTGGGCCCATTTAGTGACAGCATTGGATGCATCCCAGCGTTGCTTGGGGTGTGTGTGCGAATGTGTGTGTACGAGTGTGTGTGTGCTGCGTATGTCCTTGCATTTTGTGCAATTCATTTACATTTCAACGCTGCCGCTTTGCATTGCCATGCGAAAAGGTGGACAATTTGGCCGAAAGCGTTAACACACACATACTTAGAGACATAGGCTTGTCACACACACACACACACACACATACAATTCGCATGTCCTTTGAATGAACAGCAACAACATTTAACAAGCCCCCTAAAAAAACGCACAGGCCACCAAAGAACGACGCGTCTCATTTCCCATTTTCCTTTCTTCACTTTTCCACACATTTCCCAGCTCAGAGTTCACAGTTTCGAGTTTTGCAGTGCGGCCTTTTATTGCATTTGACTACGTTTTTGTTGCCGTTAACGAAACTCATTTCTTTGCTTCACTTTTGGCTTTTGAAACTTGGCTTGACTTTTCTTTTTGGCCTTTTCTCGTTTGCTCGTTTTTACTGCACACATTCTAACAGGATATGTGACGCCTGACGACTACAACAACGACTACTAAATGCTACAACGTTGTCCTTTAACTAACTAAACTGGCGCCCATCTAGTGCCACACCCACTGCCTTGCTAGCCGGTAGCCTTTAGCCTTTAGCCTTTAGCTCTCTATACGCCCACTAATGCATGCGACACGTTGCACGCTGCACGTTGCACGTTGCAAGTACGTTGACATTCGACATAACTCAAAAATGCTAGGCAAAACGCAATGGCGTGTGTTGAACTCACAACAACAACAACAAGCAGAGTAACATTCTTAGCATTGCACTTTTAGCTTATTTTTGGTTTATTTTTAGCTTTTTTTGGCGCTGCTCTACTTAACTAATATGCATATTTATAAGTATGGGCGTCTAAAGTTGTCGCAGGGTTAGTTGTAGTTGGAGTTGAGTTATGCGATGCAGCAGATTAACTAAAAATTTTACAGCTGTAATAAATAACTGTGTTGAAACTGCTTGACCAACAAATACTCTGTAATTTATTTATATTAATAACAAGCTGTTTTTTTTAATTTATTTACTAGAGCTAACAAATGCACGACTAGCAGCTGGCCTATTTACTATTTAAAAGCATTCAAAACTTACGCTTTCTCAGTTTGCCAAAATCTCCTCTGCTGCCCCAAAAAGTATGCTACCAAAATATAGCACAAGCGCTGCTAATCGTAGCTCAGTCTGCGCTCGAATCACAGGCACGTGCTTCAACACGACACACACTACTCCAAATATTACTAACTAAATTAATAACATTACTCATACGTATGGGCTGCATTCGCCTTGCACTTTGACATTTGATTATGGCACGCAATACGCATACGCCGTGTGCTAGCAAACGCAAGCAAAGTCAAAAACCAAAACTAGCACACAAATATTATATATGTACAGTGTAAGAAACAAACGGAAAAGCCAAAACTGAAAAGCAACCAACACACAATGTTAAAGGCCTTTAAAACAAAAAAAATGTCAAGTTGTCGTTGTCGACATGTCAGCAGGGCTAAAAAGTTGACGTTGACACCCAGCACCCCAACCCAGGTCGTCCCCACCTCATCACTCCAATGCTTGGCACGTTGCATGCCACAAGAATAATGCAAATGGCAGCAACAAGAGCCATTTTGTATCGATGGCAATACATAATGTATATCATTACTGAAATTTGCTTATGTAACGCGCGTAAATGACATGAATCAGCCCCTACCCCCCAATCCGTCCGGCCCTTCTGCCCTCAAACCCGCTAAAGGAAATTAAAGGATGAGCATTAAAAATTGCTACAAAAAAAAAAGGAACGAAAATTGTTGTGTCTGTGTATGACTTTTGTATATACACGCAAAGGTAGTGTCTCTATATATATAAATACGTATATATTTATATACATGAATGTACACATATAAATTACCTATACATAAGGGATTATCTGGCAAAGATTCACACTCACACACCGCATATGTATGAGCCATATATACACACACTCGTAATGTGTACATTAATCGATAATTGCATTTTTTTTCGTGCATTTCTTTTTTTTTGCCACTTTTCATGGCTTGTTTCAGGTTGTCTCTCATGGCGCACATGGCATTTCCATGTGCGTGTGTGTTGTATGTGTTGGTGTGCTCTGGTTTTTTTTTTCTGCATTAAATGAGTTTGCGTGTTTAATTGGTTTTTTCGTGTATGAATTTTGTGTTGCGTTTCATCCCTCTGCGCTTCATATTAATCATACGCCCCGCTTTTTAAAGCACCTGCATCTAAGTTTGATTAAACGCACTTTCATTTTTTGATTTGCTGTTAGTTTTAGGGCGACCACAAAAGCCACAACAACAAACAGAGAGACAGGCCTACAGACAGCAAGACAGACACACAGACAGACACACAGACGAACAGACAGATGGACACATAGACTGACAGTTGAGCAGATAGACGTTGACTCGCAACTAAACAGGGGAAAACTCAGCTGACATGTCGCCTTGACTGGCTATGTGACTGAGTGTGTGTGTGCGAGTGTATGTGTGAGATGGTATCTAATAGCATATACATATTCATATAAATACATGGCTAGAAACAGGCACAGGGTCTTTAAATCAAGAGAGAATTATACGTTATTAATATATGAAATAATGATCACTACAAGAACTGTTTTTTTTTTAAAGACTGTTGGTTTCTTTTTTGTCTTAAAAATAGTATAAAATTTTAGTCTTAATCGAAATGCTTTTTATTATTTAAAGCACACAGTTTTCTCTCAGTGCGGCTGTGCATAGACCTTTGGGTCTATCGACAGCACCGCAGAAATGTGAGCGAAGAAAACCAGCAAGTGAAAATTCTATTTAGCATACATTCAGGCGTTCGCTTGGCATAATGTAAACGCTACTCTTTCAGGCGACGCATTCAAATCCCACCTTGCGGCTGTCGTCGTCGTCGTCGTCATCAACATCATCATACGCAATGTGTGTCGCTTAACCACACACACTCGCACACACACACACACACGTACAGCAGTGTTTGGGGCAGACATTTTGTGCGTGCGTGCGTACGTCGCATTGTATGCAATCGCTGCAGAGTCGAGCAACCCTCGGAATTTTTCTTGTATGCGTAACTTTTTTTATTCAGCCCAAATGCAGGTGTGTGTATGCGAGTGTGAGGTGTGTTTGTGTGTGTGAGCTGACTGCACTTTAAAGTTGGAGTTTCGTAAGTCCCGCGCGTGCATTCACCTCGTTTTTTTGCGCCTTTTTTGGTGCGTGCGACGTCAACGGCAACAGCAACAGCAGCAACCCCTGAAGCAACAACAGCAACAGCGACGACGACGACCCTGTTTATTTGAGCGCCTTAAAAAAACGCAGTCTACAACAGCAACAACAACTGCAAGGCAACCGTCAGCAACAACAGCAGCAAAAACTGCAGTTTGCAATGCAATTTGAACGCTAAAAAAGTTTGAACATGCCGCTCTACTTATGCGCCGGAATGAGCAGCAGTTGCTGCCGTTGTCGTCGCAGCAGCAGTTGTGGCAAGGAGCAGTCGCTGCTGCTGTTGCCGCTGGTGGCGCCTGTGCCCCACTTGAGTTTGCAACTAGCCAAGGCACGCACTGCACGCACTTTTGCGTAATGAGGACGCCGCAGGGGCAACAACAAGCCAAAGGGGTAGACATGGGCTTACATAGAGAAAGGCAGGCGCACGGGAGTGGCCATCAAAATTTTTGTTGCAAACTTCCGATCTAAAAAAAAGAGTAAAAAACAACGGCAACAATGGTAAATAAATTACATATTTTGTAAAATTGAAATGCGTACAAAGTGCTACAAAATGCGGCCAAAATTGCAGTTAGATGTTTAACTCACGCCCTTTCCTACACTAACTCGCTCTCACTCTCTCCCGCTCCCGCTCTCTCTCTCGCTCTGTCTCTGTCTCAACGCCAATATTTAATTCGCATTTCGTGTGAGTTGACGCGTAACCTTTTACCATATACTCGTAAGCACAAAAGTTTTTCTACATTTAAGGCACACGCATGCCCGGCAATTGGAGTGGCCTCCGTTTGCGGCAAGGTGGCATATGGCATGTGCTACATGCGGCACATGTGGGCCTATGCATTTTGCATTAAATTGCATAACTTTTGTAGCAATTAGAGACGGCATACGGCAAGGATATGCAAGGAAATGCAGTGCTCTCTCTCTCCTGCTAGCAAAACAAACAAATGCAAATCTATCAATTTTTTTTTTTCGTCACGCCCGTTGTATACGTAATAATACGCATACGCAGTGTGCACAGACTGTAATTTCAAAATGCGCTGGACTTTCTTATTTCTACACACATTTCTCTTTTTTAAAATGCAACTACCCACATTTTTCTTGCATTTTAATTAAGTAATTTATGTCTGTAGAAATTCCCAAGGTAACAAATGAAAAGAAAATATTATAAAATAGGGGAAAAATTGTACGAATGCGAAAGCAAATTATATATCCTATAAGCTAAATTTAATAGCCTAGCAGACTTATGCATATTTCATGGCAAAAACGCAATAACTTTACTAACTATATTATTATTTGCCACGACTTTTATTTGCAGGCTTAGAACGTGTCGCTGAGGAATTCATGGGTCGCAGGAAATGGAAACATTATCAAGATCAACTGACGCGCAAACAATTGAATATTGCAGAGCAACAGCCCATATCAATAACAGATACAGATACAGAAACCGAAATCGAAGAAATCAGCAAGAACTGCAAAACACAGAACCACCGTTTCGAGCAGCCCAACGGTCACAACAGCAACAGCAACTACAAGAACGGCACACTGCAATTTGAAAGAGATTTTGGTAAGCAGCAGTGTTATCATTTTAGCTATTTTAAAGCAAAACTTTGATTTAAAATGAATTTAAGCAAGACAATCACCATTTATTGCAGACAACAACCTGACAGCCACATCACACGACAACGACAAAGACGACTCAAGTGCAACATCACGTAGTAGCTCAGGCTCAACATCACCATCACCACCGCCAGAACCCAACGATTGGACACCGTCTGATAAGTGCAATTTTTGTGTTAACGGTCGCTTGCTAACGGTAAATACCAAAGGCGAATTGGTGGCCGAAACAACGGCAACGGCCACAGCGACCATCAACAACAACGGCAACAACAGCAACAGCAACATCTACAACGGCACAGCTGTGCAGCTGGTAAGCTCTTATTCTTTCTTACTTATCCACTCTTTACCTACACCCCCACACGCCTGTTAGCTGTTTTTAACCCGCTTTTAATATGACATTAAATTAACGTATACTTAACGCAACTTTTTTCATGCAGCACGACAGCGACAGCAACTCGAGCGCATCGCTGCACAACAACAACCACAACAACAATAGCAGAAACAACAACAGTAGACATAGGGCACACCCATCTACAATAACAACAGCAACCACTGCTGCAGCAGCAACAACAACAGCAAGCGGCACAGAGCCTTACATAGAATTCTTCAAGACATTAAGCGAAATGACATCCATGGAATCAATAGCCGTCAAATTGGCACAGTTCTCAGTGATTGCCGATTTCAATCTAATGAGCACACTGGCCAATCAACAACAACAACAGCAGCAACAACAGCAGCAGCAGGAACATGGTAATACGGTAACAACAACTACCTCAGATACATCGGCAACAGCCGCAAGTCCCACACTCAAAGACACACAAAGTCCCAGTGCAGATGCTCCATTGGATCTAAGCAGCAAACCATCGCCAAATTCATCCATTAGCGGTGACATCAAGACAGTCAGGTGAGTGCCACTATATACATGCATTTATTTATTTATTAACGCAGACTAAATGCAGTCGCGAGAAAACCAAAATATAAAGTTTTTATTTATAATTAAAATTAATATTTATGACTATAAAAGATAAAAATATATTTTAACTGAAAATATTAAAAGAATTTAGAATTTAGTTAATTAAATTATTAATAGTTTATCGTTAATCTGGGAAAAAAGTAAAGAAGTTGATCCAACATTTGTTGCAAGGATTAGGAAAACCCAGGAAAACCCAACCAGATCAATGCAAATGTATGCCAAAACAATCACGAAAGATTTCTGATTTAAAGGAACGCGTGAATGGCTAAAATGCCAAACATACTGCCCCTAAAGATCAGAGATTTAACGGAGTTGGCTGTAAAGTGAAGCTTTAAGATGGGAAAGAGAAAGAGATGTATCAATAATTCTATAGTATTCGTTATATTGAGCGCATAATACCCGAAAACGATTGTGCAAAGCGTAGTCAGTAGTGCATGTGGGAAGAAATAAAGGGATGTAGTACCTGGTTGCCCTGGTTGGAATGTTGAAATTAAGGCGTTCTAAAAGAGATGGGGAGCAGATATCACCAACTATGAGCTTGTGAAGGAAAATAACTCCAAGAACTCTCCTACGATTAAGAAGGGACGGAAGATTAAGGAGTAAGAGCCTACTGGAGTAGGAAGGAAGGCGAAGATTGGGGTCCCAATTAAGGCCTCGAAGTGCAAATAGTAAAAACTGCTTCTGAACTGACTCTATTAAATCTTGAGTATGAGCATGTTGAGGAGACCAGACACATGAACAATATTCGAGAATGGGGCGGACAAGGGATGTATAAAGAAGTTTTGTGACGAAGGGATCGTTAAATTCTTTAGACCAGCGTTTAATAAATCCAAGAGTGCCCTTGGCTTTATTAACAATTGAGGAGATATGATGTGTGAAACTTAATTTACTATCAAAAAGAACACCAAGGTCTTCAACTGACAGTATACGATTTAAGAGTACATTGTCAATATAGTAATTGGTAAGTAAGGAGTAACCCTGTTAAAAGTCATAAACAGGCATTTAGAAAAATTTAGTTTCAAGTGATTAGTTATGCACCAGTTATGCATTGTGTTTAAATCATCTTGTAGTAACGCATGATCCTGGGAGTCTTTATAAGATAATAATAATTTCACGTCATCTGCATACATAAGTATGCGACAATGGGATAGCGAAGAGGGAAGGTCGTTTATAAAAAGATTAAAAAACAATGGGGGTGATACTGGGGAACCAGAAGTAACGAAAACAGATTTTGACATTGCTGATTAAGCATAACCCTTTGGGTCCTACCTGTTAGATATGATGATACACAGAAGAAGGGTGGGTGGAAAACTAGGTATAAATTGTAAAGAAGGTTATGATTAACAGAGTCAAATGCTTTACTAAAGTCAGTGTTTACATCAGTTTGCATTCTATTAAGGAATGCTCATTAACAAAAGAGGTAAATTCTAATAGATTGGTCGAAGTCGACCGACTCTTAACAAACCCGTGTTGGGCGGGAGAGATAATTGACTTGCAGAGGTGTTGCAAAGTCGATGTTACTATTTTTTCAAAGAGCTTAGGGATTGCTGACATAATAAAACATATTCATAAAACATATGCATAATAAAACATATTCATACGTATGTACACATAACATTTATGTACTTTTTAAAATATACACGGAGAATGCGCAAACAAAAAATAAAAACTCAATACATAAATGAGAATACATAACAAAAAAATTGGATGTGCACAGCACGCAACGCACTTTGAACGCTCTTTAATGCAGAAATATTTAATTATTAATTAAACTCATAATTAACTAATATTGAAGAAGCTTCTAAAGCTTGTTGAAAGTGAAAAAAAATAATGAAATATTAAAATTTCATTACTTTTTATTTTAGCTATACTTCGTGAGCAAGAAATAAATAAATATAAATAAACAAATAAAGAAATAAATAGAAACCGCATATTCCCAAATTAATCAGTAGTTTGAGGTAAAATTTAAGCTAAAAACTCATACGAATGCAAGCCAAACTTAATGACTTATTTGCCATGCCCAAAAAAAAAACAAAAAATTAACTGCAAAAAAAAAGAGAGGAGACGAAACGAAACGAACAAAAAATACACAAAAAAGAGTGATGTTGTGTGAGCAGACAATACATGAGATAATTGCACTTTGGGCAGCGGACCGCCTCTGACACTGCATTTATTGTAGCATACTTAACAGGGCCAAGAGGGAGGAAAGAGTAAAAGCGAGCGAAGAATGGCAGAGAGAAAGGGACAGAAAGCATGGGACTGGGACAGGGGCTGAGATTGAGGTGGCACTCGGGAAGCTTTATTGTTGTGAGCCTATGTAAAAATCGTGCAATTACACACATAGGTGTGTGCGAGTGTGTGCACATACGTGTGTAAGTATGTGTGAAACGCCTGCTCAGTGCAAGTGCCTTTGTGTCTCGCACGGTGTGTATAGGTGTGTGTGTCTGTGTGGTTTGAGTGCGGTTTATGAAACGATGCCGAAAATTACACATACGCCCCATAGCACGCAGTCAGCGCTGCGCTGCGTTTGGCCACGCTTAATTACTGACAAACGGGGCGGGACGCGGCGCAGAGCCGCATAAATTTGCATCAAATTTGAGCAGCCAAAAACGAGTGAAATAAAAAATGAAAATGAATACACAATTTATGTATTTGCAGGCTGCATCTTAGCTTCAGTACTTTATTTTTATGCTCTTGTTTGTTTGTTTTTTTTTTGTTAGCTATTTTTTTAATTACTCTAAAATGTTGAGCCGCACCTAAGCTATTATTTATGTACGTAGCACTTCAGACGACACACAGAGGGAGAAGTGAGGAGGGAGAGAGCGAAGCGTTGACAACGTGTGCATAATTTTCCAGCACTTCCACAATTTTCGTCATTACTTTTTTTTCGGTTGTTTCTCATTTTTTTCTACCGTTTTTTTTGTGGCAACTGTGGCTGCCACTTGAGCCGCAAAGCACACACACACACACACACCCAGAAGTCCTTGTCTATTGTCTAAAGCATGGCCAAGTGTTTGTTAGCAGCCAGGAGATGACTGACGTCAACCTGTCGTGCACCTATTTTAATTGTTGTGAAAAATAGAAAAATTGTTGCCAACAAAATATACAAAAAATTGGTGACACTAAAAATGGAAACAGGAATTGCAGCAAAAAAACTAAAAGCAACAATAACAATAAGTAAAATAAATCGACAAGTGTTCAATGTCCAGTTAGAAGTACTCATATTTCGCCACATAGTTCATAGTGCACCTCTTTGCTCCACTTGCCACTCCCAGTGCCCATTTAACCCCCCACCCTACACTCTGTCGCGTTCCTTCGCCGACGCAGCCAAACACTTGAAATACAAAAGCTACTGACGTTGCAATTTTTGGCTTTTTTTCGAGCGTTTATTATTACGGATTCTTTTTTATGCAGTCTCCTACCCAACGCCGTCCGCCTCCCCCTCCCCCTTCCCGCTGTGGATGCTGATGATGAGGCAGCGACGTTGGCACTCCAAGTCAAGCGTCGAGATGTCGTTGCTGCTGCAGCGACGCTGCCGTTGTCGCTGTCGTCGGCGCAGCAGACAGAAAATGAGTGCATCATATCGATCGCTTTTTTTTCCCCGTTGCGTTTTACATTTCATTTTTTTTCGGTCTTTCTTCTTGCTACTTTTTTCTATGCAATGTGCCGAAAGGGGTGTACGGTGGGTGGGCGTGGCAGGTAGGCGTTGGTATGGTACGGGGGACCAGGGAATTCGCCTGTTGTCGCTCTGTGTATATATGTATTCATTATTTTTCGTTTACGAAAAATTCTCTGTGCACACACAAACACACCTACACCTACACCTACACACATACACAGAGGGCGACCGAAAAAATTGTGAACGTAATAACTGGCATAGACTGATGGCGCTTACGTTGACTGCGACGCCGGCAGCGACTGCAGCGCCGCTTTCCCCATTTGGCCCCAAAAAAATGAACGAAAAAAAAATGACAGAAATATAAAAAAAAGCTTAATGCGTGCACTTGCTATTATTACTGTTATTGTTGTTGTTGTCGTTGCTATGGTTGTTGTAGTTTTTGTTGTTGTTGCTGCAGGCCAGCAATTTTTTAACTGCTTTTTTCGTCGCACACTTTATTTTTACCATATTTTTGTCATTTCCATGACCGTTGGTTGCCAACCTTCCACCCTGCTGCCTTGTCCCTATCCCCTCTACTACATCCCTACCCTCGTCCCACCCGAATGCCAGCCTGATTGCCGTTATATGGCGCTATATGCATGCGTGAATGAAATGTCGCTTAAATGAGCGAGATAGAAAAAAGAAGAAATAAAAAACAGCAACAGAAATATACAAAAAAAAAAGAACCAGCAACGACAGCAGCGTCAACGTCGACGGCGACTGCGACGCGGACAGCGCTGGCCGTAAAAAATGAGTGCATATCTTCCGAAAAAATGCAACTGCATATATGCAGGCTTGTATGTGTGTAGTGTGTGTGTGTGTGTGTGTGTGTGTGTGTGTGTGTGTGTGTGTGTGTGTGTGTGTGTGTGTGTGTGTGTGTGTGTGTGTTTATGGGTGGTTGGTTGTTTGCTGCGCACGCATCAAGCGTAGGGCGAATGGGGGGGCGTGGCGGGGGCCATGTGGCTTGAGGGCGAGTGCATTGGCAACAAAAACAAACATGCAATTGCATTCATACACAAATAAAAAACACACACAAACACACACTCACTCACACACACATGCACTTAATGCATTTTTTAACAAAATTGCATTCGACATCGTCACAAACACACACAAACAACTCACACACACACTCAAACTCGCTTGGTATGAGACATTGTATACTTACCACAGCACAGGCACGCCTTCCAAGCGCCCCTTTTTGGCATGAAGCTGGGCATCCGCAAAAGTTCTCGCATCCCAACAAGTGACAAATTTAACGGACAAGCTATGGCAAGAAAAAAGCTAAATGAATAACCAAAAGAATAGCCAGAATAATGGCCAAAACTATAGACAAGAAAAGTCAAATGTATAGCCAAAAGAATATACAAGAGAATGACCAAATGAATAGCTCAAGAAAATTTATTAATTGTAGTGTATAAAAGAGAGACAGAAAGAAGAGGAAAATAGAAAATGAAAGAGAGATAAAAAATTCGGGGAAGGCTTCTGAATGCTTTAAATTGTATGGCACTAATCCCTAAAGGGAAACTATTTGTATCCTTTACTATATTTAGAATCATTGATTTATTTTATTTAAAAGGATTCTATACAGGCTGACTACAAATTAACATAAATTCTTGTATTTTAGGGAATTTAAACTAAAGAAAATATTTAAAACGATTTATTGTTATGCCAAATGCTCAACGATTAAGCACAGGGTAAAACATCAGTCACTAATAAACGGAGCCATTTGTGGACTGCACGAAGCAAGCCAATTGATTTAATGAAATTGATAAATAAAGCCAATATTTTTATGTGTTTACCTGTTCACACTGTAGTACAGGGTATCTGCCTACCTTGTACACTTATTCAAGCGCCGATTAAGCTTTATTTTACTATTTTATCGTTCATTTCAATAAAGCAGACGCCCAAATGTAATTATGTGTATGCTCAACAGCAACAACAGCAACCCTCCGCCCATGGTAAACCCAAAAATTATTGCCGACGCATTTGGTTGCATGCCACACAATGCGGCGGAGGTGTGTGCTTGTATGTGTGCACAAGGCAAACAAAAGGTGTGGGATGAACCGACAAAAATGCGATATGCACATAAAAATGTCAGCGGCAACAGCAACAACAACAACAAGCTGCAACATCAGTTGCTGCTGCAATTGCAACAAGCGTCAGAATTACAACAACAGCAACAACAACAACAAGAGCAGCAACAAAAATGCAACACAAATATAAAAATAAAAAAATCAACCCTTTTTTTGCGTTGTTGCAGTTGCCGCGTTGCTGCCACAAATTAAAACAAAATGTCAGAAAAAACGAAAAAAGGCAAAAAAAAAAAAAAACAGAAAACGCCATTAACAAAAAAAGAGAAGAGAAGAAAAAAACCGAATTGCAGCGCAAATGAATTCTCGGCAACATGCGTGCAACAAAACAGCAACAAGCCGAAAGCAGCGACGTTGACGTCGACGTCGGCAACGAATGTTGCAGCCACGTCAAATTGCAATTGAAGTGCAGCCGAAAAGGTAAACGACACCAGCAACAACAACAACAACAACAGGAACAACAACAACAACAACCAATCTCAGCACGACATTGAAATGACATTTTTCATTTATTTTGTGCCAAAATGATGTTGTTGCTGCCGCTGCTGTTGCAACTGGAAATGAGACGGTTGCTCAGGTGCTGCAATTATGAAAATTTCCAAGCCAAAAAACAAAAAAAGTTGTCGCTGTTAATGATAGCGTCCAGTTGAGTTGAGCTGAGTTCAGCGCAGTTTTTTGGCTAACAGTTGTTGCAGCCAGTCATTGCCACTTGCCACTTGCCACCTGCCACCTGCTGTTGCAACGTCCTTTTTTTTTTGTAGTTTTTGTTGTTGTTGCTGTTGTATGTAGAATTTTCAGACATTTTCCAGACGCGCGCGAGCCCTAAAAATGTGCTAAAACAACAGCAACAACAAAAAGCGACAACTTTTCAGTCAACTTTTGTTGGGCTTGTGCTCCACAGCCCACAGCGCCAAGGTGGGCGTAGCGGGAGACAGGTGGCAAAAAGGGGCAAGAAGCTGTGCGTTTCCGTTGCCGTTGCCGCTGCTGCCAGTGCAATGTACTGCAGCTTGAGTGCCCACCCACTGTGTTGCCAAAAGGGTCTTGGTCTCAACTCGTCTCGTCTCGCGTCGAGTCGCCGCTTTTCGCATCGCTCCGCGTCTCCCTTTGCTGCCTGCTGCATAAAGAAAAGAAAAATTTCGTATGGCTTTCACTGATGCTGCTGCTACCTCGTTGTTGTTGTTGTTGTTTGCTTTGCACAAAAGTTGCCTTTTGAAATGGGCTACCCAAAAGTGCGCTTGCCCCTCCTTGGGCCTGTTGGCACCACCAAGTGGTGCGGCTTGGCATTAAGTGAAAAAAAAAA
This sequence comes from Drosophila acutilabella, assembly GCA_035046005.1. Lineage (NCBI taxonomy): Eukaryota > Metazoa > Arthropoda > Insecta > Diptera > Drosophilidae > Drosophila > Drosophila acutilabella. Next base: position 319,484 of record JAWNOK010000061.1, read on the forward strand.
TACAAAAAATACAACAAAATATGCAATTCTTTTTAACATTTTTTCTGAAATTCGTCTAATGAACTTCAAAAACATGTTTGTCCCTGGCTCTAGCTGCCAGCCTGACAGCTTCTTACCCGTTTCCTGTGCCGCCCTCCCCTCTCTTTCTCGCTCTGTTTGCTTGTGTCCTTCTGTCACTCATCCCTTGGCTGATGTCATCTTTTGTCTCAGCTGCAGCCGAAATACAACAAGAAGCAGCAGCAGCAGAAGCTTCAAAAAAAAGGCACAAATTTTTCTATGCTGCAGCCTTTGACAAGGACAACGTCGGTGAGCTGCCTTCTGCCTTCTTGCTCCCTACCTCCTGTCTGTCTGCTGCAGACATTTAAGAAGCATTCATTGTCAGTACTTTTGAGTGTGTGTGACTCTCTGTGTGTGTGCATGTGTGTGTGCTAGCTCCGAAAAAAAGCAAGCATAAAGAGCGAACATAATATTTTGTCAGCTTCTTTGTGGCTCTTTGAAGTAAAGTCACTCCACACATTCATGCATGACAAGGGGAAGAAGTGGGTAGGGAGCAAAAGCGGTGGGGGTAATGTGCTACCAGATTGACCGGTCAATTGCATCCTTATTCAGTGCTGTACTAACTGCAGTTAGGCGTACCTAATTCTGAATACAGCAGGCAATGTTTATATGCTTAACAGCTGAACTCTAAATTAGTACTGTATTTTTAAACATATTTATGCAAATTATTTGAATTTTAGAAAAGGTTTTAATTTTACCTATTTAAAAAAACATTTATGTTTCTAAACTTTGTGAAAAAAATAACCAATTTATAAAAGAAAGTATTTTTAATTTATAGTTTAAGGCATAAATGTATTCTCTAGCCAATTTCATTTTTATTGTTAGTCATTTTTGATTTTTAAAAAAATTTTCCATATTTTTAAATAATATTTTTATACAATATAATTTAAGTATTTTAATCAAAACACTTTCCTCGCTCACAATTACATACCTAAAATTTTTGTTCCCTCCAATCCCTTTACAGAGGCCTCTCGGACTGTGCCACACCTGTGCCAGCGGGACGACGCAGCTACAGTGACGAGGATCTGAACAGTGCGCTGCACGATGTGCTGGCCAATAAGTTGGGCACACGGAAATCCTCCAGCAGTCAGAATCACTTGCCACGTTCCACGCTGCGCAATAAAATGTGCAATATGTCGTTGGAGCTGGTGGATGCCGATGATTCGGGTGAGGAAGGCAATGATGCCGACAGCAATGCCTCTACGCCAGTTTCCAGCTTAAAGGAACAACACCAGCGGCTGCAACATCTGCGTAAATTGAGCAACATGTCCGAGCACAATGGCAGCGATCTGGGTGATGACATGGAGCCGGGAATGTCGCCGAAACAGAACAGGCCAGAGAGTGGAACACCAACAGGGATTCAAGGCATGCCAGCAGCAGCAGGTGGCATGTCCATTGATGTCAATGTATTGCTGCATTCACTGATGTTGGCGGCGGCGGGTATTGGTGTTGTGCCCAAATTGGATGAGACGCAGACGTTGGGTGATTTGGTCAAGTCCCTCGTTATGGCCAATACTGGTGGCATTATGAATGAGAATTTGTTGAATCCAGTTGCCGCCAGTCATGAGAGCCAACAGCTGGCTGCTGTTGCTGCGTTTCGTCGTCACCTACCAAAGTCTGAAACACCTGAGACCAGCTCCTCACTGGATACCAATGAGATCTGCGATGATCCTATATTGAAGATTCCGTCCTTCAAGGTCAGCGGCGCTGGCAATTTATCGCCCACGCTGCACTGCAACAGCAGTAGCAGCAGCAGCAACATAAACAACATTAACAGCAGCAACAACAACAGCAACAACATCAATAACAACTCATTGAACAGCAGCAATCGCAATGGTGAACACAGTCCGCATTCTGCTTCACCCATGCTGGCAGCAGCTGTTGCCGCTGCAGCAGCCAACAATAGCTACCGGCAAAGCAACAGCAGCAATCTGTTGTCGCCGTCACAAACCTCTATACAGAAGATGATGGCATCGACAATACAGCGCAAACTCAATGAGCAGAGCAGTCAGGACAATCTATTGTCCAGTCTGGACAAACGCAACAATGGCAACACCAGCGGCAGTGAGTGCAGCAGCAGCGGAGGTGGAGGTGGCCCAACAATTGCTGGTGGCAATGGCAATGTTAGCAGCAGCAACAGCGTTGGCAGCAACTACAAGAAGCCCAGCATTTCGGTGGCCAAAATCATTGGTGGCACTGACACCTCACGATTTGGTGCTTCTCCCAATCTGCTGGCACAGCAGCATCACAGTCATCTGCCCACACATCATGCCGCCCATCACCAGCACCAGCATCAGCACCAACATCATGCGCACCAGCAGCAGCTGAGTGCCCAAGATGCAGCCGCACTGGCAGCGGGCAAGGGCACACGTCCGAAGCGTGGCAAGTACCGTAATTATGATCGGGACAGTCTCGTGGAGGCTGTGAAGGCGGTGCAACGTGGCGAGATGTCGGTGCATCGAGCTGGCAGCTATTATGGTGTGCCACACTCGACACTAGAGTACAAGGTGAAGGAGCGTCATTTGATGCGACCACGTAAGCGTGAACCTAAACCACAACCAGATCTCGTGGGACTCACAGGAGCAGCGAATAAAGCGGCCAATTTGGTGGGCATACAGCTGGATAAACTGAAGGCCGGCAACAACAGCGGCAGCAGCAGCAATAGTGTGGGTGGCAACAGTGCTAACAACCACAACAATATTGGTGCGGGCTCCAAGCTAAGCAATGCCTTGAAGAACAACAGCAACGCTGCAGCAGCGGCGGCAGCAGCAGCAGCAGCAGCCACATCAAATGGCATGAAGTTGCCTATTTTCGATGGCACTTCACAACTGTCCTTCCAGCCAAATATGTTCTGGCCTCAGCCAAATGCTGGCGCCGGCTTTGCTCTAGATCTGCATCGGAATCCGGAATATCTGAAGACACATCTGGCTGATGTGCTGCGCAGCAGTCCGCTGGCTGTCAATCCAAATGCACATCATGGTCGTCACTCGATTGCGCATGAGTACACGGAGAATATGTACGATGACATCATACGCAAGACACTCAAGAGTGAGAGCGATGTTGGTGGCAGTGGCAGCAGCAACAACAGCAGCAGCAACAATGGCAATGTCAATGTTAATGTCAATGCCAATGCGCTGTTGGATCAGCTGCTGGTGAAGAAGACACCGCTGCCATTTACCAACAATCGAAGCAATGATTATATTGCTGCTGCCGCCGCTGCTGCGGCAGCTGCTGCTGCTGCAAACGCTGTCTGTTCTCCCGTTGAGGGTGTCAAGCGAGCGGGTAGTCCTCTGAGCGCCTATGCGGACATTAAGCGGGAGCGTCTTAGTGCAGACAGTGGCAGCAGTGATGAGGAGCATGCCACCAACAACAACAACAATAGTGACCTGGCGCACAACAAGAACAACAACAGCAGCAACAACAACGGCAACAGCAATGGCAATGGTCGCAGTCGCATGACGTCACGCGACTCGGAAACGGATGTCAGCAGTCTAAAGAGTGAGCAATCACAGAGTTCGGCCCAACTTGCCAACGCAGCAGCTGGCAACAACAAAATGATGGATCTCAATGGCAGCAACAGTGTCAAATTCGAGCCGGAAACAGCAACAGCAGCGTCTATGTCTTCTAGCAGTTCCATACTGCACGAGAAACTAGCGCAGATCAAGGCCGAGCAGACCGAGGAGCAGTTATAGAGCAGGTGGCAAGCAAGCGATTGCCCGCAGCAGCAACAGCAACAGCAGCAGCAGTCGCATCAGCAACAGGTGGCAGCAACACTTGTTTGGCCACCGCTTGCCACACACTACTACAGTTTCTAGGCTGAAATGGAGAGAGGTGAGCAGCAGTTCGTATTGTACAGGCAAAGATTCACAATGATTCACAATGAATCTGTAACTGAATCTGAAACATTCAAGCAAACCAAATGCAAAGCAAGAAAATAAAACAAAAAAACACTTTAAATATAAAAATAACATATTAAAAACAAAAATACATTAGGCAAGGCAAGAGCGTCAGTTCTTATTGTTAGTTAAGATGTAATAATGAACACTTACACTACACAACAAACCAGAAACACAGATACACCTCTAGTTAAGTATACAAGACAACAGCAACAGCAACAACAAGCAAAAATGCATAAATATACTTATAAAAAATTGTATTTATGCATATTTATTGTTTAGTTTTTTGACAATCGACAAATAGGCATTCTCTTGTACAAACTTTCTAAAATAAACAAATACAAAAACAACAACTACAACAACAACAAAATTACATAATTTTCTAAGATCAAACAACAACAAAAACAAAACAAAATCAAAACAAAAAAAATACAAAAACAATTTAGTTGCGTTTTCTGTTATGTTAAGCAAAAGAAAATCAAATAAATTTTATTTTATTTTATCAACAAATCAACAACAAACAGCAATAAAGCAGTTACAAGCAACAGAATAGCCAAAAAACTAAGAAATAAAAATAAAAACTATGCAGCGACTGCTAGCGAATTGTATAAGAAAAATTCTCAAAAGAAAACATTCCAATATTTTGAAAACTTGACTTAGAAAACTTGAAATGTGATTCGCAAACGCAATGCAGACGCCAGAGACATAGCAACTGAGACAGAAACCCAACAACAACAACAGCAATAACTACAGCAAAAGACCATAGCTAGCAACAACAACAATAACAATAACTAACAAACAACAACAACAACAACATCTACAATATCCGATCAATAATAGCCAACAAACAATAATAACAACAATAAACTATAAACAACACAACAACAACAACAACACAAAAAACCCAAAAATAGCAAAGACAAAATTCAAAAACTACTAAAACAAATTGTTCAAAACTTATTAAACATTCTTTTAAAATAACTAAAAAAAACAATTTTTACATTTACTTTGCATTAATTTGAAAAATGGAAAATCTTAAGTTGAGGAAACTTAGAAACCCAGAAACCTTAAAAGAAAAACAAGCATACAAAAAACGGAAATCAATAAACAAAGCTGCCTTCACATTTACAAATTAAATAAATGAATAAGAGGAAAACGAAACATTAGGTAACAAATGAAAAAAAAGCACACAAAATAATAATAATAAAAATAAATCAACAAAACATACGCAAACCAAAAACAAAAGCTTCAAAATCACGAAACAAAACACAAACAAAAACCACCAAAAAAATGAACAAAAATCCCAGCAAATCCCATCAGAAAAGAACTCCCTTTTGATTTGAGTTTTGAAATCAAAATTACAACAAAATTATATAAAACAAAACAATCTAAAAAATATACATATATAGAGAAAAAAATTAATGTAAGAAAAAAGAAAAATTCTACAAAAAGAAAATTAAATGTTTCGGTGTTAACAATCAAAAAAGAAAGAAAATTACATGTGTTTAGGCATTAAAGGAAACTTAATATTTGGCTATAAAATTAAACTATTTATAGAATAACTAAAAAACAAAAAAAAATGGAAACTCTATATATTATATATATGTATATTTATGTATGTGTGTGTCTTGATCACTACGCGTATACCTCAAATAAAACACATGATCATTTTGAGCAAACTATAAATCTATAAAAACAAATCTATATATATATTTAAATGTACTTATACACCTATATACACTCTATACTTACACTCTACAACAAGTAAAGAAAACGTTCAACATATTTACAACAACCTTTTCACACCTTTTGGCCAACACACACACACAAACACACACACTCTCACCCCTTTGGATGTCTATAATGATTTTTGGGCAATGTTTCAAAAACTTTCGATGGGTTACTAAATGTATGCGTAAAAATAAACAAAAAGATAATGAAAAAAATCTATATAAATGTACCTAAAAAAAAACAAATAAAAACAAAAAAAGAAACAAACATATTTTGTGTGCTAGTTAGTAAGTGTCAAATCAAAAGTTTAATAAATTATATATACAATACAATATGTATTTTAAAAGTCGGTAAAGTGCGTATGTCAAAATGTTTAGTGAATTGTAAATGTAATTGTACCGAAAACACAACTATATATTCAGCAAGACAAAAATCATTTAAAAGCATTTACAGCAACCAGAAAAAAATAACAATTTATTTATAATTTATGCATGGAAAATTAAAACAAAACAAAAATAAGGAAAATTAAAATTATTGGCTAAACTTTAAAGAAAATTTAAATGTGCATAAATGTTGTGGTTTAGTAACAAAAATATATCAAATCCAAAATTATATTATACTGATAAAAATTGTCATTTGGTGTATTTGGTAATAACAAAAGTGAAATTTAGTAAATTATTGTATGCGTATCATGAAAACCAATAAAAAAAAAATAATGTTTATTCTACAAAGTGGAAAGTAAGAAAAGGAAAGTAAAAAAATAAGAAAAGAGAGAAAAAGAAAATCGAAAAAGTATTTATTGCTAATTAATTTATATTTGAAGTATACATAAATATTTATTATACATACATATATACATATATATTAGACACACTATCTGTGATTAATAATCCAAAATTTTGAAGAAACTTTTTCTGACTAATGTTGGTTAGGCATACATTAAAAAACAACTCAATCTAAACAAATTAATAATGAAAACTAACTATAATAAAATGAATTAAAATAAATAATGATCGGATACAAAATAATAACTAAACAGAGCACAATGCAAAACAAAAGTTAAGTCTTAACTGTCACCACAAGTTGGTAATAGAAGCATTAAACTTACACTAATTGTGGCTAAAAACAAGCAAGATTAATTTTTTCAAAATTATTAAAAAAAAAAACAACAACTACAGCACATCACTAAAGCAGACAGTTCGAAGTTCAGAGTTCAGAGCATACATACTTACATAGTTGTACATATATTTTGGAAAGTTTTTACTCAAAAACATACAGGAAAACCGCTAAAAAAATATAAAGAAAATCAGTCAAAAACCAAATTAAAATGGTTAAACATTTTATAAAACTAAATTATACAAAATTATGTCAAACAAAAAGTACATTAACTTTGTTTATAAGCTACAACAACAATGTAAAAATGAATAAGCTAAACAAAAACAAAACTTGAGTATGAGAAAAGAAAATGAAATGTAATGAAATAATGACATAAAAATAAAGTGCAATTATACGGTTTATATTAAGAAAAAAAGCATACGTTAAAGTATATACGAAATTTAGCAAATGTTTCGATGGACGTTCGGTTCAATCTCAAGGCAACCAAACCAATCATTTCAAATTGTTTACAAACATTTTTTAAACCAACACCAGACCAACAGACAACCAGACATGCCTGGCTGTGTGTATCTGTGTTTAAATGCACACACACACACACACACACCAATACACCCAATACACACAGCATAAAGAAAAGGCGTTCTTAGACACAAGATAAGAATTATACAGAAAGGGCGTGAGATATTGATAGATCGTCAACCTAAGTTTAGGTTTGTGAAGAGTAACAGCTTGAGAATGTTGAATTGTATAGAATTTTTGCACTCTCACCAACTCCTACGCCCACTACAAACCCCCAAAAAGAGAGTAAAGAGAGTAGTAGGCAAAAGATATTGGAGACACAGGTGAGAATGCAAAAACGCTCAGGTACGTGTTTTATTTTTCGGAGAGAAAAAAGATTGATTACCCATACATTACTTATTCTTTGTTCACTACAAATTAATAGTTAATAATTGTACAATATACAAATTAAAACCATAAATATATATATATATATATATATATATATGTGTATATATACATATTATATACTAATGTTTATGTAATTGTTTATAAAGAGAAATCCAAAAGAAATAATAAGGAAAAAAGATGAAAGTGTTTTTAGCATGCTTAATGAATTGCTCAGCTTTGTGTATAAACTATAATTTGTTCAACAATGAATCAAAATTTGCTGAATATAAGTGCATATATATACTTAGAATTTATATTCTCCATAATATAATTTATAAACTACTTTTATGAATTAGTGCATATTATTATTACTATTATGATTATTACTTATTATTATTATTATTATTATAACAATTATTCTAATTATGTGTATGCGCAGTCTACGCAAAATAGGCAAATCAAAATTTTACTTATTATAATTAACTATCATTTACAAATACATATACATATACCATATATATAAAAGAATAGGATATGTATATTAGCCGAGTATAGCAGACTGGCGTGTTGCCGCTGTTGTTAGCCTTGATTTGTGTTTTGTATATATTAGACCACATTATTAAGCATTACATATATATATATATCGAGAGGTATATATATTATTTTCTTTAAACAATTTTTTATAATAATTATTATTATAAAACGGGCAACACATTTGACTTATAGTGCAATTGTTTCAAACAAACAACCAACAACAAATATTAATAATACACGTATATTAAAATTATAACAACAACAACAACAAAACTGATATACTACTTTGCAATGCCAAGAAGTATGTATACATATATATACAATACAATTTATACATATACATACATATATATGCATATATATGAGCATTATTATTTAATCAAGAGAACTCTTCAATTGAAAATCAAAAATCATTATAAGTGCACATAACTTTTTTATAGCAAAAGTCAGATATAATTTTGCAAAAAGGAAATGGAATATCAAAAAAATATGACCGAATCAAACATGAACCAAACATCACAGAAAAAACTATATATTGTTAATTTTAAAATCAGTTAAAGAAACGAGAAACCATTGAATGATAAATTAGTTAACCAAAACAATGTTAAGTTGTGCCAACAAGTGAAATTTCCAAAATGAACCATATTTTATGTTTAACTTGAGCGATAAATGCAAAGAACACAAGCAAAACAACAACAAAAAAAGAAACAATAGCCCAACTAAACAAACAACATCAATAATGTACAACCAACAACAACAATAGCCCAAAATAATTGAACTAAAAATTGATCAAGAAAAATATACAAAAAAGACAGATTTACAACAAGTATCTTCAAGTTGTAGATCATAAGAATAAGACAACTACAACCACAACTAAAACAACAACAAAACACAAAGCCTGACGTCGATTGTACTTTTCTTTTTTCTACAAACAATTACCGAAAACAATTTTATTAAACAATAGTACTACTCTTACTACAAACTAAAATAGAATCCGTAATAGAAATAGCAATAGCCACAAAACAATTAACTTAAAAGATAATACAATACACACTCACACACACAACAACAATAACTAACAGTTAATAATTTCAAACAGACTTAAATTCATAGCAATAACCAATACAATAGCCACAAACAAAATATAATTAACAATTATAGCCAAGCATACTACAATAGACAGCAGCAGAAAAAAGAAGCAGAACAAGATCGAAGTAAGAGAGCGTGCTTTGCATTACGTATACGCACACATTGCGTATACGCAGCATTGGATCGAAACATTTGTCATATGGTACACTAATTATAAATGAATACAATTTTTATTTCAATTATCGACTCAAAGAACCACACACACACAAACAAACTCCACATAATTAAAGTTAAAAAGTAAAACAAACAATAGCCCTAGTAACAATATTAATCATATTAACCAATAGTTCTAAGTTATTGGCAATGATAAATGGCATAAACCGAAATAGCAAACAAATTTCAACCAATACAAATAGTAAACGAAAACCAACAATACTCCAGACTTGGTTAATACACTACAATGAAATCAAGTTTCTCGTTTTTAACAAAAATACATTTAAAATATTATTAAAAACAACAACAAAGACGCGTTTTAACTGATGCAAGTACAATATAAACAAAACAACAACAACAACAACTTGAGCAAAAATTTCATTTATTTTTGCATTTATCAATTATAAAAGCAAAAACAAAAATCATTTTCTTCACCCTATTTTTTGTGTAGAACAAAAAAAAAAACAACATGGAAATTGTTTCACAGCCAATAAGCTTAACTAAATATAAAACAAAATAAAGAAAGAAAAAATAAGAAATACCGAAAAACCACATTATGATTAGCAATAGCCCATAAGTACAGATAACAACAATAGCAAAGATAAAAACTTAAGTCAAAGCAGACAAGCATGCAAATATTTAATAATAACTTTTTTATCAACAAATTATTTCCATGCAAAAAATTCCATAGAAATATTTATTGAAAATTATGTTTAGTTCTTTACAGCGAAAATGTAATATATAAATTCTATGTATATTATTTTTTACACAATTAGAAAATTACATATTTTCGATAAATATAAAAAAACAAACACATAATTTTCTTAAGTGATTCATTAACATTACACAAAAAACTAAAAAAAAAATTAAACTTTGGTTAGGTAAGCAAAATGCAAAATATATTTGATTTAAGTTATATTTAAAGATTTAAATAAATTAAAAAGTTTGTTCAGCGTGCATAATTGTTATATTTACACTTACTTATAATAAACTTTAAGTTAATGATTTTCGTTATTTTTATTATTTACTTATTATGTTTTAAACGAAAAAATTTAAATATATATATAAACATCTCTATATAAATATACATTATATATTTACGCTGAAAATGTTTATGAATAAAAACAAAATTAAATTTTAGTTCAACAATTGCATTTTTTATTTCTTATCGTTACAACTTTATTTTAATTAATTTATATAAACTCAGAGGCTTTTATTTAAAAGACAGTCATGCGGATCTGCAGCAATATGATTATAAATGATAATAAACATTTACAATTCAAATACTTGTACTTACAGTTACAATTAAATGCCATAGTAATCTATGGCTAGGACAGTTATTACAAACTAATCAATAGCCCAAAGTAAATATTGACCAAAACACATTTTGTCAATATTTGCTCCATTTTCACATTGAACAAAAGCAAATAGCAACTGCGAATTGGCAAATTGGCAAAGAATTTGTATAAAACTTGACGAGAACAATTTTTGTTTCGAATTAATACTTTTACTTATAATTTCATTTAGTTGAACCCACTTAAAACACTTTTGGACAAAAACTAAGGTACTAATGTTCTAGAACTGTTTAGAAGGAAGGGAAAAATAAGAAACAAACTAACACATATGAGTAAAGCTATCGTTAATCTAAACTCAACAGCTTCAGGGACCAAACAAGAAAATTTATTTGAAAACTGATGAAAACACTTTTGAAAACAACTCGAAAAATCAACTCGGCTATTGTATGAATAAAAAAATTGAATATGCATAAATGGAAATAATTTAGAAACCAAAATAAATCTAGGGAACGTCTAGGGAAACATTTTGAATACCAAAAATTATAATGTACTTACATATAGTATATGTACATAAAGAAACCCTTTGGTAATATAAAAACCTATAATAAAACTCGATTTAAAAATGAGGCAGACCAAAAAGTTTGTCTAAAACTCCCGGATATTGAAGATTTAACTATTATTAAGAAATTTGTATACGATATGCGGTAAACAAAAACAATTTCAAAATCAAAAAATAAAAACAAAAACAAAACATTCCATTATCAATATCAAGGATAATAAGTATTTGGCAGCATCGGAAAATGAAAAGAAAATCAAATTAAGTTAAATAGAAAATTGCAATTATAATTTGATGTGATTTTGGTGTAAATAAATAAATTAAATATCTAAAAATGATGATGGATTGCAAAGTGGGTTTTTCTAAAACACATTGATGGGAAAATGAACGGATAAAATTACAATTAAAAATTTAAAAAAAGATTTAACAAATTAAATTAGCAAAATTTATGTCAACTTAGTAAATGATAAATTTAAATTTATAGAACTTATACTTATATATTATATATATATTTGTGTATGTATGCTAAAATTATATATCATGGATATCATAAATCATGGATATTGATTTCAAAAACGAAAACGTTCTTCTGTTTCCACAACAAATTGAATGCCAACAACAAAAACAACAACAACATGTGCTGATTTCCAATTAAATTGCAATTGTTGCAAACAACAACAAGAACAACAAAAGATCATGTCAAAATCATTGTAAAAAAACAAATACAAACAAAAAATGAAAACAAATAAAAAACTAAAACAGAAGTAAAAGATTAGATTTGTGTATATGTATGTGAGCAAATAGAACGTATGTACTTATAATGGCAACAAATCAACTAAAGAACGTACTTACAAAATGACACAACCAACAACAACAACCACAACCACAACAACAACAACAACAAAACAACAACTATTAACTTGTAATGATGTGAACATGGAGCTATCAGTATTTTGATAAATACTGTCAATAAAAATTTAATAAAATATAAAAAGCCAAATTGTGCATTTTATTTTGAGCCCTCGAGGTGAAGTATGGCATGGGGTATACAGTACTAGTTAAAATTTTTCTTTCCTTTCGAACTTTGAACTATCATAACTCAGTCAAAAATTAAGATACTTTGAAAATGTATACTTTTTTAGACTCTGCAAAGCTGCTACAAGCGATCGCAATCAAATTTAAATTTCAAAATTTTCAGAAAATTTATCTTTATCTTTATCTTTATCTTTATCTTTATAGATTTCACAAAAGCAATGCCAACTTGATTACTATTTTCCAAGCAAAAATGTGATCTAGTAGCTTTTCTGTAGCTTAGTCAAAGACTTTTAACGTCAATTTGCTTCAACGCAGATGGCAATAAAATTTTCTGTAAAAGTGAAATGAACAAAAAAAATAATAAAAACTAGTATTTAAAGAGTTTTAAAAAAAAAGATATTAGAAAATACGCAAAGTCTTTGGCCATGAAACGTTTGAAATGTGATCTAAGTCCCGAGCTGACGACCAATCTCAAATTGGCCGACAGCGTTCGTCCCGATTGTTGTCCCATACGAAATCCCATACCCTATGATGCCCAATGCTTTATCAAGGACATCTCCAAGGAGCTAACGGAGCTCTACAAGCGACACGAGAATCATTTCGTGAAGAGCCAGCGAATTATGGAATTGGCCGAACCACTTAGACCCAGAAATCGCTTTCTACCGAAATGTGCCTGTCCCTTTAAGAAAACAATCGAGATTGTGTCCGCTGATAAGCCCAGTAATACCCGTACCGAACAATTGGCATTGCCCACAGTGCGACGTTTACTCCATCGTCGACAACATTCCATTGAGATTGGCGATAAGATTGGTGAGAGCATTTTGAATCGCTGGCTCCGCTCCAGCTACTTGTCACTCTACAGTCGTCTGGGCAACCTGCAGCCTCTGAAGAAACCGTAAGTTTGTTGTTCCTTAACTTGGCTTGATCTTTGTTAACCGAGTCTTTGTTTTGCAGTGTTAAGAAGAAGAAACCTACGGAGAAAGAAAAGAAGAAGCAAGCTGCCTATATCGCAAGGCTGGCAAAGCCCAAGGTTCCTGAGAAACCTCCTAAGCCCGTAAGTTATAGCTTAACTAAAATTATCATATTTTAATGGTACATATCTTGATGCCTATACATTTCTCCAAACACTCTTCACAGGAGCGCAAAGCGGGAGATTTCAGTGAACGACGACTGAAGAAATTGTCGCGTCCCAAGGTGATAGAGGAAGACGTGAAGCCCGAATGGGAACTAACACCTGGCATGAAGGCCTACAAGGCATCGGATCGCCTCAAGGAAATGGCTGAGCCAGTGAGTCGTCCGAATGTCCACACTAACGAGGAGCCAGAGAAGGTATCGCCCAGCGCGCTGCGCTACAAAGGTAAGTACTACTTCCATACTAGCCTCTAAAGGCTAACTACAAGTGTACACATTTACCAACTTTTAGCGAGTGAACGCATTAAGGAAATGGCTCAGCCGCTGGCCAAGAACGAAGCCAACTTGGCTGGCGATGTCAAGGACGATCCATTCTCTATATCGCCGAATGCACTCAAATACAAGCCATCGCAACGCATCAAGGAATTGGCCGAACCCAAGGAGTTTGAGAATACGCACATACGTGAGAATCCATTTGCCATATCGCCGGCAGCACTCAAGGCCAAGGCATCACCGCGGCTTATAGAGTTGGCCAAGCCGAAAGGCTCGTAGCTTGGGAAATTTCAAATGTTGTTAAAATTCTTTGTATTTATCTTTTGGTTATAGCAAATTATATGTGGATTGTTCTATAACTTTGCGTTTACTTAATGCTTAACAGGAAAAGACGGCCATAATTCATTTAGCCAACACTGTTGTCTTGGCGTATAATATTTAATTTATTTTGTAGGTCTTTCTCGCCATTTGTGGTTGACATAAATAATTCTCGTTACACTTTTGAGTTTTAAATTAGTTAATTGTTGCAAGTTGGTAGCAAAATACGAAACTAATTCGAGATTTGCATTTTAAAAAATTATAATACATGTATAATCACAAAGAAATAATAATTAATTTTTACGGCCAATTTGTAAAACTATGAATAGTTTTGGTGTGGGGGCGGATGGGCGAGGGAATTGAACTAAACTTAAATATTCGCCAGAAATAATACTCAAATTATGCAATTGGATATGGGAGACAAGCACACTAGATGGATGAGTGAATAAAAAGAGTTAAAACTAAAAATTTGAAACGCATTTTAAGACACTTCGAAATTTTTAGACAATAACTATAAACAATAAAAAGATTTGGGGGATCCTTTAAATTTTGGTCTGCTATTATTTGTGGCTACAAGTGCCCCTTTTGGCTTAGTGCAGGTTGGCAATGACAGAGCGGGTAAAGTCAGCAGTTGTCGACTGTCCACCCAAATCCTTGGTGCGCACCTTGCCGTCCTTGAGCACCTGATTGATAGCGTTTTGTATGACTTCGCTGTACGTGGGCAAGTTGATGTGACGCAACATCTTTGTACCGCACAACAGCATTGCCGTTGGATTAGCCAGATTCTTACCCACAGCCTGGGCGAAGGTGTGACGTGCGCCCTGTAAAGAAATTGTATTAGTTACCGTAATCAATTCGTAATCAATTTATTTACCGGTTCGAACACAACCGTCTCCGCTGAGTAGGAAGCACCAGCTACGACGCCAGCGCCGCCGACCAAACCGGATGCCAGATTGTCCACAATGGCACCGTATAGATTGGGCGTAACGAGAACATCGAATTGATTGGGATTCGATACCATTTGCATGGTAGTATTGTCAACAATCATCTTATCGAATTCAATGCGAGGATACAGTTTCGAAACTTCCTCACAACATTTCAGGAACAGACCATCGCCCAATTTCATGATGTTGGCCTTGTGTACAGCTGTGACCTTCTTGCGGTTGTTTTTGGTGGCATAATCGAACGCAAACTTGGCGATACGCATCGACTTCTTGGCAGTAACAATTTTCAGGCACTCCACAATGCCGGGCACCGACTCATGCTCTAACGCTGAGTATTCACCTTCGGTCTGTTCACGAATGATGACCGTATCGATGTTGGAGTGACGGGTTTTCACGCCGGGCAAGGAGCGCACATGCACCACGTTGGCATACAAGTCCAGATCTGTGCGGAGTTTCATGTTCAGCGTTTGCAGTTCTCCCTCGTTGCTGTAATCGGGCGTGGCCAAGATTCCCTATGGCAAGAAGGTAGAATTTTTGTATACAGAGCATGGTAAAATTGGTTTCGGTTACTTACCTTAATGCAAACTTTATTCTTTTGAATGGAAGAGACAACATCCTCGAGCTTGGCGCTCAGAACGGGATTGATCTCCGACAGGAAGTACGCTTCAAAGTCCACAGGAACATTTGCTGCCTAAGCCCATTACAATTGAAATAATTTAAAAGCAATAACTATGTGAAACTTTGTTATGCACTCACCTTGAAGACCTCCTGCAGGGAGTAGACCAACTCGGGACCGACACCGTCACCGGGTATAAGAGTGCAGGTGGTTCTATTTGCGCTATGAGCATCCTGTAAAATAACCCAAACTGTTAGCTAATGTACATTTCATAGGTGTTATGTTTTATACACACCCCAACTGCGACCGGCGCCGACACATGCAGTCTGCGCACTGCTGCCGCCTGTTGTCAAAGAAATAAACTGGGTTATTAACATTTCAAATCTTGCGAGGATTTTAACCTCAAAATAATTTTTTTTGCATCTGCGCTGCTTTCGCGCAGTGACCGCGAGAACGTCGACGTCGTTGTCTACTACGGCAAAGCGCTTGGCAAGTGTTTATGTAAGCACTGTGCAATTCAGAGCCAAGTTGTTACCTGCACCAATGTCCGTCCCAGTTTTCTAGCCAGCATCGACATGTTGATCGTATGTAAGACAATTGTGTTTATTGTCGCTATTTCAATTGACCTACTGTTTAAATGTTTTAATTTTTAATTTTGCACTGCAAAATTCTAATCGAAAACCAACCAACAGTAACAGCTGACTAGGGTTGTTCTTAAATAATCGCCAACAACAAGATTTCGATAAATTCGCAAACAATTATTTTTCACATACAATTTTCGTTTGTTATACATATAAAGACACACAGTTTGAGTTTAGTTGTTTGTTAAAATAAGGGGAATATAAAAGCAACTTAAAACTAATCATAATGTATATAAATATCGATAAATAAAACGTCAAAGCGTGATGTAAATATCGACATATCGATAGTTGCCTGACATAACGGCATGTTTGGCGCAATATTTAAGCTCAGATCTGCGGGCTGAAAGCAAGTACTTAAGAAAGATATTACTATATAGATTTAAATTAATTTCGATGCTTCACTCGCAATGTGATCGATCCAAGCTATCCAAGCTATATTTGTGTATATGCAATGTATTTCACGTATTTATGTATGGAAAGTATTTAGTTTTGATTCAATTTTCAAATTCGTAAGACTAAATTTCAGTTATAGCTAGATAAATTAAATATTCACGAAGTTTGGTGCATTTTCCCTTTGGTTTCTAACGCTCGCGCTATTTTAAATTAACAGCATTAGTCATAATTGAGAAATATACTACATGAAACGGAAACAATGAAAGCTGCAGTATCTTTGCTGCGGAACCACTTGGGATTCGCGAGAATACATGCCAAAGCGGCACCATTGGATCGATATGCCATAAGGGGCAATCCATTGGAATCCATCATCTCCTCCTGCCACAACGAATACCATAGACCAAAATGTCGTTTTGTTCAGTACATAAGATCTGGTGATACGAACAAGAGATTGGGCATGGTCTCGGAGAATGGCACCAAAATGATTGAATTATCAAATGTCACATGTGCCGCAACAGACATGGTCCAGTTCATACAGCAAAGGTATTGCATGGACAGTCTTCTCGATAGCTCACAGTTCATGGATGTGAAAGATGTGATGGAGGATCTTAAGCTTTTGCCACCCATTGATGCGCCGGTTAAGATCATTGGCGTAACGTGCAATTATTATGATAGCTGTAACGAGCAAAACATTCGGATACCAAAATGTCCCGAATTTTATGTAAAATTTAGCACCTCAATTACTGGAGCCCTGGACAACATACGAGCTCATCAAATAGCCAAGCGCATTGATTACGGCTGTCAACTGGCCGTAGTCATTGGTGCCAAGTGCCGTAATGTGCCTCGGGTTTCCGCAATGGGCTGTGTCTTTGGTTATATGATTGCTCAGGATATTACGGCACGGGATTGGAATGTTCTGCTGGGTGGTCAAACGTTGTTGGGTAAATCCATGGATACCTTCTGTCCATTGGGATCGGTTATTGTGCATAAATGTCATGTGCCTGATGTGAACAATTTGTGGATCAAGACGATAGTCAATGGCGAAGAGCGACAAAGCGGCAACACAAGGAATATGATCTTTAAAATCGACTACATCATACACCGACTTTCTCAGTGAGTAGCATAAAGTATTCCATAGGATTAAATACTATTTATGATGTTGTTCCTGCAGGTTCATGACCCTCTGTCCAGGTGACATAATTTTAACGGGAACGCCAGCTGGTGCCGGCGCCTTTCAGGCTCCATCCAGCTTCCTAAAGCCCGGTGATCTTATCGAGAGTGAAATACAAAAATTAGGAAAAATGCGAAATAAAGTTGTAAATCCTTATGCTTAAATTCAATTACAGATCGTTTTATTGCCTCCATCAGCATTGGTCAGGGGCGCCTATAACACTATATGTATGTATATTTAAAATTTGTATATTTGCATCTAAAACAATCAATGTTAGTGTTTTTTAAGTAATCTTTTTTTTTGTAATGTTTGACTTTTTTCAATTGAGTGAAATTACAACAAATTATTTGCAAACTAAAAGGAGATGACGTTTAGGGGAAAACATAATCTACAAATACAACAAACCGCTCGCTGCGGCATGAGCCATCAGTGTGTTGGCCGCCTGTTGGGTCTCCAACATCAGACGAGTCTCCTTCATCCAATCGTTGGCGACTTCCCGTGACGCGCCCTCCAACAGGTTTAAGTATTTCAGCGCCTGCAAGAAGTCTCCACGATCCACATGATACCTGGAAAGCAAATAAAATAAGATGTCGTTAGAAAAGAGAGAGAAATAGGTCAAGGGTTTCACTAGTTTAATCAGGTTGATGTATTGTTCCTTTACCTGGCTCTGTTCAGTATGTCATAGGTGTCCAATTTATTATAGTCAAAGGGCTTGTTGTCCAACTCATCCCTGGAAATGGGGTTATCAGGTCGCACGATGAACAGTGATTGCAAAAATGAAAGGAAGTAAATAGGAAGGCTTCCTCCATTTTCAGGCACCAGCGCCAAGCGTCGTGCAATGCGCTCAACGTTCAGGAAACGTTCGCGCAACGCATCCTCGGGGAACACACCACGCTCCGTCGCCTCCCTGGGCATATTGTTGAGCACAGCAGTCACCAGCTCATCACCCTCTGTCAAAGAAGTCAAAAACTAAATTATAGCCACGAGGTTAGAACTGTTATGAACTTACCTGCCACCTTGGCAATTGCATTGATCTCGTTCTTCAACGGACGCAGCTTCTCCTTGTAGTGCACACCTGGTGTGGCAGTGCGCACCGAAGCCCAGAGAGCTTGACAGGCTGCCCACAAGGCCTGGGCCTGATTGGCCGAACGCTCCGTTTCAGCTCGCTCTATGGAAAGTCAACAAAAAGTGAATTAAATATCTGTCTGAGGAATGTGTGCTCTGAGAATACCTTTAAATTCATCCTCAATTTCTAAAGCAGCGTTAGAAAGTTAAATATACTATATAATAATTCTAACAACTTTTTTTAAACTGCGAAACGATTGAATCACGTAGATTAGATAATCACGTGACTCTCGCTTGTTTTGTCAGCCCAAACAGGTGACAGTGCAATTGTTTAGCTTGTTTCACTCACCTGCCAGAGCCGTATCCATGCCTCGTAACTTGCCCAGCATCGCAGCCAGTTGGAGCTTGTAGTTGGCCTTCTCGGCAGCCAACTTATCGTCCAGTTCGCGCTTGAAGCTGCGAGTCAAGTCCGTTTCCTTTTGAGCTACAATATCCTTGATGTGATCCGTGTGTGCTTCGGCTTGTTTCTTAAGCTGCAGACGCAGCTGCTTGTCGGCATCGGCATGGATTTGGAATATCTTCTTTTGATTCTCGACGGCCAGTTTGCGTTTCTCCGCCTCCAAATGATACTCCAGTTGGGCTCGCAATGCCGTGGAGCTATTGTCACCCTTCAAGGAGTCAATGGCACGCTTGAGACGCAGTTCACCATCAGTTTGCAGACGCTGCAGCTCCTTTTGGTATGCCACCACGTGGGAGTAAGCATGCAGAATGAATAAATCCAAGTCCTCCTTGGATAGATTCAATTTCTTATCGGCTAGATTGAGACCAGGGAAGATGGACTCGATTTCATCGATAAAATAGTTGCGTGCTTGTTCCACACTGCGCCAATATTTATCAGAGACGCTTGCCGTATCCTTTTGTCTGTAGAGCTCATCCTTGACTTGACTAATGTGCTCCACGAGCTTCTTAATCTTGTTACGCACCTGCTCCACTTTCTCCTGGTTGTCGCTCGTAACTACTTTGCTCAAAGCAAGCTCACAACGCTCTGAAAGCAAAAGGCAGGAGTATAGTACAACTAAAAATGGAGTTAATTCTTCAGGAGGTTACCAATCTTCTCCTGCGCATCACGAGCTGCACGTTCCGCTGTCGAGACAGCTGAGTCACGCGCTCCAGCGCGATTCTTGAGTGTTCGCCAGAGCGTGTTCTCACCGTGCTCAACCGCCTTGTCCACAACATGACGAACGTCGTCATTAAACCTGGCAAATAACACAGACATAAGTATAACGTTATTACATAGGTAATATTCACTTACTTCTTTAACACCCCGATGGCCGTATTGTACTCCTTGACTGCCAGTTGAGCCGAGAGTTCAATAGCCTTCTCCAGTTCAACAACATCATGTGGCAGTGGGCTTGGCTTAGGAAGTGGGGGCGCAGCTGCTGCTGGCGCTAGCTCTGTTTTGGGGGTCGCTTTAGGCTCCGGACTCTTAGCAGCTGGGGTAGTTGACTTGGCCTTTGATGATTCCGATTCAGAGCGCTGCTTCTTTTGATCGTACTGCTTGGCAGAGGATGGAACTTCCGGAGCACTGTTGCCACCAAAGAAGCCAGTTACTTTGCCGGTAACAGAGCTGACCGAATCGGAAACGCCGTTAAATGTCGCTTTAACTTTGTCGTAATGTTCGTTTACACTTTTTGTTAAATCCTGGAACGGTGGCTCCTCCCTGAGGGTAACTTTAATGATCGATCCGGCACCAGGCACGTTCTTCTCAACCATCTCTCGGAAACTTTTGTCGTATCTGCAAAGTATTGCTTTCACAATGAAAGTATATCGAGGGTAAGTTGGTCTATTGAGCTACTTACTTGGCATAGGTAATGACGCCGCCGACAGCAGCCAGTGGTGTCAGTAGGAGCATCACTTTGCCAAAGCCAGCTTCGCGTAAATGAGGTGGTGGGGGCAGGCTACCCTTTTGCCTTTGTTGGTGTTGTCCATTACCGCCATGACTTCTGTTGTGGCTGTAATGTCTGTGGCCTGTTGGGGGCAGAGTACGCTAGAAAGAGAAAAGCAAAGGACTCGTATTGGACACCGAAACACTCTCTGGTTGTCAGCATGTTCTCCTTGGCTGGAATTTTGGACATTTTTTGCATATTAACTGCAATTGCTAGATGACATAACATGTTCGCTTGTATATTTTTGCAATTGGTTTTTGTTTGTGGGTGCGTGCGGGGGGAAAAAGCACACCACGACGTCACCGAAACGAGCTGATTTCATTTATTACCTGCACGGCACACTTGCACTGTTCTATAACTGCTAGACGATACATTATGTAGCCAAAGAATTTTGATAATTTCACTTGATGGTGTCTGCTGCAGGCCCTGACCGGCGGCGTTAAGAATTTTCCTGCCCAATTTCTCTCCAACGACAAATACCGACTGGTTGTCCCCTTGCCGTCTACGTGATTCGCACGTTTACATATGAATGGCAATCGATTGCTTCCAGCTTCTTCCATTCGTGCATTTGTGTCGGGGAGAATTTGCATGTGTGCTTATAATAAATATACTTACAGAAATTTGTAAATTTCAATTGACTCTATTCTAGACTATTGCTAGCTACGAGCTTAATAAAAAGTACAAAATAAAAAACTAAATGAATTTTAAAACATTTCTGCTCGATTATACCCTCAGTTAGTGATGTAAAAATTATCGAACAACTAAATTAAAATATATGGTGACTGTTTGAAAACAATCAGTCTTTTCTGTTTAAAATTTAATAAATACGAGATAATTATAGAAATAATGTTCTGCTTGTTTTGATTCAGCTGTTTAATTTTTCCAATTTGATTTCAGCAGCGCTACTTTATGCGATACTTTCCAAGCTACCATCACTAGAATACGCTGTAGTTTGTGAATAGCAAAACATGAGCATGTGTTAATGCCAAACAGCTGATAGATCTAAACTGTTACGCGACTGTGTACCAAAAAAATATTTTGGTCAACATTTTAATGAATTAATAGTTAAAATATGCTGCGTTCACTGGTTACTGGTGGTAAGCCGTGTCTGTTTTTAAATATCTATCATATGTACATACATTTGTTACTTTAATTCACAGCACTTCACAAAGTATGTCGTGCGGCTCCGGCTTTTGCAGTGCAGCAAACACAGCGCGCCTGCTTCAGCCAATTAATGAAAGCATCTGCAACTGTCCAAAATAGGACAAACCTACTGCCTGCCTGCAGCCTGACCGCTACACCTACTCCCCTGTTGTTGCAGTTACAGCAGCCGGCGTTGACAGCTCAGCCGTCGCGCAGCGTTACAAAGTTTTCGCTCATCAAAGGGAAGCGGAAGACAGTAAAGGCTGTGCTGAAGCGTTTTAAGCGCTTGGATTGGGGAGCCTGGATTAGAACACATTCTGGCCGTCATAAGAAAATGTTCAAGAAGTCAATGGAACTAAGACGCCGACTGCGCCAGCATGTATTTACCAATGCCACACAAAGCTGGCTACTGGACAAAATGGTAACGAGTTATTGGAGGCGTCCCAAACATTACATCGATGACCCCTACGCTCCCTATCACAAGCGCGACGAGTACTTTGCCACCAAATCGAAGTCGTTTAAAGTGTAATTGATTTATTGATTAAATGCAAAACAATGTTTATTTTAATAACAAACGTTAACAATACTTTGAGCTTTTTTATGCCACAACATTGTTGCACATTGTGCCCAGACCAACAATTTCCGTCTTGATGACATCTCCGGGTTTCAGGAACTCTGGTGGGCTGCGATGCATGCCTACGCCCTTCGGTGTACCGGTCAAGATGATGTCTCCAGGCAACAGAGTAATCGATCTAGCAACAAATAAACGTGTAATTAAAATTATGAGTTGCCTCAGATTTTATATTCTTACTCCGTCAGTCTGCTGATGACATCGTCGATCTTATAGATCATGTTGCCGGTGTTACCGTTCTGCTTCTCCACACCATTGATCCAGGTCTTGAGCGGCAGATCGTACACATCCTTGATCAAACTCTTGTGCACCACAGCCGGGCCGAGGGGACAGAAGGTATCCATGGATTTGCCCATCAGAAACTGTCCACCATTGCGCTCCTTTTGCCAGTCCCGAGCAGAAATATCCTGAGCAACGCTATATCCAAAGACGTAGTCGAACGCATGCTCTTTGGCCACTTTGCGGGCTACCTTGCCAATAACGACCACGAGCTCGACTTCCCAGTCGATTTTCTGATAAAGATACCAAAGTAAATATTTATTCACTTCATCACTAAATCATTTTACCCTCTGCAAGGGCAAATAATGTCATGTAAAGCCTCTTATCTGCTAACCTGTGAAGATTTGTGCGCTATCACATTATCTCGGGGGCCGACCAAAGTGTTGTTGTACTTGCTGAAGAACATGGGTTCTTTGGGCGCCGGTTTGTTTTGTTCATCGCAGTGATCCTGATAATTGAGGCCAATGCAAATGATTTTGCCTGGATCCGTAAGTGGTGGCAACAAGGTGACGTCATCGTTTAGTTCAAGCTTGGGTTGTTTTTGAGCCTTTTGTGCCAGTTCCTCCAGATTTGGACTTTGTGCAATCAACGTCTTCAGATCGCAGGGCAGTCCTTCAACACCAGAAAGTTCAACCAAAGACTTTTGATCATCGGCAAGTAGGCCAAGCCTTTTGGCGAGGTCACCTTTACGCAAATATTGCACGAAACGCATTCTGGCAGCTAACATTTATGACTGTTCTTTGGAGCGACGTTTTGTAGCTCCACCTATAAGAGTTTACGACGTATGGCACGATTACGTGACGCAAGTCACAAGCACTGTACAACACTGGAGATACTAAATAAACAGCCAGTGAATGGAAAATTTTTTTCAAAAGAAAACTATAAAGCTTTATGCAAAGCTTTATATCACCGCATTAAAAAGCTACTTTTACTCGAAAATTAGAAGTGTCAAAAGTTTTTTTTTGATTGTTATAACAGCTACCTAAACTGTGTAACGATCATTTAGCAACAATGTGACGTATGCACTGAAGGTCACCTGTTAATAATACCACCATGTTTCACCATTTCTCCAGAAATCAGATGTTCATGAAAACACGAGTGCTCATTTTTTTTAACAGAATTATATATATGTATTTCAGACAGCAGTGCAGCCAAAACTGTGTAACGGTCATTATGCATTTCGATTAATTTAGTTGAGTTTACATTATAAGAAATATTACTTAATCGCTACCAGCAGGCACTTTGCTGTTTCCGGCGTCTTTATAGTTCCCCAATAGTTCGTATTTCCAGCGCATATAGGCAACACGCATGCGATCCCAGACATTGTCAACCGAATCCATCGCAGGACGCACATCCAACAAAGCAAAGCGATAATCCTTATCGATCAAACCGCCGTCATAGTAATCGATAACGTAGCGCACATCCTTGCCACATCGGTCCACAATCCAATCGTGACGATCAAACGGCAACTCGTAGCTGCAAATATGAATTATATTTAATAGTTTGATTAATTAAAGGTTTCAATCCTTACCCCAGCCAGCTGCGGAAGCGAGCACGAGGACTGAAATCCTTGGCCTTTCCGCCGAAGCTTTTTAAGCGTGGATTGCCACATTCCTTGGCGTGTAGCGCCTCCCATTTAAGTACTTCCTGCCATGCCTGCTCGTTGTTGGCATTGTGAATGCGAATTATATCGCCCATATCTTTCTGGGACACATCCTCGTCCTTCCAGCGCCAGCCCTTGCGCAACATGGCGTTCCAGAACATTTGCTGGCTAGGATATTGCCAGAACTGAACGCTGCCATCCTCGGTCACCTTTGGTATGGTCGATGTCTGACGTTCTGTGGGCAATGGGAAGGGTTGATCTTTAGCCGGCTGCTGATTAGCCGGTGGCATCATATTCAAAGGGTTCACATCGCTATTGTCATGCTTTATGGGACACTCAGAGGCCGACGTCATTTTGGGATGTGGAGGAACGGCCGAGGCAGATGTGTTTTCGCCGTGCTTTTGGTGCATGGGACACTCCGGAGGAGGTGTACCTCCAGCCATCCGCTTGGATGCCTCCATTTGGACTTTGGTGATCGCTGTGTTACCCATTCTTATAATTCCTGGAAATCAAATGGATTAGTTAAATATTTGTGTATCTGTGTCACGAGTAAATTCTACAAGTTGCGTAACTGCGCGTAATGAAAATTGCGTTGACTGACTACAGTTTTTAATACGCCACTTACTTTAATAAATAATTCTCGTACTTTCCAAAAAGTTGTCTTGATTTAGAATAAATTTGCAAACAGTTTTAATTGATGTTTTTACTGTTCATGTTGTTGGCCAGTTGCGAGCGTATGTAAGCGACGAAATGCAGCGAGGTTACGCGCAGGGTTGTCAAGCTATCTAAAAATAAGCAAACGTTGCCGAAATGTAAACAGTGTAAATTTTAATAAAAATATTACTGTTTAATGCTGACACTTAATACCAGGTCGCTCTTACTAATCACTAACTAAATATTCACGCAAATATTTAAATTAAACACAGCTGACAGCTCCTTTTCCAAGTGCTGACTAGCGTATAAAACTTTGACGTTAACCAACACCAAACACCTGGCCGAAATTGTTTTTGGATAGATTTTAGATTTTTGCTGTAAAAGTGAGTAAATAAGCTTATTGGTAAAAGTAAAAGACTTTTGGACAATTGCTTTTGTGGGCGTGGCTCTTCTTCAGCAGCTGCAACATAGTTAATACACAAAGCGGCAACTTAAGCCGCAAGTTGTGAGAGAGAATAATTGAACGCTCGTGTGATGTAACAGGCGACACCAAGAAATGCCAACAAAATTGCTTTGAATTCGGTTTGAAACATTTATTTACTGATATTTATGTTTACAGCATGACTGCCGTGTTTCGTGTTGGCCTGGCGCGGCTTGTAAGCCGCAGTGCCACTGCACCTGGACCAGCTGCCTTGCTGCAGGCACAGACAAATGCGCTGCCCGCCGCCTTTATGCAGAAGTGCAACATTTCCGGTAAAACGATGCGGGGCGGTCCTCGTGTGCCCAAGGTGGCTCCGTATCCATACAAGACGAAGAAGTACAGTTTCGTGAACTCGATTTTCGACAAGACCTCCAAACGCTTCGATGAGAACTCCAAAGTCATTTGCGTTGAGGGTCCCATTGCCGCGGGCAAGACAAAGTTCGCCCAGGAGCTGGCCACGGAGCTGGATATGCTTTATTTTCCAGCCGTCGATCTAGATCTGCTGTACATCAATCCATATGGTTTTGATATGCGCAAATTGGATCCCGAGCTGCCGCCAAGCTGTCGCAGTTTTGATGTCCGTGATTTCTGCAAGAATCCCAAACATGATCTGGCTGCCTTGTTCCAGATTCGCATGTATATGCTGAAATACTCCCAGTACATCGATGCACTGCAGCACATCCTGTCCACCGGTCAGGGCGTCGTCTTGGAGCGCAGTCCCTACTCCGATTTCATCTTCATGGAGGCCATGTACCGTGCGGGCTACGTGTCTCGTGGCGCACGCTCGGTCTACAATGAAATTCGCCAAAATACCATCAATGAGCTGCTCAAGCCACACTTGGTCATCTATTTGGATCTGCCAGTTAGCGCTGTTCAGCGCCAGATCAAGGCACGCAATGTGGAGCATGAGGTGAAGTCAAAGGCATTCACCGATGAATATTTGCGCGACTTGGATACGCTGTATAAGCAGCAGTATCTGAAGGATATCTCCGGACATGCCGAGCTCCTCATCTACGATTGGTCGTCCGGCGGCGAAGCTGAGGTCGTTGTCGAGGATATCGAACGTCTGGACTTCGAACAGTTCGAGGAGGATCATCATAACAAGAAACAGCTCGACTGGCGCTTCCATCTCGAGAACGATTGGTGCGAGGCTCGCATCAAGTACTGCCACGAAAAGCCCGATCTAATGAGCTACTTCAATGTGCCACGCTTCGACGTGCCCGAACTGTTGCGCAGCGCCGACGACAGCAAAATCTGGCGCGATGTCTGGTTCAACGTAAGCCAAGTGTCTTTAAAACCCCAATTGATATAATTCTGATTTCTTTATTTGTTTTTTGATAGGCGCCCGGCATGAAGTATCGTCCTGGCTACAATGCCGATGTTGGAGATAGTGGTCTGCTGACCAAGTCAAAGATTGGCATCAACGAGTCGGCTTAATTGGTGACTTGTTGTTCTGCAATTTAACTGGCGAAATGTGTTAATTATGTAATAAACAAACTAGTAAAATAATGAAAATCTTTTCGCTTACAAGAGCTGTTTCACTAAAACTAAAATAATTGGATAAGATATGAATCGAAATATCTTTGAAAACTTTTAAGAAAACTGGAATCTTTTCGAGTACCCTAAAAATGTTTTTCAAATCTAACTGACTCTAAAACCTACGAGATACAAGCCAAACTTAAGCCCATATCCTTTGGTAACTCCTCAAATTAGTGTAGCATACTTTTAGGATGAAAACTCATTCTCTTTACAACAAATAATTAAATATACTTTAATTGTCTTTTGTTTTACTTCTGTCCGTTTACGACTTCGAAAACTCTTGGCTGAATGTTTTTTCATTATAATTGTAGAATACATAATTTGTACAAATAATGCGGTGCACCTTAAATGACACACTCAATGGAACATTAACGTTTTAAATAAGTATGATAGGGAAATTCCAAGCATCGACTTAAGTGTTAATCACTGTCGTAATCATTTTTACCAGCTCCACCACCGACGGAGGTGAGGGGACGGCGGGACTCCTCGTCGGAGCCGTAGACAACATCCTCGTCGGAATCATCGATCATGGAAATGGCTGGATTATCCTTGGTTACGGCCAACTCGGCCTGTGCAAAGCGACCGTCCGGTGAATACACATACGCCATGGTGTACAGATAGAAGTTCAGCAGCCCATAGAAGCACATAAACTGTGCCGAACTTCGGTACGTCGTGTTCAGTGAGGCCACAAAATTGTCCTCCAGTATGCCGAAGCCAAAGCGACAAGTGGTCACTGTTATGGAAATGGACAGCACGAAGAGCATCAGGAGCGTCAGAAACTTTAACCGAATGTCTGCAAAGAGGAACGGGATTAAATAAGGAGTGAAAAGACTTCTGGGCAGGACTTACCAAAGTAAGGCATGGAACGCAGTTCTGTGTAGGCCCTCAGGAGCAGCAGTCCCAGATAGAGCACATACATGCAGCAGGCAATGTAGAAGAACATCTTGAGGCCCTGTAAGGGATATATAAGGGAAACTGGATGAGATGCTTATGAATCACACAGGACTCCACTTACATTATAGTTTTTGGTATCCACAAAATGGCTGTAAGTAGGATCCCTTAACTCGTTGCACTTTTCCCACGTGGCAAGGACAATGGCACATAACCAAATGGGTAATACGACAATAATTTTGACCAGATAGAAGCTAACGAAGCGTCTTTCGTTTTGTCGTAGTCCATGATAGATGCACAGCCAGAACATGAGCAGAGCACAGAGGAACGTCGCCTGCAGCACTGCGTCCAGCATGCCCGGTAGCCAGGAATTCATCAGAAAGATCAGCGGAAAGAAGGGATCTAACAAAGGGAAAAGGAAATTAAAATAATTCAATCAAAAACTGGACATGACTTGCTGTTGTAGAGTAGCAGCAGGGGCAGCAGCACGGAAATCCATTTCTGTTCAATGGACCAGTCGTAAACGGGATACTTCCTCAAGGTGTGAGCGTACCAGCACTGTTAACAGAGCAGCGAATGTTAACAGGTTAAGAAATGTTAAGTAGATTTCATTGCTGTTAACTTACTATGACTATGAAAGTGAAGAGCAGAAAGATGAATCTAAACCAAATTTCGATCTGTGTGAACTCCGGACTGTACGTCTTGAACTAGGGGAATCGTAGAGAAGAATTTTAGACCCTGAAGAATTGGATTTCTTTCTACTCACATAGAACGTAATTGATCTTATGTTGTACTTCTGATGAAACGTCTCCAGTCCCATGAAACGCACTGTGATTATGTAGTGCGCATAGTCCAGGAATCCCAGATGCATCACCGTAAACTCCTCACAATCGTTGCGCACGCAGATCAGATGCCTCGTGCGATTGTGTGCCGTGCTGGAGCCAAGCACGCTTAAGGGCTTGTGCTGGGCACTAATGCCATCGATGGAGACGCTGATCTGGAAACTCTTGTCGTAGCGCTCATCTGGGGGAGGAGTAAGTAACTTATTTTCGGGGGAATGAAAACTATGTAATGGGTGCTCACCATCGTTGTTGTCCGTGACCAGCTTGGCAATCAGCCAGAGCTGCTGGGAGTAGGTTGTCATCAGTGGGGACTTCATGGCAAAGGGTCCGGTGGCCAGAACCGTCTTACTCTGAGCCAGCGAAGTGTTGGCCAAAATCTGCTGGGCCGTCAACGCGTCGGTGTTTGTGATGGGCGGACCCGTCAGTCCAATGATGATGCCCAGACCGAAGCAGGTGAAGAATCCCAAAAACACCATGACAAACTCTCGTTTGTGCATTGAATACATGCGCATGTGAACGGATCTCTCGCAGCGATCATGAAAGAAGGCCGGAGAAATGTATTTGTTGAACTCGCTGAAAAGATCACTGAACTGGGACAGCGAATTCTTGAGGCGCAGCAGCAGTCCGCCTGAAGGCAGATGGTAGGCGTAACCCAGTCCCGAGGTGTCTGTCGGTGGCTTTGCCATCTTTGCACTTTGGCTTTCCACAAAACTTGTATTTGATTTGATTTCTCGTTTTAATTGCACTTGTTAATATGCATTATTTCAGTGGCAGTCAAACTGTAAGCGTTCTACAGTTGTGGCAGCACTGCTAACTCGTATTTTTGCATTGATTTCGCACTAATTCGTTGCAATTCTTTTGTTTCTTTAACAATTGCGCTGCTGTTTGGTTTTGCTTTTGTGAAAAATTATTGATTTTGGCTCACAATCACATATGTTTAGCGCCCCTTTTGGGGGTGGAACTCTCGGTTTGGGCGCCATGTTGTACAGTTTGGCAAGCACTGCGCATGCGCTCTGTTATCAGTGACACTGCAAAATGTAAACAAAGCAGACGCCTTTGTTGTTGTTTACTCACTGGGCTAGAGGAGTTAGTTGAATGGGCTTTAATAAATAGCATAGCTTATAAATAATTCATTCTAGCACTCAAAGTAAGAGGGTTAAACCCTAATCATATGGTTTGAGCAGCACGGTACTCTTATCAGTGACTGTGGAAGCGTTAAAAAAGCCAACTCCATTTGCTGGATTTAGCCACGTTATCACTTTTTTAAAGTTTTCTATATTTGTAAACTATTTTATGATTTGCTTAAACTCCATTTTCCTAAACCCCTTAAAACAGTTTTACAATCACTGCTTTATACCTTTTACCTCCTCTAAACAGCTGCTCTAAAAATGTAAACAAAGAAAACAAATGATTGACAACAAATCTCTGTCTTTTAGTCAATCAATTCCATCTGACTCAAAAACTCAACCCATTATTTAAACATAACCCTTCATAAACCTAAACAGTTTTGAAAGCACTTCAAGCCGTTATCAGTTTCCCTCAAAATGTAAACAAATCGCTTTTCACATTTAAACATTGTTCATATTCCATTTAGTCAAGTTTTTTTTTTTTTACATTTGAGCTTAAAATTAACAAATTTTATATTTGGGCTTAATCCCAATATTTGATTTGACCATCCCAGCCAGCGGTAATTTGCCACAAGGCGCTGATGCAAACACCTTCGTGCGCATGCCACCTCTTGTACATTTTTGTGGTCTTCCAATCCAATATGTAGCTTTTGCCAAATCGCTTTTCACATTTAAATATTGTTCATATTCCATTTAGTCAATTTTTTTTATACATTTAAGCTTAAGATTAATAAATTTTTGATATTTGGGCTTAATCCCAATATTTGATTTGACCATCCCAGCCAGCGGTAACTAATTTGCTGGCCTCATGCGGATGCCACAATGCGCTGATGCAAACACCTTCGTGCGCCTGCCACTTCTTGTACATCTTTGTGGTCTTCCAATCCCAGATGTAGCACTTGCCATCGCCGTCGCCAGACACCAGATAACTCATGTCGGGTGAGAAGTCTAGCTGGCAGGCATAACCAGAGACCATGTGCCCGGTGAATGTCTTCTTGCGATTCATTTTGAAACGATTGAGGGCAGAGAATATCACGATTTTGTTGTCCAAGGACTGGCAGGCCATCCATTTGCCATTGGGCGCCAAGGTAACTGCTGGCATGGAGTGCATGGTGGGATCGGCAATGTATTTCATATCCACTGGAATGTCCCACTCCCAAATGCGCATAGATTTGTCATCCGAAGTGGTCACAAATCGTCGATTATCATCCACAAAGGTAATTGTGCTCACTGAACCCAAATGACGATCATATTCCTGCACAATATCACCGCTGCGTGTGTCCCACTGTGAAGCAGTTAAACAAAGACAATTACTAAAGATTTTTAGAGGTATATCAAAAATTAACTTACGCAGATGATCTTCTTGTCAGAGGTGCCGGCCACAAATAGATGCTGCTTACTGTTATCCGGATGGAACTTGACGCAGAAGGGCATTTTACGTGTTGTAAATCGGGACACAACATCCCCGGTTTCGGCATCCCAAAGTTTTATGTAGCGATCATAAGAGGCAGACAGAAAGTGTGTTCCTTTGTTGTTCCATGCAATGTCTTTGATGGCCTGCCGATGGCCGGAGAATGTGCGCACACAGCGACGGTCACCATACACCTCCCATAACTTGACACGACAGTCCATGGAGCCGGACAATAGTAGATGTGCCGTCTTGGGAAACCAGCGTATAGAGGAGATGCCCTTGTTGTGGCCAGTCCAGGTGTGTATATGTGCCTTGGGTAGGAAACATTTGGGTGGCGGAGCATTTGAACGCAAATTTACACCGAGATCGTGTGGAGCATGTAGATACGAACGTCCCTGGTAATCGTAGGCATCCTTGACTGCAAAGAAACATATTTTTTAATACACATCAGTTCGTCCAGAAACGGAAAGTGCTTACTGTGCAGTGTGGACTTCTCCTCAAGGGGCTTGTCCTCTGGAATGCGTCCTCGCTTATGGCGTTTTGAGAGCAACTCATCCAATTCGGCGCGTTCCTGTTCGTTTGGTTTGGCCACGGTTACCTCGTTTTCAAATCTGCCCCACGGTCCCAAGAAGCCCTCAATATCCTCTGGATGGTCGTTCTTCTCCTGTTTGCGCATCTTTTTTGGCTTTGGCGCCTCGAACACAGTTTTACCATTGTCATCGTAGGCAGATTGTAAATCACCCACAAAGGATTTGCCATCAGCTTCCTCGTCCACCGTGGGATCCAGGGCATAGCCGTAGGTGTGGAACGTGCGTCGTTGATTCTCGAACTCAAAGGCATTTATGTGCGCCTTCTCCACGTAGCCAGCGAGTGTGTTGCGCGGCGCCTTTTGTTGCATCGTCATATTGGGGTGTTCTGGGCCCTGGACTGGCGCATACATTTCATCGTAGCGTGGATTATATGCCACTTCCTTGAGTGTCGGGTCGAGTGTTCGCGAAACGGCTACTGCACCCATTGGCACCACATCTGGCGCAGCACAAACAGCTAAAGCTGTAGATAGCGAATGTGTTTTGTCCACGGGCTGTAAATGCGCGGGCAATGCCTCCTCAGACTCTGGCTTTTGGCTCTGCTCGCTGTCCGACTCACCTTCGGAGGAGCTTTCGTAGGATTGCAGTCCCAACATGCTCATCTAGAGATTGCGCACGAATTCCGTGTATTTATTAACAAAATGTTGCAAATACAAAATCAACAAAGCATAAAATATGAAAATTAAAACGTTTAGCGAAATTTCCATCAAGTTGACTTAATTGGGTCAATGTATACAATTGTTGTGAATGGTAAATGTAGGTACCATCTGTTGCCATCATCACAAAAAGACACTTAATTATCGAATATTTTGACGATACCGATAACAGCATGCACGCCAACATCTGTGTTAACTATCGGTTGTTATGTGTGAATGGTTAAATCGTGTTCTCTAACACGTGCGCGGGTGTTTTATTATAAATTGTTGTGTTATATATTTGAATTAACTAAATAAAGACTTAAAATGTCGATAAGAGAAAAGTTATTAATGAAGAAAATTGTAAAGCGTGAGAAAATGAAGAAGGAGCTCACGCAAAAGAAGGGTAAAAGCAAACAGGCAGCATCAGAAAAACCCGCCATAAAACAAGGCAAAGGCAAACCGAACAAGCAAAAGCCTCAAAAGAAGCGACCTGTAGAGGATGATGAAGGTGTGTAATCGACTTTGTAAATATCCCGAAAGAAAACTAAATCATTTAATCTTTAGATGAACTGGAAGATGATTTCCAAGAGCAACCACAGCCCAAAAAGAAACAGCAACAAAAGAAGAAAAAGCCACAAATTCAAGTGGCAAACTCAGACTCCGAGTCAGATTCCGATGAGGAGGACGAAGTGCCGAGTGACAGTGAAGCTGAGGATGATGATGATGAGGACGATGATGAGATAGATAGTGATGGTGTGTATAGAACTTTAAAAGGATGCATTTTTTTTAATGATGATTTAAAGGCGAATTTGAGTTGCACTACAGCAACGAGTTAATGTTGCCAAGTGCATAAATGAGATTAGTTTAAAAACCAACTGAAAGATGTTAGGCGCTGCCCTAACCATCTAACTAAGTACTGCTTGCTGATGAAATTCTTTGACTTACAGCGGCTGATTCACCAGATTCGGAGGAGGATGAGCCTGCGCCCGCAAAGAAACCCAAGCTTAAGACCAAGACGGCTGGAAAAGCACCGACAACAAACGGAAAATCTGTGGATGAGGAAAATGATGAAACGCCTTTCTCGGTAGAATCTTCACTGTCTGCCTTGGACCAGCGTGACTCCGATGATCGTAGCTTCGCGTCTCTAAAAGGAGCCGTCTCCGAGGCGACACTACGCGCCATTGAGGAGATGGGCTTCACCGAAATGACCGAAATTCAGTCGAAATCATTGACTCCGCTGCTTAAGGGACGCGATCTTGTGGGCGCTGCTCAAACGGGATCGGGAAAAACGCTGGCTTTCCTCATTCCCGCCGTGGAGCTGATCAATAAGCTGCGATTTATGCCTCGCAATGGCACTGGTGTGATTATTATCTCACCCACTCGAGAATTGTCCATGCAAACGTTTGGTGTACTCAAGGAGCTGATGGCACATCATCATCATACCTACGGCTTGGTTATGGGTGGCTCCAATCGTCAGGTGGAGAGCGAGAAACTTGGCAAGGGCATCAATATATTGGTGGCCACGCCAGGACGTCTACTGGATCACTTGCAGAACTCACCGGATTTCCTGTACAAGAACTTGCAGTGCTTGATTATTGATGAAGTGGATCGTATACTGGAGATTGGTTTTGAGGAGGAGCTTAAGCAGATTATTAATTTGTTGCCCAGTAAGATAAGACCTCCATTACTCCAAGCAGAATCTAATCATTGAAATCTTTTAGAACGCCGTCAGACTATGTTGTTCTCGGCCACGCAGACAGAACGCATTGATGCGTTGTCCAAGTTGGCGCTGAAGAAGGAACCCATCTATGTGGGTGTGCATGATAATCAGGAAACGGCCACCGTTGAGGGTTTGGAGCAGGGCTACATCGTTTGTCCGTCGGAGAAACGTTTGCTGGTGCTCTTCACGTTCCTGAAGAAGAATCGCAAGAAGAAGGTCATGGTCTTCTTCTCATCCTGCATGTCGGTCAAGTACCATCACGAGCTGTTTAACTACATTGATCTGCCGGTGACTTCCATACACGGCAAACAAAAGCAAACAAAACGCACCACAACATTCTTCCAGTTCTGTAATGCGGAATCTGGAAT
Organism: Drosophila acutilabella; assembly: GCA_035046005.1. Lineage (NCBI taxonomy): Eukaryota > Metazoa > Arthropoda > Insecta > Diptera > Drosophilidae > Drosophila > Drosophila acutilabella. The sequence continues at coordinate 354,306 of JAWNOK010000061.1, forward strand.
CCTACTCTGCACTGATGTGGCAGCTCGTGGTCTGGACATACCGCAAGTCGATTGGATTGTGCAATACGATCCACCAGATGATCCCAAGGAGTACATCCATCGTGTGGGACGTACAGCACGTGGTTCGGGCACTTCTGGACATGCGCTGCTTATGCTGAGACCCGAGGAATTGGGTTTCTTGCGTTATCTAAAGGCGGCGAAGGTACCGCTGAACGAGTTTGAGTTCTCCTGGCAAAAGATTGCCGATATACAGCAGCAGGTGTGTACTTGCTTGGCACTAATTATTAAACTAGCTCTACAAATGATTCTCCTTTTTTCCTTGCAGCTGGAGAAACTGATATCGAAGAACTATTTCCTGAATCAATCGGCCAAGGAGGCGTTTAAGTCTTATGTGCGCGCCTATGACTCGCATCAGCTGAAACAAATCTTCAATGTGAACACACTCGATCTGCAGGCGGTGTCCAAGAGCTTTGGTTTCCTCGTGCCCCCCGTGGTTGACCTCAAGGTGGGCGCGACCAAGCGAGAGCGGCCCGAGAAGCGAGTGGGCGGCGGTGGTTTTGGCTACTACAAGCAAATGAATGATACCAACTCCAAGCAGCGTGTCTTCAAGCAGGTCAATCGGGATCAGGCCAAGAAGTTTATGCGTTAGTTTAATTAGCATTAAATTTATAAAACCATTTACTTTTTCTTTTACAATAACAACAGCTACATCTTTGTGTATGTACATAAGTATTTAAGTTGTGTCTTCATTTCACCAAAACCAACAATTATTGCGAATCATCTGATGAGGCAGAAAGCAGCAGGCAGAAGGCGTTGCAACACCCACACGGATGTGGCATTGCCTTATTTGTCGCTTGTTTGTTCAGCATTTAGCGAGTTGCACCAAATTTGGCAAACGTCTTGTGCTGTATTTTATTTATTTCTCTTTTCTTCTTTTTTGTCTTGTATTTTTTGGCAGTTTTTTATTAAACTGTTCCAGTTCCAGTTTTTTGACGGTCAGTTATATTTCAAGTTACCCTGGGGAAAGGGGTGTCATAGGTTTGTTGGGGGGTGTGTTAACAATTGGGTAACTCAAGTCTTGCCAAGACAAATCTTTGGGCTTTTATTATTATTGATAGGCACATTAAGTTTCAATATAGTTCTACACAACTCCACTCAAATAAATCAAAGCGAAAATCAATTTAAATTAAAGTTTTATATTCCTATTTGAAACATTAACTTTTATAGCTTCATTAGGCTTGTTTATGCAAATTATTTAAGATATAACTAATTAGTAAAACTAGAGACTAGTACTAGATACTTCAAGCACTTGTTGCAGGTCCACATTGAGCAATGATCAGTGTTCAGTGCTCACTCCACGGTGTTCGGTGTTCACTTGGGATTGGGATTTCTTGGGCACCCACAGACGCTGCTGTCAGTCAATTGAAATAGCATTGAGGCCGTAAACAATTTTCTAATAAAACTCGTTTAACAACACCCACCACAATCACAACCAAACCAAAAAAATAAAAAAATAAAAATAAAAAACAATCATGAAATTAATGCGCTGCTTAATGAAACCGGCCAAAAACTCAATCGAGCTTAGATACCAACAAATTAATAGTTTTTCTACATTTTAGTGGGCGTTTAAACTGCTCACAACTACTACGGGCACGCCTCCATCCGCCCATGTGCCCCTCCCGCAGTTGTTAGCACATGCAACTAACTAAAACTTACCACAAAAACAACACCGATTTACTAATCAACTCAAAAGCAAATGGTTTTTTGTGAATGGATTCAAGTTGATGCTGGTACTCAAAACTTCATAGGTTCATTCATGCGACTAAATACTCTCGTAGTATATTCATGAGTGATTCGTTGCGCGTGTACGAGTGTGTATTAACTTGGCTAAGATTTCATGAATGAAAACTTTATGCATGACAAGGCAAGCGAAGAAAGTTAGTTTTACACTAAGGAAATGCAGTGAAAGCTTCTTAAAGCTTATGCAAATTTAAGAAGAAACTGGCAAAGATTAAATTTTGTTTCCATTAAAGTTGGTTGAAAGTAAAGATAGAATACTGAAGGCTGAATGTACATTTAATAAGGATGGATGGGGGGAAACTCCTGAGTTCTTTTCTATTAAATAAATAACTAAGCACGTTAAAAATGAAATACATTTAAAAACGGGTGGATAGGGAACTCAGAAGCTATTTAAGCATAATGAGTAAACTAAAACCTGTTGGAGTTAATTAAAAGTCAAGCAAAATTGCTGAAAGCTCCTTAAAGCCAATGCAAATTTACTAAGGACAGGATGTGGAAAACTCTTAAGCTGTTTAAAGCTGCTGCTAAATTTGGTTAAATTTAAAAACACTGAAAGCTTCATAAAGCTTATGAAAATTTTAACAGAAGAAGGAAGAACCTTTAAGAACCTTTATTTTGAATAAAATTTACACGACTAAGTATGAATAGGATTAAGATTGACTAAAGCTTTTAAGTCACTTAAGTTTTTAGAAAATATATATTTTGCAGGAAGATTAAATGGAAGTTGCTTACTTAAAGGTACTACATAAATCTTTATATAAACTGTTACAAAAATAGAGTACATTTTTTAAAGAATTTACTAAAATTAATTAATAAACTTTTTTATATTAAAACAACACTAAGTATCTAAAGCTTCTAAAGAGTTTTGTAAGAACTGGGTTTAAGTTTATTCTCCCACACATTGTAAAGATTATTTACTCCCTCAAATCCCATTTAAGGTTTTAAAGCTCATCAGCTTGAAGATCTTAAGTTAGCCAGATTTCATATACTCCGTTTCAAATGTGTCTAAGTGCTTTAAAAGTAATGAAAACTCCTAGTCTCCACAAATCAATCAATCACGCACTTAAAAGCATTTGATGTCTCCTTTCCATTTACACCTGGTTAGGTTTTAGAGCCCTCACTTGATGGGAAAAATGGAAAGATGTCGTTCGATAATGTCACAAATTGTCAACTTATGACAATTTTCAAAATTCAGTCAAGAAATGCAAACTGAAAAATGGAAGAAATAATTTGAGGCATTGTTAAAAGCGTAGTAAACCTGTAAGAGAAATAAACACGTTGACTAGCTGCAGTTGGCCAGGTTTGTGTGGGTGTTGGAGCTGGTTTTATTTGGCTCAGTGAGACACACTCACACACACACACACGATGTTGAGGAGGCGCCTACGCATCCAAGTGCTGCATGCGTAATGCCAACAACAACAACATCTACTTGACTGACTGTTTAATGGCCAACAATGTTGGCTTTTAACCAATATGCCGCTACTAATTATACTAAAGTGGCAATACACACGCTGCCCGCTTTCTGTGTCAATTGCAAATTGGCCCAAAACGCAAGTGCATAATTTGTCGGCTAACGTCAAAGCAATTGCCAAAACAGCTAACAAAATTTGCATTTTACTTGGAACAAGGGGTAGCATAAATACGGTTGGGGTAGTGGGTGGGGGAAGCGCAGACCGGTCCAAAATTAAGCGTGAAATATTACTTTTCCGCTAGGGGAAAACTGGTGGAAATCTATACGCGAATTACTGCGAATGAGTGTAAAATTAAGCAGCGAAATTTGTTTAAATTTTAAGTTAAATATTTAGCAGCTAAGAAAAATTATAAAAATATTAATCTTACTTTTTTTATGCTGTTTTTCACTAAAATCAAGAAATTTATTTTTCATACAAAATAAGGCAAAACGTTTGAAAACTAGCTTATAAAACAATGCGAAAAAATACAAAAATAATAAAAATTAATACAAATATTTAAATAATAAAGTTTGTTAAATTTTTTAATTATTAAATATTTGTTAATATAAAACAAATCTAGCTAGAATATTGAATTTTAACTTAAATTTTTCAAGCTCATGAGTTTGGTTAAATGTTCAATTCTGCAAAATAAATTATTATAAATACTATTTAGGTAAATTGTTGTATTTTTGTTGAAACTTATTACTTTTACTTATTTTAGATACTAAATAAATTTTTAAATAGGTTTAATTTTCCAGCAAACAATGAAATGAATTCTGTTTAAGTTTGAAATTCAAATTCACAATAAATTTACAGAATTTTGTTTCTCATTAAATATCTACAAGATTTTTAGGAAATTTTTAGCTTCATAGTCTGATCAAATTTTCCAGGTACTCAATTTGCCTCAATACATTTTTTGTGGCCCATGAGGGGACGTTGGGGGCTGAGCTGGGTTGGAGTTTGGGTTATTGTCTGGGCCGCTTGTCAATCTGTTGCCTGGGCAACTTCCTAATATGACTTTGAGCCAAGTCAGTCTCTGGTATTGGCCATCGATACACACTTGGCCCGTTTGGAACAATTGAAATGCATTTTAAATGCAATTTGGCTGCAAAACTCATAACTCACGCCCCAACAGAAATGGGAATGGAAATCAGTTAAAGGGGCTGTGTGGGGGTTACAAAGGCTTTTCACAACCTTGTGTGAAAATCCAGCGCTGCCATTTGAGCCATTTTCTAAAAGCTTTAAAGCCAAAAAACTGAAAGTGCTACCAAAATGTGGCCAAGAGCTTAAAAAATACGACCCACGGATTAAATTATGTGTCTTTTTATGTTCGATTGGATGCTAACGTCTCTCTCTATCAATGTGTGTGTTTGGGTGTGTAGGTGTGCGCATCAAAATAGGCTTTTTTCGTGAATCGAAAAACAATAATGATACAATGTCTAAATCTTTATGTGACACATATATTTCAATGGCAATAAAATATCTTGACTACTACGAACTTAATGCCGGGTCCGTACGGCCCACACACACACTCACTCACACACACAAGAGGTGGCAGAAATTGGTGTGAGTGTACTCGGTATTAACTAGGCTACAGTGGAGCTGCTCGACTGCTGGTTGCCCAGTTTGCAACACTTTGTGGGCGTTGGGTGGGTGGTAAAGCGGTAAGAGACGGGAGCGGGGGTAAGGAGGTGGGTGCTGATAAAGTCGTTGGATAGCTCGGTCGGTGTCCACTGCCTGCTTTCCACTGCCACTGATTGAAAACTTTCACGTCTCTTTTTAAGTGCATGCGGGTGCTGGTGTTGGCTGTTTTTTTCAGTTTCTTTCAGTTTTTGACTTTGCGGAATACGCGGAAGCCCAGACATAAAACCATACATACCTGCGTGTGTACACACACAGCACACTAACACACACATACGACAATAAGAGACGCATTTGCAATGGAAAGTAAAAGTTGTAACTGTCCAGGGTCGCTTTATATGGTGCGTCGCTCCATCCACATCCACAACAACATCCACATCCAACATTGCCATCGCCATCACATGCGAATGCCAATTTTCCCACATACATTTGGAGTATTTGAGCATTTTGTTTAAGCATTTTGCCTCAAAGGCAAGTTTAACACCAACATTTGGCTTTCCATTGAAGCAGTGGTGGTGCGGGTATTATTTGCATATGCTTTTGGCCAAATGCCCACATATCTCTTAAATATACATACTTTGTGTATTTGGTTCTAATCGTATTCGTTTGCCTGTTCACAATTTCCGTACGTAATTAATGCCTCCGCGCTCATGTGTTCCATAATTCAAATTGACGCCAACGCGCCAAATATGCTACGTGCAATGTGTGCAAGCGAGATGGCCACTGTAGCGGCGCTCATGTTTGATATACTTGGTGCTGCCACCTGGCATCAAATATACAATTAAACAGTTTATTGCGTCGTAAGCGCTTATAGAAACGTTCAAAGTTCAACAATTTTCAGGTTATTGCAATTACATCTTGATGTCTTGTTGTTTATAAATCCAAATTGGTTGATATTAAACCAAAATTCTTAATTAAGTAAAACATCTGCACGGTCCACACAGTGTGGCAACGCTCGTCAGCGATCTTCAGGGCTGTTAAGCCGCTGTTATACTCAAAATGGTATACTAGCCTCTCTTCTCAACATCGTTTTTTGTGTTTGCGCTTTGCGTTCAGTTTCTTTTTCTCTGTCTTTGCGTGCGGTTCAGTTGTAGAAATAGGAAGAATCGTTCAAGTAGAGGCGAGATCCGTGCGTTTTCCTTTTAACCCGACTCGAATAAAATTGTAATAAACAAAAAAGGAATTCTCAAATAGTTAATAAACGCAGTGTACAACAAATGCAAATGTATGCAACTTTTCAAAACTCTATTAAAGTGAAACGAACCGAAGGCAACAACCCCACAAAAAGAGCAAGAACAACAAAATATATAATCAGCAGCAACAGCAAATGTGCATATTTTATGCGAAATTTTCAACGTTTACATTGAAATTTCAATGCTTGCTACTCTGTCTGGCACTGTGCAAGATAAATTAAAAAATTCTGGAGTTATCCCTGCGAATTTTACATGATATTTGATTGCAAATAAGAATAATATATTTGCATATAAAAATTAATTTCATTTTTGTTGTATTTCTTTGGGGCTGCAGCAGCCGCAGAGAGCGAGCGAATGAGAAGCTATTTTGACATTCTGCTTTCATTCATCTCCGTTTGCTCACGACTACGCTCCCAGCCACATACGCACACGCATACAAAGTAACTGTCTCTGTGTGTATGTGTTTGGTGTATGCGATGGCAAAACGTAGACGGCGACTGCGCCGTCTGTCTCTTCCTCTTTCTTCTACCGATCAGAGGCAGCCGCTGCTGCGCTGAGGAATTTTTTCTGTCTTCATTTTCGACTTGCTCTCTCTCATTTGCTGCTGTTGCTCTTGCTCTTGCTGTTGATATTGCTTTTGTTGTTGTGTTTTCGTTTCGTTATTCTCAAAACTTTTTGGGTGGAGTTGTTTTCAATCCGTTTCTGTTACTCACTCTCGCCTACGATTTATTGAGAATTCAGCTCGCTACAACAACAATTCTGTGTCTATTTTACAGTAACTACAAACACACAAAATAAAAAAACAACAAGAAGCGTGTTATAAAGCAAAGAAAAAAAATAGTCTTTTGTTTAGCAATTGTGCAATACGTAAAAAAAAGAAGCAAAAAGCAAATATATAAAACAGAACAGAGAAAAGCCGAAAAGTTAAATACGCAATATAAAAGATTTTCGGCGGCAACAACAACACACAATAATAACAATATTGTGCAACAACGTAAACAATTGTAAAGCTTAAATCAACACCAATACACGGACACATACACACACAGAAAACAACAACAAAATGAGTGTCTGTGAGAACAAGACCGTTGTGCAACAGCAATTGCAACAACAAGCCGCTGCCGTAGCGGCTGCTGCAGCCGCTGCCGTTGTCCAACAGCAGCAGCAACAACAACAGCAACCCCCGCAAGTGGTGCCACAGCCACAGCACATGACCCCACAGCAACAACAACAGAGCACACAAAGCATTGCCGACTATTTGGCACAGTTGTTAAAGGATCGCAAGCAATTGGCCGCATTTCCAAATGTCTTTACGCATATGGAGCGTCTCCTGGATGAAGGTAAGTCAAACGCATTTCTATTTAAGTGTGTAAATACTCGTATGTATACATAAAGATGTGTATGTGTATTTGTGTGAGCGCAAGTTTCAATTATGCTGAGCAGCATTCGCTCTCTCTTGTTCTCTCTGCCCCCCAATAAGCGGAACTTTGTTGCTATTGCTTTCTATATTTAAAGTCGCTTCTCTGCTCTGATCTTGAGTTCATTCCACCTTGCAGAGAACCCAAAGTCACTGCTGTCGACGTCTACGTCGCTGTAGCCATTGTCGCTGCTGCGACGCTGGCAGTTGTTTGTTATTTTTAGTTACTTCCTTTTTGTGCGCCACTTCGTTGTGCTCTCCCGCTCCCGAGTTCTTTTTGGAAGAAGAGACGTCATTTCGTCGGCCTCTGTTATTGTTCTTCTTCTCTTGTAAATTCTTGATATGCCTTTGTCTCGCTCTACAAAACGGGACCCCCACTTACGATTTAGCTGCAGTCAGATAGAGGGGGAGCATAATAAAAATCAGAAAATAAGAGAGTGTGAGGAATCTGTGATGACATCTAAATGGTAATAAACGTAGCAATTGTAAATGGGATGCGCGCCTTGGTTAAAAGCCACGCCTACAACACACAGCCAACAGTCCAACAGCCCACGCATGTATCGTGTATTTGCCAAAGCAAACAGTTTTAAAGAAAATCAACAGCTTCACAAAACAGAGCCGAAATTGAACACACACACACACTGATACAAAAACGACAGTTAACAGGGCGTGAGATGTTTACGGAGGTGGAGGCGTGGCACAGCACAGGACACACACATAAAGACAGACAGACTACCTGGATGGTCACAACTCGCAGCTCGTTTTCGTTGGTCTTGTTGTTATTTGCTTAACATCTGTTGCCCATATGCATAAGTACATGAGATGGTATGTGTGTGTGTTTGTAAGTGTCGCTTGGTAATGACAAAATTATGTTGCACAGTGAGAGATACTCAGCTACATACTTAGATATAGATATGCTGCTGCAAACTAGTTTTTTTTTCTTTCTTTTTGTTTCTGTTGCCCACAGATTTTATTTGCCAAAAGCAAAGCGTTGACAATTTGTAAAACTCGTTCGACCAGCTACAAGAAAATGTTTTATTTTTGCCGTTGTTGCTGTTTTTTATACCTGCTTGCCACACCACCGCCACCCACCCTCTAGCCTCTTATCAGCAGTCGCAGCTGCTGCTGGTGGGAGTGAACTATTTGCAAAGCTAATGTGAACCGAAGTCCGAGTCCGAGTTCGAGACCAACTGGAAGACCCAAACCTAAGCGCAGACCCGGACCCGGGACCATGCCTTTGGGTCGCTCTGTTAACGGCTTTCGACTTTTCAACTTGGCTAGAAGTTATATTTTTCTTTCAGTTGTGTTGTTGTTGTAGTGTTTTTTTTTTGCAACTTTCTCTTTTCAATTGCTGCCTTCACTGGGTTTGTTTTTAGCTGTTGTGGCTGTTGTTTTTGTTTTCTGTGGTTGTAGTTGTTGACAACGTCTGAGTTTGACATGCGGGTTGACCAACTTACCCAAATTGTATGAAAGAACTTTTTAATTTTACTTTTCCACCCAACATTTTCATGTTTTTCACAAGCCGCTTATACAATAAATAAACAGTTTATGTTGTCTCCTTTTGATTTTTTATTAGTTTTTACTTCCACTTAATTGCAGTCTGAAAATGCGACCATATGCTCCCAAAGGGCTTAAATGAAGCATGCAACAGTTGACACAAGAATTTTACATTTAAATTGTTCCCATAAATCAAATATTTCTCTAATGTCTTTGAGTAGCTTTTAACTGAGATTAATGATAAGACATGAAACAAGTTATAGCTACAAAGAGTTTGTAGCTAGATACTTAAAGCTTGTATCTTTAAGCTTTAAAAAAGCTATTACCAAAATTTGCTTACTGCTGCTATCAAATTCACCAAATTGACAATTAAATTTATTTTAAAAAACTTTATTAATTTTTATGTTGGTTTTTATGTGACACATTTTTTAACTGTCAATTTAAAGTATTCAGTGTAAATATTATTTTATTTACAAATCGGATTTTTATACCCTAAAATAACACCAAACTCTCGAGTTCTTTAATATTTTTTGTAAATTCTGTTCGAGAATTATTTGTGTAAATCATTTGTGTTGCAACCTGTTGTTCGTTTTGTGCTTTAAATTGCATAAATTCATACGTGCCTCGCACACACCTATACACGTACACACATGTATTGTGTATATGTGTATATATTCTGAATAAACGAATGCTTCTATGTGATTTTTGTTATTTTTGTGCTTTTTTGTTGTTTTGTTGGCTCTTTCGCATTTAGAATGTCTTATTTATTTATTTGCCGCTTTTATTTTTTGTTTTATTTTTTATTTTTATTGTCTTGGACTCGCTTGACGCTTAACGTTCAGCGCTCGTCGTTCGTCGCTTTTGGCACTGCTGACATAAATTTCGTAGTGACTCATGTCTAAATGTACGAAGAAAGAAATGATACTACAACAACAATAACAAACAGACTGCCAAAAGTTCTAAAGAGAAAAGCGCTAAAGAGTACGAAGATTGTTGTCCGCAGTTCGTTTATTGTATCTGTTAGATACACATATGACACATGCCGCGTTGGTGTAGCACGTTTCTAGCTGTGTTTTGTGTATCTTGATGCATGCCGAGCAATTTGCACAGTTGAAGTGTGCCTAGACGGTGGAAAGACGACGTCGTACAAAATCTGAGTGTGCTCGGATTACGGCGGCGCAGTCGAAGCATAACTGCACGTACTATCTCTCAGATATTATATACATACCTGCATATATATATGTATATATATATATAAATAATATAATAATTCGAGTATCTTCCGCATGACGTCTGAGCTTTCCAGCAGATAACGTCGCACACGTTGTTTAGATACAGAATACAGATAATAAATGTAAAAGGCATCTTGTATCTGTATCTGTATCTGCATCTATTTCGACATGCAAATGCTGTGTATCTCAAAAAGTATCTGTATCTGTATCTGCTGTCTAAAACATAATAGACTTAGCGCCCATTTAATCAAATCATTATTATTATTATTATTTGGTGTTATTACGTATTTTCTGTTGTTGTTGTAATCATTTATTTTGCCCACGCATTGGCCGAAATAGTACAAAAAACGAGCATATCTTTCTTTGTGTATCTCAGGCACGCAACGCAGCGGCCGCGATCTTATAGATACACACATGGACACACACAGATACACTTGGCTTGTATGCATTTAAAAAATCAAATTACGCTACGAACTACACCCGCTGCGGACTACTCGCAAATGTTTATATAGTCACATGGCTATATATACATAATACATTTAGATAGATATATATATGCATGAGTATCTTATATATATATTCGTCTTGTATATATACGTTGGCATTTCTCTTAGATACATACACGCAGCAAAATTTTCAACGCTCGACATATTTTTTTTTTGTTCATTTCATGAAAAATTTGAAATGTGTTTCATTTCGTCTAAATTTAGATGATTGGAAATGCTTCGTCTTCTTGATGTTGTTGTATTTTCTTGATTTTGGCCTGAACGGAATTTTAGCTCTCTATTTGACCGTTTTTGGGGCGTTGTTTGCACAGTAGATTAATACAGAAAAAAAGGCAAAAAAAAGAGCATCGGTTATTAACTTGGCTTGCGACTAAAAATGGACTTCAATGCAAACAAAGCAAAATGCATCAACCAACGAATCGAACGCTTCATCGATCGCTTTGCAAAACAAATACAATTTGGAATTAAAAAGAGTGAAGAGTGGAGAGGAGAAGAAAAACAAATGAAGCCAAATAAATTAAAATAAAACGCGCAATGAGCGCTTTTGAATTTCAATTCGATATTACTCAGTGGATACTCAGGGATCACAGAGAGATAGAGAGAGAAAAGATAATGTTTATAGCGCAGTAGTTGAGTTTGTGTTTCGAGTTGACGTCGTGCTCATAAATTTGTTGACAATTGTTATGCGGAACGCGTGGGCACAGCTGGGCAAACCCTCTCTCCGCACCCTACCTTACGCTCTACACTCTATACCCTGTAACCCGCATTGCCCCATAGTTAGAACAGGGAGGGGGGAGATCCGAACTGATCGGGGAAGTGGGCTCAACTCTCTACACGTTCCATTGCGTTTTTCAAATTCAATTAAAATCTTTTGTCATGGCGACCATTTGCTGTTTTGATTTGTTATTGTTGTTGTTTATGTTTATCGCATTATGGGCGCTACCAAAAACACAAGTAAAAGAAAAGTCAATCATGCATTGGCCAGCACGGAAGTTGACCATGGCCAGCAGCATTCATACCTGCATTATTGACCATTGAACATTGTATGAGTGCAACAAATGAAGCAATTGATTACACAATTGCATTGCCAATGTTTCAATTTATTAGACAAAGGAAAGCGAGTGATCGTTGATCGATTGAACGATTGATTACAGATCACTGGATAAATGCTTGAATGAATGGTGTGTGTGTTCGATTATAGGCGAAAGTTATGGGCTAAAGCGTATAATTGGTTTTGCTTCGTTGACTGAAATGTGGGTGGAAAACTGCATAACTGTCAACGGAATCAATGAGTTGAACTTGTGAACTTTTTGGGGAAGAGTTTAAAGACTCGTCAGAGGAAATCTCAAGGAAAACACTTAAATGAGTGCTTAGAAGACATAAATACATAAAGGTTTGAAACATATTTAATAATGTCACAGCACAAGCTTTGTCCTGTAAGCAAATGATTGAAAAAATACTTTTAGTAACCACATTCTCTTAGATTTTAAACATTTAGACAACTTTATCTTGTCAAATTGATAAAAGATACAATTTACAAGTTACGTCAAGCAGATACTTTAAACAGACGCATTTGCGTAACTTTTTTGCTGTTGTTGTTTTCCTTTTGTCAACGATTTTAAAGACAGCAATTAGCAACTTTTATTTTTGGTTTGTTTGATTTTAACCGACGCAAATTCAAAGAAATTTACTCATTTTTTTGGGCGACAAACATGATGTCTTCAGTAACCGAAATAATGACTCAGCAGAGTTCAGAGTGTAGCAGAGCACATGGCAATCCTAGAGATACAAGTATATAGCGAGATGTATCTGTGTATCTATAGCCTTCAATTAGCATTTTCAAGTGCCTGTATCTGTATCTATCTCTTTCCAGCGTTTTTCCTTTGCACTCACATTCTATACAAATTAGATTGCGTCATTTTCCAGCTTGCATGACATTTGATACACACACATAGCTTGCAACAATTTTTTTTGACAAAAATAGCAAGCGAGTGAGCGAAGACAAAAAGCAAAAATATAAAAACAAAGCAAGAGTGAAAAAAAAAATAAAATGCGCGTAATTAAAATATTTTTTCGCATGCTCATATTCCATGTGTCCTCCATAAACACTCCAGGCAATCCCCCTGCAGTCCCCTTCGCCTACGCCCCTCCTCAATCCCCAACATTTTGACAAAAGGGGCACGCGACTACCAGCAGCAGAGCCAGCAACCATGTGGCATTAGACAATTGCTTTAATATGCCACCAGACAGATGCCGCCAAGCCGCACAAATTGAACAATTTGATAACAAAAACAGCATTACTTGAGTGTATGAGATGTGTGTGTGTGTATGAGATGCAAAAGGCAATAAATTTTACTTTGAAGTTGTGCCATATGGTCGGTGTGCTGGCTTCAACTTTAACTTCAATTTCAACTCGAATCGCCATCGAATTCGTTGCATCTCTTTTTTTTTCTCAATCCCCAATCACCGTATATGGGCAGATCGATGGCACTTGAGAGCTGAGACTGGAGACTCGACTTGTGGGCAAGTGAATCACTTTTATTGTGCAATTGCAATGAAATAAAATCGATTTTTCTTTAATGCTTGATCAATTGAATTTTTCAATTGACCAAAATGTGAACTGAAAAGCAATAAATGTGTGTGAAATGCGGGTTAGAGTTAGCTGCATAGAAGATACACACCCCTACGCTGTGGCTTAGTAATATTTACTTCAAATTAAAAATTACAGTAAAAATAAAAATCAGAGCATCTTAAACAGAAATCTTCAAATTTATGTTTTTCTTCGGCTCATAATCTTTGTAACAATTCCGCATAAATATCATTCAATAATAAATTAACACAAGCAAAAGAAATCATGTTTACACATACGTATAAGTAGATATGTATCTGATGCGTAGGCGTTGCCAAAAAAGATTCATTTGAGTGCCATTAAAAACAATTAACAGCACTGTAGCTTATAGATACAAATAGGAGCAGGGCAAAAGATACAGTAGACAGTACGTTGGACAGCAATAAAAAGTAAGAAATATAAAAAGAAGAAAAACGGAACGGAAAAACTCTCAGACAGGCGCCTGTAAATGTATCTGCGGCCATAGTGGCCGTTGTATCTGTAACTTTGTATCTTTTTGGCTGTCTGCAATTCAGAAATTCAACAACAACGACGCGTATTTACTTTGTGTGCAGCATGAATGAATGTTGTTTTTGTCGTTGTTTGTACGACGAGCGTGTAGTGGTGTGTGTATGTGAGTTTTCTGTGTATTTGTATCCGTGTGGTTTTGGCATTTTCTTGTTGGCGTTTTTTCTTTTTTGGCTTTTGATTTGGGGACGACGCCAGCCGTTTGAATTTTGCGCTATTTTTGCATTTCTGCGTCAGCCAATTTCACGCACTTTCGTGTCGTTCAACTGTTTTGATTAAAAGTCTTTGGTATTTCCTAAAATTTTACAATTGTCACGCCCCCAAGGGGCCTTAATTGTTGCATTTACCATCAGCTGTGTGCAGCAGACAGTTGTGCGTGTGTATCAACATGTCGTTGCATGTTTGTTTTCGTCTTTGTCTTTGTCATTGTCTTTACCTTTGCAGCCGTTTCACCGTTTTCGCTGTTTATGTTCATTATGGCACTTTTTTGAAACATGACTTAAAAATTGAATGTCGTGCTGCCACGTTTTATTCATCTGCGTATTTGGGTTAAAAGCTATAACTTTTTTTGTTTTATTATTTTCATTGGACACTCCAAAGTTTCTTATGTCGAAATTTTAGTTGCGTGTGGGTGGCAGTTTGCCATATGTGGCATAAACTGAACGAAGGCTAGCCGGAACAAGAGCGTAAGGGTTTCAGAGCAACAGATTTAACAGTTTATGAAAGCTGTAAGTTAACAGCTGTTAATGAACGGAAGTTTAAAGTGTCATACAAATTTTGTAAGAATTTAATAAGCTACAGTTTAAATAGTTATTGCATCTATTGGTTCAAGTTTAATAAACTGAGGAAGTTTTTTTTAAGAAATATTTTGATCCAAACGAACTAGCATAACTGTAATCAGCTGTGCGCTTTTCTAAGAGTGTAGAATTTATAAATACCCGTATCTAACTGTTTTTCTGTGAGCGCATCCCTTTCGCTGCACAAATATGAAAGCAATTTCAAATAGATTTCCCTTATCTGCATAAAGTATACACAACTTATACCCACTTTAGCCCTGTAACACTTTGAATACTGAATGGGAGCATAAGCAGCTGTAGTAATTTCCGCTTCACTTTCAAATGCAACAAGCAACTGTTGCCCACTCAAAGTCAGTTCGAGATTCAACAGAGATACAGATACAGATTCAGATTCGGTTTCAGCTAAAGCATCTGTATCTCAAGGACATCTTGTGGCTTATCAGCTGGAGAGTGACAGTTTGCGTGAATGTCATTGGCATTTGCATTGACCAGACAGTCATACACATACATGTACATGTATATGTGTGCACACAGATACAAAAAAGTGCACTTGCATTTTCTAAATAAGCGTCAAGTCGCGTCGAATCGCGTCAAGTCGACTTTAGGCCAACTTACGTAGGCTTTTCCGGTTTTCCACGCATTATAAAAGCCCACACCAAAAATTTCTTGTAGTTTGTCATACAAAAAAGCGACAGAAAAAAAATAAATAAACCCCTTAACAAAAATATATATATGTATAGACAGGGGAAGATGTAGAGGAAAGAGGAACGTAGGTATTCGTTGCTAGTTGAGGTTGACTAAAAATAAACAAAATACGTGGGCGCTCAAAGGTGTTAAGAACAAGTTGCACAACAACAAGAGTGAAAGAGAACGAAAGGGATAGGGGCAAGAGGGTGAAAGAAAGAAAGAGAGAGAGACGTAAAGAACCTGCAGTATAGAAATACCTATAATAAAGACTAATAAATAGGTACATGCTGTATGGTAAGACAAGTAATAATACAAATGACAAATGTAGTCGACACTAACATACTCATTATTCATTTTCAATATTTAACGAGTTTAAACAGTTTCTACAGTTACCTACAGGGTCATAATACACCCCAATGCTGGTGTAAAATCAGGGGGAATATAACTAGTAAGGTAACAATTGAAAAGGCGGCAAAACTCTTTGACTGTTTTTGTTTTATTTTTGAAAAAAGTAAAAACGAATCGTTGGACACTTGAAATTTGGTCAAGCACATTACGTTTGTTATTTTTGTATAGATGTTGTGTTGCTGTTGTGTTATATGTGTAATTATGCAGATACATAAGTACATATATAGATACGCATGTAGCCGTGCGTCTTACGCTCGACACTCCAACAAGACAAAAGATAGGCAATGTGACAGTGGTTAGGTAGGTGGACAAGTGGGCAGACAGTTAGGTCTGCTCGGTGATAGGGAGGTGGGGTGTGTATCACTGTAATAATTTATAGCAATAGCACTGAGAGCTCTTCATGTATATTGTCTTTTGGTTTGTGGAATGTATCTGTGGCTTTTGGCTTTCAGCTTTGGACTGAGGCTTTGCCTTGTTTGCCTTTCTGTCGTGTGGGGGCTCAGTGTAAGACAAGTGTGAGTGTGTCACGTTGCGTATACGCGATAAACAACAACATTAATTATACGACAAGTAAGAGGCAACACGATCAAATGACATGTCCCATTGTATATGGCCCATTTAAAGCGCTTTAAACGCCCACAACACTTAACGATTTATAAAGAAAGTACCAAAGCTCTTAAATAAACATTAGTAAATTGTTAAATCAATTTTGCACCAAATCTAGACACTGTCTTTGGCTAATTATGGTCAAAACAATTTGCAGAAATTTATATGAAAACATTTGTGACATAAGCGTCGCCAAAACATTAACTTGGCCAGTTTAGTGTTACCAAATGCCAATTGCGACTTTCACCATCGACTATAAACGCAACTAAAAAAATCTATTTGTTTTGGTTTTTCAACTCAAAAAAAAAACATGAAAATCTCCAATAGATATATATCAATTTTTAATATCCGCTGAAACGTGCGCAGCATTCTTTAAACTAATAACAGCTGGGAGTTTTCAGACTACCAAAAAAAATGGGGAAAGCGTAGAAATAATATTTTGCTTAAATGAAAACGCAAACGATGATGGAACGCAGCTTGTTGGGTAGCATTTGTTTACAACATGTTCACAAAATGTTCATTTATAACAAATTGAAAAATCTTTTCCAAAAAATTTGATGTGCAGAACTAGAAACAGGTAAAAAGCTGAGGAACAGAACAGTATCGAACTGAATTTTTAAAAAAAAAGCAGAAGATGTACAAAAGGTCATGAACCCTTGTGGTTGCTTGAGTCACACACAGAGAGCAAAGAAGAAAGATAGCGTTAGATAAAGTGAAAGAGAAAGAGAAGGAGAATCTTTTTGGACCGTGTCTGTATTCAATTCAGTTGATGATTTGTGTGAATCGTTTTCTCTGTGGTTCTACTCTTGTTGCCGTTGCCGTTTGCTGTTGTTGTTGCTGTTGTTGATATTGTGGTTTGTGGCCAGAGCAGCGGCTGTTTATGTTCCACACACGTAGCAGGGGCTCCGGAAAAGTCATTCGGCTACTCCAGAAATAAACAAGCGCAATGCTGATGGTGGACAACAACAACAACAACAGCAACGACAACAACTACACACCGAGACGAGTCACAGCCAAAAGTTTGGTGGAGGAGACAGAAATTGTATCTTTTTGGATTTGGGTATAAAAATAGTTTGGCTGGCAAAAAAAAACATTACAGAATTTGTATTATTGTTGCATGCCCCCATTGTGTTTTTCTTTGGACTGGTGTTAACAACTCTTCAACGTGTTGATTGAACTATGTTAAACGAATAAAATATATACTCGTTTTATGATCCATAAATGGATGCTAATTTTAGCTTTTATCCAACAATAAAAGAATGGATATGACTTGTTATCTTTTCAAGTGGTTATCTGGTCTACAATAAGATTGCAGCAGAATTTTGTTGTTGTTGTTAAGATTTACTAAAATTGTAGTTTAATGGGCAGCAAACGACTTTAGCTGAACTATTTATGTATTTATAACTAATCTTATCTTTATTTTGTCTACCTCTGCTATTCGTTTCAGGTGAGTCTATCTAAACATACTTATCAGCTGCGATAAGACATTAGCTGCTCATTGGTAACAACAAAAACAATGGCAATTGTTGTTGTTGTTCAATTGTTGTAGAAAATGCCGTCGGTGCTGGGCTCGAAAACTTAACCTGATTGGCTGAGTATACAAATTGTCTATTATCTATACTATAGTTTGTTAATTTTTAATTGGTTTAAGCAGCCATTGCTATGAATTGGAAATAGGGAAATATATAAACATTGCAGGCACTGAGTAGTGGAAGAGAGAGAGAGGGATAGAGTATGTGTGAGGGAGAAAGGGTGCGGAGGTAGCTCATCGATATTGTGTCTGACGTTGAGTTTTATGAGCTAGGCTATAAAATAAGCTCGGTTAATTGCTTTATAAAAATGGGCGCGCAACGGAACAACTGACAGCGACTGACAAAAACGACGACGACGACGGAGCCGACGACAAGCGACTACCGACTACCGTTTTTCAAATGATTAACTGACTAATTGTCTAACTGAACGAATGAAAAAAGTATTAATATAAACAAAAAAAAAAAATGAGGAATAAAGCAGAAAATAAGGGAACCTTAAGCTGACAAATTTATGCACTTTGCTACTCAACTTGTGTTTGCTAAAAAGTTAAGAAACAAAAAAGGTTTTTCAATAGAAATTAACAGCGCACAGCTTAGGTATTCCACACCTTTCCCTTCTGCTTCTCTCCTCCACCTCCTCCTACGCGCTGATTGCCTTCATTCGATGAATCTTAATTAATTTTCTCAACGCAAAAAAAAGAAGCAAAACATAATAAATATTAACAAATTATGTACTTTGCCGTACGTCGCAACTGTTTTGCCTTGATTCAGTTCAGCTTAGATTTTGGTTTCGTTTTTGTTTTAGGGGTGGGGCTTCCTGTCTGCACCTTGTTTAGTCTTTTTAGCTTTGGCTATTGTTTTTGGACTCTGTACTTAACCAATATGAAAGGTCTATTAAAAATGGCCAACAAAAACATGGGTTAAGGGAGAGGAAAGTTAAACCTACGTTTTTCTATTGTATTAAATTGGCTTTAACATTTTTAAAAATTTAGCTTTATGCACAGACCTGTTTGGATGCCCTCATTTTCGGCTCATTAGGAGTACTCTATTTAAATTTATTAGCGCCCTGCAGCATAATTCCAAAATCTCGCAAAATGTACGCATTTAGTGTAAAATTTTCTTTATTGGTTTCGAGTTTTTCGCGCTTACGTGGCGGCATTTTCGCTTGGAAATTGCGCACATGGGAACTGTTTGATTTGCGGCCAATTTTCGCTTGGCTCGATGCCTTGCGCCATTTTGAACAACAACAGCAACAGCAACAACCACAGCGCAACATTAGCTGCAACTGCAAAAACAACAACTGTTTAACTGTATAAATCGACATTTGCAACGATTTTTGGCAATGACAAGTTGATTTTTTTTTGATACAAACTTTTTTTTCGTATTACATTTTTATTTTTTTGGAAAAATTGGCTTACAATTTACGAACTTGTTTAGCAAATGTATCGAACATGTTTTATTTGTGCCCGTATGTTTTGTTGCAATTATATCTAGTTTTTTGCCTTTTGGCCGTATAGAAAACATCTCTGGGCTCATTTGGAGGAGGAAAAATCAATCAACATGTATTTACGTGTAATATTCGTTTGCTACTCAAATGATTATTTAATGTTTGTTTGTATTTTTATTTGCTTGCAGCATATTGTATACTCAATTAGCCAAATGACACAATTTCTCGAGCATGTCATTTTACTTTTAAGCTATTTTTGGCTTTGAAAAGCATCTCAAATTTCCACAAAAAAAAAAAAAAAAAATATTTCAAGGGTAAAGACAATTCCAAAAAAAAAACAAAAAAAAAACAGTTGATATCTTATTACGTATGTTAATTGTTTGCATTGCTGTCGCTTTTTGGGAGAGACGGTAATTTGTTGTAGTTGTTGTTAAGCTACACAAATTGACACGCCCCGCTCCGCCCGTGGTTGTTGTTTGGCTAATTGTAATCTCAAAGCTTAATGTCAAGTTGCAAGGTTGCTATGTTGTTGCAGACACACACGCACCCACACGGCATACTCACTCACACATAAGGGCAGATAGACTCCCTGATGTACAGTTATTTGTGTTAATTGTGTGCGTGTGAAAAATTGTCGTAATGTTGCTAATACTACATGTATTATTGTTGCTACCCACACAGCTTGCGTTGTCGCATTAAAACATCATTTGCATTTGTATTTTTATTTTATTTTCATTTCTTTCTTTTTGCTGCTGCTGGTGTGAATAATGTTATTTACTTAATAGATACCTCGCTTTTGAGTTTGTTTTTCATTTTCATCGTGTGTGTGTCTGTGTGTGTGTTTGTGTGCCAGCTGTGTTGACAATAGCTTTCCATTTTGTGGCCATTGTTGAAACTGAAAGTTCAACAGATTCACGCCGTGTTGCCTGCAACATTTCACTTCCTTTCCAAGAGGCAATCAGTTAAGATTCATGACTCGCTACCCACTGCTGTTGTCAAAGGCATTCTAGCGTGTCGACCACCTTCACTTTGAATCACTGCAAATCTGCTCATCTAGTCATCTAGTATGTGAAACTGAAATCATAAAACCCGCATTACTCTCATTGTCTTTGACACATTTCTCCTGCCACCAAAGTCTTAACAATTTTTTTGATCTTTGGCATAAGTTTTACTTTTTTTAATGCCCTTTTGGTCATTTGGCCAAAAATATAATATAATAATTAAGCGGATTTTGTTGCCAAGTGTTTGCAGTTCCACATTCTCATCCCCATCCCCATAAAATTATCTCATTAAAATTTGTAATACAAGTATATATATACATATTTTTTTTTACCCATCCGCTTGACGTATTTAAGAATTATTAAATGCCACCGACTATATATGTAAAGAATATAAAATGTGCTAAGCAAGCGAAACGAAATTAGTCACGATTTTGGGTGTTTTTGAGTGTATAAGTCATTTTTTGTTGGTTTCGTATTCGTATTTCGTATTTGTATCGTTTTCAATTTAATCACAAACGATTTATAAGCTTTCGTGTTGTTCAAGGTGTTTCTGACAGTTTCATTTGCACCAATTTCAATTTAAACTCCAATGTGTTTTTCTGGCTGTCAAATGAATGCGAGTTTCGTTTTGTTTATTGCGCAATGATTGTTACAATTAAACAATTTTAATTGTAATTTGCCTAAAATTAATTAGTCAAAGCGTTTGCCCTTTTTATTCTTTGGTTTTTGTTTTGTTTTTGGGAAAGATTGTTCCCTTGAGTGTCTCGGCTGTCAGTCTTCATTCATTTAACATTATTTGATTAAAGCATCATCAAACTGTTGACATTCAGTGACTAACAACAATTTATTTGACGAAAGAGTCTAATAATAAAGCATATTACTTCATCAAAAGAAAACAACAAAAAAAACGGCAAACATTTGATAGCTGTCAAAATAATAATATTAATAAAAATAATAATGCTTATATTACCATAATTCGAATATCTATGTACATTGTATTTACGGCTATTTGCATGCTCCTTTTAATGGGCAAATTATACAGTCTGAATAAATTGCATTGCTATGTCATTGTGTGTACAAATGTAGATATATACAAATATTGAAAGGAACGAATTCAATTAATTGAAGCTGCAAAGCTCACATATGGTAATACCCTGTGTTAATAACATAAAGGGAGTATATTGAAATATGCGCTTTCCTAAAACTAGCACTTTGATTTTATGTATTTTTTTCAAATACATTAGTTTATTTATAGCTTTATAGTATCTTTTAGTTGGTCACGCTTAGCGCAACTCTTGCCTAATACACAAAAGAGCGAAAAATTGGAAAATTGCTTTTGTTTAACTTACAATTTATACATTATTCCGTGTTATTGTTGGCACAATATACACAATTATCGAATTTATTATAGAAATAAGAAATTCTTGATGCGATGCTACGTTCAACTGAGAGCGAGGCTAGGCAGCTGGCCAGGTGGATACTATTGGATTTTTTTGGCTTTGATTTCTCGCCAGTTTTGCTTTAATATTTTCTACATTTTTTTAGAATCCATATTGATGCAATATTTTTATTTCTTATTGCATAAATAAACTTGGGTGTGTGTGTGTGTGTGTTAGCGTGTTAAATTTTGCTTCGTTGGAATTTATAGAAATCATTGATCCATATCAGAAAATTTTGAATAAACTACATGTTCCTCGATTGCATCTTCGAGGAAATTTATAAAAATTATAGTACAATTTGTATTTTGACAGGAGATTTCATAGGAAATGATTTAGATAACAGTTTAGTTCACTTGAACTGTTGTAATTCAGACAAACTTGTTAAAATGGTTAAGCTTAAAACTCTTTTACTTTTACATGTTTTTTACGCAGTTCCAAATCGAATATAAAATTTACTTGGTTGATGGTAAACATACATATGTATTTATGATTCCCATTGTTCCCAATAAGATCAGAATTACTTGTTTCTTGTTATAAATATTGATGCGTCTGCTTTTGTGCTCGCATGACCTAATTCCAAGTAAAACTGGGTACAGATATTTTGTTTATGCACATAAGTACACTTTTTGTTTTAAGCTTTTTTTATACAGTAACTTCTGCTTTGGGCATTGCACTCGATACTTGGCATTTTATTTTTGTTAATTCTCAGTTTAATTTGATTTTTATCGAGTTGCTTGTCAACAGTGTGTTTTACTCCAAAAAAATGGGTTAATAACAAATATAGGCGCCTGTGCATGCATATTTTCTCCATATTTATAAATAATAATTTAATTATATGAATTGTTTAATGCAGATTTTAATTGTGTGATGCAATTACTTAGTGAATTTGTTCAGTTCTGATATGATAATCAAACAGATTAACGCAAGTGTGACTGTTATCAGTCTATAATTAAATTAAACAAACAGAGATAAAAACAATTAACATGGATATTTGTTTATTACTAACCACAATTACACTTATCGAAGGCACTGAGCACTAGGTCTGTTTAATCGCAGGCTCTAAAATTGTTTTTACTTTAAATATATTCACAAAAAGTAAATAAATGAAATTATTTGAATGCATAAAGGAGTACGTACATAAACCAATACATGTACAAATTCATAAATATGCGAAATTGTTATCGTTTTCGTTTTGTTATTGTTTTTTTGTGATTTTTTTTTATTTTGCAAATTGATTTTCAAGGCCAGTTCAGGCATTTGTTGAGTTCATGTTTAAGCCAAAATGTGCTTGCAGTTGGTTTATGGCCCGGAGGCGAATACGGCTTAATTGCAATGCCTTTAGCTGGCAAGACATACAAAAATAAAGCTTTAAAACGTTGCTCGTTTCAGCTGTTGCGCCATTTGACAATTTGTTAGAGCTCCGCTTGTCACCCACATACAAATACTAACCACACACACAGTCACTCTGTACTTTTGGCATTGTTAAGACTGGCAACACCCACACCCACGCTGGGAACCCACAACGAGTCATCTAATTCGAGGCATGAATGGTTTTGCATTCATAAATTAGCCGACTGCGAGATATTTAGATACTTGTACGTATATATATCGCACTTGAAGCCACAAGTCGTGAGCCAATGCAAACAGACGACCAAAACAATCAATCAGCTGAGTCGCTAAACCTGCGAATGAGTTTGATATTAATTCGGTTTAGGTGTCAACTGGCCTACCTGACAATCTGACAATCTAACAAACTGACAAACTGACGAACTGACAAACTCACTGCCTGTGCGGCATATCTTATGAGATTGACGAGTCGGGATTTAATTTTGGCCTGAACAAGGTTGTCTGCGGTTTCTTTTAGCTGGAAATGGAAGTGGCAAAGTCTTCAAATTAAAATGCAAATTAATATTGATGTGATTGACTAGCACATGCTCAGCTAAATTGCATTTTAAAATTAGTCTGCTACTCATGAAAGTATAACTTAATTAAAAGTATTTTATCTAACATTAAAAAAAGGTATTTTTGTCTTTAAAAGAATTTCAAAAGTCATTGCATTTATGCTGCTTTTGTTTTCGCTACTCCCACACATTAATTGATGCTTATGCGCTTTCTAAAAAATACAAAACGCAAATAAATAAATTATAATCAGACCGTTGTTGAAACAAAGAAAATACTGTGGAAAATTGAAACATATTTTCATTGCTTGGGATAAAAAACAGAAGAAAACACACTGTGCTATTTTCTGCAATCGCCAGAAAGAATCGCGAGAAAAGGAATGAAAAAAACATTTAAAGCAGCAACAAATTAATAACAAGACGTGGCTCGTTGTAGCTGTCCAAGAACATTAAGAGGCGGTTAAAGAACTCATTAAGAGACGAGAGCGACAAGTGAAAAATTGAATGCAGCATGGAAATTGTCGCAATAAACATGAAAAATATATGTGCGTGTCCTATTTGCTGTTTTTAGACCCTGTATTTAAAGAGTGGAAAGCTAGACAACGTTTTAATAATAGAGAAAATTAAAACAACAATTCAAATTAAACCATTTTCCAAGTTTTTCTTGGTTAGTTAGTTATCTTGTTAGTCATCTACAGGGTGTCTTACAGTCGACTCCTCAGCATTTCCCATTAGTTTTCTTTCAAATTTTTCTCAATAAGATGGCAAAAAGAGCAAATTAAGGGCAAATACTTTGCTGCAACTTGAACTGAAATTCTTTTGAGCAATAATCGTGGAATCAACTCTTGAGATCTTTTGTCTAAGCTCAAATGCAATCATGACAGCTGTCAATATTAATCGGTCAAATGTCAGGCAGGCAGAAAGACCGACATATGGACAGCCTGTCGGACGGATCGTTTATATGGACAGACAAGCGTGACTGAAGATTTGTTAAATTGCATTCAAGATGAATAAGCCGATCACAAAAATTCGCTTGTAAATTGCATTTTGTATTTTGCATATGATAAAGTTGCTCGAGGCGAGCGTTTGAATCGAATTAGTCACTGGCCAACTGAATTGATAGCGGCATTTAGATAAATTACAATAATTAAGCCAACCATATGCGCAGGCGGCTTAATTAAGGGGTTAAGTGGTGTTCAGAGGCTGAAACTAAGCACTTTTTCAAACATTTTTTTTGGGTGTTTGCAGTGAGATATTTTATTAGAACAAAAAACAGATAACAAGATTGACATTTCCTTTGTACGTTAAAATTGGTTTCATAAAAAAATTTTTAAAATTGAGCCGACGGGAGCCAATGTCCTGGAACACTAAAAAAAAAGGACCCTCGTGTTTGACACGCTTTGAGGAGAACGGATCATCTGAAATTCAAAAAAAAAATTTTTTCTGTTAGTAAACACTTCAGCCCTGAATCTGAACGAAGGAAAATCCAAAATATTGAAAATTGAATATTTGACAGCGTTTTGAATTTTTTTTGACGAAATTTTGAACTTCAAATGTCCTTAAAAAATAGTAAATGTTGAAAAAAAAAAATCCTTCGTTCAGATTTGTCACGAGGTCATATTGAATAAGTGTTCAAAATTTGAAAACAATCGGTTCAAAACTGTTCGAGCAATCGTGTCAAATAGCTTCAAAAACACGCTTTCGAGAAAAACATGATTAACTGCGACGTTTCAGAAGGAAATACTCTAATGAGCGGAACTTTCGAAGGCTCTATCTCTTAAAATTTTACTCGGATCGGCTCCAAATTTTGGGAGAATATAGTAAACATATTGAATTAATTTATAAGCAAAAAAAAAAAAAATCGAGTTTCAAAATTTCTGAAACCCACTTAACCCCTTAATAACCTGCCTCAGTATCTGACTCTCTTAATCTTTAGCTCTATGTGTATCTGTATCTCTATCTAATGCTTTCAGTGTATCTGTGCTGAAACTATAATTAAATCCTCGTGTTTGCTGACCAACTCTGACCATTTAAGGGCATTGAATGAGTTGGTTGAGCAGGTTGCGGCTCTACTCTATGAGCTTTTTCTCTTTTTGTATGTAGGTGTCGATCAGTTTGAGTTTCGCCAATCTTATAATTATCAATGGCAGATCTGTATTTTGTTGTTTCTTTTTGTATTCATTAACAAGTTCTCGAAGCTGGCTACTTATAAGGCGAGTCGTTCATTCATTTATTCATTTAAATTGCCGCTCTGTTCTTAATGCAAGTCAAGTTTAAGTCATAATTTACATGTGTTTGCTTATGACTCTATCTTAGAAATTCAAATAATCTAACTTCTAAATAAGGTAGGCACAGTGTTACCAAATTTGGTGCCTAGAAGAACATTGAAGAACGTTGTGTTGTGTAGTGTGGGCAAAAGAAGAAAAAAAACATATGCAAACATACATATATATTTTTAAGTAGTATTCCGAGGTTTTTTGTCTTCTTCTGCTAGTGTTGCCACCCCCGCAGCTTGCTTTTAAGTGGTTTTTGTATCGTTTGCTTTTTGCATTTAAAATTATTATCGTTTTATGCCATAAATTGGCCCAAAAGTCAAACAAATCTTATGACAGTTTAAAGGATATGACAAATTTTTCATTTAAGATGGCTCATAAAGTTTTGCATTCTATTTAAAAATAGATGTGAACTGCCTTTTGACTGCTTGCCCTTTTTTATTTTGTTGCCGCTACTGCTGCTGCTGTTGTTGATGTTGGCCCATTGGCTTTTTGGCCATTATGCTAACACTTTTGGGTGCCTAATTTGACGGCTTTATGGCGCCCTTCTGGGATCTGTTTGCGCTCGGTTGCCACATTTTGCAACATTTTATATTTAGATACATCTTTTTTCTACAACATTTTGTGCACTTTATGAGCCCCAGCAGAGCGTCAATAAATTGTCAAATTTTATGCATTGCGATTTTATATTTGGCAAAGAATTTTTGCAACATTCTGGCAGCCAGAGGGCAGCTATCTATCCACATATTCAACTCTATGACAAAAATGTAGGAAAATTGGAAAATTAAATTAGTTTAAAGACCATTTCCATCAATTAAATTGATAACTTGTTATTGTTTGTACTTAAATTTTACTGAATTGAGTTCTCAGTTTTCTTTGAATTAACTTATTTCATCTTCGAAACACACTTATGCGTCGTTGTTCTCAGGAAAATTGCGTTTTTCCCATAAATGAATAAACAATGAAAGTGCAGTGAGTGTCTATCAAAATGAACACTTTTCAAACGAAAATAAAGTGCTTTTGCCTAGACCAAAGCTGTCGCTCTTAGCCAGCTTTTTCTGTACAAACTTCAGGTGTTACTTTTGACTGGTTACTTGAAATTGTCTGGCAAACAAAATGCAATACTCAATTTTCTAGTTCGCGGAAACTAACCGAAGGCACTAGGTATATTGAATTACAGTAAATAAGAAACAATAACAATAATTAGGTATTGTAGTTGAGTTCTGTGAAGAAGAAGGAGTCGCCAGAAATACGCCTTCAAAATGCGATTAATCAATTTTTACAAAGCGAAGTCATGCATTAAATTGATGTCATTGTTTCAAAGACTGTGCACTGTGTAGTGGCAAATTCTTAAGTCATTTTCTATGACATGTGTGCCGCCCGCTTTGCCGATTATTATAAAGATATAGATACAGATATATATAAATAGTGTATAGTATATATCACAGCAGTCGGGTGACAAACTGTCAGAGTGTTGGCCATTGTATGAGAGGCAGCTCGACAGGCACATGCCAAAAGCAAACAATGCAACTAAGAGTTAGTTTATCCAAAAGCAAAAATTAAACAAATGAAATGTTGATCATATCAATTGTAAAGGCGCTGTCAACTGGCGCACTGGGGGGGAGAACACTGTACTTGTAGTTGTGTACAACTGCCAAATGTGTGAATTATGGGACTGTTTAGGGGAATGGAAGCAGCGAGGGCGGCGTGTAGGGCAGTACAACGAGGCGTATGCGCAACTTGGCATTGCATTCGGCATAACTTTTATATATATTGTAGTTGGCGTAATTTTAAAGGCAAATGCATGCCATAAGTCGTTTATATATAAACCAAATGATTTCATTAGGTGATAAAAATTATAGTTGCCGAGCCCCTCCCTTCACCATCCTTTGCCACCCACGAGATTCAGCAACTTGTCCGCCGCTTGCTTTGCATCTAATAAATTAGCAAGCATTAATGTTAAGTAAACATTCACACGCTATTATTGGCATATATGTGGACTGTAGCACAATTGCTGCCGCTGTTGAGCTGCTTAATAACACTAACTAATGGACAAATTAAGCGTCATTTAATAGTACTAAGCACATTTAAATAAATGACAAAACAGCATTACAATCGAGGACAATTGAATATGTTACATTTGTTTGCTGTCATCAGCAATATGTTTATGTCAAGGATTGTTTATTTATAGCTCACTATTAATTTAACAGCAGAGTATATTCTGAATTGGGGCAGAAAGTGCAAGAGGTGTGGCGAAACAGTGGCAGATCAATGAGTCATGCCAAACTATTGATTAAATCTGAATAAATCAGTCATTCAGCTGTGCGTTTATTTGGGAAGCAATCAATCGGTGAAGAAAACTTGCGTAGATATATAACAAAGTTTGTTTAATTCGTAAAGTCCAACATTTTTATGCTAGGAAACTCAGCTAATTGTGCCAAAATAGTTGTTTTTATTCTTCTTATATTTTTATCTATTATCAACTATTAATAATTTATTGTTATTTATTTACTTTTTCTAGAAATTGCACGCGTGCGCGCCTCCCTGTTCCAGATCAATGGCGTGAAGAAGGAACCACTGACGCTGCCCGAGCCAGAGGGTGCCATGGTAACGCTCAACGAGAAGGTCTATGTGCCAGTGCGTGAGCATCCAGATGTAAGTTGAAATAAATGAAAATGAACGATGATCTAATTTATGAATCGAAGCACATTTGAAGCGCTTCCGCTAATTAGAATTGACAGCACGATTGCTCAATGAGCCTCAATGAGCAACTGGTACACCGGAAATCGCTTTAAGGTGTGTTCCCTCTAACAGTCCGCGAAAATCGAAATCAAAACACAAAAAAAAAAAACATAAAGAATACGAGACGCTTACACTGCTGCTGCAATAAATGGGCGATTGGGTAACACGACACACACACGCACACACTACACACCTTAAGACAGCTGATGGAATCAGTCGGCTGTTAAGTTGTCCAAATACATGGCAAACTGTGCCTCTAACTGGGCTTGCCTTAAGACTTTGCCGCATGCAAAATGCGTATCAGTTGATGTTGCATTTGCCCCAAAGAGGCACACAGTCTGTCTTTATACATATTTAAACATAACGCTTGTGTGTGTGTATGTATGTGGGTTAGACAAAATCAGTGAAGCGTTTTAGGAAGTCACTTCATTTCGTTGTGGGCGTTTTTGTTTTTGCCGCCTGGCAAATTAGAATTTGATTTAATTTTATGCAATTCCAAATGTTGCTTTTCTTTTTTTGTTGCTTTTATTTTCTTTTCTTTTGGAGATTATTTGGGTGTAGTTTTTTGTGTGTTTTTTTTGTTTAGCTTATTTATGGCTGACAGCATCGTGAACTGAGAACCCAGTAAATTTATTTCATTGCTTGACACAATTAACTTCTGTGTGTTTATGTCTCGCTCTGTGTTTTTCCTCTCTATTTTTGGAGTTCAGTATTACGTATATTTTAATGAATTGAATCAAAGATGAAAGACTTTTTCCTAAAACTTACTTGACACAAGGCTATTAAATAAATAAAATGTTAATTTATATAGATCAAGCTCTGCTGCTATACCCACTTTTTAGCTAAACCCGATAAAGAGCAACTTTAGGTAGAACAGTTTTATTGAATTTTACCAAATACTTGATTTGTTTCAAAACTTTGCTATCACTTTAAATTTGGGTATGCTAATTTTCGAGTTTCTTAATCACAGCTGCTAATTAGCAAAGCTCAAAGAACAGTTATAAGCACAAGCAACGCAACTTAGTAATACCCTGTACAAATAGCGTACTAAACTTAAGGAAATCTACGAGTTTGCTTTAAATCTTAAACGATTAAGGGGTATACGATTTAGATTAATGCTAAAACTAAAACATTTGTCAACAGCATTCGCGTTAGTTAATTAATTACTTTCAGATATTGCATAAGCTTCTTAAGCTTCGGCTGGACTGAAGCAGCAGCCAAGAGACGTTCATTAAAATAAAGTTTAATACGCAAAGGGAATTGGAATACGAATTGAATATAAAATGAGTAAAGTCATAAATTAAAAACGAACATAATTTGGCATAAAAAGAGAAGCAGAACTACAACCAAAAGACAACGTTGATTTTGGATGATGTTTGCGATGTTCTCCGTGTCCGTTCACGTTCTCGTTTTCAAATGGAAATTGGCACAGAAACATTTTAGATTTATGACCAGAGGGCATAGGTTTTATAGTTATATATCTCTATATATATATATATATATATTTATAATATATAGTATAGTTTTGTGATATTTCAGGTGTGCTCAGTGAAGACTCTGTGTCTATTTTTAATCAAAGCAGCTGTAGATTTGATTTGTATTTCTTTCAGTTTGAAATGTGTGTTTGTATGTGTGCGCGGGCGTTTCAGTGTTGCGATAAATCATTTCATTTAATTGCAATATTTCTAGCTCGATCGAAAACATACAAATACGTAAAATTTCAGACATTTTCGTACGTCTGGTTATAAAGCAAGACAAATTGCGTTTTGAATCGCACACGTAGCAAATGCAACAAGTTTGCACAATGTTTATTGTCAAAATCAAAATACAAAACAAGCAAATGTGGATTATATACAATGCTATGCTATATATTTTGTGTATATATCTACTATATAGCTATGTTTAAATACTTCGTCATTGGTCATAAATTTCCAAGACTCTGACGCAGCAGCAGCAGCAACAATTGTTGCTCGACTAAATAATGGACTGTATATAATTTATACCATATTCAACAATGTAAATAATGATTTGTCAGCCGGTTGACAACCGGCAACAAACAAACACCATGTAAATAGACAACAATTTGTCAACACCAGCTATGGCCAGAGATAGAAAGAGAAAGATGAAGAGAGAGACAGGCAGAGCATAGCCTAGGCAAGTCCACAAATGCAACTGAATTGCAGCTGCTTGTGATGTTGTGTCCAAAACATAAATACAACTTAATTAAAGTCAAACATTGGACAAACAAGCAACAAAAGCATTAAACTGTTTACAATTAATTACTGTGAAACTATTAACGCTCTCGCATAGATGCGTTTTAAAGTTAACTCCATAGTCGCATTAGTCCAATTACCTCTCAGTTCCCTCCTCTTTACAAACCCATACACAGTGACAGAGACTCGTATCTATTTCTTTTATTCTTTATGCTTGTCCATTCGTCACAGTCAATTCGCATTGCTTATACGCCCCGTGGCGAGCATCTGTAAGTCTCAAACATCTGTGACAATTTGACCCACTGGTCAAAGCGACTACCTAAGGAATTTCTATATATAAAGCGTTAGATAAAAGCACAGATAAAAGATGAAAATCTAAACGGTCGATGAAAGCAGTCGTAAATCAATTGGTTTATTATATAATAGAAATTGTTTGTAACAGTTTAAAGATGGCTTCAGTTGACACATGGCTTTATCAGATTTTTTTATGTTGTGTTTGAAAAACTTTCAATGTAATCAATAGTAAGTTGCGGAGTATATTTTAACAGCGCTGTTAACTAACCACAACATGATGTTAACCTTCTGTTAAATGCAATTCTAGCAATAATCATTCATTACAAGCAGTTGAAATATTTATGCTAAATTATATACGTTGGTTCGCAAAACAAAAATAAACCTGAAAAGCAAACAATCATATTTTCAAAATGTTTATTTTCTGTGTGTTTGTGTGTGTGTGAGTTTTTGTTTGAGTCGTAAATAAAGCGGCAATTAATCTGAAAACTGCAGCTGATTGGTCATGAACATAAAATGCTAATTACTTGCAACTAAAATGCTCATTTTCATTGTAAGTTATTTAATTTTAGACAAACAAAAAATTGGTTGCAACAGCGAACTGGTTAACTGCCGCTGAGTTGGTTTTTTGCTGTGTTTTTTGTATTACATGTCAAACTTTGATTTATATAGACAAACTTTTTTGTATACAACTGTCGCACACACACACACACATGTTCACCAACAGATGTACAGATAAGACATAGTATATATACATTTATTTAATATATATATTATACAAATAGTTGTAATCTATTTGATCTGCGCCGACTTATTGCTTAGTTTTGCATTTTTCTAACTAACTCTGTCGGCTTAAATGAAAAGATGTTTTTGCGCTCTTTACAAAACTATTTGCAAAATCTGTTCAGCTCATTGCCAAAGCTGACAAATCTTGGTTTAAAAATTGTTATCGCATCAATGATTTACTACAAAAATTTGTCGTTGAAATGTGGCTTGAATTGCTTGGCCAGATACACACAGGTTAATAAGCCGCTTGCTGCCAAATTTGACCATTAAGTGCGTATGTTTTAAAAGGTTGGCATGACAACTCTGGTTTTTCCAGTTGTCACAATTTCCATATTTTCTTTTCATCAAATTTTAATTTGATGCATTCGTTTTGTGTTTGTGTTTATACCTTTTTGAAGGGCTGCCTTTTTGCGTCTTATCAATTGCTGTTTCGAATCTTTGTAGTTATTGTCAATATATAAATATGTGTACATTTAAGAGTAGCATACATTATGTATAAGTATATTTGTGTGTGCGTTCCTGAGAAGCTTCTTATCGCCGTTCGGAATCGGTAATATCAGGCAGTCCTCACATTCTGATTTATTCAAAAGTTTGCAGCTACTGTGTGCTCTTAACCACGTGCCATTCCTACCTACTTCCATGCGGCTCTTGCCTTCTTTGTTAACAGCAAATTGTTGACTTTTTATCTTTATTGTTGTCTCTTGTGTTGCCGTGCTACTGCTGCCTCCTTTTGTGGCACACTTGCAATTCACTTGTGCCATTATTGATTTCCAATAAACCCGTCACATCAAATGGCTACAAAGAACTGAAAGTCATGGAATTTCATTTATTTACCGTTATCAAATATTTAAGTTTGTAATTTGTTGAGTTTTATTGGATTTCCGTGTGCAGCTCTTCAAATAATTGAATATTTCTTAAAGAGTTGCTAAGCTCAGTATGAAGCCTTTAATTCTGTTCTGAAAATTGCATAACTTTAAAGAAATCAATTTTCTTCTTGCTTGTAATAAATTGTAAATTAAAAGATTGTTCACAGTGTTGCATCACGTAAGTGCAGCAATTTTCAATTGATGTGATCTCGCCACATCAAATGCTTGCAATACATGCAGATAATCTGCGGACAATTATTTTTGTTGTTGTAGTTGCCTCGCATCATCATCATCATAACAGCATCACATCATCGATTTTGAATAGAGTGGCAACAAAACAAAAGACCATGCCACACATTTTTGCGGGTGGTCGACTTGATTTGCCTTTGGGCTACTGTTGAACTAGTTTGCCAAGCCATTTATATACTCGTTTGTGTTTACAGCTTAGCGTAAATGATTTGAGATATGCAACTTTGACTATAACTCTAATAATTTCAAACAATTTAAGCGTTTAATTTATGAGCTATCAATGGTGATCCATTGAAATTGGTTTAAACACTGGCCCCATCTCTCTACACACATCAACACCAAACTCTTTACACTACACTGTCCAGTTTTGTGTGGTAAAATGCCGACTTTGTTGTTGATTTTAGTTTGTAGTAACTGTGGCAGCTGCTGCAGTTGGCAATCTGTTTGAGTATCTGGCTGATTGGTTTATCGTGCCAAATTCAGGCGTGTCGCCTTAGGTCATATTACGTATACGCTATTGTGCATTCGCTAAGCAAAGAGGGACAGCGATAAAAGATGGGGTGGAGACGAGGAAAGATTGTTAGCGGGAGGGAGAAATATACAATAATAAATTTGACTTTGAAAGAATGCTTTGTGCAGTGAATGATTTGGTTCATGAGTCAACCTTCTAATTTGCTAATGCGTTTTAAATTTTTTGATCAAAATAACCTTTAAGTTTTTTATTTGTGCCATTTGGCATTAAGACCTGAGCTAATTTGTTTTAATATTATTATTATTATTATTTAATTGTTGTTTTCTCATTTCCTGTGATTTCAGTTCAACTTTGTTGGTCGCATTTTGGGACCACGCGGCATGACAGCCAAACAATTAGAACAAGAGACTGGCTGTAAGATAATGGTACGCGGCAAGGGCTCTATGCGAGACAAAAAGAAGGTAAGTAATCACCCACTATATATACACTATATATAGAAATGTGTGTTGAAAACTATATAAATAAATACATGCCATATAAATCCATTAATTGGTTGAAATATTTGAATGCCGGACGAGCTTCGTCAATCCAAAGTGCTTGCATTCCTCAAATGCCAAGTTAAAAGCATACAAATCTGTAGTTCCCCACATGTATCTCCCCTCAAAACTTAACTTATTTATGGTTCCATTGTACCGAAAGTTCTTTCTTTTAATTATATTTATAGAGAAATTTTAAATTTGTGCTCTGTATAGTTATGCTGGTTTTGGTTAGTTTCGGTTTGTGGTTCTTACTGTAAATTTCAAATAAAATATTAATTTATTTCGTCCAAAATTTGCTGTTTAAAATGTGTGCAAAGTGAATAAATTTTATACAAAATTTACTTGACTTTTTTGGCTGCAAGCTGGATGTATAAATTCATGCACACACACACACACAATCATCTGTCACTCCAATGCTTTTTGATGATTTAATTTCCTTTTGGCGTTTGGCAAACAAAGAGACAGCGCTCTTAGGTATCCGCTTGCTTGCTAAATGTATTTTTGGCTAATACGTGGACAGTGGCACGACAGGTCGCAGTAGTAGTACATATAATGTGAATATATACAGCTAAATGTTCACTTTTATAACGATGCAATATTTTTATAATTTAGTAGCTATACAAAATGAGCTGACACCCACATTTAGAGGGAGATAAAGAGATAGATTGTTGTTTGCCTGAGTCAGTGAAAAGAAATAAAGGAGGATTAGTCAGAGTTTCGCTCCTACCTAACTGTATACGAGCATTTGGCCGCTTGACAGTTCTTAATTTGACAAGTGGTGGTGTGGGGAATTAGCCTGGCTAAATCAGTCAGACAGTACGGCAGTGAGAGTGCTGCTGCTGTCACTGGACATCCCACTGATGAGACAACTTCAAAAGCCAACTAAAGTGACAGCTTTTCGTGCTTAATTGATTAGAAATTTAACGAAATTAAATAACGACGTGACATACTAAACACATTTTTATTTACTTAATTCTTTTCTCTGTGCACTTTTGTTTTTGGGTCAAAAGTTAATGCGCGTCCCCGACCCGATACATTTTACCATTCCACCCCGAAATAAATACACATTAAGTACACATATTTCGCCACATTTCGAGCGTGTTAGCCAAATAATACTTGTTGGCTTCTCGCCGCAAAAGTAACAAAAGTTTTAAATGCAATACTGAAATAAATTTCAAAAAATTCATTTGCAAATGCAACGCCCACATTTAATTGTTTTTCAGCAATTAAGAAAATCACGCGCTGGCAAATGTCGTCTTTGCATAGGAATTTTCAAAGATTTTCCGGCTACAATGGAATGCGAAGGGGGTGGGTAAAACTATATGAAAATAAAGGTCTGGAAAAGCTTAAAATTGACTCATTAGTAATTGACACAGAATGACGGATTAAAAGGCGTGGGAGTGGAATAAAAAGCATGCAAATGTGGTGAAGAAAACTCAATAAAATTTCAAAGAAAATAAATTTGTTTATGAACAGACTATTGAATTACTGTACACATTTTCTGGCAATTGCATTCAATCTTGAACTTGAAAGAAGTGACACAATTCTAATTTTAAATCTCAATCTGAAGTGATTTATGTGCTATGTGATTCACATGTCTATGATTCATTAGACTATTAAAAATCAATTGCGCTCGCTTAACCGCTAGCCAAAGTAACTAACTAATGAGATCATCTTATGTGTAATTAATTTAATTTCCTGTTTTTAATGTATGAATTGTGTTTATCTGAAAAACAGGAGGATGCTAATCGTGGCAAGCCAAATTGGGAGCATTTGTCCGATGATCTGCATGTTTTGATCACCGTCGAGGATACTGAGAATCGTGCCAAAGTCAAATTGGCTCAGGCTGTTGCTGAAGTACAGAAATTGCTAGTGCCGGTAAGTAATAAATTTCACAGACTGTAATATTTTAATGCTCAATGTGCAATGCAGTATTTTTAAACTTGTAATAAATGCATTGGTTTCTCCTTCCCTAATTTAATATTAAACTGTTTAAATTGTGTGCGAAGAAATTGCATTTGCTGTATCTATCAAACTGTATTAAAATTTTATTAAAAATAAAATAAATCTCATATGCTAAACATTTGTTTAACCAAACAACAAATATTAATAATAATTTTTTTTATATTATTTTCATTTCTTTTTACCGAAAAATCTAATCTGCTTTAATGTATTTTGTTTAATACATTGAAAAACCAATCTACTACTATTACACACACTCAAACACGCAACACATACACATACTCGTACACACACATACACATGCGTACGCGTATTTGTACTAACAGCAAGCCGAAGGCGAAGATGAACTTAAGAAACGTCAACTTATGGAATTAGCCATTATAAACGGCACTTATAGAGACACAACAGCGAAATCTGTCGCAGGTACGTCAATAAAGCTCTACTTATAACCAACAACAAACCAAAAATACACATAAAACATAACAGAATACACTGAAATAAAAATAATAATAATTATTAATAATTTAACGATAGCAGAAAGTCTAAACAGCCTCTAATCCAAAGTATTGACTAAAACCCACATAAAAACAAAAATGAGAAGCTATAGCGCGACGTCAAATGCGATAAAGTGAATCTGAAACTGAATCCGAATCCGAATCTGAATCGAGTTCTTCTAATCCAAGCATTCTAACCAATAATGATATATTGAAAGTTTGTTTACCCTAAAATATTTACATAGATTTTCTATATCGGACAGCATTCTCATGCGTTGGTTCACCTTCTGCTTCTGTTCTGTATCCCGCAGTTTGCGAAGAGGACTGGCGTCGATTGGTTGCTGCATCGGATAATCGCCTGCTGACACCGACGCTTTCCGGATTGGCCACACAGATCCGTACACCTGCGAACGCACCACTGGGAGCACCATTGATGATCAATCCCAGGATGTCAGTGCCAACCACAGCGGCCAGTATATTGTCCGCCCAGGCAGCGCCGACAGCTGCATTCGATCAGACAGCACATGGCATGATCTTTGCCCCATACGGAGATTATGCGGGTTATGCGGCACTCGCTGGTAATCCTCTGCTTACGGAATATGCTGATCATAGCGGTGGGTTGTTTGCTAGATAAAAAAAAACTACATAAAAAACATATCAGACCAAACTTAATACATACATACATAAACTATATCTTCATGAACAACAAGCTAAATCAGCTACAAAATATTGATTCTATCGATATTATACATATATACATATTTATAAATCTTAACTATATGCGCCATAACTGTTTACACACACTCGAAAACACACACACTTTCGTCGCACACTCACGCAGCACACATTTCAGATATTTATCACAATTTAGCCAGAGTTTTGTGTCATTTATTAGATTTGTACTTTTTTTATTTAGCCAAAAATTTAGTATTTGTTTTAAAGTGCCAAAATTGCGAGCAATAATAACTACACGTACTTACCACACTTACAAAACCAAGTAGTTAGGGTATCTGCTATCGATCAGTTAATAAATGTTATGGAAATTTTAATACTCAATTTATACATTATTTGTTTGTGAGGCTTTAATTTTAACTGATCGACTGTAGTTACTCTAACTAGTTGA
This sequence comes from Drosophila acutilabella, assembly GCA_035046005.1. Lineage (NCBI taxonomy): Eukaryota > Metazoa > Arthropoda > Insecta > Diptera > Drosophilidae > Drosophila > Drosophila acutilabella. The sequence goes on from JAWNOK010000061.1 coordinate 392,004, forward strand.
ACATTCAACATATTACACATACGCCCAGTTGTGTTTGAAGATTATTAGGCAGCATTTGTTTTTTTTTGTTTATTAGACAGTAATAACCAAAGTGCAATATTTTAAAAATATTTAAACAATAGTTTTAGTGTTTCACATAATTATTATTATTTTTTTTATTATTTAAATTTGTTATGATTTTTGTTTATGCATTTAAGTGTACGCTTTTTTAACACCCTTACATCCGTCTGATAGAGTATTTTTAAAGCAGATAACGATTGGTTTTCCAAACGTTTACAGTGTATTTCAATAATAAATGTAATTAATTTTCGCAGTGCCATAAAGTATGCTATAAATGTTTCATACCTTAAACCAATAGTCGTGCATCGACTATTGAGTTCTCACTTGTATCTGATTCGACTTTGAACCATTTAAGTGCACGCTTTTAACCCAATTAGTAACGCTTTTGCTTGATAACAATTTTAAATGCCACTCTCTCACAGCTAACACCGATTACGTATACTTCATTTACTTACGATCTAACAGATTTAACTTTTTTTATAAACCTTCTTTTATTTTTTTATGAATTATCCTTTATTTTGATCTGAACCTTGTCATATATAAATATTTACAGTTGGTCGATATATGCATGCCGGCTCCGTCTTTTGAACTTTTTTTTAAATTTGAGTGTGCACCAAGAATTTAATGAAGTCCATAAATTGTTAGTTCTTAGTTCCAGTTAAATTACATTCTGCACAACACAGAACAACAAAAGAAAAACCTTACTTAAACATTAATTAGTTATAGATACAACAAAAAAAATTGATAAAACAACAACAAACATCTTTTGTTGTATGTACATGCATTAAGTATGTATATTTATTTAGCAACAAACAAATTGCAAAATGGCACAACAACAAAACAAAAACAAGAAAAACTACAAAATACAACAACAACATAAGCAAATACTCAAAAGAGAAAGATAAAGATGTAGATAAATGAAAGAAAATGCAGATAATTAATGATTATTGCTCGTCAAAAGTTTTTGTTAGTTCATAGGTCGCAAAACATTTCTATAAAAAAAGAAAAACTGGTTAATAAGTGATTTTTAGGCACAACACATAAAGAATTTATTTTTATTATTTTCGTTTCTTTCGATTTTGCAAAAAACATGAGTATATTCTAGTTGACAAACAACAAAAGCAGCAGCAATAATATTTAAACACAAATAAATTAGTTGTTGCTGGTTGTTGTTTTGGGAACAATGAAGTATTCTACTTACATAAATACATATATACCTACTACTTAAAGCCTTTAACTAAGTTGCTGACTTAACTAGCTTTTATATATCTTTACATTTGTCGAGTTTCACATGCGCCTGAATTCCACATAAATAAATATAGCATACAATTGAGAGCAGGCTGAAATTGAATGCAATGTGAAATCGGTTTGAATCGAATGTTTTTTCTAGATTTCTTTCGTGTAAGATTTAGTATATACTACATAGTTTATTGCGGTGTAGGTTTATTGTTTATTTTCCTTTTAATTTTTTTTATGTTTATTTTTATTTTGTACTTATTTTCAAAATACTCTTTAAGTGCAATATTTAGCTGATAGCTAATTAGTTTTGTGTAGAAATTAAGAGCAGTATTTATGCACAAATGTACCTTACGACAAGTTCAAGCTTTTTACATTTGATTTCCGTACCGTTTGATTTTTTTCCAGCCAGTGCCATTATTTTTATGTTTCTTTTGAACAATTTAATTAGCAGCAGTCTCACAATTACACAAAACTATACATATACAAATATAAATATATTATTATTAGTATTTTTGTAGATTATGAATATTTATTCATAGTATATTTGTAGCTGAAAACGGAGCCTTGAATCGAGTTGGTGCTTAAAAACATTTGTAGACATAAGTTAGTTTGAGGTTCAGGCAGCCGTCCAAACAATATTTTGCACAACTAGTCAAAAGTCAGCAAAAGCGAGCATCAAACGTTTTGATTGACAGTTAGACAGATAGACGAACAGAGGGACAGACAGTTAGACAATGTGACAGACAGCTGGAAGAATGCTAAAGAACAAACAAAACACTAAAAATATGACAACAATTTTGTACAGTCAAGCTTCAGCAGAAAGAAGATCAATTACACAGCAGCTGGGAAAGTATGACTGTACTTATCTTTACTATATAAATATTTAAAAATTAGCTTAGTCTTAGACTTATCGAGCTGCTTAAAAATCACTTATTCCAGCGACACAAAACAAAACAATGCAACAAAAAATATATAAATAAAAAAGAAACCGAATCAAAACTTAAACAATTAAACAAATATACGACTCATTCCAAAGAAACAGAATTTAAATGTAAATCAAAATGAAAAATGCATAAATGCAGCACAAAAGAAGCGAATACAGTGAATAATATAAACAAATATGAAATTGGTAAAGAAAAAGAACATAAAATAGAGTGTGAAAATGTTGAACAAATTTGTTGAGAACAAACAGCAAAGAGCAAGCATAAATCTTATAAACACTAAACATATGATGATTTTTTTTCTTTTAGCAACTAAGTCTTGCAGACAATACACATATATAAACATATAGTTTGTATATACGTTGATTGTCTTATAATTTACCTATAAACATACATATCTATAAATCACAATATATCTACATGTATCGTATCGTATATTTTAGTAGGCGCCCTTAAGCAGCAACGTCGATTGGCGGCTAACAGAGAACACCCCTATCAGCGTGCAACGGTCGGAGTGCCAGCCAAGCCGGCGGGTTTCATTGAGATACAGTAGAGCCTCAGCAGCACACACAGCCAAGCAACACACACTCAACCCACTTACACACTTTTGTTGCGTTTAAACAAAAAACAGAAAAAACAACTACAAACTTTTTGTATTTAAATTCTATAGTAGAATATCAATTTATAATTTTTTTCACCCTCGTTGAGGTCAATCTTTAAAGTTAAATTTAAAATTATGTGGATTATCAAACTCCGCCCGCCATTACGTTCAAAAAATGAGAAAAGAAGGGCATTATACAATTTAGTTCAATTATGACTTGCGAAATATATATACATGTACATAAACATATATGTATAAATTATTTAAAATTTTCTATTTTAATTTTTTGAAAATTGTTTTTTAAATTTAAACTTGATGCTGCTCTCAATGAAACTCCATGTGTCCAATGAAACTCCGCCAGTCCAAGTTGGCCAGGCCGGTCTGTGCAGCTCCGTAACTCAGTTAACTCAGTCCAATAAATATATCAAGCGCCTCACAGGTTAGTTGTGTTTCTACTCATCTATAAATTTGTTTTTTATTACTTCTGTTTCTTATTTATTTTGTTTTTTTTTTTTTTAATATAATTTGTTTCCCATTGGGCTGCAGTTGCTAAACTAAACTCAAGGTTTAGCAACTGCAGCTCATTTGCAACTTTTGATTTATTTTCCAAACAAAAACGACAAATGAAAAATGAATATAGAAAACATTTAGACAGACACATGCTGAATGTTAGTGCAATAGTGAAAAAAAAGATGAAAGAACTCAATTAGTTGTTTCTCAAATTATACAAATTTTTGTTAGTTTATTTTATTTCTTTGTTGATGACGTTGACTTGTGCCTTTGATGTTTTACAAAAACAATAAGAAAACAAATAAAAAGCGTTAAGAAATGGGTAAGAAATGCCTTCTACCAATTTCTACTCCAAAAAAATAAGGCAAAACGCAATTTAGAACATTTTGTATTACTTTCTCTTAAGCCATATTATTATGATCTTTATATCTAAATATCTACATCTACATTTTTATATAAATATATATGAATTATGATATGAATTTTATATGTGTATTTAGTATTAAGGACCTGTTTAGTCTGTAAAGTTTACCTTGTATATCATTTATAAATGTATTTGTTGCAATTGAACCGAAAGTGTACCAGAATAAAGATCAATGACTTTTGTTGAAGTGCAACCCAAAACACAGAAAACAAAACCAACAAACAAACAAAAAAAAACCGAGTCTCTAAAGTCTTTTTTAAAGAACGAACAAATCGTTTTAATCTAACGCTTTCTGAAATCTAACCTAATTTAAAAATTTAAAATAAAAGAAACTTCTCTTTGTCACACATAACTCATTGATCACCCTTAGAGAACTTTTAGATAATATTTAAACTGAATTGAAAGAAATCACACGTAACTTTTGTTTGCAACTCTTAAAAATAATAAGAAACTTAACTTTAGTATTAAGCTCTGTGTAACGCATACACACCCAAGCACACACAAACACACGCACACACTCAGCGGTGGGGACTACTGATGTACTACTATCAAAAACAACCGCAATTATAACCACATTCTACTCAGGGGGGCGTAACTCTCTGCTTAACGTCTGTCTCACAACTTCCTCAACCTATAAAATCGTACATAATACATAATATTTAATTAAAGAAGACAACAGTAAAGCCACCAAAGTCCAATTACTACCACATACATTACTATATATATGTATAGTATATATATTAGTGTGTCTCTTAACAGATTTACTTTATAAGCTTACTTATCTGGTTCCGGGTATCAATAATACTACACTCTCTCTATCTCTTTAATAGACTAGTAAGATATATATATATATACTTGTATAACGTTTGATAAAATTGCATATGCATTTGCTTATAAAAATAAATAAAAACCTTTTAAAGTACTTTAACACACACAATCCAAACACGCACACACACATACCAGCGCGTTTTAAAGACAAATTACTAAATCGACTCTAATGCCATGCCAAAGAATGTCTGATAATGATAATGAAAACTCAATTAATAATTATGCACACTGAAATTCCTTTTGGCTAATGCTAAAAACAATTCTTAAAAAAAATAAGTCAAGCAACACCAATTTTTATATATTTACAATTTAAACAATTAAAAAACAAATCAATGTAAATAACGCTTTTGGCATTTTCGAACAACAAAATTATAATTATTATTACTATTTATGATTTAAATCATTTGACAGCCAATGCACTTGCAATTTTATTATTTTTATTTATTTCTAATCTTGATATTTTGATACTCTCTAGCATTTACCATATGTATAAAAACCATATATGAATATCAAATGATATGTGATGTAATATTATTGCTAATTTTAACTAACCAAAGGCCAAGTTAACTAAAACAAAGAAAATAAAAGTAAAAAACAAACAACAACAACAACTAGTAAATAAAATCAAAAATAAAACAAAACAAAAATACCAAAATAAAAACTGCAACAATCTAAAAGTTGTTTTGTAAATTAAACTCGATAAAAACAAATTCCCGAAACGAATCGAAATAACCAATAAATGTTTCATTAATCAAACTTTAATATCTATTTGCACTATCTACGAATTTTAATGATTTACGTATGTGTTTGTCCATCTCAAATCGAACAAACCAAATTTCGAATAGATTTTGATTTTTTATTTCGTATTTGATTTGAGACAAGTTACTAAACGTTTGTGAGCTATATGAATCTATAATAAATCTTATGGCCTGCATGTCCTGTGTGCCCTGCTCTTAATATACTTTCTTGTTCACATTGCATTCTATATATTTAAAAAAAAAAAGACATAAATACTCGTACATTTGATATGCCCGCTTTCATTTAGTAACTTTTGCGCTCATATATATTTTATACGCATAAACAAAACTTTAATGTTTCTTGTTTAGACAATAATATTAAACCAAAAAAGCAATGAAAGGGAACAGCAACAAATTAAATAACTAACTGCTAACCATTTATTAAAACTCAATTTCCATTTCTATGACTCTTTTATTTACATGCTAACCAAACCAAAAAATATATATACAAAAATCTAAACCAACAACATTTCTCAAAATTACACAAAAAATTAATAAAAAAAAAAAAACCAAATCAAAATCCACCAAATCCTTCCATCAAAACTGTCCATTCTGCTCTGCCGTCTGCCGTCTGGTCAGATGAGCTCGACATTGAAACACAGATTGGATTCAGCAGCAGAAGCAGCATCAGCAGCAGCAACAACTGCAGCAGTGTGGTATCAACGATGTGGCAGCAACAGGAGCAGCAGCAGCAAAATTGGCAGCAATTCAGTCATTGTGTGCCATGTCAAACGGAATGAACAAACCGCACTTGTAACTGACAATTAATAAAACACACAACACACACAAACACTCGCACACACACACACACACCTGCACAACAAGTATGTGGCATGTTGTCTGCAAAAAACATAAACAAATAATAATAACAATAATGTATTGAATTTTGTGGCCATTTCTGTTGCAACAGCAAACAAAACAAAGCAAATCAAAACGCGATAGTGTCTAGTTTAAATTAAAGCACATAATTAATTATTATGATAAATATTATTAATATTATTATGCACTCATAAGTAGCACATAATTAAATAAGTTCAGCGAACAAAAAATTACTTAAACTGCAGCAAAGAAAGGAAATGAATCGCATATATACATATCTATAGAAATATCCATTTGTGTATATGCCCTTAGAGCCATTATTATTATTAAAAACATTCTTTATAAAAAGAAAAACTGAAAAACTAAAAAAAAAAAAAGGAATATCATTTTTACGGAATCTCATCAAGAAATCTGCAAATCGTATTTATCATAATTTCAAAAATTCTCTCAACAGTTAATAAGAATCTTTTTTGTAGCTCATAAGTTGTTTTATCTGTGTATAAATTATTAAACACACAGACACACACACACACCGACACACACACACAACACACAACCATTCATTATGTAGCATTTGATTGTTTTTTATTTTTTATAATGCTCTGCGAATGTTAAGATTGATGAAAAACAATATTACATTTTGTTTAATTGACGCAAATTCTTGTTAATGAAGTATTTCGATAATGATTATGTTTAAAAGAAAAAAACTATATACACTCACACATCAATCTTTAGTCTATAAACTATTAAAAAAGAGTTTTTTATGGATAATAAAACAAGAAAAAAATACGCAACAGCCATATTTAGTTAATGAAAAGTAACGAATATAATGCATTAACAATGTACAAGTTAAACATAAATAATTTAATTCTAATAATTAATGTTAATGTTGAGCTCAAGCACAATGTATTATACACAACAAATAAAACAAAAAAACAAAAAAAATACAAAAAAAAAGATTGGTATAAGAAACTATTTTTGATAATAGCTGAAATTAATGAATGTTCACAATTAAAACAGAATTCTTTAATTTAAAATGAAAACTACAATTGCGTAAAGATTTTTATACAACAAACACATATTTTATAAATTTTTAATTCACTGAAACGAAAACGAAATAAATGTTAATTGCATTTAAATTATGGTACAAAGTAAAACGGTTAGACGATTGTTTTAAATTAAAGAATTTTGAATGGAGCTGATAACAACAACAATAACAAATAAAATAGCTGTAAAATGTAATTACGTGTGCCTTTTTGAAAGCATTGCAAATAAGTTTAATTTAAAATTTTTATATTAATTTTTTTTAATGGCACCAATCAAAAGCAAACAAATTGGCAACATTAAGTAAATGAATCTAATTAAATGAATATCGTTTGGCAGCAGCCACAAAAAAATGAAATTATAATACTACGATATGATGTGAAGCCCAACATACTCATAACACAATTAAATAATTATTTAACAGTTAAATAATACATATATTTATATATATACTTCTTACTTTATGTTAGTATAACGGCAATCGTGCAATCGTAACAATGAGCACCGCCAAAATTTTGAATTCTTTTGGTGAGCTGCCCAAATCTTTCGATAACCGATAAAAAAACAAATATATATATATATATGTTTAATAGCTGGTTTCGAAATTCAATTCAATTGATGATTGTGAGTAACCTATTAACTTTATATATATATATTTATAGTATATATAAATGAATAAATATATAGTGTTTAATTGTAAGCTAAAGCATACGGCTAACTTAATGTTGTATGTACTATTGTGTTAATGGGAACATTTATTTCAAATCAAGCGAAATTCATTATTAATTTACATGAAACATCATTAAATACACACAAACACACACACACACACATTATTGCAAACTGATTGGAGAACTTTGCAACACTTATCCACATATGTTCAAATAATAATTATTAACGAAACTGTAACAAAATCAAACTTAATTATGTACAAGTTTTTGCATAAAATAAATGTTTATAAAAAACCAAACAGCTATGAATTTTTCTCCAAATGGGAAATGAAAAACTGAATTGTTAATGAAAAACGCAATGATTATTAGTTTTCTCTTCTGAGAACAAATAAATCAGAGGTTTTCTATGCATTTTCCTAAAATCCATTGGTATTTGTATGCGTCGGAACGTTGGCACACTTGAGATTTGAAACAATAGACGCTTTACTAGCACAAATTGTAAACAGATCAACGAAGGACACCAAACGCACACTCAACAATTTCCAGGAAACAATCTCCACCCTGCTTCTCAGCAGCAAATCAAGCAGCTAATAAAAGCACAGGAAACTGCACATAGTGTGAAATTGTGTATTAAGCCATGATTTCAAAAGAAAGTTTAGTGTGTTTTTGATAAGGGCAACAAAATCGGACTATTTTGAGAAATCTGCAACAATACTAGCCAATTAGGAGGTGTTGACATTGATGGATGAAATCAATAATCATAGCAGCAACTTTGAGTTAGAATCTTTGAGTAGTCTGTTTATGGAGGGCCATACCTCTTTGAGTCCGTTAGTACAAGGACTATCGACTGACGTCAAAATACTGAGCAAAAAATTTTGTCAAAATCCGAAATATTTTTAATGTATCTTGATCGATTCTACAGACGGCATAGAGTCTAAAAAGGTATAACTTTTCAATGGGTAATTTTATTTCAAATCATTAGAATTCTCAATTTTCTAAAAGAATTTGTGTGTGCTTTATAGAAGTTTCGGAATTTCTACCATAATGTGAGCTAATTAAGTAGTGTTGACATTGATAGCAGCAATCACACTGACATTTATCAGAAGGACGCCAGCAAATTCCTCTGGCATCGTAAACAAACTGTGGCCAACACGTGCGTTGGCCGTCAAGGCGCATGCGCTGTTATTAACAGTGGCTTAACAGAGCGCTGTTAGCTGCTCCTTAAATAAAGTGCGTGCAGTGTTAACCGGCCCAGTTGGTTGTAAGCAAGCGTTTTGTCAGGACTTAAAACGGAATACTTCGCTAGTCAAATCGGTGGTGATATATTTTACGCGTAGCAACAAGTGAAGCCAAAAAATAAGTAGCAAAGGGGACCCTAAAGTGTGCACATAATTATGAATCCCCTGTACTTTTTTGTGCTGCTCGTTGCCATGGCTGAGGCGCGTAATGAAACCCATCAGAATCCACCGCCACCGCTGGCACACGTGGAGCAGTGTGGGAGCACACAAAAGATGGTAGATGAGTGCTTTAAGGACTTGCCGCCGCATTTGATGGAGTTTCTGCAAACTACAAAAATCGTCATAAGTAAACAGGAGATCATGGCCAAGTGCACGTAAGTGTTAAGGGCCAAGTCAGACAGATTAACTCGCAACAAAGTGTGTGTGTGTGTATGTGTGCTTCAAGTGTTTTTCGAAATGCGAGGAAAGTGGCTTTAAAAAAACGCACACACCTGTGCATTAATAAATTATTGATTCCACTTCGAAAACAGACAGATATAAACTTTTCTTAAAAGTGGCAGTAATTATTTATTTGAACCCTTTTCAAGCAGCTGCGGCTTGAGGCCAATAAAAGAATAAGTTGGCCAATAAGAGTGGACAGTGAGAAGCTTAATGAAAGAACTTTCGTCAAGTCTTTTTATTTTTACCTTGGACCTCTCTTGAGGAAGTTTGAGATATCCGAAAATTCATCACAAATTTAAATGTTTTTCTTTGTTTGCCAACTTGAAATTATTGTGCGTAATTTGATCAGCAATTAAAATGAAACAAACTTCAATTGAAATGAAATGCAAAACCTTTGGCAATGCAGTGGTGATTCACAAGGGATACCTTAATTATAGGCTTGTGCCCTTCAAAACAGTGTTGCGGTGATTCAAACAGGACAGCGTTCACAACATAATTATAAATAATAATATATACGAGTTACATGAAACAAAACTCGACTCGCACTTTTCCGTGTTGCGTCCAGTTCTAATTATTCCAATTTATTTATAGTGTTTTCAACCAAGGCATGAAATGCTTTGATAATTACTCTGCGCGTTGCCTACAGAATCGAAAATTGAACTTATTCAAAAATAATATCGATGGTGCTCGTAAATTTTTCAACAAATTCTGCTCCGATGAGGATTTTCAACGAGGTAAGAGAGCATTGAATTAAATGCTGATGTAGTACTAAAATAAATTTGATAATAAATATTTGAATATTCTACCATTACATTTTTGTGTCGCTAATAAGAGTAGATTAAGTTTAAATGCAATGAGTAATGAGGAAAGAAATATTAAATTTATTTTAAGATGCAAAAATGAAAAGTCATCAATTTTGGCAAAATGTGAAACAATTTTTCAAGTTTAAAATTGAAAAGAGTATAGACTGGGATGAATGTTGTCAGCTGTCCACAGTTTAAAAAACGAATACATATTTCATATATCATTTCATTTGGCTGAGCTATGGTTAATTAGCCAAAATGCTTGTTAATGTTACAAAGAGAGGGCTTAATGGAGAGAGCTCTGTATAGCCAAGTTTCGTTATGGTCTATTTAATTAGTTTTATCTTAAATATTTCATATTTTGTTAGAACTTTTGTGTTTGAGCTAAAAACATGTTATTTGTCTGCATTCAAGTCTTCAAGTTATCAATTTTCTTAGCTTCTTTTAGTAAACTTTTAGCCTCAGAGCTGAGAAAAGCAAAGGGCACTGAGAAAGAGCAGCTACTTTGTTGCTTGCTTGACTTCGTGAATAATCTCAGCTTTCAAGTCTCTAACATTACAATGTTGCATACTTTTTGGAGCAGATAAAAATATGTTGGACTGAGCACCTTACAGTTTAATGCTCTTGATTTATTTCAACACGAATGGATTTTTTTTATTTCAAACATTTGCCTTAGTTTGACCTAACAACACTCGTTTTCTTAAAGACTTTAAAGTCAACGAGTACGCAGCCAATGTAGACTAAGTGATCTAAGCCTTTTTATATTTCACTTACGCAAAGTGCATGCTTGGCAAAGCACAGGTCCACACAAACACACACAAACACACCCACATACACTAATACAGTTATCTAAAGGACAAGTTACACACAGTAAACTATGCAGACATTCGCTTGAAAATCGCACTGTTGCATACCTCACTCTTGTTTCTCTGTGTTTTCTTTTATTACTTATAAAACATAACAAAATGATAAATACTTAGTTTAATAATTTGAGTAACATTTAATTACTATTATTTAGTAATTGGAAACAAAGAGCTCTGGTTATGAAAATTGAAAGTTAATAACAGACGGTTAGACCTATTAGCTGTTTTTTTAGTTTTATTTAAAGCTTTCAGTAGCCGATTAAATTTTAAATATGATAATGTAATTTTCCTCGTATTTCTTTTGACAACAGAAGAATCAGCAAAATAATTATGTGTGTTATTGAAATAAAATAATGGAGGAATAAAATTATATACATTTATGGATGGGCCATTAGAATAACTCTACATCATTGAATATATGTTAGTTATGCAAATATTGTTGAGCTTACATCATATATATTTATGGTAGTGAATTAAAAGATTTACTACTGCTACTTTATATTACAAAGTCTACTTTATAGTACAATATAAAAGTACAAAATATATTTGCCAAGTTTATTACTTTTATGATGTTTAAATTATGTACTTCGCGTCACTTATGTTTTAGTAGTGTACAAACCTGTGCACTAACTAATTAATGGTGTTCTTCATATTTTTTCAACCGTGTAGATTATCTAAGACACAAGGATTGTTTTACACACATTAAGGATGATTGGGTTACCTGTACCACAAGCTTTGAAAAAATACTCACAGATGAACTCCATGACGACACACGGAATGCCAGTGATAAATTTATGGAGTTTTGTTGGTAAGCAGCTGTCGCAGCTGAGAATTTTCAATTTGGGTTAAATGAAATGGGTAATACATAATGTTTTGTATTCTTTTTGTATCATTTTATTGCAGTGCACGTTACGCGTATGAGAATTGCATCAATAACAGTGCACGATACAAGTGCTATAAGAATTCAGCTGAATTCGCACGGGAAACCGCCAAAATGCTGTCGGATGAGAAGCACTTTAGCAATTGCCGTCATCTGGAGGATATTTGTGCGCATTCGGTGCGCACTGCCTCGATATCAAACAGTTTTTATCCCCTGGCTCTGGTCCTTATACTACGTTATCTGCGGCATTTCGTTGGACCATAGATTGGCCACACCGTCTCTCTGGGTTGTGGGTGCATGTGCATGTGCGTGCATCTGTGTGTCCATCTGTGTGTGTATGTGTGTGGGCAGGTGTGTAGGTTGTCCAAATTGAAAAATGCATAGCATTAAGCGATTCGCTTGAAATGGGCGTGTGATTCTCTTGGGTGGGTTCAAATTTTGTCGGACAGCGGCACTTCTTAGACTTTAAATAACTCATGTATTTATATGTTTATGTGTATGTGTTTAATGTGTGTATTATATAAATAAATTCATCTTCAGTTCAAGCGTACGAATGTTGAACTTTCTTGCGGTGACACCTGGCGTATGCGTAATGAACCAAATTGATTGATTATCAGCCATCAATCTAGCAGACAGTTAAGTAAATAAGCCTCTGCTGTCTGCACTGATCTGATAAAAATCAGTCACGCCCTGAACTCACTTGGCACGTGCTCGGTTACTTTTTGAATTTTCCCAAGTTGATTTTCTAAAACTTTATTTCAGGTATTTATGCTGTGGAGTGGAGAGCTAATGTTTGTGCATTCTTTTGACAAGCCATTTGAGGTCGGCTGGGAAACTTTGAACTTCTGAAACAACCTGTATAACAAGGACGTCGACTCATGCCAATAATTTGCAGTAACTTTAGCACATACAAAAACTTAGTTGGCTATTGAATTGCAGCCAGAGGTGGGTAAAACTTATGAAATTTAAGTGCCAACTTATGTTTAGTTGAAGATAAGTTATTTTTGTTGATCGATACTCATTTTGCCTGGATGCTCTAGTAATACAAGTTAACTCTCGTCGCTTATGCATTGCATTTTTCCTCGACACTTTATGCTCTCCAACGAACAGCCATTGTCAACATTGCTAGTATTCTTTTCAGTTGACTTAAACTTGGAGCATGGACTGAGGCACAGCAGCAGCAGCAAGTCGTTTACTTGGCTGGAAACATTTAATTTAGTTGGTCAACAACAGAATGTCACTAGTTTTATTTGTAAATAGTATGTTAAATCTGTGCCGTTTTTTTTCGCGAACATTCAATTAAATTACTGAGGCTGTCATCTGCACTCAAATGGCCAAAGAAATTACAAATAAATAAACCAAAAGAAACTAAATTAAATGCCAGTTGCGATGTTGTGGGCGTAGAAGTGTGTGAAAATGTGTGCTGTTGTGTGCAATATCGAATTCTTAAACAGAGATAACCGAATAATAAAAGAGAACCATAAACAATTTTACGAGCTGCAATCGCTGTGTGGGCTTCTCCGAGTTTCTATAAATACAGTTGCGTTTAGAAAAGGTTTTAAGTGTTGAAACTTTGGTAAAAGTACGTAAAGTGCACCAAATAAAATGGCTTCACTGTGTTAAGTTAAAGTTTTTGCCATTTTCGCTTGGCATCTGCGAAAAGTATTGCATACCTTGAGGCGCACTTTAATGTTTTCATTACTTTCGTCAAAATTCGTTGAATTATTGGCCATTTCATGATATTCAAGCGATTTATTTGCCGAACTTTGACCCCAAGTTCGGAAAATTTAATTAACGCCCAGCTAATTGGTTTTGGCACAAACATAAAGAGATTTTAATATGCTACACTCTACGCTTAGTTGAAGAGTGCTCAACACTCATTAAAAGCAGTTCAATTACTGCAGTGTTTAAAGCTTTAATTGATTGAATAATATTTAATCGTAGCATTCACTTAAGCCTTTGATGTAATTTAATAGTTTTGAAGGTAAGCACACTCCGTTAAGAACAACAGTTTCACAAGATTCAAAGTCATTGAACTAACATCTTGAACAGAATTTATTTATATTTGTCTTTTAGCTGCCACAAGGGCTTCTTATGCGTGTCTAAAATGTGTTGCAAATGGCAAATGATTTGCATAACTAAAACAAATAAATGCAATAAGCTAAAGTAAGTGAATTTACAATAGGAATGTTCAAATAAGCCGGTATATTTGACTTTAATCTGCAGCTGTCGTGTGGAATTCATTTAAGTTCAATTGAAAAGGGAAAATTTAATGATAATTCACATATTTCTTGGAAATTTATTTATATTTGATTAGCTTCAGATAATAAATTTATATATGGTAAATAATTGTTGTATAACCATCAATTATGTCATGTATTTGCATTGACAAGAACTGCAACGCAAAGAACTTCACGCTGTTCAAAGCTAGAAAAACATGAGTCGAATCTTGTTTGACAGCTTTTCAGCAGTAAACCAAACAATTACAAGTATTTTAATTCAATTGCTTGACTAACTTATATCCATTAGCCATAGAAATCGAGAGTTGATTTTCATCAAGTGCATTAATTAGATCAGGTTAATATACCTGGAAATGTATTTAATAGTCAGCGGATTGTATATATGTCAAGTCATGAACAAAGCTACCTTTAACTGTGTCACAGCATCATAATACCCTTTATATGGCTGTAGGGTATATCGTACGTAATCAATATGGGAAACAGGCAAAGGTTGAGATCTGGTAACTAATAGCACTAGCATGTAGCTGGCATCAAATGAATAGCACAATAATAGCAATAAAATGAAAACAAAACAGTAAAAGCATTGTGTTAGAAGGGGTGCAACGGAGCACATTCGACTGCCAGATACTCTACAAAAATAGCAAAAAAAAGGAAAACACAATTTAAGTTCATTTTTAATACCGGTTTCATCTTGATTAATGCTGATATAAAACACTCACAGCTCAATTGTTGCCACTGTTGCTCTTTTTCACTAGTTTACGGTATAATATATTTGATCAATGCAAGAGTTTTGGCCAGCAGTAGCTTGACCTTGTGCAATAATTAATAGCGAATTGAAATTTACATAATTTACACTGCGCATTTGAAAGGTTGCATTAAGCGGAAAGCAATTCAAAAAACAATACTAAATTGTGGAAATGCCCGTTGGTGGTTTTTTCTGTTTTTGTTTTATAACAATAAAGAGTTGAGTAGTTGTAGAAACGTATACGTAATGTGCTAAACTAATTGTGGCCATAGTGGCCATAATTAAATGCATTTTAGCTGATTTTACAAACTTTATTGTTGATGTAGCGTGCATGCAGCCATTTTGGTATTCAGTTGGATAAAAGTTGAAAGTTGGAAATGCTTTATGGGATCACACTGCGTATGCGTCATCAATTAGCAGTGCAGACAAACAATTAACTAAATTCATGCAATTTGCATTAACACTCGAAAACTTTTAGCCGCTAATAATTTGAGTAAGACCATCATCATAGCCACCGCCACCGCCGTAACCGCCACCGCCACGTCCGCCACCGCCACCACCGCCGCTATAACCATTTGGCCCAAAGTTTCCCGAGTAAACCGGACGTCCGCCACCGCCACCACCGCCAGCATTGTAACCACCAGCATTTCCTCTGCCTCCGCCGTTGGAATAAATACCTGGCCCTTGACCATTGGGTGGATTACCTGGAAAACACCACAAGTTATTTGTTATAATTATTATTACTATTTTGTATACAAGTCGTAACTACGACTTACAGGAATAACATCCGCCGCCAATGTAGACAGCTGCCTCAGAGATAGCCAAAGAGCAGAGCATGACAGCCACAAAAGCCACTGAAAAATTTCCCATTTTTCTGTTGTTGTTGTTGTTTTTGCTGTTGTGTTTGAGTTGAGATTCCAAACGGGTCTGGCAGGCCAACAGTGCAAACGTCTACTTTTATACGGCGATGTTTGTGTGATTTCTATTTTGATTTTAACAAGTATTTTTTATTTGCAATGCAACGCTTTTGCTATACACTTAAATCTAGTAGACTTAGAAGAGACTGAGCAGGTGATAAAGTAACAGAGAGAGAGAGATGGAATTATTAATCAATAGCTGGGAAATGCCCGGTGCTAATCGTATATGATGCTTTGCTGACGTTACAGCAAATTAGAAACGAGCATTTGATTTGTGCTCCAAACTGAAAAAACAAGTGGGGTGTAGTGCAGTGGTACACTGTACACAGTCTGTATGTGGTTGATAGACGACCAAATGAATTGTCTGTCACGACTAGAATGAGGAGGGAAAAGCCGTGCTTCTTCGGAATGCACTCAATCATTCATGTTGGCACAACAACTGTGAATTATGTAAATTTTTGTGAAAACTTTGTTTTAATTTCATTTGTCTTGGGTGTGTTTCAAGTCTTAAATTCATTTGTCTTGGGTGTGTGGCAAAACTTAATTGCTTTTAGGGCTTAAGAATTAAGATTTAAAGACTTGTTTACAGCGCACTTGTCAGTCGTGGCGAATTGAATGCGTTTTGATTTCAATCATTTGACGATTACAATTTAACACCAAAGACTCACATTATGTAAATCGATTTGGATTTGCATTTAATATATATATAAAAAACTTGTATATATGGGCATTATGGGAAAGCCAGTTCAGTTGCCGGCAGTTAAGATGAAGTGTTTGACGTGTGGATTTCTGCTCTTATTGGTGGGATTACTGCCAGCTTTGATCACTGGTACGTAGCTAAATACACACAATAAGTGTTAATTATACTACACATATACCATATTTCGTATTTATTCACAGCTTATCCCGGCACAGTGGTGGTCAATGGTGTTTGCCTGACCTGTAAGTTGGCCGTTGCGGTTATCAGACTCGGTTGTAATTGAGTTTTGTTTCAATAGGTCCAAATCCAAATGGTGAACGGGTTGTTATAGATGGGCAGGAGTATCGCAGCTTTGACAATGGCAACGTTATACTGGATCGTCCTGGCTATAGCAATGGTCGCTCCACAATTTATCGACGTGGTGGTACTACTATAGTCAACGGTAGATGTGAGTTTTGCAACGTGGATGTCTGAAAAACAAATAAACTTTTTAATAAAGTGCTTGAATATATATTTTGTGTTGTCATGAAAGCAGAAACATAAGTTCAACTCATTGATTGGACTAGTAATTCAACTGGTTGGTATAACAACTGGCTCATATTAGGCATACCTATAGTATTCTTATCACGTCATGCCCATACACATCAATTGTCGTCACAAATTGTATTTTAAACAGCACAACAAAGGCAGGCTCAACTGGTCTTAGTGTGGCAATTTTGTACGCATCTGTTTCCGTTTGTTAAAGCTCTACAAAACAGTCAAGAAACTGTCGATGGAATAGCCAGAAAATCAATAGAACAACTCGTCCTGAAAAGCCTACTAAGTAATACAGACAAAACTTGATAGAGGTAGAATATGATATAACAGCATTTAAATCTATTTGGAAGACAGTCGTTTTTGTTTCACGACACGTGCCACACGGCGTATGAATAATATCATTTTCTGACGAAATAAAGTCTATGAAGCAGATGCTGTTACTTAAATACCTCTGTAAATACAACGACTACTCTGAAGTGGTGGGAATATTATGATTCAAATAGGTTTACTTGTTGCCATTGCTTAACTTACATATTTTATTCGCCAAATTTGCAGTTCAGAGAACTCGTTTACAAATGAATCGAATCAATTTTAAAGGTAAGTTGTGCCAAATATATTCAAAATTTCTGCTTAGATTTTTTCCAAACATTTTTAAAATTAATTTTAACACATTTTTGAGAACTAGCTTGCGGCTATTTATCTCTATCTTTCTGCAAACATTGCTGTAAACTTGATATTATATTTTGATTGAAGGTCACAAACTGAATTTCAGTTCGATTTTGTTTGCAACAAATGTTGCACACAATACAATACAAACAGGAATTTCTTTTCCATTTTGCAGCCTGTGAATTGATTTATTTTCAATTCATTGTTTGGCTTCCAATCGGCACAGTTTGACTTAAATTTCATTTCGAGCACACTCTCCATTTTTTTTTTGGGTGTTAGATGTAATTTGTCTGGCATTTAAACCTCGTCAAGGACATGAAAGGGAAGCAGGAGGAGGCGTGACTGTTTGGTTTTTGCTTTGTACCGTTTGATTTAGAATCATTTTTTTTGTTTTTCATTGAATGAAAATCGTGATTTATTGATGGCACTTGTATTGCCCTGACATTACCCACCTTTATGTAAGTACCAATCGAAAGAAAAAGGTAAATACATTGATAAGGTTGAGGTTAATACCGTCACGTTTCTGTTTTCGATACCTCTGTCCTGCTGTGAACTGAATTTAATTTGCTGCTCCATATGTGTCTCCTAATACTTGCCACCGGAAATTCATTTGCAATCATTTGATTAATTTATGCAATTATTTTCCAACTTATTATTATAAACACATTAAAAACATTAATTTGCAAATGACAGCGAGAAACGGAAAATGGAAAATGTTTTTGAAAATCAATGAGTTTCTGATATTAAATCATATTTGCAGTCAAAATTTAAATAGAAACCAAACCAAAGTGGCTTATGTGTCCTCAGAAAGTTTGTCGCTAAGGAAGAATCGTAAATCTGTTGTCTAAAGTCAAAGCAGTGGAATTATTATTACTATTTATATGTTTTATATATTTCTGAAAGCACAAGTCACACAATGTAGTAGCAGAAGCTGCGGTGTTAATTTATACAAACCTCCTAGTTGGTTTATGGCCGCAGGAAGTTAAATTTACTTCCTAAATATACAATCAATTATTGATTTAATGCTGTGAAACAAACCACTGAGCATTGAGGAAAACTATTTAATTATGAGGCTGTGAAACAGACTTGAAACTCCAAGTGGTCAAACAATGTCTTGTTTTCTGCATAAATTTATATAATTTCCGATGAAATCTGCTTGAGTTGCTGCCAATAGATGACATATGATGACATTAGATGCAATTATTGAGTCATTTATGTTGCCATAACTCTGATTAGCATGAATTCTAGTCTTTTGTTACACATTTGCTAAAAATAGACACAGTTTGACCTGAAATTATTGAGCTTGCACTGACAATGGGCGGCATTTTCTTTGTTCTGGTCTTAAAATCTAAAAAATAATCTTTATTTTTGTCTGCTATTTTTACCTTTCTTCAGGCATATTTATTTTACTTTTTGAGTAGCATCAAAACTGTTGTTCACTTTCAATTGTATTTCCCAAATGATTTTGGCACTGAGAATTGTTTCTTTTTTGTTTGTGTACCCAAGCGACAAGTGTCTGCTGATTAAAAACTCCCAACTCAACAGTTTTCATTTTCTCTCTTTTATTATTATTATTATACATTCTTTTTTTTGTTGGCTTTTGGCCCTCAAATTTAATATTTAAGGTAGGAAGGTTATTGTAAAGGCCTCAATTTCAGATTGGGATACCGGCAGAGAATTTGTTGGAATTTTATAAATTGTTTCTCTCACTCTGTGCTCCTTGCTGTTGCCCTAGGCATACGTAATTTGTGCAGTTGTGAGCCCAAATGAGGAGTTATTTATTTGCTTATTCAACCACAACGGTGGCTTAATTAAATAGGCTTAAAGTAAAGAGCGTTAATGAGTTATATTTTGTAGCTGTATTTATGTATGTTAAATATTCCATTTTGTTGTGATTTTTTCACTGAATCGAAGTGAAGTCAGCAAGGTGCAAAATTATTTAATTTAATTTTAAGCGTTTAATATTGCGTATACGTAATGCTTTAATTGCTAAAGTAAGTGTAGCTTTTATGTTACATTTTGTACCCTCATTATTCTGCTTTTGTGTAGATTTTATGGTCTATTGATTTGACACTTACGAGACTTACTTCTTTAGCCTTTTAGCTTAGCAAGTCCACTGACAAATTGATTTTAATTTGACGCATTATTAAATTATGTGTAGATGCTTTGTTTTTAACCCCTATCAAGCTGTTGATCGAATTATTGACAGCATATTTATACAACTGGTTAAAGGTCAGGAAAAAATCGCGATATTTATGAAATTATTTTATATCCTATTTGTTTTAATGATTTAGCTGTTAGCGCAATAATTAATAAGCTAACAGCAGCCAACATGCTTTTATTATGTATGCACAGTCCATTCATCAATGTCAAGTGCCATGTCCGTGCTTAATTATGAACTTTTATATTCTATGATGTAAAACAACACACACAACACTAGTTTTTGTCTCTGCGCTTATGTATTGTTGTACACACTAATGCTGTCAAGTTTTTTATGTAGAGGAACACGCTGGTTCTCAACATTTTCTATTTAAAAAAAAAATTAATTTGCAGGACAAACAGCAACTGCCTTTTTGTTGTTTCCCATTTGTTCAAGGGCCCGAGGCATGTCCTTTTCCAAGTACTTTGTGAACTAAGTAGCTTGTGTGCCTTTCACCTGAACTCTGTTCGCCCCAACACACAAACGCTCACCCAAATCAAACAAATGTTTATGGGCAATAATAAGCTTTGGTTCCACAAAACTGAGAAGAAACCAGTTTGGCAGCCTTACTCAGCATTATTTTTACATAATTTATTTATGATTCACAGTCGATGATGTGTGATTGAATCAATTTGAATTCGTTGACCATTTCGTTTGACTCACACTATCAGTTCAATTGATAAATTTGAGCTTTCTGTGCACTCAACAGAATTATATACACAAAAATATCTGTCAACACACCTAAATTGAATTCATTTAGGTTGTATGTGTGTGTTTGTGTGTGTGTATGTGTGCGTGTGTGTGTTTGTGCTCATAAGGATAACAGCCTCAAACATCTGTTTCAAACCATATGTCTGCACGTGCTCCAGCTAATTGCGAATATTGTGCTTACAACGAGACATTTGACAGACCTTTTAATACACTATAGAGAGCAGTAACTTGAAAATAAAATTGCCTAGCAACTTAATTGCACTCCCTCGTAAATAGTTCAAACAGTTCTATTTTGGCAAAACCAGCAAATTTTGGGGTTTAATTAGTTTGCTACCACTGCGTACGTTAAAGCACTTTGGAAAGAGGCTTATTCCATCTGCCAGCTAGACTTAAAAATTCTTAAGTAGTAAACTATTTTAATCACAAAATAAGTGCAAAGCTGAATCAAGGGAACACTCAGATCTCTCAAGAAAAATAATTAGCTTAGAAATAAAGCTGATTTGTGGAAAACTAAGTTTAGGTACAAGTGGCCGACAACCAGACTTACACAATCTACATTTTAAGAATTGCTTTCAAAAAGTGGGCTTAAAAATAATTTAATAAAAATACAATACTCTGAAACCTAAAGAATTTGCTAAGCTAAAAAAAATACTACAAAGAATTCAAACAGAACTCCACTAAAGCTCATAGACTTAAAGTCATAAAACCTTAAAGACTGAAGTATGCCATGAATCTCAGTTTAACAATTGCCTTGTGGCCGGATCAAGTACCTAACGCCAAGCACACATATATGTGAATATATTACGTATACGCACAGGTATGCGTGTAGCTTTATAGCCACAACAAGAAGCACTCTGAGAGCAGTAGTTGAGAGTCCTTTTGATATATGAATAGATCTTAAATTATATAAAGCTATAAAAGGTGCAGACGACTTGGTTGGTAATATATTTATTAGATTTAGAATACAATACCTTTATGTGTGTGTGTGAAGCAAGTGAGGACAAACAATAAGCGACTCTTTACATTCCTCCGTTTTGTAGTAAGAGTGCTATGTTAACAGCATTAGTAGCAGAAAATAGAGGTAAACAGATTGGTTGAGGAAGCACAATGTGCACTCTAGCCAACTTCCACTAATCACTAATGAAATTTGCCTATGTTAAAGTAATTAACGACGCGTGCACTACCCAGATATCCTGTAAAATATTGCCGCTCTGTTCTTAGAATTAATCAGATTTGAAGACAAGTTTCTTTGAACTACTCTACTGTAGTTTACTTTACTCACTTCGTTGGTATAGCAAATAATTGTTCATTTCGTATATGATTAACAGCAAGTTATAAGTTTAATTAGAGCTTAAGTCAGCAAATGACTTTCGTTCCACAAACAGACGCGAGTGTGAGAAACTGTAGCATACAATTGTGCGTCGTAAACCAATTTTATGTGTGTATATTTTGGCCCAAATAAAAAGGTTTTTATGTGAATGTATTCATAGAATGCCTGCCGGGGATTTACATATACACCAGACAGTGTAATAAATTGAATTACTAATTTCGGTGGACACAACACCGCTTGCGGTGTATTTGCACACTATTATCCTTTAATAGCTAATTAAACCTTAAGCCTTCGCACGTTGAACTTTAGTCATGTATTAAAGAGCGCGTGTCTTTATGTGTAGGGTGTGTGTGTTTGCATATGTGTAACCAAATACCTTACTCTCGAAGCATCGAAGCCATTAGTTACGGTCAAAGGCAACGCGTTATGCATATGAAAGCATTTTTAGACCCCGTACTCTTTAAAAAAGAGTAAAGGGGGTCTATTAAGTTTGTCAGAAGCGAGATGTGCGTAACAGGCAGAAGGAGGCGTGGCCGACCCCATAAAGTATATATATTCTTGATCAGCATCAACAGCCGAGTCGATATAGCCATGTCCGTCTGTCCGTCTGTCCGTCTGTCCGTATGAACACCTGGATCTTTTAAACTACAAAAGCTAGAACCATGAAATTCACAATGAAAGTCCGTTATTATGTCAAGCAGATCAAGTTTATTTCAAATTGTTGCCACGCCCCCTACCGCCCCCGCAATGAGCAAAAAACCAGACAAACCTCGAGAAAATTTTTGTTTTAGGCGAATATCTCAGTAACTATAGCACTTAGGAGCACCAATTTTGGTATACAGGTTCCTAGAGACAGCCTTAATATAACGCCATTCAAAATTTTGAGCTGCCACGCCCCCTTTGCTCATCAGAAATAAAAGACTCTCCAGCTTCAATGCCTTGTTTCAGGCATTAAATCAAATAGTACAGTGTTGTAATTTAACATACGCTTAGAGAATTACTATTTCTAACTTTCCTGAAAGTGGCATCAAAATCCTATGTCAAACAACAGAGAAATTACGGTTCAAAGTTGAAGTTATTTTAAAGCAAAATCACTGCATGCGCGCAACACATACAAACAAACACAGAAACATACAAACATATGTTCGAACGTTTTCTCTACCTGCTGGCGGCAGCGCTGCCCGGAGCCGCTGGCCGCGCCGACCAATGCTATACATACACACATATGTATGTGTGCACATACATATATGCAAATAATCGGAAGAATGATAGAAGAGGGGTGTGGTGCAACTGATAGAGTTGCGGCGCAATGTGGAACCTTCGCATGGATCGCGGGTTCGAGTGCTGACGATGACAGTTGTTAATTTATTTATTTTTTAATTTTAATTCAAAATGTAAATATTTAATTTTAATTTTTTAAATTTCATTTGAAAATTTTAATTTAAATAAAATGCAATAATATGGGAGTACGGGGTCTTTTACAGTCGGCTCGATCGACTGTAGCCTTTCTTACTTGTTGTTGTTGTTGTTGTCTCTGCTTTTGTAGCTGTGTTTCCGTGGACGGGTGGAAACTTCTCAAGGTCATCGTCTAGCATAAAGTGTTATCTTCTTCTTTTTCTTTATTTTTGTGTGAGCTGGACTCTGGCTTAATGGTCGGACAGTTCTTTCAAGGACTTAAATGTTTGCATAAGTTCTATTACTAACTTTTTATCATGACAACAAGCTATAGTGCTTATTGTTTTGATGGGGTATGTGGAAAGTGAGTGAAGTTCATCAACAACTACATAAAACATATAAATATTGCGGTGAAAGTTAGAAGGATAAGAAGCTCAATTAAAATCTAATTAGCCAGAAATTACTTATACCATCAAAAAATGTGGTTTCGAAATTTTATACAGTAAAAAGTGGTAACTATAAGTGCATACTCTCTAGATTCTTGTAGTTTAATCAAAGAATCTAATATCTAATTCTCCTAATTGATTATCTCTTTTAAAACTCAACCGATTTTAAATTGGAATACCATTTAATTCAATAAAACACAAACGTCAAGTAACTAATCAACTAACGTTCTTTTATTAAAGCACGCAACACTATTTGAGTTTATACTTTAACTGATAAAATGGTGTATGAATAAGTAAAACTTTATTAATAATTACTTAAATATATGGAACCAATTAATTATTTAGCATCCATTAGCGCTTGAAGTTGCAATTCCTGTTGCTCGATGATAGGAAGCCAATGCTCGGAGGGAAATACAAAATTTGTGGGCTCATACTTTTTGATAGTCCCCAATGATTTAAGTACATTCTGACGCTGTGCGTTTCTGTCTTGGATAAGGTCCTCAAGTTTGTCTACCAAATGATTTGATTCCCTAATTAAATCATCAATGGATTGCAGCAGTCCATACCAATCGATCTTCTGCCTGCCGATCAGATTATTGCCACTTAGACGAAACGGAAATGGTATGAAACTGCTCCATGGCTTGAAGGGTTCAATGGTGTAGGGTATAAAATGTTGAGCAGCCTCCATATCAATGACGTCATCCTCAAAGTGCCAAGACCCCAAAGTTGGATGCAACTTTAGGCCCTGTACTAGCGTTGTGGGCTCAACTACTGCGTGTTCCTCCTCATTGACTAGATCCAAATAACGGACTTTCTTGATCTGATCCTGGACCTTTCGTTGCACATCTTGGTCTTCATCTTGGTCATAGCAAATGTCAAAGCTCGTATCACCCAATTCTTCTTGGTAGGATTTGGGCAAAAGGGTTTGAGTAGCAGTATCAAAGGTGACAATGGTGTCTGTCATTTGCGACATGGAATAGGTTAAAATATCTACAAGAAAATAATTTTAATAAACATAGAGTGATTTGTCCTGAGGACTGTTATACATTGCTGATGCTGGTCCTTCTTTATGGAGTATTGGCCATCGGTTAAGATGCCAGCATCTTTGTATAATATCAAATCATACTGCGGTCCAATGCTGGCCTCCTTCATCAATTTGGTTGGTACAAAATCGGTTTGCACCGCTGCATTTGCCTTGCCAGCTCTCAAACGTCTGGTTTACAATGAAATTTAAGGAAATTATATTTAAATGACTGCAAATGACCCCGTACTTATACTGCTCTAGACACACAGGAATTGATTAAAGGACACAATCGGAGGTGAGTACTTCCCTCTGATACATAATCATTTTTTTATCCTCTTACAGCGCCTTGAATTACTCACCTGGAGGCATCCAGCAATTTGGCGCGCAACATGGCATTCTTGTCCGGTTTGGCAAGCGTTGAGACGCTAACTGCTCGCCATGGAGGACGCTTCGCCTCATTTTCTTTTTCCTTTTCTGCAGCCAGATCTTTCATGCGTTTCCAACTGCTTTTTGCTCTAATAATAATTTATACAGTATTAATCAAAAAGTTTCTTACAACAAAAGAAGTGCTTCACTAATTTATTAAAGCCTCAAAAATATTTATACTTAATTATATCTAAAAGTAACTTTTAGTTAGCTAAGTTTAGTTAGTATATAATATTTATTTATTTGCTACTTGCCTGATTGACGCAGCACTTCGATTGGTCTCTGGCAAAATCGTTGGATTGTCCTCTACGCTCTGAGTCTCACTGTTTTCCGAAGACGTGGCACTGTTGTTGGAGCTGATTGGTGCTTGTACCCGGACCTTACTCATATTACTAAATATTTTGGAATTTTACTCCTTTCACTTTTGAATGTATTGCCTGTAAATGACTGTATGCAGATTTAACAACCCCGTAATCAAAAGGAAGTTTGAGTTTATCACAACCAATATATCGATGGAAAAACAATTTACCACCTTCACGTTGTCATGGCATCCACCTGATTTTGCACGTGTATTTTTTCGCAGTAAACTCGTCAAATAAATTTGGTTCTATGTCACACAAAGTAATCCATCAATGACTTACTTAACTTATGAGTTTTTGTAAACTATGTCTGTCTGATCCGAGAAATACAAAGCTCAATAGAAGGGTTAACCCTTTGTAAGACATTATACTACATATTATGCATTTTTATACAGTTCTTAAGTTCTGATTTGTTTAATAACATAACGTACTTTATTTTAAAGCTTCAATTTTAAGAATTGTTATAAAAGGCGCTTAATATACGAAAGACTTCACTGTTGTATCCACCAATGTGCGGCCTTCCAGTTTGGTAGCTGCACTCTGAGAACAACTCCACACTCGGTTGATGGAACCAATAGTTTTTGGTGGCACTATCAGTGTTTAGATCAAGCGTGTTCAACTGCAGCACTCCGAAGTGGAATTCCTGTCCGTCCGTCTGAATGCATTGCACGACAATTGGTTTTGGCAGAGTTCCATTTGCAGACACGTCTCCCAATTGCTTGGCTCGAGATGCTGCTACTACAAAAGCCTTCAACAAAGTTCGCCCGTAAAACTGCGTTTTTGAGACTTCAGACCCATGCACATTTTTGGAGACGTTCTTATTGAAGAGCGTAAATATTGTATGCGGATATGAGCAGGCAATTTCCTTTCGAATAGCTGAATATATTTGAAAATTAGACTTGAAGGTTTTTGTCTGGTTATTATTTATTTACTTACGATAGAAATTGGTTTCCGTAAAAATGTGTTGTTTGGGCATTGAGACTGTGCTTTTCATCGGATACAGATCCGGCAGTTCTCCATTAAACTTGCCCTTGATAGCATCTAGAGCACGGTTCGAACTAATCAATTTGTCTCCAGCGATTTTAAACAGGAGTACATCGTTGTCTTTGACCAGGGACGTCTGAAAAGTGACGTTATCGATCAGCTTGCGACGCACAGTCACAGAACGTCCGGCCAATTTCTCGATTTCAAACAAAAGCTTGTTCAGCAGCAGACGACTGAAAAAGTTAAGACATTAATTTATTTCAATATTAGTATATACCCATATGTAAATACTTACTTGCGTCTCTCAGGCGATATTCCATATTCTCGAGGTAAATTATATGCTGGACGATCGACCAATTTGATTTTGGGCAATTTCACTTGTTGTGCATCAAGCAGTTGAGACGAAAAGATGGCATTTTGAACACTGCGATCAATCGTCTTAGGAAACTGTCCCTCCACGATTGCAGCTTCGATTTGCGGAGGAAAACTATTAATTTCAATAGTGTTGGTTAGCACCTGTGCTTGAGGCAATCCTCCGAGCAGAACGTTGCTGTCTCCAAATGCATGACCAGCAGTTTCATGCCAATTGGGATGGGTTTTGTCCTCGGGTATTGGCTTCAAAGTTGTACCAACAATGTTCACTCTACAAGCACATACAAGTTTACTTTGTTTCATTCAGCAACATAACAAGATTTCACTTACAGTTTTGGTTCTCTTTTTGGATTCAGAAATTCCTCAGTGCTTTTCACCTGACGTCCCAATTTTAGGACTTCTGCAGCAGCTCCAGTATCCAGCGGTACCCTTTTGCCTTGCACTTGCCAATGCTTCTTAAAGTGCCATCCAATATGCTGCGCATATAGTTTATTCGTTAAACGCATTGTGCAGTTTTTAATTTAATAAAATACAAAACAGAAGATACCACACTATGGTTATGAAAGGTTTGTATGTAAGTTTTGCAGCTGATTCCGGCGATATATTTTAAGGGTAGATATCGAATAATCAAAACAAATATCGTAAAATCTATAATCGAATATTTTAATGGCAAACTTTTAGCGCGTTTTTTCCTCAATTGTTTGCAAAGAACGCACGACCGATTCTATATGTATTAATTTTCATAATTTAAAAATGTTTATCCCTTTTCTTCGCATTTCATTTATTGCAAGTGCCTTACTCTATTTTGTGTTTACGAGATAAAACAAAAGTTGGTATTTAAACCGTGTTAAATTACGGTCACACTTAACCCGACAGTCTGGCATCATTGTAGCGATTGAAGTCTCGTATTTGCAAGTTATACGCGTTTAAGTTGAAAGGTATTGCAGTTAATTTGCGTAAACGCAAAATATATATCAATTGGTAAGTTATTTCTTTTAAATAAACAATTCACATTTAATACAAATACACTCCTGATGTAAGGTGGATTGCTTACAATTGTGTGTACGCCATGTGCCATTCAGTACATTTTCTTATGCATACATACATGTACAAGTGTATGTATGTGTACATAACATAAATGTAAATGGTTAGGCTTGCGGAATAAGGTTGTCCGCCATCCCAGTTTTACATGTGTTTACTTAATGTATTCATATTAATACCGTTTTAAAATCCAGTTTCAATTAACAAGTTTACTTTTTCAGAAAAATAAGCAAAATCGCTCATCCAACCAAAATGCCACGCTATCGCGAATGGGATTTAGCCTGCAAGGTGTATGTGGGAAACCTGGGATCATCAGCCTCAAAATATGATATAGAAAATGCGTTCAGTAAATACGGTCCCTTGCGAAACGTGTGGGTAGCACGTAACCCGCCAGGTTTTGCATTCGTTGAGTTTGAAGATCGACGTGATGCCGAGGACGCAACCCGAGCTCTTGACGGAACACGCTGCTGTGGAACTCGAATCCGAGTTGAGATGTCTTCAGGACGCTCACGTGACCGTGGTCGTCGCGGGGCTCCAGAAGGAAATGGTGGTGGCCGTGGTGCTGGACGATTCAGGTAAATACCTTACACTGCTATTTTTATAAAACATCTGTGTCTGTCCGCATCCAAAACTTGGTAGACAAAATCCTATTTATACCAGGGCTGCAAACTAATAACAAATCGAACCTCAAAGAGTCAGTTTGGTTCGAGTTTTATATGTATATTCATTCACACACACATATCTACACAACCCATCAATTTATTTCAGCTTAATTGAGACATTAAATAAAAAGTTTCATTGGCTTCAGACAACGAAAAATGTGGGGGTTTGCAGCCTTGAATTATACCCTGTAAACACAATTATTTTATAAAACAATTCGCAAAACATGCAGAAGGAGATGTTTGCTTTCCCATAAAATTTCTGTATTCCTGATCATTATCGATAGCCGAGCCAAATTTATCGCTTTAAAAAAAAGTATAGTTTTGTTATACTCTCGTTAAAATCGAAATTTTTACAGGATAAACCCTTTGACAAGAACTACTACTTCTACAACTACCTTCTCCAACAACATGAACATGAACAAGAACAAGAACAACAACAGCAACATCTTCACGATTCAAAGTCACCTCTTCTCTACCAAAATCTCCACAACCACAATCACATCCTCGATCCGATCAGCAGGGTTCTAAAACAACTACAAGATTTTTCAACTATAAAGTCACATAACAACCCTCAGCAATCAACTTCTTCAGATGTCTCAACGTCAGCAACAACACGCCACACATCTCTGTTTTTATTGCCACATTTTCCAATTCAACACATAATCATCAATGATCAAATTAGACCGTTGGCTTTGTTTTCGTTTCAAAAGACTATCAGCTATACTATATATGCTAATGTCCCTGTTAGGTTTATGAATTATCAGACAATGCTCGTAATGTGATAAAATTGCTAAATTAACTGTGATATAATTTTAAAACAAAAAAGGCATAGCCAATAATAAATATCTTATTATCCAAAAACAAATGATGCATAAAATAATAATTTAAACAACATGGGGCAGTAATTAATTTTCAGCTGTTTTAGTTCAAGGTTAACAATTTTGTTAAAAGTTTGACTTTTTTTTACTCCCTAACAACAAGATGAAGATCGTTTAAAGTTAATATGTATGTGGGCACATAGCGATAAAACTAATAACTGATTTGTTTTTAATAATCTGGATTTTATGTACAACTTTTTTCAGGTCCCGCTCACCCAGGCGTTCCCGTACTCCTCGCAGCTTCTCCCGTGATCGAAGAAGTCGTTCTGATTCTCGCGATCGGCATTAAAATTAAATTTTCAATTCAATTAAAAACCCCACAAAAACAAAAAACACTACAAAAACAAAGAGGAAAAATCCCACACATAACAATTATAATAAGTCCGACAAAAAATTTCTAAACTGCATTTGACAAAACATTAAACAAAAAAAAAATTCTTAAATTTAGTTTTGTACATAACCGTTTGATACCCAGAAGCATGAAAAGTATTTGGCATGGATCAAAAAACAATAATTTTGAACTGAACTAAGTGAATATTTTTTTTTGCTATGTAATAATTATTTTATGTAATAAATAATTTTAGTGTCACAGTTTCTTGTACAAACATCCTCAGTTGATTATTGAAAAAAGCTAGGAAACATCCCAAAAGCAAATTAATTCCAAATTAGATTCCAGTAAAATGGTGCGATTGTCGCACACTTTTATTATGTGTGTATGAGAGACTTAATGTGCAACTGTACAATATGCTTAGAAGTAGTATACTTGATTAATCGTTTAAACAGGCGCACAATTGTAATAATATGGATGTATACTAAAAAAGGTACACTTTAAACTTAGTAGAAGACGCAACACAAATTCGTTGCACATTTCGCACTGGATTTATATCTTACGTCTAGTCATCATTTATTTCCCCTCTTTCTAAAGAGGGCATTGTGGCCTTAAGACCACATTGGTAAATGGCATTTATCCTAACGCATGCGGTATGTATTTGATTCCTGAATTTCCGATAATTCACCCTTGAAATTGATGTCGATGACAAAGTCCAAGTCGCGATTGTTGCGCTCGTTGGGCTTCATTTGAAACGTTCCATTGATCTCCTCGTTTTTCTTGGCAGTCATGTGATCATCCAAGTAAAAAACTGTCTGTTTCCAATGTGTATATGTGGAATCCGGCGAAGTGCTGAATCCAAGCCGTTTGTGGCACTTGGTAAACTCAATATTGAAGTATGTAACCAAAGCTTGGACAAAATCATTACGCTTGATTGTAAGATTGAATTTCGATGAGAAGTTCAAATCTGCCTTCTGCACTGTATACAGATCGACTTCCTTAACCATACAGGCCGTGGACACCACTTGCTTTGGGTCCACAACATCAACGAGTGGCTCAGTAACAGCCACCTTACGTATGCAGCTCATGTCGAAACCATAAACATCATCCCACCAGTTGATCTTCTCATCCTTATACTGACGATCCTCGATGGCTGTTATATAAAGTGTGCCTCTATCGGGGAACATCATGCCATTGGGTTTGAGCCACTTATCACGAGCATACAACACCGTATCCAGCATTGATTCGTAGAACAGACAGTACCTACAGTCGAAATAATAAATAACTAATTGAAGATTACAAGGATAGATCGGTACATACCCCATCCATTCCGATATAATAATGTCAACCTTTTCAATTCCATTTGGCAGTTCAATTTCTTCGATCTTTCCTTTCACCACTGTGATAATATCTTGCAAATTGTTGTCAATAATCACTTGGCGTGCGAATTCTATGATATTCGAGCAATCCACAGCAATTACTTTGGCGGCACCGGCCTTGGCAGCAAACATTGAGAGTATGCCGGTTCCGCATCCAACATCTAATACCGTCTACAAATAATTAACGTAATCAATACTAAGCTAATCTAAATTTACATGTGATTCATGTGGTTATGACGCTCATGTATGAAAGACACGTTTAGTTCGCGTTTTTCTTGACTGATGAAAAATATTTATTTAAAATAAAAAACGTGGCACCACCGAGAGTCATTGTCACAGTATGTGTTTGTGTGTGAGCACTTACCTTTCCTTGGAAAAGATGCTTATTGTGATACATCGCGTTGCGGTATGTGACAGTCCGCACCTCATCTTTGAGCATTTCTTCGTGGATGCCGAAATGTGCATATGAATCAAAGTAATAGTCCCTCGATGTCATATCTTCGGCATTTGCGCCCGCTTCTCCAGGAGCAGGCGAATCCGTGCTGCCGCCAGTTGCACTGGTATTGGCGAGCTTCTTTATCACATTGTTCGTGTTTGGTGTGAGGCCGGTCGCGGGCGCGCCATCGAGCTCAACACTTGACTCCATTGCGATATCTGTAGAAGACTACAAGTCGGATGGGTTAGCTACAGTACGCTGACTAAGATCAATAAACATACCATGTTACTTATGTTGTACTTGACTGAAGCAGTGATAATGCAATAAAATTAGCAATGTGTAAAATTCCGGTCTGCTTCCCTCCCAAACACACGCGAAAAAGTGTTACCCATCATTTCTCAAATAGGCATGCTCAAATCATATCGCTGTGATATCGATAAGTGGAAACTTTCGATAGCTCAGTAAAATAATAATAATGGTACTCCTTTTTTAAAAAGCGTAACTTAATTTCTCCAATTGTTCGTTATATTCTTAGAATATTTTGCTGGGCAATAACATAGTGTTTGTTTATTTTGCATGTCGTCGTTTTAATTTGAATTTGCAATACATCATGACGCGAAATTCTTTTGTTGTAGCTTCCCAAATCGGTTCAGGGAATCCCGCTAACATACTTGCACACTGTTATCGACTGTACAGGGCGGCACGATATTGATAAATCATCGATGCTCACACATTTTGGCGGCAAATCCTTAGTTAGATTGCAGCTCCGCATAGTTTTGGAGGATTGATAAAAACACGGTGTCAATTGCAGTTAGTTGTTCAGCTTAGTTGCATAAATTTTATTTACAATGGAGGGATTCGACGATGCCGGTGTATTTTTCTCTGATAACTTTGGTGGCGATCAAAATGCTGAAGGAACCCAAATAAATTTACAAGCCGTGAAGAAGAAGTACAAGAAATTCATTCGTACCTTTAATGAGGACAACTTCTTCTACAAATATAGGTAATTGTTGTAACCCAAAGAGTAGTTAACTTGACCTACTAACGAGTTTATTGCCCATGCAGGGACAATCTGAAGCGCAACTATCTCAATGGACGCTACTTCCTCGAGATCGAAATGGAGGACGTCATGGGTTACGATGAGACGCTGGCGGACAAGCTGAACAAGCAGCCCACGGAGCACTTACAAATCTTTGAAGAGGCTGCACGAGAGGTGGCTGATGAAATTACGGCACCGCGTCCCGAGCACGAGGAGCACATGCAAGATATCCAGATTCTGTTGACTTCCAGTGCAAATCCAACAAATATTCGTGAACTGAAATCTGATAGTGTTTCGCGTTTGGTGAAAATTGCTGGAATAATTGTAGCAGCGTCGGGTATTCAGGCCAAAGCAACGCGTATGTCGATCATGTGCCGTTCGTGCAGCACTGTAATCCCAAATCTTAAAGTGAATCCAGGCTTGGAAGGATACTCGTTGCCACGCAAGTGCACTACGGAGCAAGCTGGCAGACCAAAATGTCCACTGGATCCCTTTTTCATAATGCCAGACAAATGCAAGTGCGTTGATTTCCAAACTCTTAAGCTGCAAGAGCTGCCGGACTTTGTGCCCCAGGGTGAGATCCCACGACATCTGCAGTTATTCTGCGATCGTTCGATATGCGAACGGGTTGTGCCCGGTAACCGTGTGCTCATCCAGGGCATATACTCGATCCGCAAGGTGGGCAAGCCAACACGTCAGGATGGTCGCGAGAAGGCTGTACTTGGCGTGCGTGCTCCATACATGCGTGTAGTGGGCATTACGGTGGACGCAGAGGGCGCTGGAGCCATTTCTCGCTATAGCAACATTACCACCGACGAGGAAGAGTCTTTCAGGCGTATGGCAGCATCCTCCGACATCTACGAGCGCCTCTCAAAATCCTTGGCTCCCAGCATTTTTGGGTCCACCGACATCAAGAAAGCCATTACTGCCATGCTCTTTGGGGGCTCAAGGAAGCGCCTTCCCGATGGTCTCTGTCGTCGTGGCGACATCAACGTGCTGCTGCTGGGTGATCCAGGTACAGCTAAGTCGCAGCTGCTCAAGTTCGTGGAGAAGGTATCTCCCATTGGCGTCTACACATCCGGCAAAGGCTCCAGTGCAGCTGGTCTGACGGCCTCTGTTATGAAAGATCCCCACACGGTAAGTTAATATGGTTAACTAATTATCAACCCCAATACAATATGCAATCTTTTCTCAGCGCAACTTTGTTATGGAAGGAGGAGCCATGGTTCTGGCCGATGGTGGCGTTGTTTGTATTGATGAGTTCGACAAGATGCGGGAGGACGATCGTGTCGCGATTCATGAGGCCATGGAGCAGCAGACCATATCCATAGCCAAGGCTGGCATTACAACTACCTTGAACTCACGCTGCTCTGTTCTGGCTGCAGCCAATTCCATATTCGGACGCTGGGACGACACCAAGGGCGAGGAGAACATTGACTTTATGCCAACAATTCTATCTCGATTCGACATGATCTTCATTGTCAAGGACGTGCACGACGAGACACGGGACATCACCTTGGCCAAGCACATTATAAACGTTCACTTGAGCTCCAACAAGTCGGCTCCATCAGAGCCAGCCGAGGGTGAAATCTCTCTGTCTACCTTTAAGAAGTATATACACTATTGTCGCACCCATTGTGGACCACGTTTGGGTGAAGCTGCCGGTGAAAAGCTCAAGAGTCGCTATGTGCTGATGCGGAGTGGTGCTGGGCAGCAGGAGAAGTCGGCGGACAAACGTCATGCCATTCCCATAACAGTGCGTCAACTGGAGGCAGTAATTCGCATATCCGAGTCATTGGCCAAAATGCGTTTGCTGCCGTTCGCCAGTGATGAGCACGTCAACGAGGCGCTTCGATTGTTCCAAGTGTCTACCCTGGATGCGGCCACAACGGGTAGCTTGGCTGGTGCCGAAGGCTTTACCACCGAGGAGGATCAAGAAACATTGAATCGCATAGAGAAGCAGCTGAAGCGACGTTTTGCGATCGGATCACAGGTTTCCGAACAAAATATTCTACAGGTAATAATTGCTTTAATTTTAATATATAACAAAATGATTAATATTTTATATTTTTAAACCAGGACTTCCTGCGTCAGAAGTATGAGGAGCGCACTGTCATGAAGGTCATTCATACCATGATACGACGTGGTGAGTTTCAGCACAGAATGCAACGTAAAATGCTTTATCGCATTTGCTAAAAGCGCATTACCATCCACATATTTATTACTATAAACACCACTTTTCATGTCTTTATCCATTTCCATTATCGCGTATGTTTCTCAATAAATTTAGAAAACGAATAATATTTGACGCTGTCTAGTGAAAGTGTTTTAAAATCCTCTGAAATCGAATCAACTCAGCTGAATTACAGCCATATGGAAAAAATCTTTTGCTTCAGGATCCATTTTTCGTTTACGTTTGCCGGCCATTGTGACGCAAATTTGTTAGTTGCTGAAGCCAAAACAAATACATACGTCTTCTGTATCTTGTAGATACATTCTGTGTACTAGATACATGTGCATTTGTCGAGACAACAATTTATTAATTTAAACACAAGTCATACGGAATGCTGAATGTTTATAAGTGTAAATGTGTGATGTATGTGTGTGTTGACTTCATGAGTTCACTCATCTTAAAAGGCTATTAACGCCTATAAATTCATCTTGACCGCAGATATCGGTTCGTTAACGTAACCATTGCATAGTCATCAAGCGACCAATAATGAAAACAAATAAATAACTATATATGTACATTTATTTTGATATGTAGGAATGTATCTACGTACATGTTTATTCACGTCTGTTATTTTGAATGCTGACGTTTAAATACCCTAGCCGAGTGATTAAATTGTTCAATTAATAAAAAGATATTAAAAATTAAATTTTTATTGCTCGAAGGTTAAATACAATAAAGTTTACCCTGTATTTCAGTAAAATAGGGTATATACAACTAACTTCTAGTACAAAGTACAATATCGTTTAGTAACTGAATTTAGTTGAAAACTTTACGATTCGTTCATTTTAGTTCAGTTTCAGTTTTAAGTTTGTACACAAACCATTCTCACTAGATTCGTTTACTTTAGCTCATGCTGCTTCGATGAGATTATTTTTCTCCAACTCTATTCGTTCAGTTCGATTTAGTACCAGTCCTTTTTGATCAGCTCATAATCGTCAAAAATTATAGCTGCCATCGTTAAATTTGTACACTTCGTTCAGTTCCTAAAACCGCTCGTTCAATTTATCTACTTTTCTGTGTGTTAAGTTTGTTTTAGTTTTATTACGTCTGATTTCGGCCAAACAATGTCATACAGAGTATTTTGCAGACAGTCAGTCCCCACAACAGCACTTTAACTTGTTTTCTAAGCTAACACAGAATTTGGTAAGCACTAAGTTAGCCAAGAACTCAAGATCGCAGTGTGATGGACAGTGTAAAGTGTGGAATTTTCTGTGGAGTTTTCTCAACAGAATTTGTTATGAAATGCTATTTAAAGAATGGATTGTTATTGTTTGAGTTAGTGAGTGACTACAAGCGTACGTATGTGTGTGCGTGTGTGTGTGTAACTCAAACATAAACATAAACGTTGGGAATAAATAAATATGAAATGGGTAGGAGATTAATTGGGAAAGTATGCTCCGATTTAGTACGTAAAGCATTTGAGATAGTGTTGTTGTTATTGCTTTTTGTGTGTTATTTTCAATTAAAAATCATTAACGTCATGAACATCCGCGACTATTTTCAATTTTCAATTTTCAATTTTCAAAGAGAACAAAACACACAGAAATCTAGATGCTCTGGACGTCGATTTGAATACGTAAACTCACAGATACAATTAAGCACACACACCCACAGATACCCACAGATACCTACATGTGTGTGTATACAATGTATACAAATATAAAAGATGCAGACACACAGCGGAGGGGCGCTGAGCGGAATGTATCTACACATACGTGTCGTATGTGAGAGCATAAGTGATGCTGATGAAGGGGAAAGCGGGAAATAAGGGGATGGGGACGAGACTTTTGTTTTCTGAATGGAAAAATTAAATGAAAATTTTCAGCGCAGAGCAGCCAATTCCGTTAAATATACGTCAGTACGATTTAAGGTCTCGCAAGCATCAGTTCAGCTGCCCAGAGACTAAAAGATACATTTCAACGTTGTTCGAGATACACAGTATCTATAGCCATTGTAATTGAGTTGTGGTACGGCGATCAGTGATACGTGCACAGTGCTCCCCAGCTGTGAGATCATGTACATATACCCGAGTTCACCAGATTCAGCTTCATCCTTGCAGTCCGAAGAAAGTGCAGCCGTCAAGATCCAAGCGGGATTTCGTGGCTATCGTGTGCGCAAACAGCTATACTCTTTGTCCAAGACAGCAAGCAGTGCTCGCAACGCTTCCAAACGCCACTCGACGCATCCACGCACGAGTCACCGACGTCAGCAACAGACGCACACACTCACACTCACACACGCACACCCACACACACACGCATTAGCGACGATGGAGGAGAGACCAAAGCACCCAAATAGATCTGTTGATGGAGAGCAGGTTCCTGGCACGGCCACTGCGGATATGGCGTCAATGGAAGATCGTTGTGCCACCAAGATCCAAGCTGGATTCCGTGGATTTCTCGTGCGAAAGAAACAGAAAATCGCTACGGATGCGGCTGTTAAAATACAGTCCAGTTTCCGGGGATTTAAGGCACGCAAAGAATGCGAGAAATTGAAACATCCGTAATTTAAATATCATATCTTTATAATGTTAATCACTTGACATACATACATACGTACATTCTAACGGCAAATACATACATATACATATACACTTTGTACATAGCTAGCTGTAGTTAATAGATCACCAGAGAAACTAAATAAATACACACAAAGATACTTGTACGTACGTTTGTTAAGTAATACTACGGTCAGATACATTCGAATTAAATGTTGAATAACAATCCTATGTCAGTTAGAGCTGGGTACCTCCAAGTCGTGCAGTGCCAACTGTAGTCACTTAGGCAGATTAAAATCGTGCAATTTACTTCTCTATTAGTCACATTTTAAATCATTACGTTTGTGTTTTGGTGATCTAACCATTTTCTTCTAAAAGCCGTCTGAACATTTTATATTTGTATGTCAGTATATACATATAATATTTGTGGTATACATATATATACATATATGTGGGTATGGGTACAATTATATCTATGGGAACATGTGTAAGTACATTTGTTTGTACATATGCGTTTAGAAGTGCTTTGGGCATTTATATTTTTATCTCAAATGCATTTGAATATTACGATGTACATTTTTAAAAATATGAAAACTGTTTCTGGCTTTTGTGGGTCTATTCTGTATTCTTTTTAAGACTAATTGGGAGACCATCCCGAATTTCTTTTTAAATTTCTGTCAATACTTAAATTTAAAACCATATATAATAGAAGTATTGACGGATATGGTAAACTGAGGAACAAAGTGCTGACAGACGACCTACTTTTTATTTGAAATACGACATTTGAGTGTACTAAAAAATTATCTAAAAATGTATTAATAAATTTTGGCAAACATTTTTCATAAAAAGGTTTTAAAGCGATTTATTATTAAGAATTTCTTGCAAATAAATATGAAAAAAGATTGGGAACTGCTGTTTAAATGCTTTTGAGCCACAAAGTAAGCAACAATATCAGAATTTCAGGAGTGATTTGCACATTATTAAATACTTTCCCCTTCAGCTTTTGTAGTGCCTAAAAGTAGGCAACGACAGTTGGGCAATGCCATCAGATACTTTTGTATTCTAATTGGATGTTTGTATGGCGAACGGTATGTATTGATAACACTGGATATTTATACAGTTGAGAGCGTAAGCATATTTGCATAAGCTTAAGCTAAAAATAATATCTGTTCATAAAAAGTTACATTAATAACAATTCCAATAAAGAAATAAACCCTAGGAGAATCTCAGGAAGCCATAATAAAATCGTAAACACAAAATCTTTTGTTGTCTGTCGAGCTGTGCTGATAAGAGTCTGTTCAATGTATGCACATATATTATTGTAGCCTGTCTAGAAATTTCAACTACCTTTTTTTCACAATTTAATTACGCAATTGATTTGCACGTTTCTCTTTTGAATAATAACAAAGTAAATATTACAGCATATTAGAAGAGATGGAGAAGACACGAGGCAACGCGCCATTGCCCTAGTTAAGGAGTGTTCTATTTGGTGCGACCGCAATTTATCGCTAACTACGTCATCACCCACATGCGAGCCCCTCAGTCTCACGATTGCAAAATGTGCAAAGGTCGCTCTCGGAGCGAACAACTTGATACAGAGCAGAGTATACACTCACGTGCTGAAATAATATGATGAAATTGATTATAATTTGAACAAGAGTGCAGGCAAGGAAATGCTCTACTAATTCAATAAAAGTTTTAGAAATCAAAATGACTTATTAAGGAATTGGATTGAGTTGAAGGTGCTCATCACTAACGCTTAATTGTAATTGCCTAAAGAGCAGCTGTTTGCACTCTTCAGTTGAGCGCTCTCTCTGAGAGCGACATAAGCCTGTCAACAATGCCAACAGCTGCGGCCGCTCTCAACGCTGGCGTCGACGTCGCGTATTTTGGGAGCAACAATTCATTTTCAAATGAGCCGCGGACTGAGACGGAACGAGACGGGACGACACGCGACGCAACGCAACGAAGCCACCTTCGTTTTTGGTTAGAGCTGATGCACGCAGTTGATAAACGCAAGATTCCAGTTGGACTTTTGCAATTAAACCTATACTAATACTACAGTGCGTGTAGTTGGAGTGCCTTAAATAACCTATTTAATATGGAACGAATTCTAAGAGGAATTATGCGTTATCGCAACACGACGCGTGAACAAATGGTCAAAGAGTTTCAAAAAGTTCGCGACAATCCAGAGGTGAGTAACAAAAAGTAATTAATTCTTGATTTGATATTCAGTTGACCTATACCGTTGGAGTGCACATACAGTATATTTGGTTGTATGAATGTATGTATGTGTGTGTGTTGTTTAGCAAATCATTGAAGCATGCCGTTTGGTATGTAGTACTCGATTCAATGTTTTTGTTGTCAGTGTAGGTCATTATCACACTTTTTTATGTCTGTCTGAACTCAGATGCTTCGAGCAACATACTCTTTCTCTCTCTTGCTCCCATGAATGTGTCATAAAGACATTTGAAAAGCTCATGAGAGAGCCACAGTCATGGTACTCTTTGTATTTGCGCTCTCTTGCTCTTGCTCTCTCTCAGTCTGTTGTCGCATTTTGGTAAACAAACAACAAACAACAAAGGCTAACCGGTTAAGTTTACTTAAAATTTTTAATTTTATTTTTGGAATTTATAACTACATACACAGTCTAATTGACGACTTTTACTTTTTCGCTGTTGATTTCTAATTAATAAATTAATTTAGCTTTGCTTAATATATTTGAAGGTTCTTTAAAAAAAAAGATATACTATAAAATTTTTATCAAGTAACACCTGTTCGAATTTTGAATATTTTATTATAATACTACTTATTTTGAAGAGTATCTACTATCAGTCTATAACATAGTTTTGTCTGCTGTCAATATTAGACGCATATGTTGCCTTTTGGAACGACCCTGAACTAATATCTTATCCCGGCAAGCACTTTGGCTCTCTGCCCAAAACTTATATTAAATGTATACATATTCCTATTCCTATAACAATAACTATAACTACAACTATAGCTATGCTTAATCAGAAGCACACTTTATATCTGTACTAATGTTCACCTTTCCCTTATCAGCCAAAGGCCGTGTTTTTCACCTGCATGGACAGTCGCATGATACCCACGAGATATACGGACACGCACGTCGGTGACATGTTTGTGGGTGGGTAGACAGACGCATACTAACTATAATGAAACTAATCAAACACCTGTGCTTATTCCCAATGTCTAGTGCGTAACGCGGGAAATCTGATACCACATGCCCAGCACTTTCAGGACGAGTACTTTAGCTGCGAACCGGCTGCCCTGGAACTGGGCTGTGTGGTAAATGATATCAGACACATTATTGTTTGTGGCCACAGCGATTGCAAGGCGATGAATCTTCTTTATCAGTTGCGTGATCCCGACTTTGCATCTAAGGTGAGCTTCTCCCAGTCCATGAGACACACAACATACTAACTTGAATGAATTTCAGTTGAATCGGCGGCTGTCACCGCTTAGATCCTGGCTGTGCACGCATGCCAACACCAGTTTGGATAAGTTCCAGGAGTGGCGGGAGGCAGGCATGAAGGATCCACTAATTTTTTCTTCGGAAACACCACTGCGTCGCTTTGTGGCCTACATTGATCAGGATCATCGGTTTGCCTTGGAGGATAAGCTGTCCCAGATAAACACACTGCAGCAAATGTCAAACATTGCTTCGTATGGTTTCCTCAAGTCACGCCTCGAATCACACGACCTGCACATACACGCCCTGTGGTTCGACATTTACACGGGAGACATATACTACTTTAGTCGGGGAGCAAAGCGATTTGTTGCCGTGGACGAGTCTAGCGTGGACCAGTTGTCTGCTGAGGTGAGGCGCTTCTACTCCTAGTGCTGTGCGTGTCTCCTGGCTTCGATTCTCCTAAAGCAGTGCCTTGGATTTGGATTTATGTGTCTGTGATAATGTTCAACAAACATTTGGGTCTTATAAATAGTTGTTATTCATCTTTCCTCGTATCAGATGTGGCATTTACTATAGTTAAATATGATTAATTGTTAGATATTTTGTATTAAGATATATATATATTTGTTTTTACATGTGTTTAAAATGTGGGTGTGTGTTTTGATTTTGTATACAAACTTAAGGGTTACAATTTTAGATTTTAAAGCTTATAAATGTAGGAAAAATCAACGCTCATACTTGTACGATGCACATGAAGATGATGTTGGCTTTCTAATAATATGGGAAGCAATACGATTTTAAAGGCGCACGGGGCGCTTCGATGTGGTGCAACAACAAATCGTGTGTCTCTCGTACCAGAAAACAAAGATTAACAAAAATAGATAGTGACATTCACAGCCCATCAGCGGTACCGAATGTTTTGATGGTTAATGGCAATGTTATTTGGATTCTCTAACTCCTCAAAGTACTTGCGTGCATTGCGTATATTAACCAAGGTCGCTTCCGAGGGCAGTGTGGGATCCGACATGACCACCATGACATATGTGTTGCTAGTAAAGGTGTCTATGAATGCAGCAAACGCACTATTGCGCACTTCCATCGATTGGAACTTGGCTCCCAGCTTTGAGCAGCTCAGTTTGAATTGTTTAATGATGTTTGACACCTTCTCGAATCGATGCGAGTCACGATTTTGCTTGCTCTGGCAGTGCGAGATGACCAGAAACGTTGCTTTCTCAAACAGTAGGACTTCATCAGCTTCAATTACGTTGGCAAAGTGACTCAATGAGTTCTCAAGTGCTGCAACATTCGGTATCAGCATGGTGACAATAGAAGACCAGGCTCTATAAACAGGCAAAGTTCGATTAATTGTCTATTAAGAAAGTCAAAATCAAATACTCACTTGTAGAGGGTTTCATCCCAGATGCTGGTGCGGAAGCAGGTTACATTGCCCGGTCTTGACAGGCGTATAAGATCCTCTGCACGCCCCTTGAACAAACTCTCACGCTGCTCTTCCGCTACTAAATCCATTTTGTGGACCAGGCAGAAGATCTTTGCATCTGGTGAATTCTGCAGCAATGCCTCGAGGCAACTTTGATAATAGTGCACATCCCGTTCCATCTCCTGGCTCTCCACATCAAACACATAGATGAGCACCTCAACATTGCGAAAGATGTTGTCACGCTGCTGGCCAAAGTACTGTTTCATGAAGCCCTCTTGACCGCCGCAGTCCCATAGATTGAGTACCAGATTGCCCAGAAAGCGGACGTGTGAGTGTTCCACATCAACTGCAATTAAGTTGGGATTATTTCAAGTGCATCTAGCTATAGCCACTCTGTACTAACTTGTTGCACCCAGGCGTGTCGTATCACGGGCTATATAGTTAGCAAATATTATAGATCGCATACTCGTCTTTCCGGAGCCGCTCTTGCCCATTAGCAGTACCTGATATAATCAGAATAAGTGGAAATGTTATTCGTAAGTGCCCAATGATCACTTTGAGTCAGTTCATACTTTTTTCTTCATTTTGCTGCAGTTTCGACTTTGTTTTTGTTAATAAAAAAGGCTGGGTTTAATCGGAATGAAATTATAAGGTAAATCTGGGTAATCGGGCGATAAGCTACCGATAGAATGTGGTGGTTGGTCGATGTTTTCTTGGTGCAGCATTGGGTTTGCTAACAATTGCACAACACTAAATGCATACAAACAGGAGCTGCTGGCCATGCAACTCAAAAGATGCGCTTAATTTAAATGAGCGTGCAAAATTAATCAATTGTGACTTGATTGCATTAAGTTCAGTGCAACAATTCGTATTACGAACAGTCTCTAGGTAATTCTAGGCTAGTTAACATGAATAAATTGTGCATCGTTCTACTATTGCTCCACTGCTTGCAATGCACTGGAAAATACTGCGCCCATACGAGAAAAGTAAGCATAATTAAATATTATAAGAGATTTAATAACGATAGAATTTCCAAACAGCCTTTGAAAATGATTGTGTTGTATGAAACCCTCTGTGCGGACAGCCAAATATTCTTTAAAAGCTTTTGGCCAGTATATCAGAAGTATCATTCCTGCATTGACTTGACTTTGGTTCCCCATGGGAAGTCCAGTGTAAGCAAATTAATTAGTATTATGCTATTGTATTATAAAATTGTTATCAACAGCGCGTTAAACATGGTTTTAAGTGCCAACACGGTCATCAGGAGTGCTGGGGAAATAGAATGCACAATTGTGCTCTGCATTCCCATATAAATCAATTACAACAAATGAAATTTGTTGCTTGCGAAATGGCAAACTTTAAGCTTGTGAGAAATAAAAACTTAAAGTGTGCAAGATCTTTAAACATAAAAAAAATGTGCAAGATTGCTTAAGATTAAATACGGCTAAGAAATATCAGACCGAAGCGGCAAAAATAACTGATCAATATGGTTTCAGCGAAATTCCTGCTATTATATTCGATGGGGTAAAAAAAACAGCTTATTTTATGCACTAATTGAACTTGATTAATTTATTAGGTGTTCAACGAGTCCCTGCAGCGATCAACTAGAGCAAATGTGCATCAGACTTTGTGCAACATTTTGATGGCTACCAAACATATATCACCTGGCAATTGCTGAATCTTAAAAACAACAATTGAATTGCCATTTTAATATATTTTATTAACATAAAACAGTTGTATAATAAACGTGTAGAACCAAGTTTCTAACTCATCAACTAGTGTTGTAATTTGTGTTTTGAAACAAGTCGCTGTTATCGATAACTTTCAGTTAGTTATCGTTTTGTAACCGAAACTTGCTGTAAGTTGAAAAAAACCCACGGCGTTTTTAATTCTTATCTATGCAAGTAAGCTCTGTGAGTGAGAGAGGGTGTGAGAGAAAAAGAGGGCAAGGGAACGAGTGAATAGCGTGAGAAAAGCGTTAAAAGTAAAAAAACTTGTCCCGTGTTCATTGTGTTGTAACAATTAACACAATGTTCTGAATCTGTGCAAGGGGATTTGAGAAAATAAAACACTAAAAAACTAGCAGTTGACACAAAGAGAAGGCAAAATTTAAAAACCGGCTTACAAGAGCATATGTGTGCATGTATGCATATGAGGTGTGTGTGCGTGTGAACAAATGTGAGCAGGCTTTTGGTCTGCTCTTGTCCAAATAAAGCCCCGAAATGTGACAAAACGTTCAGTTGTCGAACTAAAACTGAATTGAACGGTCGCATAATCTTGGACTTGGCAGACAGACGGACAGAAAGTCAGTCAGACAGTTAGTTTCGTTCTTAAGGTTCAAGAGAGTGAATTGAAGGTCGTCTTCAATCGATTCGGTTCAAGTTT
The DNA here is from genome assembly GCA_035046005.1 of Drosophila acutilabella. NCBI lineage: Eukaryota > Metazoa > Arthropoda > Insecta > Diptera > Drosophilidae > Drosophila > Drosophila acutilabella. The sequence continues at coordinate 436,964 of JAWNOK010000061.1, forward strand.
ATTGGAAATTAAATTCTGCAAGTGCTGAGCTAAGTGCTGAGTTAGCAATAATGTTTAAGTTTACCATTGCCCTGTGCATTTTATCGGTGTTCCAGTGCAGCCTGGCTCTGAAAACTCTGCGTGATAAGCGACAGACTGAAAAGGTGTGTGGAAAAGACATTAATCATAATTACGGTATTTAAGAATTACACAAGTGATATATCTTTCTTCTGATCTTTAGCTGCATATAACTCTGCTTTATGAGTCACTTTGTCCAGACAGCAGGAATTTTATGCGACAGTTGGGTCCTGTGCACGAGGAACTGGGGGATTACATTGATATACTCCTTGTGCCATTTGGCAAATCGGCGGTAAGTTATCAGCTATAGTTTAAAATGACTGAGTTGAGCTGCTCGACTGTTATAAGCCCAGTTTCTCTATCGAAATAACTGAGCTTAAGCAAAAGCTTATTAAATTTAGTTTATTCCCTCAAATTCTGTTAAATTTAAATTAAGATCAATTTCCGTGAATGAAGACTTTCAATCAGAATTTGTCAGACATGTATGAATTTAAATTTGAGTACAAACACTTTTATTTTTATCTCTAAGTCTAAATTAATTTTTTAAATTGTTTGTGCTCCGCAAACAAATGTGATAAATTTTTTAGCAAATATCCTCAAATTAGCACAATATTTTTAATCAAATTTTCAAGGCCGTTACAATTAAACTTCTATTTTGTAGGCGAAGGGGCGGTTCAAAATTCTAAACTAAACTTGTCCCCAATTCTGTAGCTCGACTCCATGCAAACTGTCTATAAGCTCTTAGTTTGTCTTTTAAGCTGGTTTAAAAAATGTTTGTATCTTTACAGTCAGAGGACAATGGAGCACGGTTCCACTGCCAGCATGGACCCAACGAATGTGAAGGTAATCGGCTGCAGAGCTGTGTAATTAGCAGCACTCAAAATCAAGCAACACAGGTGAAATTCGTTGTTTGCCAAATGTTTGCCTTGGATTATGCAAATGCTGAGCAGGTGCGAGTTGGTGAAAGCTAGAATTTATTTAATCAGTTAACAAATTTCGCAACTTTGCTTATTTTATCTTAAGTGTGCAAGCGAGGTGGGTCTCTTGACAGACGTGGACCACTGCATGAATACGGAGGCGGGAACAAAACTGCAACTTCACGCGGAGGCCATCACAAATCGTTATCGTCCTAGCTTTGTGCCCACGATTGTTTACAATCATGTAAGTTTAAGTCTAAATTTAATAAACAAGCGCATTTCGTTAACTGGTTTCACCTTGGATTACGCATTCGACCCATATAACAGGTATTCAACCAGCAGCTGCAGGACAAGTCTCTGCGCAATTTCCGGGCAACCGTTTGCTATTTACTGCGCCAACAGCTCTCCCAGACCCCCACAGTGTGCCAATAAATCTCAAAAGTGTACAAATTGTATTATTGTCTACTAGGAGAATCGGCTTCAGACGAAACTCTTTGGGTTTGCTCACGTTCAAATCGCTTGTGAAAACGATAAACAAAATAAATTACTGCAAAAAACTAAATAAGTTAAAACTTGAATTATTAGCAGGAATTTACAACTAATTTTTAGACCCATTAGCTAAAAAATTATATCTTTTATGTGTTACAGTTCTGTAATCCCCTTTTTTAATTTTAAATAACAAATTCGTGACTTTTTCGTTGCTTTTGCTGCATATATTTCAATATAATAATAATTTATATAAGTAGATAAGATACAATTCAATGGATTACATATAGTACATACTTTATTTACAGAGCATATCATATAAATTCGCTTCAGGGCAAGTCCAGTTTTTGCCCAGTGGAAAACATACAAATCAAACAATTTATTTTCATTTCGAAAACATCTAAACAAAACAAATATTTATATTGTATACTTGGGTCTATACCGGACTCCACTTTCGACTCACTTCAAAGAAAATTTGAGCGGAAAGTGAAGCCCGATATAGAACGCCTTTATCAATAAAAACTAATTGTGTAAAATGATTTGTGGTAAAATGTAAAATTTACACAATAATATCGTTAGGTTATTTCCTTGCATGATGATGATGATGATGGACCAACAACAGATGATTTACGAATGTCCTAAATAAATGGTGGCTTAAACAATTAAACTAAGACTACGACTAATTTATTTAAATCATTCCAAATTTCTTGCACTTTTCTTGTTTCTCTTTGTGGTTGTTGTTGTTGTTTGCTGACGTGTGCGCAGAAATAACAAAGTGAAAGGGAAACTTCAATAAAATTTAAAGCATACTTTCGGGCGGCGAAATTAATAACGCCTTCTCTCTCCCTCGCTCTCATTTAGACAGCTGTACCCGTGCCCTTTGGCATTGTCCCGCTTAAAGACCGCCGTGGCGCTGGCTTTGGTGGCAACTGCGGTTTCACTGGCGCCACAACATTGCCAGCGATGGCCTGTACCCGCTCCTTCTCCTGGAACTCCACATAGCCGCTCTCATCACTGCACTCGGAGTCATCGTCGGATACGGCGCCGACATCCACTGGTTTTTGACCGGCTTCGGAGACCTCTAAGCCGCTGAGGGAGTCGGCTGGTGAGGATGAGGAATTTAGCTTAAGGGTTATGCTGCTGGAGCTGCTGTAGTTGGTGGCGTCGCTGTTGTGACGCAGCTGCTGTCTGCGTTTCGACTCCTCCAGTCTTTGGTAGATCAGTATCTGTTCGAGCACCTGATGCTGCACGTTGCTATTGCTCTGTGTCTTGTTGTACTCCTCCTGGTTGGCATTGGTGACGGTGCTCGCGGTCTCGCAACCGCTGGAAATGGAGCCCTCATCGCTATCCGGACTCGCGAGACACTGCTGTGTCCCCGTACCCATTCCCGTTCCCGATCCCATCCCACTGCCAGCTTGCGTGGCGGTTCCACTCGCTGTCGTTGAGGTGGACGCATTGGAGGAGATGGAGGACTGGGCCTGATGACGGTACTGCAGACTGGCCTGATCACTATTCCGTTTGCGCATTGAGCTGCGATGCAACATGGTGAGCATGGCTGCCTGCCGAAAATAATGATCGTCAGCATCGTCTAGGTAGTCCTCCTCACCGTCACTACAGACACCACTGCGTCTCAGGTGCACTACATCCTCGCTGTCATAATCGGCCTGTGGATCAGCGCTGGGATCGCTGTTGATCGTGGGCAGCAGACTCAGTGGTTCCTCCTCATCGTCGTGGACGTCTCCTTCCTCGGCTTCCACTGACGCCACATGGAGTTCACTGAGACTACCCAAGCTCTGGCTGCTGTTCTTGTGCAGCTGCATGTCAAAGTAAGAAAGCAGTTCATTGCTCAGCGTCGTATCGAACTTGAGCAGCTTCTCGAACTCATCCGAATCGGAGCCGTCATTGCCGCCTGGTGTGGATGCAGTGCTGCATGCCTGTTCTAACTCCTCCGCCTCGACCTCAAGGGTTGCCTCCACCTGGTGGGAGCAACAACTGATCGCTGCTGGAATCTTGCCGGTGCGACGTATGGAATGACCACGACGACACCTCCGTCTGCCCAAAGTCATGGCCGGATACAGAGAGTCTCGCTGGCAACAGGGCTTCATTTCAGGTTCATTTGTGTCCTCGATCTCATCACCCTCCTCCTCGCCAATGGCCTCCTCGATGGCCATCAGTTTGGGCGCCGACTTGGACCGTTCAAGCGGTGGCCGATAATTGTTACCGCCCACACTAAGCATGATCTTCCGCCTAGGCAAGCTGGGATTGTCGTAGACAGCATTCGCGAGACTGAGACGCGCATTTTGTTTAAGAATTTTCTCTCGCTTAAATTCACGCAATGCGCTCTCCAGATTATCCTGCCGAGAAAAAGGGAAAGGTGAGTGAAATTGGCTAGGTATAGGATTAGGAAGTTTCCACTTACTCTGAGGGTGTCACAAATGTCTTGGGCAATCTTCTCCTTGCTGCAGAGCACGGCATGACAGCGCAGCTCGTGCTTCAGCTTCCTGCCTTCGTGCCTGTAGATCCAGCAGAAGACCCGAGGATAATTCTTCGGAGCACAGCAATACGTGATCCGATTCGACCAGTACTCGGTGAGTCCATGCTGTCTTGTGGTCGCCTTCAGACCCGAAGCGCACACCTTAACCCGCATTATGACATCCGGTTTGGTGTGCTGCGTGTAGTTCCTCCAGAGCGTGTTCAGCTGCTTCTCCACACAGCCCTCGCCTGCTAAGAAGATGGATTGGGATAAAGTAAACAGTCAAATAGCACGGAAATCTCTGTTAACTCACCCTTGGCCCAACCGGTAAGCACGTTGCCCAGGTAGGACACCTTGTACTCGGGATCTGGTGTGCTAATGTCGACACTGTGTGTGCGCTTCCACCAGAGTTTACCCAATCCTCGTGTGAGCGTACGCATCGCCTTCGCACTCAACTGATCTTCACTGCGTCCTACATGCTCTTGCCGACTGCCATACTGCAGATCCCTCGAATCCGTGGTCAAGGTCATCACATTTGTGATCTGCACCGTTTCATCCCCACCCGCAATATCCCCATCCTCCTTGGACATGCGCTTAAAACGCTCCAGGTACGGACCAGCTCCACGCTGCCGACCATTGAACGTATGGAACTTGCCACTTGCCTCATTCGCCAGTCGTTTCTGTTCCTGCTTCTCGAATTTGCGGGCATTGTAGGTGTTCCCCAGCAATCGGGCGATGCTGCTGCTCTTCACGAACTTGTGTTGCCTTGGCGGTGTGCCAATTGGAACCGCGGGTGTTGGAGGCAGCTGTAGAGCACTCTGTGCGGGCACAAGTGCTCCAGACTGTTCCTGACTTTGTGACTTGTTGTTGCTGGAACTCGATTTCTTGCTGCCAAAATGGAAAAGTGTTCGACGCTCCTTTGATTTCTTTAGACTGTTTGTGTTGCTGTTGTTGTTGGTGACATTTGGTTCATTGTTTGGTGTGACTGTTTGTGTGGTTGTTGGTGTTGTTGTTGCTTTGGCGGTGATTATCGCACCGCTAATGCTACTCAAGTCCTCGTATTCGTTGTTGTTGTTGTGGGAGGTGTTTAAAATAAAGTCAACTTCATCTTGACCCTCCAAAGCATCACGGGAATTCGTCATTCCACTGCAGTTGTTGTTGTTGTTGGCTGCCATCACGAGTATTCTTGTTGTTGTGGTTGTTAGCGCTTAATAGCCGTTAGTTTGTGACATGTTATGGTGCTAAAAATAAAGGAATAATCACAGAAATGTTAGATAAAATCTTTAACTTTATCATAGAAGGATTTACAGATAAGGTAAAGCTTAAGTTGTCCCCAATCCTTAGCAATTTTATATATTGTCAAAAAAATGTGTTTTTAAAATATATATAAATATTTTATCATTTATAAAATTAAGTGTTAGGTTCTTTGTTAAAAGTTCCTTAATATTTAAATTAAAGAAAATTTAAATATGTATAATATATATAAAACTCTTGCCAAACTGGTTAAAAGAAAAACCCAACAATTAAGTTAGTAACTCTACCAGTTTTAGACTTATAATAAAAAATGTAAATCTCTTTTATAAAATTTGAACTTGTTTTGGTGGCAAGAAGTGACTTTAAAGTTAGTTTATATGCATTTTAAAGTTGAGTTAAATTGTTAGTCATACTTCAATTAAAGTTTAAGAGTTTTAATTAGTTTTTGAACTAGAAACTAACGAGTAAATGTTCAATTCAGTATAAAATTCCATTTATATAGTCATATACAGGTACTAATTGGTAAGATATATATAAGATTATGTCTATACCATTTGTACAATATAAAATTCCTGAAACTCGACGTCAAATGCTGTAATTCCACAACGTAGATTGTAGTTTATTCAAAAGTGAAGCCAATTAAATAACAGACTCTGCATAATTAGCACCTCAAGCACCTGTGAAATAATTGTGCTTGTAATTTCTGCTTGGCCCTTAGCCCCCCTTTCGCCCCCTTCGTACCTTTCGCGCCTTTCTCACCTGTGTGCGCTGCTTAATTGTTGTCATATGCAGTAACTGAACGAGTTTCCATGTAACATTCGAGTTATGCTGCAAATATTTGCAAACATTTATGCCATTGTTTTGGCCAAAATATTTCACACGTTTTTCATTCGCATTATTTGGCTAATAATTGCAGTTGAAAAGCGTTTAAAGGCGATTAGTCTGCCAGTATTAAATGTTTAATTACAATGGCTTTATAGCTCTTTTAAATGTTTATGGCTATCATATTTTTTGTTTACCTTTTAATTAAGCGCTTGTAGCAATTATTGTTTAAATTAAAAGTGTTTAATAATAATTGACTAATTTCCATAAATGTTTCCGTTTACGATTATGACTTTTGAGTTATCAAAATCTTTGTTCTAAGCCAAATTTTAAGTTGACAACAACATTTTTTGGGTTTTTTATAAATAATTTACCATCGTCAGCAAATTTTTTTCACGTTTCTTGATTAGCTCATCAAATGGCAACAATTTAGTACCAAAATGATTTTATCATGTGACTAAAATAAATCCTGGAACACTTTTATATCAGCACTCGAGACACTTAATCGCGTGGCTAATCATGTCAAGTTTTTCAAATCTCAACTGCCTTTTTGTTATCTAATCTACAATAATATTAATATTCAATTGTTTTGATCAAGCACTGATTTCTTTTCTTTGCATTTATGATCAATTGGGCGTCACTGGAACTTAAGTCATCAACCAAAATGAAAAAGAAGTTCAAACAACTGTGAAAAAAAGGCTAAACTTTCAGTCAACTAATAGCCAAAATGCATTGACCTTGACATGTTTTGTTGCTGTCGATTAAAGCCTTATGTTAGTTGCTTTCACTTTTGTCATAACTTTATATAGTTATATATTTATCTATATATGTGTAGCAGACTAGCAACTATGCGGGCGTCTAAGCCATTCATAGATCCGATCAAAGCCCAACCCAGTAGTTGTAGTTTTGGAGCTACTGAACCCAGACATAAACCTAAAGACAACCCTCGGGCCATTGACATCGGTTGCTCGAACAGTTTTCACTGCGAAGAAAGAAAAGACGAACAACAAAAAGCAGAAGAGAAGAAGCAGAGAGAAGAGTCAAAGAAAGCGCGCTGAATTGGCATGTAAAGGTAAACAAAAAAGTAAAATAAGTAATTGTTTTGTTTGAGACACGGTCACATTATCATTTATGCCTCTTTTTGTTGTTGTTGTACCCCCTTTTTATTTTGGCTTTGTTGTGGTCTCACCGGCTATTTCCTTTTAGACCATAATTGCAAGACTTTAAGTTATTTATTATTATTTGTTGTGCGTGCCAGCGACAACATTAAATAAACAAAATAGCCAAGTTAAGTAGCAATTTTGTTGTGCGAATTGAATGCGAAATTCAAAGCGCGTCTTGAGGAAGTGTTTGTCAATGAGGTGCGACCAGGAAGTCACCACTAAACAGCTGGAATTTGGGAAAACTGACCTTCAGACAGGGAACAGAGCAGAAAACTTAAAACGAGCTATTCATACACTGCTCTAAATAAGCATAAAAATGTGACTATAAACTAAATTAAAGCTTAAATTTAGTGCCTTTTAAATCTTCAATTCTTATGCAAATTTGTTCTTTTTTGAAGCGTGCCAAAACTGCAACTTTAAGGTCGAAATCTTTGCAACTTCCTTTTTGTGCAGTGTAGATTTATGGGCAATAAACACTGGGGCTTGGCTCACTCCCGTCTTGGTCAAACAATGAGCTGGCTGAAAGAACAGCTGTTCGCTGCTGCTGCTGCTGTTGGCTTTTTGGTCAACAAACAAAGACAAAAGTGATTGATCATCATATCATATAATTTGTGAGCGTTTTTTATTTGAATTTATATTTATCTATTTGACTTGTGGCTCTGAAGTGATACAATGGGACAGCTTTAGCAGTTCATCAACTAACTAACTGCAGGAACAAAGCAAAAGAAAATGAATAAATACAAAAAAACTGTTGAGTCATTTATCAAAATGTATTTTTGTACAAATTTAACAGCTAAATTTTAGCTATGCCAAGCGTCCAAGTGGCCAAGTGCTTCCCAGGCAGCTTAAACAACAACAACAGCAACAACAATGGGCATAACAAGTTGTAGATACATATTTATCTCAAGTCAAGCTCCAGAGCTAAACACTTGAGACACCGCGTTCTCAATTGGCAACAAGTCTTTGCAATTTATTATTTTACTCATAAAAAACAAAAAGTCGAATGCTCAGGTGCAGCCGCAATCTGTGAGCTGCGAAACTGTGTCAACGGCAAATTGAAAAGTTGATTTACAAAAACACAACAACAACAACAACAACAACACCGCCAAGAAAATACACAAACAAAATAAACATTATGTTTACTTTGTTTGGGCCAACTTGAAGTTAACCACAGCACACCGCGTGTGGCTTGAAGCCGAAGTAATGTGTCCAATGTCGGCTTAAATAAATTGTAAATAAAGAATTACAAACTCGGACAAGGCATGTCGAGAGAACTCAGACTTAAACTCAAAACTCCGAGACAGACGGCGATGGAGACGGAGACAGAGCCAAGAATGTCTCCCAAATGAGTTTAAAAATAAAATCAAATATAAAATAAGTGAATAAATTAAATACAGTTTCGCAATACGATTTTCTTAGCTTTATTTTGGACATGTGTGTCACGCGATTCAAATACGAATACAAAAGCGAATACGAATACGAGTACTCATACGAATACGAATACTTAAGGCGAGTGCGAAAACAAAAAGGAAAGGAAGTTTGCCAGTTTTGTACGTGCGAACGCATCGGAATGCATTTAATTGAATGATTGAATAAACACTCTCGAGCATTCAATTCATTCAATCTCAGAGCCAATCCCAATGAGATACAATTGAAGATTCAAAAAATAAGGTTACAAGAAAACTACAATATAAAGGTATGACTGAGCATTTGGCAATGGTTTAAGGTTCAACTCCGTAAAATAATATTTTTAAATGTAATTCATTTAATAAAGTTTTTAATCCATAACCATAATTTAATCAATCTATAAGAATTTAAAAGACTCTGTTAGAAACTGAGCTACATTAATCAAGTTTTATTCGAACTTTATTGATTTATATTTTTAGTTGCGTCTTTTTTAAAATTTTTTAAATAAAAATAGTTAAAGTTTGCATATCAAATAAATATATCTACCCAATCCAAACTATAATATTTTACAAATTCCCCCCAAATACCCCCTTTTTTAATACATTACTCATTTCTTTCATAAGTTATAAAATTTGAATGTGATAATTGGAAGTCACATTCACTTATCTCGCTTAAAACTTATCTCACTGATATAATTTCTTTAGCCCACAAACTTATCTCAGCTGCACGATTCGCACGAACTGTTAAAAGTCAGGTGAGTTACCAGGTAATTAATATAATTAATTTCGAGCAACAATAAAACTGAAATTGTGTTCTTTTTATTAGTATTTTCAGGAGTTAAGCCACGCAATGTGTATAATAGCTCTAAATGTGAGTTTTATCTACAGCCAATTCGCCGCAAATAGCTAGTATAAATATACCCTGTAAGTCAACTCCAAAGGGTCACCAAGGGGTCTCCACAACTAAGCTAAGAACTTGTGGTAACGCTGAGAACTAAACCAAACATTTGTTTTAAGTAAAACTTAACAATATTTGATGATCAATCATTTCGCCTTTTTTTAAGAAGCCTCTTTTAGTCGTGCACTTACAACTACAACAGTTTAACGCATTTTGAACAACTTTATTAAGCGCCTGACGCCCAAAAACACTCAAAAGAATGATGCGAAATTGCGGACAGACAAACACTTACACACACACACACACACACAGGTGTAGTCGTACTTATTTGCGTCAGTGTAAACAGATTTATGTTTACCTTTTTGATGGGGTCTAAAGGGGTCAGTCGAGCGGGTGCCGGTGCCTATATATCGGTATCGGCACCGGAGTTGGCTTTAATGGGCCTCCAGACATGAACCGACATCGAGTTCAGTTTGACTTTATGTTTTTACTTAATTGAGGCAACACAACTAGCAGGTATTTTTTTTTATTTTTATTTTCATACTATTATTTTTTTATTTTTATTTTTTTTTTGCGTTTCTTACTTTGTACTTTTTGATGTCTGCGTAATTTTGCTGCTTATTAAATTTTTTATATATTTTTGCTGTTTTCTGTTGTGCGAGTAAAAACCTTTTTTCTTTTGATTTTTGAAATTGAAATTGGTTTTTTGAAAGTGAACGCCTTGACATGAATTAAGCCTTTAGCCTGGCTTGTTGTTGTTGTTGTTGTTGCTTTTTGTTTTAATTTATTTATATGGTTAACTTTTCGCATATTTCCATACGGAATTTGATTTGGAAGTTGCCGCTTTTATGGCACATCAATTTGGCCAAAAACTTAATTGAAATGCTGAACAGCAGCCACAAGAGTCGTTTATGGACTATATGATATCCTGTACTTGATTTATAGCCATTTGCTTACTCAAGAAAGGTATAACTTTGGGCTGATTTAATTACAGCATTCTTAGCGTGTGTTTACTGTGCACTCAGGTGAGCCGGCACAGCAAATAAATAAAGCTGAAATAATTCCAGGGAATTGTAAATATTTATGCATTTAAATTTGTAATTTAATCAAAGTGGAACAGGAAGAGGACAAACATTCCAATAAACAAAGTAAATAATTAAACAAAGTATAGATAAATGTAATTGTTTAAGTTAAAAGCAAAGAAAGTTTACCTTTTTGCTAATTATTTGATATTTGCAGTAATCTTTCTCTATCTCTTCATCCCTCCCTCTCCTTGAAGTATCTGTATCTCTTCTGTCTGTTGGTTATCTTGTCACTGTCGCTTTTTATCGCTCTCAAAAAAGATTCGCATATAAATTTGGGACTGTCTTATTGTACAAATCATTTCTCAACTACAACAATGGAGCACTTGCAAAGCTTCAGGTTTCTCCAGCTCAACAAAAAATGAAGATAAGCAAAAAACTAGTATGACAAATAGTTTGTCATCGGTCCGAAAGGGTTCGCTCGGGCGAATTTTATTAGCAAAATGAGAAAAAATATATATATGCCAGTAAGGGGGTTAATTGAGCAATAAACAAAATGCAAAAATTCAGACGACTTTGTTGCATTTGCATAACAACAGCAAAAGCAGCAACAACATAAACTAAAAAAAAAACATTAAAAACAGCAGTAACAATAACATTTTCTGTTGCATCAACAACTGCAATTTCAGCATCTTGTCTACAAAGTTATTTACTAATCTTACCATCAATACCTATAAAGTTTTTGGCACCCCATTAAATAAAGTTAATTATATTTTCAAGCTAGCCTCTACTTAAGTTTTTAATTCTATTGTAAAACTGTTGGGCTTTTAATAATATATAACTAAAGTCTATGTATCTTGTATCTTGTAACTTATACCCGATTTTTATCTTGGTTATATTTGTATTTAACTTCTTATTTGCATCTTTTCTTGCTAAACTTTGCTAAGACAATTTAAAAAGTTTATTTTAACTGTTGACTACTTAGACTACTCACTTTATTCTACCTTTATTACAACACTGTGCACACTCGTAACAAAAGCCTAACAGATTGCTCTCATTGATGTGAAAAAAAAAACAGTTTGCAGCTCTGTCAGAGCAAATAAAAGACGTTAACAGACTCGTTAAGCATTCAATTGGCCAACTATGATTGTACGTAACACATAACTTGGCTTGCACATGGACACGTCTATTGCTTGTTTGGTATTCAAATCATGTGGCTGTCCAACGATAAAGGCCATAAATAAAATAAGTCCACAACGACAACGCCACCGAATCGGAAAGCAAAGGCCATTGCTTTTATATATATACATACATATATACCATATATATAAGCCACATTTGAAGCTTTTGTCTAATTATTTAGTGAGCAAATGTTAATTAAATGTTAAAGAAATTAAATGTTGTCTATAAATATCTAATCATTTTTATGAATCGCTGGGTTGTTAATTAAATTAAAAACAAATCACATACAATAAACAAATGAAACTAAGTCGGCTAAAAGTGGATTATAGTTGTGAAGTCGTTTAATTACAGCCGATGTAACGAAAAGGGTTCGAATGTTAATCACCGTTCTAATGGCCAATTGAATAACCAAACTTGTTAGCCAGGAAGAGCAACTAACAACTTGTCTCATTTATTTAAATAGTTTATGGAATATGTAATTAATTGAATATTGAACAACAAATTAGTGGTTAACACGCAATTGAATAATTTAAGAACAAATGTATTCTGTAAATAACAATGAGTATGAGTGGAATTTCACACACCTTTCATATACCTCGTATTTGGTTAAAAAAGAAGCGTTGGAGGTGCGGTTATTACCTCAGACTAAAGCTTATCCACTGATGATATCATTACAGGGTGTTTAAGCAAAGGATTGTCATCAGTATTTATAGATGTTATGCAAATGTTTTAATTGCTTCCCTGTCACTCTCTCTCTCTCTCCCTCCCCTCTCTCTTTCCTTTTCTTTCTCCTGTAAGTTCTAAACTTCTATCTGTTTGAAAGCTTTGATGATCATATTGAATGCAAATTTTGAAATCGATTGAAAAATTGTTTAACAAAATGAATAAAACAAATTTTAGCTTATCAATTTTTTCGTGCTAAAATCTAGTTAGGCAAATATTTATATTTAATTCGAACGTGTTTCGTTTATACTCGCAATTAACGTCTTTTTGCTGAAATTCGTGTGAAAAATTTCCATTCGCACAAAGGAAACTAGAGTAGAATTATCGATAATGATAAAAAAAAACTATCGAAATTGATAGCCAGACAGAGCAGACAGACTGGCAGGCCTACAAAGATCAAGAGTCAAATTCTTGGCCAAGATAAACAGGCGGCAGACAGGCGACCCGCCTAGCCGCCTGGCTGCTTAGTCATAGCCAGCAAATTGGCCAACACACACTTGCACACACACACACATGCGCATGTGAGACGAATTGTCTAAATCTGGAAGTCAGCCAAGCAACGAGCCATTAAGCTTTACGAGCCAAACTTGCAACAGAGCCGAAAAGTATCGGCAACAGCAGCTCTCAACTTCAACTCCTGCAACTCCATCTGCAAGCCCAGCTACAACTTCAACTCCAGCTGTGTTGATATCGCCTTGTCTGTCCACTATTGGCCAGGCCATTAGCCAAGGTTGTTGTTGAGCTGCGGCTACTTGCAATCTCCTGATATTTAGAATCCAGCAAGCAGCCTTAATGCCCTCTTATGGATTGCGCAGACGCCGAAAAATAAAAGACCAGTCGAACCGGCTGCGGTTGCGCAAAGCGACTGTAAAAGACCCTGTACTGCAGTGCTATCTTTGACTTTTAGTTACTGTTTGAGATGCAGCTCTGCAGTCTTTATAAACCCTTGGCTATTTTTAAGCACAGGGTCTAAAAATTCGCAAATATGTTGGCAACAAAATCACATACATGCCTACAACTACCAACATACATGTGTACCAAGCGCCTAGGCAACAACAGCAACAACAACAACAACAACAGTTACTAAATTGCTTTTGCCCAGCCCGTTTTGAGTTTTCCTTTGGTGTTTGCTGCTGTTGTTGTTGTTGTTGTTTGTTGTGTACTTGTTACGTGAGAAAATTTTTTGGAAAACTTTTGAATTTTGTTTTTTGTTGTTGTAGTTGTTGTTTGTGTGGAGCAGCTGCCAAAAATGTGAAACTGCTAACCGTTTTTTTCTGCTGTTGCTGTTGTTGCAATTTTATGGCTTTGTTGGTCAACCAATTCCAACAGCTTTTGCTATTGCGGTCTCTGTTCTCTGGCAAATGCATTCACCTGGCTAACACACACACACACTTAGACAAGTTAAGACAAACCGCAGTGCGACCATGTGGCCAGACTAGGTGAAAACCTTGGTATGGCAGCTCTGGCGAAGGGTGCTCTTGATTTGGCTATGGGAAGTAAGTGTTGTAGCCCTGACTTCCGTTTAGAGTTACTAAAATAGATAAATGAGTTGATTAGGCATCACAAATTTTATTTTACTTAATTACAATACTAGAAATTAAGGTATTTCCTGATAGTATAAATATTTGAAGCCTTATTAGTTAGCTAAATATTTGATTTTTCATAGAATTGCTGGGTTTATTAACCGATCGTGAAGCAGCTTTCTGGAAAAACCCGGACTTGGAAACGGTATATATGCTAAAAAGTCACCAGGTTTAGCTGGCACAATATTTATTCACCTCTGGGGTCTGCCACAAATTATTAAGCTTATTCTGCCCCTTTGACTACTAAGCTGAAAGCCGTATAAATAATTATTAGTAGTCATGGAATCTTCATTTGCTGTTGAGTTATTAATAATTACGCAGACTAATTATTCGAGTCTGTGCATTAGGTCTGGTTTAGCTATATATAACTCGCTTTTTCTACACAAAATAAATAAATCGATTCCATGCATTAGCTTAGTTATATATAGCTCCACTTTGCAGTTAAAAAACAAATCGTTTTTTGTGATTTAAAAATATGCTTTTGTGCACAAATTTAAGTGTACTCCCAAACGTATTCAAGTTGACGTTTTTTCCCCATCTATTCACTATTCATATGCCGATCACACAGAGACGAGCTTAAATTTTGCATTGTAATTGTTGTTTGGGGAACGGGAGCAATCGACTAGTTGATTCTCCAATTCTCCGTTTGCCGCAGTCCATTGAATTTCAATTAGCGCACAAATTGCTTACGAATTCCAAATGCAATTTCAATTCCAATTTCAATAACGAAAAATAAATACGTATATGCACAATAAACATACAAATAAATAAATAAATAAGTAAATAAGAGGCTCAGAGGCTAAAAAGCCTCCAATGCAAACAGAGCGCATGAAATTAATTCGAAGGAAAAATTGCCAAATCAATAAAATAAATATGAAAAAATGGATATTTTAGTATGCTTAAAAAGCGTTAAAAAATTATTTTGCAATCAAAAACGATGAAATATGTTAAACTTGATTGAAGTGGCGTTTTTTGTACAAAACGTGTGATTCGCGTTTAGTTAATTCATAAATTCGTTTATTAGCTTATTCTAAAAGTTTATGCAAATAAAGCTAAGTGAAGTGAAACTTGATGAAATCGGTGAGAACTAAATATGAACAACAAGTATATATATATATATGTTATATATTGTGTTTTTTCTAATTTTTTGTTGTTGAATTCTTTGAAGATTCCACACAATAAGATGCATAGAAACCAGCTTCATGCTAGGCAAACGGTCTGCTGACCTATCGCTCAATGGCGATTAAATTATTGACTGTGTTATACTCTGCACTTAGAACTGTTTAATTATAAGGGTCAAGAAGGCAGCAGGAAATTGCTAAACTTGGCTTAACTTTAAGCATATAATTACGATTTATAAAATATATTTATAGAGTGGGTTACATCTTATAGTATATTTTGTATAGCTTATTGATCTGTAGTTAGCCAATTTTAATACCTAATGGTTTCTATTTTTAAGATTTATTATAATGAGCTAATTTATTACCAAAGAGTACGATTACGAGTACGAGTACACATACCCTGTACTTAGGTACACGCATTCAGCCACAAATGAGTGTCATGCATGTCAAAAGTAATAAACCGTGGCGACGATATGGACCCAGATCTCAGTTCTGTTTTATAAATGCGCAGTTCGAACTGAGACCCAACAACAATAAAATAACAATAAGAATAATAATAAAATCGCATTTTATTATTCTATACACACACAACAAAGGTGAATTAGCGGCACGTTTAAAATTACAGCACAACTTAATCAAAATTAATCAAACTAAATATAAATGACATAAGAGATTGATCATATAAAAATAAAATACAATAAGTAAGTGTTCAAAATTATATATATTCTAGCCGACAATTAAAAGGCAATTAGTTTATAATTATAATAACTTTAGAGCAAATCATTTGGCAGTGTAGCAAATCAAAATAAATAATAGCCATTTCAATTAAGTATAGAAATTAAATATTCTAAGAATTAGTAAAGGAAATTTTGGTGTTGTGTGAGAAACCAACTGATATAATTAGGATACACCTGTAAGGCGTATATTTTTGAAGTTAAAAACAATTTTTAACTACAGAAAATGTCGTCAGATGATGTTTTTAGATATCTTGCTTCGTTCCGGCCATTAAATCATTTAAATGCATCATACGACAAGTTGCCTGATTTTTACTGTACTTGTTGTTGTTGTTGTGGACAATTTGTTGTCTACAAATTGGCAGTGCATTAAATGCATTTTCGTTCAAGACACAGACACACAGACCCAGTAGTTGCCGCTATCGTTTGCTTTTTGTATTTTGTTAGCCATGGTAATTGCATTTTGGGCAATAAATGCAGCACGCAATGAAAGCTACGAGCATTTTTTCAGCCATATTTGTGTTGGACTTGGCTCAAAGGCGGTAGAGCTTCTTCCTTATCGGTTACGTGATACATTTCTGTTATATAAAAGTGGTTTATTAATTTTAAGCACTTGTGCATGCAACACACTCCCAACTCTAATAAGACTGTTTAATTTAATGTCCAAAGCTTAGTAGCTTAATGTATAAAATAATATGCAAATTTGGGTATTTTTCCAAGAATATTGGACAGCAAAAATAAGCGCGTAAAATCCGCTAAATAAATACCATAAATTAATAAATAATTCATTGATTGTTGGGCAAAAAAAAGCACATTAATTATTACAAATTAACACAAAAGCTTTGGCGCACGCGTCGTACAAATAAACAAGCGATAAACAATCAGCGCCAAGCAAAAGCAAAAACAATAACAAAAGTAACAAAAACAGTCTGAAAACTTATCACCTTAAGCAATTTTTGCTATTCGAGTTTGTTATTCGATTGTTGGCCAATCATTTGAGTTAAAAATCAAATGCCAGGCAACATAAGATTTTCTGCTAACGCACTTTTTGACGTAAATTTCATAAGTATTTTGGCCAAGCATTACTCCCCCTTCCCCCTCCCTACTCCCTGTTTCACTTCCCACTTTTGTTAATAATTATAAAAGATTTCAGCTACCGCAGCTGCCAAATAGCTTAGCCAATTCATAATTATTCCTTTCCTCTTTGCCAAACATGGCAGACAGGTCTGGCGCTAGTTAACGATGTTTGCTTGAGATCTTGATTCTCGATCTTCTACGATCTTGAATGTTAGTGTTTTGTGTATCTTTTTGGGGTTTGGCATGTGCCAAAACATTTTACAGATGACTCTGTCAGTTGTTTGCTGTCTGATGTCTGCTGTCCGATCTTGAGCTTGTTTCTGGCCGTCTGGTCAGCTGTGTGTTAGCCAGCACTTTTACTGCAAGAATTTGTTAATGCTTAAAATGCTTAAAACAAAAACAAAGTAAACAGAAAATACATACAACTCTTGGTTTGGCCAGTAACTCTCACTGTGCCCAAAATGACATGTCATGTGAATTCAACTACGACGTGCTTTTGGCCACAGCCAGCAGGTGAAACTGAGCCATGTCTAAAACCATTTCAGTTTTTTTACAGTGATAAGTGAAATCAAGAGCCAAATTGTGTTTATGGACAGCAAAAAGTAAGAACTCATAATCTGAAACAACTGATCAACTGGAATCCACATCAAAATAACTTTTACTTTTTCTGCCAGCATACAATTTTTATTTGATTGCTATTATTGCGAGTATATTTTTAATGCAGAAATATTTATTTAGCTGTTTAGCAAATTGAAAAATATTCCAGTTAAATTTAGTAGCATAAATTAATAATTTTATTTTAATCCCAAAGACTTTACGTCATGAAACCAGGCATCTTTATAACCAGTTTTAATTTTTTTGCTGTTGTTTTCAAAACTGACATATGACAACATTCTTGTAATTTATGCATACCAAAGAGTCACCGAAAACATTTGCCAACTCAAATTTGTTGACAGTTTTTTTGTTGTGTTTGTTTTGACCAGGTTATGAGTTAACTTTCGTGTTGCGGTTTCAACATTCTTTGTTCGATTCAAGTTTAAAGTTCACCACTTCGTAACAATTGATTTACCTGCTCGAAGAACCAATCGATTTATGTTACATTTCCGCCAAAAAAGAATAAATCAGGACGGAAATTTAGAGCAAATTAAATATGCAGAGACTTTAACAGTGCGCTGTTAGCTCTGCAGCGTGCCTAACAGCAGCTGTATAAGTTTGAACAGAGCCAAAGCAGGTTGACTGCTACTTAACAGCGCTATGTTAAAATAACATTTTGCTGCTTACGACCGACTAAAAACGCATTCGGCTAAAACAGACATTAAGTTTAATAAAAAACTTCGGTTTTTATTGCACAAATTAATGTGGAAATTCTGCTTTTGTTCAATTTCCGTCAGTTTGACATAAATACATCCAATAATTTTCTATAATAGCCAAATTCAAATCAGTTGTCAATCAGTTGGATAATTTCTGTAATTTAGCAGACTAAAAATACTTGACTGCGTCACGAACTGAGCACTGACCCCAAAGACTAAATATATGAATTATTACAACTAATTATACAGAGTCTGGCCCGGGACTAATGATGAGCATTTACATAAGTTCGAACTGGCATAAGCCATAATCAACATTTAAAAAAAGCTGTGCAGTTGGAACGCGACCCAATTAGGTTGGCTTCGATTTGGCCATATCATTAGAGTGTGTGCGAAAAAGTCCGGCTAAAAGGTTAGGGCCAGCAGCAAATGCGAAGAGTAGGCCAACATTTACATGTATGCTCGTTTACAGACGTGTTCAAACGTGTACATTCATGCCTGTCTGCTAGGTAATTACGTGTACAGATCCAACGGAATCGCTCAATGCAATTAAAAACGCACAAAACTCAAAGTCGAACTCAAGCTCGAAACATGCTAAAAAGTCAACGTCAGTAAGGTAAATTAACATTTAAATGCCGTTCAACAGTTACGATCTTGGCTTCAAATGAACTCTTCAACAGTTGAACAGGTGCAAAAAAAAAAGAAACTAATGGCGCCTTTTAGCCATTGACTGGTCTCCATCGCCATCTCCATCACCATAAGCATCTGAATCACCATTTTCTATCCTCATACGATCGTTATTTGTTAGCTGAACTAAAGTTATGTAAGAGATTCGCTTCACCAATGCTTGACCCACATTTAATGTTCTCTGGGCACTGCCACTGGAGCATGCCACAGTTTGCGTGCCACCTCAAAGTGTTCGGCGTCTCCCTCTTCCCCTTTCTGTCTCTTTCTGCCTGTCTCTTTGTCGTTCTGCAAGTTGCAAATGGAGTGTTGGAACCGTTACGCTGAATAGCTGATGCGTACCTTTAACCATCGTTTATACCCTGTAAGCTGCCACTTGATTTAGCACACGGTATCGCTTAGAATAAGACGTAAAAACAGTTTACAAAACTAGTTTAAATAATATAAACCAAACAAAAAGTAAGTAAATATTAAGCTTACACCTTAAAGTCTGTCATCTATATTAACACCCAAGTCGGAGGTAAATGAATACAATGATTACACTTAAACTGCACACAAGTACAGGGTATCTTTCTAACGATTTTGTGTATAAATTGTAAGTATAATTACCAGGCAAATTGCTGCGGTTGCGTGCGTCTGCAAAGAAATG
Source organism: Drosophila acutilabella (assembly GCA_035046005.1). Taxonomy (NCBI): domain Eukaryota; kingdom Metazoa; phylum Arthropoda; class Insecta; order Diptera; family Drosophilidae; genus Drosophila; species Drosophila acutilabella. The sequence continues at coordinate 456,522 of JAWNOK010000061.1, forward strand.
AAAAGAAGATGGAAAAACTATTAAAATATTTTGTTTTTATGTTAAGAGAGCTATTTGCTTTTTTATTTAGTGTTATGTTTTGTTGCTGTTTCTTTATTTTTGTAACTTTTTTTATAATCGATAAACATTTGCATTTACATGTACGTCTACGTGTATTTCGAACAATGGCAATAAAAATGTTTCACACGCGTCTTAAGCCAAATATGCGAAGATTGGTAGTATTGGTAGTGAATTTGATATTGATGGGATGCGGGCCACTTTCTCGTTTCTTGGTTAGCGTCGAAAATAGAAAATGAAAACGCTGTCGGTTGATTTGTAATCTCAACAAAATCTGCAATTATGAGTACATTTATTGGAATCGACATTGAAATGAAAATGAAATTGAAAACACAGGCACAGCTTGAAGTTGGAAATCAAATTGACTGAATCGAAAAGCTGTGAGAAGATAGTATCTTTCTCTGTTCCTCTCTTCTTACTCTTTCACAATCGCTTCAATGGAAACTAAAATTTAATCAAAAGCAATCAAGTTGAGCATTCCAATTGTTTCACTTGTGGATGCGTCACAGTTTAAGATACATCTGCACAGATGCAGATACATTTGTATGCATGTATGTAGGTTACATCTTTAACGCTTTGTCTGTCTGTCTGTCTTGCTGTCCATGATTCAAGCAGGCGCAGATACCAAATTCGTACCGCACTCAAGATACATTCTCACAAGTATTTTTATGTGTTGTGGGCTTGGTAATTGGCTGGGCCAACGGCAAAACGGGTTAACAGCCATGCGAGTATCTCGGCCGTGTGTCAATGGCAGCGTTTAGGTTGCGGCCTCTCATGCAAAGCGCATATCTGTCAGATACAAATGGGCCTACGTTCCCCCTGCCTCCTCCACACCCTCTTAACTTGACAAATTGTTTATGCCTTAACCTCTCGCTGGCGGTGGCAGTACACCTCTTTTTTTCTGGTGCTTTTTGGCCAATATTAACTTCTTACCAGCACTGCTAAGTTCTCGCTCTGGAAAGTTCTCGCTCTGACCTTATTTTCAGTGTACATCGCCCAACACACTTTAAGCGCCATTTCTACAACAACAACTACACAAAAGAGTTACAATAACAACGCTGACAAAGTCGCTGAGTAAATAAAGCAAAGTGTGGCTAATAAGGCACAGCATTCTGTGTATTAACACCAACAATAAACTTCAAGCCCAAAACAAAAAACAAAAAAACACTGCGTCAACAGTTGTGTAAACAACAGAAAACAGCAACTAACAACAAGAGAAAAGAATGAGGCAAAAAGCACATCCCAAAGATACTTTACTTTATGGCCAGGTTAGTCACAGACTCTGACAGTCACTCACTCGATTTGTTCAGTTAACTGATTTCTGTTTTTTGTGGGTTTCTTAATTAATTAACTCTTTTAAAGTATATACAGCCATAACAGGATTCCTTCGGTTACTTCAGTCCTTCTTCTAAAACATTTTAAAGATCGTTCTTTGCTATTTAATATTAAATTGTTTAACTTTTAACATTTAACTGCAGAAAATACTTGTTTTCATTTTTTGCTTGTTTGCATAAACCGAAACTGGTTTTATTTTTATACGAATTTTATTTTAATCCCAAAGTATGTTAAGCAATATATTATTAAGTGTTTTTATTGTTCTTATGACATTTATTGGAACTAAGAATGTTAAGAAACGACAAATATTTAAGAAGTGAATCAAGAGAGCATAAAGAATTCCATTCATGATGTCTTTTTGATGTAGGCTGTACCTGAGCGTGTCTAGCTACTTGTTCACATTTTATCTGTAGCTGTGGCTGTATCTATGTATCTGTATCTATGCATAACTAGCTTCAGAGCTCGCTTTGCTGATAATTTATATGTGTCGTCCGGCCCCCACAATCAAGTTACCAACTTGCCTTTGTTTCTACGCGCATTTCATAGATACACAGCTACACTGGGAACACGAGGGGAAAGGTACTCGAGCAGTGGTTGGTGGGACAGAGGGGAAAGCGGTGCGCTTTATTTCCGTTCATGTTTATGTTTGCCCACATCTTTTGATTTTGTTTTTGGTTCTGTTCGGTTCGGTTCACTTTGGTATGGGCTCTTGGTTCTTGACCATCTTACAACCTGCCGTACACTGATCAAAAAGGGGAATAGCTATTAAAATTTAATTACCGCGTATATAATTGAAATTAAACTTAGATGGGCTAGAAATTATAGTTAAACTTTGATTTGAAGTTGGTTTTTAGCTCGGAAACTGGAGTTTTGTGCAGTGTATGTAATTGCAATTGCCGAGCGACTCACGAAGCGACTTCAAGTCGGGCACCTTTTAATTTGTGCGGCATTCCATCCCTCGGGTTCCCCTCTTGAAAACCACAACAACAACAGCAACAAGAACTGCCTCATTTTAATGTTGTGTAAAGTTCTAAGACCCCGATGAGCGCAGCGGAAGTGCGTTCATTATTTTTAATGATTTTATTTAAGGAGGACGCAATCCAAGTACCAAGTATCTACCAACAAACCTACCGACTACCTGCTAACTGGTATCTCTACCTGTTTGGCTATTTGCTCGTCCCCAGGGTAATTTCCAAGGTTTCTGGGCATTTGAATAGGGTTTCCCATTGCACAGGACATTGAAACGCAGCTGTTGACTTCTCTATCGTCTCATTATCGAACAGGAAAGGAAGTACTCATTCTATGGTCATAATATTCTACACGACAATGAGGGAAACTTCAATTAGTGAGCAATCAAAGTATAAGACAGATAAGAACATGTTGAGCCAAGTTGAGTCTTCTCAGACACGATTAGCTCGTAAACAAAGCTATTTCTGACTTTTGCAGAGATTAAAAAGTTATGACTTCATTACTCCGACGTACACAGTTTCCACGTGACTTCACTTCAAATGCCAATAAATGATAATCGCAAAACGATTTCTAAGAACATTCTGATATATAATCTTTTTGGGGCTAATTGTAGGCAATATGCCTATGAGACGACCCTTAACCTGCAATGATAATCATATTATAATAAACAATTGCAGTCTCAACAATTAGCAGAAACTCGTGAGCTTATTTTAATAAGCAATTGAACGGAAAGTTCACAAGTTAACCTGTTGTCTACTTACAACTGTGCTATGTGTTTATAAGCATTAATTAAGAGAAAAAGTTTTTTAAAATTAGAATTTTAATCTTTTCTGTAAAAAAGATAGATCATAGTTTTAGATAAGATGTTTACTTCCTAGTCTTTTTTAAGAATAGGTTTGAATTTTCCAGATGTCACAGGGGAAACCTTTCCTAGCATTTACATATATTTTCTAGGGTTTAAAAAGCATTTTGCCATACGATTTCTGCTTTGTAGCTTAAAACACTCCATTTAAATTGTAGTTTATTTATTAGATGCCACTCGTATTTTTATCAGTGTATGCCTTAGACTGATAACTAGTCATTGCCGCATTGACATTCAGCTGCTGTCAGTCAACTTTGACCGCAGCGAATGCGAAATACGGATTACAATTGTAAAGTTCAACTTGATGCGGATGAACGCCCCTGACTGCTGACAACTGATGAGGGGCGCTGCAGCGTGGGCGTGGCACTCACAATTATAAGCCACGAAAAAAAACAAACAGAGACAATAACAGACAGACACAAAACGTTGCATGACATGACAATAACAACAACAACAGGAACAACAGCAACAAACAGCAATTGGCAGTTGCATGTTTTGCAGTTTTTGATTGTCGTTGTTTTTTTGATAATTCCACTGACGTTACGTTCGTCTCACGATATTGCCCGGCGGATAAGAGAGGCGAGAGAGATTTGCTACTGGAAGTTGATTTCTATGCATCGATTTACATACGTTTATGTGTATGCAGAAAGCTCAGCCTGATAGATGGATGATTGGAATCAGAGACATTCAGACATTCAGTCAGTGGCAACATCAACGTGATCATGATCATCGTGGAGCGTCATCTTCATTTGAATCAATTAAACCCGCTGCTGTGAGTCAACCCATACACATACTCATAATCTTATTCGTAAAAGTATTCATTTTCTTATTCGTATTCGTTTTTGATTGTTTTGTTTTTCCCCTGCTGTTGTTGCCTCTGTTGATTGATCATTGAAGATGCGAGCCGCGCCTAAAGTTGAAAATTCCATGAATTTGATTATTATAAAAATCGGTTTTCAGACTTTTCATAAAGATGACTTCTTCAGTCTTTTTGGTCACAAAACGCAACATCAAAGGTCAAAAAGACCGCAGCCACAAAGTAGAAGAAGCAGCAGATGATGACGGGTAGACAAGAACTTGAAACCAGTTCAATGAAATCCAACAATAATCCAAATTCATTCCGAATGCATTTCGAATGAATTCCAATACCAATTTCAATTTCGATTTCAGTTTTGAGTTGAGATTTTCATTCGCCCTGCAGGTTCTCCGTCTAATACCTTACTTGGATCGCCCCTTACCACAAATTTTTTTGTTGTTATTTGTTGTTGTTGGCCATGTGTTAATTTGGCTCTCAAACAGGTCTGGGCTAGGCTTAGAATTCCAATTGTTTGTCCGTCTAGACTTTAGACTCTAGACACTAGACCGAAAGAATTAGCGGCCATTTTGGTACTTAAGATGATTCTCTAACACGTTGTTTGGAAATGTTTTTTAATTTGTTTTCGGTTTGTCTCTTTGGAATCTCTTTTTTGATGGAATTCAAAGGCTAATAGATTGCCAGCATACCAGACAAGGCAGAACAATGAGATGGATTAATGCAAATGCAGCCAAAGTCGGCTCAAAAAACAAAATCATTAAAGCCAATGTTAATAGCTGGCTCATATATCAAGCCACACAACTGAAATCACAATAACTCAAACAATAAGACACTTTGGATGTGGATGTGGAGGGAACCAAGTAACGCCTCCTAAGGTATTTTGTCTGATTTATGCGCTATTTTTCCACTGCATATCTAATGAGTAATAACAATAAAAGAACAACTTACATACAACTAAGAGAAGACTGTTAGATATGGCGATTACTTGAAGTTAGTAATAGAACACGATGTCTTTGTGTTTGTGCAACAATTACAACGAAATTAGCTGAAGCGAAGCACATGAGGTTTGGGTATACACTGATAAAAAACAAGTAGTTTTATATATAAATTTAAAATGAAAGTCAACTAACGAATACTTTAAAAGTGTCTAAAGTAAAAGTCCCATGTTTAAAGACACATTTACTCCAAGCTCGTCTTAGTTTTTGTACAGTGTATGAGATTTATGTGGGTTCATCTGTATCTACACTTGTGTACACACATTGATTAGCATGAGGCAAGTGCGCCCACACGATCAAAGAAACAATACAAATTGAATATGAAAATGTAAATGGAAATGAAAACAGAAATGAAAATGGAATGAGATAGATACGAACAATGCTCGCTGAGTGCATGAGTGCAAGTGGGCGGTGGATGTGTCGATTGGTTGTGATGTGATGGGGATGTTGATATTCGCCTCTGTACCTCCATTCACAAAAAAACGACAAATGAGAACAAGAAGAATGATGGCAATTACAATTACAATAACAATAACAAAACAATAAACACAGTAATATGCAGTAATAAGCAATAAATGGAAATAAAGGTCAAGTTTAAGTGACGCAGAGTGAGACAGACAGCTAGACAGACAGAGACATGTATAGATCGGAGCTACAGGGGGCACTCGAAAACATCTGAACATTAAAATTACCTACACTAGCACAGATATTTCTACATTGTGTGGGCGTTGTAGCTCAAAGATCGCGTACCCAAGCAAACATAGCATAGATACACACCGATATATACAAATATTTATATGGAGATATATGTAAATATACACTGTAGTATGTGGGTTAAAGTCTTGAGCACAAATTGCGCAACGAATTGATCGTAAAGTCAAAGTAAAGTGTTTACCTGCCATTACTGATAAACATCAGAAATATCAAATATCTTTTATGGCAGCCATAACCATTTGTATAAGTTCAGAATTTATATGAAATATTTTTTGGTGTCGCATTCCAATTTTAATGGAACTTTAAGTACTTCTTTAAAATATGGTATTTATACTATAACTTTGCAGAGTTTAAAGTACAAACTCATGTAAATCAATGCTATAATTCGACTTTATCTTTAACAAACCTTTTGCAAACCATTATTTTTATTTAAAAACTAACACAATTTTTTTTTAAACACATTTTATTTTGAGTTCTTAAACTCTTGAGGTCTCGAGTTCGTTTGGTTTCCAAAGAGACTAAAGAATTTGCCACCCAATTTCAACAAATTAAATCAGTGACGAAAGCAGTGAACCTAACACAAATAATTTGATTACTGAAGAAGCCATAAACTTGAGACATTTTTCAATCAATAATATACTGTACTACATATCGTAACAAATTAACAGCTTATGGGTTTTTGACCTATTTTCTTTAGCTATTTTGGGTACTGGACTGTTAATATCAAATAAGCGCTTTATCAGATTTTATTATCGATCGCTTGCAAGTGTAATTAGTCTCAGTTATGGAGCCAAAAGGTGCTTAGATATATGGAAGCATATCAACCCTTATAATTCCAGTAGAGACCCCCTGGCTAATACCACTTCAGATTGCCATGGCTACTTCAAAAGGTAAAAACATTTGTCAACCGCTGTGTTCATAACTGTAATCAGTAGTATTTGTTGTGCGTGTGTATTGTGTGTGTGTGGGAGTGGGTGTGTGAGAGTTGTATCCAACGAGTCGTACATGGATTCATTCATTAATTTGTGACGCTCTCTGCACATGTAAAATTTGTGTACCCCGAGGCGGTTTGGGAGGGTTAGGGTTAGGGATCCACAATTGGAAGAGATTCGCCGACTCGACGACTCAGCGAACCTCGACCAAGAGAGCAAGTGGCAATTAAAACTTGATGTGTGCATGTGAATATGCCACGCCCATCACTGTAGTTACTCATAACGCCCTCCTCCCTGGCTTGTCATATGTGGGTGTTAATTAAAATTGAAATCAATTGCCTTAACCGCCTGAACTCTGTTCGTCCGAGACGTAGAAACTCTGAAATTTAAGCTCCTAACGAGTGCTGTCATCTCAGATAAACGGCAGCTAAAAATAATAATTAATTGACAGAGCGTGATTTCCAAGGAATATTCTTGGAACTAGAGTGCTAAACAAGTGTGCTAAAAATATCCAAAAAATCAGCAAATATCAAGTTAATTTTAGCAAAATTAACATTAATATAAAAGTGGCATAAAATGTATAAAATTGGCTGCTTAGAGGGTAGTTGCTAGTCTAGCACTTGCGACTAGGACTCAGGCACGTGTGCATTAATAAACGCTTAAATGAGCTATTTTTTACAGGCGGCGAAATCAATTGCATTTGACGTAGTCTGAGTTGGCTTAAACGATTTTGAACGTTGGTATTTTTATCTATGGCGCAATAGATTGTATGTATATAAAAATATATATATACAAGTGTGCCTGATGTAATAAAATTCTAATATATGCGAATTGGCTTCTCTTTTTATTTGTTCTTGCCCGTTTGCAATAACTTATTTAGTATGCATCGACTCTGGGTTTCAGGTTTCTGGTTTTAGCCAAATGCCAAATGAGCTTGGTGTATGATAAGACTGGGAATAACAATTTTAAACACGTTAATATTTATGGCAACGAGTATGGCAATAAAAAAAACTATGCAACAACCTGCCAACAAGTAAACTGAACTATTTTAAAACCATAAAAAAAACTTTTAAACATAAGACGTTGAAATTCTAGACGTTTTAATGTCTGTGCACAAGAAAAAAAACATGCATAAATTGTGCATGTAATTTCTAATAATACAATATATATGCTAACAAATTTCAAAATGGCCTCTGAAGAGAGGGAAAAAAGTATAAAAATAATTCGAAAAAAAATTAATATTCAATGCACATTTTAGCTGCTAAAACAGCAGCAATAAAAACAACAAAAACAAGGCTTGAATTGAGGCCTTTGTCCGGCTAAGAAACGGCAAAAACAACAACTGAAAAACCTTCGTGAAAAATTATCCACGACAAACAAAAAACAACAACAACAACAAATAACAGCAAAAAGTTGTTTAGCCACCGCAACTCACGAACTTACACAAAATTTGTAGCTGTAGTTGAAGTTGTTGTTGTTGTTGTTGCTGCTGCTGCTTTTGGGCCCCATTTCATTCATATGGCCATAAGCCAGCAAATGCGTTAAAGTTAACAACAATTGGTTTGCCCGCTAGCCAAGCGGCTGCTCATTTTGTTTTGCGCACAAATCAATTGACAGCGTCACGTAATCAGCGCAATCATTTCGGCCCATAAAAAACAACAAAAATCAAAAGAAAAACAGAGAGTATATAAAAAAACAAGTCAGCAAGTTTTTGGCCAAAAGAAAGAGCAAAAAAAAAGTGTAGACATCGCTTTGCGTCGTGCGTCTTCCAAACTGGACAGCTTCAAGCTGCTCAAATCAAATCAATCAAGCGTCGCACCCAAAAAATTCAAAAATCAACTTGCAACTACGAACAGGTTGGCCAAAAGGCAAATCACACACAACTTGGCTAAAAGATTGTTCAAGTCGTTGCATGTAAATGCGGTTGTTGTCAGCGATACTGTGAGTTTGTCGCTTTTGGTCTACTGATTTTTAGCTGTTTGTCAATAAAAAAATAAAAAATTGTTAAGTGTAACTGATCTTTGGATTGGATCGAACGCTCACTAGTTGCAAAACGAAGTTTTCAAATGCATAAATTTATATTCCCGGTTAGCCAGGTTATTGCCAACACACAACACACACTAATACACACCCAAGCTAGTTAACTATTACAAAATGTTAATGAAATTAGCTGACAACAAGTTGCGACTAATTCCCTGAATTATGGCCAACTTTTGGACTTTGCAGCGGGCACATCGAAAATGATTATTATTAAAAAAGCTATAAGAAAACCCCTTGATAAGCAGTACTATTTAAAACAGTTGTTAATTGTTTAACAGACTAACCACAATTTATAATTAGAAATTATATTTACATGCTAATTTAGCGTTTTTTATAGACGTGTTTTGTTTTAAGACAACAAAGAAATCAACAGCAAAAAAACATAAATAAATTATTAGCGTTTTTAGCAAGAGCAAAAAGCCGTGTAAATAATATGCACAAACCGAATTGACATAAATAAATTTAAAGGTAAATACGAGTACGGAAAAACAACAGCGAAAAGTTGTGTGTGAAAATTTATGGGCCAGCGACCATTTGACTGTGGAGAGAAGCAAAAATCAAATAATAAAAAAAATATAAAGCTGAAAAAAACTGAAGTTAAAAGCTGACAGACAGATAATTTCAAGGTTTCGCATTGCTAACCTACAAAAGGCAGCGTAAAAAATAAACAGAACAGCAAAAAAAATCAGCAAAAAAAAAAACCAAATGCCACACACAAATCCACCAACGGAAATAAAAATAAAAAAAAAGAGTGTTGGGTTTTGTTTAGGATATTTGCATTGTTATTGCCTTGCGATTCTTGTGTCTACAACAACTATTTGTTTAAACAAAAAATCAAATAAAAACGGTAGAATAATAAATAAAAGGTAAACAAGTTGTTAATTGAGAAATTGAAATTGAAATGGAAGTGAGTTCAATAAAAATGAACGCAATTCAATGCAGCGATAAGAATTTTAATAACTGAATAAAAATCGATAGCATCGAGATCGATCAAGTGGCTAAAATGTATTTTTGGCAATGCAATTGAATTCCCGAATTAATGGCACTTGTAGTCATAATTTGTTTTTAATGAACAAAAAGTTCTAAAGTCGTAAAAAATATATAAATAATTGATTGATGGATAATCTAACCCGTATTTGCAGCCTGTTTCCTTTGCTAATTAATGATTGATTGTGATTCAAGAAAGCAACACAATTTGCATTTGTTCTCTCTCTCTCTCTCTCTCTCTCTCTCTCTCTCTCTCTGTGTACCTAATGGAATTCAAGAATACTAGAATTCTTCGTTATTATTAAAAATAAAATAAACAACGTGACATACTCGCATACCGAATAAAATTGCTTACAAAACGATTTCAAATTAAATTCAATTAATACTTCAATATTTAATTTCTTGTCCAGTCCCTTATGAATATTTAAGAAGGCGTTAAGTAATTGGATGGAAATTGGCAGTCCCCACACCTTGTGATCGATAACTAATACCAATAAATCGAATAGTTCATTGGCCACAACAGCCACAAACACCTTAAACACGTAATGTATTTGTGAAAACATTTTAAACGCCTGGCTAAATATCAATTGCACAATTTTCCACTTGATTTTCCTTTTTCAATCATAAGAAATACTTGGCTCGCACTTAGCAGACGCCAATTGCCACATTAGAGCCCCATTAAGAGTTAATAGCAAAAGTTAAAGTAAGAAAGAAAAAATATATGTGATAGAAAATTCCACAGGCGCATCATAAGTCTTTAACCTTTTGGATAAGAGCATTGAAAGCAAGATACAAAAAAAAAATACTTGTATATAAAATTATAATAATACAAAGAAGAAAAACTAAAGAGAAAAAAAAAACTCAGCGGAAATTGGTGTAAAACTTGTCTTTGAAGGCAACGCGCGTTGTTAACGCCAACGGCACTCGCTCTCGACCATACACCCAGGGATGGGATCGCATACGATCGGAGATCGGTGAGTGGGGAGAGGAGATCGGAGACTGTTGCTACAGTTGCTCCCATTACTGTAGTTGTTGTTGTTGTTGCATAAAGCCAATAGCATTTTGTATCACATTGCAAGGCGTTACAGTTTGTTGCAGTTGCATTTGCTGTCGGTTTCAGGTTCAGACACAGACACAGACGCAGACACAAATACATAGACATAGACAGATAGCAACTCAAACTCAATCCAAGACATAGGAGTCAGAGCCACTTTTGTGGTCGCCTTCGACAACTTTTCACTACACTTCCGAGACTTTGAATGAATGAAATGCTACGAAAATGACTCAGTGCAGCATAAACTTGACTCTTTGAAATGAGTTCATACCGTTCATTTAACTCAACATTGGTCAGAAAAGAAAAAAAGAGAAAAACTTTCATAATTACAACAGCATCTCAGCAACTGAGAGGCATTCAACTTTTTGCAGCCACTGTGCAAAATGTGCGACGATCAGTTCGTAAGCCAAGTGCCTGATTATTTAATCGAAATTATTATGTTTGCCATCGGCCATTAAATGTAATCATGGAACAACAATAGCAACAACAACAACAGCAACTCCACGCGAATTTGTTGCACTTTAATTGTTTATAATTAGACAGGAAATAACACAAGATCCACAAAGATACCACAATACAAAATTCAACTTGAGTTGAGTTTTAGTCAAATGACAATAGGATTTACATTCGACCTGGGAGAAAATTGTTAAACAATGGCTATATAACTACTTGCACTTTACATTGTGAGTAGAAAGCGACTTTGAAAATTGCTGAAAACAATTTTCCTTCACTTGAATGTCTTTATTAGAATGGGACTCAAAACTGACGCAGTCTTCAATTTATTTCGAAAAGATTTAAAGATTTTTAAAGCATTTTTACTCTAAAAAATTCGAATCCTTTTCATGCAAATGTATTTGTAAAATAAGTAAAAAAATAATGTACACGATAAATCCAAAACTTTTCTATTATTTTGTAATTTACACATTTAACTGACAATAGAAAGACATTAGCTCATTTATTCATACGTCTACTTAATTGTTAATGTTCTCTAAAGTTAATAATCAAATACACATTTATCAGCGCGATATTCTAGCTAAATTGGCAAAGCCATTTGGGTAACATCCTGTTTGCCAGGCACATGCAAACGCTTATCCGATTTTGATAACGCTGCAAATGATTTATGTATTTAGTGCACATTGCCAGCAAATTAACTAGATAAGTAACACATACTTGTCTAATATACTAAATAGTTAGTGCATAGAAAAAGTGCGTATTATGTGAAGTGTGTAGACAAATATTAAGTTACCTGAAGTGTAGTGTAGTGTAGCTTAGTGAAGTGTTCTTGTCGCTTCAATCAACTGTTTAAATGTTGGCAAAAGCTAAACAACTAAGTAAATATTAGCTATAACTATTAAACACACTACAATCACATACTAAGTAGGTAGTATGAATTGGGGTTTACTTTTTGGTCAAAAGCTAGGCCAATCGATAACACTGTTTATCGTTATCGCCCTTGTTTACTTGCCAGAGTCTGGAATTCTTTCAGACACTTGTCAATCTTTGGTAAATTGAAAACTGCATCTGGCAGTGTAAATAGTTTTATTTCCCATTGGCACACTTATCGTGGGTGAGGCCCCTAGGCGTAATACCCGTTGTAACTCTCTCAGCTGTCAGCTGGGAACTGTAAACCGTAAACAGCAAACAAAAAAAACAAAAACTCAACCAGAAAACAGCTTTTTCTTAATTGCCAAACAGTTTTATATCGCATTTCTCTGTTTTTTTCCAATAAGTTTGGGGATTTGTATAGCCAGCGGTTTCGGTTTCACCTTAAAAACACAAACGTTGATTGTCTTGGCCATTTTCCATGTCTGTCGATATTTTAGCCGAGTTCTAAAATTGACTTTAAACGCTTTGACATGGTTCTGTAAGCCAAATGCCCAAATGGTCAAAGAAATCCAATCATAAAAGTTAAAACATTAAATATTTATGGCCTGTCAGCTGCTGGAATTCAAAATCACATTCTGAGACCTTCTAAATCAATCGATTAATTAACACAACACGCAGAGCCACACTCGAATGTAATTAAGCGTAATAAAAATACCAAGAATACAAGTACTTAATAAATATAAAATAAAGTTAAATTGCCAATTTCAAAGTGCCTTGAATGCGTACTCGAACACAAATCAAGTAAAACAATGGAGACCGACTAAAAGTTACCTTAGAGTTACCTTACAGGGTATCAAGAGAGTCAAATCGTTGGCTACAAAATACAACAAGAAACGCATTTCATATTTATTGTTGTTAATGGCGTTTCGGTTCTCTCATCTTCCAGGCCAAATTATGCAAAAAACCTTTGGAATTTTGTAGTTGTTTTGTGGTTTTATTTTTGTATTTTTGTGTTTATCTGTTTTACGAAAAGTTGTTTCAAAAGCGAACAAAGAAATCAAAACAAGTTAAATAACAAATTGATAAATATTAATAAGGCCAAAAAAGACAACCAGAAAACAGTCAAAGTCACAAAAACAAAATACAAAATACAAAAAAAAAAACGTGTATTTTAATCTGTTTGCTGTTCGCTTCGTTGCATGCAGAAATTTGTACAAAGTCCGAGTAAAAAGCAGATAGCAGATACTTGTTTTAAGAGTCTGGGCCCAGGCGGTTACAGTTTCAGCTTAAAACTACAAAAATGAACAACAAATTAAGCGTTTTAACGGCATTCGTTGTATGCAAAGCACACTTGTGTATCTGTATCTGCCAGATACGAATTGCAATCAAGTGTAAATACAAATGCGCCGACAAACTGCAACGCGTGTGCGCGTAAAATGAGATACAATCTTATTGTCTTTCATATGCATATAAATAGATACAAAAACACATATCATATTAAACACAAAGCCTGACTTTGAGTGAAGTATCTGCAAGATGAATTGTAAGAATATGCTAAAACAACGTGCAACACTTTGAGATACATTTGACACACAAACAAGGCAAATACAGCTACAAACTGATTCTGACATTTACGTATGTGTAATCTTTGAAATGACTCGATTATTTAATCATTTCGAAAAGAGTTATTCTATAATCTTTACAAAATGCCATCAATGAATCACAGTTATGTGACCTTGTCCCTAATAAAGCACTTCAGTTGAACTAAAGGTGAGTGCAATGAAATAACAGCTAAATAAACTCGAGTCTCTACAGTTTCAGAATCTAAATTATATACAAGAAGAAGACAATTCTTCTAGTTAAATGAAATAACAGTTTAAATGTGTTTTTTATTTTAGCATCAACAACTTTTACGATCTGATTAAAGTGAACAATACAAATAGATACATAATAAGAATGAATACGAATGTAGAGCAGAGACACATTCTAGTTACTTGGTTACTTTGTCCAGTGGGTTCCACTCCAATAAACATAGTCTCTCTCGATTTCTTATGGATTTATAAATACGCATGAGCAAACTGCCAGTTCGAGTGGAGAATTAGTATTATTATTTTTATAGGACCGCCTTAAAGGCGATTCAATAACAGCGATCAAGAAATCTACGCATCGACTCGTCCAGTTGGAATAACCTTGTATATATATGTATTCGATACTTGTATATAAGCTGTGGACTGTATCGTGTGCGATCTAAAAACGACACATAAACCATAATTAAAATCGAAAAGTGTTGCCCCAAAAGCCAAGTTCCAAGTAAGTAAAACCACCTGTTTTAAGAGTTGACCCCTCACTGCGTCTCACCTGTTCAGTACCCCCAACTCCCTACCGCTCCTCCACAGCCAGTTTTGCGTTTTATGAAACAATTACGAGCCGCATTCGCATTTACAGTGCAAAGGCAAAATCCAAAAAAAAAAACAAACTCAATCTTAAACCAAAGCAAACCCAATCAAAACCAAACTGAATCGAGTCGAGTTCAGTTGAATCGAATCGAATTGAATCGAGCGGAGTAAAGCCGGCGGCGGCATCGGCATCGGCCAACAACGCGCAGCGAATACGAATTGAACACCAAGTGGCCAAAGTGGTTAAGCAGTTAGCCAAGTCGGCCACAAGCCGGCGTAGCTCTGGGCCCATTGCCAGATTACTGCAACATTGTGACGTTGCGGCCATGTCAATGCAAGCACAGTGGTCAAAAAGCTTACTTTTCTAGTCTTTTCTAGATAGATAACAAATTTAAAAATATACGTCAAATTATAAATTATTTATAGCAAACTTCTCACTTGTTTTTGTATAAAACTTATCAATCAAAGCAGAGATAAGAATTAGAGGTCTATTTGTCTGGCCATCAATAAACGTCAATGGCCATGATAAAAAGAAGGTCTAAAGAGACAGCAAGTATAATGGATATTACAAAAGGGTTTATAGCGTATATAGACAATCCAATTTATTTATTTATAGCCGCAGTAAACAATAAAGTTTAATTAAAATGAAGAATTTCAACTTAAAGGCGACAAAAGCGTTAAAGAAAATTATTTTACTTTGAAAAACAAAAGTGTTAAGCATTAAAATTTAGATAAAGGAACTGTTTCAAGAACTAAGAAAAGGCTTAGTAAATTTATAAACTTATAAAATCTATCGCTTATACTAGTTTCCGTGTTTTAACTTCATAATAAGTTAAGCTCATGCTTAAAACATGTGTAATTAAAGGATTTAATTCGTGACAGTTTCATAGACTACTGACCACAGTGGTTGCAATTCTGTCGCAGTTAAAACCTGGCCCGGTTTAGCTACGATTGGAGGGAACTCTGATCGTCGTCGATTGCTTCGATTCGATCGGTCGCCTTTTTAGCTTTGGCGTAAAATTGCGAAGCTTTGTTGTTGTTATGCGCCATTAAGGCAACAACTGCTACACAGAGACAGACACACAGCCACACAGACAGAGACAGCGGCAGAAACCTGTAGAATTTACAATTACACCAACAACAACAGCAACAACTGGTAGCCCACGTATTTGCGTCAATGCATTTGCTCGTTGGCGCATTTGCAATTGAAGCGTGGCTTAAAGTGAGCGTCAGCGTTGCCTCTCCCACCTCACCCTCTCCCTCCCTTCCTACTCCCCTACCCCCCCTTTTTGGACGAGCAACTTCGCATTCCTCTTCTGCTCTCGCTGTTTTCTGTGCAGTTTGTTAACGTGTTTTTATATAACTTTTTTTTTGTGTGCACAGTTTTCTTGTTATTGCTTTTTATAAAGTTGTTGACTGGTCTGCGATTGCTGTTGTTTGTTTATTTCTGCATTTTTTTTTTTTTTTGGTGGGAATATTTCTTGCGGTTTTTCTACTGAGAAGTTGGAATTTTATTTGCTACACTCAAGATGAATGAATGGAGTTTATGACTCATGCAGAGTTCAATTGAATTAGATGTGAGTATAGGTTTTAATTAAGTTTAAACAAATTATGCTTAACTAGTCTTAATTATGGTTTGTGAAAACACTTAACTCTCTTTCACTCTTCCACTGTCTCCCCGACAAGTTGAAACATGTTCCGCAATTTAGTTGAGCAATTCACTGATTATCTCATAATCAGCTTCGCCTCGACTTACACTCAATTTGAGGTGAGTTGAGTTTAATGAAGCTTCAAATCAGCTTGGAAATCAACTTAAAGTTACATCAACGAACCGAAAAACCAAAACGAAAATGAAAATGGAAAATCATAAAATACATGAAATACTAAATTTGATTGAAAAAGCAATCGTGAGATAGCATTGCAATTTCTGTATTTTTTGGCATGTAATACAACAAATTGTTGTTGTATGTGTGGCTGTGTGTGTTTTGCCAATTTTGGCGCGCAATTCAGTGAAAGTTATGCTTTGGGCATTGTTGTTTTAGCGCTAACTGGGCACACTGTGAATTTCAATGAGATACCGTTACAAATTGTTTGGATAACTGTAAATCACTTGTACTTACAATTGTACCGATTAGACACTTACGAGACGCTCCAGTTTAAAATTTAAACTTTGAGGCCAATAAGCCAAAACAAAAATACAAAACATTATTGACCCAATAAAAGAAGAAAAGCTTACTCACCAGTTTAATCAACAAGCGGCTGCGCGTTTTTGTGATAACGTCCAAAAACTCTAAACAATAAACTGGTTGGGTAATTGGTAAACTGTTACAATTATTTGTGGCTTTAATTCACTTTCGTTTTAATGCGCCAATCGATTTTGGTTGGCCGATAAAAGGCTGCATGTGTATTTAACCCTTAGGCAAACATTTGGGGCCCAATTTCCGCACAGAGCATAATCATTAATAATTTTTTATTATGCTTAAATTGACGATTTGTTTTCTTTTTGCCTTGTTTTTTTTTACTTTGTATTGTTCACACTTTTCACCACTTGGAATTGATTTTTTCCACTCTTTTGTTGTTGTTGGTGTTTTGCTTTGTGTACGTATTTCCTTCTATTTCTATTTTCCAAGCAAAAGCAAACAAAACCGACTCAGTAAGTATTTTGTATTGGTATGTTTGTTTGCATGTGTGCGTGAGGTGTGTGTCTCACTTTAACCGGTTTTCGTATGTTTGTGTTTACTTTGTAGCTGTTGTTGTTGTTGTTGTTTTGCTGGCTGTTTTGCTTCTTGCGCAGGCGCGACGCGGAGCGACGGTCAACGAAATGGCTGCTAAATGCTGCAATTGCAACAGCGAGCAAACTAATTGTTTATTGTTCAACGCGGTATGAAAAAATTAAATAAGTTTGCATGTCCCTATTCCGCACAAAAAGGCACAAATATCGCAATTTATGCGTAAACATGCACACTCACTCGCAAACACACACTCTCACAGAGTCACGTTCATGCACAGGCTCAGGAATGCAAGCAAACAGGTGTCGATGTCGCGTTGTTTTGGCTTCTTGGCCTCCTTTGACTTGTTTTATGTTTGTGTTTCGATTAGATGCTGGTTAATACGTCGTATATTTGCGAGTTAGTATATAAAACATGTTTCACTTTGTGTGTTTGGCGTCGTTTATTTATTTAAATTAAATTAACATTGTTAGTATATTTGAAAAATAAATTGAGCCCCACGCGCACCGCACGTCAACTCAGTTTGACTTCTGAAATGCAACTGTTATCGGTGGAGAGCGACTGCTTTGTCGATAACGCTATTGTGAGGCGGTTGAAGGAGAATCGAATATCATTCAGTGTGACCCTATCATCAACATTACCAACTTTCATGTGTATACACTGTTAGTTGCGAGCGCAGCCAACTTCACGGGCGACTAATTTTGCGTGCGGCTAACTTCACGTTAAGCAGTTTAAAAATTGCGCGGTCGTAGTAATTTAAATTGCATTTTAATATGAAATGTGTTTATTTCTAGTTTACGACCTATTACAAGTGATTAACTATAGTTCACGAATTCTCGAACTTCCAAAACGTAAAAATAAATCCTGATATAGGGCTACAGCACCTTTCATTTCATAGTCCCGCGTTATGAGATAAAACTCTATTGTACTCAACAAAATGAACTTAGATTGAGGGCACTGCAAACAATCAGAAGGTAATATAAGAACTTTAATTTGAATAAGTTGTAGAAAAATTTACCTCGACTGGAGCCTGACCTGCCCACAGCCCCATTGCTTCTAGATACGCCCGCACAAGGATGCGCCAATTCCAATAGTTATTTGAATCGCTGAGTTTGGGAATATCAGGTACGTGTATATTAAACATTTCCATTCTACTTGAAAAACTACCCATAAGCTTTCTTATAAACATATTATGACAATTTATCTTTAATTTGATAGACGTAAAATACAAAGGAGTTATTTAATTTTCAAATCAATATGGACGGAAACGCTCTTCTAAAGTTTTGAATATTTGCTTGGCGTTCTCCTCATCAAATCCAGGTTCAATCTTGTCAGTCTGCACAGAGGCCAAAATTATGAACTTGGCATGAGGGTTCTAAAGAGTAGTGATAAAACTTTAAATGACCTCTGAATTTATTTTTAAAATGAAATCTACTTACGTCCCTAGGATGATCGTCCCTCCAGAGTTCATTGGCATCCAAATAGGCGCGCAAAAGCATTCGCCAATGCCAGAAATTCTCAGGGCCGTACAGTTTTGGTATTGAGGAAAAGTCCAATTCTACGTGACCCATTCCGCTCGATTGTTCAGTTAATAATATCGATCTATGCCAAACGAAGCAACGCAAGAAAGCAAAAATAAACTTTGTTATCGTAGGTCTTAACATGGCCCCACAAAATGGGGATTACAAAAAGTTTTAGGTGCGAGTACACACAAAAATTGTTTATCAGCCAAGCGGAAAGTGTTAAGCGCACTAAATTCAACAATAAAAACTAAAACACTATAAAACCTACAAAACCAACACCAAACTGAACAAAAGTAATTGTTATTATTTCAGATCATATTTAAATTTTCACAATTAAACTATTAAGTTGTTAACATCAAATCCGATTTTGAAGCAATCAAACGCAACAGAACAAAAAAATGCATTCAAATTATCACAGTCAGCAAACCGCAATGGAAATCGAAATCAAATTCAAAATGAAAACGAAAATCTAAATTAAATAATCGCCACAAAGTTAGTCAGAGCAATTTATTTAGTACGAAATGACCGCACATGGAGCATACAATTTCAATAGCAATATAAATAGTATGAATGATTGTACTGAATGTACTTACACCCGTCCACCGTGCACCTCTAGGGTTCTATTCGAATGATTTATGGAGGGTGTCAGTTTATTTACATACACACACTGACCGCATTGACGGCCGTTTGTATACTCTATACCTAAAGGGGAATATGACTTTTTGTCAGAAGCTTCCCAACTTTTAAGCACTGTCAGATTTATGGTTTGTGGTATTATTTGATTATGCACTTATTATAAAAATATATTATGTATATAAAAGAAATGAAAACTAAAACAATTTCTTTGTATAAAATAATTAAATGATATATTCTTGAATATCTCATCATTTTTCCTACTTATATGGTATTTAAATTAAATATATTTCCCATTTATCTAAATTTAAATTATCTTACCTGAAATATCATATTCATTTGTATCTGAAAATTATTAATAATTAACCTCAGCCTTTTCTGTTCTCTTGAAAGCTTTGGATCTCATTTATAATTCAATCTTTAAAAGTTTTCTTAGCTTTTCCTAGAGTCCCAAAATATTATAAATCTTTTCCTAATAACTTTAAGCAAATTTAATTTCTAATTCCTTTCAAAATACCTTACATTACCTAAGAGTATTTCGAACTCGTTATCCAAAATTTTTAATTCTTTTTTTCCACATTTTTCAAGTTTTTTATTGGCTGCAGTTGTCAACGTTTTTTGCGTAATTTCGCTCGGAAAATCCCTGAGTTGAAGCGAGTCAGCTCCATTAGGTGGGTAATTTGGGCGTTAGGCTCGCTTAGGACGGATGAATGGCTTACTATATAGCCATATAGCACCTCATTTAGACGGTTTAGTTGTCATTGGTAAGGCAATGAATACATTACAGTTCCTTCCACCTGTTATAAGCTGGCTGCTATTGCACTTGCTTACCGGCCGTGTATATTGCTGGACTTTTGGATCTCTTGGTCCACTGTCAGATGAAAGTGCTCCACAACCCATCGATGCAGGAAATCCTGATAATCACACACGTAAGCACAGGAATACCCCCAATAGTCTTACACTAATTACTCTATTAAATGCAAATGAAATGCAGTCCTCACACGTCAGCTGATTGTGGGTACGCTGTTGCCGCCACAGGTGCCTCAAGCCAGTTGGCCCCAGCTGCCAGCCATTGTGACACCGGGCACCAGTAATTGTCGCTGTGTGCCACCCGCCTCCTGTCCCAATCCAATTCCCACGCCCCCAAACGATGGTAGTGGTCAGCTGGACATTCGCATTGTCAATAATGGCGGCTTGGTGAGTACACTGGCAGAAATAAAGAACTGTGAATGCACATGATAGGCTATGAAGTCTTGTATTTTGTTAGGAGTTTTTTAAGTTCAAATATTAGACTTAATTTTAGATTTATGATGTGGGTAGTATGAACTAAACTAACCCTTTAAGTTACTAAAATAAATTCCAATTTTGTCGACTTTTAAATGAATTTCAGCCCACTGTACCGACAACGGTGCCCACGGTAAGCTGCAACTTTGGTTTGGTGGCATGTTGCCAGGCGGGCAGCTATCAGTGTGGACTTCGCTTCCCGCCACCTCCGGGCTCGGCGCTGGCGAGTCCTGGCCAAGCTAGTTTCGGGGCGTATCCTTGGCAGGCTGCACTGCTGACAACAGCGGATGTCTATTTAGGCGGAGGAGCACTAATAACGGCACAGCATGTTCTAACTGCTGCACACAAGGTCTACAACTTGGCGTAAGTCCGACGAGTTTTGAAGTGCTCCAAATGTTTGCCTAATCCTTTCTCCAGTTTGACATCCTTTAAGGTGCGCTTGGGTGAGTGGGATGCGGGTGGCACGAGTGAACCGATTCCAGCCCAGGATGTGCTCATCTCCAATGTGTATGTGAATCCCGCCTTCAACCCCAACAACATGCAGAATAATGTCGCCATACTCAAGCTGGCCACGCCCGTTTCCCTCACCAGTCGATCCACTGTCAGCACCATTTGTCTGCCCTCCACGAACTTTGTGGGCCAACGCTGCTGGGTTGCGGGTTGGGGTAAGAACGACTTTGGGCCAACTGGCGCCTATCAGGCCATTATGCGACAGGTGGATGTGCCACTAATACCCAACGCTGATTGCCAAACGGCTCTGAGAGCCACTCGCTTGGGCGCCTCCTTCGTGCTCAGCCCCACGAGCTTCATCTGCGCCGGCGGTGAAGCTGGCAAGGATGCCTGCACTGGAGACGGCGGCTCACCGTTAATCTGTGCCAGCAATGGCATCTGGTACGTGGTCGGACTCGTCGCCTGGGGCATCGGCTGTGGACAGGCCAATGTGCCTGGGGTGTATGTCAATGTGGGCACCTACTTACCCTGGATTCAGACCACACTCACGCTCTAACGAGCAGCTGAAATGGCCAGCAATTAGGCGCCGGGAAAACCCGTCAAAACCAGGGGAAAAACCCTCTAGCAAGTAGAAGTTTTGTATAAGTTCTGAAATAAATAGTTTATTTAATTTGATTAACGCCAGAATTTCTAGGAAATAAACAACCAAATTACCAAAATAATAACAAAGAAATGGGCTGACTTTAAAAGACCCTGTAGATATGAGTTATTAACAAAGATCAGGTTTGGTCCACCACACAGAGACCTTCATTTAATTCATATAATTTAAAATGTTATATTATGTTTTTGCCTTCAATTGATACAGGGTCTATAACAGTAGGTACACTTCTCTATACTTTAGTTTACTACCTGGATATACCACTAAAAATTAATCATATATGAATAATTTCAAGCATTCCAACTAGACAAAAAATAGTTCTCAAACAAAAAATTAAAATAAATTTATTATTTAATCAGGTCGCTAAAAATTTCATATAAATTATTGTAGATTTCTAGCACAATAGACGAAATTTAAATAATCAAATTTGTTTAATTTTGTAGGTCAGCAATTTAATGGAATTTTTTATTGTACAGAATTTATCGGGAGCAGCGTGAAAATAATTACGCGAGAACAGTGAAATTAAGTTCAATGTTTAACGGTCTGGTCAAAGAACCGTTACCTTATCAAAGAATCGTTACAACGGCAGCAGCAACAAGCTCAATTCCAAGGTGGATAACCACACCAACACAAACATACACACACAAATATTCATATATACATGCATATTTACATACAAACTCAGTGCCAACAGGTTGCTCTCAGCTTTGGGACATCTGTTCACACAAACAGAAGCACACACACACATATGCACACATCACACTCTCACAGACAAAATGCCCTGGGCTTCTTCATGCGTCTGACTTATGAGCAAATGGGACGCTCAACTTTGCTCATTTGCACCCAATGCCCTCGAGTGTAATAATAACCCGTCTCGCTTCCACTCCCACTTCCAATACCTCTTCCATACCCCCTCCCACTCCACCTGTGCGTTTCATTTTTATATGTAAATGAAATGTGTTTCCATTCAATAATTTTATGCGATTTTGCGACGCACTCGTTTTATAAGCATTTAGTTCATGGGCTTTTAAGCCTCCACCGCACAGCCACAGTCACTACCACTGCCACTCCCACTCGCAACCGCCTTTTGCAATTTCTGGCGTACGGCGTTAATGCAAAACGGAAACCGGAAATGTTTTTTGTCGCACAAACCGCAGCCGCAAAAACTGAGTTCCAAAAACTGCAAGCGACAAATGACGGGAAACTAGAAAACAAAAACAACAAGCCTCTTATAAGCTAATGTTAAGGGTACTCTTGACATTTAGCTACTCTATCACACTATTATTATTTGGGGGTAGTACAAAATTGCTAATATATAAAAATAAAATTGTTCAATAAAAAGTTTGCAGTAGTATAAATAAACCGCCTTTAAAGGTTTATGCTTCATCTCTTGGTGAGTGCATAAATAAGTACTAAAATAAAACTCACTCAATTCCAGCGCTCAATGCACTCAGTGCCGAATGAAGCCGAAACGAGTGGCAATCGGTGTTTCCTTTTGAGTCAGTTTCGAGTTGTTTGTTCGCCTCGTGCTTAGTCCGTCCTCGGCTCTCGTGCGCAACAGACGTCGCGGTGTAAAGTCGCATGTAATACGATATAAAAACCATAACAATATTAACCCCAATAACAATAACAACAATAACAATAGCAACAACAAAAACAGCAACACATAGAGATAGTGTCGGCTAGTTGTAGTTGCGCTTGATATTAGCCACATTATGTTTGCCAAGTGCCCCGAAGTGTTGGCCAATAAGAAATTCAAAGCAGCAACAGCAGCTGCATTTACCGTTGCACTTACAGTTGCAATTGCAATTGCAGCTGCACAGTGCAGTGTTGTGTAATCAGCAACAGCTACAAATTCTTTAAGTGATATCGATTAATTGGCCATCGATAATCGACATCGGTATTTTAAGCACTGATTGAATTTGATCGTGACTTTTCACTTTTGACTCCCATCTCCCACTGCTCACGCCTTAACGCTATATGGGTGGGTGTGTGTGTGTTTGAGTTTGTGAATGTGTTTGTTTTTGTGATTGCCATTGTTATTGTTGTTGCTCATTGTGTGCCCTGCGCCTTATTTAATGTCCTTGTTGTCGTCGCTGTGTCTGACTGCCACGCCCCCTCGCTGTATCACAGGCGTTTCGCTTTAAATCAAATCTTTTGTGATTTCTTCAGTGAACAGAAAAAAACAAACAAAATACAAATATCAAATAGAAAACAAAAATAAAAAGAAAGTTATTTTAAAATAGAAGTAATACAAAAAAATATAGGAAATCATAACAACAAAGCGGTGGAGTTGTGTAAAACGGAAAAAAAGCTAGCATACTTTTTGCGGGTTTACGTCATGTTTGTCGACGCTTGGAGGCGTCTATACATACACACATCTATATCTTTACATATATTATGTTAAATTCTAGTCATACTTTGTTTGTGTGTGTGCCTGTGCTTGTGCCTGTATTTGTGTCCATGTTCGTGTTTGTCTTGCTGCTAGTTTAGTCCTTCAGCAACGATTCTCAAGTTTCCAACTATAACTACTACTATTACTATTACAATTTAGTGTTCATACAGTAACAACAGAATACATAACTGTACAAATTGTGTTAGCTGTGCTAACTGTTTGCTCTCTACCGTCTAATCAAAATTCAACAAGCTGCACTTTTCCTCATTTTCCCAAGCCCGCTGAGTTGTTTGTCCAACTTTACGTAAGTGTTGAGTTCTGTTTTTGTATTCGATTGAAAGTTATGCATTCCATATACGTATATTATAAACTGAATGGCTTTACCTCCTACCAATATTCATAACCATATATTCATAATAAAATCAACCAGTATTAAAGCTAAACATTTTCATATTCATAATACGATAAACAATCAAATAATACGAAATACTCAACACGTAAGCTTTGGAGACTTTGTTGTTTTGAAGTTGAAAGTTTATTAATTGCATGTTTAAGTATTTATAAATATTTGATGTTTAAGGGGTTAAGTGGTGTTCAGAGGCTGAAACTAAGCACTTTTTCAAACATTTTTTTTGGGTGTTTGCAGTGAGATATTTTATTAGAACAAAAAACAGATAACAAGATTGACATTTCCTTTGTACGTTAAAATTGGTTTCATAAAAAAATTTTTAAAATTGAGCCGACGGGAGCCAATGTCCTGGAACACTAAAAAAAAAAGGACCCTCGTGTTTGACACGATTTGAGGAGAACGGATCATCTGAAATTCAAAAAAAAATTTTTTCTGTTAGTAAACACTTCAGCCCTGAATCTGAACGAAGGAAAATCCAAAATATTGAAAATTGAATATTTGACAGCGTTTTGAATTTTTTTTGACGAAATTTTGAACTTCAAATGTCCTTAAAAAATAGTAAATGTTGAAAAAAAAAAATCCTTCGTTCAGATTTGTCACGAGGTCATTTGAATAAGTGTTCAAAATTTGAAAACAATCGGTTCAAAACTGTTCGAGCAATCGTGTCAAATAGCTTCAAAAACACGGTTTCGAGAAAAACGGGATTAATTGCGCCGCTTCATGAGGAAATACTCTAATGAGCGGAACTTCCGAAGGCTCTATCTCTTACAATTTTACTCGGATCGGCTCCAAATTTTGGGAGAATATAGTAAACTTTGAATTAATTTATAAGCAAAAAAAAAAAAATCGAGTTTCAAAATTTCGAAACCCACTTAACCCCTTAAGTTGGTTTTGCACTCGTTTTAGACTAGAAAATTCTATCGAATTTAGTTTGAAAGCTTAACTTCAATTCATATTAAAATTTAATTTATATATAAATGCACTAATTTGTATTTATTTAATAGCTCGAAACATAGTGATTAGGTAAACTAGTTTCCATTATAGAAAATATAGTTAGAATTATATTAAAATTAATAAAAATAACTTCATAGAGTTTAAAATAATATTTTATACTTAAAAATTAAATTGCTTTATGACGATACCTTGAATTTAATCACAGCTAATAATTTATACATGTATCCAATTTCGAAAAACACAAAATAGTTTAACATTTATTCAATTTTTATACGTATATCTCAATTAAATTTTGAAGTTATTTTGCATATCATTTAAAACATTTATTATTTCATGTATTTTGGAGTAATGAAATGAAATTCTTGTGAATCTTATGTTTTAATTAAATGACTATAAATACATCAAATGCTCAGACATTTAATTGACACATATAAAATTCATTGCTGCAGCAAGTCGAACTCACAAATGCGATAAAAATTTTGTCGCTTTGCGTTTGCTTTTGCTTCGCATGTCAATTCAATTGACATTCCTCAACAATCCACTGAGAATCTCGGTATGCAAATGTGGCATTAGTGTCACAGCTATAAATAAATGAGAGAAATTGTGCAGGGAAGGAAGGAATAAGGAGTGGAAAAGCCAAACTGACATTTGGCCAAGCGACGACGTTTCCCAGTGTGTGTGAGAGGGAAAATACAAATGCAAATAAATATATATATATATTCATACATATACTATATATATATGAATACTCTTATGTGTGCGGTAGCTTAGTCAGTTTTGAAAACATAATTTGCTTTCTGTCGAGAATGTCAACCGTCATCATCCGTCATACGGTTGCGCGGCTGCACGGTTGCAAGGTTTGCTGCGATGCGTGCATCTGTGAGATACGAGTGCACTTGTAGGTACACTCTTATACTTGTAGCTACACTCATGTGAGTCGTTGTTCCGCAATCAGCTAAGCAAATGCCAACCAAAAGTCAGACCTAAACCTGAAGTAGGCCAACTTATGATTGTGAGTAGATTCTACCAGCAGGTAATTGAATAAAGCCAAAGCCACCGACCCATAACCAAGTCATCCAATTAGCGAAATATAGTTTATGCTTCAACTAGAAACCAATAAATTCAGTTTTCATAGTTCTTTTCAGCTGCGTCCTTTCAGCGTTTCGTAACGGCTTTTATAATCCATTGCCTGACGGTGTCAACTTGAGTTGAGCACATGCATTGTTGACATTGCCTGCATGTCAATCTGGTGCGGAACATAACGTCGACATCGGATCCTCCTGCTCCTCCTCCACCTGCCATTCCAAGCACACAATTCTCCGTTTCCAAATCGAACAAGCAATAAAATCGAGACTTGACTATGATTTACCCGATGACCTCGAGTATTGAGCGCTTTTCACATTAAAACCATTGCATACTTTTAGGTGCTGACATGGCCTACAAGCAGTTATACCTACCAAATTGTGGGCGTGGCTTTAAGTTTTCAATATTTATGAGTTGGACAAAAGAGTCTTTTAAATTTGAAATACCCTTAGTCCAAGCTTAACGGGTATATAAAGAGAAAATCGTAGTATTTGACATGAGGCTGACATGTCACAGCGTTTTTTATCTCTCTCTTTGTGTGTGTGTGTGCTGTACGTGAATGTGCCCAGGTATTTGCTTTGGAGCATACGGCTCCTGTGTCCAACTTGCAACGTGCTACATTGGCAAGCATCAATTCAATCATTCAACCGAATATTCGTGCCTACTCAATCGATGCTCGTCCTCTAAATTCAGTTACATTATTTAGTTGTCTTTGTTGCAGAGAGTTCAATATGATATCATTTAGATATATCACTTTACAAGAATGATTTAATAGGTCAGAAAAAGAAATAAGTGTCGATATTATTTCACAAGTTGTTACAACAGTAAAATTTCGTTAAATTTTAAAATTGTTAAAAATTTCAGACCTTAGCTCAAACATAATTTTAAATGTGTGATTAAATTATAGTTTGTTTAACTTACCCCCCTAACACCCACTCAATGCCAGCTTTAACTTGTTTTACAGGGTATAACTTCAGTCATTCAATTGAGCGCAAAGTTCTCATGACTTGACGGCCTTTGTAGTTTGGCGTCATTGTGTTTTCTTATTGTTGTCCATTGTTTGACTTGTTGGCCTTGTGCTTCATTCCATACACACACACACTCAGGCAAGCACACACGCTCACATGGACACACAGGGACACACCCGAACACACACAGGCACAGATACAGGGACACTATTTAGTGCATTGCACGTTACAATATTTTATTATTGTTGTTATAGCGCGTTTTTTGTTATTACTTGAGTCACTCATAAATTTGATACTTCCTCGCCTTGGACAGGTAATAGTAGTGCACGACTAGGAGTTACCCTACACAACTTTCATAGCCTACTTTTAAGCATTTTAGGTAAACAAAAAATGGTTTTCTGTCTATTGTTTTGGGGATCTTATTGTTTACAGGGTATTTCTATTCCTAAAACGCCTTTGAAAGCTTAGCAAGAATTCCAAGCAAGCGATTAATTAAAGCACGCTTATAAATAAAATTTAACAAGCTCGTGTGACATTTGAGAAATTGATTTATTTATATATTGTTCGGTTTGGTTTTGTTTTATTTTTATTATTTTTTTGGGCCTTGTTTCGTGTCATTCCGTTTTGATTCATTGCAAAATTCTGTCACACGACAACAACGACAATAATGGCAATATTAATAAGCGCTACGGTAGGTGGGCCGGGCTTTGTGTGGGCGTGGCCTGTTGGCTGGCTGTTTGCCAAAGCCTACAAAATAATTTCCGAGCTCATTAGAATTTTCATTTTGTTTTCCTGCTCACTCAATGTATGAATACGAGTACTTATGTATTTATAATTTTTGGCTGAATTTTGCGACATTTGCGGTTTAATTTAAAAGCACTCGAACAACAACAACAGCAACGATGAAAACATGTAAATTTTCAACTTTGGCAACTTTTCATTATACAAAGTGAGCAAAAGGCGTTTATTTCTTCAGCGTTTATTTTCTTTTTCTCTTGCACGGAATTAAAATATTTTCCTCTTTCGAGTGGCCGAAGCAGACAGAAAATATGTAAAGTACATGTAGTAAAAATATATTTATATATATATATATATATACTTGTATTTATATGTACCTCAAATCGGGTAACGAAGCTTATTAAAGTGCTCCTCTTTTTGTGGTTTCTTTTGATTATTTTCTGCTGTGATAAATTTGCCTCGCAAAACAATATTAAATTTGGCAGGTTTATTTGTAATCTTATAGCCTTTTAGCTATATATTTTCAAGAATAACTTCAATTACTCAACTCACGTCTAACACCAAAAAAAAGGTGCAACTGTTTTTTTACTTGCTGGCCAAGTTTTTCTTGGAAACAACTCGAGAACTTCAATGATATTTCCGAAATAAAGAAAACAAAATTAAAACGAGAAAGGAAATAACCAAGCCGAGCTCACCAGACCGTAATACACGCAGTAGAGTGAGCTACTTGAGTGTTGCGGTAAATTACTATTAAGCAGCTTATAATACCCTGTGTCACTGGGTATACAAAGAAGCGAAACAACATGAAAACTGCCACAGACTCAGTTGAGTTTCGAGTTCAACTTTTTCTTTGTGCTTTTGTTTAAATGTTTTGCTATAGTTCATCCGTTCAATTGAAAATAAAATTCGCATTCTGTAAAATTGAGCAAAAACAAGCGAATACTTGAAATTCAATCTGCGAATCTATATCAAGTGGAAAGAGCCCTATATGTAGAGCGGGAAAACCAAAAGGTTTCTTGAAAAATGAGCACAGTGGGTGGCAATAAAGTATGAGATCGAACAGACTTGATAAATGGTGCGATTTCACACTAAACACACATGCACACAGCCCATTATTTAATATATACTATATATCCAGAGGATAAACAAAAGCAGACTCGAGTTGAATAGTCCTTTATCGAGTCCATAGTATAACAAGTGTCTTGGCCTTTTGATTGAAATTGTTTTATACTCGGCACAAGTTGATTGGCTTTTTGTAGCTGTTGTTGCCGGCATTTGATAACGGCTCATTGGCCAGAAGCACACTGAGAGACTCGTTGGGCAAATGCATTGAATTATGCAAAGAAAACAAACAAAGAAAACAGTCAAACAGATGGATGAATAAACAGGCAAACAGGCAGACAGTCCGACAGACCGACAGGCTGACTGGCAAACAGCTTGTTTATTTGCCATACGGAGCAATGTCATACGCCCCGTTGTCCCAGCAAATTGTTTACAATTGACTTTTCGAGCTCCGTAAATAATTCATTCGCTTTAAGTATTTATTTATTTTGAATGCAAAGTGGAAAATAGTATTCTCGTAATTGCTTAAAATTTATGGATGTTTATTAATTTAACTTAAAGTTATTCATTGACGTCTGTGCGCTTGGGTTGCCAGAAGTTTTGGCTATTTGTATATTTATGGGTCGACTGAGTTTCATTAAATATTCGAGTAACAGTACACACACGCACACGCTCACACATCGTTTGTGCAGGTACATAATTAAATATTGACGTCAATACCCAGCTGTTGACATGGCCAACACGCAACCCATTCGCAACTTACATTAAAACAATCACTTGAGTCAGAGTTGAAACCACGCAAGCGAAAATAGAATCTATTAAATGATTCAGTTTTCTATACCTCTATATTATCTAGTAGAATTCATTAGAGTATTCCAGAAAATTAGTTAAATAAATTCAAACATAAATACAAAATTTAAAACTGCTTAAAGTCCATAAAATTATCTTTTCTTTCTTAGAAAATATTCATTGTTTATTCAATTGATGCTCACCTTTCTTGAGAGCTATTTAGTTACTCCTCCAGGCAGGAATTTCTCAATTTTTAAAAGTGATTGTAAATATTTGCAAATAGACAACACTTCAATGCGAGTTGTTGTCGCCGACTGGAAGTCAACAAGTTAGAAATTATGCAGATACTGGCCATAAAATCCTTGTCTGACTAAGCGAAAGTCAGTGAAGGAGTGAGAACGAGTGTGATTGGGAGGATAAAAGTGAGAGAAACAGTGAGTTGGCGCCAAGTTGGCTGCTTCAAATTGCAGCTTTTATTTGGTTTATGGTCAGAGGGCACGCAAAGGCTGACTAAAAGGCCACCAAGAGGACTAAAAGCCAATTCCATTGGAGTCGTTTATCGCAATTCCGTTTAATCGATTGGAATTGTCGAACTTGGGGCATTTGACGCACATAAAATGTGGGACTCTGTTGCTGTTGCTGCTAACGGAGCAAGTCATTTGGATTCATTTGTTGTTTACGCTACGTATACGTGATATTTTGATAAGTGAATACATTAAAGCCTTGTCTGTACAATTGACAGCAGAAAGAATATAATTTATTTTAATAATAACTTGCTTATATTGTCATACGTATATATTTATATTACAATTAATAGCATAGAAATTATTTTTAAAACATTTTCAATTGAAGTCTTTAAGAATTTTTATAGAAACTTAAACAAATAAACTTTCAAATGTATCAAATAAAATATATATAATTCTGTGCAATTTCTGTTTATTAAAATTCTCTTTGGTTGCGAACAAACAATTGAAATTTATGCCGCATTGTTAAATATTTGCTTGCCTAGCTACACTTTGTTTATTTATAGAATATGCAGCAAATTCAGTTCAGAGTCCGATATTTATTATATTTAAAAGTAATTGTTTTTAAAGAATTTTAAGCTAATATCTATGAATTTAAATGAATACAAGTATTTTCATAGAAATTTAAACAAACCGTAAACAAATAAACTTCCAAATGTATCCAATAAAATACATTTATTTTTGTTCTATTTCTATTTATTAAAATTCTCTTTAGTTGCATACAAACAATTGAAATCTATGACGCATTGTTAAATATTTGTTTGCATGGCTACACTTTGTTTATTTATAGAATATGCAGCAGATTCAGTTTAGAAACCGATACTTTAAGCCACCAAAAAGACCACGTCATTATGTCAATACACAGGAATTTGTTTAAATGTTTATAAATATTAATGTTTTCGCTCGTTAAACAAAATGGCAGCGCGATGATTTCACACACATTCATTCACACAGATACGCACAATTATGGGGTAAAACAACGAAAAGTATTTGAATATGCTTTCAACGTGTGTCGTATGCGCAATTTGCGTAATAAACACATACAAAGCAACGAGAGGGAAAAAAGTGTTGCATACTCTCAGGGGAATGCAGACTGAAAACTGATTGCCTGACCATGTCAATTATGTCTGTGAGTGTGTTTTTTGTGCAAGAGGGCAAGTGTGTGACTGTATAATGTGATTCATATTTTATGGCATTACGTCCTAAGTCAACTGCGAAATTGCCTTTACTCTCGATTGGTCGATAAAGTCAGAACGTAGCACAACAGCAACAGCAGCAACAACAGTGTTTTTTGGCTAACAAGACTAGCGAAGGCCGACAAATTTTTGCTGCATCATTTGGGGAATGAGCTTAAATATTTATATTCAATTTGACATTTAGTGGCCTTGGGCACTTAAATTGCAAATGCAGGCAAAGCAGCTGCAAACGGACAAGTAAAGGCAACAGCAACATCAGTGGAATGCCAGCGCCTAATCCAACGTGGAGTGGCAGAGCGGGTGGAATGAGTGAAGAATCGTGTAGATGGCAAACCTGATGAAGGCGGAGGTGGAGGTGGAAATGGGAGTGGCAGTAGCAGGGAGGGAAAACATTGCGGCACGGAAGGCGTCACGGCATCTCTATGTCTGTGAGGCAAGTGCTGACAATGCTTTCAGCTTTGAGGCACTTGAAAATTGCGGTTGCCTTGGCATGTCTGGACGATTGCCTCATACATTTTTCAAATTGACCCGCATAGCAGGTTTTGACATCATCGCCCACAAGAGAGAATGGAAGGAGATGTCGGTAAAGGAGTACTTTTTAAGACCTGATCAGCTGTGAGACTCAAAAAAAGAGTACAGGGTCTAAACAACTGCATTTTATCATATGCAGTCTCTATGTCAATAAGCCGGAAAACCGTCACAGTTTATTGGTAAAATAACCCATGTTATTAACCAAGCTATCAGACTCTTATCTCATGCCAAACTCAAACTTGAAAACTGTTTATGCTGCCTGAGCATTAAGCAAAAAATTCTGGCAAACTTTACGACGTTTGGCTTTGGCTTTGGCCTTAGAGGTCAGAGTTTGGAAGTTCAGGCACTCGGCTCTACATCCGGATACGGATACGGAAGCAGACGTAAGCTAGAGGCGCCCATGCTTAAAAATCCCATAAATTGTTATGTAGGGCGCCCAAAAGTTATAAATAACCAAAGTAAGTGCACAACTGGCGCCCTTGAACGCGTTTAGTTCTACTACTTTATTATTTTTTATTTTTTTCTTGTGTTCTCTTGTTGTTTTTGGATTTTAATTTCTTGTTGTCGATGCGTTTTTGGCCAACGTCACTGACAAATCCTGGCCCAGAGTTGGGTCTGACAGCTGTAAAAATTGGACTACCAGCTGGGCAGTGAGCCAAGCTGTGACAAGGCTAAAAGCCACGTGCCAAACTGGGCCAATGTGAGGCGAAAGTTGTTGCAACTAATCGACAATTGCTGGAGCCAAGCAAATTTTCCACTTTATCCCCCATTTTCCCATTCAGTTTGTCTCGAAGCCAGCAATTAGTTTACAATTTGCATTGTCACAGTTTACACACAATATAGACACGCCCACTGTTCGCACCACACCCACAACTTGCACCACTTACACCACTCGCACCACTTAAATTTAATGACGAGTCGCTGGTAGTCTGCACCACTCGTCGCCGTAGACTCGACACAGCAATGAAATTATAGCTTATCTTCCAACAGAAAGAAGCGGAAAATAAAAATACGTATACGTATTAACTGCTACTATCTACTCTGTATACCCTTTGGCCATAATCTGACTGTGAATGTGTGTAATAAGGCTTAAACCAAAGTGTGTTGGCATAAAAAGAAAATAAGCGTTTTTATCTAGAAAGACTTAGTCTACGTAAGGAATTTAAACGAACATCTCATAAATATTTATTCAATCTGATTTAGGCTTAAAATGAGTCTTTAAATTTAAGCGGCTTGAAGGAATTTTGTTATAACATAGATCGAACATCAACGGATTAATGATAATAGTAAGGAAAGTGATCACGCTTCAAAGATAGAAGATAAGAGATTTTATAACTTTTATAAGCTAGAATATTTCATACTTTAAACACAACTTTAAGTTTGTCCATCCATTTTGTTAAAGATCCTTAAGCCCGGACTGTTTTAGTTCTACAGGATATCTGTAAGTTGGTATAACTACTCGATGCGGGCTTACAAGGAAACCAACTTATGCATGAATGTGAGACTTTTGTGTGCGCGTTTGTCAAGTTGGTCGACAGACATGTTATTTATTTAGGCCAAGTGTATTAAATGTGCTTTCGTATAATTTGACCAAATGTCGCATTTAACCAAAAATCCCATATATTTAATTATAATATTCTTAGTTAGATTACAAAGCAAATATATGTGAGTGTATGCGTCGTTTGTTAATGTTAATGCTAATGTATTTGTTTAGCGTTGAGTCATTTGGATAATCGATGGTATTACTTGAAAAATTAATGCACAGAATTGTTGATATTCCTCTGTTGACACTGGGTATTTCCAGCTTTAAAAGACTACACTGAGTACTGGCTTTAAGCTCATTATATAATCCGCTTATGGTAAAGCAAACTTTTGCGGAGAAATTCAGTAAAGTGCTTATTTTAATTAACAGAAAAATAAATGAAAGAAAACATGCGAAAAGCCGAAAAACTACATAAATTTTAGTGATTTCCTTGCACAAAAGTTTTAAACTGACTCATTCCGAAATTCATTTGCCAGATAATTTACGAAGAAGCTTCGCAGCTTCATGCCGTGCAGTGAAATCGATGCGAAAATGAAAATTGGAAAATGTCTTAATGGGAAGCTCGGTTGCAAGCCCGATAAACTTGTGGCACGTAGTTAATGGCGAGTGTGCAAATGAAAACGAGTCGAGGAAAAGCTAAAATTGAAAGTGCAAGGAAGCGCATAAAGAAAACTTTGGTACTAACTTTTCATGGCAACAAATTTTCTGTTGGAAAATGTGCACGCCTTATTTTCCATTTTCCACTTCTCATTTCCCAAAGACAATTCACCATTTTGCTGTTTTGCCATTTGCATTGCGTCATTTGCACTGCGACGCGTGGCAGGGACTCAGTTCGGCAGCGGTCTGACAGTTTGAGCCTTAACTGCTGGCTTTGTCTGCCTTGGCTAATTCCTAGTGACCCCTTTACGAGCAAAGGGGGTAAGGAGCTATGGGGGTGTACCTTCACATGCACATATATAAATGTATATACAGCGCCGTCGTTAATTGTCAAGGCAACAACAGCGCACCTAGCGTTGCCAAGGCAACAACAACAGGAACAACATAAAAAGCAAAATGCGCAATCAACTCGCCTGTCACTTGCATGCACGTGTGCGTGTGCTGTCTCCGTGTGTGTGTGTGTGTAATAAAGTGCCGTTTTAATTACATGCATAAAATACCGCAGCACTTGAAAAATATAAAACAGCAGACCAAAAGACCAGTAGACCAGCAGGCAATTGTTGCACAGGTTGTAGTTTAAATACCCTCAACATTCTGGTAACTACTTTGCACTTGCTGTTACAATAACAGTGTTAACAAGAATCCGCCTGTGGTTGCAGGCAATTTTAATTTTATTTTTATATACTTGACCGCGTTGCCAACACACTATCTGTGTTAAGTGTGGCAGCATTGTTATTCCTTAACCGCACTGGCAACTCTTTCCTGTGTTGGTGATGCCAGCTGATCTTCATTGTCACCGCGTTGCCAGCCTTGCAAAAGTTGCTAATTTGAAAATGGAGAAGAAAGTGAAAACAAAAAAGTTTTTCTTAGTTCATACATAAGCATTTTCAATTCAGAGCTGAGAAGTTGGCAATAAAATAATTATAATCCTTTTAAGCTCTGCGCTTAATATCAGTATCGAAAGTTTATTTCAAGAGAGCATCTACGGTTTCATTTATTGTAAAACTTTCGACCCGTTTTCCCATTAGAGGTGTAAATTGTGGAAATTGTTCTCGTCTGTTGGAACAGGAACAGGACAAAGTTCTCGTAGCCCGTTTTAAGTATGTTGTCTCGGGTGTTGCTACTGCCGCTGCTGGTGATGCTGCTGCTGCATTATTGCAACAAACTTTCACAACCCACTCACGTACAGATGCACACACATACACACATGCATGCATGCATGTACATGCGTCGTATATTCCCATCAGTGTTCTTCTTTGCTTCTGTGTGTGTTTGTGTGTCCAACGTGTTGGCTCCCCAATTGCATTGCGTAAGCCAATGACATTGAGTGGAGTCTGGCTATAAAATTGGAATGGTCCCAGTGCGCCGCACGACGAGCTGACTGCCAAGTGGCAGAGTGAGTGAATCCGCAACTTGGAAATTGGAAGCTGGCTACGTAATCAAATTTATGTTATGCCCAGCGGCCAGAGTGACAACAACAGCATGAAAACTCAATCAGTTTTGTTTTGTAACCAATTTCATGTGAGTTAATTAACCTCGGGCTAGTTTCCGCCTGCACTTGACCTGGCTTGATAATAATGGACGACAGTAAGCTTAACAATGTACCACATGCAGCAGATTATTTCATCAATTATGCAAACATACCAACAGATTTTTCTGCCAATTTATTTCATTATTATATTTGCCGTGAAATGGTTGAACATCACGTAGCCAGGCAACCAAAATCCCAGGCATACACCTGAGTACACAGTTTGTGCAGAAGATTTCAACTCATGCACGACTGGTGAATAACTTTTCGTTGCATACTTTTGAGCTGGTCATATTTTAAAGGATTGCAACTCATTTGGTAGGAAACTGTTAGCCAAAAAGAGATAACTAGACTTATGAAAGAGTTTTTTGCAAGATATGGTCCAATAAGTCTCTCGATTTTCATGTGGATCGTAGAGTACAGGCCTATAACCCTTGTTTTATTGAGGTCAACCGCATAAGTCACCTCGTTCTTAATTTCCCAATTAACTGCAACACAAAGCTAAACACTTAATACTTCGTATAGCTATGTTATACATTCGGTGTCGTAAAGACACACACAAATTAGATACACCTGCTCCTCTCGTGAATCTGCAAGTAATTTAATTTGCAAACAGCAGTTGGGCCAACAACGCGGATGATGGCAAACCAGCTTTTTGGCTACCGATGAGCTAACGCCAACGGTAGCAGTAACAGGCCGGGTAAACAGAAACCAGGCGGCTTTGCCAGCGTATTTCCGCTGAGCGTTGAGGTTGTGGGATTCTCATGCAAAATGCAACACACATTCAACGGTTTTAGAACTTTACAGACAACGGGGTATGACAAGCCAGGTCAGTTCTCGTTGGCAGAGGCCAGGTCGCGTCAGTTGGACCTTTGAGTGCATAGTTGAAATTCAGAACGAAATTACGTGAGTTTCGCGAATGCAATTTGGGTACAATCAAATTGAATTAGCCTCATTGTGCTTAGAATTGCAAATGTAATTAGACTGAACACGATTTTTCAAACAAATAACACCAAAAGTTACTTAAATTAAGCAGATTTGCTCTCCGTCAGGTCAGTATAGGAATTATTTGAGTTAGAAATATAGTTTTAAGGCATTAGTTATAAGCAGAAACTTAAATTAGGTAAAAATTAATATAGTACTTAAGCAATATGCAGACAATCTCATCTTTCTTTTTATTTAAATCATTTTTATTTAAGCAAAATATAAGCAAATTTATAATCGAAGTCAGTTTGTTTGTTATAATCTAGTAGACAGTTTTGTTTTTAAAATTATTTTTACAACTAATGTTATTAAAACTTAAATTTTTATTTAGATTGCTTTGCATGTTCCCCGCTATCTCTGTCGCACGCAAGTCATTTTGGGGCTACCAGCTCATATGGTTGTCTCAACAAATCTCTTTAAATATTTCTGTAACTGTCACTATACTATCTGAAGGATTGTATCAAAATCAACTTTCGATTTTTATCAACTCTTTCAAAAAACTCATGTTGTACATTTGTTTTCTCTACTCCTTTTCTTTTTTATATAGCTTCAAGCTAAGACAAAAAATTGCATAACGTAGAAAATAAAACAAAAACCAAAACAAAATAGCAAAATAAATCATCATTAAAATGAACAACAACTACAACAACAAAAACAAACATAACTGTAAATTGGTACATACGTAAACAGCAAAAGCAACAAGAACTTCAATCTGTTGCAATAACAACAACTACAAACAAGAAAAACTACAACAACAACAAGAACAACAACAACAAACGCCGCTAGTAGTTTTCCTTTTGTGGCACAAGCAAAGTTGCATTTGGCATAGTAGACTTTTAGGCGCCGCACACTTTAGTAACCATAGCAAGAGCAACAACAAAACCCAACAAAACAATTACAACAACAACAACAACAAGCAGAACAACAAAAACACAGTCAACAAACCATTAATCAGAGCATCCAAGCAAATCCACCAAAGTCACCACAACCACCACGAACCATATGAGTCTGAACAAGATCAAAAAGCGCGAGAGTTCAGACTTATGACTGGTGCGAGCCAAGGGCGCCGCTGCTGGCGTCGCCGTTGGCGTTGGTGTCGGCGTCGGTGTCAGCGTTGGCAGCGGCAGCCGTTACAAGGTGACGGCACGATGTGTGCCAGAGCTGAGCATCACATCGCCGACATCGCAGCAGCAACAACAGCAGCAGCAGCAGCAACAACAACAACAACATGATGCACCGAATAAACACATAACGCTGCTGCGCAGTCGATCACAGCCGACGTCTAACAGCATTTTCTCGCCAGGCTTAGGCATAGCCGTGGGCAACGCCACACTGGTCGAGGAGGAGGACTTTAGCTTACTGACGGCCGAATCACTCAATTGGTCAGCGGCTAGTGGCAGCGGCAAGAACGTGTTGCAGCGCCAATTGGCAACAACAACACAACTGGATGAGCAGCAACCGCAGCAGCAGCAACCCTTGGAGGATCTGGAGCAACAGCAACAGCAGTCGATAGTGGACATTGAGGCACCAAACGAACTGACACCGCTGGTGGAGGAGAGTTGTGCCGCTGCCACAGCCACAGCCACAGCAGCAACTGGAACTGGAGCAGTAAACACGACCAATACCTACAGTCACAACTCGAAGACCACACGTTCGTGGCCAGTGATCTACAGGAATCCCCATCACTGTGACTACGAGGCACTCTACGTGCAGCAGCAGACACCTTCGTCCCAATCCTTCAAGCAGAACTGCTACTCCAATCAGTTCAAGCAATCGATTGTCTACTCCAGCAGCAATGAGGAGCTGCCTGCCGCAGCTGCTGCACCCGGTCCAGAGTTAGCCGAGACTGCACCCAGACAGACCACATGCTATTATTTTGCACCCAGTCGGCACAATAGCATTTATGAGCATCCCTCGTCCGTTGTTGGCGGTTCCTTGCAGTTTGACGCAGCCGGCAACGCGTCCGCAACCACAGCAGTAGCAGCAGCTGCCGCCGTCGAGAGTCTAAGACGCAGCAATAGCATCCTCTTGCGACAGAACAGTTGCGCCAAAGTCATACAGCGTCGTGGTAGCGGCAGTGCATCTGGTATTGCTGGTACTGCTTTGGACACATCCACGTCGCTTAGCTCTCACATGGACGGCCTGGGCATGGGCAGTGGTACGGGTGCCAGTGCCTGCTGCTCCAGCTGCTGCATGGGCCCACCGCCTGTGCTATTCCTCTTTGTAACACTGCTGATGACTACTAGTGCGACAGCCATGCTGTGTGCCGCTATCATGACCGATCACTGGGAGCATGTCACGTGGGATCGCAGCAGTCTCGATCGTTACTCGAATCGTTCCGGTTTGCATCTGGAGTGGCTGCTGGACGAGAAGGTCGCTGTGCTCAAGCCGGACAAGAGGGGTGAGTAGGAATCATTTAAGAACAAGAGTCTTACTATCTACCTACATATATCAAAACCTACAGCCGATCATCGCTATCGAAGGGATTCGGTGTTTCTGGTGCCCATGCACGGCGGCATTTGGACGCTGTGCATAGATTTGCCCATTCAGCAGTTGCAGGAATTGCGACGAAATCCAAAGTTTCCGCGTGGTGCACCGCCGTGTGTCAACTACCTGGCGGGGTCCATGGAGAACGCGAGGGGGGAGGAGCAGCGCAACGATTGGCAGCACAGTGAGTCACAGGTCATCACACTGCAGCCGCATCTGAGTACGTATTATGGTGCAATCCTGCCGTCAAAATCGAATGCATTCAATCCTATTCTGAACTCATAGTAATTCCTTTCCTTTTGGAGTTAACTTCCCCTTTTATTATGATTACACAAATTGTTCAATTATTCGTAAACACATTAAAATGTTTTCTTTATCTCTCTTATTATTTTATTCTTTTTCTTTAATATAAAAACATTATTTTATGCACGCACTTAGCACTAATTGTGATTGTAATCTTACAGACTTATAGAGGGGATGATTTTAAACAAAATCTGTATACTTTATAAATAGAAGAACAGCAAGGTATGGGACAAGGTGGTGATTAGGATTACTTATGCATGTGTGTGTGTGAGTTTTAAGTAGCTGAGGTGTGTTTGTGGGGTGTATGAATGAGTGGGTGTTTGTGTGTTTAACTGGAATGTTCAGCCATGATTGAGTTTCCTAGACTGCAGCACGTTTGGCTGGTGAACAAAGAGCTTCAGCCTCGGAGCTGGGTTCCTCGGGCTTCTTGCGCTTGATCAGATGTGTGATGTCCGTTGGCTTGGCCGAACTGCTGCTAATGGCCGACGAGGAAGCAGCCGGTGTAGTAGACGAACTGGATGAACTGGAAGCAGCGCCATTGGCAGCTGCTGCTGCTGTCGATGATGAGGCAGCTGCGTCATTGCCACTTCCGCCGGCTGCGTTGCCGCTGCTGCTGCTACCCATGGGCTTAATATAACTGTCCAAAGCAGCGCGAACTTCTGCAATGGTCTGTTAACAAATGCATAGGATTACTTTAATGTCTGTAGAAGCTAACTCTAATGCTTACCTGAGCCTGTGTCTCCTCAATTTCCTGTATCTTGACGAGTATCTCCTGTCTGGTCTCCTCCATGTCGAGCATGTTGCTTTTCTCACGCTCAGTGAGATTCTCCTTAGCCTTGGCTTCCTTAATCTCCTCCTCGATGAGTACACTGGAGTTGCGCAATGCGGCAGCGCCTTCCTTGTTCAACTTCTGCATCAGATAGGTGAGGCCAATCTTGTAGTGCAACTCGGCCAAGGCACGACGATTCTTATTAGGCAGTTCTCCGTGTATCTTCAATGCTTTCTCTGCAAAATAAAGCAATTTTAGAGAGTGCCTTTACAAAGTCGTGGCTTATAATCAGTTCTTACCATAATCCTCTCGTGCTGCATCCAAAATACCATTCTCGAATTCAATGTTAGCCAACTCAGTCTGCACATCAGCCAAATAGGGCAGACCACTGAGTCCCTGGCGTGAGAAGATCTTGGCAGCTGCCTCGAGTATCTCCCAGGCTAGTTGCAAGCTGCCGCTAACGCCATCACCCTCCTCGTTATCATCCTCCTGGTCCACATCCATGGTGGCTGAGGCGCCATTGCTGGTGCTTGCAGTCACATCGCCATTCGAGGTACTCGGACGCTCATCATCGTTGCTGGTTGCAGCATTATTGCCATTGCTGCTGCTCACTTCATCCACACCTGTGGGTGCCTTTGAACTGCCCTCAGCCTTGCCAGTCTCGCCATCACCTGTGGAGTCGGCCTCATCAGCGGCTTCGCCTTCTTTAATGCTTTCCAGTTTCTTGCCATTTGTGGCACTGGCTCCATTTGCCTTTTTCTCAGATGATTTCTCAGCCTTGGCATCGGCCTGCTCATTATCGTTTTCCTCCTCATCATCATCATCATCAACGTCTTCCTCATCATCGTCGGCTGCCTCGTCGGGCACATCAATCACTTTGTTCTCATCC
Organism: Drosophila acutilabella; assembly: GCA_035046005.1. NCBI lineage: Eukaryota > Metazoa > Arthropoda > Insecta > Diptera > Drosophilidae > Drosophila > Drosophila acutilabella. The sequence continues at coordinate 498,089 of JAWNOK010000061.1, forward strand.
AGAGCCATGGCAATAAGCGACTTTGCATAACTAGAATAAGTTGCACAAGGATAAGTTGGTTTCTTAACAGATTGTAAGTCACTTGATTTACTTACAGCAATAAAGGTTGTCCTAGCTCATCGGCCAATTCGCCGTAGACCTCCTCGTAGATTTGGCACACCTGGCTAAGCTCATCGGCTGCCTCATCGTAGCTCTTCACCAGAAAGTTGCGTGATCCCAGACTGAATAATTCCTTGCCCTTCAATATTTTCTCCTCACGATCCAACTCTACGCTGACAGCATCAGCAGCGACATTCTCCTTATCTGGCGTGGTATCTGCATCCACGGGTTCCACGTCTTTCTTCTTCTCTGGTGCTGCATCAGCGGCAGCCGTTGTGACAATTGCTTCGGCTTCAGCGGACATTTTATTGGAATTGTTGCAAAATTAACTGAAATATAAATATAAAGAATTAATAAAGTCGACGTCTAGTTTTATTTACTGCTTTATTTTGTTAATTTAATTCACATATTTTCCTTTTCAACTTATTGTTTAGCACCTAACGAATTGGCGCTTTATCTGTTAATATTCCACACATTAAACACCTTTCAATCCTTCCACACAAAACAACGAATGTAGAGGTTGTGCCCTAGACGTCACCTTAGATGTATGTAGAAAGAGAGACCGGCAAAAATCCAAACCATAAATAAAAAAAAAAATGAAAAACTTTTCCATGTTTTTGCTCGCATTCTGTGTTGCTTCTTTGCCCAGCTATATTTCGTGCCTTTTTTCATTTTCTGGATCACCGAAGTCACTTTTCATCCACAGAGGCTTAAATTGTTTCCCGCACATTTCACAAGTCATTAACACAAATCCCCCAGAGAAAAGATTCCCAAAGTGAGTACATAATGCAGGACAAAGAAAGAGCAAAAGCCACAACTGGCGAGTATTGGACATAACAAATGTTCGACAGACAGATACTTAATACATATAAAGTAATTACCAGCAACAGTCACCAACTGGGTTCACCTCTAACCCGTGTGTGCCCATTCCCACCTACTGCTCAATCCACAACAAACTGGGTCATCCTGTGGTTGGGATTTAAGCACCACACATCTTCCGTCTAAACTCCACATTCCAAGCGCAGTAAATCTCAATTGTTGTTTCGTTTTTGGTCAGTTAGTTTTGCGCTGTATTCGATGGGGAATTTAATCGACATAGTGCAGTCTGTTGTGTAATTACTTTAACTGTTGTTCTGATTGCGGGTATTCCTGCGAATCCCAGTTGTGCACATTTATAAAGCTACGATAATAGAGCTATAATCGGCCCAGTGGCAATTTTGTATTGATTGTGGGGAAACCGTTACTAATGATAGTATTACACTTTTAACGTGGAGCTCACCAAAACAATATTATAATTCAATATTGAGTACCAAACTACACTTTTCTATAATTTAGAATAATAGTATAGCACTTAAAATTAGTTCAACCGAAGGAATTTCCTTACTGCAGCGTTGTATAACACTTTGTGAACTGTTATACCCTTTGAAACCCTTTAAAATAAAGTTTACAATGAGGACTAACCTTTGTTGAACCTGCTACAAATAATTTTGAATAACATCTATTAGTTTAAACTAACCGAAAAACTAATTTCAAGTATAACACTTTAAAAATTACTTATACTCCACATAACCCTGTAAATATTCATTAACTTCCATTATCCGCATTCCAAACACTCGCTTTAAGCTTAGCTCTGGCACTTTCTATGATTCTAAACGTTTTGAATTCCTCATCCCTTGTAAATTTCAACCCTTTTGTGTTCTACTTATTGTGTGTTTACTGTGTAAAACACTTGAATTAATTAAATCATAATCTTTGACTGGCAAAGGAATGCAAAACTTGTCCATATCCTGCTCACTGGTCTGCCTTATCATTTTGGGCAGCGCTGCTTTGGTGGGCGCCTTTGGCGTCTGTCAGCGTCAAATAAGCGCCATACTAATTACAGGTGTCATGTATCTGCTGGCAGGTGAGCAAAAAAAAGTGTCCATATCACAAAAAAATTGAAACTTTCTACAAAAACTTTCCCTGTGAAACTTTTCAGCTTTGTTTGCGCTCTTCACACTGATGATTATACACTTTAAACGACAGCAGGGACGTCCGATGCTGGACAGTGATTACGACGGCACCGTCGATGGCATTGTGGCACGACCAGGAGGCGTGGCCATTGTGGCCAAACCGCTGCTCGGCGCCAGAGTGTTCCTAACCTCATGGAGCCTGGATCTTGGTTGGGGTGGTGTTGTGCTATGTGCCATTACATCGGTCCTGTGGATCCTGCTGTCGAAGATCATGCGGTATAACCCATTCTCGGCATTGATGATTTAGCTAAACGCTTTGCCGCTCGGCGGATATGCCAGCTTTGGCAGCTATGACAGTAGTTATGCCAGCTACGGCAGCACCAACAGCGGCGGCGGTGGCATCAGCAGCAGCAGCAGTGGTACAAGCGCCAGTTACCTGTTGGCAGGTGTCACATCGTCGACGCGGCAAGCGGAGCATCGGGGCAAGGGCAAATACATACTCTGAGCTTCCCCTCTCTAAGAATGCCCCTCTATCTACCTGTTTCATTTATCCCTTCCTCTCTTTCGATCCCTCTCACACACAAACACACACACAACCACACTGTGCATCTCAATTCGTTGACAGTGTTGGAAAATGTACCAAAAGCTTACAAAAAACTTAAACCGCAACAAAATCAAATTGCCTTGTTCTTATATTATACGTATAATTACTCTTATACTTGTACTTAAACTTATTATATTATGTCTTAATCTTATTGTAAATCAAATTTACAATTACCTCTTTATGTAAAACACTTAAATTTTTTGTATACATTATACTATTTACAGTTAGCAATTCTACAAGAAACAAAAAAAACAACAAAAACCTTAAGAAACGCAACAAAAAATCAAAGAAACTAAAACGATGAATACTCTACACACTGTCTACATAAATACAAAGTATATTATAGTATGAATTATGTGAAATGTTTGGGATTTATTTACAATAAATTTCCCAACTCAAGTTTCGGCTTCAATGCGCTTATCTAGTAACAAATTCGCTGCTTGCCTCTAACAAAATCACCCAATGGGTCTATGCAAAAATTTATGTAGTTCCCCGGGTACAGTTGGTCTCACAGTAGGTAAAGCTAAAGAAAACATCAAAATAGAGTGCTTTAAAGTTAAAACTATGGTTTACAAAACTAAATTTCTAAAAGAACAACTGCTAAATGTTCTTTAACTAAAACAACCAAGTGTATTTTTATGCAAAACGCTTTGCCTTAAATAGAAAACAAAAACAAAACAACAATTATATTATAACAATTAAAACTAATATTGAAAAAACCAAAACAAATAAATATGAGATTTCTTTAAAAAGTGACAACTTGTTAAATTTCTTTCTTTCTTGGGGGAAAGTATGGAACGAACGCACACAAAAATTGTGATCGCGATCTATAAATAATCTTTTAACGCGTGCGAAGTGACATGGGACGGACAAATTGTGCGAAATTAATTATTAATTTCGTATTGTACAAATATGAGTCGAAATGCGAGCAGAGGTTCATTAACATTGTGCACGCCAGTTGCTGTCGTTTCTGCTGTTGAAACAAATTAAGCAAATATGCAAATGAACTCGCAAATGTTAAGAAAAGTAAAGAAAACATATGCGACATTTTCGACAAAAAACGTACAAAAATACAAACTCAATGAAAAGAGCGCCAATATCAATAAATGTGCGAAATGCAGCTGCAAAAAAAATGTAACATTTCGCGTAGAGGATCATCGTCTTGGCTGAGGAGCTGCGTACTAAGTAGCAGATTAAGTGCTTTTTATTATCACGCACTCAAAACAATTAAATATGTATGAACACCTACACACACATACATATGTATGAACGCTTACAGGCATGTGTACATTTGTATGTTTGTAGGTAAGACTAAAAAAATCAAGATTACAAAACAACGCAAAAAAGTTCATTCACCTGTGTGAGTGCGTGCTTTCATCTGTGTGTGTGCATGGGAATGCTATGTGTTTGCATGTGTGTGTGTTTTGTGCGCGCTTCGCAACGTTTTTGTGAGTGTGTGTGTGTGAGCGCGCCAATCGCCTCTTACCGCTGTCAACCGCGCAAAAACTCGCACACCGGCAACACAATTGGCTATAAAGCTATACACAATAAGTACAACACAATTTGCACATTTATAAAGTGCACAAAGTAGCGACAATTAACAATTTGATACACGAGATTCGCAAATTCATGTCTGAATGTATTTGCCAGCGCACGCCAGTATATATGTGTGCGTGTGTGCAAATTTGATGTGCTTTCATTGGCCCCTTCGGCTCATAACTACCAACTTACCAGTGTTTTAAAAGTATTTTTATCCAAACAATTAAACGTGCAGCGTGTTTCGCTTTAAAATCACTTAAATTACTTTATTTTGCGAAAATTTTGCGAGCTAGCGCCGCCAAATGCAAAAGAAGACAGACAAATTATTGCTAGCTTATCGATATATACAGGAAACAAACATGGTCACACTTCGTGTTTGTATCGCAAAGCAGCTATCGCTCAGATGATATCGATGGGTGGACTTGCCAACCTGCGAGCATTGACAGTTTACTGCAATAAGTTGGCAGCAATGTCGATTTCAATTTCTTGCTTTGTTATCGGCAAAGCTGCCGTTTAGCACCGATAATAGTTACATTTCAGAAGTCAAAGTAGCTAGGCGTGCGCTGCGTATTTCTTCAAAATTTTATTTAACACAACGGGTATAATTGACATTTGAATAAACAAACGGCAATGCGACACATAAAAGCGTATCTGAATAACTCTAAATTCTAATTGTGCAACTTATGACTTAAACCGTTGACAATATCAATTTGTCATCCCCTGTTGTTAAATATTTATACAGACCACCACCACACATTTGCCTTAGCCGCCCGCCCCCTCCTTATTTTTTAGTCCGTGCGTGTGTGGCGCCAACATATGTAAAAGCATCCAACCAAAAGCACCCGAAAAGAACGGCAACAACAATTATTGTAAGTATATGTTGTATTTATATTTATGCTGTTGCTTTTCACTATTTCGCGTCCTTTATGCTTCCTACTTCTATTGATTTTTTAGTCGTTGTCGTTTGGCCATCAACTTTGACTCTTTGTTTTTGTCTTATTTTGTTTTGTGCCCTGCTCCACTTTGTGTTGTGCGTACGCATACACACACGCAGTTGAGTGTGACAGTATGCGTGTGTTTATCTTTTTTGTGTTGCTTTTGTCATTCAACTTGGCCGATGTCTTCATTGTTTTTACTGTTGCTGCTGCTGCTGCTGTGTTGGTGGTGGCGGCGGTGGCTGTGTCTGCCTGTTGGTTTGTGTCCGCGTGTGTGTAAGACTGTGCGAGGGGGGAAACTTCCTCTGATTCACCTGCTGTTTTGCTTCACGGACAGCTGCAAAATCTCAGCTGCTGCGACGTCGCCGTCACACTTCATCCACAATAACAACAACAACAACAGAAATAACAGCGCAAAAGCTTTCGCTGTTGTTGTTGTTGTTGTTGCAATAACCAGTTTCTTATTTCGTTATGAACATCGTGTTAAGTTTTGCAATTGTTCAACTGCAAATTGCGTTAAATTGGTCTAACAAAGTGTGGCTTCAGTGTCAACTGGTAATAATTACACTTAATTATCAACTGCAACTGCAAATATTTATTTTATTTTCCTTACCATTCTTTAATCGTACATTTCCACAACGTTTTACAACACTCTTTTTCTTTTGATAACCTATCAGGGCGTAATGTGCTTAAATAGATAAAAGATCTTTGTCCTTTTACGTATACTTAATTTTACTGGCACCACAAAAGTGTGGCTTTCATTTTAAATTAATTTGGTAATTAATTGCTGTCGAAATGCGGTTTAGGTTTAGTCTAAAGCTTTCTTTATTTATACAAAAATACATTATTTTTTTTAAAACTTTGACGCTCAACTTCCCCGCATTTTACCCTTCTCCTCTCATCTCACTGTCCAGACCCTTGAGTTATTTTTACTGCGCAAAACAGAACATTTGGCAGTTTGAAAATGCAGCAGGCAATTCATTTGGTTTTTCATGCCATGCAACCACCAGACACACACGCCCGATCATGATGATGATAATAATGATGAGGTAATGACGTTGCGAGGCTTTAAGCCCAAACACTTGCCAAGGATAACATGCACGGCAGGCAGCAAATTGATTGAGGATGGTTAAGCGGGGGGAGTGGGGAAGGGGAGAAGGATATTTACAATACCTTGGACACGTATCGTGGGTGTTTTTGTCGTCTGTTGGGTCCCTGGGGTTCTGTGGTGCCGTGCTCCTGGTTGCCTGGTTGTGCAAACTGCGTTAGCGGAAAATAACAGGAAATGAAATTCTAAATTGCATATACCCTGTCCAGCCACAAAATGTTGGCCGCTTTGTGGCACCCCAAATAGACCAAGAAATAGTCGTGAATTGGCAGCAGAAAAACGTTCAGAAAGAGATAAAATTATTTACTTAATCTGTTCGCTCTGTGATAACTTAAAGAGATACGTATGTATGAGTGCATTCAGCCGGTAGTTATAATAAGCCAGAAAGTTTTCTGATATTACATAAAAAAAGTTTACTCCACAAAAAATTGTATTTCTTCTTTCAATAAGCTCAAAACTCTTTCAAAGCCTATTTTATATAGTAGGTAGCACCTATCAGTCGACTTATACGATAAATACTAATATTAAATTTTCTAAGATTGTTTGATGAAATGACACTAATCTTGATTTTAATGACCCAAAGCCAGCAATAGAATGGAAATTATGTTTATTTTACCTCTTTATAAAGATTTGCATTTACATTTAACACTTGTACTTAATTTAAAATTTCGTTTTTCTTGACAGCTGATTTAAGCACTTCTCTATTTTCATGTAAAGAAAGTTTTTCTCCTCACACACACAGACAGAATCGTGTGGCGCCACGAATCTTGTTGGAATTCAATCACTTTCGCCAGAAGACAAAGAATTTTGTTGTTCTTGTGGTCTCGTTGTTGTAACTTTTCTTTTTGTAGCAGCAGCTGGAACTGAACTATGCATTCCCATATTTCGTCATAAATACTTCTTTGGGGAGTTCTACTTGGGGTTGGTTGCTTGTCCGCACCAACGAGGGATGCTGCATAAAGTTGTACTCAGACTGTCTAACTCCTTCCACAACTGGCGCTATACCCCGCCTCACTGTCACTCCGTCCAGACAACCACCCAACCACCCACCCATTTTAGCCATATTGCCATGGAGCAACCAGAAACCACTCGGTTTCTCCTTTGTTGTCTCAATGGTATTTTGATATACGTAGTTTGCTCTGTTTGCGCTCGATTTGTTTGCCAACTTCATTTTTATAGAGTTCCCATTTTTACTTGTTTCAATAATTGAACAATTTACTGCATTTTATTGAGCAAAAAACTTTAATCAATTTATGAGCAATGCGTCTATTTGTAGCCTACAGTTTTTAAGTGACTGATCATTTCGCGATAATCTTAATTTAACAGCTAAAATTGGCCAAATTTGTGGTGGTTCAGCTTAGAAAGCCAGTTTAGCAGATGATTCACTCTCATCGCAATCATTAAAAGCAATTAACTCAAATCTGGGTATGTGAAACAGAGCGGGGAAGAAGTCAGCGAAGAATTTGGAAAAAGTTTGAAGAGAGAATGATTTGTTTCAATAGATTAATCACAGATAAACTGCTTTTACAGAGACGGAATTTTTAACTAATAAATTGCAAGTTAATAATGAAAATAAGTCGAATTAAATCAACTTAATAAAATAAAGAAATGTTATATTGATAGTAAAATAGCAGTAAAAGACAGTTTTTAAAATATGCAAAAAGCATAAAATTGAAGAAGGAACTTATTCGGATTTTGTTGTAAGAAATATTTGATATTAAAATGATATCTAACAATTAATCTCATTCAAGTTTTGATTTTGGCAAATAATTCCTATTTAATTATATCTAGTTTTATTTTGTGGCAACCAAAACCAATTATTTAATTCTTTTATAAAGTGTTTTTTTTTATGGCTAGTAAAAAAAATCGTTTCGATCTTGGCTTTAAATGTTTTGCCATTGTGAAACAAAAGTTCATTGAATTCTTTTCCAGTTTTTGACCCTGTACTTAACACAAAGCACGCGCCGTCTCTATTGATTGGTCAACCAACTGATACGATGACTAAGCCAGCCAATGAAACTCAAATTAGATACCTAAATACTCGTAAATAGAGTAGTATCGGGTAGAGCACTACGGGCACTACGGCACCTGGCACTGCTAAATTGTTGTCAGTGGGCAGACATTTGACACCCGATGTTGTATCGAGTTGGGGATTGAGGGGTATACCATGAACGTGGGCATTTCAATTGCAGTTGCTGTTTGCCATGAATGTCGTTTTTTCTCTTTGTCTTTGTTGTTGCTTTTTGTCTCACACAGTTCTTTGGCCGGGCCTTGACTTCTTTTCATTTGATACCCCAACCATTTAGATTTCATTTACATTTTGTGCAGAGTATTTTTGACTTTGTCTTTTCGTTTCTTTCCTGATCTGCCCACTCGCTAAAGGGGTTTATGCATTTGCTGTTGGGAAGTTGATTTTTCAATTGCTGTAACTTATTAAACTTATTAGTATGCCTGGCAGACAGACAAGCCTGTCGGTTTCCCAGTTCGGCTAAGCCTGAAGCCGTGCCCATGGCTAATTTATTCATGTGATATACGTTTACAAATCCTACATGAATAACTACAGCTACTGCCTGTCATGTTTTCATTCAACAAGGAACTCCAATTTGTTGGATGAAAAGACTGATCGTTTGAAAGTCTTGCATCACATTTTTAAATAACTTATTGATTTAATTTGACGGTTTATACAAATGCAGTAATAGTCTTTACTTCATTGATTAGTTACATTGTTCGCTAGTAAGTTTAATAGGAATTTTCTTAGCAAAGAACACAGATTTTATGCCTACTTTTATTTGTATTTCTTTAGAGCTAATTCTATAGTTAAGGCTTGCAGTAAATTTACAGCGATGCCAATTTTCAGCGCATTTTAAATTTGACAACGCTGCGTTAAATATTTGACGATGATTTGGGAAACTTTAAGGGAGTACTGCCAACTTTATTCCATATAGACTTAGACTTGCAATTTCAGTAAACCCCCATTATGTCGACTTAAGCCAAAAAACAAATGAAACCACTATTTGGCCTATTTTCTTCCTTTTTTTGTCGTTCTTAAGTATTTACTTACTTGTACTTAAGAAGTTCGTTCAAGTTTTTGGGGTCCCTTCAAGAAACGGGGCCAAGAGGCGCGACCCCAAAAGCTCAGAACAAAAACATGCAACGGAAATGAGCGATATGAGAACAGTGTGCACACACACACACACACGCACACACTCAAGGCTCAATGTCCTCGAAAGGGGTTGGAAAAAGCAATACGTCATTATTTCAGGCGATAAAATACTGGCTGACTCCAAGTATCTACGTCAACTCGTTGCATGTGAAAGTGCACTTTTGACACACTAAGATTGCCACCCACCACATGCCCCCCAAAGGCCTCCAAACCCAGCAGAATGCATTACAGATGTAAAAAGCATTTAGAAAGCTGAAGGAAAATTTCGTTTTATGGATTTTTGTGTCGTCGTAACTTTCAGTTTTTGTCACGTACAATTCTTGGACTCTGACAAGTGTTGAATTAATCGAATGAAGCTGCCAATGTGGAGCGGGGCTAGAGGGGAACAAGGAGAAGTGGAGGAGACTTACCCACACTCCTTTTGGCATTAATGCAAATTGTTTTTTTGCTGCAGGAAATGAACGCACCACGCACAACAACACAAACAACCACTCAAAAGCCAATTAGCTGGCAATTTAAGCAATGCTTTGAGACTGGTACACCCCATCTAGTGTATGCTCAGGGTAGCCACCTAATGGTAAATGGCTATGTAAAGAGAACCCAACCACTCTGAGGTGAAGGAACTCCATTGTATGCGATTTCTGTGTGTTTTTCATGTTTTTGCTTTTTTTTTCGTTGTGCGACATTTTCATCGCATGCAATTTTAATTAGACACATTTTAATGGAGCCCCAAGCGTTTCCAGAGTTTAACAAAAACCAGCTACCGAGGGGAAACAGTCTGCTTAGATATTTCTGGACTTTGCTGACGTCTTTTATGATTCATTTTGGCGTTCTTACACCTGATTAAACATTCGCCTAGCTTCAAAATAGACACAGACACAGACTGTATACTGAGGAAAATAAATTGCAATGGGTATGACGGGGGGAACTACCATTCGTGTCTATCAGAGCATTAGTAGACTGAAATATATATATATAGAACTAGCAGATAAATTCCGATTTTATAGCTAGGACCCATTTTCTTAGAGTCTCCCAAAAATATTTGTTTAATCTTGTTTTACACAGAGTGTTGACTGTTAACCAACTTATGACTGATGGCCTTCAGTTTTTGTCGAGCGCTTAAAAACATAACTCAAACTTGGCTAAAACCGACAACAAACAAAAAGAGAAAAAAGAGACACATTCACTTTCTTTTCCGTGTTATGTCTTAATGTCTTTGGTCTTTTGTCTTAACAACATATTCGCAAATGACTTTGAGCTGCACTTGACTTATGGCTAAATCCACGAATGAATGCAATTTCTACCTTCAGATGCCGCACCACAACAACAACAACAGACAAAAATACAGTAACAACATTTGTTGACGCATTTGTTATTTGTGGCTTTTAGCCGCCAGCTATTAACTCTGTCTCTTGATGCCACTTTACTACACTCCCCACTCTCCCTGCCTCCCTAGAGGCCAAGACTCTTTACTAACTTGTTTGTTGACTTTTCCTCTTTTCCACGTTTTCCTCTGGCTGAGCATTAAATCAACAACTATTCAGCAGCTCACACATAAAAGAAGAAATAGAACCTGCCTCTCAGACCACAAGGTTGCCCGGTCTTTAGAAATGATATATGAGCCTAATCCTTCTGTGCCTTTGATGCAACCAGTTGCAGTTGCAAGTTGTCCTTGCAACGCTTTTATCTGATATGTGGCCTTGTCAAAATTAAATTAAATGCAATTAACGAAGCCAGGAAAAACTCTTTCAATGGGTTCATTCAATCAATTAGTGGAAAATGCAGCAACAACACAACAATAAAATTAAGTGTGTAGTTAGCCGACTAGAAAAGACGCTGTACTTGTTTGAAATGCTTAAAAAAATAATAAACTAATTAATCTTTAACCAGTCATTATTTTCTTACGCTTATAACAGAGCTGTTACATTTAAACCATTGAGTAGACTATGCCATTTTAATAATTTGAAGCATTTGTTGGGAATATTTTAAGAAAATCTGATGTTTGGCGGTTTTTTATGGTATGTGTACAACACAATTCGCAAGCAAACGTGATTTGCATACACAATAGCCCAACTACACAAGCCAAGTTTAAATAGCTTTTGAGTACTACACCGAAAATAATAAGCTTATTAAATAAAAATTATATTTTTCATAATACATCATTAAAAAAACTTTAGTTTCCTATTGAAATAACATACACTTTAAACATAAATACTTACCCTAGAAAATAAATTTTTTGACCCACACAAACCTAATACACCCTCTGCACTGCTCAAATACCGGGTCTAACCACAACAAATAAACACACGTATGTAAATAAAATAAATCTTTCAAGTGAATTTGCAAATATAAAAAGAATTCAAAACAGACATCAGACGGGTCGACTGGGATCGGATCGGAATGGAACGCATTGGGTCGTTTCCAGGTCATTTCTATTTGGGTTGGGTTTGCCTGGGAGTGAATTTTTGTGGTTTTTATTTGTGTGCCATCTGGTGTTACTATAAATACAATCATTACAGTATTTATAGCTTCTAGATCGGCGGTGGCAGGAAGACGTTTATCATTCATACATTAAACAAAATTCACTTATTTTCGTTTCGAATGTTTGCCTTTAAATTCAACTTAAATGTGTTTAATATTTATGTACAATTATTTCAACACCCCATGCCCCTATTAGCCCCTCGTACCCCCCTTGGCCACTTATCTGATTTTGATTCTTGCACAATTGTTGGCTGCGTTTTTTTTCTAGGTCTATTTTCAAGCCTGATTAGCTGAGAGTGTTGAAAATGTTGATGACTCGAATATGGACTCTGGGTCGAAAGTGTCGATTGATTGTGGCACACGACTGGGTGAATTTTAATACACATATGGAATGGGGTTGGGACTGAGGTTGGCTGGGGAATTGAGGATCGGGGAGATCTTTTATTAATTGGAGCACAAAGTTAATGCATAAGAAACTGTTGGGGGTATAGAATTGATTGGAGTAAAGATGAGTTAAATAAGGGTTTTAATTGAATAATTTACTCATTTTTTATTTATATCACTTCTTTTGTTTTTTCTTCTTCCCGCTTGTGCACACCCTGTCCCTAGCTGTGTTTTACCTTTGCTCGCTTTAGCTTTTCTCCACATTCTTTACTAGTTTTCGTTCTTCCACGATCTATCCTGTTTACTATATCTGTTTTTGTTTGTATCTTACTCGTTATTGATCACTTACCGTATCATACCTGCCTCTGTCTATCTCTCTCCCACACGCTGAACATCATCTGTATTTCCTTTATTTTCCTCTTTCTCCTCAGAGAATTCACTCGTGGTTCTATGACTTCTTTTAGCTCCCTTCCTTGCTACACTCTTTCTGTCTCTCGCACTTTAATTTTCTTCTCTAATGACTCGTCTTCTTTCACTATCACTCTTTCTCGCGTCTCCCACTCTTACCTCATTTCTATCCCTCCTCTCCCATTCCCCTCTCTCACCCACATTGACTCAGTCGTCTTAAACCACTGAAGACCTTCCCCAATGCCATCGTCTAGCTTTCAAGAACTCGTAAGACAATTGAATTGAACTTCCCCTTGTGACTCTGACAGATCACGCATCAATCGCTGTGAATTCAACAAGAAAAAGTAATTTAATTATATACCCAAGGCAAGTGAGACCGCAGAACTGAATGAACCGAACCAAATTGCAGTCTATGGGGACTACCAGTTCTAGAAGTGTAATTTTCACACACCCATGTGTCTTCCCTTTTCACAGTTCAATTAACCAATTTCCACAGACATTGGCAACGTGCATTGAAGGTACAGTGAAGCGCATTGAGAGTGCACTTCTTTTTCAATCAACGTGATTGAAATGTTGCACTCCAGCACCGCAAGCAATTCAATTAAGCAACAACATGATTCGTATTCTGCGATTGAATGGCTGAGATTACAACCACAAAAGGCTGACCGCACCCACAATGACAATCACACAAACCCACAATCCATGGCAAACAATACACTTAATCCACATAATCCACATGTTCCACAGCATCCGCTTTAGAGAGACCCAAAGCAATTTACATAATTTCCTTTTATTTACATTTCTATTCATTCGGTTTGCTCCACTTTGTAGCGCCACCTGGCGACGGGAGTAACACTCCCTCAACGCCTACAACTTCTACCATCCGTTGTCGATCAAAAACCGCTTGAATTCTTTACAAAAGTTACAATTATGTCAGTTCAGGCATCAATGAATGCAAATCGTTTTGAGTTGTCAACTCTGGCAGTACTTAACTCATAAATGGCAACCCTAAAATGGAAATTGAAGGCAGCAATTTAGTAATGGAAATGTAAAATATATTCAAATTGCTCTTGTAGATCATTGAGTGATTGCAAGCAATCGAAATCAAGCGCAATTTGTGCAATGTATAGGCAACCCTATTAAGATTGTCCATTTGGCGTGCTCTGACACGTGCCTAATGGCCTGGGCTATTAAGCAACCACAATGGATCTCAAGTAACCCAACACTGACAATTGAAAACTGACAGACTGGTGTTGGCTGTCACTCTAGCTAGTGACGAAAGTTGACCTTGGAATAATAAAATATTTTTGTAAGGTAACATTTTTTAAACAAAGTTGTAGTTCAGTTTTTAGAACTCAAATATATTTTATATTATAAAGATCTTCATACTTACTTATACTGTAATAAAACAAAGTGTCATATACTGGGTAGCATTTCTGAGAATCGCTTAGAAAGGCGCCAGCTTGTCTTTAGTCACTAGAACTGCTCTATGCGATATAATTTTAAGCAAGTTCAACAACAGCATTGTATAAACAAACATCAACAACTGCCAGCAGTTATTGTTGTTGATTAATAATACTCTATAAAATGGTTAACAAAGCGGGTATATAAGTGCACTGACAAAATAAACAAAAATATCTTTCTTCGCTAAGAAAAAAATCAAATGCATATTATAACGAGAAGTGGGGATTTTACTGGGTAACTGTTAGTCAATCACTGTCTAACTCAGCTGATCTCTTACATAAACCGCTTGTGCGCAAATCCATCTCTGCTCTTGGAATTCTATTATATTTCAAGATTATCACACATTACAATCGTACTTAGCAATATTTATTGCTATTGTTGTTTGCCTTTTGTTATTGTTAAACTAGCTTATTATACCCTTAATCACAATGCAACTGAATGCCAAGTGTCTAGTTGAAATTTAAGATAACTTAGATGAGAACAATCCCAGTTCTGCTACGGGTAGTTGTCCCGAGTAGTGCCCCATTTCGTGTGGAGCGGCACAACCGACAGTTCATTAATCATACAAATCCCGCAAAAGTTGCGTCATTTAAAACTTGAAACGACGACGCGAAGCTTCTGCAAAAAACCTCATCATCTTTCCCCTCGAGCTTCCGCTACCCGCTGAACGACGCTGTGTATACCCTGCAATTTATTAAATGGACTTTATTTGGGTATTATAGCTTGCTCGTGGCGTATGTAACTTTTGGAAGTAGTGAAAGTGAGATTTTTTAAAGACTTTCAATAGCTCTAAACTTCTACATTAGTTGAATCTTTTCGCAAGTCACATACTAAAATTAAATTGAAATAATTTAGAAATTTTTTGATAATTTGTATTCCACATGTAAAAACTGTTTTTATACGCTGTCAAAATGTCTGAAATGTGTACAGGGTATTTAATGGTCGACAAGCTCACCTATGTGTCTGATGATTTCTTTTTTCTCAGTCGCTGCATTTGAAATGAGCAAGACACGGAGTGAATGGCCATTTAAAATGCAAGCTAGGGACGAAACCGAGAAAAGGAAAAGAGGTAAACAGGAAAAAGTATAGAGTTGAGTAGGTAGTGGGAGGTGGGTTAATCATCCTTTTGAGTCCTAGTCTGCATGCCCAGCGGCCTTCAGAAAAGCGCACATCCTAAAGATGATGCCTCATTTAATTGCATAATTTATTGATAATTAAACAAGTAAATTCTCTCTACTCCAAATTCTGCAGGCTACAACAACAATTGCTGCCGATGAGGTGAATGCACCGTAATTGGAGGCGGTGAACCCACCACCACCAGCATAAGAACCCGGTATCCACCAACCCCGTGACGCTGCACTCCTCCCACGGAGCCAGTAATTAAAAAGAATTGTTAATTGAGAAGTTGGTGAGAGTTCAGTGGCTTTAAAATGCCTTCGCTGCGCCAAAAGGTCACCACGTACTTTCGACAATTGAGCTTTATTGCGGAGCCACGGGACGGACGGCGACGTGTGAATGGCAACGAGGAGACGGACGATGGCAGCTTTATAACCAAATATCTGGAGGGGTAAGTTGACTCACTATATACCAGTGATGATCGTTTCTTGCCGGAGAAAGAATCTTTAAAAAAGCAGTTGAAAGATGTAGACGAAAAAAGGCTAGATTGTCATCGCTGGTTCACTTAAGAACTAATCTAATAATTCTAATTCAAATTTTAATTCTTAGACGCATGCAGCGTGAATTTTTGCCTGGCGGACCAGAGATATACAATGGTCAGAATCCCACAGACATGCCTGTGCTGAAGCTGGGCAGATATGCCAGTGGCACGGAGAGCATTACTGCCGCCTGTACAGGTCCCGACGAGGGTCTAACAGGCATTAAGCGTTCCAAGCTTCATCTGAGTGCCAGCTATGCGGATGACATTGATTTTATCGACACACAGCAGGAGAACGAGGATGCCTATGGAGTGCGGAAGAGCACACAGCCAGTGACCACTGCGACACGGCTAAGCAATAAGTTTGCGCGACCCACAGGCTCCAGGCGACAGAGTAGCACAGAACAGACTCCACAAGGCACAGGCTCAACGACTACAGGAGGAGGTATAGGGAGCACAGCTCCTGGTGCTGGCATGCGTTCCCGCAAGAACTCCAAAAACAGTCTGACTTCTATGCCCACCACTGCTACAGAGGCTGGTGGTAAGGCCACCACCATTGTGGTCAGCATGGTTAGCAATGCCCCCCAAGATCAGAACAACAAGAATCTGTTGAACGCCAAGACTGATCATACACGCACCACACCCGATGGCCACTCGGAACGAGAGCGTCTGCTGCGCGAGGCGGTGAGCAACCAGAGCGGGAATCCCAGCACAACAACAGCGGGAACGGGAACGGGAACGACAACCAACAACAGTAACGGCCAGAGCACATTGTCCACACCCGTGGCTGGAGTGGATAACTGGCAAATGGATTGTGATTTCGCGTACGGCATTTCGGTGTCCCTGTACGAGAACAATATGTTGACCAAAGAGCCCATGGGCAATCCCATTGCCGACTGTTATGGCTGCGTAGTGCGTGGCGAAGCCGCTGCCATGGCCATGGCCGACGGCGTCAACTGGGGTAAGTTATTCCCTCCAAAAACCTTCTTGACTTTATGCTAACCCTTTTGTGTTGTACCTTAGGTGACGGTGCTCGTTTGGCTGCTCGTTCCGCGGTGCATGGCTGTTTGGATTACCTAGATCGTGCCGTGTTTGGGCAGGGACAGGAGTGTCTTGCGACCACGACACAGGAACTATTTGTGAGTCTCTTGCGCAGTCTGTGGGAGGGACATGGCTGTATTCTGGAGGTCGGTGGTGCACTCTCCACACTCACCATTGCGGTAGTGCTGCCGTTGGACGGTGCACCCGGCAAGTATGTGGTGTGCTCTTGCAATGTGGGTGATTCCCTGGGCTATGTGTACTCCAAGAAGCATGGCGTGCGAGAGCTGACACAGGGCTCGCACGACATTAGCTCCATGCGGGACATGCGCGATGCTCTGGGCGCCCTTGGCCCCGCCGATGGCAACAAACCAGAGCTAAGCAATCTCACATTCTCCATGAGCACACTGGAGCGTGGCGACATTGTGTTCCTCACGTCCGACGGCATCAGTGATAACTTTGATCCTGTCGTAGGTAAATTCGCCGAGGCCTGGACACCTGACGTCAAACTCCAACAGCTGCAGACCGGTGGAAATCTAGCATCCAAACGACAAAACAAAAGCGCCTCTGCCATATACGCTCGACTGCATCCCTCATCTGCCACGCCACCGAGTCGAACGCGTCAGCCGAAGGCCGGCAGTCCACCCAGCAATGTGCCCAGTCGACCCAAATACATGCGCTCCCAGACGCTGATCGATGCCCGGCATGGCGTCACCTCCGGAGCAGCGTTGAGCACTCCAGTGCCGCCACAGCAGCGCATACCTAAGTCAGCGATGGGCCTGCCACTGGTCACTGGACCACAACGACATGCCTTAACCCTCTACCGTCTGGAGGATCTACTCAGCTACGGCATCAATGGCACCTTTTCGCCGTGCTCCTCTGCACGACGTCTATGCCATCTTCTCATCGATTTCGTGCGCATGATTACCTCGGCACGTCGCAAGACGCTCGAGCAGCGCGAACTCTTCTACAAACTGTCCACAGGTCCCGACGGAGTCAAGCGGGAAGTGCAACTGAATCGCATGCAGCACAGAGCGGCACGCAAGCGTATAGTAGACAGCAGCGCCTTCACCGCGTTGCCAGGCAAGCTAGATCATGCCACTGTGCTGGCCTATACTGTAGGTGGACCTGCTGCAGAGGAAGAGGGTGGAGGAGTAGGAAGTGGAGGAGTAGGAAGTGGAGGAGGTGGTGGAGGCGGAGGCGGTAATGGCAATGTGGCACCAGTGCTGCAGTCCAAGGAATTCAAGGAGACAAATTTCTAAACCCACAGACACACGCACTCACAAATACGTATGCGAATTCATCACACATATATATAAATAAATACCCATAATTTTGTAGTGTATTTTGCATATAACTATATTATTTAATTGGTATTCCACTCATCTAGCTTTTGTTTAAACATACTCGTATATCTTGTAAGTTGTCCATGTGTCATGTGTGATCCTTCGAGTTTGTCAGCCATAGTTTTAGCCATTTATGAAATGCACACGCAAAAAACAAATCGACAAATTGCCTCAAATGTTTTAAACTAAACAAGAACACACAAAATTATAAAAAAAAAACACAAAAACAAATGTAATGCATATTTTTACAACTACATTTTTTGCAAATCTAAAGAACGCACAGCTTAGATGCCTTTTGGGCCCTTTGCGCTAACTGGGCCCAAAGCAATCCAAAATTTTTGAATAAACGCATTAAATATAACTGCGCATTTAATACTAATTTACTTAAATGCTGTTTAATTATTTGTTAGCACAAGCATTAATCTCAGTCAAACGTAAGTCATAAGATTAATTTGTTATGTACTCTAAATATTTAAGTCTTAATTCAGCCATTTGATTGCACAACGAAATTCAAGTAGTTTCATGGTAACCAAGCAACAATTAACGCCTGATTGTCCACAACTCATATACACATATATATAAATATTTTTAGTGACTATACTATATCTCAGTTACTCAGCTACAGCTATCTCGCATACGTAGTAGCAGCTTAGCAATCGTCTGGGCACGCGTTGGTGATGCATCCTTGACCAGTTTATAGAAGTGTTCCACGCTGCACAGCGTTTGTGGCTGCAATACAAGGGTTGGGATTATTATAATACAATTCCGTTAGATTAGCTTAAGCACTTAACGCACAATTGTCTCGGAGTCCAGCTCGGCCTGTGACTTGTTGGCCAGCAGCCAGAGCTTAACGGCCAGCTGACAAAGCGGCTCTTTGTCTAGATCCGCATAGCGCACGATGCGCATAAAGAGTTCCATGGAAAGCTGTGCTTGGGCACGTTGTTGCTGTGCAGCGCCTAGGGATTTCAGCTGTAGCAGTATGGCATCCACAACTTGACCACACAGATTGTTTACCTCCACCAGAAACTTGGGATCGTGTCCATAAAGTGCATCGTTGGATATCACTAAAAGAATTCAATAAATTTATTTTTAAAACTTGTAAATAGTTACGAATTGTTACCTCCATCGATGTGATAAGGAAACTGTTCTAGACTTTGTACGTATAGCATATCCAGAGCGTGCAGATAAATAATGGTAGGAGCTGTGCTGTTCGGCTTAAAAGATCTTCTGCCCACAATTTCTAACAGCAAGCGCAGAAAGTATAGCACTCCCTGCTCTGGACTATCCGGCACTACAATCAATGTGGCCAGCATATTGCACAAATAGGCGACCAGATAGCGTTCCAGGCAGCGAGGTTTACCCTCAAAGTCCACGGCAACAGTGGGCAGTTCGTCAACCAGTTGCAGTGCAGCCTCAAAGCAGGCATCAGCTAAACGAAATAATAATTTTGGTTTGAGTTTAGGTCTAAATAATAAAGAGCAGTTATCAGTTACCTTGTCCCAGGCAGAGATGCCGCAGCGCCAGCTGACCACAAAGCAGATACAAGTCCATTTTCTGCTGCACTGACGTGATGCTAGGAATGGTGATGAAACAGTAGGCGATGCAGGCTTTAATGAAACCCAAGGATTTGGTAAGCTGTCGACTGGATGAGTTCATGGTCAGCTTGCAGGTAGCGTGCACTAAAGTGATATATACAGCATCCAGATTGCTAAATGTGCCCCGGGCTTCCACATAAAAGCTAAGCTGGCGCTCCAGATCCCGTCCAAAGTGGACCTTATTTATGAAACCATTGATAAGCTGCGATATCTGACGTCGTTCATCCTCCACAGTAAGTGCACTAAAATAACAAAATAATTTTTATAAGTATAGAAATTTCTTGGAAAGTTTTATAGTAAAACAAACTTGACAGAGTCGTTGAGTATCTTGCCAAGATACATCAGCGCATTAGTAACAACTGCATCACAGGTTTGTTCCTCGCTGTTTTGGCGGTAAAAACTGAGTATAGATTTACAGACTTCCACGCGTACTGACTCCTTGTGAAACAGATCCAAATAGGGCAGGAAATACGGTTGTATAAGTAATAACTCGATGCTGCGATAGTGTTGCATTATTCCTGTTAAGATGCTTTGCAGTATGCCGTAATGCTTCTCATAGGCTTTGCCCAGGCACATTCGTGAGTTCAGTTCACCAAGCAGACGATTCACTTCATGAATCTGTCAAATAAATCAATAAGTTTTAATAACTCAGCCAAAACAACTCTAAAAATACTTACTGTAAAGAATTGGGCTACAAAAGGTGTCCAGGTTTCCACACAGTGAATATATTCATTGGGATCGTTGAGAATGTTAATGATTTGGAATGCAGCATTCAGGAAGAGAACTCTCTGCTCCTGCAACGGAGCATGGCTGCTCACACAACTTCCCAAGGGTCTCAGCAATTGGGATTTAGTAATGCCAGGTGTATCGCAGCTGTTAATGAGCTCCAAGAACTCCAGAGCATGTGCAGCAATAAACTCGCCTTTAAAAGAGTTCAATATGGACAAGAGCATAGCTCCGCTAAAATAAATAAACAAAGTATAAATTTTAAGTTAATTTAGGTTAATGCCTATTAGATATGCTTACTTGTTCTTTAGCTGAGTGCACTCGGCAAGAATTTCCTGTGCGTATACATCACACTTGTGGACGAGGCACTGCAGCATAAAGTCCAGAGCTGGAGCATATAGTTGTAGATAGGCGCTGGCTGTTATAATCTCCGGATGCAAGTTGTAGCGTGCCACCAAGCGAAAGATCTTTCATTAGAAGAGCGATTAATGAATTTCTTTTCAATCGACGAATAGTATTTACTTACCTGGGGATACATGATGAAGAAGTCATTAAAGTTGTCGCGTATATACAACTTACTGGTCGTCACTGGAACTCCAACGCGTACCAAATAACAACGCACATAGGTGGACACGAGGGGATCGGCAATGCCACGTAACTGACCTGTCAATCGAAGCAGCACTTGCTCCATTTCCTGCTGTGAAGCCGTCAGAAACTCATAGCACTTGAATATGGCCATTTCCAAATAAAGACGAGGCAACAACTCTCGTATGGAAGCTATCTTATAAAACCAATTCTGGCAGGTATCACGTGCTGCATCCCGTTCTCGTTGAAGTAACACTGCTGATGCACCCGGTGCCCCTGCCGCCTTGGCACGCAATCGTTCGTACACCAGTTTGCCAAATACGTCAAGAATATCCGTGATGAGCACATACTGACTTGGATAGAACTGGAGTACTCTGGTGTCCGAAAGCATTTTGGCACATTGTATAGCTATTTTCAATGCCTTGACACGCTGATCACTGTGCCAGGATTGAATAAGCTCCTGTTTCAGCTGATCAAAGCGCTGAATGTACTCTTGCTGTGTGAGGTCCATCATGTGCCGCATGCTGCCATCATCAAAATGATCCAACTGCTCCAATCGATACTTCACCTTGTCGGCGACCACTGTCTGTGCCTTGACTGCAGCGAGAGACGCGAGACAATTTTAGCAAATAAATCTAGCAAAGTGGGCGTTTGGATCTTACAGTTCTCCCCGCCGCCTTCCGAGCTGCTGGTGCATAGGAAACTGGTGGAGAGCGACAACTTCTCATTGGTAGTAAAGCGATTCAGTATACCCAGGCGTCGAGTGCTCCAATTTAGCGTAGTATCCTCGATCTCAATTGCACTGTTACGTTTGGACTTAAGCGGCTATTAAAACAAACTACTTAGTCACTTAATTCTTAGATTTATCGTAATTTACTTACAAACTCGCTAGCCATTTGGCTCAAGGGGTCGTTGAGCTCTTGCTCCAGTCGCGCAAACTTGGACAACGGATCAGTGCCTTCTAGTGCCAAGGCCAAGCTCAGCGGATTATTATCCGCAGGCTAGTAAAAATAGATTTGATTAAATTTTCATAATTGGGTGTCGGCTTTTATTTTAACTCACCGCAGCACTGACCGCTTGCTGTTTAAGTGGATGTTCTTCCGTCGCATGGCTACGTAGATGATTTTTGGTTACTTGATAGCAGCGCGGTGCGCAAACCCTGTATATGGAAAATAGCTTTTTATAAACAATTATTTGTTTATTTTCATTAGAAACTTACCATTCCAAACCCGACATGACGTGCTTTGCAGCTCTGTTAGGTGGAACGCAACTCTGTTAATTACAGTACAGCTGTAAGCATTCCCTGTGAATGGCATGACAACACAATTAAAACCGAATAGTTGGCAACGCGAGACGTCCGCGCATCTTTTTTTCCTTCATTATTCTCTTATTATTATAAAAATTTGTTTTCATTTAAAACCATGGCAAAAGTAACAAATAAATTGTTAAAAAATACATGCCGGGTGTGCGGAAAATATGCAAGCTTCAAAAAATCTTTCAAAATCTTCGACAAGGCCAACAAAAAACTTCTCGGCAATATCGAAACGCTAACAGGCCTGCGGGTAAGCAAATACCGAATTTACCTGTGTAATTATTATAAAAGCAGACATAAATATGAATTGTGTTTCAGTTGGAAAGCTACATTAGCCTGCCAGAACTCATGTGCGAATGCTGCAACATCGAATTGGCAAACGCCATTAGATTTCGTGACAGATGCGTCGGTGCACAGCGTGAACTGCTGGAGGGGCTCACTAAACAACAGCTCGATGAAATCCCCGAGAAATACAAGGCTGCAATTCTGGGCATTGATGCACAAGAAGAGCCCGAAACTGAACAACAAGTTGACACGGAGTCGGACCTAGAAGCTGAGGCAGTACGTGAATTCGAATCGGATCAAGTGGAGGAAGAATTTATAAAATATGTACCAGAAACTAGCGGAACGATTACAAAAGTCAAATATGAAATCGGACCTGATCTTTCGGAATTTATTGAAGAAAATGACGAGGATAACGATACGATAGTGGAAGATGCTCAATACGAGTGTCTCATTGCTGAAGACGACGGAAATGAGAAAATTGATGGAATGACAGGCGAACAGTTTATCGTACCCGATGATCCCACTGAAGCATACTTGTACGATTCGGATGACGAGGTGGCTGTCTTGGACAACGTACTGGACGATGAGTATGAACACGAGAATGTTGTGAAAAAGTCGAGTCTACCACCAAAGCCAAAGATCAAACCGGATGATCCACGTCGACGCGGAGCAGGTGGTGTATACATATGTGATCAATGCGGTAATCACATTAAGGGACGCATGGCATTCGAACTGCATTGCCGTCGTCATCGTGGCGAGAAGGACTTCCAGTGCGAGTATGTATAATTTAAGTAAACCCAGGAACACAATATACAATTTATAACGTTTAATAGAATCTGTGACAAATGCTTTTGTACCACCTCGGAGCTGAAGCGGCACATGCGTAAGCACACCGGAGAACGGCCTTTTGCCTGTCAGTACTGTGGACGCTGTTTCTCCGACTATACGACCCGTGTCAAGCACGAGCGCACCCACACTAACGAGCGGCCTTATGCATGTGGCACTTGTGGTAAGGCATTTACTACAGGCTACATTCTCAAGAACCACATGCTTACACATTCCGGACTACGCTCCTATAGGTAAGAGCCCATGGCGAATCTTTCGGAAAATATTTCGAAACGACTCCTTTATCTTTCTAGATGTGAACTGTGCGACAAGTCGTTTATGCTCCCCACTCATCTCAGCACACATATGCGAACTGGAGTCCATAAGCGCACCGTTGAAAAATATCAACTAAAACAGCAAATGCAACATGATCCGGCTCTTCAGCTCAAATTGGAAATGGACGAGGAAAGTTTGCACATTCAAGATTAAGATACCCTTTTTTATAAACCTACATTAATTCTACACTAACAAATAAGAGATTGCAACATTACTTATTATATATTAGAAGAATAAATGAATTTAAACATATTTCCGTCGCAGTTTTTGTTCAATTAAATTATTCATTTTTAGCATTCAATTTTCTGAGCCAATATGACATTTTACAACACTGGGCTTAACCAGAATCAGCATATTGCTTGCCGTGAACATGTGAATGGTAAAAACTAAAAACAGCTGGAGCACAACGCGAACAAAACATATTTTTCAAGCTCAAATTGTTGTTTATTTTAAATTAAATTGCAAAATGCTTAAAAATATGTGCAGAGTATGCGGCCGATATGCAGCCTACAAGAGATCTATTCGAATCTTTGATAATCAAAGTATTCTTTGGAAGCTTCAAGTTCTTACGGGCATAAATGCAAGTGTTTTGTTTGTCCTCAGTTTAAAAATTGGAAATTGTATTTATTTGTTTATTTTTAACTGAAGCTGGAAAATGCCGAATGTTTGCCGGATCTTATATGTATATGTTGTCAAACAGAACTACGTGAAGCGATTCGATTCCGCGAAAGAGTTATTGGAGCGCAGCATGAACTCATGGCAGGATTAACAGAGGAGCAGCTCAAGGAGATACCCTTGGAATACAGAGAAGCAATAATGGAATTTGCTGAAAACAACCAACACAAATCGATAAACGCAAGTAACTCCGACTCGGATTCAGAAACAGAAACTAAAACTAAGAAAGCCACCGAGGAACACATAAACTTAATCATTGAGAGATCAAAAGATGTAGAGGATTATGAGGAGGGAAACGGTAAACAGGAAGAACTGATGGAGTTCGATATCATCATTGATGACGGCTTAATCAAGGAGGAGACAGAAGCCGAAGAAATTGAGGTAGTAGACGAGCGCAGTGAAGAGCACAAATTCACAGTTGTTGACGAAGCCACAGGAAATGTATCAACCGTTGACTATATTCTACCAGACAAGGAATCCGATGAAGAGTGCGCGATGTTAGATAGAGTACTTAACGATGAAATAGCAGTGGCACAAAGTTCACTTAAAAAGAAACCAGGACGCAAGCGTCATGGAAGTCTCATATACATTTGTGACGAATGCGGTAATCATATTTCTGGTCGCATGGCCTTCGATCTCCACTGCAGGCGTCATCGAGGTGACAAACAGTTTGCATGCGAGTAAGCTATATACTGAAGTAAAACCACTACTTCCTAATATAATCACTTATATCTTGCAGCATCTGTCACGATCGCTTCTGCACCAGCTCAGAGCTGAAACGCCATATGCGCAGACATACAGGAGAGCGTCCCTTTGCTTGTCAGTATTGTGAGCGATGCTTTACGGACTACAGCACAAGGGTGAAGCACGAGCGGACACACACCAATGAACGACCATACGTCTGTCAAAGCTGTGGAAAAGCCTTTACCACTGCATACATACTCAAGAATCACATGCTCATACATTCCGGCGAGCGTGCGTTCAGGTAAATTAACTTCCTTTAAATGATTCTATCAAAACTCATAACTCCTTTCAATCCTTAATGACAGTTGCGATCTGTGTAACAAATCCTTCTTGCGACAAACTCATCTGGTTACACATTATCGCTCCAGCGCGCATAAACGGAATATGGAACGTGAGAACGGAGAATTTAAAAGTTGATTAATTTCGGATGCAAATATTAATTAATTTAATTCAAAATGAATTTCTTTATGGTAATTACTTGTTATAATTTCTCAACTAAGACTAACCATCTGGATTAAAGAATCAGCATCCAGCGATATTTGTTCAAAATATTAAAAAAAACATATATTAAGAACGAAAGCGTTTAATTGCAGCTCTAAAAACACAAAACAGTTTAATATTTACAAATATTTAAAAGCACTTAATCACTTTTTAAGCTAATAACATTTGACTAGGCTAATTAGTTTATACACTTTGTTTGGAGTATCAATATTGGTTGTCGCTCAAAGGTACTTCAACTAAAGATAAGTCCACCTGAGGTCCAATGTTAGAGAATCTCGCATCAGACTGCAACCGTGCTACTTTTAACAACTGCTGCTCCGCCTCACAAGACTTTTCTACATTCTGCTTGTGAGTATTGGAACGGTAATGGGTTTTTAAATGGGTTGGTCGTGAAAACGCACGATCGCACAAGTCACACCTGTGTATGTAATCATAATCAGTGCTAGGATCATTATAGGGATAACATGTGCATACCTAAACATTCGTTCGCCCGTATGTACCAGCATATGGTTCTTCAGAATGTAGGAATTGGTGAAAGCCTTGCCACAGTGGCTACAAGCAAATGGCCGCTCGTTGGTGTGCGTGCGTTCGTGTCGCAATCGTCCACTGTAATTAACATAAGTTCGTTCACAGAAGCGACAGGGAAAGTTGCGATCACCGGTGTGCATAACTTGGTGGCCTTTAAGTTCGCCGGCAGACAGGAATCGCGCAGGACATTGCCTAAAGTAAAGGTTATATGAAAGTTGCTTTGAATTTTTATACTGGGACTAGCACCTACTCGCACTGGAAGGGTCTTATCCCACTGTGCTTGCGCAAATGACGATCGAAGGCAGATTTTCCAGTCACATTATTTCCACACTGATCGCAGAAGAAAACGGGAAGTTTTTGCTTGATGCGCGGCTGCTTCATTAATCGGGTTCGTCCTTTAATTTTTACTGGCGTTCCAGTAGTCTCCTCTTCGGAATCCGAGAAATCTACAGTCTCTAAATGATCCACGCTTTCATCTTCATTTGCCTCCAACTTGGGTAGCTCCACTTTGATCAACACCTCAAGTGGACTCAATGGCACTTCATCTAAGGTCTCACCAGCAACCCTCTCACGGGTTCGAGCACTTCGACGCACACATAACACGTTGTTGGACTGCGTTGATTCGGACTCGAGCTCAGGATTTGTTGTTCTCTTGGGCTGCCACCGCTGGTGATTACGTAGGCAACGTCGTCGAAATTCAATGGCACAAACCAAATCGTTGAGGCAGGTTTTACAAATTACATCAGGCAAATCTGAACTGGCCTCCAACTGTGTTTAAGTAAATTTATTTATTTATCTTTCAACAATTTTAACTTTTCGCCCACTTACGAAAACACCGGTGAGCAGATTAATTTGGCGCAACAGCTTTCGTGTGTTCTTCTCAAATAGTTTAGTTACCCCTTTCGCATCAGAGGCAACTGCACAGATGCGACACATGTTTTGCAACATATTGTGCACATTAATTTAAAATTTTAATAAAGATATTTACTTTAAATTGCAATTGTAAACAAAGCAGATGGCTCCTCCACCCACTACGCTAATTGACATTCACCCAGACACGTCAACAGGTTGTTGGCGCATTTCAACACTGGCTAGGAAACAAAACGGTTTAAATGGTTTAAATATTTTGTTACCCGCATACTGAATAACGAAACTGTTATAATTTTAAACCTTTTGAAAACGACACTTATTAGTTAATTATCTGTATAACTATTTGGCAAACACAAGCTGTGCGTCTGACTGTTTTTTTACATTTTGCTTGTGTGTTTACTCGCAACTTGCGCGCGAAATCTTGAACGGGGACTGCAAATTCAAATACTGTAACTCTCATAAATTAAAGCTTATGATATTATTCGACTATTAATTTTATTGGATCATAATATATGATTTTGTGTAATACTAATGATTTTGTAGTTATTTCGCGGGGCTAATACTTAGGCCTGGGAGCTGTTATTGTCCTCATAGGATTTTATCTGATTGTGTTTCAGCTGCAAGTCCTTATGGAACAGTATCTCGTGACGCAACGCATCCGCCCGCTCACGCACAATTTTTAAATCCAGCAACTCCAAACGACGCTTCTCGATTAGCACACGAAAATGATGCAACTCCTGTTGTCGTTGGCGTAATGTGGGTAAAGCGCAGTTGGGACTTCCATTTGATGGTGACTTATTGCTGCTTCCCTTGGAGGTATTGCTAGTGCCACCAGCACCGCCAATCGAAGACCCCACCGTCTTTTTATTACGACGTTTAAGCTTTGAACGATCGTTGCTCGCCTGGATCTGGCTAAAAACGGATGTGCTGTCGTGCATTGCAGACGAATGAGCTCTGGGATTTTGTGCTTTGCTAGATTTCGGTGACTTTAATACAGGGACTCGCAACTCAATAGACCCGGAACAGCACGAGTCGGTTTCATCTGGCATACACATGCGATGTGCAAATGTGGGCGCAACCTCACGCACTACAGCCGTCTGATATGGAGGAAAGAAGCATGTCTCCAGCTTAAGGTCAGCGTTGGCCATGTTTTCTTTGGTCGCGCTAGCTGATTTCGACAATTTCGTTTGATTTTTCAATGATTCATGCGATGGCTTATAGCGTAGTGCTAGATTGGGTGATGTTTGACTCCGCAGACGATCAAACAGACGATGCCAATAACCCACAATGCGAGCTCTCCTCTTGATGGCCAGTTCCTTAAGTGATTCATGCGATGATTTGGTCGGCGCTTTTACCAAAGGCTTGTCATCGGCGGACACAATTGGGCGACTTGGGCTGACCGTTTCTGTTTCGGAATTGTTAGAGCTAGTTTGGTTAGATGGCACCAATAACTGATAGTTGACAACCGAATCGAAGACTTCCTCCTCGTCTTCGCACACTTTCCACATCACACGACGACTGCTGCTCGACTGCGATTCGACAACATTTTCCACTGAAAACACAAGTATTTAAGGTGATACTAATGATATGTTCTTTTTTTATATTTAATTCTATTCTTACCAGACTTTTGATTCTTCTCCATTGCAAAACGGTACAAGATCCTCCTCGGGTGTTCAAAGTTTAAAAGTTGGAGCCAATGGAAATCTAGAACAACAAATGTGTGTGTGGTGTATTTTTTGTTCCCCCTTTTTATGTTTCTTGAATATGTAACAAAAATATTTTCAGTATGATCAGTCCTATGAAATTGGCAGCGCCTACTGCCAAAGCATTAAAATATTGAGTCTCAAAACACTTCGATATATTGTTTTTCTTGTTCTTTAATTGGTATTTTTCATCAAGTGTATATAATTTGTCATAAAATCTTAATTTTGCTTTGTATTTTTATGTTATAACTAAATTGTGTTAGATTTCTTTGGTTATCCGACTTTCAACTTTCGACTAGCGCAATTTTAAAAAATTGTATGTTAACATTATGCATTTTGAACAAAAGAATTTTATATAAATATTATACAATTAAAGTTGTCAACATAAGGTTAGTTATAGTTCATTGGGTTTCCTTCTTCTTTCTTTCTTTACTTGTTTGTTTGTTTTACATCTAATTGATACATGAATGAGAGCAATGGGTTTTTACTTTCGACTAGAGGGCATAATATTTAGAATTCGGATTTCCCAAACTTCTTTTTGACTAGCTTGAATCGTGTCTAAGTTAAGATTCTGTTCGGTTTGGCTTAAACTACATTTATATAAAGTATTTCATTAAAGTACATACATTGCCTTTTTTGAATTCTTTCTTTGAAATTGGTTGAACATTAAAATTGCAACTATTGTGTTAGATTTTGTTTTGTTTTTTTTTTACAATTATATAAGTATATTCAAATACGTTCAAGGATTAATGTTATTTGGTTGAGATACATACATTATTTTAAATGTAGTATTCACAAAAATTGTCATACAAATGTGAAAATTATTCAAGTTCATAATGTTTTTTGTCTTGTCGTATTGGTTCCAATTGATGCTTAGTTGTTAACAAATGTCTTCAATATAAAACCTTCATAAGTATACATTTATAATACACAAATAGAGATGCATATATAGATGTATATATGTATATATATATTTGGCTAGGGAACCAATTAAATGTTCTTATTTCATTAATTAAGTAAATTGTTTATATTCGTATTGCTAATCTCGGTTTAGTTTTTAAGTTTTTTTGTTTCAGTTTTGTTTCTTTGCTTTGTAGTTTAATGTATAAAATGTCTCGTCTTGCTGTATTGTTACTAATCATAAGTTACTGGACGACACATTGAGAAAACGAAGACTATGGCATACCACACCTCGGTCAAGTAGAGCGCCAACTGCAGCGTTCCAAGGCAGTACTCCAGACGCAGCTTGTAGGTCTGCAATAGCAGCAGATAAACGACGGCCCCAAAACAGGGTATGATCAGAAAGACCGAAAGTATGGCAGTCCACCCTGGAGGAGATAACAAAGAGAAATTCAGTTAGTAAGAGCATAATATAAATAAAATTGATAACAACTATAAATAGATGCGTATTGACTACCTCGCGCTGCCAGCGTCCCCTTGCGTCCCATTATCAAACGCATCGTTTCTAGCACTATAAAACTTATCATTACGGCCGAGTCCTGGGCAAGCGTGTGACCCATATAGCTCAGATTGATCGCCTTAAGCAGACCCATGGCCATTTCACAGCAGGCAAACATGCCAAAATAAAAGCTATTCAGATAGATTAGCACCTCGTAGTTCATGCTCGGATTTGGCTTCTTCGGCACAAGCGGCGGTGGACGCTTTGGCGGCATTTTAAATCTTGTTTTTAATTTAACTAACTTTCAGAGTCTACCGATCTCTAGCGATCTGTTGCGAAAAATTTAATATATCACAAAAGATAGGAATCGCAATGCGCATCGCACGTTGCTTACGTTGGGCACTATATTTTTAGACTGACGACCATTATTATAATGTGGACCTGCCCGCTGTGTTTTGGCCATTGGGTGCCTCAGTTGTTGTCTCTCATTTTTGTGGCTGCCTTTCGTTTAAATTATGTGTGCTGTTTAGCTGTTGTCGCCTCTTGCTTTTGGCTGCTTTAAGGCTATTTAGCTCTATTAATTGGAAATGATCTGCCCAGACATACTTATTACGAGCTCTATAAATGATCACAAACATTTGGTAATTTGTTAAATTATCCATAAAAGTGACTGTCTAATCTATAAAATAAATCTACATATAAGACACTTAAAAGTTTATTTTAGTCATACAAATAAATTTACCACTTTTCTAGGTTTAAATCATAATAAAGAATCTTTGATTTTACAAAAGTTA
Source organism: Drosophila acutilabella (assembly GCA_035046005.1). NCBI lineage: Eukaryota > Metazoa > Arthropoda > Insecta > Diptera > Drosophilidae > Drosophila > Drosophila acutilabella. The sequence continues at coordinate 529,142 of JAWNOK010000061.1, forward strand.
TATAGTATCTTTAACGTTTTTGGTTAAATTATTAATTAAAAGGTCGTCTTACTTTACACAAGTTCTTTTTTCAGAATAACATAATGTGTAGACTTCTAGTATGTATAATAAATTGTGAGGTTTCTTGTAATACTGAGGACTAGTGGGTATTTTCCTCCATATACCCATAGAACATTATTATTTGTGGGTTTACAATATTTCTCTTCACCTGAATTTGGTTTGTTTATTTTCTGACATTAATTACTATTTGGTTCTCATATGATGGCTAACAAAAATACACCTAAAATGTGGTATAGTTGGCCTAAACAAAGTAGCTGTGGGTCCCGTATATATTACACTTGAATTAGAAGTGTACATTGCACCCAACGGTGTGCGAAGGCAAGCAAAAGATGCTGCTTCTGTTGCTGTTGCTGCTGCTGCACATAGACTAGACGACTACTTATGTGACCAGTGTGGTTGTACTTGTATATGCATATAATTTTAGATCATTATATATAAAAATATACAGCACCAACAACAACAACAACAATAAGCGACAATAAGGACGGACAAAGGCAAAAAAGAATGCGCTCTGAGTTCAAATCAAATACCGCTTTTGATCGAAACGGACGCATCGTGTTCGCGTAGTGCGAGTTATTGTGCTAAACAGTGTAATATAAAGAGCTTACATAAGATACTGAAAACTATAGTACAATACTTAATCTAGATGGTTACTAACCTCGTTTGAAAAGCGTTTACTCGGTTTATTTTTGCGGATTTATTCCATCTTTGGTTTTGGTTTCTTCATTAATTTTTTTTTTTGGTTTCGGGTTTGCGGTGTTGTGCGATATTTGAGGACTGACTGCAGTAATACGCCAGCGTATTTATTATTATTCATCTAATATCTGGTCTTTTAACGATGTTTAAAGTTTGTGTGTGTTTTTGTTGCTGAATGCGGCTTAGCCAACATCAAAATAACTTAATTTGAATGAAAACTGTTTAAAATAATTGGGCCAAAAGGCGCGTTGTCGTCGTCGTATTATTGCAGCTTTAGTTCCATTTGGTTCAAGTAACGCTGCTGGTCGCCTGATCTTTGGCATCGACGTGGCAACGTGGATCAACTGCTAGGTGTATGTTACGGGTCGACACATTGTACAAATGAATATGCTGGCGTAGACTAGTTCAGTACCTTGTAGGATGATCATTAAGGCACTCAGAAGAATTTCGAGTTTGAGAACAAAAGTTTGAAAACAACACAAATAAATAACAATTGCAAGACTGGGCAGTGTTAATATTACGGATGCGGTTGCTTGCCACCCTGTAAAAAGAAAGAGAGAATAAGAGATTTAGAGGGAGAGTGAATAAAAGAGCATAATTAGTAGGTACACATAGAATTTTGAACACTTTCCCATAGGCCCATAATTAATCCCTTTGCTATTTTAGAATCAAACTATTTTTGGACACTCGACAATTTCATTTTAATAGCAAAGTACAAAAATTCTTAGGCAAGCTGCAAATTATTCTTTATCCAAAGATAATTATACACTTAATTCAAAATGTATAGCTTTGATTTTTGAATTATAAATATAAATAACATTTTAATATAAGAGCTCATAATTAAGAGGATACTTGGAAGAATTTAATCATGCTTATGATTATTAGCATATTAAATATGCTGAAACTGAATTGTTCAAAATGAACACTCATCCCATATATAAATAGACAAATATGAGCATAGATTCCTACACACATTTGTATGTAAATGCAGGCAAGTGAAAATTACGCATACGTCGTGTTGTCAGTGAAAACGTTTTTGAACTGTGAACACGTTGGTGAAGGGAGAGGGAGAGGAAGAGGAAGAGGAGACCGCCTTTGTGGTTTGGGGGATGATGGTGTCAAACAATGACGAAGTCGTCGCGCCATTGAGACAGTGAAAACAATGTGAACATGTCATCATAGCAACCTCATCCACCCTTGAACCTACAGCGACCTCCTCCAGACTCCAGCTCCAAAAAGCACACTCAACTGTTGAGCTCACATAACTTACAGCTCATTAAGTAAACAAATATGTATACAAGCAATAAACGGTTATACATGTGAGTGTGTGTGGGTGTATGTCTGTGTCTCTTTGTCCTTTTTTTTGTTGGATTACTCACCACGATCGCTGAGACTGCTCTTGCGTCCAAAGACAATGCGCAACGTTTCAATGATGCACAATGAGAGCAAAATGGACGCTTCACGTGACAGAACATTTTCACCATAATTGAGATTGATTCCCTTTAGCACGCCCACCCCCACCTCGAAGGCGGCGTACATGCCAAAATAGAATGAGTTCAAATACATGAGTATCTCATATATAAGGCTGGCGTTCATTTTGTTTTTGTTGCTTCTGTTGCTTTTGTTGTTGCTTCTGCTGCTGCTCTTGTTGTTTTGTTGTTGGTTTTACTGTTGTTTGATGTATGCCAGTTCCACTCAAACTAGGGCAGCATCTGCCCTTCGTTGCCTTTTGTCACCGGGGCAGCTTGAAGCAGCAGCAGTGCCGATTATGATGAACACAAAGATAATGATGATGATGAAGTTTTAAGCGTCCTAAGTTTTAAAGTTGTTCTAGCCAAGTGGCCCAGGCAGCAGCAGGTGGCTCACACATACATACACATGTTTTCATTTATATGTACGTTCGAGTGCGTGCTTGTCTGAGTGTGCGTGCGGTGGGCGGTGTGGGCCTGGAACTGCTTGCCTTACATTAATGGCGCTCCGCTCGTGGTGTATTTTTAATTATGTCTGCCCATATGTATATTTACTTTATCGCTGCTGCTGCTTCTGCTGTTGTCAGTAGTTTTGTGTTGTCATGGGAGTTTCCCTGTTGCGGTGGTAACACAGTGACTAAGTGTGTTAATGTGTGCACATGTGTGTGTGTGTGTGTTTAATATATGCGTGGAAATTGTTGAAAAACAACGACGGCGCTTATATAAATTCCAAATTACTATTTGCTTCTTTGCTCTTGCACACGCACACAAAAACAATACCGCGTAACTTTTGACTCGCACACACACAGAACCGATTCAAGAACGGCTGACATTCCAAAAGAACAAACACTCTTTTTCATGAGCCTATTTGGATTTTCACATAAATAATTTCCAAATTTTAGGCTTTTATGGTGCTGTTGTACTTTGGCTGCACATGTGGAGTATATTTGGGTTGTTCTGTGCGAGCGAACAACAAAAGAGTTATTCATTGAATGGAGCTTGTTCTTTGGAACTGAGCTTTTATCGATACCCTATCGATATGCAATGTTTCGCTAAGGTGTCGTGGCCACTTGTGTTTATATATATTTTTCTTTCAAAATTGTTATGAGAAAAGTTAGTTTTATTTCTTGCGGCTGCCGGTACCAAGTAATTATAGGAAAATTCAGTTTATATTTTACCAATTTGAGTTATTTTTACCATTTTGTAATGTTAAGTTAATGCAAAACTCATATTATCTATAAGTAAAATCTTTTTGCATGTCCATAGTTTATGAAAACGTTGGAAAATATCAGATTATTATATTTATAATGTTAAATAAAGTGCGGAACTGAACGATTTAGTTCACTAACGACGTTCATCACTGACGCCGTCATTTGAATTTATTCTGAACGAAACGACACATCTCTGTGTTTACGATAAGTTATGATTAGCTATCGGTCGACCGCCACAATAAGGCAACCCGCAACAAGTGTAAAAATAAATAAAGAAAAACATGCCCGCCGACCAAATTCAATACTCAGAGAAGTACTTTGATGATAAATTCGAGTACAGGTATTTACATATCATAACGAAATTATAATTACCTTACTAAAATTCCACTATTGATTGCAGACACGTAATTTTACCGGCTGACCTGGCCAAACATGTACCCAAGTCTCACCTAATGACGGAGACGGAATGGCGCAATTTGGGAGTGCAGCAGAGCCCAGGTTGGGTACACTACATGATGCACGCACCGGAGCCACATGTTATCTTATTTCGACGTAAGCGAGTAGAGGAGGAAGGGGATTCTCCGTCATTGGCATCGACAGCCAAACCCGCTGCTAATGTTAACGTGTGTGCCTAAAGTACAAAAGCTGTTTGAAACGTTGGGAACGCTGGCGGAGGCTAAGACAGTTGAAGTAATGCAGTATTTTATAAGATTGAGAGTTAGTTACATTGATGTTAAATAAGTTTGTAGTTGTCTAAGGAAGCCATTTGATATATACTTTATATTAAGTTTATTCACTTATCATGTAAAAACGTACGCCAAAGTGTACAGATTAAAAAAAAGTAAGACTAAAATTCGATGGCTAAATCAATTTGTTATTGGTAGCAGCGCCAGACTGCAGGTGTCAGATAATCCGCCCAGGATTCATACTGCAGCTCGCAATTCTTTTTCGCATAGTATTCCATGGCATACAATGAGATCAGCATACCATTGCCCAAGATGAGAGAGAACCACAGGAAGATGTTGCCCAGAACCTTGGGTGCCTTACGCATAATGTACACCAATGCGACACCCACAAACCCAAATAGTACAAACATGACGGGAAAGAAAACTCGCAGGGCAAATCCCAGAACCTGCTCGTGCACCAACGCCGATATGAGGAACACCACCAATGCGGACGCTAGCTTGGATCCCTTGAAGATGTGGGTATAGACATCTCTGTAGATATACTCGTAGAGCCAGTCATGGACGACAACGTTCCAGTTACGATAGTAACCATCGTAGGTATGCGAAGTCCACCAATCCTTGTAGAACATGCGATCCCCAAATCGCAGCAGCTCCGATGTGAAATTAAGCCACGAGTGCAGAATCATATAGAAGCCACATAGAAATATCACAGCACTTGGTAGCATCATGCCAAAGAGCTTGACAATCAATTGTGGTGCTCCCATTGGCTCTTTGCCAAATTGTCCAAAGTGCTCGTGGATGTGACGCTCATGTATGAAGGCGTACAGAAAGGCGACGGCAACCATCTCCATGAGACGGGTTAGAGCAAACTTCCAACGAATGTTAGCTGTGCGTGGATAGCTGTCTCTGTAGATAAGCGTCGGAGCGAACAGGAAATATATATAGCAACGCAGAGGCGGTATATAGGGGCGTTCGCCGTTCTCCCTCAGCTCCGTCTCGTCCAAGTCACTTTTCAGCTTCCCTGCCAGCACTCGCTCTGCATTGTAACGCACAAACGCGTGCATTTTCATCAGCAGACGCGTGCTTTCCAGCAGCAGCACACAGGCACTAGCAAAGGGCAGATGGAACTTGAGGCACAGCGAGGTGGAAACATAGCCAAAGACCAGCTGGGCGCTGATATACATAATCAGGCAGCTGTGCGACCAGAAACGTTGCAGGGATTCTGCAAAGTTTAAAATTTAAAACCAGTTTTTTTTTCCGTGCTTATTTTTTTGGTACTCACTGTGGGAGCGCAGCTTGACGCGCACCAGTGCCCAGCCCTGGAAGGCGTAGTATAGTGCCAGCACAAAGACGTGCTCCAGCAGCCAAACGCCCATCACCCAATGCAAACGCTGGAGCCCATTGCGCACTGTGTCCAGCCCTAGGCTTATGCGGCCCTCAACAAAGTAGTCATAGCAGAGCACGTTCAGCAGAAACATGACCAGAATAATGGAGAATATGTGATAAATGGTGCGCATGTGCTCCACCTGCAGCAAGGCCGTCAGGTACGATTCTCTGCCGACAAACACTTTATCTGGCAGCTGACGTCGTGCTCTTCTCACTTTTCCCTCCACCTGTTTTTGCTCACGCTCCTCTTGTCGTTGTTGCTGCTGTTGCGCCGGCGTCTTCTCATTTTGGACATCCGCTGTGCGATTTGGACTATCGCTGACATCAGAGCTGACTGAAGATGTGAGCTGCTTGCGATTATGCCAAGTGGCGCCAGAATTATTTCCCCTCTCCCTTGGATTTTCAAACTGACGAAATTCGTGTGCACGCAGCTCCTGCTGCCTTATGTCCTGCAGCACATCCTCAATCAGGCACGAGATGCGCTGTTCACAGTCCGATAACACTTTACTCTGAAACTTTTGCAGCTTCTCACGCACAAAGTGCAGCTGCTCGTGGGAGGATTCACGCACTGCTTTCGACTCATCGGCCATGGTCAAGACGAGCTAACGCTATAATTTTTAGTCGCGTGCTGACCGATTTTATTGCAAACCATTCGCTGTGAGGTGCGATACAATAATGAATTTGAGAACTTGGTGTTCGCCTGTTATTAGTCAACTGCATGGAATGATAACGGCACTTAGTCAGAGGCGCAGCTGGGGGGGCAAACGGAATCGCCGCTATCTGTCTTGCTTCATCGTTACGCCTCTGTCCTTTGTCTAAACTTCGCTCAGTAACTCACGCTCTCTTCCGCGTGCTAATGCTCTCTCTTGAGTGCACTAGTGCGCGCTCTCTTCAGCAGTCGCCATGCAAAGTACTGCGTCGTCGTTTGCGTCGCCGTCGCCATCGTGTTGTTGTTGTCGCTGCCTAAATAGTTTAGCCAAGTACATTACAATTGAAGCACAAATTATATTGCTCGCGCCTTAATCGACCCGATTAGCTGTCACAAGCACTTGAATCTTAATCTATCGGCCGAGCGCCCTGACTTGCAAGAGAGCGGCACATGCTAGGGTAGGGAAGACGGGAGGGGTGTGTTAGTGATAAGACCAACATTGTTCATTGGCCCCGTTGTAAACGAGTGCACTTGCACTCGCCATTGCACATCCGTACTTACATTGCATGCATGTGCACAGTAGGTCAAAGAAATCTGTTGACCACAAACAAATTTTGATTAAAAATAAGAGTACGGGGTCTAATAACTAAGAGCACAACAAAGATTTAGTAAGATTTATTGCAAATTAAATTGGGAGCAGTTGTTAGAGAGAGAAATTACTTAACTAACTATTTGCACAAAGGTGCCATGGTGAGTAACATTTGTGCACTCACTTTAATGCTGTCCTTTGTGCTTGAGGAGCTTTTGTATCTGTTCCCAGTGGACTTCCAAAGGTTGCCCAACATAGCTCAAACGTTATTGCGACTTATCGGTAAACGTATCTGTAGTTTCAAAACTTTAGAACGTGTTGCGTACATAATTAATCTACGTATAATTTAAACATTACTCAATGCAAATGTATTACTTAATTAAAATGCTTAGAACTTTTAATTTGTTTTCAGTTCTCGGCTACGGCACAGCAGTTCAATTATCGAAATTTATTTAGTAACTCTCGAAAAATTTCTAATTTGCAGCCGATTTAATTTCTAAAATGTATAACATTTATTAATGAAATTGTTGAAAATAGGAACGAAAAAAGCGTAAAACAACAGCAACAATATAAATAACTAAAATTGATATTTTCACCGCAGAGAGTTTTTGGAAAATGTTGCCAATGCGTTGTACTTATCGTCCTGTTTGTTTAGACCTTACTATGTGTGTGTGTGCGTGTGTGCCATATTTAATTGCAAATATTTATGTATGCATAAAAAAACAACAACAGCAAATACGCACACATAAACCAAATGTTTTGATAACGAAAAATGAGCTAAAATTAAAGCTCATGGCCAAGCAATGTCCTGCCAGCCCCGCAGGATGCATGTGTATGAGTAAGTGTGAGTGTGTGTGTATGTGTGGAATATTATTAATGCTGTGCAGACGCAATAACCCAAAATATTTATTATTTATGCGGAATAAACAGTCAGCGGTAGCAGCGCACACAAAATATGAAATTAATGCAAAAATGACAAAAGCAGCGCTCAAAAGAGAACGAGAGTAGCAAAAGTAAAGAGTATACACACACACATAAACCCACACTCACACACATACGTACATACATTTATATGTAATGAATGCCGCCATTTTAGTTGCCACAAAACATAAAAGTCAAATTCAGGCTCAGGAAAATATTCATAAATAGCAGCAAAAACGAGCCAAACATTATGCAGGGAGATCTTCCAGATATCACCACATATAAAAAGACATTTTTATTGCCCCAAAAAAAAAAAAAAGAAAGCCAAAAAGAAATAAGAAGACAGTGGAAAGCACAGCAAAAACAAAGAGTAGAAGAAAAAAACACAAACATGGCAACAAAAATAATATGCGACCGCATAAAAATCTATATAATTCATAAACCCACACAAGCACACAGACTGAAACAGGAACCAACACGTACGCCGCGCTTGGCGGCCATATTGGGTCATAAAAAGCAAAAATACAATAACACACACTCACACACACACACACACACACACAGAGCAGTATAAAAGAACGACCACAGACCAAAAACAACAGCAACAACAAGTGAACAAAAGTGACAGCCGCAGCAGAAAAAATTTTATGACACAAAAGTTTGTGAAGCAGAAACGTATAAAAAGTGTTGCATATTTTCAGGCAGCAGCATAGAAAATTGTCCCGTAGCTCTTTGCTTGTGTGTGCTGGTTTCTAAATTTGTGTGTGTGTGTGTGCTGCTTTATAGGCGTACAGAGTTGTGTGTGCCCTGTGGATGGGAGTAAAGAAAAAATGGCGCAGTTTTGTAATTTGCTAAAAAGGCACATAAAAAGCAGTCGCAAAGCTAGCGAAATGTACATAAGCCACAAATAATGCGCGCCCATTACTACATTTTGCACTGCTAGGAATATGGGTGTATATATACCATAGGACATAAGGAGGCTTAAAATGTACGTGGTTTTACTCAAAAATTCAGTTATTCAGCCCTCAATAAAGCTTAAGTATTTTGCTCTTGGATATTTATTTCTACACACTTAAAAGTATGCAACATATATTTAAATGGGTACCATTCATACTGCATGAGAAATCACAGAAAATTACTTCCCACCCTAAAAGTACGCAACACAAACATAAATGGGTACATTTTAATTGAGAGCGGAAATACATGTCAATTATTTAGCGATCTGAAAAGTATGCCGCATTTTCAAGTATGAGGGAAATTCATGTCAATTGTTATAAGATCTTAAAAGTATGCAATAGTGATAATGTGGGTACACTTCAGTGCCATTGGTTTGAGAATATGATAAAAAGTATCCATGTTGAATAAATTCTCAATTTGTTTAGATTTTTTACGGTAAGCGACAATTTTTATTAGTGTACGTTTTCACAGTTTCACATTGTAAGCAGAGTTTTGGAAGGCTGACGCGATACACTGGATTCCATTTTGGCAAAACATTATTAGCGTCTAACACACATGGCCAACGCAGCACCATTGACAGGGGGCGTTGAGGGCGTGGCCCAGCGCACGTTTGAAAAATAAAATGAAGCTGCTGCGCCTGCCAAGCTCCGTTCGTAACATTGAACTCATTCCCCCTTTGGTCAGATCCAAGAACATTTCGCCTTTGAAAACGTCTCACAGTTCTGCACAGTGGGCCCATAAAAATATGCTCGAAATTGGTTTGCCATGTGAAGAAAAGCAAACGAAGTAACAGCAAAAAGCAGTTTGCTTTTTTATCGAAAACTATCGAATGTAAGATACCCTGTAGTAATATACACCCATATTACATTATTACATTATATAAAATGAAATGCAGCAAATAAAAGTTTATGAAAATAATTTTTAATCTTAGCTTCAGAATTTGGTACAAATACTAATAGTTTTGATGTTTCAGAATGTTTTCGGAATCATGAATCTCTTAACATAAATATAAGTTATTAAGTAATATTAGTTAATTAAAACTTCGCAACAATGTAACTTTCAAATTTTCATCAACCTTTTTATAATAACTTTATCACCAAAGAACTAAATTTTTTGTATCTTGGCTATACAACATTTAACAGGGTATGTGCAACAAAAAAACTCTTAGCAACATTTAATGACGCCAGCGACATCAACAACGGGAAATGTCGCGGCAGGCTCAGGCCATGTGCTCCATGGACCACGCTCCACCAAACAGGAGTTAAAGTCGTAGTAGAAGCAGCTTGCGAAGATGGAGTGCAAGGAAGTGCCAAAGAGTGGGGAGAAGGAGGCACGGAAGGGGAGGAGTAAAGAGTGGCCACGTCGACGACTCGTTCACTTCTGATTGTTTTGCAAACAAAGCGAAAGCGAAACAACCAAACAACCACCCACACAAACACGAAACCACCCACACACAAACACACACACATATACAGAAAGAGAGAGACTTTTTGCGTTCTTTCTTTCTTTTTTTGTGCTTAAAGACAAAAAGGGAAAAAAACGTTGCAACTTTTTTTTTGAGGGTGGATTTTCATTTTGTATGCTTCATGATTTGGAACTTTATTCGCCAGTCGCCCCTTAGCGAGTTCCACGTGTGTGTGTGAGTGTGTTTGTGTGTGTTTATGTGAATCTGTACTTGTATGTGTTTTGTTTTTGTGTGGATTTTTTTTACCATTTTCATTATTCGCAAATTTATGCGGGGTGGCAATATTGTGACTCAGTCGTTCGTTCGTTTGGTTCGCTCTTTCCATGTTGTTGTTGTTGCTTTTTAGCTGATGCCTTTCCAGTTCGAGTTTTTGTTGTTGCTTTTCTCCCAATCCGCCCATCGATTTTCGGCTTTCATGTCGAGCGATTTTTTATGTAGATTGGCCATTATGTGGAATTAGTTTTTGTGCTGGATTTTCTCTTTTTTTACACTCATTGATCGCCAGGCTGTGTGTGAGTGCTTATGTGTGTGTCATTCTGTGCGAGTGTGTATGTGGCTCATAGAAATGGCGTGCGCTATAAAATGTTATTGGCTGCTGTTGGTAAATGTGAGTCTGTGTGTGTGAGTATGGTATGGTTGATGCGTTCTCATATTACACACACACACACACACACATACATATTTGTGTTTATATACTTTGTACACAGCCACATAAAAAATAGAGACTATTCATATACAGTTGTGTTCAAAATAATAGAGCGCATATAAGCTCGGATTTTAAGGTTTATAAATAATATTATAATGACTACTGATCAATAATTTTTGTTTTTATATAGTATTCATATTGTAAAAAAAATAAGGGTGTTTTTTCATCAAAAACTTTTTTTTATTTTTATATTATTTAAAAAAGATAATAATAGAAAATTGTCCGGTTAAAATAAAGAGCAAAAATATAAAATTAAATTATGTCTCTTTTTTAGTTTATATCTTATATATTGATTTATATGTTGTTTGAATATTGGGTGCACCTTGGGGGGGGGGGGGGGGGGGTGGGGGGGGGGGGGCTTTGAAGGGGGGGGGGGTGGTGTTTGGGGGGTTTTCTCCCCCTTTGGTGCCCCCTTTTTTTTTTGTTTTGTGGGGGGGGGGGGGGGGGGGGGGGGTGGGGTTGTGTGTTGGGTGCATGTTTGGATTGTTGGGGGTGGGTGGGGTAAGTTTTTGTGTGGTTTGGGGGTTTTTTTGTGGGGTGTGGGGGGGGGGGGAGAGGATGATGGTTTTTTTTTATTTTTTTATATATATTTATTTATATGTGGTAATAGGATGGAGAGGGGGGGACGGGTGTTGAAGATGAGCACCTATTATTTTTTTTTTTTTTTCTTTTTTTTTGTTTTTTGGGGGGTGGGGTGTGTGTTTTTGGTGTTTGGGGGGGTGGGGTGTTGTGGGCCAAAAACAAAATTATTCCGTGTGGGGGGGGAGGGGGGGGGGTTTGGGTAGGGGTTTTTTGGGGTTGTTTGGGGGGGTGTTGGTGTTTTTTGTGTGTTTTGAGGTGGGAGTAGGTTTTTTTGTTGTTCTGGGGTTGGGGTGTGGGTGTGTGTGTGTGCGCTGTGTATTTTTTGTATTTTTATAGTGTTCTGTGTTTTGTTTTTGTTTTTTTATAGAGGAATGGAGTATTTGTGTTGGGTGGTGGGGGGGGGTAATTTGTTGGGGTTATTTTTTTTTGTTCTGGGGTTGTGTTGGGGGGGGGGTGGGTGTTTGGGGAGATAGTAAATTTTATAAGAAAATATTATAATTTATCTTATTTTTTTTTTTTTGTTTTTCTTGTTTTTTTTGTTTATTTTTTAAGAATGATTATTTTTTTGGGGGGGTCGTGTGTTTATTGTCTTTTTTTTTTTTTTTTTTTTTTTTTTTTTTTTTTTTTTTTTTTAATATATATAAAATATATACTTATTTTTTCTTTTAAATAATTTATTATTATTTTTTTTTTTTTTTTTTATTTTTTTTTGTGTTGTTGTGTTGTTTTTATTATTTTTTTTTTTTTTTTATATTAATATTAAAAATAAAAAAAAGGAAAAAAGTAAAAGTGTTTTTTTTTTTTTTTTTTTTTTTTTTTTTTTTTTTATATTATATTATTATTTGTGTTATGTTTATTAATATTAAAAATTATATTATTTTTTTGTTGGGGGTGTTTTTTATGTATACCGTAAAAACATCCCCATAGTGCTCCTTTTGAATAAATATTTTAAGATTACACTAGCACTAACATTTACTATGTGTTTATATTCTTGAGTATACAATAAACTTGATGTTGCCTAAATTGCAAAACTAAAATGTTAGAAGAGCCTACCTAGAATTTAAAACGCTTCAAGGATTTTTCAAACTTTTTAAGGGCTTAGGAAAATTGAAAACCAGAATCAATTTGTGTAGCTGTAATTGTCGTACTATACAGAGTCTCTATAGTATTTAACTTTCTTTTTAAGTTGTAAGTTTCTATTGAAATAAAAATTTCAAATTTAAGATTAAAAAATATGTATGTCTATCAACTAAATATGCAAATAAGTTTAAGATTTCCTGTCTCTTATTTATACAAAATTGTTCCCAACAAGTTCAAAAAGCAAGCAAATCTGTAAATAAGTACAATGACCGGGATTGCAAACAAGGGGAGTTATTTTTATCAGCAAAACTATTTCGAAACTCAAATACTTTTTAATAAATCTCATTGGAAGCTATTTATTACAGTAAATGCAAATATTTGATAAATTTTGATTGCTAGTCATGTTGTTTTTCTCATCGATGCGAGAGTTTTCCGATTAGCTCAGACAAAGGAAGTAAGAGCAACAAATAAAACAAAGATCATGTCTAATGACAAAAAGAACGATGATAAGATTAAGCTGTTCTTTGAGATTTATATATGGTACTGTAAATGTTTTCTATGATTTTAACTGAAGGCAGACACAATGTAATTTTTACTTTATTTTACCTTTCTACACCCTTCGTTGTCCCCAAACAAAATGAAACCCATAACGAACTATTGGAAAGGAAAAAACACAAATGTGCTGCAAGCAATTCGAATGTACGAGTGTCTGTGTGGGGGTGTGCGTGAGTGGGAGTGGGGTGGTTACTGTCCGCATAAATAGCCAGCAGGAAGGAGAGAGAGACAGGGAGGGTGGCTGCTGTCTTGGGTGATAATTTAACAACAAACGAATGCGAAGCTGTGTTTTTGTATTTTACTTAGTTTCGTCTTTTTTTTTATACACACACAAACACACTTACATACCCTCCCACTCACACACACACACACACACACATCAAAGACACACACATGCATTGGGCGTGGCAGGAGGTTGCTTTTGGTGCAAAAAGCAAAGAAATACACATAAAAATATACGAGTACTCATTATGATAATACGAAAATAAATGACACTGGTGTTTATGCTCACAGTGTAACGGTGAATTCCGAGTCCATATGCAGCCAAATAGCGGACGACAGGCGACGTCGACGCCAACAGCGACGCCAGCGAATTGTACATCGGAGAGGGTGGCGCTTAGACCTCAGTTAAACCAGCGCATGTATTTGTCACATGTGCTGTGTTTGTGTTTAGTGGGTCTTATGACACTGCCAATGCTATACACTGTCAAGTTATTAAGTTACCTATGCACTTTATATACAGTTTTTTGTTCCAGTTCAATTGCGAGATTTAATGAATGATAGCTCCAATTGATCAGCTGATTTCTGCGTTCCAACGAACTAATACGAAGGAGCAAGTCAACTAAATGAACGCTCCTTGGCAAGTGAAACGATTGACCGATTAATCGGTATCAGTGTAATAGAACTGATAAAATTTTAATTCGTTCATTTGGTTCATTTGTTATGATTTTATGTGCAAAAATAAATATTGTTTAACAAATAAACTATTAAATATTTTATTTTACTGCTAAGAAGCGTATTTGTCTTTCAGTGTTGCCGTGCTGCGTCGCAAGTCGTAAGTATCTTAAATCTGTCATTTCGGAGCGTACATTACAAAATAAAATATGCTGCCTTTTGGATCTTTGTGCTTTCATTTATGCCAAGATATATACTATACTTGTACTTATACATACACATACATATGCTTAGTACATGCTGTGTGGCTCTATTGTGTTGTGTGTTATCAACCTGGACGGCATAACTAATTCAACTTTTGGCATTCGACTTTGGCTTTTGTCGTTTTGGCCACTGCGTCTAATAGGCTCATATACTTTTCGTAATCAGTTCAATTTTTTATACACATTTGCGTTACGATTTTCCGGCTTAGTCTCCAGCCCCACAGCATACAAAATGGCCGACGACATTTTCCATTAGCGACATATTGTCACAGTCGCAGTCACATTATTCTGGCAAGTAGAAATTGTAGTAGAAAAAGGAGCAGAAGTCGATGGAAAAAGCTGGCAAGCTATTTAGGTAATCTTTTTGATCATCAGCAGGGCGGGAGGAATTGCTAAAATGTAATGGATTCAGGCAAGGAAGCTCTCAAGGGAGGTACGCTGCATTTTAATAAAATCAGCGGAGTATTAGAATATGCTCCACTGCGCAATACTCTGTACTTAAAAGATGATAAATAAGCCATATTTCTTAAGGTAGACTCGTGAAAATGGCACTCTTTGACACTAGATTAGGGCCAGAACGCTTTCATACAGTTTACTACGACTGTTAAATACGCTGTGCTCCAAAAATTAAAAAAACACATTAGTTTTTTAGATGTTTTGAAATAAAATACTTTATTGATTTGCTGAAACTGTGACGATTAATGAAATTGAAGGAATTTCAAATATTTAATACAATTTAAAAAGTTTAGTTTCAAAATTGACTAGCCTGCACTTTGGATACCCTATATAAGCCTTTCTATCATTTACCTTTATATCTGGAAAATTCCACGATCTTCAGTAGATTTTCAGAGTTATTCATAGTAAACCAAAGAAAATGTTATTTTTCTTCAGTGCCCAAACGACAATCCTACAGAAATTTCTGTAGTTTCCGTAGAGCAGCTGCATTTTTGCGACATTTTCAAATTTGAGTCTGGTCAAATCCGTTACTTTTTGGCCATAAAACTTATCGAGGGGTCAACAATTAAATGGCATTTGCAATGAAAACAGTGTGAAAACGTTGATCTGCATTGTCAACTCGATTCCATTGGTAATGAACAATTATTTAAATGTGTGCCAACTATTTTGAATCAAGACGAAAAAAAGGTCAAGCTAGGGTCGACCAAGCTGAGAGGTCAGCCACAGCCGGCCATTTCAATCGGTCAATATAGTATTATTTTCAATCCCATTCCCTTATCCAGACTCATTCCCACTCCCAATTTCGATTTTGAGACCATTTCTCAACATGCAAAACAATGGAAAATTTGATAGGAAAAATCCTTTTTTTTTTGTTGTGTGCGAATCGAAATCGTTACAATTTAGAGCATTTTTGTTTGTGCAGCAATAAATTTGAAAATTGCAGTCCCTGGCACTATCCCCTACCCCTAGTATTGCTGCTGACCCTTGCCACCCCTATGCCCTATGAACCGTTGCCTTCTTGAGCCTGCGTCTTATGCGTGACCCCGAAATTCACGCAATTTCCGTGACACATTCACAGTTTTCGCATTAATTTTAACCTCTGGCTATCCCAATTGCAGGACGCTGACAAGGGGTCAACCAATGAGCGTTCGCCCCCCTCCCCTACACCCCTGCCCCTCCCTCTCACTGTGTCTCTTTGCACCGCAGGGGTCGGAAAAGTGTGAAAATGTGCGACTGCTCGAACAGACTGATTAGATGACCGAGTTTTTAAGGACATTCAAGGGTGAGATCGAGTCGCCTCGCCTCGTGTTTTTGGCGCCCATTTCCCAAAAACTGGACATTGCCTAAGCTTGGGATTTAGCCATTCCACATCCGCAAGCGTTGGACATAATTCCTAGTGCTACAATGGACTCTGATTCAGTTTACAATCCCAATCTGTCCATTGTTTAAATGCATTTCCATTTCCATTTCTCGACATCGACTGCGACAGCGATTTAGTGGCGTTAATTTCAGTCGCATTACAAATGTAACTCACTGTATAAATGATTTGTGGCAATTGCCAAACTCATAATGGAAATAGGCTGTAAACAGCGCTATAAACAGCAACTAAGCCAGAGATGCCTATCTTGAGCTTAGCAAAGTTTAATTACAGGCATTTTGTATGATCAGTTTTCAGAAGTACAGCGTATTCCATACTACGGTATCTAAGGAATATTTTTTATCCTCTATATTGTACCTTTGTACCTCCAATTTTAGTTACTATATTATATTCCTTTAATTTCAAGCTTGATATTCGATACATTTCGAGCGTATTCTATGTATTCTTTGATTTCATATCCTATATTCCATACCATATATTCATTATCTTTTATACTATACTAATTTAAGTCATATCATTTATTTGATTCTTAAAAAAATTATTAATTTACCTCTTATTTCATAACTTTATTTCAAATATTCTATATCATATATACCACAAGTTTTTATATCCTATTTACATTTTATTGCTATATACTTTTATGTTTTTCGATAATCCGATAATCTGTATCTTTATACATTTTACTCAATTTAATTTATCATTATTTTTATTCAAATAGATTTTGACCAAGTAAAGGGACTTCAAGATCCGGCTCGTTAAACTGTCTGAGTTTTTACCTCAAAAAAACTATCTTTTTTTTAGCAATAAATACATATTTCCTTTTCGAGTTTAACCCTTTGCTGCCCATTTTCACCACCTCCATAAAATGCAAATTATCGAAACGAAAGCAAGAAAAACAGGATGGGCGAGTAAAGGAGAGGAAAAATCATCGGCTTTCTTAGAAAGTGTTCATAAAAAGTGCACAGGGTTTAATTTAACCCGTTCGGAAAGAAAAACATTTGAGACTTTCGCAAAAGGGTTAAGGGTTGAGGAAGTAGGATTCCTGAATTTGTCGGTGCAAGGTGAGTGACAATAGGTGTCATAAAAAACCAACAACCGTAAGATCATAAAAAAGACAATGCGTGAAACATTAGTTGGAAAAAAGGATACAATTGCTTCGCAGGAACTCAACAAGGACACGCAACGCACAGGACGAAACGGGTCTCGGTTTCTTTTTTTGTTAATGGGTGAAAGGGTTAAGCGAGTAAAAAAGATAATGGGAAAGGAAAAAAACAGCAGCCGAGGCACTGAAACCGATAAACCGTTAATAAACCGAGCGATAATCTACCTGAAGAAAAAAGTATCTGAATCTTTTATGGCAGCGCGTAAAAAACTCAACTACGCGGAAGTGATTGGTCGATGTCGCTCTCGAGTCCTTGGACAATCATAACTAGAGCAGTCTAATGAGCATTCACTATGTATAACACAAGTATTTGTATTTTGAATCTTTGTAACTTGTATCTAAGTGTATGTATCTATTGCGATGAGGCGTCGCCGGTAGGACGAACTTTCTCGTGATTTTCCAGTGATTTTCATTGTTAAGCCAAACGGCTAACCTCATTACCTGATGACCAGCGCATAAGCCGTACATGCACACACATTTTTGGTTGTAGTACTGCTACAACCTCATAAACGGTTTGTGCACCAATCCAGCAAAATACTCGACAATTGTCCTGCCTTTATTTTGTGTGTCCTTCGCCCTTTTGTTAGTTTATTTTTCAGCTACTTTTACTGCGTAACCATTAAGACAAACAATCAAAATTAGAGCAACTATTTCGCTATGCTCATTTAGTTCTTGCTGTAGCTGTATCTTTATGTGTATCTTTCTCTGCCTCTGTCACTGCCTTAGTTGCCTTTGTATCTTATGCGCATTGCTCTAGTTTCATTTTTTAATCCTTCGGTTTTTCATGCTAAAAAAGGATTTGCGGATGTGGCACAAACCCTGTTTAGCATAATATTTCTGCGAATGATGTACAAAGTGGGCGTAACTCGGGGCGGATTTGATTTATTGGTGTTCTGAAAGGAACACAACTATCGCATGGAACTTACTTAAAGCGTTTGAATATCTTAAGTTCTTTAAATAATGTAAACTACTAGAAACTAAATTATCTTTGACATTAAGCTTTATTTTAAATGCTCAAAGTTTGAATTTGAATATAATTTAATAATCTTTACAAAAATGCACAAACATCTATTTTTTGGATCACTCTGTTTAATAATGTACATACATATATCGTTTTTGGTTTGACATTCAACTTTCTAAATATCACAAAACTTATTTTTAAAAATCATACAATAGCTTTCAATCCTTGTTTGAATTTTTAATTTATTATTTATTTATTTTTCGCAACATTTTGTATTTTTTACTTTTAAACAAATACTTCAATCAAATATTTAAATAGGCAAACCATTAAAATAGTTGTGTATGCATGAAATGATTTCATTTCATAAATTATTTTAAGATAGATAAAATTATATTTGACATAATTTGCATATATTATAGTTCTTTAAATAACTTTAAGCATATGGAATGAAAAATTTCATAAGCAATTTAATTAAATCATTCTGTTTGCTTGAAATTTGTTATTTATCATTTAAATAAATATCCAAATTCATTTGTTACCTTTTCAAATTCCAAAACCAGCCTTAAAAAAAATCTACCTTTTTGTATTAAAACTAAAATTGGAATCCTTCTAAAGACGCAACGCACATCAGATCTCAATTAGGTTGCACAGTAGCTAAAGAAACCAATTTTCACTTGAGATCAAAGAGCAAAGACCACAAAAAATAGAAAAGAACTGGCAAATCATCCTTGGCATGAAATCAGCTTAAAAACTCAAGGTGAGAGACTGAGGGAAAGCAAGAGAGGTAAGGGAGAGAGAGGTGAAAGGTGAGGTTGAAAAGTGCGCCAAAGGCAAACAATGCTAATGAGGACACTCGAAATGCTCAGATAAGCCTGAAGAAGGGTATTGAGATTCGGTCAACCACAAGATTCGCAATTT
The DNA here is from genome assembly GCA_035046005.1 of Drosophila acutilabella. Lineage (NCBI taxonomy): Eukaryota > Metazoa > Arthropoda > Insecta > Diptera > Drosophilidae > Drosophila > Drosophila acutilabella. The sequence continues at coordinate 548,186 of JAWNOK010000061.1, forward strand.
GCATAGAAGATAGCACAAAGCGTGCCGGGATCAAGATTTTCTCCTCCTGCTCTCAAGGATCTGTTGACGTCTTGCTAGCCCTAAACAAAGGCTGATCTAAAGCCAGCATATCATTTGTTTGGACTCTGAAATCTGCCGGGCTGGACTTTGTGATCTAAGCAATTAGAGGATCTTTATCAAGGCGATCATCAATTAAAAGGTCAAGCGTGACGTGTCTGGACATGTGCGGAATTGTGATCTCGCTGTCGGTCTCTGGCTCGGGTTTATTGGGAAAAGCGGCTTAAGAAACATTTGTTTAGGCTTTGCGACAATTTTACATAACTTGCGAGAAGGATCAGCGGCTCCACAGCCGTGTTCGCGTTCCTACCCGCGTCCCTTTGCCCGCGCCCGCCTTAAGCAGCGCTAATCACAGTGATCAACGGCTCTGATCCGGATCTGATCCTCCTCGAACGCGTAATGTTGGATTATGATGTCGACTGGTCAACTTTTAAATCCAAATCACTTTTAAATCCATGCTCTATTTGTTGCTCTAGTTTCCCGGCAGCCGCCGCGGCTACTTCGTCGGATGCGGGATTAATGAACGCCGCACTCGGCACAGGTAGCAAGTCCTTTAATCCTTTCTTCAGCTATATACTTCTTCTTCTTTCTTAAATCCGCTTTAAAGTCCGGTTGCACCTCTAATCCGGTTGACGTCGTCAATGTTCATTTTCCTACCTGTCACACACATTTCTCCTCTCCCTCTCACTCCCACTCCCACACACTTTATCTCTCTCGATTTCTCTGTGTGATTTCCCTCTGCTATTTGCATGTTTCTCGAGTTTTGTTTGCGTTTCTGGGCCAACGTTTATTTTGTAAATATTGCCAACAAATTTCATATGACAGAAAATCATATTTAGCCAGCATAAAGTTGGAATAATGTTTAGAATTTCCTAATATAAAAGCCAAAATATGTTCGCACTTAGTGATTTGATTTAAACCTAGTTAAAAGAGAGAATAATTTTGAAACAGTCACTTTAGGATCTATAATTTAAACATTTATATAAAACCTATTTAATTCTAAAAAAAAACTCAGTCGAGCAACTCGGCTGTATCTGCTAATATTCCGTTAGTTTTATTTTTAATATTTTAAAGTATATTGAACATAGTAAACTAAACAACAGTAATAAATTATTGTTAGGTTATAAAATTTGATTTAAAAATAAATGATATATAATAAATTTATGATTAAAGAGTAATATAATAACAAAACAATTTTTATAATAAATAATTTTCAATTATAATAAAAACCAATAACTTAAGAATGTTATTATAACCCTTCCTTAAGCTCCATTATGAACTCTAACCTCAATGTCACTTGAGTGATTTCTACAATTAAAACAAAAACAATCGAAAGCGAAAGCACAAAAGATGCGAGATAAATTAAAGCAGCAAATAACTTTTCTAATGCTGCACGTTGCATGCTGCAATGTTGCACTCTACACGGTAGCTTAAAGTTGCTTAACTGCCGACATGGACCGAAGGCGGCAAAAGCACAAAAATTGTAGTGGGCCAGTAGCCTCCCACGCAACGTCACCATGGAGTCAGTCAGTGAGCAGAGGACGAAGAATGGAGCCAGACGTATAAGACCAAAAATCAATAATCAATAACGAAGAGAAAATTTGGCAAAAAAAATATAATTTATATGTGTAAGTGAACGGACAACTAACGACAGCTGCGAATGCAAACTGCAACAAATACAGCGCGTGGCCAAAGGATGCACATTAGACGCACATCATCAGGACGAAGAGAACGCACTCACTGTGCTAAAGAGAGAGAGGGAGAGCGAGAGTACGAGAGCAAGCGCGTACTTGTGGAGGCAGCAGCCAGTCATTGTCGTCTGTTTTTGGGGTTGGGGCGAATATCACTCACTGCTTTTGAGACTATTACAGCAAGCAGTCGTTCGAGTGACTTGTGTTTTACCGTTGTAATTGAGCGAAATGAGAGAGTCCCTCTCTTGTTGTGTGTACATTCGGCTGCTGTGCGTGCGTTTTGCTCTTCTGTATGAGTGAAATTTGTATGTGCGCGTGAGTTTGCGTCCATTCGTTTGTTGTGTGTTTTTGCTTTTGTGCATGCACTTTTCACATTTGTTTCTTTGCATTTGAGTTTCTTTTGGACCAGAGCTCTGCACTATGCGGAGATTTTTAGCTATGACTATTGCCAGTTGAGTAGAAATTTGTGTCAGTCGTGCTCAGTGCCTCGCATAAGTCGAACGTTCGCACAGGAACAGCAGCCGCAATAGTAACACAAATCTGTAAAAGGACGACAAGAGAAACGAAAACGAAACCAAAAACAAAATTGCTCCGAAAAAAAGAACGCTTAAAAACCTACATAAACAAACCAGTTAAAAGTGAACGTGTGAAAACTTATTCAAAAACAATTACAAAAAAATTAGAACAGGATTTACAAATTGTAAAGAAGCCTTCAGAAAGTTTTTTCGCACATGCGCGAACTTTGCAAAATAAAAAAAGGCAAACTAAAAAGCAAAAGCCAAAAAAATAGATAAAAACGACAAAAAGGAGCAGCCACCAGCAGAAGCACCAACACCAACACAACACACACCTCCGTCTGCGTGCGCGTGTGCATGAGTGTGTGTGCTTGTGCGTGTACATGTACGTGTGACTGTAACTGTGTGTGCAGTGTGCGTTTTTTGTTTCGCACGCACTTTTATCGTCGCTTTGGCTGAATCTAACGGTGCCGCGGTCAAGTGTAGAAGAGAGCGCGAGAGACTCCCTGTACTGCAGCAGCCAAAACCAAAGCCGAAGCCGCAGTCGCTGCGCTGCCAAAGTTCCCGTTTCCCGTTTCGCACTCAAATTTTTTGGAGATTTACCAAGTGTCGCCCAAGGTATGTAAATACACTAATTTCTGATTATTTAAAAATACTTTTCTGCCGAATTCATAGTTAAGTAAATAAAGTTTAAGAAATATGCGATAATAGCTAGATGTACCGTTAGTTATTTGCCCTTTTGTGGCTTTTGGCCAGCTGTTTTGCTGCTTAATAAATAAACGAATATAAACAAATTACAATACGCGATAGGTGGAAAATAGTGCGAATTTCTGTAGAATAGCGCAAATAACAAAATGTTGAGGCATAACCAAAAATCATAAATCTAATTTTAATTGTTTTGTATTTACGCTTGTTTAAAACAGGAAGAGTATACTAAGTTTCTTATTTATATAAGATAATTTTTGTATAGATTCGGAATCATCCTTTTACTCATTTCTTTTGCATGCCTTTTCGCAAGTTTTTTTTTGTTCTCCTTTTTTGTTGTTGTTGTCGTTTGCTTCTTTTTGTGCTTAACCTTAGAGAAACACACACACACACACACACACGTACTCACACACACTCGTATCATTTGCTTCAAAATGCAACGGCAAAAATTCTTAAACAATATTTCAAAATCTGTCTGGCTTTTAGCCGATCTAGCGAACTTGTTTTTTGCCCGTGTGCTGTTTGCCAGATCCCACCAGCCACCCCCTTCCCCTGTGCCCCCTTGCAACCCCTTTCGCCGCCCCTGTCTCGCTCACTCGCTGCCTGGCAGCTAATTTTATTTGTTTACATGTCCGTCGACTGCATCTTGTATTTTTCTTCTTTCTCTCTCTGTCTCTCTCGCTCAGTCTTTTTGCCGCCTTTCTTTCTGCCCGACGTCTCAGACTTTTTAGCAATTTCTTTTGAATTTCTTTTTATATTTTGTTTTAATATATTTTAATTTTAGACATGCAACTATAATTCAAAGTCAACGCTGCAATTTTTTTATGTTTCCAACTTGTAGCAGAGCCGCAAAACTACAGAGTGTGTGCTGATCAGTGTTTTTTCTTAATGGGGTTCTTAGATTTTCTTATGGTTTCAAATTTTTAAGTCTTTTATATTTATAAAAAGTTGGGAAAATTGACTTCAATGAGTATTTCTAGTTTTCTTTATCAATTTCACGTAATGATTTTGTTAATAACTATTTTTGTGTAATTTATGAATAAAAGTTGTATTATATTTTTAAATTTTAACACTAAACAACTTAAAGTAATCATGTATTGTAATTGTGAAAGTTGTATAGCAGTTTTATCTATTTATTTATTTATTGAATTTTAATTGCTTAGTTTATTTTAGGATATTTGTTAGTCTGGCATTTATAGACAAGTTTAGTTGATTTTTCGAAAATGTTTTTTGGCAACAAATGCCAAAATGCCTGTCAGCGTTTTTAATACTCATTAAATGTACGCTGACAATAGAACGTGGCACAAATCGATTTGATGAATTGCGATATCAAGAGTATTAATAACACGCACACACACAGTGATACGCAGATACAAAGATACAAATGTATCTGTAGCTGTAACTGTAGCAATCTTGTTGCGTTTTGTTGGCATTGAAAGTTTTTCCCTAACACAGTTTCCATGAAGCGTTCTTTAAAGCATTTTCATCTATATGGGTGTGTGTGTGAGTGTGTGTGTGTCCATATCCTATAAACAAAAAGATGTTCTAACAACAACAACAACAACAATAACTAAATATAAATAATTTTTTATAATGCACATTCATCTAGTGGGGAAAATTCCCCCCCACCACTGCGCCTCTTTTCCGCATTTTCACTTGCCCGCCCTCTGCTCCTGCCCCTCCCCTTACCACGCCTCCTCCGCCTTTTCTAGCTGCTGCTGTTTTGCCATTTTACAACAAAAACATTTTTTGTGGCGCATTTTCTGCGTCTGAATTTTCCATTTTTGCCATTTTCATGATATTTTTACAAAGCGCTTGGAGTGGGGGGGCGAGTGGAGAGCGGTTAGTGGGGTGTGGTGAGAGGAGGGGTGGTAGGTGCTGAGGGGTGTGTTAGCCAAACGACTAGCACATGTTTAGTTTACTTTGCAGTTTCGGTTGCGTTGCATTCACACTCGTTTCCCATATCCCCAGCAGTGTAGCCCCCCGTGCCACGCCTCCACCACTCCCTGCCTCTTCCCCTTTCTCTCTCTCTCTTGCTCCTAATGCAGCCGGCGTAATATTAATTTTACACTTGGCCTTTAGTTTTTGCCTTTGTTGGTGCTCTTGTTGTTGTTATTGTTGTTGTTTGTGCAAAAAAGTAGACAAGTTGCACTCTTTGTTGTTGCACTGACAAGCCAATTAATTTGGGTTCTTAAAAATATCACTAGCTAAATTAAATAAATATGCTAAGCGCACAATCTACTTAGAATTTCTTATTTGTTATTATACTTTTTCGTTGTTGTTATTGTTGGGGAGAAAATCTTGCTAAGTTTCCTGTACCATCAATTATGCATAAGTACATTTATTGTAGATATTTTAGCCAGCCATTCACTCACTCCCCACCCTGTCTCCCCTCTCAGTTCAGACCAAAACAATTTTCTGCTGACGTTTTGCGTTTTTAATAATATTTACTTAAAGGCACAAACAATTGGCCAAAAATGCAGCAAACTGCGCTAAAATTTCGCAACAAAAACAGCAAGCAAAAAATTTAAAAACCAACGAGAAAAAATATATAGCAAATATAATGGCTAAATTTGAAAACTACGTAAATCATATATAGCTAAGAAGTAGTGAGGAGAGAAGCGGAAAAACTTGAGCAGAAATCGGAGAACTCTTTAAAAATGCATTTTGAGAAAGCTAAAATCGGTTTACAAAACGTTTCAATTAAAATATGTTTGGAAATTTAAAAGCTGAATTTTGAATTGTTTGCTAAGAATTATAATGAGTTTTAAAATATATATATAAAAATAATGATAATATTTTAACATTGCAAAAAAATCAATATATTTAAAATCTAAAAGAAATACCTGATACAATTCTTTGAAGATTTTAGATTAAATTAGTTTAAAATTGTAAGATAAAAAGTCTGAAATTTTAGGATAAAGAATAACAAACTATGTCAGTAGTAGGAAAATTCCTTAAATGCTAAAATGAAGAAATATTTTAGTTAAGTAAGAAATTTTATAGAACATATATTGATTTACTTTCAAATATAAAATTCGTAGTTTAGTTAAATATTTCAGTTATTCGATTTCTCCTTTTTCTTATTCATTCCATAAAAACTTCCTTAAATATCGCATATTCTATAAAACCTAAAATAACGAACAGCTTTATATGATTTTCAGTTCGATTATGATTTTCTTCAGTGTATTCTGTAGTATAATTCGACAGCTATTTGGGTGTGATGATTGTTTTGTGAGACTTTTTATAGAAATGCAGAAATATCTTGGCGAGAGTGTAAAAATAACAATAATTTAGTAACAATTGCAATTGAAATTGTTCAATAGCAGCTGTTTAGCTTGATCTTTTAGCCAACTATATAGCGGGCTAAGGCTGAAAAGGGACAGAGATAGCAGACTGGGTTGATCCGCAAGGTGTCGACAATTAACTGTAATCCTTTTGGCTTTTTATTATTAAACGCGAAAAGCGGTGTCTTCTACTTTTTCTTCTACTTCTCCTCTTCCACTGCTGTAACTGCTGCTATTTTTAATCCCACTCTTCTGCATTGATCTGCGATGTTCGCTGATTAACTTTAATCCACTGCGAAAATGGTTTATAGGCTTTGTTGGCTCAGGGGAAAAACTCGTGTTCTAATCTGCATAGCTTAAGAATTCGCTGCCCGGATCATCCAAATCCGAATCTAAATCCGAAATGTGCGTAATTTTTCCACTGCTCTTTTTCTTTTTTTTCTGTTGTTTTTCTTACCAATTTTTGCTTTAATCCAGTTTGAATGGATCAAGCAGCGAATATCGCGACCTCGCGACCTGATACCTGACTTGTCCCGCACCTCAACTCACCTCACCACAGCGCACCTCTGCTAATCCCTTGACGCGTGCGGCGGCAACTACCTGAGTTACTGCCGTGGCATGCAACATATAAGCCGCATGCAATTGCCAATCGTCAGTCAGTCGCAAGTTTGTTGCTACAGCGAGCACACGCAGTCACACACATCAAATCACACACACAAAACAACTCACACACTCAAATTTTGAGATCATCGCAAATTATTGGAATATTTAACTAACAGCAGCAGCAGAGTAACGGCTAGGTGAGAATCCCAGCAGCAATTTCTCCATTTTGTAGCGAGCGAAACTCACTCAACAGCCCCACCCCCTGGCACAGCAAGCAGGGGTGGCACACGCTCTTAGGGGTGGCTAAAATAAAAATAGCTGCAAACCAAAAAAAAAGCAGAAAAACGCTAAAAAAGCAAAGCAAAAGAAAGAAAGAAAAAAAAACTTGACGCAGGCGCAATCAACTAACGTTTTTGCATCTCTTTCGCTCTTTGTTGCAGCCGTGTCCAGCAGCAACATGCAGAACTGGGAGACGAGCGCGGCGTCGGCCAACTATGAGCAACATAACGCCTGGTACAACAGCATGTTTGCGGCCAACATAAAGCAGGAGCCAATGTCACATCAGCAACATCACGACAACAGCAGCAACAGCAACAACAACAGCTGCGCCAGCAGTCCAAGGCAATCACCGCATCCGCCCAGCACTCAACTGGAGCAGTACCTCAAGCAGCAACAGCAACAACACCACCAACAGCAGCAGCAACATCAGCAGTTGCAGCAGCAACAACAAGCAATGGATACTCTTTGTGGCGCAGCAATGACGCCCTCACCCAGCAACAATGATCAGAACAGTTTGCAATCACATTTCGATGTCACACTGCAGCAGCAACTGTTGCAGCAGCAGCAGTACCAGCAACACTTTCAAGCCGCCCAACACCAGCAACAGCAGCAGCAACATCATCACCTGTTGGGTGGATTTAATCCATTGACGCCACCTGGATTACCCAATCCCATGCAACACTTTTATGCCAGCAACATGCGTCCCAGTCCACAGCCAACGCCAACAGCAACCACAGCAGCAACAACACCAGCAGCAGTAGCAGTTGCAGCCACAAGCAGCGACAAGTTGCAGGCACTGACACCACCAATGGATGTAACACCACCAAAGTCACCAGCAAAGTCACAGCAATCGAATGCCGAGCCCGAAAAGGAGCACGATCTGATGTCCAATTCCAGTGAGGACATGAAATACATGGCCGAGTCCGAAGATGATGACAGCAACATACGCATGCCTATCTACAATTCACATGGCAAAATGAAGAACTACAAGTGCAAGACGTGCGGTGTTGTGGCCATCACCAAGGTGGACTTCTGGGCACACACCCGCAATCACATGAAACCCGACAAGATACTGCAGTGCGCCAAGTGTCCCTTTGTGACCGAGTTCAAGCACCATCTGGAGTATCACATACGCAAGCACAAGAACCAAAAGCCCTTCCAGTGCGACAAGTGCAGCTACACCTGTGTCAACAAATCCATGTTGAACTCGCATCGCAAGTCGCACAGTTCCGTGTATCAGTATCGCTGCGCAGACTGTGATTATGCTACCAAGTATTGCCACAGCTTCAAGCTGCATCTACGCAAGTATGGTCATAAGCCCGGCATGGTCTTGGACGAGGACGGCACTCCAAATCCTTCACTGGTCATCGATGTCTATGGCACTAGGCGTGGTCCCAAGAGCAAATCTGTCTCTGGCAGTAGTTCCAGCAACGGTGGTGGCTCCAGCAAACGCAGCAGCAGCACCGCAGCAGCCACAGTACCTCAACAACAGCAGCAACAAGCGTCAGCAACATCACAGCTTGTCGGCAGCATTGCAAGGATTCCCCTTGCCAACAGCCGCTTCTCTGCCTGCAGCAGTTCCAGTGCCAGCTCCAGTTCCAGTTCCCGCCAGCGTGCCTGTAACCGTTCCAGCTGCCTCTTCACCAGCCTCTCCCGCAAAGAGTGTTGCCGGTGCGGATCAGTCGAGCAACTTGCCATCAGCATTGCTACCACCTTTGGCCTTCTTCCCCTACTGGAATCTCAATCTTCAGATGCTGGCGGCACAGCAACAAGCGGCTGTACTGGCACAACTCTCACCGGGAATGCACGATCAACTGCAGCAGCAACAACAGCAGCAACAACAACAGCTACAACAGCAACAACAGCAGCTGCAGCAGCAACAGCAGCACAGCGACAACGAAGAGGAGGATGAGGATGAGCACGACGATGACTTTGAGCGCAAATCCGTAGACTCCGCCATGGATCTCTCGCAGGGCACACCCGTCAAGGAAGACTACCAGCAGCAACAACAGCAACAGCAGCCACACAGCAGCAATCAGCTGGCCATGAATCTCAAGATCAAGGACGAGGACACACCACTGATCAGCAGCAGCACTGCCTCCCGTCGCAAGGGGCGTGTCCTCAAGCTGGACACACTGCTTCAGTTGAAATCAGCAGCAATGAGCTCACCCGAGCGGCAGCCCTTGAAATTGCCTACTGCCTCGTCCCCCATCTCGGGAAGCATTTCGGTGAAGCAGTTGATGCTGAGGGATGAGCCCTGCTCTGGAGCCAGTTCGGCGGATGAATCGATGGAGACCAGTCATGTGCCACAGGCCAACACCAGTGCCAGCTCCACTGCGTCCAGTTCCGGCAACAGTTCCAATGCCAGCAGCAATGCAGCAGCGCCAGTTACAGCAGCTGCCACGCCCACCACCAGTAACAGCACCAGCACTGCCTCCGTATCCAGTTCCAGTTCAGTGACGGGAACCAACAGTTCTCCGGCCATTTATGAGTGCAAGTATTGTGATATTTACTTCAAGGATGCGGTGCTCTACACGATCCACATGGGTTACCACAGTTGCGACGACGTCTTCAAGTGCAACATGTGCGGCGAGAAGTGCGATGGACCCGTTGGACTCTTTGTCCATATGGCACGGAATGCACACTCCTAACTCTCCTAACAAATCACCAACAATTGTTATTATTATTAATTATTAACCTATTTCGTTGCTCAAAATTGTAAATACTCGTAATTTTAGTTTGAATTTTGTTGTCAAGAATTGTAAATAACCAAAAACACAAAAAAAAAAAAATACCACATAAAAATACCACTAACTTTAGTCATAAGTCGTAAGTCGTTAGTTCTAAGTCATGCTAATCAATATTTCCCTCTCTCTCTCTCTCTCTCTATTTTCTGTATAGTTCTCTTTATCAAAAGTCGCGAAACGAAATCGAACAAAAACCCTGAAAAAGGTTTAAAAAATTCTCAGTCTTAATTTAAGTTGCTCAGTTCTTAAGCCAAGTCAAACAACCAGAGTCCAAAGTTTATTATTATTTTATTTTTTATAAACATAAATGTTTAGTCTTAAAAAAAACACACACAAAACACAACCAAAAAACAAACTAAAAATTATCTTAGCGCGATTTTCCTTTGGTATTTTCAGTATTTTGTTAGTCTAATTTCGCACTTAAGTTAAACATAAACCGATATACAAATAAATGCACACAATTTAACAAAAAAAAAACACATTTAATCTTTTTATTTTTTCCTCTTTTTAAAAGCTTTTTTAGTTTGTGAACATTCTTGGCATAATGACAATATTTTTGATAATGAATAGATCAAAAAGCAAGTACAAATCTAGAGATTTTATACCAAAAGCCCACAACATTTTGAAATTATATATAGTACACTATAGTATATATGGTATAAAGTACAGTTTATAGACTAGTTTAGTATGTAAACTAAATATTTACAAAATTAAAAAGCGTAAACTGAGCGAATGGATCAAAATTAAATTAGTTTCTAGTTTCAAGTACAAGCGATGTACTTTCGTCACTAGCGTAACGATGTTTCCCAAATGTTTTTATGTAATACATAGTATATAAAAGCATATATACACACATATATGTATAATAAAGAACAGTGTACTTATAGTTTTTGAAAGATGATTTATGATTATGGAAACCACACAATATTGGGAAATATAAAAAAGAAATGGGAAACTGGAAAAACTGCTCCATCATTTGCTAAATGATCGAGCTATTAAGTGCGGGCGACCCAAGCAAATTGGTCAAACAACAGAGAAATTCATCCACGTCTGAAGATCAACGAATTTCCATTGATCGATTACTGGCATTTTGCGTGAAAATGGTAGAAAAACACAAAAATGTCTAAAGAAAAACTCAGAAGCACGCGCGGGAAAACGGGGAGTGGTGGTGGGGGGATCCGTCGAAAGGGAGCGACAACAACTGTCGCGTGCTCTTGAGTGAAAATTGGTTTTTCTTGTGAGTTTTATAAATAGTTTTTCCGAGCCGCGTTTTCATTGGCTGTCGAATATTTCGAATTCCTGTTCATTAAATACAATTTTACAATTTTTTCATTTTCATTGCTGTTTTTCCTCATTAAAAATTATGATAATTGATATTTATGGCTAGAGGGAAATTCAGTGGTTGGGGAGGGAAGAACAGGCGGAAAATTTAAACTTCATGGTGGTCTGCGGTAGTCACAAAAATTATAGATTCATATCGAAAATTGGAATTAGCATATCCCTTTAAACTCCCAAGGTTCCGATTTCGAATCACCGATTTCTGATCATTTGACCGCACTTAAGACGCTAATAACTCAATGGACTTTTCATCGTTTTGGCTTGTGGCTGGCACAAGCGGGCCTAAAGATGTTTATCTTACCAAAAAAGCAAAAAAAAAAAGAAAACGGAAATCAGGACCCTAACCTCAGTGTGCTACCTAAAGATCCTGTGGTCCTTGCTCCTTTGCTCTTTGCTCCCTGCTCCTATCTCGGCTTGTGGTCTGCTCTTGCATCCTTAATTCCCTTTTGTTCGGGCCACAGACAAAGAAAAGCAAAAATAGAATCTTTTTTTGTTAAGTGGAACTAGTCGGAATCCTTCTGGATGTCCAACCGTCTGAGACCAACTGACTGTTTGAGTGACTGACTGAATGACTCACTGACCATTTGAAAGGTGTAGTTTTGGTTTTTTTGGGTTGCCCTCTCCACTTTTCTATACTCTTCTCCTTTTCCAGCAGCTGTTGCTCATTTTGCACCTTTCCACAAAAAGAAAACCATTTTTTTTGCTAATTTGAAATGTCTATAGGTGTAGGATTAAAAGATTCAAATACATCATCAAAAAATACATTTATTTTCAAAGTCATAATAATATTAGCTCATCAGATTTCGCCACTTAAATCCTAAATAAAGGAGAATAAATTAATATGAAAATCAATTGAAAATGGATTTTTTATACGGACTATTCAATTCATGATTTAAGTGACAATAGTTAAAACAATATCTATTAAACAATATATACCATATAATTTGAATAGTTTCCGTCGTATTTATAGAATTGGTGACGTTTGGCCCGATGATAACTTTGTTATATAGATATTCGATTTGAATCAAATTTGTATAGGAACAAAAAAAAATGAATTTGACATGATTTTAGTTGAAATTTCTTTAAGTAATTATTTTGTTAAAGCGGTTTTTGCAAAGAACTAGAGGACGTGGCAAAAATTTTAAAGTATCCTGATCTGCGTGCAGTATTAACGGGTCCATTTTCCTAATTTTATGACCCTAGCTCCTATAGTCTTTGAGATTCGTGTTTTAATATAGTTATATAGTTAGAGGTACATGATGGTGATGCTGCTTTCTTGCTGTTTTTCATCAGGAAATCAGCTTGCTTTGCTTTAAGCGAAGTGACTTATATCAAGCACTAAGCTTAGTTAGCTCTGAACGCCATTTTGTAGTTTATAGAGTTTCTTCTTATACCGTTATTTCATGGGGCTTATCGCAGAATCTACATAAGAACCGCAGCTCAGCGCACAATGGTAAACATGAAAGTATTATTAATCTCCCACAGGGCTGGAACATCGAATAGGTATTTACAGTGGAACCACCCCCAGACGAACAACAGCCAGAACAGAGGCAACAAAAAAGAAATTCAGCCGAGCACACGCCATATTGAATACTTATTATGGTTGAAAGGAGTGGAAGGGGAATCGGAAACGGATTCGGAATCGGTATAGGAATAGGAGTGTGTGTGGGAGAGGAAACTGTAGACGGAGTTTGGAGTGGTAGGGGGTTGGCATGGGGTGTGGGGAGCCATTTTTAGACGCCGTCAGATTGTGGCTAAAAATAAGCAAAAGTAACAATTCCAAAATAGTTCAGAAAAATAGGAGGAAAAGTGTTACAAGGTTTTTCACTATGCCAAAAATGGAATTGCGCTGCGTGGGCTACAAAAAGGGGCGAATTCAGTGTTGCGAAGGGGTAGCTAAGGGTGTACATAATGGTCTCTATGGGTGTGTGTGCGAGTGTGTGTGTGGGTGTTTAGTTGATTAACACACGCGAGGGTGCCGTAAAAAGCCGTCGATGCTCGCACATTTAACATTTTCAGTTATTCTTGACCATGATGGACCTTGGGAACGATTAGCTCAAAATGCACCCTTCCAAGGCTGACCAAAGGATCAAGAGCGGGATCGAAATTGGCAGGGGGATGGGGAAATATATATGCCCTTATCAAACAGCCGTTGTCCGATGTCGATGAGCTGTTGATTGCCATTTCTCTCTCTCACTTCTTATCTCCTGTCTCTCTCTATTTCTCACTCTCTCACTCTCTCTAGATGGCGCCCACATTCGGACTGCATAAATTGTTAAGTTTTACGCATTATTATTACAAAATTGCCATGGACCAGCATCTGTAGCCAATTATGTGTTCGCTGATCCTAAGCGTGACGTCATGTCGGCACCTAAGATGCCAATCACACACACGCAGTACACACGCGCACAGACTCAGGCACACGTCGAAGGATTTGTTGAATAGCTGATAATTTATTTCTGTAAACAGTTTTCACTGGAAATTGCGCACGGTCCAAACAAGTTTTCCATTTCTCGGCCAATTAGCCATTGGCCAAGTCCAACAGCTGACCAACGATAAGTTGGTATCTCCCCTTCGGAGTTGGTGATGGTAGGTGGAACCAATTCTTAAGCAGACGCTGCTAATAACCAAGGTGAAAGATAACTGACCATCAACCAGGTGACTGTTTTGGCACATTCGAAATTATGGGGATTACGGCATTACCTATTGAGAGTAGCTGTTGGTATTATAACATACAGAAAGTTATAAAATATGGCTTCAAACTTTACCGAATTAAAAAAATTATTGTCAATATATTTATGGCTTAAAATTTTAAATATTTAACATTTATTTTTATACTTTTTTTCATACTAAGCCTTGAAATTTAAGCCTTAACTTTATCAACAATTTTTAAATTTATTTTAACTGAGCCTAAGGACACCGTGATCTCTAAGAAAGACAAATTAAATCCTCTTAGAAGCCACAAAGCTCAAAACAGAATAGTTTGTGAAAGCTGTGTAAGGAAGATAAGCAAGTTGAATCGGTTGAGAAGCTTTCAATCCACTTACACAGGTCAGTGCAAGGGAGACAGACAATGCGATTTTGCTACAGAGCATGAAATCCATTCGGCAGCCAACAAATTTTTACAGTTCCACAGTGTCCAAAGTCCACTCACATGTAAATATGATGTGAGAGGGAGGGAGGGAGAAGGCGAACAAAAATCGCCTACATGAACATTGGGAGATAGAAAATAGAAAACAAAAAAAAAAACATCTGTCCCTGATGGCACTTTAGTTAACGTAAAATAACAATGGTTAAAAATATATACATGTATGTATATGTATGCATATATGTACATATTGGTATGCAAGCAGCATGGAAACACAACGAAAAAAATCTCATTGTTGTTGCTGTTGTTGGTGACTGGCTGTGCCATCGATAATGTCCAGCATCCGTTATAGTGAAAAAGGAAGTCGAAATAAACGACAGCAGCGTGTGCCTGCAGTTTGTATGTATGTGTGTGTGTGTGTGTGTATGAGAGAGAGTGAGAGTGTGCTAGTTTATGTGTGTGTGAGTGTGGGGGTTGCACACGCGTCCTACCCAGCCTCATTCCCATTCTCAATCTCTCTTATTCTCTTCTTCGTTCTCAACTATTTGCACAGGACAAACGGACAGAGCGAGTTTTTGACCGTTGGTTCCTTCGTTTGGACAGTTTGCTACATTTGCCGCGCACAAACAATAAAAATTGTGTGGGTTACTCGTTTCAATTCGACTCCCCCTTCTCCTTCCCCTTCGCTTTCCCCTTCTCCATCTACTTCTCTTTCGCTTTGCCTCTTCACATCTTTTTTTGTTCCTCAGCCTTTCTTTATGTTTGCACTGGACAGACAACACAGATGTCCTCGAGTCAATAGAGTAACCATAGATGCCTGAGACCTCATCCAATATATCAGATAAAAAGTCTGAACTCTTAAAGTGCCATCAAAATAACACTAATAATAGTGATTAAAGATATTAATTATAATGTGCTAAATTAGTTTTTAAATCTTGGTACTAAAAAATATACTTTTCAAGCAACTACATGCTTACATATTTTAGCCAACTTATAATGATTTCAATCCATCCATTCCAAATTTTTCATTCACATGAAAATAAGTTCTTCCTCTAACGAGAAAAAAAAACACAATTCCTGTTTCCAGTATGGTACCCTGTTTTTGGCACTACTTTTAAGCGAATAAATTTCCTCCAAGGCCTCAGTAAAAGAAAACTGATCTTACAATAAGTTCAGATCGATTCGAATCAAGACGACCTCATTCAAATAGGGAATATTTTTAAGAGATTTAATTTTGACTAAAATCCTTTAAATCTTAGTAAGAAATCAAGTGTGCTTTGAGTCCAAAAAACACAGTTGTTCTTTCTATCAAGATTAGCATAACCTACTTAAATAACACACAATTATTGTTTAACAGTATGGATATTACAAAATAACAAGTGTATAAACATTTAAATGACGTCCTATCCCAAACTTTACACGACATTTTTCATTGCCTCTTCAAAAATCTCCCTATTTTTTTTTACACCAATCAAAATGTTTGGATCACAAGCTAAAAAGTCATGCAACGCCTATTACAGCATCAAAACACAAAAAATGCAATGCTACGCAGCTAAAAAACGCGATTACAACCAATAAAAATATAGAAAACCGAAATCAAAACCATTTACAAAAAAAGGAAATGCAAAAAATAACAAAACGTTCAAAAAACCACCCAAAAAAATAAATGAAAATATGCAGAGAAAAGTGCAAATGGTACACAAGGGGGTGGTTAAGAGCAGCCACCCCTTAGTGGTAAGTGGAGGGGGTATATCGGTGAGCGGAGCGAGGAGGGTTGGAATTTGCACAGCAACCATTTGACAATGCTGAATGAATTGTATTTTTCCCATTTTCTATCCTTTTTTGTGCGTGTTTTTTTTCTTCTCACTTGTGTATAAAAAACAGGTAGTTTTTTTTTATTGTATTGCTTTCAGTAACAGATACTTTTTTCGGCAAGAAACACATGTTGCTGCTGCTGAATAGATGCAGTATCTGATCCCAAAAATGCTTCGACTTATTGGTCTTTGTGCGGACCAAAAGAAGTGCAAATGTCAGCTGGAAAACTCAAGACTGGAAAACTCAATACAGGATTCGACCGATCTGTAATGTGAGCAATTAGAGATGCTGCGTTGAGGTATCATTATTAGTCCAGTAAAAAAAACAACAACTTACAGGTGTCAAATGATATGTGAGCATCTCGTATCTTATATTTTGTATCTTTAAAGTTGTCATTGCCTCTCGAATGTCCCTTTAAGTACTTTGATGGACGGATATGGGTTTTGGATTTCCGTCACAACCAATCAGTGCACGCTTTTCTTATGGAAATCAGCAGCTGGAAATAAAAACCCTTTTTACTACAGGGAGTCAGAGCGTCAGACAGGTGATACAATCCATCAGAAAAGTCTTTTATTTGTTTAAAATATGAAGTACATGCCATTATTTGACTGCTTATTGATTCAATTCACACACAGCATTTTTCAGCTGGTCACCACAGAATTCAATTGATCAAAGGAAAAAAAGAAAAGGGGTTGCAACAATTTTAGTATTGTGTTTTTGCCACATTTCCACATTTCCATTTGGCATTAATTTTGCCACATCATTTTCTCGCTTTTCATCCAGAAATGCAAACATTTTGCATTGAACTGCGTAAAATCGATTCTAAACTCACAGAAAGGATACCCTTTTTTGGGTAATTTTTAACCCTTTTCAGTTTTGTTATATGGGTTAATAAAGACGTGATCTCAATGATTTTTGGTGGTGAATTTTTAGCTAAATTCTAGAAATTGAAGCAGCTGCTGTAAATCAGGAAAATGAAATTGCGAAAATGTGTTTTGAGTCTGAAATCAGGGAGTTTGTTTTATGTATAGTTGGGAAATTTAAGAATTATAGTTTGTTGGAGTTGTGTACATAAACTTAATAAGATTTAAAAATCCCGCGGGCTAAATCAACCAGACTTGACCAAGTAAAAAGCGTACTTATTATGTAGCTTACAGATGCAAAACTGATTAAATTAAATTATAATAAAAACGGATTTGACGCATCCTAAACGGGTAAAGATTGCCTATCTTTAAGCGAGATCTGGCGGTATTCCTGGTTTTTATATAAACAGTAGTATTTAAACATAGTATTTAGATATGTGTTTTTTTTACCAACCGACTGGAAATATTTATCTTTTAATAAGATTTAACAAAATTTATTAAGTTCTACAGAAACTACAGTTCTACAGTTCTTCTATGAAATTCTTTAAATTATATTAAAAAGTTCCAATTTAAATATTATGGTAAATATTTTATAAGTAAAACAAGTAAACAATGAATTTTTATAAACTTATTGCTGTGAGTTTATATTGAAATCTTCAACAAATGGAGTTTTGAAATATTCCGATATTTTTGGGCAACCGCCATTTTATAAACTGACTGAAAACCAATGAAATTTTGAGATTCCAGGCACACTTCAGATAGTTTATACTTCCATCTCCCCCTCTGAAGTGCCCCCTTAAATTATCCTCTACATCTATCCATCCACTACTCTCCCCTCCCCCTTCTCCAACTCCAACTCCTCCTTCACGCCATTGCGGGAGAGGAAAAACTCCAATTAACGGCACACAATAAAAACATAATAAGCTAAGACCCTGAAAGTGCCGAAAAAAGAAAAGAGTTTAAAGTGTTTGTCTGTTATTTATAGAAATACTTTCCCCCTGATCTTCACGTGGCGAGCCAATCAATGAGAGGGGATTACAAAATCTTAGGGCGTGTGGCACCACAAGATCCCCGGCATTGAACTTGAAAATGTTCCTGGATCGTGCCGCAGCTACTTAAGTCTTTCAACACGTTGCACAATCAACGGGAATTACTCAAAACCCTTCCCCTGTCACACGTCTATATAAATAGCACCGAAAAAAGAGTAGGGGATCAGGGATGGAGGGATAGAGAGATAGGAGAACCCTTTTTAGCTCTTTTTACCGCTCGAGTCTTCGATCCTTTCCACAAACTTGTTGCATCATCGCTGACTTTTGAGCTACCC
This sequence comes from Drosophila acutilabella, assembly GCA_035046005.1. Lineage (NCBI taxonomy): Eukaryota > Metazoa > Arthropoda > Insecta > Diptera > Drosophilidae > Drosophila > Drosophila acutilabella. The sequence continues at coordinate 566,498 of JAWNOK010000061.1, forward strand.
TCGTCACATTGAGTGCTCGCCCTCAAATTAACAACCAATAAAAAGGCAGCACTTCATTAAAAAAAGGGCAGGGCAACAAAAAAAAAACAACTTCCGTTTTTTGTTCTCTTTCACTCTCCCCTGATCCATTGCCTGTTGCTTCTGCTTCCCCTTCGACACTCGCCCGTTTTTTAAATGATGTTGTAATCGAGGAGTCACACATACACACACGCACACCCTTAATTCGACTCTTAGCGCCACTTATCACACACTCACTTTTTATAGGGTGTTTTTTACATAGAGGGGAATACCTTTGACATGGTAATTGCCGTACCTATCGAGTTCCATCGGAGGTCTCATTATGTAATTAACCTTTAGTGGAGTGGAGTGAACTCTCTATTTTTTAGGGGTGTTTCAATTGGGCGGGGTTAGGTACTGATCATTTTTTTATGACTTCCAAGTGGGATCAAGCATTGAGGGTAATAAGCGTATGTATATGATCCTTAGATAGATTTGATTTCTATTTAAGAGATTAAACAGAGAATTATATTATTTTTTTAGTTTTATATTAGTCTCTTTTTGAGGACCAGGCATATAAAAATGTTAAATAAGAAACTTTAGTTAAACTGAACAATTTATCTTAAATGTTCTTGCTAATTGTAATGTTTATAGGGTTTAATTTAAATCACTAACTTTTCCAACTTGTTTTATTATATATAATTGAGTTCGTTTCTTATAACGCCTGAGAAAAACTTTCGTAAAACATTATGAAAGCTTAATCTATTTTTTTCCAGCAAGAATAAACTATTTTTTTATGATATATACTTTTTTCCCCATTTTGATTACCTGCGATCATTATATATTCATTCACTTCCATTTGAAACTCCTATAAATGAATGCAAGTAACTAAGATCCTTTTTGTTCGCCATCATCTGCTCTCATTCAAATTCTCAATCTGCTTTTCGTTTTGTACTGCATTTTGAAGAGATTCATCGTATGCTGATGGGCTCTGTATAGCACTCGCCTAGATTGATCCTACGACCAAAATTCGACGCCCCTAGAAGAAGAACAAAACACAATGGATTGTCAGAGTTTTGTTGGAATTGGAACTCAGGTCTCTGCACAAATTTAAATGTCATTCAAATAACGGTCGTCAGCACAATGACAGTGCCAAAATGGACGGGCACGCGGCCAGGAGCGAGAACGGAGAAGGGAAGAGGGAGTCCTTATTGAGTGCGTGTAGGAGAATAAGAGCCACGGGGCATTAAACCGGTGGAAGTAGAAAGAGCGGGGGTAGTGCCCGCAACGCCTGCATCTCATTTCGGGGCAAATCCGTTTCATTTTCTGTGGCAGCGCGCCAAATATCCTGGCACAGGATACGCACTTATATTGTTATTATTTTCATGTTTCATCCGGTTTCCTACACCCGCTGCAACAACAACAAACTGAAATTGTGTCCGAGTCAAAGTCGGAAACCGAAAACTGCTCGTCCTTGATTGAGCCCTGATCCTTGAGCATTGAGCCAGCCTCCTCGGCTTCCTTTTTGTGCTGAAAACCACAACAGAGTTTGAGTTTTTGTCCCCATCGAGATAAGCGTGACATTTTCATACTCCAGACGATCTAAATTTTCCGAGTCGCTTTCCTCGATTGAAATCTCCAAGTTGATCCTGATCCTCTCTGAGCCTTGCAGCACGCCAATCACACGCTGACGGGATTACTTCAACTGCACTTTTTTATCTTCTCCCTCTCCGCTTCTTTTTATTCTTCCTCTTTTACTGTCGGTCTAATTGGTCCGATCGTGACATGGCTGATAGCCATGAAATCGAAATCTTTAGCTCCTTTGTCAAGTTCGTAAATGTGCAATTGGCGTTAAATGCGAGTTGACAAAGTCTTTTTGGCTAAAAATCTTAAGAAATATGAAATACGCATCTTGCTCAGAAGTTTTATATTATTTCTTAAGCATTAACATAGTGTTTTTTGGACACTTTTATATTTTTCATTTCTTTAAACTTATCTTTCTTTTGCAAGTCTTGTAATTTATAATTTTTCTATTTGTTCTTCTTTAATTTTGTTTTAAAGAAAATATCGTACAAATTTTTTTAAATCATTTAAGGAATTTCCAAAATGATTATTAAGTGCATTAATATGTTTAATTCTTTAAAACAGATTAATATTTCTTAGTTTCTTAAAGCTTCTTATGGCGTTTTTTGTCCACTGGTATGTTTATGTTTGTCATAGCATTAGTAACAACATATACAACTAGTAATAACGGTTTTCAGTTATAAATAGTAACAATTAGTAACTATTTTTAATAATTTACTTAAATTACTTGGTACTCTTTCATTTTTAACATTTGTTTTAGGTACAAAACTTGCTATCTGGGTACAAATCAAAACATCGTTGGATTAATTGTACAAAATGTACAGCTCAGTAAACCAAGAGAATACTCACTCCCACACACACTACGGAACTCATAATTTTAAACACATCGCTTAAAACAAAAAGGGAACAAATTTTCATGGCTGAGAAATTAAGAAAAACTGCCAGAAATTAGTGAAGAGCTCCATATAACTCCATACAGCGCCAGCTTGGACAGATGTCAAGTTGCTAAAGGTCGCGCTAAACACACACAAACACACACACACACACACACACACACACACACACACACACATATGAATGTATATAAATACTTTTCGGGCTGTGTGTGTGTTGAGTTAACTCCGCGCTCATTTGAATGTCACTTCTGTAGAAACACAAACAACAACAAGAATTAAACCCCAAAGGACGAAGCATAAGAAAATCATTTGTGAGGCAACACTGATCCAAGACAGTCTTTGTAATGAATGCGTGTTTGAACTTCAACCCCCGGAGGTCACCTCAGGCGTCTCAAGGCATTTCTCAAGGGTCGCGTGTCCCAGCAGCAGCAGCAGCCAAATGCCATCAAGGGTCGCGACTCCTAAGCGCAAGATTTCCCTGCTTCCGGAGTTATCCTACTGCGGGAGTCGGAGTCGTGGTAGGGGTAGGAGCACGGGTCGTAGTAGAGGCAGACTTAGGGGTCGGGGGTCAGGGAGCAAGCGAGTGCTGTGGCATAATGAAAGCGTGTGCTGCGCACGCGCAATGTTACCTCACACTAGGAACCTCAGAGGATCGTCATTGTTTGATTTCCTTAAGGATCAGCGTCTTATGATTGATCGAATGCTTTATGCTCGTGCTTTGTATTCTATTTGTTGTATTTTGACGATACTTCGTGTACATGATCACAATCTTGTGGCATTATCAATAGAGCGTGAAAGATTTTGTGGTTTCAGAGTTGGGCAAAAATTAATGCTGAGAAAAGCTGATCGTGATTAATCATAAAAACGGACTACAAACTACTATATATTATTATTTTATTTTTATTTAATTCTAGTATATGATTTAAAAGGGAGAGAGGTAAGCGCAGAGACTAGAAAAGGTGCACACGATGGAGCTTTGATTGGAATACATTTTGTGGGTATATTAAGTCAATGAACTATTTGTGTAAGAGCTTCAGTTAATTTAAAGTAAAATTTAGCAATTACTGCCAGAGAAATGCTTATACCTAGAAATTAATGGAATGGAATAAATTAAATATTGAAACTAAAACTACTTTAACTAATAAAAATAATTTATATTTAGTTTTTTAAGTCTTTTAAAGCTTTACAGAAAAGGCTAAATTGGCAACACTGTCATCTTTCCGTTGTGAACGGCTACAGTGGCTGCCACACATGTGGCACACTTAGCACCTCCAATTCATAATGAATGAGTTAAGAGCATCAACAAACTAAACATTAACATATCGCGCAACTACTGCGGCCTCTGACGCCTCCAGTCGAGAGCATCATGTACAAACATGCATACGCATGTCAGGGATACGCCCGCATGGCGACGGTGGCAGGACATGTGTTAATCAAGTAGCAATCTCAGCAGCGCATAAGTCAACTGCAGACTGCACACTGCAGATGCAGATGCTCATAGAACTGTAGAATGGAGACTGTAGGCGAAGGAGTAAACAGCTGCAGATCGTATACCAAAAAGGACTAAAAATAGTTGAGAGTAAGGTGCAGGGTCCTGTAGTGTTGCTCCCCGAGGATTTATGTGACAGAATTCTCATGTTTACGCTTAATTTTCGTTTAATTTTTATGGGCGCCAAGAATCGGCGTCTGCTGCTTTTCCATGCCCCTGTAGCTTCGCGCTCTTTGGCTCATTTGTCTTGTTTCAGAGATGAGCAGTGACATGGATACGCTTTGTGTGTGTGTGTGCTGAGCAAATACTAATGGCAAAAAGACGTAACGTGATCTTAAAAACCAATAAACATTGGCAAAAGGTGACAAACAATCGGATGAAAGAAAGAAACATTTTAAGAAAAAGAATGTATGAAAAGCGCAATTGTTGCAGCATCACAATTGTATGCAATCCGGAAATGTTCTGTTCTCTTGTCTCGCTGGACAAGATGGATCGCCCAAGTGGCAGTACTTAAAGCACTCAACTCAAAAGAGCGTGAGAAGGGAGAGAGCGAAAGGGAGAGCGCTGCAGAAGTACAGTGTGTTCCACTCAAATTCAACCCTCGCATTGCAGCGAATTCACTCAAGCAGGCATGCAGCCATTGAGCTAACCAGAGAGTAAAAAAATGCAATCAGGAGAGCGTAAACGAGAGAGTCAGAGTTTATGCGAGTTGGACTTTGAGCTCAAGATCTTTTGCTTGAGCCAAGTCTCGAGTTGACCTCTAAGGCGACCTCAAAAAGGTTTCTGTCTGCGCGCGCGCACACGCTGCTCCTTTTGTGCATCCGCCTTTGATTGTTTGACCTTTTCTGCTTGTCCATCTTCGTCCCCTTCCCCTTATTCTTCGTCTTGGCACCCGCTTGCCATTGTCTTGTCCCGTGCGTTTCGATCCTGGCCTGTTGTCAATGCCAAAGGACATTTGCAATAAATGTGATAAAGATTGCCCTTTGTGTTGTTTTATTTTCTATTTTTAATGTGTGTGTGTCATTTCTGTGCAATTGCTAAGACTTTCTGCCATAAATTGCCCGTAGCCAGCTGATCGGTGACCCTTGACCGTTGACCGCTTTGTTGATGTCGCACAGCGATGAAAAATGCATTCAATGATGCCTTAATTGTGGCGCATTCGCAGCACCAGGACAGCTGAATCTTTTCAATTCCATTGAACTGCTTTTCCCCTCTTTCCTCTGACCATTCCCTTTAGTGCAATTGTGGGAGTTTAAGCGCGTGTTTTTGCTTTGTGTAGTTTTATGGGGGAGTTAAGATCGGTTTCTTGGCGTCTTACACATGTATATACGTCGAAATCTAAAAATATTGCTTATATTTCATATGTACAAAACGAAAGACTCCTTCTTGTAGGGATTGATTCTGTTTGATAAAATAAGTGGAAGTTTTGTCTCTTTTTTTGTCTGTTAAAAGATAAGTTATACATCTTATCTTATCATGTAAATTCTTATATTACATTTTGAATTGTTTGATATGATTCAAAAATAAGTCCAGGGCCGTTTACTGCGAGCTCGCACCACTCGTGCCTTTTCTTTGTTTTTATACACGTTCGGCCGTTAAGCTGACTATGGCACTTAAATTCAAAAAAACGTTGGCTCTAAATAAAATTAGTGATATTGGGAAATAAATAATGGTGTCCATGATATTGGTGGAAAAATAAATAATGGTGACCTCCACAATAAGGGGAAATGGTTTAATTTAGTTTGGTCACACCGAAGTGTACTTATCGATATTTCCAATTTGTTTGTAGTGCGATAACACGTGTCGATATTTTTTCTTTGGCTCAGTCGATCTCCAATCAGCTGTTTCGTGCAGACAAAAAATGCGAGACGTTTACGTTTACATATTTAGTTTTTAAACGCAAGAAAAAATGAGCCAATACAGTCAAGTTAAATACACAACATCGCCAACGCCATCCGTGGTGTCGGGCTATTCAACCGCATCGCGTCTACATTCTTCATTACCACCACCAGTGGGCTATCGCAAAGATTGCCTATCAGCAACATCCAAAAGCTACAAATATTTGCGACGATTGTTAAAATTCAATCAAATGGATTTTGAATTTGCGCTCTGGCAAATGATTTACTTATTTATAGCACCACAGAAAGTATATAGAAATTTTAACTACAGGAAACAAACCAAATCTCAGTTTGCACGCGATGACCCCGCATTTCTAGTGTTGCTTGTTATTTGTCTATGTGGTAAGTTAGTCATCTTCACGCATCCAAATAGAATTGGACCTTGTAACTGAGTTATTCTTATTTGACTTTCAGTAACATCGCTGGGATTTGCATATGTGCTTGGCCTCTCCATTTGGCAGAGTATTTCCTTTATATTCTATGTGGTTTTCGTCGACTGCATCTTTGCTGGCATCATAATTGCATCATTCTTTTGGGCGGTTACAAATCGCTATTTGCGTACCAATAATCTGGAGCCGGACATTGAATGGGGCTATGCATTCGATGTGCATCTCAATGCATTCTTTCCCCCGCTGATGCTGCTGCATTTCATTCAGTTGTTTTTCTATAATTGGCTTATAAGTCAAACCTGGTTCATTTCCCGTTTCCTGGGCAACTCCTTCTGGCTGATAGGCATGAGCTACTATGTGTACATCACTTTCCTTGGCTATAACTGTAAGTGGACACTATGAACTATGAACATATATGTATTTACGATTAACTAAAATGTATTTTTTGCAGGTATTCCGCATCTAAAGAACACACGTCTTATACTCATTGCACTGCCCATCATCTTTCTTCTCTACCTTGTGGTCACTATCATTGGCTGGAATGCAACAATTTCCTTTGTAAACTTCTATAAATATCGCGTGTATTAAATACTAAGTGTCTTGAATTTGTAAATTATTTTGCTTTTGTAGCTTCTAGGCGCTCCCTACATTAACGATGACTATTAATATAATAATAATAATATCTTCTGTAGCGTAATCCATGTTAATATATACGCATAAAAGTTCAACTTTCCATAAGAAACATCTTTTTGGTTTATTAAACTACACATAAGAATAACAAATGCCGAACTTTTAGATCTCTAAGCCAGATGCTTGGGTTTGACAAAGGTACGCTTGCGTTTATTACGCTTACGCTGCTGCTCCAAAGTATTCAGTTCGGTGTGGACCTCGGCATAGATGTCCTTTTGCTCCTCCTCGGGAATGGTGGAACGATACTGCTTCATTAAATCATATTTCTCCCATGGCTTTTGCACCTTCTCTGAAGATTTACGATGTTTGTCCTTTAGATATTGATCGATATTGGCCACACCTAGCAAGTTCTGACGTTCCCAACGTTCCAGCCAGGGACGTGGACGGAGTACGACTTTCACATCATTTACGGGCACAGGAGTACCATCCTCCAGAGTTTCAGCTTCCATATTCTCATCAAAAGTGCTATACTCCGGCAAGGCATCTCGCAAATAGAACAAACTGTCATCCAGACGCTTCTCCAAACGCAACACCTCTACTTTCTGAATCGTGGGATCATACAGTTCGTAGACAACCTCTATTCCCTGGTGATCAATGACGTTACGGAGAATGAAACGAGCACGCAATCCGCAGCGTTCACGGTGAATGCAAATGCCCACAAAGCGACTTGTCTTACCAGCAGCATGAGGATCGGAGCTAGTCACAGCCAGAATGGAACCTACATAAAATTCGGGTAGGTCGATTTGACGCCTACGGTCCAACATATCCATACGCTCCAGCTTCTCTCGAATCGAATTTCTCCATTCTACTTTAGGATCGGGCAGGAACTCGGGATACACAAAGCGATAATGTGCAGGTACAATGGGCTTTCGAGCCAACGGAGCAGGCGTATCCTGTTGTTGTTGTTGCTGTGAGGCGGCTGTTACTGCAGCCTGCTGTGTCGGCTTAGTGGAAAATGTGACTGAAAGTGACAAAGGTATTTTCAATTGAATTTCATACTTTAATATGATTATTCCTTACCAATTCGCTTGATGACACATTGCTGCGCTAATCTGTTAGTCAGAATTCTGGCGTTTACATTCATTTTCGCCTCAAAATAAAATGTTTAGATAATCACACTTCGCACTGGCTGTTTTCTTTGACCCAAGTACGATTGTTCGATAACACATCGATATACTTTAAATACAGCGCCAGCAATCTCTAATAAGGGCACTCCGTAGTCTGAATAGCTTTGAATTCGTAAATTTTTTTTATTAAAACCGCGTATTTTATTTCAGACACGCTAAAACTATTTTTAAATTTTTATTAAAATTATGTATCTTGAATTCATCCCCGACAAGATTTTAACACAATTGCTTTCTAATTTTACTTTTGTACATTCAAAATAATACAATTCTTAAAGGTCAAAATTAAACATTAATAACGTAACAAATATTTGATAAAATAAATTAAATTATATGGAAAATAAACATATTATTATTATTGGATTAAATGAATAAATAAATTTATACTTTATAATCAATTAAATAAATTAATCCCGAATAAATAATTTTACACTGAATAAATAAATAACTACAATTCAGTCAGTATGTGAGTACACGCGGCAATTGAATACGGGCCACTCGAACAACCACTCGTTTCATAGGTGGAGGAATCTGCAGCTCTTTACGAACAAACTTATTGTTGTGAACCTGTCGGACGTGCCTCTTGAGAGCCTGTCCCTGGGTAAATGCACCTGGGCAAATGTTGCATTTGTAGGGACGTTCGCCGGTGTGGGTTCGAATGTGCTGGGTCAGCGCGTACCTTCTCAAGAATCCCCTGCCACAGGTGTCACAGAAATGCAGAGGCATTTTCTCATTATTTTGGCATCTATTTTAGTAAAAAAGTTGATAAAAATGTCTGGTTTTGAAATAAACATAACTTACATTTCTTTGTTTTTCAAAGCGATTATGGGTTTTTTCCGTTCTTGCTGGTCCAAATTCTTGGCCTTTTCAAATTTCTTTGGGCTTGGTGTGGCCATTGAATGATGGGTGGTCAACATTGTGGCAATATCGTTGAATTCACATTCCATATCCAGTTCCTCGTACGAAACAGCGGGAAGTTTATCACGTAACCCGCGCTCTGTGGCTTTAAATCGTCTTTTCCACATTTTGGTGGACAATTATCTTATTATTCTGTACTTTACTATTGGCCAAAGGTTTCTTAGCTGAAATTTTTTTGATTTTTACTGGACTAACAGTTTGTCCTTGTGGCACAGTTTTGAGTATTCGTAGCTGGGATTGCACATCGGAATCGTGTACATTGTGTTTTTCCATATGAGTGCGCAGGATGTGCATTTGAATAAAGGAGCGCGGACAGTGAGGACATTGAAACCGTTCACCAGTATGGATACGGGTGTGAATCTTCAGATCGTGACCACGGATGAATCCCTTTCCACAGGTGACACAGAAAAATGATTTCTCACCAGTGTGGCGTCTGTTTGAGATATTAATAAGAACCCATTTTTTAATCCATTTTATTACTACTTACTTTTCGTGCAAACGCAATGGATATAAGCCGCGAAAGCCTTTGCCACAGTATCTGCACTTGTGGGTATAATCCTTTGAGATTTGTTGCCGTTGCCGGGCCAGATTACTCATATTATTTAATCTTCTGCGGTCAACTAGCTTCCCTTTTGGCTTTTCTTTCAACGGAGTATGCACAATGTCACCAGTAATTACTTCGTCTTGGGGCACTGGCTCCTGCTTGATGCTATTTATGTTAACCGGTATCTCCTCGTTCTGATAGACAGCTTCAACGCAGGGAACAATGTAGTTGCAGCTCTCCTGATTTTTCATCGCCAGCAGTAGTAACAGCTGACGGTTACTCTCTTCGCAAGTTCGTTTGAATTTGTAAGCATTTTGAGCAGCCAGGACGCAGGACAGACATATGCTCTGGGGCAGCGAATCTTGTGGATTAACTACGCAAAATTCATTGAGCATTTCAGCCAGGCTGGGGTCCTTTTTGGATGTTTGTTGACGCTCAGCGAATATGTCAACCAGCGTAACGGAACTATCCATGCAAACACGACAGAGTCGGTCCATGTTTCGGTTATTTTTAACTACGTTACTACCATTCAATAAACTTTTTAAAAATTTCACAGGATGCAAAACTAGTATATACACATATATGCCATTGTGTGTATCAGTATGTGTGAGTACAATAATTCTGTTCGATACCGATAGCCGATTGCATTTTATTTGCACCCATGGCGTCAGCTGATTGTGCTTTTCTTTTTAACTAGTATAAATATGATTGCCAAAGGGTAAATTATTAGTCTTATTGGCGGCGTTGTTAAAATTACGTACGCATCTGATTGGGCAGGCATAATAGACGAGCTGTTTCAGGAAATTGGCGAGTAATCTGATCACATCAAGGCCGCAACAACAGTAATTGTGTTTCAATTAACCACAAAGCCAACACTACATATTACTTTTACACACAAATTGTTCGGGACCAAAACAAAATTAACAAAATAATAAATTAGAAAAATGCTGAAACACTTGCCAATCTATGCCTGTGGTGAAATTGTGAAGGGATTTGGTCGGGGCTCCAAAGAACTAGGGATACCAACAGGTGAGTGTGTGCATGTCAATGTCGTCAGCGTGTATACAGCTGAATTATTAGCGTCGTGCATTTGATATTATTTGATAGCTAACCTGACTAGGGATGCGGTCAATCGTCTGCCAGATTGCCTGAAACCCGGAGTCTACTTTGGCTGGGCGAACGTCAACAATGGAGATGTGCACAAAATGGTACTCAGCATAGGCTGGAATCCCTTCTACATGAACAAGGAAAAGAGCGTGGAAACGCATATACTACATGACTATAACTGTGATTTGTATGGGCAAACCTTAAAAATATGCATTGTAGGTTACTTGAGAGACGAGCAAAACTTTGATTCGTTAGAGGCTTTAGTTAAAACTATTAAATCGGATATTGACAAAGCGAAATCACTGCTGGATACACCGGAGAATAAAAAACTGCAGGACAATGATTTCTTTACAGAAAAAATAGAAAAATGCTAAAATATTCTGCTAATCGCTGTACAGTAGTTGTTATCTTTAAAGTACTTTAATCATTCGAATAGAGATTCACGTATATGACAAAATGTGGCAAGTACTTAAGAGATATTTTTATATTGGTAATAAATGCAATTATTTTCATCACGTAAATTGATTGATTGATTGATTGATTACATAAGAGTCGAGATTGTGGACGTCTGTGATTTGAGTTGACTATTTCGACAGTTAAGATAAACTAATAACAAACCATTTGAATAGAAATTAGAATAGATAAATTGCAAAATTTTTGCTTTAGTAAATCTTACTTGATTTATACAGCTAATTGGAAATATATATGAAGAAATGCTTGGAGCCGAGAGGAAAGTCTTATTAGCACTGTGTTTTGGATTACCAATTCAAATATGGCGGTTATTATTGATCAGCAAATCTTTCTATTATATCGATATAAACAAATATCCACTATCGATATTTAAGATAATCGACCGAAGTTTTGCTTATTGATCGCGCTAAGTTTGTTGCGTGTGCTAAGCGAAGATTTGTGTATATAAAACCATTGCATAAATCAACAGGTTAATCAGATGAGAACGTTGCATTAACTGCACTGGTTAACAAATATATTAATCCGCACAGCGATCACCGATCAGCACAGCCACCGCAGGCAGAAGCAATATGTCAAGCAGCAAGAACACGTCTAAGCCACAACATGTGCGCGTTGAAAGCTGTAAGCAACACGTAGAGTCGGCGATGGAGGTGGAGGCGGAGGTGGGAATGGATTCGAAGGCCAACGATGGGCCCACGTTGTCCATTAGTGAGAATAAGGAATTAACCGGTTTGACGCATGAGTGTGGAGTTTTTGGAGCCATTGCCTGCGGCGATTGGCCCACACAGATTGACATTGCTCACGTGATCTGTCTGGGACTGGTGGCCTTGCAGCATCGCGGCCAGGAGTCGGCGGGCATTGTGACCAGCGAAGGTAAATGCTCGAAAAACTTTAATGTCCACAAGGGCATGGGTATGATCAGTACCCTCTTTAACGACGACTCAATGAAGAAGCTACGCGGCAACTTGGGTATTGGCCACACACGTTATTCCACGGCTGGTGCATCCGAGGTGGTCAATTGCCAGCCATTTGTTGTCCATACGGCCCATGGAGCCATGGCGCTGGCCCACAACGGCGAGCTCGTCAACAATGAATCTCTGCGTCGCGAGGTATTGGGTCGTGGCGTCGGCTTGTCCACACATAGTGACAGTGAGCTTATTGCCCAGTCCCTCTGCTGTGCCCCTGAAGATGTCTCGGAGGAGGACGGACCCAACTGGCCGGCTCGCATTCGGCATTTCATGATGCTGGCACCATTATCCTATTCGCTGGTGATCATGCTCAAGGACAAGATCTATGCTGTTCGTGACAGCTACGGAAATCGACCGCTGTGCATTGGCAAAATTGTTCCCATCAATTCAGGCCACACGGGCAACAGCACCGAAACCCATGCTGACGGCTGGGTGGTATCCAGCGAGAGCTGCGGTTTCCTCTCCATTGGTGCTCGCTACGAACGCGAGGTGGAGCCTGGAGAGATTGTGGAGCTGACACGTAATGGCTATCGCACCGTGGACATTGTGGAAAGACCCGACTTTAAGCGCATGGCTTTCTGCATCTTTGAGTATGTCTACTTTGCCCGTGGGGACAGTATCTTCGAGGGTCAGATGGTTTACTCGGTGCGCCTGGAATGCGGACGGCAACTGTGGCGTGAGGCACCAGTTGAAGCGGACATTGTGAGCTCCGTGCCAGAGTCTGGCACAGCGGCAGCTCATGGTTATGCCAGGGAATCGAACCTGGAGTTTGCCGAAGTTCTGTGCCGTAACCGCTATGTGGGACGCACGTTCATTCAGCCATCGACGCGCCTTCGACAGCTGGGCGTGGCTAAGAAGTTTGGAGCCTTGTCGGAGAACGTGGCTGGCAAGCGACTGGTTCTAATCGACGATTCCATTGTGCGCGGCAATACGATCGGACCGATCATTAAACTGCTGCGCGATGCAGGCGCCCTACAAGTGCATATTCGTATTGCCAGCCCACCGCTGCAATATGCCTGCTACATGGGCATCAACATACCAACACGCGAGGAGCTTATCGCCAACCAGATGAACGCCCAGCAATTGGCACGCCACGTGGGTGCCGACAGTCTTGCATATCTGAGTGTCGAGGGTCTGGTAAAATCGGTGCAACGCAAACATGAGGGATCATCAAAGCCAATGGGTCACTGCACTGCATGCTTAACGGGCGAGTATCCTGGTGGACTGCCCGATGAGCTGAGCTGGTGAATGGGTAAACAATATATTTGAAAAATATATATTCCTTCCAATTCAAAATCGAAAACTACAGTATCACGCCAATGAGTGCTCAAAATTACTGTCACAAACTAAACTACTTCCTATATAACTGCAGCTTTGCATTTAACATATCTATTTCCATTTTGAAAGTCGTCTTTCTATAGCATAACACATAAGTTCAAATTATACACTTTATACATATTAAGTTTAAGTAGCTCTTCAGTGAAAAGCTCTCTTTCCCTATATAAAAAAAGACATTGTTTTTGTAAAAAAAATAGCCTTCAATATCGCCAACGAATGGTTAAAAATTTATTCATTGTTATCATTTATTGCTTAGCTTTGTAATTCACGGTTGCCAATAATAAATGACATTTAGCACAAACCATCTTTAATATCATCTAAGTGGGTACTGGAGGCCAAGGTGTTCTGCAATCCTCATGCATCAGCTACCATTTAGATCATTAGATCCAAACCAGTTGAGATATTTGAGATGCTCTTTATAAATTAAACGAATTCAGTAAACTTCAGAATGAAAATTATGGTCTTTATAAAGTATGTAAGTTATCCAGAAACCTTTAAAAAAAAATCGAAATAGAGATATAGCGGGAAAAAATAACCTCACTTAACCTTTTGTAAGGCCGCCAACCATAAATGATTAAGTTTTTAAGTAAAATCCTAAACTTTAAAAACAGTCCCTGTTTATAATGTCAATGCCTCTATATATATTAACAAAATACGTTCGAATTATATAGTAAAATTTCAAAGTTTCCTAGTTTTCAAAAGAGAAATCCATTTCTATTGAAAGTAGCTAATTGGAATCCGATTGTGCGCGATAACTCAGAAGCAAGTTATCGGCATAAACAGTGTTGGATAACGCATTTTGGGATTATCTAAATCGATATAATTGAGAAGCTACAACCCTGTTTAAATTGTCATCTCATCCCCTTTTACTATGACGGAAAACACAAATTACTGACGTTTTCATTAATTTATAACATAAAAACGTGTCGGTGTCTGAAAATTCCGTGCCTAAGAGAGTTTGAAAGAGGTTTCATAGTGAACCACACAAAATGCGTTGTCCACTGCATCCAACCGGCATTCAGCTAATCTCTCTATCGCTTTTACTGTTACTGAGCACCTGCTCTGCGCTATATGAGGACCAGATAAAAAAATTCGACTGGTAAGTGAACTAACTTTGAACATTGATCCACATCATTAACATAAAACTCTGGCACATACAGGCGTAGTGCTCATGTCGGTGCCTTAAAGCAAGTCCACGTCGACCTCAATAATTTTCAACCGCGAGTGCTACTGAGTACACATGAGCAAGTTATTGCCTCATTATGCCCCAAATCGGGAGAGATTGTTTGGCGGCAGGTGTTAGAGCAGAAGGCCAGGGGCGACATCAAGTTGCTGCAAGTGAGCGGTTTCTCTGATGATAGCAGTGACACCGCCGCTGCTCCTATGGGCTCTCATCTGGGCTTTGACATGCTCACTGTCCAGGGCCACGCGCCCGCTTTGGTTCGTGGCTGGAATACTAACATTGGTACAATCGAATGGGAATGGTCCATTATGCCTTTAAATACCGAACGAGCACTGGACGCGCTCTGGTTCTATAGCAACTCCGTGTTGTATCACGTAGTGCCTGTCTGGCGAAGCCATCTCGAGGTTACCGCATACTTTGCCACCTCGGGACACACAACTGGCACCACCAGCAAAATAATGGCAGCTTGGATTAAGCCTGATAGCTGTTTGCTGAGCGGTACCTTTTATGTCTGCCAGGATGGCAAGCAGCTCATCAGCATAGATCTGTTGGCAAAGAGCACACAGGTTGTGGCCACGCCTCTTGAAACGGAACCCAGCAATGAAATCCAAGCATTACCGGTAAATAATAATGAATGGATACACGTAACCCTTAGATAACCATATAAACCTTTTATTTAGGGCCTAAACGGTGTGCTAATTGCAAACAAGAAACTCATCAGCGTCAATAAGGAACAAGCCGTCTGTTCTGATCTGAGCAGTGCCAGTTATGTAATTGGAAGCTTTAACTACCGCAAGGTTGTGGCCTATGCCGACTTGGTAGATGGCGTAAGTGACTCTAATTTAACTAGTCAAATGTTTTAATAACCAATAAGATTCATTGTTTCTAGAACCTACAAATAAATGCTGTTTATTTGGACAACTGCTCGCCTGTACCAGAACTACAAATGAGCTTGGCATTTGACGAGCACTACGGAACCCCGAGTCTGCGTTCATTTGACTGCAAACTGAAGCGCAATGGTGATGGCAAGAGTTGTCTCTTCCTATTGGGCACCAGTGCCGAGTCCATTGTTGCCGTGCAGCAAGGACGTGTCCGTTGGGCGCGTGAAGAGTCCTTGGCGAATGTGATTGATACGCAGTTCATTGATTTGCCACTGGCCGATACAGAAGGTACCCTGGAGAACGAAATGAAGGGCAAAGCGGGTAAGTTTCAACTCCAAAAAACACATACCTTATCAATTTAGACAATACACGATATTATACGAATTTCCAATTTAAAATGCTTACCAAAGTGGATTCCAGCAATTTGAAGCGTAAGTGGAGGGTTATACAAAACTCAAAGTTCTTTCAAAATTACTTGTACTATAATACACTTTTATTTATCGTTTAGTGTCGTGTAAATAGAATATGTTTAGTTTAAGTTGCCAGTCTAAATTAACTTAGAATACAGTCTAACAACAGGCTTAACGGCCAAACTACTTAGCCTGAAATGTATGCGTGTTTTGGTTTGATTTGTTTACTTCTTATTTATGTTTTAAAATGTATATAAATCTCATTGCTCTTCTTTTGAGTTATATTTCGTATGATGATTAGTAGCACTATTAAAAGTAGCCTTCTCTATATTATATTAAAATGATACCACTCTTGATTTGATAGGCGATGTTCTGAGTGCCTTTTTGCGTCGTATCGAGACGCAAGCTCTGCAAATCAAGAGCCTGCTCCTGCATGTCCTGGGCTTGGGTCCACCACCAACAGATACGCAACGTGCTGGACTTGTCCGAGACTCCTTTGGCCTACACAAGATGCTGGTACTGTTAACAAAGTCTGGAAAAATCTTTGGCATTGACAACATTGCTGGTAAACATCATTGGAAGCTGTATCTTCCCAATGTGTCGGGCTTTGAGAACGCGGAACAAATGCGTCTGATTGTGCAGCGAACCTCCAAGCATTTCCCACTGCAGCCACTGTGTGCAATTGTAGCCAAGTTTGCGGTATGCAACAATTATATGGGTCAAAATATGTACATCGTTTATTGAACTGTTCGTTCTTTTGCAGACTACCGGTAATGGCGTGCTATTCCGCTTCAATCCCATTACTGGACACGCTACCGAAGGTGGACTCTTACAGCTGGATTACCAGATTAAGCAGATTGCGCTTTTGCCTGAAACGGAAAAAGATTTTGTTAAGGGTATTTTGATGTTAGACGCGGCAAGCAAAGTACATGTGCAGCCTAAACATGCTACTCCATTGGTAAGCCATTAAGCCATTTAATCAAAATACATTTGTGTGTATTTATCTACTATTTAAATTTCAGGCTGATGGCATGTATATGTATACGGCTGATGTAAAAACATCTGAGCTAGAGGGTTACTTCGTTAAATATGCGGGCGGTGTAAGTGGAAATATTTCAACTATCTCGGTATAGTTATTAATTTTACTAACATATATATATAGGAGTTAACCTGCACACCGATCTGGAATGTTCGTTTGGGAGGTCACAATTCGGAGCAACATATCGTTGGAGTTGCAAGCAAAAACCCCATTGAGCACGTTCATTCTCAGGGTCGTGTTCTGGGCGATCGTTCCGTCCTCTACAAGTATATCAATCCTAACTTGGTTGCTTTTGTTACCCAAGCTCCAGATGCCACGCACAAATGTAAATTCATACATTTTTCTCACAGTTGCTTTTATTGTAATACTCTTTACACCATTTTTATTGTAGCTGTGCTCAATTTGTATTTAATTGATGTTGTGTCCGGTTCGGTGATCTTCTCTATGACTCATCGCAAGGTTAGGCCACCGCTGCACATTGTGCACTCGGAGAACTGGCTAGCCTACTCCTATTTCAACGATAAAGTGCGTCGCACTGAGATCAGTAAGTATAGTCTAACATTATGATTTTAGTTTTTAAACTAACGATTCAATTCAATTCCCACAGCTACCATTGAGCTGTATGAGGGCAGTGCTCAGGGCAACAACAGTGTTTGGAGCTCTTTGCAGGCTCCTTCAATGCCACTCGTGGAGCGTCAGTCCTACATCATACCTACTATTGTGGAAGCTCTACGCGAAACTATCACTGAACGCGGTATCACCAACAAGCATGTGCTAAGTAAGAATTCTTAGTCAGTTATGAATTACATAGTTATGTTATATTAATGATTGTTTTATAGTTGGCACAGCTAGTGGCGGTATTGTGGAAATGTCATGGCATTTACTGGATCCCCGTCGTCCGATATCATCGACCACTCAGGGTCGTGAAGAAGGCGCCATTCCTTATATACCCGAGTTACCTTTACCCACAGAGAACCATATAAATTATAATCAGAGCATTGCACGTTTGCGCAAAATTTATACCGCTCCCAGCGGTCTGGAGAGTACCTGTCTAGTCGTGGCCACTGGCTTAGGTATGTCAGCTATACAGAATATTTCTAAATAATTTATTAACATGCGTAAACTCTTTCAGATTTATTCGTTACACGCGTTGCGCCTTCCAAGACCTTCGATTTGTTAAAGGAGGATTTCGATTATATATTAATATCCATTGTGCTAGTCGTGCTCACTTCGGGCTCTTTGATTGTTAGGCATTTAGCGTCGCGTAAGTTGCTCAAGCAGGCGTGGAAATAGATACGACACTATTTTAAATATGTATGTAATTGCTTTATATAAATTGTACTACGACCAAAAACAACATCAAGATAAAGAACAAGCGGAATAGAAGTGAGAGATTGAATTGAAGTAGCTGCATTTTGTAACCAATAATGCGATTGATAACAATTTTTTTCTCTAAGCTTAGGCAATTAATTAAATCTATATATATCGTAAAACAAGTAATTAGCTGTTGAAAGGGTCATTGCATTTTATGTTTTCTGTTTAATTTCCATACAACAAATATCAGCATTGAAATTGTGTTTTTCAAATTTAGTCAATAAAAAACATTTGTAAAGGATGAATATGGTAAATTAAATGAATCAAGTTAAACTAGAAAATATAAAAAAAAACTTGTTTTATTATGCAAAAAATAAGCTAGATTTAAAGTTTAAATCATAAAGAGTGTCGGATTTTGGCGCTCGCTCTGGCGTTGCCACCTTGGTGAAATGACGCTGTACAACACTGCTACCGGCTAAGCAGCTGATTGGAAAAACTGTCTTCCTCTTGATCCAACGTGCCCAAAACACACAGGAACGATGGCTCTGCGTGTTTTTGGATTAAATTTAGTAAAAACTAACAGAAATTTGCTGCAAAATGCAGGCAAAATTAACGGAGCCAACAATGCGCAAGTGGTAAATAGAATTCAAGCAACCCTACTGGATTCAGTGCTTTATTTTGTATGATACCTCATTGCTCTCATTGTTGTTTCATAACATTTGTGCAGGTACCAGCGGCAGCCTACGCTACGCAGGTAACTGTCGCGGCAACACCGGCAGCGGTTCAGAAACAGAAAGTCAGCAAGGCTATGAAGGCGTATCTGAAACGAGCCAACGAACACGATGAGTTCATGAAAACACAGCATTTGGACTTCCAAATCGGCAAACGCCACTTGGCCAACATGATGGGTGCCGACGCAGAGACATTTACTCAAGCAGATATTGATGTGAGTAAAATTACTAATAAATTCAGTTAAACAGCAACTTAACTCGTAATACATTTCAGGAAGCCATTGCCTATTTGTTTCCCTCCGGTCTGTATGACAAGAAGGCACGTCCTGCCATGAGGTCACCCGATGAAGTTTTTCCAGCGCGCAAGGCAGCGGAATTCGACGAGACCGGTCGTCCGTTCCACAGCATGTTCTACACGGGGAAGCCCAACTTTTTCCAGCTGCTCCACGTAAGCTTATAAATATGACACTTATTTACTTGGTCTTATTCAAATTCTTCTGCAAGGACATTGTAACGGAAAGCAACAAACTAAACGATTTGGAAGAACGCATGCTGCGACGTGGCAACAAGCCAGATGATAATCAAAAACTGTAAGTTCCGTTTGAACCTATGAAGAGGCTCTTAATTGTCATCTTATAACTTTTTATTATTCCCAGTGAAACGGCGGGTTTCCAGCTGCTACCGAAGGAACAATTGGAGCGTTTGCTCGTGGAACACATTGCAGATATTGAATATCAGAATTTCATAAGCAGTATGGAACGCTTAATTGCCTCACCTTATGCCTACAAGTGCAAAGCTTTTATTGAACGCTTCCTAAAGCCACTGATGGACCAATCCAAGCAATTGGAAGTGCCCAAACCCAAGATCGATGATCAGGGTCGTCAGTATATAACCACCTATGAGTGCCTGCGTAAAACAGCACGTGCTGATGTCACTGTGCGCCTGCCTGGCACTGGAAAGATTACCATCAATGGACAGGATATCTCGTACTTTGGCATGGAACAGAGCAGGGAACAGGTGAGTGCCTAAAGTTCTCAATAATATTGTGCTGAAGATCGTAGTTGATTAAAATGACTATGAGATACCCTAGTATCCAACATCCGCGAGAGAGCACGTGATGCTCTGACGTCATTAATTTTGAAAGTATTCAAGATAAAGGAGCAAGTTGTGTACTTTAAGTTTTATCCAAGTGTTTGAGGAAAATATTTGAGTTCTGGTCGGTCCACAATTTGCTGTCGTTTGTTTTCCTAGATAATTTTCTTTAGCAAAGTTTCTTAGCATGGATCAGGTGATAATTTTAAATTAGACTACAAGAAAGTAAAAAGTGAATTCGTGTTGATACACACATACATGTATTTATATAACAATTGGTGTATAGATAGTTTATTTATTATTAAACATATAACTTGCATATTTAATTATCATTTAAACGCTTCTCGTACGCCAAACAACAAAGACACAGCCTAAACTTTGCCAGCTTCTCGCCTCTAAATATCTAACTATTTATATATGTAAAGTATATATTGGTAGTATATATTGTAGGTACATAATAGTTATTGCATAAATATGTAGTGTAGTGTAGTGTGCGCTAAGCGCCTTCGATATATCAAATCAAATATTAGACTAAAACATAATATCAACAATATTCTTGGGTGGGAACTTGGGAGCAAGTCGATTCAGATAGAGGACTAAAATGCTAAGAATTTTCCTTTCGAATGATTCGAAATTATTATTATTATGACTACAATGATGATGATGAATGGCATTGGGAGCAGACTCCCTGCTATTTACGCAGATTCTGCTTCTGTTGATTGGAGATGACAATTAGGAGTTTATCAATCACTTTGCTCGCCTGCTGTTGTTGCGAGATTAGTGCCTGTTTGAGCTCCTGAATCTCCTGGGTGAGATACTCAATGCGATCGGCATTGTCATCGATTTTGCCCGTCAGTGTGGTGAACTGTGTGGACTCGGGATCTGGATCGGTTATAGCATACGTCGTGGAACCACAGCCATTATTGTTGTTGTACTTGTTCTTGTACGACAGATAATTCTCGGCCGGATTCTTAGATGTGATGGTGTGTCCAAAGTGTTTGCGCATCTTTCCCACCTCGTACGCTTTCATCAGAATGTCGCGTGGCAATCGTTTCTCGCTGGGATTGAGCGGTTTCACGCATAGCACCACTCTGTATGCCTGTGGCGAGACTAAGGCCGTGTAGTGAAGAAGGTTCCTCAACCAGGTGGGCAGATAGCCATTGAACAAAGCCGACTCAATGTAGCTGATCAGTTTGGTCTGCCTCACCAGCTTCGAGAGTCCGGCCGTCTTCTTGAGACCCTGTATATCGTGGACGGCTATACCCACGAGAAGATTCATCAGAATGATGGTAACAAACAGTAGGAAGAGCACAAAGGTTATTTGGGCGCTGACTTCGAGTAGAAATGGTGGATCGTTGCCAACGGGATCGTTGATTAGCAGCGTCAGATCCTGTTCGCCAATCATCATTACCAGCACCGTAATGAAACCCATGAAAGGATTCGCAAACGACGACGAAGATGGGAAGATGACACAAAAGCTTATGGTGAATCCAATCAACATGCATGAGTAGGCCATAAAGAGCTTGGCAAATTCACCCTGGACACGTGTGTACATCGCCACATAGACATCGAAGACAGGCAGCTGGCCAATCATCAACATCAGATTCGTCCAACCGAGGAGGACAGCAAAGGCACCTATATGATTCTGGAACGTGTACGTCTGTTTGGTGTAGATATACGAGATGACAAAGACGCTGGTAATGACAAACCATTCCATAATGTTCTCCACCTGCGTCACATAATGTCGAAACGAGGAGTACCCTGTAATCCCGTAAAGCTTACGAAGTATCTCGACTATAGTTATGGCCACCAGCACCCACCACTGCATCTCAATGACAAAGGGATTGTTGCGCAGCATATCACCCAATATGGATTGTTTCTGGCACAACTCTTGTGCCTGGATCGTCGTGTTATCATCCTTGCTGCCATTGTAGCAATTGTGGGCCAAAGCCGTCAGCACATACAGCGTTAGGAAAAGCACAAAACTGAAGCAGAAGATCAGGCGACCGATGTAGTATTTTCGTATTTTGCCCCACTTGATGTAAAGAAACGAGGAGCACAGTGGATGCTCCAGTATCTCCTTCTGGCCCTCGTCCACGAACGTGTTCAAATAGCTGATCTCTCGTGGATGACAATGCTGTAGCAACTGGCGAAAGTCCAGCTCCAGTTCCACCTCCCGATTCACGGGATCCTAAATGGGAATACCCTTTGTTATTCAATAAAACTCTTGAGGATTAGCTTAGTCCACTCACCTGGGAGTGATGCAGTGTAATAGCTGCATCCAGCTTCTGTCGTATCATGGCCACCGATGCCGGCGTCTTGCGTGTAATGACATTCAGCGCCGAGGTGCCCTTCTTGGACTTGGTAGTCACATCGGCACCATGGAAGATCAGCATCTCCACACACTGAACTAGTCCATCCAGAGCCGCCAAGTGGAGGGCAGTGAATCCATAAATGTCCTTATGATTCACATTAGCGCCCCACTGTATGAGTGTCTCCATGATGTCGTAGGCATTCTCTGACTTCCCAACGGCCGCATGCAGCGGTGTCCGGTGGTCAAAGTCCTCAGCATTCGCATCGGCATTTCCATTGCGGAGCAGAGATTCCACACACTCCAAGCTGGAGGTACGTGCCGCCAGATGAAGTGGCGTGAAGCCACGATGATTCTTTAGCTTGGCATCAGCTCCCTTGGCAAGCAGCAGATCCACACACTCCACGTTGCCCTCGTCGGCAGCCAGATGTAGAGCTGTGGACTCCTTTTCTCGAATACAAATGCGCACATTGGCATCTGCATTGGGAGCACTTAGCAGCGCCTCCAAGCACTGCACATTACCCAGATCGGCGGCCAGGTGTATGGCATTGGTGCCATTGGGCTTTAATGAGTTGACATCGGCTCCTTCGCCGATGAAGAGCTGTACACACTCGAGGGCATTAGAACGCACCGCACAGTGTAGCAAACTCTCCTCACAGTTGGGTTTGGTGGTGTCTTTGGTGATGAGGGCGCCACTGTTGATCAGGAACTTGGCTGCCTCGGCGGCATTTCCGAAGGCGGCACAGTGCAACGGAGTGTAGCACTTGGTCTGAAGATTGACATTGATGCCCTTGGAGACAAGCAGATTCAGTGTGGCTAGGCAACCGCTGAAGGCACCCAGATGTAGTGCTGAGATGCCGTTCTGATCGCAAAAACTCAGATCGGCACCAGCGTTTAGTAATCCCTCGAGCAGATCCCAACGTTTGAGAAATGCTGACCAGAGATAGCTTAGATTTTTTTCTAGCTTCGAGGCGCTCTCAAAGTGACTGGCTAATCCCTCGGCCACCACGTTGCCCTGCTCAATGTCCTCCAGCAGGCGTACTCGGCCGGCGGCACTCTTCATCTGATCGATCAGACTAATCCTGAGCGTGTCATTGCAGATCTGCACACTCAACTCACTTGTCGGCTCCTCGAAGCTATCATACATGCTCGGCGCACTCTCCGCCGGCGGAGACGGTCCACACTCCATGTATTCGAATTCACCAGCTGTCGGGTACTGGGCTTCGATCATGGCGTCAGTGTTGTTCCGCCATCGGACCATCAGATTGGGTGGAATCGATTTGAAACTGTTCCGAAAAACATACAAATTTAATTAGTTGCACTTCTTATACATTATCAAAACAGGGAGTATGAAAAATCTTTATTCAGTTAACTGATCTCAGCAAAATCCCTCGAATTTCTCTCCTAGCTTGTTCCGGTTTCTTGGAACTTTATTTATGATCAATTAAATATTCACATAAATTAACTAATCAACTAACAAAGATTTTTATTGTATTTAATGAATGTATTCAATCATTTCGCATTGTTTTTGTTATAGCAGCACAGTTTTATATATGTTTGTTTAATCTATAACTATTCTAAAGTTGAGCCAAAATTTTTAAACTTTTTAGCCCTACCAGAAAGAGACATTAATATTAACTTCAGTGGCTTTTTAATATATCACACTTCATTTCGGACTGTCAATCGATTATTTGATTACAACAAAATTTAAAGCATTAAATGTTTTTAACGGAAACATTTTAAATTTCATTATTTTATCTCGGAGACTACAAGAAAGTTTTTCGGTTTGATGAATTCTGCAAGAACAAGTTTAATATGAAGTGGACTTTGGATTTTATTATATTTATTTTTACTAGAATATTAACAGCTTGTTATTGTTAATCAACTTGCAAACATTAAGAGAACTGTCGGACGATTTATTCGATTTTTTAACTAAATCAGTGTTGAAATTTCAAAACATTTTCATGTCGTAAAACATTTGACATTTTCGCAGTAAATTAAAAAAAAAATTATTTCAACTTTTTCAATCAATTTTAATATATTAAGTAACTTGTATTAGATATTTTTAACATGCGTTATTCGATAATATTGTAAATAGTTTGATGTTCAATTTTCTTGAAGTTAAACCAATTGATCTTTTGAATCACATATACATATTTGTATGTAAAGTTTGTATATAAAGTTTCTTCACTTGTCTTGCTTATTTTAGTTGTCTTTGTTTGTTTTATTTTACTAGTTTCTTAACCCGCTGTAATTTTTTTTATGATTTTGTATTTTTTTTGAACTTATTGTAGAATAGTTTTGTTGAAACGACACTGAAAACTCGTTGATTGTTGCTGACTTTGAAGCATGCATAATTTAAGATGCGGTAAAGAAAAACGCAATTTATGAAGCCGAGAAAATATGTTAAGTTATGCAAAAGTTGGTTGTTAAATATTCTTATACTCCACAGTTGTAGCTTTAAGTATTATAGTGTTTAATGTTTTCTGTCGCTTTGTTGTGGCTGTTGAATCAGATCGGTCAGGTATATAGACGAGTAATGCCACAGCTGCAAATAAATGCCGGCGGAATATTTCGTATAGGCAACTTTTGAGCAGGTGAGCAATTTCTAATTTGTTTTGTGCTGCACTGCAGCTTTGCATAATTCCAGTTAGCAGGGACTGTTTTTTAATCTTACTACCTTCCGCTACACCTGTCGCTGCCCCTTTCTCGAGTACATTGTTGTGCACTTAGTGGAAAGTATATAAAGTAAATGCTTTGATTTTTTTACGTACACCGTTTGCAGCCATATCCACGGATGATGCCAATTTGCTAATGAGCTATTTTCAATTTCTAATTTCATTTCCAAAATACGACAGCGCGATTATACACACACAGGAGAGCCGACTGACTGAGTGACCCATCTACAGACCGATGCGACAGACGGACAGTGGGACAGAAAGACAAGCAGACGGACGACAGTGGGATAGATATATAGACAAGTGGCTCACAATAGACGCCTTTTGTGGCAGCTCAACAATTGTGTCTAACGGGCGGAAAATGCAAAAATGTTGTGTGAAAAACGCGAATTTTTCACTTCCGTTTCGTAGTTGTTGTTTTTATTGACGTTGCTGTTGTTGTTGTTGTTGTTGCTAACTTCGAACTGCGAACGCGTATTCAGACGAATATTTAACTATATATTTAGTGTGTTTTTAGTCAGCGACTAAAACGCGTCCGCCTGCATTGTTGTTTCGATACCGACTGATGGCTAAACTCAGCCGTAAGCTCAGCTCACTCTTGGCCCAGCGATCGAGCTTGAAACGTCTGAGCAAGAGAGTGGCAAAGAGAGCAGCAGAGGGTGTGGGAGTGGGAGCGGGAGAGCGACGGCAATTGCCAAAAAGTGGCTAAGTGGGTGAGAGCGAGATAGAGCGAGATGGAGCGAGTGGGAGTTGTACTCAGTTGTAGAGTGAGTGTGAAGATTTGTCAAAGAAAAACTAATGAAGTGGCTAGCTTGACTCGACTGTCAAGGATCCTGTATTCAAATAAAAATAGACACAGGAAATTTAAGAATTATTTTAAAAAAGAAAAGTATTTTTTATTATAAAAATATTTTTTATTTGAAATATTACTGATTTTATTTATGTAAAGTAATCACAATAGCCTCTTAGCTTTGATTCAACTACTTGTCTTTAAATTTTGTGTACCCTTTTACTATTTTATAGCACAGGGTCTTTAAAGAAAAGCAAAGCACACAAAACAGCTGAGACATAACTTATAACAGATGCTGTAGGGAACAGTTTGGCCAAAACTAAACCTCGATAATGTGATTTGTTGATTTGCATTTTGTCAGACTGAACTATTACAGAAAACTGTTAGTTTGTGCAATTATTAACAATAAATTTATATTGATTTATTTAAATATTCAGTGAATTTTGCAAGCGTGCGAATAATGACGATGATGAATTACAGCCAGACTGCGTCTAACTAACTAACAAACTAACTAAGTGTAGACAAAGTACTGTTACGGTGTTAACTATAAACCTGTTGCTGTCACACCTCACAAATTGACCTCCCCCGCCCCCTTTACACGGCTGATTTATGTGCCCAAAGCCCCACCCAAAAAACTACACAAAAAATAAGCAAAAATCTCAATGCGAATTTCGAATTTTTTCTCTCTTCGTGTCTTTCACTTGAAAGTCATTTTTCGGTATACGATGCACACGTAAATGCGTGTGTGTGTGTGTTTGAGTATTACCAAAATGCATTGCTGGCCTTTTGGGCCATAAGCAAACTGGCACTTACCGGTTATTCGCATTATTGTCAGCAAGCGGCTGCTCCACTTCGGTTTTGGTAACAACACTGATGGAACGTGTCATGCGACGCGGCTTCGTGCTGCCCTCCTTGTAGCCAAGATTCTCCATGATTGGAGTTGCAGACAGAGATGGAGTCCGGGTTGGAGACGCGGAGTTAGTTCCACTTCCACTTTGTTGTTATTGTTGGTATTTAAAGTGCGCAAAAAAATGCGCGGTGATTTGATCAAAACTTTCCAATATCAGGCAAAGTTACAAAACTTATTGACCAGTTTCTTTGTGGCCCAGACTGAGATAAAACCCTGGCTTCGATTGCCCAACTCAACTGCAATGACAAAATGTTTAATTACTTGTAGATTTTCTACTTTCTGCAGTTGCGAAACAGCGCGAGTTTCAATCACAACTAAATTTGAGTTTTCCTTTTCTTAGTTAACTTTTATTTCATTTGTTTTTGTTTTTTGATCTTTTGCGCATACGACGCATGCGACAATCTTGGGTCGGAGTTATCTAAGTATTCTCATTCCATTTGACGCAGAGATAAAGCGATCACATAAACAGTAACATCAGAATTATTATCATAATGGGGATTTATCTGAAACTGCTACTGTCTCGATCTCAGCGATAAGTACAGGGGCTGTGTTAGGAGGGCTCTAAAGGGGGATCGTGTTTGATCATTGTGCAGCTTAAATAGTAAAAGCATCAATGCTGAAATTCTCACCAAATTTAGATTGACATGTGCATTTGATTTAGATTAGTTAAACGAGTAGTCGTAGTCAACAAGTCTAATTTAAGAAACATTTACGGAAATTATACAGTTCGAATTCAGCCTAAAATCTATCATTTTGTAGACTACGATTTTTGTATCTATAGTTTTTTCTTTTTAGCACATTTTAAGGCCAAGGATTGTAACAAGACCAGTTAGCCAGTTAGTTAATTCAACTAAGAGAAACTTTGTCAAGCTTATGGAATTGTTGATGTTTCTGTGAATATTTTTAGACAACTTTTGTTTGTTCACATTATTTACAATTTGTGCCAACGTCAACGATTCATTTGAAGATTCATTCATTAGTTAAGTAAATTTGATTAAGTATAAGCTGATATCAGAGAGACAGAGAGGTTTAAAAATACTATATAAGAGTTAATGACGCTTAGAGATTGATTGAATTGATTGAGAAATTCTTTTTTTAATGCCCACTACTTTGTACAATGTTTTCTATATGTTTATGTTCTCTTAATTGGTCTCAACTGTATTTTTTTAGGTACTGCTAGTTTGTTTTAATTGTTTTATCTATTTATTACACAATCTGTTTAGTCATTGTTGCTGTAAAACACGCAAAATTACGTGAAACTCTTTTATTGTGCGATCTTTTTTTGCTCTTGCTGTAATTACTAAAAAACGTAATGCAAATAATTATAATGTCGCATTGCTTTCAATTATTTAACACTTTTGTGAATTATTTATATCGCTTTTCGACAGTTTTCTGTATTAACTCAGAGAACCAGTTTTCAAGAATCAAAACAAAAGTACTCGTAAGGAAAAAAAGAATAAAATAAGTAGAAGATCATAAAGCAAACTTTCTTAAAGAGTTGACTTTTAGAATTAGCTAATTTTGTGTTAAATCAGACAGTAAACGAAACGAAATTCAGATAAATAAAAAAGAAAAAAGCTGTTAACTTATTATGCGCACAAAATCATTAAATTCTCGGAGAGGCCATCGATGAAGTTGAAAAACCAGTTTGCAGTTTTCAAATTCCAGTCGCCAGTTGAAAGTTTCTAACACATAAAGCAAATATTGGCCATCATCATCGTCGTCGTCGAAGTTGTTGTCGTCGTCTAGCTCACAATTAACCAATTATTGAATTTCGGTATTTTACATAAATTTAAAGAAATGATTGTTGTAGAAGAAATAATGCAAGGAATCTTTGGATGCTCCAACTATTGAGAATCTTTCGGTTTGGCGTAGCGAACACAACCGGAAGCGCCATTTGCAATTTACCGTTTTAGCGTTTGCTAGCGACGTCATTTTGTAAACTGCGCTGCCCAGAAAGCAACCCTGTCTTCGTCGTATTCATCAGTTTTGTCTAGTAATTTTGTATCTCTCTCTTAGTTTACTCGTTCCTTTCTTTCTTTTGGTTCATTTGGTTCGTTTGCTACTTCGGATCGCGTTGATTCAATTATAATTGAAACTAATTTGAATTTCTACGTACATCGTGTATATATATATCATATCTTTTGGATTGAAAGACTAAGAGGCAACGAGAGGGGAGCGAACTGCCTATTATGTCCAGAAAAGCCAAAGAATTTACGAGATGAGACGAGAGTTTAGTATTTGATATACACATATATTTATTTATTTATTTGTTGCATTGCTTTTTGAATGCCCTTGAACCTGAGGAATCGCTTTAACTTATCTCACTACAATATCAGCTTTACTTTGAATGCATTACTTGAATTAAAGAGCTCTTCAAATTAAGGATAATCAAGCAATACTAATCTCATTTGAGTTGCAATTAAATTAAATTTCAAGAGAATTTCAATCACAGGTCCTGTCTATTGTGTTTGATTAATTATTAGCTTGTTTACTTCTAACTTAAATTTGTTTGTAATCCCAATTAATCACATTAATGATCCTAAAATGAAACAGTAATTTGTCGCTACAGCTTGTGAATTATCATTAAATTTTGTTGAATAGAAAAAATTGTATCGTGTTTTTTGTAGTATAATCACAATTTTAATTTATTATCGCGACGAAGGTTATTATTAGCTGTATTTACACAAATTATCTGTAAATATAAAAATTCAGATTTACTTTATAATTGTGTGATACAGCGCCGATGCTACAGCAACATCAGCAATAAAGTCCATTATCCGATTTGTTAAAGGAATTTAAAAATGTTCTTTAAATCCACTGAATTTCTCGATGTTTGCGGTGTGAAATTTTGCGCGACTTGAAGCGCGACAACAGCGACGATTGACTGATAAAAAGAATTGCGCCGAAATGATAATGTACACCATCAGTTTCGATGTCTATGTGGATCTAGAGATGGATATAGCAGGGAATGTGCGAGGTGGATCAACAGATTCAACTTAAACCAAGTGAGCGCGCGCCAATGAGACTGAATGTACACTTACTATACTCGTATAAGATCTATACTAAATGCCCTCTATGTGTGTGTGCTATCAAAAGTATTGTCATATCATTCTTAGGGGTAGGGAGTGTGTGGTGAAAAATACGAAAAAAAATATACGAATGCTCCTGAGCATCGACTATCAAATTCATTTAAATCATAATAAAATTGTGACGCGAGTATATTTTTTTTCTAGCGCCGGCTTGGAAGAATTTATCCAACGATGCCGGTTGGCATTAGCCACATTTACACTATATAGTTATAGTCCCAAGTAGAGTTCTTTTTTTTTTGGGAGGGGAATCTTTTCGCATCCCATTCGTGGGTACTTTTTGTCTTTTGCTTCGTTTCATTTAATCGCAATGTACATTAATTTAAAAATCATGTTCGCTATTTGCCGTTGCGTGAAGTCATCTAAACAAATTGTTTAAACAAATTACAGATACAAACGAATCAAAATAATTTTGTCAAATCTGCAATGATTAATTGTGTTTTGTCAATTTGTAGCCGGTTTTTTTTATAAGCTTTTTTTATTTCTGTTTTGTGCCAAATTTGTAGTTTCTGTTTTGTGCGCACCTTTTATTATGTTTTATTTTTTTGATTGTTTATTCGTTTTTAATCATAACGTTTATTGTCTGTGTGCTATAGACCATATTGTTGAAATATATATACTATATATTTGATTTGTAAGCTCGGCGACTTGGTTTCCCACGCATTTGTCGAGTAGTCAAAACAAAACAGAATTCTTCTATAAATAAACCATAAAGAACAATGAATTTTAGTTAAAGCGAACAGGGAACACTCTAACTGGGAGTTTTTGGTAATTTTTGTGTGTTAAAATTTAAAAAATTTAGCAGATTTAACTAATTTCTTCCACCTTTACAATTAAGAGAGATATACAGAGTTTAAAATATTTGTAGCCAGATCAATGCTTCAAATCTATCTGGTTTCTGATATGATTGCACACCAAAATATTAATTTTAAAATGTGTTTCTGATTTGTTTCTTAAAATTTGACACTAGTTTGCAATACAATTTATAGCACTCCCATTCCCAAATTATTAACACTCTTTGTTTATAATTAAGATTCTTGACCCAAGTGAACTACTTCTTAAGAAAGTGTATTCTACCAATTTAACTTGTTTATAATCGGGGTTACCCTCTCAGCGTGAACTTTGAGACTCGCGTCAGAGCTGACAAAAAAAGTTGTTTTAGCTGAACTTTACACCCCGCTTGGTATTTGCTTAAGAGATAATTTATTTGCTATTTAACAACATTTAGACAACACCTTGAATAATTGCATAAAAGGCGCCATCAAATCACAAGCAAGATTTCTTTCCTCATGCATAAATAAGTGTGACTAGTTTTGAAGATTTCTTCGATTGGAAAATTCGAAATTTTGTTAAATAATTTAATGGAATTTACTGAATATTTTGTTCAATGGGAAACTTGATATTGTTGCTATTGAATAGCATTGGTTGATGCCCTGAGGCCTGTAATTAACACCTTGTTCTATGATAATTATACCCTGTGCCTGCCTGGGGTGCATCAGATACGTTGATGTTGCTGAGAAACTGCTCTGAGTTGGAAATATTATGAAACTTTCCTGCTTTCTTCTACATTATAATAATTATACTAGTTAATTGCAACAAAATGTTGCAATTTCTAGCGGCATTCAATTTGACCAACGATTTTGTCAGTATTTCTATAGATCTATTGTTATTATTGTAGTGCAGGAAATACAGGCACAGTTTAATTTTGCATTACATACATCCAAAAACAAAAATACAATGCGCTGATCAGCTTAAAAATACAAATACATATATAAATACATGCATACATGTAGACAATAGATGCCAAGAGCAGTCTGAATGAACTTGACATAACCGACTGATTGTGTACTCTATGTTTCTATTTCATTTTGCAGTTACTTTTCCCGCTGAACTTTAGCGAGATGCTGGGCAAAGTCGATGTCGAGGCCAATGTGGAGGGCGGTGGTCCATCCGGTCAAGCCGGTGCCATTCGCTGGGGCATCGCAATGAGTTTGCGCAGCTTTGTTGATCAAGAGATGATTGAGTCAATGCGCTTGGGTAAGTGGTCATCGCATCTGATCTATATCACTAATTGCTCTCTTCATTTATATATATTTATGTATTTCTATTATTCCAGCCGGTTTGCTGACACGTGACTATCGCAGGCGGGAACGCAAGAAGTTCGGACAGGAAGGCGCACGTCGCAAGTACACGTGGAAGAAGCGCTAAGCGCCAAAGATCAAAGGCGACATTGAATTTTTCACACAAAAGTTTGTTCAATAAAACCGATGTTATTAAATTATTTTAATTGCTTTCTTTAGAACTACATTTGGTTTAATGGCTTCAGTCCCAGCAGCTTCATGCCACAGTTTAAGGTGCGTTTGGCCGCATAAAACAGCAGCAGTCGTTGTGATTGCTTCTCCGGGCAGCTCTCCAGTTTCACGGGTAGGCGTTTCAAGGCGCGACTTGTTGCATTGCTGTTTAGTTGGGGTACAACACAGATTAGAATAAGATCAGTGATAGTCAAGTCATACTTACCACAAGGCAAACAGATAGTTGACCAAAACACAGGCCTCGAGTTGCTCTTTGGACTGCCACACGCATTGCTCGAAGCGTGCTAGCTCGTAAAGCACATCCAGTGCATCCGATGGTTCCTGTGTTAAATGCTGCCAACTGGGCTTAACCTGTTTTAGCGGAATATGTTTAAAGCTATTCAGTAGACTGTGCAGACGGCAGTGTGTATATTGTAGCTTGATTCCCGTGTCGCCGTTCACCTGCAGCGCCTGCTCCCAACTGAACTCATGGTCCCGCTGTCGACGTTGTTTCAGCACATTGATGAGTACTGCAGACACGCCCAGAATATCGCAAACGTGATCATCATCCAAGCTGCTATTAACTTTTGTGGCTGTAAATATAAAAAATAATAACAGTCAAGATGCACGGGCTGAGAACGTTGGATAAATATGTGACTCACTTGCACTGAGGATTCGCTTCTCACGCATTACCTCGCGGGCCTCATTGAGCACATCGCGGAGGAAGATGGCTTTGCCCTGGCGCGTGCTCATTCCATGAATTCGTCCGAATTTGACATGCAGCAGTTTATCATTCAAGCTATTGTCCAAAGCTGTTGCCGTCTGAAAAAGCGCATTAAAATGATCCGCTTGTCCATTATCCACCACATAAAGCATGCGAGAGAACTGTAAGCGTCGCTGGCGTTCCAATAGTGCTGCTATATCACGTGCCAGATATAAAGTGGAGCCATCGCTTTTGATGACTGGTACTCGGCGCTGATCGACTACAACGATCTCACGTCCATCCTGCTCGCGTTGCAGGATTCCTGCTGTGCGAAGCTGCGTCAGCACATCCCTAATCTCACTTTGGGAATACTGGGACTCCCATTCGTAGCTGTCGAAGTGCACACCAAGGCGTTCGTACACAGCGGTGAGCTCGTCGATGGTATAACGACGATACTGTTCCCATTTGCTGGCCATATTGGAATCTGTGCCCGCCTCCAAAGCTGTAAACAAGTCGCGGGCTCGTTGAGCTAACTCCGGATCATCCGCGGCTGCTTTATTGGCCGACACGTAAGCATTGTAGAGTGTTTCAATGGGCGCAACTCGCATTTCAGCATCAGACACGTTCCGCAGCTGCACTCCTAGTGCCAGCAAACCAAACTGAGTACCCCAATCGCCCAAATAGTTAAGACGCGTCGTGCGATAACCCAAATGTTGATGAAGATTGGCTAGCACGTTGCCTATTATCGTGGATCGCAGGTGTCCGACATGAAATGGCTTTGCAATATTGGGTGAACTGTATTCAACGACAACGTGTTCTTTGGAGCAAGCCGAATCCACTGCGAATGTCGCACCCACTTGCAGAAGATGAGCTGCAAATGCATCCGGCTTCAGTTGGAACTCCACCTTGGCTGCACTGCGTCCCACACTTGGCACCACGTTCACCCGCTCAATGTATGTGGTGTCAAATTGTTGACATTTTACTGACTCCAACAATTCGTTTTCGTGTTGTGCAACCGTTGCCGGCACAATCCATTGCAGAAATGGTCTGGATGCAGCATTTAACTGCTTCTTGGTGGGAACTTCAAGCGCATAATAAATGTTTCCTAGCTGTGGTAACTATAAAACAACAGTATTATAGTTGTGGCAATAACAATAATTTTATTTATTTACCTTATCGCAAATTGCGCGCCGTATGCGGCTGGTCATGTTTTTATCACAGGGTGGTAGCAACTATTGTAGTGTTGAAAAATGATAATGTTTTGTAGTTGGCGGTTATTCTACCGTGTGAGGGATACACGCAGCGAACAGCTGTTGCTAGTCAGCTGGGTTGGGCTTGTTTGTGTTTTAAGCTAACAACTCAGAAGCTCAGTTTGTTTTTTTATTTTGTACAGCGGTACATAAATATCAATGTATAAAAATGCATAAGGCTTACAGTGTTCAGTCAATTGTTAAGAATCGTGTTGATATTGAATCTATTGCTGCTTATGGTAACCCGATTAAGAAGTTTTTAAACATCAGTAATTAATTACAATGTTGCAGGTAATCATGTCATTGTGGGCACCAAGGGCGGTCTGCTCATATCATACTTGGTCGACAAATCGACCGGCGTAGATATGAAAATGTTTAACAAGAATTTCAGCAAGAAGCCTATTACCCAAATGGAGGTAGTTGCCGTGGAAAATCTTCTCTTCGTGCTGACGGATAATATGATTCATGTGTGCGATATGAGTCGTGTAGGGAATAACTTCGAATTTATACACAGCTCAATGGAAACAAAGGGGTGTACGATGTTTGTAATGGATGTGGATACACCTAAGTCAACGACTGGCGAAACGGCTACGTTCATAAGAATCGGCTGTGCGATTAAGCGTAGTCTTGTGTTCTTCTTTTGGAAAAAGGATGAACTGGTTTACCTTAAGCTATCCATCGACTTGATTGATGCGCCTCGTGCCATCAGGTGGGTGAATCAAACCGTGTGTGTAGGCTACAGGGATGAATACGTTATATACGATGTAAGTCAATAAAACATATTCAGGTTTTCTTAAAATCTTTACCTACATTTATACATGTTCGTTAGATATCATTCACTCCACCGAAGATACTGAACAGATCCACGATCAGCCAGGAGCCGACCATTTGCCTGATACGTAACAATATGCTGGGTATATCCAAGGACCGCTATCTGATGCTTATCGATCCTAGTAAATGCTCGGGCATAGATGACACCCTTAACCTAGGAATGAACACAAATCCAACGCTTACAACGTGGACAAGCTCGCTGTTGGGATTGGGTAACTTATTCAAGAGTCTCAGTTTATTTATATGACTGCAAGAACTATCCTATTTTAGTTTGGGACGAGCCTTTTATTATTGGTCGCATGAAGAACGGATTGGAAATTCGTAGCTTGGTTGGCAAGGATACGTTAGTACAGTCCGTTCCCGAACTAAAGAACTGTAGATGTCTAGTTCGCTCTGAAAAGGGCACAATATTTGCCGCTGCCTCATCTGAGCTGTGGTGCATTCGTATGATGGACATTCCTGACCAACGTGAGGAGTTGTTGCAGCAGAAGAAATATCAATTGGCAATAGAATTAACGGTAGGTTGAACCAAATAGTCTGGTAATCGCCGAACATAACATTGGATGTATTCTTTGTTAGGAAATTTCTGATGAGGATGCCACTGATAAAGCACAGACCATACGACAGATTCGTATGCGTTATGCCAAGGAGCTGTTTACAAATAAAGAGTTTGCCGAAGCCATGAAGGAGTTCGAGAAGGCCGCCATTGATCCATATGATGTTATACGATTGTTTCCCAGTCTCGTGCCGGAGCCCAAGACCATTACAGATGCTGCTCTAGTGCCCACGGCCATTGTACCCAAGTTTGAGGATTACGAACTAGAGAGTGCTTATTCGGCACTCACCGACTTTCTAGCTTTGGCACGACAGCGAGAACTGGTCAAATTGAGCAATACCAAAAGTAGCTCGCATTCGTTGCTGGAAATTATAGACACGACATTGCTAAAGTGCTATTTGCAAACAAATCATTCAATGCTTAAACCTTTATTACGAAGAGGTTATTGCCATCTGGAAGAATCTGAGAAAGTGCTCATGAAGAAAAAAAAACTAGTCGAGCTGGTAACCCTCTACGAAGTTAATCGCAAGCACAAGAAAGCACTCACACTACTCAAGGAGGAAGCATCTGTGAAAGGATCAGACTTGCATGGACTTAAGAGCTCTATTAAATATTTGCAAGACCTTGGCGAAGACAATCTGCCTCTAATCTTTGAGTTTTCCGACTGGATATTAAATCAGAACCCGGAGGAAGGTCTATTAATCTTCACCGAAGAACTAATTGCAGTGGAACATCTGCCAAGGGCCAAAGTCCTGGACTTTCTAGTCAGCAAGCACAAAGCACTGGTCATTCCCTACCTGGAACACATAATCGATAAGTGGCAAGATACCAATACACTGCGGCACAATGCGTTGATTAAGGAGTACACCAAAGTGTTGCAGCGTCTCTTGGTCCAGCAATCCGAAGGGTAAACAATTGAATCCATACCTAATCTTTTTTATAACCATCTCCATTTCTGCAGGCAGGAAGTACGAGAGCTGGCCGCGATCCGCGCCAAGCTGTACAAAATGTTAGATGAGTCACAATACTATTCACCCGATCGTGTGCTCCAAGACTTTCCCACTGCCGTGCTGTTGGAGGAGCGGGCTCTGATTTTAGGTCGCCTCAAAATGAATGAAAAGGTGCTGACCATTTACATTCAAGTTCTGGGTGATGTGATGAAGGCCAGAGCGTATGCGGAAGCGAACTACGAGCAGGACAAGGACGTATTCAATACGCTTCTAGCGATTATACTAAAACCCCTGCATCAGCCGCCATACGAGGGTGTTCCCATGCATCCGGACTTTGTCAAGCCAAACATTAAAGTAGCACTCGAACTACTTAATGTCTACACTATCAAAATCGAACCAATTAAGATATTGGAAGTAAGTTCTGTAATATCAACTACTGCTTTTCACACTGAATTAATTTCGTTTATGTTTTTTGCAGTATCTGCCTGATAACTTTCCCATGCAGGAACTCAAGAGCTACATGGAAATGGTAATACGTACCGATCTGGCGGATCAGCATCAGCGTAAGATAATGATGGGACTCCTGCGGTCGGAGGCAACGCGTCTTCAGTCTGCCATTGACAAGGAGCGCAAGAAATGCTTTGAACTGACCGAATCTACAGTTTGTCACGAGTGCAAGAAGCGGTTTGCTAATCAAACCGCCTTTGTGCGTTATCCAAATGGACAGCTGTATCATCTGTCGTGCTATGATCGTTCCTTGGCAGCATCTCAGCAGTAAACAATCTCTATTTCTAATCGTATTTACTATGCGTGATAATCACTTTAAGCTTACGAAAACTATTAACTAAGGCACTGATACGATTAAAACCAGAGTGCAATTAAATATTAAACATACACATTTATTATACTATATTTACAAGAGTTCTTGTGGCATCATTGTATTGTTTATGCCTCTTCACTGCCATCCATTAGACTATCTCCGTCCATATCTAATGAATCATTGCATATGGATAAATCCGATTCGGATGCTGCTCGACTCATTGGACGCAACTGCAGTGAAAGTGAATGTTTACTATCCTCATTATCCTCATCCAAGAGACTCGGAGATGCATTCAAGGGCAGCTCAACGGATTTTGTGTTCACTGTTGTTGATGTTGTTACAGCAGCAACAGCTGCTGCTGCTGCCGCCGCTGCAGCTGCTGCAGCTGAACCTGTTCCACCTGGCAGTTGAGTTTGCCTGATCAGAGCCAGACGCTGCTGGGTCAGTTCCAAGTGATGTTTGCGCCACTTGATGCGTCGATTCTGGAACCAGACTTTAACTTGTGCCTCTGTGAGCTTCAGTGTGTGCGCCAGATACAACCGCTCTGGTCCCACCATGTACTGCTGGCGCTCAAATTCGGCCTCCAAACATTCCAGTTGCTCCGGCGTAAAGATTGTTCGCACGCGTTTATTCTTCAGCGTACTCTTTTTGTGCGAATCTAGTTAGGGAGAAGATTAAATTATAAATTAAAAGTCAGTGAAGCTCCGAATAAACACTAACGATTAATGTGGTACATTTATGTCAAATATGGTACATTATTTCATTGTTAAGTCACTTATGAATTGGTACACAGAAAAAGACATGGAACTCCGTCGTTTCAATCCTAAACGATGTCATGTAGGGTTATTCCGGATATTTTTAACTTTTGCCATTATTCGCTTTTAAAGAAATTCATTTAATATACATATTAAATTAAAGTTTTTTATAAATTTCTGTTCTTTAAACATAACATAAACTAAATATTTTTCGAACATTAAATGTTCAGCAATAAGTTGATTGTGTCTAGGTACATTACACTGTCACTAGGTACATTGCACTGTCACTGCAAGTAGCTTTACGGTCCACTTTCATTGTATTTAGTACACTATGTCTGGGTTTAAGAAGATACTAAAGACGGAGACGTGTCCATTTCTTTGTATTTGGTACACTTTGTCTGCTTACCCGATTTGAGTTTGTCCCGTTGAAAACTGAGCGACGCCTGCTGAGCGTGATGTTGATGCAGTTGCTGCAGACTCTGCAGAGCCGACGGTGCGCCACCGACGGCAGCGACAGCAGCGACGGCAGCGGCAGCAGCGAAATTCGCTCGCTGATGTGAGTGCGAATGCGAATGCGGATGTGTGTGCGGATGTTGCACTGTGGGCAGGTAACGACTGCCATTGCTATCACAATTGAAGTTATTTACACTTTGGCTGTTGTTGTTGTTGCCATAGCTGTTATTGTTGTTGTTGTTGTTGCTGCTGCTGCTGCTGCTGCTTATATTGTTGTTGTTGTAGCACTTGCTGTTGTTGTTGTCGTGGTCAACGGCATCGGCAACAATGGAGTTTTCTCGTCCCACTGCCAAAGCTGCGCTGCCGCCATTGAGAGACAAATTAATGGCATTATTATACTCCTTGCTCTGTTGTTGTTGTTGTTGCTGCTGCTGCTGCAGACCCAAAATGGCGGCTATTGTAAACGATTTGCCCACATCGAGGGAGGTATGCGCCGCTGCTGCCTCAATGAGCTGCGCGTGCGACGTCGCAGTCGCCAGCTGCTCCCTGTGCTCCCGTTGCTCCCTGTGTTCCCTCTGCTCTGCTGCTGTTGTTGTTGGTGGCGGTGGTGGGGGAAGGCCAATGGGATGTTGCTGCTGTTGCTGCTCTATTTGGTATGAACTTTGACCCGCCGCCGTCACTGCAGCTGCCGCCGCTGCAGCAGCCAACGCAGCCGTGGGCAGTGAATGATGC
Organism: Drosophila acutilabella; assembly: GCA_035046005.1. NCBI lineage: Eukaryota > Metazoa > Arthropoda > Insecta > Diptera > Drosophilidae > Drosophila > Drosophila acutilabella. The sequence goes on from JAWNOK010000061.1 coordinate 605,680, forward strand.
GGTTGCAACTGTCCATGTCCATGCCCGTGTCCATGTCCATGTGGGTGTGACTGTGTGTGTGCGTGTGCCACACCGTTGGCTTGTGTGTTATGCAATGCCAGAAAGTGTGACAAAGGATTTGCGTGATATTTGGAAGGATTCTGCAACATGCTTAGCTATTTAGCACAATTCCTGCTCCGTCCGTACGACAGTCACGACTTCGCTTCACTCCACTTGTTGGTCACCTGAAAAATGCAAGCGAATGCAAGCGAATGCAAGAAATGTTTAATTGTCTCCAGCTCTCCAGGTGTGCAGAGCGTAGACTACGCCAGGTGTCAACGACTGCTAACTGCAATTGTCTTATTAGGCCCACAATTAAGTGGCACTTGACCAGCCGTAACGGTAAGCTGACACCTCTTAAGACAATTCCACAGGGTAGTGGGCAGCAGGAAGGGGTTAGTGGGGCTAGGGAACTAAAGGGGAAAGGGGTAATGACATCTAAAATGAGCCAACAGTCTATACACTAGTGGCTAAGCCAAACAATTGACCCTGCCTTGTGGCCAACAACAACAGGTTGAGATTGGCAAATGACCGCAGACACACACACGCACACACGCATATATACACACACACTCGCATGCTGAGTGAGTGCATTCATTTATGCACTTAATTGCAACGCTTTTACTCTCTCTCTCTCTCTCTCTCCGTCTCTCTCTCCCTCACCCACTCGCAAGCTGTCTGCTCTGCTCTGTTGCTGTCCTGCTCTCATGCACTCGCTGTTGTTGCTGCTAGCAATTTGATAGCCTAATTGAGACTTTGTCACAGTTTGTTGTCCCATTGTTGTTGTGCTGTTGCTGTCTTGCTGACCAGGTGCGTAAAATATCCATTTGATAGCAACACAATGACAAACACATACACACACACGTACACATGTATGTGTGTTAGCACTGTAATATATTGAAGTGATTCCAAATGCGATCAAGTTGTGTGTGGTTGGCATTAAATAAATTAGGTTCATTAAGTTTACTTGCAACTACTAAATCCACAGGTAACTGTTGTCATCCGCTTGCCACACCTTTGGCTAGTTAATTGGCTAGAATCCTTCTTAAATTCTTCAAATTTCATTTTAATTGGCTATAATTTGACATGTTTATTTTACAGTTTATTGCGTTTAGTTAACTTGTCTCTATTAAGCTCTTTGCAACAGTGATTTATTTATGTGTAGTTTACATTTGAAATAATGTAACAAAATTTATAAACTTTTGGTATATGTTTTGCCTTTGTTTTCTAATAAATAAAAGTATAACCAAATATTCCACCTCGCTTTTAGTTTTTTATATACATTGATTAAAGATTAAAGATTTAAATTTAGTTTAAAATTTCCGCTAATTATTTAGTTACTTTAAAATATTTTGTCTAACTTGCCTTATACAAATTCCTTTAAGAAACAAATATTAATAGCTTTAGAGTCCATTTAGGATATGATTTAATTAAGATATCAAATTATAAGTTGAAATATATTCACACAAAAATAGAACTGTTTATTTTAAGAGCTTATTGAAACTATTGTCTCAAGCTCTGTTAGTATATAATTAAATGTTGAACTAATATTATTAAATTTTATATATATAGAATACCTTAATAGATTGACACAGGAAACAAACTATTTAATCTCTACAAATAAACAGTCGAAAAATCGAGCCGCGTGTGGCGTGGCATATTCTTAGTGTCCTAAGCAAACATTGTTAACTAGAAACTTAATAAACTTCTGCGCCAGTTTAGGTAATCATTTTTAACTACAAAGATTTATTTAATGGCTGTGTTTTCAAACAATGTAAAATATATCTAAGAAAATTGTGGTTTCCTTAGAAAAAGTAAATTGTTTATAAGAAAAATCTTTAGGATGATAAGCAATTAGATCATATTAAAGCGTTCTTCCACTTTTAAAACACACTAAGATTTATACAGTAATCCATTGAGTAAATATAATTTTTTTGTCTCATAAGAAAATAATTTGAAAAATATATAAAACTGAATTTGATTAAAGATTTATTCAGCCATAAAGAGAGACTTGTTGTAGACTTAATATACAGTTCAATAATTTGCCGTCGGTAGACAGTTTAAGTACGTAAAGTGGCTCATAATGGATGATTTTTTAAAAGCTTTCTAAGAAAAGAATAGAATGGGAAAAGTGTCTAATACAAACCTTTTAAACTCCACAATAAGTTATTCAATCGTTTAAAATTGATGCGTTTTTGTAATCCTTTTGCGTGTGTTTAGCACTTAACAGTTTAGTTGTTACAAACAAAATACATTAAGCATTTTAGCTATTCACTTGTTCATCAAAAACTTTTAATTTATAGCCCCGATATTGGCCGACGGCAAACAAAATAGTTGCCTACAATTGCGCGCGTATTGGAAAATGTCGGAAAATCGGAAAAGTCGTTAAATCTGAGCCTTGTCGCTGGCTGCATGCGTACGTGAATGTGTTGCAAACTCAACTGAATTCAAAAGTTGCTGGCAGTAAAATTTTTACAATGTCTGCAGTACCAGCAGCAGCAGCAACAATCAGACGCCGACGTCAGCAGCGCAGCGAAAGCTCTGCTGGCGCATGAGTTGCTGTTGTGATTTTTCTGCTCTTGCTCTTGTGCAATGCTTTTTTCCGGGACTTACACAGCAGCGGCAGAGGCAGTGGCAGCGCAGTGGCAGCGGCATAACATCATCATCATTCAGATTGTCAGGAGCAACCACCAGCAGTTACATAAAAACGCAACCACCCCACCCACACCTCTGAACCCCACTCACTGACACACACCACCCGCCTATCGCAGCGTACACATCCCCCTCCGCTTCCCACTCGCCGCCCTTAAGCTCTGCTGGATTTGTGCTCATTTGTGCCGCATGCTCGAGTGTATGAAAAGTTATTGAAATTATTAAATAAATGGATAATTGGCTGGTTGCCTGCCTGCCCGTCTGCTGGAGTGGGCAGAGTAGGCGGGGCTAGCAGTGCGAGCGGGAAAAAACAATATGGCGCAGGATTATTTATAGTATTTTGTGGGAGTTTAAGCAGCCAAGAAAGAAAACAACAGTTTCAGTCCATAATTAATTAAGCAATATGCCAAAGAGATTACTAAAATTAGCAGAGATTCTATAAATACACCAAAATACATAAATAATAAATTATTAAAGCTAATTTATTAGGTAGAATAAGTATTCTGTAAACTAAAGTATTTAAAACATTTTTAACTCTGGTTTAATCAAGTTTTGGCTTAGTTCTAAGTTTTGAAACTTAACGCAGATTCGTCTTAAATTTACCACTTGATAAACTACTCGGAATACCAACGATCATTATCACGAGAGGAAACCCCAATTAGTGCCCATCAAAGTGAATCAATGCAAAAAGGAGAACGGCATGAAAAGAATAATGGAATACCAAATGCCCGATGAGATGTGGACACACACACACTCAAGCACACCCAAATACACACACATACATATATGCTGATGGAGCATGCGTTTTTACCATTTTGGCAAACGATGAACTTTAAATCCCTAAAGTGAAGCAAATTTTAAATCAAAGTCAGGAATTCTGCCGAGAAGGAAGCAGCAGCAGCAGCAGAGTGTTCGTGTCTCAGCTTTGTCGGCTCTCTTGAGGCCGAGACTGAGACTGAGGCAGAGGAAGCGACTGAGGAAGAGCAGACGCAAGAGTCAGAGGAAGAGGGACAGCGACTGAGACTGAGAATGAGTCTGAGGCGACACGTTTGTCGTTTCAATCATCATTAGTGCTAATGTACCCACAAGAATTGGGTAATGGGCAATGGCAGCCACTGAAAAGAAGAGAGAGAGAGAGAATACAATTTGTGCTTGCTGCGAGAGCGAGCGAATACACAGAGGCGGGAGAGCGTAATACATGCATACAGATACAAAAGAGAGCATGTAATAACTGTTGTATGTATTAATACATGCACATATATGTATTTGTGTGTGTATGTATTGGGGAAATTATCTCAACTTTTGTTTATTTACCACAATTTTAATATTTTTTGCATTGCAGGCGATGAGCGAGTTAAGGGTAAAAAATTCCACACGTTACAAGTGGCCCATGTTTGTGTGGGTGTGTGTGTGTGTGTGTGTGGTGGCTTCTGCGCATGTGTCCGTGTATCTGTATGACGCCTGTTGGAATGAGAAGGCGTCGCAGCCGCAGTCGCTGCCATCGCCGTCGCCATTGTTGCTTGGCCTTTTGATAAACTTCACCGTTTGTACGACGCCAGAGATGATAGCGAAGGGGGGTTTTAGTGGGGAGGCTGCTCATCATAATGACGATAATGCTGTTGTTCTTGTTGCTGCCGCCACAACCATAATATTTATTTATTTTCAAATAAAAATAAACATATAAAATATGCATAAAAAGCGAATGAAAAAAAATAAACGACAAAACAAAGTTTTCCGGAAAGCAAAAACTTTTTTCATTATGAATTATTACGCAAAATAGGGTAAAGCAGCCAGGAATGAGGGGTGGTGGGAGTGGCTGAGTGTACGCAAATTAAATTGCCGTTATAAACTACAGGGTTGCATTGCGGGTTTCATTAGACAACAAAACGTTGCCTACTTATGAGGGCTGCCTTAAAATTAAGAAGTTTTATGAACTTTTACTCAAAACTCAGACGAATTAAATCATTTTATGTTGAAGTACATTTTGTTTTATTTATTAAAATAAAGGGCAACTGAGCTGCTGGGGCTTCAAAGAGACTTCCTCATTTAATATAAATATTTTTATTATTATAAAGCTGCACTGTGTTGCTGCCACACACAAATTTTTAATAGATGTTGCCAGCACGCTGGCACACACACACACACCCTCCATACGCCCACATGTACATATAATAGCATTTTTTCTCCTTCTCTCTCTTTTACTCTCACTTCCGGCAGTTTTTAATTTCATTAGCTTGTCAACGTGCAAGCGAGAGAGCAATATTCATTTATCCAACTGAACATCATAATGTCGTTAGTAGAGCGCCAGCAATGCACATCAACCACCACACACGTTCAAGAAGACCAACAACCATCAGCCAACCGCCACCCACCACCCAACACGCCCACCGCCCACTCGATGTCGACAACAAAATGGACTCAAAAATTTGAGCGTAGCAAAACATTTGCGGCATGTTTTTAATAATGTTGTTTATAATGTTGATGCTTTCCATTTTCTTTATTTTACTTTTTGTGTGTTTTATTTGTTTTCTCTCTCTCGTTTTGTATGAATTTTTTATAGAATGCCTTTTATGGCCTTTTTGGGATGTGTATATATGGCTAAAACGGCCGTTAAAGCCAGCTTTTATTTCGGTCATTTTCCCTTTTGCCAATTAACAGAGGAGGAAAAAAACATTTAATGGCTGTCAAAGTTTTTTACCCCCGATCAGTTTTTCAATAAAAATGCTTAGTCCAAAAAATTAATTAGTAATCGCATCTCATGGGCTACTCAAAAATCAAATTAAAATCAAGCATAATAAGCACAATTTAGAAATTTTTGAATTCACCATAAAGACCAAAAACAAATCGGCCACTTGGCCCTCAATTTGCAGGATTTAATTAAATCGTGTTTTTGGCCAAAACAGCCGCTGTTATTATTGCCATTACCAGTGATGCAGTTGTTGTTGTTGCTGTTGTTCTAGTTGTAATTGTTGCTCCTGTTATTGTTGTTAGTGGTTGCAGGCACTTCAATTTGCAACTGTGGCGATGGTCGAAATGAGATTTTTGGGTACATAGTCAACCAATTTGGCCCAAAAGGCTACCGACTGCCTGCAAGTGAAAAATTAATTTTACCCAAATTACCAAAATTTCTGATTGCAAAAGTTGTTGGCGTTGGCAAACGGTTGATGTAATTAGAAATTTATTTGGTTTTTACTCACTAATAACCAAGTTTTTAATTGCATATTGCGTGGCATATTTAATTAAAATACTCTAGTGCCTTTTGTGGCATATTATGCATTTTAGTTGCAACTACAAATGTTTGATTAATGTAAACAAGTTTAAAGTACCCGAAAAAGAGCAAACATGTTACAGTCATAAGTAAACGAGAGCTTTGGAGATAGGTTTGTATCTATAAAGGTTAATACCCTATCATTATAGTATAGATTAATCACAAGAAGAATTAAGCTTTTAACTTAATAATTTGAATATAAGACAAAGAACTTGTTACACTGTATCGCAGATTATTCATATACAAGCTTCTCTGTGATAACTCTTTACTTAAAATAAAAATATTTAAAGCACAGATTATAATACATAATAAAACTATAGACAAAGCTCTACTGACAAATAATAATCGCATACAATTAATCTATAATCTTAAAGGTAAAGAAAAAATGTGTTATAATGTTTCCTTATAACTTAGATTTTTTAACCAACTAAATCGAAAATAAAAATTTGAATTTTTGGTAAACTAGAGCGTTCTATACATAGTTATGAACTGCTTAGTTAATTCGTCTTCTAAAGCCAAAAAAAAACTATAGTATTTTGTACTTTCTGTGACTTTAAACAAACATTACATTATATAGTATTTACTCTTTTATTACATTTACCCAAAAACACATAAAATAGCCTTGCAAAACATAAATTAATTTACAAAATTGTCATTTACCTATTGAACTTATTAGGCACCGACGTCAAGCAACTTAAATACAGATACATAGAGATAGACAAACAGGCCAAAAAGACAATGACACTTGGGCAATAATATTTTGTATCCGGGTCGGATTTGGGTTCGGTTTTGCTGCTTCTTGTCGGCTCGACATAAAAACACCCTCGTAATCTCGAAGCGCTTTGCTTTTTGCTTTTGTTCGTTCATAAAGCGTTGGAAATTATGGAAATTAATTGAAATTCCAAGCATGCCGTTTGCTCTTTTGGCCAAAACCAACAAATTACCATCATTATGCCTGTGCGGTGACGCCAACCACCCCACTGCAAAAGGACTCAGCCACCCAAGCAGCCACCCAGCCATTTACACAGATAAGCAGCCAACTAAGCCAACTTTCAATGCCTTGAGAGTGTGTTGCTATTTTAGCTTCTTTATAGCTAAAGTTAAGTTTAGTAAAATTATAAAATGTACTGCATAAGTTATAAAATCGCATTTGGCACTTTGTGTTTGCACAGAGAGCTTATAAATGGTCTTTAAAAATTAATTTAAGTAAAGATTTTGAAAGAAAAATATTTTAGTATGATAAATATAATATATAAAAACAAGTTTGTACCTAATAAAAAAGTATTAAAGCTTAAGCTGTCTTTTAAAATTTATTTTAAGTTATTTATTGCTATTTTTCTACGCAAGTCTAGCTTTTAAAGCTAATAATGCTGGCAGCACTGTCAGGAAATTATTCAGGTTTAGCTCAATTTTAGGCACTCTGATTGTCAGCTCAGCGTGTAAGTGTGTGTGTGCCTGTATACATGTATGCGTTTGTAAGCGACTGGTGTAAACTGCATTACATTGGCTTAATTAAAAACTTAATAATTATACGTCATTTCGAAGTGAAGGAAAAGAAAACGTTGCATACTTTTGAGCGTCACCTGCAACGCAATGCACTGAATTGACTGTCTGTGTGTTTGCTGCATGTATTGGTTTGCACATGCATGTATTTGTGTATTGCATATTCTTATATTAACATGTAGAGTTAACATATTTTGAAGCTAAAGCCAGCGACCGCATCCCTCTGCCCGCTGCACCGTCAGCGTCGAGGCCATCATCATCAGCAAAAAGTCATATTAAAAATCATTCGCTTGTGAAGATCAAAAGCATTCTTTTTCACCGAAATGCCATGAAGAATGAGGTTGGGGAACCCTGAGGGTTGAAATGGGTGGGATGCGAGGGATGGAGAAGTTAGCTGCTGTCCGCCTCTTTCCCCTCGTCCCTGTCGGCCCTTCGCCTGCTCGCCTTGCTCAAGCATTCAAACAAAAAGGCACATACAGAGAGAGGCACTGACACACACACACATGCAGCCTGCCTACCTATACAGCTGCAGAACGAGCGGGAGTGAGACGGAGATGCCAACACGTTTTAATCTTTTTATACGCTTCGTTGTATCGGTGTGTCTGTGTGTGTGTGTGTGTGCCTCTGTGTATATTTATTTATGGTTTTTCGCATTCAACCACCAAAATAAAAACATATTGTATGCTCGCTTCATCTATATGTATATGTATCTGTATTTGTGTATGTGTGCACACATTTATTAAATATTATTGCTCTTATTTTGTGCGATACTTGGCATTTTTTATTGCTCAGGGACAAAGCTGTTATTGTTATTGTTATTATTGTTGTGGTTGTTATTGCTGGTGTGTGTATTTGTATGTGTGAGTGTGTACATAAGTGGCAGTTACCGCTTGTTATTGCTGTTGTTGTTGTTGCTGTGATTCTCCTTTTGGACATTGGCTACGTTTATTAATTTTAATGCCATCGCCATGAATAACGGTTAATCAATAAGCTAAATGCGTGACCATCTTGATTTTGGCCACAATAACACAGCCACTTATTATCTAGACAAATTTGTAGTCATGTTTTGGAAGGCGTATGTGTGTGTGTGCCTCTGTTTGTGTGAGACCCTTTTGATCAAAATTTTTAGCTAAATGAGAATAAAGGCTTAGCTTAAATATATTTTTTTAAGCCTTAAGTAAAATAAAATGGCTTCACAATTTAAGGCCAATATAAATTAATTTATTTTATCTAATCCAAGAATTCATTTAAACTAAATTTTAGTAGTATGTGAATACAGCAACCTTAAAATTATTATATTTTTATATAAAACTGGAAGTATTAAAACTTTCGTTATTTGTTTAATTTTTCTACAAAACACAGAATTTACAATTTTCATCTTTTAAACTATAAACAAATTATAATACTTTTTAATATTTATTTAAATTTCTGGTAAAATGTTACTCACAACTTATATCTATTCCAACAGAACTGGAAAGTTTTAAAAGAGTCACATAAAAAAAATACCTACGTTTCTTAGGCTTATAATTTATTTATAATGTAAAGCGGATAATAAACTAAAGTATTTAAAATTTCTCATTTCCTTGGTAACTTTTTCATGGCTTCAAAGTCTTCCGTTTTTTTCAACCTTTTTTGAAATTGTTAATAAAGGACAAACAAATTGCGTCACGCGTCAACTCAGTCATTATCGGCTACTTAAATCTTTGCAATATTTGTATATAGAGCCTGGTACCGTTATACATATATTAGACACGCGTAATTGCCGTTTTACAGCCGCATATTGTCGAGGGGTGGACAAGAAATTTCAATAACAAGTCGACTTGTTTCCGCGATAAGCAGATAAGCGAGACAGAGAGGGAGGGAGGTTTAGAGTTAGAAAGAGATAGCTTGTATTTTATTAGAAAGCAAACACGTGTTCACAGCTCATCTTCCGTAATCGCTTCGTAATCGTAGTCGTGAGTGGGTCGAACGACAATAAAGAAAGACAAAAAAAAAACAAATTAAGTCACCCTTTTATTACGCTATTTAATTTTAAGGTAATATTGTCAAAGGTTCTTGACAAATGGTCACCCAGCCCTGGCAGCAAACCCAAAACTGCAGTTATCCCTGCATGTTTGATCCGTAATTTGTGCCACTTGACAATGATGAGGACGACGACGACGGCGATGCCAAGACTATTCCCACTTTGGGGTGGTTTATTTTGACAATACCAAATGCGATTACGCCGTGAAAGTTTGCCGGAAAATGCGATTGTGCAGGTGCAGTTCCCAAGCAGAGCTAATTAAGCGTGATGAGCAGCCGTAACTAACTACGGAAATCATTACAAACTTGATTTATGTGGCTCAGAAACCCTGAAATATTAGTTTTTGCAGAATTTGATGAAATGTCGTTTATTTAATTTAGGTGACTTAAATTAACTTCTTAACTAATAAAATAAATTTTTCAGTTCATTTTTTTCGATTATCAGTAAAGCAGTCTTGAAATTTCTGCAGTTTAAAAGTATAGAAAGCACTTTGTTCTATTTTTTAAAGAAACCCTTTATAGAAAGAGAGTCATAAAGCTAATTTCTATCAGACTATTTCTATAAAAACTTTAAAAGTCTTTATTTGTACTTAAAAAGAACAAAAAAACTACTAAATTACATAGCCAAAATTCAATACTACATTTATTTCTACTACATTTTTTTTACTACATTTATTTTTACTACATTTATTTCTATAATTTGCAAATTGATGATTAACTAGGCAATTACTCAGCAAGTGACTATATGAATGGGTATAATCAAATTTGGCCAGACTTTTATAATTTAATATTGCCAGATAGAACTATATTTTGATTGTCTTCATTAAATGGCTAATAAACTTAAGTAACTATTTAAATGGATAAATGAAAGCTTATTCTCAATGAGCGAATTAATTTAAAACTAAAACAAACTCGCATTTCTGAAGTAATAACTTAATACCCTTCCATTAAATCTTCCTTTTACTTCAAAATTAAAAATTTCTAGCTCAACAATTTCCTTAGTTTAAATAAGGAGTGAAATCCGTGTGCATCAAATGGCCACTTTCACAGTTTCTGGAGTAAAATAGCTCACTAATAAGTTAATCAAACTAATTACACAGTGTCTCTTAAAAATACGCGCACACCAAAATACCAAAAGTGAACAAACAAAGCTGGCAAAGGGAAAGGGCTAAGGATAATCGAGTTGTCAGTGCCAGTTGGCAGCTGGAAAATTCCCTGCCCACCCACGTCACACCACCTCCACTCCCCTTCACAGCCCACTCCACACACTCTACCCCATCCCCTGACATTCCCAGCTTACAGATTGGCCTAAGTATGTTGTTAGCAGCAAAAAAGGGTTGCAGTTGTTGTTGTTTTTGTTGTTGGCTCGGTGCTTTGGAATTTATGGTTAACGTTTTGTGACATGGACATGTTAATTGCCTTCGTTTGGTTGGTTGTCAGGCTTTGAGTTGTTTCTGCAAAGTCCTTAAAAATTGGCGTTCGTTTTGTTTCGTTTTTGCTTTTTAATTAAATGTCGCAATGTGTGAGCAGTGTCGGCAAGGGCGGGGGGACGGAGCAGGAGAGGCACAGGGTCTGAGGGTCTCTGGTTATGACCACTGGTCAGTGCCAACTCACCGCATTTGAACAAACATTTTAAGCTCTCTAAATTGGATAAAGTCCTCGACTCTTGGTCACTCTACTTGGTAACTGTTGGCAACTCTAAAACTCTTCTGCATTCACAGCTAACGAAACAACAGCCAACTGTCAACACAGGTCAAAGGGATTAAGCACTCGGGCCAGACTTTGTTTATTAGCCAAGTTGTTATCAATTTGTTATCAATGTGGTAACAGCACTTTTTGTCTCAAACGAACTGCTAGACAAGTTAAACAAATGGAAATTCTATTTCTATATTATGAAAGAAGCTGCAGGGGACAATAAGCCATGAACGACTGTAGTATACCCTGCCGCAGCAGTCTACATGTTAAAGTGGGCAGTAGCTGACTGCTACACGCTTGCCCGGCTATTGACAAGCTGACTGTTATGAACTTGTTACGCTCTTACTATCGATCCTTCTGCTTCTTACTTATAAAGCGAGCTTATAATAGTATAATAAGTAGTATAGTATAGTAGTATATATGTAGTAGTCTATAGTAAAAGTAAATTTGAACTATTCAGACATAAAGAAATCATTATGTGATTCTGGCTTCAATCAATTGTAAGACTCGAAGGAAAATCGCATTGATCTCAGTTTCAGTTAGATGCTTAATAGACAGATTCGTTTTGTGATTAAAATTGCATTTGTCTGGGAAATAAATACTCCTTACATAAGTAGAATAGCCTGGGCAGGCATAATGAGCATTTTGTATTTAAAAATGGTTTAAAAGAATTCATTAAGATAAAACTGATAAGCTTAACTTGCCAAGTATACTATTCTATTCCCCAACCTGTTCTCATTGCACTACCTAGACTCAAAATCATTAACACGATCTTAAAACTAGAAACAAATTCAGCACAACAGTTTCTAAAAACACATCCGCTTTATTGATACACCTTTTGTGTATAGCGTCAATGCTTAAAAGTAAATTACAAAACAATTTATAACAATTATCGCTGCATTTGAAACTAATTTCTCTGCCTGAGTTTCAGTTTAGTAATTACTACTAAAATACGTCTAGTTAAAAGTTTTAAACGCTACTCCATAGACGTCTCCTGCTGATTGTTGTTGACCAAGTTGCCGTAGTAGGCTGTTATGGCCACCAGGCGCGTATCCAAATAATTGTGTTCCACCTCGCACTGCCCACCAACCTGGGAGAGAGCAATCACCTGCTTGATGTTCGAACTACGTGGCAGAAAGACACCAATGTTGTTCGATAATCTTCTAGCGTATTGCATCAACTGTGTGGCAGGTAAAGGCAGCAGATGCTGCTCAATATCGAAGGTGGCTTGTTTTTGGTAGCCAGGTCCACCCCAGGGTGGACTAAGAAACACCACATTGGGTCGCAGGCGTGTGCTTTGGGCAAACTGCATAAAATCCGCGTGTATGAACTCAATCTTATGGGCCACACCATAAATTTCCGCATTGTGCTTGGCCATGGCCAATTTGTTGGCATCGATGTCAATAGCAATCACCTGTGCACAGGTAAGAGCGAACTGTATAGCATTGCCACCGCAGCCGCAAAAGGCATCAACGACGACATCACTGGCAAGCCTACGAGCCGTCTGCTTGGCTATCTTCTCGGGCGTAACCGAGAACCAACTCTCGTGATCCAAGTGGATGCCACGATCGAAGCGGGAGAAAAGCGAGAAACGCTTGAACCAATACTTGAGCATGGTGTTGTTCTGCATGAACTGTGGGATTGGGATTTTTGTTGACTTCCTGTTCTTCTTCTTTTTCTTAATGCTCCGCGACTGCAGCGTGTGCAGCGCTGTGTCTTCATCTGCATCTTTGGTCATGTCGTAGTCGCTTTCGGATTCACTTGTTGGCTGAGGCTTTTTTCGGCGCTGCTTTTGGCTAGCGACTTGTGCTGACCCAAAGGATGTGGGCAAGCCGAGTAGTCGCAATTGCTGCTCCTCGTCTAAGGAGTCGGGATCGTCGTTAGCTGTCAAATAGGATTCGTCTGCGGAGCTCGACGAATAATCGATTTCCTCACACAGATTCAAATCAGCTAAGTCTTCATTCACCGTGTCCAATGGCTGCTCCTCGTTTCGAAGTCCCTGTAACAGATCGTGTTCGTAGTTCTCAAAGGCACAGTTGAAAACATGCCAGAAATGTGCGCTTTGCTTCGTGGCGTGTTCCTGCCACAATTCTTCCCAGGCGGAACGTTCCTCGCTGGTTGCTTCCTCTATCTCCTGCGTGTAGTTGGGATAATGTTTGTGCCACTTTTGAGCCAACAACTCGTGACCTTCTCGTTGCCAAAACTCCAGCCAAGCTTTTTGCTGTGTCTGATCCCTCCACTCAGGCCCAAATTGGGCAAGGCCTTCGCTGCTTACTGAATGCTCAAATAGCTCGGAGAATGTATAAAACTGAGGATTGCTTCGCGATGTGCTCAGGTAGTGCGAGTTCATCTCACTACTGCTAGTCGTTGTCTTTGCAAAGTACTCGAATCTCCAGATGACGTTGTATTAACTCTTCGGCCTGATCAATTCGACGCGTGTGCCATACATTAAGCGCCGGCTTGTAGGTGCTGTGAATCTGTTCCAGGAACTGGGCTTGCGCGTCCACGCTATCACCAAGCAGCAGTAACTGTTCGTGCAGTCCTCGTATGGTTAAAGCTTCGCTGTTTGGCCTTTGCACATTACACAGCACTAACTCACCGCGGACAATACAGTAGCTGCCATGTGCTAGACTCGGATCCCCGGATTTGTCGTACGCGAAGTTTAACAGTAGCAAAGACACTGTTCCAGTTGGCAGCTTATACTCACTATGTAGGACATAAATAAATTACATATTCTGCTTATGCTTACAGTGGCTTAACTTACCTTGGCAGGTGTGGAACTGTTACGTTTTCCAGCTGGAAGTAATCCGAATTAGCAGACAAGCGTCCTATGACTGCGCATTTGCCGTAGTGAAGCTGCCGGTAATCGGACTCGAGCTCCAGCTCCTCAACCAGCAAATGCTTGAAGTAATTGCAGTATTTTGGTAGTTTCTCAGCAAGATCTTCGTGGGGTGGTGAAATGGGAACTTGACTCATCACTCAATATAAAACGAGCTTAGAAAATTCCCCCGAATTAAAGTTTCGCATAGATTATTTAGAGCCATGCCGCTTATACCGAACTGTGTTGGGAAGCACTGAAATTCTATACGTACCCGTGATTCATCATAGGTAGTCACAGTATCGTCAAATATTTTTCTAAGCAGTGTTGCAAGCTGGTCGCACTTTGTTATCGTTATCGAAAAGTAGCACCATTTTATTTACGAAAAAGCGGCATTGCTAAAGAAAACAAGTTAAACTTGTAGATTCCTTTATTAAAAGAAACTATTAATATAGTCTATAAACTCCAACAGTAAGTTAAAGCGCAATCATGTCGTTCATGAATCCAGTGGACATGGTGGATGAGGACGCCGCGGACCTGCAGTTTCCCAAAGGTAACAAGAATAATAAACAATATTAAAATATGAAACATTACAAGCAAATTACAAGTGAAAGAAAGTAGAGTGGTTTGGCTGGCTCTTTGCCGCCATATGTTTATCATAACACATTCAATTACCTAATTTCAGTTAAATTAAAAGCGCGTCACAAGCCAAAGCAGCAGCATCAGCTTTCTACAGTAAAATTCACGCGCATCCGCAGCGATGATGCTACAAAGTGCTCCACTGTGTTCTATAATGCTCTTGAGTTTCACAATCAGATGGAAAAATGTGTGGCCCCTGACGCCAGTGAAACTTTTAACAGCAAACCTACGTCTGAATCTGCCTGTGCCACGTGTCGCAGCAGCATTACGGAGCCCTACATTAAGTGCTCCGAGTGCATGGATATTTTACTGTGTCCACAGTGCTTTGCACGTGGCCGTGAGATTGGTGAACATCGCAACAACCACGCCTACACTATAATACGGGATGACATTCAGGTATTTGCAAACGAAAGCGGTTGGACATCACGGGATGAACGAACGCTTCTTAAGGCTTTAGCTACCCACGGCTACGGCAACTGGGATGCTGTATCAAAAGCTCTAGGCCAATCGACACTCGCCAACAGATGTGCAGCGACATTACAAGGATTGCTACTTTGGTGGGATATTTGAGCGGTTGCTTGGACTGCAGCATGATCGACTATGCTATATGCCGGAGCGTATGCCATATGTGTTCAAAATGAGATCTGTGGAGCCACCGCGCCACGATGATATAGCATCTATTCAGTTTAAAATCAATGCCGGCTATCGCTGTGCACGTGGTGACTTTGATACACCCTACGATGCCTCTGCTGAAGGATTGCTGACTGTAATAAATCAACAGCAGACCGCTGATGATGAGCTTGAATTCGAATCGCAGGATAATGAATTGGATGAGGAGTTGCAGTTTGCTCTGGTGCTGGCATATAACAACCGCATGAGGTATCTACTGGCCATAATTAAGTCTCTATTTAACCTACTTTTAACCAAATGCCATTCGAAATTCTCAGAGAACGCCAGCGTCGTTATAATGTTATGCGAAAACACGGCCTCATCATGCCCAATCGCACCGTGAGCTGGATAACAAAGTATGTGAATGTATTTCGCAGCGATTCCTGTTGTATGCGCTTCCTTTCCCTAATGCAAATCTCAGAGCCGATTGAGTTTGATCTGTTGGTGGAATCGCTGCGTTATTATCGCCAGTTACAGAACCGTATACATTGGCTGCACGATCTACGCCAGCATGGAGTACGAACCCTATATGCGGGTGCTCTATATACGAGACTAAACAAACAGCGACAGCACGCTCAACGGGAATACGCTCGACAGAGACAGAACGATGCCAATGACTGGCAACAGTTGGTCCATCATTACGAGCAAAATCAGAGTGTGGAGCAGGTGACCCAGGGCACCAGCTCTAGGGTGTACATGATGTGTCCGCGACGCAAGGCTAGTCCAATGGAGATTTCAGGTATGATGTGAACTATTTTATTTGAAGTAACAGGAATTTTTACTATGATTAATCTTCTTACAGATATGCCTGGATTCTCCAAGCTAGATGCGGGGGAGCGCACGCTGTGCAGCGTGGCACGCCTAATACCACAAGCCTATTTGGAGTACAAGAATCAACTCATAGCCGAGCACGCCAAGCTGGGTGCTCTAAGATTGGGCGATGCACGCCGGCTCATTAAGATCGACGTGAACAAAACGCGACAGATTTACGATTTCTTAGTTGAAAATGGGCACATCCGATCGCCATCTTATGGCTAAAACCCAAAGCCATAAGATTTATATTTATTTCACTTGTAAATTGCATAAGCAAATTAAATGGTCATGTTTATAAGGAACATATTGTGTATTGCAGAGTTCGAAAATGCGGAAACGTTGCTGATATCGGAGGTGCACATGCTGCTTGATCATCGCAAGCGACAAAACGAATCTGCCGACGAGGAGCAGGAATTTTCCGAGGTTTTTATGAAAACCTATGCCTACACAGACAGTTTCCGCAAATTCAAGAATAAGGAGACCATTATGTCCGTGCGCAAGTGAGTGTTACTAACACCATTATTAATTGAATAGTTACAAATTTAGTATATTTTTAGTTTACTTATGCAGAAGAAACTGCATAAATTCGAGCTGGCTGCGTTGGGCAACCTGTGCCCAGAGGCACCGGAGGAAGCCAAGGCATTGATACCGTCACTGGAGGGTCGTTTTGAGGACGAGGAGCTGCGTCAAATACTCGACGATATCGGCACTAAACGTAGCTTGCAATACTAAGCTTACTGTATTTTCTAATACTAACACTTTGTACTGTAAAATAGATTTTAAGTAATAAAAAATTACATATGAAAAGCAAATTTAATCCTTTTTAAATTACGTTTTGTTATCGATAGTCAAACGACTCGCAATTGTCGTGAGCAGGGCTGCAACTTAGTAATTGTTATCGATATCGTTTAAAGCAAAACAAAAATAAAAACGTTTTTGCTAGCGCCTTTTCACTTGACTTTAAAAAGAAAAATAAAAACGAAAATTAAAGGACAACTATTGCAAAATGAACAAGGACAACTCGAGCATGCAAATGGACCCAGAGCTGGCGTTGCGGTTGCTAGCGGATGGCGCCGTTCTGATCATCGCTGGTGTGCCTGTGGGCACCGAGTTCGGTGTGGATATGTGTGCATACACGATTGGTCCAGACTTTCGGGGTGTTAAGATGATACCACCTGGCGTGCACTACGTTTGGTGTGCTTCTCGTGGTCCCTATGGCGACACTGCACCGCGTGTTGGCTTTGTCCACTACTTTCATCCCAACGAGATTCTTGTTCGCGAGTGGGACAGTGAACTGGAGGAGCTGCGTACTCGTCAAACAGCCGAGCCAGAGCTGGAACGCGAACGTATACGCAAGAATCTAGCACAATTGGAGCGTGTACTAGCACCTTACGACTATCGCTATGTGTACAAGTGGAAAGATCTCACAGGCAGTGTAACTAAGTCGTGTGTGGATCGCTGTCGTCCAGAACTCGGCACGATTCGTACAAACATTGAGCTGCAATCCTGCACGGACGCTGATAGACCCCGAGGCAGCACTAGCAATCTTAGCAAACGCCACACAGCAGCCAAACTGCTGCTCGACGAGACGGACATGTTGCCCAATCTAAAGCCAGTGGAGGGCACAGCTCCACGCTTCTGTGTGGTGCCAGCCCGTGTACCACAGGATGCACCACCAGCAGATATATCTCGTCATGCCATGGACTGCATAGCAGCTGTGAATAAACTATTCGATAGCTTTGAGAACAATCCGGATGGTCTCATCGAGGAGCTACAACTGGCATTTGTATTCTTTCTGGTAGGTTACTCGGTAGAATCACTGGATCACTGGCGCAAGATACTCGCACTGCTGTCACACTCCGAGGCGGCGGTAAGCAAACACAAACTGGCCTACATGAAGTACAGCGAAGTGCTGGCCCACCAGTTGCCCCATCTGCCGGAGGAGCTGATGGCGCCCAGCCAGCACAACACTGTTTACAAGGATGTGCGTGAGCTGCTGGTGAATCTGTACGCTGGTGGGCTAATGGTAAGCGCGGAGCGACTGATGAAGAAATTGGCGAAAGAACTTAGTTGGCACTTTGAGGGTCTACTCGATGAGGATCCCGACGATCAGCCGGTGGTCATCGAGACATAAGTAGGTATAGAAGCAATCAATAAAAATTAATCATTGAATTGTAAACACTTTCTTTTTATTGTTAGACTTGAAGCTGGTTCAGCGTAGTGAATGCTGAGTCCTCAGATAGTTCCACAGATCCCGAGCTGTGCGTATGCTGACCATGAACTGGCACAGCTTCGTCTCAATCAGGCAAAGTATGAGGAATTTAGCCCGCTTATCCTTCTGCAAGGACTGCAAAAGGATGTCACTTGAATAATGTGACTACAAAATTAATCCAGTTTGTCCAGGGAATTACCTCCTCATTGTTCTCTGGTCCACTCTCCACTACGCTCCATAGATCCTCGGACTCCAGATACGCGCGCACAGTCATGGACCACGCCTTGTAGTTGTCCAATCCTTTGAGCTTCTCTATCTGCAGCTGCAATGCCATATCCACTTACACTTCCGTTTCCGCTGGCCAAGATGATGGATGAATGTCGTCACTAGTCAAGCGACGTTTTGCAAATAAATCGTTAGAATTCTGTTCGCTTTGTGCTGCCAATTTGCGTAGATTTGCAAATATAGATATGCGACACTGAGCCCTATTGTAATGGAGGAAAATGGAAAATGAAAAGTGCTCAATATATGGGCTCGGGAAGCAAGCCAAGACAATGGGCACTAGACCCAGTTTTCTTACTGCACTAAAGCGCAAATTTGTATATTCAATGCCGCTGGCAAATGGCATTGAGCTTAAGTGGACACGGGCATCTATCTGCAGAGCGGACTTGTGAGACACATAACGACCTGAAAATACCCTATAAAAACACATAAAACTTTTCTTGGCTTGAAGCTCGCATAGAATTAATGTACAATATTTGCACAAGCTATTCAAAATATTTCTGAAACATTTTTCAAGCTTTTCAAAACACTAAGGACCATAATTAATAAAGCCCACTGTATCTTTGTCGTATATAAGTATCTAAGTGTGTGTGTAAAGTTGAATGCATAAATTCTACCAGAATGTTCTAAATTCTGCGTTTATTATTCAAACGTTATGAAATGTTTTGGTATACATAAAAATAACTTTAAGATTGTATTTATAATTTGTTTTTGTTATTATCGATTTACGGTTTCTGTTAGGGGAAAGTACAAAATTTTATATGTATAAACATGAAAACTGTGTATGTGTGTGTGCCTTGGGTGTGTGTTTATTACACCAATCTTCAAGCAAACAAATAAAATCAATAACACAAACTTGATCAAAATTTGTTTATGATTTTGTGTAATTCCTGTATTTCTGATACAACAAAAATAAACTGAAAAACTCACACACAGCCATTTGTATCAGTGCGTGCGTGTGCTCAGCCCACCTACTCACATACACACACAATTGTATATGGGGTTGTGGATTCCCATTACAGTACTTTTACCGCTCCCCCTTCACGAAGAACGTTGAAAAATTTCCATGAGTCGGCTGCCAATGGATCGATCATAAATTTAATAAAACTGTGCGCATTTTCTTGTTTTTTTTTATTTATTTTATTTGAAATGAATACGAATGTCAGTTTAGCTGTTTGCGGCTTTTCTTGTTTTTCGTTATTAATTATGTTTATGCTGCTGCTGCCCTAAACTGCCTTTGCTCGCATCGAGCGACCTTTGTCTCTCTTCGTTTGTATGCTCTTAATTACCGAAACAGTTGCGTAAGAGACAGCATCAATTGCGAAAAAGTTCTCTTCGATTTGCTAGTACGCAAATTAATCGCTTGACGGCGGCAACAGAGCAAAAATTAAGGAAAAACTAAAAACGTTTTCATGTTTAATTATCTTTTTAGCTAATTTAAATGATATTTTTACTGCCGTGTTGCTTTTGTTGTTCTTGTTGTCGAGTGTTAAATGCAAACATATTTTTCACTGTTTCCTTATTAGTTTGGGGGGAGGGGCAGAGTTGGGTTTTCACGTTGGAAAAGAAATCGAAATCTACAAATTACATAAGTGGTAGGCATAGAAAATATACAAGTATATACGAATGTATATTTATATACCATTTGTTGTTAGCAACTACAAATTATTTTCTTTTAATATTTATGTATATATAAATATATATATATATGTATATGAAATGTTTGTGGCGAAGTGAAGTTAAAACCGTTAAACAAACTTTTACATACATATGTATAAAATTCGAACGTAATCTGCGCTTAATATATTGTTTCATGTTTTTTGCTTTTGATTTGAATGTGAAAGAGCAAGAGAAAGATACAATACAAAGGTGACGAAAAGAAATTCAAGAGTAAAACGAAATGAAAACTTTCCATTTGCATTAGTGTCGTCTTGTGAGTGTAAGTGTTCCGTTTGGTTATTCTCTCTGTGGGCGTATATGTGTGGGTGTTAGAACAATACACTAAACGTTTACATACAAATTTAAGCTTAAGAATTCGTTTTACTTTTACTCTTTCGAATTTCTCTTTAACTAACATTCATTGGTTTTATTTGTTTTGTTTTCTTTGTTACTTTAATTCGTTTTTAGTTTTGTTGCTTGACTTTGTTGTTTGCTCATTTCGATCTTACTTCACATTTGCTTTTCTTTATATTTGTTTTCTTTTTCTTTTACTTTTTTGTTTTGTTTCGTATTAAATTTAAATTAATTGCTGCTGTTTTGTTTCTGCATTTCTGCTTCTTACATATTTTGTTTTGTTTTCGCTTTCGTTTCGCATCATTTAATTCAATTTGCGCGTTATTAAGTTTTGCTTTTCTCATTTAATGTTTGTGTGTGTTTTTGTTTATTTTCGAATGTTATTACCTTTTATTTTAGTTCATTTAATTACTTTATGACTGGCTTAAAATTAAAGTTGAAGTTGTGTTGTTGTTTTTCTTGCTGATAAGATTGTAAATATAAATATGCCAACTTTTTCATGCTTACTGTGTGTGTTCGTGTGACTGTTGTGTATGTCGGTTTTTTCAAATGAAGTTTATTTTGTTTTCGCTTCTCAGAATTAAATATAATATTTATTTAAATATAATATAATGCTTTTGTTTCTCGAATGCAAAAAATTTCAAATGTAGTAGTTGCTGCTGCTGCTGTTCCTTGTTTTACTTGTTGTTTCTTTCTTTGTTTGTTTGTTGTTGCTTCTTGCTTGCTTGCTTTTGGGGAAGCCAGGGCCAAAAAAACACATCGCATACCACAACGAAGACGACGACTACCGGCGGCTGCCCCCCAATAACAGCCAAGCCCACATGCCCACTCCCACGACCACCCTCACATAATGTTGCTTATGATGTTTCTGTTTTTGTTGTTCGTTTTCATCTGCATTTTCCTTTTCATTTTCTGTGTATTTGTGTGGTTTTTCATCTCTGCTTTCTACATGCTACTTGCTGATGTTGTTATTGCTGTTGTTATACTTGTGGTGGTTGTTGTCCTACTGCAATTTATTGTGGTTGTGCCCTGTAGTTGTTGTTCTTGTTAGTGTAGTCGTTGTTCTCGCTGTTGTTTTTTTCCTTCGTCTGGATATTGTTGTTGTTCCTGTTTTTGTTGTTGTTGCTGTTTACTACCCGGTTGCGTGTTGTTGTTTTTATTTGTTGTATGCATATATATTATATGTATTATATTTACTTTAGAAGGTATATGTTTTTTTGTTTTGTTTTGTTTTTTAAATGGAAGGGCGGGGGTTTACTTAAATTACGACACATCCTGATCCTCAACATCCTGAATTTCCGGTTTAGGTTCACCATCACCTGTTGTGGAATCTAAATAGATTTCAAATAAATTAGTTATAAATCCATTATTTACCATTATTTGCGAAGAATCAGTTACTCACCATCTGCCTGCATATCAGACGTCCATAATGTGAGGTTATCCCGCAGCAGCTGCATAATCAGGGTCGAGTCTTTGTAGCTCTCTTCGCTCAGTGTATCCAACTCAGCGATGGCATCATCAAATGCGGCTTTCGCCAAGCGGCAAGCGCGATCCGGCGAATTGAGTATCTCATAGTAAAACACCTGGAGGATATAGCAATAAAATAGATTATAGTAGACTTCTAAGAGATTCGTAAGCTATTACATACCGAGAAGTTCAATGCCAAACCCAAACGAATTGGATGTGTTGGTGGCAGATCGTTCATGGCAATATCACTTGCTGCCTTGTAGGCAATCAATGAATTTTCTGCAGCATCCTTACGATCTGAACCGGTGGCGAATTCGGCCAAATAGCGATGATAATCACCCTTCATCTTATAGTAGAATACTTTACTTTCGCCGGATGTGGCGCATGGAATGAGATGTTTCTCGAGCACATTTAATATATCCGAGCAAATGTCGCGCAGCTCCTTTTCCACCTGACCGCGATAGGTCTTGATCATCTCCAATTTCTCCTCGGCACCCTTGTTCTCCTCCTTTTGTTCAATGGAGGTGATGATGCGCCAGGAGGCACGACGTGCTCCAATCACATTCTTGTAGGCAACCGAGAGCAAATTGCGCTCCTCAACGGTCAGCTCAACGTCCATGGAGGCGACCTTCTTCATGGCCTCGACCATTTCTGCAAAGGATTAAGAAAAAGAAAGGATTTAGGATATGAAGCAACATGGAATTATTTTTCTATAGTTTATAAAAAACTACAGATACAGATAATACACCTACATATTTTTGTATCCTATCTTTGTGCAAACACACGCATACATATCCATTCCATATCTAGACACACATATACACACAAAGTACGCCCATCTATGACATAACTTGTCACACAGTCATAGCCCCACACCTATGCATAACGGTTTCCTGTGCGTTGAGTATTTTGCCCTTTATAGACTGATTTTGTCATTGTGCTGATAAGCAGCGTAGCAAAGAGAACAACAACACATTGTTGCACATTCTTATTCAAGGTGAGAGAGCACAAGCAACAGCAACCGCAGCAGTTGAGGCGTCATCAAAAGAAAAAATAAAATATAATAAAAAGAAAAAACACGTCATGAATCACAATCACTCGCAGTGACTGTGACTGTGATCGAGTGGCAGCTGCAACTTAAAGTCGGCTTGGCTTGGCTTCGCCATGCCTTGCGTGCTGATAACACACACATACAAGCACACTATCTCAAACACACTCATACACACTGAAACAAATCAACGCTAAATAGAGTAATTGTAGCATTTTGCCTATGCCTGCATTTCACAAATTGCTCTATCTCCCTCTTTCTTAGGCAGTCAGCTGCTGCCGCTGCTGTTGCTGACGTACATTCATCGCCTGCCCCAGCCTCCCTCCCACTCTAACATTCGAACAGCAGGAGCTGTTTTATTTGTGTTGTTTTTGCCGTAGCACGTAGCTGTGAAATAAAGTTGACTGTGTGATTCATGCTGTTCAATTTAGTAATATTCTCTGGTTGCTGAACTTCAAATTGTTGTTTGGCAATGGCACAAAATAGCAAATGCGCTTTGCAACACTACAATGCATCGCATCGGGCTCATTGACGTTGCCAGAAGGGTATAAAACTACAACCATTTGAAGCTTTCAGTCTGTACATTGATAGAAATGTTATGTTGTGGCTTCATTTAAATGCTCAAATTAATCAATATATAAAACTAAAAATAAACTATTAATCAAATCAAATTTCTACGCACTGAGCGAATGGAATAGAAGGAAAAAGATATGATATGCCAGCCCAAAGTGCGGAACAAAGCCAAAGTCAACAGCGTTGTGTTTCGAATTAAACCGCCAGCCACCCAACCCCACTATACTCACACCACGCACACCCAAACAAAAATCAGGGCGCGTCATGTAAAAAAAAAATACATTTGTATACGTGTGTATATGTACAAATGAACAAAGACAAAGGGATCTCAATTGCAGAGCAGGAGTCGCTTGATCCTTGGTTTTACCTCATGGTTAGTGGGTGTGTCATCGCAACATATTCACACATAGAGATACATATGCATGTATGGGCATTCATTCATACACATACATAAATATAAAAGTATGCATGTATGTACATAAGTATGTGTACGGCACTTGGCATGCGTGCGTACCGTTACAAGAGGAAAAGCCTAAGTCAGTCAAATCCGAAATTGCTATTATAACATTTGTAGAAATTACTGTTTTCTCTCATTCCTTTTTTTGCGTTCATTGACGACATTGAGGCGAACGTCAACGAAAAAATAAAAGAAAAGAATACACGGCAGCGACCTCGAAAAAAAAATACAGCTAGAACAAGCGGGAGCAGCAGCGGCCAGCACCTGAAAGTACACTTAAAGGCAAAAACGTTGCTGCCGCCACTGACGTTAATGTGTAAAAAGGGAGGGATGGGGCTCGAAGAGCTGACATTGTGGGGGCGCAGTAAAGGCAAGAGTCGGAGGGGGTAGCGGCTAAGAGAGCCAGACAGTCGTTGCCGGCTGCCTGGAATGCATTTGTATTGGTCTCTCCAGCATGACTAAAACTGCCCAAGTGCGACAAGGCCAACGCCAAGTGTTCACACAAATACACAGGCCATGGCAGTTTGAAGCACACGCAGGCGAAAATAAGAAGAAAAACATGTGATACAGACTTTAATGTTCACGTGTATGTGTGTGCGAGTGTATGTGTACCCGCAGTAGCTGCTAATAGTTGATTGACTTCTTTAGACCGACCAAGCAGCGACAGCAGCAACAACAGCAAGAGGAAAGAAGTTTAGAATGCCGCCTGTGTTAATGTTGTCAGTTTTCCTGCCAATTGTCAGTAGCATTTCTTCTGGTAATTACTGTTTAGTAGCTGCTCATTTTTAAATTCAAAGAATATTAGCAGACTTTTCAACGCCACTGTGTTGGGGCAGCGGAGGCAGCTGTGTCGCTGTCGGCAACACACTAGTTATCTCGTTTTAACGCACATGGCGACGCATTTAAGTAATGTTTGCGAGCTCGCGCGCTTTTTTAGCCAAACGCCAAAAACGCTGGTCTGCTTGCTGCCTAGTGCTTTGCATTTGGAATAGCCACAGTATTTTAATTAATTGAAGTATTTTTAATTAAATAAGCAGGCAGCAAACAATAAAAGTGCCGACTGTGCTGGTGTGAGTAGTTAATATTGTAACTGTGTGCGTGCATGCGTGTGCCTCTGTGAAACACACATACACACACATGCGCACAGAAACATGAGTAATGCTAGTGCAATTTTTTTTCTTTTTTCTGCACTATCAAACAGAGTTGCCAAGTTGCTTGTTGTATGAGCTGCGCAAAATATATGTATGCTTTTTTAAAAGCAAAAAGAGCAATTTAAATTTACATAAAACAAGAAAAATATCCATGATCTTTGGCCGCAGAGACGCCGATCGCTAGCAGAGACACTTTTTTACGGCAGCACAGTCACAATCGATTCATTCATCGATTTTTCGCAGTTCGGCGTGATGACGACGTCGCCGCCGCCTTGCGCTGCGCAACAAAGCACATTTCGAGCAGCGAAAGAAATTAGAGAAAGAGAGTAATATGCCGAAAAAGTTTCCCCTCTCATCGATTTGAATTTTGGATTGTGGGGTAACACCACCCTACTCGTTAAGAAAGCATATTTAAATATCTAACAAATTATGTTGCGTTACGTTGCGCCTGCACGGCTTACAATTTCTTTAGCAACTCTGCCTTGGCAACACAAAAATTACTACAAAACAGCCCTTAGCAACGATGTCATTCGCCCGCCGCGCAGCCCTCACGCGCCTATCACCGAACACTAAATACACAAAATTTCAATTTGCCCCCATCCCTAAAGTTAGCTTAGTCGAAACTACTACATAAAATATAATACGCAACACAGTTGCTTTTTGCAAAAGCCAACGCAAAACGAAAACCACGCGAATTTTTGCCGGTAAAAATCAGGTTTGTTTCACATTTTTCTTTTCCAGTCTTTCTTTTGCCCATTTTCTACAGCGCTGCCTCGCCTCCTTGTCATCTTCTTTTTCATTCGGTATTCGGTCTTTTCGAAGAAACCTAATCATCGGCTGCGACGCCGACTCTCGACGCTTCTGCCAAAAGTTACTGGCAGCGCGGCGCACCTACACACAACGTCTGCGAATTTAATAATTCCTAGTTCTTTTTTTTTTCTTTCGATTTTTTCTTTCTGTCTACTACTGTATAAAATGTGGACATTTTCAGCAAACTTTTTCTATGAAGCGCTGGCCACGCGACGTCAATGCTTTTGGACCCCTCCCCAAAGTTGGAGCTCCGCTGACAAATTTTTTTCGCCGATTTTCAGTTATTTTTTCAACTACTTACCATCGTAGCGCTCGGCCTGTTCGGCCAATTTAGCCTTGTAGACATTGTTTTCACGTTCAGTCATTGTGTTTAAATCCTTTTTAGTAAATTAATCCACAGAAAAAATTATTTTAAATGCTCCCGGTACGTGCGGCGTCGATTCTGCTGCTGCTGTCTTCGTCGCCTTCTTTTTCTCTACTGCTTTTCGAGTTGACAAGCGCTCTGCTTAGCTCACTCGCACGCTAGGTTCGGCTGTCGTTCAATTTTCAATGTCGTCGTGGACGCTACACGAATCTGTGAGTACAGTAAAGAACGTTTTGGGGGTAAAATGAATAATTTATACACTGAGAGTGAGCGTGCGCCGTATATGTTCTTCAATTTGTTAAACTTATTTATTAAGAACTATCTATTCGCACACACTAACACCGAACAATCTTAATATAAGAATTATTTGATTGATTTTTAAATGCCTACTTTTGTGGCTGCTAGCTCTAAAAATCGGTTTATGAGAATGAGAGACGAAAGGAGAGAACGAGAGAAAGAGCAAATTTGTGTGAACGAAACTTGTTCAGACGGCAAATGAACGAATCAGTTACACTGAGGCGCGGCAAAAAAAAAGAAGATGGCTTCGCACTTTATCGATATATCGATAAGCGACAAAACCCACTATAAACACTGCCTCTAGTGTTTAATGTCCCACTATTTAGGAATTTGTGGGGCAGGAAAACAAAAACAACAATATTGCAAGCGAAGCTCTAAAAAAACATGTTTATTTCCGTTCAATGGCAGCAGTAAGAAAGTAAATTGCATTGTTTATACCTCTCACACTTGTTAACCTGTTTGCCCTTTTAGTTAACAACGCAAAATTCAATGATTTGATGCCACTGGCAAAACATATTTCTTCCGGGAGTTTAGCGAATTCCAAGATGAGTCTCAACTTGGGCGGATGGATCCACAGCTTCACTGTGACCGACACACAGCAGCATAAGGGCGGCTACACCATCTACAAGATCACCTCAATTGTAAGTAACACTTTGAATTAAACAGGACTCCTAACCAAATCCTGGACTCGACTGTTTTTCAGGTGTTTCCACGCTCGGTACCGCAGGCGCTGACCTGTCTGGTGGTTTGGAAGCGCTTCCATGAGATCAAACGCCTGCACCGGGAGCTCAGTCGCCGGCACAAGAGCATGGAGCTACCGGGTAAACTGCCAGAGCCCACGGACAGCAGCTACTTCAAGCGCTTTGATGCAGATGTCATCCAGCGACGCAAGGATTACATACTGAAGCTACTGGACTTTGCTGCTCAGCATCCGGTGCTTTACAAGTGTAATACATTCACCCAGTTCTTTAGTGTGGCCCAGTCGCCAAATGCTTCGCCGTTGCGCAAGTTGTATGTGGAGCGATCCTTGAAGCCACCTGGGAGCAATGCCATAGCTGAAATATGCGACAAACATGATCTGCCCTATGATCCGCACGATGCCAATGGCATTACACCACTGGATCCCCGCTGTGATGAGCTGCACCAAGATAAGAACCTTCCAGAAGCTACCACGGGAAAGCTGGAGGAGGAGCGTGAGGCGGAGGCTGTGAAGAAGCGGGACTATGTACGTCTGTTGACTCCAATGGCCTCGGTGGAGAGCGACGATAGCGATTACATCTATGAGGCAGCGCTGGAGTTCAGTCATGCCGTCCAAGCGGAAGTCAATTTGGAGTACGATGTTGCCCATCGGCTCTACAAGCGTGGCGTTGAGCTGCTGCTTCAGGGCGTCAAGCAGGACGTCAACGAGGATCGCAAGTTTATAGCCAAGGCCAAGATAGCCAAGTACCTGGCACGAGCCGATGAGATTCAAGCCGCTAACCTTGGGCATAATTCTCGTAAACTCAAGTTTCAGTTGTCCATTGACGAGGTGGACAATGTGGAACAGCTGGAGTGTGCCTGGAACCAGTTGGCCAAGTACAAGGTGCTCAAGATACTGGGCGAGCGAGTGATGCAGGTGCAGTGCATCACCCAATCCCCGCAGTCCCAGTCGACGGCCGTGATGAAGGGCATCGAAAAACCCGCCAGCAATTCACCCACGCAGAGCATCTTTCTGCCCCAACGAGTGCCCTATATGACCCAATTGTTGGCCTACTTTCAGTCGGATCAGAAGATCTTTCTGCTGCTCAAGCAGGCGGAAGGTGGCCGCCTCTATGACTACATACAGAGCTATCAGACCAAATCGACCAAGTGCAGCGACTACGCCGATCTCTTCCCCGAGGAGCAGCCTCCCACGGCGGACAGCGAAGTCAGTGATCTGTTGCGCAACTCCCAACAGCTGCTCAAGTCCGTCTCGCACACGCTGAGTTCCCTCCAGGCGGGTGCACTTACTCCACGCAAGCGGCAAACGGTTGGAAATCGTCTGCCCGAGGCGTGTCTCCGCCAATGGGCCTGCGAGCTGGCTCTGGCCATGCACAGTCTACACGGGAAGGGTGTCATCCTGCGGGATCTGCACATGGAGAACATTCTTCTGGGTAACTCGGGTCACTTGATGCTCACGTATTTCTACCAAAACGAAGGACTTAGCTCAGACGACAACTATGTGCACAAAGCACTCAGCCTGATTGCTCTCAGGGATCACTTTGTGGCACCGGAGCGACCACTGAGCTTCCGTTCCGACTGGTGGAGCTACGGCGTGGTGCTCTACCAGCTGCTGCTGGGCGTGGTAAGCAGCGGCTCCTTGAAAGCTGTGCTCTCTTCCTCTTAACTCCTCTTCCTTTGCAGTCCTACAAGTCCATACATCCTGGTCACCTTGAGCTCTACGCCTGTGTGCAGTATCCGTCGGATATTCCGGATATATCGGCTAATGCGCGCGATCTGTTGGAGCAACTGCTTCAACTGACTCCGGAGCTGCGTCTGGACTACGAGCAGCTGCAGGCGCATCCCTTTTTCGAGGGCGTCAATTGGCAAGCGGTTGCGGACCAAGCTCAAATTAACCTTTAGCCTTAAAACAGCCAACGGAACAAGCGAATTTCAAGCGAATTTCTAGCAGCTAAAAGCACCTACTTATCACATTTAGTTTATTATGTTATTCTGTATGAGTCTCAAACAGTGTTGCCAGTAAAGCTGACAGTTTGTTAAAAAAAGCTAAAAAGTTAGCTGTATTTTATAATTTGTGTTTCGAATAACTTGAAATTACTCACATAAGTTTAAATTTCAAACTTACAGCACTGCAGAAGACAGCTATAAAACGGCTAAGCTGGCAGCACTGCCTATCATAATTTTGTTATCTTATTTTTTGCGTTTATTATTTTTATTTTTATTGTTGTTGTTGCTTTCACACAAAAATATTCCATGTGGTACAAAATATGTTACTTTATTGTTTATTATTCATATTATTTTAATTATAATTATTTATATGTATGTACATTGCAAATAACTAAAGTATTGAATTAAACTTATGTAAACAAATGGAGCAGCTAAAGACTCGAAATAAGTATTAACATAATGTGAGCTGATTATACAAATTTATACATATATAAACAATTTATTGTCTAACTACACAACAGTTGGGATTTACTTAAATATAAGTAATTAATATTAGGCAAGTGACAAGTGTCGTAACAATAAATATTTAATTATTGTTAACTGATTCTAGTCACATTAAGGCACATTTGGAATGCATATTCGGTGTTGTGAAAACAACGGGAATTTCTTTTAAATTTATAACTAATTACTACTAAAAGACGTTAAGTTTTGGCAAGACTTGTCGATTTTGTTGTTGTTGTTGGTTAACTTGGCTTAGTTAGGCAATTAAATCTAGTAAAGGAACCTATGGCAACACTGGTGGCCAAAAATAATGATTCTGTTATACGCTTAAGCTTGAGCTTGTATAACAGTTTATACACTGGCATTTGCTAAGACTTTCGTACATTTTGAAATGCTCCACACACACATACACACATGCAGTCGTTCTCAATTGAGTTATTCAAAATGGCCGCTTGAAGCGTACGGCTGCGCTGACAGCGGCAGAGCGTCGCTGTTGCTGTTGCTGCTGCTGCTGGCGTCGGTGAGTGAGCATTTCTCTTAGGGCAAAAAAGGCGGCAGAACATAATTTTGCGCCTGTTGTTGTTGTTGCTGCTGCTGCTGCTGCACGGTAACTACCGCATCCTCGTTCTTGATCACAGTATGCAATCCGCTGTCGTTGTCATCGCTGCCTGAGCCCGATGCTGCTGCTGCCGCTGCCGCCGCCGCTGAAGCAGCGCTAACATAGTGATGCGTGTCCATGTGACAAGCCGCTGCTGCGCCGCCGGCACCACTGTTCTCCAATCCCGTCGGTGGCTGGCACTGCACCTGCACGTACTTAGCCTCCTCGGCGCTCAGATACTTTCCATTGAGCTGCTGATGTACCGTTACAAGCGTACCATCTGCCAGTTGCTGCTGCGTGGTCGTCGTGCCGTCCAATTGCTGCAGTTCCGTGGTTTGGTAACCGTTCACTGCCTCCCCGGCATCGCCACCACCACCGCCTGCTGCTCCGCCGTTGCTGCCGTTCATCTCCAGACGTGGCGGACTGCCGTAGTCGAAGTGGCGCATCGAGAAGAGTTGACTCTCGTGCACATAGGTGCCATACTGTCCGGAGTAGGTGCCATAGGGACTGGGTGCTGGGGAGAGCAGTCCGAACTGCGGACTCAGCTCATAGGGCGTCTGGTAGCTCGTCCAGCTGTCCATGCTTCCTGGTGGCGTCACTGTAGTCGTCTGCGGGAAACTGGCAAAAGGTGGCGCCAGTGTGCTGTTCAGCGCCGCTGTCGGTGGCGTGTTCGTCTTAATGTAGCCGGTCTTGCGAGGCGGCTCGTGCTTGCGCCACTTGGCCCGTCGGTTCTGGAACCACACCTGCACCCTGGACTCGCTTAGGTTCAGCTTGATGGCCAGCTCCTCGCGTGCAAAGACATCCGGGTAAGGAGCACGCTCAAACGCCCGCTCCAGCTCCTCCAGCTGATATGCCGTGAATGTGGTTCTGAAAAGGCACAGAAAAGAGTTGGAAGAAGTTAGTAAAAGGGTTTCGATAAGTCCTTAATATATTTTAAGTCGTTTATAAATCGGCAAAATCATTTGTAAAATTTCACTTGATTCTTAGAATCTATTTCATATAATAAACAAAAATAATTTTACATTTCCTATAAGTTATTAAACTGCGTTTAGATTCATTCGATTAGAAATTATTAATTATTATTATTTTTATTATATAAATTATCGAAAGATATGTATCTATATTTTTTGGAATATCCTTTACGTGTTTTATAGAAACTGTAACGTTAACTCTTTTGTTATAAGTAAGTAAATTTAACTATCAATCTTTATGTAATTTAAGAAATATTTTTTAATTTATTTTGAAACTGTTAACTGAAGTCAAAAGCTCCGTTTAATTATGTAAAAGAAAACAATAGCTAAGCAAAAATTATTTAAGACCTTAAAATGATTTAGTTTTCTAGATAAACTGAACTTGATCGAGTCCCAAGTAAAACTATCTTCTTAAAAAATAAAGAACAGCAAATTTGAGACCCAAAAATGATGTCGAAATAGGAAAAAAATGCTTTTTATATTCTTGGCTACCAAAAGTTATTTGAAATCTGTTTAAATAACTGTTATCATGAAATAGTAAAAATATTCCTATTCATCACAATTTAATTTCCAAGAATCTACCGACTCGTATTACCAATTTTATTTGTCTTTTATTTCCGAAAATCTCCTGTCGTTTTAGTACGCGAGTTGTGTGCATTACGCATACGCCCCGTTGTGCGGTTATAAATTGTTAGATAATTTCATTGATTTCCCGTCGTTAAGTTAATTACATAAACTCTTGTGGCTCACCTCGTTTTCTTCTTCTTGATGCCATTAGGATCGCCCTTCTTCTTGCTGTTGCTGTTGTCCTTTTTCACCGCGGTGCCCACACCACCGCCAACAGTTGCTGCTGTGCCCGTAGCTGTTGTAGTTGTTGCTGTGACGCTGTTGTTGCTGCTGCCGCCGTTGCTGCTGCTGTTGCTGCTGTTGTTGTTGTTGTTGCTGCCGTTGTTGCTGTTGTTGCTGGCGGTGGAGTTGCCGTTGACTGTGTCCATTTGGCTACACATCTCGTCAGGTTTCTTGTGCTTGCCATTGGAAAGCAGAAGGGGCGTGGCTTCCAGCAGCCCATTAGCATTGCCGTTGCTGGCGTCCTCGTGGCTGAGGACATGGCCATGACTATGATGTGGACTGCCGCCGTACAAATGCTGCTGATGCTGCTGCAGCTGGACATGTTGCTGCTGTGGCTCGTACTGATCCTTGGGAGAGTAGTCGAGTTTACCGTTGAGCGTGTGGTAGTCGCCCATGATCCCCACTAGCTGCTGCTGCTGTTGCTGTTGGTTCTTGTGGTGCAGCATGCTATTGTGGTGATGCGTTGGCGGTGGTGTCACCGCATATTGCTGATGGTGTTGCTGCTGCTGTTGCTCCACCAGCTTTTGAGGAGTGGTTATGTACTCGTACTTCTGACTCGGCGAGAAGCAGCCCATCTTATTGCCAAAATCCATTTTCTGGGCATAGTTGGGCGATCCTCCGCCACCGCCTCCGACCACGCCTCCTCCGTTGGGCAGTATTGTGTTGCAGTCGGGCAGACGTTGCTGCTGCTGCTGCTGACTGCAGAGCTCATGGACAACGCTGCCAAGCATGACGGGATGTAGCGTGGCATGGCTAATGTTGGAGGTGGACGTGGGTAGCAGAGGTTTGCTGGCTCCCAGAGGACTCAATGGACCGCTGCCAAAGTCCCCAAAGATCTGATCATCGAAACTGGCGTGCTCCATTTTAAAACTCACACACAAAGCCACTTGTAGTCACTTAAATTAATTTAAAACTCAGTATGCATTTGTTTTGTTTATAGCTTTAAATCCATTTAGTTGTTAATTAAAGTGCGCGCAAAACCAAAACGAGAATCCAAATCAAATTCAATTGTTGCTTTTCTTTTTTTGTGTTCGTTAATTGTTGTAAATTAATTAATTGCATTTAGTTTTTGGCGCACGCGCAAAAACATTTAGCCGTCGCTTTTTATTCTTTTAATTTAGCTCCTGTTGCACTCACTGTAATCACTGAATATTATTAACTTTAGTTGCTGCTGCTGCTACGTGAACCGCTGGCTATGTGAACCGTTCGAGTCTGTGCCTTCGGCCTTAATTGAGCCCACAACTGGCGATGATTGCCCTTTTATACCAATTTGCTGGCAGCGTCGTTGCGCAGCCTCCTCTCGACCAATCAGCGATGAGCTATGGCCGCCAGCAGCAACTCAGCTGCGTTAGAGCGAGAGCGCTGCCTACTGTGTGAGCAGAGCACAGTGCACGCTACTGTAGAGTGCGCCCTCTTTCTGTGTGAGTTAGTTTCGGCGTGTGTGTGTGTGTTCGTGTGCTTCGTGTGTTGTGGGTTTGTGTTTTATGCTGGCGCGTGTGACTTTTTGCCTTTGCTTTTACCGTTGGCTCTGCTTTTGCTTTTTCTTATTTCTTTTGCTTTCGCTTCTGCATTTGCCTTTGCGTCGCTGTGTTTACAGCAAATGGGGTGTGGTTATTGTGTGTGCCCTGAGAATGTGATCCTCCCCCTTCTACCTCTTGTGCCCTTCTCCTTTTCCTCCTCTTGCGGAATTGCTGCCCGTAGATCGGTAGACAGCGACTTGTCCTGGGAAAAATTTTGATACTTTTTTAAATAAATAAATTCTCTAATTTTGCTAAGGATTGCGGAAAATATAATAAAGTTATTTTATTATATATTTTCTTTGACTAATAAATGTTTTTAAACTCTTCTTTCATTAAAATTTAAAAGTCAAAATAGAATTTAAAATTTTGTAAATTCTAAAGAGTATTGTACTCGTAGTACAGTGAGCCCTCGTTTGTTTACAATAGCAACACATTCCGTTATATTCTGTGCCTTATTTGAGTACTCCCTCTCCCCTCTCTTCCTCCACCACTCTCCTGTGCTCACCTGCCTGCATGTCCACAAATGTTGTGTCATCGGTTCGCGCTGGTCAGAAGGCACATAATTCCAATTGGAATTAACACGCGACAGCCGATCACTTATAGGGGCTGCGGATTCTGATCGTCGCAATTTCCCACCACCAAAACAAAAACAAAAAAAAGAAGCGAAACTTTAAGGATCGACTCGGGGTCACTCACGTGCTGCGCGTGTCGCTTTCCCTCACACCCTCGGTGAACCTTACCCTCTTAGGTTTTGGGCGGTGTGCGACCTTTTGGCCAAATGCTGGTAATACCTTTTACCCAAAGCCACTTATGAACAGTTCATTATCAATTTGAATTCGAAAAGTGTATTTAAGTGGGAAATAAAATAATTATCCAGCATTTTAAGCAATGCGCAACAAAATGTGTTTGTATCTTTACAGATAAATAAGCAGTTTTAAAATGAAACTCAAAATTTGTTGACTTTAGCTTAGAAAACAATTTAAAATTACGAATTTTATAGGTCTAAATTAAAGATATATATGTTGAAACATACGTACATAACTAAAGTAATCACGTAGTTGGGCTTGAACATTACCCTACATTACTCGACATTTTTACATTGTATCATTTCTATACAACTGTTCCCAGGGATCTGTATAAGACATTTTTTAAACTTTCTTGTTAATTTAATATTCCGAAATAAACTTAGGAACTTTTAACTATATTAAGATTCAAGATTTTTTTATTTGTTGAATTTGTAATTTAAGATAAAAAGTTTTCTTCAGTTCGAATTAGATAAACTCACTTTGTTTGACCTCCACAGGCTCCTAGTGAGTCCCATCAACATAACCTACTTTTAAACCCTTGAGTTATAATACTTTAAATTCCCAGCATTCAAAACAACCAACTTTGATTCTTTATTACCAAAACCCGCATTAACCTATGAGCTAAACACTCTCAGGACACTCGTCTCGCTCTCAAGGATCAAAACACCGTAATTCCCATCACATTAGCCCGTAAGCAAAAGAAGAGGCAGCGAGTTTCCCAACAAAATGAGAAAATCTGAGAAAAAAGAAAAAAAAAAACACAATTTGATACTTTTGGACTCACTTTGTGGCTGAATTCGATGGATGTGTCTTTGCAGGTCTGGAAAAATGCGGGCAACGGAAACGGAATCGTTGTGGAAACGCCGCGAACGGCAAATGAGACACGCGATCGGCATTGACTGAAGAACGCACCCCCTGCCTGAGCTATGCCCCCTCCCACTGCGCTTCCCACCCCACTTCTTCCCTATAGCCAATTCCTCCCAACGACTCTCGATTCTTGCGTGTGAATTATCAAACGCGAGTTTTGCGTTTATCGCTTTGCATTGCGATTGCTTTAAATATGTGGGCATGGTTATGGTTGTGTTGTATTCGAAAACTGTGCATGTCCTGGCAGCGTGTCCTCAGCGCCTTTCTCTGGGTTCAGCAAAGTCAACGACGATTGCATCTCTTAGGGAAAAAAGATCAAGAGTCAATTACTGCTGAGATGCTTACTCAGCGGGATGGGGTGGGGTGAAAGGAGGCGATCTGTAGGCCAGAGGGGAAAAGTCAGTAATTAACCAAGACCTTGGCCATTGTTCGGTTACCTTAAGGACTCTGATTAACATCTTAATTAACTCTAGGAAATCAGGGAAGACTTTTAAAGGGGGATGCAGCGAAAGAGGACGTCAAAGGGATTTTGGTTAAAGAAATATTGGGAATGGATATATTGGATATGAAAATTGATTTTAAGTTTGTAAACTTATATAAAAATAACATTTAATATTTTATATTTTTTAATATTTATTAAATACATACTATATACTTATCGCTATAAATATTGTAGAGCTAGACTACTTGGTTAAATCATGCATTTTTAGTCACTAAACAAGATCGATTTTAGAATATTACTTGTTTAAGTTTTCATTAATATATGTATAACTTAAATTTGTTTCAACTTTAACTGACTATAAGAGAAACATCAAAATCAATAAATAACATCGAATTTGAAATAATAGTTATAATGAATAAAACATCAGAAACATTTAAAAGTCGTTCATGTTTCTTTTATCTACGATCAATACCGAATCCACACACTTTTATTAGCTTAAAGACAGAAAAGACAACTGTTGTTTTTAATTAAATAACTTAAAGGTTTACTAAACTATGATGATGAATAAAAAAGTCCTGATACAGTTAAAAAATTTTCAAAACTCCTCGAGAAAAACTTCAAAAGTTTCAATAAATTAGTTGGTCTCGCGAAGTCCCCAAGTCAAAGTCAATTAATTGCTAGCCTACAAATCAGTATAATCGATTTACCAGTCCAAATTAGCACAGTACGTAGCAAACTGTTATACTTAGTGTGAATACACGTATTAGCATACAGACTCGCAGTTTTGGTATACAAAAAAAAAACAACAACAAATTTGGTACAGTTTGCCACATAAAGCAAAGTGCGCTTCCTAAGCTTTTGTTGAATGTGACTGCGATCGCGAGTATCTTTCATATTTTTTCCATAACCATTAAGATACACAAACACACACACACACACATACAAAGGCAGACGTGACACTTGCTCACATTTGTTTTGAACTCAGTGACAGTCCGTTCTCAACATGAAAAACAGTTTCAGCATCATCATCGTCATCTTCATCATCATGATCATCATCATCAACATACGACGTCTCCATCTCCGTCGGTTGAATATTATCACATTGTATTACGATATGCTTACATACATACACACACACATACAAGCTGATCTGTTATGCATTTCTTTACACACACAGTACATGTGCAGCTGCGTGCCCATGTATGTGTTCGTTTGAGTCTGTTCGTGTGCTTGTATGCGTAAGTCGCTTGTCGTTTTGCGATTGCGATCTGTGACAACGAAATTCCAATATGGCGTAAATACACACACACACACACACACACAGACAGCTAGTGTGTGTAGTGTCAGAGTCCAGAGACGAGCAAAACAGTTCACCAATACATGTGCAGTCAATTAAGCTTCGTTAAGATCAATTTAAAATCCCGCATAAAATATCAAATAGTTTTTGTAGTACTTTAGTTCCATTTTCTTTTCCATTCTGCCTCTCGCTGTCGCTATTTGCTGTCGGCACAACAACATCAACAACAACAATAACATTTCGAAATCTACACAAACCCACGGAACGCGACGCTGTCTCCAAGTCGCTCGAATCCAAGCCCCAGTCTCAGAGTCTCAGTCTCAGTCCCAGCCTAAGTCCCAGTCTCACTCCCGGGTACTCTGTAGTGCCCTGTCCATGGCCTGACAAAGATGTATAGTTATTTCATATTTCGTTAATTCTCTATGGCACTTTGGGTTCCAGTTGCCCACTTGTTACCCCCTTTTAAGACGCTGCACTGCGAGAAATAAGCTGAGAACAAAATTCTTAGCTTTAGCTAGGCATTTTTTTTTAAACATATTCTAACAATTGAGGTAAAAAAAACCAAAGTATTTGATTAACATGTAGAAAGTCGCATCAGATACCTGAGGATCTAATTATTTACTAAGGGTTAGTAACGAATTTTAAATAAGACCTTTAAAAAGTTTAAAAAATAAATTTTCTATTCAATTTATAACTTAAAGTGATCAAATTTAAAACTTCTTTTTAATTTTCATATGTTGCCGAAACCGTATTTCTATTTTTTTCAGTGTAGCCCAGCTCGTTGACAACGGATGTGCGGATGTGTGCATCTGACTTCTGACCCAAACGATCTTCGGCTCTATATTTTCTACGCCAATTTAACTAGTCACTCAGTCTTTCACTTGACTTTGTTTTTTACTTTTTATATCCAAACAACTTATTCTTATTTACTGGAACCTATTAAATACTATAAGTCGGCAGCTTAAAAAACAAATTTAATCATGTAAAACTAAAATGTTTTGAATATAAAAAAAAATACTGAAGATAAAAATTGTATTTAATTTATATGCAAATGAATTAAAATCAAAATTTATAAACTTTACAATTTTGAAAAATAGCTTAAGAAAAGCTAATTTTTAAATGGTAAATAACATCGAATCGTCTTTTTTTAAAACTATCCAAAATTTTCTAATTCCAAATGATTTTTTTACAAACTGTTTGATAAGAAAACCATATAAAATACTTAGGTATCCTTTAGGTAATCCTTCAATAGATCGATATATACATATTGTTTTGAATAAAATTCTTACTAGCTATCTGTTATTTTAAAACAGTTCTTAAAATAGATAATTTTTCGTTTAGAGATTGATTAGCTTAAACCATATTATTTTTAAATAACTTCTAAGGCTAGATACTTATTCAGTTATAGACTGATTTCTTTCTCCCAAATCTTCGTCTACTTTAATTTGAGCTCAAAACAAGACTGAAACAGATCAAAACTTAATGCAATTAAAGTGAAAGTGAGAAGACGCCAATAAATTAAAGCCAATGACAATCACTACAATACTATAATGTACAGTTTGAAAGTGTGTGTGTGTTTTGATAGTCCCTGTATAAAGATGACAACCACTTTAGTTGAGGATTGTCCCTTGTCCCTTGTAATTGCCTCAGGGACTGCAAAAGTCTTCTCGAATCGCGAAGAAAATCGCAACACAACGCGCGTAATTCAAATTAATTGCCGACAATTGTGACTTATTTAAGGCAAAGGCGCCATTTAATACAGTCCAGCAAAGAATTGGACCAGGAGACGGATACGGAGACGCATACGGTCTTCCCCAGACACTGATTAGTAAAGCGACGCGATCAGCAAATTGCGTAATTGATATCAAATCAAATTATTAGTAGAAACAACTTCATTTGGCTTGTGCTGCCTTTGGCAAGTGGACAGCACCAGGTTAGGAAGTTGGCGGGTCAGTGGTGTATACATATCAGGTTTATTTACTTTACAGTGTAATGTATTTTATTTACATTCTGTAAAATCAGAAAAAACAGTTTCCAATCAATTGTTGATACCCGATTCGATCCAGTTCTGAGTTGTTTGACTAAATAAGTCGCTTTTATCTGGAAAATCTTCAAATACTCAATTTATTTGCAGGCGGTGGTATCTAGAGTACAACATACCGTATAGTATAATATATCTGATCAAATAATTTTATGAGTACTTTTTTTTGTAAGTATTAAAAATGGTCTAGGAAAATTCTAACCGATGCATCTGCTATGGCGCTGAACAAGTATAGTTATTTTGCGATTACACAGTTAAAAATTCTGGGTACTTAAAATCTAATTGTTCATAATTAAATTTTGTCTAATTTTAAATTATTTTGGCACATATTTACATTTTTTTGCTGCCCTGCTCAATTCCAGCTTAGTTTCTTTCAGTGTAAATGTGCTTAAAATTATCAGGTATCTTGCCAGACATTTGAGTAATTTAAATCGAAGTGCTTTGTAAATAATTTTGATTTTAAGATTAAATTTTAAATTTTATTTGTTTGGTTTTAATTAGTGGCAATTGCTGGTGCTGCTGCTGTTGGGCGTCTTCTGATCAATGTGTTAGTGACTTAATTGTGTGTAATTAAATAAAATTGAACAAGGTCGCTTACAAACTGAGTTTATCTCTGTTTCACTTGCTCTCTTGCTATCCCTGTCACTTGATCTACCTCTCTCTGTCTGTCTAAGGGGAAAAAGTGCATGGATTCCAATTTGTTTTAATACTGAAATGAAAAATGCCGGCCGGCAGAAATTGTATTTGTTTTTGTTCGTTGTCTGTAGTACGCAACTGAAAATTGATTCCTGCTCATTATTTCATTAAAAACACGCTCGCGTTTTCTGTACAATTGTGAGCTGTCCGCAACCGTCACTGAGATGGAGACACAATGACGTCATCGCATCAGACACAACTCTTTGATTTTTTTTCGCTTGCATTTTGATCAGATTTTATGAATGAAATTGTATCAATTGATTGTTTTGGTGCTGTTATCGTTGCCTTTTGATCGTCGATAATTAAGTTGGGGGTGTGTATCTCTTGTCTGGCTAAATAGCTGTTAGCAGTTAGCAGTTAGCAGTTGGCGAGTTATTGGGAGTGGGTCAATCAAGGCGGCGCTGGCTTAATGAACAAATCAAATTGTCTAATGGTAATCTAATTGATTTGATTTGATTGAAGCCAACAGCATTCGCTAAGCAATTCAATTGTTAATTTTAGCTGAAAAATCATTTTTAACCAATTCAAAATTAAAAGGAGCTATAAGTATATTATAGTTTAGATATAATTTCAAGATTTGAGATCAACAAAATCTACAAGGAAAGCTGTAGAGAGTAATTTGTGACTTTTTTTTGAACTCAAATGATTTTTTAGGTTAAGTATTTTGTTTGAAATTATTGTCTTTATTATTGAACAAATTTTTAGTTAATTTTTGTGCTAATTTTCGTACTGAAGTACTCAATCCTTCTCACAAAACTTTAATTATTTTCTAAAATATTTCAAAAACATAGCATAAAAGTATGCAACAACTTTTGAAAGCGAATGCATTTCAGATACAAACTAAATTTAAAATGTTGTATTATGAGTAAAGCTATCAAAAATAATTTAATAAAATACATTTTTATGATTCCAGATACAAACTATATTTAATATTTTATGTTATAATTAAGTAAAGCTATCAAAATGAATTTAAATGTAACCCCTAAGACCTCAAACACTTTATAACGTGATAACTTAACAACTTTGTTGTTGTTTTTTCGCAAATTTTTTGCTAATTTGAAGCTATGATAGAAAATTACCATAAATGTGCTAATCAAACGTTATGAAGATATCATAAAACATATAGAAAAAATGCTTATAAAATACTTTAGTTGATTTTTTGTTATTTTCTTGTTGTTTAAAGTTTTGTTATTCACCATTTGCTCATGTCAGTCATAAAACTACATAAGATGAGTATGCATGCACACGAGGAGAAATTCCAAAATATGTACGCACTGGTCTCTGTCTGTCATAGGCCACAAGGCGGTGAAGGCAGCGGGTACAGGAGGAGGTGGGGAGAGGAGGATAGGGAGGGAGGGCGTATGACATGCGGGCAAGTTTCTGCTCAATTGATCTTAACGAAGCTTAATTGACTGCACATGTATTGGTGTGTGCATGAGTAGAAGGAAAACACACTTACACACACAGACGCTCGCAGATGAAAGAGAGCAAATCCCATGACTGTGTGATGTACACTGAGAGAGAAAAGTTGGGTGCAGTTGATTTAATACTTCACAGCCGTGGGGTTCGGCAAGTGAGAATTTTGCGCAGTGTAACGGGTATATACCCTGGAAATAGAGTTGACAGTACATAATCTTAGCTTTCTCTAGATTGAACTATTCTTAAAATTGAAGAAAACATAAATATCTAAAGTTTTGTTGAATTGTTATTAACAATAACTTATCCCAATCATTTCCCTTTTCTCTTATTGAAACTAAAGTTGTATCACATCACTTTTTTTATGCCTAAGAAATAATTTGTTCAGCAAACTCGTATAATAAGATGGTAATTTATTTAGTTTTTGTTTTTTAAGTATCAACTGGTGCCATTCTTTACAAATGGTATAATCTTTGGACAGACGAATATTATACACTTTTCAACTTAAAACAAACGATTTTTTCTAAGTAAACAACCAATAATTCCTTATACGTGGGGTGTAATGAAAAACTAAATGATTTCTAAGCGATGGAAACAGTTTCGGGGAGTTGGTTGATTGACAGACTGATTGACTGACTGGCTAGTGAATTGCTGAGAGATCATTCAGCTTATGCCTTGGCAAAGTCAATGCCCTTCTGGATGTTCTTCTTCAGCTCGGGAATGGCGGCCTCCAACAGCTTCTTCTCATAGTCGTTCAGCTTGGGCAGACCCAAGTTCTCCTGCAGACCATTCTTGCCCAACACCAAGGGTGTGGAGAAGAAAGTGGCCTCGGTAATGTTGGACTGCACGTAAGAGCACTCGACGACATTCTTCTCACCGTTGAGACCCTTGAGCAGGGAGCCAGCGAAACGGGCACCTGCATAGGCCATCGACAAGGTGGCG
Source organism: Drosophila acutilabella (assembly GCA_035046005.1). Classification (NCBI taxonomy): domain Eukaryota; kingdom Metazoa; phylum Arthropoda; class Insecta; order Diptera; family Drosophilidae; genus Drosophila; species Drosophila acutilabella. Next base: position 648,064 of record JAWNOK010000061.1, read on the forward strand.
GAACCAGCACCAGCCTTGGCCTTGACCACCTCGGTACCGGCTTCCTGAATGCGCACGGTCAACTTCTCAATGGCATCCTGGTTGCCCTTGAACAGAGGCTGGCTCTGGGACAGCACAGGCAGAATGGTGACACCGGAGTGTCCGCCAATCACGGGAATCTGCACGGTCTGGGGATCAACGCCAAGGGCATGACCAATGAAGGCACGAGCACGCACCACATCCAAAGTGGACACACCAAACAGACGCTTGGGATCGTACACACCAGCCTGGAAGTGGAATAAATAGTCAATATCTCAACAGCGTATTATTGTGATAAAATCATGTTACCTTTTTCAGAATCTCGGCAGCAATTGGCACACAGGTGTTGACGGGATTTGTGATGATGGCCACCAGTGCCTTGGGGCAGTTCTTGGCAATGGAGTTGGAAATGTCCCGAATGATGCCAGCATTGACATTGAACAGATCATCGCGGGTCATGCCAGGCTTACGTGGCACACCAGCGGGGATGACAACGACGTCGGAACCTGATTAAAACACAGAAATATGTAATCAATAATTAATCTTAATAATTTTAGGAAGTCCCTACATTATTAATATCTTTATGGTATGCATATTTAAGGGCCACATTCGACTTTTGATTCGTTAAAGACTTTGATCTTTGGCATTATGCTACTTTAAGTGGCTACTTGCTGATAACATTCGTTGCACTGATTAAAGTTATAGTCGTAAAGCAATTAACTAAACACACGCTATGCTTAGTGCTCAATCTTATCTACAGTTATACACACATACAGACAAACTCACATAGCATGTAAGTATAACAGATTTTTTTCACAGCCTTTATGTAAATCGCATGCAAAACTTTGTTTCGCTATATGTAAGAACCTAACCTCACTTATAACTGGCCCTTCCCCCCACCCACAGCATTACACTTACCCTTGAGCGAATCACCCAACTGGTCGGGGCCCATGAAACCCACAGTCTTGCTCTTGGTGTCGATGTGGGACAAATCGGCAGCAACGCCGGGAGTGTGCACAATATCGTACAGGGACAGATCGGTCACCAAGGGATTCTGCTTAAGCAGCAGCGACAGCGGCTGTCCAATGCCGCCGGAAGCGCCGCATACGGTCACCTTGTAGTTGTTCTGTTATACAAAAAGGAATTCATAGTTAAATAAGTGTTATATGTTTTATGCACAATGCAATTAAAATTTGCATTTTGCATTGCTCTTGTGATAAGACAAGTAGCATACTCTATAAAATTTTCCATTACGTAAACATCTGATTGGAAAAAATTAAGTGGAATGCTTCGTTTAGTTCTAGCAACTTACCTGTTGGCCCACCGAGAAGCTGCGCACGCCCTGCAGCGCCAATTGTTTGGTCACTTGCTTCAACATTGTTTATTTATAATTTTTTTTGTAATAATTTGTTTAAGAAATGGATGAGCTAAACAATAAGCAACTGCGCGGCTTTGCAAAATCCCAACAGCAATACGCGAAAAGAGCTTTTGATCAACCTGAGGCAAGGTTAAATGGTTAAGCTTTAAACATCTGTTGTGCACAGAAACGGTGCTGCCAACTCGTTTGCGGATGAAAAGCGCGCGAAAGTTTGTGCTTCTTTTAACATGAAGCTTTGAAACATGTATTTTGAATTTCATTCTACGTGTTTTTTTGTTCTTTTGACATTTATATATCTAATTAAACGATTATGCATAATTTAAAACTGTTGAATAAGTAGCTCCACTTGCAGTGCTATGCACGCACGCCGTTCTTCCTTTAGCTCCATGCCCAGCATTTGCTTTTTATGCTCCAGCAGGGCGTTCTCTCGTGTATAATGTTCAATAATTCGCTCATAATCAAACTCGCCAGGTACCTGCTCCTGGCTTGTGGCCGCAAGTATCTGCGATGGTTTTAGGAGTTCCTGTTCACATAACTGTTTCAACCGAAAGACTTCATTGCGCTCCGCTACGATGCGTGTCTTGAGCTCGGTTTGCCAAATCATTAACTCGTCGTATTCGATTTGCAGCCGCAATAGCTCCTCGCGTTGTGGATTTGTTTTGGGCAGCAGCAGATAGCCCGTCTGCGGATCTATTGTGTACAAGGTGATTACAGTTGGAGGCGTCGACGAAGAGCTTGATTCCTCGGGATGATCTTCAGGGACACCAGTGGATAATGTCGCAGGCTTGCAATCGATGGTGTCTTCACCAACATTCTCGGCTGGAGGTGCTGCTGCTGTAGGTGGAGGAGCTGCTGCAGCTCCTGCTGAACTGTTGTCCAGCTCATCGATGGACTTTTCTTGCTTCTTTTCAAAGCTGCGGAGCTTTCGCTTCAACTGTGTAATAATACGTTGCACTTCCCAGAGCTGCTCCTCCCGCTTCTTGGTAATGAATCCTGCATTCATTTCGCTGTGTATTTGAGCCAGTAGACTGTCCTGCTTGCGCAGTTCCGTTTGTATGTCCTCCGGCTTCTCTGGCAGCCCGGGACTGGCGGATGTAAGCGGTGGCACATATCTACAAAGGGAATGGTGGGGAATATAAGCATATAATTTTTAAGTTATTAAATCTTTTAACTGCCTAAGCAAATAGCTGACGACTCGCTGGAATCTTTTACGTTTTCGTGGCACCACCGAACTCATGTTCTCAACAAAAGCATTAAAAAGATCTATCTAGCTACTAGTTTAATCTTATCTGCTGGCTATTTACTTACTTTATCAGCTTGATGTCTGAGAAGAGATTCGTGCAGTGGCACAAGAGCGCGACCATTAAACGATGAGACATCTGCAGTGTGGGACTGAGCAGCATGGCCAGAGATTGCGCATTTAGTTTGTTGTATCTGTGGTGCTGTATGACTGAGTCAAAGTGCAGCATCATCCAGGCCAGCAAAATACGATTGCACCGTGGCAGCTGTTCCAGCAGCTGCTGCAGCTCCTCTTGCTGCTCGGTGATCTTGGGATGCGATGCCACCTCCTCGAAGCGTGCCACCAAATCTGTGGTTAGCACCGGTTCGGGTAGCTCGCGGAAAAACAATTTGAGCAAACTGCAGGCGGTGGGTATGTTGAGTTCATCGACGGATGCATCATATTCCCGATTGTTGTACAATCGTTTGTAGTGCAAAAGACGTGTTTTGATTGGCTCCACTTTGTAGATATACTCGGTCTTCAGCGACTGCTCCTGCTGGAGATAATCGATGCAGTCGCGCACAACCAGTGGTAGATCGATCCCGTCGTGGCAGCGGGAGCGTTCGGTGGCCAGGCCAACGGAGACGCCAAAGATTGGATAGCCGAGAGCCAATACTTCTTCGGGACCAAAAGTGTCCTCCTGTTGGGTTTGCTTGCTCTTTTTATCCTTTTTATCTTTCTTGTCGGACTTATCCTTTTTGTCCTTATCCTTGCGCTCTTTGTCCTTCTTTTTGTGCTCCTTATCATCATGCTGACGTTCCTTGTCTTTGTCCTTCTCCTTGTCTTTCACTTTGTGCACTGGCTCCTCCTCCCGTTCAGGCCCCTTTGGCTCCTTTTCCTTGTCCCGTGACTTCTCACGTTTCTCCTTGCTCTTAGAGCTTGTAAACTTAAAGGTTTTCGATTTCTTCGACTTTGAAGGGCTTCTACATTTATACGGAATCAAATTAGTAATTCTTTATACTATTAATCGGTAGAATTAATCTTACTTAGTGTCGAGCTCTTCTTCGGGCGAACTTTCACCTTCAAGTGCAGCGTAGCCGCGATCTTTGCCCTTTTCTTTCTTGTCTTTACGCCGTCCAATCAACAGGTCCTTCTTGCCATGCTTGTCGTGATCGCCTTCACTGACTGAAACCGTGCAACAAATAATTGATTTTTCCTGTTGCGCCTCATTGTCCCGCCTACGCAATTACTTACAATCGCTTTCCTCCTTGCTTTTCTTGGACTTGGCATCGACTGCTTCGGATGCATATAGTCCGGGAAACTCCTTTTCCTCTGGACTATCAAAATCCATACTGCTGTGTAAAGTTAATTGAATAAATAACTCGTTTTAATTAAAATGTTTACGCCCCCCGCAATCAATAAACAAAGCATTGAAGCTAACAAAATATTGACTATCGATAGTTTCAGTAATAGCATAAACATTCGATGTATCGATAGATATGCATATCAGTACGCACCTTGCAAATTTTTATAAAGATGTGTAAATAAAACAAAAAATATAAATATTATTCTTATGAATAATATTAAACACAACCGAATTAAGTGTAAATTGTAACGAAACTGACGTCGCTTTAGCAATTATCAATTTTAATTTTCGTATGTTGTGAGCTGCGTACCATTTTAGAAACCATGCAAAACGAAAACTTAAGAACAACGATTTGTTTACGTTTTGTATGAAAATCGTGATTTTGCGTTATTTCTGTGCTTCCAATAAAAACGTACACAAAAATGTCGTCTCTGCGCTTGAGTCAGGAGGAGCGGGATCATCTGGCGATACTGCAGCGTCCGGCAAGCGAAGTCGTCGAACTCTGCAAGTCGGCATTTGATTATCTTGTGAATGGACCCAACCTAGAGCGCTATGATGTGCTGGCCAAGAAATACACAGGCGATGTGAAAAGTGAGACAGTTAAACAAGCTGTGGAGGCATTAATATCTCTGCTCATCCATGTGACCACCAACACGGAAGCCAACGGTGAACACTTAAGTATCCGTCAATTGTTTCCCGATCTCAGTGAGGAGGTACTCGAGGTCCTAGAACAGTTTGTGAGCAGCAAGCGTAACTTTGTGGAGGGTTCCATTAAATCAGCGAATATACGCGCCTATCGATTGGTTAATTTGGACTGGCGGCTGGAGGTGCGTACAGCGTCGCGTTGCCTGCTCCAACAATCGAATGTGGTCATCACCATGAAGTTGTACCTTCACACCGAGCCAAAGAACGAGAATCGTGAGCTGCTTGAAATTGACACAACTGAGCGCAGCGAGAAGGAGCTAAGTGCCATGGATGAGGATCAGCGAAGACACCGAAAGGATCTGCTGGTGCAAACAGATGTCAGCAGTTTGGTGCACTTAATCAAATCACTGGAGGATGCCCTGGTCGAGTCCAAAACACGTCGGATTAAAAACATTGTTGATGCAATACATTAGATAAGATATACCAAGTACTAGTTGCTAAGTCAAGATCTTAACTATATTTTAAGCTGGACCAATTTATTATATCTATTACTAACTAGAAATCTATAAAGCCAATCCTTGGGTCTATCTCATTCAGCGGCTAATGCCTCAGCTGCAGCCGCTCGAAGTGCCACCTTCTTCTTCTGGCGGTCGGTACGTTTTTCCTCAGGCGACTTTTTGAGCGCCTTGACGCGACGCGTTTGAATGGAGCCGGTCTGCTGTTTGCCCAGATGCACACGTCCCTTAGTGTTGCCAAGTGCATCCGTGCTGATGTTCTTCTTTTTAGTAACCTTCAGCTGCTTGGGTTGCTTTCTAGCCAACTTGTACAGGTCTTCAGAAGCAATCTTAGTGCGACGAATAGAAAAGTCGGCAGATGGTCCAATTTCTTCCAACTCTATACGTGGCGTCTTTTGACCGGATTTCTTGAGCAGGATTTTGTACGATCGCATCAAGACACTCATATCGTTGGTCACTGTGAAACTGAGCACATGCTCAATGCCTTGGAGTCGTATAGACTCAATCTTCTCGCGTTGAAACATATCGATGAACAGGTTTCGCAGACGACGTAGCTCCTCAGTTTGTGCCCACTTTGGTCCATTGAACACCAGACAAGGCTTCACACAGGCGCCAATCTTTTCGTTCTTGAACTCAGCAATAGCTTGATAGCGCTTAATTCCCAGCTCGAACATGTCAAGGACTTCGTTCTCGAAGATGCGGCCAATGAGTATGTTGTCCGGACGTTTCTTAGACGTGGAGCCAAAAGTAAAGAGGGCCGTATCGTTTTTCATAGTCAAGCTTAAAGTAGAATCTATTGAACCGGCAAGTCGAAGTAGGAAAATAGTTGAGATTCACTTACAATTCCAGGGAAGAAGGATCATCGAAAGGAGTAATATCGTTTTTACGATGCAAAACCTTAACTAGCGGCTTCTTCAGCTGATGCAGATCCTTCATGCAGAGTTTTACATTTCCACTACATTTGCGTCCGTCCACAAACAACATGCTGCGTGCTGCCTCAATGAGCTGGGGCTCGCGGGCCAGCAGCACTTTCTTTCCCTTGCGGGTTTTTGGTTTCCTGTAACGGATGAGTGTGAATTGAAAGAAGTCAATACCACCTCAAGTGAAATTATAGTACTTACCTTATCCGTAAAAGCGACATTTTAAGTTATTTATTAATAAAAAGAAATATTCACGACTGTTTTAAATGCACGTGTAGCGTCGTACAGTGACTGCCAACTGTTCTTCACTCTAATATATTAACACAAGTTAGCAGCACTCAATCAGCTGTTGCAGACAGTGTTGAAAAATTATCGATGTATCGATTAAATTAATTACAAGTCGAGTTTAAATTCAAATACAACGATGGGAGTAATAATTCTTCAAAGTGCTTTACAATATTGCTTAAGATGTTTATTGTAAAATAGTTAAAGATTACACGCCTAATCGCTTTTAGGCTGTTCAATTTCCATTTCTGGTGATGCCGTACCTTTCGAGCGATTAAATGCGCATTCTACAATAACGGCTATAAAATACACTGTACCAATGACAATAAAATAAAATGCATAAATTGTAAACTGCTGAAAGCTATTGAGATTAAGGCCACCAGTTTCAGAAACAACAACAAGTGTAAGAAGCGTTTGCAGTATCAATGCAGCCAGTGTGTTAATGCCAAAGATTAGGGCAAAACTATCTTCGAGCAGACTGCTTGCAAGTTCCGCACTGCAATAAATAGAATTATTAAATAATTATAAAACACAGACTGAGATTAAAACTCACCTTGCTACAGTTATAGTAAAGCCATAAAGTGCGCCAAACAGCACATAGCCCAGATAGGACACATATATATTAGTTGTCCACGAGGCCAGTAACACGCATCCGCCCTGTAGTACCGAGATGATGGCCAAGGAAACTAAACTGGCTCGTGATTTTAAGCGTCCAGCGTGCAAGTAACCGGCTAAAAAAGCGAATAAAGCTGCCAAAGCCGTAAGGGCAGCATCCACGGCTCCGTTCCATTCAATCTACAAGGATTTACATAAAAACTATGTGAAGAAGGGGAAGGTAAGGGATGAGATACTCACTGTTGGTTTATTTTCAAAGGATTTCCAAACGACTTGCATATAAGTGTTGACCTGCAAATAACCCGCCAAGCCGATTGCATACCAAAGACTCCATTGAAGCACCAAAGGATTCGTGTAGGCGCTTCGGAAATGTGACCACAGCAGTTGGAATGCTCCAACCTGCTCTTCCTTAGCCACAATTGTTTCGCAACTTTCCTCTGAAGTTGCACCAATGGCTGTGACTGCGGCTGTGTCTGATTTATGATGAAAGTACAAGCTCTTCTCCACCTTCGGCAGAACGAAAGCCCACAGAAGTGCCAACACTTGTGCTGAAGACGATAAGATTCGAAAGTTTAATCATGTATCATAACAAGGAAGTAAAACGAAGCTCAAGCGACTGTCACATACCCTGTGAAATCGAGCTCCGACTCGTATATATACTTACAACCAGCTGAAATGTACATGAGCTGCTGAAAGTTCATCCATTCCAAGCCAATCAGGAGCTGAGCTAATAATCCAGCCACTAGTTTGCCCACAAACATCGCTGCCCTGGTGTGGGACGTAACCCGTGGATAATACTTTTTGTCGACCTTGGCGTATATGTATGAATAATACGCGACTTCAGTCGCCTGATAAAAACCATAAAACACCTCAACGACTTGCAGTCCCAACAGCGTCGTCGTCCATAAGAGAACACTCCAGATAACAATGCCAGAAATCGCATTGGCGACAATCATGGGTTTGTATCTGTAAATAAACTTTGAACTACACCCAGTATACACTGTGAGTCCCGGTATTACCTGAGAAAGTCGGTGACCAGAAAGACGACAATCAATAGGGCCAGATACGAGTAAGTGCCAACGGGATACACCGATCGATTCACCTCATCCTGGGTAACATTATACCACTCACCCATTAGTATCTCGGCATGGTAGGATTCAGAGGGACGCAACTCACGTAGGAATCCAAATACACAGAGCAAACATGATATTTTCAGCCAAGACAATTCCATATCTGACTTAACCAACAACTAACGACCACTTGCATTGACTATCTAATCGACAGCTTAGTTTGTCGGCTAACACAGCGCCAGTTTGTTTAACGGAATCTTTAGCAATTCTCCATGTTGAGCGTACAAATAATTAAAATAATTATACCGAACTTATATGGGGGGGTTACAATTTGAACAATAAGTACATGGTTTCGGATGATTATTTGTAATCTACAGATTAGCGAGTGACGCTGTGAATTTCCCCCAGACGATAGCACACGATCTTTAAAGGCATTTGGATAATTTATGAGTTAAATATAACGTATGTGTACTTGTGTTTGTGCTACTAAATAATTAATTAATCTTAATTGTTATATTACTATATGCGAATAGATATTGAGAGTAGAACACTTCGATCTTAACTGCGGAAACCCAAAGTGAACTTCGTCTATAATGACAGATTTCCGGGCTAGTAATAAGAATTACATTTGCATATCAGTAGGCAATAAATTAAGGTTTAAATACTGCCATTAAACAGACAGTTTTTATGATCTTTTAGTTCTTATTGCAGTTTTTATAAATTTACATTTCAAAGTTGGGTTGGTAAAAAATTAAAATAGGTTTGTAAAGTGGAGTTTTTACGACCGATAAATTTAACCAATATATAGGAGGGATGTGGGCACATTAAAGTCTCTAGCCGGGGTATATCAAGAATATCTTTTGTTCAGGTTTAAATCAACCTATTAAACCCTCAGTCAACGGTATACACTTACAAATCATTATAATTAACTCTTAAAATATTCAAATAGCGCGCCTTAGCTTTAAATGCCTCTATACGTATGATTATTTTTAAAATGCCCAGCGAAGCATAACTCTATAAAAGCTAAAGAACTTGAGTAGAACTTAGCAGTTTAAAATAAGCTAGAGTATTGAAAATTAAGTAGCTACATTTATTGAACAGTTTGAAACATGATATTTGTATAGGAACATCTGCATTTCGACAAAACTGATTTATAACCGACTAACAATAACTATTAAGTACATAATATAACAATGATCATGTTAAAAAATCAAATTTCTTGTAAATGGATTTACTCCAAGCTGTCGTCCAGCTTTTCTGATGACTTGCTGCGAGGCCAGTAGCGCTCCACCATAACAGATACGAAATATATGACAGCAACAGCTATGAAATAGAATGCATAAACCGTGTACTGATCGACTGAGTTGAGGGTAAATCCCGTTCCGGAGACCACAATGATCGTAAGCAGAGACTGAAAGACAAGAGCCAGCAGCGTGTTGATGCCAAAGACGAGACCGAAGCTATCCTCCTGCAGATTGCGTGCCACTTCAGCGCTGGCAACCGTTATGGTAAAGCCATACAGACCGCCGAAAATGATAAAGCCCACATAAGACCAGTAGATGTCTTTTGTCCAGCAGCACAGTAGCACACTCGCTCCTTCCAGTGCTGAAAACAAGGAGAGAATGAGTAAACTGGCTCGCGGTCTCAGGCGGTCCGTGTGCAAGTATCCCGCTGCAAGAGCACTCAATGCTGCCAGTGCGGTGAGCAGTGCATCCACAGCACCGTTCCAAGCTATTTGCGGATTGGGCTCAATGTCCTTCCACAGAACCTGCATATAGTAGGTGACCTGCAGATAGCCAGCTAGACCAAGGGCATACCACAGGCTCCATTGAACCACACGAGGATTGGTGTAGGCGTTGTGAAAGTGTTGCCACAACAAGCGTCCAGCGCTGGACTGCATCAGTGTACTTCGCTGTTGGCTGCTCACTTCCGGCTCGTTGCAGACCACTTCTGTTTCCACTTCCTGCTGTAACTGAGACTTGGGTGTAGCGGCATTGAGTGTAGTTCCTACGAGAACGTCCTCCCGATGGAAGTACAAGCTCTTGTCCACCTTGGGCAAACCAAAGGCCCACAGCATGGCTATGATTTGAGCTGCACAAAAGTAAGAAAATCGGCTATTAAAATATACACTGTAAAGGATTTTTGTTCTACACACTGGTCAGCGTTATGTAGTTGAGCTGCTTGTAGTTCATTAGCTCCAGATTGATCATGAGTTGGGATGTAACACCCGAGATCAACTTGCCAGCAAACATAGCTGCTCTTGTATGGGATGTTACACGTGGATAGTACTTTTTGTCCACTTTGGCATAGATGTACGTATAGTATGCCACCTCGGCAGCCATGTATGTGCCATAGAAGAACTGTAGTATCTGCAGGGACAGCAGACTGGTGGTCCAAATGAGCATGCTCCATATGATAACTCCAGCAGCTCCCACAACTATAATCAGTGGCTTATAACTGGAAAGTAAAACATTTTAAATTCAACTACCGAGGAATTGAAAACACAAACTTACCGCAAAAAGTCCGTGATGAGGAACACAAAGATCAGTTGGACCAGATGCGAGTAGGTGCCCACCGGATAGACATCTTGAGTGAGCTATGAAAACGATTTTATTAAACTGCAAAGCTCGAGTAATATCCAAAACTCACCTGTGTTTCTGTTATGTTACGCCAGGGACCCAGCAGGTATTCTGTTACGTAGGGCTCCGAAGGTCGAATTTCGCGTACGAAGCCAAAAACGCAGAGCAGACATGAGATTTTGAGCCATTCCTTCATTTTGTAACCGTTACACGTTTCGCGTCACGTAACGTAAAAAGTGTCGTAATGCTTAGTGTAACACGTTTAGAGAATTTGGTTTCGGTTTTAGATTTGCTAGTTTGTGCATGCTTTTTATGTAGTATGTTCTCCTCTGTCCTGTTTAATTTTAGCAATTTGTTCGATTGCGCTTCTTGGAAGCAGACGCTGCTAAATGAGAATATAGGCAGGTATAATCTTATCGTTGAGTGGATTTATTGGATCGCTGATGCTTGGATGTCATTATCTAGCATTATTAAAACACTGATTGCGCTTTTTACGATTTGTTAGATAATTGAAAATTTATAATTTACAAAACAAAATAAAAACAAAAACGCGGCCGAAAACCACGCTGTGCTCGCTTTGACGGTCGACGACCAAATTACCGGCTTGCTGATATTTGCGACGTAACAGCATTTTGAATGAGAGACAGACACACAAACGCATACATATTAACAATAACACTCACAGACACAGACTGCAAGTGTGCGCGAACAGTTGGTTACGCAGAACCCGAGTCACCCTACACACATATTGTCCTGCGTTATTGAGTTATTCTCTTTAGAAGCAGCCATACATTTATTGGCTTAATTGATTTAAATACCAATGTATAATAACAACAACAGTAAATTAATTGAGCAAAATTTATTTATTTTGTATTTTTCGTTTCAGAATTGTGTATTGCATCACAATTCGCCGATGACATTTGTGGGCAACGTCGTTCGAATGAGTTGGCAACGCGGTGCGAAAACAGCTGTTCGCAGCTGCATGTGAAACCGAATGTTGTACGTCACGAGCAACAACAACAATTCTAACAGGAACACTACAAGAATAATATTCAAATTGATTTTTTGTATATTGTAAAAAATACACGTTTATTAGCGCGCACATTTTAAAATTATCAATGTATGTATGTGTATTACAAAGTATTAATGTATGAATGTATAAATATAACAAAGTAAAAGTGAAAAACATTTAGCTATTTACACAAACAGACGGAAGTTTTTTCTAATTCTTTTATGTTATGTACGTGTATATGTGAACAATTAATTTGTTTGGATAGCTTCCCATTAATCAAGAGATATCAATAGATGTCAATCGACTAAGCTAGGGGAAATATTGGCCACATTTACGGAAAGTTAGAAAATACGTGTAAAAATCCTTAACAGCAACATTTTTGAGGTTAGACTCTTTCGCACATAATTCGTATTCGTTGATTGTTCGTTCCATTCCCAATACGTTCCACGACTTTTACTGCTGAGCTATTGGCGTACCTTGTGGACTCATTGATGACGATGCCGTTGAAGCCCCTGCTGATCCAGTCTCGACAAACTCAATGGACGCCGAGTTGATGCAGTAGCGTTTGCGTGTCGGTTTTGGTCCATCCTCGAAGACGTGACCCATGTGGGCGTTGCAGCGTGCGCAGCGTACCTCTGTGCGTATGCGTTCTGGATGTGCAATTAGTAGTAAAATATTGCCCCCTTTTTAATTTGTATATTGCAATTTGTGGTGAGATTAATTGGATACATTTTGTTTGTTTGATTTTTTTTCATTGCATTACGTTTTCATTGTTTGTTTGTTTTTTTGTTTGTTTGTTTGTTATAACAATCATTGATATTTGCATTTCATTGAATTTTTGATCAGATTAAGATAATTAAATAAAATTGTTTAGAAAATAAAATTTGTAAAACGAGTGGAATGGAAAGCAAGAGAAAAAAGTAGGGAAGCAAAGAGAGTGACGGGATATAAAAGCGTAGTACACATAAAATAAGAGAAATGATCCAAGCAAAGAGTGAAAGAGAATCGGTGAAATGTAACGGCAAAGAAATGTAAATGTGCAGAAGACAGAGCGAAAGAGCAAGACAACAAATGTGCCATGTGACAATGTTCGTAAGTGCGAGAGCGAAATAATAAAACGATATTGACGAAGTCGGTAAAAGAACAAAAATTTAAAGCATATAAAAGTTCAGAAATTATAGAAAAATAGTTTGAAGACGAAATGAGTTGATACACAATTTTTTTTTTACGTAATTTTTTGTTAGAAAGCCATTTTATGCATCCGGTGTTGTGTGTTATTATTTTTAACAATGATTTTGATGCGTGTACATGTGTGTGTTTGAGTGTGTGTGATGGTGTACATGTGTGTTTTTGGTTAGCAAAACAAACCCCCAAAGAACGTTTACGGTTACATTAAATATCGGTATTGGTATTTTTTTTTGGATTTTCGAAGCGAGTTAAAAAAAAAGAGAAATAGAAAAATATACGAAAAATACACATTATTCAGTTTGTTGGACAATATATATGGATCGGCTACAATAGTGTTTGCAATAAGAATTAAGTACAATGGATAAAAAGCAAATGCATAAATAAATAAAATAAAACAAACGTACGAAATTTAAGAACCAAATAAAGAAAAAATAAATAAATGAAGTAAAAGAAAAGAAAGCAATGCGACCAGCTTGTTTAAATTGTTTTCTTTGGTACATTTATACATCACAAAACGTACATACATATGTACATCAATGTATGTATGTTTGTACATGAGCACACATAAATCCTAACCCAACGGGATGAGCAGGAATGTTTTGAAGTAACTTAAAGGAATGGAAAAAAGCTTTGTGCGTTTTGGATGAGTCTATGGATTTGTATGGCTCCTGAAACCGCAATCGAAAATGAGTATGAAAAAAAATCAAAGAAAATTACAAAACTAAACGAAAATGTAGTATTAAGTATATTTGAGATGTGTTCCATTATTAATTTAAAATGGAGTGTTAATACTTTTTTCAGGCCTCAAATTACACATACGCAGCGTTATAATAATTCTGTATGTATTTTTGTAAATAAACTTCTATAAAATTCCCATTTAACTTGTAATTTTTTCACTTTTGTATAGATTTGTATTTTTGTTTTCGCTTTTTTTCTTTGGTAACTAAATCCATTGAAATCATTATTTCTTGGACGATGTCGTCGTGGATGCGGTTGTGTTTTTCACAAAATCAATAGATGCCGAGTTGATGCAGTAGCGCCGATGCTTCGGTGGAGGTCCATCATCAAACACATGACCCATGTGAGCCGAGCACTTGGAGCATCGCACCTCGGTGCGTACCATGCCTAACGTTTTTGAAATGACTACTGTTGTTTTTTAAAAATCATTTAACAAGTTTTTTTTTCGTTTTCGTTTTAGTTTATATTTTTTGAATTTGTTGTGGAAATTTTGAGAAAGAAATTTCGAGTTTTTGTTAGCAAAACAGAATGTGGATGAAAGAATAATACTCAATTAGCTAAGTTTTGAATTGAATTTCATATCGGAATTGGATTAATTTGAAACATACACAAAACGGGACATAACTCACAATAAACGGCACAAACAGTAGGCTTTGGTTTTTGTAAGCGTTTCGAACAGACTACAGTGAACACACACGACTCTAAAATTGTTTATAACACACGTATTTTACTGTACTGATTACTCGACAAGACTTTCACAATTAACAATAACGAAACAAAACACAAAACAACTGTACAATAAAGGCCAAATAAAAAATGCTAAATTAGCTCGGAAATTAAATATAAATTTCAAATCCGTTCAAATTGTTTTCTGATTCAGCTACAAATACTATAAATATTTTAAGCGGGTTTTTAAATTCAACTCAATTTTTTATATAAACAGCCAAAGCTGCTCAAATAGCAAAGCGACAAACAAATCAAAATAAATAACTTTACAAACAATAATTAATAATGTCAAATGCAAAACGTTGCTCAATTTTTTTTTTGTTTAATTTTTTTTTCCAAAAACATCTAAAAGTGCTGAACGAATCTAGGCTATGTAAATTGAGATCGCCCTACGGATCAAGATGACATACCTGGTATGCTGGCATCCCGATGCAAGGTCACTTTACCCTTATCGACCACATCGTTGAATGCTGGCCAACCACAGCCGGAATCGTATTTGGTATCCGAGCTGAACAAGTCCTGATGACAGACGATGCACTGATACATGCCCTTCTCATAGTGCTTGTTGTAACAGCCTGTAAATATTTGTAAATTATATTCTCCCTTTTTTTTCAGTGTATCATATGTTTAAGCAAACCTGTAAAGGGACGCTCTGTGCCCGCTTCTTGTGTAACCTGATACTGTAGCGGCGTTAGACGTTTTCGCAGTTCCTCTTTGTTTACAGTAATCTTTTCGCTTTTATTCTCCATGTTGTTGGCTCGGCTATTTGTTGTTGTCTTTGAGCCGTCTTTGTTGTTGTTGCCCTGACGTGAATCTGTAATTTGAGCGCATTTTTGACGTACTTAAGTTTTGTGGTTTGGTTTTGTTTCATAACAATTGAGCAATTTATATTAATTTACAGTAGAATCCGATCTTAAGTCCCAGACTGAGATAAACCTATGCCAATAAATAACTGTTTATTTGCGCCTTTAATTGGGTTTTTTTGGGATTATAATTATATGAGCTTTATTTTTAAATCTCACAATCTACTAACTGCCTTGTGTTATCACTAAGTTTGATGTCTGAAGTTTAAATGGTCACATAAAATAAAAAACAAGTCATTGCTCTATTAATGATAAGAGTCTAGATTATGTTAACAACAATGATTTGCACAAATAGTACTGTTATGTTTACTGCTTAAATTACTATTAGGCGATATGGGTGAGGTATCAAAAGTTGGTAGTATTTGTAGATTATTATTATTTATATAAATAGATTTGACAGTTCTTAAAATGCTATTAGCTCCAATTCCGATTGTGGTAAATTCAAATATGTTTAAATAATTGTTGGATTTTAAATAAAATACAATTTTAGGAATGATTTTTCTATGAGTACTAGTTATTATCTTTATGCTATAAATGTTTAAGACATTAGCTACGCTTTTTAAGTGTTTTTCATTAACTGTTTATCTATTTTGTGATCAGTAAATTATGAGTTCTCGTTAGGCATACCCCATTCCATCCCTCCCAAACAGTGCTGGGTATTCATTTGTATACAAAAACCAACGAGCTACAAACAAAATGCTCTCGAGACCATTAACAATTACAAGAAGCTGGAGAAGGTGTGAACATATTTGTAGCCTCTGCCCCTCCTCCTGGCAATGGCTAGGCAACTGCATAGCTCTACAAATTGTGTATTGAAACGCATAGGTTAAAAATAAAAATAATATTATGCTGCCGCACTTAAATGAAGTGGCGCTTAATATAAACAATGGGGAAAATTAGTTTTTTTGGGTAGAGTAGTGGCAACAATTGAGAGAAACCACTGAAGTGTGTCGCACACAATTAAAAACGATGAATTCATTACGAATTTTTTGCTTAAACGAATTAAATAAAAAATTCGAATTGCTGATCGAATGAAATGAATCACAGTGCGTCTAAAAATAGCTGACCAAGTGGACAGTAGAGCAATAATGCCAACTAGTTGAACTAGAAAATTGATCTATAATTGGAAGTTCGCCAATTAGAGGGCATTTGTTCGTTGTTGTAAATAAAAATCGATAAAAGTGCGTTTTGTTATTTTTTGCTGGGACTTTTGTGCGAGCCATCTAACAATAAATCAATCCTATTGTATTGACTGTCCATTCAAATTGGCTAACTAATAAAGCCGCCGCAAGGGACCGCGATGCGACACACCCACAGCGAGTGGCACAAGCGACCACCCCTTTAGGTACGGGGTATACTCACCCGCAAGGGAACGAATATTTGGAAGTGCAAAAGCAGCGACAGCAATGACTCTGGCTCCGGCTTTTAATTGTGTGATGTTTCGTGCCCACGGTGCGTAGCGAGAAAGTGAAAACATTTTACAACGCGCAATGGACAAGCAACGATTGCAGTTTGCACTTGGCACTGTTGGTTATTCAATCACAATGCGAAATGCCAAAACAACATTGAAAAGTCAATGTTTTGCCTATGAGTGGTTTTCTCTGACGCCCACACACCAACACACACACACACGCACACAAATAGATACACCGACACTGGCGAAACTAATATTTATGCAAGTTTTACCACTTCCGTATTTTGGCGTTCTACTTCTACATGCCTGTCTGTATGGTTGTGTGTGTGTGTTTGTTTGTGTCTGTTTCAGTGTGAGAGTACGAATGTCGTGTGCACACAAAAACAGAGAGAAAGCGCATTAGAGAGAAAGCATCGGCTGTGTAATTTGCTCAATTGCACTCGCCTACTTTTAAATGAAATTGTTTAGAATTTTCCATAATCTGCGACTCGTGCACATCAATTTTCCCATTAACGTGCCTTAATATGTAAAGGCGCAAGGCAAACTTAAATGCGCACACACTCTCACACTCACACCCCAATGTCCTTGAATGAGGCGCAACGGCAACGCAGCATAAAATCGCTCACCTGCTTATATGTATATGTATCTATGTTTAATTTGGTGCTGTTGCTTTTTATATTTCTATTTTTGGCTTTTGTTTATAATTTTATAGCTGTTGTAAGCAGCGCGAAACTTAACGCACCTCAAATGACAACTGCCAATGTTTTCACAACGAAGGAAAACGAAAAACTAAATAGGTAAAAAAAAACAGCTGCCTGTGAAAATAACCAGTGATGCCAGACTGATTTTCTGATCAGCTGTTTTCGGTCGCGTTGCCAACAACGGTATCTTTTCTAATGCCGATGTGGCATCGCCAGGTTTAGTTGTTTTTGTTGGCTACTCATTGCTGTAATCTGTTGTAAATTCTTAATTGCTTGACTAAAAAATATAAATAATATGAATTACAACTAAAACAGTCAGTGTATTGTCGAAGCCTCTGTGTGTGCGACGCGATGTGAAAATTCAAAGTTTAAATTCATCTAAGCAGATCGACCACACGCAAAGAGGGCGTCAACAAAGGGCAGAAAGAGTGGCAAGAAGAAGACGAGCGATTCATACATAAAACAACAAATACTATTTTCACTAGTCTAATCTAATATATTAGCGAAATCTACAACCGGAACACAGAGCAGAAAGCAGCAGACATGAGTAATCACAGATATCATGGCGGTGGGAGTTATATGCATCCGCGAATGTCGTACCCACACCACTTTACATATGTGTCCAGCTGTGTAAAGTATCTTATCTTTTTGCTCAACTTTTTGTTCTGGCTGTTTGGAGGCCTTCTCATGGCCATTGGAGTTTACGCGTTCATGGACAAGCTGAAAGATGGCAATGGCTGGGTACGATTAGAAAATGTCTATGATGTTATTTTCAACATTTCCCTGGTTATGATCATCGCGGGAATTGTCATATTTGTGGTCAGTTTCGCTGGGTGCCTAGGCGCTCTTCGCGAGAACACTTGCCTGCTGAAGTTCTATTCCATGTGCTTGCTGGTGTTCTTCCTCATGGAAATGGCCATTGGTGAGTGTGCCCATTAATCACCAACATTTTTCGTTGCAATAAGTTTCTTATCTTTGCAGCCATCATTTGTTTTGTCTTTCCACAAAATATGAACTCTTTTCTGGAGCTTCAGTTTACCGACAAGATCATTCATTCTTATCGTGATGACTCCGATTTGCAAAACTTTATTGATTTTGCCCAGCAAGAATTCAAGTGTTGCGGCCTTAGCAATGCTGGCTACCAGGATTGGAGTAAGAAACAATCTTTTGGCCATTGAACAGTTTTCTAACAATACCTCAATCACTTCTGTTGCAGGTAAAAATGAGTACTTCAATTGCTCGTCGCCGTCGGTGGAGAAGTGTGGTGTTCCCTACAGTTGCTGCATCAACGCCACGGACATTAGCTCGGGACTAGTCAACATAATGTGCGGATATGGTGTGCAAGAGCACTCTGTGGCGGCGGCCAGCAAACGCATCTGGACCAGCGGATGTATTGAAATTGTTCGTGTGTGGGCAGAACGTAATCTTTATGTGATTGCTGGGGTTGCCCTGAGCGTTGCCCTTCTACAGCTTTTTGTTATCTACTTGGCCAAGACTCTTGAGGGTCAAATTGATATGCAAAAGTCGCGCTGGTCGTGAGTGCCATAGCACCCGGTTTTTTACGGGTATCCATTCGATGAATTCTATTACTATGACACCCAAATGTAATCGACATTCGGTTGGGTCTGTCGTTCGTTCTCTATACTTTCCCAAGCTAATCTGGTCCGTGCAGTGCTCAAATATATATTTCACAATTTTATTAAATAGTATTAGCCAGTAGAAGATTGTACAACCTCTATAATCTTTCAAAATTCTCTTGCCCTTTCAATGCGAATTTTCATATACAGATATATACTCAATATTCTCAAGTATTTTCACCAACTCATTATGCAGCTCTAAAAACTAGGTGTAATCTTTACAAATCTACTACTCAAATAATCATAGTGTTTACTGTATTGTACTCGTATTACTAAATGCCACAAGTAGTGCATGTTCGTACTTATAAGTATTTCAAATGTCGTATGGACATAACTCAAAAAAGTAACATAAACAAAGAAATTTTATGTATTATGCAATAACTTTGTGTTCTTCATAGAGTGTACGGTTAAAAGACATTATGTATATAGATATTAAGTAAAAGTGTATGCATTTAAAATGATAAAATTAATTTAAATATGTAAAACAAATATACCAAACTGCATGCGCATTTATTAAACAACAAATATATATGTACATAAACATCTTCGTGGTAGTATGAATAAATCTATGATAGAGAATAATGTAAAACAAACTTGTCCCCAAAAAAAACATATGAAATAAATATATATATATTATATGTACACAAAGGTGATTTTTAATAACAATTTTAAGTATAATTGTCATGAAACTAACTCTGACAACTTTTGGAAATTAAATAGAAATCGAATCAAAGTTCAAATTGGCGTTTTCTAGAACCGACAGCTGATAAGCTGGAATTATCTTTATTTGTAAATTGCCTTCAACCACATGAAGATAGAAAACATATTATTTAATAAAAAATAAAATTGTGACACAGATTTTCTCATTTGTGCAAAAAAATTTAATTTTATTGTAGAAAAAGTTGTAAATTTTTATTAGTATTTAATAATGCTACGAATGCTTTCACCCTTGTGCATAAGATCGAAGGCCTCGTTGATTTCGGCCAACGATAGCTCGTGGGTAATGAACTCATCAACCAGCAGATCCTTCTTCAGGTAGTCCTCCACTAGTCTGGGCACGTCCGACACTGAACGCCAGCCTCCAAAAGCAGATCCCTTCCACACACGGCCAACAACCAATTGGAATGGGCGTGTGGAAATCTCCTGACCGGATCCGGCCACACCAATAACTACGGATGTACCCCAGCCCTTGTGCGTGGCTTCCAGAGCAGCACGCATGGTGTTGACATTGCCAATACATTCAAATGTGTAATCAAATCCGCCATCAGTCAAATCAATCAAATAATTTTGAATGGCTCCCTTGTCGGCCACGTCCTTAGGGTTAACGAAGTCCGTGAAACCGAACTTTTTGGCCAATTCAAATTTGGATGGATTGATGTCAATTCCATAGATTTTACCAGCACCAGCCTTCTTGCAGCCAAGTCCAACGGCCAAACCAACAGCACCGAGTCCCCATACTGCACAGGTGCTGCCTGGTTCCACCTAAGCGAAACAAGTGTTGATTTTATTAGATTATATAACAATTGGCCAGCTAAACTTAGACTTACCTTGGCTGTATTCAAGGCAGCGCCGTAGCCAGTGGAAATGCCGCACCCCAAAAGGCACACCTTCTCCAGTGGTGCAGATTCGTTAACTTTGGTCAACGAAATGTCCGCAACGACTGTGTACTCGGAGAATGTGGATGTACCCATAAAATGGAATAGAGGCTTACCCTTGCAGCTAAAACGAGTGGTGCCATCGGGCATAACTCCAGCACCTTGGGTCAGTCGAATCTTCTGGCAGAGATTCGTCTTTCCGCTCAAGCAGAACTTGCACTCATCACACTGAGGTATGTACAATGCAATTACATGATCCCCGACCTTGAATTTAGTCACACCTTCTCCTACACTTTCCACAATGCCGGCGCCCTCGTGCCCCAGCACTGAGGGAAACAGACCCTCGGGATCGGCGCCGCTCAGTGTGAAAGCATCTGTGTGGCACACACCAGTGGCTGTAATCTTAATACGCACCTAGACATAGTGTAGAAAACACTTGTTTAACAATTTAACATTAATTAGACATTGATATTTTACCACATACTTCATGAGCTTTTGGTGCGGCTACTTCAATCTCTTCGATAACAAGTGGTTTCTTTGCCTCCCAAGCAACGGCTGCTTTGCATTTGATTACCTGCATGAAATATTGATAATTACAATTCTGTTTTAGCACATAAGCACTCAGTTAAACCAACTTTGCCCTCAGTAGCCGACATTTTGTTTTTGCTTTACGCTTCGAGTGGAAAAAACCGACAATAAACAACGATCAGCGACACGCACGTTCTAACTGCAACTGACGAAAGCAGAAAATTGAGCGATTAAACGGAGATGGGCCGACAGGGCTGATATTTCTTGCTGATAGATTTAAGTTATTGTGCGATTATTCAAGAAGAAGACTTTTAATAAGCTGATTTCCTCTTTTGGTTACCAAATAGATTATGATGTTTATTCTTATACAAAGGTGATGAATAAATTATTTCGATAATTAATCGATTACATCATTGGTTTGGCGCCATTCCGATAATCTTTTAATTTGTTAAGAAAAATTATTTACCACGTTTTGTGAACTGCATAATTTGTTATTACTGCTGCTTTAAATTTACATTAATATCAACAATGAAATAAATCTAACTTAAAATTTTAAGAAATAATTTTAAAAATGTGTGACAACTCTGCGCAGTGCGCAGCGAAATTAGCTTTTGGTAGATAATGCGGCGAATTCAAAAATACCAAAACATAGTGCAGGTAAAAGCTACAATTTTGAATAGGAATTGTTAGAAGACGTTTTATAATAGTTTAGTTGAAGGGAAAGGTGGTAAACATTCCTATAGTATAAATCTATATTCCATTTAAATGTTTTATTATGTTATTCTTAGCAACAGCTGTTCGGTTGCATTTTAAAACAAAATTATGCGCAGGCGTAAGTTTGGGTTTCGCTGTAAACATTAACCGCCCAACCCGAAAAAAATGCATACCGAATGGCGGCAACGATTGACGCCAATGAACGCGAATCCAGCACAAGGACAACGAAATTCGCAGAAAAATCAATAATTACATAGCTGGCAAAACGGACAGCCGGAAGTGCATTTTGTGCGAGTGTTAAAACAGTTGCAGCATATAAAATAACTGTCTCATCTTCAAAAAAATGAGCATTACAAATATGTAGATTAACGGTTCAATAAAAAATATAAAACGAGTTCGAAAATGGTTGGCAAGACTGCCATAAACACGGAAGTGTCAACAAAGGAACGCCCAGTTTTCATACCGCCACGAAAACGTCAACAAAACAAAGCAGAAGCCAAGAAGCAAAACTATGTGGACCATATTGTCAATGTGCAGGTGAGTTAAAATGTTGCTAATGAAATATATGAAAATTTAGTATTACTTACATATATGAGCCACTTTGTGTACCCTTGTAAAGTATGTAATAATTGTGTCACAATGTATGTAACGCATTAAGGGAGGCGTGTCTGACCCATTAAGTTGCATTTATTTTAGATCAGCAACAGACAAGTCTATTTTGGTAGGGAGAACCTTGAAAGTAAATAAAAATGTAAATCGAACTACTATGTAATATATGAAGCTTATTAGTATAAAATATCCTATAGAGCTCCGCAAGAGTACATAAATACATAGAATAAATTTATTTCTTCCTTTAATATTATTAAATAAACTTCAATTTGCTTATTTGCCATTTCTTCGCAGCGGAACAAGGAAGTTCTCCAAGTAAGGAAGTTTTTTTTTAAATCAATTTAATTTATTTATAAAAACTAAAAACTAAACTGAGTAAGTTCAGTAGATTTTTAGTTTTGTGTATGTTTATTTCATTCACACTTCTTGTGTTTTTTGTTTGTTTTGTGTTGGAATTTTTTCTCTAATCCATTTAAACTCCGCAGCCCAATCGAGCTAAGCTCTCGCCCTCGAATCCGGGTCTGGAAGAGGAGCTACTGAAGTCTAAATTGATAATCAAGAACAAACAGCCGCTGCCGCAACTGCCAGGAGAGCTGGGCGTCAGTGCCCAGGATACCATTGCCAGCACCCACTCGGCCAGTTCCACACAGCACAGCAACAAGTCAACTAGGTCGGCTAACAATCTCAATGAGTTGCACAACTTTGAGTCTGTTTCCCAAGGCACCAAGTCGACGTCGCAGCGACATGAGAGCAGCACCGTAACGCCAAGCAGCTGCTGCTACTCGGAGAGCAGTCTAGATGCCAAGTTGAGCAAGTCACAGGATTGTCTCAGTTTGAGCAATCGTTCGTCATCAAAGAAACGGGTGAATATACGTACTTCCGATTTACCCCATGTGCGCAGTCATCGTGCCTCGCCAGACATAGCCAACTATGAGGATCTGGAGTCGGGAGAAACTAGCGTCTTAAACACATATGATCAGAGCCTGGAACGCTATCAGTCTCGAAAGGCAGGCGACGGCAGCAACTATTTGACCATGACGGGTATGTAGAGAGTAATCGAGTTACTGTACCCTGACACAGGTTATGTTTAAGCCACCGTCTCTAGCATCCACTTATTTTATTTACATTCTTAAACAGGCACTATCAAGCGTGGCCGTAAAAAGGGTCAATCGATTGACCTGCAAATCAACATAAGTCGCGAAGAACTGGAACAGCTTAATGCCCATGCTATGGCCCATGAGTCTCACAAGGGTCGCAATCTCTGCTGCACTTGTAGCTGCGGTGTTGGACTACATATATTTCTAATCTCGCTGTTTTGTTTGCCCTTTGTGACCGTCATATCGGCAATATACTCATTCTACATTGGCACTCTGACCTGGTACAATATGTTCAACTATTACTGCGAGGAGAAATCGTATCTGCACAAGATATTCGTCACGCCCATACTGTTCTTGGCCTATCCGCTGGCAATAGTGCTCTGCACCTTTGGCCTGGGCTTGTACTCGGGTTTTCGACAACTGAGTCTCCAATATAGTAGCTGGATAAATGATATTACCGACATTGAGAAGGGATTTTATGGCTGGCTCTGTGGATTCTTGCACATGCCCGACTGCAGTCCCTATGAGGTGGTCATTTTAACAGATATCTGTGTGGCACCACAGGATCCACAACGTTTGCATATAAATAAACCCAGACAGGAGTTGTCCATGTAAAGAAACTGAACCGTCGTAGACAGATTCAAGTGCTGGCTGCAGCTGCCAAGATCAAAATTACTACATCCAGTAATTAGCCCATTTGCCAGTATATATTAGTTGTAAACACTACTTAAATACGTATATATCAAGCACTGCAGCCGCATCATATCTCAAAAAAATTAAAAACTATTTGTGACGGTTTCGATTTTCGACCATATGTGTGATAAACGTAATTAGAGAAGCATATAAATTGTGTAAACAAGAAAATAGTTTGTACTACGAGTACTACAGCAAATAACTAAAGTTCAATGCATTAAGTTTCCTTTTGGCCAAATTTGTTCCTTTTATAAGCAAAGTTCAGCTTTAGATAACATGGAAATACATACATATAAACAGATATACGCTTAGATAATACTTATACACTTGTAGTCCAGCATAAATACGAACACTATATATACTATATCACTGTCAAATGTTTAATGAGTCTAGACATTAAGTTATTAGCCATGTAAGTCTCTCGGGCAGTCTCAGTCCCTATATACTAATATCTCAAATGTCTTGAAAGTGTCCAGACTTCCGTTTTGGATTGCATTTGTTTTCCTTTCTTCAACTCGAAGCCAAATCTTTACAGATATCATAGAAATCTCTAACAGAAATACTTAACTCCAGAGCATTAATATTGCATTTATAGATTATGCATTTATAAAAATAACTAATGAAACTGCGATGTGGTCGTGATGAACACTTTTTTTTAGTTTTAAGTAAAAATCTTTTTTTATTTTTAAGTGCTACAAATATAAACAAAAAAAGTCGGCCAATTATAGAGGCTAAAATAATACTTTCATATGTATATGCGATTTATGCAAAACGGTTTTTAAATAGAAATTCTAAAAATTAAGAGATTCAAGGGAGAAACCAGTGCTTCGGGCACCGAAGATTAAATACCCTCACAAGCTTACATATTCAATAACATTTTAAAGAGTTAAAAGTGGAACAAACGAGCTATAATAGCAGACTAACCTGAGTATATCAATTGTAAGGGTATAAAAAGCGCATATAAAGTATCCAACATTTACTTAATTGAATAAATTATTTCGAAAAACAAATCGATTTTTATTGCACATGTTTGACAAAGATAGATAACAGCAGTTCGTGTTATGTGTGAGAGTGAGGGAGACAGAACTGAATGCACCGGCTTTTGCTAACATCGCCTATAAATGTAAACAAGCAATCGAATCAGCTGTTCATAAAACGTAGATAACAAAATAGAGGGCAATGGCGACAATTACTTTGTTATTGTACCAAATAAGTCCCCAGCACACACACAGACACACCTTTTTAATTAACAGCACTCAAGTGTGTGTGTTAGAATATAGATGCTAGCAATAAATTGCTGATAAAGTTCATCGAGCGGCGACGTTGTATATTTTGGAATTAGTATCGCATCAGCGTTCGAATCGTTCGGGCCTCTTTCTGTACGTGCAAACGCTTAGTGTTAAATATACACTTTAAAATGGCAAAGGATAATTTGACTGCTGTTCTGCATGGCATTGAGGACATGCGATTGGTAAGAAAATTAAATAAGGAGGTAAAGTTTTTATTTGATCATTTAAAAATATCTTTAAACAGGAACAACGTCCCATTCCAACAATTGCTGATGATGGTAAGCTTTAAAACAATAAATTTCGATGATCGATTATCGATATCTTCCGCAATCTGTAAGTATTTTTAAAATACGATTTAAATTTATTTAGAGGTATTACTGGCTATGGACAGCGTTGGCATTTGCGGATCAGATGTGCACTATTTAACGCATGGACGTATTGGCCATTTTGTGCTGACCAAGCCGATGATCATTGGCCACGAAAGCGCCGGTGTTGTCGCAAAAGTGGGCAGCAAAGTTCGTAATCTGGCCGTGGGCGATCGTGTCGCCATTGAGCCGGGATATTCGTGTGCCAAATGTGATCTCTGCAAGCAGGGAAAATACAATCTCTGTGAAGAAATGATCTTTTGTGCTACGCCACCCTACGATGGAAATCTAACCCGCTATTACAAACACCCCGCAAACTTTTGTTTCAAGTTACCTGATCATGTGACCATGGAGGAGGGTGCTCTGCTAGAGCCACTGTCCGTGGGCGTGCATGCCTGCCGAAGGGCTAATGTTGGTCTTGGCTCCAAGGTGCTCATCCTGGGAGCGGGACCAATTGGATTAGTTACACTCCTCGTAAGTGGATATTTTTGGATTGATTTCCAATTTGCTTATGGACATTTAAAACAGTTGAACTTTGTCTATTTTTAAAGGTGGCGCAATCTATGGGAGCTACGGAGACTTTGATTACGGATTTAGTGCAAGATCGTCTGGATGTAGCCAAAGAGCTGGGCGCAACGCATACACTGCTACTGAATCGTGATGATCCCGCAGAGAAAGTCAAGGAGCGCATTCATCAAATAATGAGCGAGGAGCCCGATAGAACTATCGATTGCTGTGGAGCCGAGAGCAGCACCCGTCTGGCCATATTCGTAAGATCTGTGCTGTATAACGAAGTTATATAATTTTAACACATCTTTATACGGCAGGCTACTCGATCTGGCGGAGTCGTTGTCATTGTAGGCATGGGAGCACCGGAAGTAAAGCTGCCACTGTTCAACGCGTTGGCACGTGAGGTGGACATTCGCGGCGTTTTCCGCTATTGCAATGAGTGAGTTATAGTCTTAGTGTCCTAAAATTTCAGAAATATTAACACACATTTCTTCTTTAGCTATGCTGGCGCTTTGGCTCTGGTTGCTTCTGGTAAGGTGAACGTGAAGCGACTCGTTACACATCATTTTGACATGAAGGACACGGCGAAGGCTTTTGAGACATCCCGACATGGTTTGGGCGGTGCTATCAAAGTTATGATACACGTGCAGCCAAGGGATACCAACAATCCTGTTAAGTTTTAGTGCTAAAAATTGTACAAATCTTTTAAGCAAAAATATGCGCAAATAAATAAGTTACTTAAACATTCACTTGATCAATGTAGTTAATTTTGCTCTCATCGAACAGTCATTTGGCATAGCTTGGCTCTCAACACTACCGTGAACTACCATCCACAAATATTCCACTTTTATGCTAAGGAAACTGAGAAGGCATTTGGAGCTAACTCGAGAATAATAATGAAATAGTACATTTTACAGAGAATTTTGAACAAATCAGTTCCATTTTAGGCTGAGGAACTTTAGGTTTAAAATTTATTTTAGGTTTAACAAAATAGACTTTGCATCTCAACTCAGAGTAATGTTATCTTGGCAAAACCTAAAATAAATGCGTTGGCCTCCAACAAAATTTTTGTTTTAATTTCAACCTTTTTTTTTTTAATATTCCGATTCCGAAAATTTACCAAAATTGATATACGCGTGTGCCAACTGCAAAAATGGCACAACATAATGTATCTTGTAGTTTATCACGAAGCTTAAATGTTTATTTGAGATGCCAATGCTTTCGATATGGAGCATTACCAAGAACGATTCGAGGCTTTCACAATCGAATCGGTGGCACTGGATCAGATGATACGACCAAGCAGCAACAGAACGATAAGATTAAAGTAAAGGACTCATCAGCTTTGAGAGTCCATCGTTGTGGGAAACCGAAGGTTAGTCCAACTGTGGACAAATCGGTCAGTCCAGTGGGCTTACATGATGTCTCCGCTGAGGTAAAGCACAGCCAGATACAGAAGGAAACGCTTGTTAAGTGTCAGGCTTCTGCCGATAAACCAAGTGCTCCACAAAGTCGTCCTAAGGATGGAGCTAAAACGGTGAATGGTTTTGAAAAATTCGATATGGCGAGATTCGAGAAGACTTGCGAAGAAAACAACAAATACATTAAGGAACTGCTGAAAAGCACTGAACCAAACGCTGTAAAACCTGAACTAAAAGCTCAGAAACCTGAACCAAAAACTATGGAAAAGCAGGGCTTAAAAATTCCATCTCACGAAGAAATTTATCGTGCCAGGTTGAAACAAAAATCTCCAGGTAACAATGTTAATCCTAATGTTGTTTTTAAGGAAACTATTGCTTCAGAAAAGCTTCACGGTTTCAATATACCACCTCGTAAAAATCCTGAAAAGCGTTTACAGAGTCATGAAGTTAAATCGATGGAAGATACAATGGCTTCCTTCAAAGCTCAGCACTTGAATTCGTCTATACCTCAAACAGATAGCAAGGTTTTGACTACCAATCTGGAGATACCAATGAACAAAACCGTGTCTCAATTTCAAGCTCCAGGAACTAGATTCGCTCCGGATAATACAGGATCTCAAATGACCTTAAACGGTACTAAAGTGGTCCGTGAAAGTATGAAAGGAAAATCTTTTGATAAAGTCAGTAATTTAGATGTTTCAGTAGACTATGATAAGAAACCTGATTTGGGTAAAGTTGGACACACTAAGCGTCCCGATTACAAACCCACAATAACTTTAGGTGCCAATTCCGATGAGCCGTATATTTTCCCAGTGGCTACGGAGAAACTTGACACGAAATCCAACAATCCGATGAAAATCAAGTCAACAAAAATCCAAAGAAAGAAAAAGGCTAAGCAAGCTTCTGCAGTACGCAAGAAAAAAGTGACATTCGCATTTAGAGATTCTTACAAACCGGATGCACCTAAAAGGAAATACTCTACCGGTAATAAAGACACTACGGATACCGAAAATGTTGAAAAAGATCAACAAGTTGAACAGGGTGTAGACTCCTGTGGGTTTGTAGACTCGTCGCCATTAGAAACGAATAAACTAAATGAAGGTAAAGCGGATTTACCCGAAAACAGTGCAGTTGGCAATATTGGAAGCAGAGCGCCTTTGAGGGGAACGGTAGCACTGCTATTGGAAGCAAGTTCCAGACAGGAGGCAAACTTCTTGGGAGAGAATCGCGCTCCTCTCACATTAGCCTATGGCGATTCGAAGGACTTTACGAATACGACTAGCCAAAACTCAAACATTATGGGAAGAAGCGACAATATTGAATTTGAAGATGATGGTAAATTTGAAACTGATTCCAAGCCCACTTACAAATCGAAACGGCCAAAGACAATGCGATCCAAGTCGGCTGATAATACACCCCAATCTGTTGATATAGAAATACTAGACGCGGAGGTTGACAAAACTATTGGATCGCAAATAATGTCTGAATATGCTAATGAATCCGCCTCAAGTTCACCATCTGAAATCAATAACACTCCCAATTCGAATGAGAACTATAATCGAAGGGACAAAATTTTAGAAGTGAAATCCGTGGCACCCATCAATTACACGATGTGCACCAAGGCACATAAACCCGGCAGCAATGTGGCAAAGAACGCGATAAAAGCCGAAAGCAATTTAACTCCCGGGGATCTTTATCGATCCAATTCAGAGTGTAATTCATTTGAACAACGCTTGGATGAAAAATCCGAAACTCTAAAAAGACTTCATTTCGAAAAACGAAACAAAAGGGCTGCAAAATTGAGCAAAAAACCCCAATTGAAAAGTATACAAAAAGTTCCAAAACAGAAAAATATTGAACCGGAAATGGATTTAGAGCAACGAAAAAATCGCAAGGCAAAATCTAAACAAGCTCTCGTGTTAGACGAAGCTCCGACTGTGAAAACAAAACCCTCGAAACCGAAAAATGTTCGACATAAAAAGAGTGTAGAGAACATCAAAGATGATAAAACCGTTAAATCCAAGAAAATTGAAATGGGCTTTTCTTCTGCAGAAAAGAAAATGAGCGAAAATTCTGAACTCATTCCAAAAGAAAAGAAAATGCGCAAAAATTCAGATTTCATTTGTAAAGAGCAGAGGATAAGCAAAAGTGATTTCATTCCTAAAGCCAAGTCAGGAATGGTTAAATTTCAAAAACTGAAAAGGATCAACGATCAAAAAAATGCTCAAAACGATCAGCAAATAAAATCCGAAACCCAATTAACTCCAGGAGAACTCTACAATTCCAAGCCAGAGAGTAATTACTATGATGCACGTGAAAACACCTATTACAAACCAAAAAAAGTTTGGAAGAAAAAAATGAATTTCAAACCCAAAAAATCAAAAATGAGCAAGAAAACTGAGTCAAATAAAGACAAAGCGTTTGAAGCAGTTTCAGAGGCTAAGGAAGTGGAAGAACCTTTTGGTTCAAAGTCTCAAAATTATCGTAACAAGACGGGGGATAATGAAAAACTCGAATCGGAAGCTACCCATGTGGTAAACAAGAAGATATATGCCAAAAAACGATCAAAAAAAGATATGAAAATGGAACACGACTCAAAAAGAAATCGGGAGACTGGTAAGATTGACGAATTGAAATCCGATTACAAAGTGCCTCAAATAGGAAGCACTCGGGAAGCTATTAAAGCAAAGAATAGAGAAACACTTGAGGAAAATCTAAAACACGCTAAATTGTATATTTCTAAAGCAAAGCGTTTGCACGATATTGCAAAGAAAAAGAGTTTAGAGCGCAAAAATCGAAATAGGTCTGGCGCAAACAAGAAATCCAAAAAGAAGAAGGCTAAGAAATCTAATGAGAAGATGTCGTTGTCAGATTTTCTATACGGATTAGTATCGAGTAAAAAAGGCGATGGAAATCAACGAAATTTCACCACATACACGGCAGCGCGTTGTCCAATCTCTATTTCCCACAATTGGCCCCTGAAAAGACGTAGAGTCCATCGTTATAACATGGAAACAAAAAGTTTTTTAAACACCAAGAAAGGCGATGTCTTTATATCACCGGATATACATAGACAGGGACTGGGTGCCGACAATGTAAAAAAAGAGCGAAAGAGGAACGAGGAAAGAAGGAAAAAGAACAAAGCGAAGGAAGCCACCAAGAAATTTTCATTGCCTTTTGATACAAACCAACAGTCGCCCAAGATTGGAGGTGGTTCACTTATGGAGCAGAAATATAACAAGCGACTTAATAAAATAAAGATTGAGGATGAGCAGTTTGATATTCAAATTCTAGGCGGACCTCAAGATGTTAAAAATCAACATCCCAGCAATCCCATTAAAGGTGATACACCAAAACGTAGCTTTAATACTCTGAGTCAAAATATTTGGCAAAGCATTCGGGTAAGTAGTATTTAAATCATTCAAATCCGTCTATCTTTGATATGATACGAATAATCTACTATAATATTATCGGCTCCCAGTTGTTGAGTATTCAATGTCATATCGAGGTGAATGACGTCGACTCTACTAACATATAGTACGTAATTTGCTTGTAGTAAAAATTATTTTTGATAAGCCCATATTATACTGTAAATTTAGGTTATTTGGAGGTCAATAATTTGGCACAAATACTAATAAATTGGTGAACAGTATTTCTTTCCAGTTTCACCCAAAGTCTCTGGTAAACCAAATTGAAGAATGCTGGAATCTTTCAACTGGAACGAATTGGAATCAAGACCTGAAACCTCCTGAAAAGCCATGAAATAACCAATAGTGTGTACAAGATGCAAAATTAAATATACCATATAATAAATTCTATATGTGACTGATAAATAAATACAATTCTCTTTATATTATTATTTATATTTTAATTTATTTATATAGCCTACTAGCGATAATAACAGCTTATAAAAACTCTTTGAATTAATTATTCACAATTATAAAAATTAATATAAGTTTCCCAGCACTGACTGCATTTGCGTAATACCATTACTAATTGAATAGTCAAATCGATAGACGCATCCTTTCGATTGCACTCGATCGGAGTCAATCGATGTTTTCAAACGTCCTTAACGAAACTCCATTTACTTTTAACAAATTTGCAACTGAAATAAGAGCTAAATAAATGTAACTTGATCAATATTCAAAGCTAGTTGTCCGGTAAAAATAATTGACAAAAATAAGCGAATGTAAGTAATTAAAGCCCGAGCAGCGAATAATCTTATGTTTATTGTGTCTGAGATCGCAGCGGCCATATGAAAAAGCGCAATGGCGACATTTGTAACACTAGTTAAATTGTCACCTCTTTGCATTGCCGAGAAGTTTACGAATCAGTCGCGGTGGCTAATTTACAAGGGTACATTGCAGTAAGGCTAATAATGATCCGTTTTGAAAAGAAAATGTGCTGTCTTTTTCGTATATGGCGAATTTATCACCATATGAATTCTGACGCAAATAGAAGCATTTATATATTTAAAAGAAAAAATATATATAACATAACATAAGATGAGCTAGATTACCCGTTTTGGACCAATGTTATATTGTTTACTTTACAGTGCAACGCGAGGAACGAATCATAACAGGGAAGAGCTACAGCAATAACAGCAACAGTGAAGCCGCTGTTAATAAGCTTTAGCTATATGTAATAGGTGTAGCTATTTTATAGCCAAGTCATTTTTATTAAAACTCGAGGCACTGAGGGTGAATCTTTTTAAATTATAATAATAAACATGACTGTTGTGCAACTAATTATTTAATTTAAACTGTAACAAATTTCAGTATATAAATATATTCAAAAAGTTAAATACTTAAATAGGCATGGCGATAAATGTCAGGTCAAATTTTCCAACGATTGTAGACCCGAATAGAGAATCTACACTCTTTATTCCACCTTTTCCGGGAGCAGAACTAAATTTACCGTAAAATTTTTTTATATAAAATTTAAACAAAAATAGCCCGGGCTAAAAATGTTTAGACGAACTGTTTTAACTTTTGGTAACAACACACCAGTTCACGCCCAACGCTATATCCGATCCTGTAACTGTCCTTCTAAGGTCAATTTCAGATATCGCCCACAATTTTGTAACGGTTTACTACAAAAATTTTCTAGACCAAAAATTTTGGCACATAATTTGAGCATCGCACATAATAAAAACGAAATTAGAATAACCCAACATAATATACCTCTAAGAAGTAAGCAATTAAATGGAAGCAATGGTATTTACGAGAAATTAAATATAATATTTCTTCTACTATAGATGGGTTCTCTGCGACTTTAAAATTAAAATCTCGTAAATTCAGTTCTGTATCAGCTGATGTCTGTCATAGTCAATCAGACAAATTAAGAGAACAATGTAAGACGTTGGCTCAAAAGCTTAGAAAAGCTTGCCAAAAGCTTGTCGAAGAAGATAAAAAAGAGATCAAGGCTAAGAAGTTTGGTAATGTGGAAGCTAAAAACAAGCAACTTAAGAAAAGTCAAAAGAGTAATGATAAAAAAGACACCGACAAATTGACCAGAATTGAAGAATTAAAGAATAAATGTGACCAAATGGCCAAACAAGCCAAAGGAGATAAACTTGAAAAGATTAAAAAGCTTAAGGAGAAATGCGAAAAGTTGGCCAAAACAGAAAGGCTAAAAAAACAGTGCAGTAAACTTGCTGAAAAGCAAAAATGCACTAAAAGAGCCAAGCAAGAAAAGCTTAAAAAATTGAAAAAACAATGTAAAAAATTATCCGAAACAGCAAAATGCAAGCAATCTGGAGATAAGTCCAAATCCAAAGCTAAAGGATCGTCAGAAAAGGACTCTCCTAAAGGGGATAAATTAAAAAAGAAATGCAAAGAAATGGCCGCAAAAGAAAAATGTGACAAGTTGGCAAAGAAAGCTAAAAGAGAAAAATCCAAAGGCAAAAAA
This sequence comes from Drosophila acutilabella, assembly GCA_035046005.1. NCBI lineage: Eukaryota > Metazoa > Arthropoda > Insecta > Diptera > Drosophilidae > Drosophila > Drosophila acutilabella. The sequence goes on from JAWNOK010000061.1 coordinate 681,681, forward strand.
ACGAAAAGCAGCAATTCCAAGCAGAACAAGCTTAAGAAACAATGCAAACAAATAGCTGAAAAGGAAAAATGTGCTAAATTGGCTAAGAAAAGCAAGGGAGGAAAGTCCGGTAAAAGCAAGAAGTCCAAGGGCAACTCCAAGCAGAAAAAGCTCCAAAAACAATGCAAGAAAATGGCCGAAAAACAGAAGTGTGCAAAACTGGCCAAGAAAAATAAGGAAAGCAAATCTAAAAATAAGGTTGGAAGCTCTAAACTTGACAAGCTAAAAAAAAAATGCAAAGAAATGGTCGATAAAGAAAAATGTGCTAAATTGGCCAAGAAAAGCAAGGGAGGAAAGTCCGGTAAGAGTAAGAAGTCCAAGGGCAACTCTAAGCAGAAAAAGCTTAGGAAGCAATGCAAAGCAATGGCCGAAAAAGCAAAATGTGCTAAATTGGCCAAGAAAAGCAAGGGAGGAAAGTCCGGTAAGAGTAAGAAGTCCAAGGGCAACTCTAAGCAGAAAAAGCTTAAGAAGCAATGCAAGGCAATGGCCGAAAAAGCAAAATGTGCTAAATTGGCCAAGAAAAACAAGGGAGACAAGCTAAAAAAGCAATGCAAGGCAATGGCCGAAAAAGCAAAATGTGCTAAATTGGCCAAGAAAAGCAAGGGAGGAAAGTCCGATAAAAGCAAGAAGTCCAAGGGCAACTCTAAGCAGAAAAAGCTTAAGAAGCAATGCAAGGCAATAGCCGAAAAAGCAAAATGTGCCAAATTGGCCAAGAAAAGCAAGGGAGACAAGCTAAAAAAGCAATGCAAGGCAATGGCCGAAAAAGCCAAGTGTGCTAAATTGGCCAAGAAAAGCAAGGGAGGAAAGTCCGGTAAGAGTAAGAAGTCCAAGGGCAACTCTAAGCAGAAAAAGCTTAAGAAGCAATGCAAGGCAATGGCCGAAAAAGCAAAATGTGCTAAATTGGCCAAGAAAAGCAAGGGAGACAAGCTAAAAAAGCAATGCAAGGCAATGGCCGAAAAAGCAAAGTGTGCTAAATTGGCCAAGAAAAGCAAGGGAGGAAAGTCCGGTAAGAGTAAGAAGTCCAAGGGCAACTCTAAGCAGAAAAAGCTTAAGAAGCAATGCAAGGCGTTGGCCGAAAAAGCAAAATGTGCTAAATTGGCCAAGAAAAGCAAGGGAGGAAAGTCCGGTAAGAGTAAGAAGTCCAAGGGCAACTCTAAGCAGAAAAAGCTTAAGAAGCAATGCAAGGCAATGGCCGAAAAAGCAAAATGTGCTAAATTGGCCAAGAAAAGCAAGGGAGATAAGCTAAAAAAGCAATGCAAGGCAATGGCCGAAAAAGCAAAGTGTGCTAAATTGGCCAAGAAAAGCAAGGGAGGAAAGTCCGGTAAAAGCAAGAAGTCCAAGGGCAACTCTAAGCAGAAAAAGCTTAAGAAGCAATGCAAGGCGTTGGCCGAAAAAGCAAAATGTGCTAAATTGGCCAAGAAAAGCAAGGGAGGAAAGTCCGGTAAGAGTAAGAAGTCCAAGGGCAACTCTAAGCAGAAAAAGCTTAAGAAGCAATGCAAGGCGTTGGCCGAAAAAGCAAAATGTGCTAAATTGGCCAAGAAAAACAAGGGAGACAAGCTGAAAAAGCAATGCAAGGCAATGGCCGAAAAAGCCAAGTGTGCTAAATTGGCCAAGAAAAGCAAGGGAGGAAAGTCCGGTAAAAGCAAGAAGTCCAAGGGCAACTCTAAGCAGAAAAAGCTTAAGAAGCAATGCAAGGCAATGGCCGAAAAAGAAAAATGTGCTAAATTAGCCAAGAAAGGCAAGAAGTCCAAGGGAAACTCTAAGCAGAAAAAGCTTAAGAAGCAATGCAAGGCAATGGCCGAAAAAGCAAAGTGTGCTAAATTGGCCAAGAAAAGCAAGGGAGGAAAGTCCGGTAAAAGCAAGAAGTCCAAGGGCAACTCTAAGCAGAAAAAGCTTAAGAAGCAATGCAAGGCAATGGCCGAAAAAGCAAAATGTGCCAAATTGGCCAAGAAAAGCAAAGGAGACAAGCTAAAAAAGCAATGCAAGGCAATGGCCGAAAAAGCAAAGTGTGCTAAGTTGGCCAAGAAAAACAAGGGAGGAAAGTCCGGTAAAAGCAAGAAGTCCAAGGGCAACTCTAAGCAGAAAAAGCTTAAGAAGCAATGCAAGGCAATGGCCGAAAAAGCAAAATGTGCTAAATTGGCCAAGAAAAGCAAGGGAGACAAGCTAAAAAAGCAATGCAAGGCAATGGCCGAAAAAGCAAAGTGTGCTAAATTGGCCAAGAAAAGCAAGGGAGGAAAGTCCGGTAAGAGTAAGAAGTCCAAGGGCAACTCTAAGCAGAAAAAGCTTAAGAAGCAATGCAAGGCAATGGCCGAAAAAGAAAAATGTGCTAAATTGGCCAAGAAAAGCAAGGGAGGAAAGTCCGGTAAAAGCAAGAAGTCCAAGGGCAACTCTAAGCAGAAAAAGCTTAAGAAGCAATGCAAGGCAATGGCCGAAAAAGCAAAATGTGCTAAATTGGCCAAGAAAAGCAAGGGAGACAAGCTAAAAAAGCAATGCAAGGCAATGGCCGAAAAAGCAAAATGTGCTAAATTGGCCAAGAAAAGCAAGGGAGGAAAGTCCGGTAAAAGCAAGAAATCCAAGGGCAACTCTAAACAGAAAAAGCTTAAGAAGCAATGCAAGGCAATGGCCGAAAAAGCAAAGTGTGCTAAATTGGCCAAGAAAAGCAAGGGAGACAAGCTAAAAAAGCAATGCAAGGCAATGGCCGAAAAAGCAAAATGTGCTAAATTGGCCAAGAAAAGCAAGGGAGGAAAGTCCGGTAAAAGCAAGAAGTCCAAGGGAAACTCTAAGCAGAAAAAGCTTAAGAAGCAATGCAAGGCAATGGCCGAAAAAGCAAAGTGTGCTAAATTGGCCAAGAAAAGCAAGGGAGACAAGCTAAAAAAGCAATGCAAGGCAATGGCCGAAAAAGCAAAATGTGCCAAATTGGCCAAGAAAAGCAAAGGAGACAAGCTAAAAAAGCAATGCAAGGCAATGGCCGAAAAAGAAAAATGTGCTAAATTGGCCAAGAAAAGCAAGAAGTCCAAGGGAAACTCTAAGCAAAAAAAGCTTAAGAAGCAATGCAAGGCAATGGCCGATAAGGAAAAATGTGCTAAATTGGCCAAGAAAAGCAAGAAGTCCAAGGGCAACTCCAAGCAGAAAAAGCTTAAGAAGCAATGCAAGGCAATGGCCGAAAAAGCAAAATGTGCCAAATTGGCCAAGAAAAGCAAAGGAGACAAGCTAAAAAAGCAATGCAAGGCAATGGCCGAAAAAGAAAAATGTGCTAAATTAGCCAAGAAAGGCAAGAAGTCCAAGGGAAACTCTAAGCAGAAAAAGCTTAAGAAGCAATGCAAGGCTATGGCCGATAAGGAAAAATGTGCTAAATTGGCCAAGAAAAGCAAGAAGTCCAAGGGCAACTCAAAGCAGAAAAAGCTTAAGAAGCAATGCAAGGCAATGGCCGAAAAAGCAAAATGTGCCAAATTGGCCAAGAAAAGCAAAGGAGACAAGCTAAAAAAGCAATGCAAGGCAATGGCCGAAAAAGAAAAATGTGCTAAATTGGCCAAGAAAGGCAAGAAGTCCAAGGGAAACTCTAAGCAGAAAAAGCTTAAGAAGCAATGCAAGGCTATGGCCGATAAGGAAAAATGTGCTAAATTGGCCAAGAAAAGCAAGAAGTCCAAGGGCAACTCAAAGCAGAAAAAGCTTAAGAAGCAATGCAAGGCAATGGCCGAAAAAGCAAAATGTGCCAAATTGGCCAAGAAAAGCAAAGGAGACAAGCTAAAAAAGCAATGCAAGGCAATGGCCGAAAAAGAAAAATGTGCTAAATTAGCCAAGAAAGGCAAGAAGTCCAAGGGAAACTCTAAGCAAAAAAAGCTTAAGAAGCAATGCAAGGCAATGGCCGATAAGGAAAAATGTGCTAAATTGGCCAAGAAAAGCAAGAAGTCCAAGGGCAACTCAAAGCAGAAAAAGCTTAAGAAGCAATGCAAGGCAATGGCCGAAAAAGCAAAATGTGCCAAATTGGCCAAGAAAAGCAAAGGAGACAAGCTAAAAAAGCAATGCAAGGCAATGGCCGAAAAAGCAAAATGTGCCAAATTGGCCAAGAAAAGCAAAGGAGACAAGCTAAAAAAGCAATGCAAGGCAATGGCCGAAAAAGAAAAATGTGCTAAATTGGCCAAGAAAAGCAAGAAGTCCAAGGGAAACTCTAAGCAAAAAATGCTTAAGAAGCAATGCAAGGCAATGGCGGATAAGGAAAAATGTGCTAAATTGGCCAAGAAAAGCAAGGGAGGAAAGTCCGGTAAAAGCAAGAAGTCCAAGGGCAACTCTAAGCAGAATAAGCTTAAGAAGCAATGCAAGGCTATGGCCGATAAGGAAAAATGTGCCAAATTGGCCAAGAAAAGCAAGGGAGACAAGCTAAAAAAGCAATGCAAGGCAATGGCGGATAAGGAAAAATGTGCTAAATTGGCTAAGAAAAGCAAGGGAGGAAAGTCCGGTAAAAGCAAGAAGTCCAAGGGCAACTCTAAGCAGAACAAGCTTAAGAAGCAATGCAAGGCTATGGCCGATAAGGAAAAATGTGCCAAATTGGCCAAGAAAAGCAAAGGAGACAAGCTAAAAAAGCAATGTAAGGCTATGGCCGATAAGGAAAAATGTGCTAAATTGGCCAAGAAGCAAAGGAGGAAAATCTAAGAAAAGCTCCAAGCTAGATAAACTTAAGAAGCAATGCAAAGCAATGGCTGCTAAAGAAAAATGCGCAAAACTGGCCAAGAAGGGCAAGCGAGGAAAATCGAAGAAAAGCTCCAAGCAGGATAAGCTTAAAAAGCAATGCAAGAAAATGGCTGAAAAGGAAAAATGTGCAGCAATAGCTAAGAAAGAACAGCAAGAAAAGCTAAAAAAGCAATGTCAAAAATTGGCAGATAAAGCTAAAAAAGATAAGATGAAAAAAAAATGCGCTGCATTAGCAAAGAAAGAACAGCAAGAAAAGCTTAAAAAGCAATGTCAAGAAATGGCAGAAAAAGAAAAGTTAAAGAAAAAATGTTCGGCATTAGCAAAGAAAGAACAGCAAGAAAAACTGAAAAAACAATGCCAGAAGTTGGCAGAAGAGGCAAAGAAGGACAAATTGAAAAAACGGTGCTCAGCACTTGCCAAAAAAGAAAAGCAAGAAAAACTAAAAAAACAATGCCAGAAGTTGGCAGAGAAGGCTAAAAAAGATTCACTTAAGAAGCAGTGCAAGACACTGGCCGAAAAGGAAAAATGCGCGAAATTGGCTGAAGCGGAAAAATGCGCGAAATTGGCTGAAGCGGAAAAATGTGCTAAAATAGCCGAAGCGGAAAAGTGCGCTAAATTAGCAGAAAAAGAAAAACAGAATAAACTTAACAAAAAGTGTAAAGAAGCGGCGGAAAAAGAAAAGTGCGACAAATTGGCTAAAAAAGACGAGTGTAAAGACAAGTCAGATGAAACAAATGGTAAACAGAAGTCAGATAAGTTGAAAGAAGATTGTAAGGAGCTCGCTCAGAAGGAAAAATGCGATAAAATGGCTAAACAGAAATTGATAGACAGACTGAAACAGCATTGTAAAAATTTGGCAGCCAGAGCGACGGGTTCGGCCTGTAGTGAATCAGATAAGCGAAAGGCTCAACAGGAAAAAGGCAAAAGGATAAAAGAGGAATGTCTTAAAATGGCAAAGTCTACTCCAAAGCCAGAAAATAAATAAATGTAAGGTAAACGTTTGCGTAGTTAATGAAGTCTAAACTAAAACTTAACATCTTATTTATATATAAATATAAATAAAAGTTCAAATTAAGTCCATCTAAATCAAATGCTTTTTATTTTCCCAATAAAATAACAATTTAAATATGTTCTGTATATTTTATTACGATACACCGTATAATTTTTAATTTGCACTAGCAATTGGCAGAAGTAAAAAAAAATTTTAAAAATAGCGAAAATTGTGTGCCCATCACTAAATTATATTGCTCACAGTGCATAATATTTGAGCGTTATAATTGAGATTACAAAATTGACTAAAGTGTTTGTGCTGTTTAATATTTTGATGCATGCTTTCATTTGGACGGAAAGCCTATGTGTAAATGCGAATAAAAAATAACGATATAAGAATATTGCATAGCGAATATAGATTAACAAATTTGAAGCACACTTGAATTATTGATATTGACAGCTTAGGGGCTAGCTGCTGGGGCTGTAGCATTTTTAAACTGAAATGTTGGATAACGTGGAGCAAACGCAGCATCTCCAATGATCTGTGTATGTTCCGAATCATCGCGATTGGTTATATTAGGCGCTTTATATTCAGTTTCGACAAATTGTGGTGGCGCTGTAAGGAAAAACATGAGAGTATACATATTAACGTATTTAAAATAATATAGTATACTAACGTATATTGGGATAAAGTGATCCGCCAGCGCTATCGGCCACATTCCAACCAAGAGCACCACCCAATCCACCGTCGCCTGGCGGACTGACTGGGCTTACTGGCTGTGTGGGTGCCAGCGAGGGATCGTCCGTTTGTGGCTTTAAAGCAGCTAGCGGTATTGTGCCCAAAGTGATTGGCACTTTTCCGGTAAGATTACGATGTGGTCCACTAACATCACAATCTACGTGCAAGTCATAGTCGAGTGCAATGATTCCGCAGTTAAGTAAATTTGTAGGTGGCAGCGCAGGTATCTCCATTTGTTGCGTAAATGTACGAGATTCTCCGGCGTTAACGGGTCCAATGCTCAACTGAGCAATTATCACCTTGGACTCTCGTTTTTCGCTGCGTGGCTGGTTCGCATGGAACGTAACAAGTTTACGCAATTCGAATTTAACCGCACTGAGATTCACATTACTTGTGTTATCAACCTCACAAGTGATAGGCAACATTTGTCCCGAAACATAACCAGTTTGTGGTATGCTTGTAATGACAGCGAGTGGACCAGAACGACAACAGAAGCAACAAAATGATTTTTCCAATTCAAGCTTAAATGGCTCCTTAACCCTTGGATTGAGATTCAAGTCAACAGGTGCTATGACCGTAAAAGCCATTTTCATATCCTGATCAAATTTCCATGGTCTATCCAAAGTGACTTTAATCGTGTAGCGGACATGTCCGAACTCTCCCTCAAATGATGATGGTAAAGTGGCTGGCAAGGCACATGTAAATGGGTATGTATGAGTTCCCGGAGGCAGCTCAGTCTCCGAACCTGTAATAAATAGATATTTTAAATAAAGAATTTTAGTTTTTATATGTATATCTTACTGTTTTTGCCGCCGAGTAGATAGTACTGTATTTTAAAGTATTCTTCATGTCCCTTTAGATGCGTTATCTCGTTCTCAGTCTTTCCCTCACTTGTTTGCACGTTGCGCTCCTCGGTCCATTCCGTATTCGCCTCACCCAAGAATCGAATGATAATACCTGCATTGAACAAGTGGTAAACCAATTTAAAATATAATATCGTCACATTGTTTAAAATACAACACAACACCCCGCAAACACGACAATTACTTTTGCCTTGCTTATGCTATAAATAAAATGTTCTGCGTTTTTAGCTGTCACTATGACTACCAAGGCGATGACATCATCGCCAACAGCATCATTCCAAAGTTGCGTAGCAATAGATTGACCTCAAAAAAAGTTTGTTGAACAATTTTAGTAGAATTATCTAATATTTGTAAATATCCAATTAAAGCTAACACCCATTTTTCAAATGCATCACACATAATTTGGTTCCACCTTAATTTCTAAAATAAATAAGGGTCCACCCAAATTCCACCACTCAAATGGGTGGCACACATAACGGGACCGGCTTTTACCTAGAGAAAGAGAGAGTGTGGCGCCAGATATTGTTATTAAGCGTAAGAGCAACTTCCTAAAGAAGCTTACTCAATTAAATATATATTTGTATTCATTACTGTTTTGATGCCGTCACTTTTATGAGTAATGCGGGCTCAGATCGTAAATGTATAATATATACTTGTTCGTATACGCATGCAGTATTTAAATAAATCTTGCCTCGAACTTTTTTGGGAGAATCAAAGGTGAATTTGACCTGCCCATTGATTGTTTGTCCAGCGTAGTATGTGTTCCATGGATTGTCTAGTTGCACTTCGCAGCCTTTGAGACCCATTGTCTTTTTTAAGCGTGAACTTCGAACTAAACTTAATAAAAAATTAACTTATGCTACAAAACACCAGTTTAGCCCGCAGCTGAAGTAATGTATCGAAACGATTCTACTAATAGCGATACTTAACTGAACGATTGTTGATAGGCAACAGCGTAACATAAGAATCAACTGTTATTAACAGTGAAAGGTATAAATCAGCTGATTGTTGAATGTTAAGAGATTAACGTTTTCTGTTAATCGATAATTTTAAAGGCAACCCTTGTCTTTTATTCGATGACCGAGTATCGAGTCGGTGATATCGACTATTAAAGCGTAGACGATTTTTTTTGCGAAAGGTCTTGTGAATTAAATTGGTTTTTTTAGTATTGAAAACTTCTGCTAACTAAAATAAATATAATAACACCAATTCCGGCAGATGTCGATGTTTAGAAAACCGAAGAAAATACAGCGTCGGGTATTCTCTAGCAATGTGGACGATGACGACAACGCTGCTGTCATGGACGTTGATGGAGATGTGGAAGCACCCCCTCCACCCATTATTTCGCTATCCGGCAAGCGGGATAAAGAAAAAAATAAAAAATCTATTAAACAATCGGATGATAATGGTATGACAACTGGTACTGGCAATGTCCAGCATAAACCTAAAGCGTTACTTAGTTTTGCTGATGATGGTGAGTGTACTTTAACGTGATACGTATTTTGGATGTGATTGATATATTGATTGATTTGTTTTCCATGCTCGTAGAGGACGATGGAGAGGTGTTTCAAGTGCGGAAATCATCTCACAGTAAGAAAGTCATGCGAATGCTGGACAAGGAAAGACGCCAAAAGAAGAAGCGCGAGGAGCGGGGAGGCGGAATGGATCACACTGGACAACAAAGCGGACCACACATGGGTTATGAGAATGGTAGTACTCCACAGCATTTAGAGTCGTCCAGTGCCAACGCCACTACGGGTGCTGGCATTGCCAATTCTAGTAGATATAAATGTACGTCGATAGCCGGCGACAACGCGAACGTACAGAGTAATAGTAAAAAGTGTGATAATGATCCAATGATCCAAACCGAAATACGCACAGACGACTTTGTGGTAAGGTTATTATTATTCAGTTTTTCTACAAAAAAAAAAACAACAAATTTTTTACGATTTACGTACAAAAACAAAAAAAAAAAGAATGGAGCAGTCTAATTTCCAATAGGAAAAAACAATTTTCTTGGATATGTCTTTGGCTTGACCATAACAAACACACACAATCGGCTATTAACATTGCTCCAGAATCAAATGCAATCAGCCACAAGACAAATCCTAGTTTATTAATTAATCATGCTATTTATTGTAAATAAGTTGGAAGTTAAATTTAGGTTGCTTTATCTAACTATTAATTTAAACTAATCCCAGATCTGTTACGAATTAATGCACGTTTTCTTTTTAAAAGTTCCCAGCTCAAGATAATCATAAAATTTGTATTATATGAGTATATATTTATTAAAGTTTATCTTGCGCTGAGTACATCTCATATATAAATTATTTAAAACCACTATCAATCAACTTTAATAATATTGACTCTACTCTTGCTTCCAAAAATTTAGCTGGTGGTCAAAAAGTCGGAAACTCCCGATATTGTTCTCAATGGACGCGCCGCATTTTGTGCTGGTCGCGATGATATGAGTGACGATGAAAATCTAGACGACAGAGACAGTGATAAGGCGCGACATCGTTTTTCAAAACCAGAGCACTTAAAGCAAATGCTTGAGAGTGGTTCAATCCCAGATGCTGCAATGATACACGCGGCACGTAAACGGAGACAAAGGGCCAGAGAACAGGGTAAGATTTCACACACCTTTCGATAATTTAAATATTGAACATAATCTTTTATGCAGGTGCTGGAGACTATATACCCATAGAAGAGTCAAAAGAGCCACCCAAGCTTAGCACGCGTTTGCCACGCGAAGATGTCGAGGGCGATCAGTCAGACGATGAGGAGCGCATGGATATGAACGATATAACGGGTCGGAAGGAGCGCGAAGAGCGTCGTGAACAGTTCTATGCCGTGGAGAATGATTGTATGTAGTAGTTGTGAAGTGTATATCACTGTGTCCCAGACCAGACGAAGTCTGCACGTCCATTTTTTGTAGTTTCTAAGCATTGTTGCGAGTTTTGTCTAATCTTTCGTTCAAATTCATACTTTAGTAACCGAGGAAGATTCGGATCGCGAAATGCACGAATGGGAAAATCAACAGATACGTAAAGGCGTCACTGGCGCTCAATTGGTTCATGCCCAGCATGAAACGGTATTGTCTCGTTTTATGATCAAGCCAGCTGCGCCCAGTTCTAGTGGAGTTCTTGAACTGGAGGATGTGCTAAGGCAGCCACCGCCATCAACATCAACACTGCTGGAGCAGGCGTATGCAAAGACCACCTTCGATAAAGGCAGTACTCTGTCAACGGTGATGCGATCTAGTTTTCCCAAGCCCAAGAAAGAGAAGGCTAAAGCGACAGCTCTGCGTACGCCTCAGGAGATGCGGACGGCCATCTCAACACGCCTCAAAGAACTGCAGGAGCGAAATGATGACCACAGTGCCACCATATCACGCATTACAGCTGAGTTAAAGTCCTTGAAACTACAAAAACTCGAGTGTCAACAAAATGCACCAACAGCTGCGGCAAAATACAAATTTTATCAAGAAATTAAATGTTATGTTAACGATTTGGTGGATTGCCTGGCAGCTAAATCGCCTTGTGTCAATGATTTGGAGAAACGTGCTCTTCATCATTACGGGAAGAGTCAGCGGTATCTGGTCAATAGACGGCGGCAGGATGTGCGCGATCAAGCCAAGGAAATGGCGGAAGCATCAAGTAAGATTTATTTTAATTTAATTAAATATTTTTCTGATCTAATTTATAATAATTCACAGAAGCGGTTTCTGCTGCCACACGACGTACACCGGAGCACGAAGAGCAGGTGCGTCGAGCAGCTGAACGTGAGGGACGGCGTACCCGTCGTCGTTGTGAACGAGAACGCAATGATTTATTAAACTCTCACTTGGATGGCATGTCCAGCGATGATGAGATTGCCGATCAACAGCAAGAGCAAAGTGTAATAGCGCTAGCACAAATCGAAGCAGAAGCAGTGGATGCTTTTGAGGATGTCACCGATGATTTCTGCAAAATTGAGCTGATGCTTGTCAAGTTTTATGCTTGGCGAAAAACAGATATGAATTCATACCAGGATGCATTTGTTAGCTTTTGTCTGCCCAAATTATTGGCGCCACTTGTGCGTCACGAGATGTTATTATGGTCTCCGCTTCTGGACGAGTACACTGATATTGAGACAATGCATTGGTATGAATCCTGCATGTTGTATGCCTTTCAACCGGACGAAACTGTTGAGAATCTAAAACAGGATCCCGATGTTAACTTAGTGCCATCGCTTATTGAAAAGATTGTGCTTCCCAAAGTGAACAGTGAGTGGAAATTAAACCAATTATGTTCTACCAACAAATATTTATACTTTTTATTCGTCTACTTTAGCTCTTGTCACAGAATGCTGGGATCCATTGTCGACGACGCAAACATTGCGTCTAATTGGTTTTATCAATCGCTTGGGCCGAGAGTTTCCGCTCCACAGTGGCAATAAGCAACTGAGAAAGCTTTTTGAGTCGATTATGGATCGAATGCGTCTTGCGCTTGAAAATGATGTATTTATACCCATATTTCCCAAACAGTAAGTGAATCACTGATTAAAAATAGTATTTTAAATTAATGCAAATGTAATTTCTATAGGGTACAGGAGGCCAAAGGATCGTTCTTTCAGCGTCAGTTCTGCAGTGGCCTGAAATTATTTAGAAATTTCCTTAGTTGGCAGGGAATTCTGGCCGACAAGCCGTTGAGGGAATTAGCCATTGGAGCACTGCTAAATCGTTATCTTTTGCTGGCCATGCGCGTTTGTACGCCAAATGATGCGATTGGCAAGGCTTATATTATCGTAAATACTCTACCAACAGTATGGTTGCTTCCCAACAGCGACACACTAAAAAACTTGGAGTTATTCATTAACTACATACGACAGACTTTGGAAAATTGTGATGCTAATAATCCGCTATTTATGTATGTACATAAAAATTTTATTCAAATGACAGTAATTAATCAAAATGTTTTTCTCTTTTTAGGCAATCCTGTGAGAAGGCTAAGCAAATACTACAAAGACTACATAGCTTATAAAGTGCATCATACACAGAAACCTATATATAAAACCACATACTAAACATAGCACACTTCAATCTTAGCTCAATGATGGTTTATTGCTTACGAAACATTAACAATCAAATACTCTTAACAGCTTAGTATTAAATCAAACTTGGCTCAATACAACTAACAAAAAGTACTTCAAAAAATCTTTTTTATGACTCTAAAAACTGTAAATATTTAGCATATGTTAGTTATAATATCTTCCACATAGAAATCTGTCATTAGAATGAAAATTATTATGTCTTGGATGGGGACAAAGCCTCCACAAGTGTTTCAAAATAATTTTTTTCAATCTTTAAAAGTGATAATAAAATCTGAGACAAGTTTTTTTTTTGCTATTTAAATAACTTTATTGATTCTATTTGGGAAGGGGACTTGTGTGCATAGCAATAATAAAAGAATTTTTGAAACTATGTACACAATACTTAACAATTTTGAAATGCATTTTATTTCTAGTGCTGACCATAACCAATTATTAAATTAAATTGATATTAATATTTCTATCTAGAATGGTTCAATGGCATTTAATCAGCCTTGGAGACGGAAGCACGTGAATAGTTTTGGGCCAGTTCAACGACTTCAGTTTGCAGCGACTGCAATTGTTCGTTTACAGACTTTGACTCGGCACTATCTGGTGATGATTGTTGGAGCATCTGCAGTACGAGATCTATAGAAATAAATGTTCATAAAAATGATTTGACAATATAACAAAATATTGGTATACCATGATAACGCAGCAAAAGTGCATTTTGTGGCTCATTTAAAGTGCTTCGAATATGTTGCAATATGGCAGAGACAAATTTGCCAGAGGCGTGCAGAATGCATCCCGTGATTGTGGTAAAGAGTATTAAAGCAGCCAGATGAAGCAATAGGGCTGGTTCACTGCATTGCAGAAGCTGTTGCAGTAGCTTTTCTTTGTGGGTGATTATAAGTATCCGATCCTTTTTCTTGTCAACCTTCTTGACAATCATGCTGCATGTTTTTAGCACAGCTTCCGTGGCCAGCTCGAAGTCATCGATACTCTTGTTCAAGGCTTTGTTTTGTTCGAGCAGAGCGTTCCGATACTGTGCATCTGTGTTTGAAATACAACCAAAAGTTAAACAGGAACTCAATTGGTCTGTGGTTATGTTTAATTTACCGCATTCCTGTACTAGTTTGATGCGTTGATCGACATTCAAGTTCGTTGACTTCAAAGTCAGACTGCACTCAGCGGCCACATAGAGCGTCAGTTCGTTACATATATCGTTGCCCAGGGACTTCAGCAGGTACTTGACCAATTGCGATTGTGTGTCGCTTGGAAACAGTTTAAGGCCCTTTTCGTAGAGACGTATGTCCACGAGCAGTGTGTTGACACGTTCCTGTATGGCAGCATGGGTTTGACGACGATTAGTTTGAGGTGTTGCCTCGTATAACTCTTGGGCTTTGGCTAAAGCGGTCTGGTTAAGCTGGCTATAAGTCGGATGTAAATTTTTTAGAAAGATGTAGTTATATTAAACTTTCAACATACTTCAAGTAAAGCGCAGCTATAGGCTTAGCCAAATGCTCTAGTCCCTCTTCTTCCAGTGTGGCTTTAATAAGATTAGTTATATCTGTGGTTTTAACCAGCTCCAGTGGTTTGCCAGCTTTACGATTACTACTAGCAGTTGTAGCCATCGATTCCTCCTCATCCTCACTGTCGTGATTATGAGCAGCACGACCGCGTTGATGTTTCTTTGTGGACTTCGTTTTGGTTTCCCGGCCCTGTGCGCCGCCGCCTGCCTTGCCAGAGGCAGCTTTCTTGCGACGCTCATCTCGCTTGTCCACCTTATCATCGTCGGCGTCGTGGGAAGCGCCTATGGTGTTGCCCTTTTGAGCCAATGTCTTTTCAACAATGTACTGCTGATAGACGCCTGCATCGATGGCGGCCTTGGCCTGAGTCTGCGCCATTTCCTGGCATGGCTGCACCAGTTGCGTCAGATATGCCTGCGAAAAGACTGCAGCAAAGGAATAAGCATGAAACTAAAAGTTTCATTGACATGTTCACTTACCAACACTTTCCAAAAATACAAAATGGCTTGGATTGCAGTGTTTTTGGTTCATTATAGCATCGTAAGCTTCTTCAATGTCTTCCTCCGACAAATTGGATGGTAATATGGTGGTTAGATCAAGATATTGCTTAGTTGCGCTACATTCATTTAAAGCAGCCACCACAGTCAGCTCAATTAAACGAGCACCAAGTGCAACACGCTTGAGGAACAGGAACTGCTCGTTAGGGAATTGTTTGCGAATGTAAACCTTGGCATCCGAAATGCCCAACTTGTTAATGGCTTCGTACTCCAGAAAACTATTTTGCTTGTAGAATGAATTGACCCAGTCCGCTTGCGTCTTTGCGTAAATGTGTGGCACATACTGGGCATTGGCCAGCTTAGAGGTCACCTGACCAGCAGGAGCGATTTCATCCAAAAGCGAGTGGAAGATCTTCTCCTGCACATTGATCTGTTGCAGAAGGACTGACACATTGGTTGGCTTACTGATGGCAGCCAAGGCACCCCGGATTTTCGCTTTGCATCGTTGTATGTAGGCCTGAGTGAAGAACACACGCGGATTGGTGGCATCCTGGCGACCTTTGATGATCTTTCCCAGATGTTTTTCAACAACATTATGCTGTAGAAAGTCAGAGGGCAAATCAAATTGGGACGTTAAGTCTGATATAGATATTTCGCCACGTTGTGCCAATTTCTCGTTGATTTCCTGTGCAATATGAAGGATATAGTCCTCATCGATAAGCTGGCCGAGCATAAGATGTATTTCTGGATTCTCAGAAGCTATACGTTCCGCCAACGTCACAATTCGCGACAAATCCACATTTAACGTCTTGCTGACCTCGACAAGGTTGGCACGACCACCGTTGGCGAAAAGTTCATCTTGGATTTCACGCTCCAAATGGTCAGGCGTGATATACTCCTTGCCATCATTGGTGAACACAACATCCAGAAGCTGCTTTTCCAGCAACAATGTCACGATTTCAATGCAGTTACGTTCAGAGAGCCTGCAAACCAATGATGAGATATTAACTATGTTGGGACGACAGCTGTTATGTTCAATGATACTTACTTTTGCAGAGTCGATGTTAGCTGGGCCTTTTGAAAGTCAGCGGCCAAACGTTTAATTTCATCCCAGTCACTACCCATTGTTTACTCTTTGACTTTGGACTATTTTTAATATAAAAGTGGTCTTCAATTAGGAATGTGACGCGTCAACAAAAAACCTGTGTGTTATCGACCAGTGTTATCGATAAAAATTGATGGTTAACAGCTGATTTGCAGTTTGTTATGATGTTGCCGTTTTTATGAACTCGTACATACGGTCACACCTTAGTGCTTATAATATTATTTTTAATTCAAATTTAGATGAAAATTTTTGGCATAGAAAATGTAAGTTCTTATGTATAAAAGTGTGAAAATAGCAAGCGATGTGTTAATAACACTAACTGTGCCAAGATGTCGATATCAAAATTATTCGTGAAAGTTTTCAATGAAGACATTTTCGAGCACCTTGAACAAGATAACTACAATTCCGACTTGGAAGATGACTTTGATGGAGGAAACTGCTCCACAGTGCCGGACACGCGAGTGCCTAAGCTTTCCGAGCTCTCCGTGACCAAGTATGTGTAGCAAATGTTCATAACAAACACAATTACCTTTATTACTTACTTAATTATTGCAGACAAATGGTCATTGTTAAGAACTGGTTAGAGGACAAATTTCAGCAGATACAAACGGATAGCAATGAGGAAATACGCCGTCTTTATATAGATACTGAGGCTCGCATTGGCCCCGAATTGGCAATATTCGATGTGGATTACACGACAACAGTGCGTGTGTCCACAGACAGATTGGCCTTGCGTTCCCAGGGCAGTTTCAATACGGTTCGCGCAAATTGTTGCGTTTATGGCGGCCGTTGGATGTATGAGGTAATCATAGCTATTAAAGTTTCAATGACATTGGGAGTGGGAGCCGTAGTGGCTGGGGATATGGGGTGTTTGTTCACCCGAAGGTCAATGACATTGAACTGTCCCAAAACCCGATAGCGTTGTGGGAGTTTGGGTTGCACGTGCGCGTTATGGGCAAATTGTTGTAACACTTGATTCCTTTTTTTTACCTAGATCCAACTGCACACCAAGGGTGTTATGCAAATTGGATGGTCCTCGGGTAATTGTTCGTTTAACGAAAATAGTGGTGTTGGCGACACAAAGTGCAGCTATGGATATGATGGAAGTAAGCAACAGGTCTGGCACATATCCACCAGAAAGTAAGGACATATACTTATTTTATTAGACGTTCTATTGAGTAATGTGCGTTGGTTATTTGCAGATATGGTGATAAATGGCAAATTGGGGATATCATTGGTGTCACCATCGATGTGGAACGCGAAATAATTGAATACTTTCGTAATGGACGCTCTATGGGCATTGCATTCGATAAGATCCAAAGAGGACCGGGTATAACATTCTTCCCTGCCATCTCTCTGGGATATACACAAGGCGTTCAGGCCAATTTCGGTAATCGTCCTTTTGTTTATCCAGTTCCTGGCTACCAGCCCATTATGGCACGTCCCATATTAAAGTTGCGACGTGCTAACCTCCTACTGGACTACCTCATCAATTTGGCTGGCATATTTGCACATTATAATGCCCAGTCAAGTAGTACAAAGAGTGATACAAGTTGCGAAATTCGTGTGTCTACCAAGAAGACGGTCTATTGCATATTTGCAACGTTGCTCATTGAGCGTTTTACGAATGAAGTTTTTGATCCATATATTATTGAGGATGTGCTGCTCTCACGCATCTCAAATATGACAACACTGGCGTCTGAGAAGGAGAATCCGCATAGTGTACTCAAGAGTCTCTTGTCGTTGTTCTGGAACTTCATGGAAGCCGATGAGGTCAAGTTTGTGCTGCGAAAAGTAGTTAATGCCCTGTTGGGTACCTTTACCCACACCATTCAGGGCTTGGACTATGAGAAGCACCGCCAGGCGCTAAGCACACTCCATTGTATCTGTCTGCATGAGCAATCACGAAAGTATCTGCTCGAAGGAAAGCTGTTTAAAAAGCATTGGTAACTACACCTAAGATATTCTAAAGGTTTATTACTGATTGCCTTATCTTGTCTGGTTGCTAGCCTGGCCTTCTTTTTATACATTCATCCGTTGGAGTTTTATATATTGGCTGAGCTGTTACCTGACTATATGGCCTGGACGCAGGGCATTGATGGGCCCAAGGACAAGTATATGAGTGTGGTGGAAAAGGTGCGCAAACTCACAGAGGGCTTGTATGTCCTTCAAAAAGATTTTCTTAACACATTGATGATCAACACTGACGGCAGTATAGATTCTCCCTCCAGTCGTAAGCTATTTCTTACTAAAATGCGAAGATATGTAATCGATCTCAGTATGGAGCAGCGCGTAAGTTATTTCTAGTCTCACAATGTTAGTCTTCATATCAATGAAATTTCCTCTTCAGCCGTTTCACGCGTTCTTCTTTATGCAATCCAGCATACAGCATCCTTTGGATGCCCCAGTTGCCCTCGCCTTTGTTTCTATTTTAATTGATCAAGTGCGTTCGCTTTTCAAAGAGGAGCTGCCTAGTCATGTCATGGAAGTTAATGCCGATTTCTTTATGGATGGAACTTTCGACTATATGCACTTTGATCGTGTTGGTGGAGTTTTATCGCATCTTCGGAAGGTTCACAGAGGAGATATTGATGCACATTTTGGTTCAGAGCGCTCGCAACAAATTTTGGATGAAGAGCGCGCAACGTCACGGACTAACGAAGTGGGTAGGTATTAAATACTGATTGAAATCCGCTTCATTTGTAAAGATACAACATTTGCAGATACCACGCTTTATCTGCTAGGCGAAAATATCAACAATATGGCTGTGATTGGACATGCTCAAGGGACAAACAATTCAACCTTTACCCACTTCCTTAATCCGCGTGTGCCACAAAGTACTGAAGTCGGGCCAGGCAATGCAACATCGGAAGCGAGCGTCTGCGAGCTAATGGACATTTGTATACTCTTTTACTATTCGGCTGGACACAAGTATATAGTGAAGATAGCAGCGGTACGAGACGAGATAGCTACACTTAATGAGGTGCTAATGGAGACTAAATACTATCGCGAGGATATTGAGCGGAAACTGATAGCACTTGAGGAGCATGCAAATGTCTGTATGAATGAGAATCATCAGCATGTCATGTCCGAACTGCGTTCCAAGTTTAGTCAACGCCAGAATGTGTTTGCGGTAAGTTTAGTTTTCTGCTAAATCTATTGTTTATCACTTTAAGCCCTTAAATGATCTCTTCGTCCACAGACCCGTTCCATATCTCTGGCTAGGAAACAGGTATGGCTCCGGGCCGTTGCCTTGAGCAGTCACCGTCGTACTCTCTTCATCTGGCTGCTGGAGCGCACATTACGCACCTTATCGGTAATAAATGCTTTTTATCGCGCACTTTTGATATTTATAAAATGCTGTTTGTCCTTTAGAGCGCTTCGCTTATGGGTCCACTATTTTCCTTTGTGCCTGAAGTCTACATCAATACCTTGCCCATCTTACTGGACACTGTGATGGATTTCAGTCATCACGATGTTCGCGTTCAGTTCGAGGTCGTAGATTCCGAGTGTAGCGTTAATGCCGCTGCCGAATTTCTTGCTATGCATTCGGCGGATTCGCGTATTGTACTTGCTTCCTGCAAGGATTCCCTGCTACAGGCATTGGGCACACTTACGTGTCACAAGTGCGGAGTACGTGCTTTGGAGCGTGCCTCGAAACGTGCTCAAGTAGCACTAGTGCGTGCTCTATTGCGTCCCTATGAGAATCGTGCCTGGGGCCAGAGTAACTGGTTATTGTTGCGCTTCTGGCTGGGCGAGGGATATGCTTTTAAGGATGCACGCCAGCCCAGCGTTTGGCAAGGTGGCTCACAGCCACTGAATCAGGGATTGTGTCGCAGTCGCTCGCGGAATGAAACCCACACTGGACTATTACATAATGTGGCGCCGGCAAATCCATCTAAGCATTATCAGCGCCTAATTGGCGCTAAACTGTACGAGGATGAGCCATTTGCTACTACTTTCCTTAACTCCGTTTTAAGCCAGTTAAATTGGGCTTTCTCCGAGTTTATACTTTTACTGCAAGAGGTAAGTTTTTGTCTAAAAAAACTGGGCTTTAAATAACCACTGTCTTTTGCAGATTCAGAACACGGCACAGCGCCAGGAGAACACGCTGTTTGAGCCCAAGCAACTAAAGATTTGCTCTATGTGCTTTGAATTGACGGTGTCGTTGATGCGTTGTCTGGAAATGATTATAACTGTCGCGCCAGATCTTGTGGCTGACGAATCTCGGGCGAATAGTGACTTGATATTAAATCGCATCTGTCAGTTGATCAGTCAGGTGTTGTCACGCGTTACGGTGCCACCGGGTTGCTTTCAGTTTGTGGTTGACATGTGCTCCGCTGATCTGAACGCAGTTACTCACTTTCCTATCATAAGCGCTGCTCTGGGTATATTGTTAGCTTTGCTGCGCAATGAACTGAACAACGATACGACACCACAGAAGGTGACACGCATTTCACGTGCCTTCCTCACCGATCCCAGTTTTCAGTTTGCCACTTTGGAGTTTGCTTTGGGCGAGATACGCACTCCACTGCTGGAGCAGAAGGAGATACCACGTGGCAACTTTGATCCTTCGTCACGTCCAAATATTGATCCCCTGACCAATGATGTCCGTGTGCCGCATATTAATAACTCCAAGCGAATACGCGCTGATCCACCCATCATTAAATTTGCTCTTAATGAGTGTGAGTATTTTAAGTAATAGCTACTCTTTAACATTTTAGTAAACCACATTTTTGTTTAGTTCCCACACACGTTTCGGCGGAGGAGATTGATGATGTGCGGCGTCTAATTGAGAATTTGCGTATTAAGCAGTCGCTGCTCTCGGACATAACGTTACCTTCTGAAGATTCATTGTGTCCGATTTGCTGTGCCAAGCCCATCACTGCAGTATTTACACCTTGCAAGCATCAATCCTGTAGTGACTGCATCATGCAGCATATGATGAACTCCAAGGTCTGTTTCTATTGTAAGACGACAATACAGACGATCGAAACACTCGATGGCACCGTTATATATTCCAATCTGGAATCGGTACAAACGCTTGCCACCGAAAGTACTTAAAAGTCCCACCGCAAATGACGACCAACAAATCCAAAAGAGCACCAGCATCACCACAACCACCATCACAACCACCCAACAAATTCTAGTCATCTTTAAAACGGATAAATTGCTACGCTTCAAATGTGGTTACAAAACACAAAGTACTACATACACAATTACATAGATTACATATAGTAAATAGATATATATATTTTAAGTTATTACTTGTCTTTTAACACTTGCATTATTTCCTCGATGTGATATGCAATATAAAGTGCAATGCTATGAACAGAAAATTAACCCAAAATCAGAAATTAATAGTTTGCACATTATATAATTTATGATCTCAAGCGATTTCTCGTTGATCTTATTTGCGAAGAACAACTAATTAACAAGAACAGACAGTATTCCATATAATAATGTTGATCTCTTATAATATTGAACTATTTTGTGTTCATTATGCATTTATTGCGAGTGTTGTTACGAGCAGATAGCATTAAACTCGAAACTATAAAATACAATTGTTAACCAAATTAATTACTATAAATTTTTGCTTTGGATATCTGTCTATTAACTAAAAATAACAGTTTCATAAACACCAATTTAAACAAAATGCAGAAAAATTCCTAATACGATTAGCGTCGCTTTTCCCTCAATTATCAATTTTCAATTTTCTCTATATACACACTATATGTATTTATGGCTGGACCTAAAAGTTGATGCATTTCTCGAAATACAAATATATACAATAAATATATATACTTATATATATGTATATATATACTTTTACTTCCCGTTTTGTTTTGTACTTGTTCATTCAACGTCCTTTGTTGTTAAGCACTTTCTTTAAAAAAATAATTAAGTATTTTGAAGCATTTACGACTACAAAATTTATAATACATTTAAATACTACATACACACAGGTAAGTATATAGAATATAGTTTATAGTATACAATATATATGCATGTATATGTGTCAGGTGGTCTCAGAATATGTAAAGCCTTAATTTTAGAAGAATTTCAATTCATTTTGAAGTATTTCTCATTGTATTGTCATTTTCGAGAGGTCAAGAAATTTGAATCTTGCGATTTAAACAATTAACTAGTTAGTTTTTATATAGTTTTAGTTGAAGAACAACAGTTTATACACTTTTTTAGTAGACATTTAAAGCCTCTTGCACTACCTACAGTTATACATAAATATATATATCCATATACTACTAGGTACACATAGATTATGAGAATCAACATCTAACTAAACTCTAATAATTGCTCTCTCTTTCTCTATCTTTCTTGATGTCCTTCTTTGTCTCTCTTTTGACTAAGAAGCGATATGATTAGTTGGTTGGGCTACTCAGAAGGCTAATCTACAGCAGATTACAGGCATTCGAGTGCATCCGATGTGAGTGTCTTCCATTTCCATGTCCAAAACCGCTGCAGCACTGATGCGTGATGGGTCCAGAGCTGCGGGCGTGTTGGAAACTCTGACTATTGCTCATCTTGGGTGCTTCGTGCATTGTATGATGGCAACTGGGCGCATGGCTATGACTGTCCAAAAAACCCAATTAAAATTTCATTCGTATCAAGTTAGCGTTCATCTTACCCATGATTACAAATACTTGAATCGGATATGGAACTGGGCATGGCTCGACTCAGTGCCTGTGTCGATTGTGGTGGTGGTGGTGGCAGAAAGAGTGGACAACCACCAGCGGCTAAATCACCGCCATCACCACCACCGTCGTGTCCAAAAATAGCCAATCGCATATTGGCTGCCTTTGTTGTCGACTGTGATTCCACTTCCTGCGCCTCCTCAATCATTTTGTCCAGCTTCTCCATGGCCTTCGTTTGCTTGGCGGCCAGAAAAGCTTTTCGTGCCGCCTTCGACATGGAGTGGGGTCTGAAATATGCAGCATTATTAGGATTTGGTCTTAAAAGTTGCAGGATTCTCAGTCACCTGGCTGGAGCGGAACTGGAGCGATGTGGTGGCGGTGAATGCAAGGATATCGAGGACATGGAATCCTTAGTTCCTGGTCTACTGTTGCCGCTGTTGGATTGCACCACCGCAGGGGCTGTGCCCACCTGAACAGGTGGTGGCTTCGCAGCATGCATGGGACAGACACCAGATGTGGATGCTGTGCTCTTGGCAGCCACCTTTGAGGTGCTGGCAACGGGCGGTGGCGGTGGTGTGTTTGTCACCTCCAATGTGGTGCTAGTGGAGAATGTGATTTTTCTAATTAGAGTGGAAGTGCTGCAGAGGATTAAGTTTCGTTTCGTTGCACTTACTTCGGTTTGATGGCATTGTCCCGTTCGAGGGAGGCATTGGATGCGGAGGTCATTGGAATGGCACTGCTGCAAATGGCAGTTTCACAGGGTGGAGCTGTCGCTGGTGGCGTCAGTTGATCCATGGCCGCCAATTCCTCTGCTGTAAACATATCTGGGTTACTGGGTCTTGGCTTCGGTGGAGCGCTGCCAATGCGGAATGGTGGAGTTGGACTAAAACCACACGGGGATTGAGGATTGTTGTTGGCATTGCTACTGGAGTTGGCCAGCGAGCCACGTGACATCTGCAGATCCTCCAAAAACTCCTCCGTGTCCAGTATGAGTGAGCCAAAGATGTCGCTGGGCGAGCGCATGAACACGTGACCAGTGGAATTGGAGCGGGATTCGCGCCGCTTGTGCTGCTCCGGACAACAGCTGCCGGCAGCGGCCGAGCTGCGCACTGGGGAATTGGCAATGCTTCTCCTGGCCACATCCTTGAAGGTAACAGGCGAGTAGATGCGACTACTACGCTCATCAGTGGTTGCCATTGCTGTGGCAGCAGCTGGAGCATGATGAGCCAACGCTGTGGCTGCTGCCACGGCACCACTGGCGCCCAACACCACATTGGCCAGCGACGAAGGATGGGAAGGATCGGTTGTAGCCACTGCTGGTGCTACAGGTACTACTACCGGTGGTAGTGGCGGAACTGGTGTTAGTGGCTTGGGTGCCGGCATTATGGCCTTGGGAATTGGTGTAAGCGGCGGAGCTGCCGACATGGTAGGATGTAGCTGCAGCCCAGAGGTCAGCTGTAGTGGCAAGCGATTTTCCCGCTCCTCCAGCCAGTAGGTCTTCATGGTGCCCTTGCCCTTGACATCTATCTCACCGCGTTCCAATATCTTGTAGCTGGGACCAATAAGCTCCTTGGTTGACTCTGAGATGTGTACCTTCATTGCAATGCTGGTGGACTCCATACGGGATGCAGTGTTTACGCTATCACCAAAGAGGCAATAACGTGGCATCTTCAGGCCCACAATGCCAGCGACAACGGCACCAGAGTGTACACCCACACCTAGTCCGAGAGACAGCAGGAGGAGGAAATGGGATTAATCTTGAATATATTTCATGCTTATCACTTACGTATGCGCAAATGCTGTCCCGTTGAGGGATCCTTCAGATCGGTTATGGCATCAACCATATCCAAGGCCATATCACAGACTCTCTCGGCATGATTTGCATCCTTGTCCGGTGCTCCAGCCACAACCATGTAGGCATCCCCAATAGTCTCCACTTTGTAGACCGAATTCCGCTCGGTGAGTGTGTCAAAAATTGAGTACATGGCATTCAACATGGACACCACCTCCATGGGCGTTATCCGGCTGCAAATCTCAGTAAAGGTCACAATATCCGAGAACAAAATCGAGACACTGTCAAACATCTGAGGAGTAAGCAAATCTTAAGAGAGGTCTGAAAGAGTCTACGGCATTTAAGTTATCCAACCTCACAGGTGTCTATGGGATTCTCGCCACGTCGCAGTCGATCAGCCACCTGTTTGGGTATCATCTGGTACAGCAACTCATCCGTTCGTCGCATTTCCTCATCCAACTTTCGCATGGATTCTTCCAACTTCTTGGACTTTTGCTGCTCCTGATCCAGTGCCAGCTTCAGTTCCACCGACTGTTGTGTACCCGCTAGCATAAGATCTCTGCTAAAGTCGTGCATGGACAGATCGTTTATGTAGAGTCCTGTGGTGATCAGTGAGGTCAGATCGGGCATCACCGGAGTGCCCAGAAACATAATCATGCGCCAGTTTTCCATGTAAACCATTTGACCTGTTTAATGATCATCAAATTAGTTTTAGTGTCATGTTCCAACACTTTTACTCAGTTACCTTTGAGACGAAGTGACTTCTCTGGTTCGCTGCCATCGTCGTGCAATAGCAAATCCTCGTTTTGTGCATCCAGTCGCTCTGTCACCGGATCCACGGTGACCAGCTCGAAAATGTTGTTCGTGCGATTCAGTATCTATTAATTAGTTAACTTGGCTAAATGTTTTTGACAATGCAGCTGGGAGTACATACAGTTTGAAATTTGAATGCAATCAGTGGTCGCACCAAGTCGAACCAGGCTGTAATCTTCTTGCCCAACAATTCCGGTAATATGACCATCAAAGAGTTACCAATGCTACGCACAACCATGTCGGCGCTGGAGGGAGCAAGATAGATAGTATGGTAGTTGTTAGTTTGGTTTAATTTTTAAATACTCAAAATTTCAAGCTAATTCCTCAGCCTAATCCAGCTACAAATTGACTGCGTGTTGGTTTCACTTACCCAAAAACAATACAAAATGGGAATATTTCGAACAGAACGTGGGCACTAATGGGCAAATGCTTCTCCTCGCGCGTCATGGCCAGCGAGGCAAGGGTGAAGGCGCGGTTATCGAATGTCAGCTGAAAGGTCACGTGCACCGTATCAAATAAAATCTCCTCGCGCATCAGCTCGATGTGCATCTCCTTGTGATAGAAGTAACGTGCCACTTCACGTATCTGCCCCATAGTGTAGTAGACGAAACCACGACGCTTGGATCGATAGTGCAACGTGAGTCCCTGTTTGGTCTCGTTCTCACAGATGAAACTCGGCGCTCGCATGCGTGGATACGAGAATTTTAGATACTCGTGTAGGTTGTCCAGACCGTTGAGAAAGTCTCTCATGTGTCGACCCAGCACGGATAACACGCGATCGTAGCCATACTGTCCCACAAAGCCAACAAAATAGACACCCAGGCGATCCATAAATTCACGCTCCGATACGCCTAGTACCTGTTAATATATATATAATATCTATAAGTTAAACTGGCTGTAATTTATTAATTTTTCTTACGGTTTGCGCCTTCTTTGCCAGCTTCTGCAGCAGATTCTCTGGATAAACCTGATGCACACTGAATGAGGGCGAATCAATGCCAGCTTGACGTCTGATGTCCTCCCATTTCTCCTCTCCATAGACGGACTTTATGTACTCCGATAAATTCTCCAACAGCAGTCCATACATGTTGCTCTAGTGTTTAATCCCAGAGTGCGTCAAAAGAAGCTCCCAACTCCCAACTCCCAACTTAATTGTAATTGACACGATTTGCCCACATTGCTGTAAATTGTATGCTCAACGACCTGTTGAATAAAGCAGAAATTTGTATGTATTAATAAGCAAATAAGCGAGTAATAAGTTTAAAAGAAAACTTAAGTAAAAATATAATATTATTAAACTCGATTCAACATAGACATTCTTATTTTATATGTAGCATACGCCCCGATTTCGGATAAAATATTGCTAAGGAGGAATTTTAATTTATACAGATATAAATTTCATGGAAATTAAATTTAATATTTAAATTAAATTATTTATTGTGCATATCATTTATATTTTACCATACATTTAATTGAATTATATTTAATTTAAATTTATATTAGTTTGATGGTTGCTCCGCTTGGTTTTAGTTTTTCTGCAGAACTGTTTGAATTTTGGCTGGATTCCCAAAGGCTAACAAGCTAATGTTGACTTTTGTGCAATGCGCCAGACAGTTGGCGCCTCATAATTTATATCAGCCCCAAGTTAAATCAGTTGATTTGCTTTTTCTATTGCCATTGGGGAATATGTCAATAGATTGCCTCGTCTTTTGATGCCACAAATCCAGCAAAGTCATCACCAGTTTGTGATTTAAAAAATAAACAACAATTGTGCGGCCAAGTAACACAAATTCGCTGTAAGCTTGAAGCAATCACAGCATATGCCGAGTTAAATAAACACCCTTTATTGCCAAGTACAGGGTTTTCAGTTAAAGTGTTTTTAAATGGATCAACTGAACCCATTATTATTCAGATTTTCTGTTTGTGAATGAGTGCAATCGGAAAGTGAAATATGCACTTTATTGGCCTACACGTTGCCATGTGGATAGCTGAGTGTTTCAGCGGAGTAGCTACAGAAACACATTGCGCATACGCCGCGTTGTGCAGCACAAGTTAATTGAGTTGTCTATTTAAAAGGCATTAAATAATAACGTTGGTATGCACAAAATGCAATTAGTTTGCCGTAGAACATTCCAAGCGGGAAACATGCGTTTACATCGGGCATACGCCATGTAATCCAACCAAATAGAACATTTCTTTTTCAAGCCAATTTAAAGTGAAGTCTGCAAACTTTTTATTACCTTTCTAATTGGCTGTGAAAACGGGGAAGTTTATTTACGTGTACATAGCCAACAATTAAGTGTGAAAGAGGCAGTGAAATTGTTATTTATACGAGCTTTTCTGTTTCACGACCGTTGTCAGCCGCAGCTTTGCAGTTGGCAATCTGGAGCTGTGCGATGGCTTGAATCAATGCTAATTCAATTGCTTTCACAGGGCACCTGACGTTGCAGCTGCCACAGTAATTGGCACATATTCAAAGCACGATTGCCTTGGGGATTCCAAGGAGAAAACTTGCATAATAAATAGTGGCGACACCAAGAGACACTTGCAACATATGTTATTGCAACTAGTTGCACTCACATACATATGCTCGTGTCAATTGCTAGTCATATAAGTTGTAAATTGAGTTATGCACTTGAAGGCACACACTCAAAGCACAAGATGAATAGATGAGATAAGATCCGACTCCATCTTACACCTCAAGGTTGCACTTCCGCTTACAATGCGCTGTAAATTACAAGACACAAATTGCGATGTGGCATTACAGCTGCGACTGCAGCTAAATTAACTGTGTCACAAACGAAAGGTAATTTTACAAGTAATACCAAGGCAAGCTATAGGAGTCTGGAGGCTCCATAAAAGCGAAAAAGTCTATAAATTTATTTAAATATTTTTGTACAGTTTAAAAAATGAGAATTTGAGTGTAAAACTGTATTCTGCTTGGAAAATTAGCCTTTGAGAGTAAAATTCTAGAATTCATGCGTCTGTTCAAATTTAAGATTTCGATTGTAATTGTAATAAAAGTATTCAAATTTCTTTTTTTTTGTATGCCATAATACTGAACGTGCTGAAATGGACAAAACATCAAAAAGCGCAAATCCCATTAGCAAATACAAAAAAGGAAACGAACAGCAACAAGTGGGCAAGACTGAAAGATACCCTACAGAACACATTTAAACATCAATTTATTTAGGAACTGTAGAATATTCCTGTAAATTATATTACCGGCTTTAAGTTATTAAATTTCGAACCTCTTTAAGCTTTGTACATAACACATTAAACCAAATGTTGTTATTGACCTTCAAGCTTTCAGCTTTTTGTTATAATACCTGCATTAAGGGCATTTACAGGGTATGGGGGGGGATAAATAAAATCCATTATTCTCACTTTGCATTGCCTTATTTACGCTTTATTGCCATTTGTTTTGTCATAAACATATTTCATTGTATTCTTTATGGTTATCCGCACTCTTACCGAAAAAAAAGAGGAGAAACAAAAAAGATTCGTCTCCATTCATAAATGTATCTTTGGGTCGAATCAAAATAAATAAAATTCCAGACCAAAGAAAGCTGAATAATAAATTTATGGAAAAAATCAAGCGAGTTATTTGCATTTCCCTCTAGCGTTTTTCACTTCAATGCATTTTGCTGAAATTCAATAGGCTCCCACGTCTCCCAAAGTTGTACTTTGATGTTAACAATATTCGACAATGGATATTGACTTTCATCGCGATTCTTTAATTTGATTTGATACTTTTATTATACAATTTTTTATCCAGTTGTAATTTAATTGCCCATAACATTTTATATAAACGAAAACACAATCCCTTGACGTCAGTTCAACAAATTGTGGAAAATGGAAAAGCTTTCGCTTTTAATGTTGCTGTTTTCCTGTTCGTGTTTTTAGATATTTTTTTTATAAAAGAAAAGCTAAAATTAATGCAGATAAATCTTCATGAAATATAGATGAAAAATAAAGCAACAAAATGTATTTTCAATTTATTTATAAAACAAAGTGATGTGTGAACAATGAAATGGTCAAAATAAGCTCACAAAAACAGCCAAAAAGTCTAACATCTTGTCACCACAACATTGTACAATGTACTTGGAAATTAACAACAATACTAGAATTAAGAAAAAATTCATAATATTCATATTATTTGGCATTGGGAAATCGAAAACAGTAAACGCCCTCAAAACAGAAAAGCACTTGTGCTCAAAACATCAAAACAATGTCCAAAATTCTGTCCACTCTTTTCGGTTTCTGTGGCATTAATAATATTATATTTTTATTACATTTTTCGATGTCTCGTTTGCTGACAACCAATTACGCTGCGGCTTTTATTCATGAATGGAATGATATACTGTGTATTTATTTAGACATATACTCGTGTATATATTTGGTGTTATTTCAGCTAATTTGTATACATTTTGGCTAAATAATAAACAGGATGTCAGTGTGTTTTGCTCAGTGACGTCAACAGTTTATTGATATGACGCTGATATCAGTGAATGCTTCAGGAAGTGTTCCCAGGTGAAAGGAAGCGTCTTAAAAGTATTGAAATTTAAAGTGATATTTATTAAATAATTATTATTGTTGACAGCAATTGCGTGGTATCCAAAGTGTATACTTTTAAATTGCGACTTGGGTGTCAAAAAGATACATTTAAAATCTTAGCTTTTTAAGCTAAAGTATGGAACTTAATCCTCACAAAACAACATGGATTATATAATCTTAACTGGGTATTTTTATTATAATTGTATTAAACAGACTGTTGGACTTTTTTTTAAGTAGAATTTTTCCTTAACAATTTTATTTAATAACATTAAAAGGCATAAGTTTTCAATAGGATTTAATCGCAGTAAAGCTTTATGCCATTTATGTAGTTATTATAATTTTTAATTGGCTTTCTTTGAGCTCTTAATTTCTACATATTTCTAGTAAATCTTTAAATTTAACTTCTGATAAAGACAACGCCATTTGTTAAACCAAACCTATTACAAATTCCACTGTAAAGCAGCTTAAATATGCATAAAAGTGAATTTGTTGCCAGAATTCCGCAGTTTGTTCAATCATAAATCACCGCAAATGCTGGGAATATAGATTTTCAAGGCAACAACTGCAATGTGCACACATTTCAGGAACAGGTTGAGGGGTTGTTTGATAGTTTTTGGCGGATATACAGTTGACCTTGATGTCCTTGACCATCAGGCAGCCGTGTGAATGAGAATGATGAGCAAATTTGTCGTCCTTTTTGACAGTGAGTGATGATGTGAAAGTGTGTGAAGCTAACATATTTTGACAGGCATTTCTGTTGAGTTCCGTTGAAGGTGCTTTAGTGGCATTACTGTACTCAATATGCATGACACTTTGACTTGTTTTGATTTAATTTAACAGCCTTAATGAATAGAAACTTTTGAATATTCACGTCATATGCAAAATTAAAGCAATAACATTGGCGGCTGCCATAAGTTGAAATGAATTTATAAACAAACGAAAAATCCGAAAGGAAAATAAATTATTAAAGCCAACACCTACTGGCAATGGTTAAATATATGTGTGCATATATCTAAGATATCTGTGTATATATCTTATGTACAGAGACTGTATAGAGAAATGTGTGTGTGTAATTATGAGGCAAACAATTAATTTTCAAGTTCATTTGCGTGGGTAACATTGTGGAGCAACCTTTAAAGCCAGAGAGATGGTATTATGTACCATATGCAATACCCTAGCAGGGCAATAGATACATAGCTAAAAAGATACACACAAGCACAACCGAGAGCTGAGTACATGTATTTATTTTTATATTTTGTGAGAAATTTTTATTTTGAACATTTTTGCGCTTTGAAGGTGGCTGCGATATGTTAAGGTTAAATATACTTAGACAAACGCTGCCCAACTATGTATAAGTAAGTATGTATCTATGGGATATAGACGTACTTGTAGAGCGACGGGAGCTTTTCAGTTTTCGAAACGAAAACAAAAATCATTTAACTTAATATTTTTTCGCTTTTTTTTTTAGATTTCTTTTTTGGCTTAACATAATGGCCATAGCTTGGCAGTATGACTCAAACTTTTCTGTTCGAATACCCTGTAGTAGCACTACTAACCAAAACGGCTGTATACACTGCGCATAATAGCCAGATAAAATGATATTTGTAGGGTAAAAGCCTGTCGGTAATTTGGACAGCTGCTTTGTAGACAAGTTAACGTAATGTTGGAAATTGCTCATACGCCGAGTTAACATTGTGTGATTTTTATTTTATATTTTTAATTTCATTCTCGTTCGCGTTCTCGTTTCGTTTCATTTCGCTTGACACTCAAATAAAATATATATATATTTATAAATATATATTTATATATTATTTCATACAGCCAGCAATTGCAGTAAGAATAAATCATTCATTTGCCTGTAGGTGTAATGGAATATTTGTGTTTATTGCCTGTGACTTTGATCAAATACAAATTACAATTTGTATATGTAATTAATTAAAATGTGCATTATTCATGCCACTGTGGCATTTTCGTTGATAGTTTATGGTTAATTATTTGCTCGGCGACAACGAAATTTATTTAAATATTTCTGTGTGTGTTTGCTGCTGAAGAACGCTAAATAATTAGCTTAATAATTGACCTCATTTCTTAAATGGCCCCAAAAACTTTTGCACAAGTGCCCCATACATATGCTTTATTAATGATACACAAACTTAATTCTTTCGTATTTTTATACGGGCTGCTTACAATGATGTATGATGCTTGCTTGGAATTGTTTGCTTTCACATAATTGAGATTTCTATAGAAATATGTTTTAGTATTTAAGGTATGCCACAAACGCAAACCAATTGGGAATTAGTCAGAAGAGAGGGAGAGCGCGTGCTTCAGACCAAAGGGATTTGCAGCATAAGTATGACTTCTGTTACAGCCATTTCAATCCTTAACGCCAACTTGAGTTATTAAAGACGCAAGAAATATACTTTAGGTATTCTTCAAGCCCTTTGTCAACTACAATCGAATCAAGATCAAAGTGATTACATTTTTTTTGCCATTTCAAGTTCTTTTTCTTTAAACCCAAACTGTTTATTTCAAACAAAGCGAGCGTGTGCCAGAAAGTAAAAGTATTAAATGATTTTAAGCACTTTTTCGTAGGTGCATTTCGAAATTCGATTTGCCAAAAAAGAGATCTCTGCCAGGTATTTGCCAATTGTTCTTTTGTTATTCTTTGTATGCACTGTTGTCTAAAGTCAAGTTCAATATCAGAGCAATACGTTTATAGTTCGTTTAAGGGCAAAATAGCTAAAGAATTGCTTAGTCTTATGTAAGGTAAACAAACAGCAAAGTCAAATGAACTGACGATGCAATTGCATTAGCCTTGAACAGCTTAAAATTACGTAAATAGCTTTTTATTTTGTACAGCCGAATTTCCAGAATATTGAAAATTATAACGGAAGTACGCTCTGTGTATTTATTTTTCTGAATGCTGAAAGGTCGAGTCTCAGATAACAGCACTATAAATAAAATAATGCTCACATTGGGTAGCTCGATTCGCTCAGTTCATTTGGCCTTCCTTCCTTTCATTCAGAGCCAACAGTTCTGAATATTGATGTGGATTCTTTAAACACCCACATTCAAATTGTTTCCAGCTAGCCAGTGTTTATTTTATGCGCAAAAATTGCTTTTACATTTTCCGGAATCTGTTTTGTTTAAATGAAAATTCAAATTTTAAGTTTACACACGTGTGCAGTTTGTTTATTTGCAAATAGCCCACATGTAGCCCCTTGATTTGGCATTAGAAAAACAGGTTAAAACAGAAGTATACTGTCAGGAAGCAAAATAATGTGTGCTTGTAAAAATAACATGTAAATAAATTATTAAAATTCCAGAAATGCCCTTTAAATCAAAGTAATCAATATAAATGTTAGGGCTTAAATGAATTCTAATTCTACTGTGTGTAAGAGTTAATTTTAATGTAGAATAAAAGTACTAGAGATGCACAGTTCAATGCTCAATTCAATAACACAATTGACGCATTTCCCTCTGCATTTCTTTATATGTTTTGAAATGAGTTAATGGCACAAAATGTAAAAAAGACCAAAAAAGTGATCACAAATATATGAATGGGACAGATGCGTACAGAAACGTATGATCAAAAAAAGTTTGTGGAACAAAAACATATAGGATCGTGAAACCAAAATAATGCCATCGAATTTTTGGATATGAATATATACTGTTATTTGTGGGTATGGGTTAATTTCGGGCTTTCTTTTTATGATCATCGCCGTCATCGCATTCATTTAAATCCACAACAATGAGTGGGCGATGTTAGATGCCGCCCTCGAATGCCTACAGAACTGGCCGAAAGCTATAGCTGAACTGGCTGAGCTTTTTTTGCCACACACACAGATACACCTACAGATATAGACATAGTGAAAGATACAGATACAGATACAAAGATACAGACTACCTACGCCGTAAAGGAATATCGTGCTTTTGTCGGCTGTGAAACAAATGGCAAATACTGAAACGAGTAAAATTGGTGAGGCGAATTTCGAACGGTTTGCAGTTTGAAAAAATTCTTCGTTGAGGATAGATCGCTATTTTTTAGGAGTAAAGCAAATTGTAAGCCAAGCAACAACGAATACCACTTATAAATAATATAATACTACTTCAACTGACTCTATATGCATATATATGTGACAATTTATCAATTCAAATAATAAATCTGTGCAATCATAAAACAATTATCAAGTGCAACCAAAAAAATATTTACTCCAAATGCGTCGAAGTTGCTTCAAAACTATTCAATTTTCAAAATGGAATTATGAAAAAAATTATGAATGAAAATTGATGATTATATAAGACTCTGACATTTGACACCAAAGTGAATATTGTTGAATATGATTATTTTGGATATGAGCAAAGCTATTGTGAAGTGTTGAATTTTATATGGAACTTTATTTTGAAATCGAATGATTTAAATAAATAATTTAAAGTATTTCTTCTATGAAAAATGTTGGCAAAATGTTTCGAAAACTTAACTGAAAAATGTATAAAAAATTTCGAAATTAATTAAAGAATTTTGGCGTCGCTTTTTTAACCTGACGCCCGCCAGGAAAAAATTTAACTCAAGGACATTTAAAAATAACGCAAATTTAGCTGCAGATCGCGCCGATCGTCGACACACACATGCAAACACGTATACACACACACACACACACATATGGCAGATAGACTTTATGTATATAGAATTTTGCTAGTTTCGTATATATAGAAAGTGTGAAAAGTTCTGTATGGTTTTTCATATAGATTTTTTATAAATGCGTATACAGACGATTATATTTGAGAATTGAATTTATTTTTAGTGATTGATCTTGTTGTATATATATATATAACTTATGTATGATTAAATTTTTGCATATATATATAATATATACACACGACTATTTTATACAGTTTTTGTTGTAAACTTTGCTCTGCTCTAAAGTGGCACACAGTCTGTTTATTTTCGAACTGAACAAAAGCGCCGAGTCAGACAAGATTTGGACACATTTACATGTAAAGCAAACGAATAGGGAACCAAAAAAAATATAAGAAAATAAAATAAATAAATAAAGAGACATTTCTAGGGTTGTGCTGCTGTTCGAATCTCGTGCGAGTGCTGACATTTGAACAATCGAATAATACTCACAATCGGAGCCAAAACGTGAGATAAAACTTGAGAGTCGAGAACTTTTGCGTTGACAGAAAAACATTTGAAATTTGGTGCAAAGTGCAAAAGCAAGAAGCCAAAAAAATAAAGAAAAGCAAATTAAATTGAAAGAAATTTACAATAAAATCAACATCTTTTCGGGTATTGCAGCGAACGAGTTCAACGAATATTTCTTGTGCTTGAAAGACACAAAACAAATCGATCAAAATGTTCAAGAGTCATTTGGAAATGATTGGGCGCAATGAGAGCCCCAGCAAGAAGGCCAAATTCTGGCAATCCTACATCAGATCCCTGAAGGGTAAGTTAATTTAATACTAGCCACATATATACATATTTATTAGTGAGCAGCTTTATCCAATGTTTTATAGACTTTTAGAGGTACATAAATAGCACATCAGCGTATAGAAGTTTGGTCTATTTTTTGTTTTATTTTTTGGCAGGTGTCATTTTAGGCATAATCACCCAAAAAAAGCTAAACATACAGACACATATTTTAATGAGATCTGAGAAGCTTTCCCATACAAATATATAGTTAGGAGAGACAGAGAGAGGGAGAAAAATAAGGAGTGTGATAGAGTGGGATAGAGGTGTGTATATTGAAAATATTTTAACTATGTGCTCATGAGCCAAACAAAGCGAAAAAATGTGGCTGCTGCGCCAAGGCAAAATAACTAGGCGATCATATACAAAATTCGAAATTCGAAATCAACTTTTTTGGCAATGATCCAAATGGCCAAAAAGAAAAGAAAAGAAAGAAAATTTGTGTAGCACAAAACCTAATGAAGTAAACAGCCCGAGATATATACATATTCTGTCGCTATATATCTTTTGTTAATCATAACTATAGAAACTGAATCAAATTAGTTTCTAATGAGTAAATTCTGCTCTGGTTTCCATAGGCTCCGAGGATATCCGTGCCCATGAAGCACCAAAGCCATCTCGTCCATACAGCTCGTACCTGGACTCGCCCACATACAGGAGCATCTACGATGAGCCCGCCACGGCCAACGAGCGTGTGCAGTCATCTGGCTACAGATACTTGCCCGTGAGCCGTGACACTTATGGCTACTCGCCACGTGCCATCTACGATCATCATTACAGCAGAACAAGTAAGTATCGAGTACTTAATGCAAGTACTTTTCAATAATTTTACATACATCCTACAGCAAACAGTAACCCGCACAGAAAAAAACACACTTTGTTGTTAGCTTTCTTTTTGCTCTATTTATTATACTTTTAAATTACTCATCAGTCGGTCAGTCAGTCAATCAATCGGTCTATCATTGCATCTGCCAATCATGCATTTCAAAAACGCTTTGCTGTACACCTTGGCGTCTAAATTAAACTACATTTCTCTATATGATTTCATAATTATATAAATAATATGAACAAATAGAAAATAGAAAATAATAATAATAGATATATAGAATCTATCGCAGAGCCAAAAAAAATATTACGTCAATGATTTTTGAGTATTTGTGTGCGCTGTGTGAATTGTTTTTGGCAAAGGCCCACAAAAAGTTTAGACAAAATATACACATGTTCATAAGCTCACAAAATACATACATATTCGATATGTATATAAACATACATATAGTATTTATATGTTTCAGGTACATAAGCCATGGGAGAATATTTTCAAAACTGTTTCGTGCGTTTCTTCGTATCAAATAACTGAGGCACACAATTTTAGATACACTTTTTGTTTTTTTTTTGGTCGTTTTCTGTTCGTTTTCTTTGCGTGTTTTATAATAACTTTTATTCGATTGTTGAGGTTCCATTTCCTGCGTGACCCTTTCGATAATGCTCTACCCTACACACCCCTTAACTGGCGATTTGTCACACCCAATCCACGCACAGTCAAATGTACTGTTTGTTTTTGTCGAAACTAACCAATTTATTTTCTCTCTTTTTTTCTCATTAATGTTTCAGAATATACATAAATGTTTGTCGTCAAAAAAAAATATATATGTAAATGTTGTAAAAATGAGAGAAAAATTAACATAAAAAAAATATCTCTCAACTCGCAGCGCACTACAAAAAATACTTTTCGCAATTTAGTTATATATATATATATTTCTATATGTATGGATTTAGTA
Organism: Drosophila acutilabella; assembly: GCA_035046005.1. NCBI lineage: Eukaryota > Metazoa > Arthropoda > Insecta > Diptera > Drosophilidae > Drosophila > Drosophila acutilabella. Next base: position 718,268 of record JAWNOK010000061.1, read on the forward strand.
AATATTGAGAGCAGATTTTGTAGCCTTAGCATATGTGTCTAGAATGATTTATGGCACTTTATTCTTGTGTAGTTTTGTTTGCTAATATTCAATAAAAAAATACATATTAAAACATTTTTAATATTTCATTGCTACGCTGTGGGATTATCGTCTGCATATTCATAATGTCATCCATAAGGTATTTGGTATCACTTAATCATTTCATTTGATATTTTTTCCATAATTTCGAATTTCTTTTCAATTTTTGCTATCAATTACTACTATATTAAAAATTCTTTTTCTTTTCTGCTGCTTAATAATTATAAAAACTGCTTTTTTTGGATAAATATCGTACGTATATCCAACTGCTTTTAATGGAATATTACGCATACGCTATGTGAGCCCAAGTCAAATAGCGCCAAACTAACATTTTTTTGTTTGCACTCACAAGTAAGCATAAATAACTTGTTGAGATCATTTCTGTAGTTTTCATACATGAATCGAATTTATTATTAAATTGGAACTCCATTCTGTTCACAGTTCCAGCTAACTACGACGCAGAGAAGGCCTGGAATGATCATTTGAAGCGCATGCAAGAAATTGAGCGCAGGTGTGTACCCATTAAGGGTGTAAAAATTTTTGCATTTTACTGAGTTTTGAATATTTTCTGCCTTTTTCTAGATACCCATCTCGCTATGGTCTCTACTTGAGAGACAAGCCACTCACACCAAACTCTCTGGTGCCTTTGGAATACGAGCCAGAGGATAAGCTGTTGGCAGAACTCAACAAGGGTAAGGATATCAAAGACATTTATTAAACAAAAACGCCCAAAAAACACAATAACAACAACAACCATAAGAAAGTAACAACAACAACTACAACATCAACAACAACAACATTTAAATTCAAATCAACGAAAATGATATGCGAAAATTATTGAAAATTACATTGTAAAACTATCCAAAACAAAACAAATTACAAAATGTAAGCACGAAAAAAATAGCAAATCAACATCAAATTCGATTCGAAAAAACAACAACTATACAGAATTTTTTCAAATTCAGTCAACAAATTTACAGACAAAACAAAAAAAACGAAAATAAAAATCGAATACAAATTGAACACCAAATTGAACAGGAAACTTGACGAGTTGATTTCTTTGGAAAAGGAAATTTACTTAGCTCAAGGTTTCTGTGGCGATTTCTACATATATATATGCTTAAACGAACTATATCTTTAACACTGTATCATACTATACTTATATATATCTTGCAGCTATTAAAGTTTGAAGCGCTGAGCGTTACATTCGAAATAAGCTGGTTAAAACTGGTGTTAAAACTTATGTTTTGGCTTAGCTTTAGTAAATTGTAAAATTATGCAGAAATTGTTAACGATTATATAATTTTAAATAACTTTTGTCTGTAAAAAGAATCCAGCCCCAATATAGTAAAACAACAACAAAAAAAATAATTTCGTTAAATGTTTCATTGTATGATATGATGCTTTATTTAATTTTTAACTTACTATATTTACGAGATATAAAACAACAACAACAACTACGAAAATAATAAAACCAAAACAAAACATTTATAAAAAAAAATATCTAATTTTAATTTAGTCATACTCAGAAACATCAATAATTAATTATATGACAATATATAGAATAAACATTTTAACTCCTCCCAAATCATTCGAAATTCATTCGCCTTATCACCCAAACCCTCACATTAAAATTTTACCCCTACTCCTACTCCCCCAAACCATCCCTAGAGTTAAGCCCTAACCCTTTTCTTCTAACAGCTGTACCATAGAAATTCTGAACGCACCTAAACGAGATTTTTGATCGCAATAGTCTGTAGCACTATCTCCCGCCTCTGACTGTACTGAAACTGGCTTTGTCACAACTCTGACGACATTTTCTTTTTCTAAGATTAATGCAAAACAAATATTAATAAAAACATTATTAAATCTACAAACAATTGTGTTTTTTCCATAGACTATCTTTTTGTTCTTTTCTTGGAAAATAATCAAAATTAATTATCATTGAAATTAATACATTCTGTGTTGTTCCACGTCCTTGTGTCCTGTTACTGTTACTTGTTCATCTCTGCGTCGACACTCACTACTAAAAATAAACATAGTTACTAAGTACATACACTGTGCGGTGCCTGTAAATAAACTGCCAACAATTAAACAAAACTAAACCGAAAAATCGTAAAACTCAAATGAAATATTTAACGAATATTATGTTCAATGTGTTACACATTTTTATATATTTTTTGTTTGTATCTTGTTTTGTTGTCAAGTCATTTCGGCAGTATTCAACATAAATCTATTATAATCTATAGAATTGTTGTCTGAATTATTCCAATTATTTGTATCGTGCCCACAGTTTTGTAATTTTGTACTATGTCATTTTGTTTAGTGTGAGAATTATGTTAGATTTAAGCATCGTTGGGTTGTTGTGGTTTTTTAAGAGTGTATTTTGGTAAGTATACTTACATTTTGTTAAGTAAATGAGTTTAAACTGCAAAGAGAAGAAAAGTAAATTTAATTAAAGTTTATCTATAATTATTGCTGATAAATATATCAAATTCAGTTGCTGAGCAACAGAGTCTCTTTAGAAAATTCATGTATATTTGACGCATTTTGCAGTGAACAAACTTGTCAAAGGAAATATCCGATAGAAAGTGACTTTATGCTACTGACTTGTCAATAAGCAGATTAAATGCGTTTTCTGTTTGTAGCAAAAGCAAAACAGATTTTCTTTTGCTTGCATTTCTAATTTTGTATCAACTTAAATCGAAGTAACTTTTCGTTTACAAAATTTTTATTAAATCCTATTTAAGGATTTAATTGGGAAAAGTGCCTGAACTATGCTATACAAGTTAGGCTAAAGTTTTAGTATTTACAGCAAGTGTTAAGTGAGTGATTAAAATATGTTGAAAAAGAGACTTAAATACAGCATCTTTTAGCTGGATTAAGTTTGTAGTTAGAAATAAAAACCTTCCTTTTGGTAACATTATGAAAAGCGAGTTAAAAAGTAGGAAGCGTCGAGTAGACTATTAAGTTCATAACAGCTACTTATCACACGCTCTAATTATCTTGGTTTCCGATTTAAATTGAAGAGCACACTTTTTGGCACAGAATTTTTAAACGGTCGGTTAAGTTCGACTGCAGCTACCGTTCATGCTCTAGTTAGCCAGCTCTGCTATATCTAAGCATTTGTCTTCTATTTTTGATTATTTCAGCCCGCCGTTCGGCCTCGCCGTTCCGTCCCGCCCGCAGCACCCGCGCTGGCAGTGAGCCCTATGTGCCACCACCAGTGTACTGGAATCGCGAGGGCAGCGTGCCACGTGGTGGACCATCGGTATTCGATCGTGCCACTAGCCTGGCTCCATTCACGCGACCAAGCTTCCGTGCCAGCTCGTTGGAACCATTGGATGAACTCTTTGAAAGTAAGTTGCCCGCTATCGCTGAGGCTGCAGCTGAGGCAGCCGGTTCAGCTCCGGCTACCAGGCCAAGCATTTTTGAGCGTGCCGGCTCGCCAAGTCCCACTCCTGTTAAAGCCGGTCGCTGGGGACCACGTCCCACTGAAGTCGCCTACGATGCTGAGGGTAAAAATCGAAATTCTTCATCTTAAATCGTTATTCTTTATGCAAGAAGAGACGAAATGTTTTAGTTGTTGTTATTAAATGGCTTTTGTTGCCCAAATTCGGACACAATACTATGGAGATATTTGAAGACTTTGAATGCTGACATGATGACAGACGTGTTGAAAAATTATTGCCATATTTTTCGAAATACGTTCGTATCAATTTCAGTCTGTCTCTCTCTTTTCACTGTGTCGCTGGAATTTTTCAAAGAAATTCTAATTTTTTTTTTACTTTGGCTTCTACCCAAAACAAAAATTGTTTACGTTTATTGAGTGTATTGCCAACAGCATCAGCAAAAAAAAGAAAATATTTTGGAAAAAAAAAAGTAATGTAAGCGCCGTGCTTAAAGTCTATAATCACTTCTTCTTCTTCTACTGCTGCTCCCCATCCAAGCTGCTTTTTGAATTGCTTCCCGTAGCGCCTGGCATCTATCTACCCCTCCCACTGCTCCCACACCTCCTACTTTCTTCATACTATCTTCTTTCCTTAGATTTTTGGTAATTTTTCCACTACGAAAATCCCGCATACGCATGGAAAATATCAAAAAAACAAGTTGATGTTAAAGCGTTGTCTTTTCTTGTTTTTTTTTTTTTATTTAATTTTTTTGTATTTTAGTTTAAAAGCAAAGCAAACAATATTTTTCTTTCTGCTCTTCTTGTATACATTGCAATACTACAATCAAACACAACAAAATTCAACAACTTTAATTGTATACCCTACAAAAACGCACTCAATACATCGTCGGATCAATCACAACAACAACATCAACTACAACAAACACACGCCAAATGCTATGTCGAACCAAATTAGGACTTCCAATCTTCCATCCACGCAACCGCTTCAGGGATTTGTTGAGCCCCAGCCCCAACTTGCCCATCTCCTCGATCGTTCGCGATCCCTTCTGGTGGGATGTGGATGATTTGGTGCCCTTCCGTGCCACCTCGGTGCCCCGTGCCTCGAGCCCCGTGGCCCGTGATTCGTACTTGTCGCCGGTGAAGAATCGTTATCTGTGGTCCAAGCATCCAGCCAGACCCTTGACACGTAAGTAGTCCACACTTGACTGAACTTATTACCTTTAATCCCATGTATAGCACCCTGTATATATTTTTCATGCTGAGTAGTATTTTACTGGCAAAACTTTCACTATTCAAAATTCGTCCCCCAAAAAAACTGAAACTTCATGGAAGCATGTGAATCAATCACATCAAGCCTACTTAGTATTCACTTTCGATTCCGGAGCCTTTCTTTAATTAACTAGTATTACCCAACTGAAAATGAATGAAACGATTTCTTTAACATTATTGTTTTTATTTTATTTTACATTTATTTGCCATACACAGCTGAGGCAGAGGATTATTTCTAAATCAAAAAAATAAAATATAAAAAAAAAAACATAAAAAATATCAAAATCGTTAGCTATAATAACAAGCGACGCTATATCATATAGCACTTCTGTAATTTTTATTGTACTTTAATTTACATAAATTACATGTAACGAAACGCAATACAAAACAAATTGGTAAGAATTAAATATAGTTTATGGATCCAACTGTAGCATGTCTAAAATTTGATTCATGCAAACTACATCGCTGACATGTAGTGCCAATATAGTACTGTCTTGACTATATTTAGAGTCGTATCCCTAGAAGTAGACACGTTTGAAACTCCACAAAACCAAGTAGCATCTAGTTTAACACCATCAAACTTTAGATTGATCAAAATTGTAACTAACTTCGTAGAATATTCACATATTTGCACGCAATCATATAATTTTTTAATTATTGTTGGAAACTCTTTTAAATATTAATTGTTAATAATGCATAATTATTTTAAATTCCTAACAGCTCACCGCTCAATTTTGTAAACGAACGAAAACGAAAAAAAAATACAAGATCAAGAAAACAACAACAACAACAACGACGAATGCATCAAAATGGGGTTCCCCGATATGAACAACGACTAGCTTTGGTTTCCCACACCAAGAGCCGGAAATCAGTGAAAGTAGCTCACATAACTGTAGTCTCAAAATCCTCTACAACGAATTGAATTTTTTCAAAACTGCCAGCCCACAAAAGACCCGGGCTGTCTCCAATCAAATATTGCCTTTAAGTGCGTACTTCCCGTAGTTAAAAAAAAAAAACAACAACCAACATAATCTACAACTCTCAATAAAGTTTTTAATTTCATTTATTATTTTTTTAGCTCATGTCTTAGTCTTAAGTGCAAGTATATAAAAAAAAGAAATCGATTTACATTTATTATAAAACACAATAAAATGAAAACAAAAACCAACTCATTTATGAGCTGCTCCAGAACAACAGGAGCGCCATAAATTGTTCCTTTTTTGTATATTTTAGACGCTATAGTAATTAATTACATGTATTGAAAACCAAACTCGAATTTCGAATTTGATTATTGGAGTTTTATTTTTTGAATTCTATGCTGCAAGTTTAGAAGTGCCTTTGACTGCAAACAGTAACTTATGTCTGCCAATTTATAAAGAAATGCAGCTGAGCATAATTTCAATTTGTAATAAATACTTAAAAAAATCTAAAAAATTAAAAAAAAAATAATAAAAACTCTTCTAAAAACCTAAATATATTTTAGTAATTTAAATTTGAACTTTCTAAGGACTATTTTAGATTAATTCATAGTTGCTTTTCCACTTTTCTAGTGCCAATTGAGTGAAAAGTCTTTGGCTAATTTTGCTAACGGGGTCAAGTGCCTCCCACCACCAGCTGAGTATTAACAAATATGAATGGAATAGTTTTTCTGCACGCAGCGTTTGTTAAGTTGTGACCTTAATTAATTTAAAACATCTGGAGCTCAGCTCAGCTCAGTTCAACTAATGGACAGTAGTTCAGTGTGTAAACAGAGACAGTCATTGGGCCATCCATCTATATGTTTTCGTTCCATTCCGTTTCTTGTACTGCCAATGTCATTTATCTTTTCATTTACTGTTACATGTTGTCCGACTGTTTTTCTATTTGTTTTTTGTACTTTTTTTTTATGCTAGCCATTTTTTTTTTGACTTTGACGTTTTTGGCGTTTAGCACGCAATTGTTTCGCACTTTTTCTGCGCTCGACTTCTCCGCCCACCGCCTGTTGTTATGCTGAGTCTGCAGCAAGTCCTTGTAGTCCTCGTAGTCCTTGTTGTCCTTTGGATATGCACACGCTCAATTGTGTTCGGGCGCCTTAATTTTCTTTTCTTTATTGTTGCTGGTCATTTGCTACTATTTTTTTGACACGGCTCCACCATTCCCATTAATATAACTTTTTTTTGTGCTCTGTTCTATTTCTCTATTTAATTATTGATTCATGGCATTTCTATTGGCAAAGGTCATTCAATGTCAATTACACTTATTTGGCCATCGAGACCAGCTCTTTGGAGATTTGACATCCATGGCATTTGTGGCACATTTCAATTGCTTTTTAACTGCTGTTTTGATGTGTCCCCCGGTGACTTGTCAAATCGTTTTTCATCCTTTGTTCTTTTCCTTCTCCTTCCTCCAGAAATGTTTGTCCAGCCATGTGGAGACTCACTTGCACTCGTATTTAAATGCCTTAAGCATTTAATTAACAATTTATTTTTTCCATGACACATTTGCTCCTTCCGCAAATTCATTGGCATCCGTTAAAACAAAGGGAATGGTTTCAGAGCATTCATGCCAAGCCATTTCCGGAGTGCTTTATAATTCTGCTAAATGTGTGGTATAAAAATACACACAATTGTGAAAGCTTTTCGGATTATTTTTAATTACTTGTATGGTCGCTCGTGCAGTTATCCTTTTTAACGCTCTGTAATCTTTAACTATGGAAGATTTGCAGATAGTTGAGTTGAAATTAGAGAAGGATAATTTACAGCATATTTTCAAAGCTTCCTTTCAATTATTTACTTGGCACTGCTTGTAAAGTTTTTAAGCGTCTGATTCTGACAAACATTTTTAGGGCAAATTAAAGTTGTGAAATTTGTGGAACAAAAATAAAAGAACACAAAACTGTAGGCTGTATCTGTTAAACAATTGAAAAACTTAAGGTAGAGTATAACCATTAAGAGATTTCATTAATGACTTCAATTCTTCAACATGAAAAGTTTCATCTTTTAAAAATATTTTAAAATATTTTTCCTACGTAAAATGAGAATTTTAAAGTCCCTAAATAAATTTTCTTATTTATAATTCTTCTACAAAAATGAACTAGAGTATTCTTTATTCTCTATAAAACTCGTGTGGTCGTATTATTGTTTTGTGGTTGATGCTTCTTGTCGGCGCCTGTTGCTGATGGCATTCTGGACAGCTTAAGATTTATATTTTGGCCAAAAAGTTTGGACCACGCCAACTTTGGCCATCAAGTGCACGTGCTTAAGCAACGTCCAGAGCCGACAGCCACTGCGCTATCTTTTTATTGGGGAAGGGGAGAGTGGACAGTAGGCATGTGGGAGTGTCAGCCACTTGATATGCCTGTCACATATGCCAGACCAAAAAGCGTTGCGTGCTTTTAGGCGTCTGTCTTCAGTTTCCTTTACAACTTGAAGGGTTTAATTGCTTAATGCTGTTAAAGTCGATACAATTGATTGCCCCAAAAATCAGTCAAGCATTGAGTTTTGTAAACCACAGTGGGCTAACCAAAACGAATGATAATTAATTACAGCGACAGCATAGAATGAGTAACTAAAAATAAACCATCAATGAGCTGAGCTATGAATCCGCAGACGCAAAAAGCAAATGATTGATGCACGTCAAAGGGCAAAAACCCCAAGCTACCAAAACCAAACCCAAACCCTAGTAACCAAAAACTCCGCGACTGTCTTCAATTAAAATTCCTTAATCGAAATCGAAACATCCACACAATAGCTGAAGGACTACTCAACTTTTGGGGATATCTCAATTGGTGAACTCTGTGGGCGTTTGGGATTTAATACCCCTTCATTTACACTGAACGAAAGAGATACTTGAACTGTCTGTAATAGAATTTGATGTTTAGTTTAACGATGATTCAGCTTTAATTATTGTTTTGCCAGCGCCATTGTTAACATTTGTGCTTTGAGGGGGGTTAAGTGTTTTATTGAAGCCTGAATTAAAGTTAATGATATACTCTTGATGCTGATAAGTGGATGAGGCTGGCATCTTAGCTTTTGTTAGAGAAAAGCTAAAGATTTATTACTTAAAGAGTTGTAACTTTTAGAGGTCTTATAAAAGTATTTGCTACTTTTACTTGCAAAAGTTAAATGTAACATTAAAAAACTACAGCCACCTATAAAAAGTAGAGAAATAAAGCAGGAGGAAGACAGCTTGCTACCCTGTAATGGAGATGCGCATTTGACGAACTTTTCGTTGACATTTTTAAAAGATATCCAGAGTTTAAGGGAATAAATCGAAGTCTTCATAAATTTTTATTAAAATTTACCAACTTTTGGCAGTCCCTCCACCCCTTAAATACAATTTGTAAGCAGTATTGCAGAACTTAAAAGTACTTACAGTTTTTGCTACTTGGCTTTGGACTCAGTTGCTGGGAGTTAGTAGCGTATTATGGACAAAAGGTGTCTTATTTCCTTCAACGTTCAGTTGACTGTTTTCCCGCTGTTCATTTAGATGCAACATTGCAACAGCTGTGCTTACAGCAGTTTGTTATACTTTTGTCGCCAATAAAGCTTATTTAACCCCCGCAAAACATAGAAATTCGGGAACCTTTTAGGACTGACAGACACCACAGGATACGGGGATCAGAGCAAACAACACGAACATTATCCTTGCCACGGCGCACCTGTAGCTGTCCTTCATGTCCTTCTTGGGTTTTCTTTTTTTGTGTGAAACGTAAGTCAGCAAGTTCCATTAACTTAAATAGGTATGAGAATGTTGGCAAGTTTGTGTGGCATTCGCTTAGCCATGGCTCTTATCCCTCTCTCTCAGCTAAGCCAGTGAATGCTGCTGAAAGTTTCACGTAGTTTTCCCTTTTCTACATAAATGCCACTATAAAGGCAGTTACTCAATTTAATTTACTCGTATTGCTTTAATATTGGCTATTTCTTTTCTGCTTTTGGCGGCTTTGATTGATTTGCCATAAGCTGATTAATGTGCCAGACAAGTGGCAGATGAAACATTGTGTGCTTGTGAGTGATTAGCAGCAGTAAATTTAAGCTTCATTTTGTTAAGTGAAACACACCGATTTAAGCAGCAATTTGACCAACTTTTCTTTTTTTAGCCATCCATCATACGCATATTATTTCGCAATTGGCCAAGACATTAGTGCCAAAAATTTATGACCAGGTCCATAAGCAATTGCCGCCTCGCGCGCCTTAAAGCTCTACTTGTCACAGCTGCCAAATCTGCATGAAACGAAGGTCAACTTTGTTTTGGCAATTTTCAAAAGTTTAAAAATTTTCTTTGTTATGGCCAGAGCTGCATAAATGTTCAAGGAAGCGGAAGCGATTACTATAGGGGACACAGCAGGCAAAGACGCCATTTTGTTAGCACCCTTTCCGGGAAGCCCTTGCCAGTTCCATTTAAATTACAAACGGGCCTCTCACACAAGCTTATGGCCACATTATTCTGCCTTTCTTTGACTTGCTGTACCTTCAATTCAACCTTTTTGGGTGTGTTGTGAAATTAAAGACACCTAAGTTCTTAAGACTTTAAAATTTAAACAAAGTAAGTAAAGTATTAGAAGGTATTTACAGGCAAGTACTTACATCCGTTTACACGTTAAGTATATCAAAAACATTTCACAAATTTATGTATTTAAATTGCGTTTTATTATTTCCACTCTCAAATTAGTTGGCCACAATTCAAAGACATATTTTCCGCATTTTATTTACATTTTTACATGCACAGAGAGTTGTCACAAAGGAGCCTATTTTATTAGCATGACGACGAGGAAAATTCTGGAAAACTCGTATAAGCAGCAACCAGAAAATTATATGTGAAGAGATGAGTCGAATTTGTATATACAATTTAAATTGTAAGTGAATTTAAATAAAAAGCATTTATGGCAAACAAATTTATTATGAATGCGTTACAGATATTATCTTATTTGGTTCTTGGTATTTTAAATTGCATTTAAATGGAAAATTACCATACTAAAGGATTTGTAGCTCTTGATTATGATATTCTCTGTGTTTGTTTACTTCAGACGGCGCACAATAGCAGCAAATTTGCCAAGGTCCTTTCAAAACAAATTCATAAACAAACAAGAGAGAGGAGAGGTTAGACTCGGATTAAACTATACCCTATACTATCCTAGGCACCCCATTCTGCCTTTACATAGTTTTAACAAACTTATCATACCCTCAGTGCAGAGTAGAACCCTCAATATACATAAATATTTAAGTATATGCAAATTGTTTGCAGATATTCGCATTTAGAACATTTAAGTTCGATGAATTCCATCGAAATAGTATTTGATGCTGACAGTTAAGGAACACAAACTATAGACCTGAATTGGGCGACAGTAAAATGTACAAATGTTTGCCATAAAACAAAAAATGCAATTTACCAGCAGCGACATTTTTGTTATTTTCAAAATATGTGTTTCTCGTTATTCAACGTCGAACCTGTCATGTTCCTTGCTTCGTGTTTCATGATGAATTTTCTGTTTAGGCGAGCATAAAAATTGAAAATCAATTCACTGCATGTAAAATGCGCAAAAGATAGGCAAATGTGCACAATAAGGCCAAGAAAGAAAGACAGAGTAGGCTACTTGGTGGCATAAAAGAGTGAGGAGTCAGGGGCTATAGTGGGTATGCGAAATATGCTAGCTTATTGTGTGCTATACACACACACAGCCAAAGACACAATCACAGACAGCCACACTCTACGCCATTCACATTGTTGGCCATTTTTGCCGCCACAAAATGTTTGCTGTGGATTTTGTGGCTTTCACTTTCGAGTGAATCACAAACAGATATGAGAATTGAAATCGAAAAACCAAGATTAATGTGGTAAAATGATTTATGTGAAAATGATTGCATTGCATGTGCAACATTTGCATTCAGAAATATATAATTTATCAGCTGATTACACTAACTGATTGAAGCTGCTGTCGTCATATTAATATTTCATATTTGGTAGTCAAACAGTCTATAAATATATCATGGGCGGTATTATGAATATTTAAATTGTCAATTAAAATGTACTTTATTTCGTTAGTCCATTCATAATTCGTTAAAGTACATATTTTACTTCTTTTTAATTAAAGTTTGTCTCTTAAATTATGTCTTTGTTTGACACTTAAAGCTGTCCATATTCTAAGGGCCTAAAACTCAACGCCCACTGTTTGCATAAAATATTCTCTTTAATTCACTGGATAAACAGGTCATGTGCCCACTTTCCAGTAATCGAAAACCTTAACTTAAGCATAAATTTAAAATAAATCAAATCTATTTTATTCAAGGATTTTTCGGCTTATTTTAGAGTGGCTATTTTTTCACTGTGTATCTATTGGAAAATGCCAACTCTTTCATTTTGTGTGTTCTTATCTGCTCTACTTATTTACATATGATTTCACCCCGATTAAACATGTCAAACACACTCGCACAGACTGTAAAAAAGGTAAAAAGCTAGACGTGTGTGAAGCCTAAAAGTGTGTGGTAACTTTTTCAAAATGCTTTCAAATATTTGTCTGTCTTTGGCCTGCGGCTTTTGTGGCTGGCATATCAATAAAACTGTCAAAGTTGAGACAACTTGAAAGAACCAGTCGCCCTTTTGCTATCGTACAAAAGGACTTGGCTTCTCTGCTGTGGTAAACAATTTTAAATTTTATTTCCCTCTAACAACTCAGGTTTTTTCGTGACGCACAAGTGCGAACGAATCAACACGCAGTCGAGTCTTGAATTTATTTCTTTTTGGCATTTAAATTTATTCTCCTTTGCCACCCTACAGCAGTTGGTGCGCCATTGAAAAAAGGGGCCAAAATTTGATAAGACAATGCCCATTTGGTGCAAAGAAGTGCAGAAAAGCAGCGTCTATTTTCTCAGTCGTAGAAACCACTTAAAAGCAGCGAGTGAAATAATTTTAATTAAATCCGGCAGCTGAAAAAAAAACTACTGCTACAATGCCTTAATCCGATGGGCTGCACTAAGAGACACCCTCTTTATAATGTAAACTAGAAAGCAGGTCAACGGCATGGTGTTCAACACCACCTCCCAATTATTACAGGGTATGCGTATAAACAGCATGGTGTGAAAATTGAAATTATCGTTTGACTGCAATTAAAACGAAAATTCCTTGAACACAAAAATCTAAATGAAATTCGCAAACTGCGAAATGTGTCGGGCCAAATATTTGGCACATTATTTAAAGGCGCCTTAAAGTATGCCACACATTTTGGTTAACTTTCACTCTCTGTTTACACAAATAATTTCCCTTGTTGCCCAATTTAAAATTCAATTTCAGTGCGCGCACTTATATTTACTTTGCTTTTTATTTTCTTTATCGTTTTATTTCTTTCAGTTTTTAATAAAATGAAATCAAGATTTGATTTACCTGCTGTTCGGTATACGGTTAAACATTGCCAATCTGAGCGACGTCCCTGCTTTGTTGGCAATGCTTTATTTATTTTGTTATTTAAAGAATTTGTCGCATGTTTGTTTAGTAAAGATGTGCCTCAAGCTTGATTTGAAATTGTGTGGCTTTAAAATGCTTTTGGCTGGCGAATTATTGATTTAAAGTGGACTTGGAACTGGAAATAAATCTGCATTTTTGGTTTATAGCTACATTAATTGAATTAAAGTGCTATAATATAGCTTCAATGGCAGCACTGTTATTCACAGGAAACTCGCCAAGTAATTTCAAACTTTTTTTGACTTTGCCAGCATAAGAATTGAAAGCTTACTGAAACCACAAAGTTGTTTGACTTAATGCGCCTTTGTTGCTCAGTAAATGAATTTGAAACTGCTGCATATGTCTGCTAATAGCTTTCTCTAATGCAGTTAGCTGCCAAAAACGCAAACTCAAGCACTTAGAAAACATAATAATTTGTTTAGCATGTGAGTCAGCCATGTGGAATTTCACCTGAACTGTCGTCACGGAAGCGCAGTCTTTTCTTGGATGTGCACTTAATTTTTATGATAAATTAAGTAGAACACGACACAGGCTCAGGCTCAGACATTACCCTCAGCGTGCTGACAACAAGTTGAGCGAGGACCACACGACGTATGCGCAATGTCGATGCGGGTCGCATAAGCTGCTTTCCGCGTTTTTGAACATTTTCATATGCGCATTTTTTCACGCTGACAGTTGGCATTAAAATGAATACCATAAATATTATTAGCAGCTCTTTCAGCATCTATTTGCTCCCCTCTTTGCCTAAATTCGCCGCTGTGTCTGTCCCTCTGATTGACAGCAGCTTAGGGCGTTATTTTTTGTGCTACTTTGTTTATTTTTTGCCTTTTCCCGCTGCTGTGTTGTCATTTTTAAATATGTTGCCCTGGGCAATGGAAATTATTTTGTTTTGTTGGGTTTTAGTTTTGTTTTTGTTGTGTTTTTATTTGCGGCTTTTCCGCATAACATATGTTACATCATTATCCCTTTTTTTTGTTATTGCCTTAGGCCTGCTTTCTGGTTTCCTGGTAACTTTGATTGCAGCTTTAATTTCCAACTGTTTTGCGATACTTTGAAATTGAATTCTATTTATATCAGTAATTAAATTTGGTATACGATGCATGAGACTTGAATTAAATTGTGGGCAATTAAATTTGACCACAGACAATAGCAGAAATCTTCAGAGTTATTTCTATTTTCATTTAATAAATGACCTGGCCAACACTTAGTCAGCCCAGGGCTAATTTATGACCTGTAATTTACTTGAATTTCGGTTAAACCGAACTACAGCATACCAAACCGAAAAGAAGTCGACAAACCTTGACTTTCAGTTAGTAACACATTTATTTATATTTTTATTTTATTTATTTGTTGACGGAAAATATGTTCAAAGTGGAAGTCTCTATTTTTTAGAGGCCTAACAGTCGCATGTGTGTGGGAGTTGTCTGTTCATTCGTTGTTATGGTAATTGTTTGTTTTTGTTTTTGCTTTTGTTGTTGTTACGTAAATATTTCACTTAGCTAAGCGCTGAGATGTGAAAACAGAAGCCCGCAGCGCTTTTGTTTATAAATCTGTTCCTTTTATTTGCACTTAACCACATCAACTTAAATTAAAACCAAAAGCAAAAACAAAAACTAAACACGCAGCTGCTATAAAATGTTTTCCTTGTCTCTCCAAACAAATGTGTGTAGACTGTGTGTGTGTGTGTGTGTGTGGGTGTATTACATATAAGACAGACCCTTTTATGAGCTGTCATGGCATAGAAGAAGAGCACACTCCCTGTGATTGCCCAATGTTTTCTATGTCCATTGTCCAGCTTAGAGTTTCATTCCCATTGAGCCTTGTGTTTCATTCCCTTTTACTGTCCAACGGTGATTAGTTTGCATTAGTGTGTGTGTCTCCTGTGGCATGTTTGTGTGTGTGTGTGTGTGTGTGTGTGACGACTTAAGTATTTTATCTGATAAAAGAATGAAATGAAAAATTTAAATCAAGTCAAGCTGCTTAAATGCTCGTGTTGCACTTTCTGTTTTCTTAGGTCGCCTTGGCTTGGCTTTACTCTGGATTTGGCTTAAATTAGACGAGTACCGACAAGCATGCTTCAACACAATTTAATAGGCTTAAAGTTGAGTGAAAACTCGCAATTCTGATTAATGTCACATGACTGATTAGCACAGCAAAAATGGTTTAAAGACCAAAATACTGATGGTGGCAAATTAAAGAAGCGCTGAGTTAACTTTTTGGGCTTAACATTAATTATGGCCTTGTCGACGCACGAAGCTTCATTAAAAACATGCACGCTGCAAATTAATGAGCGTTAAACGTGGCAAAAAGTCGTTTCTCCCCACTCCCTCTGAGCACATTGGCAATAAAAGACGCACCGACACGTGAGACAAATGCATATGAGTTTTGAGGCCTTTAATGGACTCAGCAGTCAAGGCGAGCTATTAACGTGACTAACTGACAGACAGGCAGTCTGTCTTTCAGACAAAGTGACACAGAGACGGACAGATAACATTCTAACTAAATCAGTGTGGCACACACGGCGTATAAGTATGCATATTACGCATACGCAGACACAGCCCTTTAATTCAATTTATTACAAGCTTATCACTTTGTTTGCATTGCATCGGCTTTCACTGTGAAGCTGTAAAACTTTACTCTCTGTTTGTGTACCCAATTAAAGTTTGAAATTAGTTGAAAGAAAGGGTCGAAAGTTCAAAGTGCTAATTTGCGGAGTTTATAAGCCAAGAAAATCCAACAAGGAAGTTGGACTGGAGTGCTATCTAAACATTCATATTAAAGTAGCTTTAAAGCACGGCCAAAGGGGATTTCTACGAACTTCTTACCATAATAATTCCAAGTTATTAAAAAATCTGACGAAATCTTTTATTTAATCCTAGGACAACAGGTAATACAATTTGCTATAACAACACATTGTCAAGTGTTTTTCTGAGATTTAAATTGAGCTCATGCGAGTATAAAGATCGCAGAGTTTCAGTGCTTTCATTTCCGTTTTCGATTAGGCCCACAAACAATCTTGGCAATTTCATTTCGTGTCGTTGATTGGCTTTCCTGTGTGTGTTTGTGTGTCTTTAAGGATATGACCGTCTGTCTGCCGAAGTAACAGGTGTGCACCGTTGCCAAAGTAATAAACGTCAAGGGGAAATGGCTCAAATGATAACACACACAGCAACAAGGTGAAAATGTATTTCACACAAAACTTTTACTTGCACATTACGTGTTAGCTTGGGAATCCAAAGACGCTGCTGTTTCTGTTGCCTCTCGTCGATTGCCTTTTAATTATACGAAAGCTGATTATGCAAATTGGCAACTTGAATGCGTAAACATGTGAAATATGATATCGATTGCGTTGGCTTCCCATTAAGCAGCTAAACTTGGTTCACTAGTACCAACCAAACACACACTCACAGCCACAAATATACACACAAGCAGCCCAGAGTCTGCGGACAGACCTTCACTTTCATTCCGACCCAATTCTCCATGAAATTTTAATCATGCGAGCTACAAATTTGTCAATAACGTTGGTTAAATATTTTTTGCTGTTCCCCAGGAGGACTAAGCATACGAGAAATACTTGCTATGTTTTGGAACTTTTTATACATACAAAGAAAGCTCACTTAACCTAGCCATAACTTGATTAAAAGAGAAACATCGAGTCAATCTCAGAGATAAACAGAGCTCGAGTGCTTAAATTTGACATACAGCTGCTACAGAGCTTCAACTTGGCTGACTGCATTCGATTCATATAAATCTACTTAAAGTAAACAAAATATCAAATAAACAAGCTATAAAAGATTTGGCGAATTTTAGTACAAACGATAAAAGAGTTGGAAAGAATAATTGAATTATCCTACCATTGTATTCAATAAAAGTTTATAAAAGTTTAATGACGGCTTGTTGAGGGTATCCATGGAACCACCCTCGCATGGGTGTGGCAATAACTGTTTCCCACTGTCACACGCAATGTCTTGGAGTCTGATTACATTGCTAGCGTGTATGCGACTCGTGATTTATGTTTATTTAATAATTCAGAGTTTTTATCACACAGACACAGCAAGCCACTGAGACAGACAAACAGATAGACAGACAGACCAACTGGGAGACAGACAGCAAGGCCGACAAAGGGACAGTCGAATAGTGGGGCAATCAGGGAAGTCGGAAGTGGTAGATACGCTTACGGTGGGTGAACATTAAATTCATTTCAGCTCGACAACATGCTGTGCGAAGGGCAAACAACTTGACGCTTGGTATTCAGCCGCCTCAGCCTACAGCCACGCCCATAACAAATGCCAGTGACAGCAAAGTGGATGGGGGGTATGGGGTAAACGGAAGAGAGTATAGGAAATATCGCTTACAGGCATAAAAATGCAAATTAGTTGGCCAAAACAGACCGTGTAGTCGAAGTGGCAAGGACAATGGCCAGAAATCGCTTCCACATGAGTTGAAAATCATTCTGGCTAGTAAACAACTTTAGGCGAGATTAGCAATAACATTTAGACGGTTCAATTGTAGGCCATGGAATTTATTTGCCGAGTCTTCCATTCAAAACTAGATTATAATCTATTATTAGCCCCATAAGGTCAGACAGAGTCAGTAAGCCCCTGTAATTACCACACTGAACTAAAGCCCACAAAATCAGCAAAGAAATCCCAGTTTTTAATGACTTCCTATAGAGAATACTGCTCTTCAAGTTATTTTGTTTTTAGAACACACATTTTCTTACAGTGTAGCCGACTTTGGCTCAAGGATACATTAGCGCTGTGATCGCATAATAGGGAAAATTTAACGCATGCCACTGATTTATGCAAATTCATGCGAATAATTAATTCGCTTTTGGCCAATTCATATGGCAGCCACGCCTCGCAGGCTACTTATATAATTCCCACTCGTTGATGAGAGAATCCACATCATTTTTCCTAATGATATGCAACTACAAGTATAATGCCATTGAGTCCGAGGCACGTGAGTTTCACTTTTTTTTATTCAAGCCACAAGTACTTAGGTGTAATTGAGTTTTTGTTGTGCGTACGTGTGTGTGTGTGTGAGTATGTGTGTGTATGTAGTTGTGAAAGCTTAAAAAACTTTTGGCCAATTTACTCTGATATACAGGCCTGAAATTGTGGCTTAGAAATATCTTTTATACCCCAAATACATTAATTTGGTGAAAGAAATTAAAGTTCCTTAAAAACCCTCTAAAAATTACAAATATTTCATGAAAATTTTCGAAGTTTCTAAATAGATTAAATAAAACGTTTATTTTTACAGCCAAAAGGACAATTTTCAGGTCCTCCGTACATAACAAAACTCTTTCCAAATTGTAGTAAAGTAGAAAACTTGATCTGCAAAGTAATAACATTGTATAAAACAATATAAGTTCTTCAATGTGTTCTTAAAACAGTCTCAGGAAACCTACATTAAGGGAGGAACCCACAAGGTTGAAACAGGATGCCTGTTCTGTCTCTGGCGTTTATGCAATTACCAGAAGGACGTGCTCTGTGGCCAGGTCTTTGGCTTCTTTTGCTTCTTGGCTTCTTCTGCTCCCTGCCAGACACAGACAATGCGCAGCTAAGCGAAACTTTAATCAACTGTCAATAATTGATGATAATCACAGCGCGGCGTAATATTGCTTATCAGCAAAAACAACAACAACAGCAGCAACAAGCCAAAGCCAAAGCCAACGATTAACTTAATAAACGGCAAAAGTCAGTCGCAGGCGACGACAAATCGACAGACTAAAAAAAAAACAAACGAGAAGAGACGACAACAAACAAAACAATCGACAAGTGAAACACAAACACAAAAGGAATTTAGCTGAAAATGATTTCAAGCTATGGCACGACTTTTGAATACCCGAATTTGGGATTGATTTCACTAAAAGTTTTCTACTGAATTTATATTTATTTTATGAAATCTAATAGAATTGATAATTAATCTATTATATTTTATTATTAGATTTTTTACACGTTTATGTGCTACTTCTCTAAAGTGTCGTGTGACCATCCTTCGATTTGCCAAAAATACCCCCACCATTGTGAATGGCATTAAAATGGTATTCTTAAATCAATGTGGCCGCTTGCAAAACTAAATTAGTTTTCATTTAAGTAACTTTGCATTGCATTTTATTTTAAACATTCCAGTTTTATATGAAACTGCTTAAATTACTTTTAGCATTTCTATCCACAGTATGTCTGCCATTATAGAAAACTGTCTGCTAAGCTCATAAAGGGCATACTCTCTAAAAACTGCCACTGGTAACGGGTATACGGTGCAAGTAGATAATTGAACACAATTAATGCAAACGCCATGCGGGCAACGCCACGGGGTAGAGGGGTGAACGAACCAGATGGGCGTGTTTTAAGGGGTTGCCTTTCTGGATTCCATCTGTATTCGATTATAACTCCGATACCGTTGTCGTTACCGTTACCGTTAACGATCCCGATTGCTTATCATGAGGGTCACAGTTGCAGTGAGCGATCAGCGATTGCTATCGTGTGTGTGAGTTTATCAATCTAATTGTTGTCTAAAAATAAAACTGAATTAATTTGCATAGGTATAAAACTAAATATAACTTGGATGAGTTTGACAAGGTTTGAACGATGTGGTTTTTGGTTCATTCTCAGCTGGTAATAAACGTAAAACGAGCTGATGCCAAAAAAGCAGTCATCGTTATGGCCGTAATGATACAAAACCTGGCTAAAAGTGAGACCACAGTAGGTGGCAGAATCAGCCCTTTTGCCAGCTGTCGCGTGTGTGGATTATAATGATAAGCACTAAACCACAGGCATGTAAATTGCTTGTAGGTGACGTTAAATTTAACAACTACACACACACACACATACACACACATGTAAGTACGCACGCACACACACACACACACACACACACACACACACACACACACACACACACACACACACACACACACAGTTTCCTACGCTAATTGCATGCTAAAAGTTTGTGAGAGAAATTCAATTTTCTGACTCCATCAAAGTGTTTTTGTCTTTCTATGTTTATCAACTTTTTGTAGTTCATGACATTGACACAATAGCCAAGTGTTCTATATGCCCTCCCTTTCTGTCACTGCCTCTGCCTCTCTAGCTCTTTCACTTGATTGCTCAGCGAGCCGTTAAGCAGCTGACATGACCCTTCGACCTCACCTTTTGCGCCATGAACTTGCTTGCCTGTGACAGCTTTTGGCAACAGGTGTCTGCCTGTGTTTTGTTTAGCTTCTATTGCTTTTCCTGTTGCCTTTTGCAGTTGCCATTTGACAAAATGTCCATTGGTATTTCATCTTATTGGGAATCCTTTTCAGTTTTAGCACAATTTTCCAATTTAAACTTTGACACTTTTCAATGGCACAATTTCGCCAAGCAGCTGGAAACTTTTCAGACCTTTGACAGTATGAAAATTCAAATAAAATTAAAATTTATTTATCTATAGAATTCGAAGTGTTTTCCCTTAATTTTTAACTCACTTTTAATAAATTCAATTTGTGCTTTAATTATTAACAGCATATTAAATTCAGTTCAATCTGTTGAACGACACTTGTTATCATCTAAAGAGATTATCTTATCATCTGCTTATTGCGTAAAGCAAACACAACAAATCAAATTGTTCTCAGCACAAATATGAATACATTTTCCGCAATTTTCAGCTCATCGCATTTATTTATAAATTTATATATTATTTACAGTTGCAATTCGAATGGTATTACTGCTGAGTTGTCTGCAAAAAACCCTTTCACACATAGTATTTCAGTTTAAATAAACCCTTTCGACCTTTGTCACGCCTGCTTAGACAACTGCAAAAAAAAAGGGTAACATTTGTGTGGGTAAAATCGTATAAAACTTGCCAAGCATTTTTCAGCATTGTATTTATTTTGCTTGAATTTATTTGCATTCTTTTCGGTGTATTTTCTTTTTTCTGGAATATTATTTGTTTTTTTATTTTTGTGTGCTGTGGCTTTTGCTGAATTCCAATGCTCCAACGCCTTTAGCGGTGAAAACAATATAAATGAAAGGACCTTCATGAGAGGAACTCATTTGCATAACACACAAACACACACACACATGCACACACCCATACAAAGTTTCTGTAGAGTAGCCGGTCAGAGAAGTGTATAAACTGCTTAAATTATGTTTAGAGTGGTCTTTAAAGTAGCCAGCTTTTTGCATGTTGGGCGTTTATGTTCTGACCGATTGCGGCTTTTATGCTTTTATGTGGCATTCTTTTATGTGCCATGCATAAAACTATTTATGAAATGCCATACACTTGTAACATAAACTATATGCATGCACTTTTGTCAGCCTCCGTCAGGACTGTTTTATGACTGATAGCTGTCGGATGTTGGCCAAGGCTCTGTTTTATGGCCCATAAGGCATAAGTCGTACCAGGCGAAAGTTCAGTCCAGCGCCTCATAAAAGTTAAAGTGCCTGATTTGGCCTATGAAGGAGGCGGAAAACAAAAAGCAGATAAAAAAGGAAAACGAAAAACGGATAGAAATTTTCCAACGATGCCTGTGACATTCAAAATTAATCAATGGGCGCTGAAATAAATCACAGTTCCGGTCATTTCACAGCTAACGATGCGACCATTGTTTAATGGAAAAGTTTGCTGGTCAACGCAGACAACGCGGCGTATGAGTTATAAGATAAATTGAAAAAATACTGCATACTTTGCAGCGCCTACTTCGTTTAGCCATTTTGGGTGATTTTTATTCACGCTAAAAATTTATGTTAAAGTATTCGAAACCGATTTTAAAAAAACCTGTTTGGTTCTTAACGTTGGCTACTTAATTTTGAAGAAGCGCACAAATAAATTGGATTCCTAAATGACTTTTAAATGAAACTCCGAAGTGAACATCACATTCTCCAGCTTATACTAAGTAAAAAATTAATTTTAAAAATACTTCATTTGTTCACATGTATACTTTACATTTTAATACATGACTTTAAGGCATTCGGAATGCAAAGATCTTAATTAAAAATATTTATAAAAATAAAGTCAAGTGTAATCAACATTATAATGTGAATTTATCTGTGTGTATATGATAACACTGTGTAATTTGTATAATCACACGTTTTTATGCACTCTTACGAGTATATCCATCAAAATTTATATAAACATTCGTGTCAGCACTCACGGACAAAGTTTGGTATGTGCTCGTATGTACTCTTAAGGACCTTCTAAAAAAATGTCCCATATACTTACCCAGAGGAACAAAAAAAAATGTCAGTTAAAGTGACAGCTCAGACGACAGGAAACCGCACCGAGGAAGCCAAAAGTTGGTAGCTTGAATTTGGTATTTGGTAGCAGGAAGCTGTTAGCTGTTGCCTGTCGGCTGTTGGCTGTTGGCTGTTGGCTGCTGACTGGTTGCAGAGGCGTCTCAAGTATTTTAATATTTAATGGAGCACGCTTGTAAATTTGGATATCAGACGCAGTTACTCGCACGGGTCACATCAAGCTGCAAGCGTATTTTATTTTTATGTTTATTATATATGCGCTTTTATTTATGGCATTTAATTTTATTTTTATGTACATTGATTTCCATTAAAGCTACGATTTTTTAAGCAGTATGGGATTGGAGTAAAACAATCTGCCAGTTCATACAATAAATGTGCAATACAATAATAATAATAATAAATATAATAATAAATGGGATTTGTCGCGTCGCACCGACTCGTATAAATTTATTTTATTTCATTTGATTTGATTTCGTTTCGGTTCTGGTTTTGGTTTCTGTTTTTATTCGCTTTAGCTCAATTTGCACGTGTGCTTCGTTATAATTTGGTAAATTACTCAGCATAACGCATCTCTGTACCCAAACATGAAACATGTTTCCCAGAATCTGTATAAAGTTATTTCGAGCTTTTTACGCGCTGTTTAAGACCTCGACTTAAATCAAAAATTCTGCCATGTTCCCCAATTAAATTGCTTGAAAAATTGATGCTCTCAGTGCTCAGTCGTGTCCTTTGCCATTTCAAATTTTCAAATTTTTCCCCTGGGCTGTCGGTTTGTAATGAATTTAAATTAGTTTGCTCCTTGGCTTCTAAGTAATTTCGCTCATTTGCATTATTTCAGTTCGGTGGCAGACTTGAATTAATTACAAATTTTTAACCGCTTTACAATCGCATTACAATTGTGGTTAATCATGCTCCCAGGTGGTAGTTGTACAACTCTTTAGCTAAAATCTAGATTTGAGGGATTAAACATTAAATGCTCTTAAGTGTTTATGCCGTCATAGGTAACCAACTAAACTGGGTTGACTGACTGGTAAATTTATTTTAAATCGAGTTAAATTTTTGAAGAGATTAAATAGTTATTATTGTTTCTATTTAGAGTGCATTGGCATGCATTTTACATTTTTTTCAATGTATTTCTTGAAAATGTAACTGTTTTCTGCTTTTATATTGTTAATTGTAGTTTTTGTTAAATTCTTGCTTGCTTTCCATTATCTTATTTATTTACCAATATAATTCTAAAACTTTGTCTTCTTTTAAAATTATTTTTTAACTATTTATTCAATTTAACATTTTTTTGCAGTTTACTTAATTCTTTTTACCTACTTATGTATGTCTGTTTATTTTTTTTAAATAATATTAAAGTAATAATTTCAATTCAATATTCATTAAATAAATTTACGGTTTATTTATTTAAAT
Source organism: Drosophila acutilabella (assembly GCA_035046005.1). Classification (NCBI taxonomy): domain Eukaryota; kingdom Metazoa; phylum Arthropoda; class Insecta; order Diptera; family Drosophilidae; genus Drosophila; species Drosophila acutilabella. Next base: position 742,118 of record JAWNOK010000061.1, read on the forward strand.
TTAAATTTGCTGTTATTTATCACTACTTTAAGTTTTAATTTGTCATTTAAAATATTTTATGATTTTTTTATTTTATTTTTATTGGTTTAATTTAATTTCTAAAATATTTTATCATTTATTATTTCAATATTGTTTTGAATAAATTTTTTCAATTCTTTAGAGCTTCCGCTAAAAGTTTGAAATCCGCGAAAACGACCGCACTCCGCAACCAACTACTGGCAAGTGACAATTCCGCCAGTTGTCGCGACAACTGTGAATTTAGTTTCAGAGTAGGGTCTCATCTATTTGCCTTTTTTTGTTGTTGTTGCTGCTGGTTGATCAAAAATCTAGCTTAACAGCGAAGCGCACTTTGAATATTGACGAACTCGGCAATGAAACAAACCAAATGGACGAAGAAAAACGGACGTGAAAGGAGCACGAAACCGCACGCAACGTGCAACAGCCGCCAACTGATGGGTCTATATATCTGGCAACAGAAGCAGAGGCAGCAGCAGTAACACACACACACACACACAACCATCGCTGCCTGTTTGTTGATAACAGTTTTCGAATTTCGAATTCGATGTCAGCTGCTGCTGACTTGGAGATTGCGGGCCGCCAAACGGAGGCAGAGCATCAACAACATGCCACAAGGTTCAGCATGTTGCATATGCCACACTCACACACAAACACAGTGAGACTTCAAACCATTTCTGTAGCACTTTCAGCATAGACAGTCGACGCATGCGCCGATAAGTAGGCAACAATTCATAATGACACCAGCTCGCTATCAACGAGACTCAAGTTGGCGCCTCTTTCGCTCCTGTTCATGTTTACTGTTTGCATACCCTGCAAAACAGTCACTGAAAAGGCATGTACAACTTTAAGGCTAGAGTAAAACTGCTTTAAATTAACATGTAAACATTAAGAAATATTTATGTGTTATAGCTAAACCGTGAACTGTAGTACACGGTAGAGATGAGTGCTGACGTCCGCTTTACTTTTGAAGCTCTTGCGAATTTCTGGCTTACCCTGCACACTGTAAACGCTATCAAAGACAAACCTTTAAGCCATTTTGTATATCCTATAAGCTGCTAAAACTGCAACTACAGGGTATATTCCAGTTGTCTATAATTGTTTACCAAACTTTCGTCTAGGTTTTTTTCTTGCCACCACATTCTGTTATTATCTTTATTGTCGTGCAATATTCGGTTGCCCCTGAATGAGAAATTAGTCACCAAGCCGACACTTGACTTTGCCACCAGCTTCAAGTTCATGTGCCTCCTTCGAGAGGGGGTCAGGAGTCAAGGGGAGTGGGGTACTGAGGGTGTGCTAATGAATTAGAGCAAAGTTTTTAATGAAGCTCTTTATGGCCTGCTGAACTGACCCACTTGTAAAGTACCTACAAAAAAACAAACTGTTGGAAATGCGATTAGATAAGACTGAAATATGAATGAAACATTTTATGCTCACTTCTATAAATCTATAAATAACATCATTTACTGCAAATAATCGTAAATTATATGGCAAATTAATATAATTGCTGAACATTAAGGTTTTACGTATCAATTGGCGATATTAGCGTGAATACGTCGTTAGGAAAAACTTTAAAAAAATGCGTTTAAAAATTGCATTTAGTTTAGAAACCACAAAAACCACAGAAAAGCATGCAACTGACATGTGGGGGTGTGCGATTGTGTGTGTGGTAGGTGTGAATTTAAGCGCTAAATAACTTATAACACTTACCACAATTTTGACAACCCGAATTCATTGCAGCGGAAATTATGAAACTAACGATACATGTGAAAGGAAATAAATTTCAATTTGATGAAAGGAACGTTAAAGTGAATCTGTTATCAATTGCCTCTTGGAAGGACACAACAAAGAGACAGACGTGTTACACACAAAACCAGAGGCACATTAAAAGCAGATGCGGAAAAATCGCGGAAAGTGTACACGTTGAATCTGAGTGCCTCCAGGAGGACTCCCCTTTCACCGTCAGTGCTGGTGGATTTTCAAAGCTGTTTTGTTAGACACCAATATTAAAAAAGCTGTCGACTTTATTTAGTTTCCATGTTCTCCATAGGTATTTAGATAATTTTCAAACAGGTTCACCAAGTCTCCTAACAACTCCTTGCCTTTTCATTAACTAAGACTAAAAGTAGCTAAAGTGTCAGCACTGGTATCATTTGCGTACTTCGGTCGTGCAAAAAAATCATAATAATAATAAAGCATAAATGCGATTTGACCTTGTGTGTTGCCCAGAATGTCAATTGAGATGTCTGTTTGGGGTTGCTTAGACTCCTGGAGTCTGTTGACGCAGGCAGATAACGTGATGCAGCTTGACAAAGTGATGAATTGGAAGAAAATTCTTAGTAATGACTGGACGCATTTCCTTGTTGCTTATTTTACAAAATGATCGACTAACACAATGGTTAAAGGAACGAAATAAAAATTGACGAATTAGTTGACCTAATTACCAATTTTCTTCCAGTTGCCATTATTTGTTAGCCATTTATGCGTCAGTTTTTGCCATTTGTCTTTGAGCATTTTTCAATTAATAGAACAAATTGCGTGTTCGTCTTGGTCTTTAATTGAGGTTAAGCGAAATAGCGCCACAAAAGTCATAAACTGGTTTTAGAGCAAGGTTAATGCGTTCAAATATGAAATATAAGTTATTATGAGAAAAAAGATATTTATTTGAAGAAAAAACATATTGTTGTGCAACAAAAAGGACAGCGCACAATGGTTACATAGTTAAATTATCTCAAAATTATTAATTACATAATTGTAAAAGTGGTTTATGAGCAATTTCCTTTTTACAACAAATAACTAACAAATATTTGAGTTTAAGTCCGCGCCAAATAGCATAAAGAAAAAAGCTGCTTGCTATACCGAAATTATGAACTGTTATACGACAACCTAAAAGGCCTATAGTGGCAACGCTACCTGCTAGAGGTGCAGCTAAGCGCGCTTAGAAGCCAGCACGCTTAACACCACTCTAATTAACAGTTTAATTTTTATTAATTACTTCATTTAAATGCAGTCTGCACTTGATTTCTGTCAATAACACACTTAAATTACCCGTCTATCGATATCGATACATGTACGGCAATATATCGATATGCTTATCGCATAAGCTGCTGCTGGTCGATAATTTAATTAATTGAACAACACTACCCGCCAGTTGTTTGTTTTGTTTGTACCTGCTAACAACGACGACGGCTGCAAGGTGAATGAGTTTTCCGTGAAAATTATAAATTAACAGCTGCGTGCGTACGATTACGTCTAAATACATTCACACACACAATCATCCAATTCTACATTAGAAAACAAATTCGTTATCGCTATTAGCATATTGCACTCGGCGCCAGTGCCGACTTCGCGCCGGTCACAGGCGCCGATGCAAAATCATATTTTTTGCACTACAGCAAAAAAAAAAAAGTGATAAAAGTGAAACATAAACAAAAAGGTTGATAAGCCGCTGCGCTGCGACTGCGAGTGCTATCAATGCGCCGGTCGTAAGCTAAATTCCATAGTGCTCGCACCTGCAACAACAAAATTATCAACTTAAACTTGTTGAGCGAGTTAAAGGCCGAAGAAACTACCAACAATGGTGAAAATATTTAATTCTCTGCCCGCACAACGGCGACAGCGACGCAGCCACTGACCTTTATTTGACTTCTAGCTGCTTGCCTGTGTCTGCTCGGCATCGGCAATGAAAAAAAAGACATTGCCTGCCACACACCACACAAACGTCGTGTCTATAACGTGCCCTGGTATTGTGTTGTTCTTATTATTTGGTTTGTAGTTGTTGTTGCTGTTCTTGGAGTTTCATGCAGCCGCTGCTTGAGGCTTCAGGCGGCGCAGCCTAAGCACCCCGAGTGTCGAATGTGTGAACGTGTGTATTTATGTACGTTTTGGTACAAGTTCCCATTGAGCGCAAAACAGTCGCATCATCACATCTCTCACAATCGCACTCTTCGCCCGAAATTCAAAATTAATTCAAGAAAAAAATCAAAACGTAAGGGAATTTTTTGAACATGTGCCAACGCGCTATTGAAACTGCAGTTTTCAGTGTTAAATGTTTTTTTTTTCTTTCTGTTTTGCTTAATTTATTTAGTGTGCATTTTCATTAAAAAAGAAATACTTTTACTTTCCAAAGTGCCTGCCTCTTGCAGTCCAATGCTAATTGCATTTTATCGCGAATTCAATTGTTGTTAAACAATTGCTGAGTGTCCTCAGAAATGTGTGAAGTGTGTAAACTATTTAGTGAGGGCAATTCCAGTAATGATCACACCTTTGGCGTGTCCTAACCGATTAGAAATGTGCATTAAAAGCATAAAAATTTTATGAAAGTGCGATTTAAAGTTTGTAGCCTTTTCTTCATTTAGTTAATTAACGTCTTTGATATTTTTATTTAATTAATGCTTGTTTAATTTTTGGGAAAATAAAGCTATAAAATGTTTAATATGTTAGCAGAAATAGCCATAAAATTATTACAATGTCGCAAGAGGCAATCACGAGTCTCAATGGGAAAAGGTTAAAAGAATCAAAACATATGCCAATTTAAACTAGTTTCCAACTATTTTTTGTTGTTACATAAAAAAGACAGCTTCATTTAATATTTTAATATATTTTTGTTATTATAACTTAAAGTGGTTTGGAGACCCCTTCGTGACACGACACAAAGCACGACACGTGCCACACGCAGTTATTTAAAGCAATATGTGTACTACATAAATTAAATAATATATGTAGATAAACAAGTGAACAAATACTTCCTTCAAACCTCCCACAAGGTTATATAATTTTCGGCTCTCCCGAAAAGGCAATTAATCACGAGTTGAGGGTGTGTGTGTGAAAATTTGTTAGGTTTCCAAACGCTAAAGAGGTATTCAGTTTTTTTTTATATATGAGAAGAAATATTTCCAATGCTTTGCCATAATTCGTCGTTATGAACAAGTGTATTAGGAAAATGAATCGCGCGAATTCAGCAATTTTTCTAGTTTTCATTTCCCGGTTGTCTAAAAATAGAAAACCCACCAAAAATTATGGACGACAAGTGCAGGGAGACAGCGACGGTGATTACGACGTCAGCGTCGGCGTCAACGTCAACGTCGCTGCTGAATGTCAGGGTCAATTGGCAGGCGAGCAGAGTAGGGACGAGCTTCATAGGCAAAGGGAGTGATTGAGCGAACAGAGGGAAAGGTGGAGGAAGAGTCGTTCATTGCGTTATCAGCTCGCCGTATTTAAGCGCTGGACGCGGCGCACCTCCAAGCAGTGTTGGCAGTATTTAAAGCTAAAATGGCTCGTAGGTGTAAAAAATATTGGCTTAACTTTTTTTTAAAAATATTTCACTTCTAATTTGCAACATTTTCAAAACTTTCATTTATAAGAAAATGCCAGTTAACGTTGTGGGAAATAAGAAATTCTGTTTAGTGTCATTTTTTTCCATTCCACACAATATATTGTTTAAATATGGCTATAAATAAGCTAAAAAGACAACACTGTCAGTAGCTTGCTATATGTGCATGATGATGTCTTCATGTTGAACGTGATGATTATGATGATGCAACGCATGCGAGATTATGACGCTCGATTTACAGTTCAGATTTGTAATGTGTGGAACAGTTTATAGCTAAATTTAGTTGGTATTATCAGTAGGTTGTGATTGCCTGGAGTAGAAGGTTGTCTGCCTCTGCTTGTCTGCTTTTCCGCTGACCAACACTGTTCCCACCTTACCACACTGCCAATTTGATCAGCGAGATCAGCTATCAAGATGATGCGACGACAAATGTCCTATCGCTTCGAAGATCAAGATTCCTCATCCATGGCATCTAGAGTTGTCAGTTTAAAACTAAAAATGTTTTACAATTTGCATTTGTTAATCTTGTATTGCCATCTTTGGTGTCATTTCAGATGAATCGTCGCTTTTCACGCGTGGAGTCCGGCGCGGATTTGAAGGATTTCTTTGACCGCGGTGATCATGCATCACGCGAAAATCGCTGGAACTTTGAGGTCGCCTGGGAGGTGGCCAACAAGGTGGGTGGCATTTACACGGTCATACGATCCAAGGCCTATGTCTCCACGGAGGAAATGGGCGAGCAGTTGTGCATGATGGGACCGTACAAGGAGCACTGTGCCCGCACCGAAATGGAGGAAATTGAATTTCCACGCGGTAATCCGCTGTTAGATGCAGTGAACACGTTGCGATCACGCGGCTATAAAATTCACACTGGTCGCTGGCTGGTCGATGGCAATCCTCAGTTGATATTGTTCGACATTGGATCAGCTGCCTGGAAACTGGATCAGTTCAAATCGGAGATGTGGGAGAAGTGTAACATTGGCATACCCCATCTGGACATTGAGACAAACGATGCTGTCATTCTGGGCTTCATGATTGCCGAGTTCCTAGAAGAGTTCCGGAACTGTGCCATCAACTATTCCCACAGCAATGATCTGAGTCCACCACGCATCGTTGCCCACTTCCACGAATGGCAGGCGGGCGTAGCTCTGATTGTGCTGCGTACTCGCCAAGTTGAAATAGCCACCGTGTTCACCACACACGCCACTCTGCTAGGTCGATACCTGTGCGCTGGCAACACCGATTTCTACAACAATCTGGACAAGTTCGCCGTGGACGAGGAGGCTGGCAAGAGGCAAATCTATCATCGCTATTGCCTGGAACGTGGTGCAACGCACTTATCGCATGTCTTCACCACCGTCTCGGAGATTACGGGCTATGAGGCGGAGCATCTGCTCAAGCGTAAACCGGATATCATTACGCCCAATGGACTCAACGTCAAGAAGTTCTCAGCCATTCACGAGTTCCAAAACTTGCATGCCGTTGCCAAGGAGAAGATCAATGAGTTCGTTCGCGGTCACTTCTATGGGTAAGTCCCAAGAATCAGCCCCAAATCATTGTCTAATCTTTGCCTCGTTATAGCCATATGGACTTCGATCTGGACAAGACACTGTACTTTTTCATTGCCGGTCGCTATGAGTTTGGCAACAAGGGTGCCGACATATTCATCGAGGCACTGGCCCGCCTCAATGCCATGTTGAAGCATGAACGTCCCGACGTCACGGTGGTGGCATTCCTCATCTTTCCCACCAAGACTAATAACTTCAACGTAGACTCGCTGCGTGGTCATGCCGTTATCAAGCAGCTCCGTGACACTATTAACAACGTGCAGCAGGCGGTCGGCAAACGCATGTTTGATATTTGCCTTAAGGGTCACATACCCGGTCCCGATGAGCTTCTGCAAAAGGAGGATCTGGTCAAGATAAAGCGCTGTATGTTCGCCATGCAACGTGATACGATGCCACCGGTAACTACTCATAATGTCTCTGACGATTGGAACGATCCAGTGTTGTCTTCGATCCGTCGCTGTCATCTATTCAATTCGGTTCACGATCGCGTTAAAATGGTCTTCCATCCGGAGTTTTTGACTTCAACAAATCCATTGTTTGGTATTGATTACGAGGAGTTCGTACGTGGCTGCCATTTGGGTGTATTCCCATCATACTACGAACCCTGGGGCTATACTCCAGCCGAGTGTACCGTGATGGGTATACCCAGTGTGACCACAAATCTGTCTGGTTTCGGTTGTTTCATGCAGGAGCACATCAGTGATCCCAAATCCTATGGCATCTACATTGTCGATCGTCGCTACATTGGCCTAGAGAACAGTGTTCAACAATTGTCCAGTTTCATGATGGAGTTCTCACGTCTGAATCGACGACAGCGCATCATTCAGCGCAATCGCACGGAGCGTCTCAGCGATCTGCTTGACTGGCGTACGCTGGGCATTGTAAGTTTTCAGTAAATACTTTAGTAAATTATATTACTTATCTTTGTTTCGACTTACAGTACTACAGACAGGCTAGGGTGAAGGCCTTGCAGGCTGTCTATCCCGATTATGTGGACGAAACTTCCCTCTACGGCTCGCGCAACAATTTGATCTTCTCACGTCCACACAGCGAGCCACCAAGTCCGACCTCATCGCGTAAGTTCCAGCAATAGAGATAGGTCCAAAATGAGCATTTCTTTTTAAGCTTAAATGAAAATAAACTGTTCCCATAGGAGAGGTCTTGCATCTTAGTTAGTTGGAATAATGAATACTAATAAGTGCTTTCTGAGCCTTCAAATGTCTGCAGTTAAGAATTTTAAATGCAGACTTTTTGCTTGTTTACAATTTACAATACCATAAAAGTAACGCATGAAATAATTATGATATCGGCAGTATGCGTAATGCCAAAGAAAACAATTCTGCTCCATTTTTATTATAGTTTTCCTTAGTTTGTTATTTGAACAATTGTATTTGCTCTTTGAGCGGGCCTGAAAGACTCACTGGATTGCATAACTCAAATGACATTCAGAAATCATTGATAAAATGTGTCACTAGCACTAACTTGTAAAATTGTTTACAAATACACGAGTATATACATTAAATCGATCGTTTATTGACAGGTCACACTACACCGGCGCCATCAGTGCATGGATCTGATGATGAGGACTCGGTGGATGAGGAAACTGAACTTAAGGAGCTGGGAATCAAATAAGTTAGCCCAAGTTGTACACCTTGGCTCTACGAACAAAGAACTATACAGCGCAATATTACCATAAGTTTAGTAATTTTGTTTCACATGTTTAAATGGAGAAAACTAATGGGAAGGGCATGGCCACGCCCATGTCCAAGATGAGGAATACCTATAACTACCTAAATGCTGCAAATGTTTTTCTAAAACAAAACTATTATACCGCTCAGCTAGAACAATTTTATGAGTATAATATGAGCACGATGAAAACTGAAGAATTCTATTACATGTTGTTTAGTCTTTAAGCCGAAGAAAGTCTCTCACACATACACAACACACACACGCACAACACTCAATAGGAATGCTATTAAAAGCCAATTAAATTATTATTTACTCTATCACACACATACACACAAATTGGCCAAACACACGCAAACACACACGCACACACACACACACCAATTGACCTTATCAAATTATGAATTGCTCTATAAAAATACAGTAATCCAATGCGTATTCGTAGAGTATTCGCAATATGTTTGTTATTCAAGTTTATTTTGTTTAAATCATCTATGTACACTGCGAATTGTTAATCTGATAATTAAAATATAAAAAGAAAAGGAAAGAAACAAATATTTAGCAACATATGACAAAGTAGAGTTATGAAATGAATTGAATTTGTTAAACATTTCCAGCTGTAAATCGTTACTCAAATTGTATCGTAGTCTAATAACAATAACAATCCCTGCCTAACAAACAAATATATTAAATAATCTACAAACTTAGCACATGTAAATCAAAAGAGTTTTACAATTGGAAAAGAAACTAAAACTGTATTTTATTATGCAAAAAAATGTCACATTCCTAATATCGTAATCGGCACAGTGTCGTCACCAAACAACTCAAGATTAGATTGAGAATGTGACCATAGAACTAAGAAAATCTCATAATATTATAATTTAAAAAAAAGTCATTCTTGATTGCTCCTCTCCGACGGCTTAGCAGCTCAATCGTCTTGGCGGTGACTGTAGGCTGAGCGCATGAACTCACGGTTTTGGTGGCGTCGTCGTCGGCGCTGGACTGGCACATTGTAACCATCATCATCCTTTTCCTTGTCCTTACCCTGTTCCAAGTGTGCGGGTGGCAAGTCGAAATCTCCACTGCCTTCCACGCAATCCACCAGCTTACCATCGGCTCCAGGGCATTTCTGAGACTTTACAATCCAATCTGACTCATCATCAACACCAATATCGTTATCCTCTAGCTGTACATCCTCATCCTTTGGCTTGTGCTGGCTGTTGGTGCCAAAGTTGGGGAAATACATGCCCGGGTAATAAATGGGCATGGGCATAGGCATCATGGGCATTCCAAAGCCCTGGAAGCAGCCGTTGCAGTGTGGTGGTAGTCCATGCTGCATAACGTAGCCATAGCTCAACTCCATACACTTCTGACAGTTTGCACGCTTTGCACGTCCACCACCACGCTGTCCATCACACTGGACATAGGGCCAGGAGTTGCTGTAGCGGCATGACTCGGACTGTTTCCTATGCTTACGAGCGGGTACATACTCCAGCGTCTCGTGGCAATTATCGGGCTCATCCTTCTCGCACTGTACCACCCGCTTGGCCAGCATGACACGAGCCGTACAACGTTTGCCGCAGACTCGTTGACGTGTCGATTCCTTGCAGTCACCTTCTTCTTGGTCGCAATCCCGCTTTCGTCGCACCACATAGCAGCAGGAGCCCTGCTCACTGTAGCCCAGCCCGAAGCGACCGCCCACCTGAGAGACATTCTGCTGGACCTTGACATTGATCTCGTTGCGGGAGAGTATATCGTTGTTGATAATGTTGTTGATCTCATTGGTAAGTCGTATGATGTTTGTGGTGTTTAGCGGCAGCTGGGCCGGTGGCACATAGTTGGTATCGTTGATGCCCTGTACCAGCAGTGGCTCGTCGAGTAGTTCAGGACAGCGTGGGCACTCGGATACACACGACTCGTTGCTGGCACAGGTGTCCAAGCAGCTCTGACGATTTGTCTGGCACTCGTCGTAGTCCCGCAACGTGGGTTGCTCGTAATTTTGCAGTGGTGTGTGCACCACTATCTGCTCCTTGGCACCACCGCTGCTGTTGCCGCTCTGCTCCCTCTCCCCACCACTGACCAATGGCCCCAAAGTGCCCAAAAGCAGCAGCATAGCCACGATCGCGTTTAGCTATAAAACAACAAATATTTAGAAACAAAAAAAGAAATAATACAGTAGAAACAACAAATATATAGAAAGAATTGCGATAAGATAAGAATCAGATGGCATAATTGACATACCACCAATTAAACGTAATGTAGCGAAAGAGGCACTGCGTCATCCCGCTCGAATTATGGCCATAACTCACCTTCATGCTTGCTGAATGTTAACAATCTCTACGTGAGTCTCGTTAAATTCTTGAGGCACTTCCCACTTTCTCTAAATTTGTTGCTCGTCTTTCCGGTCTCTTGTAGCCCCGACAATATTTCCGTGGGCACAAGTATATCGACTCCACTGCAGCACACTACTGAAACTTTCAAGCCAAACGTCAATTGAGAAACCGCTAAAAGCTCAAAACGCCTTTGATTAGATAGCCATATCGCAAATTGATTACACCCCATTATCGATTTCGGATGAAAGCTTTCCATTGAAGGCGAGCGGATGACAAGTCGAAGGAAATCTACCGGAAATCTTCTGCATGCTCTGCTCATAAACGAAAAATCCCCATAATATGATTTTGGGGGTCTGCTTTATTCACTTGCGTGGAGCTTTAGCTTAAAATCAATTTGCCTTTTAATATAACAATTTTTATATTTTTTATTCTGATTTAATTTGTATTTTTTTAAATTATTTAAAAAAAAAAAAATTATGAAAAGAAGAATTGACTCTTTGTTGATTTGTTAAGACTTTTCACACATCTCCGCTAGAAATCGACGAGTGGTCAAACATGGTTTATCTGTTCCAGACCCCTTCCTGCCGACAAACATTCGTTGCGGAAAATTGTGCCGAACTGCAGAAAGCTTCCTGATCATAGTAGCCACAGTTGGGACTATTACAGTGGTAGTTGTAGCAGTAGGACGAGCAGGAGGCCATTAGACCCATCGCACAGCCACTGCAGTCGTACCGCGCTATGAAGAACACAGAAGAATTATTATAAACTTTCTTTTCATGTACTCTAAAACATATTTACCTGTGGGTACAAAACAGTTTCCTGGAACTGTGCAATCGGAATTGAAGTTGGGCGGCATCACAAGCCATTCGTTATTGTCTACGACCCACGAGGAGACATTGGATGGCTTTAAGGCCACCTTGGCGGTGCTGCAGAAGTCACCGCATAGTTGTTGTCGTCTGTTGTAGCACTGCCATTGATTGCTTGGTCCTTGACAACGACAGATTCGTGCAGAAATCACTGTGCAGCACTTGATGCCTGTGGGATCAGGGGTCGTTTCGTTTTCCTCCGAGTAATCATATTCGTAGTCGTCATCGCGTGTCGGCAGCGTCAGCGAAGCATTTACTACTAAGTTTTGCACGTTATTTACCACCAGATCTGGCATTTTATTGGATTTCTCATAAACCACCGTTCGCTCGATATGAATGGGAGTTAAATCAATGGGTTGAGGAGCTGCGCACTTTTGACCCGTCCATGTTGTGCCCTGTGGACATCGAGGGATCACACACCGTCCATTTGAATATACTCCTGAAGCACAATAGATCTGACGGCACTTGCCATTCAGTAGGATTGTTCCTGGCGGGCAGCGGAGGATTGAAGCAGGTTTCGGCGTCGTGGAAGGCATTTCAGGAACAGTGGTCGTTGGAAGGGTTGTCGGCTCTGGAGTGGTCTGAGGCACTTCTGTTGTAGGAGCGGGGGTTACCGGTGGATTGGGGCACGGTTGAGGAGTAACGGGAGTTGCGGGGGTTACCGGTGGATTGGGGCAGGGCTGAGGAGTAACGGGAGGAGCGGGGGCTACCGGTGGATTAGGGCAGGGCTGAGGAGTAACGGGAGTGGCGGGGGTAACCGGAGGATTGGGATAAGGACCAGGCTGAGGGAGAACTGGAGGATAAGGAGTTACAGGTTGGTTAGGACAAGGCTGGGATGGAACTGAAGGGTTAGGATATACGGGTTGACTTGGATTAGGTTGAGGGAGAACCGGAGGATAAGGAGTAACAGGTTGATTAGGACAAGGCTGGGATGGAACTGAAGGGTTAGGATATACGGGTTGACTTGGATTGGGTTGAGGGAGAACCGGAGGATAAGGAGTAACAGGTTGGTTGGGACATGGCTGGGATGGAACTGAAGGGTTAGGATATACGGGTTGACTTGGATTGGGTTGAGGGAGAACCGGAGGATAAGGAGTAACAGGTTGATTAGGACAAGGCTGGGATGGAACTGAAGGGTTAGGATATACGGGTTGACTTGGATTGGGTTGAGGGAGAACCGGAGGATAAGGAGTAACAGGTTGGTTGGGACATGGCTGGGATGGAACTGAAGGGTTAGGATATACGGGTTGACTTGGATTGGGTTGAGGGAGAACCGGAGGATAAGGAGTAACAGGTTGATTAGGACAAGGCTGGGATGGAACTGAAGGGTTAGGATATACGGGTTGACTTGGATTGGGTTGAGGGAGAACCGGAGGATAAGGAGTAACAGGTTGATTGGGACAAGGCTGGGATGGAACTAGAGGAGAAGGATAAACCGGTTGAACTGGAGGACATGGAGCTCCAGGTTGATTTGTTTGTGGTTGACCGGAAGTCGAACATCCTGGTGGGAAAACGTTCACGATAACATTTGAACCTGCTTGAAATAGAAGACTTACAGATAATGCTTTACGTATAGTCAATTTTGAAATCACTCACCGCTGTTCACTGGATAAACATTCGACAAAACACAAATCCCATTTATTAGAACATAGGGGGGGCTGCAATAAGTTGAGCACTGAACGTTCACAGCATTCTGTGGAGATTGGGCACTCGCAAACTTGAATCCGAGGAGAAGCCAAGGCAGCAATAGCACTTGACGGGCGAACATAGCGATTAAAACTGATCTCAGAGCTAATCAAATGCCGACTATAGCATCTCTTACCTCAGGGCATTATCTCCGAAACGTGTAGCCTTTATGGAAAGGTTATCGGATCGGGGCAATTATGTTTTTTGTCACTGTCAAATCATTACAATTTTATTTTTGGCGCCGCTCCCAGTTAGTCGTTGTCGGAGCTCAGTTGTTTTAACATCGCTCTGTACCTGAACTCTCCGAATTATCATGTCGATTTCATTTTGCGCAATTTTGTCGCTTCTTGCCATTTGCGGAAGTGTTTTTACAGTGGAAGCTTATCAAAATGACGATGGATCGGTAAAAATACTTGAACGTTGCCCTACGCACATGAATAATCCATCCAATCTCTGTAGGCCACGGTGTGTCCCGTTGGTTATGAACTGATCAACAACATGTGCTACAAGAAGAACCCATGTGCAGAGGGTAAGTTACACATGGAATTGATTCCGCACTGGAAGAATTATCAACAATCGCTTTAGGATACTTTCTACACACGGACGGCATGTGCTACTTACTGAAGCCGGAGCCGTGTCCGTTTGAATCCACAACAACGGAGGAACCCACCACAACAGAGGAAGCTACCACTACAGAGGAACCCATGACAACAGAGGAACCCACTACAACAGAGGAACCCACCACTACTGAGGAACCCACTACAACAGAAGAACCCACCACTACTGAGGAACCCACTACAACAGAGGAACCCTCCACTACTGAGGAACCCACTACAACAGAAGAACCCACCACAACTGAGGAGCCCACCACAACAGAAGAACCCACCACAACTGAGGAGCCCACCACAACAGAAGAACCCACCACTACTGAGGAGCCCACAACAGAAGAACCCACCACAACTGAAGAGATTCCCACGCCTCCTGTAACCCCCGATGAACAAGTCCGCTGTCCGCCTGGTTCTATATATTTCAATGAACAATGTCGGAAGATCATCTGCTCCCAAGGTGAGTACCACGAGGGCCGCTGCATATCTTCAGCCTGTCCCGTGGGTACCGTGTGGCGTGGCAAACGTTGTCAGGAGCCGGGTTACATTACCACAATACTGGAGATCGATAATGTGGTTAAGAATCAGTTTAAGTATCACGCAGTCACCGAGAATGTTAAGCGAGTGGAGTACGAAACCGTGAAGCCCTACGATCCCCAAGTGGACATTAAGTACGATACGACAACTCCAAGATTATGGACAACAACGACATCACCGCCGAGTGCAACTACAGAAGAGGCATTTCCTGGTGAGGTCCCGCCAGATGGTTGCTGTGTGGTGAAGAGTCCCCGCATTTGTCGACCTTATCCACCCGCCTGGTTATGCTTTAACCGCTCTCACAAACTTTGTGATCCCAAGTTTTGTACACGTCCGTTGATTTACCTGAAGCCTCCAAAAACAGTTCAGCTCACGGATCCCCCGATGTTGGTAATGCCTCCAAATCCACCATTGTTAGCATGCTCGACTCCAGAATGTCGGGAAAGTGGTAAGTCATCCCTCTGATCTGGACATATGCCGAATGATTTAAACCCCTATCCTCCTTTAGAAACCCTTAATTGCTCGGGATGTGTGCTGGGACAGCGGGAGACTTGCTCCGCTGGGTGTTACAACTACTTCTGTCCAGGCGGCAATTGTCAGCTCAAAAACTTGGAAGAGTTTTGTGGACTCTATCCAGGTGGCTTTGGATGCAGCAAACGGGATGGATGCATCAACAACTGGTGCACTGAAAAGTGTCACTAACATTTTTACTTGTAAAACTGGTTGCATTGTGCAGCTACAGACAATAAATTGCATGTTTTACTGAATATTCCAAACGATTTCTATACAGTTTCTAAGAATCATTTAAATTTAACTCAACCGTGCTCTTTTCGCGCCAAGAATGAGTTGCCACATTTTTCAGAGACGATAATAACCTAAAAGAGCCAGCAACAAACTTATGGACAGCACTGTTTAGCTGTAAAAACAGTTGGATAGGCAGCACTTTAGCGTATCAGCTGGCAATGTAATACCCGTTTCAACGGTGCTTTTGCTCATTTCGATTTCAGTCGTTAAACGAGAGAGCAAGCATCAACTTGCACATTTGTTGGGCTCGCGCGTGTGATTTGTGTGAAGAAAAAGTGTTAAACACAAATTTGTTTGTGGAGAAAAGTAAAGTGTATGTGTGTGTGAGTGCGCAAAAACAAAAGCAAAAGCAAAGCAAACGGGCAACGTTCTCGCCAATCGGGGGGCGGCAAATAGCAAAAGTTCAAAACACAAACCGCAGCCACCGTTACAGTTGCCATCACCAACGTCATCGCCGCAGTTGCACTTTGTTGCCGCTCGCAGTCGTCGCTTGTCGTTTGTCGGTCTTTTGTTGTTGTTTTTTCGGCGAAGTCATTGGAGGAGGCGTCGCGCGCGTCCGTCGGAGGTGCCAACAGCAAGAGGTAGATTTCTGTTTACTTATTTTGTGTGCGTGCTTGTGAGTGTGTGTGTGTGTGATTTGCAATTGTGTTGTTCGATCTCTGGGCCTGGTTCGATGCTATTAGCGTGTTTGTCATCATTCATAGTCGACACGGCACAATCAACAACAACAATGACAGCAACAAGCACAATTGCAAGCGCAAAAATTAATAATATTGTATAAGCATTGTTTATGCCGTCACAACAACAAATATAAATAGCTATTGCGCAAATATACAACAAAATTTGTGTATGTAATAAATATATGCATGTGTATTTTTATGGTATTCAAATGCAGCAACTAAGTTCTCAACTAGCCTGCTCTCTCACTCACTCCTTATCCGAAGTGTTCCCCATCGGCCGCTGTCCCCCTCACACACAGGCACATACACCGCGAGTGTTAATTGAAAAAAACTACAAACTTCCTGTTTTGAGGTAAGGGTTCTATGTAGCCCTCCCTCTCTGACCCCGAGTTCCCCTACTCCCACACAACTTGTACATGTGAATGCCCGTGCATTTATACATACATTCAAACATACAAACTCACACACACACATACATCCATATAACTGTTGCCTTTGCCGCAGACAACATGAGCTTTATTGCGGCAGCCTAACTCAACCCCCCAAAGTGCTCTTTGAGTGAGAGTGGGTGAAGAATGTGTGCTTGTGCGTGTGAGTGGTGTGTGTGTGTGTCTGTGTGGTGGAGCCGCATAGAAGTTTTCTACTATGTATGTCAGTAAGTGTATTGGTATTTGCCAGAATGCGGGCGTTGAAGTTTTTAGTGCATTTTTTTTTCTATGTTTTCCTCACTTTTTTTTTGTTGCTGCTCCAGCGGGAGCTTTTATATTGTATGTGTGTGCTATTATTAAAATGCCACACGCACACATGCAAAAAGGCACAGACGCAGCAAAAAGAAGAAGAAAAAACTATTCGCAGTGTATATATGTATGTGTATGCAAGTGTACGTGAATGTGTGTGTGTGTGTCTATGAGGCGTTGGCGTTTTGGCTGGAAGAAGAGGAAGCCAGAAAAAGAGAAAAAAATGAGAGGGAAAGAAAAGCAAAACAAGAAAAGACGAAAGAGCAAAGCGAAGTTAATAAATAAATCAAATAAAGCATAAAATGTAAATCAACGCAACAGAAAAATTGTTGATGCTGTTGCTGTTACTGGGGATCAACAAGAGAATTTTCTCAATAAGACTCTGAATTTGTATTTGAGTTGAGTTTCGCTGCCCACAGCGACCCCGCGTTCGATCCCTGCACTTGTTAGACATTTAAATGCCGCCGCACATTTGCCATATGTGCCCTGATAGTCATTGTTGTTGTTAGCCGCGGCTGCCGCTGCCACTGCCTCTGCTGCTATTGCGTTTGTTGTTGTTAGGATTGTAATAAAGCGTTTTACGGCTTTACTCAATCCCCCGTCCACCAACGACTGTCTCCTTCCGCATGCCGCTTCTTGTTTTTATGACAGTTAAGCTATTTTGCGTATGACATGTTTGACAGATGCCCGCGTCGTCGCCACGGCTGTCAACACCGTTGTTAAATGCAGCCTCGTCAAACGCCCACTCTCGCTACGTCCTTCTCTCTCTCTCTCTCTCTCTCTCACTATCTCTATTTGTCATCCTCGCAGTCACCCCTTTTCGCTGCAGCCAAAGTTTGTTTGTGTTTGCCGTTTTAATTTCTGCGCCTATTAGACGCACTCACTCACACACATACAGTCACTCTTACTCACACTAGTGCTCAAGCGCTCAAGAGCTAATGTATTATAGCTGGGCATGGTTGGGTTGTAGGCGGGGGGTAGAGAAACGGTCCTTTGGCAGCTACTTTTACGCATGTTTTCGCACAGCGCCAAAGACGTCGGCTTGACATAAATTGTGTCTGCCAAATGTGGCAAACTACAACAACAAGAACAACAGTGCCAACAAAACTGGGCCACGCCTACAAAAAAAAATATAATAAAACCATAAGAAACCAACAGACGCTTGGCTTGTCGCATGTAATTGCTTGCCACAATGTAAATGACAATAGCGCTAAGCACAGTGGTGGGTGTTTGTGTGTGTTTAGATGAAACGCAGTTTAATTTAAAATTAAATTTAATGTGGCACCTAGTAGTAAATATATTTTTATAATTCAGGGCATAAACATTTTTTTATTAAACTGTTTAAGAGATTACATTTAAGTTTATTAAAAATATATATCTTAAATCAATTATTATTAGTAGTAAATTCATTAGTTTCCCACTGTGCCGAAACAACTTGGTGGCCTGTAACTAAAAACCGCAAAGCTTGGCTACCAAGCGTCTGTCCCACTGTCCGCTATCCGTTTTCGTCGCTAGCGTTGCTCTCACGCCAATTGCTCGCTCTCTCATTCTCTTTCAATCTCTCTTGGTCGGTCCCTCTCTCTATGAAAGCTGTTGCTTCCGCTCTCCGTGGTCGGTGTGTAAAAGTAGCTGTTTGTTGTTGTCGTTTTTGTTGTTGCTGTTGCCGTTCCTATTACGCTGTAC
The DNA here is from genome assembly GCA_035046005.1 of Drosophila acutilabella. Taxonomy (NCBI): domain Eukaryota; kingdom Metazoa; phylum Arthropoda; class Insecta; order Diptera; family Drosophilidae; genus Drosophila; species Drosophila acutilabella. Next base: position 760,650 of record JAWNOK010000061.1, read on the forward strand.
GTGGGCGGCAACAAGCAGAGAAACCTCTGGCAGGGTTTCAAGCTTCAAATGCTTTGCCGATGACGTCGTCACTATCGTCAGCGTCAACGTAAGCGGCGTCGCCTTCGTCAGCGTCAGCAACGCCGTCAATCAAATTGTGCGCTTTCAGCGTCTGTTCACAGTGTCGCATTTGGTTGCATGTAGGTACTTTGGTTTTGGCTTTGGTTTTTCATTTGGTTTGGTTTTGTTTTGCGTGCTGTGTTGTGCGCGTCTCGTTTTCGCTTGTGTACGACCACGCCCCCACGCTGGCAACCACATACACCGCCCCCCTTTGACACCCACACTATAACTCCCTCCCATTAACAATGCAAATTGATAGGACAAACAAACAAACAAACATGCAAACATTTTGTGGTATTTACTACGTATCGAATAACGCTTGAATTTGCCTCAACGTTCATTTATTTATTTACTTCATTTTTTACTCTTCTCTCTCGTTGTCTTTTGTCGTCGGCATTTAATATTCATTTATTCAGCGTAGCTTATTTATTTATGTATTTGTTGCTGCTATTGTTATGGGTGTATGTGGCGTGTGTGTGTGTGTGTATTGTCATGTGTTTGTTGTGTGGCCAAAACCCGAAATCGTTAAATCGCATGTGAGCCATGGCCATGATTTTTAATTTTGATTTCGTATTTGATTTTAAGTAGCAAACACAAGACCAAAATAAATACAATACTAAAAGGTACTTGGCACCTATTCCGATTTCCTTATAAAGATTCTAACAGCATTTTGTTTACTGAGTTCCATATTGCACGCTATCGAGCTATTTGAGCAGTCTTCATTCTAAACTGCTGTTATTTTAATAAAGTATTTAGAATTTTTAAAATTCTACCAATTTCAGTTTACATGTTTGTCTAATTATTTAAATATTCACTGTGTTTTTACGATTCTCCTTCACGCATTCGAATAGTTTACAAATATATACTAAGAGCTACCGAAGATTTACATAACTAACGATTTTCTTATCTTGAGTTTATTTAAATGGCAGATAAATATCATTAAAGTCAATTCTCTCATACTCTGTGAACAAAATCTCAATAATAGTTATTTTTAAATACACATTTCTGTTATTATCGTATTTGTTTTCAAATAGCAATCAAGTTTGTTTACTTTGAAGTTTTTCAGTTAGTTTAATCCAATTGCTGGCATTGCAAGTACATAACATAAATTACTTAAATAGTTTTGCTTTCGCAGCTGCGTTTTATTCCACTTAATGGTCTGAGTTTGGCTTTGGCTCTGGCTCGAAACCAATTAATTGTGACCTTTCTAAGCTATAAAGTGTAGTGTTTGGAACAGAAGCAAGAACAAAAATACTGGCAACAGCAACTGGTTTATCAGTTTATTTAAATATTCGAAATAACGACTCTAAACGACGCTTATTATGGACTTTTAAATATTTAGAGAGAGGCTGTGGCGCAAACGATGCCAATGGGACACATAAAAGATACGCGGGATAACATTTGTGCAGCCTGTCTCTTGTCTGCCCCGCCCCCTCACCTCCCTCTCGCCTACTGCGATACTATTGAAAAGTTTTCGAACTCATAAATTCTTTTGTTTAGCCTGAAATGCTCTTGTTTTGCTTTGATTTTCATTTGCGGCTCGTAGCACAAAAAACAAAAAAAAACAAGAAAAAAAGGTTATCTTCGGCTAGCCGAAGATTGAATACCCTTGCAGTCATGCACATTGCGTTAATTTTCTTTCAATGACCGATTGTTCCTATGGCAGCTATATGATATAGTAGTCCGATCTAGATGAAATTTGGTGTACACTAAGGACTTTATGTCAAATGCATATGGAGCGAATTTGGTTCAAATCGTACAAGAGACACAGAAAATTTTCATACTAAGCATTTTCAACCGATGGTTCCTATGGCAGCTATATGATATAGTTGTCCGATCCGGATAAAATTTGGTCGGCAGATGGATAATGATAACAAATGCGTATTGCGTGAATTTGGTTCAAATCGTACAAGAGACACAGAAAATTTTCATACCAAGCATTTTCACCAGTTTTAACCGATTGTTCCTATGGCAGCTATATGATATAGTGGTCCGATCTGGATGAAATTTGGTTTGTACACGGGATTTTATGCCAAATGCATATGGAGCGAGTTTGGTTAACATAGCTCAAAAAAAAATTTTTTTTCATCCGATTGTTCCTATGGGAGCTATATGATATAGTGATCCGATCTGGCCGATTTTAACAAATGTTCTGCGTGCAAAGGGAATACACATGTGTACCAAGTTTCATTAAGATAGCTTTAAAACTGAGAGACTAGTTCGCATAGAAACAGACGGACAGACGGACAGACGGACAGACGGACATGGCTATATCGACTCGGCTGTTGATGCTGATCAAGAATATATATACTTTATGGGGTCGGAAACGTCTCCTTCTATGCGTTACAAACTTCGTGACAAAAACAATATACCCTCTGCAAGGGTATAAAAAAATGGGAAAAACAAGAGCAAAATGAGAGACAAAAAAATGAAAACAAAAAAAGTGAAAATTCAGTGGGAAAATTTTCGTTTGTTGCGTTGTCTGCAGCGCTGCGATTACAGCAGCAACATCAGCAGCTTGAAAACTACTTAATTAGTTGCAGTTGCATTCAAGCTGAATTTAACATTTAACTGCAGTCTGCAGATTGAGTCTCTAGATTGAGTAAGACTTTCCATTCCCTCTCACTCACTCTCTCTACTTCTTCTGTCTCTTTCTTCGTCTGGGGCCACAAGATTGTGCAACAAATTCAGTTAACTGTTACACACAGTCACTGACTGACTTAATTCCCTACATTTTCTTACATTTTCCAAGTTTCTTTTGCTCACGTACTTTCCCCCACCACTGTCAGTCATAATATGTATCTGTATCTTTGTATCTCTCTGACTGTTTTTCTATCTGTGTATCTATCAGTTTGTGTAGATTAGTTTTTCATCTGCCCCACTCGTACAGTTTATTGTTGTTGTTACTTTGATGTTGACATTGCACAGAGATGACAATTTGTAGATTATGCATGTGATTTTTTCTGTCTATTTGTGTGTGTATGTGGGGGAAGGCAGACTATAAAAAAATGGTTGTAACCTGAACTTTACAACAGGTTGAAAGCCCAGACGAATTTAATTGAAGCATGTTGATTAGTCGATTGTATGAGGTGATTGATTTGATGATATAAGTGTAACGAAATCATTTTTATACCTGGTATTTTAAGAGCTTTTGAATAAAGCGAACTAAGCGATAGCATTTATTTCCTTTATGGAAAGTAATATACAATTTTTTGTTTCATTTCTTAACATAACAGCTAATAAATCATTTTATTGAAAGATTGGTCTAGCAAAATATATAATACATATTATTTTTCTTCAGAAATATAAATATCAATATCTCATGCAAAACAGACTAAAATAACCTTATTAAATACCCTGTCATATAGTTGATTATTAAGTATATTTTCAGTGCAAACTGATAACCTCGCAATTCTATCTTTAGCACTATTTTATAAGCACAGCGCCATTTAAGTAATCTCTAAAATCACTAAATCTCATAAAGATCTGACTGATTATTCATGCAATGCCAATCTATCAGTTAGGCCCTCAAGCTTATATGATTATTTGAAAGCAAAATAAACTCAGAGGTAATTAGCTACCTGTTTACCTGTATTTGCTCAACTGTAACAATAAGTCAGCATATTTACTTTATTAATTAAATGCGAAGTTCGATTCTAACAGTTGGTACATTTCAGCACATTGCTTAATCATAAACATAAGGAAATAAACATAAAATAATTCGAAGAAATGAAAATTATGATTATATTTTTAGTTTATGACTTGAGCCTGTAAATGATGTGTTGATGTGCCGTAAATATCTTACGTAATCGCTAAACTATTGATAAATATGTCGACAGTTGAGTTTTTGGGGTAACTTTGTGTCACTGTGCAACAGTTTTACCCTTGTTGTTGTTGAGGTAATCGCTTCATGGCATACACAGTGAGAAATTAGTCAAGAATTTGTAATCAAACAGAAATTTGTGTACATTAGTTCTTAGAAAGTGTGAGACACATAAATTGTTTCACAGGGTGTACCTAAATTAAAAGTAAATTAAATAATTTTTTTTTATTCCATTTATTTCTGTATTGGATTTTTTCTCTCAGTGTAGCACAGAAGATATGGACACGGAATCGCTAACATCATATTGGGATTAAGTTGGATGCAATCTAGGGAAATAAAAGCGAATCGCGTAATAAAAACAACAATTGGCGCTGCCGAGTCTTTGGGGTAATAATGAATGAATAAATGACTGACTGACTGACTGACTGGCGGACTGCCTAACTGACTGACTGAATGGGTGAATGAATAAGCGGATGGTCGGGTGATTGGATGATTGGATGGAATGGCAAACTGACTTTGGCTAAGCCGTTGCGCTGACTGCTGTCTATCTTATAGATCCCAGTTTCTGTAGGCGTTGCCACTGTTACTCCTACCCATACCCTTTATGCCACCCCCTCTCTATGCTTTAACCCCCTCCACCCTGCTCTTGTTGTTGTTGTTGCGCTTGGCTGCGTTTTAAATTTGCGCGCGCGCGTCCAAATGAAAAACATTTTTGATAAATTTCCATACGAAAAGCAAGCAGAAAAATGACAATGCTGAGATGTTTTTCTTTATTTGGGGATTGGGAATGGGTATGGGTATGGGACCGAGATTTAGCTGAAAGACTATACTATAGTATATACTACAGACATATATATTTATGTACGTCTTTATGTATATACACTGTATATGCAAATCAAGTAATTTGTCTCAACGTGGAGAGTCAGTGCCACATCCAATGCAGATGAGGCAGCCACTTCCGGTGTCAATTTTTTCCCTCGTTTTTTTTTCAGTTTTCTTCTGCTTCTTCTTCTACTTTTTTTTTCGAATTTTTTTTGGTTCACTTTTTTTTGGCGCGTTGCGTCTTTGTAAGTTGCAAGTCTGTTGTGGGGATGATTTTAAAAATAAATTATAGGAAAACAAAAAAGAAACAAGTAAGATTATACTATGCTTAAAATGCTAATACACTTCTTAATACCCTGTAAATGTCACTTTGTAAGCATTTTACAAGGGAACAAATGATTTACGTATCTAAAAATCTGTCCTAGTAGAAATTATGGCATTTGTTTAACTAATTAAAAATGATTAAGATATTTTAAATGGTTATAAATATTATTGGCATATAATAAAATATGCTCCTTGGTCTTATTAAGGTGTCAGTTAATTAACTTGCAGATGCACATACCCTCTTAGTGCAGGGTATACATGCGTACATATACTTAATTGGTAAGAAAAAAAAGGGAGTGCAGGTCTCTGATGCTTAGATGATCATGAGGATGGGATGATGAGATGAGTTGACGACGCCTCGTCGTGCTCTTTTTTATGCAGGTGGAAGTTGTCGCTGTCGAATCAAGTCGCGTCGTGTCGTTTCGTGTCGCGACGCGTCGTTGCGAAAGAGTTTCATCTTTGGCTATGTCTGTGGCCTCGTCATGTCTGGGTGTATGCGCTCTGCTCTCCTCGTTCATTTCAAAGCCATTAACAAACGGCAAGAAGCAGCGACTGCGATGGCATTATTATTTTTTCAACTATATAAAAATAGCTAAAATATGCTTAATTTAGTTGCCCGCTGTTGTTGGTGGTGCTGGTGCTGGTGCTAGCGGCGGTGGTGGTGGTGCTGTGTGTATCCCACATAATTATTTTTGTTAAGTAAATGCGACTGACTGAATGTCTGTTCGACTGACTGACTGCCGTGTGGTCGTCTTGGCAGATACTACTATAAAGAAACTATAGACAAAATAGCAACAATTTCGTACGCCCACCATGACGCCAAAGACGCCGACGCTGACGCCGCCGCCGACGTTGACGCCGACACCGACGCGGAACTGAAGACCACTTACAAATGCGCCAAAGAATTATTGCCATCGCAGTAGTTTTATTTAATAAAGTGAATTTATGTATCAGTACAATGTGCTCTTATGTACACTGTGAGAAATTCCCACACATAGACATACTACTATGGCCAAAAAAGAAAAACCATTCCATTCTTCCCGTTGTTTCATTGAGGCCCATTAAAAGCGCTGAGAAAACTAAATTAGTTCATTTTTATAGTATGCACGGTTCTATGTTCGGTCTGTTGAGGCCACAACTTGGCCAACTTTTATGAAGTTGCAACAATAGAAGATCCAGGGGCGAACCACTGGGCGGAAACGCAGACCAGGGGTGAGAAAATGTTTTGGGAATAAGTCATTAAGTGGTCATGAAAGCCGATTAAGTGCTTTGAATGCTACACAATTATTTTACGTAATGTAATCAAATATTAAAAACGTACTTAACTAGAGAAGAATCTATAAAGATAATCATTATATACGACATAATACCCATGGATTAGGTGTGTCACAAAGTTAATATGCCATTTTTGCAGGCTACTATAAATATACACCAAGCTTTTAAAGAGTAATTTGTATTTTCTTAAGATTTCCTGCAAGTGTTGGCGTTAATGAATTTTATTTTTTGCTGAAGAACATTTAGACAAATTTCCTATATTTATATTTATTAGTTCTGTTCAATCTCAAGGCCTTTCGCAATGTTTTTTTTACGCCAACTACAAGAAAGAAAATATAAAATCTTAAGACCGTAAAACAACAATATGAAATAGCATAAGAAAAACAAAATTGAATTTCAAAAACACTGAACAGACATAGACATAACATACTCGGATCACTTGTCTTTAGAGCCATATGAAAACAATGGCCATAACTTGAAGACTCTACAGCGCCTCCAACGAAGATGAGAGTTGGGCGTGGCACGGTGTGGAGAGATATGAGTGACAGTGTTGTCGTTAAGTTAACGTACAGCTCATAACATAACTCAACTTCGTTTATTTGACGCTCCGAACCTAAAACGAGGAGAGAGATCGCTGAGAGAAATAAGTAAATACCAAAGCGTGCTATCAAGATGAAACCGATTTCAAGGGAATTTCATTGACTACACCCAACGAACACTACGGTCCAAAACAAATAAGAGGAAAAAGAAGAAATCCCGAGAACCGAGAAGGGAAAAAAGACTAAAGAAAACTATACACTGAAAACAAGTTCAATCAGTGTGCTAAGACAAATTTAACTGTTGTGTAAAAGTCATAAGAATCAATGTTAGAGATTTCTTGTTTAGAATTATTGTCAGGCCCCCAAAAAGTGTTTATTAGAATACAGTCCCCGCTCTTCACTCTTATCAATATTTGTGCAGGCGCAATAAAAAGTAAAATACAGTCCATTGTGTTGGGTCATTCGAAGACGGCTGAATACTGGCGATGATAATGGTCTTGTGTGCGGGACGCATTTTTACACCACAATGTATAAATATGTATGTTTTACATAGGGGTGGGAGTATTATAGCGGAGGCGACTGTTGACAGAAATGTCCATTATGATAGGTCAAGCTATAATTTGTTTACATCTAAGAAGCGCAAATTGAAGGGAGACAATAGGAGTTATAGCGTGATGATAATCAAGAGGAAACATTTGAGATAGAAGTAGAGTATAACAGCATTTTAAAAGAGTGGAGTACCTAGATTTCTCAAAAAATTCAAAATCTCTGTTACCTGCTGCTCATAAATCTTCTCCCACGTGCCAAAGTATATTTCGAGATGAAAATAATCCAACGTTAAATGTTAATTCCAAAAGTCTTCAGCTCAATAAATTAAAGCCTGATTTGCTGCTTATAAAATTGACTCTTGGCCATATTTTGTGCCACAAAAAGCTATTTAAAAGGCAATTTTCGAACGCTTTTTGCACATTTTACGAGAATGCTTGTCATAATCATAAAATGGTAGCAACATTTATATTCTTTTACGATCTTTCAATTTGCTACCATTGATACTTTCAGACCGTTTTCATTCTCAAATGAAATGCCTTCCATACTTCACTTTATTATGAGACAATATGATTTTATTTTTTCCATTTTGTGCATCGATTTTTCTACTGATAGGGATTGTGAAATGTCCTGCCATGTGAGACATGCGTTCATAAATCGGCTATGGACATGATTGGCACGTGACGCCTTTTTTATCCTAGATACATACTCAAACGCACATAAGTAAGTACATATATGTTCGTGTAGCTTTTATGTGCGAATTTATGGATAATATTATACATTTTGGTTGTTGGCTACAAAATTTATGGACACTGGTTGTTGTCCGAAAGCGTTAAAAAGATGGGGCAAAAAATAATGAAGACAGGGGTAAAAAAAATATGTTGTAGAAAATCACATTGAAAAAATGTGTAATAAAATAGAAATAATATTTATAGCTGAGACGTCGAAGGGTCTAAAAATACCGCAAGGCACACACACGCACATCTGTGTGTGTATGTGTGCATAATGCGGCACGAGCTTGCAAAGCAACAGCGTCAACACGAACGTCAACGGGTTCCCAGTTTTCCCAATCAGTAGCGTTGGCTGTCGGCCATGTCTGTTGGCCATATGCGCGCTTTCCCATTCATGGAGCGCCGCGACCTGCCTCGCCGGGCGAGTGAGTGAGACCTCAGACAGCAAATGACCCCAACTCTTTAGCGAGAGGGGGGAAAGCACCGCAGAGCTCAACCGACCGTAAAATACCCAGTATCGAACCACTAAATTGATTTACATGTGTGGCATAGCAGCTGTAACGTTATTGCTATGAGCAGTTTTTACATACATCTATTATACCCTCGGTCCAGGGTATAAACAACCAACCCAGATCCCACTTGGCAGCATCATTTTGATTTAAATCGATCGATTTTGCGGCTGAGCTCATTTGGCGTAAAATAAACTTGCTACGAGAGTCAATAATCCCTTTTGGTCCACCCTCAACTCTGAATCCCCCCAACTACTCCCCAAAAAAAAAAGAGCTGTGAAGTGTCGGCATTGTTTGTGGTATTTTGAAACATATACACAGTGTGTGTGGCGTGCATGCGTGTGTGTGTAGGTGTACTAATTTCCCAATTTTTACTAAATGATCATTTTCTTTCATTTTCACTTGGCACTTGTTAACAAATTGTGTGTTGTAAACAAAAATTGCTTCAGACTGAATAAACAGTCGAAAAAAGCGGAGCACAACTTCTTCACTGTAGACTATACTTTTCTCTCCTTCACACTTTGTATCTCCATCTCGTTCTGTGCTCCTGCATCACCCACTTATTGATTGCATACGCCTGCTGTCATTCCATAACAAATCTGCGGGGGCGATTCACAGTTATTGTACCAAGTGCTGTGTTATCTGTCCGTCTGGCTGTCTGTCTGTCAGTCAGTCTTCCCCCAGTTGGCAGTTGCGCACTTTTCTTGTTTTTCCCTATTTTTATACATATATATATGTATAATTTTTTTTTGCAACTAACTGAACGTGACTTTTAAGTCAAACTCAAGCGAAACGTCATTCATTCATTTGTTCAGTCAATCGTTCAGTTGCTCAGTTGTTCCCTTGTTCAATCCAATCCATCAGTCAATCAGTTTACGAACGCTTTTTTCCGTTATCTGAGCGAAACCGGAAGTCGTAATTAATGTGCGCCTTGGGGGCGTTTACAGCTGTCAGGTCCTTTGTTCCTGCAGTTCCTGCTCTATCTACAATATGTGGCCCGCTCTCTCTGTCTGTCTGAGGGCCAAGTTCTCCAGAGGTGTGTGTGTGTGTGTGTGTTTTTTTAAAAGGTGTCCATGAGTGTGTATATTGCCATGGCAGCGCTTTGTCATGCAAATCGTATGGCATTGGCAATACCTGAGTAAGGAGTACACTGATATTGGATCAATAGCGTTAACTGAAAAGCCCATGGATATCAAGAAGAAGCAAAAAGAAAAACACGAAAAATAAGCAAAGAATTTTCCTGCTCATCTGTGTCGCTGATTAAATGCACTTGCAGTTCATTTTCACAAGAGCTTATCTTCCATTTGTCAGATTACTAATCCGATTGCAGACGAATTCCACATAATCCCAAAGAGCTACAAATCAAGAGAGGGAACCTTTAATTACTTTCGAGACAAGGTCTTTTAATAAATATGCAACAAAAAGAATTCCAATTTAAATATTAAATAACACATCTACTGTCCCACTGTCAGGGCTTTTTAGCCGAAATTGGCTTAAAGCGAGTACAAAAGAAGTCTTTCTTTGTCTTTGTCTTTCGCTTTTAATAACGCAAATTAATTCCACTTGAACTGATTTCATATTATTTACATTCAAAAATCTGTATTAAATATTTACCTTTGTTTTAAATCATTTCTCTTATCGACATTTTTGTTGTATTCCTTGGAAGTTCGTATTTATCTCCTGTGCCATTTTAAAAAGCGTTCGACATTTTCATCACCTTTTCACCTTGTTATGTATTTTATGGTCTTTATTGCCCTCCATGGTCACATTTTGGCATTTCGTTTCTATTTTTGCTCGTATTATCTCCATAGTTACCTGCACCATTCTTGATTTACCTCTATCAGTATCTGTATCTGTAGCTCACTCGACATGCAATTCGAGATACATTTAAAGGGAGAACTGGGAAATGAGAAATTTAAAAAGCTTTTACCAATAAATTCTATAAATTTATATGTCTTGATAATTGCTTTGGATTTTGCTTTTAACGCATAACTTTGTAAATTTGATTCGCCTGCAGATTGGTCCTAAAAGGTCACAGACATTAGGACAAGTGTTCTGTCTGCATTATACGAGAGTTTTGTTCCTTCGTCTGTTCGTTGGATTTTTCTCTGTAAAAAGTTTTCGCAAAATATTTGTAAACTTGTGTACATTGGAATCTTGGAGCTCTTTCTATGCTCAGAACAGAAAAGTTTCAACTTGTATAAAAGTTGACTCCACTATGCGATTATGCGAGTTCTATTCAGTATTTTTTTTGTGTCTGGCTCAACTGTAATCTGTTCTAGGGAATAACGAAGGCAGGCAACCTTAATGTCTTGTGCCTGATAAGGGGCAAGTGGAGTAAAGGTAAAGGTCAAATGATTTCTTCATTGATAGCCAAAATCGTATTCGTAGTCGTAGTCCACTTGCAGCGTCTTTTTATACGTCTCGGTTGATTGACAACGCCCCTTCAACTATGTATTTGCCATCCAGTTACCCTGCTTCCCAAGTAGTCTTGCCCCTACCCGCATACGACTTAAAGACGTGACCGCAAAGGCGAATTGCCTTAGAAACGCCCCTAAATGTATGCAGTAAATTGCTTGCTTGCTTTCTGCCCACACAAACACACACCTTGAAGCTATCGGTCTTATTGCTGTTATCGTTGTTGTTGCTGTTTGGCCTAAGCGGCTAATTCACCAAGCACAGAAGCAAACAGTATGTAAGCTTGAGGGAAAACACGACTGCCAAATACCCTGCAGGCTCTTCAAATATAATACATAATTTAATTAATTTCAAGTAAGGCATATTATGCTGACAAAACTTTAATTTAATGTCTTAAAGGCACTTAGTGTTATATTGTGTAGATTTTAAATATAGAAAAATTTCAATACTATTAGTTACGTAAGTAAAGTGTAAGTAGATTTTTTTTTAGCAGTAAATAAATGTGAACTTTTTAAGTAGCCTCTGCTCGCTGCCTTTCCACCTTAAACTTTCTTCCTGTCCTTAAATTAGTTTATATTTCATGTAGAGTATTTTTAGATTTGCCAGTGGAAGAGCGGGGGTGGCGGTGGTGAGGAATTGGCAGAATATCAGTAAACGATTTGTCGTTGGCCGATTTGTAAGGGGCCAAATCGAAATGACATTACGGTTAAGTGAAAAGGCAAAGCCCGTTGCTAAAGGCAAAAACAAATGGCTTACAATTGACTTGGCCAATAAACCATAAAACCGTTAAATTCACAAAATCAATAACTTAGCCATTTGACAATTGCTGCCACAAGTCGCAAACTTGCCGCATGCCGCACGTGTCCCCCTACCTCCCGCTCTCCAATGTATCACCACCTCCTTGACACAAAGAACTGAAGGACGACAAATTGCTGTGAGGTCTCGGTCCGCACATTAAACAACTTTGCAATTTGTGTCCATTATTTTGAGCTGACTTCCAAATTGTGTCGTCGGCGTAGTCGTTTTGGTTGGGGGCGGGGCAAGAGGCTGCAGGTGGTAGGCGGTAGGGAACGTGTATACGAAATTGTTGTCACCTGCCATGGCATTGAAATGTTTTGTAAGTTTTCTACGTTTTTTTTTTAAACTCCCTTTCCCGTCCTCCGCTACCACTTGTCACACACACACACACACACACACACTTTCTCTTTCCCTCCAAGCTCCTAATTGTGTCAAGGAGTTCATTCATAGACATTAGCGACAACAGCGTGGAAAACTCTTCTTCTTTGTTGTGTGTGCGTGTTTTTTATTGTAAAAGAAAGCCCGAATAAAGATGGGTTCGTGAGGCATTCAAAAAATGAAATAAACTAGAAGATAAGTTAATAATTTAGAATAGAATCCCTTAAAACCAAAGATAGTCAATAATTGAAATGACTTAAATGTTTTTCATGTTAAGTTTTATGTATTAGGTATCGTTATTATTTATTTGCAACTGCTTCTTTTCTATAATTTTTCCCACACTCGTGTCACGACACGCAACCATCTCGAATTTAGCAAACGCATTTTGTTGCCGCCTGTCATGTGTCATGTGAACAGCTGCTAATGATACTGAAGCATCTTTTATGTGTAGAATTTTCTACCTCATCTTTCCAGCTCTTCTGGGATTCCATTCCCGGTGTCGTATCCTCTTTCTCTTTCTCCTTCTACTCCTGCTTGTTGTTGTTGTTGCTGCTGTTACAGTTGTTTGTCTTCGCTGGCATTTTGCGAGCCATTTTGTTTGTTAAGTGTTAGTGGGCCATTTTAGGCAAATGTCGCACTTTAGAAACAAATTTTCAAACTGTTGGCAGTTGTCTGTTTGCCCATTTTGGGGATTTGTTTACACAATTAAAGAGCGATTAAATGGGATAAGTTCTCAAGTTGAAACGATTGACCAAGCACAATGGCAGCTACTGAACATTAGATTTGCTTATACAAATATATATATATAATATATACATTGTACACAATTATTTGTTGGTTCAGTCAATATTTGTATTCACATGTGAGTTTTGCGTTTGAACTACTTTGCATTGCAAAATGGTTTTGCTTTTAGTGTCTAATTACCATATTGACAAACAATTTTATCACGTGTCTTAGAGCATATACTCACTTGTTACGTATATGTCACGTTGCATCGGACTACAAAGGCACTAAAAATAGCTCCATTGCAATGCAGATTAGTTTAGTTCCTAAAATGAAAGCATTAGCATTTAATGTATGATTTAAATTTAGTCGTACATTAAGTTAGTTTCGAACTTTTGTAGTTTTGATTAAACTGACCGACTTATCATAGACGCCCCCATAGGTGGCCTCGAGACTGCCAACTCAAGTGCAGTCTGTTAACACATTGTTTGTGCCCAAAATTGATTGGCCACAAATACACCAGCTGAAAATGGAAGCAGCTTAAAATAAAGGTCACATCAATATGCCTCATGGGACCGACTGAAGAACTCGTTTCGTGACGCAACAAATATGTTCTCACATTGAGTGTACACGTGCATGCCAAGAAAGCAAAAACCCTGCCCAAAATATGAGGAGAACAGCATCTTACAATGACGGTCTAAACTGGGTATTGCTTTTGGTTGCTTTCGTTGAGTTGGGTTGGCTGGGTAGTCTTGATAAATACGCCGAAATCAATCAGGTTAGTCAAAAGCTTTTGTCCCAATAACGGTCTATGTTGAGTTGTGTACGTGAAAATTGCATATTATTGCTCAGGTGCAGGCGGAAAATCTAGCCAAAAACCGGAATGAGAGTCGTGCAAAGACGAGTCAAGTCAAGTCAAGACGAGACGAGACGAGACGAGTCGATATGTTGTGGAATTTTATGCCACGTCAGGTGGCGAGTTCGTGATTGCTCAGTAACTCAGTTTGTCTGTTGCATGTGACAGTTGTGTTATGTTTATTAAAAAGTTTTGTCAATACAGTTTGACATGGTGTGTCACTTACCCACAACACACACGCACACACAGACACACACTCACTCCACGTTAAATTGCCAATCATCGTCTTGATGTCTCACAGTGGATGTGTGATTAGGTTTGTTAGCAACTTGTTAAAGTGTCATTACTAGGTCAAGTTTTGTTCTTTTGTATGTTGGCCAAGTTATTCCAAGTTAGTATTTATTCTACAAAAAAAAAACAAATTTAAGTACACCCAAACCATTAAATTGAAGTGCTAAGGAATAAAGTTGACCTAATTTGACTATAGTTATAGTTTTTCATTTGTTTGTTCTTCCTTTTAAGTACAAATATTCACGACAATTTTTAATAATTTTGATACATTTCAATCGAGATTCGCAAGTTCATTTTCCCAAAATGGTTTCGAGGACGGATCTTTCAAATAAAAGACAGTTATATCGTAATATGCACTATACATTCCACCCAGTAGCACCCCTATTCCAAGGATTATGATAAAGACGTGCAACAGTATCCACCATATCTTTTTATCGGAATCATAGCCTAGACACAGCCTCGTACATGCGGGATATATCAAATTCAATAGAGGCAGAGCAAAAGCACAGACCAACTTCACAGATGGATACATCAATGGTACTCCAAGGGCAACAATTGCGCTAAGAATGACAAAGACAATGCGGACAATTATCTCGACGCAAAGGGGATTATCCAGATCGTAGGACCTTGATAAATATTTGTTGAATATAATGTCAATTGGGATGTAACCGTTAAGGGGATATGTTAGATAAACGGCAGCTGGAAGGTAAAACTTCATAAAACTCATGCTGTGAAAAGCAAAATAAAGAAAAATTAGAGAATTAAAAAGAAAATGACGAATCTTACTTAAGTGAAAAAGATTCAAGATAAGGCCATGTAAGTTCATCGCCCCATAGTTGATAGCCAATTATGCCGAACACTAAATTGAAGAGAATTGCAAAAACAGCTGCCCTATTAAGCATTCCCTTCCATCCCACATATTTTTCTGGTTCTTCCATCTTAGACTGCATGGTTACCATCTGGAATATAAAATTAATTCACTTGTAATTCACTGGTAAAACAAAAAAAAACACAATCTTACCACGCCTACCGAACTTATAGAGAACATAACAAAGCCAATGAAAAGGTGAAAATCAAAAAGAATTACTGCTAAATCAACTTTGAGAGGCTTCATTAATAGCAAAATTTTAGAATAGCTTATTGTGCAAATTATGAAAATGAAAGCTAGAAAAATTGCTGCAGTATTTAGAGGCACCAGATAGTTTATGTCCCGCAAGAGAAACAGCGGCAAAACGCAGATTGTTACGATACCCACAACTATTCGAAAATTAACTTCAGCACCGAGATAAATAAACATTGATGTGAAATTTTCAGCGATAAAGCCTATATACATGCTGGCAATAAGAAAGTGAACTACGACTAGCAAAATGTCCACAAGGTAACCAAACACCATAAAACATGGATGGCAACAGAACTCCTTAAACGCATAAGTAATTGTATCCGACATTGTCATATCATCATTCTTAGTGCGATCCTTAGCGTCCTTCATGCATCCCAGCTGTAACAAATTCACATTGAAATCATCATAGATTAATACTAAATCACCTACCATGAGATGTATGCCATAGATATAAAGACATCCAATCACAAGTGTGCCTAGTAAGCAACCTACAATTCCAACAGAAGCATACGCTGCAGGCATGAAAGTCAATCCAAAGCCCAAGATACTAGCAGCAACAAATGTCATAGTATTAAAATTTCTAAATGTAAAAATATAAGAATTATATCGAATGTTAAATTAAAGCATTACAGTCAAAAAACGGTCGACGGTACACACAGTGTACAAAAAGGAACACACTTACGATAATTTTTCCCCCTGGGTCTCTCTGCGGATTGGTAAAAAATAATTCAGTTGGTAATAAGAACCATCTAATCACAGTTCGTTACTTACGCCATTTCAGGTTCTTTCAAATACCGTCTGTAAAAACTCAATAATATAAATAATTTTGACATACAATTCTAAAGTATTTTAATATATAATTTAAAATCCAGTTTTTTTACACACAATTATTTTTGTAAAAAATAACAAAATATTTCAAATGTTCAACTTCGATAAAATTTTTGTAAAACTCTGAGCATTTGAGTTTTGAATAATTGATGAAATTAAAATTGAAAAGTCAAGTAGGCGCTTTTGAACTTATCGGTCGAATAACATGTTTACCAACACTGGTATTAACAGAAACTGTAATGTAATTAGTAAGGAAAGTCAGTAGTTAAGAGAATATTTGGAAATCTGATTGTTTGGCATAGAATTATGATTTCTATGCATAAAATACTTTAAAACAAAACATATTCTGTACGGTTATCGGTTATAAGGTATCGTATTTATATATTTTGTTTATGAATGAATGTGGAATGTTTTCGTTATGCATTTTCCAGCTCCCTTCGTTTGTAAATTTATTTATTTTCTTTATTTTTACCGTTTCGCCGTCACTGTCGCGGTCGTTGTCGTCAAGTGCGTGACATTTTTAAAATCACGTTCAACCACAAGAGAGCAGAGCAAATCCAACCGCACAATATTACTTCGATGACTATATGGGAGTTATGGGCGGATACACCTATACCTATAGATTAATAACGATCTGACTGAATGACGTGCACATGGTTATTGCTATTGGTTACTTTCGTTCAGTTTGTCTCTAAAAAAATAAATATATGTATATATGTGTAAAATGTATTCAACTTTCGTTTTGGCCAAGTTGGGCGCGGGTCCAATGATAAGTCAAACTAAGTGAATATGTATGGTAACATTTTCCACTTTTACTTTAAGCAAACGACAAACGACAACCATTTAAATACTATTCAGCAGTTTGAATGAATATTTAAATACCCTTAACAAGGGTATTATAGCCCTATTATAGTCTTTTCCTTAGTATCATAGTTCATTTATGAATGGATCGTTGTCTGTACACAAATGGTTGCTTCTAAATAGCAAAGATCGCTCTACTATAATATCAGATTACATTTATTTGTTGACTAATTTGTGTGATTTAATCATAAAAATATATATAAAGAATTAAATCTTTAGTTTAACATATTTCTACTTGATTCTAAAGCTAAAATTTTGCATAACTAAAAAGTTTAGCTTGATTGCAAATTGTCTGTAATTATGTAGAGTATGTACAGTTCGTAATATTGTTAAATTATAACTTTCATTTCTTATTAAGTACTTTGTGATTGCCAGGCTTTTGTAATTTCTTTTCAATTAACAATGCGAATGCAACACAATAAAATTGGTAAAAGCAAAAGTAACAAGTGGAACTGAGCTCGACATTTCTGTCTCGAGTCTCGTGTCTGGGGTCTTTGAGCGACCGAGCGACCATAATGCCACCATATCCAGTGTATACGAATAATGCCCGGCATGGTAAATTGCTGCCTGTATTTAATAAGTACAAATAATAATCAACCGAGTCGAGTCTCGAGCCTCAGCCACAATAAATTGTATTTAATTTCATTTGGCAAAGAAATTAAATTGTTCAAGCCAGTGGTAAATGGGTGATAAATGAGCGAAACACTTACCGGTTGGATAGAGCTGCCTTTTGTTTGGTTCTACAACTGAAACTGGAACTGGAACTGAACTCGAACTGGGACAATTTGTGCTTTTCAACACATTTCATATTTTATAGTATTTGTTGTTTGCCGGCCGGCGCTTGACTCTTTTACAGTTGGTCAAGAATTTTCGCTATTTTTCAGGTTGTTATTACTTTATTTTTTACCATTTTTTATGTCGTGAATCTTTTTAAACCGCTGCTCAGCACACAGTGGGCAAAGGGTTTTCTAAATACTGTTGTTGAAAATATTTATTTATTAAAAACTGCTAAGATTCCATAGACTTTCCATTAAGATATATTTTAAATATTTACTTTTGCACATTATTTATTTTATTTTCTATAAATTTAACATTTTGACCACTGTGCGATGTCTTTTCATTTCATTGCTCGCACAATTTCCGCAACGTCATTGCAGAATTGTCCATGTCAGTTGTGGACCAGTTCCGAGTCGCAGCTTATGTGACGTTGCTTCTTTCGTGTTCTTCTTGTTTCTTGGCCAGCATAGACATGCTGCACAGCACAGCACATTCACAGCACAATTCACATCCAGATACTTTTTCAGCTGCCTTTACTGTTGACACAAATCATTCGCTCTCTGTTCCATTTTCCTCTCGCTTTTTGTACTTGCCATTACATCCATACCATTCCATTCCGTCTATTTCTTTTTCGCGCTAAGCTCCATGACCAAATGTACTATGTGATTCTTGCTATCGGTTACACAGGCTAAAAGCATTTAGGCTATAGCAAAAATGTTGGTACTCATACTCATATACATATACATAGATACAGCTACAGATACTTGTCGCAGTTTGGGTGACAGTGACTCAAATTGAATTGAACTGAATTGAATTGAATTGGGTCTCTGTCAAGATGAGACAGATTAAAATTGGGATGCCATTCAACTGTTAAAACATACAGGAACAAATCGTTATTGAATTTCAAATCATCAGTTGGTTTCCGACAATGTGACACTGCCACCAGACGACAGTTTAAAGAGTTCAGACAAAATGTGTCCTCAACAGAGACTTGTTAATTATTTATTTGTCAAAATAAAAAAAAGTACTCCCCAATTCTGGTTATAATTATTTTTTAATTATTTGCTCATTTAAATTTTTTTGTTAATACTTTCAGAAACTTGAAATGCTTTTAATCATTGAATTATTGATTTTAATTTTATACTTGCTCAATTATGTACTTTTTTAAGCAAGTCAACATTGAATTGAACTTCTAAAATTCCAGAAATACTCAATGCTAGTACAAAACTTTATCAACATTTTCGCACTTGTCTTGTCGCACACTCCAAACAAAGACAAATTCAAAAGCACTGAACAAAAATGTAATTCAAAACATTTTTCAAGTGCTCCAGTTTGCCAGTCAGTAAGTGAGTGTGTGTTTGTGTGTTGTGTGTGTTGTGAGCATGTGTGTAAAGTTGTTTATAAAACTTTTACACCGCAAATGAAGAAAATGAACAAAAAAGAGAGAAATAAATAGAAGCAGATGATGGAACTTGACCATGTCGTTGCCAGTTGCCGTTGTTTGCCAAGCCGTTACTTAGCGGCAGCTCCTTCTGCCCGTCTCTCTCCATCTCCTTCTCGCTTGTGGCATTGCCATCATGATGAACATCATGAGTAGTTACTGGTCCTTACCATCGCCATCTAATGGACATCGCCCTATTTGCGCTGTGCTTGGCTCTTTCTCTCGTATCTCGCTTATTGATGCTATATCTCATGGACTCTAGCAGCTCCAGATCCGACTCCAATGGATTGAATGAAATGACATACACTCTTACACACACACACAAACACACATTCATTGTCTAGCTCTTTGTTTGGACGGTCTCCAATCCATTCCAGTCGACTATCTCGGGCGTTGCCATGACCAAATCTGTCGCCAATAACCACATCAGTGCTCTTATCTGGCCATATTGGCTAAACTTGTTAGTAGAAAATGCAGTTAGCTGTTTATTGGACCAGGATTCAAATGCTCTGACACGCTATGCAAATACAACAAAGAAATGTGTTGAAAAATAAAATTACAGCAATGTTTGCTTAGCTGTAAATATTATAAGTATAAAAGATTTGTGCTTAAAATGTAGACAATCTTTGCTTTGTAGAGTTGAGTAAGACATAAGCTTCTCGGCTTGAGCATTCAAAGAGTACAGAGCTTAAGAGCTTACAACTCTTTAGGAACTGTCCAACACTTGACATGAAATGCATAAATTTGTAAACTTTAGTCTAGAAGTCTTATTGGAAAGTTGCTTTGAACTGAACATAAATTTGTTCTAAAGTTCAAGTATACAATTTTAACATGCATTTAAGTTAATGTAGTAAGTTTAACTAATTTTAATTTAACTTAAAAATGGCTTCCTTTTGATAAGATTTATGCCAGTATACTGCATTTGTACAGTCAACTTTCCTAATTACTTAAATAGTCAAAGATTAAACCCATTTCTGCAATAAACTTTGAATTCTATCGAGAATTGTTTACGACTCGCTGTCCTTGATCTACTGAACCAGTTTCGTTCATAATTCGTATTACTTTCGAACTAGTTTCCATCGACTTGAGTAACAGTAAACATCAGTTTGATTAATTTCATCGATTCCTTTTATTTATTAGTTGTTTTTTTTTCGTTGAACTAGTTTTGTTAGCGTCTTCACTGCGTTGCTTGTGCAATGCACAAGTTAATCCAAAAATTGTGTCATAACACTATAAACAAGTTGCTTGGCTCAACTTGGCCCCAGAGAGCAGATTGAATTGAACCTGAACCTATCCCACCATGTGGCAAGCTTGTTGTGATCATTTGAGACCTGTTTTCATACCCAAAGCCAGACAACTGCAACATTGCAACAATGCAGCAACAGCAGCAACAGCAACATCCCGATGCAGATGTTGCATTGATGTTGACTTATGGGCCAGGCTAGGCAATATCCAGACGAGCCTGTTTACAAAACTGGGTCAACGTCGGGGAATGTGATTTGTGGCCAGCTCTTACACTGTGCGAAACAATTGTTTTGGTTCTATAATAAACTGTTAATTGGGCTATTAAATAGTTTAACAGTAGAGACAACACAAACCTTTATTTCATTGTTTTTAAAATAATTAATACTTTATAGTCTGAAAATTAAAAGGATTATTTATTTTAAAAACTGGATTTTTGAACAGTGTGACTTCAAATTTAGTTCTGTTTAACTTTTCTTAGTGTGTATTCTATAGAGAATTCATAAATTGTGTGAAAATGGACCGACAACGACTTAAACATTTCCCCCTCTCACTCACTCGCTCACTTACTCACTCTCTCTCTATCTCTGTCTCCATTTTGCAGCGAATGTGTTTCAATGATGTTACTGCCTTCGGGGCGTTCGAATAGTGATGTCTATCCGTTACAGAATGCCAACTCTCAGGCACACAATGTGGGCGCGTCCAAGCCCCTGTTACTGACAAGAACATCATCGCCACAACTGACAACGTTGCCAACATCAAATGGTAGCGGCAACATTAACACCAATACGAACGCCTACACAACACTCCTCAACTCCGGTGCCACATTCTCCACCGTCACCTCCTCGTTTCCAGTAGCAGCACAAGAAACGGCCGGAAGTCTGCTAGAGACCGGAACACAGGCGACAACAACGACGTCAGCGACGACCACGACGACGACGGCGACGATAGGAGCAACAACAGCAGCAGCAACGGACATTGTCAACTCCGGAATTGGAATTGGGGTTGGTGGCATCTATGGCCCCATTTTGGGGCAGATTCAAGCTGGCAACATTGCCATAGGAAATTGGAGCGAAATTGATCGACACCTGGAGGCGGTTCAGGATAAACTCAAAGCAGGCTGGACAGTGCATGTGGGCAAAGAGGGCAGACTCTACTACTGCAAGTAAGTAGCTCTCACTAACCACAATAAATAACATTTGCTATAGACTAATTAGCTAGAATAGCTTAGTTTATTTCTAGTTTAAAGCTTCAAAGCAATTAAATATTTGTCAAAGAGATTCAAAAAGTGTTTGATTTATTTGTTAACTGAAGTAAAACATGTTTCAAGGTACTTGTTTATTAACTTTTTAAAGCCGAAGAGATTTCGGAGTCAGCTCAGAATGTATATATTTGTACCTAAATCAAAATTATGTTTATTTTTGCATAACAATATTTTTCAGTTATCAGACTGTATAAAAATATACTCTGCTAGATAGCTTAAATTACTTTGTATCCATCACAAAATACTTAAATTAACTATTCAAATACTTAATCGCTCTACAATTATTTAAATTTTAGCATATTTGACTTTCTACGTTAATAGCCGAGCACTTTAAACAAAATATTATTTTATTCTTAATTGATTGATGGAAAAAGTGGCATGAACACGCTTTAGCAATACTCTCTAACAGTAAACAGAATTGGGTATAAAAGGTTTATAATAAGTAGAAAATGAAATGCAAATTGTAGTGTGTAAATTTGAAAAGTAACTAATTTTATTTGCTAAAGTATTAAAATGTAAAACAAATAATTTTAAATAACGAATTTAAAGTAACATACATTTAATACATATTGTTACTTATAGAGTATCAGTTAGTCAAACAATGAAACACACACATACGCAGTCACACACACACACTCTGAGTGTATCCTTTTGTTTGAGCAGAGTGTATCCTTTTGAAAGGGTCGAGGCTGAAGGGTCTGACTGACTGACTGACTGCCTTCATAAATGCCTGGGTGCTGCACATAAATTGATTATGCACGAAATTCTATTAAATAATTTTACACTTTGTTGCACATCAAACTGAAAGCGCGCAAAATGCCATAAGAGCACAGAACGAGGGCGTGGCATGGCTAGAGGGCGGGGAGTCGGTTAGTTGAGTCGTGGAAGGGGGTACGGGGGGTGCAGCTGGCAAATAGGGAGACATCGAGGGATTGTTGCGGGTTGAATGAATGAACACTGCTTGGGTTTGGCTCTGGTTATTTTCTATTAGGTGCCAGTTACCGTGTACTGGGTACCAGTAACGAGTAACGAGTGGATCGTGTAGAACAATCCCTCTCTCTCTCTCTCCCTTTCTCTCATATCTCTATCTCTGTCGCTCTCCCAGTGGACAAAGTGCAAAACTAATTATCACAATTGTGTGCAGCCAGGAAATGAAGAAAGACAGCAACGGAAACCACCAAGGTGGGTTTACCATAGGTTGCCACCGGATTGAACTCAGTTTGCTTTTGGGGTCCGGGCATCCCAGCCACCGTTTACCGTTTGGTGGGTGTTGTCTACGGCAGTAGCCCTGTTCTGGTTAGTGGCCCTGATTATGGCTGCACTTTATTGCATAGCCGAGCAAATAACCCAATTAGTGTTGATTAATCTCAATTGAAATGCATTTTACCGGCCCAAAGATAAAATAGTCAACAGCCGAGAGCTTCATTTACGAGAGTAGCAACAAGTTCAGGGTCAAGTGGGAATTATATATCGTACATACGAGTATATAAGCCAAAAGTACTATTTTAAGAAAATGAGGCTTAGGATTACTAGATGGCTATTATAAAAGTTTCATCACTTTATGTTTTATAATGTAAATCTTATATTATAAAGCAGTTAACTATAGATAGATTTACTTTAAAATGTTTGCCTCGTTAGGAACATTTTAAGTACAAAAGTTTAATAAATCACATTAAATTTTATATATTTTTAAAGTAGGGTAAAGTTGAGGAATTTGTTTATTATTTTACTATTAAACTAGCTCCTTATAATTAAATCTTAATTGAACTTTAGTATCATATAATTACTTACACTATCTTTCTTTACAGTCATTTAACACAATCATCTGGCTGGCTGCCTGCTTGCGAGGACTGGAGCAAACATGAGGAGCTCACCTACGGTTGGGAGCGTGCCATAGACTCCAAGGGTCGATCCTACTATATCAAGTGAGTAGAGACACTACTCTAATTGAACTCAAATAATAAACATTTCTCAATTAAAAAACTCAGCCATTTGAATAAGACCACCACATATGAGACACCCGAGTGCATAAGATGGGATGAGCATCCACCGGAGCCACGTCTAGTGCTGTTGCACCGCAACGCCAGTTTGGGATTCGGTTTTGTGGCGGGCAGTGAACGACCAGTGATTGTGAGATTTGTGACCGAGGGAGGTCCGAGCATTGGAAAACTACAGCCGGGTGATCAGATACTGGCCGTTAATGGCGAGGATGTTAAGGATGCGCCCAGGGATCATGTCATTCAGTTGGTTCGTGCTTGCGATGCTCAGGTTTCGCTGCTCGTCTGCCAGCCCATGGCTCACTGTGTGCTGCCCGGCCGGAAATCCACGCTGCTCTCCGCCGGCAAACGTGCCAAACTGCGCACGCGTCCGAGTCGTGTGCGATTCGCCGAGAGCGTGTGCGTCAATGGAGCACCCCTATTTCCGGTGAGTTAAGCCCATTGAATAGGGAGATCATTTTTAACTTTTATGTTGCCATTTCAGCCATCGGCCTTTTCGCTGGGTGACATTTGTGTGCCTCCAATGGCGAATGTGCTCAAGGTCTTTCTGGAGAACGGACAGACCAAGTCGTTCAAGTACGATGCTACCACAACAGTGCAGGACGTGGTCAGCTCGTTACTGGACAAGCTCTGCCTCTGCTGTGGCGAACTCTTCAGCCTGGTGTTGGAGCATGTCAAGAGTCTAAAGCGCAATAAACTCACTCTACTCGATCCACAGGAGTCACTGGCTCGTGTAAGTCCACAGGACACCATCAGACTCTACTTTTCCCTCATAAATTCTCTTCTGCTTTCCTAAGATCGCTGCTCGTCCGGGCGCTCACAAGCTACGCTGCCTGTTCCGCATCACCTTTGTACCCATCTCGGCCGCAGAGCTCGCACAGCGTGATCTTCATGCTCTGGACTATCTGTACTTGCAGTGTTGCAACGATGTCAACCAGGAGAGATTCGCTCCCGAGCTGCAACCAGAGTTGGCTCTGCGTCTGGCTGCTCTCCACATGCACCAGCATGCATTGGCCAACAACTTTGCACCTGCCAAACTGACCGTCAAGCTGGTCGAGTAAGTGCCACAATACACAAGGGTCTACAAGCCAATATGTACTATAATTAAATGCCTTTTCTTTAACCCTTTTTAGACGAGAATTTGGCCTGGAACGATTTGTGCCCGTCAGTCTCTTTGAGGGCATGAAACGCAAGGAGCTGCGACGTCTTATTTCCCACTTTCTTAAGCTCAATGCGGAGATGACTGGATCCTCCAGCAAGGTGTTAACACAGCTGCAGGTAAGCATATGTTGAGGGTTTTAACAAAGCTGACAGATATGCTAACTTATATTAATTTGATTTAAAAAGGAACTACATTGACATTTAATAGGTTGCTGTTAAGTATTGTTCAGCTAAGAGAGCTCGAACATATGTTAATGGCTGACTTACAGTCGGTAAACTACAGACAATGCACTTATGTTAACTTCACGTAGTTCTTATTAGACTCCTGCTGTTAATTACAGATTAACAGAACCTTACGGCTTTAGCTTAACAGCAGCGCAATTAGCATTGAACTTCTGTTACAGCGCACAAAAAGCGTTTAGCATTATCGTGTTTTTCAAACTGAATAATAATACATATTCTAGTTTCAAAAATAAATCCGTTCTCGTGACTTACTCTGCTAATGTCTTACAGACCGTAGCAATGTTAACTTAACTTCTGATGTGTACTATTTGTAGTTTTTTAACCTACTTTTATTTAAAGAGCTTATACATTTTTATTTACAGGCTAAACTCCATTATCTAGATATAATAGCTAGTTTACCAAGTTATGGCGCCAAATGTTTCAGCACAAACCAAAGAGAGGGCATGGAACGAGTGCTTCTGGTCAGTCCGAGATTCGGTCTAAGTCAGATCTCCAGTGCTCGTAATTCTGTGGTCAGTAACACACTGATAAACTTTTTGTTTTAAATATTTAATAATATTAAAATTTTTCGTTAGCCACAGCCAATATCAGCCATAGAGGACTTCACCCACGTGGTGGTGCACCGAGAGGATGATGTGACCTGCAGTGTCACCATTTATATGCTGGGAGATCGTGCGGTCAAGTTTATAATGGAGGATCGGGATGCCGGCGAGTTCAGTTTGGTCTTGGGCGGGTATTATCGACTGCTGACAGGTGAGTTAACCCTTAGAATCAAATTTTCTGCCTCCAATTAACTTATGTTTTTGGTTTCAGGAAACATGCTGAATGTGCTGCAAGAGCGTGAACCCCATGAGGATGACAACGCACCCGCATTTCTGTCACAGCACACCGTATTGCCCGCCAGCTGGAGCTATCTGCTGCCATTCCACACACGTGCACATAGCGTGAATTTCCTGATGACGCCACCATATCATCCCATGCCGCAGAAGGCGGTGCTGTCCCAGCCACAGCTGCATACGGCACAACCGCAGGCATTGCCATATGCCCATGATCTGGATCTGCACAGCGTTATGGCTACAGAGCTGCTCGAGGAGGCCGCCAAGGACTCTGGACTCAGCGATAGCAGCGGCAGCAACTACTGCAGCGAGGGACGCACTCAACTGGCTGTTGAGGCCAAGAACGAGCAGGTGCTGCGGAGAGTTCAAGAGCTTCAGCAGCTTGTGCAGTGCTCCGAGCAATATCTTAACGAGCAGGAGCAGGAACAGGAGCTGCAGCAGCTACACCACCACCAGCAACATCCGCAGCAGCTGGGACAAAATGTGGCCATGCTGGAGTTTGACAGCGATTGCGATAGTCTCAACAGCAGCAAGGTGTCCTCCACGGAGGAGGCTAACATCATACACTCCACAGCCATAGGTATCGGCGGAGGCAGCTCGACGTTAAAGCACAGCGACTCTCTGACGCTGCTGGCGGAGACCATTAGCCATGATTTGAGTGGCATCACACAGGGATTGAATTCCATTCCAGAGCCGATCTCCGCATCTGCACCGCCTACACCCGCCACGCCCAAACGCAAGCCAAGCTTGTGCAGCACCTCCAGTCCGCGTCCACAGCGCAAGCTCAATGGGTTCAGTCAGCTGCTGAGCGATTTGCAGGCCCTGGGCACGGATTTCTCGCAGAGCGAAAGCGATTCCGAGTCCGTAGCATCGCCAGCTCAGTCGCCAACGACCCGACGGCCACAGCAGCTGATGCAGCCGGGAGTTAAGCAGCAAGTGGCACAGCGCAGCAGCTTTGGTCTGCACAGTCCCGATGGCACTCACTTTGGGGCGGAGACCAAGGATTATAATCTGCGGGAGTATCTGCAGCAGCTGAAGGAGATTAGCAATGTGCCAACGGCAGATACTGATGTGGCAGCACGTCAGCTCTCGGAGATTTATGGCTTTGAGGTGCGCGAGGATACGTTCATTGAGACGGATTCAGATTTAATTGATTTACGTGCCATACCGCCGCCTCAGACGCCCGATGAGCTGGATTCGCTGTCACTAATGAATGCGGCGCCTCCGAAGGGATTCGAGGGCAGGGCCGAGGAGCTGGACTGTTTTCTGCAGCAAATGCTAGTGGCACCACCCACACAGAAGGCCACACCTGCCAAGGAATTGACCCCCGAAGAGATAATGTCCTTCATTATACCGCCACCGCCAAATCTGGAGGCAGTGCAGCCGGAGACGGAATGTCTCTACAGCAACTCTGTGCAGGCCAAGCGAGAGTTTTTCCAGGCGGTGGCTAATGGCAATAGCAACCACAGCAGTAATCATAGCAATAACACCAGCAACTCCAAGGATCAAACATCACCACATGTCATCGAGTATCCCACCGTGGAGCGCAAGAGTAAATTCAGCTGTTGTCCCACATCCAAAAAGGAGGAGAGCTTACCAATTGAAGCACAGGTGGTGCAGCCACCACCACGCACGCCCACAGCAACAGACCAGATGACACCACCGCCGGCTCGACCACCCAAAAGTGCTGAGCTGCTCCAGCGCTACTCACCCAAGAAGCAGCTGAGGATTGTGGCACCGGTGAGTGTGCCACTGCGTGAGCTGTGTCCTCCACAACTACCGCCACGCAGCAGTCCCACAGCCAGCTCGGAGCCACTTGGCACTCCTGGTACAGGTACAGGAGCAGGAGCTCCCCTGGCTACCTCGACCGTGGTGAGTGCGCCCAAGAAACCCCCGCTGCCGCCCATTGCCAGCCGCCCACGTCCTGTCAATGGCATGCCCCACACACCAACCACACCACCAATACCATCGATACCACCAATACCGGCCACCGCCCGCTTACCCAATGCGCATTCCAATGGCCAGCCAGCGCTGCCCAAGAAGCCACAACAGCTGCACGGCGAGAAGCTGTTTATTAAAAACGGTCACCTCATCGACGGCGAGGCGCTGCTGGGCAAAACGGATGTGGCCATGACCGGATTACTGATCAAGCTGGATCAAGTGGCTGCCCAATGCTCGGCTGCCCAGTCTGCCGGTGGCGGGACCAGCATCGATGAGGAGAAATTCCAAAGGGCACGCAACGAACTCACAGAACAGACACTGGCTCTGGTCACGGCCAGTAAATTCCTGGTGGCCTCTATGTCCGACATGACCCTGATAACGCTCCCCGACCATTTGACCTCCTGTCTGACGGCCATCAGAAGGATCACAGAGTTGGCCCAGGATATGACACGACATACGTCAGCTCCGCTCCAGACACGGAACATTGTGCTGAAGGTGCACGATGTGGCCAGCAGTTTTCGGGAATTGGTTGGCGTACAGATTGGCCCAATTGGTGCTGGCCAATTGGCACTACAGGCGGAGTGTTTGGCCAATGTGTTGGCCACGTTATTACGCAGTCTGCGCGTCTTTTCGCCCTAGACCAGATCCCCAATATCCACAACATATCGATCTACACATCTATCGAAATAACTCAAAATGAGAATAGCTAAAAATTAAAAAAAAAAAACAAATACAAATACGTTAAATATACTAGTTAATCACGTCTGCAACTATTTTACAGGTAAAAGGCAACGTCAGAGAGTCGTTGGTCTGAAACTTTGGCTATACGATAGCCCCAAAATACACACACAAACAGAAACACACATATATACATCTATATACGATACGTAAACAACTCTAGCGGAAACTCGAACATAACCAAATCTACAAATCGCGTTCAGATTGTTCAGTTATATACATACATACTATCTATATATACTACTTATATTTGAGCATACAACCAAAGCAGCATTTTGAGAGATTTCTTAAGTTTTTCCTAATTATTTACCTGATCAGCGTGTCATATATAATTCCTCCTTTCTTAAGATTAAAAGTAGAACATATAGTCCAAATCTGAACGCGATATTACGCATATACTACAATACATAATTAAATAACAGTGAATAATGTTTAACTATTAAACTACTTAACTAATAACTATTTAATCTTCTCAACTAACTGCATGCAACTAACTCGAATTTCTGTGTAATCTCCTTAAGTGAAAACATAACTCAAATTTTAACCAATTCTATCTTATTGTTAGTGAATCAGTAAACCAATTTAAGTAACATCATGACTTGAGTGTAGACCAATTTATATACTATATTTAACAAAACAAGCAAATAACAGAAATTACTATACAAAATATAATAAAAACCAAATTATTATTGAATTACGCTATTAGCATATTTTCTTATGTACATATATATATATATATATATATATTTATGTAATACATAATACATACATTTCACATACTTATACATAAAACAAAATAATAAATTATACAAAAAGAATATGAAAAATTGACCAAACAATAATCAAAATTTTAACTTGTGATATAAAAAACAAAACATTTAATTAGTGAAAATCCATTGCTTTGCATTTGTTCGTAATCAACTTTAATTTACACACAATTCTTGTTAATACTACTTACTACATTTAATAATAATAATATACTTTGTTATTGTTTTTATCATTCAGTTTTGTTGTAGTCTCTTTTTTAAATTGAAGTACAAGAACGCGCACTAAGTTGTAGCTTTAACTAATCTGTAATCGTCTATTGTTTATTATTAATGATATACATACATACATACATATATAATCAAATTAGAAAAAGATTGAAAACCAATATCAATAAATAAATACATATATCATTTAGTAGTGCTAATCCAGACTAATAGTGGTTTTTTGTTTATTGTTTTCCATTTTGTTAAAAACACATAATAAACTTAACCGTTTACATAAGGATTACGTATACACATATATCTAAAAGTAATATTAAAACATATTAAGTATACATATTGAAATGAAAATTGTACAATGTAAAGCATGTAACTGTTTATGTATGTCATACAAAAGTAAAACATATAAAATAAATTCAATAAATATACCAAAATCGCAGTATACATTAAAATTTTCTAGTATACATATTCGATAAAATTATTAAATTATATGGGATAAACTTAGTTTTGTTTGCAATTCAACAAATTTGGCACATCAAATTTAATACAACAAACTCGTGGACTCCACGAGTCGTGAAATTTACAAAACCGACATTGTGCCGTTATGTACCAATAAAAGGGGAAAAGCACATGGTTGCACTGGAAGAAGTCTACAAAGAATTGCCCTTTTATGCTGCAGCCCTGGTAATGCGAGTAATGCTGGCAGCATTTTATACAAAATAGAATATTTTATTGTCATAATTAACCTTATAAATCAATATAAGTGCATTTCAAAATATCCCCATCCGATAATTAAAATCTTTTAGCGTTGCCCATCAGTTGACTGATCTCGACAATTCGACTACACACTTCGATAAATGGTTAAAAAGTCGGCGAAAGACCAGACTAATTGGCGGCAGACAGAACTTTTCTCGCCGCCATTTCAATTTCATAGCAGACAGCGCGTCGCGACGACATTTAGTGCAAAACATTCAGTCGAAAAGAGCAGACAGCTTGGCGTCCTTAGCGAAAAGTGAAAATTTTTGCTTATGTGGTTTAGTGTATAATAAACATTTTAAACATGAATTTCAACAAATTTGACGCTGATGATCAGCAATTAAACGATAATCTGATGTTATTAAACAGCGAATTGTGTTCCCTAATAGACTGCAAAGAGCCGCAGGTGCCACCAAGTACAGTTATTGTCAAGAGCACTGCCTCTGGTGTCTTGCATGATATTGATTACAAATTAAACGATTTGAATTTAAATGCTATTGGTGATGAAAATGGTTATGAAGATTTTGAAGACAATGAGCCAGAGTTTGAATTCCATGGCTATGGTTGCACTCAGTCGTCGACTGTGTTGCCCAGGCGGTTAATTCGAGCGCAAGACGGTGCCGCCAAAAAGAAATGGAGACCAAGAAACAACGGATTCCTTGAGGCACGAAACGTTTGCCGCCAAAATCAAAAGGAGAATCTAGGGAATCAAAAGCAAGCAAATGCACTTAACGTTGAGAAGCTTTGCTCACTTAATTTAACTGGCAACTGGTAAAAGCTGCAATTAGGCAGAAATTAAACTGAAAATAAAAAATAAATGTGTTTGTTTTATAGCATGAAAAAAAATTCAGTGCTTTGCTTGGTGGAATTGTTCAAGTCGCTGCACTGGCACATTTCATCGGACCTGCCCACCAACCAGATGAACTCAGTGCCATCGGATTACGTATTTGATTTCACCAACAGGTGCTCAATGCCACAAGGTGTCAATGTGCGCCATCATGTCCAGGTGCTGTGCACCAAACTCGAGCGCTTTTTCAGTAAACTACGTCGCATACTGGAGACAAATCGCACCTTTGATTATGTAAAGTATACTGAATGTGATTTACACCTTACATCAGCCGTTGATCATCTACGATCTCTGAAGAAGTTTACTAACATAGAACTGCGTCAACGTTCACTCCAGTTTATTACTCAGGCTGGAAAAGGTTAGTTCGTGATTCCACCTTATAGAAATACAACTACCTCTATATTTTTTCCAATTAGACAACGCCAAGGCACTGGAGACTCAGCTGTTGGAGCTGCGTGAAAGTCTTAAATCGGCTCACATATATGTGCATGTCTTCAACTGGGAGATGGATATAGAGCACCGCTATTCGACTGCAATGACTACACGTCATAAGGCCACAATTAGTGGAGCTTTAAAGCAGGCCACTTCCGAGGTTTTGGCAGCAGAGACAGAGTCTCAATTAACTCCCGATGATAAATATATAGCAGATCACTATCAGCTGACAAATATAGTCAGACGGGCCAAAAAGCATGAGGAGTTTTTGAACGCTTTACTTCAGTCGCCGGAAGCTTACTTTTTGCCAGAGGTCGTTGCCATATGTGATCCTCCCAAGGATGTTAAAAAGCTGCCCTTCAACCAACAGGAGATTGAGGGAGAAGACAATATGGAGAATATTGTCTTGGGTGGAGGCATATTCGAACTGCAGCCCTCATCACCGCCAAGAGTGCAACGTCGCTCACATATTCCCCAATGTAACAGAGCTTAAAATGCTTGAAATGTTTATTATTTGTTTACTTAATTGCACTCATGAACTGTTTCATTAGAATTCAAAACAGAAGCTATATTTGTAATCAGATTTGAGTATGTTGAATGCAGAATTGATTATTTTAAATAACTACGTAATTATTTTGAGACAGTTTCTCGTTTTAAAAAACTCGTCTTGGAAATTTAATTTGATTTAATGTTTTGATCAGACACCGAATTGTAATCATTATTTGTAGCATCTTAAAAGCAACAGTAATGCATTAACAAAGTCTTATTTTAAATAATTTTATTTGTTTTATAAGAAATAAACATGCTAGAAGCTAAGAAAATAACAGTTTTATAAATTATATTCTAGTTAGAAAATAGTTGTTCTACTGGCGTTTTACCCAGAGTTTGGTTGAGGATCGCTTTGAAGATCAATCCGGTGGCGACGGCGATGTCATCGTGAAGTTCATCGAAGATCTCCTTCCAGTTTTCGTTGGCCAGTGTATGGAATGCATCACTTGGAGCCTTCTGTCCGTTGAACAAATTAGCCAACTTATAGCTCACATGCCCTGGCTCCAAACGTAATTTGACTTCCGCCACCTGCGCATATGTCTGATTTGGACCCTTGGAGACCGGGTGCATTTTGAGTGTAGCACGCACCTTGCATTTATCTGCGAATTCATGAAGTTTTAAGAAATGATTTCAATTTGCTTTGAAGTAAAGCATACCCAACACAATGATTGCTTCTCCAGCGCCCTGAATGGGTAGGATCAAGACTCGGCCTTCAACTTTGTATGGACCCTTAAGTACAAGTCTCGGGGATACCAATTCGATGTGGATATCTCGACTTATGTCTCTCGTAAAAGGTCTGTGAATTATATAAATAACATTAATATCTGATAATTCTATGAATTTCCATTTACTTACGATATTTTAGTGATTTGTGCATCTCCCAGACCAAGAAAATCCGCATTGGTGAAGGTTAGATCAATGCTCACGGGACTATTCGGATTCTTGCCCAGTCTAAACTTCTTTACACGCAGAGGATCAAGTTTAACCAGTGCAAGTTCTTTAGATCCAGTCTTGGCATAATTCCTGAGAACGTTGTTCATGCTATTCAGCAGGCAGTTTTCATCCTCAATCGAGCACTTTTGAACCCCAGCAGCTTTAAGAACAGGAGTATATTGCTATATTGCTTTCTTGCTATGTAATAAATATTGTAAATATTTACGCAGATTACTGGCGTGCACCAGCGTTAACACTGTACAGTAGAGACTGCTTATGAGCAACAATGACACAGCTTTTTTATCCATTCTCGATTAATTTCCTAAATCACTTTCCTGTATTACTCCCGACAAGTGACTGCTTTACTTATCAACGACTGAGTTCGCTTTTATAGAGCATTTTAGACTCTACAGCGCGAGTAAGTGAGAGAAAGGGAGGGAGAGTGAGAGAGTGAGGGAGAGGCAAAGAGGTTGAGCTTGTAGTACATGAAATTTAAATGATATTGTTTAACTTTTGTTAAACACAAATCACTTTTGCGTCTCAAGCGTAGTACTTAACACTGACTAAGTCGATGTCACACTCATCTGCCAAATTATGAGAATAAGTAATATTATGTATATAATATATATTTATATATTTGCTATTAAAAACACACCGGAGTAAGCCAGACAAAAGGTTTTTGTTCTCAGGTAAACTGGACTGTATTTATATTTTAATGTAATAAATTAACAAATTTTATTCTAATTAAGATTAGGTTATCGCTCTTAATAGCAATTTCAATATACAATTACAAAAACAGATGTTCTGCACTTACAGTAAAGTCAAATGTAAGATTTTATTTTAGCTTGAACAATTTTTGATGCATTTAACATATTTTGAGCTTAAGTTTTTTTTTAATATTTTAGGAATCCCATCACCTTTGACCGTGTTAATTGACGTTTATAGCCTTGTAATCAGCAGACAGTTATTTCCCCATTTTGAGGTAATGCTTAGTACCATATAAAAAAGGTATTAACCAGGTTTTTACCTAGTGCCGAAAGTTAAGCTAAGATTCTAGATTAACGAATATGTTTTCCTCTCTCTTTTAAGTTCACATAATTTGGCTAAGTAATGCTCATTCAAAATTTAAAATCTAAATAAATATTTAAATTAGGCGGTCTGTCTGCTGTAGATATTTGTATCTGTAAAATTCTGACAGCAGTAAACATCTATTAAGTTTGCAGCCCAAAAATATGCTACAGTTTTTATTCGATTTGATACAGCAAACTAATAATGCACTAAAAGTATGCAACACTTCTCAGTAAAATTTAGATAACCATAGTGTAGTTTTATTTAATTCTAAACTTAGAACATCAAACTTTGAAATCCAGTTAAATTTAACAAAAGTTGAGCTTTAAAGTACTTCCCGGGGTTAAAAAGTCAAGTTTATTTTAACACTTGAGTTAAAGTATTATTTTATAGCCGGCTTATTAAGATAATAGCACTATTATCGCTCTAGTAATTGCTTTCACTTGGTTTCCTTAGAATAGTTAACTAAAACTAACTAAATTGCTTAGAGCAAAGTTTGAATGAATCAAGAACTATAGTTGCTTGTAGTTTAATGTATTCAAAGCCAAGTTGTTAAGTTAAGTAAATTCGTATTGAAAATCATTGAAAATATTTAATATTTGCATTAAAATTACCTACTTATCTGTGTACGTCTTGTGCTTGTCAGCGTAATTAAAATTTTATTTAAGTAAAAGGAAACAATTTAATTAGTATTTGCAAATTATTTCCCGTAGTCCCCCAGATTAAAAGTGTGAGCAAGTTTGCAAGTTGTAACATTTTCAAATGTTACCCTAATTGGTTAACATTTTGACCCAGTCAATTTAATAGACGTTTCATGTATGTGTCATATACAAAGGTGACTGTATTAATGATATACCCGGTTTACCCTAAAGCGGTAAGCTGTTCAATACTGTCTTAATCACAGGTTAAATAAAACGATTTCTTTAGATTGTAGACACAGAGTCTTCGATTGCCAAGATTACCTGGATTGTTTTTCCTATAACTCATCTGAATTGATTGATAATTGATGACAATTATCTTGTTTACAGCTTCTAAACGACATTAATTAAATTTAAGTACTAAATGATTGGCAAACGTGTGTTCACAGACTTATAAGTACTCTATTTCAATTAGAATTAGTTAATTTTTATTGATTAGGATTATTTCTGATGAGAGTTTATATTATCACATATAAATCACGCCTCAAAGAACTTTTCGTAGGGATACTTGGAGAAGACTTTGGTTGTAATTGCCTGGAAAATCTCCGAAAATGCATCTTGCATCGAGACTTGAACCTCTTTGAAGATCGCCTCCCAGTTATCATTTAGGAAAGCGTTCATGTTATCACCGAGTGCCTTATCACCGTTAAATAAATTGCTAAAATGATAGTACATGCGTTGAGGTTTGGCCTTAAGCTTTAGATTGGTTGCCTCCATGTACATCTTTCCGTCCTTCTCATAGGGCTTTCCCGTAAACTGAGCATTCACAAGGAGATTGGCTTAACGAAAGCAAAACTAAATTAAAACTTTGTCACTAAGTGATGACTAAGTGATAACTTACTTAACGTCATGTTGCTGGTACCCGATCCACTGATGGGCAGAATCAGCACTTTACCCTTTATTGTGTAGGGTCCTGTTTGGGATAATATGTCCGCGCGGAATTGCATTTCGTGCTTTGTGGCTATTTCCTTACCGAATCCTCTGTAATCATAAATAAATCCACGTTTGTTACTAGCTACTATTCTTGGCGTGTTTATGGTCCACTTACTTGACCTTGACAAATCGAATGGTACTAATTCCCGAGACGACATTATCGGTGAAGGTAAGATCAATGTTGACAGGACTATCGGCGCCCTGTTTGATGTTCATTCTGGCCACCGCTAAGGGATCCAATTTAACCAAGTTAAAATCCCGATCTCCCACTGTAGCCTTTTCCGACATCAAATAGTTAACAATCTTGACTATGCAGTCGGAATCCCCATATTTACAGGGCTTAGGATCGTCGGCTACACATAGAAAAAATTGTACAACTTAGCAGGAAGCAAAACGAGCTAGAAAATGTTGACTTAGGCTTACGAAAGTTGGCCTGAACCGAGAGGATCGCACAGAGTGCAACAATTAAGATGTTAATACGCGACATTTTCAGCTAACAAATAACCTGCGATGACTGCAATAAAGCTACTAACTTATGTCTCCAGTTGCTGTCTAGCTTTTATAGAGTGACTGCGTATTGTCTACTAGAATATCTACTACTTTGACAAAAGTACACCACTCAACTAACTTAAGTATAATATTGCACGTAGGAACGTAGGAATACATTAGAGAAATGCTTTGAGAATCTCGTGTGAGTCAAGTGTAATTGACCTGGCAAAAAATAATACAAAAAATTAAAATAAACCAGAAGCAGAGGCAAACTGATCACTCAAGACCCTGTATGCCAGTTAGAATTGTTTTGTTGACTATGATGTCTTGAAAAAGCTTTTTTTCCTTTGAGTTCCATTAGATTTTAACGATAGAATCAAAATGCTAAATAAGCTTAATGCTGAATCTAAATCACTGCCGGTTCTGACTCTTCATCATCCAATAAGACACACTGATATACCCTCGTACTTCATTTTATTACAGGGCGTTAAAATAGAACCAGTTTTAAGTGCACATTGGATGCGAATATTAACACTTAGAATCTAGTATTTGATCAAGGTAAGTACATAAGTATATAAATTTTATAGCTGATAATAACTTTTATGAGTTAATCCTATTTATATAGAAAATTACACTTGTCTTCATCTTAGATGCATGCATGGAACAACTTTAAAAATTAAATCTTTATGATTCTTTGTTGAATACTTATGCTCAAGACAACAATTTTTTTGGCAGAATTTAACACCAAACCAGTTGAAACACCAAATCAAGTAATTTATTCCAATGTATTTGATTTTTAAATGTATCTGAAGATATTTTTTTCAGTCACAACTCTAACGGTTTAGAAATTAGACCTTTATTTCTATACAATTTTTATTTTTATCAATCGTATATTTTGTATAAAACTATTTGTGTTAGCCTAAATTTTTTTCCAGTGCACATATATAAGTGTTAATGTTTATTATGACAAATATTATTATAATTTAATTACCTCAATATCAGTAGCCTACATTAACGTGAATATTTAATAAAAATCAGCTCAAATTATCTAAGCAATTTATTGTCATTGATATGACATTAGTTAAACGTATTACATGATGAATAAATGTGTCAATTACACAATACTTGCTTGGCTGAAGGATACCCTGTGTTTCAGTAAAACGCTTGAACTCATACACTCTACTACATACTAAAATATAGATATATTTTTGCAAATCTCATTATTAACACGCTCATAAGATTTATGCAAAATTTGAAATCATCCACTTTTAAGGTAAATGGATTAATGCTCCAGAATCGAATCTGGAATTTAATTGGTGGGAATTCATATTTAGTTAAGCACTCGCTTAATCCATCGAAGTAATTACTTGGTTAGACATGAGAACTAAATCATCTTTTGAAATAAATGAAAGTGAAACATAAACTAGTTCTAGCTCCCTTAAAATTATAAGTTGTAATATAAAGCCAGCTAGACTAGTTTGTCAAGAATTAAATGGCTGAATGATGTAGCAAGTTTTCGATTTGTTTTATTTTGTCTGGAAGTAGAGCCCCTTGAAATGTCATTACACATCCCCAGAGGTGGTGCTATACATATCACAGTCACGCAGCGTTGGCATTTTAGTTGGTTTATAGCTACATTTGGCTAGTTGGGCTTCAACAAACTTGAATGTTTAGTGTTTAATGTATATGCATATTTATTTCACATTAATAAAAAAATTTATATATATAAACATTTTTTTATAAGTATTGATTTGAAATATTTATATTTATGTTATGATTAGTTGCTAGTTACAGTTAAAAAACAGCTACGTTTAGCTACTTCTTGTTTAATATAGCTACTTAAGCCCATGAAACTCTGTCATCACTAAAAACACTTTACTGAACAGTAAACCAATTGTGCTCAGCTGTCCGACTGTGCTACAGTTCAACTGTCCTACAGTCCAGCTGTCCAGTACTACAGCTGTACGATACTCCAACAGTCCTACAGTCCAACAGTTCGATACTCCAACTTTTCGATACTCACGCTGTCCTACCGCACGATAGTCCAACTGTCCGATTGTTCAATAGATCGATAGTCCGGCCACAGTGCGTGTACCAGCCCCCAGATCACAAACATTAACATAAGCAACAATAAAAATAAAAACAAGAGCAGTAATCACAAAGCTGCTCAACTTGATCACAATACGCTATTACATGGCTAAGAAACATGAAACACGAAACAGTTGAAGATCTTCAAGGTTAACTGCATATC
Organism: Drosophila acutilabella; assembly: GCA_035046005.1. Lineage (NCBI taxonomy): Eukaryota > Metazoa > Arthropoda > Insecta > Diptera > Drosophilidae > Drosophila > Drosophila acutilabella. Next base: position 799,173 of record JAWNOK010000061.1, read on the forward strand.
AGTTGGCCCCAACCGTTGACCGTTTATCGTTTACCATTTACCGTTGTCTACACTTGAACTTGACAGCGATTTAAGTAACATCTTCCAAGCCATTTATTTATTTATTTATAGCTTACAAAACTGCTGAACTAAAGTGAACTGCACTTGACTAGACTCGTGTATCGAGTGGTTTGGCGACTAATTTTGGTATTAATGTTGTTGTAGTTGTTGTTGTTGTTGTTGTTGCTATGCAAATGGAAGCATTCACGTGAATCGACTGGCAAATAATTGGTCAATATTTATGCGACAGTTTTGCGGAAATGTTTGCTCATCAAAACAAAGCCCAATAACCATGGTATGTATGTGTTAAGGTATACCCCGTAGTTAACAGTTTCAGGCTAATACTAGCGGACAAGTAAGCGGCAAGCCTAAAATACCCCTTCATACCCTTTAAATATTTGCTACAACTGCTGAAAGCTCTAAACAACTTAAAGCCGCTATAATCAATCAGGTAAATTAAACTAATTGTGCTAACGGATCAACAATTTCAATGTTATTCCCTTATAATAATGGAACCGCAGTTGATTTTTTCAGCTTTACTGCTCACACACCTCCTCTTCTCCTTTTACATTTCTTTGATTTGTATAGTTTGTTTATTATTAATAAATTTTAAACTAATTTTTAATTTTTACTTAAACAGCAAACAGTCCATCGATTTTTTGTTGCCTGTGATGATGATCAGATACTCGTACACGCACACGATAATTACTACACACTAAATTCTATATGGTTAAATGGGATCGTTTTGATCTCTAGTCCTCCAGGAAGAGATCCTCGTAGGCGAAACGCTTGAAGAGTGTGGTAAGAATGCTCTTCATAATCTCCGCAATGGCCACATGAACCGACGGCTGCAACTCGTTCCACACCTCGGACCAGTTCTCATTGAGGAACTGATTCAAATTATTGCCCAACGCGTGGTCGCCATTGAAGAGATTCGTCAGCTTGATGTTCATTCTTGGGGAAGAATTAAACGGAGAAACTGTAGATACTACTGGACACTTTTAAAAACATTGTAACTTACTTTTGTGGCTCCAATAGCACCTTGAGCTTGTCCACGCTGAGGTAGGTGCGTCCATCGCGCACCTGTGTGCCGGGCTTGAACTTCACGGAGAACTTGGGATTGTGCAGAGTAATATCGGCATCGCCATCGCCACGAATAGGCAGGATCAGAATGCGTCCATCGGCCAAGTACTTGCCACGCAGAACAATTTTCGGGAAGGAGCCATACATTTCAAACTTACTGGTGGCCGGATTTGCCTGGAAGCCACTGCAAAGAACACAAAATGAATGCTATGAAGCACAGTCACGGCTAATCTTTAAGTAAGGTACTTACACTGCTCTGTCGAACTTGACGCCAGATAAGCCTTCGACGTTAACGTCGCGGAAGTTGAGCTTAAGACTCAGTGAGCCACTGCGTCCATCGGAGATGTCGAAGCGTTTGACCAGAAAGGGTTCCACCTGTGGAAAGCCAGCAGCGGGGTATCCTGTGCGTGCATACTGACGCACCAATGTGTGGGACACACTGACTATACACTGCGTGTCAGCCAAATGACAACGCGGCAGTTCAGGAGCTAAAAAGGATCAAATCAATCCAATATTAACGGATCCAAGACGAAGGATTGATCCCCTGAAGGATTTGAGACTCACGAAAGTTGGAGGCACCACTGGCACCCAGTGCAAGGCCAAGGAGCAGGACAGAGCACAGCTGAGCCAGCATTTTGAAGAATGTTGAATTTAACACTGACAACGGGTCGGCTACGCAACGCAACGTGATTTAATTTGTTGTTTCTTTTATGTTATTTTGGCGAACTCCCGACCAAGTTCAATGCTAAACTGTAAATTGGCTCTGGACAAACGCAACCATTTATAGACTTCTTTTCAGAGCTTGCTCTGAAACAGGCCTGAGACGATCAGAGTCAGCGCCAATACACTTAACAGTTTATTCATTCTTAACTTGTCTCGAATCGTATTCGTTCCTCTCATTATTATTGTCGTTGTAGTCTTTGTTGTTGTTGCTGTCGTCGTTGTCTGTCTTTTGATTTTATTTCTTGCTTCTCATCATCACTTGTCCACATAATGTATGTATAGAGAATTCGCAGTCCGACAACTAAAACTAAAACAACAACAACAACGATGACTAGAATATTATTAATTAATATTATTAACAGGTCCCCGCAGTATCACCGGAGCAAGCAAACAAATGGCGTCAAAATCAAAAGTGATTTTTTTAATATCACTTTTGTTAGCCAGTTTTCTTGTCTCTTAGGCGTAATTCAGACTTTGGACTCCGAACTTGAAATACTCTGTTTGTCGTTAGACCTCAAATCAATAAACCTATTTGTGAACTGTATTACACCTTCAACTATAACTAAATTTATTCAATTTGTTAACAACTGAATTTCAATTGAACTTTATTCAGATTTAAATATTTTAATTAAAACATTACGTACGCAACAAAGTAGATTGCAAAATAAAAAAAAAGTAATTAAGTCATAAACAACAGCTAGCAAATATTAAATAATAATAAATACATCACTTTTCTTATTAGCTCAGTGAATATATAAAATTAATTTGAAAAAAAACGATAAAGTTCATTTAATTATCAGGAAATTAGTAATACTATACTTTAAAATAAAACTGGAATTACGCCTTTTGTTTGTAACTCAATTTAAGTTATGCTGAAATGCAGTTCAACTCCCAAACTCAAATGAAATAACCAAGCTAAGAATTCAGCATTTAGAATGTGACGAAAGTAAATACAGAATGTCTTGAATTCGATCAGTAATTTCAATGAAGTTTTCTGGCTTCTCATTGATACTTTATGCCCGTAATATTAATTGAATTTATAGAGCTTTTTATAGATCGATAAATCGCAATTTCATTGTGCGCTCTTAAATATTATTTTTGTTCTACTCAAGCCAATGGTAATTGCTGAATAAACATTAACAACAGTACATAAATAAGCTATAAACATTTATTCAATATTTGCATTGACATCAGTTGTGCAATTTGAGAGTAGAAATGTATTTAAAGATATAGAAATTTAGCGTGAAATTTCGCAAGTGTTAAATGATTACGCTATGCCATTTAGCCAAATTTAATTGAGCTGAGATCATGAACAGGTAGTTCATACTAGTTTCGTGTAGTCATTGAATGGAACTGGAACTGAGAATGAAACTGAAACCCAACTAAAAGAGTCTATTAATTATTTATTTAGCCAATCATCTGCACAACCTCAATTATGCCATGAGAAACTGACAAAACGTGTGTATTTCTGTGTCCATAACAACTCAAGGTGAATTACTATTTGACAATGGCCAAATCGCATGCAAGTTAAAGAATTTCCGTTTCGCGTCATCACACACCGAGAGCAGATCTATATAGACACAGATACCGTCGAACTCCTATGGAACCCACAGCGGCAGCAATTAGAATTAACTTTAGTCGTAAGCGACTGGTTTTGCAATGCGGCAAACCAAAAACAGAAACAAAAACCAAAAAAAATGTTAAACAAAAATAAAAAAAAAGTGGCTACGCAGCCTTTTAGTTTTTACGGTCTCACTTTCAAACTACTGCTGGCAGGCGACTAGTAAATATACACATCGTTTGAATATAAAATCAACTCGATTGATAAATACTATACTAAAAGTTTTAGGCGATTCGTCATCAGCAATTAGCATTTAGCCAACAAAAATTAGAAATTCGGTGGCTGCCTGCAATTTGTTTATTTACTCGTCCAATTGGCGCCATAGCCATATGACTTCATATATTTGCATATGAACACATATGATTTGCCATGTGTTTTGTTTATAAAATAAATTCCTAGCCGCTTTCGTAGCTTACATTTAATGGTATCCACAATAGCTAAAAAAGAAAAAAACATTTAAGTTAACAACTTGAAGTCGCACATCTTCTTGTATTGTTGTTGGCACCCGTTCAATGAACGCATTTGCATAAATTTTGTAAATATACTGGGAACTCGTAAATTTTGAAATTTACATATGTGGCGCTACAGCATGACTTGTATAATTTAAGTCAGCTAATGTAAACACAAACACTTTGCCTTTGTAAACATATCTGTTATTCTTTATCATCGTGATAGTTACAAAAGTTACACTACATTAAAATAGCTTGTTAATTTTTTATTAATTAAAATTCAAACATTTAAACAATAACCGCTTTTATCATTGGCGTTGCCAGATAGTTAAATAAAGAAGCAAAGACTCGAAAGCAACTCTGAATAAAATACCCAGTATTTTAAGGTCACCCAATTTATTTTCCCAACAATATCACGGCCACCCATATATTTGTTCGGGGCCACCGGTACTTAGGGATTCAGGGGAAAGTAGGAACAAAAACAGCCGACAAAACATTGTTTATTTAAATTTTTTGAGTAGTATAACAAATTAGTACGTTTTGAGTGCCCAGAACAACAGCTGAAATAAAGTCCAACCATAGATTCGACCAAAAGTCCACGTTTGAGGAAACAACACATATAAAAACCATGAGGAGGCACTTTTCCACAATATTTATAATAATAGCAGCTAGTTTGGTGCTTGGCTGCTTACAAATCTCCGCTACAGATCCGGCCAACAAAACCGACGATTTTGTGGCCACTGAGGAATGGCAAGTGATTGGCGAAGGTTTCTATTACGTGTACCAATCAGTTATGTCTGACGTAGCTAATAATGTTCGTTGACAGGTCAGGCAATACCCAAAGGACTGCATGTGCGGATTAATTTACAAACTGGATTAAAAGAAGCAAAACTACTAGATGAAAACGAACGCGGCACTGCTCTGCAGAGCAATCCCGACGACAGTGAGCCGGCAGAGAGTGCCGGTGAGCCTCTGGCTCTGGAGTACAAGGCGAATATTATCGAGCAGTCTGTGCGCAAGGTAAAGGAGCAACGCAGCTATGCTGAACTGCGTAAAGCCTACAAGGACTTTCAGAAGAATTTTCAAACCGATGGTGAGGTTATCATGCAGCTGCTGGAGCAGTATCGCAACTTTAGCAAAACGCCTTTGCAGTCTGAGCTGAGACTCAAGCTGACTGCATTGGAGAATCTTGAGTACTTGTTGCATCAAATTGACAACGCCTTGGTGTTTGTTGATGGTGGTGGCCTGGACGAGGTTCTGCTGCCAATTGTAGTTAATGATACCAACACGGATCTGCGCATTTCTGCTATGCGTGTGCTGGGCGCCCTTGCAGGCAACAATCCCAAGGCACAAATCAAAGTCTTCGAACGTAATTTTGGCTCTCATCTCGCACAAATCCTCATGACGTCAACAAATAGTGCGGAAATATCCTCAGCACTGCACGCATTCGGTACTCTGCTACGAAAGTTCCCATTGGCACAGCAGCGCATCCTCTCCACCTCGGGTACACAGGCTCTAATTGGCATACTGAAAAGCGCGGACGTGGAACTGCGTAACAAAGCCAAGGTAGTCACTCTGATAAGCGATTTAGTGCTAGAGAAGCGATCTGTGCTTGAAGCAAGCAGAGATTCACCCGATGCGGCCACTACCTTAGCGCAATATGTGCTCCTGGAGCTCGACACTTGGCTGGAAAATCACGGCTACTGTGCTTCAGTCGAGGAGGTACTCAGCAGAAGTTATGTGCACCTGCTCGATCAGCCAGAAGCTGTGGAACAGTTCACAATTGCTATGGAGAGCACGGAAAGTCAATGCCAGTCGATCTGGTCCAAGAGTGGCGCTCTACGACATGCGCTACTCACCATACGCAATAGATTCTCACACAGCGAGGACGAGTACCGATTGGAGGTATCTCAGGCTGTGGCAAAACTGTGTGGAAGATTCTATGAGAAAAACAATCACTCAGAGCTTTAGATTTAAATGTCTTAATTCAAATATTTTATACAGATATTTTAAGTAATGAACTGATTGCTGAGCACAATTTAAAATGACATAATCTAGTAGCCAATTTGAGTTCTATTAACTTAAAGTGCCAAATCCTTATATGAAAAACTCAATAGATTTATTTTCAAAGAAAGATAAAAACTAAATTTAAGTTGTTTCTTGTTTTGCTAGCAAGTAGATGTAAAGTTTATACAAACAGTCTGCTCGCTTTACCTCTAGAGTTCCGTCTTAAAGCCCTTCTTCCTTTCTTTCAAGAAATACTACTCAATATTAAACTAAAGTTCAATAGAGCATAATCGACCAGTGGCAGGTCATAAAGTAAGCCAGAAGTGTTGCTGTTGCCTGTCACTGTGGCAGGGAAAGCAAAAAGCATTGGAAACAATGGCAACGAAAGCATGGCCCAAAAAGTGCTTAAAAGTATGCAAAGGGAAGCACGAAACTGTACAGGAATAGCAGAAAAAGTACTACAATTATGTAGGGGAAATGCAGGGAAGGGGTAGAGGGTAAGGATTACGGGGATAAGGACGTAACGATGTCGCGTCCAGTTGAAATTACAGCAATTAACGGCATGCACATGCAAATGCAATGTCACTGAGTCATGAAGTGGAGCGAAACGACAAAAGGAATGGAACAACATCAAAAAAAAACCGGCTTGGGAATTGTTGGGACGCCTTGGTTGCCAGGGAAAAGAAATCGCAATGTAAACAGAGAGCAAGCGACGCCCTTTCTCTCTTTTTCTTGCGCTCTTCTGCTCTCTGTGTCCGCAAGGGTTTAAGTGTTGTTGGCAGTGAAGCGAAAAACAGTGGATGACACAGGTGAAAAGAAAACAATTTTAAGGGTTAGCTGAGAACTGACAAGAAACCAAAAACGATACCAGTCACATAATAATAATAATACTACTAATAACAATAATGATACTTCCAAGTGGCAGCAGAAGCTTACACTCCACTCTCAGCTGAAAGTGCAGGCAGCTCCATTGAGCTCATATAAAAACCATGAGGAGGCACTTTTCCACAATATTTATAATAATAGCAGCTAGTTTGGTGCTTGGCTGCTTACAAATCTCCGCTACAGATCCGGCCAACAAAACCGACGATTTTGTGGCCACTGAGGAATGGCAAGTGATTGGCGAAGGTTTCTATTACGTGTACCAATCAGTTATGTCTGACGTAGCTAATAATGTTCGTTGACAGGTCAGGCAATACCCAAAGGACTGCATGTGCGGATTAATTTACAAACTGGATTAAAAGAAGCAAAACTACTAGATGAAAACGAACGCGGCACTGCTCTGCAGAGCAATCCCGACGACAGTGAGCCGGCAGAGAGTGCCGGTGAGCCTCTGGCTCTGGAGTACAAGGCGAATATTATCGAGCAGTCTGTGCGCAAGGTAAAGGAGCAACGCAGCTATGCTGAACTGCGTAAAGCCTACAAGGACTTTCAGAAGAATTTTCAAACCGATGGTGAGGTTATCATGCAGCTGCTGGAGCAGTATCGCAACTTTAGCAAAACGCCTTTGCAGTCTGAGCTGAGACTCAAGCTGACTGCATTGGAGAATCTTGAGTACTTGTTGCATCAAATTGACAACGCCTTGGTGTTTGTTGATGGTGGTGGCCTGGACGAGGTTCTGCTGCCAATTGTAGTTAATGATACCAACACGGATCTGCGCATTTCTGCTATGCGTGTGCTGGGCGCCCTTGCAGGCAACAATCCCAAGGCACAAATCAAAGTCTTCGAACGTAATTTTGGCTCTCATCTCGCACAAATCCTCATGACGTCAACAAATAGTGCGGAAATATCCTCAGCACTGCACGCATTCGGTACTCTGCTACGAAAGTTCCCATTGGCACAGCAGCGCATCCTCTCCACCTCGGGTACACAGGCTCTAATTGGCATACTGAAAAGCGCGGACGTGGAACTGCGTAACAAAGCCAAGGTAGTCACTCTGATAAGCGATTTAGTGCTAGAGAAGCGATCTGTGCTTGAAGCAAGCAGAGATTCACCCGATGCGGCCACTACCTTAGCGCAATATGTGCTCCTGGAGCTCGACACTTGGCTGGAAAATCACGGCTACTGTGCTTCAGTCGAGGAGGTACTCAGCAGAAGTTATGTGCACCTGCTCGATCAGCCAGAAGCTGTGGAACAGTTCACAATTGCTATGGAGAGCACGGAAAGTCAATGCCAGTCGATCTGGTCCAAGAGTGGCGCTCTACGACATGCGCTACTCACCATACGCAATAGATTCTCACACAGCGAGGACGAGTACCGATTGGAGGTATCTCAGGCTGTGGCAAAACTGTGTGGAAGATTCTATGAGAAAAACAATCACTCAGAGCTTTAGATTTAAATGTCTTAATTCAAATATTTTATACAGATATTTTAAGTAATGAACTGATTGCTGAGCACAATTTAAAATGACATAAACTAGTAGCCAATTTGAGTTCTATTAACTTAAAGTGCCAAATCCTTGTATGAAAAACTCAATAGATTTATTTTCAAAGAAAGATAAAAAACTGAATTTAAGTTGTTTCTTGTTTTGGTAGCAAGTAGATGTAAAGTTTACACCAACAGTCTGCTCGCTTTATCCGCTAGAGTTTTGTCTTAAAGCATTTTTCTTCCAAGAAATACTGCTCAACATTAAATTAAAGTTCAATAGAGCATAATCGACCAGTGGCAGGTCGTAAAGTAAGCCAGAAGTGTTGCTGTTGCCTGTCACTGTGGCAGGGAAAGCAAAAAGCATTGGAAACAATGGCAACGAAAGCATGGCCCAAAAAGTGCTTAAAAGTATGCAATAGGGAAGCACGAAACTGTACAGGAATAGCAGAAAAAGTACTACAATTATGTAGGGGAAATGCAGGGAAGGGGTAGAGGGTAAGGATTACGGGGATAAGGACGTAACGATGTCGCGTCCAGTTGAAATTACAGCAATTAACGGCATGCACATGCAAATGCAATGTCACTGAGTCATGAAGTGGAGCGAAACGACAAAAGGAATGGAACAACATAAAAAAAAAAACCGGCTTGGAAATTGTTGGGACGCCTTGGTTGCCAGGGAAAAGAAATCGCAATGTAAACAGAGAGCAAGCGACGCCCTTTCTCTCTTTTTCTTGCGCTCTTCTGCTCTCTGTGTCCGCAAGGGTTTAAGTGTTGTTGGCAGTGAAGCGAAAAACAGTGGATGACACAGGTGAAAAGAAAACAATTTTAAGGGTTAGCTGAGAACTGACAAGAAACCAAAAACGATACCAGTCACATAATAATAATAATACTACTAATAACAATAATGATACTTCCAAGTGGCAGCAGAAGCTTACACTCCACTCTCAGCTGAAAGTGCAGGCAGCTCCATTGAGCGTCGCAATTTGAGCTTGGGCGCGTGCGCATAGTCGCCATGGTAGTAAGAAAGGGAATAGGAGTAGGAAAAGGAGTAGGAGACGGTTACGGAGTTGGAATCGTAGTAGTGTCTGCTTTCAACCACTGTTGGCCACTGCTTTTTGTTGTTGTTGTTGTTGTCTTTTATTTCATTTTTTGTGTGTTTTTTTATGAAGAGCTTAAATGGAAACGCTTGACGAGTGATGTGGAAACATTTTCAACACACAGCAACAATAACAACAACAACAGCGGCAGAAGCGAGTAAAAGCAACAGCAACAACCCAGACCCAGAGAGTCTTCAGACGAGACAGCCACTCACACACACACACATTTTCATGTGTTACATACATACTTATATGACTCTACTGGCAGAGCATATGACCAACTACCAACAACAATTGTAGCAAACGCACCGGCATTACAGGCTGTTGCTGTTGTACTATGTTGCTGCTGCTATCGTATGTTGCTGTTGCTGTTGCCGCTGCCCCGTTGTTAGGGGGCATTCCCTGCTTTGGCAACATTATGGAAAATCAGTTTGTGTTTGGAGCGTCGTCTGGCCACATGTGTAGTCCGCGTAGTAGAAATTAAAAAACTCCCTAACGGATCGTGTGAATAATAACAATAACTGCATAAAATCCTTTAAAGTGAATACAACCATTAAATAAACAAAATAAAGTGCAACATTTAAGAAACCGCAGCGTGTAATACCAGTAATATAAATTAAAAATAACTAAGTGCAATTAAAAAATCTACGAACCTTACAAAATTACAAAAGTCATAGCCTAAAGTTGTTTAAAAACAGACTACTATATAATTAATTAATTTGCTTCTATAGCACTTCCTCTTAACAGCTTTTGAGGGCGATCAGTATTGTTGCATTCCGTTGCAAATTCATTGCACATATTAGCAAAAAGTAGAAGCAAAATGGGATTTTACACAGGTGAATGACTTTTTCAGTGCGCTTCCGCAACTTCCGGTCAAAAGCGTTTTCATTTTCGCCCAAACGGACACAATGGACAACGGTCTGTGGCATTCGCCTGTGCTGTGGCGTCTCCTCGTGTCGCGTAGCGTCTAGTGGCATGCCATAAATCTGGCTGCCACACAACGGGTTGTGCCACAAGGAAGCGCCGTCTGGCCAAGACTCGTCCTGGTTTGGGTGCCTGGGTGCCAAGCAGGGCTAAGCAAAGAAAAGCGGTTTTACGTTTGTACAAATGTGCGAGCGAACCGGAACCAAGGAAACAACAACAAATGCAACACACACACACACTATTTACACACACCTTTACACACTGTGTTTTTGTTGGCTATGTAAAATGCCGCCAATTCCAAATTCAAACAATTGAGCAAAATGTGCTGGCAACCGAGCGAGAGAGAGAACAACAATAACAAGAGGAACAACTAGTAGAAAAGTCTACAGTCGAGTGAGAACGACTTTAACAGACTCTGTACTTACGTTAGAGAAAGCGTAGGGCATATAATGTTACTGAACCAAGTTGACAAAACATTGAAAAAATAGTTGTCTGAACTTGATCTTCGTGCAGCATTAAAAAACCTGTTTACTATACAACTTATAAAGATCTAGCTTCTATAGTAACAGGTATCTAGAATAATTCTACTCAACGATACCTTCAGCTTTTGTCACACATTTCTAACAGACCCTTTAAATTCCATAGAATTACAGGGTCTATCCACGGCAGAACAACACGGTTGACATATGTGCGACATTTATGGCACAAGAAGCAGACAGAACTGTGGGCGTTTTTGGGAGGTCGGGCTAATGTTCCAGTTGCTTTGGTTTCTGTGCTAAAATGTTTTGTCTAACTAATAATCTTGTAATAATCTAGACATTTCTCAATCCGTCTCTGTTGCTCTTCTTTCCCAACACTTCTTTGCCGACAGACGCTTAGCGAAAGCAAACCGCACTTTTCTAGGTCGTATCGCCTTACAGACCCAATTTAAATATCATATACATATACATAAATCTCTGGGTAATCATAGCAGGTGCTGGAAATGCCAAGAAGAGCCATAAATTGCATACACATAACGTTTTCAGCACATCAGAGATATGAAAGGACTGAAAAACTCAAACCATTCCGTGTGAACAAGTGAATAAATCGCATGCGATAAAGAGCATAGTACTTGATATATTGCAATAAAAGCGCGCAATTTAAAATAAAAAAGTGATGCTTTAATTACTAATAATATTTTCATTAACAGAATTATGTTTTATCACAAAGTGAGCATATTTAAGAAATGATCTGTTGTGTTGATCCAAAAAGTTATGATTATGATGCTTTAAAATATTGAAAACAATCAAAATCGTTAGTAAATTCCTTTAAAAAAGTGTGCACAAAATGTGGATTAAGTCATATAGCATATGCTATGCAATATTTGGAATATTCTTGATTGCAAATGGTAAATATAATTAGATACTCTACTCTACTCTAAGTCATCCAAAGTCCTTATACCTCTTTATAACTTTAGTAATTATGTTATTATTCTGATATATTTTGAAAGCAAGTTGAATGCACTATAATTGCATTATCCTGACTTCTGTCTGATAATTGAAACAAACAAACCAATTAGTCGCATGTAACCGCAAATAAGTTTCAATGTAAAAAATAAGACAAACTGAAAAATAGTGAAATTCCAAGCAAAGTGACGTCGTGAAGGCTCAATAAATTTAACAAGAGAAAAGCTGTACAGTGAACGACTTGTATGGCAGACAGGGGAAGACGTCAACACGGCGTTCTGGTCCAATGATTTATGACGAATAAAAGTATTTAAACGTGACTTACCTGACTACGACTATACCTACTTATAATATATGCAAATGGAGTTTTCCTTTTCTGGAACGAACAGCAGGGGAGGAATGCGTAGTTCTATAAAGTTATTTACAAATCGTTCTAGTTACGAATTTCGAGTTGTGAGTTTCAAGTTCCATTTAGTGCATTAATTTCGGTTCATTACATTGTCATACATCACTGATTGCGATCATTGTGTAAGTAGCAAACAGAATCTCGGGCAGATCGTAATTTTAATGGGTTTGTCACAATTCTTAACCGGTTCTTTACCGTCATGACGGTTTGACCTGTGCCGCAAATTGATTGCGAAATCCATGAAACAAACTGCTTACAATGTTTAACCAAACAGAACTTAAAAGAGAGCAAGGGACAATTTGTGTATAAAATTTGAAAGATTACGGCAATTTTCAAACCACAAAACTCAAACTCAAATTCAAAGTCAGTTTGAAATTTACGTGGAGCGAAACATTTCATTTTCATGAAAATGAAAATCATCAAGCAGAACGAACATTTTTATCAAAGAAAACCAAAACAAAACCCATTGCATACCACCATAGTGAACAAATTTGTTTTTGTGAACTTTGTTTTCTTTTTAAGTTTTGGTTTTTTGACTCAACTCCCTTTATTTTGGCTCCCCAACTAACCATGTGTATCTTTTACTTCATGTATCTCCGCTGGTGTGGGCGACTTTTCACATACTTTACTTAAAATTTGTTTAGTTAGTCAACAAAAAAAACTTTAAACTTACTTTCATTTATTTACTTACTGAATTTTACGCCATCTTTTTGCAAAAACAACAAAATATAAAAACAGATTTATGTAATCGCTGTGAAAATGCTCATGTGTTTTCCATCAGACTCGAGTTTTTATATGATCCAAATACTTTCGCGGATTTACGCTTCAGATATTTGAACTTTATGTTGAATTTTGTCTTCTTTATTTTTAAATCACTTCAATTTGTTGTGCATTATGTAAAATCTACAACTAATTAAGGCTTTACGACTTGCACTTACGCAATTCTTATGACTAACTTTAATTAAAAACTAAAACAAATTAAAAGAATGTGCAACTGCCTAAACTTTTGCTTGATTACTATTGCTTTAAATTAGAGTAACTAATTTCATAACTATCTCAAGAGTTAATCAACTTTATCCCATTTTTTACGGCTTAAATGTAAGTCAACACGTAAATGCCATCAATTTGCTATACATGAGTTTTACACAGCTTCACTTTCCATTTTCCAAGCTCTCTTATACTACGTGCTATAGCTTCATATATCCAATTTCAGATCAGTTAAGATGTTCTGCAAATTTAATTGTAACTTGGAGTAAAGTTTGTTTCTGTTTGACAAAAAGAAAGTGTACTTATGATCATATCATAGCTGAAATTGCCCAATGTCATAACTATTAACCCACAATAAAGATCTTGGCAAAGACAAGTCTAGAAGATTTCACCACAGCTGTCAGTAATTCATCCGCTCATTCACTCATTTACTCAGATGTGTCCACAGCTCTGCCATAAAGAGAAATTCTCCTCAGGGTCATAAATGTGAATCTCAGCATTTTGCTCTTGAAACCATTTACCAGAACGCTTAAATAAAAAACATATATGTAGATACTGGCGTACTTGCCACTTATTTATGTGTTAACTTGGCTAGAACTAGTTGTTGTCTTGGCCGAGGCACAACAACAAACCGAACACACTGAAAACAACCGGATCATTTTATGGGTAACAACTGCATAGCTCTGTTATTTTGCCTGACTTTAATTTTTAATTTAATTGTAATTACCAAAAGGTGTTATGTCATGTTCTCAGACTAAATTGGGTTTCATAAGGGGCGTTAAGTGATTTCGGAACTGTTTATTATGCGTAATATAAGTCACTAACGTACATGGAATGAGTTGCATTTTTTTGATTTAGGGACTGTTTTACACAGAATTTTAAACAGTTGAAAGTATTTATATTTCGAATTTCCTTTTATAAATTTTAATAGGAAAACTAAATTGAGTTTAGTCTTTATTTATCTACATAATTTCCTCTGCTAAAGTCTTCTTAATAGTCAGTCGTCTCAACTTCTTTGAATTAAGTGCTTTAAATCGCATGCGATTTGAATAGCCTGCAAATTTGCATGCGATGAAACTTTGTAGCATGAACTCAATGCACAGTAACACAATTAAATACTGGAGCTTGTCCGGAAACGCAAAATCAGCTGCGAAGATGAGAAGATGAACAGATGGAAAGACAATGCAAGCGAATCCTCAGTCCATGAATCATGCAGTGACCAAGTCCAAGACTACCCATGTAGAGACAGATACATGTGTAGGTGTGGAGTGGCATGTGGCATGTGGCAGGTGGCATAAAAGTGAAGCGAAAAACAAAGCTTGGTCTTGGCAGACAGATTGCAGCGAATGGTTGGCCAAAACAGTGAGCGAGAGATAAAAGGAAGCTTAGTAGAGCGCGACGAAAGTACAAATAAAACTGTACCGCGATGGACAGTGTTAAACCCACTGCACACTGATCAGCAATTTACTTTTCTTAGTTTACTAATCGCTGCAAATAAAACAAAAAGTAAAGCAAAAAGAGAGAAGAGTGACGAACAGAGAAGAGAGAGAGAGAGAGAGAGAGAGTTAAACACATTTTCACTTTGATTCTATTTTATTTATCTTGCAATTTTCCATTTCGTTGCAGTCGCCAATGGAGCGATACTCGACTCCAGGTGTTATCTGGAGGGAGGTGGATCAGCTGAGAGTTTTCTGGCCACCGAAGATCTGCCTGTTGGCTCCATCATTGGCAAACTGCGCATCAATGGTGATCCCAATGCTGACACAGGTGATATCAATCTGTCACTGAGGGAAAAGCATGCACCTGTTGAGATTGTGCCGGGCACTAAGGACTTGGCCCTCTCTGTGGAGCTAGATAAAGAGGGTCTGCGGGGTCCCTCCTCTATCTACGTTAATGTTATTTGCGTGCGCAGGCGTTCCACGGATCCGGTAAGATTTAATATTAATTTACGAGGGAGTCCCACAACAAAGTCCAAATTAGTTTTATATAAATGGCATTGAGAGAGAGACAGAAGAATGGGGTTGAAGACCCTTTCAGTGACCCATAAATGACAATACTTCAATTGGCATTCCACCGAGTTTCACTCAATCAAAAGCCCACTGACCATTTTAATTAACCCCGGGCGGGTCTGGGTTGGCTCCTGGGACCTCCTGAGGGTGTAGTCGGTTTCTAGGAATCAACTTCTTAGCCGCATTCAGCACCTGCAGAACTTTTCTTGTATCGTGCGGAGCACTCGACCAGCTCGGTAATGGGCAACCAATTAACCTATATCGCATTGGACTCCGCTATACAGCTCCTGCTTCCCATTCTGCCTACGCGTCTTGGATGTGCGTGATGTGCAGCCACAAGAAGGAGCGGGAGGGGCTGTAAGTTGGGCGGGGTTAGAGTGTAAGGGTGCAAGTTGTTGGACTAAAATTGGGTAAACACGATTCGGAATGCTCACACTCCGGATTGTGTGGTGTTTTGGGGATCTTTCCTTTGGACTCTATAAACAATTGAAAAGTTTTTAGACAACGACGCCTATTTCAATTTTAGAATCAACAAAACAAAAACCAACTTAACTTTTACTTGGAGTTTAAGTAGGGGAAGTAGGAACACAGTGTAGTGGGGCGAAAGGAGCGCGTCGTGCTGTGGTTAGACTGGTTAGACGTCTGGAGGCCCATAAATTAGCCATTAGTGCTTCCGGGGTGCCCATTTTGGGGTTGCTTTGGCGCCTTTTGAGCATGCAAATATATGCAGTGTTTTATGGCTAGATGGAGCAGAGAGGGAAGGAGTAGGATTAGGTGGTATAGGGTGGTGGTGTATTGTGGCTTTGTTGGCGCTTTGAACTCACTTTGGGGTCAGTGACCAGTCGATTGTTTGCCCGGCTTTTGAGGTGTTTATCTTTGCCGCGACGTCTAACTCAATCAATTTTGCTTCACTGTGCCATGTTGCAGAGTTTCGTTGTGCCCGTCAATGTGCGCGTCACGGATGTCAATGATAATGCACCACAGTGGATTGGCACGCCCTACACGCTGACCCTATCGGAGGTGACCGTGCCGGGTACCCGCATATTGCAGGGTGCAAGGGCCGAGGATGCGGATCAGGCTGGACCTTTCTCCACTGTTGAGTATCAGGTGCTGCCCGGACCCTATTCTGAGCTGGTGCAGTTTCTCAATCCGCTGGAAGGCACACTGGTGCTCAAGAAGCCACTGGACTACGAGCAGCTGCAGAACTTTACGGTTAAGCTGCGTGCTCAGGATCAGGGCACTCCGCCTAGGCACTCGGACACGCTGCTCCGCGTGGTCATCACGGAT
Source organism: Drosophila acutilabella (assembly GCA_035046005.1). Classification (NCBI taxonomy): domain Eukaryota; kingdom Metazoa; phylum Arthropoda; class Insecta; order Diptera; family Drosophilidae; genus Drosophila; species Drosophila acutilabella. The sequence continues at coordinate 815,617 of JAWNOK010000061.1, forward strand.
GCCGATGATCAGAATCCCAAGTTCCAGCGAGAATCCTATAGCGCCGAGCTGCCAGCCGACGGACGAGCGGGTGAGCTGCGCATGCGTCCGGAGCAGCTGAAGGCCGTTGACCAGGATGAGGGCATCTGTGCACCTATTCAGTATACTATTGTACAGTCCCAGGATGCAAAATATTTTCGCGTACATCCGCACAATGGAGTCATCACACTGCTAACACCCATTGGTTATGCGGATCTGACCCATGGGGCCACATTGGTGGTGAAAGCTACTCAGATCGATAATCCGGATCGCTATGCTCTAACCACCGTCCAGCTTACCCGTCCGGGAACCCACAGTGATCTCAGCTCGCTCAGCTTTGTGCAGAAGCGCTTTGTGATGCGAATCCGGGAGGACACAGCGGTGGGCAATCGCATTCTGGCTCTGCCCACCAATAAGCCCGGCAAGCACCTCAAATACACCATTGCGGATCCCATAAATTCGCAGTTCTTCAGCGTGGGCTCCTTGGGTGAACTGGTGCTAGCAAAGCCCCTTGACTACGAGAAGATGACCAAGCATGAGTTCCAGGTGGTGGCCAGCGATGGTCTGACCAACAGCACCTCAGCCGATGTCACGCTAGAGGTGATTGATGTTAACGATTGGGAACCGCGCTTCCGGGAGACCCACTACGAGTTCATGGTGCCCAAGAGCGTAAGTATTCCAGTATCTTCGCCTGTCTAGTGAAACATCTAAGTTGATTTTTACTTGCATTTCCAGCAGTCGCTGCAGTCCCGCATCGATTCCTTCGAGGGCGTCCTCATTGGCAAAGTGGAAGCAGCTGACGGGGATCGCAATGACAAGTTGGAGCTTTCGCTGCGGGGTCAGCATGCGGGTCTCTTCGAGATCGATGCTACGGGCAACATATATATGCGACCGGAGCAACTCCAAAGCCTTAACGATTCCACGGTCCATCTGATTGCCATTGCCACGGATTCGGGTGTGCCGCCGAGAAGCACCTCTGTCCCGGTGAGCGTGACCATGGAGGGTCTGACGTTAGCCCAGTCCAGCTGGAATCACAGCATGTTGGGCATGTTTGGCATGATTGTGGGTCTCTTCCTGCTGATCATCATGGCGCTCAGCTGCTACATTGTGCGCTCCAAGAAACAGCGCAAGGGCAGCACCGGTGGCCTCAGTCTGGGACGCAATCGGGTGCACAGTCAGGCCCACAGCAGCGTCTCCTCGGCCAATCTGGTTACTCACGAGAAGCTGGCCGGGAATGGCAATGGCGCCAGCGTGACCAGCGGTGGCGTCTCCGTGCTACATATGAAGCATGCAGCCGGCAACATGTCACTGGCCAATCCCATCAACAATGGACTCCACCATGTGGGCAGTGGTGCCAGCAGCAGTCTCGCCCTGGGCAATGCCGTCAATCTCCTGGAGCGGGAACGCGAGCGGGAGCGAGAACGACAACGGGAAAGTTATGCGGCAACGGTGCGCAGTAAGTAGTAGCCCAGTGCTAAGTCCCCCAGGTTTTTCCCCAGCAGCCCAGAGCATTCAATATAAATAGTCTTCTTACCAGGCATCGTATCCCGCGCCTCTGCCAACGGGCAGCTCTACGAAGAGGATGAAATCGAGCACGATTCCCTCTCGCAGCACGATCCGCAGCAGACGACGCCGGAGAACAACAATCGCAAGACGATGGCTGCAGCAACTGGAGGAGTCACCACCATTACGACCACCGCCACGGGCAACGCGGCGGGCGGTGCCTCCAATCTGCTCAGCGCCTCCGACACGATGGGCTCCTCCGAGAACAATCTGACTGTCTACTTTTAGGGTCAGCTCCAAGAATCATCGTCTAACCATTTGTAAATATTGCTGGACAAGCAGCTAGCGTACAGTAGAGCCTCGCTACAATGAACTTGAAGTGGATATTCAATTTAAAGTGTTTTTCTAGCGTTCGTTGTAGGGCAGCTTGACTGTATTAGGTCTAAGTCAGAGTCGTGTTTAAGTTTTAGGGCCCACTGTACATGTAGTAGACCAAATATAGCATTGTAAACATCCAGCACCCGTAGTCCTAAGCAAGCGAATTCCATTGTACAATTTTGCTTCCCACTTTTTACGATACTTTAACGACAAGCTTAAGAATAAAAACTCTATTTAACTGAACTAAAGTGTATACCTTTTGAGGTTATGTGGAATAGCCTTTTTAAGGTTATGTTGAATACAATTTGAAGGTTATGTGTGTACAATCTCTAACCAAATGGTGAGAAGGAGTCGTAAATATTACCAAATTGTTACACATAACATATTTTATGAATCGTCTTTGTCTTTATTTTATAATCTCTTAAACTCTACTTCGATTCAGCATAATCTTTACAGCTTTGGCATTATATCAAGAAACATATTACGGAAACTCATTAGTTAAATAATTCGTTGTTGGTGACTTACAAACTAAAATCAGGTAAAATTGTCAGAAACTTTTCACTTGCTCCACCTACAAAATTTTGGATAAGCAGCACAAATTAAACTTTGATTGGAACATAAATTAAATATAATTACAATTTCGGTAGATAAAGTTGGAACTGGATAGCAGGGTCAGGGCCAAGGGTTTGGGTAATATTTAGGATTGGGTTTTCTAGCTTCCGTTGCGGGTCTTTTTGCGCTTAAGCAGATTGAAATCACCGTACTTTATATGATTGTCGGTTAGGAATGGCACGTAAAAGGCGCGCAGCACCTTGTGGGATTTTTCCTGTATGAGGAATGGCAGCGTCTTCATTATGGACCAGTCTTTGGTGCGTCTCGAGTAGCTCGGCTCCAGTTCCGTATATTTGCCCTCATCAAAGTCGATGAGGAAATGACACTTATCGTAGTCAAAGTACATGTGCTCATGCTCCACATTCTGATCATTGAAATAGGGATGCACCACTTGGGTGGCATTGAGTCCATCATCATAATAGGCCGGCAGCATTCCACGGAACTCGGATTTCAGGAAACGCAAACGGAAATTGCGTGCCGGAAAGAAAAAGCTGCCAGGATAACGATGCCAATCCTTACCAATGCATACGTTATAAATAACATCAGGTCGATATTGTGGCGTGGCCTTAAACTGATTTAGTTCCAGCATCAAATCCATGGGTGCATGATAATTGCGATACAGGGCAAAGACGCGAGACAGACCCAACAAAGTGCTGGCCACCATCACAATAATGGCAATAAACATGGTGTGATCCAGATAGTGAATTCCACCCTTCATCTTAAACACCAGTGACTTGAAGCGGAAGAAGATGCGCTGATACACATCTACAGTGATGGCACCACACAACGAGATCATCGGATACACGGGGAACAAGAAGCGTTCCTCCTTATGTGGCTGCGCGAAGAAGACTAGTAGCCAAAGGTACAAAGGAGCCAGCGAAATATATCGCGGAAAGAATAGCGTTGACTTTAATTTGGCGGGCACAATCAGATAGTCCATGACCAGCATTATGGGCAACTGCAGGGCCAATAGCTAGAAACAAAACCAAATTGCATTAACAATAAATAACTTATTTAGTGGGAGATAAAAGCACTTACCCAAATAATATTAAAGTTAAGGAAACCGTTGATAATATAGTAGCTTAGTGGCTCAGTGCCAAAGATGTTGGGTCCATGGCTGGTGAATACATTGTACCAGACAATGTTGAGCGGCGCAAAGGTCAGTTTGCCAAAGTAACTAGTGTCGATGGCGATCATGGGCAGCGCAATTGTCGCACCGGAAATCAATGTCCATTGCACAAATGTGCGCCAATCCCGCTGACGCAGCAACAGCTCTAGCACCAGCGGCACGCCAATGAGAGCAGCAAATGGCCAACCGAGTAGCGCCGAGATAGCCGTAAAAAAGATAGCTAGACTGTATCGCTTCTGCCACCAGGCAGCCAGTGCTGAGCAGCCAAAGTACATGGAGAAGGAGGAGGGCAAGAGTGCGGTGCTGGACACAAACATGCCCACACTAAATAGCTGGAATATCAGCCAAAGTCGTCCAACATGTATGCCAAACTCTTGACATATAGATCTAAAATTAAAACGGTTTAATTAATTGGTTTACTATCTTATAACACACAACACAGCACTCACTTGTACATAAATCGTTCCATAACTGCACAACCAAAGCCGAGCATACAGCGGACCATATAAAAAATGAGTATTGGGCTCGGATTGAATATCTTTTGGTAGATCCAGCCAGGTACGCCCTGGAGCAGCAAATATGTGTAAGAGCGTAAACCAAACTGGGGACTATACTCCCAGGTCTGCAAGCCATGGCCGTTGATAATGTAGTGCAGGGGCTCCCAATAATTGAAGGTCTCATCACAGTCAGCAATGTACGCCCAAATGGCGCTGCAAAGGCGGGCGCTAACAAACGTCTTAAAGGCAGTGTGTACACTAGGCGTTATGGGAGTGGACGTGGACTGCGTCTTTTCAGCTGAGCTAGGTACAACGGCTGTTTGCTTACTGCACAACAAATTGTAATTACACATAGCATTGGTATATTTGTTTGTATGTATACATACCGCTTTTCTTTCTTGCTGCCGGCTTTGGCATTGTCGTCGGTAGTGTCTTTCTTCCCATTTAGACGTTTCGGTGGTTTCTTTGTCAGTATCTGGTTGTCTGCCTTATTGGCATTGTAGCGCGCCCGTGCCGCAGGCGGTGCCATTTCCTAATCCGGAGTTTTCCACTCAATTTTCCGTGGTTTTACCCTCAGTAAAAAGCCAGCGTGTGAAAGTTGTATCAGCTGATGCAGTGTATAAAAACAATTAAGCAAGTTGGCAGCACTCGGTTTGAATGCAAAACGTTATTAAGGTAAACTGCTATTGTAATAACAACTTTTAATCTATAATTAAGTGGTTCATAATTATTATAATAATAAAAACGTAAGTTCACTGTTTCATTATATGAAACTGAAAAACTCTACGGCACTACCTTTTTATGTCGCTTACCATTGGTGAACTGATCATTACTCACCAATCGCAGCTGTGCAGTTAGCAGTACCACATTATGACGTCACATACTTGTTTGTTTGCTCTACCTCATTTGTTTGGCTTACCATTGTTGAATTTTATTCGTTTCCACGGTGCAGCTGTGCAGTTTAATTTGCAATTGAATTTTTTAGTTGTCGTTGAGCTTAAGACACAAAACAGACGCAACATGTCTAAGGATGATAAGGACAAGGTACAAATCATTGACAAGGACTTGGATCTCTCCAATGCTGGACGTGGCGTGTGGCTGGTAAAAGTACCCAAATATATTGCACAAAAATGGGAAAAGGCACCAACGAATATGGACGTGGGCAAACTGCGGATCAGCAAGACGCCTGGTCAAAAAGCGCAAGTGTCGCTTTCCCTCACACCAGCTGTGCTCGCACTGGATCCAGATGAGAAAATTCCAACAGAGCATGTACTTGACGTGTCACAGGTAACAAAACAAACACTTGGCGTCTTCTCCCACATGGCTCCAACGGAGACGGCTACAGCCGGCAACGGCAAAGAGAATGGATCAGGAGCAACGCCAGCGACATCAGACAGCGAGAAGTTGTATATGGAAGGACGCATTGTGCAGAAACTTGAATGCCGTCCTATTGCCGACAATTGTTATATGAAACTGAAGCTGGAGTCCATACGCAAGGCTTCCGAGCCGCAGCGGCGCGTGCAACCCATCGACAAGATCGTACAGAATTACAAACCTGTCAAGGATCATGCCCATAATGTAAGTCGATGATCAGCTTCAAATGATCCCTTTACTTATATTACAATTAACATTTCAGATCGAGTACCGTGAACGTAAGAAAGCTGAGGGCAAGAAGGCACGCGATGATAAGAACGCCGTTATGGACATGCTGTTCCATGCCTTTGAGAAGCATCAATACTATAACATTAAGGATCTGGTTAAGATAACCAACCAACCCATCAGCTACCTGAAGGAAATACTTAAGGATGTCTGTGACTATAACATGAAGAATCCACACAAGAACATGTGGGAGCTCAAAAAGGAATATCGCCACTACAAGACTGAAGAACAGAAGGACGAGGATAAGGCCAAGTCAGATGGCAGCAGCGATTCTGACTAGCATCTTAAATCTCCGCACATACAATCCATACACACTTTGTACGTATTTAGTTAAGCAAAAAGTAAATCAAGCAGAAATTTCTGCACAAATACAAGAAACTTTTTTTAATTTTTTTTTATTATTTGTTTTTTGATACTTAAAGTACTAAAAAAAAATGGTTTTGCACATTCATTATGTATGTAAATAGACATTGCTCTGTATCAGGTTCTCAATATTCTTAAAATACGTAAAATGTATACATATTTACAAGTTTTTAAAATTAAAAAAAAAAGTTTCTTTATAGACTAAGAGATCAGGTACGTGATTTATGTTTTGTTAGTACTACCAGCTCAATTTGATTTCCAATATATAATGGGTTTTTGTGGTTGATATTTCGAATATAAAAAACTTGCGTTTCTGAAAAATGTTAAAATGTAGGTGGTAAAAATGAGAAATTAAGAAAATGAATAACTAAATAAATGAAAAATAAGCAAATGAAAAATATAAAAAATTAAAGCAATAAACTAAGTGAAAAATTGATCAAAATAAATGAAGAAAATAAATGATAAAGCGAAAATCAAAAAAATATAAATTTGTGACATTTCAAGCGTAAGGAAATCGAGCTTAAATAATACTGCTATAAATTTGGTTTCAACTTAAAATAGTGTCAAAAACTGGGCAGCATAAAAATTAAAATATTATTTACAACTCACATATACAAAAAAAAAAGTTGAACTTAAAAATTACACTTTGTACGTCTTGATTAAAATAAAAGGTAATTTTAGATGCAGGATTATAGCATTTTTGTCAATTTTGCGGCCATCGGAGCTGCTTTATCTTAACATAAGCTTGAGGAAAGGCCTTATGACTTCTGTGTAAATTCTGCGGCTGTAATGAATAATTATGGTAATTAGAAAATTCGAAAAACAAACACATATATAACCACTTTACACACTACTACTGGACGATAGAGTTCTAAATGTAGCACAAATAATTCTACTTCGACTAAACCAACTTCTATTACATTAAACTATGACATTGAGGCACAGCAAGGATTACAGCATGTTCTAATGTCAATGCTACGTGTCGATAGACTGCGAAGACACTAACGATGCTGGCAAAGAAGATATGCCAGAGTCAGCATCATCCGCACGAACGAATGCCTTGGGCACTGCTTTAATCAGACGCACAGTCTTGACATTAACTGACGGTACGCTATCGTGTACTTGCTCATCACATGCCTTGCTACGTTTTGGATTAAGGGCGGATTGTGTTGCTTTTGATGCTCCTGGTTTACTAACGCTGCGCATATTTCCAATGTCATCCTCCGGGTTCAGTTGCTTTCTTTCTGTGCTCAGAAGCTTCATTTTAAACTGATGCATCTCAATTGGTTTGCTCTTATCCTGCGTATCAATCTGTAGTTTAACGTTTCCCTGATTTGTCTGCAGGAATATAGATTAATTAGCTGTTTGTTCATTGAATGTGCTTGTGTTATTTACCAGTAGCAGTGAGGACAGCATGTAACAACATAGTCTCGTAGGATCCTTATCCTCCAGCACATCGGCCAGTGTCGCCTCTCCATTCTTCTCCTGACACTTCTTAATGACCTCATCGTTCAGATCCTGTATGCTAAAGTTTTGTCGTTCATGGGCCGCTTCCAAGGCGGGCGCCAAACGGCGATGCCAATCGACAATCTGGAAGTGAACTAAAGGTTTAAGATCTTAAACTTATTGATTTACTTCAAGTACTTACTCTCGCGTTGGTTTCCTCATCTATGTTGGTGGAATTTTTGCTGACAATGTAGCTTTCATCGCTGGGAGTCTCTTCTAACACACTTGTAGTCAGCAAAGGAGCACTGAGGTCCACATCTATGGAATCGACTTGATTGTCCAATTGGCTCTCTAACTCCATGTGGTCCTCCTCTAAACTTAACTGGGCGTCATTCGACGGGCTTTGATCCGCAATTGTTGTGTCCATAGTCTCTCCTAGATTCTCAGGTAGTGTCACAGGGTCTTCTGTTGAATTTGATGCCCTGATTTCCTGGATTTCTTCGGTGTTAGAGGTTGGCACTTCAACGACTTCAGTGACCACATCTACAATAGTACCCTCATCAGCTCTGGTCTCCTCGTAATCGAATCCTGAGTCAAAAGTTGTGCGTCTGAAACCTAAGAAGTCTAAATAGAGCAGCACAAACTAAAAACTATTCTGCGATTAAAGAATTGATTAAGTTAACTCACTTTGATCCTTATCAAATTCCAGTTCCAAGTAATCTTCAGATGCTTCAGTGGGCTTACCTATAACTCTTGACTTCGCTGGAACTCTGGGTTCTGCTACTCGCTTGGCTGGTGAGCGCTATAAACGAGAAGTTGATAAGTTTAGTTTAGGCGATGGATACCCAAACAAGACATCTTACCGATTCCTTGAACAGATCGAATTCCTTGGGCAACTTAAAGATACACTTACGACGAAGTTTCTTTAGCGGTAACCCAAGAAGATTGTGTTCAATTGTATAGCGAACCTCACGCGGCGCAGTCACAATCTCTTCCGCCGGCCTATTGATATTGATAGCCTCCTCAAGCGGTTCATGAATGCCACTAAGTGCCAGTATTTCAGAGTCGACCCGTATGCTTAGATTGGCTTTATCGGGCACACCCGGGAATATGTCGCGTACCATTACCTTGGGAGATAGCGACATCATCCGCAACTCATCAATATTATCTGGAAGAACAACACCCTCGTCATCAAATGATTGTGCTGCACAACATTTATTGATGAAGGCAGCAGCTGCTTACAGCAACCCAATACATACATAAAAACAAAAATAAAATAAAGAACGAAGAAAAAAAAAGAACAAGTGTAAGTCAAATGTGTGTCTACGGAAATGAAAAGAGATTAACAAAAAACTTAGCCTGTCTTATGCGAATATGAATCCCTCTTGGGAAACTGTGTGTGCATTTTGGTTTACCTGTGGGCAGTAGTATATCGGTGACATCATCCAGGCCAAGGCCCGAATCCAACTGCAGATCAATGCTTTTCCCATTCGTGACAGCGGGAAGATTAACTGAAGACTCATTGTTGACCAGTGTACTGCACAGATTAGGCTCTCCTACGATGCTACCATCGAGGGTCATGTCACCTTTATCCGTCAGTGCCAATGATTGAAACGGATCGCTTAGCACTGAGTCCACCGAGAGTTGTGTGTTTATCTCTTTTGTATTTATCAATTCCAATTTAATATCACCATCATCCGTGTGTCTTCTTTTACACGGACTCTCTTCGGCGTCTTCTAGCATACGTTTCTGTGAACACTCAGCTTCCAACTCCATCGACTCGATGGACTCTTTTCCCTCAACTCGCGCTCGTTTTGCCAGCACATCTTCACTGGCATCCAGTGAGCGCTTCTCTCCTGTTTTACAGTCAAAGCGGGAAGCAAGCATTTGATTCTCGAGAGCTATGTACTTGTATAGATACTCTTTGTTGGTCATGCTCTCGTTTAAGATTTCCGTCACATCTAATTGATTCGTATTCACATATTCCTTGATCATATTAAGTCGTTCGAACGGAATGTCCTGCAACAGTGTATTGTATCTGTGCTCCGGATGATAAGTATACAGTTTGTAGTTCTTTTTCTCATCCTGCTCATTGGGATTATCGGGATCGATCATCGGCTCATTCTCCCACAATTTGGCCGGTGTGTGATCCTGATACATGTACTCAATTGTATAATTTACATTCACAAGTGGATCAAAATCGTCATGGGCGAAGCGGTGCTCCGCTGACGCTGATATGGGATTCTTCTTTTTCATCCTAAACGTGTATGGATTGAATTTAGCCTGAATTAGCTTTTTTGTGCGCCGCTTTTCCCGTTTCTCTTGTGCTTTAGCCTCTCGACTGCATCTGAAAAACATCACAGAAAAATTAAGTTATTTTTGTTGAACTAGCACTACATATTATTATATTTTAAATACTAATTTTAAACAAATAACTACTGCGTAAAAATAAAACTCAAAAAGATAACTGCAAAGCAAAGTGTGTGGGAGAAAAAGGAAGTGAGAGGCGCAAAATGTGATTGTGAGTAGAATGCAAGAATCGCCGATAAGCGAGCGACCGCATGATAAACGTGTTAGGGTTAGAGTTCACCATGTCGCAGCATTAACACCCTATGCAGAGTTCTGTACTTAATTTCACTTTATGCAAACAATTTTTATAATTAAAAGTAATTAATACGAAAATTTAAATGAAAAACGTGACTATAAAAATTGATATTTTCGACATGAGTTTACGAGAAATCAGCTTGTGTAACCAAATGGGTGACAAAACTCAAGAACCTCTGGAAAGGGTATTTTCAAAAATGCAGCAGACAGCATGGCGACGTTGAGTGAATGAAGAATGACAACTCTTACAGTTATTTGCACTTACCCATTATCATCGCTCTTCTCAGCCTTTTTGGGTTCTGCAATGAGCAACGCCTCGATCTGCTGCTCTACTGCTTGATACAGGAGTTCCACGCGATCTGCGTAGATTTTGCTACAATATTGCAGCACTTTGCCGGTGGTGGCAAATATTACATGACACGAAAGCAACGGACTGGAGATAAGACGCAAAAACTCATCCATATACTAGTAAATTAAATATTAAATTAATAATTATTTCCAATTTATTGTACATGTTGTACTTACATAGCTGAGCGATAGGCGCAAGTCGGTAGAGAAATCAGTATTTTTGGAGACCTCCTCCAGCAATAGCACCAACGTGGACAAACTGGGTGTCTCCTCGTAGGCTATGATGGCTTTGGCAACATTGGTCCCAGGCCTGCTGTTTGCGACTTCCAGCAGATTTCTCTTAACATCTCTGAGGCGTCCATAGTCTGTGAAAAAGAGATATTAATCATTATTTGTTTGGCTATTGTTTATTTTTTTTTTTTTTGTGGTTGGTGTCGTTTGTTGTGCTGTATTCAAATAAAAATAGCTCTGACTCAATCACCGTAACATGTGTCCGAGCCTAGGCTTAGCCGCCGGCAATTTGAGACCATGTCAAGAGAGCAGCACAAAAGCAACTGACCACACGCAAAAGACGAATAGAAACGATCCTCATACATAACGCACCACTAACAACAACATTCACGTGTAATAGACACTCACACACGCACACAAACACACGCATACGTAGATAAAAACACAGCCCACACTCTAATGTTTGTACTAAGTGGTGTGTATATGTAACGCAAAACTGGCGCCATCACGTTTATCAAATGCAATTTTACACTTACCATCTTCTGTATCCGAGTCCATTTTACTGTTACTATAACTGTGATATCAACAACTAAAAACAAACAAATGCAGTTTGTATATTTTATCCGGAATTGTGTGCATGCTTCTTGAAATACATACATACACATACACAAACACAGGGTAACATGAGGCACGCCAAGCGTTGTGGTCGTCTAAAATGGAGACTTTAAATGGGCTTGCTTGCTGCAAATGAAGAAAATAAATGTTTTCAAATTAATTTCATTTATATTTTTATTTTATTAGAATTTATAAATGGCGCGAACTCTGTTTTCTTACCAATTAGCTCTGCATATAAGATGTATATACACCTTGCTATGTACTTACGATTTTGTTTTGCTCTCTCAATTTCCGACATAGATACTTTTTCACAGGGCTGAAAAAAGTGTGTACCTCAGATCCAGTGTTGCCATCTCGTAATTTTTTCGCCGCCAGTCCTGGAGGTTTTCAAATTCTAAATGCGTGGCTTTGTTCACTTTGACCAATTTTTTTAATAACAATATAGGTGCACTTTTATAGTCTAGATAAATCTTTCCGAATTAAAAAGATTTACAAATGCTTATAGGTACCTTTATTATATTAGTGCTATTGAATTCGACAAACCCGCGGCAGATGAAAATTTCATTTACCTTACAAAATGCATTATAATTGATTAATTACAATGTAGATAAACAACATTTGCTTTTAGCATAGGACTGAAATAATCTCACAGCTTTCTGTAAACTTTTTCTCCTGAATCCTTAAGTAGCGGGAATTGAAAAAAAATAATAATAACGATAATAATGGGAAATGCATACACCACGCATTACCGCTCGATTAACATGTACAAGCAACTCTGTGTGTGTAGACTTATACTCAATTTGGCATTTCACTGCAAGTCTCCAATTTCTTTTCGGTATCAAAAACTAAGCGCTCAACATGGGTCGTATGCACGCTCCTGGGTAAAATTTCCTTTTGATTGTTAAATTAGCAATAATTCATTGCAAACTGTGCTTGCCAAAGTGTATTAAGTGATCGCAATATAGCATTTACGTTCTACAATCGTGGAAAGCATTTGTTAAAGGCAATCACATGTTGGCATCAAAAACACTTGCTGTTCTTGTTGTCATCACCGTCCAGAAATTTTAATAAATATTATTTAATTGCAGCAAGGGTATTTCCCAATCAGCCCTTCCATACAGACGCACTGTGCCATCATGGCTGAAACTTAACTCTGAAGATGTCAAGGATCAGATCAAAAAACTTGGCAAGAAGGGTTTGACTCCCTCCAAAATTGGTATTATTGTTTGTTTACTATTTGAGGTTATGTTGACTCAATACGTTTTTCAACTTTTTCAGGTATCATTCTGCGTGATTCCCATGGCGTTGCTCAGGTGCGCTTTGTTAACGGCAACAAAATTCTGCGCATCATGAAATCGGTTGGTTTGAAACCCGACATTCCCGAGGACTTGTACCACATGATCAAGAAGGCCGTGGCGATCCGTAAGCATTTGGAGCGTAACCGCAAGGACAAGGACGGTAAATTCCGTCTGATTCTGGTCGAGTCCAGAATTCACCGTCTGGCGCGCTACTACAAGACAAAGAGCGTTCTGGCTCCCAACTGGAAATACGAATCCAGCACAGCCTCAGCTCTGGTTGCTTAAATACGGCAATGGATTTTTACACCAATTAAATAAACAAAAAACCAAAACCGAGTTAAACGACTTTATGTTTACTTATGAGTTATTGTGTTTACTCTGCCAGACGCGGAGTGATTAATTCTGAATAAAACAATTGAATGCTTCTTTAATTTATAGCTGGTGTGCAGCTCTAAATTCGGACATCTAAAAAGTGTGCCCAGTCGGAAGAATTATGTTTGGTATAATTTAGTACCTTTTCGAATCATGAAATTGTTTTGTTTTTGAATCAACATGGATTTGGAGGATGTTGTCGCAATACATTTGGAGGCGATTGAGGTGATTATAAATCACATACTCTATGTTCGCGGTATATATCCAACGCAAATCTTCAAGAAGCGAAGAGTTTACAACACACCCGTGTTCATAGTTAATTTTCCGGCCTTAAACTGTTATCTCGCCAATGTGTTGAAGACAGTTAAGCAAATGCTGATGAATCAAGTGAAGGAATTAAAAGTGGAGCTTATTGTATATGGGGACGAATGCGGCCCTGTGGAGAGCTACCTGCTAGAGATGCTGCCGGTGGAATCTTACGATCTAAGACAAGATCACTATTTGCTGGAATACGAGCAGCAACTGAGATCTGCTCTTTACAAATTCGCGGAGCGTGTGAAACAGTTAACAAAATTGCCACAAAACTCAAAGTTTAAAATTCACGTGCACACAACACAAACGGCGTTTAACCAGCTTAGCCATGATCCTCAGTACCAGGAGTTTCCCTGGCTTCAGACAGACGTGGGTGCACCCCAGACAGAAGTCAAGAAATTGTCCCTTTTGCCACTGGCGTCTGTTAAAAAAGTTGGATTAAAAATGCAGGCAAAGATATTTAAATGTTAGTACTTTTGACTGTGTATTTACTTTAAGATAAGTGTTTGTAATAAACATGTATAAAACTACTTTCTAGAGCAGTCCTTGTCGCTTCAAGTCCTCAAATGTTTTGCGATTAACCACATTTCCCAATGAGTCTTCAAACTCCTCCTCCTGGTCCGCAACCCAACGCTCGCTCTGCTTTTGTGACTTGAGTTTCTCCCACAACGTGATGGCGTCTTCGATTTGCGTTACATTAGCAAAATGTGCCGTATTCGGAATGCCCAGACAACGCATACCATGAGCATGTCGCCATTCGGCAAAATGCCGCTGAAAAGCCTTCGGTCCTTTGTATGTAAAGTTGCCACAAATCTCGCAGTTGTAGCTAATGTTCAAGCCATGGAGCTTGTACAACCAGTAGGGTATGGGCTTGCCGTCCCAACCAAGTGGCAAATTCTTGGGATTAAATGGTACATCATCTGCATCGGGATCATCGTCGTTGTCCGACTCGCTGGCTTCTACATCGCTGTCATCTCGTTCCCCACCAGTTCGTGCCTGTTTACGTTGCACATTCTCCTTGGTCGCCGCCCGTTGTTCCGACAGCAACTCAGCATATTTATACAGAAGTGCCTCCAGTTGGGCAATATCTTTATTGCGTTCATTTTCACGGGTTTGGGCGTTAGCACTTTTCGTCGTTGGCTTCTTGGCCATTAGAGCTGGATCCAAAGTACTTTTGCCTTTCGTCGTAAACAGACGCTGCGCTCGCTCCTCCAAGGTGCCACCACATTTGAGTCCCAGGGCGACCAGACCTGACTTGAGACGATCCAATCCCAAAGAGGCCAGCTCTTCCCAGCTGGAAAATGCAGATAGATCTAGATGGGCTCCAGTGTTGGCGAGTGCCGATTCGGTCTCCTTTAGCGCCCAACCAGGGAACGTACCCTGCAGCCATTGACGCTGGAATTCGAGCTCCACTTTCACCAGTTCACTCTCAAGATCAAGCAGCGGCTGAATCCGTTGTATGAAGCTGTGTAGGTAATGGTTAAGGGTCTCCACATACTTTCGATACTCGCGATTCTTACGCTCACGTGGTATGTCAAAGACATGATCGAAGGACATGAGGTACGTTATGTAGTCCAACTTCTCGACGCCACGTAAATTTAAATAGATTTCGTAGCATTCGTTCAAATCCAAATAACGACCGCCGCCCTCTTCGTCGGTGAACTCCACCAGAGCGCTCATATCATCGGGATTATTGTAAACTTTGATCATTTCCTCGAATTCTACTGAAAGTGGAATACTGACTTCAGCTGGATGGGATTTATAGAATTGTTTAATTTGCTTTAAACGTGCATAGAATTCATTGAACTCATTTGGTCCGGATAGGGCAGCAATTTCAGCCTTTCGCTCATTGTCTTTATCCTCGTACAGGTCCCGCAGCTGAGTGGTTGCATTGTGATGAAGCTCCATTAGATACTTTAGCCGGTGCTCACTGTGAATGCGCTCCTTTTCGCCGGCCTTTTTCGTTGCATGCTCATCAACCATCAGTTTGATGAGACGCTCACGTTCCTCATGGTATCGACGCTGCTGCTCTAGGAGCGTCTCCATTATGATAATTTCTCAAAAGTTTATTTTATTTTGAAACGAACACAATTTTCGCATAAAGCGTGTGTACATACGTATATTAGAGCTGTGCAACTAAATCGATAACTAGTTATTTGCACTTATCGTTGCTATTGAGACATTGATTGCATACCACCACTGATGTATATCGATACTCATCGGTAAAGGTTTACTGCACTTTTGCATGTTTACCAACACTGGGCATCACGAAGTAAAAATCATATGATCGATTAGTGGTAGTGAAAATTTCAGACGACGGGCAGAAGGCACTCATACTGCAAGTATATTTTCGTTCCGTTAAATACTCGATTTTAATGCCAATATTTAGAACTCTTTACGTCTGGATTGTACAATAAATAAATTCATTATTAAGTTTAAACCATTTCAGGCACGGTAGTACGTGAATTCCTTCGGAACTATTGAATTTTCATTTCGATTTTGTGCAAGTGAGAAAAATCAGTCAAAATGGCTTTGAGCGATGCTGATGTACAAAAACAGGTAAATAACAAGTGAAAAACGTAACATAATTAAATAAGGACAGTTTTAAGCACTACATCAAAAGATATCCCAAATGTTTTAACGAGTGAACGTATTTTCAATGCCACAATTTCGGGTTGTAAGACGATGGCAAAGTCATGGGATTCTCGTGTCGTAGTCATGTGAATTCTGCAGGCAACTTTTGCAATCGCTGTATATGCAACAAATGTAATCACAGTTAAAGTTAAAAGGCAAAGCAATAGTCTTTAAAACCAAGATTCTGGTTATAATGTAAATCCTATTGGATTTTTGCTACTTGTGGGTTGGGAAAAAATTGTTGGATTTTTACAGCAAAAGCTAAACTGCTTATTGGTCATGTGACACGCACTACACTTGAGGTAATGTGCTGAAGCGAGATAGCTATTGCTCCACAGGCCCTATTGCCGACACTGTCACACGACTGGGTGTTAAGGCGGTTGCTGTGCCTTATCAATGGCACTGAACAAATTTTAACTTTAACTAAAACACACAATTAATGCATATTTGAATTTGACAACGTAATTGTGTGCCGGGAACTACCTGCTTATGTGACTTAACTAGTGAAGCTGAGACTTGGCTATAGTTGCAGCCAATATGAAAAATTGAACAGTTTTGTAATCATGTGACAAACTTATGTGTGTGCAAATGTTTGTTTAGATTAAGTATATTTCCTACTACTTCTAATTTGTCTTATTTTAATTGTAGATCAAACATATGATGGCATTCATTGAGCAGGAGGCCAATGAAAAAGCCGAGGAGATCGATGCCAAAGCCGAGGAAGAGTTCAATATTGAGAAGGGACGTCTCGTCCAGCAGCAGCGTCTCAAGATTATGGAGTACTACGAGAAGAAGGAGAAACAGGTTGAGCTCCAGAAGAAAATCCAGTCCTCAAATATGCTCAATCAAGCTCGCTTGAAGGTCTGTATGCAATGTCTGGGGGATATTAAAACCCATGTCCTAATGTGAATATAACGCGAAAACTTGAACAGGTACTGAAAGTACGTGAGGATCATGTGAGCAGTGTGCTGGATGATGCACGCAAACGTCTCGGCGAAGTCACCAAGAACGAGGCTGAATACAAGGATGTTCTGAGCAAACTGATTGTCCAGGGCCTGTATCAGGTGATGGAACCCAAAGTAACCCTACGCTGCCGCCAAGTCGATGTGCCCCTAGTACGATCTGTCCTTCAGACGTCCATTGAGCAGTACAAATCCCAGATGAAACAGGATGTTGAGCTCTTCGTGGACGAGAGAGAATTCCTAGCTGCCGATACCTGCGGAGGTGTCGAGTTGTTGGCCTTGAATGGACGCATTAAGGTGAGTACTACTAAGCCATCATTACCCTCTTGTAATTAATTTTTGAGTATTTTCATTGCCCTTAGGTACCAAATACCCTGGAGTCCAGATTAGAATTGATTTCACAGCAACTTGTGCCAGAAATTCGTAACGCTCTGTTCGGTCGCAATGTTAATCGTAAATTCACCGATTAAATTTGTCTTTAAGTGCAAACAACAACAACAATAACACAAATACAACAAATACAAAAAAAAAACATAAACAAAAATTCAACAAAAATGGTTCAAGCTTAAAACCAACAAAATGAATGAACTAAATCCCCATTCTTCTTGAACTAATTTAAACATATTATTGTGTCTATTAATTATTATTATTATTATTGCCGTTGTCTTTTTATATAGTGAAACTGAGAAGAGGAAAAAACCTTTGGTCAGATATGTAGGATTCACATACGAGTTAATAATACATGTACTTGCATATTTGCCAAATACCAATAACAAATACAATATATTTTAGAAAATATTACAACAGAAACGAAAAAACAACAAGTTCTAAGTGCATTCAAATCCGTCACGTCAGAAAAAAAAGAGTTTGTTAAAGTTTGTTTTTTTTATGAAGTAACCGGCGTTAACAACATATATAAGCTAATCATAATAACATTCCTCAAAACATTTTTGCGATCCGCGTTTATACATATGTTTTTCTTTTTTCTCGCGTTTATGTCGATGCGAATGTATCTTTGCAATATGTAAATTTTTGATTTGTAATATTATCTTTTGTTTTTGCACTATTCTCTGTAACTTTTGTTGTATATTTTTTTTTTTTTTTTGATTTTTATTTTTCGATTACTGTTTAATTTTTGTTATTACCTGTCACTTTAGAAATGTTATTGAAATATATATTAAAACGAAAGCAAAGTAAATGAAGTGTGTGCGGTGTGCAGCGGTGAGGCACGTGCCACTTGCACGTTGCACGGTCGCACAACCAGCATTATTAGCCACAATCCACCGAAATTAAATAGCAACAATTTCGCTGGATCGTGGTTAATTGTGTGCCTGTGCAACTGCAACTGGCACATTCCATATTCTAGATCCCAAAATTTAACATACAATGTCTGTTGTTGATCGAGATACATATAAATAAAAAGTTACACAATTGCACGCGAAATCAGTTAACGAAGTATTGCCAAGTTGCCAAGTAGCTGAATTTGTTTAAAAACATTTATATATATATAATAATAATAAAGCCCTAATGTTTTACCTGCTTCCAATTCCAAATCATATAAAGCATATATAAAAATATATATATATAATTAAAACAAACAATAATAATATATATAAAAATCGGAAATTGGTAATAACAATTTATGTAGTTTCTTTGCTGCAGACACCGCACATTCACCGCAGAATTCAAACGCACGTTCATATCTGGCTCTAAACAAAAACAGAAAACAAAAAACAAACACATTATTGTACTATTTTTAAATGTTTGCGTGTTCACGAAAAATAAAGAAAGAAAGAAAAAAAAACAACTACAAAAATTTAGCATAACAAATACTATACAAAAATCAATAGCATATGCATTATTACATACATACTACATACAAAGTACTATAACATCGAGTAAAATGAGTTATAAATGCAACAAAATTACTTTTAAACTTAAACAAAATTTATGTTGAATAAAAACAGTATTTCCAAAAACAAAGTTCAATTAAATTTTACTTTATTTGCTCTATTCGTGCAAGGAAATTGGAAGAAAATAGGAAAACGGTTCAAGTTTTCATAATAAATGTATAAAATTTAAAGTAGGCGATTTGAAACTCCGCCGACCCCTAGAACAAATCGACCAAAAACAGAAAAATTGTATAAAGAAATGCAGTGTTAGTCAAGCAATCGTAACGAAACTCACATATTATGAATATATATGATTATATCTTTATGCGGTTTTGCCCAGATCGGACAACTATATCCTATAGCTCCCATACAAAAAAAGGTCTAAAGTAAAAAATTTTTATGGATAACCATGAGGTAGGCGACTAAAATTTGAAAATCTAACAATCTCGTAGGACAAATTGGTCAAGAACAGGACATTTCTTTGAAGAAATGTAGTCAAGCAATCGCATTAAAACTTATATATAAGGTGTATATCATGATTATAACTATCCTTAGGTAGTGCTCTATATAATTAATTTATTTCAAAATTCTAGAGTATGGCTGCACTTATCACGATTTAAGGACTTTATTACATAGATAAACTTTGATGGGTAATCATTAAACGGCAATCAATCTTCACCAAATTTATTTTTCAGCCCCTTTTAGTACTAATAACAGCATCCAATTTCGAATAACTACAAATTTGTTGCCTATAAAAACCGCAGTTCTCTCCGGAAACTTTGTTCCTGTTGATTCTGAAAATTTAAAATTAAAACCACTTATTTGTTGTTTTCATTTGTTTATTATATTTGTATATATTAATGTATGTATATTTTGTTTTCCATGCAACTTGTATTGTTCTTTCTCATATCTTGAATCATATTTCCCCCTCCCCACCCACTTCTATTGAGATGTTTGGTCTCCCAAGACAAGATTATGTTTATAATCAGATTTAAGATCATCCGCCAATTTGTTTACTATGTTTTGTTATCTTTTTGTTGTGTATTTTAAAGTCAAGTACCTACAATATAAATTGTTTGTCGATGCATTTGCTATTTCCTGAACAGTTTGGTTTGTTTAATTAATTAAAATCATTTCTCATTGATTTTAAATTATGAAATTACATTGTGATTTTTGTTGTGGTTCAGATGCTGCTGAAGAGTAACTGTAATCATGTGTGCGGAGAGGGCAAACCTGGCACACTCTTCTCACACACAAATACCAGCACACATTAACAATGTGATTTGATTATAAACAATTTATACACTTTGTTTAGTTTTTTTGTGGTTTTATGTTTTTTTTTGATGGAATTCACTTAATATTGATCAAAAAGTTAAGTTATTTAACAATTTTAAGTGCACATTTTAAAATGAAGAGAAATCAGTTTGATGGAAAATTAAATTAAACTGTGTACATAATATAAATTTCGAATTTTGCGGCTTGGCTTTCATCATTCACTCTCACTCCCTCCCTCCTCCCTTTCTTCATCTCTTTTCAATCTCTCTCGATCTCAACGCAGCAGAGTGCATGGGTCTTGTTAACATCTAGGAAAAGTATTCCAAACGGGAGTGTAGTTCGGTTGGCTGTTGTTGTAGTGGTTGTAGTGGTTGTAGTTGTTGCTGTTGATTTTGTTTTCTCTATGCGAATTATAATGGATATTGGTTGCTATGACGTCGAAGAAGGTTTTGGACCGCTTTATTCGCCCAACTTTGTCTCATCTTCCGATTCAGATTCTAAAAAACAACAGAAAATAAAGATAAGTATACGTTCACCCAATTAAAACTATTTTTTTTTTATTAGCCAATTGTATTGTCCGAACGATTATTGGCCAAATGTAACTATGATTATTAAGTTATATGGACACCCAATCACTCAATTGCTCTGGCATACTTTATATTAACATTTAACCCATTGACAGAGTACACATTTTAAATTAAGTATAGAGTATGCAAAACAGTATTCAAAGTCTGCTTGTCCGAACGATTATTGGCCAAATGTAACTATGATTAACAAGTTATATGGACACCCAATCATTCTTTTGCTCTAGCAGTTTATCGTAAAGCTTTTTAAAAACGTCTTTAAAAAAACTTGTAAAAAGAGAAAATGCATAAAAGTATCGAACTAGTGAATAAATAATTGTGTCCAGGTTTTCATTGGCCTACAAAGTTCATTGAGTTTAGAAGACAATGAGGCAAGCAAAAAACCCAAATGCTCTTGCAATTTTGTACAAAGAAAATGCCACACAAAAGACAAAACCTTTCTCAAAAATTGCCAAACATTTGTCAGAAAATATATATTCAGTTTAAATACTAACCCTCTTCGGCGGATTGCAGCCATTCGACAAACTTTCGCATTTGTTCAAGGAAATGCATTTTTCCTTTGTTGGAGTGGCCGTCCTTGTACCAGCGTAAAATGATCTCCTCCGACAATACTTCCGTTTTGTAAAATAGCAAGATGATCTTTTGGAACGCTTTCATAAAATTCATATTCTCATAGCAAAACTCTTGCACTTTCAATATCAATGCCAACTCGGAGCGATCCGTTGAGGCAAAGGCCTGCAATAAGGGGCAGTAACCTTTTAGATGACGAACCGCTTGATCCGTGACAAGCTCTTCCTTTTTGTTCCATTCTCCCAACGACATGATTGTTGACCAAATCTATTTGATTTTAACAAACAATAAAATACAATATAACTTAAATAACAATGTGATGCTTTTACTTACAATTGAAATTATTTCATGATCAGGAATGTTGTTGCGTAGTGCAAACTCTTTGATATCTGCAGTTATTTCAGCATGAGCCTTATCATCGTTAATATCATCGATGAGAGTCTGTTGCAGCTCACGTTTGGCCTCCTGGCTGGCTTGTGCCTTATGCAACTTAATTATCTCATTGAGTTCTTTGTCAAGAAAAACTTGTTTAAAATATTCCTCAGTACGTTTGTTTGGTGGGAAAAAGTCCATAAGTCTGTTTTGGAAAAGAATGAATAATAAATTTAATTTATATAAACAAGAAATGTAAATTTTTTATTATTGTACGAAATGAAATGTGCACCCAAATGAAGCTAATGTTCATTTGCGAAATACATTAAATTCCGTTTGCTCTAGGAATGTCAATTAAAGATGCAAAACAGACAATGATTATAGCATCTTCCTGAGAACATTCCAGATTTAGGAAGTCGTGAGATAAAAATGCAACTTACTTGCTTTCCAGTCCACCCTTCTTAAGAGCCTGAATCAGATATGCAATGCCCTTCTCTTGTTTGAATGTCAGAAACAGCTCCAATAAAAACTCAAGAGCAATGCCATCCTTGATCAGATGCTCGTTATTGAGTACCAACAATACATTTGGCGGTACCGAGCCATTAACTATAAAGTATAGATGTGAATAGATTAGCTTATGATCATTATTTTCAATAGTTAATTATGTCCTTGGACTTGTGGCTTTTGCATATAGTTAATTACGTGCAAGAGTCAGTATACCAAGAGTAAAACTTTAATCTTAGCCAACATTATGATAAGAGTTTACCATTTGATTACCGAAACTCTAATGATTTGTTGACTAGAAATGTTATATTTATTTAATTAAATTATTTATGTGCTTACCTAACCAGAGCGCAGTCATGCGCGCAAGTTTAATGCGTTCACTTGGCGTAAAGCCCTTTACGAATAACAGAACTTTACCCATCTCCTCCTCGAACATTTTCTCAAGGTACTTGTACCGTCTAATGAGTTTAACAAACACCTGCAAATGTACACGAAAATACAAATATATTTAAATTAGTTTCAAGCACACACAGTTAACAATCTGTTGCATATATAATTAAATATTAATGAACATTTGTCGCAACATTAGAAATCTTTAAGAATCGAGTATTATTTAGCGATAACCAAAGACAAGTAAAATGTGGCGTTCAATTTAGCATATTTTGACACCGATTAGATTGCAGAGTATATCATTAACCGGTTCTAATAATACGCAAATCGGTAGAGAACTCCGATTTATAATAAGTATTTAAATAGTGACTGGTTTTTTTGACACATTAGAAATCTTTAGATTGTATGCACTTGTTTAACAAAATAAAGACAAGTAAATGTGTCGTTTCATTTGGCATATATTGACACCGATTATCTGCTAAGGCCAATAACCGGTTCTAATTATATGCATATAAGCGTGCATCTGTTAAATTGAAAATAATTACAAACCTGCTCATGGTTGCGCATTGATTCAATGTCCTCGGGTGCATCGAAGATGCAGTAATTTGTGCGGGGCTTTTCGCCATCCTGAGATATAGAGCCGCCAGGCACTAATAGACCACCCGCAATCAATATGTCAAAAAGCACTTCACCGTAACGACGATAATCGAGCTTGTTGCCCGCGCTGTCTAAATATTTAGAGATTTGATCCAGGTCGCCTTCAGTTTTTTCGAGACCAGCAATGACCGCATCACGGAAGCCCGTTGGGTCATATTTTTCTCTTTCATCTAATTAACAAAATATTCATTACTATCACATTCTTCTATACTTTAAACTACTTCTCGAACTTACCTCTTTTTCTGGTCTTGATGCGTTGACCCGATAGCACTGGTCTTTCAGTTTTTTGACTCATACAATAAATTGCTGAAAGATATGGAGTAAAGGAGAAACAATTTTCAATCAAAAATGTGTTCTTTTTTTTCGTTTATTTTAATATTCCTGTATACTTAACATCTATGACGTTTTATACAAGTTTACTAAGCCGAATGTGAAAACGCGTTTACACGTTGAATGTCAAATCGATCTAACCTAAAAAAAATTGCTTGCTTGCTTGTTCGGCCATGTCCATGTGTATGTGTGTGTATAATCTTTACAGTTTGATAATGCAAAAAGAGAGAATAAAAGGCAAATGGCGAGAACGCGGCTATAGAAGAAACGGGCAAGAAATATCAGAACAAAGTGAAATTTTTTCTTAACGAAAATATGTACATAAGCGCGTTGACTTTATTACTGACGGCGTTCGCAAACGAGGTCAACGTACATAAATGCGTATGTATGCGTGCATATATGTGATGTACATTTTATTCACTACCACAAAAAGCTGGCGCTCACAATTTGAATTGCAACTTCTAAAACTTACACTTTCACTTAACGCAAATAAGACTTGCTTAAATCTTGCTTCCGCGTCGACTCCCTATAGTATAATTTAATTGTCAAGATCTGCAATTGGTTGTGAGCGCGTGTGTAAGTGTATATAGGAATGTGTGATGTTTGGGAGGTTAGATGTGTCTAAGTATGTGTTGCCGTTAGTTTTAACAGCTCGCACACTAAAACTTGAAATGTTGACCTCGCGCGCACACCGTAATCGACAATTGTAATTTATTTAATTCTTTATCTTCGTTTTTTCCTTCTTTTTACCGAATATCGTGTCGACTTTCTTAAATAAAAATAAGTTACTGTAAAATTGACACGCACGCACGCACACACAGACACTCAACAGTTGAAATGGGGAGAGAAATGGAGAAAACCGCAGAAATTTCTGCTGAATATTTTTTCCGGTTTTAATATTAACTTTAACAATTTTGTAGATTCTGAGAGTAGGGTGTATGTCAAGAATTCTATTTTTAATAAATATCACAATCGGTTACTATGTATTATATATATGTATGAACATACATATGTATTCTTTGCTATTAAGTGTTTTGACGTCCGAGCGCCTCTAGCTTATTCTGCGCACACCACTTTGTTAAACGAAATTCAGAAAGCAAATGACACACGAATTCGTTGAATGCCGACGATAACGACACGACGACGACATGTGGTCGGCGCCATTTTGAAGCAATACATTGCCAGCCATTCAAACAGCTACACATGTGTCCGCCGTCTCTGTCGCTGCCGTCCATGTGTTTCATCGTTTGTGTGCACATAAATTTCGAGGTTCTATTTGTCTGCTGCTTTTTGCAATCGGATGAAACAGCTCTTTTTTTCATTTTCTTAACACTGTATTCAAAATACAATTACAAAACACACACAAGCACACCTTTTCGTTTTAGATATTACGCTCACTTGTCCGCCATTTGAGTGATTATGAACCCAGCTTTCATGGCTTTTATTTAATTATGTGAGGGTACAGTCATACTTGGAATGTTCGACCAGTGATAAACAGCAATTGATTATTTTTCTATTGATTATGAATCACTAACAAAAATACGTATATACACGAAGCCTCAAAGCTAACACACATACATGCATCTCAATATAGATGTGTATTTATAACCTTTTATTTTAAATACACTATGTGTATGGGCGAGAAAGCATACTTGTGTATAACCTCGCACGCACACATACAAAAAGGAGAAAGGCTGATGCCCCGCGTGTCTGCGCGCTTTATTAAATAACTTATATAAGGAAAGCGAATACATACAACTTATGTAAATCTATACAATTTTTAATCAATTTTATTTTTCACCTTTAATAATGTACTTACGGTTAAAACAAAAAAAGCTGTTTTGCTGAAAAATTTAGCTGTTCGTCCGTGCCCGAGCGTGCGAAAACCACTAATGTAGCGCTGTAATCAAAAACTTATCAAAGCCGACACTGTGTATATCGATAGTTACACATCGATTGACGCTATCGATAAGACTGCAGTCACTTGTAGCTAGTGTTGTGTAAACATTGCTCAGTTTAGTGAACATGTTCACTTGTTCTTTTTTATTGAAAGAGTCAACTCACTCTTATTGCTCAGTTGCTCACTTGTTCACTTAGATTGCTCAGTTGCTCACCAACTCACTTAGATTGCTCAGTTGCTCACCAACTCACTTGTTCACTGTTCATGCTCAGATCCCTAAGCACCACATATTTTGACAAATATAAAATACGTTACATTTCAATTGTAAACAAATATTTTTAAATAAACAAATTTATATAACAAAAAAAAAATAACAATGTTCTTTTCATAAGAATTGTTATTACATTTCTTTCTTTCATAGGACTTCTTAAACATTATGTTTTCTTCTTTTAAGCGCTATAAAAATGTTTAAACAAGCAAACTTTTTAGAAATTAGGTTGTACTTACTTCAAATTTACATGTTGTTATGCAAAAATATTAAATTTTCAACTGTTGATGATTTTAAAAGCGAGCGCCGTTTGCGTCTTAACATGAGCATTAACGGTTTAAGCGATAAATTATTGCGCAGAATGCCCTCGATGCGCAAAAATGAGCAAGGGAGTGATCAAGTGAGCAAATCTGAGCAAGTGAGCAAAACTGAACAAGTGAGCAAAACTGAGCAAGTGAGCAAAACTGAACAAGTGAGCAAAACTGAACAACTTGGAAGGAACATGTTCAGTTGCTCACTTCAGTGAACAACTCTTTTTTGTTCACTCACTCATGAGCAACCCAACACTACTTGTAGCTCATGGGTTTGTTTTATTAAAACTATTAATGATGGATTCAAATGTTAAAAATTTTAAATATTTACAACTACGTAAAGTTTTATCAAGACTAAGCTCTCTTGACCAGTGTTACAGCTGCGGAGAGTTGAGTGAAGAATTGGAGACACTGGAAAGTTGTCAAAAGGTTTAGTAAAGATTTATTGTTATGAAAATGTATAACATTACTTTAATTTAATTTTAGCTCTGTAAAGAATTTACAAATGCACTGAAAAGGGACTTGAACTTGGAAGAGATATCCTCTTTATATACCGCGTCAATCATGTTACTTCTACTGGGTGATCCCGAAATACTTAGTGCGCGTCTGGAGCTCTTGAACGAATGTTTTAATTATTCTGATATGTTAAAGCCAACAATGGTAGATTATGCCACAAGGGAATTACTGGACAATTTTAAATACGCTGCTACTTTGGACGAGAATTTTGAGGACTTTAACTATATGCTCTACTTACTAACAGCAATACCGCATATTACTACTGCCAGCGAAACTGGAAAGATGATTTCGCTGGGGCTCCTCCGTTCCTTTATTTCAGACCTCACTTGTCCAAGCTCCGAATCGCCCATAGTAATGCATATATACCGAAATGTAAGTCGATTTAAATCCACATACTATCTTTACTATAAAATATCAAAGATTTCAGAAGTATGGCAAATGATTAAGGCAGTCAAAGTTGCCACAATACTGGAAGAATGGTCTCTCCACAAAATATACGCGCTTATCAAAAGTTTTGGCTTCATTTTATCCACAGCCGCACTAAATACAAATAACTTGGCTTTAAAGCAAGCCGGCTTTCGGGGATTTGAGCTGCCACAGATTGAGACTCAGGTCGAAATATCCGAATGGTTTAAAGCGCTGCGAAATAAGCTAGACGAGAAGCAAAAGCAAGACATATCCAAGTCACGATTAATGGTAAACATTTTTTTGTTAATTTTAATCGAAATTTAACTATTTCTTTATACTTTCCAGCTGGTTCGCTCAATTGACTTTAATATACTTAGTTTTTTAACTGAAGCCGCGGGCAATGAGGCTGCGTCAGAAGCAGGCAACGATGCAGCAGCTTCGTAATTTATTTAAGATAGATTTATAATTATTTTTAAGATTGTAAATTGTATTTCTTCTCATTTTACATAAAAAAATCGTAAATGAAAGACGAAATTTATTTGTATTTTTTACCAGCTTTGCGCTGAGGAGCGTCCACAGCAGCAACAGAGTTGTTGTAATACTTAGATGAGATTCGATTCAAGAAATATAGTCCGACCAAAGAGAAAATTATACTGAAAATGAGGAAAATAATGAAATACGGAGGCGTTTTCGTTTGATGGACTGACTCACCTTGTTGTGGCACAAACGCGATGCACGACGCCAGCTGCAGCCGCTGTTAGAGACAGGCAAAGAATTATTTCGGGCACAAGTTTGGCTTGAAAGTCTGGACCAAATATAAGCATCTCTGAGTTTGATAGACAGGTGAGGCTTAGTATGAATAGCCAGGAGAACAAGTAGCCGCCAAACAAAATGTTCAGTTGGGAGTCATTGAACCACTGTGCGTAGAACCTCAACGTAGCAAATATAATTAAACTCAATAAGCCAGAGATTATAGCGGATATGAGGGGACTCTTAGTAGAAATTGATGCCGCTAAAGTGAAAAAATTGTTAAAATTTTGCAAATAAATGCATATTTAACAAATAAAACAACTTACTCATATTTAAGCTCGGTATTTTATTGATGTATGTGTCGGCAAAAATAAGTACACAACTATCGATTGTCAGTTTGATTTACATAAAACATCGATAAGGTTTAACACAAGATAGCACCAAATTTGCAGCGTAATATCGATATATGCAGTTATCTAAATACATCGTAGAATAACACAAGTAGCTTATTTATTAAAAATATTAATGAAAACATGGCTAAGTTATTAAAAGCCGCGACGACAACGCTTCGAGGTTCACTTTGGCAGTCCCGCAGCATTGGAACTACTCCATCAGTGCTGATTAAAGAAAGTAAGTGGAGTACATAAACATGACTGAATGTTTCATAACCTTCTTTTGGTTTGTTTTGATTAAAGTACAAGAGAAAACGGAAAACAATGCCCGAGTTTATGAAGGAGTGAATGTGGTATCACCACGAGCCGAGAAAATGCTTAAACCTGCCTGTGACAGTAATTTTTGCCCAGAGTGCACATTGGGACTGGACATTAAACACACTGATGTACTAATTCTATCCCAATACGTGCGATCAGATGGTTGTATGCTGCCCCGGCGTATTACAAAATTGTGCCATCGCCAGCAGAAGAAAATGGGAACTCTGGTGACAATGGCACAGAAGGCGGGCTTAATGCCCAATCTTGGACCCTCTTGGAGTAAAAAGGATCCAACAAAGCGTTCGGGTTGGCGCAAATACAATAAGTACTTCCTGGAGTCAACAATTAAATACTAATTACTGTTTATTGTTATTATTTGCGTGTACTATTCTTGAAGTGAATTATTAAAACGAAAACCTAGTGATAAAAAATTGAATCTGGGTGGGAAACAACAGGCTGCCTGAAATTAATCGCAACACGCGTGAGTCCATTTGCATTTGGTATTAAGCAACTTTGTAGTTTGGTCACACTGACGCGGATTTATTTTAAAATTGTTGCATTAGTTGACGCGTTTATAAAAACTAATGAATTTTGTAAGTAGCAGTAACACAGTGCACGTTGAAGTGCGTTTAAAGCGAAGCGAGCAGTAAGTTAAAAAGTATAATGCTTGCGTCCACATAAATATATAAATTATTGTTTTTTGCTCTTAGGCGAATTCAGACCTTGCGAGAAGGCATCGAGCCGCTTTTAAGCGCATATTTGCAATCGTCGAAATCGCTATATCGGAATGTTGCATTCAAACCAGACAGTTTGGATGCAGTGGAAAGTGTTTTACTAGAGCGTGAAAATGGGGAAATTGGAGACATGGAGCCAAGATGAAATCAAGCAAAAATTTTGCTACCACTTTTATATGACGCAGCGGCCTGAGATGCGAGCAGGAGCCAGTCTTTTTGATAACGCCGACGGCGGCGATGCGGATGAACTGGATAGTGTCGTAGCTGCCAACCATGTCCTCTTGCCTGCCGCTGAATTTGTTGGCCTGTGGGAGAACTTGGTCTACGCTGAGGGGCTTAAGGAGAAGGTAATTCTTATATATATTTATTGTTAAATGCATTTAAATGTGTTTTATTTATTGCAGCTGCTTAAATATGCATTGTCGGCTTTGAGTTTCTCGCAGCATAGCGTGGACAGTAATGTGATCACCTGTAATCGTCTTATGCTGCTCCACGGTCCACCTGGCACTGGTAAGACGAGTCTGTGCAAAGCGCTTGCCCAGAAATTGGCCATTCGGACACAGAACAGTTTTCCCTACACCCACCTGGTGGAAATCAACAGCCACAGTTTGTTTTCCAAATGGTTCTCGGAGAGTGGCAAATTAGTCGCTCGAATATTTGGTAAAATCGGTGAACTTGTAACGGATCGAAATAATCTTGTGTGTGTGCTCATCGATGAGGTCGAATCGTTGGCTTATGCACGCAGTGAAATGAGCAGCAATGAGCCACGTGATGCTATGAGAGTGGTGAATGCCATGCTAACGCAGTTGGATGAAATCAAATCCTGCCCGAATGTTCTCATTTTTGCCACATCTAATTTGGCAAATAGCATTGATTTGGCCTTTCTGGATCGTGCGGATATCCGTCAGTTTATTGGCTTGCCAACAGCTCCAGCCATTAAAACCATTTACGAATCTATGCTGGTGGAATTAATGGCTAAGGATATTTTGCAACGCGAGGATTTGGCTGTAACAGATGCAGAGGAACTTGTCAAAAGTCTGGCGGAGCGCAGCACTGGACTAAGTGGTCGCACCTTGCGAAAGTTACCACTTTTGGCCTATGCTCAACACACGAGTCGTGATTTTTTCGAGTTAAATCAAAAGATTCGAGTGTCTGATTTTCTGGATGCCATGATGTTGGCCTTGGAGCACCATTTGGCTGACCAGCGTCACTTGTTGAATAATAGTCAGCAGAACAACGTCTAACTTTAGATACTCCGCTATCCGTCTGCAGTAAATCTTCCATCTATAAGAAATAAATAATAAACAAAACTGAAGCGGTAATCAGACTATATACTATTTATCTGAACCGTAAGTCGATAAACCCCATTCAAAAACTAAGTACTAATTAAGTACTAACTATTTTCAGCACCGTTTCATAACGAATAATCTCTAACAAACAGTTAAGTTTCTTTAAATACTTATATATAGAATATTTTCTGATTTAATTCAGACTTCTGTACAGGGTACTCTGTCAGTCGTTGGATCAAATTCAGCTGTTTTTTAATACTAACTTTTTTACGGCGTTTTTGATGTGAATACTTGCATAAAATATTGTTATGTGCTTGTCTACACACGACCTGGACATACCCACTCTAGACATAAACACACCCTCTATTTTTTCTATTCTTCCATTTCTAGTAACTGTATGATATTCTAGGAACAATCAAATTACACACCCAAGTTGACATTTTGTTGATGTTTATTTAAATTCCAATACAAAGGGGATTACATCCGCTTCCCCTTTCTGCTCTTCTGTTGTCCCATACCCAATCCATTCCACCACAATTGACCTGGATAATCAATCGGAAGATTGTGTTTCCTCAGTCTGACTGCGTTTATCTGCCTGACGCTTCAATGGTTTCTTGCCAAGAAAATCCGACGAATCCCAGAACTTTTTGGCCAACTTATTGATGCGACTGTTGAGACGTAGACTAAATTGCGATTTGCGATACATGAGCATATTTGTCTCAAACTGTCGTCGTTCGGCCGCACGTCGAGTGCTGGGATCCAAATCCTGTTCCAGCAGCGGTGGCGATGGTGTTCTCTTTAATAAAGGGAAGAGCATCCAGTATTTGACTTATTACCTGCGAGTCTGGAAGTGACAATTTTGAGCTGCTATGCGATGGATTTTTGTATGCATTTTTCTTTGTTTGATTTTTAAACTTTCGGAAGAGCATATTATAATTACGCTGTTTCGCAGACAGTGACTCATTAGATTTTGGTATTACCACGTCGTCCATGTCATGTCTCGTTTCAAGCGATTTGGTTTCTCCACCCGCCAGTCTCATGGGTATTTCTTCTATTGGATTCATTGTTTTAGTTACATTGTATAAATCAATTGATAATTGTTCCATCTTTTCGCTGAATTGCTTCAAAACTTTCTCCATTTCGTGCATTTTCTCGTCGAAATGTTTGATATGATTTTTCATGTCGGTGTGATACGAGCTTTTCCACCATGTCCTTAAGATCGTTTAGACTTCACATAATCTGAATTCACATCATTCTCTCAGCTGTTTATCCACGATGCTTGGTTCCACTTCCATTTCGATCTTGGAATTGAATGGACTTACTGATGTCTTTATATCAATCTTCGCTTGACAATGCTCCGCTGTATTCATGGATTGTATAATTCTCTTATTGTTTTCATGAACTAAATAGTCACACACGTTTTGTATTTCTTCCATGTTCGTTTAAATTTAACAATCAATTTTGTTATATTTATTTATTTATTTGTTTATTACGCGGGTCTACACTTTACGGGTATTTAGTTTTATTTGAATTTTTTACTATATGTGTTAGTTCAAGGCCTTCTTAATTAAAACTTCTATGTTGATACGATTGTTGCATAAAAATACTTTCTTATAAAGAAATTTTCATGTTTGAAGATGAGAGAATTTATGAAGTTGGTGTCGTTTTATGTTGAGAGTTCCTTAAGATTTTCTTTTAGATATATGATTTGATTTTCGGTTTCCCCTTCGCTTTCGTTGTTTTATGCATTTGTTTCTTATTCCAATTAGATTATAAGTATTTGCAGCGAGAGTGGATTACATTTGAAAAGTGTCCAGTGAGTGCGAAGGAGATAGACAGCGTCTTTTCGTTTTTTGTTTCGTTAAGTTGCGCTCTTTTACTTATTCGCTACAGCAACAAGTGAATGCGTATGTGTGTTTGAGCGAGATAGAGTTATCTGTAGTTTGGCCGTTTCCGTTAGCTTTAGTTCGCTATGTCTCGCTCGCACACATGGCAAAATGTGTTGACACAGGCACGGTTGCCACACTTGGCGATTTGGAACAAAACTGGTGCTTTTTTTATCGTTGGTCTGGTCTTTTTTTGGGGTGTTTTTTTGGGGGGGGTGTTTTTTATTAAAGGGGAAAAAAAAAAAGAAAAAAAAAAAAATTTTTTTAATTTTTTTTTTATTATTTTTTTTTTTTTTTTAAAAAAATTGATAAAAAAGAGAAAAAAAAAAAAAAAAAAAAATGAGATTTTTTTTTTTTTTTTTTTTTTTTTTTTTTTTTTTTTTTTTTTTTTTTTAAGCGTGGACACAGGGTGTTTCTGACTCGCGAATGAGGCCCACAGTAGTTTTCATCTACTCATTTGTTTTGTTATTCATTGTAAAGAAATCTGATTTTTGACATTACATAAATATAGGTTAAATGTATCATTACGTAAGGCCGCACTGAAACTTGTCAACTTTTTATGGGATTAAAGTAGATTTAACAGAATTGTTTGAATATTTTTTAATGCTAGAATTTGTTTTTCTTTCCCGCTTTTGTTTCAACACATTCTGCTCGAAGCCTTGTTTACTGCATGTTGTCAAAAGTATGATTATTTATTTGTTAGTTTACAACTGTTTACATTTTATTTATGCAACATATTTTATTGCCTATGATGTTGTCTGTGTGTGTGTGTGTGTGTGTGTGTGTGCTTGGGCTTGCCCGATATACAGTGCATTTGGACAGTATGCGAACTAGGATGAATCCTTTGCATAAATTGCAAAATAAATGCCAACGTTCAAGCCGATGCAAAATAGGTTGAAAATTGAACAACAATTGATGCTTATGTTCAATAAATTTGTGTATGCTCGTTGTACGTATGTGTGTGTGTGTGTGTTTTGTAAGCAACGTTGAACGATTTCATTTGTGCAATATGCAACTGTAAATTTACATTGTTATTTTCATTGCGACTTGTTATTGCAGCCAAAGCCTTTGAAATGTGTGTGTGTTAGGATGTGTGTGGTGTGTCTGTATGCGTGTAGCTGCTTCCTATTTAGTAATGCAATTGTTTCATATTTATTGTTTGGATTTGTAATGTTACCCGTGCTCCATTCAAAGTGTATCAAGTCAATATTTAGTGTGGCTATTATTTGGTTTATGTTCTGAAACTAACAGCAACTTATGAACTCTGCAAAAGATATTGTTCTTAAATAAACTCAATTACAGTTAAATTCTCAAATTTCATATCAATTCGAATATTATTTTCTAACCATTTACAAGTTTGTAGCTAGAAATATCGGACTATCAGTGGAATAACATAATAAAATCCATTATGTTTAGGTGCTATTTAATTAAAAGATATTAAATTCTGTTGAAATCGAATCACGAGTTAAACTATAAAACTTTATACCCGCGGTTCGAAAGTATCCAACAACTTTTGATAAGTTTTCAAATATTTTGGTACAGTTTTAATATTAAATAAAGCTCCCCTGGGCTGTAATTGTTATTTTTGTTATTTCTTACTTTAAAATGCTGGGTACCAAACTTTCAACTACTGTACTTTTCGCGGCTTTTTGAGTTTTAGTTTCGGTGATGCGATTTTCATTTAATTTAAATTCCTGCGGTGGCGTCAGTGAATTTTAGTTATTTTATGGAATTTCTTCGAAATAAGCTACAAATTGTTTTGTTTTGTTTAAGTTTATAGACATAATCGAAGTTTATTACGGCAACTATTTAGACAAGGGAGACAACATTAATTAATAAGTAACAGTTGAAAACGACAATAAACCATTATACATTAAAGGCATTTTTACATTTTATTTAAATTTTTCGAATAAAGATAAGTTTTTTAGTCAAGTTTTAAGAAAATAAACTTTTAAGACGCTTTAAATGTTACTTTTTCAGCTTGAAAGTTTAAATTACAATTTTTAAAATATTATTGCTTGACATTTTAAACAGATTTAATCTTGTCGAAAAAGATGTACACAACAAATGTATAAATGTGTGAGTGTAAGTGTGTGTGTGCATATATAAGAGTGTGCGTGTGTGTGTTATTTATGCTAAGAACGTGACTGGAAATATGAAATGCAGCAAATGTGTTTACTCAAATGAAGTAAGTGAGAATTGACAAATGCAGTCCATGGGGGACGCACAAGGCAGAAAGAGACGAGAGAGAGAGTCAGATAGAGGGAAAGAGCAAGTGTAGGAGGGAGGCAGAGAGCAAGAGAGGAGTATAGCGGAAGTCTTAGTAGTGGGTCACCCGAGCTTAAGGCATATGAAAAATGCTCCAAAATTGGCGTTCGCTCTAATCCTTTAGAAGTCACATACAAATACATAACTGTAAGAATGTAATGTGTGTGCGTTAGTGTGTGTTTACTGTACGTAGTCGTATGTCAAATTCAATGCGAATGTGACAAAGTGACGTGCAGCAACTGCGGCGCCAAGAACTCTACAATAGCTGAAACCTCTTCCCCTCAGTACTCCCTTTAAGCTTGCCCTGCTCCTTTTCCATCTGAGCCGCTCTCTTCGCTGACCTTACAAGAATGTACGATTTTTCTCCATTTGATGAAATGAAATACAATTTTTCTCAACGAGCGGCGAGCGAAGAAAAAAAAAAAATAAAAATAAACTTGGTTGCAATTGCAATTTTCTCCGCTTGGCTCAGAAAATGCGAGTTGCTTCCTTTTGGATATTGACATTTTTATAAGTCAATATATCCTGAAATCGCAACAGGACTCGTTCCGCAGCCATTGAATTGCCACTGGCTTCGGCAATACAAGCAAAAACTTTCTCAATACATATTTAAACTTTCTTCGTTTTATTTGCCTTGTTGTTGTTAGTGTTGCTTTGAAATTAATTTATTCGAACAATACGTCCAGAGACATAAATATCATTCACAATGCAAAAGTTTTGTTGTTGCTTTTAAATGAAATGTTGATGGACTTCTTCGACCTACTTATAAACAATTTCTGTATAAATGTAAGAAATGTTACATAAAGTTGCACAAAAACTGCACTTCTTAGCTTTATTTATAAAAATTTGTATAGTTTGTTTTCAAAGGAACTAAGATCTTAATATTAAACAGCTAAGCTGTCTAAAGTTTTATTTCTTGGCTTGATTTTCTTACTTTTGTTTTAAGAAATGTGTAAAAATCTTGAATTTATTTTTATCACAGTATAAAATTCTATTTTTGTGTTGATAAGTTTTGGTTTAAGACACAGGCGCAAACTGGCCAACTGCCACTGCACCTGCACCTGCCGCTGCTGTTGCTACCGCTGCCATTTGTCGCTTGCAATTACTTTGATTAATAGCGGTTAGGTACAACCCATTGAAAAACAACAGAAACAACGCCCTGATCGAGGTGTGGGCAAGAAAAGACGGTGGCTTGGGGGTCAGGTGGTGTGTTGGACTGTGGGAGAACTTTTTCCAACTTTTGCAAATGAAAACTGCAAACGCAAATGAAATTAGTCGAAACTATTTTGCCATACGCCATGGTGCATATTTTCTGGATTCAACCGAAAGCCCACAGGCGCTCCCCGTTGCCCTCTAGGGGGGGTAGTTAAGTGGAAGGGATTCGTTGAAGTCAAGTTCGTGACGCGCGTATTTCTAATTAGATTAGGGCAGTGCCTACCAGACACCCCCACTTGTCGGACTTGTCCGTGTCCATCTGATTGCCATTTGGTTACGCGAATATTCTTGCGTCGTTGTTGTTGTTATTTGCGTTTTTTTTGTACGCTTTTTTTCGTTCTAATTTTAATTGAAAAAATTCTTCAATTTTGCCATCTATCTGACTGTTGGGCGTTTTGTGTCGCCCACTGTAAGCGCCTCTGGTCGACAGACGTAGAAATGTAATTAGCCACGTTCCTTTGCTTTTGCCTGTTTTTATCTGTATGTGCCTGAGTGTGTGTGTGTGTGTGTTTGTGTATGTGAGTATGTGTTATGTCAACTTTTCAATTTTACAGTCATAAAAATGCAATTTGCCAGCCAATTTTGCAATTAATTTTAAGTGTTGCATAAGCTCAGGCGCCACGCCTAAATGCCAATCGCTTCTTACTTCTCCACCGGGTGTCTGTGTGTGTGTGTGTGTGGAGTACAACTTTAATTAAAAATGGCTGTCTCACATTGGATATATGAAAAAACTGTGCAAATGATGCGTTTTCCAAGGTGCCAGTTTTGTTCGCTTTTGCTAATTTTAGAGCAGCATCAAAGATTTGTCTTGCATTTCAGGCGCTCTTTGTGTAAACGAAATGGCGATAATTAATCATAGCCTTTGTGGGTTACACAGTCAGAAACAACCGTTGGTTTCCCGTCCCGTCCCTCCCCTCCACTCAATTTCCTTCTTTGCTGTTCGTTGTTCGCGAGCCAAAGGAAAAATCAGCGCGCATTTTCTCTACTCATTATGACCAGTGGTCGCTAGCGATACCCTTTAAAACGTAACCAAAGGTTTGGTCATTTTTCAATGGAATTTGTTACACTTTTCAAAGATTTTTAAGTCATATAAGTATTTAATTATCGCATAAGTTTCTATTTATATTAGTTTTGTTTTAGTATATCAAGTCAAACCTTTCTTGTAAATGTTTTTTAAAGCGCATTCAATGCTCTTTACATCACTAGTTATATTCATTTCTCTTGTACACTTTTAGCGATACTCTTTTGTGTTGTACAACACAGCAACGTCTGTTGGTTCTTTAATTTAATTAGAAGCCGCAACTGTTGTGGATTTGCCGTAAATGATTGCTGTGGCATGATTGGCCAATTTCAGTAATCATTCAGCAAGCATTTTATCATTTTCATTTGCACTTGCTGACTGCCACACACAACGTGCTCCCTCAACCCTTAACTACAACATGTAATCCACTCATATTCAAAAATGATGTATGACAAAAAGCTAATAGTTACGCACACACACACACGCACATCAAACATGTCATTTTGAAAAGTAGGACAAGTAGTAAAAAGCTAAGCTTTTGACTAAGTTAAGCAAACAAATCCGGTTATGACTTTTGACAAGCAGCTTATAGATTTATTTCTTTATCTCATATGAGTGACTGAAAGCTTACAGTTAAACAGAAAGACTATTGCTAAGCAAATATATAATCTTCTGATCAGGCTTTCAACTTATTTGGCGTACATGGTGCGTAGAAGCGCAAAAAACTTGTAGGAAAGTTGCAGTAACTGCAAGAAAAGCGTTTATAAAAGTAACTACAGCTGCTGATTAAACTTCAACTTACATCGGTGACGGTGATAAGTGATACATTTATAAATGTAGTGGCCTTTAGATAACTGGGACGTTGTGAGCGTCTCATGATCAATGGCAGCATTTTGCGATAGCGAATTTCAGCATCAAACCAATCGTGATTATAAACAGCCTGGCCAATTTCCTCGCTCTGCAAATACAAAATTTATTTGTGTTATTAAAATGACACTCAGTTCACTACTCACCGCATTGATTAGCCGCTGTGCATAAGAACCGATCATAAACACTTGCACCATGGAACAAAACAGAAAGAATCCCAGCATAATGAGTGTATCAATTTTGCCACCGATGGTTATTTGAAAGATCATAAAGCAAATGGTGAAGGAAGAGCTGCCAAAATTGCAGAGCAATGGAATGCCAAAGATCTGATTAATGTCCTCGCAGAGTAGCAACAGACGCTGGTGATAAATGATGGCTTTTCCTAGAAAGTTTAAATCCTGCTCTGGTGTCTGCTTACCAGCAATATGTTGTTCGATCTGTGTGCCCAGTCGTTTGAAGTGCATAACGAGCAGTGTGACCAGAGCACACATAAACATATCTGCTGCCAGTTGACCGGAGACACAGGACTGTCCAGCAAAGTTCTGTGATATGTACATGGCATAGTAACTCCAATTGCTTGACCAATCCCAGGGTGTCCAACAGTAGTAGGGTAGCATGCGTTTGAATTTTCGTATACCCAGCAATAAATCATAAATCAAATAGTACATGGCCCAGTACAGATTGTAGGTCCAAATGAGCACCAAGTACATGGAGAAATAAAAGATGCTAACGTGTCTATAGCCACGCAAATATTCAGCCATTTTGTACTCCGCTTGTTGTGCTGCACTGCCCGGATGCAGTAGACGCAGTTCGTCGACAACTCGACCGATGTGTGATCTCAGATACCAGATGTGTCGAATTTTTACAACGCCAATCACTACGTAACCAATGAAGCAGAGGTTCATGGTGGCTTCCAGAAAGTTGTTGGCTTTGGCAAACGCCAGTGCCACATAGATTAATTCAGTGACGAGGACGAAATTAAGATTGAGTATCTGACAGAAGAAGTAACAGTTCAACAGGAATCGTGTCCATTTACGCACATCTGAAAATGGTTTGTCGTTCCTGTCGCCTTTCTCGTAGACCACCATGCCGATGGACAAGTAAAAGATGTTCACATATCGAAAAAATCTATCCAATGAAATGGTCTTTACAGTTGTCCCAATTGTCCTCGAATGTCTCCCGAATATCCAGGACATTTTCGTACTGTCCTTTGTGGCTTGTGTGTGTGTTGTGTATTTGTGCGAGTTGTGAGGAGCTTTTATAGCTGCCACGACGATTTGATAATTGACAGTTATAGAGCACAGCCACGCCCACTTGATTAGGCTTGACCCAAGAATCTCTCAATTAGCATTGCTTCTGTGAACAGTAACAGTTGGCTATTTGGACTTGTGGGCGTGTCTAATTGAGCCTAAGTCGAAATAAATTAGCCACTATCAAATCGATGACATCCTCAATTAGTTAAGTGAACAGCGATTAATCGACTAAATGTATACATATTCAAAGGCTACAACTGAAGATGAACCATTGTTTGAATGTAGCAGTTTAAAAATTATTAAGTAACAGACAAAAAGTGGTCAAGTGAAGTCTTAAAAAGCAGCACTGCTTAAAGGCTGCTTAAATAGCTTAGTTTTTGAAGTAGTTTTGATTTGTTTTGTCTTTTCCATTCTACATTTTAACAGCTCTTGAAAGCAAACAATTTATATTAGACAATTTGTGCAGTTGACTCTTATTTGCAATCCTTTTCTTTGTTGACCTTAACAGTCCCTTACAATTGGGCATCTCCCATTTATTCCAGTATTTAAGTTTTCTTCTCTGCTTGCAGATAGCTTTGAGTTGTCAGTTATCTTTTTATCTGTTTTATCCAATGCCAGGCCGATGACAGTATTGCCTTTACTGCCGTAGCATTTGTCTGCTTGTGATGTGTCATGGCATAAGTCGGAGTAAAAGTGATGGCAAAAAAAGCTTAAGCCAAAGTCATAGAGAACGCCAGAGTCAAAGGATTTTACTGCCTATTGCAACGTTGTTTTTGATTAAGATTGCTGCACATGAAAGTCACTCGTGCTCTGCTATTACCTAATACCCTTTAGCTATATCATTTTAAAGTTGGGTACTTAAAGATCATGCCTAAAAGACTACCTTTTTAATGCCTAAATTTCTTGTTTTCCCACTGCTCTCAGCATAATAATTTTATTTAACTACCTCTGAGTTTCGCTTAAGTTGACCTGATTTTAAAACCTTAACTCATTTATTATTATTGTGTTATGTGCCATCCGCGTGAGTGTTTGTGTGTGTGTACGTGTGCGATTGAGTGATTTTCACATTTGTTAGGGCATCGTTAATGAAGTGCATTTGTGTATTTATATTACCATATTGTCATTTGAGATTTATTTTCATATGCAATTAACATTTTAAATTCATTTTACCATTTATCATCAGTCACACACACACATATCTATAGATGTATTCATATATTATAGATGTATACGCTGCGTATACATAACATTTTGTTATACAAAATCAACATTAATTAATAAAAATGTTGCCGAGGGCATTCTGGCTAAATGTTGACTTTGCAACTGTGTTTGCTATAAAGTTTCAATTTTAGTGACTATTGTGCATGCGAGGGTAGATTCAAAGGTTTCATTTGAAGAGCTTGGGACACCATCAAAAAAAGTATTTAGAGTATGATTTAAGCAATATAAATTAAATAAAACTATGTTTACTTTTGTTTAACTTTTTTGTTTGTTTTTTATCGAATTAACAAATACTTTTGAGGCAAATTTGAAACTACCCAGCTTTCTATTTCTAAAACTTACTAATGAAAAGTCCAAAAAATGTTAGAAAATTTGTATAAATTAAAAAAGTTAAGTTTTTGGGCAGTGCATAACATAAATAAGTAGAAAGTAGAAATACATTTTATTTACCTAGTTTCTAGCTAAGCTAGAAATCTTCATCTACTCGTCTAAAACAGGCGCTTTTATTCCATTTTCTCTGCAGCATAAAAGAACAAGAAAGAAAAGTACATCGAAACAAAACCGATTTTCCAATATAAAGGAGATATACATGGGAAAAAACAAAAAAAAAAAAAAAAAAAAGGAAAAAAAAAAAGAAAAAAAAAAAAAATATATATTGGAGGATCAATAATAATAAACCAAAAAAAAAAAAAAAAAGAAAGGGGGGGGAAAAAAAAGAGAAGAGGAGAGAGGGGGGGGGGGGGGAAAAAAAAGAAGAAGGCAGAAGGGAGAAAAAGAGGAAGAAGCAAAAAAAAGAAAAAACAAAGTAATTACCTATAAACCTTAATTTTGTATTTTTTTTTTTCTTGCTCATTTTTGTTGGCCGGAAACCCACAAAAACACACTAACACACAGTTGTAAATGCATGTATCTGTGTGTTGTTTCATATTATCAAAAACAAACTTATGACAGGGGCGGTGACGGGTTGGCCATGGGGACATGGTGGGGAAATATGCTTGTTTTTGGCTGCTGGCAATTTTGAATGTGTGCCAAATGCAGTTTGTTGTTATTGTTGTTGTTGGTATTGTTGGTTTTGCTGTAATTGTTACACCAAACAGTGAAATGTGCAATGATAACGCCGCACTGTCTATGTCTATGTCCATGTGTGCTTGTGTGTGTGTGTGTCTTGTTGGCCCACATTTTCGGCCATGCATGTTTATATGAGTGTGGGTGCCTGTGTGTGTGTGTGTGCATTCATATCTGAGCAAACATTGCCTGATGCCAGAAACTGGCATTGGGCCATTTTAGTTGTTGGCATACACTCTTAAAGCCGCCTCATGTGAACCTACTCAATTAACCAAAGTCGCTTTAAAATAATATATATAAATTTATATACAGCTTGTGAATAAAACTGTTGCATATCTTTTGGCGCCAACAGTTCAGTTCAGTTTGTCAGTTTGCGTCTTTCTTGCTTAATTACAATTGATTACACACTTTCATTGCGTGCAAAAGAAACTTTTATAAAACACACACACAGACACACACTCATACACACGCCGTTGCGTAGAGTTCTATAATTGCCGCATTCATTTTGCATAAGAGGCAGCAACACCTGCAGAAAGTCTGTTTTAACAATTTTAAACACGAACACGATAAACGAACCCCATTTGCCTGCCTTTCACACACGCCGCCAACTTTTTTTTTGGGATCGCGAAAAGAGCACAAACTGAAAGT
Organism: Drosophila acutilabella; assembly: GCA_035046005.1. NCBI lineage: Eukaryota > Metazoa > Arthropoda > Insecta > Diptera > Drosophilidae > Drosophila > Drosophila acutilabella. The sequence continues at coordinate 857,502 of JAWNOK010000061.1, forward strand.
TTCACATTCGCAGTTTATTGGCATTTTACGTGGTCTACGAAGGAACAAGTTGGATTTTCTAGTTGGGAATGCTCTAGTAGGAAATACCCTGCAACTATACAATTTTTATTTATTTTTTAATCAACACATTTATCTCAATTTACTATTAATTAAAGCTGGTCGTGTACTTGAGTGATTAAACTGACAATTGAGCAGCTTAAAATGTATTTTAGTCATAAATAAATAAGCTCGTTGGTATCCACTGTCGTTGTTTTAAATTAACAGGATACAACAGCGGCTGCATACAATTTTAAATGCATTTTTCTGATATTTTACTAATTTCGTTAATATTCTCAATATGTTTGCCGTCCACAAACTTTTCTGTTGATTTGTCCTACTTGCTGCGTGTGGCGCGTAACTTCTACACACCTGCATCATTTGATACTATTAGCTTTGAAAAGAAAGAAGTTCAGATAATAGAGCTATTTTCCAAATGAGCAAGTCTGCAGATTCCAACTGTTTCGTTTGATTAAAGCCGATAAAATCAAAGCATTAGCTTAACTATATAAATACTGTTTATTGAGCTATTTTAATTTAATAAAAATAAATTAAATAGTAAACAACTGTATTTTTAATTTAGTTTTTCTACCAAAAACATACAACTTGCTGCCGAAATAATTTCACAATCTTCTAATATTCAAATTGTTGAATGCATTATCCAAGGTCTGAAGAGAAAATGATTATTTACATATTAAACAAGTCGAGCAACGGATATAAATACAAAATATTTCACAGCTCATTAGTAGAAGGCCGTAATGCAGTATCTCAAGGATATGGAGGACCAACAACATTTGCATACATTAAAAACCAACGACTAGTGTGTGTGTGTGTGTGTATGTTGGCATAAATGAATGTTAGTTTGACTGTATGTGTCTGTGAGTGTATTCGGATTTGTTGTTATGCCGAATCAAATTATGCTTTTATGCAGAATAAATAAATAAAATGCACACAATCCGAATTCAACGGCATTCTCAGCGCAAGCAACTACAATTAATAGAATTTTCTATTCAGCTGTATATATAAGGACTTTATACACTCTTCGCCTTGAGGATAATGTGATGTATAAAGATATATGACTTTTTATTAGATTACTATAGGATCCATTTAAACATTTTCGAATAAGTTATAAATTTCACTTTCTGCCTACATGAAACATTGCTCGATTTATTATTTGACTGATTTTAGATATAAATTTCACTAGACTCAAGATTTTTAAGTGCATCTATTGCAGTTTCTTGCAGTGTAGCTTGCCATTTCAGATATGCTTCTTAATGTGTCTGTCTGCATGTGATATTTATTGAAATTAATAAACGGTACGTAATTATCATTAACACTATTGTGGCTTAGTAGTTAGCTGGCTGCCACAATACTAAGTATTTAGTTTGATAAATTTACCATAAGAATATGTATTTATGTCTAAGAATAGTATTTGTAGTTGTGCATTCGTAGCAACTGATGCATAAAGCCTTACCACAGAGTATTTTAGAGCACTTAGCATCGTAATTGTTCGACCAATAGGGTTGTCGCCTTTTGTGAATATTTTATGGGTATTTTCTGTGTGCGTAATTTAACCAATGTTGAGGTCAAAAGCTAATGAATTGTGCTGAGATGAATGAAGTGTGTAGGAAATACTAAGTTGTATTGTTAAAGTAATGTATAAGTCAAGATATGCATTTAAAAGTTCTCTAACCAAATTGTGTTACATAATTAACCTACTACAATATTGAAAGAGGAAATTATTAAACCAAAACCATTTACAGACATGATATTACTCTTCTCTTTTCATTCCCTCTTTTCTTCTCTGTCCTGTGATTATTTATGGAGCAGGAGGTGCTCTAATTTCTGTGGCATGCGTATGTGTGGCACAGTGACACACTCACATGTAAATGCATAGGTCGATAAGCTCGTCGTATACTCAAACTTAAGGATGTAACATAGTTATGCTCTTCCCCTTACGGCTTGAGTTTAGCTCTGTGCGAGTCCTTTGCAGATAAGGCAATGCAAATCAACTCAATTCAATGCATTTGTCATAATTGATGCAAGTGTGTGTTCCCTGTGCTGTCTCTCTCAATGCATTTAAGTTACATTTAATCAGCCCTTAGAACCCCAGACCAGAAGTGTTCAATTTAAGGCAAAGAACTTTAAATAAATGTATTGAATTTGTGTGCCCTTCTAAAATAAGCCACTAAAAGTAAGCCATGACACCGTGCTAATAATTCCATCGTGTTGCGATCCATATCCCGCCTCCTTTTGACACGTTCTTGACTTGTACCTCAATTTCGCGCGATTGCATTGAGAGGCAACGTCATATTACGTACGTCCTTGTGTGTGTCTGCAGTAGTGCGTGCGTGTGTGTGTGCGTTTATGTGTGTTTGTGTATGAAGGGTCGCCAGCCGCTGTGTTTGTCAATGGCAGACCGCATTTTTAATATGCGCATAAATTGGCTGACATTGATGGATCCTAATAGAGTTGCTGATGCTATTGCCTCGCACATAGCCTCCTCTCTCTCACACTCTGTCTCCCTCTCTCTGCATAACTCATACTCCCTGCCACTTGCTGCTGTCTGAGTTGCCGCTATTGTTGTTGCTGCCGCTGTAATGTGCAATGAATTTGTAAGCAAGTCATGAATAACGAGCACGTGAGCTGCAAACGCGGCTACTGCGAATCACATAAATTTATACATATATACAATATTATATATATGAATATATGTAGTGGTATGTATTGAGCTCAGGTCCAAATAGAAGCTATTGTAATAGATATATAATGCAGGTAATATAGTGAAAATTAAATTGAGCAATGTAACTGGCAGTACATTTAGTTAAATGCATGTTATCTACAATTGTCGTTGATAAGATGCAGTGCTAATGTTCTGAATATTTTAGTTATATAATAAGCTTAGAAATACATTAAGCTTTAAGCTATCAGTAAACTTCATGTATGTTGAAAAGTTAAACAAACAGAAACTTGTTTTTTATGAAGTAATACAGAGTTTTCTGGTGCACAGAAAATCGACAGTAAATTAGAATTTTTAAATTTTTAATAACATTTTCAATTGAAACATATTTCAGAATGCGAAGTGCAGGTTTTGAGCAAAGAAATGCTAACAAAAGCTGGCTTAAATCTTAATAAGCACAAGAGTTCTTTACTAAATGAAGATTTACGCAAACATGGCATAAATCCGATAAACATTGGTAGGCAGTTATTATTATATATAAGAAGCGCACACAGCTGCCACATGGTACTTAATTTTTTACAATGCGGTATTCGCTTAATGTTACGAGTAGCTATCTTTTATAGCATACTTATGGGCGCAGACACTTAAAGCCATTGTGCTAAGCCGCTTTGACAACAGCCCATGCCCCAAAACGACACCTATACATATCATGTTTAAATCAAAAGAATGCAAGAAAGAGAAAGGTAAACAGCGACAGACGGAGAGAAAGAGGAAGAGAGGCAGTCAGAGATGTATAACTCAATTGGGCCCGGAGTGCGTCAACCGAGGCGCGATATTTCGAGCGTGAATTGTAAACTTTTGATTGGATTGTGCAAGTGGCGTGTGCGTATACGTAACGTGTGTTAAATTATTGGTAAAACAGCTGGCAACAACACTCTGCCGGTGGCCCTACCACAACTCATTAAAAAGTTTTCTTTCCAAACTGTTTTGATTCTCGTTTGCTTGCATTCCCCTTCCTTCTTACACTCCTGCTACCGCTATCTGTCTATCTTTGTCGCTCACTCTTTGTCACCGTTTGTAGCTAGTGTATAATTTTTTGTTGTCATTATTATTGTTGTTGTTTTTGTTGTCGCTGGGCGTTTTAATTAAGCAATCGCCTAACATAAGTTTTAGTTATAGCGCCTGGTCTCGACTGTCAGCTGAACCAAACGCGAAATCAATCAACATCAAATGATGCTCATCTACCCTTTTTTCCCTCTCTGCCACGCACAAAAACTCTTTGTGTGCCATGAAAACTGATTTTCATTACGAACTTGTGCGTTGCCGCGAGCCCCTCGCTCATGTCATGTTGTGGCTAGCTCAAAATATGTTGATTTTTGTCCACTATACTCTATGGAAGGGGTGTTATGAAGGCGTTAGGATAAAATTTCTCTTCTCTTTCTACTAAACTAAATTTACTTAAGCGAGGGTATGCAATAATCGGCTTATGGATCATTTTTGCCTCTTTCGAATTTCACTTCTGCATCAAAGACACAAAAATAGTTCAAATCGTTAGGTTTCTTTGCTGTTAACTAACAGAAAACTGTGGAAACTGTTGTGATAACGAAAACTGGAACAGGTTTGGTAAATACATTGTCAAACTTGGCTTGGAAAAACACATCTATTAATGCTAGCTTTCACAGCATCCATTGTCACACTCCTGTTTGGTGTTATTTCGCTGTTTATTGCACACTGATCTAATCGTTTCATGGGTTAAGGACTTTTCCAATTGTGTTGCGAATTTCTGCTGTTTCGCTTATCAAAAATCAATTTGCACAACAGTGAACTGTAACAGTGAAGCAGGAAATTTATTGCTATTTGCGAGCCATGTATTCGGTCGTTTCGAATAGCACAGACTATCGATCAACAATTCACAAATTTATGCATGGAAATAAAATCAAAATACAGTCATTTCGGTTGGATTCTGTGTTTTTTTTTCTCTCTTTATTTTGAAATTGATTTCATTTAGCTAACGGATGCCACACTAATTGTGTGACAGGAAGTTTAATTTCGAATATATTCTTTTGGCAAAAAAAGCTTTTTATGCAGCTCGTAAAAAAACGAGGAGCGAATATTTTCAAGCCAAACAAAAATGATTTTCTAATTTCCACATGGTGTAGGGTGAGTACTGAGCAGTAAATGTGACAAGGAGATACCCTTTAAATAATGGTTTATTATGTGATGAGGTTATCAACAAACATTTCCAGAGAGACAAGCTTTTGCTTTTGCTTAAGTCAATTATTTTACGGACCAAGCGATTATAAATAATTGTCTGCTTTACCCTTTTGTTCCTATTTCACGTGGTATAAAAAAAATGCGGAACTGCAGCAGCAGTGAATCGTTCTGACATGACTACAATTCAACAAATAGCATTGAATCAAATGGAGTGAGAGAGAGTGTGGAATTCAAAGGAGATTGTGAACATCATCAGTTGTAATTTACTAGCAAACACAAATACAGACAAACAACTCTACACACATGCAAATATTCAAAGAGAAGAAAACGCTGTCATTTATTCTGGCGCGCAAAAGTATGCTATAAAAATAGCAAAACGGTCTCCAAGCGCGAATAACACACACACACACACACGCAAGCATACATAAAGATATACTCATATGGCTGTAGTCGAAAGTGAATGAAAGTATAGTTTTCCATTTGTTTTCTTTTTTGTTTTTTTTCCTTTTTTTTTTATTGGGCCAGTTTCTATAAACTACAGCCGAATGGGACCGGAGCCGGAGACTTTTGTATTTGATTTTGCTGCAATTTTAGCAGTCTCGCTGGCTGCAGTCACGTGCTCGCGATCATAATAAAATGGGACTTGACAACAGCCATAAAAAGCAGCCGACACGAAAGCACCAGTACAATTTCATTAAATCGATGACCCTAAAATTGGTATTGCAGCAGCAGCAGCAGCAGCAGCAGCAATGGCAGCAGGAGTGGCCGTAGTGGCAGTGACAGCAAAAGTTGGCATTAGCATCAATGCGCGTAAACAACGAAAATGCAGAAATCGCTGGCACCTCCTTTGGGGCAGGATGTGCAGCTGTAGAGTGTGCACAGAAGCATTATTCCGCCGGATGTTGTGTGCTCACTGTATGTGTGTTTGTATATGTGTATGTGCGAAATTGAGTGGACATGCAACTGACTGGACTGATGTGGCAGGCGGCATCGAGTTCAACGAGAGACATATCTTCTACGTTCTCTAAATCAAGCCATCGACTCAATTTGATTTGCTTTCATTACTTAAACTAAATGTGGAAGTCAAATATAACAAGTTTTGTTAATTTTTGTGGAAACACTCGTTTTATTTAAACACATTTTCATGAGCTGAACAATTTGTTAGTTATTTAGCTGTGGAATTTCATAGTGTTAAAAATGTTAGTCATTTATGAAATGTTGTATTATTGTACATTTATTTTACTGACGTTAAAATTGACTTTCAGTTTGCTAAGATTTGTAGTTTTGAATTCTGTTTCTTGGTATAGAAACACCTTCAAACGAACTACATTTTCTCGTGCTCTAATTGCTTTTCAACTGATTTGGAAGTAGAATTCTTAAACTGCTTTCCCAGAAACTGATGCTGCAATAAGGCAGTTAATTTGCATACAATTTGTGCACTTTGAAAACGGAGCATAATATTAAAGTGGTTCACGAATTTGCAAAGCAGCCTAAAAGTCTGCAACAAATGTTTTTTTCGGTCTGTTGTGCATTGTCGAAACAGCAACAGCAACAGCAACAATATTGACAGAGACAATGCCATAATGCAATGCAGTGTGGCATGTGCGTGTGTGGGTGTGTGTGAGTGTGCACGTGTGTGTGAATGCAAACAATTGCAACAACAGGCATAACATGCGGAAAAGTGTCAGTGTTTTCTTGGCAACAGGCGGCAACAGGCAGGCAGGCAGGGGGGCAGGCAGGCAGTCATTCGCCCAGTTGCATAAACACTTATAGAGCCATTTCAGCATAGTCATCTAAAAGCACTCGCATGCTAGCATATCCCAAAATGTACACCCTACATACACACTGCACACACACGTACACCCACTTAAGAGGCGCTTGCTCATATGTTATGGCCGCTAATGTATCTGTTTTGTGTGTTCCAACAGGGACGAATGCAAGGACGCCTATGTCACCGTGTCCTAATGTCCCAGCACTTGAAGCTTTTACGAATGAAAATCTGTGCCTTTTCATTCGACAGAAAACATTTTCCACTGGTTGCTGTTTTATGACTAAAAATTGCACAGCCTTGAAAAGCCGAAGATTTTATACTCTTGAAATGCATTTCGATATTTAAATTTGTAAAGCTTTAGAGATATGTATTTATTTACAAAGTAAGTTGTTATGGGGATGAATTTATGATATTAAAGATATATTTATGACCCAAGTTCTTTAAACTAGGCAGAGTACACAACGTCGTGCAATCTTTTATGCAGTTCTCACGTCAATTACAAACAGTGTCCATGTGATAATCTTCGCTATTCAGGCCAATAATTGCTGCTGTGCTAAGTGGCCCTGAAAGTTCTTTAGACTTTAGCAGACACCTGTTAGCCGTTTCCTATGGCAATTAGCTACAAAGGGCTAAATGAATTGGCTGCCATAAAAGTTCGCTGCTAAAGGGATTTTCTCTTTTTAAAGTCGCTAAGGCAACAATCTGATCTTGTGATGTTAGAAATGCTACATTAAATGGCTTTGTTTCAGTGTTCGCAACTGGTGGCAAAACACACACACACTTGTACACACTCAAACATCTCATGAGTGTTCATACACTATGAAATATTTCGCATAACTTTGTTGGCTGCCACTGTGTTATCATTTAATTAAGTTTTCTTTAATTAAGTCGACATGTGAAAAACCGCAATGGCAGTCGAAGTCCACGTTGAACTGTTGTCAGGCGGCTTCGTGGCTACACAAAAGCGCACAGCAGGATGCAGCAACTGTTACACAATTATAGCTGCTTTAGAAAAAGCTGCTTCTTTCGAACTAGGATGTTACCCTGTAAACTAAGTTATATCTTTAAAGAAATGTCGATTGTGAAAAGAAGTATTAAAATACACGTAATATTTCCTTATTGAACTAATTTAAAAGTCAGTTCTGTTCCCTCCATTTACTTCTAACATAAAGCTGTACAAAGTCAAGACTTTCTTAATGCTCACCCCTTTGAAATTTACAGGGTATTACAACAAGATTCTGGCTGCTACTGTTTGCCAGTGTTTTGCGTGGCATCTAAGCTTAATTATTAAGCACATGCCTTCCAAACAAATGCATACAACACTTGTTCACAAATACACAAACACATGCATACATATACTCACACATACGCATACATATGTTTGTGCGTGTGTGTGTGTGCGCGTGTAAGTGGCAACATGTCAACGTGGCAGGAAAATTTTCGCGCATTTTCCCGTAGCTAAACTTGAAAATACTTGATGAAAATACAAGTGCCAAACATTTGCAAATCATTTACTGCATTTTCGCAGCGGGTGGGCGGTGATGTTAACCATTTTCATAAGTGTGTCGACGCTTAACGAAGCACTCGACGTAACTCTGGGCAATTTAAAGTGAGAAAAGTGAGGAAAATTCAAATGTTGTTGAGTAGAAAATTGCTATCAACTGATTTGGTTTTTTTGCTCTGCCGTTAAATTGTACTCGTTACTTTCCTAGTGAATGCTAGCTATTTTGCTGTAATATATTTACTCTAAACTATTAATCCTGCCTACTCTCTTTCTGCGGTTATCACTCGCTACTGAATAATTGGAACTATTTCGCTGCCATTCACTCGTTTCTTTTGGTTAAACTCTCGCTCTTTATCATAATTTGTTCTGTCTTGTTTTCCAGTCGAAAGTCTGTTAACTCATCTTTCTATTGGTTCTGTGCTAGTGACCCACTAAATGTGTGTCACAATCGTTACTGTATTTGTGGTCAATAATTTTCCGCTCATATCTCATGTGTGTGAATGTCTGTGTGTGTGTGTTGGTATACGTGTTTGTATTTTCATTGTTCATGTTGATGACTCCCTCGTTGACTGTTTCATTTTCGTCCGTTCGTTTGCACATGTGTTGACAGTTCACGCACACAATGCCCATTTACATATTGAACTTTTGCATGCATTGCACACACAAACTCTCTCTCCCGCTCCATCTCCCTCTCTCACACACACAGTCATATGGCTTCTGGATGGTGCATAGTAATTGCAACATTTGCTGCCACTGTCGTTGAGTCGACTCTACTCGGACTGGAGTCTCAGCTGTGGCAGCTGTTGCAGGTAGCACAGTAACAATAGCCGATGCAACGAATGCAGCTGCAACAAGCATGACCAGTGCAATATGGGGCATGCAACATGTCCCCCAAAGCATTGTAGTTCCTGTGTACTCTCAATTGGCAAGTCAACTCACAATCGGATGCCGGATGCCGGACAATTGGCCCGGTTATCCTTAAAGATTCAAGGCCCAGTCCAATAATCGATGATTGTTGTGGAAATTGACGATGGGACAATGGTCCATTACAAACGAGGTCAAGTTAAATTTCCTTATAAAGCTATCGTACTTAACTTGGGCACTAAATGCTTTCAAATTCGCCTGGAGCTTGTTTAATGAGCTGCGACATAAGCGTTGAGCGTGCCGCAGCAAAATATTGCCAGGATTAGAATGGGCCAACAATTGCAGCTGCTAGTTTCGCGATTGCATGCAGTGCGCTAATTATGAAGAGCCGAGCACTTTGTGTAATTAAAGATGAATTCGCTGGGCGAGAGCACACACCAAGAGAGAAAGAGGGGGGAGAAGGAAGAGATTTTACCATAATGCGTTACCAGTTTTAAGTGTTCGTCTGGCATTTAATACCCTAGCGTACAGAATGTAACTATGATTGTTGAGCAAACTAATTGTAGTGAGGTATCTGCTAGTCGATCACTGCGGTACAAACAAAACTCATTTCAACGGTTAGTGGTTGTGCTTTATGGGCCTTAAGCTACAGCGCTTCTAGGGTATTTAGCAGTCGCCAGCACTGCATAATTTTAATAAAATAAGTGTACTTTTTCTTGTCTCTCCCATTTTAGATTGTAAAAACTGATATTTTTTGTCGAACAAACGCTGCATGTCAAAGCTTTTGCAAACATATGTTGATAACTAATTTTTGCTTAAAATAACGTGAATGTAAAAAAACTAAACGTAAAAGTTTCTAAAAAAAAACTGCAACTTTTTAAATGATTTGCGCAATTTTTTCCAACATTCAACAGGGTATCCGCATATCGTGGCGTTTTCGCTGTCTCCTCGGGGGTTGAGATTTAAGGAAGGTTTTTGCTATCTAAAACAAAACTATTTGAAAAGCATTTAAAAAATTGAGCCACAGAAACGAAACACAACAAAATGCAAAACGACGAAACGAGAAACATACCGCAACATAAAATATTTATGATATTGCGGTTTTTGCCATGTTTTTCACCCATTGGTAGCAGCAACTTTGGGCCAGGCGTAAAACACACAAAAATAAAAATTTCAGTGTACTAAACCAGTTCAAAAGGACGAACCATAAACAATTTTCGCGCAAAAGTTGGTTGCGGCAATTGATGTGTAGCTGCCACAAATGTTGTTAAATGTAATGTTAATGCAAACCAAACAAAAAGTCGACTTTTGGTTGTTGCCACAATCGAGAGAGAGATTCATAATATAATATATATTGTATACAGTATATAGTTTACTATATAAATTTATTTTGGGGCTGCATTGTATCAATGTTTAGGTTTGGCACTTAACTCTACTTTTAACTTTGCTGCCCTGCGGCTGCAACTTGGCTATAAGTGAGTATTTGTGCTTGCGAGCCAAGTTGGCATTTTGTGGTCAGCTCTTTGGAAACCGGCCACATGGTACAGAATATTGCAAAGTTTGAGCTTTGAAACTTGCAACTTGACTGTTATGTATTTGCACAATTTGATTATCTATTTGTTGGTGTGCGTGTGTGTTTGCGTGTTTGTATTGCAAAACAAGACATATTAAAATTGGTGTGCGCCTCAAGTTATGCAACAAGATATGTCCAATAACTGTTTATTTGCACTCGGACGATGGAAACTCTCAACAATTTGATAAATTAAATGTTGAATATTAATAACCAGTGTTTGTGCGTAAGTGTGTTTGAATTTTCTTGCATTTATCTGTCTGTAAAGTGGGTAACTTAATTCCTCAAATACAAGAGAGAAGCGTACGTGAGGCGTCAGCTGGTCTCAGCTTTCAATTTGATGCAAACAGGTGCAAATTTGTTTAAGGAACAAAATATAGACACACATGCACACACACACACACACACTTGCACACTCTTATCTGTTTTTCTCACACAAACAAACATATACTGTGGTTTCCTAACTTTTCTCGGTGACTGTGAGTAGGGCACAACCAAAAGCTTAAATGCACTTCAGAGTGCAAGAAAAGTTATTTTAAACGTGTGTATATGTGTGTATTTAAATATAACACACACACTAACACTCACATATGCAAACAGTCGAAGTCTGTGTGCGTGTGTGAATGCGTGGGTCAACTTTGAGACAACTGCCGGAGCTTAAGTCCATTTCGGCAAACAAGTTTTCTACCTTTTGCACTTTGGCATTAATATTAGCAAAGTGCAAACTGAAAACAGATTTTGTTTTAAACAAAAAATAAAGAAAAAACCATAAAAATAAACTCAAGTCCGACAAAATAAATTCTGACTCACTATGCAGAGCTACAAGTTATCTTAAAGCGAGTGGAAATGAATGGCTGAAAAAATAGATGATGACAAAGTTTTGGGTGAGTTGAGAAAAACACTGATGAATTGCTAAGATAAGTTGAAAATGCCATATGTATTTTCAATTTAATTTAAATAACAAGTGAATAAATAAATATTTAAGTAAATTATTTTTATTTCATTAGAAACTAAAGAAAAAATGACTTTAAATAAATGACACTTGGGAAACATATTAAGGAAAGTAAGAAAAACTGATAAAGAGAGCACTTAGCAATTAAAACACTTATAAAACAACTAAGAACACTTTTTAAGAAGAGTTGAAAAGGTTCATTGCAATAGATTCATCAATAATTAATAGCTACTGGGTATAAAATGCTATAACAATGTTAAGGTTTTTATGAGTTTGAATTTTGGCGCCAAGTCAAATATTGGAATAATTCTTTTTAGTGGCAACGTTTTAAATCAAAATATCAACTGGATAGATACATGCCACGTAAAGCGGCACACAGCTATATATGTTAGCAGCTTAAAGTGAAAACCAAAGCGACGGAAAAGCGACTCGAAAACCGACTCAGTTGACAACTGACAGTTGCAACAAAAGGCGTGGCGCTTCAACAAGACAGGCAACAAGATGCGACAGAAGAAGACAATAAACCATTCTTTGTTTTAGCTTGCTTTCTTTGTTTTTTTTTGGCACTTCAAAATGGGAGCGACAAGTGGCAAGAGAACAAGCGACAATGACAAACTACAACAACATTGTCTGGCATTTGTTGGCTAGCTTTGATTTTGGCTTTGAGGCACGCAGTTGCAGTCATAAAAAAATCACTTTCAACTTGAACGCCTAATGAGATGGCATATGGTTGGCTGTGCCACCGTGTGGCAGGCACAAAGTTGCGCTAATCAAGAAAATAGCTGCAACATGACAGCTTGCAATCAGTGGCTGATTCAATGACTGACTGTCCAGCTATGCATGCTACAGTTGTTAATTAAATGTGCGCCGGATGTGCCACATACAACACTGTCGCTTACACACACCCACACACACACCCACTGCACACACCCACACACACTTAGTTGCAACCTGATGCCTTGAGTTTTCTTGAAACATGCTGTGCGTGAGTTACTATGTGTTTGTGTGATAAAATGCATGCAATTACGCGTATGTTTTTATTGCTATTTATGTTGCAATATTTAATTTAGCTCATCAACTGTGCACACACGCACAGCCATGTACGTGTGCTCGTTAAACATCTGTCTGTGTGTGTTTGGGTGTGTACGGCACGTTAAGTAAACTCATTTTGTATGAAAATCCTCTATATGGCAGCACAAAATTAAAGCTTAACTGATACTATCTCAGAGCGTTCGTCTGTGTGCATTACTGTGTGTATTCTGTAAAACTATTTGTTTTTAATGCTGATGATTGTGTATAAGTCTGTGGTAGCTCAACTGCTGCATTTCAATGTCTTGCTGGCGTATACGTAATATTGGATTACTCATACGCAGCGTTTATGAAATCTTTGTGGCAATTGTACGCCAATTTATGACAGTACCATTTGTCATGTCACTGTATGGTGGAGACGCAGCAGCAGTCCATCCATCACTCACTCAGTTAATCAATCAATCAATCAATCATTATCAACTGCTTTGCCACGTGGCACCTAAGCGGCGTTAATAAAATTCCCGCGACGCACAATCATTATCATTTTAAGTATTTTGCACTGCGATTGCAAAGACAATAAACGCTTTTAACTGTTAACTTCTCAATGAACTGATGCTCGTTAATGGCACCTGTCATTTGTAACTCTAATAAAATCCATATTAGAATTTAATCGCGTGTTAAGCTCGTCAAGTGAAATGTGTTTGCTTTTAAAATGTTGTCGCACGAGTCTTTTGTTTTTATGTATCAATAAATTTGATGAAGCAACTGCAAGTAAGTGACTGTTATCTTTTATAACACTGTATATGCGATAAGGCACATAGTTTGTTGTAAATATTGTGAAGTAATCACAGGTAAAAGTAAATTACTTTCACTTGAGTCGAGCAAGTGATGGAAGCCTTACACTGACTATTTTGGCAGTAAAATGGTATTTTAATTGTAGGTTTTTCTTACTCGACAAAAGTGTTGTTGCTCAATATTTGCACACTTTAAGAAATTGAGCGACACTATTCGAATTACATTGCAGTTTTATTTATGGCACTTCAGCTACAGGAATTTGAGCTACTTTTACCAGCATAAAGACTGGAAATTGTTGGGCTCATTGAATGCCATTTAAATGACTATTTGGTCTATTATTGATGCCTATTTTTAGTTGTGCTCATTCATTGTATATAGCTTTGATTAATGTTCTTGTTGGAGCACACATGCAGTGCCTTCGCATTTATAGAATATAGTGTCATGTGGCGTCTGCTTAAATTGCTTTTATGGCACTCGAGCAGTTGGAGCAACAAGTGTGCTTTAAGGCTCTTAAAGCGAATCCTTCAATTCAATAAAATTCTGTATCTCTATGCCAGTTCGTTGGCATTGGCCTCTTTTCAAAGTTGTCTGCACTTATGAAATCATTTGGAAAATCTGTTGCCTTACTACGTGACTTTCAATTGACATAATTGCTAGCAGTAGTAGTAGCAGCAGCAGCAGCTGGAGAGCTTCGAGTCCTTTTTTGGACACGACATGATGTGCTGATGGTGTCCTTCATTTGGTGTTGATGTCTCACAGTCGCATGCTGTGCCAATAACTCAAAACTGCTTCCGATATGAAGTCATAAGTTTATTCCTTGGGGGGTCACCAAACAGCAGCACATTCATTAACAGTTTCTTCCGTTATGACAGCAAGCACCAGACGGTTGGCACAATTAAATAATTTCCTATTTTCTTGCAACCCAAAAACCGCAACAGCAACAAAAATGAAGTCCACACAATGAGTCGCACTGGCCCCAGGCAGGGACACTTTCCAAAAGTTTGTTAGCCATTGAATAGTAAACAAATTAAAGCCGCATCCGCAATGCATCCTGTCAACAATTTCCTCAACGTTCTTTCCTTGATTAGAACAATCGAGTTTTAGTAGCCTGTGCGAAAACAAAGTTACAAATACAAAATGTTGGTAACAACCGTAGAGGGAAACTTATTTAAAGTTCCACTGGTCGAAGTCAGTTAATAGCTGCAGAGATTTGACTTTGAATGAGGCTCATCATGCCATAATGCCATACTCGTCTACGGTACCTTGACTAGGCTGTAAATGACTGTGCTTCAACCACAGGAGCTGGCCTCATCAGAGCTGCTTAGCCAGCCAGTCAGCTAGCTGGGTCAGTTGGGTCATGTAATTGTCTGTCAGACACACTCATACGCATACACAGTCACACGCACACTTAAGGCACATAGACATGCCGATGCTGATGAGGTTGGTGCCGGATGTGCTGGTACAGGACATCATTGAGACAAGGACATGACTGTGGGAATTGCACAAATGCAACCAACAACCGACTCGACGAATCGAATCAAAGTAGCTGCAGTTGTTGCACTTGTTTTCTTTTTTTGACTCGACCTTTTTGGTCAAGTTCAGTGCGCCCAACGTGGGTCGGTCAATCTTTTCGGAAACAATTAGACAGCATTGATTGTGGTTATACACCACATCCTTCCTACCCCCTGCCCCCAAGAGGTCGTGTCGTTTCAGTTGATTTGTACAATTGTTTGGCCACTTATTCGCACTAATTGAACTTTAAAGCAAACACAGACAGAGGGAGAGTGAGAGCAAGTTAAAGGCAAAAAGGATTTCAATTAAAACGCGAAATTCACTTAATTCTTCCGACAATTAGTGATGATTGCAGTCGCAACATAGCCGCATAGCAATTTATCAATGTGTAGAGTAAAACGTTATAATCACTAAATGACAAAATCAGCAACAAATCACGACAACCAACAAGCCACAATAACAACAACAGCAGCAACAACAACAGCAGCAACAAGAATCAGATATGTCAACAACAAATCAGACAAATTGCATTAAAAATGCTATGGCACTCGAATGTCTGTTGATGGACAGCTCTAGTCTATAGTCGGAGGGAAGGGGGACAGTTGGAATGGTGGATGAGAATATAGTCGACTATCTGAGCGATTAGTGTCAGACCAATACTGTAACAAGCGAGTGTCCATTAACCAGTAGCAGTAGCAGCAGAAGGCAATGGCAAACAGCGGCAAGGACATCAACAACAAATCAAATCAAATGTACTTTAACACGCTCGAACTGAGTATTTAACCGATAGCAAAGAAAAAAAACCAAAAAAGCAGAAAACCAGCTACCAAAAGTGATAGCAATGGAAAGAAATGTTGGGCTAGAAATGTTGGTAAACGGAAGGGAAATGGCAAATGGCGCTGGGCAAACAAAGTAGCGCCTGAGCCTGACAATGACTGCTCACCGCTTCCGTTTCCGTTTTAAGTGCTTTGAAATTGAGTGGGCTGTGGGTGCAGTCGCTCCTTCCAGCTTTTCTTTCCTCCTATCGCTCGTTTGCTATTGCTGCCATAACAATCGGTCCAAGGCAAATCGAAGTACTCCATCAAGTGACAACGATTTTTGCAAACGTTTCGTTAGTTAGAGAATTGCTGCATTGCCTCATCACGATGCCTTGCGTTGAAGTGATAAGAGCAGTTCAAATGTTTGGCGACCAATTTAATTCCAACTGTAATCAATAAATAAGCAAAGCGTTAATGACTTTAGCAGCAAGACATTTCCACAGGGTATCTGTTAGTCAAGCAGTGACACCGGTTCAGCGACTGTCAACGGACGGGTTAAGGTTATAGCCGTAAGCAGAGCTATAGGCTCCAATTGTTAAACCGTCTGGAGTGTTTCCGCTTTCGCACTTTGTGCAAATGGATGCCGCATATTTAATTATGTTTGCAACGCCAAGCAATTACGCTAAACTAGACGAGAGACGAGACAATATGATCAGCTTAGTTAAGAGTTGCAAATATTACGTATACGCAGTGTTTGATTAATATTCATGCGGAATTTGTAGGCAAACAGCTAAAAATTGCAAGCTGATGCATTGAAGGAATAAGTCAGCCAGAAACTGATTTCATTTCGCTGCCCGACAAAATAATCATCACCACAAACACGCACACACACTCCCACACACACACACACACACATATCATGGGCTCATGACAGCGTGAATGCAAAATGGTAGCAGATTTTCGAGTTGCAGTTGTTGTGGAGTAAAGCGGAAAGAGAGGCTTGTTAAATGGTCATTGGGTAATCTAATAGCCTGTGCTAGCCTTTGGCTAAAACGAGACCAATGCACGCTCTGCAGCTGTGTGCATGGGTGTGTGTGAGTGTGTGTGTTTGTGTTTGCTGCTAATGCAGCAACGCATTTGTTTGCCTCACTCATAGGCATAATTTGTGCCTGCAGTTTTGCCTTTCTTCGCCTTCATTTTTATTTATGACCACGCCTGCGAATTAGCAAGCCTACCCATTGAAAAACAAGTAAGAAAGGCTACAGTCGATCGAGCCGACTGTAAAAGACCCCGTACTCCCATAGTATTGCATTTTATTTAAATTAAAATTTTCAAATGAAATTTAAAAAATTAAAATTAAATATTTACATTTTGAATTAAAATTAAAAAATAAATAAATTAACAACTGTCATCGTCAGCACTCGAACCCGCGATCCATGCGAAGGTTCCACATTGCGCCGCAACTCTATCAGTTGCACCACACCCCTCTTCTATCATTCTTCCGATTATTTGCATATATGTATGTGCACACATACATATGTGTGTATGTATAGCATTGGTCGGCGCGGCCTGCGGCTCCGGGCAGCGCTGCCGCCAGCAGGTAGAGAAAACGTTCGAACATATGTTTGTATGTTTCTGTGTTTGTTTGTATGTGTTGCGCGCATGCAGTGATTTTGCTTTAAAATAACTTCAACTTTGAACCGTAATTTCTCTGTTGTTTGACATAGGATTTTGATGCCACTTTCAGGAAAGTTAGAAATAGTAATTCTCTAAGCGTATGTTAAATTACAACACTGTACTATTTGATTTAATGCCTGAAACAAGGCATTGAAGCTGGAGAGTCTTTTATTTCTGATGAGCAAAGGGGGCGTGGCAGCTCAAAATTTTGAATGGCGTTATATTAAGGCTGTCTCTATGAACCTGTATACCAAAATTGGTGCTCCTAAGTGCTATAGTTACTGAGATATTCGCCTAAAACAAAAATTTTCTCGAGGTTTGTCTGGTTTTTTGCTCATTGCGGGGGCGGTAGGGGGCGTGGCAACAATTTGAAATAAACTTGATCTGCTTGACATAATAACGGACTTTCATTGTGAATTTCATGGTTCTAGCTTTTGTAGTTTAAAAGATCCAGGTGTTCATACGGACAGACGGACAGACGGACAGACGGACAGACGGACAGACGGACATGGCATATCGACTCGGCGTTGATGCGATCGATTATACTTATGGGGTCGCCACCCTCCTTCCCTGTCCCATCCCCGACCAGACCCCCTTTTAAAGAGTACGGGGTCTAAAAAAATCGCTCGAAAACAACTGAAATTTATGTGACACGCTTAGCGTTGAGTGCAACTTTATCACTGTCGCTCAGTCGCTGGAATTCTGGCCAAAAAATTAGGCAAAATATTGTTGTAGTCTCGCCATTTGTCTCTTTTCACCTGACCATGTGTTTACTGTTACACAGGCTTCAATTTATGGTAGCTGCTAATGACTTTAATAATTTTTTTCTGTTTCGGCTAGGTATAAAGCTGTGTTTTTTTGCCACAAAATTTGTAGCCAATTGTCAAAGTGTCGACGTTACGTATACGCCATGCTTTGAGCTGCAGATTGCAGGCAATGCTCTGCCTGGCTGGGCGACTGCTTGCCTTAGGCCACTTCACAACTGGCAACTTGGCAAGCGTGGCAGGCAGCTGGCAAACGAGGCACAGCCCATATGCTATCCACAAATTGTTGGCGCAGCTGCCTGCCTGCCTCAGCTGCCTTCCTTTTGCTGCTTTTGCCTGCCGCAGTCAAGTTGAAAGCTATTAAATTTGCTGCGCAGTGAAAATTTGCTTGAGCTGCTTCATTTATTTCGAATTGCATTTAAAGGCTGGTCCAGTGTTGGCCAGTGTTTTTGGCCACGTTGCTGCATCTATTTCAATTTACTGTGGCCCAATGCCAACTTTTGTAATTTTTGCAAGTGCAACTTGCCGTTGTTGCTGCCACAGCTTGTCCATTCGCCTTTGGATCAACATTTCTCTTTGTCTGCCTTTCGCACAGAGATTTTCAACAGTTTTATCACATATTTATAGCCGCCTTCCTGTTGCGGTGCCACTCCTGCCACTCCAGACACTCTAGTCTCTCCCATTTTGGCTTTTGTGTTTTGCTTTTGTTTAATCCGTTACCCATTTTCATTTGCCATGCCCCATTTATGCTGCATATCAAGACGTGCCAGGCGGTAGTAAAGTGCTCAAGCACTTTTAGTAAACTAAACGCGATCGTAAAGCTGATTAAGCATACCCTTAAGAAAGTTGAGTGTTCTTTACTGCATTATGAAATGAGTTAATACAAAAAAAATAAATTTTTTATATTACTAAATTTACATTTAACTTAGTGTTGCTTAATTTCTTAAGGCTTGGGGATTTCTTTCAATAAAAGTTGAACATTTGTTGTGATCTAACTAGAAATGAACTTTGACTATTTGTATAAATATTCTATGAAATAGTTTTTAAACATTGCTGCCAAGTACAGGGTAACTTTTAAGCATACCTGCTCTCTCTTTAATGGTCAAGTAGCTGCTGACTTCAGCTAACCGTTAGCAATAAAAAAATGCGAGTGACCGCATGGGAAGCTTGGCCAATCGATAGCAGCACTGACCTGTAAGTTAGCCAATGCGTTGCCAGTGGCAATATTGTGTGGTGAGGGAAGAGTTGGCAGAAAAACAGGGGAAATACCAGCCAAGGGAAACAAGAAATCAAGAAATGCCCAAATGAATTTGGAGCAATTTTCAATTATTGCACAATTGAAGCGTAAATAAGTTGTAAATCATCAATTACCCAAAGAGCAGACACCTACACAGCTACACACCTACACACACACAAATACACGCTAGCAACGAGTGGTATGACTCACAGCAAGAACAACAACCACAACAACAGTCAGTATAGCAACAGCAACAGCAACAGCAACAAATATAACAACTGCAATTGCTGAAAAATCGAAAAAGCGAATACGTGTGCTATCGCGCCGACAGAGTGAAAGGGAGAGAGAGAGCGGGCGGATGAAAGAGACGGGTAGATCGAAAGCATGCCAAGTAGACAATGAAAATTCTATGAAATGAAAAGAAAATGGGCAATCGTAAAAATAGCAACTAACAGCCAAAAAGTAGTTCTGTTTTTGTTTTTTTTTGTTCTCTTCTTCTTGTTTGACAATGGGAAGTAGAGAGTTGCTAGAAGGCAAAGGCAATAGATTGGGAGAAATAGAGTGAGAGTAAGAGAGTAAGACTGTATGGGACAAAGTCGTGAAGAACAAGTTCATGTAACAACAACTTGCTGTACTTGCCAGATAAGGCAAAAGCAAAGGAAGTGGCTTGAAGCACAGCTACAGGGCTAAGTAGATAGATAGAAATGTGTCCTTGCCGGCTTTTTTGAAACGGACAGAGCACGTGATTTATGTGGTAAATAAAGGCAGACACAAATGAGAATCAAAGCGCAGAGATACGGGTTGCAGCTGGAACTGCAACTGCAACATGCAGCAGCAGTAGCTGTAGCAGCAGCAGCAACAGAAGCAGCTGCATTAATATTGGTATCTACAAGCTCAACAAAGTGCGGTTAAAGCACACATTTAGGCGCACCGAGGAAGACAAAGAAAAGACAAGACACAAAAGCAAGCGACAGAACATGAAATCCGGTGCGCAGACAGACAGACAGTCAGACAGACAGACATACATAAAGACTGATAGACAGAGTGAGCGTATGAAAGAGAGAGATAGATAAAGGAACCTACATATAGATCTCGGCTTTAGTTGAGTAAAACTTTTTAATATTATTTCAAGTCTGAAATGAGGGCAATCAGCGGCGCAATTGTCGAGCGGCAAAGCATAACAAAGGAAAGATGCTCTTGGCACACCGCGTTCTTCTGGCCAAACCAGAAGTGGCACTGCTACACTGAAAGAAAAACAGACGTTTAACAAAACATGTTCGGTTGAAGAAAGCATAAAATTGATTGAGTTTTTAGACCCCGTATCTTTAAAAAAGAGAAGGGGGTAGGTGGAGGGGGAGGAGGGCCCAAAAATAAGGGCCCCCGCCCCCCCCGTTACACAAACAAAGAGTGGTCCCCCCCCCCAACAAAACAAAACGGGTTGGGTGGGACCCCCCAAACCGAAGTTCAAGTCAGGGAAAAAGAGGTTCACAAAAAAAAAAAAAACCAAAAAGTGGGAAGGGGAGAGGGGGGGGGGGGGGGGGCGGGGGGGGGGGGGGGGGGATTAATTATTTTATTTTTTTAATTTATATAAATAAAATTTAAATTTAATTTTTTTATTTTAAATTATTTTTAAATTAATATTATAAGGGGGCGGGCTTAAAAGTAGACAAAATCTTAGGGACTATTTCAAGCTGGAATTAATTAAGCTTTAAACTTAAACAGAAATTAGATTATATCTTCTATACTTGTCTTTTTAATAAACGATTTTAAAAGTTTCTATCTTAAAGCTGCCCCTTTTTGATAAGTGTAGTCGCTTGCCACACTGCCATGTGGGGCTTGGCATGGAAGGTAAACATTGCCACCAAAAGCGAACAAAGACAACGACGATGTCGTCGATGTCGAGGCGCTGAGAATGAGAACATTTAACCATTGCCAATAACTGGGCAGCAGATGATGCATTCGCGCAGGAAGCAAAAGCAAAAGATAACTTGCAACGCCAGGATACTCGTAGTCGAAGTGCTGCTGCTGCTGCTGCTGCCACTGGCTTCAGACTGCAGGAAAAACAAACAAAAGTATTTTAAATAGAGCTGAAAAGACAAAGAAAAGCAAACGAATCACCAGCAAACGATCCAAATGGGACGTTTGGATGATGATAGCCGGGCTTACAAATTGGTAAACCTTGTAACTTCAATTAGGGGGCAAGGAACTGTAAAATGGTGCAGTGACAACAAAATCAGCCGCTAAAATAAAGTTGAATTTTAATCGAACAAATATAAAAAATAATTTTAAAAATACTTTTAAGGATTTAATTTTTTAAAGACATTTAGTTATGTTTATAAAAGCCTAAATATAGTTTAAAATAAATATTTTTTTTCAGGAAGTTTTCCTAAAATAAGTTTTATTTAGTTCAAAAGTTTCTGACATAAAATTAAGCTTAAACAAATATATTTTAGTCACGTAAAATATGAACTCGAAGCAAAAATACATAAATATTTAATTTTCAGTTCTGGTAGCTGTATAAAATTTATTTTTATATATTTTATTTAAACTTAAACTTTTAGCTTCCTGAGGCTACAAAATTTATATTAAAACTTTGTTCTTTACGATTAAAAACAGTTTCAAACCCACTTAAAATATATTTAATAAAACAAATATTAAAGTTAGTTTGCTTATTGTTAAGTAAAATAATTATAAACAAATTTCTAATTGAAGTTGATTTTCAAACTAAACTGACAACCTGAGCGAGAGAATTATTTCAATTGCAATTGTGGGCTAGCTCGTTAGTAACCACATTTAGTTACGTATTGTAGTATTTATTTAAACGTAATCTGTCGAGCCGTTGTAGTCCCAACGGTATTTCTTGGGCCACTCCGAGCATCAAGTGAAGGGCGACGGCATTTAATCCTGTTTCAATTCCAGGCGCAACTGTGGCAATGAAACACATGCGCTGCGCCAAGAGAAAACTGAACTTGTACCACTAACCCAGTTAGACTAAGGATAGTTCCACAGGATACGTTCAATGGCACACGCCTAGCTGCAGTTACGAATGCAATCGAGTCCTGCGACGATTACACGACAGCTCCCACAGCCGAAGTCCTTGCCGAACAGCAGAAAATTCACTCAAAGTTCGAGCGTGTTTGAAGGTTCGAGCGGATTTTCAATGTGGACTTGTAAATGTTGAGCAACTTTATTGCAAACTCTTTGTAGAATTGTTTATATACATTGGTAGTGTAGCTGTTATCAGTGCTGTAATGTACTGTTAGCTGATTACAGAAGGTAATGAACTTTTTGCTGATAAGACTTTTAGTTGCTTGCAGTTTTGTTATTAAGTTGGATGACTAATTGCTAAAACTGGGTTAATGTTTTGTAGTTGTTTTATATTTTCCAGTCAGAGGTGACCACTTCAGGTAGCTTTATTTGTGTTTTAAGTGTTCCTACTGAAATAAATTCTTTTAAAATCACTCATAACTTGCTAACTAACACAACAAGCTATCAAAGATAAGATGCTGTCTATAAACAATAACAATATAATGCTTCTAGTGACCCAATTGTAGCTTGGTCTTGTGTTGTCCCATTCGATTTCATGTTCATGACACATTGAAACATCTCAATGGCCCAAAAAAAAAAAGAGTGACCAGGAAATTTTAATTAAAAAAATGCTCAACACACAACAGCTTAAAACAGACACAGACACACCAGCTAAAATGTCATTTATAACAGTTTTCATAGTAGTTACAAGGACACTCCCAGCCAGTTTAAGTTTCCCCTCAGGCGAATAACAGAAGTTGCCTTCGTCTTCGTCTTTGCCTTTGCCTTCGACATTGGCTTCGCCATTGCCTTTCACTTAGTGCTTATCTTACGTTGACATACCTTGTCATTTTGCCTGTCTTCGTAAAAATATCAAATGTAATTTACTGCAAAAAGAAAAGTTCTCCAAAACAGGCAGACAGGATACTATACAGCACGTGTACATACACGTAGGTAGTTTCAGGGAGAACTTATTGCCATTTACTATTTTTGTTGTTTTATTAGACAGTTGCAATTTGATTTGCATCAAAGTTCATTTTATTTAGATTGCTTTTAAATGAATGGTGCTGTGTTCTTCAATTCCTGTAAGAAGAATTCTGAGAACAGGTTATATTTATTTTTCAAATAAATCCCAGCTTGAAATTTATGAAAATTCATTTGTTTGGCATACAGGAATGTAAATTGTGTATCGATTAGTTTAGCAGTGGAAATTTAACTAGCTTAACTAGCTTAAAACAAAATTTAAGCTGTTACTAATAGAGAAACTAAAAGATGTATAACATTTCCTTAGATTACTTATATTGAAACACCCTTTAACTATCTAAGTCCAAATAGTTTTTGAAATAGGTTCATATTTTATGGGGTATCTACCTTACTTGACTTTAACCCCGCACTGCCTTACTTGTTTTTAATTGTTTACTACCACCGAACACTATTGTAAGCTGCAACTAGTGCCAATTTATGCATCAGGCCATAATTTTTCATTGGGTTACATTGCTTGCTGTTGTTGCATCAAGTCGAACTAGGGCGAGTTAATTTATTTGCATAATTTTCTTGTTTACAATTTGAGCAGCAGAAATAGTAGCAACAGTGGCAATGGAAAAGATGAACAAGAAGAGAATTGTGATTGACTTAAATGAAGTTACGACTTTGCAACAAGGCTAGCAACAGAGGCAAGCTGATAAACGAGGCGCTAAGTGAGTGGCACGAAGAACAGAAGTTGGCATAAGGCAATTTATAATATTCAATTTATATGCATTTTTTCTTTGCTTTTTCTCCTCAAGGATGACAGCGTGAACAAAAGAACAACAGCAACAACAATTGCAACTGCAAATCTGATAATTTTACACACACACACACAGTGAAAGAGAGAGGAGGAAGAAGGGAGAAGTAGTGTCATCTCGTTCGTCGCAAATAAAATCTTGGTTGTGATTAATGAGATTTGTCACTTGGTTCATTTGTATTTTCCATGCTGTTGACTTGTCTTGGCTCTGTGCCTGTGACTGTGCTGTGTCCAAGCCGAGTCCGTCTAGTAGCCTGCATATAAATTTCATAAATACTAACAAAGACGTAGACGGAGACAGAGGGAGAGTGAGGGAGACAGACTTGCTGCAATTGTACAGAAAAGTATGCTACACTTTGTTGTCAGCGAGGTCGAATAGAGCAACACATCAACCAACAGAAGCGACCAATTTGCATTTTCATTATTTTCAGCTCAATTTAAAATGTGAATCAACAAAACAAGCAGCCCCATTACATTCACTGGGTGACTCACTGACTGACTGGCACACAGACCAACAGACAGACACAAGACACAAGGCTGTACAAGACTTATTAAAACAGGAAGCATACTCATTCGGAGACATAACGAAGTGGCACATTAAATTTGACCCAGGCAAATAATTCATTTGTTAAGTCCCGTCTCCTTTCCCTCCCTCGGCCAAGGATAATCATCTGGCCAAGGACAGCGCGCGTTATATTATTTTATTTTATACAGTATATATATATATAGCTCTTGTTTTTATTTTTAGTAAAATTTTAAACGCTGCACTTTCGGCTAGCCGAGTGAATTATGTTGGGCAATAAATTTCTATGACATATAAATGTAAATAATTGAGTAGCGCCTAGGCTCGGCGCCATTGTCTGCCCATATTCCATTTACATTTCTCCAGGATGCGGGCCCTGGATGAGCCGGATGTGCCTCGTCCTTTAGTTACCCCACTGTGATGAATGTTCACCCACTTTCTGAAGGCTCACATAAAACGCCTTTATGGCCACTTTGGGAGCGTGCACAAACATTTAATTTCAACTGTTTTATTTTATTATTTGGTTCTGTCTGTTACAATTTTATATCCGACTGGCCTGTCAAATAATTGCAATAACTATCCTTAACTGACACTTATGGTAACAATAATATCAAGCTACCACTTTAATTAATATTACAAGCTAAATTCGTTTAAGCAATTAGCGGAAATTTTGGAAGTATTTGTGACCTGTCTATGTTGAGTCTCTTAACCACTTCGTTCACTTGAGCTTGAGTGGCCAGCCCGTAGGCATCAAATTTACTCACATTGAAGCGACATAATCTGTGGGTTTGTGGAAAGGGATATTAACATTAAACGATTGGAATACATTATAGATTTACATACCTTCTGCCTGAGATCTCCATTAGGAACTTGTAATAACTGCTTCTCAGTGAATTGGGCTCCAAGATGGCGCAATGGAAGAGCAGACCAGTGCACAGAGAGTACAAAATCATCTCAAAGTGTGGCACTTTGGGCAATACACCCTCTTTGTGTCCCCAAGTGAAGAGTAGGTGCAGTGTTTTCCACATCACATACATCGAAATTGTAGTGTTGGGAAATTGTAGCAGTCCTATTGACCCCACTAAACCAGCAGGTAACGCAAAGAGTGGACTGTCATAGTTATAAACGTGACGTAGAGAGCAGGAAATCATCTGAGGAGCATAAATAAACAATTAAGATACTTGACAACGATTAATAATTGTGGCTTTGGAGACTTGTAGGTTCAGTAGACTTACCTTATACAGCAGTGAGAAGCTGCCTAAAGCCAATCCCATTTTTAAGTTTCCTTTGTTGAAAATATCTCTTCGCCAGTCCATCTTTAGTTTGAACATTTTGGGTATGCTCAGTAAAAGTTTGAGTCCAACTTGAACACCGACACCGCCAAGGAAGGGCTTCAAACCACCCATCAAAGCATACGTAGTGCATCCCTGACGATGCGGACAACTGGAATGCTTGGAATTTCTTAAACGATCGTAGAGCTGAACATAGCCAGATATGTTGGAAAAGTTCAGAGGCGGACGACTAGAATTTTGGCTGGTGGACTCCTTTGTGGGTTCCTTGAGTGGACCCTGCTCCTCTTTGCCAATCAGAACTTGCAGTACTTTGAACGTGACATCCTTGAGCTTTGATTGATGCACACCAAGTCGATACACATAGAGCAGGGCCGTAATACTGAGACCCAAAACCAGAACCTGTCCATTGGGTATGGATCGCACATATCCACGTGCCTCCAGCATTTTCCAAAATGATTCGGTCGCCACATTTGCCACATACAGAGCCAAGGGGGTACGTCGCTCTGGTCGCTCAATGCTCAAGGAAATAAAACTAGCGAAAACCGTAGGAATATAGGCAAGTGTACTGAAGTAGAACCGACCCAGAAGCATGCGAAAAATGCAGACACTCAGGTTGAAGCCATAGGCATTTGTTGTTAGGAAAGCGGTGGACTTTAAAATGCCAATTATTGAGCGTTTTATGTCCAGGAGCGTGGGAATACGCATTCGCGTGAGAAGTGCAAACTGTAAAGCAATTGGGATCATTATCAATAGAATTACTTTTAATAGTACATATTTTAAATATACATATACTCTATAGATGTGTTTCGTTTATAACATTTGCTGTTATTGGACTGATCATCACTGAATATCTTCCTTTTGCTTAATGGAATAAAAAAATTATTACAGTTCTTTTGTCCATACTTTACAAACGTTTAATATTTATGGTTACCTTTATTTAAATCTAGTTCTAATTTTCCCACCTAATATCTGCATTGACCGCTTAGATAAATGCCGGCATATAATAAGTAAAAATAAATGCATAAAAATCATTCTAACATATAAAACAAACTAATAAAAATGGTTTTATTTAATTAACAGTTATTTAAGCTCCAGTTTAACCTATATATTTCTCTTCGATCGTATGTTTAACATATCAGTGTGATAACATTTATGACATAATTTGTTAAAGTGTTCATAAATTAATGTATAACGATGACTATAAACTGGAAATGGCTGATCGTGGATCGATTGCTGTAATCTGAATTTATTTTATGAACATAAAGGCTTCTAATAGGCCTTAAGCTGTGCCAACTGTACAACCCTTAATTATCTATTTACCGGTACATTCAATAATTAATCTCAAGAATTTCAAGATTAAAAGTTTATTCTTAAAAATCTATAATCTCATTGATAATTTCATTAATGGGTATGTACTCGCCAGATAGACCACGGTGTAGGTGCGAAGAGCGACGGGTATGCTGCAGAGAAAAATTCCGGCCGTAGCATTAACACAGTTCGAAGTCCAGGGATGGAGATATTCCTGGCAGCTGCAGTTAATGGCCGCTTCCATAAGTTTACTTTGTACTGCCATGTTATTATTTTTAATTATAATAAATTATCGATAGATTAAAGCTTAAGTTGTGTTGTTAAGATTATCACACTGTGCGTGGTCAGAATGATAAGGTTATCGATGGTACCCGAAGTCCGTACAAAGTGCAAATGAAAGTCTTTACACGATTTACTCAACGTTCGTAGTATATGCAATCCGAATTTAAAGTAATTGTCTGTTTAATGCACAGTTCACGCGAAGCTTAACCTTTTTGCCACCCGGTTAAAAAATATATATAAATATTTTGCTATGGAGTAACCATGTGGTAGAACACTCCGAAATCGACTGAAACTATTTACGGGAGAGTATTGGGAATTGGTTCTTATCTGTCACGCAAGCTAAACAGTGGAAACATGAGTGTAAATTCTTATCGCAAACTTACACTCCCTTGTTTATCGGTTAGTTCAACTCTTATTGTTAGTATGTCGCTCTTAGTTTGAAATCAGTTAAAGAGTTTGAGTTTATATTTTGTTATTTTTATTTAAAAGCTGATACCAAAAAAATAAAAAAAACTAAACAGCCAATACACCTCATTACCAAATAGATCATTCAACAGATAACCGGAGTGTGGCCAGTGGGTGGGGCCCATAACACAAACTGACTTATATATATAGATATTTATATATAACTTTATGTATAGAGAGGCGTATCGAACGCTGGATATGCGCACTTTGAGTGCTGAGAGACTTATACTAGACACTGTCAATTTTTTTTTATCGTTTCATGTTTTTTGTTAGGCACATTTTAGTTTGGTTTGTTCCGTCGATCAGCTCAGGAGGCAAACGAGTACGCCGGCAGCGCGGCCTTATCGACGATTTTCAGGCTTTTCAGCACTTCCGCTGTCTGTGCTTGAGTATTCAGACCGAACACATCAAATGCGCTCAAATTGAACTTGTTGAGTCTGCAAAAGATACAAGTTGGAATAATTACTGACATGTCTTTAGTGTTGGACTTCATTATCACTTGCCTCTCGCCCGATATGGCCTGTAGGAATTTATAGTAGCTGGGTCGCAGTGACTGCGCTTCCACAATGCCCACATGGAAGAGTACGGCGGTAAAGAATGCATATAGATACAGCATAAAGTGTGGTATACGCGGCACAATGCCTTTTTCTTGGCCGATGCCGCAGAGTATCTGCAACGGGAATGGTTTAAGTTTAAATGAAACTTTAAATTGTGTAAACTTTACTAACTTGTATGGCCTTCCACATGACGTACAAGGCGACTGTATTGTCTGGATACTGGGTGAAGGTTATCGAAGCGATCAGACCAGCAGGAATGGCATACAGTGCATCGTCGCGATTATAGCAATGTCGCAAAAAGCAAGACACGGCCTGAAATGAAATTTAAATTATTTGATGAATAAATTTTAAATTTATGCCAACTCACCTTATATATGAATGAAAAGCTTCCCATGAACATGCCCAACTTTAGTGTGCTGCGATTGAAGATTTGTTTTCGCCATAGCATGCGACCATTGATGATGCTTTTGACGTTCATCACCAGCTTTAATGCCACCTGCAGGCCTACGCCACCAATAAACGGACGTAGTCCACCGAATATGGCATAACTGCAGCAACTTGTCTTGTGGCGGCAGCTGGCATGTCTGCCATTGATTAGATTGCTATAGACATTCACCAAATCGGCGACGGTGGAAAATCGTACAGTGGGGCGGCGTTCGGGTGGCGCAGGCTGTTCGCCCGACACGGGCTCGGGTATGGCAATGGGGCCCGCCTCCTCTTTGCCCACAAAGATGCGTAAAATGTTGAAAATTGAGTCGGTTGTTGTGCCCTTGCGGTAGAGGTAAAGCAATAACGAGATGCTTGCACCAAATATCAATGTTTGGCCATGGGATATGGAATGCACCCAGTTGCGTGCCTCGGCCATTTTCCAGAGTGCTTCGGTGGCCACATTGGCCACATAGAGTGTCAGCAGTGGACGACGTGCCGGACGTTCGACCACAATGGCTGTGAGCGACGATAGGAACGAGGGTATAAAGGCTACTGTGCCAAAGTAATAGCGTCCAAGTAGATTGCGTATAAGGCAATTGTAAAGTATGAATGTGTAAGCATTGGTCACCAGGAAAGCGGTGGATTGCATTATGCCTAGCAGTGTGCGCTTCAAATCCTCCAGAGTTGGCACACGGTGACGCATAAGGAGCGAGAAGGCGTAAACGATCGTGTAAACACGTAGGCAGTAGGGCGTGGCCGATAGCAATATACCGGCCGTGGCATTAACACATTTATCTGTCCATGGATGTTGGAATTCCTGACATGTGATGCACAGTGGATCAATAAGCTTGCTTTGGATCGTCATTATCTAGATACAAGAGAGTTAAGCATATGAATTAGTTTATTAAAAGCGATTATTAACTTCGTGGGGGTCTGGGCCAAGGTTAGGCTCAGGGCCAGAAGTCAAGAGACTCGGCTTTTAATCTTATCTTAATGCTAAGTGCACACTTTGTTTCTATGCGCTTACACCTTATCGGATTTTGCACTTTTGCTTTTAATAGTACCAAGGTTAAGAAATGTTTTAGATCGAAAGATTGTCAATAATTAATTTTGTTTATCTAGTTGTTGGCACATGTCCATAGCTTTGAATTAAATATGCAGTTGCTTATCACGCAACGGGTCAAAAAACTCACACAAAAACTGATTACAAACTATTTACGCGCTCTATTCGATTTGTTTATTTGCCCTTTGTAATAAGTTGTTACTGTGACGTCGTACTTACACTTAATTACACTTAAAGCAGTTTATAATTTGTTTCACTTGCGCGATTAAATGCAGGATATTATTTTATTCCAGAGCTCTAGGAAAACTGTTACTTTGTTTTCTATTATAGATCCGACTAAATGATTGAATGCCTACTACATTTGCTGTACAGATATGTCAATTGAATTGCTAAGTGCTGATACTGCTACTGTTCTCTTATCCGATGCCTACAACAAAACATAAACAAAACAATAAAAACAGCTGTGCGCAGTGTGACCGTTTGGAATTCTCTTATTTTGCCAGCTTAACTACTTAAGCGCGTATTTAGACTTTGTTCCCTTTGACATCATTCCCAACACAGTCGAGTAATCTAAAAATGTTGCAAGACCGGTTTTATATTCAAATTATTCTCCCTATTTCATTTATTAGTTAACTACTTTTCTAATTTGAATATATTTAAAGCGTTTGTCTTGTTTACCGCTTGCTGCTTTGTTATCGTTTGTTTGAACGATTTATCGATAAGCGTTGTGTAGCATTCAGCTTCAGTCTTTAAACTGTTGTTGGCTTTGTGTCTTTGCCGCCAAATTTAAACACATTTAAATATTGTACAACATATTAAACTCCTTAGACATTTTTATAAATTCATTTCTTTTGTTATATTTTAATACTATTAAATACTATTTTAGTTAATAGTGTTTATAACACTTGAGCATGAGTGAGTATTAATTATTTGCAAGATTATGTGCTAAGTGTGCTCAGATTTCACTATGGAAATAAATATATTACCACAGTGTTTGCAACAGCGAGCGTTGTGAAAGTAGATAAAAGGGCTGTTTGTACCTTAACCTGTGTCCTGGCTTATTACGTAATACCAACGCGCTTAAGTAGTTCCATTCAGGATATGGCAAAGAAGATGCTTAATTCTCGGCTGCGTTAACAGAGCTTTTGTTGTTTTTCTTTAGCTCCTTAAGAAAATTGTGGTTGCTTTTTGAGGCTTAGGCAGACGGTAGACGGTTGCCATGACCAAAAACAGGCTAATGTCAGAGTGAGAGAGTGCGAATGAATATCATGGCACCCACTTAATTTGCCTTACCTGATACAAGATTGTGTGTAAATGAATCTTTGCTTTTGACATGCCACTTGGCGCTAAATACGCACTTGAAGTTAATAGCATCATGGCATTGGTTAGGGAGTTGAGGTTTATGCGAGTCGTATCTCAATTGTACCACGAAGCCCAATGAAACTTTATGCTACGGGTTGGCTAACAATCGGTTGGCTAACAATCGAAACGTATTAGGCCGTAGAAGATTGGTGGTAGTTGTCAGGGTTGGGGTAAAACGGAAACGTTTGTTGATAAGGGCTGAGTCTGTGATATAAATTCGCAAGATTTGCCTTACTAATAAAATGAAACTATCACTTTTTATTTATGTTTAATTTATTTTAAATCAAATATTACAGTTTGCGTTGCAGCCCTGGTACAAAGTACTTGCAAATTAATTTGTTCAGCAAGGCGCTCTTCAATATGAGTACATCTAATGTGCATACGAACGGTTCTATCTAATTGAAGGAGCACCAAACGGGTGTTTATTAAATGATTTGCCTATTGATCAACTAAGTCTTGCTTAGTTCCGCACAAAACGGGATTGGCAGTGGTTAAAGGGAAGGGGAGTGAGGTATTGCCAACAATTGCTCATTTGCCTCCTTTGCCTTTGATTTTGTAGACATGTAATTGGCTAAGACGGGCAGCGAACACTACCCAAGACAGTTCATATACTCAGTCGTCCTGGCTGACCTTATGTTTAGCTGCTTCCAGAATTCCTGGATGCACACACACTCACACATACAGAGACGCACACAGTCTGCTTACTGTGGTTCCTGCTTGCGTCTAAATGTGCTCAATTAAGCGGTTATAAATTGTTCATTTGCCCAGTGGTGCGCATGGATATAACAACAACAACAACAACAACTTTATCCGGTGCAACTACAGCACAGCAGGCGACATTCTCCTTGTTGTAATATATACACTCAAACGTCCATATATTTTACTATTTGTGGCTGATAAGAGGCGGGTGGTCAGGCAGCTTATAGGCCAGCATTTTGGACCGATAAGCTCAATATTTGCGATATGTCGACATTGTGCCATTGATGCATATCCTGCCATTAACAAGCCCTGGCATAAAACACAATTAATTTAACGCAAAGTTGTTATTTTATTAATTGCTGCATTCATTTTGTCGGCATTTATTTGGGGGGGCAATACCGAAAGTCAAGCTATCAATACACAGGGCATTAGACAAACAATTCTATGGCTAACCAAAAATGTTGGCTGCCAAAACAAAAGCCGAAAGTCATCAATAGCCTGGGTATTGTCCTTGCCTAGCAAATAACAACAAGTCAACAATTCAGGGGCTTTAAACCAATAAAGGAAAAAAAAAGGACCTGAATGGTCTCGAACGGATACGCAACCGAAGCGTGTTGGAGTGGCAAAAGTTCTGAGCATAACCAAAAATTGTGGCTAAGACCACAGAGACTTCACATCAAATAGAAATTTTGTGGCTAGTGCTAACAAACGAGCGTCAACACACACACACACCCATATGCTGCCTGATTTGTGCCCAGCAAAAGTGTCAAATGTTACACACACCCACACACACAGTTCAAATGAGAATTGCATTACTTTTGAACATGGCCGAGAACTCTGTATAAGCCTCAATGCTGTGTCAAGCGGAAGTTGTTACCAAAAATGCAAAAATTAACAATGGATTATGTGTCGGTTGTGTTGAAATTCTCTTTGTTGGCCCAATACCAAGACTAACTAACTAAATGTGATAAAATTGACCCAAAGAAATTGTCGTTAGTTCAGTTATTTGAGACACTGTAATTGAAGTTGAAGGCAGTGTACGTATGCATACTGCCCTGAGGCACTGTCGTACTAAAATTACCATAATGAAGTGTAACAAGATGACAAAACGTTTAGTTGAAAATAAGAGTAGCAGGTGACAGAATAAAGTGCAGCTGTCGGACTCATCGGCTACTCATTGAACTTTTGCACATTCTCCTACTTTTTTTTTTTGTAGTTTGCTGGCCAAGTTTATGCAAATTGTGTACGCACACACACAAACTCTGCACACACACATGTGCACTTACATATATTTTGAAATCAATTCCCGCTCTAGGGGCTAGTGTAGTCTCCAGCGCAATATCCAAAGCATAACAGAGAAAACTAAAACGAAAATTTCGTTCGCTGCTCATAAAAGTTTGGCAAAAAGTTTTCGGTCGCCTTCCTCTAGCCAATACTCGCAACTTGCTTTGGCTCACTGATTTGTGCAACACACACACACACACAGACTAGCGAATACAGGCTGTTTGTGATTCGAAGTGGATCGTTCGTGTTTTTGAGCGGGCTGCGTTGTTTTTCCCTGTAATTGGAGTTGCAGAGTCAGGAGAATAGCAAATTTCCACACTGGCACTTACCTGGACTGAGCGCTACCCATAGACGTGCTCGTGCCGGGCCTGGTGCTAAACCGACGTAG
The DNA here is from genome assembly GCA_035046005.1 of Drosophila acutilabella. Classification (NCBI taxonomy): domain Eukaryota; kingdom Metazoa; phylum Arthropoda; class Insecta; order Diptera; family Drosophilidae; genus Drosophila; species Drosophila acutilabella. Next base: position 891,327 of record JAWNOK010000061.1, read on the forward strand.
TCTACGTTGAAGCTAAATCTCGAACGTAGGTTGGCTTCCTGGCAAGGGGACGCTAGAGAGGGGTGAGTTCCTTCCTCCTTCCCACCGTTCGCTTGGTTGAGTGCCTTTTTCGCGGCATTTGTTGTATTTGTCGCACTATTACCAGTGCCAAAACACCTCGCAAACACACCAGTGTTGGATACCGATCCAACGGATCAGCTGGCCGCAGAGTTGCCACATCGATATAAATCGATCATAATAGCGCGATCGATATACGAGCTTTCGATAAGGCGCCTGCGTTGACCGCCAAATTTAATTTTAAATTTAAAAATATTACAAAAAATTAAAACTTTTAATCCTGCTGACCGGCAAGATCTCTATTGAGCCCTGGCTAATCATAGCCCCACTGCTTTGGGTGTCTCGCCCCAGGCACCCATAGCAGTAGAAATCTCTGGATTTGGCAAGTCAGCGACATGTACACAGCTAGCGATCACATGGCCATCCTCTTCTCCTTTAACGGACAGAATCCGCGCCCCAACAGGCAGTCTGTCAGACGATACAGGCCCGATACCCTAATCCCAACACTATTCGTCGAGGAGCTACAGGATCTCAGCGCAAGTGGCAACGTCGAGGAGATGACGATATCCGTAATGGGATACATTAAACGAGCCTGCGACGCTAGCATGTCCAGCGGCAGGTCATCTCGTCGCCACAAGCCAGTTTTCTGGTGGAACACAGAAATTGCGGAGATCAGACGTGAATGCAACGCAGCCAGAAGGAGATACACGCGAGCAGCCCGTAGACACACGCCGTGCGAAGACCTTCGTTGTGCGTTTAAGCTAAAACGTAGTGCTTTGTGCAAAGCTATCCGCGCCAGCAAATTAAACTGCTTTAGAGCTCTATGCGAGGAGGCAGATCGTGACCCATGGGGACGGGCGTATAAACTCGTCATGAAGAAGACGCAAGGCAACCACAACTACGCCCCCACAGATAAGGCCAAACTGGACGAAATAGTGAAGACGCTCTTCCCGTTTCAGCAGGCCAGAGACACTAACCATGTCTCTAACGCCCCGACAACAAGTTCCTTCCAACCAATAACGCCAGAAGAGGTCATCGAATCGGCAAAAAGGCTGCAAAATTCTAAGGCGCCGGGCCCGGATGGGATCCCTAATAGGGCCATCAAGTTAGCAGCCACCTTCACCCAAACATCCTCGCCATACTCTTCTCGACCTGTTTACGTGACGGCGTCTTCCCGACATGCTGGAAGTCGCAAAACCTGTGTCTGATCCCGAAACCGGGAAAAAGCGCAATGATGCCTCGTCGTACAGGCCAATTTGCCTGCTGGACTCGATGGGAAAGCTTTTCGAGAGGGTCATCTGTAACAGGCTGACGGCAGCTCTATGCAGCGGAAGAGACCTCTCCGATAGACAGTTTGGTTTTCGCAAGGGGCGGTCCACCGTTGACGCCATCATGCTACTGACGAAGACAGTGTCTGCTGCGATAGAAGGGACACGATGGAAAGGAGGAGCAAAAAACTATAGCCTAGTTCTAACACTCGACGTAAGGAACGCCTTTAATTCTGCTAATTGGAGCAACATATTGGACGCTCTACGAAATCTTGACATTCCCCACTACCTGACAAACTTATTAGTGACTATCTCAACAAGAGGACTCTAATGTTTCACACAGAAGTCGGCACAGCTAAATACGACGTCACTGCTGGCGTGCCACAAGGCTCCATTCTAGGGCCTACCCTGTGGAATATAATGTATGACGGGATACTGAGGTTGGAACTCCAGGATAACGTGCAGATTGTAGGCTTCGCCGATGACATAGCCATTATCGTCAAAGCGAAACATATCCAAGAGGCGGAAGCACTAGCTGAGGACTCCGTAAGGCGGGTGACGGCGTGGCTGGAATCTAAGGGCCTTAGCCTTGCCGCTCACAAGACTGAAGCGGTGCTCATTAGCAGCAGGAAGTTGGTAGAGACAGCAACCCTTAGACTAGAAGGAGCTACTATAGTATCTAAAAGAGCCATTAGATATCTCGGCGTTCAAATAGACACGCGCCTTTCCTTCGGGACACCTGCTCTACACCCACAAGAAAGCGACGGGGATTACCCAAAGCCTCGCAAGGATGATGTCTAACCACGGCGGCCCCAGACATAGTGTTAGACGTTTGATAAGCAGCGTTCTGAAGTCGACGATCCTGTACGCGGCGCCGGTCTGGGCCAAGGCAGCTGAAAAAAGTCCTACATGAGAGGCATCGACTCAGCGTACAGACTCTGCGCGATCAGAGTCTCCAGCGCCTTCCGAACTTCTCCGGGGAGGCGGTATTGGTGATAGCAGGTATGATTCCACTAAGCATCCTTATTTCAGAAGCCAGAAACGTTTATGAGTCCAGAAGAAACGCTAGCGGGTCTACATCGATTAGCCACATTAAAGCAGACGCGCGCAGACCAGCCTACATCAGTGGCAGATCAGATGGGAGGGATGGAAACCGGACGCTGGACTGCCCGGCTATACACAATATAGAAGACTGGATGCAGCGCAAGCACGGGGAAGTTAACTTCTACCTGACTCAACTCCTGAGCGGTCACGGGTGTTTTAGGGCATACCTGTTCAGATTCGGACACGACGCAAGCGATAGGTGCCCTACGTGCGATGTATCGGAAGATGCCGAACATGTGCTCATCGCGTGCAAACGGTTCAGCACGGAGCGAAGCCTTATCGAACGGGAAATCGGCGGCGAAATAGAAGTGGACACCATAATTTCCCATATGATAAGCAGTCCGGTCATCTGGTCAGCTGTCTGCGGATTCGCTAGAGAGGTCATGATCATCCTTCGGGCTGAGGAACAGCAAAGAAGACCTCAAACGCAGGAGAGGGGCTCTAAGCCATGAGCCGGGGCTGTGAAGCATTACCTCACGACAGTCCCGCAGCTCCGGCTCCAAGAGAGAACGGCAACCTTTACTTTTGTTTTTCGCCTCTTCCAGGCCACACCCCACACCAATAGCAATGTCTTCCCTTTACAAAACCCCCCATGTACATACACCCCATAATTCAATAAAACGGAAAAAAAAAAAAAAAAAGACTAGCGAATAACACACACATGTGTGCATATAAAAACAATTTTGTGCTGAGGGACCATCACTTGAACAACTTACGTCCCAATGGCTTAATTGTATTTTCCAGATTTCACGTGGAAAACTACACGGAATGCATAGCAGCACATTAAATTTTCTTGCACGTTAAATGATAAAAAATTTGGGATTGCATGTTTTCTTTGATCCAATCCCCCTTTGGTTACCTCGACACACCTTTTCTTTCAATTTGACCCAAATCTGAACAGGCCGTGTTTTAACCGCTTGGCCCGCAACTCCTTTGAGCGCAACTTTTGCCCTCGTTACGCGAACGAACACATATGCAGGGAATTGGAAATGTATTTAGTAGATGAACTGTAGACTTGTCTTTGTTGTAATCAACTGTAGGCAGCTCAAAGGGGAGCCAATCGTGGGACCCCAATGAAGGGGTAGTCGATGAGGCTATTGAAGTATGGATTAATTTGGCTTTGAGACTAAAGTAAATTGAGAAAATTCAACATCGAACGGCTTTAAAAAATGATTAATATAATTTTATTAACCCATACCTCTAATTTGCAGCAGCTGTTCGAAAATCGGTATTGATTTCAAATTAATTAACTTGCGAATGTCTTTTAAGAAAGCATTTTGCAGAAAGCATTTAACTAAGTTATTGGAAACAATTATACAAAATTACTATAAGCGACTCTAAGCTATTAATTTATCAAGCACATGCGCCTATCTATTTTTACTCAGAACTTTTAATTGCTAGCTTAGGACTGTCATTAAAATCAATAAGTTATAAATTCGCAAATGAAAGTGGTTATTTAAGTTACGCGCATTTAATTTAAAATTTCAAACTTTTAGTTCAAGTACTCGTTAACTACTAGTTTGAGTGCTAGTTAGCATAGTCCAAGTACTACTAGAGAGCTATCTTATCTTAAGGCAGCGGATTTACATTGAATTATCAGGAAGCATGTTAGTGATAACGTTTTGCTTGGGCATTAAATGAATTTGAAATGAATTTGCGATTGTTTTACAGCTCTTAAAATTGTCCTACACGTTTTTTTGTCTTACTACTGAACATGTATGTCACAGCGGATGGACAACCAATTGTGAAAAGGCACAAAAAAAGAACATTTCCTGCTTAAATCCTCATCACTTTACTTCTTAGTGTTGCACTGTGTCACATGCTTTCAAAAGCTCAACCTAGCGCTTGATTATGCAAACGCATGTCCTGTGCGTTAATTCTGAAAAAAATCAAAAGAATGATAACAAAAAAGTCGCCAATTTTGCGCAGAAATTTTAATTTTTTTAGTATTACTTGGGAGTAGGGAGTTGGTTGGGAGTTGGTCGCATTTTGCTCATGGAACTCATTCCGTTATTCCCACAAATGTAATAGAATCGCGTGCTAATTATTGAATATCGAATTTAGAAATCAATTGCTTGATTTCGATTTCTTTAACTGTCTTCCTTTGTGTGCCATTGTGTGACTGACTTTGTTATTGATTTTACTTACTGTTGTAGGCGTGGTTCGAACTGATTGTAAACAATAATTAAGTACAATTCAAAGCCTATTATTAGACATTTATTTAACCGATTTTCGAACTGTCGACTGTTAACCAGAGACTATAATTTAAATACATAATTAATCAAAGCCTAAATCAAAAGGGGTATAAAAGTTGCGTATACTTGATTTGAAATTTCAAAAGTTCTTAGCACAACGCACTTACAATGCCGTTGACCAAAATGGATAGTTTCCTAAAGTACGCGAATTTCTTCTATACGGGACTGGGCATTCAGCCATATACACGAGATGCTAGCTCAAGTACTCCAAATCGTTGGAGGAACTTTGTGTTTTGGTGTAATCTCATTAATCTGATTCTAATGGTGTCTGCTGAGGTGGTGTATGTTGTGGTTGCCTTTGCTACAGGGAAGAATATCATAGAGGCCATTATGGTGATGTCGTACATTGGATTCATCTTTGTTAGCATTACCAAAATGGTTTTTGTCTGGTGGAAAAAGGCCGCGTTGAGTGGAGCTATGAAAGAGCTGGAGGATCTATTTCCACGCGGACGTGAAGATCAGTCTGCCTATCAATTGGATAAGTATTTTAAATCATGTTCCAAGTTAAGTTTCACTTTCTCGTTGCTCTATTCTGTGCTTATCTTGACCTACAATTTGTTCAATGTGGTCGAGTATCTTATCTACGAACTGTGGCTGAAAGTACGCGTCATGGGACTCACACTGCCCTACACAATGTACATACCCTGGAATTGGGAAGGTAATTGGTCATATTACCTGGTGCTTATCTCACAGAATTTTGCCGGCTACACTTCGGCAGCTGGACAGGTTGCAACGGATCTAATGCTCTGTGCTGTGGTGACCTTGATGATTATGCACTATGACTATTTGAGTAGAACCATTGAGTACAAAAAGTTGACTGGAAATTGGTCGGAGGATGCTAAATTTCTGGCCTACATTGTGCACTATCATGAACGTTTGTTGGGCATCTCGACGGAGCTTAATGAGATTTTCGGAGTGCCTCTGTTGCTAAACTTTCTAATTTCATCGTTTGTCATCTGTTTTGTGGGTTTCCAAATGACAATTGGCGTACCAGTAGATTTGTTGATCAAACTTTTTCTGTTTCTGGTCTCCTCGCTCAGTCAGGTGTATTTGATATGCCATCATGGACAACTAGTAGCCGATGCGGTGAGTTTGAAGCACTTGAGTTGTATGAGTTTCTAAAGATTTCCCTCTCAGAGTTTTGGTATTAGCTTGGCGGCCTATAAACAGGACTGGAGCCGAGGGGACTTGCGTTATCGTAAGACCTTAGTGCTTATCATAGCCCGAGCGCAGAGACCTGCTTTTTTGAAGGCCACCGTTTTTATGGAGATCAATAGAGGCACTATGTCGGAGGTAAAGTAGTGTTTAAAAATTATTTAGTTGATTTTTAACATGTATTTATTTATTTATTTAAACAGCTACTGAAACTGTCCTACAAGTTTTTTGCCCTACTGCGTACTATGTATGCCAAATAGAATGTTTAAATAATTGTTAAAAAAATATGCAAAATAGTAGCTTCTCTTTAAATCCGCTATAAATTGCATAAAGTTTGAAAAAAACGCTTTATGTTATGCAAACGCATGCTTTGTTCGCGAAAAACAAAATTTATATAAAAGAGAATAACAAATTTGTAAATTTTTTCTATTTTTTGAGAGAATTTACTGTTAGCATTATTGTCATAGTAACATTTGTAGGGGTTATGCTGAATAAATAATGAATTAAATACTTGAAATGCACTCAAAATCATCCATTAACCGTCTTTTTCCTTAAACAAGTTTATGATTTGTTTTATGTGCTTATGAGTTATTATTAGTAAAATGTTTTTAAATAAAATTGAGCGATGTTACATTTTCCTTTGATGAATTTTCTTCAAGTAGTTGTCGAACTTAGCGAAGTGCACATTTTTCAGCTTTTTTGATTGCATTGTAGTGCGTTACTTCTACACGTGTGTTTCTGTGTGTGAGAGTGATTGTGAGTGTTACGCACTCAGCAATATTAGCAATTTATGCGCTGAAGTGTGCGAAATGCTACAAACCGACAATGTGACAATACCTTCTTATACGGAGCTGCGTCTTCAGCTCTGGCTATATGTGAGTTTATTTCTTGACTATGTGGGACTTGGCCCACAACTGGATACTGAGTTGGAGGTAGTTTGTGCAGTTGTTGGTCTTGTCGGCTAACAATAAAGCCAACAGTTGCAGTTGGCGCATTTTGACGAATTTATAAATCACCTGCAACTGCCACTGCAACTGTCATGGGCAATTTCGCCTCAGTTGCCTTGCGGCCTTTTCAAACTGTGCTCATAAAACATATTAAAATATATATTTTTTACACATACATTTACACATTTTTTTGGATTTTAAATTGCCAACGTAGCTAACACACACGCATACACACGTGTGTGTGTGTGTGTTTGTGAGTCTGTCGTTTATTTATATGTGCGCTTCCATTATGGCTGGGTCTTAACAGAGGATTTATTTTTCATTTTTATGAAATTTTTCCACAAACGTTGCTTCAACTGGGCTAAAATCATTTAATTTCTGGTCACGTCTTGTGTGATTTTCAAATGGCAACAGGCAAACGGACCATTTTCAATACCAAAGCTGCATTGTTTGTGTTGCCAATTTGTTAGCTATAATGTGCTCATATTTTATAATAAACTCACTCGGACTCCAAACAGTGTGTTCGGGGGTCATGTCAATTAGTTCATATTTTGTTTATTATACTCTCTGCAAGAGTATATTGGGTTTGTGCAAATGTATGTAACAGGCAGAAGGAGGCGGGGCCGACCCCATAAAATTTTTTTTTTTTTATGAAAGGGGGGGTGGATTGCCCGTGTGTGTGTGGGTGGGTGTGTGTGGGTGGTGGGGGGAAAAAAAGTGTGGGGGGGGGGGGGGGGGGAAGGGGGGGGGGGGGGTTAATTATTTTTTTTTTTTTGTTTTAATATTATTTTTTTTTTTTTTGGCGCCCCCCCCCCCAAAAAAAAAAAAAAAAAAAAGGGAGGGAAATTGGGGGGGTGGGGGGTTTTTATTTGTTTTTGTTTTTTTTGTGGTGGGGGGGTTGGTGGGGGGGGATATTGTTTTTTTATTTTTTTTGCCCCCCCCCCCCCCCCCCTTTTTATTTATTTTTTTTTTTTTTTTTTTTTTTTTTTTTTTTTTTTTTTTATTTTTTTTTTTTGGGGATAGGGAAAGAAAAAAAAAAAAAAAAATAAAATTAATTATATATAAATATATTAGGGGGAAGGAAAAAAATAAAAAAAATGTATTTGTTTTTTTTTTTTTTATTCTAGGTATTGTCTATAAAACTTTGCAAAAGTTGCAAAATTTACAGTGCTGGCTTTAGTGCGATATTTTACTCAATTTATTTATGATTTTTCACACTTTAAGCCAGATAATTTTAAAAGCTATTGAAATTATATAATAACCAGTTTTATAAAAAATATGGTTAATTAATAATATTTTTAATCTATAATTATTTTTTTCCTATTTTATATGCATTTTAATTGCTTAATGTTTCGATTTTAAACTAAACGTTTATTTAATATTATTTTATAAAATTCCAGTTGAAAGAAATGTGGATTTTGTGATTGAAATATAGAGCGATCTAAAAAAGAAAATTGCTAAAAACAATGCACAAAACTAGCCATAAAAAAATTCAATGATTCTTTGATCCATTGCAGTAACTGGTCAATTTTTTAGCCGTTTTTTCTTGCTGCTGATTGTTAAATCCACTTATCAAAACGTGCAAATAACTCAACACCCGGGATTGACACACACAGCTGGCACACACTAGCACATACACACACCAACACTGACTCACTCACACACATATATGGAATCACATAACCCAGTGAGGCGTGTCCAGTGGCTAGTTTTCAAAAAAACTGGAAAAAAAACGTTGTCATTTCAAACAAAAAGAAGTCAGTTAGCTTTTGAGAACAAAAACTCGATTTTAAGTTACCCTGTAGTGGCTTTTATCTTTGCCTTATTGCCTTATTACTCAGCTGTCGTTTTAAAATAAAATCAAAGTTGATTTGATAAACTAAGTAAAATAAATTAAATAAAATTAGTTAGGGTAAAATATTTCTAATTTAATTAGGATCTGAACACTAGAGACTTTTTATAATTTTTGCCCAGTGTACACAACTTTTTGAACTCAAGCATACACTTTGTCATATATCACTTGCTTACAGCGTATGCAAATGTGACCCAGTCGCTCAGCAAACTCTGATGTATTATTGTTGCCGCATTTTGGGCTCAGATCGCTATTTTTTCAATTAGCTGCCATTAAATTGAATTCAAATATTGAAACAATATGTTCAACACCCTCTAATCGTCCCAGAAACTAACCCCATGAATCCCCCGCGATAGTTCGGTCGATTGCATATAGTTTGAGCTTACCACTGCCCTCATATGATTTATTGATTTTGAGTGCAGTTTGTTTTTTTTTTTTTTGCGGCCTGTGAGTGCTGAGAGTGTGAGTTTTTATCGCCTCGATGGCGATTGAATGTCCTCGGAAAAGTGTATATAAAAATAGCTTTGGAAAATCACAAAATTGTTGCAACTGTCAGTTTGGTGTTAGACAAAATTTTTCTTTTCCCTTCTTCAATGGATTTGTTGGGAAATGTGTCAAAAGTTTGGCGTTTCTGCGCACTTTTATGAGCTGAGCCATGATAAATCGAAAAGTTAATTGAATATTTATTGTTCGATATAGGAAACCAAATGGTCAAACGAGTAAAAATGGAGCTGAGTAGAAGATTGTGCAAGCGGGAAGGGGAAAGTGCGAGTGAGTGAGTAAAAATGACAATTTTGTATAAATTTGGAGTAGGTATTTTACATACTTTAAATCCCAATTAAATGATATAAAAGATACATGAACTTAAAATTACAGTCTCTAGTTATGCAACATTTAAGCCATCAGTTTCTGTGCCTACTTCAATTTCATAGCTGGAAATGGTAATGACTTTCACTGATTGTTTAGCGTTGTATTGTCAGTGCTGGTAATATATTTGTCTAAGTTCATCCAGCGATTAATGACCTTGATTAAGGTCGCACTGGGAGAAATATTTGAGGCCTTCTGATTGATTTTGATAGCTGACATTATATGCGTATGTGAATTGATTGATTCGCATGCGATAGTTCTGACTAATGTGCGTCATTAGAGGTGTGTATTTGTATGATTTGTACACTTTATGGTTGGCATGTCGCTAGGGTCATTCCTCAAAATGTAAATGCAATTAACTTTGGTTTGAGCAATTACCGGAAAGTTGCTCACAGTCTTTTTAAAAGTGGGTCGAACTGAAAGAAATGTTCTTTCTTCTACACCCACCCAACATAAAAGCTGAGATGAGAGCTTAATGTGCCGCTGAGCCACACAAAGCGGCCACAAAGAGCCGTTGCCTTGTATGCAGAAAGATAAGCAGCCGGATTTCATTTGCTCATTACTCAACGGCTTAAACGGCAACCGACGATGCGGGGGGCGGGGGGACTTACAACGAAGAACAAAAATGGAGACGAGAGAGAACTCGGCAGCTACTTCTATATACACAAACACATACATGTACATATGTATAGTCGCTTTCTCGCTGTGGTGTATAAGAAATGCATGTGCACATAATTCATTTTTTACGCTAGATTACAACAAAACGACGGCGACAGCGATAGCACTGAGGCAGTGTCAGTATATATACAGTAGCAGTTGCAGTAGCGGTGGCTGAAGCTGTGCTTGAGTAGCTACAAGACGCACCTACACACACGCATGTGTATATAGAGGGAAAGAGAGCGAGGGAGGGAGTAACTCACACACTTCGCACAAAGTTCCTAGAAGAAAATTAAGTTGAAACAGACTAGGTACTACGTCGTGAAGGCAGCGGAAACGGATGCGGCAACCGAGTTTATGTTAAAGTTTGATGCATGACATACACCCACAAATACACACACACACACACTAACACAACCACACAGGTAAAGACACACACACACACACACATCTAACTAAGTAGCTGTATTTGCTGGCAAAAGTTTCTTTCCCAGAGCGTTTGCTGCCGTTGACTTTTATGCCTGCGTTGCGACTTGCGGTGGTGTCCGTTGCAACTGTATGCGTGTTGTGGTAGAATTGGTGGTGGGGGTGTTGGGGACGTATAGCGGATAGCAGCGTTGGCAGGTATAACGGAAATTAAATCAGCTGCATGTGCAGTGCACATCATTAGTATGTAAAGAGGCGTCTGCGGTGGAGTTTGCTCGATTCGCCTTCAAGTATGCAACAGTTTCATTATTAATCCTGCAAATTGAGTTTGCACTAAAGTGGCGATGGCTTGATTAGTTGCTACACAACACTCCTTTTTCAAATTCAAACTACTTTCTGGCAATTTTAGCTCTCATGATTATCTCCTCCTACTAACTGAAGCAGCTACAACTTTAGTCGGGCCAGAAAAGAGAAAAGAGCTGAGCAGAATTGTAGCAACAAATGTGAACGTTTTTGTTTGCCTGTTGCCAGCTCAAAGCATTACCAATTGCAAGTGTTCCGCTTCCTTTTGCTCATTTCCCACTTCCCTTTTCCAAGCTAACAGTGCGACTGGCATTGCCATTCTCTATGCTCAAGTATTTGCACGCTGACGCATTTGTCGTTTAAGCTGCTCTTTATGACATTTATTTTTATTGACTTCAGAACGGAAAACACTGCAGCGAGGCAACCATGAAATGCCTTTTCAAATTCTCTAAACTGTTTGTGCTCTTTTCTATTCGCCATCCGCTGGTTGTCGCTATTGCAGCTGCGTAAGCTGCTTGCAAAAGATTTAAACTGAATTCTCATTCGTTTTTCTTTGGTTTACTAAGTCACATATTTGTGAGATGCAACTGGACGATAAGGCACTGTTCATTCTATCCACTATGCAAAGAATGTCTCTATTATGTTGTTATCTATGAGTATCTTTCTATTTTTCTATGTGAACAAAATAAAGTATCGTTCTAAACTTTTGTCACTTTGTTATTTCATATTGGAATTTAATATTTTATTACAGAATGTGTATGTAATTCAGTTTACTTTTAATATTTTTATAAGGTAAAATTGAGTTGTATTGGATTTCACATTAATGTTTGCTTTAAAACTATCAGTGTTTAAATTTCATATTGGTTCCATTCATCATTTTAACTGCTTAAAGTTTAATGATTTCTTCCATTTCACTTATTTAGTTAGTTATCCACTCTTATCATTAATACTATTCCCAACTTAAGTTGTTATTCTTATTGCTTCATAGGTGGAGATGTACAACAACAAACAGCAAAATACATAATTCAGCATAAAAGTAAAACATTGCGCATTCGCCGAGTTGTACACACACACACACACACACACACACACACAAACACATGCTGGAGCAACCTGCAACCGTATGCCGTACATTACTTATGCATTTAACGATCGAAGAGTGCACAAATGAGTTGAAACTTTTGTGTTGCACACACGTGTATGGGAAACTGAACACATATTGTACATATGTGGGGCATGTACACAACATATATGTGTGTGAGAGTGCGTATAAATTACCTTTTTGCTACTTAATTAGAAAACTATAAAGTCTCGTTGCATTGTGAATGCGACAATTTCATTGTTGTTGACAAACTTGAGGTTGTTGTGGCATGCCACAAAATGCCACTTGGTCGCACGCTTGCACTGCTCTGCTCCGCTCGGCTCAACTCTGCTCTGCAAAACTGTCAGCTATCAATGCCAATGCAGGCGGACAGATAGACAGCCAGTCGGACAGACTACACACACACACGTATACACGCACACACACTCAGACAGTCTGATGCGCCTTCAACTCCTCTTTCTCTCTGTCTTTGTTGCTGTTAGTTGTTATTGTTGCACGTTGTTGTTGTTGGCATAGTTTGTTGTTATTGCTGTATGCATTTTTGTTGCTGCTGCTTCGGTTTTAATATCATTTTCGTTCCACTCCAGTTGGCATTTTAATTTAAGTTTCATTTTCAATTTAAGACTTTGACTTGCCACTCGCCTCCAACACAGCAAATGCAGCACGCAATGTTCGCAGCCTCCATTCCTCACATTCCCCGTAACCCACCCCGTAACCCTCCCCGTTCCCCCCTTCTTTACGGCAGCTTTGTGGCCTTGCAACGCTTTTTGCAGTCTCCCAATCCCTACTCCATTTTGGGGTGGCATTGTTTTGTATTTTCGCGCTTTTACGCTTTTGTATGCCGCCCCGACGCCATTTCGTGGCTATTTTAAATTTATTATTTGTATTTTGTGTAGAGCTTTGTTCTTGCTGTTGTCGGCCCATAAGGCACTGGCCAGAGACGTGGCCAAGTTATGCAGCTGAAGCTTTTGGCCCTTCTGATCTGCCCTGCATCTGTACGTCCTGCCCCGTTTGCATTTTCAATTAAAAAAACTTTGCAAAACGCAAAGACGCCTGACAAGAAGTGCGCAATGTCTGCAGGATGGGAATTTTCCAAGGGGAAAGGAGGAAAAGCGGCGAAAAGAGCAGCAAGAGGTTGCAGCAACTTGTGTTGCTGTTGCTGTTGCTGCTGTTGTCTATGCTAATGTCTTGCATAATCAGTTAATGAGAAATATTTGTTGTAATGAATTTTCTTTTGAGTTGCGGTTGCTTATTATGATTATTGTAGCTGCCCAGGCATTGTCTTTGTGTTCGCGTGACAAATAATTTATTGGCAGATTTTTAATTAAAAACTTTTAGCCATTGCTGCCTGTTTCTTTCTAACTGTAAGCACAAAATTTGCTTTCATTTTCTTTGTGTTGATTACAAAACTCAATACTGCTGCCATAAATTTGTATCTGAACCAAGAAATTTGTACAGAATAATAGCGTGAGTTAAGAGGTTTAATGTGACCGCTTTTAAAGGTGCTTAGAACAGTCCCTCTCACGAAGTTGAAACTTATATTTATTCGAATAACATTTAAAGTATAGTTTACGTTTAATGAGCAGTAATTTGGATTGACACACAGCCAGTCTATTACCCCAGCTATCGTCTAATTGAGAGCTCCATTTATAAGGTAGCAGCACCTTAAAGGGTTTCACAGCTGTTATCCTTATCCAGTCCCTACTATGGCCATGTGTCAAATGGCAAAATGTTTAATTTATAGCCTTCGAAGTGTGTGTCAGGTGTGCTGTTTGGTAAATGCAAAATCTTTAAGCCATCAACAGACCTTTTGCTGCCTTTATCATATCGTTTTTCCTGTTGATTTTCTTCCTTTAATAAACTCGTCTCTGTCTGCCTGTCGACAGCAGCTGGATTCAAATTGGAATCGCTTTAAAAAAAAGAACCTAAAGGGGCGGCAGGAAACAAGCTTTATAAAGCGTAGCCCAAGCAGTTGAGTGACAGTTGTGGCACATTCAAGTTGCCTCAATGTTGCTAGCTTGTCAGAGACGTGGAATGCTATTTCTCATGTTGATAATTTGCAATGCAATTTTGTTATATGCTAAATTGTTCGACCATCAGCAATGCATCAGTGTGGCGACTGCTGTCTTATACTTTTTGCCACTTGCCACTTGCCACAACAGCCAACAAAACACAAGCAAACACTCCAAAGTGCCACAGAAGCACCAGCTGCTGTAGCAGCAACAAAACCTACAACAGCAACAGCAGCAACAGCAATAACTACAACGAGATGAAGAATGCTGCATTTTGGCGAAAAATGCAACTGCTACAAATTATGTGAATTATGCGTTCGGCTGGCGCATGTGTTTGCATAAATTTTGCAGCTGCCAACATAGCCGACAGCGTGACAGGCATAGGGTATAGGGTAGGGATGATTTTAGGGATTCCCTTAAGTCGGTGGGGACGTAGCATATGAAGCGCGGCGGTTGCCACACATCTTGTCTAACAAATTGCATTCGAGTGTTTAACATGAGCCCAACAGCCGTTGATGTTGATGTGCAAAAGGATGCGAAGGACTTTTTCATGTTATTCGCAAGTTTTACAGTTGCCGCAACATCAGCTGCCACATGCCGCATGACACATACTGTATGTGCGTATGCCTGTCCCCTGAATTGTCATAATTTAGTTGAAGTGGCATTAATGGTCGACCAACTAGCCGACAGGCAAACATCAGCACGCAAGAAGAGAGACTGGAAAAAAACAAAACAAGAAATTTGTTTCAAATTTAGATGGCCACAAATGAAATCAAATGAAAACGCAATAGACAGGCCTCACCACCACCACTGCCACACAAACAAATTCATATACACAGAAACATACACCGAGCCACAACCGACTACACACACACACACACACACACACACACACACACACACACATGGACATTCACATGCATGCATTGTGTAATGGTGCAAGTGTGGTATTGGTGGGGGGTGGTACAAATGTCCTTATCCACAAAGGGATTCGAATTTTCCAACCTCATAAGCATGGCGAGATTTCGAATAAATGTGTACCTCTAGCTATGCTCTATCTAGCTCGTCGGATTGTCGGGGTTCTTCTCTAATCTCTCGTTGATTCCATGAAAACACACATTAACATAATTTTTAGGTACACTTTGCGATATTTAAAAGAAATGGAAATGAATAAAATAATATTAATACCGACAGAAGATCAGTTACATCTTTGCAGAAATGTGGAGATCAGTTGATATTGACTCCTTCTCTACCCTCCCTGCCTATATGTCTCGGTGGACCCTTTTTAGAAACTACGAGCTGTCATCTTATTGGAACAATTCACCATTTACTCGGGACGAATAAGAAAAAGGATTAGAAATTCATTTTACGTTCTAAATATATTTAAACAATTCTTCATTATTAACGGGGATGATTCTTATAAAATCTAAATAATTCATATTCATATTAAATTTCGTTGAGATTTACAATTGAGTATACGACTTATTAATTTGAAAAAAATATATATATTAGAGAAGAAATGTAATTCAATTATTAACTAAATGATCTATCGAAAATCGGTTATTTTTCTTGACGTTGACAATAAGTATAGAAACATACATACAATTCCGATTTAATAATTCGACAAGTTTAATTCTCTTTCATGATTAAACATTCCAATACGTACTCACTCCGATATCCTTGAGCTCAATGATGACGGTTAATTGAATACCTGTAAGGAAAACTAATTTCTGGGTTGGAATTGTATATATATATATATGTATCCATATACACATATTATAAGTATATAGAAAATATTAACCACTTAAAATTTCAATGAATCCGATGTTCGTTCATCATTTAGTATTTAAATCAAGGAAAGAATAAAAAATTAACAGATTCCGTCGATGTTGAACACTCAGCAATACACATGGATCCAAAATAGCGATGGTGGCAGTGACAAAAACCCACTATAAAAGGGTCAGCATGAACAGCATTTTGAATCCGAGATTAATGCTGATTCAGCTGGCGACTTATCTTCCTCCTTGAGGTGTCCCTTGGAATTGTCTCTTGGGGACTTGGCGACAAGACGGCTTCCAAATCTAAATAGCCTGTTCATTCTTTGGTTAGAATGAACCACCAACCACGAGAGGGAATTTACTTCTCTGTAGTCTCCGTTGAGGATGAATACTTTCTCTTGGAAAAGGTCCGAGTGCCTTTTCCACAGATGTATTTGACAAATACGGCTCCGAAGTGACAACTGGTTTAAAATGTCGACTTGAAAAGAATCCAACGAAACTGCCTAGTAATATGCAGCAAGATATATATATATTTTATATATATATATATATATTTTGACCACTACAGGCGGCGGGCGAGGAGAACACTGCACTAAATAATGTGGCTGTTATTATCACCAATAAGAACAATATAAATTATGTATTCATACCTCAAAGACAGCACAAATATATATGTATATATATATTTGCAACTTTTCTTGCAATCAACTTGATGCGGTACTACGTTGAATGCAAACCAATCGAGCGGAACTATATATTGAAATTAAATTATTTTATTTTAATATATACATATGTATTTAAATATATATACATACATGTATAAAATAATTTACCACGTTTCTGCACTTTTCAATAATTTTATAAACACAACTTCGCACACTTCTGGTTTGAGCCGATCACTTTTCTTAAATGATCAAAAGGTATCAATGTCCAAAAGCTGCTGACCACTCAATTGCTTGCTTTTTGAAAAATAGAACAAGACAAAACACATATCCAAAATATTTCACTCATTCACTCTCCCTTGCAGACATAGCGACCTCTTAAATAACTGCATTATCGTACGATCTTTTGCCACATGTAATTGAGTGAAAGCTCGCGATACCTATGCGCTGAGTGAGCTTTATACGAAACGAACTCAAGCATAGTGTAAAAGCTTTATGCATGCATGCGAAACTTTGAGTCTAACATATAACTTACAAACGTTTTATGCTTAGAGCTAGCGATGTAAGATAAGAGAATTACAAGCTCAGAACTTCCAATGTAATTTAAGAGAGTTAGAATCTGTATTTATGTCGCTCTTTAAAACTGACCATCACAGCACAGTTTAAGAGACGCTACGATTTATCTAGCGAGGCATAAACTGAAAAAGGGGCAGCTGTTTAGGTTTTAACTTGAATATCTTTGAGATGGAAAACTCCCAAATGTTTACCCTCTTCGTTACTCAACTGGTAGTATGTAGTACTGATTTTCTTAGTTACTTGAGCTGGTATGAAAACAGGTGCTAACTTTGCACTAAACTTTTTGGGAGCGCTACTCTGACAAAAATTACGTGCAAGAACTTTATCGCCAACTTTAAGTTGTATATTCCGACTACGCAAATTATATCTGCTTGCATTTCTCGCATGCGATTTTTGTACGTTTTCCTTCGCTGCTTGTCTAATGGTCTGCAACACATCAGGAAATTCAATTCTTGTGTCTTCCGACAAAAGCCTTAATTGACGTAAGAGCTGATAATCTTGGCCATTGAGAATCATGTTTTGTCCAAAGGCCAAGAAATACGGTGAATACCCTGTACTTTGATGAAGACTGGCTCGTAGCGACGCGCTTATTTCTGGTAATTTATTATCCCAATCAGAATGCTCTTGGCCGATGTAGGCGCGGATCGCTGCTAGTACAGATCTATTTAGCCTTTCACTTGCATTTGCCTGTGGTGAATATATGGCAGTGCATATTTGAGAGATACCATACCGAGTGAGAAAAGCTTTAAACGCGCCTGAAACAAACTGGGTACCATTGTCAGATAAAATCGTTTCAGGAACTCCAAAAGTCAAAATAGATATTTCTCAAGATAATCACAAATTTTGTTCGACGTGAACTTTTTGAGTGGACACAAAAAATGAAACTTAGTAAAGTGGTCGACTATGATAAGTAGTCCTATATTACCCTGTTTCGATCTGGGATAGGGTCCTAAAAGATCAATTAAAGTTTTTGAAAAGGCCTCTCCGACGTCATAGGTCTACCTAGAGGTGGTCTTAATACTGTTTGGGACTTTTAGTTTGGTGACATATTTTACATTCAGATACGTATTTACGAATTTGTGCTGTCATTTTCGGACAAATAAATACCTTTTAATTTTCTCTATCGTTTTGGCTATTCCACAATGGGCTGCGTTCGGCGGATCATGAGCTCTTGCAATTACTTCTTGAGCCATCGCTGATGGAATCCATAGTTTCCTGAGTAAGAATCTTGTCCTCCACCAAATTCGCTATCAAACTCTGTCTTCTTATAGACGTACTGATTTTCCCTCTAGATCGGGTAACTTAGACTGGTTATTCGAACTCTCTCCAACAGATCGATATACTCCGCTGACTGGAATTCTCGTGAGTTAAGGTCAACCATGGGTCCTTGCGTTTCTATCTCCAGAACAACAGGTTCCTCTCGACGAGAAAGAGCATCCGCTACCACATTTTGTGTACCTTTGCGGTGCGTTATCTTAAACGAAAATCCCTGTAATTTAATTGCCCATCGAGCTAAACGACCAGAAAGATCTTTCTGTTTCATTAACCATTGTAAGGCGGCATGATCCGTTTAACTTCAAAGTCTTGACCTTCAACGTTGCACGGAACTTTTTTATTCCTTTTATGACTGCTAAACATTCTAACTCGGTTACTGAATAATTCCTTTGGGCTTTTGAAAGTTTCTCTGACATAAATGCTATCGGTAATTCTTCTCCATTTTCGTTATTTTGTGCCAGAACACACCCTAAACCAAAGGTGCTAGCATCACAAAGAAGCAAAAAGGCTTTTCAAAATTTGGAGTTGCCAAAACGGGAGCAGATGTGAGACGATTTTTTAATTCTTCAAAAGCACAATCTGCCTCGGAATTCCAACTAAATGTCTTTGCTTTCTTCAACAACTCTGTAAGGGGTACAGAAATAGTAGCATAATTATCGACAAATCGACGATCCAGCCGGCCATTCCGAGAAATCTCCTTAGTTGTTTCACAGATTTTGGAATTGGAAATTCGGTAATGGCTTGAACTTTACTAGGATCTGTCCTAAGTTGTCCATTGCCTATATAAAACCGAGATACTTTATCTCACGCATGCAGAATTTGGACTTGGCAATGTTAATAGTAAGATTTGCTCTGCGTAAGTGCACAGCAATTTCTTGTAGCAAAAGCAAGTGCGATTCGAAATCGGTAGACAGAACTAAAAGATCGTCCAATAAACAATACTTGTGTGCGTAGGTTAGCAGGTATGACACTATCCATCAACCGGCAAAGTGTTTGTGCCGCATTAGTTAATCCAAAGGCATTACTTTGTTTGGTAAAGAGGACGGTTTGGGACAGTAAAAGCGGTGTAAGGACGTGAAGCTTCTTCAAGCGGTATCTGCCAATAAGCTGCTTCATTCAAGTCCTGTTATACTTTGCGGGTGGTAATCGACTAAATATACCCTCTTATGTGGAAGAGGATATGCATCTTTTCGTGTGTACTTGTTTATTTCCCTCGAATCCAAACAGAGTCGGTTTTTCGCTCCTTTCTTCACAAGTACACAATTGCTACTCCAAGGACTCATAGAAGGTTCTTTACGCCTAACTCGAGCATTTTCTGAACTTCTTCAAACATAAGTTTCTCTTTGGCTGGGGATATTGGCCAATGACGTTGCTTAACTGGACTGTCTGTATCCATTTAATAGAATGCTTAATATTTGGTTAAACCTAATCCATCTCGCTCAAATGAGGGAAACGATTGAATTACTGAATCTAATCTAAGCTTCTCTTCCATGCTAAGCTTTGCTTTTTAATCTTCTTCATTTGTGGGATCCTTTCCCATATCTAATTCACTAATACTTAAATCTGGAGCAATTAAACTAGACAGCAGACCGAACTTCTTCCAGAAATCCATCCCTAAATAAACATTTTCCTTTAATTAGGAATAATAAAAAACTCAACTTCTTCAACTTTGCCTCGAAATTATACTGCTCAAGTCGAGCAACTACTGGACACAACTCACTTTAGCTGTTCGGATGTGTCCCGAGCACTTCTGTGTACTCTTGTGCTGCCTCAATTGGCCGCCTCATTGCCCAAACAACTTATGGTAGCTCCAGAGTCTAATAGGGCTTTGAAACTATGGCCTTCGATACTTATGTCGGTTATAATCTATTATCGGCCCCGAAAAAACTGCCGCTACTAGTTTTCTTCTAACGCCTTGAACTTTCTTCCAAAATGCACGAAGTCTTAATGTAGATCGTTTTGGTTTTCTATCTGAAGGTCCTTTAAGAAAATGGTGTCTTGGTCATCTGAATCAATCCTGGTCTGTGTTCCTACACTAATGCTTTGGATGTATTTAAGATTAGATCATTATGATCTTCTTGTCCTAAATACTACCTTCTTATTTTTCCTGCCACTTAGGTTGACTTTGTATTTGGATGCGCCTCCAGAGTTTGGTCTGCGCTCCCTCTTCCGGTTTTCCGAAGAGTTGCATTTATTACAACGAGGCTTATAGGTGTTTTTAGCACCACAACCGTAACAAAACACGCGCCTTTCTCCCATGCAATCATCGAACCGATGTCCTGCTTTTCGCAGTTCCAACACTATTATTTTGCGTTGAATGGCTGCTACACATTCAGATTTACCTTCATCTGATCATTTTCCAGCTCAGACACATTGGCTTATGAACCTTGGTCGTGAAAAGGAGTGGTAGCTGGAAGTTTTCTGCTTGCGTACTTCCTCTCTAAGCTCATCCCTTTAGCTTCTTTAGATGTAGCAATTCGAGTCGAAGGGTGTTCTTAGCATTCCGTTTTAAATGTCAATTAATTTGTCTTCGCTTATTTCGTGCGAGAGACGAGAAATGATATCTTCCACAGCTAACTGGTAGTCATCAAATGACTCATTTTCCTTCTGACGACGATTACGGATCATTTCCCATAATCATCGTCTTTCGAATCATCAATCTTTTCTGAAAAGCTGAACAAAACGTTTGCCATGAGAACTGGTGATTTTTCCTATGAAAATTCCAGAACCAATCACTAGCTTTCGACACAAAAAGCAAATGTAAGTTGTCACAAAGCAGGCCGTATCATTTTTAGGGTTTGCAATGTTAATGAACGTACCGGTAAGAACTCGTTACAATTCATAGAGTCTTTGGATCCGTCAAACTTTAAATGCCAACTGGAGAGAATACTAGCTGCTTTAGCCGCTGTTATATTCCGATTCATTGGGCTTCGCATTTGACTGCTCATTTCAGGGTTATCTCGAACAGAAGGTCAGTCCTTGCCACGCTTTCTTCAGAACTGGGAGCCACACTAGGAATTGGAATGTCATTGGAATTTTCCCTACTCAAATGTAGTGCTCCTAACTGAGATTGTAGAGTGGACTCAATGCTCTCTTTATAAATTTAGCAAGTTCCGTCATCATTCATCCTGTTGACGTTTTACTTCCGATTGTTGTTTGGACACCCCTCTTTCTGATTCATCTACTGCTGATTGATGACCCGTCTACCTAATGAAAAGGACTTTAGAATCGTCTCTGAAATTCGTGTGAGAACGGGTTTGGATACGCGAATTAATTCCTCTTCCTTTGCGAGAACGTCTCCTTATAGGACCTCTGCTGAGAGTTCTCGGGTGGTATGCCTGTCACAACACTCGCCAACTGTTCGGTAGCCGTTTGTAGCTCTGCCGCTAAAGTATTCTCCTCATAAGAAATTAATTCGGGAACAAACTCTCTTTTACAATCTGGGCATACATGAACACTTTTAATGTGTTCGTTTAAACAATCACTATGAAAACGGTGACCACAAGGACAAATACCACAACGCTGTAGTGTACTGCCAGAAGCGGCTTCCGTTTCTGGACTATGTGTTACTGGCATGATGCACTGAACTGATTATCTATGCATACGTACGAAATAAAATAACTTGATAATTTAAAAAAAAATTTAAATATGAATATAAACTGACTTTGGGTTTAGATTTCTTTAGACAAATTAGTGTTCGTCCCTTTCAAAAGTGATGTGTTCCTATAAGATGCTCGTAGTATTTATATTTCCTAAAATGTAACTAAATCATTTATTTTTATTTTGAATCTATTGAAGGTTAATACATTATTGATAAATCAAATAATGGATACTTTCTAAATTATTTAATTTAGAAAAATATATATTTCCGAGTATTCAAATCTACCTTTCCTGCAAACTATACTTGGTACACAAGTTTTTCCAACCATAAGATAGTCTTATGGCGGAGGGTCAGAATATAGTTGGACAGCCATCTCATGACATGAAATGAAACTGTATTTTCTTAAACTAACTTTCTCATCCTGTAAACTTACTTTGTTGAAATAAAGTTTTCTGTTATCTGTACATTTCACTAGTGTTCATTCAAAGCCTAAAGTATTTTAAATAGATCGCAGAACCGAGCTTTTCTTGATTCTGTGATATTCCATTTAAACCTACTTAGTTATTGTGACTAATTGTGTACTGAATGCCTAACAGTTAACTGATTGGTCTATTGATGCAAAAGAGCTTATTTGTGGGGAAAGAAGTATATTATTCTCTTCTTGGGTCCCACGTGTTGGGCGCCATTTATGTAATGGTGCAAGTTGGTGGGGGGTGGTACAAATGTCCTTATCCACAAAGGGATTCGAATTTTCCAACCTCATAAGCATGGCGAGATTTCGAATAAATGTGTACCTCTAGCTATGCTCTATCTAGCTCGTCGGATTGTCGGGGTTCTTCTCTAATCTCTCGTTGATTCCATGAAAACACACATTAACATAATTTTTAGGTACACTTTGCGATTTTAAAAGAAATGGAATGAATAAATAATATTAATCCGACAGAAGATCAGTTACCTCTTTGCAGAAATGTGGAGATCAGTTGATATTGACTCCTTCTCTACCCTCCCTGCCTATATGTCTCGGTGGACCCTTTTTAGAAACTACGAGCTGTCATCTTATTGGAACAATTCACCATTTACTCGGGACGAATAAGAAAAAGGATTAGAAATTCATTTTACGTTCTAAATATATTTAAACAATTCTTCATTATTAACGGGGATGATTCTTATAAAATCTAAATAATTCATATTCATTTAAATTTCGTTGAGATTTACAATTGAGTATACGACTTATTAATTTGAAAAAAATATATATTTAGAGAAGAAATGTAATTCAATTATTAACTAAATGATCTATCGAAAATCGGTTATTTTTCTTGACGTTGACAATAAGTATAGAAACATACATACAATTCCGATTTAATAATTCGACAAGTTTAATTCTCTTTCATGATTAAACATTCCAATACGTACTCACTCCGATATCCTTGAGCTCAATGATGACGGTTAATTGAATACCTGTAAGGAAAACTAATTTCTGGGTTGGAATTGTATATATATATATATGTATCCATATACACATATTATAAGTATATAGAAAATATTAACCACTTAAAATTTCAATGAATCCGATGTTCGTTCATCATTTAGTATTAAATCAAGGAAAGAATAAAATTAACAGATTCCGTCGATGTTGAACACTCAGCAATACACATGGATCCAAAATAGCGATGGTGGCAGTGACAAAAACCCACTATAAAAGGGTCAGCATGAACAGCATTTTGAATCCGAGATTAATGCTGATTCAGCTGGCGACTTATCTTCCTCCTTGAGGTGTCCCTTGGAATTGTCTCTTGGGGACTTGGCGACAAGACGGCTTCCAAATCTAAATAGCCTGTTCATTCTTTGGTTAGAATGAACCACCAACCACGAGAGGGAATTTACTTCTCTGTAGTCTCCGTTGAGGATGAATACTTTCTCTTGGAAAAGGTCCGAGTGCCTTTTCCACAGATGTATTTGACAAATCGGCTCCGAAGTGACAACTGGTTTAAAATGTCGACTTGAAAAGAATCCAACGAAACTGCCTAGTAATATGCAGCAAGATATATTATATTTTTTTTTTTTATTTTGACCACTACAGGCGGCGGGCGAGGAGAACACTGCACTAAATAATGTGGCTGTTATTATCACCAATAAGAACAATTATTATGTTTCTACCTCAAAGACAGCACAAATATTTGTATTTATATTTGCAACTTTTCTTGCAATCAACTTGATGCGGTACTACGTTGAATGCAAACCAATCGAGCGGAACTATTTTGAAATTAAATTATTTTATTTAATTTACATTGTATTTAATTTTTCTACTGTTATAATTTACCACGTTTCTCACTTTTCATAATTTTATAACACACTTCGCACACTTCTGGTTTGAGCCGATCACTTTTCTTAATGATCAAAAGGTATCATGTCCAAAAGCTGCTGACCACTCTTGCTTGCTTTTTGAAAAATAGAACAAGACAAAACACTATCCAAATTTTCACTCATTCCTCTCCCTTGCAGACATAGCGACCTCTTTACTGCATTTCGTACGATCTTTTGCCACTGTAATTGAGTGAAAGCTCGCGATCCTATCGCTGAGTGAGCTTTATCGAAACGAACTCAAGCATAGTGTAAAAGCTTTGCTGCATGCGAAACTTGAGTCTAACTATAACTACAAACGTGCTAGAGCTAGCGATGTAAGATAAGAGTTCAAGTCAGAACTTCCATGTAAGAGAGTTAGAATCTGTTTTATGTCGCTCTTTAAAACTGACCATCACAATTGCCACAATTGCATGCATAATTGCATAAAATGGCAAAAATTTGATTTGAAAATGTTGCATACTTTTGGGCGTCGGTCGCTCAGCTGCTACTCACATTGAAAAGTCACACGGCGTGTTGCCTCAAAACTGAAAACGGCAAAACATCAAACAGACCAAAATACTGCAAATTTAATATGCAATAACGGACACACTCGCAAACACACACACACATATAAGCTGCCTCTCTTATTTGCATTTAATTAAAATTCGCAGTTATTGTCGAATGTATTGAGCTTTTTTGTTGCTTTCAGCTTTTTTGCACCAACTGCTGTTGGTATTGGCGAATTTTATGGCATTTGTAATTAAATTAGGCTTACAACACTGGTCACACACACACACACACACACACACAGAACAAATACATGGAGCTAAATGCGGCAATCGTTGCGTTGTAATTAAATTCAAATTCGATATGAATATGCAAATAGAAATTTTAATATTGTTTTTGCTTAAATATTATAAAAAATATTTAAACAAAGTGATAAGAAGATTGACACTTGTTCAGCAAGCTTTCACTTAAGGGCAGATTAGTGCTTTAGTTTAGTTATACTTGACCTTTACCTCTATTGACAAGGGATTAAATGATATTAAATATATAATATTCTAAATGCCACATCAAATTATGTAAGCCATGCATAAAACTGTACAAAGCCATTCATAAATCTAATTAAATCTCTACAAGAATGACGTCGCTTTTGAAATATATATGTAGTTATATTTTGACACAGTTCAAAATACTTTACCGTTGTGTTAAATAGCAAAATAAATTATAAATTATTACAATACGCATACACAACGTTACACAAACATTAATACACTTGTGGCAAACGTAAATGATGGTTGCCGATGCTAATTGCCAGTTCCCTGAATAATTCAATTGACATTAGACTAGAATCTCAATTAATCTTAGACTGAAAGCTACTCTAAACTAAGAACAAAAGGCACTTGAACAGGTGTGAATAATGGCATTCGTTGATATGACAAATATTTGAAATATTATGTTGAAAGTAGTTGAAAGCAAAAATTAAATGAATTAAGCATCACACAAATCAATATACCCATTTAAACTGAGAACCACAGGATATAACAAATATGCGGCAAAAAGTTGATTGCATTTAAAGACTAATGAGTTTTGAGCTTGCTGTGTCTCAAATTGAATAGAATTAATTATTTGCGGTCTATCGAATTTCCGTACTATTTAAGGAAATCAAATGCGATATTCCGATACGAGTAGTATGGCGAAAAATGATGACAATATACATATTTGCTACAGTCCAAAATGCCAGCCGCAATATTAATGAAGCTGTGTGGTCCACAATACACCAAGACACACAAAACACACACACACACACACAAACACATGTATATAGCGTTAGATATATGTGGGAGGCCATTATGTTTGGCATTTGCGCAAATATTTACAATGGATTAGAATAGTTTTGCTATTAGCGATTGAAGCTCGGCATATGTAAATAATGATAAGCCGATAATCGTACAAATATGACGACAACAATTGATAGCCACGCCCTCACGACACACACACACACACACACACACATACATTTATAAATATGTGTCACTATATACTGTTCTATATATGTCTATGCAAATAATAGGCGCCGATAACGCAAATGAGTTTTTCATATCCAGTTTGGCAATTGAATACCACATTTCTAAATATATTAAAGACACAAATTCTCTAAATGTTTAATGAGATTTTATTTAAAATGAGTCAGAGGGCAGGCGGTGCTAGCAGTTACCCTGTAGCCAGTTGTGGAGACAGAAATGTATCTTATTTCAATAAACTATATTATTTAAAGGGTATGTAAGCGTAAATCATAAATGCAACGTGCAACTGAACAGCTGTTAATTCTGCAATTATGCTAAACATTTGTTAGATAAACAAATATTTGTTTTCACAGCCAAAAACCAGAGCAAAAAATGCTAAAATTATAAACATTAAAACATTATTATTAAGTATTTTGTGGTGCGTGATACGCCCACACAATTATTGCAACAAGTTTAGCATTTAATGGTTTTAAATGCTATTTGGTTAGGTGTTAAGCCATCGACGCGGTATTTGAGTTTTTCCAGTTATGCATACAAGTGTGGACACACACACACACACAACACAACACACCCACACATACATTGGCTAAAACCAGGCGTTTTAATCATTCATAGAAAACAGTTGCAAAAAATGTTGACAAAATTTTAATTACTTTTTTAACATTGCGTTGCTTTGGAGCTATAATCAAGTGTGGTATGTTTCATTATTTATATTTGCCTTGAACATACAGCAAAGCATTCAGAGAAAAAAGCAAGAGCTAAGAGAAAACGGGGACTGCTACAGCACTGTAGTTTTGAATCCCATTAGCTGGTGACAACTGGCAGCACGCATACGCCATGTGGCCCATCTGTTGAGCTGCAGTGTGTGAGGGCGTAGCTTGGCACACATACACTCAGTGTGTATTACACTGTAACACAGCTGAAGTTTTCCAATTCATTTACACTTGTGCGTACACTGAGCAGAGTTGTTTATATAAATCTAAATGGGTTTTTATTAGAATATGCCTTTAAAAGGATTTTAATAATTTACTTTAAATAAAGTTTAATAAAGAGCAGTGTGTAAATACACATATCTTTTATCCAGCTCGATATGTGTGTGTATTAATAGCCATCTCTTACTTATCCCCAGCTCTCAGTGTACTATATTTCCTACTTGCACATGTAAGTACAATTTGTGCACACAACAATTAATTTAAAACTGAACAGCCAGTTGGTCAAGTTATTGCGTCTTTTGTGTGTGTGTGTGTGTGTGGTCATTTCTCAAGCCTGACAAATCGGTTGCATCCATTACATGTACAAAAGTCAAGGCAAAGTGTAGTGAAGTTAAGCGTATTATGGATTGTTCTATTGCATAATGGCTGTTTGTCTTGCTGTCAGTGTCTGCTGTGACAATTGTCAGCCTGTCACTTGGCCAAGGAATTCGAACTGCACAAGTCCGTTTAACTTAATGTGCTATCAAATCACAAAAAAATAAAAGTCAAACAACACAAACAGACAAACACGCAATGCGCATAATGAACTGAATCCAAAAACATACAACCATCAACTGCAAAAATTTTTTAATTAAAATATTGCCCGAGCGCATTATGCAGAAAATGTGAAAATGTGAATGGAAATGGGAAAGGGAATCAGAATCAGAGAGAGAGAGAAAGAGAGATAGAAATTGTGGTAGCAGCTACAACAATAAACAGTTGATGGTCCAGAGTGGCCTTTCTACTAGCTGGTTCTGTCCTTTTGGCCAAGTGCATGGCTCATTGTCGCTGCGCATAATGGAAATGTCAAGATGGTCTTTTGTTCCCCAACCCAATGGTCAATGGCCAATGCCCAATGCAAATGAGCAGCAAACATCTTCTTTTTTTTTTATGACAATTTATTAAAATTGACATTTTTACGAGCCATCACGATTGCAATTAAGTGCTTAAAAGCTGTTGCCATTGCCATTGACGCTGTCCATTCCCTGATCTTTAATATTGGTCGGCATTGCTTCCTGCTCTCAGTCCACTACACACAGGCATGACAGTGGAGACTGTGGTTTATTTGGGCTCACCTTGTCGAGTGTCGAAGACTTTCGCTGACAACATCAGCCACAACACCTTAACAATGTCAGCGCACACAGTCAACTGAATACGGCTGATTCGCATGACATAACGTTATAACCACTCAAATGGCCGTGAGCTAGGAACAATGAGGTGTCACTTACATGCATAGAACACGTGAATGTCCTTGGTTGGTACATTTAGACATTTGGTCAACGGGGCAGTTTTAAACATGCTTGTAAAGTAGAATAAATCTAATGAAGAGCTATTATGCAAGAGATTTTGTGAGTCATTTATAATCTATTTTGTAAAAATATAGGCTAGGAATTGAAGACCTAAAAGTTTAGTAAGTAGATAAATAGGTAGAACTAAATAATAAATTTGTTTACTTCTAGTTAAACCAGCAGAAATGAATGAAATACTTATATAAAATGTAGAAAAAGTAGTGCAAACTTTATGAGTAATTGTAGGAAATACACAAATACTAGTAGAAATTAAGAATAAGTTAGTAAAAGTGGCTGATCTTGTGTAACTTGTAGCCCCTTTATTATTACACTTCAACTTTCTTGTTGAAAGCCCTTGGATACTTTTGTATGACTGTCAAAGGATACTACAAACTTATATTAATTACATTTGCTCAAAGCATTAACACACCCTACACTAATAATACAACAGCTATAATACTTATGGCTAAGTTAACTTTATTTAATTTTGCAACATTTTCAGCTTTTAAAGCAATTGAATTTGTTTTCCTTTGGGTCTGTGACTTTGTATGAGATTACTGCTTTTGGCATTTGGTCTTTTAGCTCAGTTGGCTTCATTGTCGTCGCCTCAAATTAGTGACTGTATGGTGCAGATGCAAGTTACAGAAAAAGAGCATACAGTGACTGCAAAAAGTCAGGCAGACATTGCGTGAGCGGTTGCCGTAAAGTCCGGCCAGCAAACCGCAACAAAAGCCACACACAACATGGCCAATCTGTGGAGTTCATAAAAGTGTCAACAACTTGCCCTCGGCCAAGGATGCGACATGCAATACGAAAGGATGTGGATGTGGAGGCTGCTGCATTGACCGCTGATAACGCAAAATGGCCGACAAGCCACAGCACACAGCCACACACACCAGCACACACACTCGAAGGCAGCGGATATTCCTAACTATCGCGTATTCGTTAGGGTCAAAGTTAAGTGGCATTCATCCTGTTGTGAACTCTCTGCCGCAGCGTTACTTGCTTTGTTTTGCTGCCACCACGAGGCAATCAGCAGTCATGCCTCCTCCAACGTAGTAATGCCCCTAGCCATGTCTTATCAGCCGCAGATTCACTTGCTAGTCTTCATTGCTGCCGCTGCACTGTTAGAAAAATTCATTAAAATAAAACAATAAGTTTTTAACACAAATTGGAATTTAATTAAGGAAAAAAGTTTTGAAATTTAATTGTTTATAACTTTTTAAAACAATTTTGTAAGTCCTTTCTAAGTTTAAAGAATCAGTTATTTTTTCACAAGTGTACACTCTACTCCTGGTTGTTATTTTACCTGAAACGCCATAGAGGTATGCCAGTGTGTGTGTTTGCTACTGTGTCCAGTCCATAAAACTAAACATTGCTGCTATCGCAGTTGCCTTTATGATGCTTCACTCCATTGTCCACTGCGTTTTGCTTTGTGTTTCGCGGAATGTCCTTGCCACGACGTCTATTCTTACTGCTGCTGCTGCTGCTGCTGTCGCTGTTGCTGCAACATGCAGTATGCAACTGTTGCCATGCAGCCGGATGTTGTATCTATGCGCATTTCTTTTCCTTTTCTATTTCTATTTTCTATTTTCCATTTTAATTTTTTTTTTGGCTTTGCTGCTGCTGTTGCTGTTGTCATTTGTATGTTCTCTCTGTCTGCTATCAGCAGAATTGTATGTCCTTTCGTATCCAGTTTCCTGATTTATGCAATTTCATGCATGTGCCACATTTCTGCAAAACATGCCGCACATGGCATGCCAGCCACAAAAACTACCACAACGCTCAGCTGAAACATGTGGCAGTGACTTATGTGCGCTATGACAACTTTAGGGAGTTTCATTGAATTTTCTTTAGGTGCCACGAAAGCTGTCCAAACCAACAACCACCAACCACTAACCCAACAGTAGTTTCAGGTGTGAGACAGACGAGAGATAACTGTTGGCTCAACTCTTAACCTATTTTTTTGTTGTTGCAACACTAAAGTTGCAGCTTCAGCAATGCCTTTGACTTCATTTGTGGCCTTTGTAAATGCTTCGTGGTGAATGTTGAGCAAAAAAAGTAAATTGTTAATTAGGGAGCAGCTAAGGGCAGTTACCAATTAAATTTGCTATAAAAATAAGGCAAAAGCTTAACCGACTGACAGATGCTCTTAGAGTTTATAGCTAAAAGTGGCAACTTTGTTAACGACTTTAGTTTGTGGTGGAACTATTAAAAGTTTTTCTATCTATCCATCGATTAACAATGATTTTAAAACAATTTAAAGACTTTTCTTAGACAGAAACATTCTATTTGATAATGTTTATTATTTATTTTATGTATTTTTATTAAGCTTTACAATAAATCTGTTCATTCTTAAAGCTACTTATGAAAATACGAGCATATAGCTGCTCGACCCCTTTCAGAAAGCGGTCATTAGTCGAAAGTTACATTACCTACGAGAGAGTATAAATTCTTTAGCGTGCACAACTTTAACATTCCTTCACGTTTTTGCTGCTACTCGACAAAAAACGTTAAAAACTCAACTTTATGCTAATTGAAAATGTAGCAAAATATTTGAATGCTAAAGCTGCAAATCAAGAAATGTGGCAACTTTAAGGTGAACCAAAACTGAATGGCTTGTTAGTCCATGTGGCAGCTGCCCGTTGGCCAGGCAGCTGTGCGAAAATTGTCATATGTAGATTTATAGTGTAAGATAAGAATAATATTTACAACGCCCAGGGGTTACATACACACACACACACACACACACACACCACGCCAAATACATATTAACACACACATGTGTGTGTGTGCTGTACATAGACAAAGTTGACTTTATGTGTTAGTGGCAAATGCGTTGACTGCCCCGCAGTTATAACGTAGCGACATCCAGCTGATGGCACATTATACCACATGACGCCCCTAAAATTACGTATACGCCACATTGTCGTTTACAGTGCTTGGAAATTGTACTCGTATCTGTGCTATTTAGTGAATATGGCCGACGCCCAGACACTTGTCTACTTAGCTCACATTTAATGCTCAACTTAATATCAAAACTGGACACTTTGATTGTAGCTGGCGATTAGATTTTCAGCATGTTTATATATTTATTTCTGGAAGGGGTTACTCAACCGATTTCTCTCAGTCACTGGTCAACAATGAGTTTGTTATCGTAGGGGATGCAACTCGAAATAGATACTGATTACACTTAGGGAGTGAAACAGTGGGCTAAGTTGACTAATTTGGTAGTTAAATTTGGTAGACGTTTATGTAGTCGTTTAGTTGTATCTATATCTATTATTTATTAAAGGTAGAGCAATCTGTTGTCCCATCAACTAGTACCTGATATCTGATATCTGTATCTATATGTATATCTATATCTATATCTATACCTATATTTATATCTATATCTGATATCTATATCTATATCTATATCTACATATGTATGCGCTATATCTATATGCTATAGCTATATTTGGTATCTATCATCTGTATCTATGATCTAATATCCATAGTCTATATCCATATCTGTATCTATAGTCTATATCTATATCTATATCTATATCTATATCGTATATCCTATATCTATATCTATATCTATATCTATATCTATATCTATATCTATATCTATATCTATATCTATATCTATATCTATATCTATACCTATATCTTCAACTAAATTTCTATCTACATCTATATATGTATCTACTCCCCTCCATATTATTTCTTAATAACTTAACTATGTCACCCACTGTGCTGAGATGTGCTGTGCTGGTCAAGTTGAAGATATTGGATTTTAATATAGAGTTACGACTGAAACTCTAGGAAAGGACTGAAGAACCCGGTAATCTGATGACGTTGCTAAGCGGGCAGTTCTGCTCTCTTCAGTTTGCTGTTAATTATGTGGCCCGTTGGAGCCACCAATCATACGCGAAAATGGATTGTGTTTACTCGTAATAATCGCTTTGTCCGACTCAGTTCAGATTACCAAATAAATTCCCCACGTCCCCAGCAATTTTAAAATAACAGACGACACCAGTAGTCCAGCGGCCAGTGGATCGCCAGGATTCGCTTCGTTTCGCCAGTTTGGCAAGGATTGAAGGGAGAGAGCGTAAGAAAGGGACAGAGAGGAGCTGGTAGGGTGATAGAGGGGTAGGGGTAAGAGGATATGATATAGGGGAGGCGCCCAATTGGCGCCATTTATTTACTTGTTTGTTTCAACTTCCGTTCATTGCCACGCCGCAAAAAGTGTAAGCTGCTACCTACCGAACCTTTTTCAACGCCCTGCTCTACAGTCCACTCGCTCTGCTGCCGAGTTGTGATTCTGATTCCGTGCTCGTCCCTAGCCCGCTCGCATTTCCGCTGCCATTAGCCGACAAACTTCATTTGTCATCTCATTTTTCTGCACGCTCGACAGTTTTCCTTGCGCTGCGCCACGAAATTTATGTAAACGGACATTCGCTTGCTCGTTCGCCATTCCGCAGGATGGCAGCATGGCATGGCGACTGTCCAGCTCGGCAAGGGACAGTCTCCTTGTTATGGACTCCATTGCGTTATGCGGTTATGATGACATAAAAGGCGCTACTGATAGAACCCAAAAGGCAAAACAGCGCAGTAGCTTCAACAGCAGGAGCCAGAAGAAAAAATAACAAACATAAAAATACAAAAATGGCAGAAGAAAACAATTCTCTTGGCGATTTTGATCAGAGCGCGGGCGACATAATCGTCCTTAGCGTG
Source organism: Drosophila acutilabella (assembly GCA_035046005.1). Classification (NCBI taxonomy): domain Eukaryota; kingdom Metazoa; phylum Arthropoda; class Insecta; order Diptera; family Drosophilidae; genus Drosophila; species Drosophila acutilabella. The sequence goes on from JAWNOK010000061.1 coordinate 924,576, forward strand.
TTGTCCTTGCCAGTCGCACACACACACAGCCGGAAACGGAACGTTAAATGCGCCGTTCCAGCAGCGTTCAGCTCAGTGCCAACACCCGCTAGGACGACTACTCTGTAGGTCTTTTTGTTGGTGCACTCTAGGAGCGCGTGCAGCGGAAATAACATGCTGTGATTTAAGACTTCATTTTGTCGGCGCCTGTTTGCTGCTCCTCTGACCTTTTTAGATAAAATGATAAAGTAAAGCAGCAGTGAGACTCACGTAAAGAGACAAAGCCTGAGCAAGAGAAGAAGAAAGGGAAAAAAGGAGATAGAAGATGAATACAAAGAGGGAGAGAGAGAGCGAGCACCGTATTCAATGAGCAAACCATTCAATTCTTTCTTCTCTTTTTGCGAGTAATTAAAAGTTGAATTGAACAAGAATTGTCTGCGGATTCTTTGTTGGCTGTTGCTGGTGTCGCTGCTGATTTGCCTCTTGCATAATTGAATTGTTTAATGCCGCGAATTTCGAATTGTAATTGTAGCTGTAACTGTAACTGTTATTGAAACCTAACGGAAACGGATATGGAAGTTTGTTGTTGCTCCAATTGCTGCTCATTTCTGTCTGAATTCATTTAATTAGAAAATCAGCTGAAGCCAACTGTCGATTTTCTCACTTGTTTAATTGTCTTGCCGACAATTAATGACAACTCAACTGAAAGTTTATTCAATTTACTATATTATGCTCGCATTTAGACACAGCAACAATTTAAACAATACTGTTGCCTGCAACAATTTTCATCGCATTCATATACACATTTATTAATTGTATTTAATTAGCATATCTGCATGCTTCGGCAATAGTATTTAAGAGCAAAGCTGTAAATTGATTAATTTACACTTAATTTCACATTTGGATATTTTACTTGTAATACTTCAATTTATGTTAAATGCATTTTAGTTCAGTTACACAATTAAAGTCGTATTCAATTGAATAGACAAATAGCAGACTTTAATTAACAATGGAAATGAAAAGACGTTTCATTAACAATATAAGGGTTTCTTGAACCCAAGTTTATTGTTATAGCAAATCTGGCAGCTGCAACTAAAGTCACGTGCTCGCATTCCAATTGAAGTGTTGCATGTGCTGCATTGCTCAGTGGAGCATCACGAAACGTTTTGGGTCATTGGCATTCGCGGAATTAAACGATTTTGTTGCTGGTCAAACATGGAAATGCTATAAAAACGTCAGTTAGCCAAGTGGCAATAGTGGCGCAAAGTATGTTGCAAATAGTTTAAGAATATGGTTATGAAAACGTTGTAAGAAACTGAACAGCTGATTGCATGCTACAAGCAGCAACGTTTCTTCATTGGCCGGCAAATCAATTTATGTGCTACTCTGCTACTCTGTGCTCTGCTCTGGCTGCTTTTAGCTGCTGGCATAAAAATCCAATTAAATTTTATAAGCCATGCTAGTGCTGCTGGCCCGAGGACTACGAACTTGGCTGACAAGTTCAAGCGCAACCATAACCATTGCATACCCCCGGGCGCAGTTAAAACTTTAAGCATCAACCTACGTGCAACCGGAAGATGCTTTACAAAACCCACTACCCAAAAGCCCATGCATACACTCACAGATAGCAAAATTCTTAACTACTCTTTGGGCTCGAATTTGGAGTTTGTCTAGTTCTTTGACAAACCGCCGACGCTATTGAGCAACAACAATGCCGTTAATTATTCATGAATAGAAAGTTGCATAAAAAGCCAAGTGCAAAGGCGAAAATGCAAACCGATGCCAAGGCAAAACTTTTTCTCCCAATTCAAACAAAAAAAAAAAACTTTTTCTCATGGATTTATTCTAAGGATACGAATCCACGAAGTAGTTATGTCTATCTGTGGGTGTGTGTGCCTGTGTGTGTATGTCTTGTGTAATTGTGTGTCTGTTGGCTTAAGTCCAATGGTCGAGAGAGAGGCCTGCATAACAATAATGAAATGCTTGCCCTTAAGTATTCATCATACGCCACGTTGTACAAGTTGCATATGTTGTAAATACTTTGCGACTAACTCAAGCCGCAAACTGGAAAGTTGCTCCATTGGGGAGCGGGAGGATGCCGGTGCTGCTTGATTGATTGATGTTTGGCTTGAGGGCAGTTTGATTTGCTTCGAGTTGTAAGTAGGGCACAACAACAAAAAAAAAATTAAAGGGATAAGAAAGTTGCAATATGTTTTGGCAACTTTTCTCTCGTTTTCATGCCCTTTGGTTGTTTGCCAAACTTATTTCATATTTATTTATAACAATTTAATAACTTTTCGCAAGAATTTTCCAATCAACCTAATGAAAGTAATTGAATTGAAGTATGCCCTTTTCAAAATCGATTTCAATTAAATTCCTTTAAATTAGCATTAAAAGTGCACAACGCTCAGTTCAATGCAATCATTTCTGGCACCCAAATCAGTTTGCATATTTGCATATTTATTTATTGCACTCTTCGTGTTGTGGTTGTTGCTTTTGTTGCTTTCTCACGCACACAATCAATGCAATTTAGAAATTCCAATAATCGTTCAAATGAGTTTTAACATCAAAAAAAAAAAAAAAAAAAATATAATGAACATTAAAATGCATCATATACATATTAGAAGTTTGATTGCAATCGATGCTGGTTTGAGTTTATGTAGATATAACGATTTGTTGACTGTTCTATATGTGTTTTCAATTTAATAATGACACACAAATTGTATTAAATTTTGTCATACCATAAACTAGAATTATTCTCTCTTCCCACTTCTAATGATTTTAAATATTTATCAATTTGCATTTAAATTATTAAATTATTTAGATTTTCTAACGCGTATTTAAATAAATGTTTGAACAATTTTATGTAATAAATATATATTTTTTTGAATAGGAAGTAGAGAAATTTGGAATGTAATTAGGTAGAGGCATAAAAGGTGAAGCCCAGTATGTATCTGGTAATCTTCTTTCAGCTGTTTTATTAAATATAAACATAGATGCCTTAAAAATAAATAATAACAACTTTTTTCAGTAACATGAATGCAGAGCAACCACATTAACTAAAGTGCGTGCTGTTCTTGTGGTAAAAGTGTAGGAAGAGAACACTATTACCTACTTCTAGTCTAGCAAATGATGATAAATGATCTGATAGACTCCATATACACACTTATGGACATAAGAAGAAACATATAAAAACCATTTTATGGTCTAGAGAAGAGCAAGTGTTAAGTGTCGTTGTTGTCACCGTTGTTGGCATTCTCGGCGTTGTTCTGCTTGTACCGTCAAGGACCAAATATGTGTAAATGTTGTAGCTTGAGACGAGCAGGGAGCAGCATGTTTACAGTCCGCTTGAAGTCAGTGGACCAAGTCAAGTGGTTGAACCTACACACACACACGCACACACTAACGTCTTAAGTAGCTTCTTGCTCCAAAAACTAAGAGTGAGAGAGCTCTAACAACCCTGGACCAGAGGCCCAACTCAATGCCCAAAGGCAGTGAGCTCAATAATTTATTCATAAGAAAAATTTATGTCGCCTTGTGGCTGGAAAATTTGTTTAGTTGCCGCTTTGGAATTTGACTTTGCCAGGTGCACCAAAGGGTTAAGGATCCGGCATTCTTAATGTTGTCAACTTGCTTAAGGCTTAACCTTTTGTTGCCATTGTTGTTGTTGTTTTGGCTGTGGGTGGAAAAGCGTCAATTGAAATGCGCATTTTACAACGTTTATCATAAATAATTTATAATATATTTAGCTATTCGCAAGCAATTCATTTTGTTGTCATTTAATTTGGCATCAAATTGGCCAAACTTAAAATTTATCAAGCTTAGTTTTGCCCAGGTCAACAGCGTGTGCGGGTGTTCTGACTGTGTGTGTGTGTGTGTGGGTGTGTAGGTGTGCGGGTGTGTGTAAAGCTGAACTCATTAAATTGTAGAGCTGCTGCTGCTGCTGCCGTTGATGCTGTGGCAGCTTGTGGTCATCATGTTGGGGTTTCATTTTACTAATTCACATGCTATCACACACATGCTTACACACACACACCCACAGTCACATATGTGCACAGTGTACGCTATACAGTAACAAACAAATGTTAATTTTAATTTATGTGGTCGCTGCGCACATTTGTCGCATTAGTTTGAGGCGCTTTAATGAGTGATTTATTGGTTAGGCCGCAGCAAATCAACTGACAGGAGCAGGCCAGGGTAAAATCGTGAGGGTTTTAGACTATCAGATACGCTGTATATGCTAGGAAGAAATGTCTGTTCTAAAAGAAGTAAAAGCTTTAACTCGAAGCGAAGGAAAACTCACACTTCTTAGCTCTTTGTTTTTTTGGTTTTGATTTATTAAATGTCTATTTTATTTGAGTTATTTCAGTCTACCTGCCTACTCAAATTATCTACACTACCAGCTGCAAACACTGCTAGTTTTCTGCTATACCCTTCTTATACTTATTTTATTTACAGGATAATTAAACCTTAAATAAAATAGCGTATTGAATTATTTATTTATGTTTGCTGGTTGTTTGTATTTCTGCCAATGTTCAATAAAAAGCGCAATGCTGGTAAATTTGGCAAACGGTGTGAAAACTCGCTCTCTCTCTCTCTCTCTCTCTCTCTCTCTCCCACTCTGCTACTAGAAACCCTTAACGCCCAATCCTTTACTTTCGTCCCGTTGCGGTTGACTATAAAGGGGCCTAACAGGGCAATCGGCTGCGCGGCTTTTAAAGTAATTAGAGCATTTCGAAACTGTGGTTTGGGCTTAATACTTATTTGTGGAAACAGTTGTGGATTGATTGATTAGAGCCCATGCTTCAATTCCAACTGCTGGACAGCCAAATGGCCAAACGACCAAACGAGTCCTTTGGAACGTGTCCCAGTGGCGTAGCTTAGCGAGAACTTCAAGAGCTTCGCTGTAGTTTTCAGTTTAAAAGTTTTGCGCTATAGTTAAGCGTTTGCAGTTTGCACTTAATGCACTGCCATGACTCACAACGGCCACGCCCATTTGTACGCTCACCCATCACCTACTATGCGGGGAATATTCGCCAACGAACTCCAAACACTTTCGTTAGACTCACTCGTAAAGTCCACTTCACAATTTTGTTTGCGTTTTTCAATTTCGGATTTTGATTTTGATTTTGCATTTGATTGCCAAAGCGTTTTAAGTGTTTTCACCATGTATCACACACACGCACACACATGTAGAGTTACAAATACTCAGTTACCCACGCACTCACACTGCGAATTGCATTTTTATATCCTGTAACCATAAAAATCCCTCAAATGTGTATCATAAAGAGGAGCAGACGTTAACTAAAGGGATCTTCTATGTTCTCCAGGAATTTATGGGCCAGAAATACCTTATTTTTAAATATAAGTAGAGTTTTGTAAAGTAATTTCAATAACATAAAAAATTTGGAATGTTTTCCAGCTAATTCTACGACAAGGACTGAAAGTTTAATCGAAATATTTATTTTTAGCTACTTTACAAACACTTATAGCTACTTTAGCTCATTGCCAATTATTAAAGTGTTATTTTTAACATATTACAGGGTATCTGTTAGCCTCATATTTACATTTCTAGCTGACATGTTTGTTGAATTTCACAAATCGAAAATGTGCTGAAAATGAATGCATCGTGCGACTCAAATTGATGTGGAGGGTGAACTTTCCATCAGGTGATGTGTGAGAGAAAAGGCAAATGGGCGTAAAGGGGGTGTGGCGTGGGCTGACTGTTGACTGCTTGACCTCAGTGTGTGGACGTTCGCTCAGGTTGGTCGCACATGGAACTATTAATTTGATTAAAAGTGCGCATTTTTATTTGCCAGCCACACATGAAGGAAAAGTTAACAGCACTTTGCTGTTGCTGACTTTTGACTGCTGCACAGCTGTAAATGTGTGTGTGTTTGTGTGTGTGTGTGCCACCTATTTTCTGTTTGTTTTCAAAGCGCATTAAAATGTCGTTAAAGTTGCTGAAAATCAAATAAACGAAATTTTTCCATGGAATATTTATTGCGCACTGCCAACAATCAACAGCCAACAACCAACATACATCGCCAACACTAAGAGTGACAACAACAACAACAACAGCAGCAGCTGCAACAACAATTTGCCGCGGCATTTTAACGCCTGTTTGCGGTTTTTTGGGGGCGCCACCGTGTAACCTTGCAACACCCTCGAGTTCTTGTTGTTGTTGCTTAGCTGCTTGTACGCTGGTTGACTTGTGGTTTTGTTTTGCTGTGCACCACACCAACTTGTACCTACTACTGCTGGTGGCAAGTATCTACCTTAACACCACCTCCATTCACATGCTCATTTGCATGCAATTCATTTTCTTAAGTGCAATTTTCATTGTTTTTTGGCCGCAGTTGATTTCCTTGCACTGCATTTTCTGCTGCTTGCTTTGCCTTCCCAACCGCGGCGTTTATTTTGGGGCATGCCAGCAACTCGGCAGCTCAGCAAGTAACCACCACCAGCAAGGCAGCTTGTAAAACCTTTTGTCACAAATTACATTGTTATTTTTTTGTGTGTGAATTGTTCCGCCAACCTTGCACACAGAAGCTCGTACATATTGACAGCCAATCCGCCCACCAAAACACCTTCATTCATGCCCCTATAGAGTCGTTGCCCCGCCTGCTGGTAAATGAAATATTTATTGCAAATTTTCATCTAATCCTCGCGTAAGTTCACACCAAAAAGGTGACAACTGCAATTTGAACATTTAGTTCGAGATCTCTCTTAAAAATTTAATGCCATACCAAGAAAAGTTTTCCCTACCATATGACCCGGGTACAAAATATTTCACTGCCCGAAATGGCTGTAAATTAAAACATGTAAAAGTTGAACTTTAAGCTTAAGGCAGTTTTAAGATAAAATAAACATATATTGTGTTGGATTGAGTCAAAATCTCAAATTTTTATAAGAATTTAAAAGCTTTAAAGCTTTTTTCGCTCAGTGCATTCAGTGTGCTCTCCGCGGAGTCAGAAACTGTTGAGAAATTCATTTAAGTTGGACTTTGGAGCACGCGCCGGAAAATTATTTGTACTCTGCTTACATTTTTGTTTAATTAATTTTACAAAACGACAGCGCAAATGATGCCCTTGTCCTGCGACACAGAATTAGCAGACAGTGTAGAACGAAGCAGAAAAACGGGACTCAAAGACAGAACAGAACTGAACAGAACCGAACAGGATGAGATTGTTGGGGACTGTCGCAGAGTTTTTGCTGTTGTCAAAGTTTATGACACTTCTGTTTGGGATTTCATGTTGACAACATTGACAAAATGTCAATGCTACTTCGGATGCCCTGGAAAGGGAGTTGAGTGGAGTGAGTGGTAGCTAAAAGAAAACTAGGGCGGGGCGCCGCATAATTAGCCCCAACACAGCCAGATTTTGGGGGTACATTTGCATGAATTAATTAGCCGAAGTTTGTGGCAATAACCGAGAGTAAAAGACAAGTTGAAGTGGAAGAAGTTCTTTTGACTAGTCACCATACAACTGGACGCCATTTGGATGCGAATACTTTGTGTAATTGAAATTGTTTATATTATTGTATGATTTATAAGCAACATAAAAATTCAATCAATCTTAAGGCAACGCGAATTTAGCGTATTTTGCTGTTTTCCTTGTACATTTCTTTTGCACTTTACATACTACTTTTTTGGCTACTGCGTTGCATTTTAATTAAAACAAAAAAAAAAAAAAAAGAAATTGCTGCATGCATATTTATGAAAGTGACGGAACTAAAGCAACAACAACAAATGCATAGAGGCATCTGCACTTGCACCTGCTGGCTGCACGCCTAGCCAAAATAATATATGCGCATATTTTATGCATTTTGTGGTGCTGCTCACTTTTCTTTTGTATACCCTATAAATCTGTAGACATTTTAAAAGGAAGTAGCTGGACAATGTCTATAAATGTCACAGGCAGCATGTGATTATTAGTAAAAGGAGATTCAATAGCTAAACAGTATAAAATATCTGAATGCTAATCGAAAAACTGGCTTTAATAATTTTAAATTTCCATTCTAAAATATAAATATTAAATCTAAATTTTTAGCTGTGTGAAGTTTTTATCACTTTACTTGTTCAATCGCTGATTTTACTGACCTTATCAGTTCATTACTAACCCATACATAGATACAGGCTATCTGCAGATATATCATACTCCATATGACTCTCCTTCTCCCACCCCATATTGTGCTTCCGCTCGTGGAGTGCGACACTTTTCTCTCTATGTCAAATGCGGGATATCGCTTTGCCGCCTGAAAGTATGCAGCAGAGCGTAAAGAATGCAAAGGGCGGCATTCCGATTGGCGTTTGTATCCTGAAGCTGCCCACGATCCGTGCTTTTGCCATGCCGCATGCATCGTCTGCGCTGGACGCGTTGAATTCGAGTTGAACTCTGCTGTGATTTGGCACAACGCAAAATCAATTAATAAACAGTTTAAATACTACCAAAACAAGACTTATTTAAGCTTCTATAGGCACACCTAAAATATATATTTAATGTTAAAGATAGCTTGATTTGTCATGTACTTGTTAGCCTAAATTATTAAGCAAATAAGTTAATTTTCTTGCCACATACAATTATTTTATAAAAGACTTAGTAAACTTGTGTACAATGTTTTTATAAAGAATTCTTGGCTTTGCGATATTTTATGTGAACTAACAATAAGAGTATTCCACAGTTCACAGCTTAAAGTTAAAGCTGGTTGTTTGTGCTCGACCTGCACGCATCTCAACGTAAAAATTCCCTCACATTCCCATCTCAGTCCACTGAGTGTGTGTGTGAGAGTGAGTGCACGTTCGAGTGTATGTGTGCTTGTGTGGCTCTGTGTGTTTGTGTGTGTGTGTGTGGAGTGTGCGTGTTTGTTTATTTCTTTTTTGTTTGTTTAAGCGCTCGAGATGAAAAAGTTAAATTTGTTTCGTGTCAAAGCGTCGCCATCGACGCCGGACTAAGTCTAAGCGCGTTCGACATTTTTGGCGAGAATTGAAAAAGCGTAGAGAGCATGGATGCCAACACGCAACTAAACTTATATCAAAATCCGCACTCATCCCCAATTCACATCTTCAGCCGTGACACACGATCCCGCTCCACCTATATACAACATACTTTAGCATAGAGTATTGTGTGACAGGGCTGCACATTGCGCATACGTCACGTTGGCCAACAGTGGGACAGTTTTGTGTTTTACTTTAAATTGCATAAATGTGAGTACACTGTGTGTGCGTGTGTGTGTGTATGCTCACTTGTGCGCTGTTGTATATTTTAGCCACAAAAGTGTGGCCTTTGCTGGCGTCATCACGGTGACAGTTTGCTGTCGCTTTCGATGACACCTGCAATGCTCGCATTTTATTACATTTTATGGAAGCTGTTTTGGTGTGCTAGTGTGCGAGTGTGTGTGTGTGTGTTTGTATTTGTTGTTGTGCGACCATGTCAGTTGGTAAACGCATTGGAGCGCATAAACAAATGATATTCAATTTATTGTTGTATTTATATCATTGGATTGTGGCATTGTTTTCACATTTCGTTGCATGCTCCGCGTTGAGCCCAAATATTTTCACACTGTTTAAATATATACATTCGAGTATCTGTATGCCCTTTGACAGCAGCTGCTGCTGCTATTGTTATCGTTATTGTTGTTAAAGAGTAGAGCTTGAAAGATAAGCAGCCAAGCGCCGTAAAATAAAGGACGAATGAGTTTTGTGTCCAGCTGATGTCACTCAAAACTCATTTAGCGGATTAATTTGACTAAGCTCCGAGAAGCAAAAATCGTTGCCTATCTTAGGAGAGAAACAGAGAACGAAAGAAAGGGGGAGAGGCAGAGAGAGAGGGGGAGAGGTAGAGATGTAGAGCGTGCGAAGCGACCAGCCGAGACTAAGGCGATTTTACGGGCCAACGGCAACGTGAGGTCGCTTCTCGAACTGATAACATGGCTAAAGATGGAGCAAGTGTCGAGGCGTGGCATTGTCTTTTAGAATAATTAGCAGCTGGCGATGCAATCGCATTTGACTCTTTGCCATAGACAACGTCAAACAGTTACCACTGCGGTCTGTCAGGTGTGAATTATATAGCAAAATATTCCGAATAGCCAAAATCGTATGCAACACGACGAACAAAAGCTGTCGAAAGTCTTTCGCTTTGTTCGAAAGTTTTGTGGCACAAGTTTTGGCCAACGCAGACAAAGTCTAACGATTCCTGCGGTCTCTGCGTTTCCAACTTTCGCATGGATGCTCTGTTTGTGGAACTGTTGCCCTGCCCTTGCTCTCCTCGTTATCCCTTTTCCGTCCGCGCATATGATATCCTTCACGACATTCAATCTGTGCTTGAAATTGACTTTATTGACCAAAACTGGGACAACTACTGAGCAGATGTTCAGCTCTATTCACTGACACGAAAAACTTGTAGTAAGATTTCTTAAAGTGCAGTCAGCTTTTAAAGTACAGGCACTGGTCGTTGCCTGATAGAGTGGCCAATAGATATGCAATCAGGTGGAAAGTAAACTCCTTTTTCTCAATGACTCAATACGTAGAGTCTTTTGCAAAATTTGCCAATCCAACTGTTTCATAAATCTCTATGAAAATTGCTACCAAATTGCTGCTGTCTATTATCGTCGATACACCTTTCGCCCTAAAGTAGGCAACAAATTCTCCACTCAACTTTGGACTAAGACAATTTAACAAAACTGCCGAGTGGATTTTAAATAGGCAGTTGGTGAATTTGTAACGCCCTTACAGCCAGTTTGAGTTCCTGAATCATTTGTTTAATTAAATTAATTGTTAATAATAAAATTTTAAGTAAATAAAGGAAATGAGACTGAGTTATTTGCATCATACAATAGAGTTTTCTCTGTGGATGTAGCTACAACCAGTCTTATATGAGAATTTAACCCATTGTGTACTTTTGTGCTAGAATTGTTTCATAGCTCCTGCCAGATTCACTTGGAAAAGCATAATACCCTCAGAAGAGTGAATGGATATAACGAAAATGCATGCAGCTATCAACGTAAATGCAAATAGACTGATGCAGGTATACTGGCATAGGCATAGAACACACGCTGACCCGGTGACAGGTCAGGGTGCAGCGAGGAGGGGGGCGCAGTGTCTAAAAATAGAATTCTGGGCGTTCGTTTTGCCACTGGCGTTGAAGTCTACAACAACCTTGCGTCGGCGGATGTGGCCGCTGTGTGTGTTCAGGCACTTAGTAAGCATATCCGTTTTGGTTTTATTTCCGTTCGGCACACACTATATTACACACACACACACACACACACATAGATGGACATGTATGCATGCACACAAATGAAACGGCAATTGCAATTTGATGCACAAACAAATCCAACTGACCGACCAATCCGATTCGCATACAACTCGAGCTGTGTGTGTGTGTGTGTGTGTGGGGGTGTGTATTTGTGTGTGTGTCTACTACAGTGCCCTCTGTTTATGCTTTAGTCGTTTGCACTCAAATTGAGTTGCCAGTTGGTGAACCAACTCACAAAATGGCGCCCGTGAGCCATTTTTAAATGCATTTCGTTCTATACTTTCTTTGTTATTTTTTCTACTTTTTTTTGCGCGTGGCAAGTTAATTGCCTCGCTGTGGCAAGAACTTTGCAATTCGGTGTTTGCTGCGCTTCGTGTGCGCTTAGGCTGTCACGTTTGACATGGCCAAAAGCTCATTTCCGTGGCCGCAATTAAATTGTTAAGCTTTGACTTAAACCCGTAATGCGTTCAAAGTTAAAGTATAAACATTTTTTTGGCAAATTTGAAATGTGGAAAGCTAAAGCGGCTAAAATATGACCATAGTCGCTGAGCTCTTCAGTTGCTCAGCTTGCCACTTGACGGATGCAATTTTAATTTAGCCAACAAAATGAGCAAATGCAGCAGGCGAAAAGACGCAAGTGGCAAGAGGTAGAAGGCAAGCGGCAAGTGGCAAGTGGAAAGATGCAAACAGAGGGGCGACACATCGGCTGGGCAAACAAAGCACCGCAGAATTGTTTCGCTGTAGATGAAGTCGTTGCACTGCCTAATGTACACTAAAGTGCAGCTGCTGCCGCCGAATGCTGCAAGCATTGTGGTTGCCACGTTAACGTGGCGTATGCGCAACTTATGAAGATTGCGTACGCCTCGGTGTTGTGGCAACGGCAACGGCAACGGCATTTTGCCCAAAAATGTCAAGTCACAAGTGTTGAATTCACACTTGACAAAGCAGCGAGCGAGAAGCAGAGAAAGCAAGTGAGTGAATGAGTGTTGGGTGTGGCGCCTCTTGGCATCAACTTGCAACACGCATTGCAACTGACAGTTTTCATTAAAATGTTATCAAAAACGCGAGTTCCGCTGGCTGCAGTAGCAAATGTGTCTGCCACCAGCAGCAGCAGCAGCAACTTAAATGACAGTGCAACACTAATAATGGCACAGTTGCAGCAACTGTTGTAGCTGCCACACTTGACGCTGCAGCGACTAATCTGTGTCTCCGTTGCAGCTAAAAACAAATGCCACGCCCACAAGCAGCAGCAGATTATATACACTTGTGTATGCATTTATTAATTACACAGTGCGTCTGTGTGGCAAAATTAAATGTGCAGCATGTGGCATGCAACATTTGTGGCAATGAGCTGCCCAAATTTGTTGGCATTTATCAATCCAAACTTGCAGCACCAACTTCAGATGCTGCACTTCAATTTCATGCTGTTGCAACCAAACGTTGCATACAACAGGATAAAGTTTATTATACACAAGCACACACACACACACACTTTTACTGCTTTAGATAATAATTTATTTAGCGTAAAATTAAAATGAATGCAAATTTTCGGTGGAGTTGCAAAAACTTTTTGATTAAAGTGAAAATGAAACTGCCAAGTTTCCCAAGGTTGTGTCTGTGTGTGTTTGAGGGTAAAAATCTATACATGTGTGTGTGTAAGCTCATGTTATCGCAGGTGCTGTGTAGAATAGTTTTAGTTACCTGTGTTGCTGCTGCTGCTGCTGTCAATTGCTGTTGTTGTTGCTCTTGTTTCAGGCAGAACAAAGTTTATTGTACTCAAATTTCGGTGCCTTTTGTTGAATTGTTGGATTAGTATATGCGTTTGTTTGTGTGTGTGTGTGTGTTGAGCTTGTTTTGTGGTTTAGTATTTTGAGCAATGTAAAGCAAAAGTTTCATTGACTTTCGGGTAGCTATTGCTCATTAGCTGAAAGTTGAGGCAGCAAAACTTGGCCACAGCTGCAACACTGACTTAGTAACTAAATGCCAGAAATCTGACTGACTATAAAGCACAAATAAAACGAAAGCAAGAACTTTTCTAATTGGCATTTTTCTGCAATGATTGCAGTTCAACACGCTGCAATGAAAGCTAATCGAATTATGCTCTTGGCCATTGCCAGCAGTAGCAACAATAACAACATGAGGGCAGCAGCAACGTCATGTCAATGGCCGGCAGCAAGAAATTTTGGTTTCCAACAAAAAGTTGAAGTAAAAAGGGATTTGTTTGGCAGTACAAGAGAGAGAGAGACAGAGAGAAAAACTCCGACTTTTACAGGCCATTAACAAAAAATGTTGCGCCTTGCCATATGCTACATTAACTCACTTCCTTCTCCCTCTCTATCTCTTTCTCACTTCTGCCAGTCTTTTACTGATTCTCTGCTTTCCTCACCTCCACTTTTCTCGCTCTCCCATTGTTTACGTTCGTTTCAGTGACGAAATTAAATCGATTTCATACAGCTCTGACTTTACGTATGCCTGTCTCTCTTCTCCTCTCTTTCTTCTACTTCTCTTCCATCTCTTCTTACGATTGTGTGTGTGTGTGTTTCGATACTGTCACTCGCAGTGCATTGCCTTAAAGTTTAAATCGTTATTTAAGTGGAAATTGAGGAATAGTCGACAGGAAACGAATTTCATTCATTGTGTTGAACGCACTGGGAAGGATTCTTCAAATCCGGTTTTGGCCAAGTTATGATAAATTTGCAAACAGTGCCAACTTAATGAACAGTTTTTAGTTATTTCACCAGCTGGCAGCAGATGCTGACACCCGCTGGTCAAACCACAGACCAAGAATACGAGAGCAACACAAAGGATGACGGGTAAAGCCCACCGAATTTGAAATACTCTTAAAAAGTGAGGGATTAATTTCTTATTAGTGAGCAAAGGATTTCAATTATGCAGATTGTTTAGACTTAAGCTAATGTATTTTAAGAGTGAAATCCAAATTGTAATTATTATATGTTTAGAAAATTTATTTATTTATATATAATTATTTGTTTTTATTAAATTTCTGTCTTAAATTCAACTTTTAACTTAAGGTACAATAACAAAATATTTTTTATTAATTTTGTATTCTTTGGTTTTGTGCTTTATGACACTTATTATAACTTATTTCTTTAATCTAATCATTCTTTTGTTGCTTTTCCGTTTATAATTTGAATATACCCCTTTGTAGTGTATAAGAAATAAAAGTCAACAGCGATAAGTAGGGACAAGAAGTACGCAGCTTAACAAGCAACTAAAACAGCAAATCAGCGCACACAATGTGAAAAGAGTTGGAAAAACTAGTGCCCGAAGCAGTCCAAAGAAGGGCAGCAAAGAAGAGGAAAGAAAGGGATAGGAAAGTAAAGGAAAAGGCGAAAAGTACAGCTTAAACTAAAAGGATTTTCAACTATGTAGAAAGCCAACAACTGGCGACAGACTAGTCCCTTAAGAAAATACAACAGTTACATTTTGGACTATTCAAAAAACGCTTTAATACGTTGCCAAAAAGGAGTTTAAAATTAAAACTGCACTCTAATTGCCAAGGGATTTGAAACGTTTACTTAACCAAGGTAGGAATTTAAAAACAAGTACGCAAACTACTCTTTTCCAATACAGCTTTATTGTTTTAATTCACTTTATCGGCTTTAAATTCTTTGCAAAAGATTCGAGTTTTACAAAACTTTTGCTAACATTTTGAAAAATATCTTAAGAGGAAGATAAGTTTTACATAAGTTTGAGGAGCTGTTAGCTCCTACCCAGTGCTAATGTAAATTGTCTTTAATTTGAAGAACTTTGTAGTGAAAATAACCCGCAGTTTTATAAGCTTTTAAGTACATATCCTTTAAACACACACATATAAACACACACTCACACATATGTGACAAAGATAAATATTTTCTTTGAAGCACATTTGTTAATCAGTCGCCCTTAGCAAGTTTTTTTAATCAATTTACTGATAGCCCACTCTGGTGGCTGCATTTTTTTCTGCATCACTGTGCGTTGCTTTTGGCATGTTCCTGTCTCACTCCAACACACTCCTTTGGCTTATACACATTTCGTTGGTATTGAGCATAAAAATATTTAATTTTAATTAAAGTGGCGTCTCCGTCAGCATCCTTGTCGTGCTTTGCCTCAACCCCAGTCTTATGCCGGGCGCTGCCGTTGTCCTTGTCGTTGGCTGGTGTAGCGCTGCTTGCGGCATGTGCGCCACGGCAATGCAACAAAAAATAATTTGCATATTTTTATATTAAAGTATTGAAGCGCGCCACACGCCAAACACCGCATGACACTACCCACTCGCCACTTGGCGCTGTGGGGCACGGCAAGAAAGTGCCACACTATGGAGTTGGGTGTCACTGACTTCGTGTCAAACCCCAGCGACCACTTAAGCGTGCAACTAAGCGGCAGACCAGCAACAGCAGCGTCGACTGCCTTTTAAATTGTTTGTGCCACAGAGTTGCAAATGTGCAAATTCTCCATACGCCCCACACGTGGACTTGTCCACTTGTCCGAAGTTCAGTGCGAAAGGTTGCATCATTTTGTATAGTCTCGAGTGCGACGACTTCTGGCTGTACGCTGCTGACTGCCCGCTGTGTGCTTGTTGCTGGTGTTGCACGTTTAACGCGACTCTGACTGTGGCAGTAAAAGTTGATTTCATTTATCAGCAGACGCTCGGAAGACAGCCTAATTCTCTGACGGGGCCAACGACTTCAACGCACTTAGCCAAATGAGAAAGGGCCAAACAAATGAGCAAAGCGAGTACGTATACGCCACGTGTGCCAGCGCCAAAGCCACCAGGTGGAAAGCACTTAACAGCAGTCATGCCACCGTTCATGCCACAAAGGGATGCAAAACAAGAAGAAAACATTATCCCCCATCACGCTGAAGATTACACACTCTTGCATAGTTTAGCAGGTGTCCGCATTTTAACACAATAAAAGAAGAATTTAAAAGTAGTTAAATCATAAACATTTGCTGTGATTTGAGGAGAAACAGTCAAGTTTTTTGGTTTATAATAGAAAGGTTAACTACGATTAATCACACCATTAGCACCTAAAGATTACTTTTAACCTTCTAGCTGAAAAGCAGATTGTCGTTATTACTGTAGCTTACTTGAAAAACTTGACAGACTTTTTGTTAGGGTATCAAAATGCAGGCATGACTTGTACCAACTGCAGAATAATACTCACGTTGCAAGCAGTTGCTGGCTAAGTGGCGCGTTGAGGGTTCCATGTGCCACAAAAAGGATGCTCACAATGTCCTGTGCGTTAGCTTTTTTCTACTCTACCTCTGGCTCGCTCTGTTTTTTTTTCCCAGTCTTTCATCTCCCTCTCTGTTGTTGTTGATTATAACGCATAATAAACTGGAATGCCACTCAGCGACTCAGCCTTTGTGTACATTACTGTGTTCAAGTTGCACCATGTTGCAAGCACAACAGTTTATGCCTCACACACACACACACACCTAAAGCGTCGCAAATGTTCTTTATCTGTTCGCCCTTTAAGCTTTTTTCCCTAACTATCGTCAATTGGTTTAACAACTCGACTGAATAACATTCCCATGCATTAAAAATTCACTAAAAACTGAAACACAAAAATAAACTGTCCCACCGCCCTGACATGCCCTCCGCCCCCTTCTCCGCATTGTTCACTCCCGCACTGTACCTTTGTGACCCTTCTCATCCCTTCATCCCGTTACTTCGACAGTTTCACAGTCGAAATTTTGCGGTTGCCGTGTGCTTTATGGGCCTGTTCTCGCAGTTGTTGTTCAAAAGTAAACAACAAACTTCTCCCTCCCGCTCTCTTACCCTTTCTCTCTCTTTCTCTCTCCTATAAATGCCCCGCCGACGTCGCCAGAGCCGCGATGCAGTCGGGCGTAACGGCAAGTCAAAATTTGTCGGCGTCGTTCTGTCCATCTACTTCCTATACTCGAATCTATACCCGCTACCTTATGACCCAACCCCAAACGTTCCTCTGAGTAACTGTTCCATGTACTACAGACTGACGGCGACAACGTTACATGCACAGAAACGGTGGGAAGAGAGACGAAGAGCGAGAGAGAGTGGAAGAGCGGAAAGCAGATAGAAGCAGAACAGGAGCGGTTTGTGTTTGGCCCAAGAGATCGTTCTAGAATTGTTCATACTGATTAATAAATTAAATTAGAAATTGTATGTTGTGTTTAAATTATGATTATAATAAAATTTAATAAATGTATGATTAACATATAAAAAAATACAATTAACATTAAGTTAAACACAAAATTCTATAACCAAATATATAATATATCAATTCAACATTAAAATATTTAAATCAAACTTTTACTGGTAATAAGTTAATTTAAAATGAGTTTATAAACACAATTAACTGTATCACAAAAATTTAATTAATATTAAATATGCGGATCTTTATGCCTTTGTGGGCGCAGTGAAATCCGCTCCTGAAGTGAGCGCATCCAGGCGTTAAGGGCGTCAACGTCACAGTCGCCGTCACCGTCGCAGTCGCAGTCGACTTCGACGTCGACATTAATGTTGGCGTTATTTTGGATTTAGATTTGTTTGCAAGGTTTACTTAACGCACAGTTCGTCGGCTCGTCTAGCAAAGTTACCTTTAGCGATTGCTGTCTGTGGCTGCGGTAGACAGAGACAGACAGACCCCAAGGAGAACAGAGAGAGAGAGAGATAGAGAGAGTTAGAGAGGAAGGAAATGAACAAGATACATATTCAATTTTATGCTTGGCATGTGCCGCGAAGGTTGGCGTCACAAAAGTTCTGCCAAAAGCAAAAGATAGATCTCTAGTCTGCTGTGGTTTAAGCTTTAAGGTTTGAGGTGATGTGGTGCGGTGATGACTTGGCCGTGGCAAACTTGCCTGCTGATTACTTGACATATGTTGCAAGTAGAATTTGTTTTGTGCGGTAGCGTGTAAAACGTTATTCGCGTTTTAGCCAAAAACAAACCAAAGCCTAATTTTTGCCGAGCACTGACTTGGGCAAGAGACTCAGTCGACAGCAATGTGATAAATGAAGCGCATGAGTAGCGCTAAATATGTGGCAGCAACAACAACAACCACAACGAGATGAAGATAAAGATGAGCAGAAAGATGAAGAGGAAGAGGAAGCGCAGTGACCTGTGACCTGTGTGGCAGTCGACCCTTACCTCTTGGTCTGTTGTGCTCTTGGCTTTCAGCTGGCCAGCTTTCAACTGCCAAGAGCTGCTTGCAACGCTGCCGCAAGTTGCCCAACAACTTTCTAACAAAATTTACTAATTCAATTTTTGCAATTTTGTTGACAAACTTGTTTGTTGTTGTTGTTTTCCTGTTGCTGTTGTTGTGGCTGCTGCGTCCTTTTAAAGGACATTGCCGCGTTCTGCATGTACGCGATTCGCGACAACGTGCCGTTGAAGCCATGTTGCCACTTGCCGCGCTGCGAGTTGCGCGCTGCCTGCTGTAAATACGTACATTTAAGGTACTTGCTACCTGCAACATCATCGTTGCAACGTCGCGTTGTCAGCGTGCCCCAAAAACTAATGTGGCATTATTAAGTTTTGAACTTTGTCGCCAAACAGCAGCGAGTCCTTTGCATCCTTCGTATCCTTCGCTCCATTGCTTGTCGTTTGCAAGGTGTTGTGTTGCTGTTGCTGTGTGTGTGTTGTGTATGTGTGTGTGCACACCTTGTTAGATCATTAAGAGTCCATTAGTCATTAGCTGTGCGCTGTCAGTGCAACACTGCGCTTGCTGTTGACGTTGTTGCTGCCACCTGAAAGCCCCAGCCACCCACTGCCTATCTCTTCCTCCTCCCCTTCCTGCCCCACTTTCTACGCCATTGGCATATCTGAAATGTCACTTGATTTTAATGCGCATTTGGCGGTATCAGTGCTGCCAGTTTGCAGTCGATTGGCAACTGATACAGCGCAACGTGCAGCACTTGCCGCATGTGATAAACAAACCTGCCACTTGCCACTTTATTTTAGCCACTTTGCAGTCACTTTAGAGTGCGTGTTGCTTGAAAATCTATATGAATAAAAAATAATACAACACACGAAGACTTAATTAAACATTGTCTGCCACAAAATGTGGGTGTGAGTGTGCGTCCCTGGTGGGCTGGGTCAGAGGATTGTGGGGCAACAGGCAACAGGCAATCACTTAAGCGTGTAAAGTAATTCTAGACCAAAAAATAACGAGAAACGCGAAAGTCAGCGATGCGTTTTATGCGTTACCTTAGGCCCATAATTTGTGCGACATAATCGGGGCATGCCTCACCCTGCTCCAACCCCACCTCCATCTCCATCCGCAGCTCTATCTTCTAGTTTCACAGCGAGTACTTTAAGTCTTTAGTACAACAACATTGCCAGAAAATTGTTCAAGCGGAAAACTCTTTATAACGTATGATCGAGAATCTAAGTTTGTATGTGTGTGTGTAGTTGTGTGTGTGTGTGTTTAGATGATTTCCCGAAACCCATTTTCTTGTCTCGCTTGAATAAAACTTATATCAACATCTGCACATTGCAATAAAAGTATCTTTTGATAAGTTTACAGTTTGCTTGAAAAGTTTTAACTGTTGAAACTTGCCAACTACAGAGAATTAAGCATTTGATAATATGGTAATAATATAACATATGGTTAAGTCTGAAAACATATTGTATATTTACCAACTATAGTTAAGTTTTATAAGTCCATTGGTTCTAACATTTATAAAGATTAATTCAGTCTTAACATTGATATATCTCTGCAGACGCACTTCTTACCTTACCTTACAGCCATTTAGTAACATTAACACTGGCTTATAACATTTCTGTGTCCGCTTCTACCGTAATTTTCCTTGCTGTTAACATGTTGCAGCTAAAATGTTGCGACAACATGTGCTCTAAAACACGCTCAAACCTGGTTTGGCGCTAAGCACCGCAAAGCGGCATAAAAAACGTAAACACAACATGTTGTGTGTTCGAACGCATTGCGATAGGTCGTTCCTTTCCACACAACGCGTACTCTATTTCAATTCCACTTGTTTCGCTCGAACTCGCTCTCTCTCCCACTCTCTGCCGGACTTACAGCTGCTGTGAGAGCGTAGCGCACGCGAGTTGTGGGTAATATTGAGCTACGTTCCACTCGCTTGCAATGTTCATGCTGTTGGCTTAGGTTCTGCTCAGTTCAGTTCACATTGGGATTTCGTGCGGGATTGTTCGGAGCTGCGGCTGACGCGAGTTTCCTAATATTCTGTGTGTTTTGGTACAACACAAGTAGTACCGATAAAGTGAAACATAGAGCAACCTACCCCAACGCGTAACCGACGTAACTCGCGCAATATCGCCCAAAAAACCCCCTCCGATCCCTTCAACTACACACAAATACTATATGGTGTTGAAATATTGCAAAAAGGTATAGCATGCTCGTAAATCACAGCAAATAACAAAAAAAAAAAGAATTCAAATAAAAAAAGTAAAACAACTGGAAAAAAAAAGAAGAAAAGTGGGTGAAATTTTAGGCACGTGAAAATCGTTGGCCCGAAACTATGCAAAGAGTTTTAACTAACTGCTGTTTGTTGTGGTTAGTAAATGTATTTGCTTACCTTTAACTGTAGCGGTAACTGTAACTGTAACTCTATATCTAAATGGATTTGTATCTGTAGCTGTGACTGAGTGTAAGCGTATCTATTAAAACAAGTGTTGTCGCGGAAAATAGTTTGACACAGTTTTCACTTTTGACTTCGTGCTATGTCTTAACTTTCGGCATTCGAGTGTCCTCGAAAAGAAAGTTGCCATCACAACAACAACAACAAGCAAACAATAAAAAATAACAAAAAGCAAGCAAAGGTCTCCCCAAGGCGAAGTTTATTTTATTTTTTTGGCTGGCTCGTCAATAAAATGTATAATCTTTTTTGCTTTATTTACGAGCCAAGAATATAGACTGGGTTTATTCCTGCTGTGAACCGAGATTTATATACAAGTGTATCCTTGTGTGACAAAGGATTAAACGCATCCAATTTTGATGTGCGCTCTCATAATATACTTTATTTATGGACAATTATTTTGAAAAGCTTTTGTTAACTCGCCCTTCGATCTCAAGCGAGTTCAGCTGTACACAGACATTTGGCGCTCACTTTAAGTGCAGGTTCGGTAGTCGCGTTGGAACTTAATTGAAGCATAAATAGAATCGACATGTCCTGAAACAATAAAATTTAATTAAGCTGACATTTTATTGTTTATAAATTCATGTTAATGATATTTTGACGTTGCCCCCAAGAGGGCAGCTGTTGGAAAGAAGTGGTAGGAGGAGGTAGGGGGTTTGGGGCAAAAGCCTAACCCAAATATCTGCAATTAACTCAATTCGAGGCGTGCAAATTGTTTTGGGAAAATTTTCCGCTAATTGTTTTGTGCCGACACTCGAAAAAGCAGCAGACAATCAGCGGCAAGGCATAGCGACAGGAGTGTGAGAGGGAATGGGAGGGAGTGGCGGTGTGGGCGGTGGCAGGAATTTTATTTCCATTCAAGATGCCAGCTGTGTCGATGCCAATGTCGATGGCGGTAGGACTCAGACGCAGGACGCGAGACGCAAGATTTCATTTTGTTTTGATATGCAAATGGTCCTTAAATTCCGCGCTCCAGTTGAAATGAAATTGCCTAAAAGTTTTGTTTTCGAAAGTTCCCACCTCCATGCTGTGAAGACTCGCGGGGTGACGGGCGGGGCGACGCGTGCGATGGAGTCATTTAATTTTAAATGCCTGCCATTTTTATTAATGGTTATTGCCGTGAGTGAAGAGCTGCCCCCACACCCACATCCCCCACTCCACACACAGTTTCCCTGTAATAATCGGAAATTGTTTTGTATTTTGCTAAAAAGAATTTGCAGAAAATATTGAAACGAATTTTATGGAGCAAATGAAATGAAGTGTTCTAAACGAGAAACTTTTGCTAAGCAAAATGAACTCGCTGAGTGCGTGTGTATGAGTGTGTGTAAGTGTGTTGGTGTATTCCTGCAGAAAGTAAAGGATTTTAAAGCTCATTCAGAAATCTGTCATAAAGCTTTTTATACTCTCTCGCATTTGATATTATACTCCCCCAGCTCGTAAAAGAGTCATCCATCTGACGACACTTTTCTCGGGCCATTTCTACAAATTTGCGCACATTTCCCATAATTCTATCTATTTGCGATCTAGGGAAAGGGCTCCACACCCCTTCCCTAACCCACTGTCTGTTTGCACAAACATTTATATCAATTTCTTTATTCCTTTCGGTTTTCAACGGGAACGACGACGACGACGACTTGCATTCATCCTTTTTTCTTTCCCATTCTCGTTTCTGAAAAAATATCTTGCTTTTGCTATTTTGGGTTTTGGCTCCAAGAAAATTTATGTATGCGTTTTATGGCTACGTGGCTCGTAAATAAGAAAAATGTTGCAATGCCGTTAGAAAATCGGTTTTATCTCATGCATATGAGGACGGATTGATGTGAGTCGCGGGGAAAGTATCTGCCGTTGAAGGGATCTCTCCCTGTACCCAGCAGGGGAATAGATACATTTTGTGTCAGGTGCAAAAAGGTAGCGGGAAAAGTTAAAAAGTTAGCTGAATCTATTTAGCATACGTAGACGGTATCATTATACGATTTATTTATTTATTCTGCTACCTTTTACAGTTATTCTTAACTTGATAACGATAATACAGAGGTCGGAAGTCGAATAATGATTCCCTAGACAACTATATCAGTCAAAAGTGGATGTGAAGGTTCAAATATTGAGTTGTGTGAGTGTTTCATATAAAAAGTATTACAAATTGGTGCCTGAAAATTAGAGGGAACTCTTATAAAAAATACCTTAAAGTTTAGTTACAAAAATTATACAATTTAAACCATTTTGTAAATTAATAAATATATAAATAAATTTAGTAATGATTATAAATTATATTTCCATATGCAAAACTGTAATTATAGCATTAAATTGACAAAATTAAATTTTCTGTTAATGTACATTTTTATTATCGAAATTATAAAACTAATAAAAACTGCCTAAATTCTAGCCAACAATTTACGACAATTACGTTACCCAAATTACAAATGTTAATATTTATTATGCACTTTGTGCTAATTAAAAACTAATACAATTTTCAAACTTTACACAAATTATTTAATTGAAATATTTTATCTAGTTAAAATTTGAAACAATGTTCACTTATATCAGACATGCTCCATTAGGCAGTTGTTTCTATACAGTTGCTTCAAAAAAATATACCAGCAGTGGGTGTGGCAAGCGGTAGGCGGTAGGCGTAGGCGTAGGCAGAGGTGTATAATATAATATTCATAATTGAATTAAAAATTCTTCCAATGCAACACAAATTGTTTATTTTTGTAGAATATTTTGCTCTTATTTCATTTCAACTCATTGTTTGTATTGTTCTTTGTGGGTGTTTATTAAATGTATGTGTGTGCGTGTGTGTGTGTGTGTGTGTAGCTGTGTTTGTTTGTGTTGGTATCTGTGCTTACCAAATGCAAAAATTGTGCACAGAACCATGGCAAAAACGAACAGAGATCGCCAAATTGGTTGTTACCATTGCAGGGCAAAAAAACAAAAATGGTGAAAATAAAAACAAAAGCCAAAAAAAAGCCAGTTCGTTAAACTCGGCCGTTTATGAATTTACACAACACATTGCCTATTGTTGCTGTTGTTGTATTACTTTTGCTGTAAACATGTGAGTGTATTTGTTGCTTTATACCCTGTATCCCTGCCAATTGGCTGAAATCAAGGCGTACATTTCTTACATCAAATATATTTTTCAATTTGCAATACGTTTTTATGGTAAAACTCTTAGTTAAATCAAAAGTTTATAATACTCCCATCTTTTGGAGTAAAAACTGTTTTTATTTAATTAAAATGGTCTGGCCAACATAGGTTTTTGTTAGTTTATTACTGCTTTAATTACTAAAAGTGAATTGAATATTGAATGCTTTCTAAAGTGTTAAAAAATTCAATGCTATTGCATTATTCGTCGATTTCATGGCACTCATATGTTATAATAATTTAATGAATAACAATAAATAGCAAACATCAATTCTTTTTGCTTAACATTTAATATGTTAAGTCTTTTAATCAATTTATCGAACAATCCAAGAACTTTTTACCTACTTGTATGCTTAAAAATGTTTTCTATAGCTTGATTGTGAGTTTGTTTTATTACTTATAAATATTACGTATAAATATGATTTAATTAAATTCCCATTGAGCACTTTGTAGGGTAACTTAGAGCTGAGCTTGCCTATTTGTTACAGATTGTAGTTGTTATTTACAACCGTCGAAGCAAACGAAGCAGAACGTTCGCATCGACTTTGTTTCGTTTTTGGGCTGTTATTTGTGAGCGTAAGTTTAGAAAACAGAATATACACATGTGTGTGTGGTATTTAAACACCCCCTCGACTGCTCTGCCTCTTATCGCCCCTTTGGCCCCTTTGGCAAGCCAACAAAACTCAAGCTAGTTGATGGTTTGTTGCCGCAACAGCACAGCCAAGTTGCATGCTACAAGAATAATAGAAGCACAGCACAAACAAGGGAGAGCAATCGAGAAAAGAGTGGGGGGTGGGGTGGAAGATACGATAGGCAAAGCCACCCTCAACTGACGGTATTTTCCGGCTTGTGAAAATGTAAAATAATTTGAATATTAAACTAGAATTAGCCAAGTGAGGCATAGCGCACCGCGTTGCAGCTGCAGTTGCAGTGGCAGTGGTAACTGATGTTATTGCAGTTGTTGCTTATCAAACCCTCGTGTTGAGCGTTGTCATAACCGGAAACGGAAATGCACAGGGGACACTCCCACAGGGGACACTCCGTTAGGGAGAGGGGAGATATCAAAGCTTGGCATGGGCTCAACTGTTCTAAATTAACTGGAATAATTCATGCAACCGTATGGGTCAGTCCTTGAAACACTTGCCACACTCACACACGCAACGTAATTACCTGTTCCCTTTTGAATGAATATCGAACTTGCTGTGTCAGCGGATTTTTCCGCGAAATCAATTCAATCAATTGGCTTAGTTTACTTTCCGTTGGAAAAACACTTTCCGCGAATTTTGTCCATTCATTCAGTCACAATCACTAACACAAATTGCCCTACAAGTTGGAAATAGACTTAGATTTTGTATTTCATTGTAAATGCTGCAATTAGATGTCATTAAGGTGTTTTCTGCCACAACTCAAATGTCAATCAATCAATTACTTTATAAAAGACTTTCATTTGCATAAGTTCAAGTGAAAATTAAAACAGAAATCATAAGGCAAACACTTAACTGTAAAATAAATTCTATAGTGAAAGCAAAAATTTCATTTATATTTCGAGTCTCATCAGCGCATAGTACACAGGGTGAGAGTTCAGTCTATTTGAATTTTTGGTCTGCTGCACCCACTCCGTCTAATGAGTTTCATAAAATCGAATAATTGAAAAAAAAGAGAAACAGCGTAACTAGAAAATTTGCCACCAAAAAGAGCAGACAAAACCAACAACCAACAATCAGTGAACTGAGAATTTAGCTGGCATTTTATTTTTGTGCGAAAACAGTGAAAGAAGCGGAATAAAAGCTAAAAGATTGAGCGTGTAGGGCATGACTAACGAGCAGTTGCTCTGCAAAGTTTTTAAAATAAATAAACAGGGAGACTTGGAGAAATATTGATTGGACTGCATTGGACACTGTTATAGCTCTAAAGACTAATATAATCGGTCTTAAAAATATTTCAAATTACAAAGAATATCTGTACTACTGTTTGTACTCCCTTTAATAGTATTGTGTAGTATTTTAAAAATTTGTAAATTTTCATTATTCATTAATGCCAAAGACAGACCAATAACGGTCTGAGTCTTATCACTGAATGTCTGTGCTTCAAATATTTCAATTACTGCCGCTTTGCAGAGTGTTTGAAATAGAAATTACTGTGGAAATGTTATTCCAACTGGATTCTAGATTATTTTTTTCAAATTTTGAAATTAATACTCGCGCTGCTGTTGCATTTTCAATTGGAATTTAGAGTTAAATTTGAATTTGGCATTACATTTTTCACATGCATGAATGGCTGAATGCTTTTTGAGTGTGATTCATGGGGCTTTGATACGGTAGCAAGCAGATAAGCGCATAATTTTACGAGTGGCAACATTAGCCCTGTTGCAAGTGCAACAGCAACGCGTCTGTGTGAGTGCGAGGGTGTGTGTTTGTGTGTGTGTGTGTTTGTGTTTACAGTAGCTGTGCAATTAGGAGACATTAGCGAGAGTCGCACTTGAAGTGCACTAATGGAATTCAGAGTTTCGTTAATCACCCAACGGGGCGTACAATGAACCGTACTCTTATCCCCCCTCTAGCGCTAACGTTTCCCCTTCCAGTCACTACTCTTCCCAACCTACATACGTAAAAGCCAAATCCACTTAAGATTAAGTCATAATTTTATTATATTGCTTCTTTTCATTCCTTTTGACGAAAACCGAAACTGAAAGACAGTGAGACACAGAGACAGACAAAGCAGTTTGGTAGCAATCAAAATCGAGTCAAAAGTCTAATGAATTTCTACTCAAAAATTCATTAGAAGCAAATTGAATACCCATATCAAAAGCCACAAGCCAAATAATTTACTTATAATGGCAACAATGAAGCCAAGGCACACGCGTAAGAACAGTTTGTAACACTGTGAACGACTAGCTGATACCACGCCATCAAAGTGAATACATAAACAACATAAATTCAAATTGAGAAGAGTTAAACTTTCCAGCAGTCAAAAGAATGCTGGGTATATTTGTACCTTGCAGTCAGTTTGCCGCCTCAACCTGCCGCCTCACTAATTTGCACTAATTGATTTCTTTTGGGCCCAAAAGTGAAGCGTGTTGCGCCATTCGTTTTGACCAGGCTCTAAGCCCATTTAGAGGCTTTAATTGAGCATCTGTCTGTCTGCCAGTCTGTCTATCTGTCAAATGTATCTATCATTTGACATGCGTTGACAGTTCGTCGGTGTTTTTGGCTGCCACGAGGCCAAGAGGCCATGAGGAAAGAAGAGTTTACTTTTCTCTCTCGTTGTTGCTGTGTCTTTTGTTATTTGTGTGGCAGCCAAATCGAAAACTAAAGAGCCATCAGTTGTGTCGGGGAGTTGGCCAAGCGCAGTCAAAGTCTCATTAGCTGATGGCTCAGATATCATGCCACATACACACACACACACAGCAGTAACAACAACAACACACACCTCTATGCCTTCAGTCTGATTGGGTTTTAATGCGTTTGCCCACAAGCCGAAGGTTGTGCCTTCAAACTTGTATCTTTGCCTTTGATTGAAGGCAACAATCGGTGTCGGTGTCGGTTTCGGTGTCGTCTTTAACCATTAACCAAACGATCTGTTGCAATGACAAACACTTTCTCTCTGTCTTTTTATCTCTTTGTTGCAATTAAAATTTCTGTTGAGACCCGTTCCAAGTTACGCTTCCGATTTCGCAAAGAAAAAAGTAATCAAACACAAGGTTAATAGAAATTAAATTATTTTACAAATATTTTGCAGTCAGATTTGTCAAATATTCAAACTTATATTTAATAAAAATTCATAATGTAATTAAAAGTCAATTATAGTTTTAATCTCTTTTAAAAAAAACTGTTTAACATACAAAATTTATAAATAAAAAATACAACTAATTGCCAATTCAAACAATAATTGCAAGTCAATGGGTAAACAAATTAACATTGACTTTTTTTGTGCTTAATGGAGGAAAAAACAATACATGAATGACCATAAAATCTAATAATCTATTTAATGAACATTTACGAATTGCCTTAAAAAGTTTTGTGAATTTTAGAGAAAAGAGTTTTATTTATTACAATATATTTTATGTAGAGCTAATGTTTTTTAAATTAACAGTAATTCAATCAGAGCTCTAAGCATTGCCTTTAATTAATTTTAGATAGTATTTTGAAGTTGACCTTGTCGATAGGCAATAATAATTTGAAGTAAACTGACATGCGAAATTTAAAAGTGCATAAAATTTAACTTGTAACCGAACTAACAGAACTTATTAATTGCTATTGGTAAATTTATTTTATTGAATATTAAATTTAAAGCTATTTTATTGAAGGTAGATTTCCGTAACTTTATGTTTCCCCGTTTATTTGTTGAAAGGATTTAGTAGTTATGCAAAACAACAATTAAAAATAAATAAATAATGACATGATTTATTTAGTTGCTTCTTCTTTTTTCTATATATTAATATTTGCGATTTTTTAGCCTTTCATAAAGACTTTAAAATATTTATTTTGACTTGTGTTTATATAAAACTATTGACAGAAAAATATTTGTTAGTTTAAATACCCACTAAAAATGTTTAGCCTTAAGTTTTGTTTAGGTGAGTTGTATAAAATCAATCAATAAACACACTTATGTAAAAATACCAAGCTGACAAACAACTGCAGATTCTTTAGCTTACCTTCTGCACAGGTGTGCAGCTACACACACATACAGACACGCCCATTCGTTTAAGCAATTTAGTAACTTACGCCCACCTGCAAATCAGTGGCATGAATAATACAAAAAGAGCTTTCAGTTGGCGATTGAAGTTTTGGCCCCTCGACGTGATGAGGCAGTCCACGATTTTCATGGCCCTTCACTGCAACATTTGCAGCATCTTCAGCATGAGCTGGTAATTGGCCTGGCTATTTACGAAGAAGCGGGCCAAAAACAATAATCGCAGCAACAGCAAAATGAAGGCACAGCTTAGAGGGAGACTGCATCCGTTGCAATTGGCAACTTGCAACTTGCAACGTGCTACGCTCCAGTTCCAGTTCACAGACATTGACACAGTTTTGTCAGTAATCGTCGAGTCTACTACGTTTTCTGCAAAATTTTCTCTCCTACTACCTTTTTATTTTGCATTTTGATGCTTTGTTGTAAGCAACTCATCTTTGCTGATGTTACTGCTGCTGCTGTGCACGTTGCATGTGTGGGAGCAGCAAGAAGAACTGAGCACGATCTGGTTGCCAGTCGCGAGTTGTTGAGATCAGCCAGTAACCAGCCAGCCACGCTGTTTGAAATCTAATTAGTTATATTTGCAGTAGTTCTTGAAGTTGTTGTTTTGGAAAATGCATTGCTCGTGCAACGTGGAACGTGCAACGTTGTAATGAGACTGACACACAACTTCGTGCCGCTCGTTGGCTTTCCTTTGTTTACCTCTTCTTCTGAGCAGTTGCCTCTTCAAATTGTTATACCCTGTAAGTATTAAGTTACGCAGCAATGTTTATTATTGGATAAATAACAAAAGTGAAAACAAAAGTGTTTAACAATCTGATTTTAAAATCACTTCATAAACTGAAACTTTATAAAAACGAATTCATTTAAAACTTCCCCATATTTAAGACTAAGAAAATAAATCTTGTAGTAACTACAGGGCATTTTCCAGTCAATCAGTGTGAAAAAATTCATACTTTTGATATTTACTTTGCAGATCTGCAAATTTTTCAATTGTCATTACGACTTCTCCGTTATTTAATGTGATTAATGTTGTTACATGTCATTCTTCGTGCCCCTGCAACACTTACGATTGCCTCTCCATGCCCGGGTAATAATCAAAATGAGATTCTTACCAATTTTCTGGCCATTGGAATCAGCAGCAACAACAGCAACAACAACAAGCGCTACAGTAATCTCTTTGAATACTCGACCCAAACAAAATATCTTCTCTTTCTACCTCGCAAAGGTGCTAACGAGCAGCGACAGTCGATGAATGCCACGCAAATAACTCAACACGAAGGTGTTGTCACTGCTGTTATTGTTGTTGTTGTTGGGCTGGTCAGGTAAAAGCCGCTTTACAATACATTGACCACATTTTAGGAGGGGTCTGCGCATACAAATTGCTGCTAAATATGAGTTAACAAAACTTTTGAACAAAAAAAATCTTGGAAATTAATAAAAAATGAATCATTTAAATTGTTGGTGGACTTAAAATATAGAAACTCTCAGCATTAAGCATTTATACGATGTGTACATTTTTATGGCCATTTCCATTTACTTTGAAGTTTAAAGTGGACAGTCAAATTTATTAAAAAATACCATGCATACCACAGTTGTATTGAATAATAAAAACTTGTAAAAATGTATTTAAATTTTGTTTAAATTGTTGCTATAGTAGAGCTTAAAAATAGCTTTGAACCACTGTGCAGGAGATTTGTCATTCTTATGGCATTTGGAAAAAACTAAACCGCTTCTCTGCTGGGATCACAAATCTGTGGCAATTATGTTAATTTTATTTCATCTTTGTCTCCTTTTATTGGGCAAATTTGCCATTTTATGAGCAAATCAAATTGTTTGTGGCAATTGCATTAAGTAGCATGAAAAAAGCAGCCAGGAAATCAAAAACAAATTCGAATATAACGCTACAAATATTGCGGATGCGTCACAAAAAAACGAAAAAAAAATTATATGTATAGAAAAAGACAAAAAAAAAACAACGAAAAATTGTTATGACAAAGCAAATGAAAACAAATGAGCCCACAAATGCACAGGCAGCTCAAGGGAGTGGGTAGCAGAGGCAAAGGGGGGCGTGGTGCTGAAATCAGAGTCAGAAGTGCGCGTTCTGGGCATATTTTTTGGAGATAAGCGTGCTGCGGCAGGACACAAAGCGTAGCACAATTGTATACAAATGGTCAACTTAACTAAAACAATGGCACCAAAGGGAAAGGCCAACACTAAAATGACTCGACCTCATAAAAACAAAAAAGCAGCAACAACAACAAAGGCCCGACAAAAGACAACAGACTGGCGCCAGTTGCTGCTAGGGAGGGGTTGGAGAAGGAGAAGAGGGAATAGAAAGCTGTGAAGGTGAGACGGGGCAAGTGAACAGAACTCCTGTTAAGAACCTGGACCGAACCTTGGCTCAGGGGAAAACAAAAGACGAGTTGTTGTTGCGGTTACTGCTGTTATTTGGCCTATGAAAAGCAAACGAACTGCAAATATTAAATTAACAAGAAATCAATTCGGAGAAATATCAACAAATACAAAAAGCTACGGGAGAGAAAGAACGAGCATAAGCGAATGAATGGTAGGAGGAGAGTAAGTGAGAGAGGGAACAAAGTAATGAAACGAAAGCGAAAAACTCATCAATAAACAGCTGAAATGCGTGTGCTGCAATTGTAGGCGACTAATAGCATACCCTGTAAAGAAAAGGGAAAGTAAAGTAGATAAAAAAGTTAGAAGTTTATGGGTATTATTTATGTTATAACAATTTTATAATTTAGTTTATATATCTTATAATGTAATATATTGAAAACATTTATGTCAATTAATTACTGCCAAAATTTGCCACGAGTGAATGGCCTTTAAAACTGTATTCAAATTATGATGTTCCTCCAAATATCTGAAGCTCTACATGAAGCTTACAAATGTGATTAAAGGATTGAAAACATATTTTAAAGTCTGTTATTTTATGCAACTAGGCGCAAAGGACTTTCACACAGTATTTCAAAATTTTTTAATTTTTTTTTAGAATTTTCTGTAATTAATCAACATTTAAAAAATCGTATACTTCTTTGCCTTTGTACTCAAACGCATAGACTAGCAGTAGTGTGACAGTATAACTCTTACTCTTACAGTGTAGGGTATATAAAATTGAATGTAATGAATTTTATGGTATTGGCTTTGTCATTTCGCGGTTATCAATTCAGGCGAATGCGCACAGCTGTCCAAAACGCATGGCTCTGGCATTAGCCAATAACTAAAACTTGCCGCTTCCCCTCTTCCCCCTTCCCTCGCTTACTGCCTCTGTCATCTTTACGCTTCTCTGCTGCCAACAAACGAACCAGTTGCTGGTTGCCACATGCGACGCTGCTCAAAGAGCGCTCCCACGCTCCACTGCACAGAGAGAGCAAGAGAGGAGGGTACAGCGGAAGGGAGTGAGTGAAGAGAGGCGAACAAGATGCAGAGGAAGACGAAGACGTTGCTGGCGCATCAATTTGCGATTATGAAAGGCTGCTTGGCCAGCAGCAATAGCAACATTTTAAGCTGCCGCTAACCGAAGTCAAGGAGGCGATGGTGCAGGGAGCCGGAGAGGGGAAGGCGCTGGGTTATGCAGCTACAATGGGCAACTCTTTATTCAATTCAATTTCGATGTGGATAGCCAAGAAATCTGTGCATTAAATGCGCTGCTGTCGCATCGTTAGCATCAACTGACCCCGCGAACAGCGTCGTCGTTGTTGTTGCCGCTGTCGTTGTTGTTGTTGTTGTTGCAACTGCCACACAGCTGCCATAGAGCGCCGTTGACTCTTTGGCCTTCACATTTAGTATGTTGTTTGTTTGGTGTTTGCGACTGCGCATTTATGAGCTTGTTGCATGCAACATAGCCGAGTGTCGCAGCGGCAAAGCTTCTCTTTTACTTGTTTTTTTTTTTGCTTTTGGCACTGTCACAAAGAACTGGTTGTTTGCCTCGTTCTGCAGCACTGAAGCGCATCACCGCATTGCTGTTGTTGTTGTTTCTAGATTCGTTTTTGTTGCTGTTGCTGTTGCAGCCGCGTGCTCAGTTTTATTTATGCTTCAGCACGCAGACGCTCTGGTTGCATATACGCTTAGCTCTGATTAAATGGATATTCGTGCCTTAAAGCAAACCTCGTCTTCTCTTGCACAAACGCGCTCTCCCTCTCTTTCCCCCCTCTCTCTATGCTCTTTACTCCACTGTTAACAGTCTTCTTAAGTTTTATGTTTATTTCGTGCTTTATGAACTAAAATGCCAAACGCTCAGCTCGAAATTCTTTGAGAATTATTGAGTATTTTTTGTTTCGCGTTGTTGTTAATTTAACGCTAAATGAAGTGCGAAATTACAAAGAGTTCCACAACTCCCCTCTCCTCTGCTGTCCTCTGCCACGTTGCTTGTTTGTACAAACAACTGAAATACATTCATTCCAT
Organism: Drosophila acutilabella; assembly: GCA_035046005.1. Classification (NCBI taxonomy): domain Eukaryota; kingdom Metazoa; phylum Arthropoda; class Insecta; order Diptera; family Drosophilidae; genus Drosophila; species Drosophila acutilabella. The sequence goes on from JAWNOK010000061.1 coordinate 957,666, forward strand.
ACTATTTTTTTGGTCAGTTTTGATTTGAAACTTTGAGTCATTTCCTGCAGCATCATAAGCCGAACAAAAAGCGCACAGCGGTGAGCTGTAAGACGAACCGTAGCTGCAGAGGGAGAGTGGAGGGAGAGAGGGGACAGTCAGCAAAGTTGTTGGCCATGTGGTTTATTAGTTTCGTTTGTTATTTGCTGAATGCTTTTAATTGTTTGGCCCATGGGAATCGGAGGAGACGCGATGCGACTTTAAGCTGCCTCAGCAGTTAACTGATACACACATTGTGCTTGTGAGTGTGTGTGTGTCTGTGCGGGTGTAGTTTTAAAATGCCAACAGGTTCCATAATGCTTGCCTCAGCTAGTCTGTGCAACATGCCACACTGCTGGAAGTCAGCGGCGCAGCATTTGTTGCTTTGATTTCATGCCTCTCTGCGCACACACGTGCAACGGAAATGAGTGGCAAGAGGAACAACAGCAACAACAAAAACTACAGTGTATGCGATAAGTCTGAGCTGATATCAGAGCAATTGGTGGTGAGCTGTTGCTGTCGCGACGCAATGCTGCATGCCACAGACAGGCGCGCGCAACCTAATGTCTATTTAATGCATGCAACATCATAAAAACAGGTGCAACAATGCAGGTAGCGGGCAGTACAACCGCTCTGACTCATCGCGTGCTGTGTGTCCTTGTTGTTGGTTGCAGCGCACACAGAAAGAAGAAGAAGAAGAGCCTGTAATTAGCTGGCTAATAAACCGTTAACAATTGCATAAGAAAACAAACAAACAAACAGAGAAGAGCCAACAAACAAACAAACAGTGAACAGAAAACAGCAACAAAATGTTTATATTCATAAGTCAACATTGTCAAGTCGAATCGAGTTGAGTCGAGTCGAGTGGAGTCTATAAATAATTAATGCCCCTTTGGGGCTTGCTGCCTGGCCAGGACGAGTGGTAGGCCATGTTGCAACAACAAAAGCAGCAGCAGCGCGAGCCAATAATTGCCTGTCTTTCACTTGCCACCTGCCACCTGCCTGCTGCCTCCTCCTGTCCACTTTGTGCCTGCTTCGTTGGCAACGCATGAATATCGATGATGTGTTCACTTTGCTGTGCCTCACGAGTGCGTTGCCAACTGACAACTGACCTTGTGCCTGCTTCTACTGCTCACCGCCCACTCCGCCCAACACTACACCCAACAACCACCTTCCTGCCACCCACTGCATTGCTGGCAATTGAGCCGTTGCCTCAGGCAGTTCGTGATTGCCTTGTTGGTTTTTGCCTTCGTTTTCTTGTTCATTCTCTTTTCTTCCTTTTTCATTACTTCTTCTTCTTGTTTTGTATTTTGTGCCCATAATGAGAAAATGATGCTGCCTGATTGGTATTGGTTTCATTGCTGTTGCATTGCCAGTGAAGTTTTGCGTGTCTCGGTGTCTCGCAGCTAAAGGGATTTTCTATATTCATTTCATGCATAATATCAGCAATTTTAATTATAACCCTCATACAAGTGCAGGTAAACTTTTCATAAACTATTTGCTACTATAACTTTTTCAAAATTCACTCTAAAATTATCTTTTAGTTGGGCATTGTGAATATTCAGCATTAAATTGAAGTTATTTAACTTTGACAAACTTTGGGGCAAATACATGTTAGAAAATGTTTTAAATTATTAATTATTTATGCAAAAAGAAATAAAATAAAAATATACAAAACTAAATCTTCAATTAAATTCATTAAATGCTTAAAAATATATCATTTAAAATAAATTTAAATTTACTAAAAAATTTTCACATTTTTTCGTACACATATTCAAAGACATATTTTTGTTCATAGTTTTAAAGTTATACTTACAACAATTTCTGGATTTATAGGACTTCAGTTGGTTAAAAACAAATTTAATAGTTTTTGAAAGTGTATCAAATCCCTTTATGTATGTGCTCTACTGGATATTTATAATGAAATTAAGCAGAATCCCTGAGGGAAGTTGTGCCCTGGCTTTGGGCAACAAACAATTAGAGTTTAGTTTTTAAGCTCGACGAGTTTGCATTAAATTTAGCGCCATAATCGTCATGGCTGGCTAACAGTTTTCGCCATTGTTCTTTTTTTTCCCCAACAGACTAACAGACTCTTCCTCTCTCTGTCTATTACGCCCGGCAGTTGCTGTCTCTGTCCCTCTCGCTTTTTTCTGTGGTTGAGTTTATGGTCTATGGCCACGTAATTCACCTGCTTTGTCTGTGTATTTATGTATTTGTTTTTAGATTTTCGCTTGAGAATTGTTGCCGTTTGTCGAAAAGTTCATTAGAAAGTGTTTCGACTGGTTGGAAATTATTGTCGTGTAGTTGTTGTTTTTAAGCCCTGCTACGGGTAGTGCACAAACAATGCCCCAGCATTGTGCCGCAAGTGTCACGGTCATGGCTACTTGCAACCAAAAACATCTAAAGTTTCTTTTCTCTGGAAAGTCGCCATTCAGCCAATTGAACGCTGTAATGTCATACAAATGTGGACCTCACAGCAAATGAAGCCAACCTAATTGAGCTGCTAACATGTACACATATAAATACATTTATATACACGCACATTTGGTGGCTAACAGGTGTTAATTACACCACAAAGTGGACTGAATGTGCGGACTATCGAGTGGGTTTAAGGTTCTTAAGCGTTTGCCCCCAAGTGTTTTTGTATGACGAGTGTTTGTTTTGGCCACTATTGTCAACGGTCCTTAACTACGTGCAGTCAAGTAGGGGACGTTGTGGGGACACGGGGCAACGAGGGGACGGGAGTAGCGTACGGTAATTAATATTCGATATGTGCGCTTTTGACTGCCAGCTAATTAATTGCTATGCTCGCAGGCAGCTTGGCTCAATTTTAAGGCAATATTGTTCAAGTTGAGATAGACATAATACAAACACAGACATGTGCAGACACGCGAGGGAAACCACATTAACCACAGCATACGAACCACCACAATCAAATGGTAAACTGAACTTATCGCTGCTGCACGAAGCACGATGCGAAACGTAGCAACATTATTATCGAAATCACGCAAATATTTACCAAAATAATTTGTCAACTTAACGCGAAAACATTACCACAAGCCGAAGCCACACACATGACACCTCCACCAGTCGCTCAGCATCCCAAGCCGCCTCCCTTTGCCCTCACTCCCTTCCCTCTTTGATTATTTCTCCCCACTCCTAACAGGCTTAAATGTTTGCTCGTAAATTGATTGAGCATGCAATTTGACTGCTTTGACTGTGTGTGTGTGTGTATTTTAGCCTTTGACTGCCTCAAATTCATATCAATTGTTATAAGGTTACAGGGTATACACGGCCTACTTGAGCCACAAGACAAACTCTTTGTCTTCATCCACTGAAGCGTGTTTAATCCATTGTGAAATTTGTTTTTTGTTTTCGTTTAAGGCTCTGGTTAAGTCTTTGGCCTTTTGTCCTCGGCTTTTTGGGCCGCCTTGGCACCTGGCCATAAAATTAAAATTTCTTTGCAAGCATTAAACGCTAAATGAACCTGAAAATAACGCAAATCGTCAGCGTCACAAAAATGAAAGAAAGAAAAACGGATAAAAAACGAAGCAACTGAACAGCCATAAAGTGCGCCAACATCTTTTAAAAAAAGCTTTGGTGAAAAGACAGTAAGAGTGAGGAATGAAGACAGGTGTAGAGAGGGGAGTTTGGCCTGTGACAAGGCATTTGGCATTGACTTTGGCAACGGGTTGAAAGATGGGAAGATGGACGAAGGCACTCTGCTTGAATGCTTGACGCATTGAACAAGCGATTGAATCTGCAGCTAAATCTGAATCACAATCCTGATTTGACTGGAACCAGTGTGTGCGTGTGTTGTGTGTCAAATTATGACAGTCGCTTGATTTTTGCATGTCACACACCTGACTGAAAGTGCGTGTGTGTGTTTGACTGTGTGTGTATGGGTGTTTGCCCTTGGGGCAACAACAAGCCATTGCCATCTTATCGAAAATGGCAACCTTTTTGTGCTGTCTGCTTTTAGGCGCACAATTTGCTACCTCTGCCTTAACCTTTCCTCCAAAACTCTACCGTCTTCTTCTTTCCTCCATTTCTCTTAACGTTTTTCCTTCGGCGCTTCTACTACTCCCTCCTCAGATCCTTCGATAAAAGGGTTCGCCAGCCGTTGCCAGTCGGCTCAACGTTTACACAGACGACTTGTTACGGTTTTCGTGCGTGCCACTTTCAGCGTGTGCGTGTGTGTGTGTGTGTGTGTAAGCGTGTGTCTTTGTATCAAAAATATTGCTTTATTTTTGGGAAATTGGAGCGTATGGACTCATAATTTCGTGCGTAAACGCGTGTGTATTTTGCTTATGAATATAGATTTTTCCACTGGCTGCGTTGTTGGTTTTACGTTTGGTGCGTTTGGTTGGTTTTTGGCCTACCTGAAAGCCTCTAAAAATAACATAAATACTGTTTATTTGTTGATGACTAGGCGACAAGTTAATACTCTATACAAAAGAAAAGTTTTGTGTCAGTTATAGAGAACAAACAAAAACACTTTAGTTTAAGCTTTTTAAAAGAATTGTATCTTATACATGCAGCATATATATTTCTTCCGTTAACACATAAAACTTTGAACACTTTTTAATCGGAATATATAGAATAGACAACCAGCAAATCAAAGCAAAAAAAAAGTGGCCCTATCTGATATCAGTTCTAATATACTTCCTCAATACAGGGTATAGAAACAAAATATGCTATTGACTTAAAGCAAGGCAGAAATAAAAGCCAAAAAAAAAATACAGCAAATCACACACATATGTAAATTTGTAAATATGTATAAACAATTTTAGTGGAGTGGAAGATTTGTAGGCGTGGCACCTTCTCCACTCAAACTTACTCACACTCCCAGCCAAGCACACACACACACACTCCACTCCAACATGTCCATAAAAAGGTGTTGACATATTTCGTGTATGTGTAGGTATTATTGGTGCTAAGCTGATTTTCATGCCTTTTTCCTGCCTGCGTCAGATAGAGGCACATTCATTGTGTCCTTGAAGACTGGCAATCAATTCTAATTTTGTTGCCTGGGATCTACATAAAAACTGTCGAAGTGTGTACACACTCTCTGGGGATAATCTGATAGATCTTCACATTATCTTTACTCAAATATCTAACCATATGTTCTTTACTTTCTTGTATTTGCAGGTATGTCGAATGTTCCTAATGATATGGTATTATGATGGAGTACTGTAAATGCTGATCTAGTTCTATGAAGTTGTTTCTAACTGACTCTGAAAGTCATTGACTCTGACAACATGTTGTTCACTCTAACGTGAATTCAGCCATTGCACCTGCTTTCAAAACTGTGCAAATAAAACTACAACAAGTAAGCATAAGCCAAGTTTTGTATGAACGAACACAAAATACCTTTTACTAAGGTCCCTGGACAATTCAAACTGTAATATATATTTGAGTTCAGAAAATGTTTAATAATTCCAAATTTAGGGTGGGTATCATTGAGTTACTTTTTATATTAATATTTATATATATTTTAAAGTAACTCAAATCCCCTCTGCAACATTTAATTGTTTGCAGAGTATACAAATTGTGGCACAGCAAAGCTAACTAATGGCTAAAAGCATCAGCGGCTAAATTGCGAATGTGTCTGTCACATAAATTGTTTGCCAAGCAGAACAGTTAGTGTGGCAGCAAAATGGCAGAAAGCTTCATCTCCCTGGGCTAGACAATTTGTTGAGTTATAGAAAACGTAGGCTTAAATATTTGGCTGAAACTGCTACAATTTATATAACAGACGCGGTCTGATAAACTGTACATGAAGACGAAAAAAAGCGACACAAAAATAATATATTTATTTAAAATTCAGCCTTAAAGTGCTGTCAACGGAGCGTCGCATCTATAATTATTTAAATGAAATTATGCTGAAAGATTAAAGTAATTTATTTTAATTTATTTGCTGTGTTGAGCTTGAACACCCCACTGCTTTCCAGCTCGCCTACTTCTACTACTCTACTTCTTGGACTCCATCGCCACTTCCATATCCAATTATATGAATATTTTGCAATTACTTTGAAGTGGCGCACTACTTAGCCAACTATGTGCTCCATGGGCACCATTAAATTTGGCACACTTCATTGGCTCGCTCTGAAGAAATAATAATTTATTATTTTATTTGGAATAGCGTGGAGGGTGGCACTCCTAGGGGGTGGGAATGAGTGTGCAGGATACTGAAAAACGTGGTCGGCCAACTTTAAAGTAATTAATTTCAGGAAGTGTCAAAGTTTTCATGCGGCAATACAAAGTGTTTCTGTCCATCGCAGGGTCGACTGAACTCGGCTAGGGCTCAAGGTACGCAGATATTGGTGGAATTGTCGTGAAAACCTAAATGTAAACAAACAGTAGTTGGAGTTCCCAGTGTATAACTAGAATTCATAGATATAATTTTTGTGGTATCGGAAATTCTTTAAAAGAAACAATTATACGCAGCGTTGTCAGTACTTTAATATCACTGAAGTAGGCATTTTAAGATTATTTATTCGTGTTTTCAATATGAATTCATAAATATATTTATGTTCATGCTTCATTTGTAAATTATTCAAATCAAAAATAATTTTGTAGCACTGAATAAAATTTATGAGTTGATATTATTTTTAGAAAAGTTTCAAAGGTTGTCATGGCTTTATTATTACCATACGAAAACACATAAGACTTTTAAGCTTAAACAAGCTAAACCCCGTAAAAAACACAAGAATTGAATTATTTAAAATGTAATTTTCATCAAGTACCTTTTTAATTCCTGTTTAGTTATTTTCAAAAACAATTCGCCGGTATTCCTATACCCGTAGGCTTACACATCACAACTTCCGTTTGTAGACATTGGAGCTATGAATTAAAAATTTAAATTAATTTTTAATATGCTTTTGCTACGTTCGCGTTTGAGTTTACGTTTAAGATTTTGCTTTTGTGTGCCTCTAATTCATCATCTTCAAAGGCAGTTTGAGACAATTAGCGTTTAATTTGCAATGCTCTCTGCGTGTGCATTAAGTACGGACAGACGGACAGACAGACAGACTGAATTTAGTGCCTACATTTAATGGGGGGGAGGGTCACGCCTCCACTGGTGTCCGTCATAAATTAAAAGGTCCGTCCTTTTTATTTTATCTTAATGCCTCTGTTTTTTGTGTATGGAACAATAATTTAAAAGCGGCAATTTCATTATGTATCTTAAATACAATTTTATTGCATACTTAGAGGGGCGCACAGGATACATAAATAAGAAGCGAGTATTAAAGGATCGGTGCTGGTGGGCCAGGTAAAGGTGTGCGTTAAATGCACAATGATTATTCATTAGGAAAAAGTTTAATTTCAGCCAAATTACCATTGAGTTACGTTACGATGCGGACTCATAATCATTGGAATTGTAATCGAAATTAAACAACACAAACCGCATAGTCGTCAGTAAAGCGAAGAATAGATGAAAATGGTTGGGAAATAAACTTGAGTTGAGCTGCAAAAACAAATAAACATTGGGCGACCCACTTGACCCACTCAGATGGCTCACCACGTTCACCACCATCGCTCAATTGGCAAACAAAGAGAAATGTGCCAAATGAATGGCCAAAGTTGAGGCTGAAACTGAGCAGGCGAAAACATTTTAAATGCAAATGAAGTGCCTCACTTAGGTGGCCAGCGATGTGAGATGAAGAGATGGCCAACAGAAGTGGGCCAACGGAGCCAGCCAACATCGAGAGACGCTGATAAATTAGTGGAGTGAACACAAAAGCTAAAGGAAAAACAGAAAACGGAAAAACATAGCAATTGCATTTTGCTTCAACGTTTTCCCAAGCTATGTTTTAATAAACTTCAACTCTAACTTTAACTTCAATGTGAATGTGGCAAGTACTTTGTATTTGCCTCAAAAGAATGCCTCTAAAAAATACAATTATCCTCCTTTTGGTCTTATTTATCTGACTGTGGATGAGCTGGAAAAAAAATTGTAAAGTTGTTGAGAAAGGAACTCAAATATTTTTTGTGATGAATTTAAAAACAATTCCAAACTGAGTGTACTTCATTCTTTCCCCCAAAGTGGAAAAAAACGAAAGATATTTCTAATACGCTTACGGCTTTTGTTGCTTAACAAACTTAGCGAATGTCAAACTGAAAACTGAACAAAAAGTACTCGTAAATAATAATCAAGAGTTTGTTACTGCACTCTTACTTTAAGACAGTTAAGTAGAGTATTTGATATGCCTAAATAAGGAAAAATATCTTCAAATATGTGCTTACAATAAAAATACTACAGAGTTTTAATATACCTATACCAACACACAAAATTAGCTTATAGAAAAAGAATAGAAACTTTTGTGTATAAAGAAATTTACTTAATGACCTGCAAATCAATCTTGTTGTAAGAGTATTTAATAGTCCACTAGCTGCAGAATTCAATAAACATTTTTTTTTCATATTATTTCAAATATTTCTTTGCCGCTTTCATATTTCGCTGCGGGGAGTCCAACTTGTAAGTCCTGATTGACGGGTATTAAGATTCAGGCACTTATTTCTCGTTGATCTCGTTGATTTATTTGTTGCATAATTTGAGACGCAATAATGTAACTTCCTCCCACCCTTCACTCCACTGCGGGGTTTTGACCAAAATGCCAGTATTGTCCAGCAGCTGGTTGGTGGAGTCTATTGGTGCGTTCACCAGCCCTCGCTGCGGGTCACAACTTGCAAATAAATTGAAAAGCATAAAGTTTGTCAGGCGCGTACAAAGTTTCGCTTAGTTGCCGTAAGTAATGTACTGAGGATGAAGCAAAAAAATAAAACAAAAAAAATTACTTGCATACTTTTTGGTGTGTTTATAATTGTTTTCCATCATGGGCGCGCCACTCTCCCCACAGATCCGTTGCATAACTCATTAGGCAAAAGTTGACAGCGGGGTGGTGAGAGGGAGTAGAGTTTCCGCTGCTCTGAATGCTCAGATTTACTTTAACTACTTTTGCGCCTGAAACTATGCAATAAATTTTTCGAAATTTGTGTCCTACGCATCGCGGAGCAAAGCCGTGACCTAAATACACACACCTATACACTAACACACACACACACACACACACAGTTGCACACACACAGACTTATTTGACTGTGGATTATATAAAATGTAACATTAGCTACACATGTTCGCATTCAGGTTAAAGGAAAGAACACGTTCAGGGATACAGATAGGGATATGTTTAGCGACAGTTAGTTGGAAAGGGAGAAAAGTGTGTGGCAGGGGAAAGGTAGAGATAGGGAGAATTGAATGTAGTCCTTTGTTGGGTAAATCACAGCTGCTTTTGTTGCCAGTTACTTAAGTGCAAGTGCGGCAAAGTCAAGCTGTGGTGCCACCACCACTGCTGCTGCTGCTGCTGCTCCACTGGACTGTCGAAACTTTTCCAATCTACGTTAAATAAAAAGAAAAGTCCTTCGTGTCTATCATGTCAGTAGGTATTTTATTATTTTTAACCTACACAGCTCTTTCCACTCCGCTCTCTTTCTCCGTTCTTGTGCTCTCATTGTCTCCCTTTAAGTTGGTTTAGTCAACTCCCATTCTCTTGCTTGCCTGCCTGTCTTTCAGTGGCTGCGGTTGCTGCGGTGAAGACTGTACAACAAGACACGACAGTACACTGTTGTCTTCTGGAACTAATTTGTCAATGTCAAGTGTTATGCTTTATATTTCTTTGCTGTTTTTTTTTTGCTTTCCTCTTTAATTTTTTTGTTTTCCTTTTTGCTGTGTGTGTGCTGTGCGTCTGCAAAAGTTTTTCGCACGCATACTCCTACTTTTCCCTTTCCCTTTGAATGTGGCACGCACGTGGTTGAAGCGTACGCTGCGGTTGCACGTAATCTATATCAATGTTGCGTACTTTTAGGCGCTCGTGCATATGCCCCGAACTCTGCTGATCACCGCCTACAAAAATCAAAAGCAGCAAGTGAGAGTTGACAGCCGGAAGCGTTCGCGCGACAAACGGCAAATAACAAACAGCAGCTGCTTCCGTTTGACACCCAACGAAAATTTCAATTAGGCAAATGTCGCAAAAGTCTCAGCTTTAAAGCAGAAATCATCAAAGTCTTAGACACTTTAAGACTGCCAGCAAGTTGGCGAATCTTTTGCAACTTTCTGCTTATCGCAACAGGCAGCAACTGTCACATCATTGCGACGCAACAAACTTTTTGACAGTTTATAAAAATACCCCCACCTCCTGCAACAATTTCATGGCACAGTCTTTTGCAGCGCAACCATACGCTAAGATGCCCATTTTTGTTGCAGCAACTGACAATAGTCGCTGCTGCTGTTGCTACTGCGTGGCAGGTGACTCCCTCTGCCTGTCGACTGCCTAATTGTAGCTACCAGCTGCTCCTCTTCCCCTGGCTGCCATCAGTTCTGGGCTCTGATTTGCTGTTGGCTGCTGTCTCAAAAATTCGCTAAGTAGATTTTCTTGTAAGACATTTTTAGTGACACTGTCAGTTTCCAGCAGGAACGGAAGCAGCAGCAGCAACAGCAACAGCAACAGCATCACAACTCGCTACAGTTGACACTTTGTGTCAAAGTTCATTGCTGCAACAGTCGCTCTTGGTCACTGTCAACGTCACCTACAGCGTCAGCGTCAGTTCCAGCTTCAGCTACAGCTACAGCTACTGCTTCAGCTCTAGCTCCGGCTACAGTTCCAGTTCCAACATTAGCTTCAACGTCAGTTTCAGTTTTGCTGCTTGCGTGCTTACAGCGCATATATTTTGCTTGAATGCTTTTTTGGATTTTTGCTTTTCGGTTAATTAATTAGAGGAGAGCAGGTTGTCACTTGGGCTAAATCCAACTGCTTAAGCTCTCTTTTTGCCGTACTAGGTTATTTTCGTTGCTTTTATATACAATGAAGGCTAAATTTAGCAGCATTACGACCTTGAAAGCTCCGATTTCTGGCTAGGACTTTAAGCCAGTTGTTACGTAGCGTAACTGATCGCATTAAGTAATAAAGGTATATTGTGATTTTCTTAATTTGTGCTTCAAATTATATTTTTACACTTTCGCATACCATTTCTTACAATCTTAGCTGAATGATTCTTCTACTCGCCATATTCATTAGCTCTTGTTTACTGGAAACGAATTAATGCATGAGTATTCGCTCGTTATGGGATTGTTGATACTCCATAGATACCAATCTAAGCCTGTTTACAAATTAAAAATGTCTTTGGCTGGTGACTGTAAGGGCAGATTGCAATGCTAAGTACCATTTAAGTCCCATTATAAAGAGAGAGTGCGACGAGCTGCGTACTGTGACGCAAAATATTTCCATAGAAAATCCATAATTATATGGCACTCAAGCATAATGAGCTGCTTTTTATGCCCGCATCAATCGTCGTCGACAATGACGATGAAGATGAAGATGAATGCGAGAGCTGCGTAGGACGTAGAGTCAGTAATAGGTATGGATGGAAGGTGACGGAGGTGACAGAGGGCGGTGGCTTGTTGCATAAGCTCGAGACGCCGCATAACAATTGATTAGAAAGGAAAAGGAGACAACATGACGTGGCATGTGAGCGCTGCCACATGTGTATGCGTAATCATATGCCCCACTGAATTTATTGAATGCCAGCGCAAAAAATACTTAATAAAATATGTAGCATTTTGTCATAGCAGTTCCCGCGGGGACTGTGGAGGTAGATGGGCATGGCTGCTGGCCATGAATGTCTATTAGGCGCAACAATTGCTTTTTTACGCTCATCAACAGCGGCGAAATAAAGTAAAGCAAAGCAAACGCAGTGCAGGGACACGACGACAAGGACACGACTTAAATGTCAAGGCAGCCATAAGGATACGCAATCCCATTCGCACAACCCCTACCATACTCATTCCCACTCCCATTCCTATTCGCAATCCCATTTCCGTTCTTCCTATCCCTTACCCTTCTCCATTTTCGTTTGCCTTCCCTTGGCAATGCCATTCTCATGCTCCATTATGATGACAAGCACAAGCAGCTGCTGTATGTTGACGCGCGTTTATAACAATGTTTAACACCCAGGCAAGCAGCAACAACAACGACAATAACAGCAGAAGTAACACCAGCAGCAGATACTGTAACAACAACAGCAACAACAACTACACCAATGAGTATGCGATTTAATAATAACGTAGCACATATGGCAAATGCTGTAGAACGCGCAGAGACTAAAATTAGAGATGAGCGAATGTAAGGGCAGCAATAAAACTATAAAGGCTTGGGAGGAAGATGGAAATTCTGTTACTTTCTGCTTTAAAATGGATTTAAAAATGTCACCGAACATGATTTTATAACAGGAACCTATATAGTTGCTCTTTTAAAATATTTACTGGATAGCGAAAATAATGACAGATTTCTATATTTTTTTCTACATTTTTAAAGACTAATTTTCTATAAAATTTAAATTTTTTTGATATCCCACACATCTTAATACTATTAATAATAAGCTAAAAATACAGTTTTAACTCTTTTGAAAATAAATTTGTTTACTTGAAAGCTTGCAGATTGTGCTAAGTATCGTTTATTTTTAGTACACGCTTCCATCTCGACTTAGCTTGATATATTTTAACAAGCGAATTCCATTATGAATACGTTCATTACAGCGAAATTAAATTATATTTAACGTTATTCGAAACCTTTTTATTTATCAGAAAAGCAACATCGTGTCACACTCTCATCTCTAACTAAACGAAAATAATTGAAGAATTTAAATGGAAAAGCGAATCGCTTGTGTACTTAACTCTGTGCGAGGCACAAGAAGGTCTCAAAATTGCCTTGCAAGTTTATAAAAATTAAGCGGCAAATATATATATATATTTTTTTCCACCAAATTACTGTCAAACGCCACGTGCTGCTTCATGTGGCAGGCAGCCGGTAGCAGGCAGGTAGCTGCCACCCGAAAGCTGTCCTGTCAGATGATGGCTTAGTCAATGGGCTGGCAGAGGCCATGATGATGACCATGGCTGCTTTTACTTGCGCTAAATTAGATTTTCTTTCAGTATTGTCGCTTCATTTTGTCGCTCGTCGAGCAAATGACCAAATGACTACGAGTTCATGCCACACAATGGGTCGACTCGAACTCCTCAAGCCTGTGATGGCAAAGGTTCATTGTGCTGCTTCCTATCCAGCACTGGCATTGTAACATCCTCTGAATGGCTCGCTAAGTAGATTAGGGGCCAATGGCAGGGATATTGTTAAGGGCACACCAAAATTCAGACTCCAACGCATCATTGGATGCGTGGAGGTTGAGGAGCCAAGAGCTGTCGCAAGTATTTAATTGTATGGATATCATTTATGATGACTCTGTCAGCTTAGTGTTCAGCTGGCTCTTAATGTGCCAAAAAGGCAAATTGGTTTGACTGCATAAGTAAATACACACCAAAATACACACACACACACACGTATACACGCTCACACATACACTCAGTTAGGCAATGCAAATGCTATGAGATGCAATCGTTAACCGCAACACGATGCACGTGCTGTGTGGGTTTCTGCAATATTAAAGCCAAGGTAAATAAACCCATACGCACACACATCTGTTAGGTTTACATACACACGGGGAGATTGTCTGTTCTGCATATGAAATAGTTAAAGTGGCCGCACACACATACACACACATACATTTCCACTGCTGGAAAATGCGGCGAATGGCAACTGATGCCGGAAGGCAGCGCACAAAAGTAGGCAACAACATTTTGCACACACACATGCAGGTGCACACACACTCACACACACACACACACACACACATAGAGGGAGAACCAACAAAACGCAATTATTCATAATTCAATTTTCTAACGCTAGATGGCGCATGACAATTTCACGCCAGCAGCGCCAAGTCACAATTGCAAAAGCCGCTTGTCTATACGACATTGCGAGTGCACTGCAGTGGTATGCATTTGAGTGTGGGTGAGTCTCCCAATATGTGCAAATGTGTTTGTGTGTGTGTGTGCAGTTAATGTGCTTTTTGGCATGCATACCGGGGCTATGCAATATTAAGCATTACGCATACGCCGTGTTTGTCAGCCAGTCGCAGCGGTAGGTTAAGCAAATGTCACAGCACCCAAATTCACATCTCGACACCGACAACAACAATGAGTGCAGCATCAACAACTACATTAACAACGAGACCCGCTTACTATCTGTGTATGAGTTGGTGCTCATGTGTTTATTTAGTTGTCATGTTGTATGTGCATCGGTTTGCATTTGTCAGGCATTATATATTGATGTTAGCTTTGCTGCGGCTCAACTAATTGTTGTACACGGCTCACACAAACACACACACACATGAACTTAACAAATAGCATTGTGGTTATGCATGTGTGCAATAAATTCTCATCAACTCGTTGCTTGAAACTTATTTTGAGTAGAGGCTTTTGCAACAGCTGCAACATCTGCACTACGATAACATGCAATTAACTCCTTGGCTCTGTTTTGGCTAAGACAATCGAGTAAATTTATTGCGCAACCATTGAAAAGTGTTTATTTACTTTATTGATACCCTGTAAATGCAAAGCGATAATTAAATTACTTAAATATATTATACAGAAAACCAATTAAATTAGTATTTTGGCATAGAACTTCGATGGTAGCAAACTATAGAAGTTCTTTAGATCTCGTTACTTCTCAGCTTTAAACTTATCACGTTGCGTATACCCATTTGAGTATTGTTTTTAATGGGCACAATGAGTTAAAACATATTTCTGTGTAATTATAACGTATCTGTCATGGCAAATGTGGAACGATTTACTGATAAATATGCGTCACAGTCAGCTGCACCACGGCACCACTTAGTGTCAGCCATTTGCAATTTAACGCGACATATCCGCTTACCGGGCATTTAGGTTACATTTAAGTAACGCACCTCCCGTTACGTTTCTTGTTCCTCTCTTCTTTCCTTGCATTCTACGTTCTTCTTCTTTGGTAACTCCCATTTGCTTGGGAACTGGTGTAGCTTCACCTTCCGGAGCACGGCCTGCATTTGAGGCATGATTAAAGGCAAGAGCTAGCAACCAACCAGTGTAGGCACCCAACACCGTCCGTGGCACAACGGATATCCGAAAAAACCGTTGCGCACGTTTCAGCGGCATTTTTCTCTAGCTTGAGTCTGAGTCCAGCTGCAGCAGCGTTTGTAGATTGCAGATTTTGTCCTCAGACATTGTAAGCGTCGCAACGCTTCGTGTGAAACGGAATCGGCGACAACAAGGACAACGCAAGGACTCGTACAGCGTTGAAATGAGAAACGTACCTCAAAAATAAAACGAGAACGAGAATGGGAATGGGAAAAAAATACAACTAAGAAGAATGAAAGAAAGAAATGCTGCAGCATAGAAAACGCTGTGCTGCAACAAAGGCCGTAAAAAGAAAGGAAACATTTTTACTCTTTAATTTATTTTCGGCGCCTGAGAAAAATGCGAAACAAAGTGATCTTAATGGGCGTCGGTTGGCATGTACCACGAGCACTACAATCATTTCAACACTCTTACAACACTTGCAACACAACTAAAGAGTCAAGTTGAAATTCGCAAAATACAAAAAAAAAATGAAATGCGAGAAATACCACGCTTTTCCTTCATTTCCTCTTTACGCGCTGAGTAAAAAAGAGCAGAAAAAACTACTTAAAGTCGTCAAAAAATAAAAAAAGAGAAAATAACTATTTTCTACGTGCCAAAGTTGAGAAATCTCTGCAAATATTTAAAAATAAATTGGTCCGTGGGCCGTTTTATAATTAAGTAAGCTTCTTTTAGTTGGAGAGTTTTTCAAGGTGAAAGATAATGTATTTTAATACAGGGTATTATGATTAAGAAGATTAAAAGCAAACGCATTATTTTGGGAAATATATTAAATTGAAATCCTGTGTCACAAAACAGAACAACCTTACCTAATCCATTAGTTAAATAATATTTACAAACATACTTATTTCTGAGTTATTTCTAGAATATCGCATTCATTCTCATTAATTTGCGTAACGAAATAGAAATTAAATCCGAAATGAATGAAAACGAAATTAAATATTTTATGAGGCTGTTGCTGTTTGCTGTGAATGTCTTTTGGTTGTGAAATACCTTCAAATCGGCGGTTATATACTATTTCCTATTCAATATCGTATATTTCTGGTATTTGGGGCTTTGGCTTGGTATAAAACAGCCCGGGACTATTGCGTGTTAAGCTGATATAATGTCAAATGGCTATGCAATTTGAATAAATGTCGTTTGGTCTGGTGGCAGGCGACGCAACGCGTGACCTCGTGCCACACAAACATTGTAACACGCACACTCACAGCGCTGGCAGACCACCCACAGAGAGACAGCGAAATGTCCTTGTTGTAACCCGTTGCGAGAGTCGCAACATTTTCGCAAACGAGCTTTGTTTTTTGTCGCTGCTGTTGTGCGGAAGGCAATTTGTTGTTATTATTTTGGTAACACTTTAATTTCTGCTTTCGTTGTGAATGGGGGCAGTGGAGGATTGCCCTTCAGTCACGGCACAAGAGGCCAGGCCACGCCCAGCATGGTAGCTAGTCAAACGTGCCGTTAGGTGGCAATAAGGATATGCGTTATCCTTTTACCAGCTATTTAGCTATTTAGCATTTAAATGTTAAGCGCTTACGCGTTTTAGCCTTTTTTTTGCTTTTCCCCAACAATTTTTCCATTCGCAGCAGGGAATCGGCGTCCTAATTTATGCGACCGCACAACGAGCAGCCAATTTTCGTGAGGTTTATCAGCTCATATCGGGGATTTCAGCAAGACACTCAACTAGTTTCACACGTTCTCCTCGTCCCACTCTCCCTATTTCTATCTCGCTGTGTCTCACAGTTACTAATGAACACAGTTCTTATTGCGATTTGGGCTCTGACTTTCACTTACACACATTACGCATACGCTCTGCATTCCACTTGCTACATACCACACTCACTGTTGCACTGGCATTCGTACTTCATTTATCAATTTCACGCACTTCATCAGCTACTGAGCTCTGCTCAGGGATTAACACTCCTCTCTTCCAAAGAGTGAGAACACGAGCGTCTGTGGAGTTGATTATCCACATGAGCTGAGCGAAGTGGCAACTTTTCTCACTCTCTTTTGCACACGCTCTCTGTCGCTTATTTACTCAAAGCACTTCAGCTATGCAAAATGTTTATGCTATTTATTTAAATTCCCTTTGTGTTGTAAGTTACACGCATATTCACGCTTTCACACACACGAGTAGATTTTCTCTGGTGATTTTCAAAGTCAACTGCATGGGTGTGTGTGTGTTTGGAAGTGGGGAAAATTGTACACGCCACACGGCAAACTACTTAAAAGCGAGCTAGCTGATGGGCCCACCCCATGTCATGTAATAAGCAATAACCGTTAGAGGGTGAGGTGGTGATGGTGGCTGTGGTTTAGGCGACGTGCGAAACCGAAATGGCGCCAGTTTATTTAATATACTAAGAAAGCGAACCGCATACGCGTCGTATGCGTAATATTTGGTCGTACTGTTTGCATTTGCCAAATTGCCTTGCGTGTCAACACTAAATAGCAGACAAGTCTAAACAAGTCGCAGTGGCAACAGTCGTCTACTCGTTGCTCCTTGTGGCCCACAATTCAAAACTTTTGAATATGTGAAGTTTTTGTGCGGTTTTCGTTCGCGTTGTTGCCAGATTTCGAATACTCTAAGCACCCTTTTCACTGTCAGAAACACATACTCACACACACACACCTACAAGCAGCACATGAATTTACTTCATACGCACTGTTGTGTGAACTAAAATTTGGTGGCTTTTCATGTTGTTTTTGTTGTTTTTAAAGCGAAAACAGCAAAGCAAAGCAGCTTAACTTATGTCAACCCGATAGCATCTTGGGCCATAAATGTCTATGGCCAACATCACCCCTACACAGCCCCTCTCCCACACTCTCACACTCACACACCCACTCCTCTTTTTGTGTGGCAAAGAAATCGTTGAGACGTTGCAAAATCAGTGAAAAGCTTTTCAGAAACTTTTTGTCAAACATTTGTGTGGCACTTGTAAATTTGTTGTGATTTCTTGATAGCTCCTTATAGCTGCTCCATCTCTCTCTGATTCCCTATCTCCCTCCATCTCTGTGTGTCTTTTTTCCACCCTCACTCATAAACTCGTAGGCAGACACTGAGTTTTATGAATTCTCATGTGCTTTCAGGCGTAGTGCAAAGCAAACCAAATGCGAACGTGTGAAAAAATTTCACACAGACAATTCCTTAAACATTACACATATAAGTAATGCGTGTATGTGTGTGTGAGTGTGGGCATGTCTGCGTTTACAAAGAATTCTGTTTTATGCTTGAATCACTTTATTATCTGGAATTTAATATACATTTTGACGCTGATTCCTTAGAAACCAATGAATTGACTTTAAATACATTTATTTCGATTTCAAAGGAAGTATATACATTAAAGAGTATTAGCAGAGGTAAGAAGAGGTCAGCATAAAAGTAAAGCTTTACTTTTATTTAACTCTTAAAGGCAAAGTATTTTGGAGTGGGAGTAAAATTAACTGTGAATTACCTCAAGTGACTTTTATTGGATTCCCAAGAACTACAAGTTCCCATCCCAATTATATTCCCTTTCAATTAATAAATAAATAAATTTACATAAGTTATTGCTATTTCGCGTCATCTTCCATCAATACCAAATGTCAGTGCAATTTCAGTTTCAATTTTATTGGCAAATTATGAAAAGTTTTTGATTAAGTGCAGCAGTGCGCAAGGAAAACGCAAATTCTTATCACAGTCCCGCTACTCAGCTGCGGGAAATACAAAATCAATTTTCCTCGATACTAAAATGAACCAGCAGCGAACCAGTAGTGGAAAAACCACCAGCGAACTACCACGACACATAGTTTTCGGTCACTTCAATATTATCTTCTCTTCGTTTTTTTCTTTATTGGCTCAGAAAAAAATGCAGCTAGAAAAATTCTTTTGCCACTTTGGCACTCCATAAAAAGCGAGCAGCTAACTGAAATTGTTGACCATGTCTTGGTGGTCGGCAGAGCGGTGGGTAGGGGGAGGAGTTAAGGTGAAGGACAGCAGTCGATTGCCACGCCCTGATATGGCAATGCAGTTCACTTCATCATCATTTTGGCAACCATCAAAATGAAATGTCAAACTAAATGGCAACAATTTTGATTGAATTTTTTTGTGCGTTGTGCGCTAAAAGAGAAAGCGCTCGAGAAAATATGATAGACTTTAAAATACGCTGTAGTTAAAGTACAAGCAGAGATGGATACTCTTCACACTAATATACCCTTTGATAGTTAGTTTGTGCAGCGTATACAAAGTGTATACAAATATTTTTGTGCAAGTCTGCTTCATCTGCTCTTTCTACAGGGTATAGCGTACAAATTGCAGTTTGTGGTTTAGCTTGAGGTTGCAAGCTGCGGCTATTTGCACTGACCGGAAATATGTGGCAAGTTTCTCGTCCAATGGATGAGCGAACAGAGGCAAATGGCCACACGTTTCAGTGGAAATTCATCTGTGGTTGCAAAGCTGCGGTGGTTGGGCTACTTAACTATTTAAAGCCAAAGACGTGCCATATCCTGGCAACTCACATGACAAAATGCCAACAATAAAGTGCAATTCATTGCTAGAAGTGACTTCACGTACGGGCAATACATGAGGCATGTGGCATGAGAAAGGAGGCGTGAGGCACAAGGCACGAAACAGCGGAATCACAGTCTAGCGAATTTTTTCGCTATGTAGAAGTATGTGTGTGATTGTGGTGGATATTTTATGACAATGCCAATCTAAGCAGAAGACGTTGACATATTTTTCTCACTGTGGCAAACGTGTCTTCCCACCGTTGACAAAATGTGCCCCTTACGGCAATCCAATGATGAAAACTACAACGAACTTAGGACTGCTCAGCTCAGCTCAGCCTTCAGAATGTGTGTGTGTGTGTGTGTGTGGAGGGTTGACATCAATCTGGCGCTGATGCTGATCCTGTTGCTACTCGGTACAAAACACAAATACTACATTAACCCAAATGCAAAGCCGTGCCAAGAGCCTGCCAAGTGAATGCCCAGAAGGCGTGTGTGTGTGTATCTTTCCGCATCCGACAAGCTGAATTGATGCAATACTGAGCACCAGGCAGCATGGAGTCAGTTGCAAGTTGCCAGTTGCCACACAGAAATACAGCTCTAGCTGCAACTGGGCTTAAGGCGAAGGCAGAGCTGTAATAAAGCTGCACCTTTGCTATTTAAGATAATTTGAATGCTCCCGTTAAGGCTGACAGGCTTTTCAAGCTTTGCACAGTGGGTCTGCTTAGTAGAAACATTGTAAATAAGTCCTAGCTATTTAAAATCTTTCAATAATATAAAAAAGTTTATTATTTCTTTGTAAGAACTCGTTTTCCTGTTGACTTTCGTTGCCTACTATCAGTTGAGGCGAGCAATCTTATAAATGACATAGTTTGCTATACAGTTCCTAATAGAAAGCCATTTCTATTATTTATTATTTGTCACACTGTGCCATGGCTGCGCCTAGATGAAAAAGCTGAGCTGAACTTGAACTCTTTCGGTGGTTTCATTTGCAGTGAGCATTAAATAATTTCAAGTGATGCACATTAAAACAAGAGCGACGACAGCAGCTGCTTATGACAGTGGGTCAGTCGACAGTGGGTGAGTGAACATTGGACAGTGGGTCAGCGGTCAGTCGACAGATGTGGACGGGGGCGGTTAGCCTTGGAGCAAAGCCAGAAACGGATGCGTTTGCCACGTCCTTTATGACAGACTTTATGACAGACCAAACCAAATATGAAATGGACAACGAAAAAAAGGACAGCAATAAGAAGAAAACATGAAAAAAGGATGAAAACATGAAATGAGAAAAGGTCAAAAACACTTGGCAGTACATTATCTGGGCCACTGACTGACCGTCGCACCCACCCGCTCGCCCAGACAGACGGACAGAAAGGCTGGCAGACGAACTGTGAGCAGAGAACTCAAAACTCAGGACACAGGACGAAGGACATTCAACGATGGACGAATTGCCGCTTGGTCTGACATTTTCGTTATTATTCTTATTCGTGCATGATGTCAGTTGTTGTTGTTGTTAGCAAAAGCAATAGCAAAATCTGTAGTTGTTGTTGCTGTTGTTGTTCTAGTTGTTGTTGCTGCTGATGCTGCTGTTATTGTTGGCTCAATTTCCTAGCCATTTCCGGTTTCTTCGTGAAATTACGTAAAACATAGAAAAACAGAAGTTACACAGAGAAAGGAACGGAATCTTGTGGGTCATTCCACTTGATTTCCGAAAAGGATACTGAAATACACACACACACACACATAAACAGACACTCACAGAGGGACAACAACAAATGGTCAGAGATAAGAGTAAGGCGACGACCGCAAGTACAAAAGAAATGAGCTAGAAGCGAGGCACAGTTGGCCCTGGCATCAGTTTACTTGCTCTTCTTCACTGTCCTCTTCTTCTCTGGCTTTATCTTCTTGTTGCTGTTGTTTTTGCAGTTGTTTTTGTTGTGGGTGCTGCTCAGTCAATGGTCCATAAATCGGTTGTCAACTATTCAAATGCAGACAATTGATTACAGCGATAAAGCTGAAGAGCCTTTTTCAGATTCAGCCAGCCTTACTTTCTCTCATCTCCCATCTCTCCCCTCTCTCTACCGCTTCGCATTCACTGTTTCTGAGTGAATGACTGCTTGAGCAGAGAGAAAAATAATTGAGAAAAGTGAAAAGAGGGAGCAACAGCACTTGCCTTGTAATGAGAGGCAGCTGCGTCACGCAGCGACGCTTCGAGGGCATTGCAAAAGGTATGAGAGCGTAGTCCAATTTTTATGGGGCAAGAATACAATCAATTGGTAAGCGGCAAGTTAAGCTTGCCACACACGAAAATAAAACTCAGTGAGTCAATAGACTGTAAGTCCATTTAAGCCATGCTCAGAATTAGGTTACAGCTATCACACACATACGTGTACATACACACATACTAACACATAATTACAGTACACACTCGTAAGTGCAAACTGCAAAGTCAACACAGAGATGCCTCAAGTGCCTCATCGATTCGTCTATGGCCTGGTGAGGAACAACTGTTTATGCCCCATTGAGGTAGAGCAGAGACAGACAGAAAGGCTAAAGGGGGCAAAGAGGAGCACAAGAGAAACTATCAAATCGCTTAGAGTCCGTGTCTGTATTTGAGTCTGAGTCGTAGGTACTTCAAGTTGTTGCCCGGCAAAAAAATATTTATTCACAGTTCAATAAATAAACACACTGTGCACACTCAAGCTATCAAACGCTGCATCGATCTATCCATCTAACTATCTACATATCTATCAATGCTACTGTCTATCTGACTGCATGTAGATACACTTGTATCTGAAGGGTAGTTTTAAATAAGAAATGAATAGAACGCCTTTGTTGAGCTTTAATATGCAGCTACATGCATATTCCTATACAAGAACATATATACATATAAATATGTTATATAAGCTTAGCTATAGAATGCAGAACTAAACCCCAAGCATTTAACACTTTGTATTTACTAAGCTCCTCCCTCAAGCAGCAGCAGCAGTAACAATAACAGCTATAGTAACAACAATGGCTTAAATACATTTACCATTACTAGCTATAAGCCATGAGCCAAGGAGTAAAGTAAAGCAAACATTTAAACAGCAGGGGCTGAGATGTGGCAACCATGTCTTCGACTTACAACAATAAAAGCTAAAGATATTGAGTTTAGTAAAAGGGGGGTGATGTTGGGGGGAAGGTGCAACATATCGTTGATTGGGTTGCCTCAAAGACCAGTACACAGTGCAGTTGAGCATTGGTAAGTGCGGCCACGTTCTGGCTGAATGGCAAAGAACGAGTTGATGCCGCTTTATATGCAACACGGCCAAACGGGCAACTGAAATTGTAATAGCCGAGTCTAAGAGTTGTGCGTGTGTTTAGTTTCGTCTGGGCAAACAAATTGGAAGCAAACGCATAGCTGACGTGCACTGCAGCCAAAAGAGAAAGAAACACAAAAAGAAAGAAAATGTAGGTAGGTAAGAAAAAATGGGGTGTGGCACATGACAGCGGTAATTGGCAAAAGTTTCGACCAACTGTCAATTGTCAAATAGCAAACGTCAGTTCGATATAAACCTTCTGTAATGTAGTTGAACTTTTTGCAGAACATAATTCGCAGAGACCGCCAAAAAAAAAATATTAAGTCTATGTAAAGTTCATAGTTCGCTTGCTGGCCAGGCCAAGGGAAAGGTGTAATTCATGCAGTTTCCTTACAGACTTGGCTAATAATAATTTAAGAAGTTCATGCTACACAAAAGTTCAACTGAAGTATGTCTGGCTTCCCGAAGCGAAGCGCTGACTGAATGATGGCAAACGGAAATTTACTGCAGGCACGAACAAGCAACTGGCTAAAAAAAGGGTGCACACATACACACACAAACGTATGAGGAAAATGCGGCTTGAACAAAATATGCACATTTCCACACTTAATAACAAAATATGTTAAACAAAATCATTTGATGTTTGGCATAAATTCGCGTGCTCTCTAGGTATGTGTCTGCTTGTGTGTGTGTGTGCGGGCGTGTGTGTGTGCGGGCGTGTGTATGTGTGTGGTTGCCAGGAGGCATGAAAATAAGCACATGTTTACATGCAAATTACATAAAGCAAACGGCAGCAACAACAAAATCAACAACAACGATGGCAACGGCAAACAAAACGCAAATTACATGCTGCATACTTTTAGGCTGCAAACGTAAATTGTGTGGGGATTTTTCTTACATTTATTTCCGCAGAAAAACGAGCCGCCACAGCGTCCAGACAATATGCCACACTCCTTGCCACATTTTGCATACATTTAAAGCGTGTGTTTTTGTTTTCAGTTTTCCGTTTTCCGTTTTCAGTTTACCATTTGCCATTTGCCGTTCCACACCGCAGCCAAGACATGTAAACAAACTCATTTAACTGATTTTCATGAAAAGAAAATGTGGCTCCTGGGCAACGCGCTGATGGTCGTCGAGTATGCCAAATTATCATCATGTCGACGTCGACGTCGACAGTGTTTTCCCCCACTCTCTCTCCTGGTCTCTTGCTTATACCTTTTTGTATATTTTTTGTTGTCGCAAGCAACTCTTTCGTGCGGCAGCAAAAAAACAAAATGGCGCACTGCCTTGTGGAAAAATTTACATGTCACTCGACAGAAAAGTTTTGCGCCAGCACTGACCTCTGTCGAGGCAAACTTGACTGCCCTTCTCTGGAGCGAGCGTCTGCTGTCTCAAGCTCTGCACACAATCTTTGCATAATTTCTCGCCCAGTTCCGTTCCTCTTTCATGTATCCTTTCTTACTCTTTGCGATGCTAAGCGGTAAAATGGCAAATGTCAGCAGAAGAAGCTGCAAGAAAAAACACAAAAATAAGTGGCAACAACTTTCATTTTTTTCCATTTCTTGTCTCTCTCGTTTAGCTAGTGGAAAAAAAGGAAGAAAATAAACCCAACGTAACTTCCACTTAAGGTTTTATGCCACAAATTGCCTACAGCTCGATGATGGCTATCTGAAATGAGTGTGGCCAGGAGGAAGCTGCATGAATCTAAAGTATACGTATTTGCACACGCATTAGGGCTAAATAATCGCATAAAGAACTGGCCAAATCTTTGTCTTGTATGCTAGTTTCTTAGTTTCAGCAAAATATCAAATGTTTCGAGTTTTTTTTTAAATTAAGAAATAACATTAAAAGCAGAGCACGCTTTAGTAGTAGTAAATTCTTTAGAACGTATCCAACCCTTATCCTTGTATAAACAGGAGTTTATATTTCTATTCCAGTTCTATAACCATTGAGTTATTTATCAATGTTGAATTGCGTAATTTGAGAGGTCTTTAAGGCCCGTTAAGACTGTTCTACAGTGTCAGACTTCAATGGCGTTGGAAGTTTGCTTTGAATTGAAAACAAAAGCACAAAAAAGCGCAAATTTTGCGCAGCTATTAAGAAGGAGGCAGCTGAAAAGTGGCATGTGCGACTGTGCAGCAGTCAAAGGATAATTGAGATGTGTAAACAATATCCTTAAGTGCGATCACAACAGCATCAAAGGTTGCCCTTGCCACTCGTCCGACTGGAAAGCAATTAACAGAGCCAAAGCACAAGTGTAGTCAAGGTGCGTCATGCGGGGGGAGTACTGTATTAAAATATTAAATACCCACTCATAAAAGGGTTGCTCTGTTACTGCTACTGCTGCGGGTAATGCGCGGTGCAATGGGATGGGTGTAGGTAATGCTGCTTCTGGTATGGCATGTGTGGCACAAAAGTGCCTCGCACACACGCACGACAAAGCAGAATAATAAATTTCAATTCAGAGCTGACGACATGACGTCTGTGTGCCACACGTTGACGTCGACTACCTTCTACTTATATACATACATGTATATGTGTACCTATATGCTGATAAGAAGCTGCGACTCTCGTAGACGCCGCAAGCGAGCTGCCACTGGCAGTGCCACACGTATGAGCCACAGCAGCCTTGCAGCAAAGTTAAGCCCATTCGTGTGCCAGCCCCTCGGCCGGTTAAAAGAGAAAACTCTTTATGCGAATGCATACACAAAAAGCTAGTATAGAACAAGGCGTCAACTGGGCGTGGCAACGCTGTGTGCGTCAGTGTGTTGTGTAGGTGTGTGGGTGAGTGTGTGAGTGTTGCATATATGCTGGTTGCACAAAAAGGAAATGCGCAACGTCGCCCAAAGGTGTCAAGCGGAAAATAAAGCATAATGCTTGATGCTCTTATGCACTTTAGCTTTTCCAGCGACTGCTGAAACAACAACAGCAACAAGAATAGATGGTGAAAAAGGCCTAGACACCCATCAGTCGAGACTTTGAGCTGATTGACGCATTTTCCGGCAGAGTTAGAGATGTATTGCGGCCTACACACACATGTGTGTGTCAGCTGCGTATGGCATGATTAAGAGTAAAAGTACAGCCGAGCTTAGAGTTGGGCAAGAGGCACAGGAAACACTCAGAACGCCAAGAAAAACTTGAAACGAAAAAGTTCAAAAATATAAGAGTCAAAGAAAATGCAAAAGCAGAGTCTAATAAATTATGAAAATGTGAGAGTTTCTTCAAAGAACATTTTTAATAAGTTGCCCCTACAACAGCACCAGCCCTCGCTCCCCGCCATTCTGCCCTCGAACAAACATAAGCTGGTTCATACATATGTGATTATTAAATCAGAAAAAAAGAAAATGAAAACTTCTTTCATTTAATTTAGTGTGTAAAGCAACTTGCAACTATTATTAAATTTATATGAACTTATTTTGTATATTTCATTTTTATTAATTTCATCAGTAATCCAATGAACTTTTTGGTTGTTTTCTTACTTTCTTGCAGACAGGTTGTGGCATGTGAAACATGGAAGAATGCCCAAGGCGTGGCCTAAGAGCAAAGTGAAGCTGCAACATCGTCATGTTGTTGTCCTCGCAAGCAGCCAGACAGCAAGCTGAATTGAAGAAATCTACATGACATGTTCCAGCAACAACAATAAAAGCAACAACAGTGATAAAAGCCGACAACAATAACAATTCAAACAATAACGACAAAAGTAATTTGAATTTGTGCGAGCAACAGGAAACAAAACAACACACAGAGAGAGAGAGAGAGAGAGAGAATGGGATACTAGCAGTGTGTGCGAGTGAGAGAGAAGTAGAGACATTGCAAATTGTGTGCATATTCTGCTAGTGTTTGTGTCTGTGTGTGTTTGTTGTGTCCGTGTAAATAAATGCGATATAAAACGGCAACACAAAGAAAGAAACAGAATCAACAGCAACAAAAACCAAAAAAGAAATCGAAAAACATGAAGAAAAACGGCAAAAAGTGCAGTTAAGCGTGGAAATTGCATTAAAAATTGAAAAAAGAAAAGTGCAAATCAAAAAAAAAATAAAAAGAAAAACGAAGGAAAAGAAGCAGCACAGGATAGTCGCAGCTAACGAGCGCTAAAAAGCAAAAGAGAGAAAAAAAAGGAAACTGAAAAACTTGCAGGGCAAAGAGAGTAAAAAGTTTTGATTGAAAATTTTGCATTGTGCTTTCATTTCGCTGGCTGCAAATACAACAATAGCCAGCAAAAACAACAACAGCTAGAGAAACTGCAACAATTTGTTTACCACCGACTCCCGATGCGGTGACTGTGTAAATTTTTGATTAAAAACAACAACAGCAACAACAATAGTAGATGCAGCACAAACTCAAATCGAAACGAACCAAAACGAAACCAAATGAAACGAAGCGTGCAACGAGCAGAGTAAAGTGAAATTATAGTTTCCACCAAAAGGACAACAAAGGACAAAAGAGAATTCAACGTGTAACAATAACCCACAAAACTTAATACCAGCATATTGATTTCATGCAAACGATAATTGGCAATATTTGAACACAAATTTGACATTGACGAACAAAAGTGAAAAAGTGTCAGAAAAATAAAAACTAATCAAAACATAAATTGTAGGAAAATACTGAAAAATTATTTTGAAATTTCCATTTGCAATTCGTTTAATTGATTCGCCATTTCTTGTTTTGTGATGTACTTTGGTGCAAGAATCGTGCGTGTTATTTATATTTTATTACGTTTAGACAACAAAAGAAAACACAATACAATAAATACAAACATATGTAAACCGACGCATTCAAAATTCGCATAAAATTTGGCAATTCAAACGGGCAAAACGTGGCAACTAAACGTGGCAAACTAGTTGTCCTCTAACGGTAAACATTGTGCCGCGCAATAAAAGTCAAGTGCGTGGCACTTAACATTCTCAAGATAGAGAGATAGAAGGAGCAGAAAAAGTGAGTCGTTGACAAAGTAACGCATTGCACGATAAGAGCCAGGGAAAAGTAGAAGAAAAGCAGCAAACAACAACGCTCGATAAACGACAAAATGAGCAGCACAATCAGGAGCAACAGCAGCAGCAGCAGCAGTAGAAGGTGGAGATGTGGCAGCAACCGGAGCTGTGGCAGCATCAAACAGCTGATAACGCAACTATTGCTGCTTATCAGCTTGACATCAAGTTTGCCGGGTAAGTACCAAGGCGAATGTTCCTGTTTCCTTTTCCACTTTCCCCCCACCTTCCCCACTTTTCTACTTTCACTGTGACTTTCTCCTTGTCTGACTTATCGCAGCACCAAAATTAATGCAAATATTTAACGTTGCTGCTCTTTTTTTCTGTGTATTTTATGGATTTGTCGTTGTCATGCTACTAGAACGTTCCCGTTGTCGTTGCCTACTTTTAGGCGTCGTCATCATTGACATCTACTGTCGTCGACGTTGTCGTCATAACGTTAAGAGTCTAATATAGATATGGCGGTAGGGAGAAGTAGCCTCCACCACTTGACATGACTTATAAATGGCTTTCGATTAAGTTGTCACATTAGCATTAATCTTGACACAGTCTTTGGCTAAAGTTCAATCAAGTTGTCTGCCAGTGCTTTTAATGGATGAGCCGCGAATGGAGACAACTCTTGAGGTGCACTTGGACCAGCCCTTCCGCTCAACTGAATTGCATAAATGATTCTAATTAGCACGGAAAATAAAAAAAATCTGCCGGTTACGTGGCTGCAACTTTTTATTAAATTTGAATGCATTAATTAATAAAAGCAGATACATTTTTAATGACACACAGCGTGGCGTAGAAAGACACGTGTCATAAAACCGTGCTTCAAATTAATATCATCAGCTTTCCAGTTACTCTCCAGCCTCGACAAGCTGAGCTGAGCTCAGCATAATCTATTGCGGTTAATGATTTCAGTATGTATTTGATTGATACAATTATGTATTGGCATTCGCAAATTGAAGCCTATGGGGAAAAATCATATTATATTCATTTAAATTTAATTTCATTTTATTTACTACCAAAACAAGCAATTGATCCCAAGTTCACACCGCTTAACACGTTTAATGCATAGTATGTTGTGCGTATACGTAATATGCCATGTGGAAGACACACCTATTAAAGCATTTGATTTTGTCAACATTGTTTTGCTTCAATGATTTGAAAACATTTTCGTATTTCCTGTCAAATGACAGCAAATGCCAAATGCCCTCTTCTCTCTCTCGCCTTACCCCTGATCTGTTGTCTCGGCTTTTTTGAATTTGTAGCACACAAAAGCAAACAGTTAAATGAGCGCTACGATTCTACAATAACTACAAACAACAAATATATATATATCTATATATATTTGTACATATATTTAAATGTATACAAGTGGGTCGCACGGTTTTCAGTTTCAGTTTCGTACGTTTTATTTGCAATATTTTTAGCTTGTTTAATTTACAAAAAATGTTGACATTGTTTCTATTTGTTGGCCGAGTATCTCTGTGTGTGTGTGTGTGTTTTGCATTTTGTGCGTATCTCCCATTTATGTTTTGTTTAAGTATTTGCAATATTTGTTGTTATTCCATTTTCTGGCATTCGGTTCCGTTCCGTTTCATTTAATAGTATTTCTTTGGAATGCTTCAATAGTTTGTTATAAAAATGATTGAAAATGATTTATCTATTATCATTTGAATTGCTAATATCAATAGCTGCGAAAAAACCAACTCAAACACAGTAGTTTACAAGCATTGTGAAGAAAATTTCGTATTTGTATTGATATAAAAGTAAAATTCAATTGGAAAATAAATAAATCAAAGTAGAAATAAGAAATGGTTTTGCTATAAATCTTAAAGTTGTTTGTAATTACTTTTTTCTATTGCATTTATACATTTTTAATTTATTTGTGGAGTGAAGTGAAATCAAGTTTTATAATAAAAAGAAAATAGAATTTATTCTTATATTTGCTTAAAGTTTACAGTCTTTATTTTAGCATTTGAGTAGTTTTAGTAAGTTTACGCAATGGAAATCAAGTAAATAGTCAAGTTCCATAACTAGCCTCTAGTCACACATTGTTGAAAGAGTGAGAAAAGCCATTTGGGAATCTTTACAAATCGTAGGAGGACATAAATAAAACATTCGATTTTTATTATAAAAGCCAAACTCATCGAGTGCGAGGAGAAAGTTTTGTTTCGTGTCGTTTTATGGCACTGCCAAAAATTGGTTTCGATAAAAATTTACGTTTCATAAAATTTATTATGTATGCAACACAATGGCAATAACAACTACAACAACAAATACAACAATGAGGACAACAATCGATGTGTGGAGCCAAAAGCCAAGATCGAGGCACTGGAAAAGCGCCAAAAACCCACACAGCATACAAAATGACGAAGGCTCGGGGAAAATCAAAGCCAACAAGAGAGGAAAGAAAAAAAATACACAAAAACAAATACACACAAGCAAATGAACAACTTTATATGCAGGATAATGGTCAAGACATTATTAAGGCCCATTTCTCGTACATGTGTCTGTGTGCGTAAGTGCTGATGTATGTGCGTGTGGGTGTATGTGTGTGTATGTGTGTGTGCATTAAAACGATTTCCAAATAGTATACATTTGTTGTACGGTAGCAAATTTATGCTGTGTGTGGATTACTTGCAAATACTTTGGGTGCACTTAGAGCTCTCTTTAAAGAACTGCAAAAGGATTTTAAGAGTTCATTTTAAAGTAAAAGAACGACTAAAGTCATGAGGCTTGACAATATGTTAAATATTTAATTTATAAAACAAGAGATTATTTAGACACTCATTTGGCATGCTTCGGGGTAGAAAGCTTTATTATAAAGTGTGTAATTTTTGGTAATCAGAATTAATATTTGTTAACCATAATTAACTTTTTGAAAGACTACGAAATTCTACTTTATAAAGCTGACTCACACCTCCCACCACCTGAAAATATTAAACGCTATCGATATAATGAGACTTTTAATTAGGTTCATCTTTTCAAAGATTATGTTTGTGAATGTCAAAAGCCTTCCAATGTTTCTGTTTTCACATGTATTAATTTATTGCTATTTTACTGCAGTCAAAGCTGCCACAGTTTTTTACTTAACTGTCAGTACACGGATTAAATCTACTGCCCGTAATCATTTTCGAGTAATCGAAGTGAAAACTTTTTCATTTGAGCTACTTTGGCTTCCAGGCAGCGAAGGGAGTTGCAGTTGATAAAAGCTTTTGGCTAATGGCTGCTGACAGACAGACAGACAGACATACTGACAGACAGACGGACAGGCGGACGGACAGAGAGACAGACAGAGAGACAGACAGAGCGACAGATGGACGGGGCAAACACGCAAAAGGGACTAATGGTTGGCCAAACTTGAAGTATTCAACGAAAAATTTATGTAAAACATTATGTAAACTGTGTGCGAGTATGCAAATAGAATCAGGGAGAGAGATAGAAAAATCAAGAGAGACAGAGATAGAGTAAGGGAGAAAAGTGACCCTAAAGCATGACTTTTCAATTTGAAATGTGTTTAATGGGCTTTTATGGCGTCCGTCTGTTGGTCGTTCTGTCGTTACATTTATCAAGTGTGAACCCATTGAATAGCTGACCGCATTCCAAGCTAATACCCGCATGTATGAATATGCAACTGCCCCCACAGTGTGTGCCACAAACCATTGCTACTCACAGTGCTCTCGTCTCTCGTGTCTTAAAGTGTTTGTGTGTTAATGAAAATGAAACTTTTTCAACGCCCGCAAACTTTGGGAATTGTTCGTTGTAACTCTTTAATATTTGACCTGACATACGGTGCACAAAGTTGACTTAACAGCAGACCCAACGAGCAGTGATAAGGGATGCAGTAGGGGCAGCATTCGACACCAGAGACAGAGCCATAACCGAGTTGCTAAGGGCAACTTTTAATTACACTAAAATAATTATAAACCGAAAAACTTAATCAATGCGTTGCGCGACCAATCAATATTGCAACACACACGAAGCATACACACACACACAAACACATTCTCACACACACAGGTTGAGTGGCTCTTTTGGTGCTACCACGTGTGCAACAATTAAGCGAAATTCCAGCAATAAAAAGTCAGCCAAACGGGAAATATAAAAAATGTGAGAAATTGTCGCCGTGGAAATTTCGTGCACACTCCCATAACGTACGTTTCCGTGGCAGCTACAATATTGGGTTGGAAAATGAGGAAATCGGAGAGGCGACACTAGCGGGGTCATGGGAGGGTCGTGTAGGGATGCTGTGGTGCGGTGTTAACCTGCAGCACGTAATGAAAATGTTGCTCATATGTAAATACCAGCTAGATGAGGGAGTGTGTTTATGTATGCCAGAATCAACAGGGACACATTGTTTGGCAGTGTATGTGTGTGTGTTTGTGTTTGGGCATGTGTGTGTGTGTGTGTGTCACACACAGCATCTGATTGCGTTGGGCCTTACGAGCAGCGTCATGTGCCGTGCGCCTAATTAAATTAGAAATTAGAAAACGGAAATTTGAGCACGAAATTTGAGAGACGAATCGAAGGTCTGGGGTTATGAAATAAATGTGTGTATGTGTGTGGTGTATATTTTGTTTGTGTGTGTACAAGTGTGCGTGTGTGTAAAGTCAAGAGCTACACAACGAGTCGTATGTGTATTGTATTTCGCATTACCGCACAGACAAAAGAATACTTTTTGCTAACGAAATTATGCAAAATTCCTGAAAGAGAGATAGATACTGTGCTACGTATAGAAACTGAAGCATGCAGCGTCCCGAAAGCGTGTTGTTGCCCCATTTTGTGTTGCCCCATGTTGTACCAGGAAAAACAGCAAGCATGCAAACAAACTACAGCAAATATGTGCAACAAAACACACACACATACACACTCACCGTGGCTAGATGCGGACATGTTGTGAGTACACTGATAAAAAAAAAAAGATTCTCATTCAAAAAAAAAAACACCTGAAGATCAAAATATTTTGATTAGAAACTTAAGTTGTAGAAATCTAAGAACTTGAAGTGTGTAAACAGAGTTAAAGTTTTGTAAAATATATTCAATTTTACAGTTATTTTTAGCTATATGGGCTTGAATTCTTAAAAGTGATTTAAAGGGATTTAGAGAGAAGATGTGAATTAACAGTGTAGTTCTTTTTCTAAGGCAAAGCAAAGCACAACAAGGACTAAAACCTATTTGGGTTGAGTTCAGTTCAGTTGAGTTTGGTTCAGTTCGGTTTTGGGATTTTGCTGCTGTGGCTCTTCTTAAAGCAGCATTCACACAGATTAAGGATTTTGTTGAGTTGAGTTGAGCTGTACTGAGCTGAGTGGCCTTGTTGATGGTTTTCTGTCCTGTTTTCAGCTCTTTCTTTTAGTTTTCTCCTCATTTTTTTGTACTTGCCGCAAGCGTCAGTTGTTGTTGTTGTTTCTGCTGCTGCTGTTGCTGCTGCTGCTGCGGGGCATGTCCTTGTGTTGTGGCATGCTGAAAGTCTTTGGCTGCAAACACATTCATTATGCATGCATTTTAAATTGTAAATTTGACTGCATTCCTTTGTGCCCCCTCTGGCTGTGACTGTGTCTCTGCCTCTGGTTCTGCCTCACCCCTCCCCATTTCGTTGTTGCCCCATCATATTGAAACGGATTTGTCAGGCAGCTTTGGGGCATGGCTAAGACCTGCTGATGCGCCTGATGAGCTTTGCCATATTGTTTGAATTTTTATGGACTCACTGAATCAAGACCCAGCAGCTACAAGGCCACAAATACACACTAAGAATCAGACACACACACACACACACACGTGCATTTACTTACCTGTCTTATTGTCCTGCGTTGACGTTGAGCTGCTTTTTGGACATTTTTCGTGTTATTATCCTTTGGAGCTCTGCTTGGAAACTGACTGCTGGCATTTGCAAATAATAAATTTAATTGTCAGACAATTGTTGCAACCCCAAGTTGCACTTGCCACATATATAAATCTTTGGGGGAAAAGTCAGCAAAGTTTTAGTAATTTATATGCCCAAACGTAATTAAAGACACTCTGGAAATTGAGTCAAGTTTTCGTCCTTTATCGTTACGCCACTTGATCAAATTAGTTGCAACAAATACGAGCCAAAGATTTGTTGCCTCAATTTGTGGCTACTTAAATGAGGCAAACCGACAACTTCAAGCCGCTTAGCAAAAGTATTATGAGCCGTGAGCAAATTGAATACATCTCTTTGCCAAAAATTGTACTATGACAACTCAGAGCGAGAGGTGCCGCCTTCAAGCATTTGTGGCGCCACGAAACTTTTTTGGCAAGCAGGAAGGGTAAGCGGTAGGAGGGGGAGTGTGTGGGCTGTAAGATCAAAAACGCAAAAAAGGGGTTAGACCCTAAACTGTCGTGTGGCAGCCACAATGCCACCCAAATGCCCCATCGAAGCTGTTGATGCTGTAACTGTTGATGATAATGACGTTGATGATTATGAAGATGAAGATAATGGCTATTCAGGCAAATAGGCTGATTTTACTCTCAACTCTTTGGCCTCTTCTGCACCCCTTGACATGTTGCTATTGTTACCAAGTGGCAACAAAGTCAAGCAAACAAAAACCATAGTCGTTTGTTTGCCATGTGCACCAATATACGTTCTCTCTATCTCTATCTCTATCTCCCTCTCTCTAGCTCTCCACCTTTACTGTTCTCTCTCTCTCTCTCTCTCTTTCCCACTCTGTCTCTCACTGCACAAATCCTTTTGGGTCAGAAACTTTTGAAATATCTAATCCCCATACATGTGAGGCAGCAGCATCTGAGCCGCTTTAAGCGCACGGTTAAGTTAGCGATACTTCTCCCTTCTCCCCACCTCCCATTCTCCCCTTTGGCCAACACTCAATGACAGGGTGTTGGTCGAGTGTACGAAATATCGGGTGGTTTATACTCTGCACAGGCTTATAAATTTGGAACGGAGCGTTGAGTCGAGTCGAGTTCTCGCTCGGTTGCGCTCAGCCCTACCGACCATGATTATAAATAATCTTTATTATACCTTTAAAACAGGGTATTATGTCTAGCTCATTGGCAGAGTTATTTATAGCTCCAGCTGATGATGGTTTACATATGTTTGATCAGCCTACAAACTGAGATATTAAACGCATTTATTGATCTATTTCTTAGTGAGTTGTGTAGTTTAAAGTTAGTTGAAATATAGTTAAATAGCATTAATAGCTTGAATAAAAATATTAAGAGCCATAAACCAATAGCAAACGATTTGGCGTAAACAGTTACTCTAAAATTTGTTATCTTTTACTTATTTCATTAGAGTATCTCAGTTTCGGCATTGAAAATCGTTAGCAGTTTGTATATGGTTTCTTTCTAGTAGTTTTCATCTGGTGATTTTCGTTTTAGTCCTGTGCTGAGCAGATTTTGAAGGGTTATGTCATTGAGGAGACTGTCATGTGAAGCATTTAAGTTGATTCTTAAGAGCCATAGACAATCTGGTATATGTTGGACAACTTACAGAGCTACCATCTGTATTGCACTGCTGAAAATGCTATTAATAGCAGATTGCTTTAACACACACACACACACACCCACACGTGCACAACACCCCCTTACACACACACACACATACGGTAAGCACAAATTGAATTTGGCCGCAAATCCTTAAAGAGAATCTCATCGCGAACCAGTTATGACAGCACACATAGCGCTTAGCTCCTAAGTATACCTATATATTTATATATTTATTTAGGTCAAAAGGAGCAGCCATTTGCTTGGGGGGCAAGCGGGGTGAGCAGGTAGAAAAAACTAAGTAAAATATCGTGTTGGGATATTGTTGTTTTTGATGTTTGCTTCGGCACAATTGATTGAAACTTTCGAAAATTTTATGGATCCTTATTGGGCTTTAAATTCAGTCCCTAAGTCACGCGCAAAGAAAACTTTTCGCCACAGATTTTTTTTCCTTTGTATTTTGTATTTTCTCTTTTTGGTTTTTGTAATTGAAAGGACTTTACTTATCATCTGGTCTTTAAATGAGCTGATTTGCATAGTTGAAAACTGAGAGAAGTGTCAGGCTGACAACAGAGGGGAATTTTCTCAGCTGATTTGACAAAGGAAATCAATTTCGGGAATTCCAACAATTTTAGCTTGGATGAAAATAGTTGTGCCACGAGTTTTGTAGCTAGAGCAAGATCGGTTAGCCACTTGAAAGTGTTTGTCCCTAGTCCAAACTAGATAATTGAAACTGCAGATGGCTATAACTTTTGCCAGCTATTTGGCTGTTTGGCTGTTTGGGTTTGTTGAGTTGCTTTGGTTTTGGTTTTTGGCTTTGGTTTGCAGCGGTGAAAGCAGACAGTAAAAATTAACGACGCCATTTTGCTTGGCCCAAAGTTTGCGTTGCGGTTGAATGGCGCAGATAAAGCCAAAAGCAACAAAATGGCTACAAGCCGAGCAGTATCTCGTTTACGTTAGCCTGGCCAAAATCGATAAGCACCAGGCGATGGGTCACGTCAAAGCAAAGGCATATAAATCACAAAATCTTGTAACAGTGGACAGCGGCAGCTCCTGAAGTATCGCCGCTTAGGTGAGTCCTTTAGTCCTTGACCAATGGCGAGCACACAAAACCACAACGCGTCGAGACGATATATTGGCTCCCCTTCAATGTGTGTGTGTGTGTGTTGTTGTCGATTCCAAAGGCAGCGTCAAGTTATCAAATGATTTATTTACGAGCCCGCCAGCCAAACAAACAAGCCACAATGCCGACAGTTTGGGCCGGGCCACGACAATTTGCAGCAACGACAAACGCGTGCCAAATAGTAACTAGAACACACACACACCCACACACAGTCATGCACTATTCGTAGAGGGGGGGATGGTGAATAGACAAGTTCAAAATTGTTGAACTCAAGAACCTCCCGAGGCGAAGGTCTCTGTGAGACACATTTGCACAAGCCACCAAACGACAGTGACAAGAGAACAAGAGTTATTGCCAAAGAGCGTACGACTTGTCAGTGGGCGTGGCATAAGCTTTAAAATTGGTTACAGATACACCAACACACACACACACACACACACACTTAACCTGTTGTCACAACAGGACAATAGAAATCGAACTGAAATTGATATCATTGCAATTCAGTCTGCTGTCGAGCTGTAAAATATTTATGAAATGAAATTTAATCATTTTGAAAGCCCATTCAAAATTGACAT
The DNA here is from genome assembly GCA_035046005.1 of Drosophila acutilabella. Classification (NCBI taxonomy): domain Eukaryota; kingdom Metazoa; phylum Arthropoda; class Insecta; order Diptera; family Drosophilidae; genus Drosophila; species Drosophila acutilabella. The sequence goes on from JAWNOK010000061.1 coordinate 994,670, forward strand.
AGCACAAACAATTGTTTATTAAGGAAAGTGAAACACAGTCAGTAAGTGATAGGAAGACACTAAGAGAGAGAGAGACAGACAGAGACGGAAAGAGTGAGTAAAAGATATTGAGGAAGTGACTATTCTGTTGTTATTTTGGACAACTTCTCATATTGACAGTTGCAAGAAATGATTGTAAAAGAATCTGCAGAATGTATTTTAAATTTTAGATTAATGTGTTTGTAACTGTTACTTAAATGTTTCTATTAAGGCAAAGTGATTTAAAAACTTATTGAATTAAGTCAAATTCCTATGTAAATAATATAAATTGAGCAGCAGAAAGCGACAAATCGAATTTATAGAAATTACGTATACGCCAGGGCCTCAACTTGAATGAATATATTTTATATAACGAAGCAAAATTTAGACTAAAATACGTAAAAAGAAATCAATAAAAAACAAATAATAAATGCGGGGCGTTTATGAATACAAATTGAACCCTGCTGAAGTTGCTTAGCACTCGCACGCCACTTGCCGCACATTAATTCATTTACCTGCCGCGCTGCTGTGGTCTCGAGAGCCTCAAATTGAAAAAGTAATTCAAAGCTCGACAGCATTTCAAGCCATAAGCAACCGCGATGCCACCGCCAACAACACCGCTGACACCGCCAACAAGCGACCATCAGCGCCATATGCCACCCACTTTTTTGCAGGTTGACTGGCTGGATGGCTGGCAGTGGATCGCAGTTACCGCAATTTGAGCAGAAACCACAGAAATTTATGTTTTTAGTGCTTTGAGGTGCGGAGTGGTGCGATGGAGTTGCAAGTTGAGTGCGCGTACATACAATAATTTTCAATTTAAAGGTAATTTTAACCCAAGCCAACACAGGGACTTGCACATATGAATCACAGGACAAAACAGGACTAAAACAGCAGCAGCCAAAATGGTAGCAAGAGTGTAGAATAAGCCAAGAGGCAGCAGCCATTTTGGGCCATAATTTAACTTACAACAACATTCAATAAGGCGACGCAGGCAATGGACTTAGGCAGAGCGCAGGCAGCAGAAATTACAAAAACACACACACTACCAAACACACACAGAAATACACTTACTAACACACATCATTTCTTGCTCGCAGCTAAAGTGGATTTAGCCATAAAATGGCAAAGTGCTACAACGAGGCAAACACACGGCAAAATAACAACAAAGTTAAATGCTGTTGATGCTTTAGTTGTTACCTTTTTGTTAGGAACCCTGTGTGTGAGTGTGTGTGTATTTTGAAATAGCCAACAGGCAAGAGGGCAAACGTTTGCTGGGGTTAGCTCAGTTAGCCAGTGGTATGGTTTTGGCCGCTTGCTGCGGAGATTTCAAGTAACCGCAATTCATATTTCACATTGCTTATGGCCATAAAGGACGGCGGCCGGCAAGTAAATGGCCAGCATAGCGTAAGAAAATTACGAAAAAAATGAAGAGTAGCAAGAAAACCTTAACCTGACTTTACTTGACTCTTCAGCATTGCCGTTACGTATTCGCCACGCTTGCCACGCGACTTACTGGCTAAAGGTGGCGCAAAGTGTTTGCAAAGTAATTTCCGTTTCCTGCTTAGCTTCGAGTGGCAGACGAGCAAAGCCATGCGGCACACACAAGAAAAACATAAAAAGTAAGTGAGAGAGAGAGTTAGGGAAAGAGGCAGCAAGAGTACTGCACATGGTGTGCTTGATATTCTTGCTGCATTTCGTTAGGTGGCAAGGACAACGACTTCAAATGCAAAACAAAAGCAGAAAGCAGTTCAACGAATTCACTCAGTTGTCGCGTGCCAAGAAATGAAGGCGACAACTCGGCGTATACGTAACGTACAAGGACTACTCAATATTTGACAAGTTGCAATTGGTTCACAACGCTGTATTTCAATCAGCGCGCTAACTGTTAGCGAATTTATTTAAATTGCGAATAAACGTCGATAAATTTAAACATTTGGCTGACCAAGCACTCACACACACACGTGTGTGTGTAACTATGTGTTGCCAAGTCAAAAGCAAATACAAGTGCTTGGCTCAGTGCTCTCTAAGGAAAAGAAAGAAATGGAAAGCAACGACTCACATAGCGAATTATTTTTATGTGCTTCCCGTTGCTGCTAGCAATTTATATAGCACATCAAATTGGCAAAATGCAGTCGAGCTTAAAGCGTAGCTGCCAACTGCTGAGCGCAGAGCTGTGCAATTAGCTTTTTTCTGTCAAAAATGAATGCTATAAAATTCGTAGAAATTTCAGCTATGAAATAACGAAAGTTATTTACAGACACTTATTTACAGAGTGGAGCTACAATGAAACATTTTCATTGGGAAAAAGAAACTACAGTCAAATTACAATTATCTTTTTGATACGTTAATAAAGTGTTTATATTAAAATACAAAAATATTTATAAATGATTGTATCACAAGCTCAAAAAAATGCAGTTGCATTTAAACTTTCAGCTCAGCACACAAAATATATAATCGGTTGTATTTTCTGCATTTCAGCCAAGTCGATAAATCGTTTCGCGTTGCAAGGTTTCTGGCTCCCTAGGGAAATCGTGGCTGTGTCCAACTAAGAAACAATAAGGTAGAAGCAGTTGGTTACTGAGGAGGTAGCTGAGAGGGGCATGTTTATCAGTAGCAGCTGTTTCTCTAACGATTTATGTAGTTTTTTTCGACCCTGTTTTGTGTTGTGTTTCGATGTGTCCATAGGAATCGACAGGGCAGTAGAGCTAATCAAAACTTAATCAACAACATCAAAAAGTCATTTGGCATAAAAGTTGTAGACAAACTGCTGAAAGGAGGCGACCAACTGCTACAATGCCCCCAAGTGGGAGTAAAACCCTCATCATGGCAGGTTAGCATTATGGTCAAGTGTAAAAAAACAAAACAGTATAAAAAAAAATTAAATAATCATAGTTGTTGTTTGGCTGCAACAACGCATAGAGTTAATTTGATTATATGCCAGAACAAAAGTAATCACAATAATCCAAAAATAATAATAATGGTGACCAAAAAGCAAGAAAAAACGGATAAACAAGGGAAAACAACAAACAAACATGAAAGCAAACAAAGAACCATTAACTCATAACTATTAACAACTACAGCAGTAGAAGCGGCAACAACAACAACAACAACAACGACAACAAGAGCAGCTTGAACAATAAGCGCCGACAACTCGTAAACAACAACGAAACTTATAATGGACACATGTACAAAGCAGACACACAAAACCGCATTACACTCACATACACAGACAGTTTACACACATACAGCCACAGGCTCATTATCCTTTTTAATAAAGCTTATCAATGGCAGAACATGCGAGCTGCCAGCAGCAGCAGGCGGAGCAGCTGCCGCCGGGCATCGAGTCGGACTATCTCTCTTCTTCACCCCCTTTGTCTTTTCCCCTGTCTATCTCTTTCGCACTCTGTGTTACACTACTGACAAGAACAACGAACACAAAACTACAACGACGATGACAACGACAGCGATAACAACAACAGCAAAAACAACAACAATGACAACGACAAACAGTAAATTCAAAGGTAATTTATTATAGCGACACCTGTAATTACCATGAGCCATAAAATAATACACACACTCAGTCAAACTCACCCAACACACAGCAAGTGTGAGAGTGAGAGAAAGATGTACATTATGTGCCAGCATATATGCTTACTTATTTATACTGGTCTTGTACACACATCTCTGTCTGTTGTTGCTGCTGCTTCCGCCTATTGTTCTTCTTGTTATTCAGATTCATTCGACTTCCTGCTCCTGTGGGTCTTCCAACTATTGGCGCATAGTTTGTGGCGCCTCTTTGTGGCAGTCATTGAGATTTGGACAGCTTTGTAGCACCTTTTTCCCCACCTAATCAGCCATGTAACACACACACACACTCATGCAGATTTACAATACATTCACATAAATAAGCTTTAGACTTATTTATAGAGTTGTCAGGCAAAGTATACTCGACTTTCTTGCCTTTACCAAATGTAAAAACTCGGTGAGAGTAACAATAAATATAAAAGAATTATTCAAAATTAAAGCTTATATTTTTTACATAAAAAGACAAATGGTTTTAGAGTAAGCAAAAAATATAATTTGAAGTAAATACAGTATATTTATGAAATACATTACTTCTTTTGAGTCTGTAGTATATCTGCAAGTCGTGTCTCCCTCTCCATAACTCATATTTGACTACTTTGTATATTCCGTAGCATACTTATAAGGGTCAGCAAAACTGACTAAACGAAATTGCCACCTTTAATTGTTTGGGGCAAACTTTTGTGGGTTGACGATCTTCGTGGTTTTTGTGACTGAAAAACAGGGCACACATGTAAAAACAACACAACACACACACGCACACACACAGCTAAAGTTATATGACTACTTTTTTTTTGATGTTCTGTTTTTACCACCGCCAGCACTTTTAATCTTGTTGTGTCACACACACACACATATAAGTGTCGCTTAGATATTTTATATTTATGCTCATGTAGTTGCTATACGCTCGTTGCTATAACTGACTGACTGTAGCCATCCTAACCTCCAGCTAGTATCTCTTAGTCCGTTCGTGACTTGTAGGTATTTTGTGGTCGTCAGAGCGGCATGAAATAACTACAAGCAACTACAACTGCAAATCCAAACAACAGTAACAAAAACAACAGTTACAAGTACTATAACTATAACAGTTGGATGGGAATAGCTAAACACACAGAATACTTTCTTTCACACAATACGTTTATCCCTGCAACGTGACGTGGCGTTGCCTTGCTTTTGCCATATCCTTTGCTTTCCCGTCCCTCCTTTTCTCCTTTCACTTGTTTTTGCACTTCTTTCCAATCCCCGGCGTTGATTGATGTGCTTTTGGTGCTGCTTTGGCTTGACGCGGTTTCTAGTTTTATTGCTTGTTGCTTTATTGTTTCATTTCGTATACCCTGCAATCACAAAGACCTGCACATAGGGTAGTATATGTTATAATTTACTAATTTTACGCTCGACAACGCAATGCTACAGAATGTATTCACAGGATATCTGCTAGTTTTAACTCGCTACTTCCTTTGTTTTTGAATATTATACGGTTTAGTTCGTGACTCCTGATGCGTAGTCTACATGTTTTTCTAGTACTGTTTGTGCAGTTCGTTGTCGCATTTGTTGTCCTTCCCGTTGTAATCGCATATGTCAAAATTATGCTCTTTCACTTTGAAATGACAAGCCACAGGATGTGTTCGTGTCACGCTGACATCGCATGTCCTGCAGGCAGAGTGGTTTGTGTGAGGGGATTACTTTTCTGGCTTCACCTATAAAGTCTCTTAAATTTTCAATTGATATTCAAATTTAAGGCAAGTGGCCCAGATTTGGCGCACAGCAAAAAGGTGTCTCGAATACGTAAGTTGTCTGTGCTTCATTCAAGAGACACAGAGAGGGATAGAAAGATAAACGCCTGTCTGGTAACACACACATGTGTGTGTATGTCTGTCATATATACTACACGTATGCATATCTTTTTAATTACACTAAAACGTGCCGCTGCCCACTGAATCCCAGACTCGAACACCAAGTCTCAAATGGAGGTCACTTGGGCTAACGAACGGCGTACTCAACCGGCGTATAACCATCCGTCACACACACACTCGTGTACAGGGGGGATACACACATGTGGCATGTGAAGTCTGTAAAAACTACTGACACACTAATCCGATTAGTTGGGCTGACATTTTCTGCTGGCAAAGTGCAGCGCCGACATCAGCAAAGGATCCAAACGGCGACCCTTGTTACAGCACTTGCTACACCTAAATCCCCTTTGCCTTCTGCTCCACTCTCTACCTACCTAAATCCCCTGCCCTTCTTGTTTTCTATTCAATCATTTTATTCAAATGTGACAAGCCCAAAAAAAAAGAGAATTTATGTATAAATATATATAAAGCCCCACGGCAGACACAAATTGGTGCCCCTGCAAAAGTGCCATAATTAAGAACAACAAAGTAAAATAGTAAAAAAAGGCAGCGAAATAAATTCAAATAACTTTAGCAGACTTGAAGTGTACAATTTTCCAGACGAGTGTACGAGGGAAGCCGCTTAAAGTACCAATGGCAAGAACTAGCAGCAAACGCTCTAATTGCTTTACTCTAGTTATCATTCTTTAACTAATTTTATACTTAAACGTATTGTTAAAAAATATAATAGAAATATAGTTCTAAAATTTAATGACCAAAACAAAAATCAAATTTTTATAGTTTCCCAAATTTCTTAGTTTCTATAAGACTTTTAGTTGAGTATCTGCGACATTAACCTGCAGGTAGTTCGTCTCCATTTGAATGTCTGCATGGAAAATTAGAAACAAGTAAATTGGGGCAGATGCAGTTGCACATGCCACCTGCACTTGAGTTCGGCTGTTAAGGGACTCTGAATGACGTAGTGCCCGTTTTTATTAGCGCATTTAAAATGTAATTCTTGCCACTCGAACGGGTCCGTTGACTGAGGACTTTACAAGACTTTGGCGCCGTTTCGGCATTTTTATCACATAATATTTTATTTTAACGGCAATAAAGCGCAATTTAATGAGCCCATAAAACGAAAATACATTAAGGACCAAGCCCAAGGAGAAGCCTACCTGCCATATCCTGCTATCCGGCCATCTGTCAGCGTAGCTCATTTTGATGCCAAATTAAATGTGTTCAAGCTGCTGAGATTTGCTTTTAGTTGTTGTTGTTGTTGCTGTTGTTGCCGTTTCTATTGTGGCAAGCTTAGCGCTTGTGGCATTTAGAAGGCGCATCAAGTTTTCGCTACATTTCTTCATGCTTTTTTTTTACTTTTCTCATACAATTCTCGCTGTCAAGCATATTACACATACGCCCCATATTTCTTAGGCAGACGTTAGCTCTTACAATGGCACTCCACTCTTGGTTCTGCTATTCCCTTTTACCCCCAAGTCGTGACTATTTATTCGCTGTCTTTTCTACATGGCATGACATTGACTTTTATTTAAATGATTTCCACTGCGAATGCCTTTACTTTGGACGGGTTGCCGACTTGCCGGACTATCGAGCTGTCGTCCTTGTTCCATACTTGCCAAGCCATCGTATTCTTGAATAGCAATAGACTGCCAGCTGCTGTTGTTCTATTATTTTCTTGTCGTTTTTTTCATTGTTGCCTTCCCCCCTGGTCGCTTCTCACCCTTTTCTGGCTCCCTGTCTTGCCACTGACTTAAGCTATTGGCCTTTCAGCTACTTGGCAGCCATTGTGTGTGCTCCTGTTGTTGTTGTTCTTTTGCTGCATGCAACTTGTAATAAATATTGCAGCAGCTCCTTGTTTCGCTTCGAATGCTATAAATATTTGTTAGCCGTTTATTTTTCCATTGCCGATTTGTGATATTTGCTGGAAAATATTATCGTAGTGCAAGCGCATTTGCATTTGTCAATGCTTTTTACATGAGATATGGATGTCCATTGGATATATGCTGAAGCACTGGACTGAAAGCGATACCGTTTATGCCAGCAGCGTGGATAGTTAGAGAAGTATGAATAAGTAAAGAAATTTAATATTTTAACGACGCTTTAGCTCAGTTTAAATATTGAAAGATGTAGAAACGTATAGAGAATTTTATACTATTTTCAATTTGTTGTTTTGACATCTTCTGTTACTGACCTCGCACGACAAACTATTCCAAGTGGTCTCTGGCTGTCGTCATTGCAAATTGAACACATTTTCCTTTGGCAGCCCATAAGTATGCAACACATTTGCAATGAATTCATATTAATTACTATCGATAAGGGCCAATAATACATGAACACACTCAAACACACACACAGCCAGTATTTCTGCTGCTGGCTTGATAGCTATTTCAATATGCGAAGTATTGGGCAAATGCAAAATCGATTGCAATTGCAACATTTTCCACACAAGCACACACAGTCAGTTACTCACACAGACGTACAAAATAAATGACCAAACTCTTGACGTATTGAGAGGGGCTGGAGTGCAACGTGTGTTTCTGTGTGTGTGTGTGTGTCTGCTATTAGGCATATATTATATAATGTGCACATTCACTGCCCAGTTGTTTTTGTTTGTGCAGGCGATTTGAGCACAAGGCCCCAAATAAGTTTTTAATTAACCTAAATTTCGAATACTAATAAAATGGCACAATGGACAGAAACAACAACAGCAACAAGCCTAAATAATTTACCATCAACACACACATACAACAGCTGTTCAGTGTGTGTGTTTGTGTGTCAATTGTTTGTCTAACACACACGTACTCTGCAGCAGACGGATAACAACAATGTTGTTATTATGCAATTACATGTGCAGCCCACACAATGGCTGCCAAAAGTTAATGCACTGCATGATTATTAAAATATTTTTGATTTTACACAAAACGACGCACAACAACAATGAACAACAGTGCGTACGGCCAGAGCCACTCATTGGTCTCTTCATATTGCGTAGAACAAAGCACGTGCAAACAACACCTAATGCTCGGCCAACACTGCGTATGAGCGTTCAAGTGGAAGCACAGAGCACGCGGCTCCTTCCCCACAACTCAGAGTTAACCAATATTTGCGGGCAGTCTTAGCGTATGTGAGTTTGAAGAGGGTGTGTTGAAGAGCTGCCCAAATGCAGTTAAAAGAGTACACCCAAAATTTTCAGAGCTCAAAAAGTTTTGTTGGCTCCAAAGCCCCAAGCAAATCAAGGCCCAAGCGCATCAATCAGCCAAACATCAATTCTCTCAACAATTAACTAAGAACCACACACACGCATACACCCAGAGACCCAAAAACAACCAACGCACTGTGTGTGAGTGAGGGTTATATTCTATTAGCCAAGTGGGGAATGTGGCTGCAATTTAGACAATAGTCAGCGGGACAAGTGGCCAGAGTCGCAGTGGAAGAAAAGTGTGTTGATGGTTGGCTGCGAAGTGAGGGAGTAAAAGATAATCCAAAGCGTTGCTATTGTTGTATTTATCGTGCGTGCTGCCCTTTGGCGCCCATTTCAAAAGTCATAAACAATTTAAAATGTCATATATTGCGTATACGCGATGTAAATGAAAAGCAGAGGTGGGGACTTTATTTAAGCGCAGTGTGGGAATGAGCGAAAAGGCGGACGGGGTGCAACAGCCAGCAAAGCCCAGAAAACCCCACAAAACCCAAAAAACCAAAGCCAAAAAAAGCCCAAAGCCAAGCCAAGCCAAGGCAAGTGAGGCGTACAGCCAAACAGCTAAACAGGCAAACGGCTTTAACAAGACGGCAGAGAAGGAAAATGGAACGGAAGCAAAGGCACACGCACACACACACAGACGGGAAACGCAAAGCTCAAAAGAAACAAGCCATAAAGAAGGTAGCACACATACACACACTACACACGCACATACAGTTATGTTTACGAGCGCTAAGAGCAGCGTATACGTAACGTTGTTTTTACGGCACCCACGATTCCTTTTTCCACTTCCTTTCACTCGACTCTTCCACGCACAGACTATATAAATGACATGTGGTATGCATGCATATATATATGTGTGTGTTGTAGTTAGTGGAGGGGCGCTTTGTCAGTGGCCAAGTAATTAAGCAAAGTACAATTTGGTGCCATTAAGTAATTTCACTTCATTCATTGACTCCCATGACTTTGGAACTGACTCATCTGTCTGTCTGTCTGTCTGAGTGTATGTCCTGTAGCTAGAGTCGAGTTGTTGCTTATTTATCGCTCAGGCAAATGGACTTCTGCTGACCAACTAGCTGTGTGTTCCTGTGGCTGCCCACACTGCGTATGTGTGATGTGCATAAACTCATTTGCGTTGAAGCTATTTAAAAAGGATTTCAATGTACACCTTGTTGTTGCCTTGCTGCGAGTTTATTTAGTCTATTTTGCATACGGTCCGTTTCACTCGGCTCTTAGCTCACCTCAATGTCTGCCGGACACGCCCCTTTTACAATTATTCACATGGTAGTTGCAGCAGGTGAATGCCAGTATCCTGCTCCCCAAATGCTAACCGTAAAGTGTGCTATATCTTCAGGCCGGATCTTAGTTGTTGTCGATGTTGTTGTTGTTGTTGTTGTTGCCTTTAGTCACTGTATTTTTGTAAATGGACAGCATAAAGGGGCGACTCTTGTCAGATTTAAAAGTGCTTTAAGTTCAATTGGAAGTTCAGTCAGACATAGGTGTTGTTGCACAGTTTTGATATCAAATATCAGCATTCACAAAGTAATATAGCTCTCTTAATAAAGACAGTGAGTACGTTTTAAGTCTAAGCTCGAAATAATGGCAGTGCTTTGTGAAGGAGATAACTTAACTGACTCAATTTTAAAGCCAAATTCCAACAACAATACTCAACTCTTGGGTGATTGCAATTGCCTCGACCTCGTGCAAAACACTGTTGAGAGTGGCATCTTTTTGGCTAATGCCTGGCTGGACCGGTTCTTTTGTATTGTTTCCTGCAATTTCCTGCAAAAGCTGAGTTGGCAAAGCGAGAAGAGTTGAGCACTTAAGGGACTCTTCTTTAGCATTGTTATGATTTCAATTCAGCATAAAAAGGACACACACACACACTGACACAGAGAGTAAAACCCAAAAAGAGAGAAGACAACAAACTGAAATCAAAACAATAAATGCTAAAGCAACAAATGTGACACTCTCGACACAACAACCAAAAAGCAGCAACAAACTAAACTCTAAAGGAACTTCGTTTGGCTTTTCCGATTCTTGGCAGCCACTCCAAAGCCACACACAGTTGACCAAAATGCCATGCCCAGAGGACATCAGGAATGTCCGGGAAAAACCCCTGTGTGTTGGCAAAAAGAAAAACCAAATTGCATACAAAAGTGTAACCAGTACCATCAGCCGCAGTACAGACACAGATAGTGTGGTATAAACTGAAAACTTTTCAAAGATGTGTGCATATAAAAGTAGACTCAGCATGGCTTACGCCTAGATACTATGTAGAGTGAAGTTTGGAGTGAGTGAAGGAATGCACACATGATTCTTGATCAAAAGTAAATTAGTTCTACTCAAATAGGTCATAGAAATACAGATGTTTTTTATAGTTTGCCTACCTACTATGGACAAACTGCAGCATATAATAAATGTACCCCAGGATACGCATGTTGATAAGTGTTTGATTGGGTGCACAAACTTGTTGGTCACAATGCAAATCTGATACAAATTATATTAATTTATGGCCTAAGTTCAGCCTCAGAGCTCAGACTCTGAGGCATAAAATAATAACTATTTTCATATAAATTTGAAAACATATATAAATCAAAAGTTTTTGCAGTAAATGCAAAAATTAATATTAAATTGCCATTGCTAGGGACTGTGCTGTGGAATTTGCTGACCAGAGGGCAAAGGTCAGCACAAAAAATGCAAACTGCAAAATGCAAAGTCAAATCAAATGAATTGATATAAAATGATATGTAAACTCAACTAGCAACACACAATGGTGCAGCTTGTTGCAATAGCAAAACGCAATTTAAAATGGAAATAAAATAAACATATATCATAATATATATTGTGTGGCAGATAGGTATGATGGCAGGGGATGGAGGCGGTTGAATAATGTGGCAACTTTCTGGACTTATGGGGATGGTCAGAGCAATTTCAAGTGTTGCAACAACAACTGGTTTAGTTGCAACAAGATGTCGCGCTTGCAGCAGATACAGAACTGAAAACACATTTAAAATGTTTTTCAATAAAACTTTTTCCTACTTCAATTGTTTTCCACTAAAGGCAGCTGTACGCTAGTGGTGTGTGTGTGCTTAAGTGTCTTGGCAACCAGACTTAAGCTACATATGTGTCTTTTGGGGTGTATGTGTGTGTGTGTATGTGTTCAATTGTTTTCGAGTTGAGGGGCAATTTATCAGAGCTTACAACGCGGCTGCTTACAATGCATTTGCTGTAGCCCCAAGTAGAACACGAGTGCATAATCCTTTTAAATACAGCACAACATCATGTCCTTTCCTACGTTCTACGAACAACAACATCAACTTTTGCCAAGTTGTGTTTTCAAGTGCACGACTGTCTAGAGTCCACCTTCTTATTGTCGTTGCCATGTCTGCCGTGTCGTGTGTTACCAAGTTACCTTCTGGCCAAGTTAAGACTTGTTTCCGTTTTGTAGCTGCTCCTTGACAATCAGTGCCACAATTCTAGCTCAGGCAATCAATTGAAATGAACATTTAATTAGCTAAATAAATTCCCTCCCCCTTCTGCCATTTAAAACATTTTACGCAAGAAGCACATAAATAATTTTATGACAAGACGCAGCAAAGCTGAACTAACAGCGGACTCATAAAATAACAAAACAGTTGGAAAACAATGATGAACAATGAACGCAAGTGGGCGATGGATTGGGGGTGTTGGCATTGTGCTCTTGTGGGTGTGCCATACTTATAAAAGCCGTTAAAACCGTAGCAAAACTGCGAGCGCTTAAAAATTGACAATGGCTCTGCCAAGCGATAAGTAATTAAATGCTGTTCGGCAAGGTCCTGTGAAAAATGTGTGGTAGGAGGAAGAAGAAGGCGGGATTGGAATGGTATATTGCCAGCTAACAAGCAGCCAATGAGAGCTCCATTTGTGCGGCAAATGAAAACTCATAAAATATGAACAAGGATAACAGCCACAAAGTCGAAAAGGATGAAGTTAAAGACGCTCGTAGGAAGTGCACATAAAATGCAGAGCTAAAGGCAGAACACGTCATCCAATGCCAACTGCCAAGTTGAGTCCTGCTAAATAAAACATAAAAACTATGTGACAAAGTGACAGACATACACAAACACTCACACACGTAAAGAATGGGAGATACTAAGACAGCAGTCCGTACACTAAAAATGTCGGGAGAATAAAAATCATAAAAATAACGACAACAACTAAATGTGACACAAAAATGCATATAAAAATTGTGCTAAACGAGCCAAAGGCAACACCAGCAAAAGCAACAACAACAACAATAAGCACCGCCAGAAAAGCCAAAGGAAAGAAGCGCAAATGAAAATTCAGTGAAGAAGCTGAGTAGTTTTTGGGGCAGCCCTGAGCAAGTTTTAAACAGACTGTGTGAGTTGATAGGAAACTAGGGAGAAGCATGAAATGGGGTTAGACAGGTGGTAAACTAGATGAAAGACGCACATAACCACCTCGTTGTATGCCGAAAAGTATACTACACATATCCTTAAATGCCCTGCTGTGTGTGTGTGTGTGTTTATGGGCTGACTTTTATGTGCTCTGCGGCCATTTGTAGTTTGTACTTGTTGTTAGAAAGCTGCCTCTATTCACGCCCTCGCTGCTACTGCTGCACCTACTTCCTATACTCGGCTGCTGATGTTCGTATCAAACTCTCTATAAGACCAGCAGTCATAAAATATTATTTTATTTCTTGCCATTGCAAACACCCGTTCACAAGTTTTTCTTAGTGATGCCTGATCCTTTTTGGACTGTCTTAAAAGTATTATAAATCAAATTTATATATCAGCATTTGATTCAAGACGACGCTCTGCCAACTCCAATCCAAGTACTCAATATTGAGTTGTGCTTTCAGCTTGCTAGCAGGGGTGTAAATATGAAACAATCGCTTACTTGTTGTTCCCTATGTTGTTTGCCTCTGCTGAAGCCAGACAAATGCAGTTCTATTTGCCATTTTCATTTGCAGTTGTGTAAATTGTAAATATTTGCTTAGACCTGGCTTCAACGTGTCTCCTCTTGCTTTACATGCATCCTTTCAAATGTAGAGTGACCCACTTAGGCACTCGACGAATGAGTTTATCTGACTTTGCTACTGTTTCAGCGACTACACGGCGTATGCGTAATTTTTAATTGTACGAACGTTTGCAATCAACATGAAACTGTTCTCTACGGGTCTGCTGCCAATAATGCTGGCATACACATAAAGACACTCACACCAGCAAATCCATTGTTTTTCCTTCAATTTTGCTTGCATTTTTCTGATTTTTCCCAATCATTTTTGGATTCACTGCCGTTGCCAGCCAAATAAAATGTGCATAAAAATCCATTATTTTTTGCAAACACAACATGAACAGCATGAAAAATACAGAAAACACACACTCATACTCCCAGTACAAGGCATAGTACTCAATAAAGGCGACAGCTTCTCCTACAGACCAACAATGGCAGCGGCTGTTGGTGAGTCGAGGTTGGGGTGGGAGACTGTTCATAGTGTGGGTAAAAGGGCTACAAACAACTTTTTTGTGTGAGCACAAAATAAATATAAGTGCGTTGAAACGAAAACATTTTGCAACAATATAAAAATTGCAAACGAAACGAACAAAAAAATCAGACGCAGTTTAGTGTTGTTGCCACGACCTTTGATAGGGGCAGCTCTTTCGCACACTATCCGCATCCTGGTCCTTCATGCCCCCATTCTCTCTCTCTCTCTCTCTCTGTCTGTTCCTCTTTCTTGTTTTCTGCCTCACTCCCAGTGTTTATTGGCAACAGTGTTGCTATTTGTGTAAACGACTCGTAAAATTTTATATTGCTGCTGCCCTTTTTAACCTGCTGTCATCCTCCTTTTTTTCGTGCTACTGCGACACATGTTGTGGCAAACGGGAGGAGAGGGGCGTTGAAAGCGGGTCAGGCTGAATTGAGTTGCAAGCCAACATTGTTGAAATGAAGCCAACTTTTACATTTTACCTTGCATTATTATCAGTGGCATGTAATTTCAAGCCAAGCCAAGAGCCAGGCGTTGTAAGCAGCTGCTGCTGCCACACGCAATGAGCAATGCAACATTTCGTAGCATTTTGCATTTATCTTACGAAATTGTTTTGCTGTCAATTTAGTTAAATTGACATCTCTTTTGCATCTTCAGCTGCACTTTAGATTGACAGTCAAACGAGTCTTTGTTACAAGCAACCCCGCGAGGCAACACACAACACACGGTAGTTGCTTTTGAATATTGATTACATTTCACTTGCTGCCACGGCTGTCAACGTCAACTGCTCACTGAGTGTGGTACTTTAGGGGCTAACGGAAAGCGCAGCATGCATTTACAGCATGCAGTGTGCAGCACTCTCTTTGCCTCCACACCGACTGCCAATGACTTTTTGCCTTGCGTAACAAGTGTCATTTAATCAAGAATTCATTAGTCGCCTGTTAAAAAATAAAAACAGTCAATTTGCATATTCTGCACATTTGTATGCATTTTGTTTTAAATATCCTGTCTTTTTTTGTAGACAATGTTTAATGGAAAGCTTTAATAGGTATACAAATAAATGATAATTTATTATTTGTTTATTATTTTTTGAAATAACGGAAAATGTTATTATTCTGCTCACCGTCTGACAGTTCAAGTCCAAAAATGTTCGATCATGTGACACGAAGTCCAGCTGACATGTGAATTTTATACATTTTCAGTGTTTTTTGCGAAGTTTGATGATTGACAGGATGTCGCAGTACTCGAAAATGTACTTTTGTCACAAATTATTGACAGGTTCAGAAAAATACACATTTTCAAGTCAATACAGTTAAAAAAGAAACCCAACTCTTATATTAACTTAAAATCTATATTTATATAGATTAGATATTTTAATTGAATATATTTTTAACATGTTGAATAATTTAGCAAATCCTCAACTGTTCTTTAAATATTTTTTAATATTTGTCAGCCTACCACGCTACCAGCAGGGAAGCAAACTAAGTTTTCAGATGACCCCAATAAAAAATTAACAAACTTGTGAGCTGCAAACTTGGCCAATTGGTTGACACTTTTAAGTTTGAATTTGCACAGTTAGTTAGAAACTGAAACTAGCTTGTCAACAGTTGTTGCACCAGCAAATACTGTCCAAATAGTCAAATATGCTAGAATTCCAGCTGGTGGCAAACATGAGGCAGTGGCAAGTAAACAAACTCATGACAGACTCGTTGCATGCCACCTGAAATGCTGAAATGTGGCAGTGTTTGTCCCAAAACGTCACTGCAGTTGTCCTGTTTCAATTTAGAACCCAATTTGTTTAATTCAATAAAATGTTGATTAAATGTCTGTCATGGCTAATGAAATAACAATGTCAGCAGAGGAACAGGGGAATTTAATTAAACTAAATATTTACTTTCCTCTGTCCATTGATGCAAGTTTTTAACGATTTTATTCCAAATTTGTTTTTTTTTTAATTTTGTGAATTTTGCGCTCAAAATTTTTGTAATTTCACAGATCATGAAGCGTTACTAAGCTTAAATTTAACTCGTTTCCAACTACCTTAATTTGGCCTGCCTTGCTCTGAAAGTCGACGTCTGTTTTTGGGGCATAGCAAAACATAACTATATGCAACCACAGCAAATGCTAAAAGTTTTATATTCAGTCGCTTCCGTTGTTGCCTTTTTAATGCCCTTACAGCGAGTGCTTTGAATCATTGACTAATTTTGTAATTTTAATTAATATAAGTTTACTTAGAGGTAATTCAATAAGTCATTGTCTTAGAGAACAACAATTCAGCTAGACTTTTAAACCTAAAGTTAAATTAAAGGCAGAGTATGTAGTATTTTGCTATAACTGCTATTTTATCCACTATTTTTGGAGGTCTGTTTTGTATGTACTGTATAATGTTATGTGGTGTGTCTTTCTGTGTCAAGCTTATCGTTGTGGTTCAGCGGCAACTGAAAAAGTGAACACACATATATAACCACAAAGAAAGTCAAAAATGCACACCAAATACACATGTATGTGCTAGTATGTGTGTGTAGCCTGCCTAGCTCAACAATTTCCGGCATCATGTTTTTTATTTTTTTGGGCCAAAATGAAAGTAAAACTTTTGTGTGGCTTTTAAATAATATTTGTATTTTATGTGGCGCCAAAAAGTATGCAACACATTTATATGTTGGGGTAGCTCCGTCTCCTAAATTTAATGTAGATGTTCTGGCTGTGAATATAGATAAAAATTAATATCACGATCTGCCATAAATGTATTAAATGTCACACATACACACACACACGAACACATCCCTAGGTTTTGCCAATTAGAGCAAAGGCTAACGGTATACACGTGGAGGTTTCCTGTGAAAAGGCGCGTAATTAAAAATTAATTTGGGCACAAAGACTCGGAAACTCCAATAACATAATACGGACTGGTTCGGTAAGGGGCTTTTGTGGGGATAAAATGTGCAAAGCAGCAAGAAAAATCAAATAAAAGCTAAGTAAATTAAGTAAATTTAATGTGAAAATCCTTTGATTAAACGCAGTCAAGTATTTATAGTAGTTAAAAGGAGGGAGAAGTAGCAAAGGCAGCGACCATGAATGGCAGAAAGGGTGGGTAGCTTTACTGAGAAGACTTAACCGTTTTTGGTCCCCGGTGCTTGAATAAATAACAAGGCCACACGCGTTCTCGCTAAAGCTATGAAAACAAACACAAAACAAACATGACGACACACGCTGCTAGCTTTCTCCTTCCCTACATCTTCGCAGTCCCACTTTTCCCTGGCGTATGCCCAAGGATATACGAGAGTTCCCGAAGGTGCGCCTTTGGCGCTATGGCATAAATTGTCAAAACGAAGACAACGGATTATGCTGCTAGGATAGTTTGTGCATTAAGCGTGTTGTGAAACACACACATACATTCTCATACACATCAATTAGAGTAGGGATAACATAAGTAGATGGAAACGATAGTTGGTCCTATTTCAATAACGAAACTCATAAGAGAAAATGTGTTAAGTTACAGCATATGCGTGGGGAAGATATCAATTTCAGTTCATTTTAGCCAGAAGAGGTGAGTTTTCTATTTCAAATCAAAAACTTGAACAGATTTCCAAATAAATTGTATTACCTATGCCACCACTAACTGCTGCGACCTTGACGGCAATTCAAGTAGCACAAATTGCTTTGCTACTGAAAGTGAACTCTTTACGGCCTTTACGACAGCTCCACTGGCAGCAGTGGCGTCTCCCACGTGAGACAGCAACCAGCTCAATTTATTTATACGCATTTAAAACTGATTTATGTGTGGTAAAAGGCGACAGCTCAGCGTTCTTAGTGTACTCTCGGCGTATACTTAACGCAGCAGCGTGAGTTGCATCTTTAATTTAGTTGCTATGGCCCACGCTTTGTATGCTCTGCCTCAAACACCCATGTTGCATATGCCCCAACGTTTACCGCAAATGCTTCTTCAATGAATTTCCCCACTTGCTACTGAGCTCTGGGCTCTGGGCTCTGGGCGTTGCCACGAAAGGAAGCAAGGCATCAGCTGGCCAAGGCACGATTAATGTGGCATGCGGCAAATGAATTTCTTCAAGTGCAACCACAAGCATTTTTTTTTGCAATTTCTATAGTAGTTACTGCTGTTACTCTCACACAATCTCTTTAAAGCTTAATGAATTCTCTGCTTAATTCGTGCACTCGTTTCGAAGGCTTACAGCACTCTTAAATCAGTTGGGCGCAGTAAAACTTCTTTGCAACGATATGTAACCAATTTATACCCTGTAATCTCAATTACATTTGAAGGGGTATCTGCTTACAGCAATGGTGACTATTATAAGCTGATGTGTGATAAAATTACAGGGTATTTCGTAGCTAATTATTGCTATCTACTTATTTTCTTTTAGTGATTGCTGCCAAGCAACTGAGAAAAGCTTCACACATTCCTCCCACCACAGAGCAGTGTTATCGCATTAACAATTTCCTACTAATTTTGGCAGGCAGTACACACTAACACACACACAGACACGTACAGAAACTGGCGACACATACATGTTTACATGGCATGAAGTAGGAAATATAATTAAATTGCGTGCAAAACTAACGGAGTCTGGCTGAAGCCCCAGTAGCGGCAGGATATGTATAAGCTCTTGGACCGAGGCTACGTAATAACGAATAATTTCATTAAAATTGAGCCTGGCCACGCCTTCATAACGTTGGTAAAGAAAGCACAAACAGGAAGAAAGCAGCCAGCCAACGAGGCATAAAAATCCAAATCAAGCTGAATAATTCCCACTTGTATTTAAGTAATTATGCAGGCAAATCCCAAGAAGCAACAATAAAACAACAACAACAGCAGATTTATATCTTGTACTATATGTGGGTGTATGTGCTGTCAAATCTGCACTAGGTTCATTACAATCTAATTCAGCGATGAGGTCAACAGATTTAATGATTCTGCAGCTATATATATCAGCCTATAACTATATTTAAGAAAGTTTTATTATAGCCTCAAAGCATTTTCAAGCATTATCAGCCATGCAATTAACTACTTTTGGAAAACCAATAAAATGCCAACATAATTCACATTATTTTAGGAACATAAATCGACTTAGATATCAGCTTAGAGTAGATAAAATGAATATTCAAAAGCTGTACTAATAAATTATTAAACTCGAACCATATTGTCAACCAATTCGATAATTATTAAAGTTATATATCATTCAATTCCGTTTACGTACACTGAGCATAACATGTGCATATCTAAATGGTATCGTGCCATGGCACAATTACTTAGTCTATTCTTAGTTTTAACTGTAAGCAAAGCAAAAGAATTTGATTAATTACAAAATACTAGGTAGAAACCAGCGTCCAATGACAATTGGCTGTTTAACTGTTGTGGAAGGACAACGTTTAACGTGTTTGCACACTCTATCAGCATAAATCACTCATACGTCACGTTAAACACGCTCGCAGTCCAAAATGACGGGCGTTTACCGAACAGACGCGTCAGTCGCACCAGACATGGCCATAAATTAATTAAAGCAGCAGGACCAAAGGTTTCCACCCAAGGCTGATCTCAAGGCCGCTGGTCAGTTTACCAGTTAAAACGGGGCGTCTCGTGTAAGCTGCAATTAAACTGTAAACGCGAAAAGCGTACATTGGCAAAGGCAACAGCAACGGCAGCGGCAGCGGCACAGAGCAAATTACAACCATTTACAATTAATTTGAACAACACTTGCCATGCAAATTGCGTGCCATGGCTCATAATTTCGACTCGACACAACAGTCAACCCACACACAACAGTGGGAGTGGGTAAAACAGAAGTCAAAATCGCTATTAAAAAAGGGCAACGTGCAAACACTCAATTAGCATATCAATAAATCAAGAAAAAGTGTTGTTGCTGCCTGCCCGAAAGGGAGTCCATATCCATATACCTTTGATGGAGCGGCTCCTGCTGTTTGTTGGTAATCAAAATTTAGTTAACAACGCCAAACAATTTATTAACTTGGCCACTTGACTGCTCAATGGGTGAACTTTGACTCTGACTCCGACTGCGACTTTGGCATTGACTGGTGACTCTGACCTTGGGGGAGGGTGGCCATTCGAACCAGGCGTATACGTGATGTTTGCGTGCCGACATTATTTATTAGGCAAACCTCATCGACTGTCCTGAATTTCTTTTATTTCTTCGCTTCTCTTTCTCTTGAGACGAACTGTGTTTTGTTTGATCGAAGCACTTATAAATTACTGTGCGTCTATTTGTGAATAGTTGAATTTATTTGTGTTCAGCTGCCAATTAAAATGTTCACTCAGGCTGTCTGTCTGTCTGTCAGTCAGTCTGTCCATTAGGCAGTTAAATGTAAATGCCACATACGCTAATTGGCTACTCTGATAATTTAATTTATTTTAATTGGCTCTAAAGTCAAATGAATAATGAAAAGTGCGAGCAACAGCCATGAAATCTGTGCCTCATTTGCTGTCATGTTCGATTAATTGAATTAATCTTCAAAAATCATTCTGTTAGTTGCGACAGTCAACTAAAACATGAAGCAAACACGGTTTGCCCTGTGCGTCTTACTCGTAAGTATATTTGCTAATTAAAGGATTTTTTACAAGTTCTATTCAGATAAATCCTTAGCTCTTGTCTGCTTTGTTTGTCGATGGCAAACTCAACTGCACAAAGATGAGACGGAAAGCCACGGTAAGATGAATCAAGTGTTAAGCTAGACTTTGAATACTTAACAGTGACTTCAAATGCTTAACAGAGTTTGGCCGCCAGTTGCTGTCGTTTAACGCGACCCAGTCTTGACCCGGAAATTGCGGACTGTCGAGAGCATCTGGATTTACCCAAAAATCGTAAATTTACATTTTCAGAGCAATACGCTATCAATATGGTAAGCTGGCTGATAAGTCTGCTTAATTATGATAACTAGTTTCGTTCTTAGTGCGTTGAGGAGTGTAGTTATATCTCTTCTGGCTATATAGAAATTGATCCACCCTTTCAACTGGACATGAGCATTGTAAAGCACAACTTGGAGGCTATAATGCCAGAACCACAAGAGGTATCCGTGCGCTATATGCTCGATGCCTTTGCCAAATGCCGTGCATTTCGTGAGTTTAAATTGAAAGAAAGAAAGAGAGATATACACAGACAGAGACAAGTAGTAAATTGTGAAAAACTGAGAAAGTATTGACTACTTGCAGGCGGACAGCATGCCAAGCTCTTTGCGGTACAGCTGCCGGAAATTGAGTTCCTCGAGAATGACTGTGCCTCCTTTGCCTTGGACATGACCATCTGTGTGCGCATCCATTCGATGCAGAGATGCCCCAAAGAATTCTATATGCACAACAACACCGACTGCCAAATGGCAAGAAAATATTTCACGCAATGCGTAGCGGACATTGAAGCGAATATATCCCACTGAATGCATTACTCTACACTGACAAAAAGTTGTAGTTTTTTGTGTCTTTTAAAAATAATTCTAAAATTATTTTAATGTTAAATAAAACAGTGAACCAATAGTACAAATCAAATGAATTCATAATATTGTTGGCCTTAAAATTCGCAAACAATGTTAATAAAATTCCTCCTCATATGGTCTTGAAATGGTTATAAGAGTTTTGTCCGTAAGCTCCTACTTTTGATATAGTTTTATCAGTGTACTCCCACCAGCATACACCCACAACACTCACACACACACACACACTCGCGAGCACACCTCAAAGGATAGCAGCCAAAAGGCGATACGTGTAAATGAAATGTCTAAAAGTTCATAAAGTTCTGCATGCATATAAATTCGTTGCACTGGCGCAAAAACAGCAACGAGGGGAAGAGGAGTATTCAAAATAAAAGAAAAAGTCATAAAAGTCATAGATGAAATATGGCAATTTGACTTTACTCTCAGTCTACGTTTGTGTGTGTATATGTGTCTTGGTTAGTTTGCTCTGCTCTATGACTGTGTGTGTGTGGCTGGCTGTTATGTCAAAACTGCAAATTGAATCACACTTTTTACACACACAAAACACACACACACACATGTACACATAAACTCACACACTTGCATGTCAATGTCCGCTGCTGACTTTGCATAACTTTGTCTACTGCTTCAAACTTCCAAGCGTTTTGGCACTATTTTCATACCTTTTTCTAATATAAACATCAAATTGGGTATGTTGTGCACTGAAATGTGTACAATAACTCATAATAAATCAAGATTTGAGCAATAAATTTTGTGATTTATTACGCTCTGTACATACACACGTATTCGACAGCAGTTCTTGTTTGTTAAATTTAATTTAAAGATTTAAATACACGGGGTATTGCTTAGTCGATCAAAATTCCTTCCCCCTATTTTTTATGTTTTTTTTTGTAGACCATCTCCAGGGCTGAGTCAGCAGCAAAAGTTGCACATGCTTCTACGTATTGGTGACTGGTGTCAGTATCCTCTGTCGGTGTATGTAGCATGTGTGGCAGTGGCTCTGTGTGTGCGTGTAACAGGATGTGTTATGCAACTGAAACAAAGGCAAATTTATGTGTTAGTCCACTGACTTTCAGCGCCTGCCAGTATTCAGACATGGCGACAGACAGACTGGGAGACAGATCGACCGACCGACCGAGCGACCGAGCGACTGACTGAACAATCTTTCAGAGCCTGCAGCGTCAGGTTAAATGGAATTTATGTCCTTAAAGGCGATGCCCGCTGCACACTGCTTCATTCTAAGTCTCTGTTTGTGCTGGTTTCTTGAAGCAATTACCACATTACTTGATTTCTCTCTTTCTTTCTCCCACTCTCTCTATCCATCTGTGTCTATTTTAGATTTTTCATTTGCTCCTTTGCTTTTAGTTTGCATTTCTCTGATTTGCATTTTCAGTTGCTTGTTAAATGTCTTTTCTCTTCCCCCTTTTTTTGTGCCCCAGTCTGGGGAAAAGCCACTGGCTTACAATCAAAGGCTTTACATTTTTCTTTAATTACGCCCTGGAGTCAAATTAAAAGCAAATGATAGCACTGATATACCCAAACACACACACAAACACACAATAAACAGCTGAGACAAGTGCTCGTCTTTTTGTTGTCTTCTTCTATTTTTTCATTTGCGGCTTTTCGAGTTTTACAGTTTCACAGTTCTCACAATTTTCACAGTTTACTTAGCCAAATCAAAGCGTCTCTTTCAAGCAAATTATTTTCAAGCACTTAGTGCAAAGTCTGGCAAGACAGTTGTCGGTTGCCACAGGATACTCACTCCCATTCACTTTACAAATATTCACAGGATATTCATTTCTACCTCAATTGCCATATAACCACTCGGAATGGGCACAAAGTCCATGAGCAGCTTCATATTGAAATTAACTTTTAAGAATTGAAAGACATTCTGCAAATTGAAATTTCAAATATTTCATAAACATTTCTGGGTATCTCTTTTAAGTGAATAAATAATTTAAGTGCGACATCTTATTAAATAAAATTAATTAATAGTACACAAATGTGTGAAGAAATAGCTAAATAATAAATTTAGTTTATGTTCTAGTTTAATTCTTTTGATAATCCTGCCCATAAACTGTTTATGTACATGACACATAAAGTTTCAATGTTTATTTTAATAAAAGCTTAAAAGAAATTGGTTTTTAAATCAGCAATCGTTTCTCTACTCTTTTATTCCTATACTGAAATTCTAACGCTGCTAATTACTTGTGTCGACAAAGCGAATCACTCTCATTGCTCATATTCTGCACTCTTGTGCCCCGTTCCCCCTGTTTCTCTAGTTCGCTGCGGTGTGGGGCACATGAGAGATGCGTCGAGTGCTCGTAATTAAAATAAAAATCCACTAAAAAGAAATAAAAATTGCAATCTTGCCGACAGGCATTTGTGTGGAGCGTAAACTGGAGTGTTTGGTTCGCTAGCTGCCGTTTCCCCCCAGGGGCAAGGAAGCTGCATAATTCATGCAACCACTGCCAACAATAACAAGCTGCTGCAGTGTGCTCAGCAGAGTGAGGGTCTGTGTGGGGTGTGTGCAATCAAAATTATTATAATTGCGACGCGTTCGCCATTGTGCGACAACAATGACTTCCGCTTCCGTGCTGAAATTTGCTTGTCTCTTTCACTGTCTGAATGTCGCACTGTCTGTCTGTCTGTCCGTACTGTCCACAAGTCTTGCTCGTTATTCACATTCAGTTGTTGTTGTTGTTGTTGTCTGTATGTGCGACGCCTGCAACTGCATTGTTTTTAGGCAGCCCGTACAACAATAAAGTCAGCTGCCGCAAAGTGTTGCAAGCTGTCGGCGGGTGTGGTGCTGGTGGTAAAGGGTTGATGCGACACATTAAGTGCCTGTAAAAGACGCACGACAAAAGTGAATAGCGCTCGAGGTAAGGGTAACACTGGCTAACGTGCTCAAGTGTTGAATAGCTACAAAAGATGGTGTCATCTGCAGAATGGCGAGTGGGTGATGAACCATTACGAGTATGGGAGTAGTTGTAATTTATTGCATGACTTACATATACCTCGTAAATTAATTTCTGCCTTGACCAACAGGCGTCTCAACCTGAAAGCTCTGGGAAAACATGTTGCTAATCATAACAGTAAAAGATTATTTGCCTTTTAAGTACACAGAAAATTAGTTACGTAAATTGATTAAATCAATTCCTTTGTAATTGAAAGGCAACCTACTCTGATTAGTTGAACTTTTAACATGTAGCCTTACAACATAAATGACAAAACCTTTTGACTAGCTTGATGTCCCAATAATTCTCCAATTACGTAAGCAGCCACACACACATACACTCCCACACACACGCACATGAAGCACGCTCATATCCAATCAATCAAATACGCCCAAATAAATACCAAAATGAAAAGTCAAACTTGAAAGGAAAGCAAAACAGGAGAAATGCTCTGGAACTTTGGCCTCTTGACACGAACCTAATGACATAATTCGATTTGGATTAGATGAGAAAATATTTGCCTTACGATATTATTATGTTTATCACCAACGAAACTTTTGCTAAGTGCATTAATTTGAGACAAGTATGAAAGGGACAAGACTTCTGTGTTTGACGCACAATTTCTCATAGAATAAAGTGCAATTTAATCAGTTTAATTAATAGTTGTTACAGAAGGCAACAAACTTGTAGGCTAAAGTGAAGCCTTCGAATTGCCTATCATTGTTTAGTATGGCCTAAATAAGTTTGGTGAATAGCAGTGCTGATTATTGCAGCCCCTCCTTAACTCCCACTCTCTCTCTGTTTCTCTCCCACTCTGCCACTCTCTAATTTAACCCTTGTTCTCTTTAAGTTCTTCTTTAATAGCCGCAATCTCAACTTGCGACACAAGCTTAATTGCTGCATCAGATATCAGACGTCGGTGTCGTTTATGGGACCCAAGCCTAATACACAAATCTGATATATTTTAATTAATTGTTATTACGCTTATCTGTCACAAAGATCCCCACAGCCCCTCCTTGTTCTGTCGGGTTTACTCTCTGTCCACGGTTGTTGGCATGTTTGATATGCTTCATGTTGTTGGTCTTTTTAATTGTTACGCATACGCCAGGTGAGCTTCGTTCGCAACGTGGCAGCAGCTAAAGCCCCTTTGCATATTAATGCCGACATGCTGTGCAGGAGTATGTGTGCTTACCTGTGTGTGTTTGTGTGTTTTAGCTATTTGCTGTGCTTTGCGTGCTTTTGACACTGGCTTTCCAGCTACGACGCTGTCGCCATCCAATTTCATTTCGTTGTCGCATTTTCACTGATTAAATATGCGTCCATATTTCATTTTCATTTCTCATGCTGTTGGCATTTCTGGGCCAAATGCTGGCAGTGTGCTGAAAGCTGCCACTTCAACTTTTGACTGCATTTGCTAATCGGTAGTAAATAAAATGTTTTGGTCAAATTCAAGTGCCACAAAAGGTTGAAAATTTATATTTAATACGTAGCAGAAATTACATAGAAACCAGCGTCAGTATTGTTAAGAGAAATAATCCAAAGTGGCCACTTCAGATTCATATATGGAATCACACAAACACCCACACCACACACTCATGCCAAGTACAGCACTCAGGCAGAAATATTACAATACGAGAGTACAATACAATAAATCAGCGAGCCGTGTGTTCGCTCTGCTCTACAAATAAATGCATAAATTTTCGAGTGCCAAACGAGGCGTGGGATGTGGAACGTGGTGTGGAAAACTGAGAACGTTACAGACCATTTCACGCGTTCAGTCAATGAGCTATGAAAATATGACAAAATAAAAGAGATACGATATACATATATATGCATGTAGATAGATAGATACAGATTCTACCGACGACCGACGACAATAATACTTGTGTCGCTGTAGCTCTGAGGTCGAAGAGGGTCATCGTGTCTTTGTGTCAATTTACAAAACGCTTTTCAAATATTCATGCGACACGTGGCCTCCTCCATAACTTGACGGTGTAACTTGAATGACAAAACACAAACAAGCAAGTTGAATCTAGTGACACTCGAATTGGTAGCGTTAATAAATCTGCTTAAGGCACATTACGTATACGCACTATTGAGGCAAACACTTGAGTCTCGGCGAACGAAACAACTTAATGTGCACACAATGGCAGCCAAAGCAAGCGTGAGAAGCTGAGCTTATGAAATAATAACAACACACATCGATTTAGCCATACAATCGAGCTGGGTTGGGTCTTCAATTTGGCAGATGCAAAAGCCAAAGTCAGAGTAGGAGGTGAAGTCGAAGTCGAGGCGAAGCAAAGCGAAAAAATCTGTTGAATATCAAATAACAATCACTTGGTAAGCTAAATATATCATTATGCTTAAGTAGGTGGCTGGATAACTGGCTGAAGGCTGCTACCAAGGATAACGCCAGGAACCCATTTTAGCTTAACACACACGCACACACAGAAAAACACACATACGCACACCCAAGGACCCCAAAGCGATGTCAGGCTCAGCAATCTAAACGTTTGCGCGTTTGCTTTGCTGATGTTTCGTTTTGCTTTCTTTTTTTTTTGCCAGCTGCTGTTGTTGTTGTTGCTTTTGCTGTTTCTTTTGTTGTTTGGGCGTGTCTGGCTCGCCTTTTTTGTGTAGAGCAAACGAGAATTCCCTGTTATAATCCCCATGGCTTGCATGTTTGCTTAGCACCTACTCAGCGTATGTGGCAAGCTGGTGGAGGAGACTCCGTTTGAGGCAAAGCAGCTGCTCCAGCTCCACCTCCAGCTCCTGCTGTTGTTGTGTTTGTTGTTATCTCCTTTTCTATTGCGAAGTTATAAATTTGAAAATTTACAAATCATCGTCCATATTTGATTTGCATACAATTTTTGTCTATTTTCTTCCTTATCTGGCAATACCTCTTGAACCTCTCATGTGTCCTTTGCGTGTGCGAGTGTGTGTGCATGTGAGTTTCGCCTGCGGATTTGCAGCTATGTGAGCTGCTCGTTTGTATTTCGCAGAATTGCACAAGAGATTCACAAATTGCTTTCATTGATTGCCGACAAAAGAAGCTCAACTCAAACTCAAATTCGATCTCAAAAGGTAGTCTCTAAATGGGAGACGCCTAGCCACGAGGGTCGAGTGGCGAAGGATAAAGCGTGGGAGTGTGAATTCGCTTTGGGAATTGCCGTAAATTGTCTGTTGCGGAAAGAAGCGCACACGCTGCGTATGAGTAACGTGTTTTACTTCGACAAACACTTTTGGCCAGCTATTTTATAGCTGACCAGAGACAGAACCAATTGACCCGCTTTTCCTGTTGCCCAGAGAACACTTGATGCAATGCCATTTGTCGTGCTGCCAACTGTTGTTGCATGCCACGGACGTCTACGTGAAATTATGATGCTGCAATGCATCATCCGAAGTATACAGCCGGTCGAGACACTAGACGAAGTCTGTCTCTGACATGCTGTTGGAGAATCAGGACATCAGGAAAGCTCCTGTGGGAGACCAGCTGGCAATCGCAGTTGGAGAACAGCGCTGAAATGTATTTAAAATTGGAAAAGCAAAGTATTTAAGCTCTAAGCCATTGAAAATAAATAAGAAGAAAGGGAAATAAAAATAGAAAACCAACAAAAAAGATATAAAAAACAAATGACAGACATGCTACTAGAGTAATTGTTATCCTTGTTGGCTGTGCACAGGCACGTCGCGTACTCGAAACGGGTCGCAGCGACTAAGCGCACGGGACGAGCACACTCTACAAAGCACAAACGCCACTTGAGCGTGGCATGCAACAACAACAGCAGCAACAACAAGAACAGCAACAGCAAAAGAAAGCTGTAAGCAGCACTCAGCGGCACGCACTTGAATCTACAGCAACAGAAGTGGCAAGGGGCGGGCAGCTAAAACTGCAATCGCAGCTGGAGTAGAAGTAACTGTGACTGCGACTGTGACTGTAACTGTGACTGCCTCTCACTGTCTTCCTACTCCTCTCCACCACCTTCCCTTCGGTGTTTGTTTTTTTTATTTGGGGTAGCTGCCGCAACAGTAAACGCTCTTTTACTTTGCCCAACAATTTTCGTTTTTGTTTCGTTTTTTAGCGAGTTTGCATTTTGTTGGGGACTTTATTTATTTTTAATATTTTTATTTACCCTCTGCAAATAGGCATTTCGCCTGTCTTTGTTGTTAGCACTCTGCTTATTTATTTGTCTGCGGTTTTTACCCAGCAAATCTTTACATTACAATGTCTTTCAATTATCTAGCAACCAGAGAGAGAGAAAGCGAGAGAGAAAGGGAGACTGAGAAAACAACATGAAATTTCAAAACTCCAATCAAAAAGAAATTCAGTCAAGGCGGAAATTTGTTTATCTTCCAAAAGAATATAATTTCTTAAGTCTCCAAGAATTGAAACGTTTCGAATGAACAAATTATTTCCGCTATTGAAAGTTTGCTTTGCATTTACATTTATTTTATTATATTTTCTTGTTCATAATAAGACTAGATATTCATATTTAATATTTGATTGGTATTCAATTCAAATTTATTGTGCTCTGCATAGAAAAATATTAAATCTGAGTAGGAATTGAGTAAGATTGAAAGCAAGACAAACCATTGCAACTAAATAAATTTAGATCGTTTTAAATTTTAAGATTATTCCAGTGTTTTTTTTGAAGCAAAACTCCTTTGTAAGTACCATAAAATGTAGCAGTTGCAAGTTGCAAGCCGCAAGCTGCAAGTGGCATAAATCAAATGTCAACTGCATTGGCAACAACATGTCAGCGGGACATTGTTTGGTTGGAACACCAAATTGAACCGCCTGTAAACCAGCGTGAAAGCAGGACACAAAATGCAATGGATTCGTCATGCTGCATCAATGTACAATGAGGGGTATGAATGGAAGAGAAGGGGGAGTGGGAGTGGGTCAATGCAGCATGAGGCTCGATTCATGCCGCATCGTAATTGAAATACAAAGCCAATTTATACACGAAAAGCGATAAAAGGCAAACAGAGCGAATGGCTGCAATAACAGCAACAGGATAAAGAGGCAAAGAATGGAAAGTGGGCGAGGTTAAGGGTCGGTTGTGGTAGGGGCAGCAACAGAAGCTGGGACGGGGCAGGGGCGGTGGCACAGAAAATGGGCACAAAAACGGTTACAACAACGGGAAGATGAAATAAAGCATCAAAGTGGCAATCACGCCAATCACGCGTAATAAATCATTGCGTGAGTGTATGTGTGTGGGTGAGACTGGGGTGTGCGCGTGTGGTTGTATGTGTAAGCATGTCAAAAATGTTGGCAACGCGGCAGCTAACGGCGGTCACGTGTTGTCAGCACACGAAATGATGCAAGCTTATTCAACACACGCACACACACCCACACACAACAACACACACACAGAATGACGCATGAGAATGTTTGTTTATACTTGTTTATTGGCCATATATAAACGGAAGTTGGCAAGCCAGGTAACTTGGCCAAGCAAATCAGACCACACATACAATAAAACAAGTGCTGTTGGCAGCCCTGAAGAAAAGTGTGGGGAAATGAGTAAGCAGAAGGCATTATGTAAAACCTGCATAAAAAGCACTAAAAACTTTGATTTACTCATGATACATGCTCCAAAGTTGCTAGCCTAGCCAACAAGAAGTCATTTTTAGTTGCAGTCTTAGTACAAGTTCCTTCCTGAGACTCACATCTCAGTTACCAGATCATTAAAGCGGCAGAGCGCTCTCTATCTTTCCTTCTTCCTGTTCTCTCTCTCTTCCATTCCTTTATCTTTCTGTGTGTCAGACTCGCAGTTTTATCGAGCGCAAGCAGCGCGTGTAATTTCCACCTTTAATTGGTGTAATTGAGTGCAAGAGCGAAGAAAATATTCAACATGCCAGCAATTAACATAAATTCTGTGCCAACGCCGAGTGCCAACCAGTTACGAAGTTCTTGCTGAAACTGGCGAAAGTGGAATACCCTTTGTCCTTAAACCAAAATTAAACTTTAGACTTAATTTCTTTTTAAATTGGTTTGATTTATGTCAGAGAATATAAAATACATTATATTAAAGCCTGCAAAGACCATTTTCAGTTGATTTTAAATATGCCAGAAGGCCACATATTTTTTTGACATTCAATTATATAAGAAGTAAATTGTTTAATATTCATTTATGTCTAAAAACACGGCATTTAAATGCATACTATAGTAGAAAGCTCAATTGTATTTGTTATGCGTTACATTTCTTGAACAAAAACTATAATACCCTCTGCATGAAGTTACTCTATGAATAAGGAAGCACATCGAAATGATAATGAAGGGCCCACACATAGGGAGTGGCAAGTGCAAAGATAAGCAAATGGTTTGGCGCACTCTCCTGGCGTTGTCCTGGCGACTGCCGTTGATAATTGCCCGCGTGCGTGACAAATGCAAGACGCAGGATTCGTGATATTAAAAAATATAGCATACTTACATGCGCAGTCAGTGAGAAAAACGAAGAAACGAGAGGAAAAGAATAAAAGTAATGAGGGGAAATGGAACTCAGTTTGTTTATGATGCTGTGCAGCAATGTCAACGCTATGCTGGTTAACAATGTTGTTGAAATTGTTAATCAGATGAGCTCAGATAAGTGAAGGGTGAAGTGAAGCGACGGGAAGGAAACAAATACTCTGAATTAACAAAAAGAATCAGCGCGTCCATTTTGATTGTGTTATACTCATTATGTGTGTTGTTTTTTGCTCTTATTTTCAGGAATCGAGTGCTTTCAGCGATTTTCGGAACAACCCACATACACTGAGGTGAATCCACATGAGGATGCTTTACTCACATGCAAAGTAATCGATAAGCGTGGCTCGTGCTCCTGGCAAAAAGATAACAAGGTAATCATACAATCGATGTTCTTCTATTCATTTCACATACCTTATTCAACAACGTGTGTTGCTCGCATACTGACATACAGATTGTATATGTTCTTACAGTCTATAACTTTCCCAATTCGACTTTCACACACTTCGAATACTTCTCAAAGAACTGAAAGTCATTTCAGATGCTAGTCGCGTCCTGTGGTTCAATTAAGTGCTGTTTTGACTGCCTACCAAACACATGCAAGTGTGAGTGTGTGTGTGTGTGTGTGTCTGTGCTCGCTCACACTGCTAGCTAAAAGTAATTTACGCTCTACGAGCCGTTGCGAGCCAATAATGCTAGTTGAGCTGAGATGAAAACAACGCTGTGACCTTTGACTTTGGCTTACGGCCTTTTTGATATGCCACTGGACAGTGTTTTCTTGCCGCAAAGACTCTTCTTTGATTAGGCCGTGTGTTTGGGTAAAGTTTTAATCGAAAGTGCGTGACAGAGACACTCGAGGCAACAGTCCTGAGGCAGGATACACTGACAGAATAAGTTGATTAAATACTTTAACATGCTCTTAAGATTCACATTAAAAACTCTGCTTTATGATAAATGTTTAAACTGGTAAGATTTCATCAGTTAAATTGGCTCATAAATGAAAAGTTTTCGCAGTTTATAATTCTATATAGCGACTCATTTCTTTCTGTGTATCTGTAGAATTTACATGAATATAACATTACACTGTACGGACACAGGTGCGAGCACCGAAATTTGACCAGAATTTTGCATTATGTCGCATGTACTGAGAGTATAGCAAACTTTTATGTAGCATGTCGAAATGGCTCACATACTGCTATTTGCATGTACGCACTATGAAATCCATTTAATTCTGATTGCAACAGGAAGAAGACAGAAAGAGGGAGAACAGAATTCGCCAGAGGATGAGGAGAAAATACAATTAACTTCCTTTGTTCATCAGTCTGTTTAGTTGACTGCCTCAACATAACTTCAAACAAATTTCAGTTGCTTGATCATTTTCATGGATGCTCCTTGGGTTAATTTGCATGTGTTGGGAAAATTGTCTTTCTGGTGCATGGGAATCGAAGGCATCAATGGAATGTTTATGAGATGGACACTTCTTCTTTGGTTAGCAGATGATTTCATTGCTTGTTATTCATGACATTTGTATGCCTTTGTGGCATAACTTTTATCTGGCCCATAGCCCCCTTTGCATAATGCACTCATATTGTGATTTTTTTGTGTGTGCAGTTCCTTATGCGCTTGTTATGCAAAATCATATGCACGCCAAGTGGGGTCCTTGCATGACAAAAATCACAAAGAAAATCTCAAATTGTCCTGTTTCATATGCTGCGCATCGCATCGCATCGCTTCGCATCGCATTGCTGTGAATTGCATTGCATTGCTAAGCATCTCGTCTCGATATACTTAAATGTTTACATGGTCTGTGTCTCCAGGACTAAGGAGATGCTATTTAGAACACAAAACACATACGTTTGCTTGGCCAAGAAGAACATTTGCATGCATCGAGTGTCCCTTTTCATCTGCATGAGTAACTCTTAATCGAGGGCAGCTTCTAAACTTGCCAAAACCTTTTAAAAATATTTCTGTACTTAATGTTTCTTTTGAATTTTGATCAACACTCTTGTATCAACCCTCGTGCACGCCCCAGCATGCACAGAACTGCTGCTCTTGTTGTTTGCCTTCCATTTAAATTTTTACTTATATTTGCATATTTATGCCAATTGTTGTTGTTTATGTTTGCTTTTTAAACTAAGTTCCCCATTTTAGTATGCCGTTTGTATAGTTTTCCATATATTTTTCTGTATATTTATCATAAGTAGACAATTTTCATGTGTTTTCTTGTTGCTCCTCCCCAAAACGAAGAAGATGCTTGCATTTAATGTCATTCTTAGATGGCTCGTTTTCGTCCATATGCATAAATGGGTATGCAAGACATAAATTGAGAGTGGTAGGTTAAAAACTAGTTCAAAGATCGTTTTGGTTAAGAAACAACGAAATGTGCATGCCATAAATTTTAACAATTTCAATTAATTTGAAAACTTTTCGGAAGAAATGTCTTAAGAAAGTAATTCAGAATATTTCTAGCCACAAACAAACATCGTATAAGAATTCGGTGTATGATTTTGTCACTAGCTTATGTGATCATATCCTATACTTGTGTTATTACTTTGACAAAATATAAAAAATGTTATGTAGACTGCAAACGATTGGGATGCGTTCGATTGCGTCACAAGCACACACATGCATACACACAGACTCAAACAGACACGACTGAGAGACAACAGCAAAATATTTGTTGGCTTTTGAAATTGTTATTCTGACAGTTGCACGTATTCAGCATGACCTCTTTGTATTTTCCGATTATGCCTTACACAGACGGTCAGACACACAATCAAACACACACACACACACACAGACTTGTTTAAATATATAATATGACAGTTGCTTAACCCTGGATCAGGGCACCTACGGCTGACCAGACGATGGTTGGCCAAAGATATCACACACAGAAATGTCGAAACTAAAATGAAATAATATTTAAAATATTTTGCCCGTAGCTAATACGGAATTTAACTTCGATGGCATACAATTTGCATACAAAAAAGTTGCTACAATCTCTGAATAAGGATAGATTGTGGTAAATGCCGTAGACCATTTTTGGGTTGGTCACCTCGGCATCTGTCAAATATTTTAAGTTTTTGGTTAGATTTTATAACAAGTAAGCAACAGTGACGTTAGTAAATCAGAAACAAAGAAACATTTAAGATAAGTAAATCGATAATGCATTTTGTTTAGACAAATTTTACATTTAAGTATCATAGCTATATCATAGCTATGTCTACTAGAAATGTCTACTTTATTTCCAGTAAATAATTTACAGATGCCCATTAAAACACAATCAATTTTATCGAACCTACCTGCTACAGCCCTTTATCTAGCCCTTAATAAATGACATAAATTTGTTTTAGCAAGTTTCTATATTCAGTGCACCTAAAGTTTAATCGAGACACCATGACAAGTGACCTTTGTGTAAACGAATGCAATGATACAATTAATTTAATCGATTAAAGACCAACTTGAGGGTTAAATAAGGACTAAATGCTGGCGCTAAGGGGCGTGGCTAGGCAGGGCAAGCTAAGGTAAGGCAAATGGCAATTAAGTAACAGTGTTAGGAGCCAAAGATATGCGGGCGGAATGGTATCGGGACATAAATACTTAAAGGGCAACGATGGCCACGCTCAAAGATCACTAATTGTAATTTAATTTCCAATTAGCAAACAAACTAATGCCAATTTAGAAAGAGCAGTAACATCCGCAATAACAACATTCCGAACAGTCCACCGAGTACTGTAAGTGAAGTTAAACGACACGTAGTTGAAAATGGCAACAGACCCGTTCAGCAGCAGAAACAGGGAGGGTATCAACATGGATGGTCAGTGTCCATTCAATAGAATAGTCCAACTGCTGTCTGGAAATCGGTCATTGTCTGTTGTGTGTGTGTGTGAGGCGGGTGTGTGCGTGCGGCAAATCGTAGACGAAATTAAACGCCTGACTACATCGAAAAGTTAAACATGCTAAACATGTCGTTTGCCAAATCCGCCCTGCTCATCCTCATCGTCATTATCACCATCACCGTTTGGCAGCATCATCATCGTTCTCATCATTGTGCTTTTGTTTCAACAGCTGTGCTAATGCAACACTCCCTTCTACTCTCCTCTCTCTCTGTCTGTTTACAGCCTGTGGGTATCTATCCAAAGAAATACGAATGGGCCGCACGTCCGGGCAGCAACACTGGTGCCTTACATCGAGATCTACATCCGCCACCGCCGGCACAAATCGGCAGCGATTGCTCCTTGTGGATACGCTCGGCGACACTGGACTTCGATGATGGCCTGTGGGAGTGCCAAGTGACGGCCAGTGAATTTACCGCACAGGATGCGCTGACCAGTCAACCGGTGCGATTGGTTGTACGTGGTAAGTGTTAGTTTTAGCTATGTGAAATCCATTTTCCTATGCACAAAAAAAATAAGTAGAAAAGAAGAAATCAATTTCGTGTGCATAGAAAATTTGCCAACGTTGCGTATGATTAATTTCTTGCTAACAAAAGCAACTAGTAGCTTTGATTTATAAATGCAGACTTTTAATCGATATCAAGTTTGGACAACTAATGCAAGTCAAATAAACCAGTTGCTTTTGTCAGGGATTTAATTAAATTTCCTTTTTGCCGCACTGCTGACATTTATTGCGAGCCACAAAAACCGTATAACTAATCTCTGTGTTTGTGTTGTGTGTGCTTTACATTGCTTGCCACTTGCAGTGGCGCCACAACGTCCACGTCTGGAGTATGAGGGTGCACCATTGCCGCCAGGACACAACATCACCGTCGACGCTGGCGCCGTGGCGACAGTCAAATGCGCCTCACATTATGGTAATCCGCCTGCAACGCTCAGATGGTATTTGGGTAAGTGCTTCCATGCTGCAGTTGTTATCCTTTGATTGCTCTTGTTATCCACCATCCACCTTCTGACATTGTCGTGTTAATTAATTTCAACGATTTGTGCCTACTCTCTCTCTCTCTCTCACTCTCTCTCCCTCCATCTGCATCTGTCTATCCCTGTCTCAAACAACTACAGGCGACCAGGAAATTTCGCCCATTCACCCGCAAGTAAATGCCACCGAACCGGATAATACACGCACCTGGTCAGCCACCTCAGTTGTGCAGGTGTCTGCAATGAGAGAACGACACGGCGATACGTTGCGCTGCATTGCCTTCCATGATAACTATGAGGCGAAATCCATTCCAGTCGAGGCCCGCATGGATGTCAAATGTAAGTACATTTCAGAAATATAAAACACGGATTATAACTGCTCAAAGTAGCCACTTCAGCTAAGCGTTGTGTAAATACTCTTTCGAGCTTTAGTCTATGGGGAAAGTGAGTTAAGCACATACAAATTTGTAAGAAAATCAAAAAATGTTTTCTTTAATTTATTAAATCAATATAATATTATGTAATGCACTTCTAACAACAGTTAGCTTGTTGTATAACTTTGTATATTATTGGTCTTCCAATGTATTACAAGAAATTATAATTCCCTTTGCTGGTGGTAGAAGTAGCCCAGTATTGCCCTTGGTCTGATCGCAGGAAGGGAAGTTGATTGCAGTCATTTCATTTGGCTTAAAGTCAAAAACTAAACAGACATGGCAAACAGCTGTAACAATTCAATTAGCTACAATTTGCTGCAATTTCCTGTTTTGTTAAGCAATTCAAGAGTTTTTGCAACAGAGACGAAGCAGAGGGTTATACTTGGGACAACTGCTTTAGCTTTGGCTCTGGTCTTGGGCTATGGCTTGAGTTTCGGCTTTAGTTTTGGCTTGGGCATGGACTTGGTGGCTTGTTGACTTGTTTCTTGTTTCATGTTTCTTGTGCTTGTTTTGCTTAGTCAACTTGTTCATCTTGTGCTTTACAGACGCTCCAACCATTCG
Organism: Drosophila acutilabella; assembly: GCA_035046005.1. Classification (NCBI taxonomy): domain Eukaryota; kingdom Metazoa; phylum Arthropoda; class Insecta; order Diptera; family Drosophilidae; genus Drosophila; species Drosophila acutilabella. The sequence goes on from JAWNOK010000061.1 coordinate 1,031,563, forward strand.
TCTAATTGGCTCACCGGAAATCGACTTGGAAGAGGATAAGGATGCGCTTGTGCTGCGCTGCGTGGCCGATGCCAATCCACCGGCCAGCATCGTTTGGCGACGTGCCGGACGCTCTGAGATAGCCAGCTTGCAGGTAAGTAAGCTCATCCAGGCGACAACCTGGTCTCCATCCCACTTTATACCCCTCCATACCATACCCTACCATTTCTGCACCAAAATTGCGACGTTGCTCTGCGTATTTATCTTAAGTGTAGCAGAAATTTGTAATTGTATTAAATTGCCATCTGCCCTTGCTGTCTCCTTCTCTCTTTAGGAAACACTGCAGTTACGTCCTGTTGGACGTAGGGACGCGGGAATGTATACCTGCCAGGCACAGAACTCGGTTGGTACCTCTGAGCAGCTGTCAGTGCAGCTGGACGTGAAATGTGAGTGCCCCGTTTTGTTTATCTTTGCCAGCGATGCTGTTATTGTTTCTGCATTTGCTTGGCTAACTTTGCCTTAATTTTGTATTGACGTTCCCCTCTCTCTCTCTCTCTTTACTTTGTTTTATTTATTTTGCCATAGATCCGCCCAAAATTCTGTCGGCCGGACCAGACCGTCTCACCACGGCACCACTGTTCAGTCCCGCTGCCTTTGAATGCGTCGCCGACGGCAATCCCATGCCATCCTATAAATGGGTTCAGAGGTAAGTTCAAAACGGTGTCTACATAAAATTTATACTGCATGTTTTTAGGCTTTCTTTAAATTTCCTACTGTTAGGTGGTGGTAAATTTTTACATGGCAGCTTGTGCGACGAATTTAATTTAAGTTATTTTCGTTTATTAAGAGTGGAAGCCTTGTTGCGTATACGCGATATTTACACTTGCTTCCCCATCGATATATGCCATCGTAATATTCGAGTTGTGCAAATAGCAATGCTGCTTGGCACTCGTAGATGAGCTTACACATTGCAAGAAGTCTCAGATGCTGATTGCTTAAGTAAACTTTAACTGTAATGAGTTTTTGCTTAGTTTATAAGCTTGTAATATAGTTGGTCGCGTTCTTTCTCTTCTTTTCTCCTTTATCCCCCATCGTTCTTTATCTTTTCCTCTTTATTGCTGGCAGTACATTTCCAGTATATGACTACACTTCCTGTTGCGCAGCTTCCACATGCAACAGCAGGCAGACAGGCAAAGACAACTGCTACTAAGACCACGCCCACTGCCACTAACTATTACTCTTGATGTTTGCGTCATTTTAATTAGCTGCATAGCGGAAATTGTTGTGCATAAAATGGAAAGACGAGTGACTCGCACTTAGCAGCGGGATGCGCCAAATAGACTATAGCCTGCAACTTGAACTTCTTGTTGCAACTTTTTCTACTTTAGTATGCAAAACAGGGATACGTTCATCCGTCCGTTCATTCCATTTGTTTGTCCATTCAACAGGCATCCGTAGACTGTTGGAAAAATCGAAACACTCATCATGCACGTGCCACAAACCACAAGACCAATTTTACCTCATGCCGTTGCATGCTACAATGTTTGGTATGGGGGGTGGCGGGGGCAGATCAGAGAGCTTTGTGAGTACGTGATTTGTGATGTCATTTTGTTTGCACTTGGCCCATATGAATGCGTGGCATGGCTCCTTGAGCAGATTGATTCACTTGCGCGTCAAGTTCTAATAACAAATGCCACATGCAACGCGGTGGCGTGTTGACTTAATGAAGCGTGCCCGCGCGTGTTGATCAGAAATTAAATGTCAATTGTTGAAAACTAATTTACATGCGTGCTTCTCACCCACGATAATGCCGTCTCACACATTTAATGGCGCGTGCCAAGGAAAATCAACCCACAGTCTGTGTGTGTCGAAGTGTGTGTGTGCAATAAATCAATGGTATGTGTCGTTGACAGCCTACCTATGCTTGGGAGGCTTGCATGCCAAAGTAGCTTAGACCACCAGCTAACAATGTCCTGCTGATCCACACATGCAAATGCAACCACTGAGAACTGCCCGGCACTTGCCGCTTGCCACTTGGTTTTCAAATGAATGTGCTGCAAAAAAGTAAGAGAAACAATGGAACTTTACAGTAAGCGGACACTTGATACCCTGTCTAAGAATAAGAAGTTGATTTCTGCAGTTAATATACCCTGTAGCTTGGCTCTTCAGTTTACTGGGCAACTGGCAAAGGAAACGGAATGTCACTTTGATTTACGTGATTTCAGTTCTAGTATGTTGGTGCAAATATTTGGCGTCATTTACTGAAACTCATCTCTTCCCCTTACCCCGTTGCATGTGGCAAGTTGAAAAGCGCTTTGTGAGCCATTTATTTTTCTTTGAATTTTTTTTGTTGGCTGTCGAAGTTTTGCGACTTCATTTGCGGTGGGAGAACGAACCGTTTGGGATTTGCATTTAAATGGCTTTTTAATTTATTGCTTTTAATTGCGTCTTTTCCTATTTGAAAGTTCACTTTAATTGGCGCTTTAAGCTGGCGACAGTGAATGCAAAAAGTATCGAACATAGCTTCAGCACCACTATGTACAAATATCAAAGGAATTTGTTTGGGTGCAGAAACAGCAAACACACACACACACACACAAACACACACGCCAACCCGCCTGCCTGTGAGGAGTCGAGCTGAAAAGCATTTCGCAACATAAAAGGCATTTCTCATATTAAAAAATGTATCAAATATTTTTTGCCTGCAACAAGCAACAAAAAATATCTCCACCCACACACGCAATTTTCAATATTGCTGCTGCATGCTCATAGTTGAAGAAGTAGAAGTGCCCTCCCTTGCCCCTTCCTATATCGTTCAACTTAACACCCAAAGTTGCAATGTGGCTGCTGCATTTTTTGTCGAATCGAAAAGCTGACGCAACCATAAAGAAAAGCGCACAGACAACTCTCTAAAGTATGCTACACTTTTGGCTTGAATTATGCAACTGTTTACAATCACTTCTATTGATCATATTGGGGAAGCATCATAGCTTTAGTTTCATATATGCCACAACTATTATCTATTTATGATTGAAATTCCTTTATCTCTTCCCTTTTTGTTTGGCAGAATTTCACATGGCTCCAAGTATGTGGAGCGTGGCAACGAGGCTCGTTTGGTCATCGATAATGTCACCTATGAGTATCAAGGGGAGTACGAGTGCCGTGCCACCAGCTATATCAATGGACAGGAACGCATATCCATTTCCGATCCAGTGTCGCTACAAGTTGTGGGTAAGTGCGATATTTGGTTATGTTTTATGTACATGTTGCTGCGGGGTAATCACCGCCAAAGCCGCAACACCACAAAATATGACAACAGCCGCAACTGTTTCCAAAGCCAAAAAGCAAACAACTGCAAAAAAAAAAGGCACAATAAGCTACACTGATGGACTGGCAGCTACCATGTAATAAAGTATTGATTGTGATATTTTATATGGGTGACAAATGCTGTTTGCCAAGGCCTCGGGTATCAAAATTTGTTTATACTAAAAAAACAGCTACAGTTTTATATAAATTTCTGCTGTCCCTAGGATTAACAAAGCATTGCAAAATTTGATTACAAAATTGTGTCAGTTGCCACTACAGGGTATATACATGAAATAAAAATTGTAAAAGCAAAGAACATTGGTTTTAAAATATGAAATGCTGTGAGAAGTGAGTTATGACATGCCAAGCAAGTCGACATACAATGTTAGCAACTGTTGGCCAGGCTGATGACCACAACAAGTGACAACAACATAAAGAGACAACCACACTTTAAAGGTGATGGGTACTTGAAAATATACAACGGCTGTGTAATAACAAGTTTTACGTGTACTCCGTGTGGACAGTGTAAACTCGGTCTGGAATTTTTGCAATTTGCAACTCTTGCTTAACCGAACTGAGCTGAACCTAATGCTCACTTAAAATAACACAAAACTCCATTAAAAACTGCAACCGGAAAACGCGTCGAAAACATTTTAAGCGTCTGCGATTTTACACCACATCTCCACGCGTTCCCCCCTTGGCCTCTTCCTGCTATTCCCATTTGGCAGCTGCAGGCGCTGTTGGTCGCGTTTCAAATGCAGCAAAGCGGCAACTGGCGCTGCCAACAGACTAAACCAAAATGTAACACAAAATCAAAATGAACTTATGACCAGACCACAAAAATAAATATAAAAAAAGAAGTGTAAGAGAAGATAGGGAAAAAAGTAAGAGAACAACTGCCATGAACACTGCTTGGGGCACTGAAAAACCAACAACAAAAAAATCCAGCAAAAAAAATGAAAAGAAAAAAAATATATATTTAAATTTAGTGCTGAATACCGCAGCACGTACATAATTTATGACCAACCAAGGACACGAGCAATTTAGCAGAGCCAACCAGGATGAAAAAACGCGAAACAAAAAGCGAAAAAAAAGAGACAGACATGGCAAGAGAACGAGCGACAACATTGGCACAAAAAAAGGACATGCAATGTATAAGTATGTGTGTGTGAGTGTGTTAGGGTTTGTCGAATATGTTTAAAGTAACTAACTAGTTCGTTAGTTAACTAACAACAGCAGCAACAACTGCAACTGCAACAAAAGTAGCTCATTATGTGTACAAGGGCGATGCGCACGAATTTAATACACTCGTACTGCCTGCAGGCAATTTGTAGCAATAACAACAAAATTCCCAATATCAATACCCCGTACATAAACAAGCAAGAGTGACATATATGTTTTGGAACATAGTACACTTTCTAGTTTGGGAAATTGGCTTAGCTGTCCTCATTATTACTCCAAAATTGCTTTTTTAGGGTAACTGCTAGTCCTTCACTATTGCAACTGCCACATTTTCGTACATTTTGCTATGCGATTAGCATGTCAGTTGCAGCTAAAAGCGCTCCAGCAGATAAATGACCAAACAAATATGATTAAACATGGCTCAAACTGCACAGCTGGGGAATTGTTTTAACAAAATAAAGTGCACATTTTGGCAGTTGAACAATGCAAATTTATGTATTTGATACTAATAAAGGGATGCTTTGGGAATTGTTCTAAATTATTGCGGTTAATAGTTGCCATAAACAATATTGTGTAACCATAATCAATATTGTAAGAATTTCAAAAAAGGTATCACATTTTTGATCGGATGTACATGAATAATTATTGGCAGAATGTAAACAATTTTAATGTATCAACATGGGTTTGTTCAACACATATTTATATAAATTGCTTTTAAGCATTAAAACATTTTTAATAATTGGTAAACAGAATAAAAAAGTGCATTGCTTAATGAAAGTAAATATTTAATGTAATTTTGCAGTAAAATTTAATCTGATACACAACTTTAATGATAGCATATATTCAATTTAAAGCTGAAACAATTTTCCATATTTAAAACTTTATTATTTAAGCAATTTACTGTGCATTGTGATCATGTCAACGATAAATATTTGGCCATACATGGTGTGCGCTTAATTTTATATTAATAAGTAGCTTCTGTTACACATAAACCTGTTTAAGGTTAATTGAAACATTGTTTTTGCTTCATAAAGCTGATTAACATGATTCGCTTTGTTTTATTTTACAGGTGCTCCGCAGGTGCTTCGTCTGCATCCATCCATGCACACGGTCTCTGTGAAACGTGGCGAGTCCGCCAGCCTGACGATGGTCGTTTGTGCGGATCCGAGGCCTCAACGCGTTGCCTGGGAATGGGGTTCATTGCGTTTGGAGGCCGGCTCTGGCATAGGTGCGTATACTTGATGCGCTTCATTGGGCAGCTAATGAAAATGCAATTAGATGCTTAGTTGTAGTTTTTCTTTTTCAATAAGCCGCAACTCAATTAACTCTGTGGTGGCACTGGCTGTGGCACTACCACTGCCAGTGGCAGCATCAAACGCATTGCACGTCATGCGCAGACAGTCCAAAAAAGCTGGACTCGAATGTGTTCTCGTGTTTGCGTCTGTGTATGTTTTCGTGTAATGTTGGCTTTGCTGCACGCTTGAGTGCTCATTAACAAACCTTTTCCGCAAATTTGACATTGAACAAACGTTGAGCATACGTGCTACGTGTGGCCAGGACAGTGCACGATAGGGCAGAGCAAGACAGGACACACGGAGTATGCGACGTGCGCTACATGACGCACAAATCAAGACAAATTACATGGCCAAAATCAGACAAATGCCAGGCATCATGTTGTCCTAGTCTAGCATTAGCATTGGCAGCAAAGACGAGAAACGTGGACGATACTCAAGCAGATTTCCCACGCTTGTCAGTCCAGGCGGTAATCCGGGATTCAACAGACAGCCAACAGCAGTAACAGCAGCAGCAGCAAGCATATATGCAGCTCGTTTTTCAGTTTAAACTGCATTGTGGCGCCACCTCAAGCTGTAGCATCAGTTGCAGTAGCAGTAGCAGTTGCAGTTACCGATTCTGCTGTTGCTACCAACAAATCTCGCGCATTACTCTTCATTTTCAGCTTGTCTGCGTGTGCATCCGGTATTCCGTCTGTCTGTTCCTCTGTCACTCTGTCCATCAGTTGAGCTATTCGTCTGTCTCCATCTCTCCGTGCGTGTAATCCTGCGTACTTGCCACTGACAGGAATCAAGCGGGCGTATTTGCAAAATCTTGATACTTATTGCGCATACGCCCTGTTGTATCACGAAATCTTCAACACTCTTCATTTGCCCGACTACATGTGTGTGTGTTTATCACGTTTATTGTTATTTTTTGTTATAGTTTTAATTTATGCATCGACAAATTGTTGGTAATTTTAGTGCTATAATTTGTCGCATTATGTGCAATTAAAATACGTGTCATTTAAGCGGAAATGGTCATAAAATACTTATTCATATAACTGTCTGCTCTTCAACACTTTTATACTGCTCGTTTTAGATCGCTTCCGTGCCGAGGATATGCTGCAGGATACTCGCGAGGATTGCTACCTGTCCACACTGCAAATACACCATACCGATGAGCATGACTCGCGTCCCTATTATCTCGTTGTGGAGAACGAACGAGGCACCGATCGCCATGCCATTCATTTGATTGTGGAGGGTACGTTTGCAGGTGCATAGTGTTTTCTTTATTTTCCTACCATTTACACCTAAGTTTTCACCATTATTCGAGCTACAAAGCATTTTGAATATCATATTCACCATGTTTAACAGGGTATCTGGCAGTGTACTCTTGTTTAATCATTTCTTACTTGCCACTCTCATTAATTAAAATTTTATATATTTGCCCGGTGCATGCAAATGATAAACAAAAAAAAGAGAGAACTGAGAAAAAACTCATTAAAAACTGTGCCATATGTAACGCATATATAAATTACTGCAATTAAAATCAAACCATATATAAAATATTAAATTCCTTTTATGCTTCCCGATAACAACATCGACAACAATAACAATTAACAATTCGATACCACTGCTGTCCACACACACACACACAACATGCACAGAACCTTTGGAGATGAGCTACCTTTTGGGCGTGGCAGGTGGATGTATGGCTGCTATTTTGATACTGATATGCTTATGCATCTATGCCATAAAGAGCAAGAAGTGCTGCTTCAAAGGTAAGTGTTACATGTAAATATTAAGGGAGGGAACTAGTTAATGTTTAATAATTATAACAAGTCCTTTGAGGTATAATTGGAGAGAAACAAAAACAATACTCCAGTCATTTCAATTTTATCAGCCATTCTGTCTATAGGTTTACTTTTTGTAACGTTCCCAATAGTCGTGCTTAGAATATTAAATATTCTTCGCCAAAAAGCCCCTTAAAACAGCAGTAGGAAAATAACAAACAACTAATGGGACAAAAAAAAGACAGAACAACAATTAGGAACTCAAACAGCAGCGAATATTAATTACAAACGCCTCAAAGCCGCAACAATTAAAGTATTTCTTCATTATTCTGTCAGATGGCGACGAACTTTGAGCATCTACTGACTCATGCCACATGCCGCATGCCACGTTGCTGTCACACTAATTGCAAAAACACAAAAACTTGCAGCACTCACACACAAACACACACAGAGGAAACATGGAAAATACGAGCAGAGAAAAATGCGAGAATAGCTATGCCTTTATTTAATTTTTTTCTCTTTTTTTGTATATTTTTCTTTGTTTCCGCTTTCAACTCAAACTCAAATAAATCTCATAAAATATTCATTAGCGCATTTTGCGCCGCCAACATGCCTGCGGTCAGTTGGCCAAACAAAAGGGTTAAGGTCCAGTAAGGACACGGCTCTCATTTCAAAGCGCCAAACTCTTTTCTTTTCTGCTTTTGAGCGGCGTTTTAATGCGTCTGCTTAAAGTCGTTAAATTTGGTGGGAAAGAGAGTCAATGCTGCAAAGGAGGCTAATTAGAAATCAAAATCCAGCCAGAAAGCGGCTAAAAAACTTTTGCTCAACGCGCAATTAAAATGCACATTTGGTAAAACAATTTACAAACAACAACATAAAAAGCAGAAGGGAGAGCAAGAAAAAGAAAACAATTTGTCTAAAAGAAGGATAAAACTTTAGAATATTTTTTTTTGTTTTTACTTTGGCTAACTTTTTCAAGGACATTTGTTGTAAAACTTTTTCTGCAATTGCCTTGAAACACACGAAGAAATTGAGTTTAGGGATTTGATTTTGTTCTTTAAATCTACAACTGGCCTCCAAATAGGGATCAATCCTTAGCATCCCAATCGCAGTTTGCTCCTACGGCGCGTGCAATTTATCAGATGTCAATCAAATTGTCAATTTTCGCTGGAAAATTGTTGAAATTTGAGACGCAGCTGCCGCCAGTTGCCAAGATATCAAATGCCATTTGACAGATCTTCAAATGGGAAAACTACCGCCTTGCCATACCCCCTTGAAGCGTACAACAATTTCATCTAGTCCACATCCATCAAAATTACCCATCATGCCCAATTCGACTCTTTTTCTTTTTGTTTGGGCAACTTTACACCTTTTGCCATCAATTGGTTTACGGCTCATTTGTCAAATGTAGCTGTAGCTGCTGATAAAAGTGTAAAAAGTGTTTTACAAATGTGTCGGAATCTGTTGATGTATTTCTCAATGTTTTTTTGGTTGTTTCTCTGGCTTTCCATCTTGTGTCTGTCTATCAATCTATAAGTTGGAATATTACTGCATCAATTATTCTTTACTTTCCATGTGGTTGATAACTTGTGTCTCAGCTGAAGTATAAAATCTAAATAATATTACTTAGTTATGGTTTTTACTTTGGCAAACAGAAAGGAACAAAGCTTAGTATACCTGTATGAATTTTTTCTAAGTTAAGGTTTTCTATTAACCTAATCAATAAATATATAGGAGATGACTTGACAATTTATACAAGATATTTTAAATTAAGAAGTATACAAAAAGTTTATGATAAAATATATTTCTATTTAAGCAAAGCATTATAAAAGGATATTTTACAGTCTGACTCTTGACTAGCTTAAGCTTACTTATTTAGAGTAATATTTAGAAATTGTCTTCATGAGGAATAAATTTAATATTTATATATATGTAGATTTGTATATTTGTTCATATAACCAAGCAGACGTACAAGTGATCCAACTCATGCATTATTTTTATTCATTTTACAGGTTCCACGGGTTATAAATCATCGGATAAAGACAGGTAAGTTGAAGCGTAACACGAACGCATACACACACATATACATTCACCCAGTCACACACACACACATATGTGCACAAACTGACACAACAAATGGCCAGTTATGATACATTTTTATGAAAGGCGCTCGCTCTGCAATGCAAACAGTAGCCAACAGGTGGCGCTGGCGTTCCAATTTATGCGTCCCGACTGGCCACACTCACATACACACAGCAATGAATAATGCGGCCACAGAGTACTTGTCTGTGTGTGTGTGTGTGTTTCGAGCATGAAATATTTTACGTTTTTCATATATTCAATATTGCAAAGTCGACTTTTGTTTGCAAAAATATTTCAGTGTTTTGCTGCGCACACAGCATCAAGCAACCACAACACACTCCCACACACACACACACACACAAATACTCTTATATAGACAGACACCCGCTTGCGGCACGCCCCTTAACAATCGCTCATTGCCGCCTTCTTTTTTTATTTTATTTTTTCCTTTTTGGCTGACATGAGTTATGAGGCCGTGGCGGTTATTTGGCTTGCCGCATCACACGGCTCTCGCTTTCGCATATCCCCATTAAAAATTACCATATTTCGTTTATGCTACAAGAGAACACACACACCAATACACACACACACACTGACAGACTCACGCACATGAGCAAAAATGCAATTGAAAAGCATAGTTTTTGGTATTCACTATTATGGCAAGTCTTCATCCTGCTCCAATGTGTGTGTGTGTATGTGTGTTCCATAGCGGAAATGGATTTTGAATTTCCGCTTTAAGTATATTTGGCAACGCGGTGGCCGCATTGCCACCATCATTGCATTATTTATGCGACCAGTCAACCGCCAGCACCAAACTTTGCCCTCCAAAAACTATAGAAACACAGACAAATCTGAGGCATTTGAAATTCATAAAATTGTTGGATCCATCAAAACGTTCGGCAATACAAAATGAATGCTTCAATTCTGATGGAATCGGGCTTGTTATTTAATATTCCCAACCAAGGGGCAAACAATTGCCTTTGGGCAGTCAAAATAGATGAATATTTAGATATGAGACTGGCATCAAATTTGCCAATCAATGGCTGCCAAATTAAGTAAACCTCCCTCCTTCCCAAAAGCACGCACCCCACACACACAGTCACAGACAAACTCTTACAATTGTCACCAACTCTTATCAGTGAATATTCCGATAACAATTTCTATGTATTTTTGGCCCACAGCGAAAAGGCTGATTTGAAATCACGCTCGGATAGCACAAGTGGCCCCCAAGGTGATTCAATTTACACAACGCCCGCCGGCTTCCATCATCACCAACAACAGCAGCAACAGCAACAACAACAGCAGCACCATCAACAGCAGCAGCATCATCAGCAGCAGGCAGCGGCAGCAGCGGCGTTGCATGCCGCTTCACAACATCCGCAACAGCAATATCCAGGACATGGCTCGCCGGAGGCAATGAAGGTACGCATGGCTGCAATGATATTACAACCGCCCACTAGGGTCTAGCAGGCAGTTGATAGCGAAAGCAACGAGCTACAACAGCAACAACAACAACAACAAGAACAACAACAACATGAGCATGAACATGAACATGATAATAGTAACAATAATAACAACAACAATTCAAGTCTAACAACAACCACACTGACCAATAGCAGTAATAACAACACAATAGAAACGCCAGTGGACAGAATTACAGATCCAGTCAGGGCTAATAGCAGTAGCAACAACAACACTAGCAGCAACAGTAGCAACAGCAGCAGCAGCAGCAGTACTAGCGACAACAACATGTTGGCAGCAACAACTGGTGGTGGCGGCAGCTGCAATAGCCTAAGTTTAACAAGTACTCTAAATAGTAGTAGCAAAAATAGTAGCAGAAATAGTAGCAGCAGCCATAGGCAGCTAGAGAATAATATGAACTGTGAACTGAAGCCAATTACGGGCAAACAATTGTTGCAGCTGAATGTGACTAGCGAGGAGGACGAAGAGGGTGAGCTGCAACAGCAGCAGCAACTGGAGGGGGTAAATGCGCAGCAACCGTTAGATTCAGACAATAAACTAAGTACGGAAGAGTCACAGTTGCTGCTGCAAAGGCTGAGCATCAATAATCCGTTCTATAGATTTCGCAAACAGAGCAATTCTTTAAAGGAGTTGCGACATTTGCGACGACGCAAACGACTCTCTAGGTCTGAGACAGATTTAATTAAACACAACCAAGAAGAGTTATGTAATAGAGAAGAGAACATTGATAGGCAGCCACACACACATCAACACCAACACCAACACAATGAAGCCAAAGTTGTAGTTGTATTAGACAGTAAGCAGCATTTAGCCATAAGTAATGCTAGTAGTAGTCTTAAGACTAGATCCGTAAGCAATCTTAGACCGTCAACACCTGTCGACAATTCGACGGTTATTACGAATCCCTTTTCAATTTTTCACGACGATGAAATTCTAACACTCGGCGTGAATCCACGACTACGTAGCGCTACAAGCGCCACAACCGCAATACGCGCTACAACGCGTCCACAACGCAGCGGCAACAAAGGCTTACGTCGTTTGTTTGAGACTTCGAGCAGTCGCCAGGCCACTCCCACAAGTGCACACTACTTACATGGTGTGCCTGTGCGTCACTTTGAGCGTCAAGACTTCACAGCGGATCCTGGCAGCAACAGCTGTAGGCCAAAGCGCACAAAGGCCATCTTCAAGCAGTTGTCGCTGCGTAAACTACACAAACCCGAGGAACCACCAACGCTGCCCAAGCTAAAGCTGAGCTATCGGTATCCCAACAGAACGCAAAGCATACAGAGCATGCGTGCAGCAGGCAGCGGTGGTTACGACATTCAGCACACCGCCTACAGACCACGGCTGGTGTCCACCACACCCAAGTCCAACTACTTTGAGCGTCTGCAGGCGAAGACTCGTCAGGGTATACAGAAAATACGCGACAAGTGTCGCAACTTTAAGGCCACACAAAGCGACACCAGCAGCAACGGAGGCAGTGAGTTCAGTGGCTTCCACACACTGGCCAAGGACGAGAGTTTCCGCTTCATCAGTGACCGCGCCCACATCTCCAACTACGAATCACGGTGTGCTGCTGCCAATGCCGCAGGCAAACAGGCGACCATCTACAAGAGCTATAAATCGGAAATAGATCTTAGCAAGAATCTGCACTACTTGGAGCATTATCTGGAGCAGAACTTTGAGCAACAGCTGGGCAGTAGCAAACAGTCGGCGCATTCAGTGGGTCGCATCAGTGGTGCTCAACGCAGAGCACTGGCCGCACAGCGTGCTAATCCGGAGCAAGAGGTGAGAACGGGAAGGCGACACAAACGAAGTCAGTCGCAGGCAGTGAACAGTAATTATGAGGATCTGGGCACACTGCCAATTGCAGCGCGACATCAGTCAGATTCGTTGAGTAGCTCGGATTATGCCTCAGTCTTTAGTGGACCAACAGCGATGGCAGCACAGGCAGAGCACAAATTCGCTTACCAGCCGCAGGAGCACGGGTTGGAACGCGAACGGGAGAGGGAGCGAGAGAGAGAGCTCGAACGAGAACGTCAACGGGAGGAGCAACAGCAGCAACTGGAGCGAGAGTCTGTGCTGAAGTTGCGTTACGAGCATCCAGATAAAATGTGTGAATACTACTTTGACAATTTAACCAACTATGCGTTGGATCTGGAGGAGAGCGAGGACCTGCTGCTGGCTGAAAGCGCCAAATCAGCGCGTTTCTTTTACGACGATGACGAGGACGAAGATGATGACGAGAGAGATGATGAGAATGACATGGCCGCAGTTGATGAAGAGCCTGGCAGGCTGGCCACTAACGAGCCGGATTATATGCCCCGCGATATACGCATTCGCATCAATATGAATGAATGTGAAGAGGACGCGGCTGATTGGCAGCTCCAGGAGAAGAGGCAGCGAGAAATGGAAATGGACAGAGAACGGCAACGGGAACGGGAACTGGATCTCAATCCAGCAAGGACAACGTATAATGAGAATCTTGCCGAGAGCACATTCTATCAATCGCTCAATCAGCATTTACAACGACAGGCGATTGCAGTTGACGTGCAGCAAGAGCAGCAGCGACCCCAAAACAGCATCGATAAGTCGCTGTCGGAGGCGCCACTGGGTGGTGAGAGCTACTTGGCGCACTTTCAGCGCAATCGCAGTCCAAGTCGCAGTCGAAGTCGCAGTCGTAGTCGAAGTCGCAGCGAATTTGAGGGCGTGGAGATGCGACACAACGATGCTGAGTTGGAGCAGTTGTATGCTCGAGGCGAATATTATGGCTTTGGCGGTGAGACCGAGATGGTTTATGCCACAAAACAGCGACGTGCCGACCTTATGGAGGCGCACTATGCGCGTAGCTATCAGGCAGCAAGTGGCAGTGGCAGTAGCAGTGGCAACATCAGCAGCAAACGCTATTTTATGGCCAGCGGTAATGCGCTGAGAACAGCAGCACCAGCAGCAACAGCAACAACACCAGTAGCAACAGCAGCTGCAGCTGCCACAATGTTGCCTGTGAACGATGGTGGCATGTCCGGCACTGATGGGCTTTATGCTACCAGCAGCAAGCAGTTGTTGCACTTGCAGCAAACTAAACCTGAGCCAATGTCAACGGCAGCATTGGCGGCAACTGCAACAGCTGCAGCTGCAGTTGCTACAACGCCAACGGCAGCCGCAGCCCCAACAACTGCAAATGCAACCTCAAACACAAATACGAGTGCAAATAATCGCTACATGTTGGAAAATTTACGAAAATACTACGCAAATCAGCAGCAGCATCCGCCCGCGCACTCCGTCAACTCATCCTCGTTGTCCAACTCATCATCGTCGAATTCGTCCATGTCACAGCAGCAGCAGCAGAAGCTGCACTTACCCACCGCTACACAGTCGCATATCTCTAAACAGCAGCAGCAACAGCAGCAGCAGTTGCAGCATTTGAGTGTGCGTCGCAACTCGAGCACCTCGAATGCTTCCTCGACAACCGACAATTTTGACACCTTCATTGCGCTGCGGAATGCAACGGCGATAACAAGTGCAACAACGCCAACGGCTGAATTTATTAGCAAGCGACAACGTAGTCAGCAGCATTCCACAACTGCAACGGGTGCGCCCTTAATCTCGGCACTCAACTATTACGGCAATAGCAACAGCAACAGTTGCAGCAGCAGCAGCAATAGCCACAGCAACAGCACTGCCAACAATATTCTTACCTACAATGGCAAATTATCGGCCACCGCAATGTTGTCACAAGTCAATTTGGGTCGATCTGCTGCTGCATTGCAACAGCAACTTTCAACTGCAACGCCAGCAACAGCATCCACATCCACATCCGCATCCGCTTCAGCAACAGCAGCAACATCCACATCCGTTGGTCCTGCTTTTGTCAGTGAGCACGAGTCCTTCATACTGGAATATGAGTGTTAGCAAACGATTAAATTACTATCGATCGCAATGTATCACAAACCCCTACTCACTACCATTTCCCACCTCTCCTCCACTAACCCAACCCTATTCCTAATTTACCTCCGCTGCCCACAGCGAATTGCGAAATATTTCGCTTACCTTTTGTCTATCCATTTGTCGTGTCTCCTGCTGTGTGTTTTGGGTTTTCGTTTGCCCAAATTACAATTACAAATTGTTAACGCAGCTGATTGGATTAACGCCTTCCCCACCCAATCACTATCCCCCCACTTACCCACCACCTACCCCTCATTCCAATTTATCCATTCGCAGGTGTACAAATGTTTGACAATGCTTTCAATTCGCATCGAGACTATGCTCTATGTATATTCGCTGTTTGGCAAATTGGTTTTATCATGCAGAGCATGAGCTTATCTAAGGATTGGTCTGTATTTCGGCGAACAAAATTGATGCCATTGTCACACAGATCTGCGGCAACGCCAAAATTCAACAGACTCTGCATTTTTCACAAGGATTTATAACTAAAGAATTTTGGAAACGATCAAAGGACTAATAGAGTTCCCATATGCCAGTTATACCGTGCATTTCTATGGGCTGCATTTAACCCCCAGTCTGAATAATCAGCTCAAAATTATCAAAATTCGATTTATTTAACAAAAAAAAACAAATTAGAACAAAGAAACCACGCGGATTCACATTTAAAATACGCTGTAAACTTTAGCTGAACGCTCATGCTTATGTATATGTATTGTATTTGAAACAGAATAATGAATAATACTCGTATGTATAGTTAGGTATACTACATTATCGTAAACTACTGACAATAATTCCATGCAATTAGCATCGATTGTAATGTTAAATTAAATTAGCCAAGTTAATAGCAAAAAAACGAAAACAAAAACACACACAGATATATAAATTAAATAAAATTTAAGCTCATAAGTGACTACAGAAGTAATCCCCATACTCGTCTATATGTAAGATACTCAAATTACTATTAAATTTGTATAATGAAATAATTCTCGAAATTATAAATATCGAATTTTCCAGCTAATCGTTGAAAGAACTCTTTGAAAATCAATTATATATATTAAATATAGTAAAAATATACATAAGATACGAGTATTGTCTGTTTAGTTAATGTTAATTCCCACTCAAAGTTATAGAATATTATATGTAAATGTTAAAATAAAATAATTGTGGAATATTTCGCACTAACACACATGCCAAATAGGAGAAAGTCGCAAATATTAAAATGCAAAGCAATTACGTTTAATTGAAAACTATAATAACAATAAAGAACAAATGAAAAAAGTAAATGGAAGGGACAATTTGAGCTTCCAGTTGACAGAGAGGAAATTAAACTGCGACTAGTAAATTTACAACAAACCGCGACGAATGCAATGACAAAGCGCATAAAATATGAAAATCTGTAATTAAGCTGAAAGCAAATAATGGAAAAATGAGAGAATTATAATAAAAACAGAAAAAAATTACACAAAATACAACAGGCGCCGACAACAATAAGAGCGACATATTAAATTTATTTATTAATGTCGCAAATGCGTAAAGGATATTTTGTGGCGTAGCTAAAGGGCGCCATGGCGTATACTTAACATGCACTCTGTATGACTTCAATAAACTGTGTGTGTTTAAATTTAAGTACAACTGTAAATACAACTACAACTACAACTACAACTAATTGTAATAAACAAATGAAATGCAAACAGTGACAAGCGACAAGCAACTGGCGACTGACTCATTAATTTCCCATCATCATTTATTGCCATGTGGCATCATATGTGGGTATAGAATATTTTCAATCATAAATTGGATATTTTTTTTTCTTTTTTGGGGTTTGTTCCGCATGTTGCTGTTATTGTTGGCCGGGCCAACACACTTTTCTGCTTAATTTACTGGTTGGCAGCTGCTGCCTTCGTGTAGCAACCAATCTTGTTGTTGTCGTTGTTGGAATGAAAGAAGATGACACACACCATTGCAACGGGTTGACAACAGCAATTGCTGCATAATGCATATGGGGCAGGCATGCCTATCAACATTCTGCAACTGCAACAGCAACAACAACAGTAGTGACAAGAACAACGACAACAATAAGAATTATTCATGATTCGCTTTATGGCTGACCATCAACTTATCGGCAGTTTGTAGCTGCAACGTTTCAACACGATGTGGCACATAAATTAATGAAAGTCAAATTAAAATTCCTTTGATGACATTCTTGGGTTCAACATTATCAACAATGCAACAGTCGCTTGCTGCTGTCACACATTCATACAAAAACCAATTAATCCTTTATCAGAGATAAACTTATATATATGTGATTTATATTGCTTGAGATTTGCTTTTGATACGTTTTAAGGGGAAATCAAAGAAGTTTTTGGTTAAGGCATGACAACGACAGCAAACTAAAAGACTTTTTTACACAAAGAAAAAGACTCAGCTCATACGACTACACACACACACACACACACATATATATATATATATATATATACACAAAACTAGTACACACATCTGCTAATACTGTGCCGCGACTTAACAGAATTGAATTTATTGTCTATAATATTTCTTATACAACTGCAGGCGATATTCCATATTTTTCCCCCCATTTTCTATGACTAAGCTTATGTTTCGTGTTTACATCTGTTTTAAGTAATCTTATTGCAACATAATTAACAATAACAACCATTTATCAGGCAACCAAAAAGCGCAGCTTTAGCTGCAAACACAATTGACATAAGTAATCTTATGATACTTAGTATTCTTAATTAGGATATCTTGATGCATTCGTCTCTATCTCTCTCTCTCTCTCTATATATATATATATAAATATATATATTCTTATATTATTTAATGTGCTAATGTTAATTTTAGTTTATGTTAATGTTACTCATTCTTATACTTAAACTTATATTTATAATTATATTTTCATATTCATTTAGTTATTTGTCGAGATTCCAGAAATTCAAAAAAAAAACACAATCACACACTTTTTCGATTTGCCCAAAATAGTGCAAAAAACAAAATAAGTAAACAACCATGTAAAACATCTAAAAATCAAAGCAAGTAACCAACCAGTTTACCCACAGTACAGTGAAACCCAACATCAAATGAATAACTTTAACTCGTTTATCGTATTCTAATATCGTATGGCATTGTGTGCATTCTTTTTAAATCGATTTGTTATTTCTGTTTTCTGTTTGTTTAGTTTTCATTTGACACACATTTTCTAGCATTCATTCATTATATGTCTAATAAGCAACCGAAACAAAAACAAAAGATCACGGCAACTTAACCCTTTTTGCCCTTCTGTCCGTCGTTCAATTCCAAATTCCTGTCAAATAAAATTTGAAATAATTTTTGCTTGCTTTGCACGCGATTTTGACGCGTGTCGCGCGCGTTTTTAACAGCGTCTATTACACTATCAGTTTAGTACAACATGCAACATGTTTGTCGTTTGTTTTAAGTATCAACAACTTTTATTTGTTTCTTTAGTTTCCATTTGTCACTTTTGGTTTTTGCTGTCTCCGCGTTGAGGCATGTTTTACGAGCTCGGCGACTTAAGCAAACATTTTTACATACTGAATACATAAAAGAAGAGTGTAAAACACCACATGAAATGCTAAATGTAACTGTAACTGTAACACATATATTTTCTTTTTTCTTTCTTCATCTGCATAAATATTTGCCACATTTATTTAAAGTTTCCCCCAAAGGAAAGTGTTGTTGCTGCCACAAATGTTGTGTGTCCGAATTTGTTGCATTTTGTTTATGTTTATGAACACACAACTACCACTCCCACATACACACACACACACGTACATGCTCTGATTTTCGTGTCTAGCGCTCACTTAATATTCTGTATATGCTGCCCAAGGATTTTCCCCTTCAGATTTTATTATTACCTCCCAAGTATTATATACAACATTCTGAATGAGAGGCAGCAACATCGTGTGTTGCCTTCGCCTGCTTTTACAACTTGTTTACACACTATTTAAATATTTATATTTGTTTATTTCAAATATTTTACAGTTGTTTTTTTCTCGGCTCATGCAGCATGCTACGTATGTCAGTGTGTGTATGTCTGCCTGAGTGTGTGTGTGTGTGTGTGTGCGACTTCATTATTTTAATATGTAATTTTTTTGTTTTTGTGATTGTAATTTGTCTGTTTGGGCAAGCGCATCGGATTTTGTGCATTCAATTAACCCCAGCAATGAATTGTTATTAATCCTTGAAGAATAACAGCATAACTTACAAATTTGTTTTCGTCCACGATTCGTTTGTGTTTGCTATGTTTTCATTTGTTTGTTTGTTTGTTTTCGTTGAAAAACCAACAAGTCTCATAAATAAATGCCACGTCAGAAAACTCAGACACGCACAACAAACTTTATCCGAGTGCATAAATCAGAAAACTTCAAGTTTGTGCCACGCCCTGCCACAACTCAAAAGGCAAGTCTCTTTTTCACTTCTTGGCCAATTTGTTAAACGCAAAAATCAACAAAAGCATTTTATTGCATCATTACACAATTTGCTGCAAACAATGCCAAGCTGCAGGGCAATTCCCCGCATACATCTCGCCACTTGCCACTTGCCACATTCTACATTTCATTTGGAAATTTATGCCCAACTTTCGACACTTTACAGTCGGTTTCGTAGAGAATGCTAGAAAAATGCAGCGCGTGATTTGCACTGGGTGTGAAGGAGGCGTAACCAAAAGATGCAACTACTTGAGCTGCATTTTGTTGTGGCTATAATTTGCTAATCGCATAATCCAATTAATTGTAAGAGTTTAAAAGTTTTGGAAACTCAATTTTAACTTATTGCTCGTCGGTGTTGCATGTTGCATGTTGCAGCAATAACTCGACAGCTTGAACAGCAGCCACAGCAGCAGTTGGCAGCAGGTATTTCATGCATATTATGGCCAGCACACACTTGCGCACTCCTCACACAAACACACAGAAACTTCTACACATGCATGCCCACGACTCACACAACCACTTGGCACTCACACACATTAATAAACAGTTAAGCGCACTAATAAAAAAAAACTTTTGAATGGTTCTCAAGTTGAGAAAACTTTAAGTTTTCTCCACCTCTCTCTCCCTCGCTCGGTTCTTAATTTTGACACATTAAATTTGACGATTAATTGCCTGATGCACTGGGTTTAAAAACTACATTCATGCAGTGTCATCTCGGTAACAGTGCATTAATTATAATTCTTAATTACAAGCTATTAAAGCCGAGTTCAGATATTGCATTAAAATGCATCCAAAAGTATAAATTGAAGTCCATTTTCATTTCCATTCGCCTCGGCCCGCAGTTTTAACCACAAAAGAGAAGTGCAAACAAATCAAACGCAGTGCAAACAATGAAAACAGCAACAGCAACTCCCACATTAGCAATGAACAATAACAAACAATAACAAACATATTTAAATATATATTTTTTCATTTGTATGTCCTACATATAAAGCGCAATTATTATAATTTGATTTTTCTGTCTGCCATTAAAATTGGTTTCGTTTTCGCAATACCAGAAAAATATTATTTAAACTGATGAATATTTTATATTTTCAACTCTGAAAATTTGCAAGCAAATGAAAATTGATTTTTGTTTTAAATACACTAGCTTTCGAATGGAGGTCAAATATCATAATGGCTCTCAGTTGATAATTTAATTAAAAAGTAACGTTAAAGATATTGAAAAGATTTAAACTACACCTACAAGAAATTTATAAATATATCAACTGAGATACCCTGTTATTTTATATGCTCCTAGTCTGAAAGTAAACAGAGTTTATTCATCAACAGATTCGTTAAGCACGTTTGTTCGTTTTGCATACATTTTTCAAACACTCTCCTCCATTTTATACTTCCTGCCTATCTTCACAAAATGGCGTTCAACGTAAGCAACCGGTAACATGTTATGATATTGTATGAAATGCAACAAAACTGTTTCCAATTTTGCATAAGTTTGAAAGTTTTGTTTCGGTTGAAGTACACTTTGTTTGGTTAATTGTTTTGATTTATGTGTGTTTATTTTAAGTATATCAAAGACTCCACTCTTGTTTATCTAGACATATATATATATATATATATATTTGAACGATGTTTTAATTTAATGATTGAGCCTACATTTATACCTTTTAGTTTAAAGTAAAGATATATGAGACGGCGTGTTTGCAGACCCCAATTAAAATTGAAATTACAAAGCCCGGCGGGCAATCTGGGTCGATAAATGGTAATGATAAATGATAAACATGATAATGATGATAATGACGAAAATGACAATGGTGTTGATGACGTTTTGAATCTCAAGTAAAATGCAATGTAAATGTGTGCACTTTGTATTTAATTTATATTTTTAAGTGTATGAAATAAAATTATTAATATGCCTTTATTTATTTGCAACTGAATCGCCTACAGCAACTCAATTTTATTTTAAATAAAACTTATTAATTTTATCCATGTTTTTTTATTTATGTTATGAAATTGCAGAAAATCAAACCAACCAACCAATTAACTATAACTATAACCAATTTAGAAAGAGCACATAAAATGTATACCAACTCGTAGTCCGAGTCATAGTCAATTTAGCAGTTATTTCACTCTGTTTCGCGTTAAATAACTTATCGATTAAAATGTTCAATCCCAAGACTCGATAAGGAATTGAACGTGAACTTTTGAACCCCGAATATCAGCAAAGATTTACAGAAAATCTTCATTTTTTTAATGTAGTTACTGCAGTGCATAAATTTATTTCTATAACAGATCCTAAGTGCATCCCAAAAGCCTAGAGTATTAATTAACTTAGTTAGTTGCAATTTAAAACCATTTATATTTTATGTAGCGAACCGGACATAATTTATGTATGGTTGCCAAGCAGTTTTACAAACAAATGAGAGGAAAACCATGAAAACAAATAAATAAGTTACACAAATATTTATATAATTATTATTGATAATGCAGAGAAACTAATTTATAATTGAAAAAGAAATAAATGGAAAGCAGTTTAAAAAAAAAAGAAAATACACTGAATATCGTAATAAACGGTGTGAATAAGTTAAAACAAATTTATAACAAATAATTAAAATAAAAAAAATAAAACAAAAGAAGAAAAATGCAGTGAGAAAAAAAACGTATACAATAACAAGTGTGCGTGTGTGTATTTTAATACTTTTCATTTGAGTTTCCATTAATATTGCATTGCGAACTATTATTATTATTAATAATTATCGATTTTATTCGTTGTATTCCAATTCGCATTCGCATTCGTATTCGTATTCGCATTCGTATACCACTTTTGCCGATGTGTGTGCCTTGTGCAAATGTTTGGATAATTTTCTCTTTGTATGGATGAAACAATATAATAATTTTTTCTTCCGTTCTGATTTATTCATGGCGCGAGCAGAGCCTTAATTTATATGAATTTTAAAGGCACTGTTCCCGTAGAGTACAATTTTGTATTTCTTTTTTTGTTCTTAATTCAATACAAACTGGAAAATAAGCCAAGAACTGCAGGAAATTATTTTCAGAAATCGTTGGCTAACTGAAACCCAAATTTACACACACTCAATCACACACACTGATACAATTACACCTTGGCAATATCTTTTAATTAATTTGTTTGATTTCTATACGCGAGTTGTCCCTCTCCCAGTTTAAATTCCAAATAAACAAACACCAGTAAATTTATAATGCAGGTTTAATTACTTACTACAGCAAAGAAAAAGAGTTTTGGATTTTAATTTTATAATAACCTTATAATTTCATTAATAAATTGCCAGCAACAGATTTGATTTCAAATACCACTTTTCAGTTTAAAGTTTTGCTTTATGTGGACTTGGTGAGCGCCCTCCCATGTATTTCCTCTCTTGTCTCTTGCCTCTCTCTCTAACTCTCTATATATACGCATATATGTAAATTGTTTAATTGATATGGATTGATGAATTGACCTTAATTAACTACATATATATAAATATACACACCAACATATGAATTATATATACATATATCTACATAATAATGAATATATTTTTATGTATATGATTATTTTCCTTACTTTTGATGAACTTTGGTGATGTAATAATAAGCGAATGAACTGAATTGATTGAATTTTTACTTTGATATGTACATTTATATCTAACAACATATATTTATAAATATATATATTTCTAGAGTTACAAGTATATATAAACACATAAGTATATATATGCATAAATATATGTTTTGAAATGCGTAAGAAACACAGGAAATTGCTGCCAATTTCTTTGTTTCTGCGCTCGTTCCCTCGTTCCTTCGTTCGTTCGTTCGTTCTGCTGATGATCGTGAATTGCGCATACAATTTTAATATACAAAACGAAAAACAAAAAAAAACCAAAACACACAGAAAAAATGAACAATTAATAAGCATAACTATATAATAATTGTACTTGTACGAAGCTACTTTCGAGCTAACCTGATTATGATAATGATTTGTTTTTGTGGTGCAACCCGGAGTATGTACAATATATATATATAATTACTATTATAATTACTATACGAACGTTTTATTGGATTTTATTTACTTTGATCGAAATACATATGAATCATTTTAATACTTATATACTTGTACTTGTATACCATATACGTATTGCCTATTAACCTATACGAAATCAATATACTTACATATATATATTTACGACTTAGTCATCTAGTGTACGCATCATCCAATGCATATTGTAATTTTTAACTGAATGTTCTGTGATAACCAGCGAACGCGCAAAATGAGATCCTACAAAAAAAAAAGTAAACTCTTCAAACACTTGAATTCACACAAACACACACACGCACACAGTCATACACCTATACACACACACACTCACACTTGTAAACACTCGTCCTCCCCCCAAAAAGTAGGCAATAAAACACAGATATACCACCACAAATCAAGCACACACACACGCATACTTATATACATAGTGCGCACTACTTTTGTACTGTATGTACAACACACACACATTGAGCTACACTAATTAGCACGTTTTCGGTTTTACTTTAGTCACGATCATTCATTACACGCATTACAATTGCACCACATGGCGTATGCTTAATGCCGTGATCTGCTCTGGCACACAGCTGCTGCCAAAACTCATTATAAATTAATTAAGCCAGCAATTAATAATTTCACATGCCATTTAAGTTTTGTTAATGAATTAATATGCTCCACAGAGACTTGCAACAAAAACAACAGACACTTTCACATGGCCTACAACCACGAGAACAAAAGCACAAAGCCCCACCTCCTGTTGCACTAACCCGACACACAAACACACACTCTCACACATACACACACACACAGTGTTTTTTTATTAACTGCATCGTAGCCTTTCAGACATTATAACTACCCGTGAAATTTGACACCCTTAGCGTTTCTAATGTGCACCCCAAAAGTAATTTGCATATGCCAAAGTTTGCGTTCCTACTTTTTATACGTTGGTTTTTTTTAACACTTTTTTTTTTGGTTTTATAATACGTGTATGTGAAAGCCGCGTGAGCACAGTTTAAGCACTTTTTAAATATAATTTAAGTTCTAACATAGAGCAGCAACTAGCAGCAATTTAATTTAACAATTTCACCTGCAGCACAATATAAGAATTTATATTTTATTTTATTCCCTCATTTCGTGTTTCCAGCTATTTTAAACTTTTCGCGAGCACACGAAAAAAATAAAAAGTTAATTCGACTTTAGTTTTAAGTGCACCAATTATGAGTTTCAACTTAGTTTAATTATAATTTCCACAATGCCACAAAAAACTGCACCTGCCTCTCTCAATCTCTCTTTCACTCGCTCTCACTCTCTTCGTTGCCCCTGACCTCCCTGCCCCATTGCATACTCGTTTCCCCTTAACTTAACTTAATGCACAAAAAATATGCTTGAAGCACTCACAAATTTTGTTAACTTTGCACCATTGTGATATGATCGCTTGAACTTGAATTGGGGGAATATTTGAATGTATTTGTCGCATCTTTCGCTCGTCTCCAAGCATGACTGCATATCTCGAATGTGTTCTGAAGTGTTTCCTTATGCTGTGTTCTCTATGAGCTGTGGCAGCAATTCTACGCTGTTTAATTCTCCTTCGAAAATAACTATAATAAAATTGGACAGACTTTTAAAATTAAATATAATGCAATGAAATGTGTGAACTCTTGAGTTGAATGTCAAAAAGTTAAAACGAATTGTTTAAACAATTTATTTGAACAGATTTTATATAGCATGAACCATTTTAATGTTTACTTTTTTTCAATAAAATATTGATGGCTGTAAATTCAACTAATTTATTCAAAATCTGCTTATTTGTACACAAGTTTTAAAGTTATTAGAAGCCTAAAAGTTTTATTAAATTGCCGAAATACTAATCAGAAATGATAAATTCACAAAATTACTCTTAACTGTCAGAACTCCCCTTTTTATTTAAGCAAGAGTTCAACACATTTTTGCATTTATGATTTATGTGTTTCAGGAATATAAAACAAAAGTAAGTATGCACTAAAGCTAAAATAATAACAGTAAATAAAGGTGGAATTACTTGGGTATTATCGACTTGAGCTTGTTCATATATCAAATTAGTGCAAAGTCCTAAAAATGTGATTTCGATGTATTATTTCCGATGTCATTACTTGCTTATGGACATCATTCATATTGAACGCCTTTCGGCGCCATTTGAATGCTCCATAGCACACACACACACACACACTCTGACACTTACGTTCACACACATAGATATTCATATGCAAGCATATAAAATATAATGGCTCGACATTAATTTTATTACATTTTTTGTGGGATACTTTCTTACGTCTTTTGCTTGGCCTCTGGGCAGGAAATGCAAAATTGTTGAACGTTAATAAATTTTATTATTGTTACTCCTGTTTGTCCTTTGTTCTTGCGACCACCGTCTTTTTCTCTCCCTCTCTGTTTCATTCTCCTCCTCTGCCATTTATTCGGCCTCTGTCTATTTTGTATGTGTCCTGCTTCAATGTGGCATCTTGCTTGCATTGCAGCTGCAAATACAACATTTTATTGTATTTCATTTTAAGTTCAACGCACCATAAATTTCCGAAAGGATTTATGCTTTCCAGAGCCCCCTTTCACACTCCCCTTGATCGTCCTCCTATGGCCCATTTCAACCGTGTGTTGCTTCATTCGGCAACGCAATAATTTATTGCATTCGCATTTCCGCATTGAGTTCATTGAGCTGGCGACTCGACTTTCAACGCTTTTCCGGTTTTCCACGGTTTGTCTTTAATCAATTTTGGATTTCCCCGTAATATTCTCGCAATTCAGCTTGCCGGCAAAACGAAAGAAATCTTCTGACTATTTAAACTGAATTAGGACTGGCATAAGAAAAACTTACAGCTATTAAAAGAACTTTTAGCTTGAAGGGCGTTACAACTTTAGCAGATAAATTCAGTTAGCAGCTTCAGTTTCAGCTGCAGCTGCAACTGCCGCTTGTGGCAGTTCGTCGCTGCCCCCATGCTAAAGTAATGATAACTTGCAAAATGAAGAAACAATAAGCGCATAAATTACAAACAAAATTGCACAGCAATGGCCATAAGCGAAAATTAAACGCAAAAACCAGAAGCTCACAGAAAACCAGAAAACCCAACAAACACAAACAAGCAACAATAAGAACAACAGCCAAAAATCTCAGCTGACACTAAATTGTCGTCGGAGACAATGAAAAACGCATGCGGCAAACAATGGCGCATCAAATTACAACAAACAACAAGTTGAAAGCAGAATCACAAGAATCAGCAGCAGCAAGCAGCCAGCAAAGCTGAGGCAAAGACAGTGGCTGCAAAAAGTATACTCCCACTATTCCAAGCTAAGTCCTAGCCGTACATTGTTGTGGCTTTTGTTTCAAAGTGCCACCGCGTATACGCAATTTGTGTGTACACACAGATAACGCACATGAGAAGCTCAATGTATGTGAGAGTGTGTGTGTGTGTACGACTGCCTATTGTAATTTGGAGCTATTATTAAAAATCCTTTATGATGCCAGCGACAGCAGTAGCAGCAGCAACAGCAGCAGTAGCAACCACAGCTCAGCTTTCAGCAAACGCATTTTGTGTGCTCTAATTGCACCATTAAAAGATGACAAACGAAGCCGTTCCCCAGCCCACGCCAGTACCCGTTGTCGTACCCGTACTCCCAGTAGTAGTTGTAGTAGTAGTCTGAGTCGCAGTCCTGCCCCAGACGCTCAGCGCAGACAAGCCAATAACAATAGCGCTGAAAGTAAGGCATTTAATATGGTTTTTATACCATTCTCTTTTTCTATTTTCCCTTCTTTAGCTCTTAATACCCTGTAGCCATTTAATGGACTGGGATCTGACACAGCGCTTTGTTACTTATCTTTTTCCCTATTAATAAAAACGTCTAGTAAATTCGATTACCATTTTAATCCCAATTGGTTTCGTTGTTGTCACTTTCGTAGAATATTAGAACTTATGGCTGTAATAGCTTAAAATATATTTTTAGCTCCAATTAATGTTGTTACACTTTCTCCTCAGTCTTGCAGACAGTTAATGACTTTTCCTTACATGAATTAAATGCACAAATTTGTCTATTATAATATAAAATTCATAAAAGATCTACAACTATTTGCAAGTAATTTAAAGGGTATTCACTAGTTCAGTACTTCTGTCTACTCTGCATACTTTTTTCAGATATTTCTTTTGCTTCTTTTCGGTGCACGGATGTCATAAATGGCATGCTTCATAAGAAGGGGCTTAAGTATGTGCCCTGCTGCTAGTGTAAGAGACTACTTGTCTGTGTATGAGTGTTTACTTGTGTGTCTGTGGGGGTAGATGTGCTTGCTAAAGTTTTCGACAAAGGGAGGACCATAAATGTAATTTATTTTCGTATATTTGTGCAGCGAGTATCACCATCTGCAGGTGTTTTTTATTTTTTAATCTATTTAAACGGAGCACAACACAAATTTGCATTTTATTGCTGGAAAGTTGAAACCAAAAAGGAAAACTGCATATTAAAATGAAACCCAGCTTAATAACAAACTGGTTTGAAGATATAATAGTAGAAACAATAGGATTAGATAATTGGGTAGTTTAGGAATTGAAATAACCTCAAAATGAATATTTAAAATAATTTTGTAAACGCCTTAAAATAAATTTAGAAATGAAAATAATAGCAAGAGTTTCCGTTTTCAATTCGACCACCTTTATATGCGTATAATCAAGCCTTTATATCTGATAGACAAGTAATAATCGTCCAAACAAAGCTCTTCTCTTACCAAAATTATGCCATTCCCCTATCAAAGAAACCCAAATCAATAAGAAACAATTACCGACACCTTGATAAATATTTGGTTTGGTTATTCAATTAGGTATTTGTATTTGAAGGTACAATTCGCCAGCATTTATAAGCTCCGTCCGTGTAATTCTTATCTGGGCCAACCCAGCTAATTGGCCTTAAAGTTGCCACGTTTTTCGGGGTTTTAGCCTTATTGAAAAATTTAACTTGTAATAAAATTTAATGAGTTTGCGCTTTTTAATAAAAATGCGCCCAACAAATGCCCCACAATTTAAGCGTAAATTTGTGTTCATAATCACAATTCGGCTACCTTTTTTTGTGGAGTAGCTGTGTGTTCGTCTGTGTGTTTGTGTGTGTGGTAATGACTATACAGAATTCCTGACGCACTTATCCTTCGACTGTGCGTGCAATAAAACGTAACGAGGCTGTTAGCATTAAGGCAAACGCTTCGCGGTTGCGTCAACGTCAGCGTCGACGTCGACGGTCAAGAAGTCAGCGAAGGTTAAAACAAAAACCGGGCGACTCATTGCCGTTAAGTCGGCGTTAATATTTAAATTTATATTGCGGCCAGAGAATGGAGAACAGAGACCGGTGACCGGTGGCCGGGCAGACTCCAGTCTACCCCCCTTCGTGTTGCCCATCAATTCTGCGTTTAATGCCTGCACAAATATTTGCGCAATCAGCAAACAAAACAAGCTCCGCAGCCTGTCGTCTGTTTGAGCAAAGCAATTGACCGTTCGCTTTGGACACGGCAGTTTACATGCTGAAAGCGGCTCCGACAACAACAACAACAACAAGTATAAAAACACTACCGCAAACTCTACTTCCAGTTCCGCTTCCACTTGCCCTTGAACCGCCAACCAGCAACTACGACTGGCTGTTGGCCTCACATTGACCACATTATTTGTACCACATATATAAAAAACAAAAAAAAAACTTGTACAGGCGTGCGTACTATTGCTCCGCCCATCACACCTGACCATTTGACTCGGCGTCGCGCTGCCCAGCTGTGAATATTGCGTTGTCTGTACAGGTGTGTGGCTCATTTGGCCTGCAGCGCGTGCCGTAAATAACATTGTTAATCATTTAATTTAAGCACAAGCATATGATATCGCCCTCTGGCTGGTGTACCTGCCGGTGTTCCTGTCCATGATTACCTTTTGACCCCCACATTGCTGAAAAGGCTTTCGACTTTCGGATTTTTGTGGAATTGACTTTGTAATTTATAGCGATTTGCTTCCCGCGGGCGAAACGCACGACTGATATGCCGCCGGCTAATGTGGCGTATGAACAATATTATGTTTGTCGAAAAGACATTACAAAACGAAAAATATGTTGCATACTTTCATGCGCTGCAAGTAAATATTACTTGCAAACAGTTTTGCATTTGCACAAATAACAACAATTTACATTTTATTTACAACTAACTGAAGTACGTGCCTCTCCATACCATCCCATTGCCTTACAAGGCGAGGGCAAAAGTCGTGCACACAGAAATGCAAAAGTATAAACATTCTTGCACTGGCAGCTAAAGTAAAAGTTTTCCGTAAACGCATTTCAAACACTCGCTGAGATAGTTATTACAATTGTACACAATGGGCGGGAAGAGCGGTTGAAAATGCGAGCAAAACTTACTGCATTTCTTCAAATGAAATGCAAAATACAACACCCGTTTGGAAGTACTCTGAAAGTCGAGAGTTTGGGACTGACGTGAATTCTGTAGTTCGGTATAATATTTACAAAGCAGTTTTTCTTCTCTTTCACTTTTCTGCTGCTTTTTTGTGGCAGATTCGACTTGACTGCCATTTTTAAAGTGCAGTTAGCTTTGATCAGAGTGTTGGTTAGGGCAGTGGGCGGGACAGGAAGTAAAACCAGAGTACGGCGGAAGTGCTGTCAGGACTCGAGCGAAGCGAACGACGACGACGACGACTGCTGAGCCAAACATCCGCTGGACAATTGATGAAGGCATTGTTGTTGCTTTACTCTACACCTTCCCTAACTCCCTACCCACTCACTCGCCATTTACCTCGGTGAGCCCCTCTCTCGCCACTGATATACTGCTAAGCTACTGTTGGGCCAAGTTTAGTCCAAGTAGTGCAACAACAAACTTTTCGCAGCTGCTGGCAAGCGACAGACAACGCTCTGTTCGCAGAACCCTTCAGTCTACAACCAGCTGTATATGTGCTATATGTGTTTGTAGGTATATACAAATCTTCTTATTTCATTTTAAAACCGAGTACTCACAAAGTGTACAGGGTTTTTAGATTTCTAGGCAGAAAAACGGGTAACAGAAATTTGTCGCATAAATGTAGTTGCGTCATCATCTACGTTTACAAACACTTTCTTTCTTTATTAAATTCATAACTAGGCATATAGTTTGGTCAAGATCAGAGATCTCATTTTCTTCAAATTAAACTTTCCGAGATGTTGGTATTATTTAAAGCATTTCCTTAGCCCTCAAATATATAACGCCAGCATATGTACGCGGTCTTTTGTAGTTTACTCGCTAGATAGTAGCCTTTCTTGAGTTAACTGAAGTTGTTGTTGTTGTGAAAGGTCCTGCGCATCGTCGCCTGATGCTTTTTTGCGCTGCTCGTTTGACTTCTCTCTCTCTCTCTCTGGCTCTCCTTCGCACCAACAGCAAAGTGCACATCTCAAAAGTTTTGTTTACAAAGTTTTTCAAATTTTTGTGGCACTGAGTTGAACTTCCGTAACGCTGTGTTCCGTGCCCCTAACTGCCTGCCTTCTGCTGCCTGCCACGCTAAGCGACAGTTACTTCCGGCTGTTGATGATGTCTTCCCGCAGCTAGGGTTCCCCGTCAGCCAATGATAGTCTAATGTTGCACCTACGAGCTTAAGCTACCCTTTAGCTCTATCTCTCTCTCCCTCTTCCATTAGTCTGGCCACTTGCAACATTCGACTTGCAAGAGGATCAGCAATCCATCATTAGTAGTCAAGCGCCGCAATTATGTGGCAAGTCTATTAAATTTCCATCAATGTGCGCATATTTAGTAAATGATGCAGAAAATGTAGCAAGCACTTTGGCAGCGCCTTAAGCTGCCAGGGGGCAGGCACACGTTGCACTTACTTACGCGCACTCAAGAGTAGTACTATATACAAGAAGACGATGAAGAAAAGCAAAAGAAGACACATCCTGCAGCTCCTTCAACTTGTCATTGCGTGTAAAATTATGTCAACGCTTGTCAACTTTTATGTGCCGCGAGAGAAGTTGCCCCAAGTGCCACATGTAGTGCCTTTGAGTGTGCATTGAGTGAACGAATGAAAGTTTCTTTTGACGGCCCCCAAACCACACCCCTCCATCGCCCCCAGACATGTGTGTGCATTTGTTATTGACTGTGCAGAAAGCGGCATGTGGCATGTGCCAGCTGCAGTTGCAGTTGCAAAAACAAAGTGCCTGCCGCAAAGGCCGTGCAAGAACTTTTTAAATTTAAGCGTAAAATGTATAGTGCCAGCATCTTACGCAACCCGACAGGCAGACAGACGAAGAGACAGAGACAGAGAGACAGACAGACACCCTCTTATGCACATTAAAACACCCTTTATTTAACGTAGAAAAAAGAACTACTTAAATGTGCAAGTTTTGCAAATATACGCCATACCGCCCCCTCCACCTGTCACGCCCACGCGTTTTGCAGCGCATTAGCGTGCCACAGCTAGCCTTCTTATTAAAACTTATGCTCACTTTTTCCAAATTGTCTCGGCTAATTAGCTTTCTTGGTGGCAACGAAGTTCATTTTGTTTTTTCTTGTAAATACCCTGCATGCAGTTTTACCCAAAGTATTCCCAGCTTACCATACCGAATAAGTGGGTTCTTTAAAACACTTTTGAATAAACTGTCCCCTTCCCTGTCTTTGTGGCCTTTAAACTCCTAATTTGGCTAACTAATTCTGGTTTAAATTGTCTACTAGTTTTGTTCATAAACAAACCTTAATCAAATGCATCTAATATTTTTGGTGCACGCAACTGCATGTAAATGTTTGTAATTGAAATCGGATTAAGTGTGTGATTGTTTACAGGGCATGTGCTAGTCGTTCATTGTCTGTTTGCATTTTTAATTGTTTTCTTTTCGAGCGGTACTTCATTTGCAACGCGCTGACTGCAACTCGGCCCGTTGCCGAATTAAATAAGTTTTACACGCCACTTGCTGCTGCCACGTCTGCTACAGTTGCTGCAGCAGTGGCTCCAACAGCAGCAGCAGCAACTGTGGCACTGACTGTGGCATCCGCATCGATGCATGAAATTTCGCTTGGCCTCGCTTGGAATTTATCTCATCTGGATAATGTCTACGGGACTTTCGGTTTAATTTTTCTGCTCCACAAATCTCTAGTATATATATATAGATATATGTAAATATGTATGTGTATGCCTTTGTGTAAGTTTTTCTGTGCTTTATATGTGCGTATGCGTGTGCGTAATCATTTAAGTAGTCGCAAGCAATTAACTAAATTATATTTTATCACTTATTTCTGTAAATATTTTTTTACACTTTTTTTCCAACTTTTTTGAGCACTTATAACTGTAAAAAATCAATCAATTAATCAACTAGTTAGAAAACTATACTATATAATTATTAATCCAATGACACGCCCCCCAGAGACAAGTCACGACTCGCGCCTCACGCTAAAAGAAACCAAAAAAATTAAAAATAAAATATACTGACGCACCACTTCCAAAGCAGAAGACACACAGATATACACCAGCACACTAACACACACAGAGACTCACAGATACTAACACACACACAAGTTACAAATAAGCAATCAATATATATATTTCATACACGACTTATATGATAAGTGTCTACTCTTTTCCTTTTTTCGTCTCTTTTTACGCTCTGAAATTTCATTTTCCGACAACAACAACAACCACCAACACCACAAATGCGCCCAACAACAAATTAAACACACGCACACACGTCCAACACCTATTGCTAATATGTATAATTCACCACCAACAAATAACCAATAACAACAACTACAACACCAACTACCCACACCACCACCACCAACAACAACACCACCAAACCACAATCAGAGCGTGCCAGTGCTGCGCACATTTGGCGGGCATCACATCGCGTAGCGGGAGCTGAATGTGGTGAGCACCACAGCAACAACAACACCGTCGGCAACAGCAGCAACAACATGCTCGTCATCAGCAACCACCATAACAACACCAACAGGCACACCACCGTTGCCCCCTTTGCCCAACACATTCATTGCGATCAAAACGAAAAATGATAGTGGCAGCAATCACAGCAGCAACAGTCTAACGTTGCACAGTGGCAGCAATAGTTTCAAATCCAATGGCAATAGCAGCGGTAACAACAACAATACAGCCAACAGAAGATCCCCAAATGTGCAGCAGCAACAACAACAGCAACAACCACCGCCGTTGCCAATGAAGAACGGTGCCAAGCAACAGCAGCAACATAACTCCGATTCGCATTACCAACATCTGAGCTACAACATGACACACTTTAATTCGCTCGACCATCAACAGCAGCAGCAGCAGCAATTCCATGCTGTGCGCAGCAACAACACGCTCGATCGCAAGCAACTGAAGCAACAGCAACAGCAGCAACAAAGTGATGTTGGCGGCGAGTACTGCACTCAGATCAATCCGCATTATCTGCAGACTTTTGACAGTCTAGATCCCAATCATTATAGCGTGGCAAATTTGCATTCGCATCCACATTCGCATCGCAGTCAGTCGAAGTCACAGATTTATAGCTACGGCAGCAGTGGCACCGCCAGCGATACTTCACAGCAGCAACAACAGCATCCACACTATCACAGCAGCAGTAATATAGCACAAATTGAGCACCACTATCAACAGCAACAGCAGCATCAGCAACAACAGCAACACAACAGCCACCCACAACAACAGCAGCAACAACAAAAACAACAAACACAACTAGCACACCACCAACATCACAGTTTGAAACATACAAAACACAGCAAGGGTCACAAGAGCAAGCACAGCTCAAAGAATAGCAAGTCACAAGATGATTTCAAAGCCATGCAAAAGCAGCAACAGCAGCAGCAGCAAAAGTGCAGCAGCAGTAACAATAACAAGCAGCAACAGCAGCACATGAAACGCAACGGCAATAATCAAATGCTGCCACAGCCACCACAACAACAGCACTATTCTAGCTCCAGTGATAGTTTACCATTTGATAATAACTATTATTAAATTGCACACACAACCACAGACACACGCACATCCAATCACACACACACACAAATACACACAAACTAATTGCCGTTGCAAGCAACAATCGCACAACAACTTAATATGTCAATGTTCCCATGAACACACACACAACACACACGAACACGCCAAGCCACTTTTAAATTTAATTTTCATTTCAATTTTGGCATTGTCAAACATTGCGTATACGCAATGGAGCGAGCATAAAAATCAAAGTATACTTTTGTGCGCTACGAGAATTGACAGAAATACAGACAAATGCGATACACAAACAAATACTCATACAAAAACTCATACAAACACAAACACACACACACACACACACCGATGCTTTGCTGTCGGCAGCTGTTTGTGTTGTTGTTTTATTCAAATATTTCACAGATAAAAAGCCATAAACCATATTATATTGAATAATATTAAACGTAAATTGAATTTAGCTTAATAAATTAGAAATTTAAATAGTTTATAAACTAATTTAGCACGTAGTTGAATTTCCAATTTGCAGAGCTTGCAAATGAGTTGAAAGCGTATATAATATAATATAATACATAAAATACCATAGGATCAGCTATAAACTATTTATAACTATGACGGTTAATTACTCAATTGTTCAATGTGGTCACGTGTATATAGAAATGATAAGATTATATATATATTAACAGTATTATTACGTATTTAAGCTACGTTTAATCTTAAGTATCAAGCCCATTACCACCTCTGACCCTAGCCTAAAAGCCCCTCCGTTCCCGACCCTTAGAAAAAAACAAACCCCTCAGCTCACCAAACAGTCGTTTAACATACTTTTTGAAAGACCCTTGGCTAATCAGATTTTATTTATTTATTTCATTAACGATTTGCTTGAAATATCTGCCAACAACTCGTACACAACAAAAACAACAATCCTTTCCACACGCACACAAACACACACACTCACATGTACAGTCGTCGACAGTTGCCAGCGCCAGCGGCCATGATGAGCTTGGCAATCTGTTGTGGCAACAGGAAGCCACCGAATTCATTGAGCAATTTCCGTGTGGTGCCGTGCAGCATAACGTCCGCCTTTGCCCTGTGCCACCCATTCGCCATTGCCATGCCCATGCCCATGTGAGTGGTGGTGTTGGCGGTGTTGGTGGAGGTGGCGAATTGCTGTCAACCCAGCAGCGACATCAGCGTGACATGTTCAGCGGCGACCTGGGAATACCGGAGATTAACACACATGTGGGTAGTGTTGTGCATACTTTTGAAACGTTGGCGCTGCAGAGACGTCTCGCCGAGGCCGAGCAGGAGCGAGACCGTGAGCAGAGTAAGTATGAGCTGCGCACGAGTAACAACAACAACAACAGTAACAGCAACAGCCAAAGCAAATACAGCCAAGTGAAACGCAAGTCGCAGGAATTGCGACAGCGTGTGCAGCACATGCAACGTCAAAAGCAAAAGCTGCAGGCACAGTTGCAATTACAATTACAGCTACAGTTGCAGTCACAGCCACAGTCACAGTCAAAATCACTGGCAAAGTCAAAGCCAAAGGCACCGCATTGCATACTAACCGCACAACATGCACCTGGCAAGCTAACAAGCAGCTGCAGCACTCAGAGCCTGGCCAACCAATTGGCCAGCTTGCCAGCTCTTCCGGCTGCTCCAACTGCGGCACATTCAACGGATCAGCTACAGCCGCTCTTTGGCGGCATTGCAGCCGAGGACTATCGCAAGAATCTCTTCGGCTCGCTTGTCTCACAGCGGCGTCTACAACTCCAGAAACCGCAACAGGCCAGCGAGGAGGAGCTGCAGGATGAGGCCTGCATTGTGAATGCCGCCTTTGATGAGATATTTGCGCGTTACGATGACGATGGTGAGGAAGAGGAGCTAGAACTAGACACAAGTCGTACCATAACCAACACCGACGACTTGTTTGACGACGAACACATGCTGGTCAGTCTAAGTGAACTGGACGACGACGTCTTTGCCAGCCGCGCTCAAACGGCCTCCACAACTCCAACAACAGTTGGCGCTGGCCGCACGCCGAAGCACAGTTATCCGCTGCAGAAGTATCCGGCACCTGCACCACCGCTCCAGCAACGCTCCAGCACACTTAGCAATCTCTTCGAGCGTCTCAAGAGCAACTCCAAACGCACCAACTCGGAGCAGCAACTGCAGGCAGCAGAACCACCGACAACTGCAACCCAATTGCAGAAATATGCGGCACAGCCGCAGTTGAATGAAGACTTTAATCGTGGCTCGACATTGAGTCAGTCGTTTGTGCGGCAACTGAAACGCGTCTCGCACAAGCAGAAGCGTGCACCACCCGCTCCACCACCCAAGCCACGCTCGAATGTGGCGCATGTGACACCGCTGCGCCATGCTCTAATATTCCCCAAGCGGTCTAGGTCATCCAATGAGCTGCTGCTCGATGATCTCAATGTGCAGGCGCGTAAGTATTTTCGTCGATCCGAGCAGAGCGCAGCGGTGTAATCCGGACTTAATTACTGAGGCAGCACCTGTTTCTCACCTCGTTTTGCTCACCCGAACCTTGTTCACCCACACTTGCCATTTTGTGACTTAATTTCCAACGATTCTCGTTTGGTAATAACTATTTTATTGCTTCAATTCTTGGCAGAGGCGACGCTCTTGTAGACTAGTTCTTCCCCGATTTCCCCCGATACCGATTACGATACCGACCCTGATAAACGAGGATTGAGCTTAGTTTGACCCGAAGCTCGCCATAAAGGATGAAATGTTCTTTCCAAAAAAAAAACGGATTGAAAACAAACCCAAAGATATTTGCGCCATTATTGGAATCAAATTTGCCAGCACTTTTAAAACTCAACTAACTGAAAAAAATTTAATTAATTAAACGAAATATTTTGAATTCCCGAATTGTTGCAATTTCCCAGAAATTTGTAGATCGCGAACTTCTGCGAAATTCCAAAGACTTTTCTGAATTTCCATTTCGGCTAATGGTACTCAGAAAAGTTATGATTACTTTGCGCAGTTTTAAGGCAAATGAATTAAATAAATATTTAAGCTATAGTTTCATATACATATATATAGATACCAGTATATATATAAACATATAATCTAACAAGATGCATGCAAATCAAATTACAAAAATCATATATTTACAATATATATATTTATCAATGTACAAAATGAAAAATTCTCAAATCAAAATATAAGTTTTGTGCCCTAATTATAAAAAATATAAAAAATGCATGTTAATTGTAATTTTTTCAGAGTAATGAAATCAAACAAAGGAAATAAATATATATGTATATGTATATGAAAAGTTCGCATTATAATAATATACATAACTTATTAACGTAGCCAATAAGTATGGCACTTAACAAGCATTTATGTAATTAACATAATCTGTTGTAACTTGTAGGCTAATTAAAAAGAAAACAAAAATTTGAACAAAAAACATAACTAATCCTTCATGTGCATGCAATAAAAACCACAAAAATATTTCAACTTTAATGTCTTTTTATTGGCCAAAACTGCTATTCGAACCTATTCGAATGATTCCGTTAGTTGGCTGAGTTGAGCTTGTCTGTCTCGTTTACAGAGATTACTCACCTTTCAAAGGAGTCGAAATGATCCCGTGTCTCTGAGATTTCCCTTGAAATCATACCCTTTGAGATATGCCGAATTTATTCTAGTAGTTTTGATTATGTACTAGGAAACTGCCTCGTCAGCGCGTATGTGCACCTCAGAGTCCACTGCACGGCAGGTCTTGAGCTGATGCTTTCTTAACTGTATCATTCGGCTAAAGGTTTTGTGGCAGAGTTCACAACGATGTCGCCGCTCTCCCGTGTGAATACGCTCATGAGTGGTGAGCACACTTAGCTGCGAGAATCTGCGATCACAGTGACTACAGGCATAGGGACGTTCATTTGTGTGGGTGCGCTTGTGCAGCTCTAGAAGATAAACTCGAGAGAAGCTGCGTTGGCAGATAGTACAAGTGTGCGGGCGATCGGAGGTGTGTAGGGCAGTAATGTGACGTCGTAAATTGCTCGACTCCACGAAACGCTTGCCACAAAACTTACACTCGAATTCCATTAGCTTAAGATGTCTCTTCTGGTGGGTAACAAGTCCACCGTTAGTCTTAAAAGTCTTTGGACAAGCATCACAGGCAAAAGGACGCTCACCGTTGTGCAGACGTATGTGCATTGCCAGGCTAGCAGCAGATTGCAGCAACTTGCCACAGTAGACACAGCGGTGACGTGCCTGTGTGGCACGTGCCTCCAACAACTGCACATCAGACTCGCTGCAACTGTGTCTCTGCAGGCTTATGCTCTGTGTGAAACTATGCTCACAATGTGGACAGTTGTAGGTCTCAGCAGTGGAGTGTGCCTTGGCAATGTGTCGCTGCAGCGTGCCTGCTTGTTGAAATACGGCACCGCAGTCATCGCAGTTGTAGAAAGCAATTGCTTGTGGTTCCCCAAGCGTTTTGTTTACTGTCAGCACTGGTTTTGGCACGGGTATTTCCGTCTCGCACTCCTCATACAGTTCAACATATTCGCTAGGATCATATTCAATTATATCCTCCGTGTCTATTGAGTTGTGCTCAGAGTCAGCCAGGTCAACTTCACTCCTGGACAGCGGGCTGTTCACTCGAGGTTGGGTCCGCCTCTTCCTCAGCATCGGCGGCATGCGGAATTGTCTGTCGCAGAGTTTGCTCTGTGGTCGCACACTTGGCACGAAATTTGGCAGCGACTAGCAGCTCTTTGGTACATTCTTGGCATAAGTACTTGGGATATTTATCTAATCTGTCGACCTGTAGCAAACTTTACATTAAGCAGCAACAGGAAATGCATGTCTAATCACTTACTTTAATGTCGCCACAGCGTTCCAACAGCGTGCACAAATCCGTTTGTTGTTCCTCCACATGTTCGTAGACATCGACCATCAGCTCGTCCTGCTTCAGGCAAACTCGGCAAAGTAAATCACTTAGCTCCTGGGTCATTTTCATTAACGTAGTTATTTACAAGTATCAAAATCTAATATCCATCGTTGGCAATGCGGGAAATGCATAAATGTTTATTGACTGTGCTATCGACAACAGCTGTTCGCTTCTTGGTTATCGATAACACCTCGCCATATTTAAGTATTTTTGGTATTTTTGGTGATGGCTTAAAAAAGCGCAAAACGGTAACTCTGCTGCCCGCCATAAAAATCGAACAAAATAAATTAGGATACAGCGTATTTATTGTTGTTGTTATAAAACCCTCACAAGTAAATAACTTATGTTTAGTTAAATTTAAAATATCTATTTGTTTTATTCCAAATCTTCAAAGTATCCCAAATGTAAATAACGTTTTAGATTATTTCTAACTTCGTTTATGTAAATATCCTCATAGTAAAAAGTTAATCTCAGATTTTTATCTTGAATCATTTCTGAGAGTTCGTATTTTCCACTCCGAAGTCCAAGCAGCAAGGGCATAAATGTGGTAAGTAAAAAGAATTCTGTAATATAATATATGTGTATATATACATTTCAGAATTACCGCATAAATTTCAAACTTACCTAAATATTTGTGTCGGAAAAACTGTTGCTCTAAATTTGACGATCGAGGGGACTTCGCCGTCATAGTTGATTTTGTTCAATGTGTCGATAAAGGTGGAAAAATAGAAATAAATAATCTCGTCCCGTTGGTTTTGCCGTTGCTCGCAAGACAAGAAATTGTAGATGGAATAGATAAGATCAATAGGCATAGGTCCCACATTACTTAGCTGGAAGTCGAGAAGCATACAGTCCTCCAGAGCTCCGCTGGATTTGTTGTGCTTAAACATTAAATTCCTGAGGTGAAAATCACCGTGACAGAGAACATAGTAAGCTTCCTCCTGGGGATTCGCCCGATATTCTCTATAGGAATTTACACACCGACTTACATAAGTGGAACGTATCTTTTCAAAGTAGGGTTTGTAGACCTTTAGGTCTGGTGCAGAGTCCAACAACTGTAAAAATAAGTTCATGCCCGTGGAAAACATAGGATCTTTATCGATTCCCGGAAGCTCCATCAAACTATGTTTGAACGGCTCCATCAACAAAGGCTCCTCTTTGTTCAGTTTGTAGCTCACGGCATGCCATTTGGCTAGTTTACTGTATGCACAGTGAACTTCCTCTATACTTGGCGTTCCACTGCGGTTCACAACGTAGCCTTGGGGCAGCAGATCCTCGAAGATCATAACCTTTCGTGGCTTTAAGCAATGATAGATGCACGGTACATACAGTGATGTCTCATCTCCGGCCTTTCGCAGTATGTCCTCAAATCTGGGCAACATATCCGTGTACATTTTTATTTCAGTCTCGAAGACATGAGATTCCTCCAGCAGTTCCTTCTTGTGACCCTCTTGCTCGGGCATTGTCTTGATAATAAGCGACTTTTTGGCATTCCCCTTTTCGGTCTCATACTCTACAGCAGCTCTGAACATAATACTAGCATAGTGATCCCCTTTGCCACTGGCGGGTGTGATCTTAAGGGAGTTCACCTTCACATCCTCCTCGTTTTCATACTGGCACAAAACTTCTTTAATAAACTGAGCATCTAGCCAACTGGGTGCTTCCAACTCATCCAGATTAAAGGATTCACTGTTTGGCGGCATATCTATTTCGTCCAACGTGTTTCGGTTCAAAAAGACAACTTATTAAAAATGCTAAAGCAGATGGTTTATATACATATTTACATACATATATTAATCTTCCAAGACGTATCTTAATTGCTTGTCTCGTTTATCTTTATTTGGTTTCCGCGGGAGTCCGCTTTATCTCTGTAATAATTCAGATTGTCATGATTGGCATATAACAGTGTGAAATTTTACTTCGATGTCCCTTCAACAAAATATATATGTATATATTTTTCAACATACTAGAAGAAACTTATTAATTTGTGATAACGATAAAAATATTTCACAATTTTTTAAAATATTTATTGGTA
Organism: Drosophila acutilabella; assembly: GCA_035046005.1. NCBI lineage: Eukaryota > Metazoa > Arthropoda > Insecta > Diptera > Drosophilidae > Drosophila > Drosophila acutilabella. Next base: position 1,073,067 of record JAWNOK010000061.1, read on the forward strand.
TATAACAGTGTGAATTTACTTCTATGTTCCTTCAACAAAATATATATATATATTTCAACGTACTAGAAGAAACATATTAATTTGTGATCACGATTAAAATATTTCACAATTCTTTTTAATATTTATTTAAATATTTGCTATTTTATAGATTTTTTTTTAAGTGTACCTGTTTAACTGCCCAGCATCGTACACTTACATAGTATGCAAAGCATCAACGTGTGTGCCTTGTTAGTATATTTTATATCTTTGTGCATCATAATTGATTGGACGTATCGTAAACTGCTGGATGCCCGAGAGATTAGATATTTTTTTGCAAACTGTAAAGTCATTTTGTTAGCTTGTGTTTGTTGATGTTTACCTAGCTGATAACATATCACAATTTTTATCACTATTACAAATTGAGCGGATCTGGCAACGCTATGATTTTTAATAACAATTTCAATTTCGTGTATTTGTGAAAGAGCGTAATTATTTAGCTAGCGAATTTTTATACCCGATACTTGTTGAGTACAAGGGTATATTGTAGTCGTTGGAATGTTTGTAACAGGCAGAAGGAGGTGTGGCAGACCCCATAAAGTATATATATTAATGATCAGTATCAATAGCCGAGTCGATTTAGCCATGTGAGGCTGTCCGTCTGTATGAACAAAAGGATCTCAGCAACTATAAGAGCTCGAAAGACCGGAGAGGCTCAGACTACTGTATCGACAATCGGTCAAAAATTGGCTTTTAGTATGAATTTGTAAGAAAATTTTCTGTATTTACCTAGTTATCCTAATGAAACTGACACAGAATAAATTTATCAATAACATAAATACACTGACCAAGTTTCATCCAAATCGGACTACTTTATCGTATAGCTCCAATAGAAACAATCGGTCGAGCATTGAGTAACGGGTATCCTAAAGTCGCGGGCCGACTATATTAGTCTGTCTTGTTAAATTGTTTAAATATTTGCCAATAATTAAAAATTTTTGATTGTCATGCTTAGAGCTTGATTTTAAAGTGAGCCAGATAATAGCTGTTTGAGCAACAATTATTGGAATCTCATCGTAACACAGCACGAACAAAGTTGAATTGGGTGTCTTCCAAGATTGATAAGTAATGCCAATAGAATAATTAAAATAACAAACGGCACACGACTTAAAATCACCCAACGTCAGCACAATGCTTTCATTTAGAACACACTTTGAACAGACTGATAACACACGCTGCATAGGGTATACACAATATAAATAATACATTATGCAAACCGGTAGTCGCACACCTAATAATACCAATTACGTTAATTTGCATAGACTGTATTATACACTCTCCAATTTCTTATGCCAGTTATATAATATTGTTTATTGTAATATTAATCAACACAGACTAGTCAATGCTCTTAATTTTTACATATTAAAATTCATAAATTCAGCCTACTAGACTTGTAAACATTGCTATTAATTTATATTAAATTTAATCTTTAGTTTAAATCATCAAAGTAGCCCAAGTGCAGCATATGTGGTAGCAGATACTCCAGTTCCTCCTGATATTCCATATCGAAATATAATTGTTGTCGCTTATTAGCGTTTTCAAATAACTCCCCAGGGTCTTCTCCTTTGCGCATGTGATTGAAGAACGGCAGGAATGAGGTCAGCAAAAATATGGCTGTATACACAAAGAAAGAGAGTTAGAATAATTTGAAAGAAAATTGGATTTATACTCAAACTTACAAAAAAATCTGTTTTCGAATAATTGTCTGCGGAATTCGACCAAAGTTGGCATCTTTCCCTGATATCCGATAAGCGACAGTGTTTTCGCAAATGTGGTAAAGTAGTAATAGATTAGCTCGTCATAGTTATTCCTACGCTCCTCGGGTCCCAGGAACATATATACGGCATACAGGACATCATTCGTCATGCATCCCACATTGGACATTTGGAAGTCGAGCAACATGCACTCGTTGTCCTTGTACATAACGTTCTTCACATGGAAATCCCCGTGGCACAGAACGTAGTACGAATCGTCTTTGGGTTTGTCTCGGTATTCACGAATTATTTCTACCCAGCGTTCACTGGTAATGTCTTTTATTGGCACAAAGTACTTTTTGTATTTCTTTAAGGTTTCTGAACTTTCCAGACCATTCAAGAAGTCTGGCATGCTAGTTTTCATAAAGTCCTGCTCCAGGAAATTGGGCATTGATGACACATCGTACTTAAGTTCATCAAACAATTTTGATTTCTCCTTCAGCAACTTGAAGCTAACTGCATGCCACTTGGCCAGTTTGTTTAGGGCAGCTTTGATTTCCTCCAGGGTAGCTGGTCTCTTGCGAATCACATCGTAGTTCAGCTCGACCAGATCCTCGAAGATCATCACCTGACGCGGCTTTAGCGAGTGATACAAGCACTTGGCACACAGGGTTGTCTCCTCGCCAGCATCACGGAGTATCTGCTCGAATTTGGGTAGCACTTCCGTATACATAGCAATTTCTGTTGCAAAGATTTTGGAATCACCTATAAATTCACTTTTTTGGCTGTCTACTTCGGGCATTGTCTTGACGATCAGCGACTTGACGAACTTTCCCTTCTGTGTTGAATAGTCAACTTTTGCCCTAAACATAACACTCGCATAATGATCTCCTTTGGCTGTCGCTGGCGATATCTCAACATTGATCACATTAACAGTTTTATCACTCAAGTGCTCAGTGAGTATCTCTTTAAAGAACTTTGAACACATCCAATCTGGAGCGTTTAGTTCGTCGGCGTTAAAGTTATCAGTATTTGGTGCCATCGTGCGCTGCTGTTACTTGTGCTGAATTCAAAACATTAACTGATTGCGAATCGGTGTGGAATCGGCATTTATTTTAGTTTTCGGAGCTTTGCATGAGCTTTTCAAAAAGTATTTCGTGCTTGGCTTCGAAAGCTTTGCTGATTTTCGAACACAGATAGTTTGCGATGCGCACAAAAAACCTGTATTTTTATTCTTACCTTTCCAAAGGTACTTTGATAAAGTCACTCGTTTTGAAACGTTTTAAATAATACTTAAATACATTTTTTATACTCACCAGCACTTGAATCAAATTGTTTCTTGTTTTTAGGACTCATTTTTAAGTTACAGAATTACATTTGCAGAGCTGTGTGTTATTTTTTACCTTGCTGAATTTGTTATCAGTATTTCAATCGCTGCAGTTTCGTTCTTATCATTGTAAGAGCTGATCGTGCACATATTTTTTGCAAAAGAATTTTCGTAATGGACATGTGACATTGTCTAACACGCAATAAAAACAGTGGTATTTTAATTAATCACTCTAAAATTATTTAATTTGTATGGTTTAACTTAACTAGGTCATGTATACTGTGATAATAATATAATTTGATAAAGTCTATTCGATTGTTGCTATTTCAGCTGCTCAAAGTATCCGAGATGCAGCATTCGAGGCAGCAGATACTCCAACTCCTCGTGAAACGCCTTATCGTTGAACATTTCTGAGCGTTTTTCAGGATCCATCATTATAACGCCGGGATCCTCACCCTTTCTCATGTAGTTAAAGCCAGCCAGGCACATGGAGAGTAGAAACAGTTCTAAGAGGAAAAATAATTAATTGAAATTAAAACAATAATTTAAATTTATTTTAATATATAGTTTTACTCACCATTATATCTTCTGTCGAACAGCTGTTTGCGGAACTCAATCAAGCTGGGCATGCTGCCTTTGTAGCCAATTGTAATTAAAGTCTTTGAGAAGATCGTAAAGTAGTAATAGATAAGTTCATCGTAGTTCTCTCGTCGCTCCTCGGGACCAAAGAACATGTATATTGCATACAAAATGTCATTTGTCATGGATCCTACATAGGAGATTTGGAAATCCAACAGCATACACTCATTATTCCTAAACATCATGTTCTTTAAATGAAAGTCCCCATGGCACAGGACATAGTAGGCATCATCTTGCCTGTTTTCCCGATACTCTCGAATTATATCTACCCAACGGCTGACCAGAATATCCTTCAAAGGCTCGAAGTATTTGCAGTATCCCTTTAGCTTTTCATTGTTCCTTAGTGATTCGATTAGATCTGGTATATTCGTTGTCATAAACTCCTGTTTCATGTACATAGGGATCGTCGTCAAATCGTACTTAAAGTTATCAAATAATTTGGGATCCTCCTTTAACAGTTTATAGCTAACTGCATGCCATTTTCCAAGTTTTCTGAGCGCTGCTTTGATCTCCTCCAGGTTGGGCTGTCGGTCACGTATGACAATGTAATCTTGTGGCACCAGATCTTCAAATACCAAAACCTTATGCGGTTCTAAGGTGTGATATAAGCACTGTGCACAGAGTGTTGTCTCATCGCCTGCATCGCGTAGTATCGCTTCCAGTTTGGGCAGCACTTCCGTGTACATGGAAATCTCGGTGGTGAAGAAACTTCCCTCACTTAAAAGATCTTTTTTGTGGCCTTCCTGTTCGGGCATAGTTTTGATGATCAATGACTTGGAAAACTTTCCCTTTTGTGTTGAATAGTCAATTTCTGCCCGAAACATGATACTGGCATAATGATCCCCTTTCAGAGTCGCTGGAGATATTTTAAAGTCAATCACTTTCACACTTGGGTCATTGACATGCTTAACTAGAACCTCTTTGAAGAATTCATCATTTAACCAAATGGGAGCTTCCAACTCGTCGGCATTATAGTTCTCATTATTATCTTTTGACATTTTCGTAATGTTTATCGCAGCGCACTTATAAACAAACTGAGAACGGGTTTTTCGGCTCTCAGTATTTATACAAGTTCTGTAGTGTCGTGAGCTTTCAAAGCTTACAAATTTGAACTGCTTAGAGAGCTTTCTGAAGCCAAATGAAAATCAACGAATTTTGTATTTGGAAAATGTCTTCGTGTGCGTTGTTCATATATTTTCAATTCGACTTTTGTTTTGTCGTTTTAATTTAAATACATGCATTTTTTTGTACTCGAATTGACTTTTTTTAGTTATTTACATTTAATACAATGTTCTTTGTTGATTACTCGTTGAAATATCCCAGCTGCAACATGCGTTCTAGTAAATATTTTACTTCCTGCTGATAATCCTGATCCTTGTACATGCTAGTGCGACGCCGAAAAGGATCGATGGCGTTTTTTCGAGCCGCAATCTGCATGGGCAGAAAGGTAGTTAACAGCATAAACTCTGAAAAAGCAAATAAATTAAAAATTTAATTTTTTAAACATATCTTAGATATTAAACTTACCGTTGTATTTATTATCTAAAATCTGTTTCTGGAATTCCTCGATGCTGGGAGCCTTTGCTGAGCAGCCAATCTTTTGCAAAGTCTCTGCAAATATTTCCAAATAGTAAGCCATCATTTCATTGCAGAGTTTTCCACGTTCATTGGGTCCAAAAACCATGTACATGGCATAGAGAAAGTCATTGACCATAGGTCCCACATGGGACAACTGAAAGTCTATGAACATGCAGTCGTTCTCCTTGAACATCAAGTTCCTTATGTGAAAGTCTCCATGGCATAGCACATAAGACCCACTCTCCCGGTAATTCAGATGGTACTCTCCCAAAGAGTCTGCCCATTTCTGTATCAATTTCCATTTCGCTCTCATGGGTTCAAAGAACTTTTTGTACTGCTGCAGACTTTCCACCTCATCGAGCATGTACATAAAGTTCGGCAATCCATTGGTTAGGAAACTCTTTTTCAGCATGTTCGGTAGTGTAGCGATATTATATTTTAAATCTTTAAATAATTCTGGCTTTTCTTTTAGCATTTTTTGGCTAACTGCATGCCATTTAGCTAGTTTTTTCAACACTTCGTGGAGTTCTGCGATTGTGGGCGGTCTCTCCCGGATTACTTGATAGCCCTGCGGTACTAAATCGTCGAATACCAATACCTTCCGTGGATAGATAGAGCCATAGATAGGGGGCACACAAAGCTTTGTGTTATCGCCAACTTTTTGCAACACCGCCTCGAATTGTGGTAATACCATGGAATACATGTACGATTCAGTTAGAAATATATGAGAATCGTTTAACATTTCATTCTTTTCACCACCGTTCTCGGGCATTGTCTTCAGAATTAAAGACTTGGAGAAGGTTCCCTTTGGGCTTGTGTAGTTTAGAGCGACGCGGAACATAATACTTGCATAGTGATCGCCTTGACAACTTGCCGGAGATATTTGCATATTATTCACTATAATTTCCCGCTCATCTTCGTATTCCATTAATATTTTTGTAAAATATTCGGTATCCAGCCATTCGAGGGCTTCCAGTTCATCCGGAGAAGACATTTTAAAGAGTTGTAGTAGTAGAAATTGTTTATTTATTCAACGTGTGATGTTTGTGAATTAACTAAAAGGAATTCATTGAAAATTGTGTGTTTTATTCATATGTTTTACGTTTGAAAAGCTTTTCATATCAAGCACCAAAAGCAGCAGAATGAAGAAAGAGAGCAGAGAATGAGTAATAAACGCTACCAGTTACACACAGAGCAAGAACACAAAAAGAGAGAAAACACAAGAGTACGAGAGCGAGAGAGCGAGTTCTTCATTCACACATACGACGTTTAACACCAACACTAAGACATCTGGGGTTATTTGTGTTTACTACAGCAACAAATTATAAACAATTATGCACTTCCATATAAGGTGTGTGGAGAACGACCTAGTTTTGCCAGCTGGTAAGAGACAGAATAACTGTCGAGAACCTAACGAAAGCACAGTCAAGAGAGCAAGATACCGACCGGGAAGAGAGCGTTACGAGTTGGGAGAAATCGATAACGCTTTGTTTACACATAGAGTGAGTACTTGGTCTAGTCACACATTATATCAAAAAAAAAAGCACCAAGCACACTGGGAATATTATTTTGATACCGCTTGATCAATGGAATATACTTATGTATAGCAAGTTATTCGAATAATTTTATGACGGATTGTAAATTTCAAAAATTCTAAAAATAAATTCAAACAGACTATAGATGGTGCCGTAATAGATAAAACATGTTAAGTCAACTTGATCGATCGTCAGTGTCATTATCATGACTAGATAACAGTTTGTTCACGAGCGGTAATTCAAAGTCTATCGGCTTTCTTTTTGTAGCTTCTTTATTCAGTTTTACTTATCTATAAACCAACTGATTAAATGTGTTTAGTAGAATAATTTTAAGGCAATGATTTACATTAATATAAGCGAGAAATTTGAATTTGCTTCTACTTACCGGTAAACCTATTGTTGAATAAATGATTTTAATATTCAAAGAAAGTGGGTATCATATTCTAGTGTCTAATAGTACTAATAAAAGTTCTTCTGAAGTTCCTCAGTGATCAGGAACGTATGATAGACTCTGTAGCCTAAGACTATGCACTATGTTTCATTTATAGAATTGATCACGTTTAATTAATTAAATTATTAATATAAATTATCTCCAAATAAATATCCTTTACATAAACACATCTTTGGCACAGTTATCAAGAACTTACTTTAAAGAATGAATTTTTTATATAAACTCGTCTGCGTTCTATTTATTATTATGTTCCGACATTTTTGGCATGATTTACTATAACGCGTGTGTAAACGAAGTGAGAACTTGTTTCTCGTCTCTCTTCGTATTTATAAGAGTCTTTACTGTACCGAGCTTTAAAAGCTTTCCATTCACAAGGGTCTGTAGAGCTTTATTGGCGCCAAACACTTATAATGTATGAATACTATTTGTTTAGTTTACATTTTTCAGATATGCAATTAATACTTAAATGTAATGCTTAATTTTTTCACTGATCTGCATCGAGTAAGCCCTGGTTATTATAAACAGGTAGCAGTTCTTTTAAAACATGTTGAGTAACTGGATTATTGTAGCAGGCATTCTTGAAGTTAATCGCTCGCTGATTTGTCTCCATCAAAGCTTTAAAATCCGCATCGTCAGTTTCGACATTTCGCTGAATGCCAAAGATATTTATGCTGGTGTGCATAGCTGCAAGTTTAGAAAGTATTAATAAATATTTTGAATAAAGCAATATACATTTTCAATGACAACTCACCATAGAAGGACTTCTTTTTGAGATCCAAGTGAAAGTTATGTAGGCTGGGAATGCGCGCCTTATACTGTAGTTTCCTAAGTGCCTCAGAGAATATTTCAAAGTAGTGGTGTATAAGCTCTTCCTGGTGATGCAAATGAAGTTCCAACTGCAGCGATGAGTTCAGAAAGTAGAACAAATCAATGGCCGGTGATCCCCAAGTTGCATACTGAAAATCAATTATGATCACGTCCTCCGGTTCCCCTGTGCTCTGATCATACTTCACCAACACATTGTTGGTCCAGAGATCGCCATGGGTCAATACATTTACAACTGGACTAATGTCAAATACACGCTTTCCCAGCTCCATATAGACGGGCAGAAGAGCTTCCAGTTTCTCGGCATAGTTCTCATATCCCGGCCATTGAGAGACACGTCTGATGGCTGCCTGGATCATGCCCAGAAAGCAGGGTGCATAGTTGTCGGTGTGACGATTGAACATGCCACGATCGTAGCTCTCCAGAGCTCCACACTCACGCTCATTGAGCACTGCACTTGTGGCATGCATTTTCGCCAATTTCCGTAGCACCAGACCGAGCCAGTTTCAGATCCAAACCAATTAGACGTTCGGGCATTACGAAGCCACGCACATTAAGATCCTCGAAGATCAGTGCCGATCGTGCCGGATCGACTGCCATTGTTTCAGCAAAGATTTGCTCCTTGTCGCCAATTTCAAGCAGCAGCGCGTTAAGTTTCGGTAGAACCTGCTCGTAGATAGACATTTCCCGGTTGAATATATCATAGGGTTCATTGATTTCGCGCACAAACTCATCGCTTTCATACGAAGTTTTTATAATGTAATGACCGATCTGTGATTTGCCGTTGCTCCGTATAAACTCCGCCTTGAGGCGTGTCAAAACTCCGCCATAATTCTCACCCTTTCCCAATGCTGGTCGGGCATTCAAGTCGGTTATCGTTAATTTTGGATCATCGTAGAACTTGCACAGCGCATCTTGTATATAGTTTTTTGTCAGCCACTCAGGTGCGCCGAGGCAAATCGGATTTAAGTCCGGAACTGCTGTGTTTAGTTTGGGAATACCCTCAAAATCACTGATCAGATCCGAAACTGACATTTTCATAACCTTTCCTAAGACGGTTTGCTCTCAAATGGGTTGAAAATTCGGTGCCAGGCTTTTTATAAGTATCCAAAACCTGAACATGACGTGTTTCTATCATAAGTGATATTTATGCCTACCCAAGTCCACTGAACTGAAGATTAGCTGTTTCCACAGTTGTAAATATATAGGAGAACGCGTCTGAAGATTATAATTTTTATTACAGCTCGGCTCTGAGGGACTGTATCTCCGACTATTGCTACTACCTTAATAAGACCTCTTAAAATATCTACATACTATATACGTTTATATATCTTAGTTAGTTGTTGTCGTCAGACTGCTGTCTAAATTTTACACTAACCTACAAGGCATTAAAAAGGAGACAGTAATTATAATTATTACTTTATGACTTAGTAACACTTTCTTTGGCTTCTTTTCTCTTTTAAATTTCTTTCATTCATAAGTTCAGAAAATATGGTTATGTTGACTCTTATTGATACGTGAAAAGGTGGTTGCCCTACAAATGTTTACCAAGTGCGTAAAACACCTGTAAATGCACCAAAACCAACAACTTCAACTGCACGTACGCATGTTCATAAGTTGAAGATTGTCTCAAGAGAATATGAATTTATGAATAGCAATAAGAATTCATTAAGAATCATGGAATTTCATTAATTTCTGTTCTACAGAAAGTAGTAAGTAAATTCTGTGGGCTTTTCTTAACTGTAAAAGATCTTTTTTATAATCCCTGATTTAGTAAAGTTTAATCTTTGGGGGTTGTTTGATAATGTTTGCCCATCCCGATAAAATTTGATCAGGATATAAACCAAATGTCAGTTCTTATAGCTTAAATGGTTCCCTAGTTATGGGGTTTTGAAAAGTCTTTAAAGGAATATGAGCAAAACTCTAAACTTAGAATTGCGTGACCTTCAGAGGTTCATTGACTTTCTTTAAAACTCTTTAATAGATCTAGCTACTAATGTCCAAATTACTTCTGTACACGTTCTAAGCCCGGGGTCTAATATCAATAAATTTAACAGCGTCTGAAAACTTAATTAGCAAATACACTTACCCTTAAATAAATTTGAGTTTTATGACAGTTTTATAAATGTTGAATCAGATTCAGTAGATCATTCATAATAGCGTGTAAAATGTGCATCAGCTGTGCATGCTAGTGTTACACTAAACACCCAAATTAAGCGTTGACTTCAAGAATTTCCCAAGACAATATAAACTATTTAAAGTATAATATTTAAACATGTTATTAGTGTTATTAAATCTGTGAAATTTTTTAAAACTCGACTTTTTTGACACTTTAAACTTTTCCATGCGCACTTTTCAGACGTTTGGATGATACCCGTTATTCAAAGATCAGACGTGGGTCTCGTTAAGCTTCAGAGCAAATATAATGAAACGAGCGAGACAAGATTGTAGCTAAAATACACAAAATATAAAAGAGAATTATACCAGACTGAAATGCACGCAGAAAAAATATTGGGATTTTAGTCAAAATGAATCTCTAAAAGTTTAAGAAGTAGAATAATTTCAAAAATTCGCTTACAGTAATTCTACAACTGTTAAAATTGAGACAGTATTTTGATGGTAAATTTTTCAGTTACAGCGAAAACTACTAAAAATTTTCCGTAAATCAAAATAAATATAAAGTTTTTAATTTCTTAATTATTTTTGTATTTCTTAGATTTCATTTTAGTATATTATTTTTTCCTGTGCATCTAAATCAACCTTCCCGCAATGTATAAAAGTAGCCTGGTTGGCGGGGATTGCATCAGAAAACGTGTATATCTCGGATTCAGCAAGACAAAATGGCAGCGGCACCAGAATGGCTGACACACGATTATATAGAACACGCGCTGAAAAGTTACTACAAAGACTCCCATCTGCAGATTGTGCAGCTGGAAGTAAATCCAGCGTTGGGACCCGGAGAGAACTACGGAGGAGTTTTGACCAGAGTTCGAGTAGTTTTTAAGCTTTCGAAGAAACCGGAAGAGAAGCTTACTCAGAATCTGATTATAAAAACAGCCATTGATGACGATGAGTTGTCCAAGGAATTGATGGAACCCTACGATATATTCAATAGGGAAATGACACTCTATGAAGAGGTGCTGCCCAAACTTACGGAAATCCTTAGAGAAACCGATAGCTTCGAACCACTATTCCCCACCGCCATCTTTGTGGATCGCGAGCGTTCGGCCATCATTTTTGAAGATCTGTCGGTGGACAACTATGTCATGGCTGATCGAGTCAAGCGTTTGGATAAGGAACACGTTCATCTGATACTCCGCAAATTGGCCAAAATGCACGCAACTTCAGCGGTTTTCAATGAACGCAATTCAGGAAATCTGGAGAAATACGATCGAGGGTTCTTCAATCAGTATACAAACGCATATAAGGGATACTTTGTGGGTGGTCTGTTGGCCGCTGCGCGCTGGATGAGCCAAGAGCCGGAGTGTGCTCCGTATGCCAAGAAGCTGTTCGAGCTGGCTCCACACTACATGGACATTGGTCGAGTGTGTTTTGAGCCACTGCGTGAATCAGTTAATGTGCTGGCCCATGGCGATGTTTGGACCAACAATGTGATGGTCAAATACGACGAGGCAACGGGAAAACCCGTGGACATACTTCTAATTGACTTTCAATATTCCTTTTGGGGATCGCCTACGATTGATTTGCATCACTTTTTCAATACTTCGCTGAGGGAGCCACTGCGTCGAATGGAACAGGATGAACTTTTTAATTTCTACCACAGCATTTTCTCAGCTACACTCAAACAACTAGACTACAAACGTCATGCCATACCCAGTCTGCATGAATTTCAGCTGCAGGCCGAACAAAAGCGTTTCTTTGGTAAAGTTAGCTTAAGTACTTAATCAGTTAACTTAGTTGATAACTGAATTTTTTTATAGCTCTGCACTCGGCAGTGGTTGTGCAGCCCGTGATGATCAATGAGGACACTACAGATGCCAGCTTTAATGCCCTGATGAACGAAGATGAAAGTGGAACTCGGTTTAAGAATCGACTCTACGACAATCCCATAGTCCAACAGAATCTGAAGGCCCTGATGCCGATGTTTGACAAAAAGGGTTTACTAGAAGTTAATCAATGTTGTTGAATTTAAAATTAAATTTTGTTAGTTTTAAGCTAAATCGTTTTAATAAATCTATGATAATCCTAAACTCACAGATATTATTTATTTTATATAAATCTGTCTTGAGACAGTTTAATTATATTTTAAATACAATGTTCGCACACTGGGCGACGCAGTTATATTTAACTTAACCTAGGCCAAAAGTGTGCAAATATCTGAGCGTGTTATCTAGTTGATAAGGTGGGAAATACTAATAAGTGAGACTAGACTAAGACAGATGCAAATATTGTCTCTCAGTTTTATTATGCAAATAAGTCGAGCGGTTTATTGGTCGTCAAGCAGATAAAAACATTGTACATGTAAATTTGTACATGATTTATGTAGGGCACGCGAAATTTACTACTGTATGTATATAATACTATACGTATTATATATACCGTTACACAAACAGCTTGCGTTTTCCTTAAGTGAGAACAGCTATATCACTGTAGTTAAACAAAGATGAGTTTTTATTCTCAGATGACTATGCAAAATACATAAGGATTATATAGTTACTTGTCACGAAAATGAACAGACAATTTTACATATTATACATTTGTGTGCGAGAGTGGGTTAAAAAGTAAGAAAGTTTAAGATTGTATTTCACTTTTCAATACTTTTATGGGGTATTATTGAAGATAAACTCAATCACATCTCAACAAAATAACCGAATTATGATTATGTTTTAATTTTATAAAGTTTTACCAAATGTGTTCCGAATTGGACAATTATTAACGAATTTTTCCATACAAATATTCAATTTTCGATCGAGTTGTCCTTTGAGAGCTGTAAGCTATTGTTGTCTGATCTGGATTATGATTATAACTATGGTGAGGACTGTTACAACTACAGTGTATTAGCGTGATGTGCGATAGTTTGGCTTAGCACTACATGTCTTCATACATAATATTAATTTTTCACCAATTTGTCCTATGGGAGCTACAGGCTACAGTAGCCCGATCCGGATGAAACTTGGAGAGGACAGTTATATATTTTAACATACACATACTATGTGAACTCCGATAGTTTCGAAGGTGTAGTGCTATAACAATATGATTTTTTACAATTTGCGGGGGCGATACAACATTTTAAAATAAACTGAACCTGGCTGACATATAGACGGACTTTCATTCCAATTTTGGTAGCTATAGCTCTTATAGTTTTGAAGATCCAGGTGTTTATCAGGACGACGGACGGACTGACAGACAGAAAGACAGACCCAATTTCTATATCGACTTGGCTGTTGATGCTGATCACGAATATATGTATATACTTTATGGGGTCGGCCACATCTCCTTCTGCCCGTTACGCACATTTCACTTCTGACATACTTAACAGACCCTCTACTCTTTTGAGATAAGGCGGTCTTAAAACGTACTCAAAAATGAGTACGAGGTCTTTTCCAGTCGGCCTTCCGTAGTTACTGTTATATAAAAAATACTTCTCATACTGCTCTCTGTGATGAAATCAAGCTACGAGAATTGTCTAAATCTACACACGCTTTTTATGGCTGCCATAACGAGAACTCTGATCTATTACGTAGATTATCAGTGTCAGGATTGTCGCATCTGATTTTGTATAAAAAGCGTAAGATGTTTGAGTCGTTGACATAGAATCAAAAAGACATGGGAGAGATAAAGAACAACGACGATTTTCATCCTGCACCACAGTGGTTGACAGTGTCTTACGTGGAAAATATTCTACGTCAGTACAAGAAAGATGAGGATCTTAATATAACTGATCTGATTATTAAGCCCGCAACATCCAAGGGTGAAAACTATGCTAGTATTATGACTAGGATCAGGGTGGAATACGTTTTGGGAGGTACCAATAGCCCGAAAACGGAATTCTTCATTGTGAAGACAACGTATGAGAATGATCCATTCATTTCAAACATCTTTTCGAGCTATCAGGCAAGCACCACTGAGATGATCATGTACGACAAAATACTCCCGAAACTGAGTGAACTATTGGATGCCACCGATCAGTCCGAGAAAATCTTCGCAAAGACTCTGCATGTGGACTACGAGCATTCCGCGATCATCTTTGAGGATCTCGCCGTGTTAAATTATTCGATTGGCGATCGCCTAATTGGTTTTGACCTGGAGTACACTAAATTGACGTTACGGAAGCTGGCCAAGATGCATGCTGCCGCCGCAGTGCTCAATGAACGCCAACCTGGACTCCTTACCAAACTTGATCATGGAATTTTTAATCGTTATTCACGAGGATTCTCGCCGATGTTTGAAAACTTTGTGGGCGTTGCCGCTGAGTTTGCCGCGAGAGTGTCCGGAGTTGGGAAACGTCTATGAGCAAAAGCTTAAGCGTCTTCAGAAGCTAATCATGGAGTACACTGAACGTGTCTACGAACCTCAACCGGATGATTTCAATACCTTAACCCATGGTGATCTCTGGGTCAATAACATAATGTTAAGACCCAAAACAGAATGCGGTCAGTTGGACATGTTGCTCATTGACTTTCAATTCTCCGCTTGGGCCTCCCCAGCCGTAGATATATACTACTTCTTTTGTACCTCGCTGCAGAAACAGGTGCGCATAGATGATCAAGATGAGCTGATCCAGTATTATCATGGTGTGCTGGTGAATACCCTGCGAGCATTGAACTTTGGTGGGTATATTCCCACACTACGACAGCTTTGGATGCAACTGGAAAGGGGCAAGTTTATGGGTGAGTACACAAATTAAATTGGGAGCTAAACATGTTTCTAATCGGTATTCATTTTACAGCCGTGACTGCTTCGCTCACCTGCCAGGCTTTAATGGTTAACGATCAGACTGAAGACGCCGATTTTAATGCTCTTATGATGGACAACGAACGGAGTCGGAATTTTAAGAAAGTCGCTTACAACAACAAGAATCTGAGGGAAATTCTTAAGCATTGGCTTCCAGTCTACAATAAGTGTGGTCTCCTCGATGTCCAGGAATAATTTAAGTACTTAGCTTTGTTCTAATTCCAACAAACTTATAAAGACACCAGCCATAGCCCTAATAAACTTTTACTTTATTCAATTCATATGACTCTGAAACTTTTACGTTGTTTACTATCTTGAATAAAATCTAGAACAAAATGCTTAGTAGAATAAGGAAACTTTTAAATACGATTTTCTAGGCCTCTTTATAGGCCACATAGAAGTATAGTTAATACCACGAGAACTCCCTGTTCCGATTTTACATAAGTCAGATGAAGTAATTAAACCAAATACAACATTTAATTTGCTATATAGATTTTATGTCATTCCCAGTCTGCCATTAAATAATTTATTTTTATAAAAATCTTTTAGATCTCCCTGTCTTGAGAATGTTTAATAATATAATATACATCACAAACATTTTAACTAACCCGTGCCATATGGAAGATACGTCATCATCCAGCTAATGAAAAGCGTGCAAAAATCTGAGTATTATTCGGATGACAAAGTGGGAAATACTTATAAGTGAGACTAGAGTAAGTCAGAAGCAAATATATGTCTGTCAGTTTAGTTTTGGTTTATTATGCACATAAGTCGAGCGGTTTATTAATTGTCAAGCAGATAAAAAATTATACTACACACGTGACATACAAGTATATATTTATATATAAATGTACATATAGCGTTATACAATCAGCCTCTTCCTTAAGTAGCTCATATCATTGTGTTTAACATACAAGTGTTTTGTTCCCAGATGTCTATATAAAGATTACAAGTTACTTGATAAAAAAGTACACAAACGTTTTTAGTATATCATATTAAGATGTACCTTACGTTCGTTTGTTACGAAATTTTCATTTATGTAGACAAGTTTTGTTTATCAAGAATCATTATTTACTTTTATTAGCCATTAAATATAGCAATAATGTGTAATAATTAAATATCAAAATTACATAGGGTCCAATAAACCCATTTTGTCGAATCTTGGCAAAGATCTCCTCACTTTCTGCCGTATAAGTTTCGTTTGAAAAATCTTTACTCGCACAGCTGCATCAGTTTCCGAAGAAGACATTGCCCTTTCAATGGAAAACTCATCATCTCCGGAGTGCAGCATAGCAGGAAGAAAAGTAAAGGACGGAAAAATTGCTAAAAAAAAAAAAAATTAATTTACGAGAAATTAGTATAAAGTGAATTATAAAAAGTGATCAGACACTTACCATAAAAAGATTTCAGCAGAAACTGACGGCGAAACTCAAACAGACTTGGAATAGAACCTTTAAAATTTAACTTAGTTAAAGCCTCAACAAGTTTTTGGTGATAAAACTGCACCAATTCGTTCTGGCAGAGATCATCTTGCAGTGAAGTGCTGAAGAAGTAATGCAAATCAGTAGCTGGAGAGTTCCAAACACTGAACTGGAAGTCAATGAAGATGACATTGTCGAGTTTCCCACTGCTATTATTTTTGAACATCATGTTCGTTGTCCAGAGATCACCGTGACACAAAGTAACAAAATCATCCTTCTGTATGTCCATTGCCCTTTCACAGTATTCCATAAAGTTGCCCATGACTACCTTGAGCTTTTCGGCGTAACGATCATAGAGATCCTTTTCATCCTCCAAGGATCGTATCAGAGCATTCAACATATTCATCATGAGGGGTTCGTATCCACGAGTGTGTCGATTGAAGAAGCACCGATCGTATTTCTTGGCAAAGATTCCGGGTTCCCTTTCGTTGAGCACAGCAGCGGCAGCATGGAAAGTCGCTAGCTTATCCAGCACCAGCAGAGCGTGTTCCCGATCCAATTGCTGAATCCGATCGGCTACGAAGTAGTTCTCCAAGGACATGTCTTCGAAAATAATCGATTCGCGATCACGATCAACATTCATTGTCTCTGCAAACAGTTGCCTAGGGTCACCTAGCTCTTTTTTGATTATCTTCGCCAACTTGGGTAAGACGCTCTCATACATGTCCATTTCACGCACATAGATGCCGTAGGGTTCCAGCAGATGGAACGCGGGATCCTTGTCGGCAAACGTGGTCTTCACCAGAAATGTAGCCTTGTGATCTGTTAGCTTGGAATTCTTGTACTCCACATTAATGCGGGTCATGACACTGGCATAGTTTTCACCGTTTGCAGTAGCCGGTCGCACCTGCAGTTCCTTCAGCTTCAGCTGCGCATCCTTAAGATATATGCGCAGCTTTTCTTCCACAAAATCGCGAGTCAACCACACGGGTGCTACATGGAACTCATTCACAATTTGTTTAGGCATTTTAGAACTTGCTTTCTAGTTAACAGCTACAGTTCTGAGAAACGATTGTGCCGCATCAAAGCTCGTCCGTCTTTTATATAAAAGATAAGCCAACTCTTAAAAGCAATATAAAACTTAGGTCTTTTATTTAGATTTAACGTCTATCTTTTTATATAGAATAACGCCTAGTCATTGCCATGCCTAAATTAATCTGTCGCGACGTGAACGTGCATGTCCCACCCACGTAGTTTGCGATAATATACACAATGTAGCCGGAGACTACGGCTTATTGTAGCGAGGGCTTCTAAAAGATGCTTCACTGTTCTTTGCACTAAGTATATCTCATGGAACAGCCTAGACACTGAAAGTGTAGATTACAAGATGACATAGAGCAATGTAAACTTGTTACGTATTCACTAAGACGTATCATAAAATAATTTGTTAATTTTATAGAGCATTTACTAGTCGTGAGTAAACAATATAAATTTTAATCATTAGGTAAATAGCCAGTATAAACCAGTAAAACCTGAAGGGATCATTTTGGTAAGGTTACTGTGAGCTGACGTGTCCTTTGAATAGTAGAACTTAGAAATATTACAGACATAAAACAGGCTTCACTTCAGACTCAATGTAATGTCTCACTGTAGGTAACCTCGTTCAAATTTATGGGTGAATTCACAAAATGAGTTAAGAAATAAACATGATTATCAACGGGATTTGCTCTACAGCCGTGACTGCTTCGCTCACCTGCCAGGCTATAATAGTTAACTATCAGAATGCATACGCCGATTGTAATGCTCTGATGATGGACAACGAACGGAGTCGCTTTGCTTTAATTCCAACAAACTTATAAAGACACCAGTCATAGCATTAAAAAACTTTAACAATATTTATTTCTCTGAAAACCCTAAACCTTTTACTTCATTTATTTTCTTTAATAAAGTCTAGAGAAATACTATAAAGAACAAAATCCTTATTAGTCTAATTAAACTTTAAAATTCCATTTTTTATGTCATTTATATTTTATTTGCCTTATAGAGGTGTATTCAATACAACGAGAATTCTCTGCTCTGATGCTATATAAATCAGATGCGTTAACTGAACTAAATCCAACATTTAATTTTCTAGATCTCCGTCTTTGGTATGTTTAATCAAATCTTATATATCATGAAAATAACGCAGTTACATTTAAACTAACCTAGGCCATAGGGAAGACGCGTCATCATCCAGCTGATGAAAAACGTGCTAAAATCTCAGTATCATCCAGATGAGAAGGTGGGAAATACTTTTAAGTGAGACTAGACAAAGACAGAAGCAAAAGCATTCTCTCAGTTTAGTTTTATTATGCAAGTCGAGCGGTTTATTAGTTGTCAAGCAGATAATAAATTATACTACACACGTGACATACAAATATATATTTATAAATTGTTGTACATATAGCGTTACACAAACAGCTTGCCTCTTCATTAAGTAGCTCATATCATTGTGTTTAACATACAAGTGTTTTGCTCCCAGATGTCTATAAAAAGATTACAAGTTACTTGATTTTGATGTGCGTTACGTACGTTTGTTACGAAACTATTCAAGAAACATGAACTTTAATTAGCCAATAAATGTGGCAATAATGTGTAATTATTCAATAAAACAAAATTACATAGGGTCCAATAAACCCATTTCGTCGAATCTTGTCAAAAATCTCCTCACTTTCTGCCGGATAAGTTTCGTTTGGAAAATCTTTACTCGCACAGCTGCATCAGTTTCTGAAGAAGACATGGCTCTTTCAATGGAAAACTCATCATCTCCGGAATGCAGCATAAAGGGAAGAAAAATAAAGGTGGGAAATAGTGCTAAAAAGAATTCAAAAGAAATTAGAATAAAGTAAATTATAAATGGTGATCAGATACTTACCATAAAACGATTTTAGCAGATACTGACGGCGAAACTCAAACAGACTTGGAATAGAACCTTTAAAATTTAACTTAGTTAAAGCCTCAACAAGTTTTTGGTGATAAAACTGCACCAATTCGTTCTGGCAGAGATCATCTTGCAGTGAACTGTTGAGGAAGTAATGCAAATCAGTAGCCGGAGAATTCCAAACACTGAACTGAAAGTCAATAAAGATGGCATTGTCCAGTTTCCCACTAGCATTATTCTTGAACATCGTGTTAGTGGTCCACAGATCACCGTGACACAAGGTAACAAAATCATCCTTCTGTATGTCCATTGCCCTTTCACAATATTCCATAAAGTTGTCTGTGACTACCTTGAGCTTTTCGGCATAACGATCATAGAGATCCTTGTCATTCTCCAAGGATCGTACAAGAGATTTCAACATATTAATCATCATTGGTTCGTATCCGCGAGTGTGTCTATTAAAGAAGCACCGATCGTATTTCTTGGCAAAGATTCCGGGTTCTCTTTCGTTGAGCACCGCTGCGACAGCATGGAAAGTGGCTAGCTTATCCAGCACCAGAAGAGCGTGTTCCCGATCCATCTGCTGAATCCGGTCGATTACAAAGTAGTTCTCCAAGGACATGTCTTCGAAAATAATCGATTCGCGATCACGATCAACATTCATTGTCTCCGCAAACAGTTGCCTAGTGTCACCTAGCTCTTGCTTGATCATCTTCGCCAACTTGGGTAAGACGACCTCATACATGTCCATTTCACGCACATAGACGCCGTAGGGCTAGAGCACATGAAACGCGGGATCCTTGTCGGCAAACGTGGTCTTCACGAGAAAAGTGGCCTTGTGATCTGTTAGCTTGGAATCCCTGTACTCCACATTAATGCGCGTCATAACACTGGCATAGTTTTCACCGTTTGCAGTAGCCGGTCGCACCTGCAGTTCCTTCAGCTTCACTTGCTCATCCTTAAGATACATGCGCAGCTTTTCTTCCACAAAATCGCGAGTCAACCACACGGGTGCTACATGGAACTCATTCACAATATGTTTAGGCATTTTCATGTTAACAGCTACAATTCTAAAACACGATTGTGCCGCATCAAAGCTCGATCGTCTTTTATATAAAAGATAAGCAAACAAAAAAAATATAAAACTTACGTATACATCTATCTTTTTATAAAGAATAACGCCTAGTCATCGCCATGCCTAAATTAATCAGTCGCGACGTGAACGTGTATTTCCCACCCACTTAGCTTGCGAAATATACACAATGCACGAGAAGGCTACGGCTTATAAAAATATGCTTCACTGTTCTTTGCACTAAGTATATCTCATGGAACAGCCTAGACACTGAAAGTGTAGATTACAAGATGACATAGAGCAATGTAAACTTGTTACGTATTCACATTTCTTAATACGTGAATTTCGAGGTGGCTAAAGTAAAAGATAACTAAGTCGTATCATAAAATAATTTGTTAATTTTATAGAGTATTTACTAGTCGTGAGTAAACAAAATAAATTTTAATCTTTAGGTAAGTATCAACTATTAACCAGTAAAACCTGAATGGATCAGTATGCGATATTTCGGTAAGGAAAACTGTGAGCTGCGGTGTTCTTTGAATAGAAGAACTTAGATTGCTTACAATAACAGGCTTCAGTTTAGAGCTTTAAATATTTAAGTTGATATATTATAATTAAAAAATTATTTAGATTACAAAGTTAATATATTTACATTTGAGTTCCTTCTAGTAGAGTAAGTTAATTAAAAATCCCAGCCGGCGTATTCCTTTACCACGTCCTTGTTCTCCTTACGATGACGGTGCACCGCACTTGCCTCTCCCTTAGCAACACAACGCTTGCGTTGCTCACGCTTCTCCCGCACGTCCATATTACGGCGTATACGATCTGTAACTACCGATGGAGCTATTGTACTTGCATTGGTGGAGTAAGAACGTTGACTGCGCGCATCGTCAAGCAGTTTTTTCACCTGCATGAGGCGATACGCCCGCGAGTTGGGATCAAGGCCGGCTAGTTCTGGCATATCATCTGTTTCTAAGTCATTGGAACTCATGGAGTGTGCATCATCAGCAGCTTGAGCAGCTTCTGTGGGGGTGGGTACAGCTTCGACAATCTTTTCAGCTGCAACTTTGACTGGAGATGCAACCGATGTGACGGAATCAATGATTTTTGGAGTTGTCTCTAATACTTGATCAGAGACTTCGGGGCCAACGGTCAGATTGCCCAAGTATTGTGTACATGATTCGATGTACCTTCTAATGGCAACATCTGACTTCTGTGTTACCTTCGTCTCACTGTAGGTAACCTCGTTCTCCAGTTGCTTGCGACATTCGTCAATCTCCGCAGCAGTAGCAGGTACTAAAGTTGGAGGCTCATCATCGATAGCCTGATTTTCTTCCTCTTCATCCTCTTCCTCGTTCAGCACAACCATGCCGTATTCCTCAAGCAGTTCTTGTTCCATATCCTTTGTGAATCCATACCCAGTACAGTGCACCTCAGCGTCCAAATCATCATCGCGCACAATATCACTGAACTTAGGGTATTCTTCGCTCTCGTATCCAAACTTACGGCGGAACATTTCACGTACACAGTTTACGTCACGATCAAAAAAGCTGTTAAAAATCAAGTGATAAACAATTTGATATGAAAAGACTGACAAACTCGCTTACAACTGGGCATTCTCATGGGAAGTGGACATCATTTGGGGAAAATCGATCAATATGGGTTTACCCTCATCGGTGAGCATCAAATTGAACTCATTGAAATCGCCGTGAATAACACCAGAGTTGCCCAGGCGTACAATGAGATTCATAAGATCGTCATAGACCTGTGGCACATCCAACAGCTCGTGCACTTGTGTCCTATTAAGCAGGAATATTAATATGTACTTTTAAACTGTACTTTTTGGTTACTTACATTGGCCAACCGTTAACCAAGTCCATAAGCACGCAATGGCGATTAAAATCTATGGGCTTGGGCACGGGAAATCCTCGATCGTACAGTGCTGACATATAGGCAAACTCACGTGTCGCCGAAATACGGGACAGATACAGCCAGGAAGCCTTATGGCGGCGTCCATGGTAGTCTCGCTTGGATTTGACATTGCGGAAACAGGTACGTCCCAGACGATGTAGCTTAAGACAAATGGGTGTGCCTTCCTCGTCGGCAACCACATAAATGTTGGACTCTTTTCCGATGCCAATCTGATTGCCAAATGAGGTAACGGAGCCGCGCAGTGTTAGGGACTTGAGGGCAAGGTAATCGTAGCCAGTGTTAGTTAAACGATAGCCATCATCTGGAAGAAGTTGACAGGTGTCAGTTGTTGCAATCAAAATACACATGCGGAAACTAACACTTTTTGCCACGCTCGTAGGCCAAGAGTTTGTGTTTGCAAAGCTCCTTTAGCAGTTTGTGGACTCCGCCAGTTTTTAGGTTGGCGATGGCAGCAGCTAATGGACCAGGCACCAACTCGTGGTTCTTCATTCCCATTTCGATGGCTGTCAGCACCCGGAAATCCTCCTTTGTGAGGTAACGCAGTACCGTAACATTTAATTTACCCATTTTGTTTTGTCAGTATGGTTATTTAAAGAAATGCGAGCATTTACAATTGTTTTGCGTCTTACACGTGCAACAAAACGATAACTACGAGCGATGCATCGATAATAAAATATGACAAATATCGATAAATTGTATTGAGAGAATATAAGCATAGGGTTGTCACAACACTGCTCTGTGGTAATTTGTTGTTTCAATAGGCTGGTCACACTTCGTCTGGTCGTCGTGTACAAAAATCAATTACTATTACTGCTGAAACTGAATACGCAAAGCGTTTCCGCGAGTAAACAAAACGGCAGGCAACTACAATTAGCAATAGAAGTTGTACGTGTTCAAATTATAGTTGGCGTTATAAGTATTTGTGTGTTTGTATGTCATAGAGAGATTGGAATTGAGAGCGGGTGTGCGTGTGAGTGTGTGTATGACTCGTGCTTTTTGCCGACATGCAACAAAAAAAAAACTGCTAAAAAAGTGGGCAGTCAAAGACCGCCGATACAATTGTACATAAAAAAGTAATTTGTTCAAGTTATGTGGGAAAACCATTTCAAAACTATTATTCCCCACTGTCATTGAGAAATCTACGCAATAAAGTTCATCCTCCCCCGCGATCGCGTGTGTGAAGGTTGCATTCAAGTGCAACACATTAAAATTCAAAGAAATCTAAATCAAAATTTCCCTCTCTCTTTCACACTCCTTCTGGCTCGGTGTCCCCCATCCAAATCGTTACGCTGTGTGTGCCGCCCAATAAAAACAGTTAAAATCAACGTAGCAATACATTCGGACATAAAATGCAGATCAAGGAATTGTAAGTATTTAATGGTTTATTAAACAATTCTCAATTTGTTTCCAACTGAGGTGCAAAACGTGTACAAGCCGCTGATTGTGACAAATCGATTTTACGCTCACTTGTCCTCAGATGCGACGCTCCCGTTCGCAGCTGCTCTCTCGTTCTCACACAGAAACATAAGCTCACACACACACGCAGACAGGCACTCTCTATCATCGTCGCCGTCGTTGTATTTGTTACAGTTACTTGAGCCGCGTTGCCAACTGCCTTGCAATTGCTTTAAATTATTAACTTTCTACTTTATAACATTATTATCGTCACGGTCGAGGCTAAAACATGTCTTATAACCTTATCAGTAGTACCAAAAGGCGCATTTTGTGTTCGTTTGTATTTGTTGTTGTTTACATGACTTCACAGATGACGTAACGAATGACAACAAAAACAAAAGTAATGAAATTTATCTCTAATATATTCAAAGTTTTTTACGTTATCAGAAACCAAAAAAGCTTCCGCTTAACCAAACCAAAAAAAAAAATAAAAATTTGTATGCGTCGCCAAAAACGTAAAAAAGCACCTCTGCCACGTTACCAATATTTTGCTTTTGTTGTTTTCGTTGTGGCTAAAGGAGAGTCTGAAGTTTACAATGGTTTTTTTACTTTGTTTTTTGGCGTGACTCATCTGTCAGACAGCTGTCCTCTCTCTCGCTCTCTGGTTTTTGCTTTTCTCTTTGTGTCTGTCTCATTCTTGCTCTCCTGTCACTTTTCTGCTACACTGTTTTTTATGCAACATTGCGCGCCGGTTTTCCCGCTGCGTTATCAGCAGCAGAGTTTTAATCAAACAAGTTGGCAATATTGATAAGGCCACCACCTGTGTATGCATGTATGTGTCTGTGTGTATATATGTGTATGTTTGTGTGTGTTACTGACTGTCGCTGTCTCGTTCACACCTCTTCGTCTGCCAACTGACCTGATATACGACAGCCAATATGTTTGCCAAAGGCTATTTGTGGCATTAATTATGCGATTTTAATGCTTCAATTAATTTGTTGCATTATCCGATTAACGTCTTGAAATCAGTAGCTTAAAAGCCAACAATCCATATTTAATTTGATAAGCAAATATAGCTGTATATACTCTGTAATCAGGTGTTGCATCTGCTTGTTGACGCATGCAGTCCGACAGGTATGAAATCATTTTGTCATTAGCAGGTTACTCACGTTGTAGCCGAATCTCCCGGTCACATCTACTCCCAGTGCCTTAACGTATGTCATTTATGAGCGGAAATTGCCAAAAATACAGCATTTAATATTTTAATTGATTTGACTTTGACATAACATTATACTGTTGACTGAGTTTAATAGTGCAGAAGTACTGAGAGGGTAAATAAAGATAAGGTAATTCAGAGCGTTGTTTTTCTATGTTTACTAACTAAAGTATAATGAACTGAATTATACAACAAACAAAAAAAACAATGTATTTAACGTAAAGCTTATTTATAGCTTAATTATTATTTAAAGTATTTAATATTCAATCCTTAAACTTGGAGCTTTAGTTTTCTGGGTATCGGATAGTAGAATAAAGAATAAAATTTGTGTATTTTAAATAAAAATATGCGAATAAAGCTTTATGGGTTTAATACATCTCACCTGCTCTGCCTAAAACTCAGCTTTCACAGCTAGTTGTTAATTACAATTTGCATTTTGAATTAGGTTTGTAAACACTAAATTTTAGTGCTTTCAAACAGTTTTTAGGCATTTTCCATTTAAATTTTTTGGCTGCTACTTAAATCTTTGTGTTCATTTCTCGAGTGATTTAAAGCTGACAATTTGACCACAAATCAATCGGATTGCCAACTTTCAATAAACTACTGTGTAGCGTTGCCGTATTACCAAACTGGAAATGTAAGAGCTTTGAAAATGTATAGCTTATAACATTTAAAATAGGTAAATGAAATTGGTTTACTAAATAGCCATTTAGAAAAGTATGTTATTGATAGAAAGCACAGAAACTAAATTTAGAAAACCGCAAAACGCGTTCAACAATAAATAGCCGTCGTTAATGAAATGCTGTGGTTACAACGAGGGGGAGGTGCTAAGGGCTCTGATGCGGATAATTGTGGTTGTTGATTGCAGAGTAAACGATATAGTGTTTTTTTTTCCTTTTTATTTTGTTGTATTTGCTATCGCAATGTGAATGGAAAACTGTCAACGGCACGAAATGTTGAAAGCGAACCAAACAAACTTAAAACACACATCAGAAATTAATTAAAGCACAGCGTGAGTGGAGGAACTGTCGCTTAAATTAAACAATAATATATTCAACTTGTTGTTGTGCTTGTTGTTGTTGTTATTGTTATTGTTTTTTCCCGATATTTGTTTGCTGCCATTGCCAATGGGCAATGAAATGTTTATGTGTTCCACAGTAGGAGCATTTTCGCTTCATTTAACAATGGCGTTGAAATTTTTATAATTTCCACACCGGCAACACAACAACAACAAGTACAATTTCCAAATAGCACAATGCGATTTAATCGGTAGATATACACTTACATACCAAAATCATATGTTCATTTGGCTCAAGTTTGAAATTATATTTTGTATAAATAATTACTGCATAGCAAAACAATTATCTTTATGGCAAAACATGGAAACATTTGGCGTTACTGAACCCTGTACTTCAAAACAAGGAAGGGGGGCTTTTTATAATTTAATTTTATTTTTGAATGTCAAATCATGAAACATAAAATTAATTGATTGTTAATAATCCAATTAATATTATTCTGACAATATGCATACTCATTGTCTGCTTTAAATCATATAAAATATAATTGATGAGCAATCTGTAAGTTAGTCATGATTTTTCATAGACAAATATGCAAACTATTTAATTGTTTGAGGTCAACGCTGATCGTTAGACTAATCAAGCATAAAACTTGTTTTAGGAAGTAATTAACCGGCACTAACATATAATGGACTCGCTTAAAGCAGTTTTCGTAGTAGTTGAGCTAATTATTGTACTTTCAGCTAGTGTCATTATCATCTTTATAAAGACCTTTGTACAGCCGCTGATCAGATAGGAAAATGCTTTGATTCGACCCAACTAAATTGTTACTAATACATTGTCGCTAGTATTAGTAGTTGGCGTGATCGTTAAATTTTAATAATTGGCTACGTTTTGCTGGAATAGTCGTATCGCAGAGTATCTGGTTATAAGTTAACTATCCCGTTTTCCATTTCAATACAATTCGCAAATGCCACAACCGCAACTCGTGTGTTTTCTTATTAGTTAATTACCTGGGCACGTTAACAGTCGGCGTACATATGTAAAAATACATTTGTACCGTTGCCTGATAAGATAAGACTACTAGCCAACTAACGATACCGTTACAAATTACTCGCCTACAGTAAAAGTTATTCGCGTCAAATAGTAGGCCATAATGAGTTAAATAATCTATAAAAAAAAGTATGAAAAATGTTTAAATTTTGATCTACAAAGCTATCGATTATTTGAGTTTGTGGGGGAACTTTAAAATATTGAATTAATTAGTACCCGAATTTTGATATGTAACTATTTTTAATAAGTTTTCCACTTCACCATCAATAGTGTGTTGAATATTTAAGCTAAAACTTATTATTCAGTCACATAATTGTTTCTAATCAATTTAGTTCATTTAGTTGACTGATTATATATGACGCCATAAACTGTTTAGATTATTTTATCAACTAACAATTATAGAACAATGCTGCCATAAAACAAGCCAGACTAATTAGTTTCGATATAACAAGTGGAAAGAACAGGGTATGCTGGGAATCAGTCTGTTTTTACTTTATTATGACCTTACGTAAATACAGTTAAGCCAATCTCTACAAGTGGTAGTAACGCCCACAAACAGCCCCACAGCGAGGGAAGAGCCTTGGCCAAGCTTTGTCTCATCTGGTCAACAGAAGCAAACACTCAGACAATGACACATACACACACTCAACCGCATATTCACTTTCCATTTTCAATTATGACAACAAAGACAAAGCCAGTTCCTCTCTTTTGTGTGTACGTTTGTGGTTGTGTGTGAGCTCGGACCGCTCTCTACTCAATGCCTTGCCCTTGTGTCCCGGGTAAAAGATTGTTTGGACTCTTGATGGGGCAGTCTTCTCATTAAGAGTGCTTCAATTTGTTTGTTTCATATTATTTTTCGTTACTCATTGTCCCACCTCCCCCCAGTTTTGCTCAGTGTTTTCCTCGTGACAGCTGAACCACAACGTGGCAATTTTCAAAAGTGCCTCCCACTTGTCTTTTATTTGCAACTTTAGATACTTGTTCCGCATAATGTTTTGATGGTTTTCTATACCATTTACCAGACTCAGTTCGTTTGATCTGTTGCCATTTGATTTTGACCCAGTTACTTTCAACCCTGCTCCAAAAAAAATGCAAACTTATTTACTTATCTTATTTGCCGCAGTCATTTATCTCTTGTGCTGTATTTGTTTGTTATTTGTTATTTTATGTGTAACATAGAGTGGGGTAGATAAAGTGAAAGAGGGGGAACATACTTTATGAGCAATTTATTTTATCCAAAACTTTTGTTATTTGCATTGAAGCAAAAAAAATTCTTTGAAAGTTTCTTTCAATTTATTGTACTATGCAGCAAATAGAATTCAAAGGCCAAGACGAGTTTTAAATAAAATTTCGTCCAAATTCTTTAAAATACTGAATGAAATTCCTCTTTGCTTTAATTATTCAGAGCTTTAATTGCTGGTTTACTTAAAGAACGTGAATATCTGACAATTTAATTTGAATCAACAGTGCAAATAAATTAAGGGCCTTGATAATCGGACCCAGCTGACGTGTTTAATCTTCTAATCTTCTTCGAACCATCCAAGAGCTGGAGGATTAAACGTTTTGCACACCAAATTAAGTGTAAATAAGTCAATTTACTCGGCACACAGTTTGTGAATAAATTTGCCCAGTGTTGCCACGCCCACTCTCAGTCTAAGCGGTATGAGCAACTTGATGGAATTTCCAGGGGTACTGAGATGCCTGAACTTTAACCTTTATTAAGTTGCAGTTTGCCGAGTCAACTTTTATTTTGTTCTTCTCTTTTTTTGTTGGTTTATGGGGGGCTTGAAGCTATGTCAGAGGTTAAATGAGTCCATGAATCCGTTCGTGAGTTCCTGAGTCCAATAAGACAGAGCCACGCCCACAAGGTTCCGTGTGGCAGTAGGCAGGCAATTAGCAACACGTCATTAAACGTGTCAACAATGACAAAAGGTTAATTGCTACTGAAAGTCGCCTCTAAAGCGACGGCAGCGACTAAGTCAGAGGTGCCACAGCCTCAGACAGAGCAGAGCCTCTGCCAGCAGGCTGTAAAATCTCATTGTTCCTAATTCTCGTATTGTTGGTGTGTGTGTGTTGATAATGACAGCAACAACTACGGAAAAAGTGTCAACGCGACGGCAACAGCTCATAAAACGTGGCTAAATGAGAAACTTAACTACCATTGTTTTATGGGCCAAGTTTAGCACCTTGGCCAAGTCTTTGGTCCATTCTCTAGCCCATTTCTTATTTAATTTCCTAGCTTAAATGTTACTATCTTTGCACAGAAGCTTAGCACATTTTCTAAACTTGTTTGTTACAGCTCTGAAAGTATTTTAGTTATTGTCTGCATTAATTGACTAACTAGCCATTTGTATGCCCCCAACTTAAAGTTAAGTGACAAACTATAATTAAAATAGTTGTTTTATTAGTTATTTAAAGTTGTGAACTAAGATCATACACATTGTTTTCCATTTGTCAAAGTTAGACTTACAAAGTCTAGTTTTATTTTTGACTGCCTTAAACTATTTTGCAAAGTAATTCTCAATTTGATTTATTCTATAAGTTCTTCTTTGGAATTTATAATACAAATTATATATAGTTAGCTTTAGTTACCTTCCGTAGGGCATACAAAGTTAGTTAGGGTTCACAGATACTGCGGTTATTTTGTATCGTACATTTGAACACTTTTTCAATTTGGGTTAAACCATACAGACCGCAGCAAAGTGGAGCCAGTGCGAGTAAGTTTCAAGGTCGTCGCAATTATGTGTACCCCAAACCAAAACAGTTTTCCCCCCAGCCCAAACAACCTCTGTTCAACGAGCCCACAGCTCACTCGTATTTTATTTTATTTGTTGCTTTAAAGTGTTGCATACTTTTAGGGCGTGTTTGAAAATGAGTTTTTCAGACCGAGGAAACTTTTAAGCGGACGCAACCTACATTTAATTAAAAATTGAAGCACATATTAAAATTAATTAATTAAAAATACCTTTCATATTTGTTTAACAAACATTCTCTCATTCACACTCTTCCTCTCTCTCTCTTTTCTCTTGCAGCCGCGTGACTTTGCCATTAACCGTAGAAGAGGTAAGAGATTGAACTCGTAATTTCTTTTGGGCTTTAATGATTTTTATATCCTTTTTTTTTCGTTTTCCCACTCTACAGTACCAAGTAGCACAATTATTTTCGGTGGCAGAGGCGTCAAAGGAAAACACAGGCGGCGGCGAGGGGATTGAGGTATTAAAAAATGAACCCTTCGCAGATTTTCCATTGTTGGGTAAGCAGCTATTTGAAAGCAAACGACACTTCCCACTTTTTATATGGTATTGTCATTTATTTATTTATTTTGTTCTTCTATTTTTTTTTGATTTTTTCGTTTATACAGGCGGCAAATACAATTCCGGTCAGTATACATATAAGATCTACCATCTGCAATCAAAAGTTCCATCGTACATAAGACTATTGGCGCCCAAGGGCTCATTGGAGATACATGAGGAAGCATGGAATGCTTATCCTTATTGTCGAACGATTATTACGGTAAATATGTAGAACGTACATTTGCATACTGGGGCACAGCAAAAAAAGAAACGTCAACATCTCTTGTTATTGTCTGTTTAAGCCGAAGAGTGTTAACTGTTCAAAAGGGTTAAAAGGACTCGCAATCCGCTTACAGCAAATTGATTTCCTTTCACTCGATATTGAGAGCATTTAAGGGAATTCGTCTTTTGTGCTGCATTGTCGGCTTTTTATCAAAGTATAAATATTTATACTGTTAATGAATGCAGTAGCAAATTTACCAAAAGTTTCCAAATATAGTTTGTTAAGTGAAAGACAAGATGCCGTAACTTTGTTTCCGGAAACTTATCAAACAAAACTTTAAACAAAATTCATTAGTATTCACACCTTCTTTGCATAAACTTCAGCAAAGTTTGACCCAAGATAAGTGTTCATAGATAAATGATTTAAGGCAGTCATAAGTAAATTTTTAAAAACGTTGTTTAATTAAATGGATTTAATGTGCACTCTTCTAGAACCCGAAATTCATGAAAGATGCATTCAAAATAATCATCGACACGTTGCACGTGGGAGATGCAGGAGATTCAGAAAATGTAAGTACCGTTTAAATACAGTAACTAACTAATTTGTGTTTTTTGTTGTTTTTTCTATTTCTTCCATTTCAACTACAAAATTTACGTGAATTATAAAAAAAAATTATAAAATTATTTGTCAAATCGTTCATTTAATATTGCAAAATCGTTTTTTGAATACGGAATTTAAAATTAAAACTTTGTTTGGGTGCGTTTATTTCGTGTTATTTTTTTTGGCTGTTAACTGTTAGAATCCTGGCTATATGAATGACAAATTTTTAGTCTTAGTAGATTCGCTACATTATGACAATGATATTGGTAATATGAATAACGTGAGTGTTTGATTCCTGGGTATTACTTATTGTTTCTCGCTTTTAGGTTGTTCAAAAATATGCTAAAAATCAGTTTAATTTAGTTATTTAGCTTCAATGTGTTGTTTTAATTGTGCTGCTTTAAATCTGTCACATTCTAAAATTGGATTCTAAAACTGCGATTCTGTCTTCGATCCATTTAATTACAGGTGCATGAACTGACGCCCGATAAGCTGAAAGTGCGCGAAGTTGTCCACATAGACATTGCTAACGACCCGGTTCTACCCGCAGACTATAAACCCGAAGAAGATCCAACTATGTAAGTTAAAGTAGTAGTAAAGGAGTAAGCTATTTATTAACTATTTAACTACTTTATAGCTATCAGTCTAAGAAAACTGGTCGTGGACCTCTGGTTGGTGATTGGAGAAAGCGTGTTGAACCCGTTATGACTTGCTATAAGCTGGTCACGTGCGAGTTCAAATGGTTCGGATTGCAAACAAGAGTAGAAAATTTTATACAAAAGTCCGAGCGACGTCTTTTCACAAACTTCCATCGGTAAGATTAACTAGAAATTCAATAAATTGTTCAAATAGTTAACAAAATTTAATTACAGCCAAGTTTTCTGTTCAACTGATCGCTGGTACGGTCTAACAATGGAGGATATACGTGCTATTGAGGATCAGGTCAAGGAAGAGCTTGATAAGGCGCGTCTGGTCGGCGAGGTACGGGGTATGCGTGCCGATGGTGATTAAATTTAGTAGAAAATTCTTTAAAAAATATGTAAATGTAAAAACAAGTAAACAGAAGAAATACAAAATGCAGATGAATGATATAAAAAAGAAGCATAAATAAATTTAATACAACAAAATGTAACTAAAAACAAACACAGAACACACAAAACGGAAATGGAAACAAATGACAACAACAACAAAAACACCAAGTGTATAACAACAAACAGCAAAGCTTAGATATAGTGTAGCTCCCAAAACTAACACAACAGCAGAAGCAACAACAACACCAACACCAAGCGTCAACAGTGCCCGTTAGTTAAGTTTTATTTTGTATGTAAAATGTAATCAGGAAATCAACACACAAAAACACATGCAGAAGCACACACGGAATCCATATAAAGCCCTTTTATGTGAAAAGTAAAAAAGAAATATCACACCCATTAGCATTAATATTTAAAAGTTGTTGCCTCAAATTCAATATTATTGATGTAATTTGTTTAAGTTGCAACTGTAAATGAAATCAACTTAATGATAGCCAATGTAAAAAGTTTAACAGCAACACAATGCAACGAAATGTTGCATAACTAACAAAAAGAAGAATAAAATGAATAAAAAGTGCATCGAAGCCAAGCAAAAAAAAAAGAGAAAATTCGAAATCAACTTGTCATATATATAGAAGTATATAAACATTTGCATATTTAAATTGTGCAACAGTTATCAGATTTCTGAAAATATTTACATTTGAAAGCGTTTGTTAGTGTGTCTTGCATTCGCTTAGCATTCAAAGTTGAGGCAAATGCGGTGAAATGGAGTTTCGAATTCATGAATTATTTAGAATTGTAAGACTAAAGGGGTTGTTACTTTATTTCCCATACGACACCACAGAGTACCAAATCCATAATTCCAGCTAAAACACTACACATTTGTTTTTCGAAGATATCATACAAAATAAATACTGCCAGAATAAAAAGAATTGTCTAAATTTGATTAGAACACACCAGTACACCAAATATAAAGATTTTGGAACACCTCTTCTAGTACCTACTCCGAATGCTTTAAACACTTGCCGCTATTCTCTGCTCAAAGTATAAACTTTATCTATCTATAATACGTCCATTTTAAAGTAAACCTACAAATGACTTTTAACACACACACACAAACCAATTACTTAATATTACACTAATGAAATGAAATAGAAATGAAGGAATGGAATCAACTATACGAGTATAGTAACTATATAATATTATCTAAACACAAATAAGTGAATTTAATTGAACCTCATAAGCTTAAAGCATGAACTTTACATACATGTATGTAGACTTCATGGAAACAGGATAAAAATGCGCTGGAAACAAGATAAAAATTTAAATAATACTGGAAAAGTATTGCATATTTAATGGGGCAAACGCTTTTATTTTTATAGGTAAAATGTGAGAGGGGATTTCAGTTTTTCGTTGGAAGCCAACTGACACACAGACCTAACCAACACACACAATATATATATATATATATATATTTGCATATATATATTTATAGACCTGGCACCTTGTATGTATATAACACAGTGATAGCGAACGAAAAATCGAATACACTAATTGAAAAGCGGAAAATCTTTTAAAAAATTTGTTACGAATGCGTTATAAGATTATATTCAAATAGTTGTAAAAAGAGTATATTGTTATTTGCTGTGAGTTCCCGTTCAATTTCATTGGTTGGTTGAATTATTCATTCAGCTATTGTACCGTAAAAACCAAAAACCATAAACAACATTAGTATATAGTAAATTTACAAAATTATATACATATTGCAATATCTGCAACATAGTATTTTCCACTAATGCGCTCTAAATGTTTGTTCGATTTTATTTATAACTTCTGCGCCTTCTCTGCAAAGAATCTGTGAATATTCCTTCCTATATATTCAACATACTGATTCTTTGCGGGGACTCTGTAAACTTCGGCCTTGTCGTGGTTCAATCTTTGGTTCTCTTAACTAATTTGTAGCTACTGTCGAGGGACTCAAGTTTCAACAATAAATCTTTATAGGTCCCACTAATCGAGCCCATAATTATTTCGATAATATTGGCCTTGGTATAACGTAATTTATTGCACACATTCTACAAACAAACTGCAACAAAAATTAGATTCGAAATACAATTTTAGGCATTAAAATAAAATATACACCAGTCGATGAAGAAAACAAATACGAACTAGAGAAATATTTAAAAAAATAAAAGGGGATATGGAAATTTTCAAATTAAGAATGAATAATCTAATTAATTATATAATTAAATTGAAAACTTTCAACTTAATTCGCGTTCAATTTTTCTCAACTATAAAAAAACCATAAAAAGAAATCACTTTAATTAATGACGTTAATTTGAAAATGTAATAAAAGCAAATGATAATAATAATTATACATATAAATCAGATTAATATAAGCTAATAATATAATATTAAATATGTATGTATGGGTTATATAAGCTGTTGAAAACATTTAAAAAAAAATACAAATTGTATTGTAGCAAATATTTTAATTAAAAAATTACAAATTAAAAACGATGAAAATAAAGCATTATTAATTATAGTTTCATAACGGTTTACTTTATTTCGATACTGGATAAGTAAAATGTATTTATAGGTACATATATAAATTGGTCAATCAGTTTAGTCGGCTAACCAAAAGAATTGTCGCACCTCCTCCTCGTTGGAAGGTCGACAATGCGGTGGCTGTGCTATTAATGAGTTTCTCAGCGACTTCATGGCCAGCATGTTCCGCTTTGAAGCAGTTGAGAAATCAATCACACGCTTGGGATAATGCACGCCGATCAGGCATTCGTAGCGCTCCTGTTGTTCAGCTGACATACGCCAGGGCTCGTGACTAAAGTAATAAGCAAATAAGTAAAGAAAAGAAAATGATTAATATATTTAGTACAATAGATTTAATACTGTTAAAAATCTCTTAAATTCTCTCTTCCCCTATCAATTTTAGAAGCTTTTTGTACAGCAAATTTCAGCTCTTTACCTCAGTCTATTTAGTCCCGATTTTGATAAGTCAGTGCGTTAGTGAATCAGTGCTTAGTTCAGTCCAAAATGATAATAAAGAAATAAGAAAGCTGATCCCAACTTACACAAATTCCTTGGGTACATTTCTCAGCTCAGGCACATATTGTTTGATATAGACGCCATTGGGGTCCAGCCTCTTAGCCAGCGCCACCGGACAGGTGACAAGCGAGGAGTCTAGTAAGCTCTCAAATGCTGAACTGGAGACCCACATCCAATTACCCGCACAGACAGACCAATCGGCATCTAGCAGATACTTGAGAAAGTGCTGCACACCAAACTCCCAGCTGTGCCAGAGACCGCCACGGGTTAGGAAGGTGGCCACCGTGTTGCGCAGTGTATGATGCAGCCAACCATCGGCCAGCAGCTGCCTCATGGCTCCATCGATGAATGGAAAGCCAGTTTGGCCTAAACGCCAGCGTTGCAGCTTATCCTCATCGGGTTTGGCCCATGGAATGCTCAAGCAAATCTCATTGCCATCCATTTGATAATATTGCGGATTATTCACTGACATCGTGTAGAAGTACTCACGCCAGATTAATTGACCGGTTATATGTGCACCACCGGCCATTTGAATGCCCTTCACACAGGCACGCAGCTGCACATTCTTGAAGAGATCATGGACACTCCAGTAGAATCTACGCACCGATAGGCAGCCAAAACGCAGATGGGCGCTCATCGATTTGGGCGTGTCCAATATATTTGGCATGGCCTGATTGGGCAGATAGTAGCCCTGTTCGAAGGCATGTTGCTCCACCTTGAGGCGTTCGTTGAGCAGTGCCAGTGCTTGGGTCTCTCCTCCCACCCAATTGATCTTGGCCAAATACCCCATGTTGTCGTTGTAGATATTAAAGTTCTCTGGCGACGGTGTTTGCTCAAAACAGCCAAGTGACCTGCGCAACTCGGGCGCTAATTGGACAAAACTCACGTCATCAAAGTGCGGATCCTGCACTGGACGCGGCGGTAAGCCAATAACTTGCACGGTGTGCTATCAAAGATTAGATTTGGGAAACTGTCCACTAATTTGGAGGCCATACAGTAACTCACCAGGAACAATTGATAGGTCAGCGGTGCTATGCCTCCGTTCGTTAGAATCACCGTGCGTGGATCCCAGAGCGTGTGAGAGACTTTCTCCACGTACTCGATACCCAGCTCTTTGCACAAGTTTCTGGCAGCCTCATCGCGATCGTTCCAAATGGGCTCACAATCCTGCTCCACGCAAATCTTCTGTAAACGCACATGTTCGTGAAGGCGACGAAAGATTTCCACCGGTTGACCCTCGCAAATGAGCAGGCGACCACGCCCCTGTGTCTCCGCCTGCAGCTGCTGGTCTATGTCATCCAAAGAGTCCAGCAGGAAACGCATGCGATTATATCCAACACTTTTGGTGCCTAGGCAGACAATTATCAACATGATGTGAACAGTGCGTATGTGTAATGTTAAATTTCATATTTGATGTCTTTAAAAAATGCCACAGTTTTTAATTATGCCAGTTCTTTGGAAACTCAATACTTTTCCTCTTTTTTGCTGTATTAAATTCACATTTTTATTTTGCCTTTACTTAATTTTCTGCATCGAAAGCAGTATGTAGATTAAAATTTTAAATATTTGTTAATTTTATATCATTATGAGTAATTCAAAAAAATAATTTGACGAATTTTTTTGTATATTAAATAATAAAATATTATATTAAATTAAGTGTTTCATTCCAGAGAACTTATAAACATAGTTCAGATAAACATAGACAGTAAAAATAAATTATTAATAAATAAATTGAGCTTTTGATGTTTATGTTAAGGTACAAAGTGGTTTATAATTAAATTTATCTCAGAATTTGTCGAAATGTAATAGAAATGTATTTTGATTATCTCTGAAATTGTCTACGCGTATTAATTTTAATTAAATGTGACGTGCACAAATTTAAAATTTATTGAGTATTGAAAGGGCATATTAAATTTCTCTTTATTTTGCCGGCTGTAGTCCATAAACACATATACATAAACACAAGTGCATTTGCTTCTCAAAATCCCCACAAATACATATACAGTATATTCATCTACATATACAATATCTTATCAAGCCTAGTCTCTCTGAGAAGCAAATTCCATGCGATTCTATAGTT
Organism: Drosophila acutilabella; assembly: GCA_035046005.1. Taxonomy (NCBI): domain Eukaryota; kingdom Metazoa; phylum Arthropoda; class Insecta; order Diptera; family Drosophilidae; genus Drosophila; species Drosophila acutilabella. The sequence goes on from JAWNOK010000061.1 coordinate 1,110,382, forward strand.
TGCGGCGTTGTGCTCTCCCTCTCACTCACTAACGCTCTCACATTAGATTAGAACGCATTGCAATTGCCAAAGTTGATTGTACCCAAGACTGAGAACGAGTATATGCACGAGTACATGCAGTACAGGCAGTCCCCTGCTGCCATACGGTGCCCCCTTCGCCCCCCTCGAGCCATGCCAAATTGCAGTGTTAGCGTAAAGCGAAACATTCAACCAAATAAATTTGCTGAACTACGCTATTAGCTCATATTTGGCAGCTCTGATAAGCGTACAGATCGTGGTCCAACAAGACGGTTAGTTATAGTTTTAATTAGTTAATTAATTGACTTACCAGCACTCTCGCCATCAAATATGAATATGGGTATCAAAGCAACGCCATGATCTTTATCCGACAGGGCAGCTAACAGGGCGGGATTGTCATGCAGCCGCAGTCCATGACGAAACCAAATCACATTTGCCGAATGCATAGACATTCTTAAATAATTTCAAATAAATTTAGTTTGCTTAACAAATAAATTGATTTACACTTCTTTGTTTAGTTTTATTAGTTATTAGTTTTGGGTCTTTACAGCCGAACACTCGATGTGCTCGCGCCAACGTTCAATTGTTGACTGCGATTGCGACTGCAGCTTAGTTGGTACTTGGCGCTCCCATCAGGCCAGAGTAGTGGCGGTGGTGGAGGCGATGACAACGGCAGAGGTGAAGGCAGAGCTAACAGCTGAGGCTTTTGGGCCTTTGACGTGTTCTCAACATGCCGTCGACTGCGTCAATACAAAAGCTGAGCGCGTGTGCCAGTCTCTCTTACACTGCATGTGTGTCTGTGTGTGTGTGAGTGGCAATGGCAGCGGGAAGCACTTAACACACGGCTCGTTGCATTTTGAGCACTGCACTGCGCTCAGCTAAACAGAGTTGCCCTCAGTTCGCCCCCGCTTGATGGTCTGCCGGCGACAACCTTAGAAATGAGAATGTCGCAGCCACAACTGTTGCTGCTTATTACGTCGTTTAAATTGCGATAAATTTAATGCGGGTATATTGACAATGTCATTCAGTTGGTTATAAAATTTATTTATGGAATTTTGTAGTTTTTTTATTAACAATAAAATATTTTATAACATTGAAAATAAGTAAAATTCTTAATTCACATAAATTTATCAAAATTGTTGTAAATATTTTTCATATTATTAAATAACTAATAATATGCAAGTCATTAAATATTAATAAACATTTATAAGAATATTAGAATAAAAGTTACCAATTCAGCAAACAATTTTCTTAAAATACATAAAAATTAAGTTGATAAAGAACTATTTAATTAATTGTTATTCAGAGCTTGTCTTACAATTGTTTATCAATTTTTATTCAGAGTAAATATTACATCAAGTATGATTTTAAATTAAATTATAGATTTACTTTTAATTAAAATTTTAATATTTTTTTAATATAATTTTGTTGCTTTACTTTTGTAATTCGTAAATGATTTTTTCGATAGATTTTTAGTGAACATTTTTAAAGCATTAAAGCATTATTCTGATAATAAATATTGACTCTTTTCACAGCAAATTTAGCACAAATTTCAATTTTATCAAAATAAAACTCCTATATAAAATTGTCTTAAATAATTCCTTTCAAAATTGCTATCAAATTGAAGATGGAAGCCCCTTTACCCATAAAAAAATGTATAATGTTCAGAATTACAGGGTATCAATTGAATTTATAACAATGAAACAATTGTTCCTTATACGTTTAAGAGTTTTGCAATTGACAGTTCATTAGTACGGCAATACTAAACCTAATCCGACAAGCTGACTTGATACCTATTCCTCATCCAAGCTTCCTTAACTCACACACACACACACACACACACACAACAATTTGACCCCTACTGGGGTGTGTTTTGTGTGTATGCTGGGTGTGTGCGTATTTACGCATCAAAAACTGCAGCTTTGCATGTTGCTCTGGCAACAGAATGTGTCGTAACGATACCATGGGGGAACTGACATGTGCAACCATTAACCGTTAGTGGCAAGTTCTAGAGACGCACGTGGTCCACGTGTCCACTTGCTCACAAAAACAGCAACAGCCACAGCAGCTGGAAGCAGTAGACGAACAACAACGGAAAAACTTTTCAATTTTAAATTGATGAAGACCAAGAGGGAAAAGTGAATGGAATGCAGATAAGAAAAGAGGAAAAATCACAATGAAAGCAAGCAGAACGTTGCCAAAGAAAATTCTTGTCAACTTGTTGGCTTCAATGAAGCTAATTTCAAATACAGATTGAAGCTATGATGAGCACAGAATGCAATGAAAAGAATCTTGAAAATATTTCCTAAGGAAATAATAAGTTTATAACGCATAGTTAAATAGAAAAGGAAGGTGAATAGTAGTAAAATCTTAAGGAATTTATATAAGGAACTTATAAACCAAGACTTAAGTTGCTGTTTCCAGCGAGCATTTAAAAATGAAAGAATTTTATATGTTGCTTATATGTTTTATGTGTTATATGTTGCTTAAAAAGACTTCTGACATTCTACATCAACTGAAAGATTATATTGACTGGGATCAGTAAATGGATTTACAGCCTACTGTTATTGGGTTAAATTGGTCTCTCTTTTGTCCGCTAGTTGTTAGCTTTCCAACCACTGTGCTTAAACGTTGGGCGATCAGGTGTGCCTTATTCCTTTGGGTGCTGGCTGCTCCTTAGCTCTGCTAGCCTTACATTCAGTCAGTTTCTTGTTTCATTCTTCTGCTCAACACGCAACCAAGGACTTGACGGGCTTGCGATGCTTTGTGCAATCAACACACACACCCACACATCCCAAACACCCACACATACACACATACATGCTGTATGCCACCTGTGTGTTACCTGGTTGCAGTTTGCTCTATTTGTGCTGGATGCTTCGTTACTTTACATCATTTCCAGCGAGTCCACGTTCGTGACACTGAGGCAAATTGTGAATTGCTGCTTGTTAAAGCAGATTGCATAAGAGAATTCCTTTCTTCTTTTTAGACCCCGTCTTTTAAAAAAGGGGTTTGGGGTTTTTTTTTTTTGTGTGGTTTTGTGTTTTTTTTTTTTTTTTTTTTTTTTTTTTTTTTTTTTTTTTTTTTTTTTTTTTTTTTTTTTTTTTTTTTTTTTTTTTTTTTTTTGTTGGGGGGTTTTTTTTTTTGTTGTTTTTTTTTTTTTTTTTAACACGATATATACAAACAATTTTCCCTGTCTTCTCATTCTTTTGTGCATTTTTTATGCCCAGCTCTGTGCGCTTACTCCCATTACACAATGCTGCCATCATAACGTTGAAATTCGATAATGGTTTCATACAATACACAGCATATTTACTAGTGTATTTAGACGCCTTTGCTTAACAGTCAGCAATTTGGCAAACATTTCCTAACAGAACAATCAATCAAAATTGTTGCAAAGCAGCCAATTGAAACGGTCATAAATAACTGCATACGATGGGGGGAATCACATTGCCTAGAGGCCTGAACTTGACACAAAGTACACACATATATTTTCAGTAATATGCCCCATTTAGGATTTTAGTTAAAGATTTATTATACAAATTTTATTGCAATAAATTCAGGTAGGCACAGCTTTAAAATGTTTAGTAATAGTAAATTATTTGTTTATTATGCAGAATTAAAACCAATTTTAATTTTATAAAATTAATTAGTATTGCGATAAGTTTTTCGTGCAGTGAAAAATGTATTTTTGTATCACATATTTAATAGTAACTAATTAAATGATAAAACCCATGAATAAATATACAAAATTGCATACAGTTTAACTAAAAGTTGCACCACAAATTCTATAACAATAGCTTTGGGGTCTTAGAGCCCATCAGAATTTGTAGTCTCCATATTATTTTAGTACTCATAGTTTCTGACTTAATAGTTGGCATGCGACGTAAGGCGATTATAACCAAGACATAAAAGCAGTAGCAATTTTGGCCAAATGGAATAAAAAAAGTAGTGGAAGAAGAAGCACAGCAATCAAAATAAGCCAGTGAGCTGTGACAGGAGACAAGTGACAAGCAGCATGTGAAGAGTGGAAAGTGAAAAGTGGAAAGCGGAAAATCCTTTGACTTAATCGTCTTCGAGCTCATATAAACAACAAAGTTTGCTGAGAGCACAACACAATTTCTATTTATTCAGGCAAGTCATGAAACTAATACACATAGCACAACACAATACACACACGCACACACCCGTACTTAGACAAACATATGGTTATTATTCTCTTTAAATGTTTCAATTGTTTTTATTGCCCCTTTTATGCTGTTGTTGAATGAACTCTGTTTGCTATTGTTGGCTTTGCTAATACAAGTTAAACAATCAAAAGAAATAATAAATATGTAGTAACTGTATACTGTATATATCAATCATACGCACCGTTGAACTTTTGTTCAACTCCTGAATCGTTTGATGTTATCGCACAGTTGCCATAAGGGTTACCCAACCCCTATATGTTCATATTTCTCTTGGTGTAGGGATAACAACTTTATTATGCAGCTGAAATCAATATCTCGACTCATTGACAATAATCAATTTGGCCAATTCAACCATTGTTATTCACTCATTACAGCCATCAAGTGTACGTGTTCGATTCATTCACATTCAATTGCCCACTTCATACGCATTTTTACATGCAGCGATTTTATTTAATTATAAAATATAATTCAATTTGCGAAATATTTAAATTACACTTTGTCAATTTTTTTATTAATATAATATGCAAATTTCTGTTGTTTTATAAATTTAATTATTGTTAACGCAAATTTTTTTCACTAACATAAATTTACAATAATTGTTGTGTCTTTATTTATGCTCCTTAATAATTCGTTATTTAGGTTAGTGTAACGGATATATGTATTATTTTGTTTAAGTAAAAAGGTCATTTGATATTTTATAATTAATTTACTCATGCCAAACAAAATTTGTTTGGATTTGACTGAAACAAAAACCAATTTTATATAGGTCCATTAAAATTATATGTCATTTGAAAGCGGCAATTAAAAACTAGTTTATTTCTAGAGTATTTCTGTGTCCGCTTGACTATAAAACATAATTTTTTGTTGCAACAATTCCCAAGTTATTCTTCGTTATCGACTGTTGTTTATAACCCAAGACTTTGTTGACGTCCATTTACTGTGTGTGTATGCGTGTGTGGATATGGGTGTGTGGAGAAGCATGTTTGTTTATGTTGGCTTATAGCTGTCAGCAGCAGACGCCAGAGGAGCATACCTGCAGTCTTTATTCTCTATCCCTATCCCTGTCCATGCTGGTAGCTGAGTCTGTTTTTGGTCGGCACAGTGGAACGTCAACCACAAGTTAAACCAATCGAGTTAATTCGTAGTTCGTTTTCAAACTGTAAACATTGTTTCATGTCTGATTGATCGCACAGTGCACAACGCACAACCCGTCAACACCCTTTCCAATTCACTCTCCTCTTGTCCCTTTTTACCAGCTGCTCATCACATGCGTGCCGACAAATTAATTCGCATAAATATTTATGTAAAGCAGCTGCAGAGCTGGTCCTTTGATGTGAACTGTGCTGACTCCAAACTCAAACCCAAGCCTACAAATAATCCTCAACCTGAGCCTGATTCTGGGCCTTAACCTTAGTCGGTCCGTTAGCCAGTTGTGCGTCCTCCGAGTATCCACAGCCGGGAGTCCACAGTCCAAGCGAACGTAATTCAATGATTCCAGAAAGTAGGTCGCCAAAAGGTGATAAGGTGGTCAGTTGGGCAGGTGGTCAACGGGTCGGTTGCTGATTGCGTGGTGCTGCAAATGGAAACGTGGAATATTATTACATTGGCTGGGAGTATGAGTCGTAAGCCAATTAGACTGTGATTGAAAGGCAGCAGTTGAAAGTCAATGAGCTGTGGGATGGCTAATTGCTTTGCCAACAACTTGCAGTTGATAAAGAACTCAAAGTGCCAAGCAACTAACAACTTTTTCCTTTAACTTTGCATATTTTAGCATATTTTCGAGTTAAAATTGACTTTAATACATTTAAGTGCTAAATTTTTAAACAGGTTTTTAAGCCGGAAACCATTTCAGACTTTGCTGAAAAGAGTGCAGCAAAATCAAAGTCACAGCAGTGACGGTGATTATCTTTAAACGCTAACGAATGTCGAGAACAAAGGAGAATCGATATTTCAACTGCTCGGAGAAGCATGAGAAAGTGAGAGAGAGAACGAGAGTGACTGCTAAATAAACAGTTTAAGTACGCTTAGGTGGGAATCAAACAGCAGGCAACAAATATTTGTCCTCATCTAGCTCAGTTTGTATTTGATATACTCCTGCACATGAACACACACACCCACCCACACACACTCACTGTGTGTTTTGGCATAAGTGAGTGTGTTATTGTTGGCTTTTACAGGTGCAATATTTCCTCAGTTATGCTGACTTATTCAAGGCGATTCTCTGTGGTATTGTGAATCTTACATCATTCCCTCCAAGCTGTGAGTATTTTTGGTAAAAGCTTTGATTGCTGTGGTGAGATTAATGTATACTTAGTGCCAGGTATATGAGGAATTGCTGGAATTTGCTCCAATTATTCCAATTATTTTAGTTAATACCACAACAAGGACAAAAGTTATGCCAGTTTCAAAATTTATAAGCCACACGAGCGCCTACATGTATGCTACAGTTTTCAACTAATTAATTATAGAACTTTCCTTTGTTGTCATGGATTTGTAACTCTGGTAAATCAAAATTACTCAAATTTAAATTTACACTGTTACACATGAACAAAAGATACTGCTTTAAACTGAGATTTATTCACATAGATGTATTTAAGGCACCTTCTTAAATTCTCGGAAGCGGAAGCAAGTTGTAACACACACAACAACACAACAGCAATAACACACAACAGCTTAGCCATAAAGCATGTATAAAGTTCACGACAGAATGCAACAACAAGGGACAGAAATGATGAAAGCCTTACAAAATCCAAGGCATTACCTTTTTTTTATAGGTTTGACTAAGAGAACACAAGCATACAAAGGGTATTTGGGTAAAGCGGAGGCGTTGGCAAACATTTAAAATTTAAAGGGCAGTAGTTGAAATATATTTTTGCCTCTAAAACGTGCTACTCCCTGAAGCAATATATTTATAAATGGCTACAAGCTTCTACAATTCTAGGGTATTGCCAGTTCGCATATGTCACCTTTCACTTCATATCTATTTGGCCAAAGAATTAAGCCACATTGTGTAAAACATTTTATGACTCGTCAAGTAATTTGAACAAACATTTGGCTTTCATTTCAGATTTTTTCCGACTAAATGGGGACTGAGCTAGCTTTGTGCTCTACTCTCTTGATGGTTAAGGACTTCTTTTGTATTTGCCTGATATATGGATGCTATAAATTCCTGGCGCCAGTTATTATTAGTGGGATCTTTTTATGGCCAGGCTTTTATTAGCATAAATGGGGAAAAACGGGGCTGAAACTCATGCCTAGTCGAATTAACCAGTTAACAACAAAATTAATCATATTCTGTAATGAGATAAAGTTGAAAATGAGATTTATGAGCAAACTGAACGCATTCGGTACCCATTTAATGAATATGCCACGAATGTGTCTGACAGTCAGAACAAACAAATATTAATCACTTTTAATGAATTTGTTGTCAGTCTCTCGTTCTCTATCTGTGTGCTGACAGATAGCACAGGTACACATAGGTAGGTATGTAGCATAAATACTCTGATTAAAAATGCTGTCATCCAAAAGACTCCCGGGGCATTTGGGCAAAAAGACTGTATTTGTTCCTTGGGCATTCATAAAGGTAAATAATATAAATGAAACTTTTCTCTGTCCTTGACTGACTGCGAGAGAAAGATTCAGATTCATTTTAATTTTCAAACAAACTCAAGCTTCATTTCCGTTTCTCTCTTTTTTGCTCATTTGCTTCGCTCGAAGTTCAAATAATTGTTTTGACCTGAACACAAACTCAACTAATTTTCTTTCGCCAACAAATTTAACTTTTCTGCCATTCACAAAGTCCATGCCATTCGTAGTTTATGGTGCAGTTCGCTCCTATATTTTGTTCCATTACTTTTACGCCGTTTTCCTCCTTTCGAATGGCAGGTAGAATTTAGGACACACAATGCCATTTTGCTGTGAAGAAAGCGAAATCGATATTTGGAAAATGCTCGAGGTAACTAAAAAAAATGTAAGCGAAATAAAATATCTTGATAGTCATGAAAATGCTGCTTTTTACTTTATCAAATATTCAGTGGCGTTCCGAGTTCCGTTACAAGCTTCAGGAAATTGAAATGATATCTTAACAAACCCAAAAGTTGTTTTCAAAGTAATGTATCATATTTTAACAGCGCATTGCTGTTACGAGTAATAAACATTTTTTGCAGATTTTTGATTACTTCTTTAAAAACTTCTTTGCCATTTGGTTGTCTACTTTAGCCTATTTTTCTCATACCTTCTTAAATACTTGCTCGGCTGAGTGACCTACAATTTGATTATTTATCACTTCATAAAAATTCATTCAAAATTTATATGAGTTTGCGGTTTTGAAGTCCCGACGCTTTTTTTTTTTTTGTTCTCTTTGCAATCTAACAAAGTGCTATATAACATGGATATAAGGATGTCCTTAAGCAACGTTGACAGCTCCTTGTTGCCAGCACAGCCGACATTGTGCAGCGATTGGTGGCAAGGCGCCAAGCAAAGGCGCTGCAATCCCCGTTGGCTTCAGGCGACTTAAAGACAACTTAATCTTTATGCTTAGATCAGGATTGAAAAATGGCTTGATGTGGTGTTAAAAAAGATTTGAACGCATTAAATGCTGTCGTTTATCTCGCAGCTCGTTATCAACACACAAGCACAAACACACACACATTCACACACACACACACATAGAGTTACTGCCTGGCCTACACTGTTTGCCACTTTTTGGGGGCAAGCGTGTGTTGCATGTACGCGTATGTAAGCTCTCAAAGGACGGCGCTGGTGTTGCCTGTGGCGTTGTTTGCTTAATACGCTTCAACTTCTTTTTGCCCATAAGCCAAAACGCAGACGCACCCAAAGCACACACACACTACACACAACACTCTTGTGAAGGCAATGTCGGCTTGTCAAAGGCACGTGCAGTGCAGTATAAACAATTTTATCCACACACACCCACACACACACTAACACACACCCGCATAGCCAATGTACTTTTAGGACTAACCAGCGGCATTTCATTTTCCGTGCACACATTTCTTTTCCCAGTGGTCCTGCTACGTATACGCAATATATTTTTTTCTCTATAAAATTCGTCGCAAGGGACACCACAGAAACACACACACACATACAAATACATGGACATATACCACACAATGACACAACAAACATCGCACAGTAAACGCGGCGTATACACAATGCCAAAAACTATCGATGGCAAAAATATATATATATACAATCGCGTTGCTCATGTTCTTGTGGTTGTTTTTGTAACTGTTGTAACATTTTTTTGGTGTTGTCGCATTAGTTTTTGCATTCGCACCCATGCATGTTAATATACCCTACAAATTGTTATCAGTTGAGAAGTCTACAGCTGAAAAGCTGTTAAAAAATAATAAAAAATTATTGAAATATATAAATAACTAATGTATGAAGTGAGCTTTTAAAATATATTTAATTTAAATATTTTATTTAATTTTTCATCATATTTTGCTGGTCATTTTGTACGCTGCGTATACTCGATTTTTTTAACACTTGCGCATTTTTTCTTACATTCGACGATCTATCGCATATTTCACTAGATTTTCATTTTAGCGCGTTCTCAATACAACTACACTCACACTCACTGACATACACACATACACACACACAATGGCGCATTTCCTGTTTCCGCTTGTAGCATAGTCGCCATGGCCAACAACAACATTAACATGGGGTCAGGGGGGCAGTTCAAGGAAATTTGCATAAATTTTACGTACTTTTCGCACAGAAGGCAAATTGCATTTTCAGCACAACACGTACTCCATTCAACTTACTCACACACACAGTCATCGCTCCCTCTCTTCCCCCACCAAACACACTTACACACATACATAATCGTAGTTTTTGCTACTCTACATGGAAAGGTAGGCCGCATGTCCTTGTTGCTGCTGTAGCTGCTGCTGTTTCTGTTGCTGCTGTGTTGATACTTTCGTGGCTGCCTCACACACCACCTGACAGTTCGTAAATGCGTGTGAGTGTGTGTGTGTGTGTGTAACGGTACATGCTTGTATGTGTTGGTTTAAGGCATGCAAATGTTACGAAAATTGCTTTTTACTTTTGCATGTATGTGAATGAGTTTTCACACACATTCACACATACACAAGTTTAAGCAGCGCCCCCTGTAGCTCAAATCGGGAGCCCAAAACCCTGGACGGACATGTACGTCCTTCTATACACCTACACACCACACACAAACACACACAAAGTTAGTTAAGTGTTTGCCTTCAAGTTGTTACTACCAAATTACCTTTTATTGTCATTTTTGTGCAGGTTTCCACACAATGGGAATAAACTTGATAAAAAGACAATAAAAAGAATGAACAACAACAACAAAAAAAAATGAATTTATAATAAAAATCATAAACTTTGGGGGATTTGTGTGAAAAATGAACAGCGAAATGTGCGAATTATTTATTTAAAATCTCTCGATTACAACAAGTTTTTTGTGCGCCAATTTCGCTGTGAATTGTTTTGTAAGCTTTTTCTATTGAATTTTGAAACAGTTTTTAGGGCAGTGAAAAACAGAATATGTAATCAATTTACAGCAATCAATGGATTATCAATTAAACAATCATATTTATACGAAACAATTTTTATCTAACTCAGTTGTAAAAATTACAAAGCGTTGTAAGCAAATTGTTTATTTAATAAGTTCAAGTTTAAAATATTCAATTTAAATTACTTTGTATAAAAACTTCTTTATTGAATCTCGAACTTATGTTGAATTTGTAACTCAATTCTGTTGGACATGTGTAAATTATAAATGATTGGAAGTAATTTTCAAACTAACCAAATGCAAACCACAAACACTTCAGTCTTAGCCATTGTACAATTTGTTGCTTGGCTATCTTATGTAGTAGTCCTATTGTCCTGCTTGCCTGGCCTTTTGCTAAATGTTGTGTTTGTTAGCCAATTTAACTAAAATCCTTTATGGGGCTTACTTTGTTGCATAACCAAAAGAATTGCAAGTGATTTATTTTAAATAAATTTAAATTTAAATTCAAATTCAAATTTCCACATTTAATTGCTTTCAGGCGTGTCCTTATCGCTTGACTCAGTAATGTCCTTAACTTTTACTGGTTTACTTTTGAGTGTGTATGTGTTATTTTGGTGTTTTTCTGGTTGTGACTTTTCCTCCACCCTCACCTCCCCCTCTCTCTTTCCCTTTCACTATTTCTCTGTGCCTCCTGGCCCCTCCTTCTGCTTGATCCTGCTGTGTTCTCAGCTATGCATGCAAAATGTTAAATGCAATGTCAGGCGCCGAAAACGTGCTCAAATCATATTCCGCATACCAAATAACAGAGCTCTCTAATGGCTGGATTTTAAAATGCATGAGCATCTTCTCTATACATCTATCTATTCACATACATATATAAGTGTGTCAGTGTGTGTGTTTGTGTGAATTAGTGTATTTCTATTTGTTGGCAAGTATAAATCAGAAAAATTATTTAAAAATATTTTAAATATTTATAAATGTTTTTATAAATAAAAAATACTAAAACTAAAATGTTTTAAAATATAAAATTATAAATTTAAATTATTTGCATATGTTTTTTAAATATTTTAATCACATATTGTTTTATTTACTTCCAAAAATTTTTAATTAAGTTGTGTTTCAAATGATTTACAGGGTATTTACTGCTTTCATACCTTACGTTGTTTAATTTTTAGATGTTTTGTTTTCATTTTGTGAACTGTTGAAGTTTATTTTCTGAGATTTTAATATGTATGAGTTGAGGATGAAGCATTTATGGTGCACACACTAACACACACACACTCGAATATACACACACGAACAGTCACAGCTAGCAATTGTCTATGTGTCTAGCATATTTATGCTGCTTCTTTGGCTCTCACTGGTTTTTGGTGGTTATATGGACAGAGTTCTTCAATAATTTTCTAACTTACTGCCACGGACTTGGGGTCTCAGTCAGTTGGTCCTTTGTAGCATTTGCCTTGCGCTGCAGAAAAAGGAGCATAGAAATTCCGAGTTTGACTAATGTAACTTACGTGTAGAACATTTGCTATGTAACCAGACTCAGATGCTTCTTGTGCTGGTCGACTCCCCTCGGCCTGTTTTCTAATAATACAAAACATTTGTATGACAAAAATGTTGGAGTAAACCAGACAGGGACTCAATTTATACAGCACTCTATGTGCTAGTCCTGCTCTACACTTTTTGCTCCTTTTTGCGGCTCGTTAAGTTGGCCTGATGCCATTTGTTTTATGTTAACAACAACAGTTTACGAAAACCCCAGAGAAATAAACAGAAATTGTTATAGAAATATGAAATAATGACAGTTACAAGACTAAACTTGAAAAGAGCTGCCCTCTGTCTCTGTCTCGCTCTCCCTCTCTCTTTCTCTTGCCTTCTGCCTCTTGCTCTTTTGTGCGGCACATGGAAGATTCTTTAGAATTTCGTTTGGTACGTGAGCTCAGCTCTGGAAGTAATCGCATTTTATGTTAATTAACGTAAGCAAAATCAAAAAGAATAGCACAATTTGCTAATTAAATTATGTAATACAAAAGTTTATAATTTATTATGGAATCAGTGGGGCTTAAACATACAAGGGCTAACCAACTTTAGTTGTGTATTACACAACTAGAAACTTATAACATTTTTAAGCCATAAAATAAATTAGTCTAGTTTTTATCATGCCTTAGAATATAGTTTCTGAATTTAGTGGCATAAATTCCATAGCTCAAACTTCGACTTTATCTTTACAAACTTCTATTCCTCTTTTGTATTAAATCAGCTTTTGAATTATTGAAACATTCATTACATTAGTTCTATTCCAAGCTCCGTGAAGCGCATAAAGTTTGCATTTCTCTAGCTGCTAATTGGCAACTGTTTAAAACTTAATTAAATCGAGTAATGCACAAGCTGCTGAGCTGTTAAACTGCCGAACTGCTGAACTGTTTGAAATGCCGTCAGTTAGAAAATACAATTAACATTACTGTTGACAGTATTCTCATTCGCATTCACATTTGAATTCGCATCCGCAATTCGATTGAGTTTCCGATGGAGCATTACAAAGCAAAAATTGAAAATTGTCATTGTGTTCTAATTCGATGCTCTCTGTGTTCGTGCGCTTAAGCCGCAAACAAGTTCACGGCTATGAAACCATTCGACTGGCTATAAAATGGCCAGGCCATGGCAATTTGGCATCAGTTAGCAAACATCACAGAAACCAACGAAACCAATATGAAATTCCTCATCTCTTTGACACTCTGCATTGCCGTTGCTCAGGCTGGCTTATTGAAATCACCGGTCACCACGTATTCCGCCGTGCCTTCCGTCTCCGCCTACGCCTCCTACGCCACCTACCCAGCCGTATCTCCCGTTGCCACCTACTCGGCCATATCTCCGTTGCGTTACTCAACATATGCAGCTGCTCCCGTTGCTTCTGTTTATAGGACACCTGTAGCCACCTATGCGGCAGCACCTGTCGGCATCTACTCTACCTTGCTGAAGAAATAGTGTACGATAATTAACAGAAAATGTGACCACTGAAATAATTGACAAATAAAATGAATTTATGACAGCAAACGAAACTAATTACGGTCACATGCCAGCAACAGGCATTGCAGAGTATTAACTGGTATACCAAGTAGCTTAATTAATAACTTTTATATTTACAGGGTAGCTGCTTAGCTTTGCTACGCTTCTTGTCAGTTTCTTCTATTCTAGGGTAGCTCTAAGTCGCACGCATTCTTCTTTATTTTCATGTTTCGGTTTCCGTTTCCGCTGAGCTTAACACACAACTTATGCACATCTTAAGATAAACACACTCGCACACACAACAAACAAACAAACGTCTGATTGTCGGCACATGTCCTGGCCATGTACTGCCAACATCCCGGCCATATCCTGGCCAAGTTATTCCTTGCGTTTTACGTGCTCATTGTCCTTGCTTCCGAATAATTAGATTCAATTACTTGCTCATCTTCCCATTGCGTGTTATACTAAGTAGCCCGCTCTCCCTGCCCCTCATGGTTAACTCCATTGCTTTGCCAACTTTAGTATACACTCGAATTAAAGCAGCTACCGACACGCATTCCCTGTTTATTGCTTTCAGACTCAATTTAATTCGCAATTTAAGTTTTTAAATCGTATTCCTTTGGTGTTTTTTTGGGGTCGTCTATGCGCTGGATAGATTAAAGAAGTATTAACACCAATCAGTAAGTCAATTGCCTGTTAAATTCTCCAGGATATTCATCTAGATTTGACAGGCTTTTAGCCAAACAACATTGGCATCTCGGGGACAGGTTACACAGCCATTTTGTTGGGCCATGCTCAAGTGCCACTTATTTATCATTTGTCTCCACTTATTTATCTTTCTGCACAGCGTCAACAACAACAAACAACACGAAAAGCAACAAATTGAACATGGGATTATGTTTAATGACGTCGATTTGTCTGCTGAGCGAAATAAAACAAAAGGGAATGAAAGGGAAGGGAAGGGAACGTAACGGAATAAGAGGCTTAAAGACGTTGCCAAATTAATTTCTTAACATGGATAGCTCCGGCATCTAATAGATGTCATATAAGAAAAACAAGTACTTAGCAATGCTTCACACAAGGGTACTCGACTCACAGATACCCCAGATAGAGAGCGAGAGGGAGAGGAGTGTCCTCGAGCATAGAAAAAAATCAGTGCACATTATCCTTGTAGGGAATTTCCTTGCCTTTTGTGCGCATAAATCACGAACACGACCAAATTACAGCTAATTTTCGTAAAAGCACATGCGATGTCCTTATGAATATTAAAAGGATTCGTTAACGATTGTTATTGCGCCAAAATTCCAAAATCACATCAGTTTCCTGGCAAAGCTTCGAATTACTTCGAAATTGCTCACAATTTATAGCACCACGGCAAATTAAATATAATGTGATTTGAAACTCAATTGAGATTACCGATTAGCTCAAGGACATTTGAGCATTTTCCTTGGCTTTCCCAGAAAACCACTGTGTTTTTTTTCCATCCCAGATAATCAGAGATTATTTTGGAACCTCTGTAAGCCCAAAGAAAACAACAGTTGTTCGAGTGTTTTTTGTTTTTTTGCATAAAATTACGTATATTCTTTTGTATAATTTTGGAGTGTTCGGTGTCAAATTGCTTTGCATTATTTAAGTAAAATTGTTAATTAAGATCACACATCAAATAAATTGCCTCTTGCTCTTACTGCTTACGTAGTATAAAGTTCTAACAAAATAATATCCTAATTATTATTATTATTATTATATGAATTCTAATAGTATTAAAGTTTATGTGTATTGTACGCTAATTATTAAATATTAGGTGCAACAACTTACAAATTAATATCACTATAAATGCACAAAGATTATATAGTTTTTCTTTTTTATGTTTATTGTTTCTAAACAGACGTGAGCTGGGATAGTGTTGGGATTAAACTGGAAGGGGACGGTTTGCAGTTGAAGTGTTGTAAAGTGTGTGAAAAAATCGTGTGAAAATTCCCTTAAAACTCCGTGTGAAAACTGTTGGCCGTGTCGATCATTTTGGACTGCAAAAATATCTCAGCGTTGTCAGTCATCTGTAGGGCAAGAGAATTTCATTTAATAAAAATACTAAAGGATAAATTTAGTAAGAAAACTCACCTCCTTGAGTGTGAGCAACTCGTCCTTGTTCTCATCACACAAACTGAACAAAGTGGCTGCTGCCTGCAGCGCATAACGCGGTGTTTTTGGATTCACGTAGTCCAACAGTTCACTACGATCGGCTTTGCCATCGTGATTCTTATCAATAATACGCTTAAACTCCTCTCGACGCTCCACAAGTGTCTTGGAGATTAGGGACTTGCGCAGCAGATCCTCATCATCATCCACATTTAGATCAGAAAACTCTTCCAACGTCAACTGATCGTCGCCATCCTGATCAAACTGTCGCAATAAATCATCCACAAGCTCCAGCAAATTGGATACACTCGACTCGGGATGCCTGAAGCTCAAATACTCATCTATGGTCAGTGTGAACAGATCCGTTCTGGCCGCCTCTGACCAACGAGCTTTGTCCCTCATCATATCCTCCCGTGCCTTGCGATTCAAGGACGTGTGCCTAATCTCATCGTGCTCGTCGATATCTGCCTCGGTCATGCCGTGTTCACGCAGGAAGAAACGATGATATTCATCCCAGGTAATCAAACCATCGGCAGGTGCTATATCCACGCGTCGAAACTCACGTGCATTGTTCAGTATAGCTATGTCTATATGATCCACAATGCGTCGATTTATATACTGACCCAGCTCCTGTATGGTCAGGCGACCGTCGTGATTGCGATCAGCACTGGGAAGGAGAAAGAATAGATTTATTAAATGGGTTTTTCTAGCCAATTTTAAGCTCTTAGTAAAAATTCTTCATTTTTAAATTTCTTGCTTAACTTTTCAGTCTTTAATTAAAAATCCAACCATCAAAAATCTCAAATCTCAACTTCAAACTTGTGCTAGAAATCCACACTATGCATAAAAAACAAACTTCCGCAAAGATTTTAATTTATACAAGTTTTTCTTGTGCATGTGATTAACATACTTGGTTCAAATTAAATTTCTAGAAAGCTAATTTTCTCGACAGAAGCTCATGAAACTCAGAGGCAATTAGAAGTCTCAATATGTCGAGGCACAAGTTGAGAAGCTTCAATATGTGCTCTAACTTTATATAAGAAAATAATCCATGCCACTTCAAAATAGCAAACTTTTAAGCAAATATTCGAAACTCTTATGGAATTAATAAACTTAGTGCTGAAATGCAAATAGGCAAACGAAAGACAAGTTAAACTAATGGGGGGCGAGAGAACACTTAATGAAAATGAGTTATCTAATATTTGCTACTTAAACGAGTCTTGAATTAAATGCGGCTACTGAAATTTATGATTTAGGCATACAATTACGCGTTTATTATGAAATAAAACTGATTTACGGTTCCAGTTGTCATCTACGCATTAAACGGCAATTAAACTGACCGAAAAATGTTGTGATAATTGCGTGAGTTGAAATTAATAGCCATCATTTGTGGCTTTTGCATTTAAATGTAATTTTAATAATGTGGAAAAGAACCCGTATTCGCATTCGCATTCGCATCATCCTGTGGGAGTTGAGAGCCTCACCCGTACTGGGGGCAATTAAATTGTATCTGGAATTGCCATGGCAACAGCGCAACAACGTTGACTATTGTTATAAATTTTAATTGTGCGTTGACAATTCAACAAGAACGCAGAACATAGTACGCAGAACACTGTTATCATCACACGCAGCACATTAATGTGCTGTTGGGGGCATTCCAATTAGGCCACTGTTGCTGCTGTTAATGGTGGTACTCCTGCCTCAACTTTAACCCTTATGCCACCGCCATGGTTTTAGTTCTAACATTGATTTAGCACGGCGCACAAAAGTGCCACACTTCCGTTTCCGCTGGCAGCAAAGCAGCAAAAAAACTATGCACAGTTGCATGCCACAAACTAACGCGAAACTTTCACGCACACACACACACACAGAGAGAGAGACTCACACACCACAGCAAACTTCATTCGCACTCGGTAAGTTTTGTAGAATGGAAAAGTTGCGAATAAGACTAAACAACTTCCCAACTAGACACTATGGAAACTGCTAAGAGCGGAAACTATATCATTAGTTGGAAGCTGACTTCTGATACGTGCGCAGGAAAGCTGATTAATTAATATTCTCACCATAGACAATAGACCAAAAGACCGCGTAGTTCATCCACCAAAATAATGAATCTATATATAAATTTATGTATGACTTTGTTAAGTACAAGAGGTCAATATGCAACTTTTACTCTGCTACCAAAAAGCACTCATTAAAAACTTTTCAGCGAATTCTCTTTGTTCGATATTTTCAAAAGTGTTTCGAAAGTTAAGGAGCAAAGTTAGAGCAAAATGTTTTCTCATTATATCATTATTACTTCCTTTTAATTCATTTGTTGTGCACAAAATTTAATGTTTCTATGGGAGAAGTAACAATGGCAAAGAGTTTTTCTTTGCTGCTATTGAAATAGTATAAAGGAATTTACAAAAATGTTATGTTGTTTTCTATAAAAGAGTTCTTTTCTTTAACCAAAACATGCTTTAAGTCTCAATTTAAATTATTTAACTTTTCATTGATTTATCATTGGGTTTTGGCATCAATCTGTCGAATTATTTGGACTAAGCTGTGGAATCTTAAGTCAGTGATTTGATTATTTTCAATTTCCATTTCAATCAGAGAATCATTCTGATACACTTTGACTTTGTTATGGGTAACGAGTGAGAGAGTCTGAGTATCTGCCTTGCATTTGATTTTATTGCATAGCTAAAAGGATATTATAGACTATTTTGCATGCCCAAGTTTCACACTGTCGTTCGTCTAAGACGAGACCCAGCTTGGATTTCATTTCAAAAAATCTTCTTTGCTGTCTTATAAAAAAAAACAAAAAGTCCACAACTAGCAATTGGCAAAGGAAAAACCACAAGGCTTATGCAAAATGCACTTTTTCCCAGCAAACCAAAACCCACGACAGAGGACACTCTTTTCCCATACCCAACCCCAAACCCACTCCACTCCCTTTTCACTCCTTCCCTGCCGCTTTCTTTTGCAAACAAATACGTCAAGAAAAAAATGCAAAAATGTGCAAAACGCAGACGACAAATGAAAACTTTTCAGCCAAACTCTGTGCGTAGAAGATGCAAAAGGAGCACAAAAAAGTTTAACTTTTTTTTCCGTTTGGTTTATTTGTTTTTATATTCTTTTTTTTTGCAAAGATGTGAGTGCCTGGTGAACTCTTGGGGTCAACGAAACTCCAGCTCCAGCTGCGACAGTGAAACCGCAAATGAAAGAGGAGTTAACGTTAAAAAAGGAAGAGGAAACAGCAAAAAAACAAACAAAACTTAGCGGAAGGAAACTAACTTGAAATCGGTTTAGTTGTCGGTTTATTTATGCAAGTTTTAATGCCTAAACTGTATGCTAATAAAACCACTGTACACACAGATAGGCACACCCAAACACACACACACACCCACACTTAGAGCAACTCCCCTCGCTGCCATTTGTTGATTATTTTGTTGGTTTATTCCTCCCACAGCTGCTCCTATTTCAAGTTTTACCTCTCTCGCACCTGTGACTGTTTTGATAGCTGACACCTGTTTTGGGGGCAATCTTCTCTAGCTGACATCTTACGGGCACGCCCATCTGCTAAGAACTGCTGCCTCTCACATTATACAACTGTCCCGAGCAACACCTAGACATTTTGCACATTGAGTCAAGTCCATTGTGCTGGGAATACCCTTAGTAAGTTTTATGCACCCCGAGGGCAACTAACATTTAAACCATTTAGTTTGACATTAAGTTCTTAAGTTAATGCGAATTGTGCAGAAAACTGACTGAAAGCAGAAAGCTACGCATTCATCAAGTCTATGCAAATGGAGGGAGGAGTTGAAATAGTAATAAAAATAAATCATATGCATAATTTATGTGTGCAGCTAAAGCATTTATTCAAGTGTGGGATTAAGTATTTAAATTATAGAAACTTTTACCCTCTTTTATATGCAACAAATTTGTTAAACAGAACACTACATTTTTAAATGTTAAGCAATTTCATAAAACCTTTTATAATGCTTCATTTAACCTCATAAAAATTAAAATTTGTTAATGCTATCTGAAATAATTTCCCAGCACACAACTATTCCTAATAAAATTAAATGAATCCAACGCATTTCAGCTAATTCTAAACGTACTTTTATGAAACCATTCAACTTTTCTGTAATTTGTTTAAATACAATTCAATTTAAAAGTCTTTCATGAGTAGCACTCTGTGTTCATTTGCTTGAATGCACCTAATTAAACCCCTAGTATGTCGCTTTCATCTTAATAGCAAGCACTTAACTTAACTCTATGGTTTGTTGCCTCTACAATTGTTTAATTAGTTGCTTAAGTGTTGGAGGTCATATCGAGTGTTGGTCAATATGTAAAACCCAGAAAATAACAACTTATTCTACTTCACTTGCAATTTGAGCTGTGAAATCGAGCAGAGAAATGCTTTAAATTTTTGGCACAGCAATAAATTCTAGAACATGTGTAAGTCCAGGCAAAGTAATTTGGGAATTTACCAATAACTTTGTCGCAGACAGCGATCAAAATCAGACTGAAAATCGAAAAGAAACTTTGCCCATTTTTGCTGAGGAATCTCAACTGTAATGAAATTTGTGAAATATGTTTTTTTTTTTCTCTTCAGTTTTTGTCCAAAAACTTTTGCCTTTCGAGTTGTGAGTGGCAAGGGAAAAGTCAAAACAAAAAGTAAGTTATTGGAGTGCTTTTAAATACCCTGCAATTGAAATCATTCTATGAGTTTGTACTCCACTTTCATGCGCACCAGCTGCAAAGACTACCCCATTTTAAACTGGGTATTTTCCTGGGTATTTGAAAGTGCCAGTTGAATTTATATATATTTTTAATGTTTGCTGATTTCAATTCAATAAATATTAAAATAGAAAATTGCAGTTATGAAACCAAAGCAAATCCACTATGGCAGCTAAACAAGATATGCACAGGTAAACACAGTTATTTACATGCCATTTATCTAATCAGAATTAATGATAGTTCAATACGATATCAGGCAAAATGCAAGCATGAAAATTAAATGAGTTTAAAGGCATATCTCAGCTGCAGATTGTGTGTGTTTGGTTGTGTTAATATTTGATGGAGGATTAAATATAAAATACATATCACACAAATGTACAGAGGCCTTCGGCGAGCACAAAACACCAAAACACCCAGCTGTTGAGGGAATTTGTTGTTATGTATTTTGTTACTTTGCTTGTGAATTCGCATTTGGGTATGTGGAATGAATAATAGACAAAATAAAAACCCTATGAAATTTGTGCAATTTTAAGCATTTATTTATCAAACAATTAATTTTAATTGATATACATAACTATGACAAATAAAAGCAATTTAAAACATTACGAAGATTAGCATAACATGAGCTTGCCTTTGAGCTTGTTACTCATACGCCGGGTTGGTTGTCAAAGTATTTGTCAGATAACAAAGCCAAAGCTACTGAGTTATCAATCTGTCAATGCAGATTGGCTTAAATATTTAGCTTATTTTTAGATAAACGTATTAATAAATTGACTAAAGGTCAAGCTGCAAAAAGTCAATGTAAAGTTTATTGGAATTTTAGCAGCTGGGAGTGGGTGTGTGTGTGTTCGAGTGTGTGCTCCTGTCAGACACATTTATCAAATTCAATTTAAAACAGTTTTATGGCTTGAGCTGAGCCAAGATAATTTCATACAAAACTTATCCTGGTTTATTAGTCTTAAAGTGCTCAAGTCTTTGACTGCTTTAAATGTGGAGTGAAAATGACTTGATTTTATGTAATCGGCTTTAAACCTTAACTGTGCTTAACCCTTCTTTATACCCCTTGAAACTATAGCACAAATTCTTTACCCTAAAAAACTTGATTTAACTTTTGTTAAAGAGCCACTTTCGTCAGTCACTTATTTATTTGGCTAGTCGTTAAATCAGCGCTGCTTCTCCATAACTTTTACGTTCATAATAAATACTGAGCTTCATAAATCTCATAATTCGCAGAGCAATAAACTGAATGCCGCATAATCAAATCGAAAATACATGATTTATGTCAAGCAGAGGAAACTAAAACGAATTTCTGGCCAACATTTTGTAGGCTGGGCACTTTAAATGTTCTTAGCCGCAAACCAAAGAAATGCTAACCAGAAGTAATTTTGTTGCTGTCATCACGTTTCTGGTTTTAATCAATAATTATGATGGTGATTGCCTTGAAACCTTGGTACGTTTGGTCTGGACCAGGCCCTGATAATCCGATTAGCCGTCGGCCACTGGAAGCTAAATCAAAATCATTCCAAATAACAAATTGGTTTCGTGAGGTCCCCAAAGCACCTTTAGGTACATCGATCAAATGCGGTGGCTAACTGCGCTGGTATGTGGTATGAGAGCCAACACAATTCAATGCTGCTCATAAATTTCACAATTTGTCGTACACACAATTATGGCACGCACTGTGTGGGCTTCCATGCCTTTTACTATCTCTCACTCACTGTCTCTATTCCTCTCTCACTCACTCTCTTGGTCATTTTGACCGGCTTTTGTCGAGCGTGAACAATGGCCAGCGGCAACAAGAACAAACAAGAATGTTGCTGGCGCCAAACTAGCGCCAAATTATCAACCGTACACCCAAGCGGAAGTTAGGGTGACCATAACTCAGCCGCAACTTACCGTTTGAAAGCTTTTGCAAGTATTTGCTTCTCGTTCACATTGCTGGCTGTTATTATAACTGTTTCGGGTTGTGGCTGTGACTTGGATTTGCTAGCAACCCCAGCATCTTTTCTTCCATCTCCGCCTCTGTGTGCACCGCCTCCGCCTCCTCCTCTCCTGCTCCTCCTCCCACCTCATTAGCAGCCATCGCTTGCACTTTTCGCTGCTCCTCCTTCTTTCTCAATTGTTCCAAATTGTTCTGCTTCAGCTTTTGCTGCTGCTGCTGCTGCTGTTGCTTTTGCTGTGGTTGTTGCTGTGGCTGCTCCAGTTCCTGGTCGCGTATATTGGGCGTAGACTTGGCCAGAACTGGGGCTTGGTCAACTGTGTTCAGCTCACGCTGATGCTGCTGCTGTTGTTGCTGCTGTTGTTGCTGGTGCTGCTGCTGCAGCTTGTGGCTGGTGCTGTGCAATATGAGGCCAATGAAAAACATATAAAACAAAATGGCGCACAGTGTTGAGCAGCGCAGCCAGCGGAAGCTTTTGCTCAGCTTGTTAACGAAAGTCATTTTGTGGCCGGCAGTGAGCATCGGTTTTGATATTGGCCCACACTCACACACACACCACTTCACCTGGGTATGCAATCTCCACTCCTCCCTCTACTCCTCTCGTTGCTCCTCCTTTGGCTCCTCCCGTTACAACTTACGTTGCGTGTAATTTGATGAAATTTCTGCTGCCTGCTGTTTCCGCTGATTATACTGAACTGCTTCTCGCACCTTCAACCCTTCTCGGCTCCTTGTCGACACGTTCACAAGCGATTCTTGTAACTGTTGTTGTAAGTGTACATTAATTGACTTTTATGTGTGTGCCAGATCGTATGTATGGGCGTGTGTGTCTGTGTGTGTGTTAGCAATGTAGTCTGACGTTTGCTAACCTCGCTTTTAGCTTCCTTCAAAACTTTGACACGCCCTTACGCCCACAAATTTGAGTTGTTACAAAACTGTTGCCACCTCGCCACGCCTGAAATTACTTGTTAACCTCTAATACCAATTTGATGCTCTCTGTTCCTCGCTGTTGTGCACTCCATTTCCATTCAATTTGCTCTTAACGCAATTTTACATGATTGTTACACGCGTTTCCATTATGCATTTTCCACCAAAATGAACTCCACTGCACTGGGGAAGAGAGAAAAGTTTAAGTGTTCAAATTAACAAATAAAGTTTACTCAGTCATAATAACTATAATTATTTCGTTTATTTTGTATAAGTTGAGCGCATTTCATTCAAAAATAATTTAGTTTAAATGAGCTTATGAGGAAGTGTTCAAGCACGAACATATTATATTAACAGAAACTAGAACACCGGAGCGATTATTAAAAGAAACCATGTAAACCCAAAAATGCTTAATTAAAAAAAAAAGGGTTTAATTAAGGGTGGGGCCCGGGTTCAAGGGGGGGGAAGGAAGCGGGGGAAAAAAAAAAAAAAAAAAAAAAAAAAACGAAAACGGGGGGGGGGGGGAAAAAAAATAGGGGGGGGATGGGGGGGAGGAAAATTTTATATATAAAAGGGGGGGGGTAATAAAAAAAAAAATAATTTTTTTTTTTGTGTTAAATATGGGTGAGGAAGTTTAAATTTAAGCTTTTAATCATGGTATATGCACAGGAAAAACGATTAAATGTGTGCCTCAAAAACTAGATTTTAATTGAGACTGTTTAAAAACTGAACTTAAACTAATTGTTTACTTAATAAATCTAATATCAAGTGCTAGTTTGGTTGGTTTAAATATTTCTTAATCATTTTTACTCCTGATAATATATTTCCTGCTCGGTTTAAACATGTTCCTGACTACCCTTATTAAGGCTTCGTTATGGACTGATTTTAGCCCGAAACCCATATATATTGCTGGTCACAAATGATTAAGAACTTATAGCCTGCCACTTGTCATCAAAACTTTATGCGTTTACATTGCACTGCAGTTAATTATGGTACTTAGTTGTTGGTTAATTGGGCAGCTTTTAATTTAAGTTATCCATTTGAGCTTTCAATTAGTTTTTGGGTGTCTTAACCCACTAATTGGTCCCCAAAGTACTCGCTTATTGTAGTACCTAAGGGCTCGTCCATTAAGAGACCAAAAGGCGAATTGTGAAAGAGCATAAATTTTGGTCTTTTACTTGAGATTTGTTTTTGTGCAAGTGAAAGAGCCATGGGACAGTCATTAAACAGGCCCACAATAATGAGAGACATTACGAGCGAGCACTAAAAATCAGTCGTAAAACGGATAAGATGAGTTTGTGTTCTTAATTCTGATGGCTAAGACATAAAATTGCCTAACGGAAATTCGGTTTCAACTTTACGGATGCTGCATAAATAATGAACTTTGGCTAAAAGAGATACTTGAGCCGAAAGAAATAAAAATGTTCATTTATTATGTATTAAATACTGATGTCATGAGCAAATACTCTCAGCATTTCACAGCTCACCCACATTTAAAATTAATTAATGCACAAACAAACATTTATTCGCAGACAAACACACACACACGCTGTTTTCTGGCAGTGTAGGAATGCATTCAATCACATTAACACAGTTGCATTTATGCAATATTTACTGCAAACCAATAAATGCATTTAAATGCATATTCACTTTCAATTTCATTAATACTCCAGCTACCTGGCTCACTTCCTTCCTCTCACTCTCACTCATACTCTCCCTTTCCCTCTCTCTGCTCTCGCTCTTATTCCCTTTGCAAACGCAATCAGCGTGCATTGACTCAATATTGAGTTGACTAACTGACTCAATTTATGTTTTTTTTTGATTGTGTTGCTTTACTATTTACAGTTATTGCTTTGTTGTTGTTGTTGTTGTTGTCTCGCTCTTTAAGCTCTTTTGTTGCGCGCCGTTTACTTTTGTTTTCACTTCGCCTCGCTTCGCATAGTCGCTTGCAGTGCTGACAACTTAGCTTGTTTCTAGCTAATTCAGTAGTTTTTCATGTATTGATAGATAGGAGGGAAAGGCATGAAAATATTTAGAATATATTTCTCGACGTGTGTAAATTTGAAAATTTAGTAGTTAATGTAATGTAAGTAAAATTAAAATATATTTTCTTAAATTCTTTGCGTGTTTAGCGTTTTTATTAGCTTGAACATTGGCCATCACTACTTGAATAATATGTTTAAAAAAACACAATAAGCTTAAAATTCCCATAGCTTCTTGGATTTATACATTGACTGGCTGAATTAGCCTTTTATTGCCTTGTGTAGTTGGCAACACTGTTCGCTTGTTGTTGCTATTTATGTTGTTGTTGTCTTTTATTGCTTCACACAAAACCAGTTGAACATCTTTTCAGTCATATTTTCGTTCAAACAAACACACTCTACACACACACACACTAGCTCACATGCAGACGAAGTATGCTGAAAGACACTCACACCAACAGACTGTGTCGCAGCTGTTTACTGTTTGGCATTTGTTGCTGTTACTGCTTCTATTGCTATTGCGTGTATATTTCACATTTTTGCTCTTTTGTTTTTTGTTTTTGTCATTTCTTTTATTAACTGTTCATGTTGCTTTTGTTTTATGTCTCTCTGTGAACTTTCGCTGCTTATTAGTGGCGAATGTTGTAATGAAACAGCTGGCAAGCAAAGCGCCAGAGAGTAAAAGAAAAAAAAACAAGAAAAAAGGTTATTTCGGTAGCCGAGTTTCTGGTCTGACTTGGTTAATTTTGACCGATTGTTCTATGGGTTGATATAGTGTCGATGAGATGGTGTCGATTTGTCGTATGGACGATTGGTTCAATCGTACAAGAGACACAGATTTTTAGCATTTTCGATTGTTAGGCAGATATATATAGTTGTCCGATCTAGAGAAGGTTAGGACTTTGTCTATGGAGAGGTCGTCAGGGAACAGATGGGGGCAGAAGGTGAGGAGGGGGAGGAGAAGGGGTGAATGGTCGGAGAAGAGGGGGGGGAGGGGAGGAGGGGGGGGGGAGAGGATAGAGGATAGGCGAGGGGGAGGGAGAGAGGGGGGAAGGTAAAATAAAGTTGGCGATAAATTTTTAATATCATTTATACGTACAAACACACTCACACCAACCCACACGCACGAATGTATGTGTGTCTGTGTTGGTTTGAAAAAGAGCGTCGCTTATAAAAAGTAAAAAAAAGTGAAAAGATTCTTAATGAATTTTACTTCATATCGCAAAATCTAATCCAATTAGCAAGTTTATAAGCCCCTCGCCCTCCAGGGAATGAGCAAAGTGGATTTTCTATCTGCTCGACTTGCTCAGCTCATTAAAAGTGTCCCTGACAAAATGTTACAGTGATTTATTTCGCGTGCTTACTCTCGCCTCTTTCTCTTCTCTTTCTTTTGTCTCTTTGCTTCTCTATGCTGTTCACTCCCATCCAGTCTGCCGTCCAGATAGTGTCAATTTCAATAAAAATTGATGATGAAGCAAAGTGCATGAAGCAAAAAATGCGTTAAACTTTATTGCACAACTTTGTAACTAAAACGCTCAGCGAAAGAGCGTTTTGTGGGTGTTCGGGTGTAATGCTGGAAAACAAGCGAAATCAGTAAAAAACAAGGAAAACTAAAAGAGGAGGGAAAAGCCTGAAGCGACATCGATAAGCACGAAGCTTGGACAACTTTAAAGATTTGATTTGCAAAGCTCTCATCCTACTCCGCTTACACAATATATATCTTTATGCGGCTGGACATGAATGGATAAAGTTACCACTTGAGACCGGCTCAATGGCAAAATGGCAAAATGGATAACTGCATGACCGGTTGAATGCTTGCAATGGCGTTGATGATGAAATTAAATGTTTGCTTTCCTCTTGATAGATATCCATCAACATATCTTACTGCAGCCACTAAGCAAAGAGCAAATGAAAATAGCAGCATGAGGTCCATTTTGTTACTATTGACAGGAACTTCAATGCTCAGCTGTTAAGCTCATAATGTGCGTATTATCTACTGTGCGTATGCGTAATATCTGTGCGTCATTTTATTGCAACTTGATTTAAATTTGTGACTTAAAGCATTACTAGTAAAACGCAATTTAATATTCTAAAAGAGTATTTGGTTAATTTTGGAAATTCGTTTCCACAAAAGTATCGCATGTTGTACAAACCAAAAAGGTTTCCCTTTGAGGTAGAAGTCACATATGATACTTTCGGAGCAACGGGATATAAATATTTACACAGTAACGTAGCATGCAAATGCTTCCTTCGTATGATGACGTAGTAAATGCTTTGGCAAACGAGTGTTTACATTGGTTTTGTGGGTTACAATTACATTAAAAAGCAGCAAGCTTTTTTTTTAAACCACTTACTACGATTTGAGTTGCTTTTACAATTTGCAGTAGCTCAACAACTAGTATTATTTTACGAGTATTTGTTTAAATATTCCATAAATACATCTACTAAATTATTATAATTACTACTACCATTTTAAATACACTTTTATAACTTGTACTTCTTTTAAAACTGTAGTAGCAAATCTACTACTTTTCTAGAATTATTGCAAGTATTTTTAATTAAAAGGGCTGTGGAAATACTTTGCAAACTGTGCAGAAAAGTCCTTAATTAATTACCGCAAATTTGAAGGCTTTCAAATATTTTTTTTGCTTTCGCCTCAAGAGTTTGATTATGACAGGCAGCTGAGTAGGAGATCGAGGATGCAAATGAAAGCTTATGATGAGCATACATTGCTGATAATTTTAATTAAACTTTTTAATTGACTTGAAGTGCCTGAAAGTAACCCAAAAAATAAAGAAAACGAACCTAGACAAACCCTAATATCAATTATGCACAATTTGCCCTTCTGTGTAATGTAAGATTGCCGTCATTTTCGAATGCCAAGGGACTGGTTGTGGAATTTAATATTCCTGCCAGGAATTCACAATCAATTTTCACATAACTGTTATTTGCTTATCTATGAAATTGAATTCTCCTTCGAATTGCCTCTTCATACCCTTCAAGTGAATTTCATGCATGGCTTTTGCATTTCGAATCTGATTAATCCGTAATCCTTGTGCCACTTTACGGGGGCGAAACAACCTTTGAACTGACTGGCTGGCCGCTCAGTTGACCAGAGTGAGGTCTCACGATGTGTGCAAATTGCACTCAATCAGTTCGGCACAAAGCAAACAAGCTTCAACAACAAAAACAACGTGAACGAATATAACAGCATACCACCCTTTAAATGAAGCACAAAAAAAAAGACTGAGAATGAGCTGCAGACCAAAAAATGCTGGCAAATAAGTTGATTTGTTTGTTGTTTGTGCATATAGAATGAAAATGCTGAAAAAGCGCAATGCAAATACCAAACAAGCGAGCGAGAAAGACTAAGTGAATGAGTGGCAGAGTGGGATGGAGCGATGCAGCGAGTGAGATAGATAGAGACATAATAGACTGAAGTATGCAGGCTGACTAGAGTCAACAGCGTACGGGTATTTAAAAAACAAAGCTTGTTTGTCTAACAGCGCTCACATGACGTATACGCAGCGTGTAGTAAAATTTCCATACCAGCAGCAGGTGGGTGCGTTGCCCTCGCAGTGCGGGAATGACACAACATATAGCGTAAAGCACACACACAAATACACACCTTAATACTCACAGGCTCAACTATTACCACACTCATGGCCAAACATAGGCGTGGCGAGGGCAAACCACATGAGTTGGTCCTTAAATAGAAGCGTGGCAAATGCACAACAAAACTTTGCGTGCATTTCAAGTACACACAAGTGCACACACGCACTCGACACACACACACACAAGCACATAGTTCGGCTTACACGCACGGACACACGCATTACTATGCATATAAGCAAACTGTGTACACTTTAAAACAGCTGCTCATTACTCAAATACCCTGTGAAGGGTAATTCTCGAATATTTGCTTCTGGTTTGGTAACTCAATTTTGAGTTATATGTTGATAAGAAAATTCACACGTTTTTATTTAAATAAGTTATAATCTCTATACTAGTAAGAGCACCATGCAAAATAAATATGTTTAAGCTAAGATTTAACACCCTAAAAATGTGTTGCTACAAAATGCATTAATCTTTATCTAATATATAAAGAACCTAAGGGATTCTGCACTATTTCTAATAGTTTTATTGAAGTAAAACATATTTAATTTTTATAGTTTAAAATTAAAACATTAAATTATACACGTTTTCTTGTCTTCTAAAAAATCTTTTCCCATTCAAAGCAGCACACCATTAAATATTAACAGCAAGAGCAAGCTGAGACTTAGACATCTAAGAAAGTGGCAAGTGCTGTTGCAAATTAGCCTTGCTATTTTTAAGAACTGACAAAAGTATTGACAGACTTCCCTCTACATTAGCTAATGACAGGTGCTATCTACATTGTATTTGACAACCACATGACATGTGTGCATGCCCCACTCAGCAACACAAGTGCTGGGTATGAGCACACACACTCCCCGACCTACACACACACCGACTCTGCCAGCTGTTGTGCGCTGGAAGTGCAAGCTGCAATGCTGCAGGTTAGACTTTTGCACTTGTCACCCCGTTTTATTGTTGTTGCTGTTACCGCTGCTGCCTGTCACAGCAAGGTGGCAGGCCCATCAAGTTGGCAGTGCCCTACCCCTGCGCTAACCCCTCCCACTTGTTGTGCTGCCATTTTTTATATCATTTACACGTTGAATGTTGTGTACGCTGTGCAGTCGACACATTTCACACTGCACCTGCAAGGAAAAGTAGTAAAATAAAAAAATAATAGAAAATAAAGAAAAAACGGTAACAAATGCCAGGCATGTTGTTGGCAACATTTAGGGGCAACTATTTGCACGTTGCAGGAGCAGCAAAATAAAAATAAAATTACAGCTAAATTGAAACGTAAGAACTTTGGAATTAGAATTGATTCACCTAGATAGCAGTAGTTGCCTGAGAAATCCTTGAGAAGTTTCCAATGTGTGTGTTCCTTCGAAGTCATCTGCATTTATCTGTGCTACATGACATGACAACAGAGCTCTGAACTTTTATTTACATTTTATAAAATAAAGAAACCTTTTTTCCTATTTTATAAAATAAAGAAACTCTTTTTCCCTACATTACATTATTGATTTTTTTGTATTTAATGTTTAACATTTATATATATATTTATATTTATAGCATAATATACGACTCAAGGACAGTTTACAGAATTTTCTACACATTCCTTTGCCAAATTCTGACATTGATGTATTGCTCATCTAAAGTTGTAAACCAAAATCTAACAACTCAACACACTGAGAGCGTGCAACGGTTCGGATTTCGTGCACGCTAATCAATCATTTAGTCTCTTGTCTCGAATTTAATACAAATATGAGTTGAGACAAATTAAGCAGTAACTAGAGCTAGAAGATATAGTATTACATCGTTCACAAAGTAATCTAATATCAGCTGCAACTATTTATGGGAAGAGTAGTGTATTATTGGCTGTGGTACGCGGCGTATGTGTAATATGCTGGTTCTTTGATTGAACCATTAGGCGTATGATTATTGATTGAAATGTTTTTGTGGCCAACAGGCACCTGGTAATCAAAAATGCATTTACATCTGCCCCCAACGATAAAAACCTTTCACGTCACCAACATTTTGCAATTACAATATAACCCGCAGCAGCCACGCCTCCACCTCTACGACCCCAGCGTTTCGCTGCAACAATTGTTGTAACATGCAACATTGCCGCAGTTTACTCTTTAGTTGTGTTACTTGTCCAAATGTTGATTGCCAACCGAACAAGAACTAAAAAAAAACGAAGCGCATGATTGGTACAACCGATGCACAACCGCTGTCTCCCTCTGTTTACCTCCCCCTCCCCCCTCTCTCTATCACTCTTTTAAGCATCGCACTCTAAGGCAATCATGGGCATTGAATGCATGATTTAGAACCCAGTAACATA
This sequence comes from Drosophila acutilabella, assembly GCA_035046005.1. NCBI lineage: Eukaryota > Metazoa > Arthropoda > Insecta > Diptera > Drosophilidae > Drosophila > Drosophila acutilabella. The sequence goes on from JAWNOK010000061.1 coordinate 1,141,757, forward strand.
CTGAATATGAGACTCGAAACTTCAAATGCCACTAGAGCTGGCAACGTGTCGTGTGTCTGTTTACGATAGGCAAATTACAGGCAGGTCGTAAAGGAATAGTTGGGCTTACTTTTGTGAGCTAAGAGAAGACTTAATTCCAGACTTAAGTAGCTAAATAAATTGAATAAAGTTTGAAACTTAGTTATGAATCTAAAGACTTTAAAGCATCAAGTTTCTTAGCTAAAGTCCAAGACTTTAAACTAAATAAAACATTATAAACCTTTTAATATACACAACATTTGATCACCCCTAACTGTAAACTGAGACTTTAAAACTTAAACCTGATCACGATTGTCGTTTTGCCAGTTTTTTGTTTATTCGCAACGGCATAAAAAGTGAAAGTGCACACTTGGGTAAAGTATACGGGTGTGTTATGCTACACACGACTGTGTGTGTGTATGGGTGGGTGTTTGTACCGGCATTTAAACGTAACAGATACTTGAGCTCTGACAGACACCATGGAAATGTCAGACCGACTGTGGGCCAAGTCAAGCCTCGTGTTATGCATGGGTACAACAACATTTGCCAGACCTTCATGAATGAATGACTGTAACTACAACAGCATACAAACACACACACACACACACTCTCTCACACATATGGTGTGTGCATATGCATATGTGTTTGTTTGCCTGTGTCTGTGTGTTTTGTGTCTAACAATAGAGAGCATGCAGCAATGCAACAAAATGCATGAATAAGCAACAACTCAATTTGAATAAAGCAACAGCAGCGTTGCCTGCAGAAGTCAGCCGGGTATTTTATGAGGCATTTGTAGAAGTTTCAAAAACATAACCTCACATACGATATATTCCAGCAATTTGAACGCTCTGCCCTCACTCTCCCTCTCATAAATAACTATAAATCTGGAAAAATACAAATATAGGTATGCAGTTGGGAATTCGGAATGTTTCTCCAAGCAGACACAAATAATTGCACATTCCAAAACAATATGCAATTTACGATATATAGCACTACAGCTAAAAAAATAAATAAAATAATGTGTAACAGAGAAACTCGACTTAAAGTTGCCTTATTCTCTGCTCAAGTTATCTAGTAATGTTAAGAAATTATTAAATATTTCTTTATCTAACAATGAGTCTGAATCTGAAATTTGTAAGTAAACTAATTTAGTTTTGTTAACTGTTGTATAATTAAAATGTTATACTAGCTTTGTTAATAAGAGTCAATATTAACATATTGCTAAACTAAATTAATCACATTTACAATTAATTTGGAAATAAAAAATGCAAGAGAATTTTTAATATAATTTATTTAAATTTATGCATGGCTTCCACTAGCTTTTTAACAAATAAATTTTGTAATGTTGTTTTTACAAGCTTGCAGTTAATTTGCCTATAATAAAATCATATAGTTTATTTATGAATTGTTTTCTATTGAAGTATTATTTTATATAACTAAAGGTTAACGTATACTTGATATTACTCTGTGTGAATTATAATACTTTAAAAGCATTTTATGTTAGGTAAAAAAAATATTTTAGCTAGCTATATTCTACTATCTTAAAACACTTTTTGTTTTAAAATTTCCAGTTTTTTCGTCTTTGTTCTTCAAGTTTTAATTTTCTGCTGCTTCTATGACGAATTATAATTAATGTTGACTGCTCTAAATTGGATTTATCTTCAGACGAAATGCCAAATTCGATTACGTGACAGTTCGAATTTAATTTGCTTATATTAAATGCTTGTTTTTTTCTACTTTACTCCCAAGAGCTTCGAATTGCGAACGAAGTTGCCATCATTTAATTATTTTCATCGTCATGATGAATGCTGCTAAATTGTAGGCGACTTTTTACGACGAAAGCGAAGAAAATGATTTCCCATTTTCAGAGCCGAAGAAATTGTACTTAGTTCACTTCTAATGGATGTCTAATGGCAGCTGTGAATCAGCGGAATTCAAATTAACTTGAGGAAAAGTAGAAGAAAGTTTCAAAATGCTAGAAAATTGATCAAGGTAAAAGTTAAAGAATCTAGGCACAAACATATATTTGTTTTCAACTCTTTTTTTCATTGATTTCTATATGATGTAATCGTTACGTTAAGAAGGTAATGGATAAGATTTTCCTCAGCTAGAAAGGAGATTTTCTTTTATTTCTTATTGCTTTTGTTATGAACTTATAAAGTGGATTTTCGCGTTGAGTGAAGTGTATTCCCAGCAGAGCACACACAAATGCAAATGAGAAGGGGGTGGGAAAGTGGGAGAGGAAGGGGAAGAGGAGAGCACTTAGTAGCGGATAGCTGACTGGGCGCTAGACTCCGTTAGGTGGGCGTGACAGGATAACGGTATACATATATGTAAGTGGTAGTAAAAACTAGCTACTTTGAAACAAACTAAATATTGGCAGACACAAAGAGGCACACACACACACATACAGACTGACACACACACACTGACACACGCACATAATTTAGCTGGCTCTAAACGGGTGAGAGTGTGGGGTGACTAAGGGGTGGGGTTGGGCTGACGTGGACTGCAACAGAAATGACAAACGTACTTTTGATAGACTTGTTGACGACAAGCTCTGGCACTTGGCAGCTGTCAGTTACAGCCAAAGAGGACGATGTCTGCCGTCTGTGTGTGTGTGCGTGTTGGCGCCTGCTTGTTAGCATGCCTATGCTGGTATGCGTGTGACTTCGTGTATGTGTGTGTATGTGTATTACATGTGCGAATAACGGACCAAGGCACGGACACATTTCAGTTACACTTTTTGGATTTTTTTTTTGCCGTTTCCTTTTTTTTTTTGGGCATTAATATATAATGGCAAAAATCAATACACATCATTTCTGGGCAATTGCCGCAAACATTTCATGTACAATAATCGTATATTTTGTGGTTCAATCTTGGTAATTGCAATTACATGTTTGTTTCAATTAATTTGTTATGTTTATTATGCCCAATGCGCGTGGTTGTGGCAACCATAAATACAACAAAAAACTAACGCCCATACACACATAGATCCACAGCAACAACAATAACAACAACAACAACAATATAATTACATTTACAACAACAACACTGTTGCTGCCTGCTATTGCACTCACTTTGGTTTGTTTTGTTTTTTACGCGCGCGTTGGAGCTGGACTCGATGACGAATTTTCAACGTGTTTTTTGCTTCACACAGCGACCGACGACACGTCCTACCGACCAGAGCGACGCTTACGTACTAACTAGCAGCTACTATGCAATTTACGCGCTGTGTTTTGGACAAACTGAAGCCGAAGTTGTGTTGAGCCGAAGCCAAACGAGCTGAAACGAAAGTTCAGCGTAGCTTAATGCTATGAGGTGCAAGAGCGGAAGAGCGGAAGAGCCCATGCGGCAGAAAGAGAGAGGTGCAGCCATAAGCCAAAAACTAGTTTCATTTGTTTTACATAATACAAATCTTGCAGCACACTAATTACTCTCATAAGCAAATGTATATATAAAATGAAAACTAAGCAAGCATAATCACTCATATCTTAAAAATAACTAAACTTTTTAAAAATATTCCCGTTCTTGGAAAGCAACATTCAAAATCAAATGGATCTAAAAACGGGTACGTTAAGTTCAATGCTTGCAGTGTTGAATAATGCACGAAATTGCACAATCGATAGCATATCGATAACAGTTGGTATTTTTTAGTTTTGACTTTATTTAGTGCTAATTGAACACGTATATTTTGTGTTTAGTTTTTGTTGTGCATTCAGTAAAGAGAAAAGTGTAATATTTTGTTGAAAATCATACAAATATCATGATTTTTGGTACATCATCTTGATTTAAATTATGCCTGTGTAATGCTAGAAAACATTTCTTTGTGTGTCATCAAAATCGAAATCGATTTGGAAGCCAGCGCAGGTAAATTGCCAAAAACCCAACGACGCACAAAATCCAAAACAAAGAAAATTAAAATAAACTGTGTACATTTCACAAACATACGTAATTTTTGCTGTATATTAACGCAGAGTCCGAAGGCGCCGTTTCCTCGGAGCATCCAACCAATCCGCGTGTGCAGAAGGAACGTGAACGAGATCGGGGACTCCGCCAGGCTCGTGACATTGTCATTGAAACCTACACGAATCAACGTTGGAACTGCGAACTTAGCGGCGGATCCGAGAAAGACACCAATAAAATGAACTGGGCCGCTGCACTGCAGCAGCATACGAATAGCCCCACAGCGGGCAGTTCCCGTGAGACGACACCGCGCAGCGGCGATGAGTCACAGGTGGGAACAGCCTCGAATTTTCCCAAGGAAATCGGTTACTTCTCTGGAAATCCCATTGTTGAGGTGACCAAGGGGATTATACATCTCTACAAGAAGAAGTGAGTAAGGCATTAAGTGTTAACTATATTATTAAAGCTTTTTGTTGCAGTGAACGAAAGGCCATAAAGGAAGCGCCTTCAAATCAACTTTGTCTGCTGGCGGTGCCTGCGACGCTGAACTGCCATGATTTGCTCAACTTTATTGCACCCTGTCACGCCGAGATCAGGCACGTGCGTATTGTGCGCGATGGCAGTCCCAATCAATTCATGGTGTTGCTAGAGTAAGTGAAGCAAGTGCAGAGAATCATCAGATGTACTAATCATATCTAATCCCCCACAGATTCCGTTCGAATGAAGCTGCTCTAGAGTTCTATAAATCCTACAATGGCATAGCCTATAACTCCCTAGAGCCTGATTCACTGTGCCACGCCGTCTGGGTATCGGAGGTGGAACGTGGGGAACATGGTTTGCCACCTTTGGGACACACGGAGCTGCCTACTTGCCCCGTGTGCCTGGAGCGCATGGATGAGAGCGTGGATGGTGTTCTAACCATACTATGTAATCACGCCTTTCACGCCAGCTGCCTAATGAAATGGGGTGACTCCACCTGTCCGGTCTGCCGTCATGTGCAGACTCCCGAGCTTGTGGAGGATTCGGTGTGCATGGAGTGTGAGGGAACCGATTCGCTGTGGATCTGCTTGATCTGTGGCCACGTGGGCTGCGGTCGCTATCAGGGCGGTCATGCAGCAGCTCATTATCGTGCCACCAATCACACCTTTGCCATGCAACTGGGCACCTCAAGTGTCTGGGATTATGCTGGTGATAACTTTGTGCATCGTCTGTTCCAAAACAAATCTGATGGCAAGCTGGTGGCCTCGCAAACGGAGAAGGATGAGCGAGAGGAGAAGATCGATTCGATGCAAATGGAATTTACATATTTGCTCACCTCGCAGCTGGACACACAGCGCAAGTACTACGAGGAGCGCATGGAACGCCTGGAGCAGGAGTGGCAGAACTTTAAGTCCACTGCTAATGAAGCCAAGTCAGAGATGTCCGAGCTACAACAGCAGCAGCAGACCATGCAAAAGGAGAAGCAGAATCTGGAGCGCAAGCTAGCAAATCATACAGCCAAGTAAGCACAGTGAATCACTTAAAAACCATAGGATTTCTTAAGCAATACTCTTAATCATTGTAGGCTCAAGGAGATGCAGAAGCAGCTGACCGAGGAGCGTGAGTTGTCGAAGGCCTTGCAGAACAATCAGAGCTCCTGGCATGTCAAATACAAGAAACTGGAGCAGCAATACAACGAGTTCAAGCACAATCACGACAAGGAGGTCACTGATCTGCAGGAGCAGCTGCGCGATGTCATGTTCTTTCTGGACACACAACAGAAAATGGCCAATACGGAGCTATCGGGCGCCTCCATCACAGGCGTCAGCGATAAGGAGCCGGAAACGAGCTCACGTCGTGGCAATCGCCGCAAGAAAAAGGAATAAACTCAAACAATGAAAGTCTGCTATAGTTTTAATAACATTTAAGCACTTATTGTTATAAATAATAAACATATTCGTAGCATTCGAATGCACGATTTTAAGCTTAGAAAGTTGGTTCCAATTGTTGCATCTTTAACCAATCCCAAGATCCAACAATCCAAATATTAAAACTCTGTATGTGATTTCCTTTGTGAAGCAAAATGCTTAAACATAACTAATATATTTAAGTTTCGTATGCTTATTACCATGTAAACTAGCCACCAAAATGTGTACTTGTACTTAATACATTAATTATCAATAACATTAACTGTTTGTTTTTAATATTTAGTCATAATTTAATTGACATTTAGAACGCTTAACAAATGAATTTAAATGCGGTCATTACTCGGACTTGGGGCAATCGGTATCGCAGTGAAATGTTGGATCAGGCACCTCCTTATCCTCGTCCTCATCCTGATCTTGAAATATATCCAACTTCTCCTTAACTTCCTGCTCATTGCGCTCGACATTCATCAGATATCCGGCAATGAATCCGTGCATATCCTGCGGCATGTGTGTGTGCAGCTGAGCCAAGGCACCGACCAGAACTTTGCCCATTTTCTCCTTGAGCTCAGTGGCCATGGCATCAACGACATCGAGATTTTTACCCTGTGGCAACCAGTCGTAGTCCTTGAAGCAACAGCACTCACAGTGAATACTCGGATCGGAGTCCTTGAGCAGTTTGAAGAAGGCCTGCAACTGGGACTCGCATTGCTTCAAATTGGCCACCTCCTTGACGAATCTTTTGTGCATCTCGCAAATGTCATGCTCACAGCGATGCACAACCGCCTGATCCTGGGACAAAGTAGCCGTGCGCTTGATATAATCAATGGTGTTCTCATGAAAGGACTTGAACTTGCACTTCTCCTCATTGTAGGCCTGCATGCACTGTCTGGCGTAGACAATGATGCTATCGCGACGCTGACGAATCTCCTCACAGCGTTTGGTATAGAAATGCTTCACTTCGTCCAGATTAATTATTTGTTTGGTGAAATCTGTAAGATCCTCGTCCAGATCACAGAGCGATTTCTTGGACCTTTTGACAGCTTCGCATGGCTCCGATGCTTTCTCAACTTTACTCAACTCCGCCTTGAGCTCTACTTGCATGTTCCTCAGTTCGGTGTTCAGACGCTTCACGTCCTGATCGTTGCAGATCAGTGTGTTGAGCATCTCCCGCAGGCAGTTCTTGTGCGGATTGGGCAGCTCCTCTGGACAGGCAGTCAACATAATTAATTGTATAGATATTTTATGTAATTTTAAATAGGTTTGTATAGCTTAAAGGATTTTCTTGTATAAAGTTCGTCTAAAATATTGAGATTTAAAGCAAAGTTATATAAATTTATTATTTACAACATTTTTTAGTATTTCTTTACAAATATCTCTAGCTCAGCAAATTTCATAAATTCAGACGTTAAATTTTTGTTTTAAGACCGGTTTGACTAGAAACCGAATCTTCACTTACCAAATATTACTCACTCTACCAAAATATTTAATTACTGCATACACTGTCCAACTGCTGGCGTTTAATCAATCATATTGTGTATATTTCAATACCCTCAGCAGTTTTGAAGAGCCATCAAGGGGTATGATGGACACTTTATAACTAGTATTAGATATATTTCTTTAATGTTTCATAGAATCTTTACAGGGTATTTAGCAAGTAACTCATTGCTTGCTTTAAGTGTGCTAATTTTAAACCTATCAAAAGTGCCTCCCTTCGTAGTCCGCCCCCGTCTAAAATTAGCCCCCCTTTGCCCTACCCATCCACCAATACTCCCCGCTCATCGGAAATTAATTTTGGCACAAGTTAACCAGTTTGTTGAGAGGTCAGTCAGCTCCATCTTTAGCCAGTTCAGTCGGTTCAGCCAGTTGGCTCTGTAATTAAGTATATTAATTAATTTTTTATCTCGCAGCAGCAACAATTTTTTTGATTCGAAAATTCGCATCTTTCTGCATACATATTAAATGATTGGATTATTGCCAATTTTTTTTTTTTTGTCCATATTTGTTTATTGTTTTTGCATTTTTGGGTTTTTGGCAAACTGTATAATTTCTGCATAATTTATTTGCGATTTGCTAATTAATTTTATCGAGTTTGATGGATTTTTATATTGTTATCTTTCGATGTCACATTATTTGATTGATTTTGCCCGTTGAACAGAGGCGCATGCTAATTATTCGAAATCGCTGGCGATCCGTTAAAAAACCCAATTTCTAAAATATTAACAATAAATTGTTATCATTAAAAAACGGAGTAGCAAAGATTGAAAGTTTATGAGAAGAGTGTCATAATGTTAAATAGAAATGCATCAGAATTCAGGGTTTGATTTGGAATAAAATAGTTTTAAATTTTAGTAAATTTAGTAATAATTTAAAACACAAAAAAATTATATTTTTATATTTATATTTAGGGAAAAAGTTGTATGTCTTTAGCTAAAGTTATCAAAGATACTGATTAAAAATAAAAGTTTTGAACTTCATAAGGTTTTAATATATTGCTCTTGTATATCTCTTTACCTTCCTGATATCGCTTTCAATATATTATAAAGTATATTTGAACAATTGCAGCTGTTCACCCATTTGCCATTCATTTTTTGTTCACTCTAAAAATAAATTATAATAATTAGAATTATTGAACATGACTAATGAACAAATATTGATTTAAAACATTTACAATGCGCACAAAAGCGACACAGAATAGCTAAATAAATAGCTGTTCAGGACATTGGCAAAAGAAGGTTCTAGGTCCTAGTTCCTTTCTTTCTACTATCCTTAGGGTAGCTTCATTCTTGACGCCTGCGGCTGACTCCTTTTGCATTAATTTGCATAGATTGTCTACCTAGGAAGACAGCGGGTAAATGACCCTGTCGAAGCAGATGACAGAAAGTGATCTATCTTTTGGAGAACCAAAGTACTTCTTTTAACTATTTAATTTTAAATACTATAAAACTCAAAATCTGAAACACTAAAAATTAAATCTTAATGGGTTAAATTTACGAAACATTTTAAAATTATTATTTGACCTATGACCTCCACAGTTGAAACATCAGAGCGAATCACAGGACACGTTGGCTTTTAGCTACGCATAAGAATTTCATTTTATTTGAATAATTTGCGTATTTTTCTATTTGAAAGCACAGTTTTTTTAAATGAAAAATGATGCTGACCCTGGCGCACCCATGAGACAAAGGAATTGATCAAATATGCAAATTTGTCCGCCGACAGACGGAAGGACGTTGAGCGGATGAGCGAGTGTGCGAGCGGGATGCACAGATATCCTGTGCGAGGATCAGGATTGCCAACCCTTTTTCGCTCTGCGGTGCCGCGTCCGATCCGCGAACGTGTTGTGCATAAATTAAGAGTCCTTTATCCTTGATGCCTTTGTCAGAGTTCACCCTTTTTTAGGTGAGCAGCAGCTTCTTAAGCACAGCGCGTCCGCATGGAAATGAGGCAAAAAAATCCGGATTTTTTTTCTTTACTGTCTTCCTTGTGAGTCGCTGCCACCATTATCCTTGATCGTCACCCAGGCCTGTGGGTAGTCCTAAGATCTATGCACAAGAAAGAAAAAAAAAGTCGTGAGAAAATTTCCAGCGCCAAATATTCAAATGAGCTCGCCGCTTGCATACGCTCTGGGTAGTTATTTTTTATTTTATCATGTTTTTTATGTATCGACATAAAGGAAAAAAAATCATGAGGATGCGAGCGCATCCTTGCTGCATACGCAGCACATTCACTCAATTTTTTTAACCCATTTTTTTTTGTTATTCAGCATTTTTTATGCTTGACTACAGCAAAAAGTCGTTTATAATTGGGTTCATTTTTTTCAACCATTTTTTTTCCGCTGTATGAAACGCCTTTTGTACACACAGTAACGTATGTTTAAATGCTGTGTGACAACTTTTTTTTTCTTACCAATTTTTGAAAGTTTTTTTCATTTTGCTTTCAAAAAGGATCGAGTTTGTGCATTGTTAATTCGTTACTGTAAGTATTTTTTTTCATTTCTTTTTTTATTCAAACCTTTTTGAAATGCTTTTTTTCTACGCTGCTTTTTACCTCGTTTTTTTTAGCGTGAAAATGGTAATTAAAATTTTGTTAGTGCGCCATTTGGTTTGCACTTAAACAGGATCAAAAATGACGCAGTGCCAAAGGAAATTAGTCCAACACGTGTGTCTACTTTCAATTTGTTTCTGGATGTTTTGGAAGGGATTGAAAAAGTTGGAGAAACAAAAAAAATTGTAATCTCAAAAAAGTTTTGTAAATATTGTTGATTCAAAGTGTTACGTGGAAAAGAAAAATATATGTAATGAAGGTGGGAAAATATTTTTAACTAGCTCTACATTTATTAAAAAAAAATAATATTCAGCTTTTAATTTTAACTCTTTGAAATCGAAGATTTTCTACAAATATTTACAGTTATATTTTTAAAACTTTTGTGATTCAAAGTATTTAATATGATATGTATATAAATTAAAATAGAATAACTGTTAAAATATTTATAAATAAATATATGAAATCATTAAATAATAATGATAAATATTAAATCTTTATTGTTTATTTATGTTTTATTTTTAAATTAAAATATGAAATCTTTAAATAATAACCATAAACATTTAAATGGTTCTCAAACTTAATTTATTCAGAACTGGGCAACTTTTGCAAATATTTATTTCTAAGTATTTATTAGCATTTAAGAATGCCGTGCAGATATTTAGTATATATAGATTTTTTATAATGTTTAGTAAGACTATTTCCAATTAAATTTAATTATAAGCCGTAAACGATTATATAATTTTTTGGTTAAAAGATTATAGCATCTGGTGGATCTGTTTATCTTTAGGTGTATCCCTAAGGGTGATTTTTATAATACTTCCGAGTACTTGTCGTGCGTTTAAATTAATAATGGAACGGGAAAATTAAAGAAAAAGCGGAAATGAGAATATTTATCTAATTATAAATGCATTTAATAGTAAAGGGATTTTGAAAACACTTGCTACACGCACGAAACAATTGTTTGACTGCTACTCAAGCAGCTGTTGGTGTCAAAACTCCAGATGCACAGCTCACTAAATAAGTATTTAGAAAACATAAAAGTATATCCAACCTCTTCAAGTGATTTAAAACAAGCCAATAATAGCCATAAATTCGGCCATAAATACGTCAGATTTTAAAGATAACGTCAGCACTCGCGGAGTGATCAACAATAATACTGTCAATTAAAGCAAATTCGCAATAAACCTATAATTAAATATACACAAATTCAGCAATATGCCAATATATTGAAGGGGGAATCCAAAACATATCATTCCAAATTCGAATTGATAATCAGCTACTACAAAAAACCTCAACAATTAAGTCTATTGTATAAGGTGCACAAAAGATCGCCAAAAATACAAAAAGGGTGCAAAAAAAAGAATATAGAATAGCGAGAGGAGAAAAGAAAACAAGACAAGAAATGATAATAATAATGGAAAATGGCATCAAATTTCACAATATCGCACCTTATTAGAATCGAACAATGAACTGAATGGCGATGATACAAATAGAGTTCAGTTCGGCAAAAGAATGAAAACCAATATGCAAAAATTGACAAAAAGGCGCACACAGCCAACAAGAAGTTATGGGAAAAACATACACAAGAAATTCCTCAACCCACAAACCCTGCTAATCGGAGCACCCCACTCGATACACACACACACTCATATATATTGTCTGTTTGGTATTGTGTAATAATTTCATAAATAGTTTATCCAAAAGAATTGCACAATGCCATTTGCGAATAGTGCTTACAATCGGCTTCACACGACCAAAACGATTCAGAATCGGGACCTTTTCTTATGCTAAACTCAAGTCTCGAGGCTCGAATCTCGAGTCCTGAGGGTTGCACAACCCCTAAAACATTTAGGGGTAACCAGCCTGCATGTGTGTGTGTGTGCGAGTGTGTGTGCGTGTGTGTTTTGATTATGTCTCGAGTTTAGAAACCATAAATCTATTGATGCCATTGACGACGCCTTTCTGCAGCATCAAATTATCTTTTTGGCCATTCAAATCACACACACAATATTCAAATCATTATGCATTTTTCATTTGCATAATGATTCAGTACTTGTGCATACACTGTACAAAAATTTACTTGGAATATTTTTCAAAATTTCGTTAATATGAGATTCTATCATCATCTACTTAATTTGAGTACATTTAATAAGAACTTCTATATTAAATACTTTGGAAAAGTTTCCTTAAAATTTCAGAACTTTATGAAGATGTTTTTAAAGTCTTTACTCTAAAGGTTTGAACATTTTTCTACTGCATAACCTTTTTTAAAACAATTTTTGTACTTCTTTAGGGCTTAGGTATTTTAAAAGCTCTCTTATTTTATGTAATAAAATTTTAATTTAAAATTATTCTTTAATTATTAACATTTTTATTTAGTTTCAGATTTTTCTATTGATTTTTAGCTTTTATTAATCAACATTATACAATATCAATCTATTTAAATGTATAAATAACACACTAGTCTTCAGATAGAAACGATTAAAATCTCTACAAGTCCTTCAGTTTTTTTGAGTGCATTTCAATTCCTGGGCAGATGCCTCACATTTTTTATCAACTCACTTTCCTTTTCTATAAAAAGAAAAAAACACAGAGTTCTTCGCGACCTCAGACATTGCATTCTAATTATCATATCGATCAAGTCAGTGGAACAAGGGAAAAGTGACAGTGAAAAAAAAGCAGAGAATCCTCAGACAGGATAGTTTTTTCGTTTCTCATAGTTAACATAACAAAGGCTGATGATGCACACACTGCAAGAAAGATAGTAAGAAAAGGAGTCGTGATGATTTCAGCACCCAAATGACATGACATGACAACCCAGAAGTAAGAACCACCCCAAAAAAACAGACAGATCAGATAGCTGAGATAAGGAGAGGTAAGGAGAGAGCCAAACAATCCCATGATCATTAGTGCATTTATAATAACGTATATTGATATGCTAATCAATGACTAGGCAGAGTAGTCCTAACCATTTGAAGAAACACTACGGAGCTGCTTCAATGCGTTTATGATCGATGCGATTGCGATCGCGAATCAAATCATTTATCAATTAAATTATTGGCAAACATTGCGTAGCGCCTTTCTATGCTCAAGAGGGTTGCCAAAATTTTCCCTTTTTCCTTTCCTGTGCAAAAAGAAAAACTGCCAAATGATCGATTATCGCATTGTTCGACGTTCATTGTTAGAGATTTCTCTCTTTCTCCTCGCTTTGTGTCACTGCATCGCTGTGTGTATTTTTGCGGTGTGTTTGCCAATTTTGTCATTGTGCTCGATCTTTGACGGGTTTAGCGATGATTTGTTGGTTTTTATTGCCAGCAATCCTTTGAGTTGGCATATCCTTGTTGCAAAAAGGATCGGATCGGTTCGGATCACTCGTGCCGAAATGCGGCACAAATATCCTTTTATTTTCATTGTTTCGTGAATCGTATTTTAGGCTGTTGACAAGACAATCGTCGAACCCTTTTCAATTGGCTCAAATTGACTCCTTGTGGGCGCTTCTACTTTATTTTCTGTCAATTTCCATTCATTTTTCGGCATTTAGCAAATTTAACGAGCTCATAAATAGAACTTATTGTACCTTTTATGTCTCAGACACTACCATAAAAAAGCAAATATCATAAAAACTTTTGTTTCGCTGGTTTTATTGTATTTTTTATATATTTTATTTGGTCGTTTTTTATTTACTTTTTTATACACACATTTAACACAATTCGCAGTTATTAATAATGATATTCAAACGCTCGAGTGTCTGGGCCAAAAACACCTGTTAAGAACTGAAACTGGTTTTCGAGTCTTTCGCTTTGTTTCACTCTCTTCATTTGTTTTTTGGCGAGGAAATTACTATGAATTTTTTATGACTCTTTTGTTTAATAATCTGCCATGAAATTAATTCTGTCATTTTGCAGAGATACATTTAGTAAAGATAAATAAAAGTGACGTATGAATAGTTGTATTTTATAAAATGAATATAAGTAACTTTAAAAAACTCCAATACTGTTAGCAAACTGAAGAAAGTTTAATAAAATTTATAGATTCGTAAGCACTTAGTGTTGTTAGTAGTAGGTGGTCTAATACCCTGTCATAACTGTTTCTAAGCTATTTTTAAGAACCATTTGATGTGCTCGTTTTTTGAAGTAGACACTTGAGTTTACAAGTTGAAATTCGTGATTTTGTAGAGTACTAGAGTACTTGGCAGTATAGAAAGACATAAAAAGCATCTAAAATTTAAGTTAATGATTGATTAGCATGACTAGCAATTACCCTGTACTGCTGGAAGTATATCAAACGTAAGCAAAACCTTGGCTAATAAGGTAAAACAATCTCTTTAAATCCCAAAATGTTTATACTCCCTCTTAGACCATCATAACTCCCGTATTACTCACAGTCGTTTGGAAAGTGACACATAAATATGGTATATTGATTTGTAATTTCTAATTTTAACTTGATTTCTGTGCTCCAATGAGACACAACAACAGGCAAATCCATCATTAATCTTACCGAGCAACGTCAATCGCAACATCTGCTGTTCTCCATTAAATTCTCGGTGTGGAATATCTTCCCGAGTACAGGGAATTCATTGTCAGGCACTCACCAAAGAAATTTGGTTCTCAAGGTACATAAATCTCTTGTATCGCCTTGGGCGCATAAAGGTTTTCCTACTGGCCAACTTAAGCGGATTAACGTGCATTTTTCTACACCGATGCATCTTTTGATCCTGTAACGCTGATAAAAATGCAAGTCCTGTGGAAAATTTCTACATAATTTAAATACACACTTTAAGTAAATAAATATGTTGCTCAATTTGTTTATTTTTATTCTGTTTTTGTTTAACTTTATACAAGTGTTTTGCATAAATATAAAATATGTCTCTTAACATTATGATAGATCCATAGTTTTAGATACAAATTGTGGCTTGTATTAACTATGTTGATACGTTGACTTTTACAGCATATAGTACATAGTATTATTAATAATAATTTCATGTTTGTAATCCTATGTACAGTATTTATCGCAGTACTTTGTACGGCACCTATCATACTCTATATTATAGGTAGTTGTACGAGTCCTTAAAGTTGTTCTTAAATCTAGTTAAAAAAACTGTAAACAACTCGAAAGTGGAAATGGTTTTCCAGTTGATTAGAGTTTTTGTTTTTTTCTTTTTGCTTTGTAAATATTGCTTAAAAGTTAGAAAATTGTATGAAAAGCTAATTGAAAAAACCTGAGTTGCGTCTGGAAAAATAAAATGTCCTCCAAACACGGAGGCTGTCTAAAGTGCTCAGTGCCTGATTTCTCTACTCTGAGCTGATGTAGCACCAAAGTCTAGTCCGTCTTTAGTGCCACATGCGTGCAGAGAAATCAGGCCCGAAGAGCTAGACCAGTTCAGCCTCTAACCTATGGCTAACTTAATCTTATTGTTGTCATCGTAGCTGTTGATCCTTTGGCTGCACGCTTGTGGCCAATCGCCCGATACTATTGAGCCTTCTCCTTGGCCACGGCGCTGAGGCCCAGAGCAAGGTGATCGCTGGGTATGAGACCAGCTCCTGGCTGATGTGCATAGTTGCGTATCTGATGCAGCGAGATTAGCTGCGTGGGAAAGGCAGCGGCGGCGGCAGCAGCTGCATTCTGCTGATACAGGTAGGCGGCGGTGGCGGAAGGCGGTGCACGATGCTGTTGAAGATGCGACGGCGGTGGTATGACAGTGGCGCTGAGTGGGGTGAACGCCGATGAACCAGGACCGGGTGAATGTGAATGTTGTTGCTGATGTTGCTGCTGTTGTTGCTGCTGCTGTTGTTGTTGCTGCTGCTGCTGTTGTAGATGATGTTGCGGTGTTGTTTGACGCAACACCAAATCCTCACCAGCATCCTCATGCGGACTGTGCGAATGTCCCGGCGTGTCTCCACCACCGTTGGCCAGACGCTGATGATGCTGCTGCAGTAGCTCCTGTTGCTGCTGTTGTTGATGCTGCTGCTGGAGCGTCGCAAAGTTGGCATAGGTGCTGCCATTGGCTTGAGGCAGCTGCTGTTGTATAGCCTCGGCCAGCGTGGCAGCCGCGCTATCCGCACCCATTTTAGCCCAATACACGGCATTGGCATCACTCATGGCCTGACGCTGCAGATTGAGACCAATGCCACCAGCAGGCACATGCTGCTGCAGATTAGTCACTGGCGCCGTGTGGCGCTGCTGTTGTTTCTCAGCCTTCTCGGCGTGTTTCTGCAGATGCTTCTGCAGATAGGTCTCCTGCGTATAGGACTTGCCGCAGAGTTGGCAAATGTGCGTCTTCAGATGCTTGGAATCCTTGTGCTTGGGTATGTGCTCTAGCAGCGTCACCTCGTCACCGAAGCACTTGTAGCACGAGTTGCATTTAAAGGGTTTGTCCGTCTGATGGCAACGCGAATGCGACTGCAGATTGGAGAGTTGCGAGAAGGCCTTGGGGCAGCCAGTATGACGGCACTTGTACGGCTTATCGCCCGTATGGGTGCGTATGTGCTGCTGCAGGTGCGAGAGCTGCGTGAACTTGCGCTGACAGATCTCACAGCGGTACGGCTTAATGCCCAGATGGATGCGTGTGTGCTGCGACAAATACGATGAGTTGGCAAAGGATTTACTGCATGAACCGCACTTGTAGGGCTTTGTCTGTTCGCCCTGTCGCTGATCCTCCGGCGAGGAGCCGTTGCTGCCATTGCCAGTCTGTTGACGCGTTGGCGAACGACTGGCATCGTACTGGAAAGAGCAAGACAAGTTAGTAAGATGAAGTCAAGAGAGTATCATTGTTTAGTTTTAGTTTACCTTCTGTTCCTGCTGTTCGCTGAGCTGCGTGGGTGTTGGCGGTGAACTGGGCGCACTGTAGCTGACCTTTAGCTGCGTCTGATGGTGCAGTTGTTGTTGCTGCTGCTGCTGTTGCTCGGCATCGTGCTGGTGTGCTTGTTGTAGCTGCTGTTGTTGTTGCTGCTGCTGTTGTTGTTGCTGCTGCTCGACCAGTATCTGCTGATGCTGCACAAGACCATTTTTGAGTGAGTAATCTAAACGCTCAACGTTCTGGCGAAACTCGCTGATGTTAAAGGGCTTGTAGTCGTGTACCAACTGGGCCTGCGTCAAGTGGCTAAGATTGCGCAGCTGATCGATGGAGCGATGCAGATAATCGCCACCAGCGCCAATGGCAGCGCCGTTTGGCGTTGTCGGCAGCTCGGCCATAAGCGGCTGCCCGCCAAGGTTTAGCGGTCGATAGGTAATGGTCCGTGCGTCCAGATTGGGGCCTTGCACCAGCTATAATGCTGTCAACGCTCAGATGATGGTAGCGTCAGAGGCAACAGGGCAACGGGACCGAATCGGGCAACGATCGTGGCCAAAATGAAATTGACACTTGGCCCCGCTACTGTGGCTTACACAACGTTTTTTTTTTCTGTTCTTTGTACTTTGTATTTTTTGCCTTTTTGTGCTGAAATGTACAGAAATATTTGTAATTTGTTATTTAGGCTTCCGTCGCTTATGGGCGCAAATTTCTGTCCAGTCAACAGAACTGTTAAACTACTTTTTCCATTTGGCTTTCGATTTTCTTTTCTTTTTTCTTCTACTCTGACTTTTTGCTTGTGTTTATTTTTTGTTACTTCTTTTGTACATAAATTTCAGCACTTTAACATAAATGTGCATGAATTAATTAATTGTTTATGAATTAAACGTGCAACAAATAAAACAAAAATCTCTT
The DNA here is from genome assembly GCA_035046005.1 of Drosophila acutilabella. NCBI lineage: Eukaryota > Metazoa > Arthropoda > Insecta > Diptera > Drosophilidae > Drosophila > Drosophila acutilabella. The sequence continues at coordinate 1,159,334 of JAWNOK010000061.1, forward strand.
CGTGCTCTGCGCATTAAGCAAAACTCAACACACAAAAACCAAAGCAATGCACTTCAAAAAAACAATGCCAAAAAAATACAAGATAAACAAAAAAGGCGCTTGAGTCAAGCAAAAAGTTGATGGTGACAACACAACATTTAAATTTAAATAATAATAATATATTCTTTGCCAATTTTTTTCCTGCTTCCATTCATTTAGCATAAGAAAAAGTCCGAAATGGTGGAGCGAGGGAAGGGGCACTGAGGGGTCTCTCCGAAGAGTCAGGGGCGCCAGCGGGCGTGTCAATCACCTCGAAATGTTTAGAATAAAACAACTAGAAATTGGGACGCTCATTAATCTGTCAGAAGATGAACCAATAACGATGATTAAAGTATCTAGCAGATAAAGAGATGCTGTCATTTGATAAATAGATCTAACCGACGATTTTTAGGGTATCAACTTGGAGTAGGTTAATTTAAGCGGAACAGTTGATGAGGATTTAAAAAAAGTGTTTTTCGAGCTTAAGAGGCAAAACAATTTATTTAATAAAACCAATCTTAATTAGAGACTAATAAGCAAAAACTGGCCGAGTTGCTGAACAAATGTTTTACGCTGATTAGAAATTTGACAATTTTTCATTTGTTTATGACAATAAGGGAGACTATGGCATACAATTTATGGGAAAATAGTTTAGTAAACGAATCTTTCAAACTAATGTTACAGAGGTAAAAGGAAAGATGAAGAATGTTTTAACGTGTTACTGGGTATTCCATTGCTTTAATTTAAGAGAAGAAATAATGTGTTCATATAGACTAATTTAAACAATTTAAAAATCTAGATAATAAATAAGATTCTGGGTCTCATACTTAACTGCAATCATAAATGTATTGGTTGGAAAATTAATGAACCTGTTTGTTTAAATCAATTAAATATCTAATACATTAAAAATGAAAATCGAACTATTCGTTAATTGTCTTAATACATTTACGATAACAAAATTAAAATAAAATATGTACCTGTAAATAGAAGCATCAATCTTTAAATAGAAAATGGTCATTAATGAAAATCCAGTGCTCTAAAAGTCAGTGACTTTACTCAAATGTCAATTCATAGATACAAATACAAAAAGATACACAAGGTTGCACCGAGTTAATCCTTTGAGAGCCACAAAATGCAACGATGACCCACAAACAATGAAAATGAGTGAGAATCTGTAAACAAAAACCTGTCACAGGTGGCTGCCGTATTTTGGTTCTTTTATTTTCTTTTATTTCTGTTATATTTTCTTCTCTTTTTGTCGTTTTAAGAATGGAAGACAAAAAAAATACAATACGAAAATCAATAAAGAAAAACAATCAGAATTGGCGCGCGCCGCTTTGCAATGGAATAAAACAAATTGAGTTATTAAATAGCAGTGAGAGAAAAAGAGAGTGGGAAAGACGAAGAGAGAGTTGAGTTGAGCGAGGGAGAGCCGAAAAGGAGAATGACACACATACACATGTAAACGCATTGCGTAGCTGTTTTTTGTTGTTGCTGCGCAGTTGACGTCAGAAGCAAATTCTTTTTTTTTGTTTTTTTGGTTTAGTTTTTTTTTTTTTGAAAACATTTTTTTCTTTTCTTTATTTCTGGTTGGTCAAAAGAACCGGTTAGTGTTGTTGTTATTGCTGCTGCTGCTGACGTTGGTCGGTTAGTTGAATAGTAGGCCGTTGTTAAAGGCCGAGAGTGTAAAGAAGCGAAGAGACACAGGATACTCTATCCGCTTGTTGAGTGTATGTAGTAGTAAATTGCTGACGTAGGAGTGGGGAATAAGGAAGAACAAAGTTGCATACATATGTCAAAACATTTGGAAGTGTAAAGCATTAAGCAAACTGTAGTATATGATGATTAATTCTGTAATTATTTACAATCAAATATTTAATACATCTGTTTTGTATTTGCCTGCTACATAATTGTGTACGTTGTATGTATGTAAATACATATGTAGGTTCGTATACATGTGTATGTGTACTTTCAAACACATGTAACAACAACTAAAGACAAAATCACTCGGCCGGCCCCAAAAAGCACGCCGACGCCGACGTCAACGTTAACGTTTCTGCTCAGCATAAAAAAGGTTGGTATACACAAAAAATTCATCGCACTCATACTAAGAAGTTAAGGCAAACACACGTACACACATACACTCTTACACGTACACAAATCATGTACAAAAAACGAATCAACGAAAATTAATTGAGCGCAAGCAGCGACCGCAGCTGAGAAGAAGCAGAAAAAAAAACCATGAGAGAGAAACGGAGAGCGAGTGAGTACGCAACATAAACAAATAGAAGAGCCAAACTGAAGAAAAACTGCAAAAAAAGAACCAAGAAATACAAAGCTAGCAGTGTAAAGCAAATAAACGAAAAAGTATGCTTCGCGCGGGGGCGACATGTGCAAAAAAAAAGATAATACGCTGAGCGCGAGAGCAAAAACAGTGGAGATAAAAAAGACGAAACGGCACACAAACCGCCACCGAATGAATGGCACATAAAGAACTCAAACAAAGGAAGGGGGCGGGTGGGCAAATATTGGCAATCGTTGCACAGTGGGACATGGTGTTAGAAAAAGTGTTGGACTGACACCATAGAAACATGCACACATAATTCAACTGTTATACAAAATACTTTTGAGCCAAGATTTAATTAATTGAAAAACTATAAATTAAAACAACAACTAATCATGTTGCATTCTGAACAGAACTAAACCCTCTTAAATTAATGCTGAAGAATCAAATAAATAATTATTATAAATATTATCCCTACACAATAAAATGACTTCTAATTACTTGTTTCTAATATTCGACCACTGTACGTGTTTAAACACTATTTGCCCAAAAAAGTAAATACAAAACACACATTTTAAAGTACTTACCAATTGGAAATGGCGCTAGATGTTATTGTTTTGCGTTTTTCTTTTATTTTTGGTTTTGGTTGTGTGCGCGACTTTGTTGATATTTCGGTCGTAAAAGCGATAGCACGTGCTCAGTGTGACCTATGGGGTGGGTGGGGGCTATAATCGTCGTTTAACCTCCTGTTCTCCTTGTACAACTTTTTTTCACCGTTTTGCTTTCTGTTTTCACTTTTGTGAGTTGTGCGTGGATAGCAGGCTTACGGTTATATGCATATGTATATTTACGCTTGTTTACATTGAGCGTTATACGCACATTTAAACACTCAGAAGTAGTAGGATAACTTCTATTAATTTAAATTTTGGTCTTTTTACTCTTCTTTACAATTTCGCCTGTTATAAATTTCGAGTACACTTAGCTCACACACACAAACACATGCAAATAGAGACTTGAGTGGTAAGGAAAAAAATGGCCGCGCACGCCAAAAATATACACACACCAACACACGCGTGAACGTTTGTGTGCGATTTTGCACTTGTGCTGTCCCCTTTTTTTTACGAAAATTTGGCGCGACTTAATTTTGGCGCCTCTATTTGTTATAGTAATCGTCGACAAAAGGGGAGAAAGGACGCGTTCTTGACAGCACGATTTTTTTTCAATCTTATTATGAATTTCGTTTCGCCCCGCGTTGTTTACATGCCGTGCGTAGTACGCGAACAACAAATCACAACGAACAAGACGGCCGAGAAGAAGAAGAACCGTTCGGCTCGATGGCAAAAACTCGACTGAAAAAAAAATCACTCGACTTTTTTCATGGCATAGCAAACGGCAAGCAGCTGTGAGCGTAAGTGGTTGGGTGTACTCGTGGCTGTATGTGTGTGTGTCAGCTCTCAGTGTTTCTCACCCGTTCTCGCACACGCATTGAAAAAATGCTTGTTTATGTTTTTTATGTGTACGTTTTTTGCCTGCACTGTTGCGCTCTCTGTCTCACTCTAGTTTTCTCTGTGGCTCTCTCACTGTTTTATTCCGGTTTGCCTCTGATTGGTTGTGATTTTTGGTAGTAGTCGTACATACCCTGTATTATTGACGAATAGTTTTCAGTTTATTGAAACAGTTTATAGGAACTCATAATTTAAAATAAAACCAAAAATGATCTCGTTAAATGTATAATATATGCATTTGTGGTACGAATAACTACATTTTGTATTGCAGGCTGAAAACAACTTACTTAATGTTTAAATAATACCAAAGCTTGGAATTTACTTATTAATGTTTTTTGTAATGATTTTCCATTTATTTTTTGTTACCTATAAATATATTAAGTAAATATATTTCAAATTAAACCGCCTGATTGCAATGTATTGAATACATTCGATAGTTCCGACGTTTTACAGCACTGTATGGTATTGCTCAGTGTTAGGTTATAGTTTTATGTCCAACAACACTCGTCTTACTGAACAGCTGTGAGGCTCGTGCAATGTTATTGTTTTGGCGCTAAAAATCATTAATTCCTGCAAACAAATTGTTTTTAATTAAGCATGTCTGCGCAATACCAAAGATTTCTGAAAGTACTTGAAAAGTGGCCAGCAGAAAAGACAAAAGTCGGCAGGTAAGCAGTGCAATCAACTCAATACACAATGTTCGTTCAGCGGCAGCGTCGATTTTCGTTTGCTATTATCTAACAATTGCAGTTGTACTAATCCACATTGTTTAATCGAATGTTTAAATATGTCTTCAGTATTTATTTTGTCGTGTCTTAATTTTGTTGATATTATATTAAAAGCGTTGCATTTGCACAGCTGCGCCTGTGTTCTGCTCTCTGATAATAGGTTCCACAACACATTGTGGAACGTGAGTGCTTTGCACGGAACTTGGCTTAGAACGTCATTCAGTTGCCGGTTCTTGCAGCGTTTACATTGTGTTTTATAAGCCAAGTTTTGAAAAATGTCTTCCAAATACGCCTATCAGTTAATTCCAGAGTCCTATCTTCTGGGCGGCGACGTTGCAGCAGATAAGTGAGTGCAGAAATTAGCCAAATTCAAATTCGTTGAAAGAAGTGGAATATATGGAACTGATCTCCACATTTGGTACACTTGTGCCAATACAAGTACATTTTTGTACCGTTGGTACATTAAATCACTGTAACAATGTGATTGAGTTATTGAGCGATTTAAATGAATCACTTATGTATATGATTTATTTATTTTATTTAATACGGAAAACTGTGGGATAAATGATTATTTTTTTAAAGAAGTGAACGGATACTCAACAGCTTTACTTAGAAATGGAAAACTTCGAACAATTTTAGATCAATTGATCTAAGTTCTGTCTTTATGAGACATGTTCCTAACTGTAATTATAACTGGTTTAATTAAGCACCTGGGAAAGGTATTGAAATTAGATCTGGTTGTAGGATACATCCGACTTTATTTAATTACTTAATGATTGATTTGACTTTTATAAGCTTTTTGTTCTACAACTTCTTTAGATCCCCGTTGTTAGTTTCACTCTAGGATGGATTTTAAAGATAGTTTTCTAATCAGCTTCTTCAGAGAATTCCTCCTTAGCAATCGACGTTTCTTAGCGCTGCAACGAACATAACAACAACAACAACAAAATCCCAAACAACGTGCTATAAATCCTTTTCCCTCTGTTAATCCCAGGGATCTGGGAGAACAAATCCGCAAGAGAATAACCAAATTGACGGGCAGCGAGAGTAGTCTCAGTAACGACGCCAGCGCGGATCTGGTAAAGCAAATCGACGCCTTGGAGCGTCTGTCAAACAACGTATACGCCAAGAAGTATCCACGTCGACACGACTCTACAGCCACTGGACTTACAGCTGCCCAGTGCAGCCAAGTGCTCAGCTCGGAGTTTCTGCAGTATCTGAACGACAAGCCAAAGTAATGACTATGATGTCGAGCAAATTCCTGACTAGATTAAGAACAATACCAACACAGCAGGTGAGGCACTGCATCGCAGCTGTCCCACCTGCCTCAACAGCGTCAACACCTGGACATGTGCCCGTGCTCTGCCAGACGGCCATTGACTATCTGCAGCCGGTGGCTGGTGGCAAGTACATCGACATGACCTTTGGAGCTGGCGGACACACACGTCGACTGCTCGACAGCTGCCCGGAGGCGACTGTCTATGCGCTGGATCGTGATCCCTTGGCCCATGAGCTGGCCCAGCGCTTGAGTCAGGAGCCGGAGTATGCGGGGCGCTTGGTGCCGCTGCTGGGTAAATTCTCGGAGCTGCCACAACTGCTGCAGGATGTGAAGGTGTCACGGCACAGCATTGATGGCATGTTGTTTGACTTTGGCTGCAGTTCCATGCAGTTCGATGAGGCGGCACGTGGCTTTTCCATCTCACACAATGGTCCGTTGGACATGCGCATGGACTGTGGACGCAGTGGTGGCGTCAGTGCTGCCGATGTGCTCGCCCGCGCCGAGGAAGCTGACTTGGCACGCATCTTTCGTGTCTATGGCGAGGAGAAGGCAGCCAAGAAGATCGCACGCGCCATTGTAGAGGCACGTGGTGCACTGCAGCGTATTGAGACCACACGACAGCTGGCCGATCTGGTAGCCGCTGTGCTGGGCGAGGGAAACGATCGGCGTCTGGACAGACTGCAGAGACCGGCACATGCGGCCACCAAAACATTTCAGGCACTACGCATCTTTGTGAACAATGAACTCAATGAGATCAACTATGGCATGCTACTGGCGAGAGAGTATCTGCGTGCCGAGGGTCGTCTGGTGGCCATCACTTTCCACTCCCTGGAGGACACCATTGTCAAGCGTCACCTCAACGGCAATGTCATCGAAGGCGTAGCCAATCCAGTGCCACTTAAGTACTGTGGCTATGACCTCACACACGATCCAGATCTGCTCGAATCCTTTGTGCAATCCCACTGGCGACAACTCCATCGTCACGTTATCCTACCCGATGCCTCGGAAATCGCTCGCAATAGTCGCAGCCGATCCGCCAAACTGCGTGCGGCCATTAAAATTAATTGAAATTTTTACTTATTTTTTGTGCACTTTTTTGGTCAGGAATAAAATTGCAATTCAATCAACTACAAATAGTTCCAAACTGACCGTTGCTCTGGCTCTAATTACTATGGTAATTATTATTGCATGTTATCTATTATTATCACCAATTGGCACCTACTGATAAGCCACGTTTATTTTCTCTCTTTCTTTCTAATTTTTTGTTGTTTGTTGTTTTTGTTTGTGTTCCCAGCTGAATTTGTTTGTTTTCGTTTATTTTTTTTTAGTTGCCGTGAAATCAGGTATACTTTTTTGATAGATTATGAAATCAATTTTAGCGGCAGGTAGAGCGCACAGTGGTACAATGTGCATAAGCATAAGTTAACAAATCTTTTGTAGCAGGGTAGATTTCACTTTAGATTCCTAAAGTTTTATATTTTTTAAAGAAAAGTTAAAATAATTTAATTTATATCTTTCGATTAATTGAATCAATGATTTTTGCCCTCGGGGAAAAAATTTATTTTTTAAAAATATGTAAATTTTAATATTTAAATTTTTGAATTAAAGCATATAATATCAATCAGAGGGAGGATTTTTTTAAATTTATAATTGGTTGCCCTTGTATATTGATTTGATCTTGAAAACATTATCCACATATTTATAGGTTTATGGGGGAAAAATCTAGTTTAAATGTGTTTTTAAGTTATTTTAAATATTCAGGTCCTTTTCCAACTTTTTTAAAACAAATTTGAATAAAAACTTTGATTTATGAGTTAATTATTTAAATTACTGCTATGGTAATCGAAGCCACTAGCTGAGTTTTTGTCAAAACTAAAACAATTTTTAAGTTTATAGCCAGAATTTTAACGAGCTAGACGCCAAGATAAGTACGATTAGTAGATTGATTATGAAATCAACAGTTAGTTTGTAAGCAAATTATACTAACTAAAAGGTAAAGTAAACGAAATGCGATTAAGTTCATTGATTATTTGTTGTAGAAAGGTGTATTAGATTACTGATCGTGACGATTTGCGGTTACAGCTCCCCAGCGTGGAGCAGGGAAAGGAGATCGTGTTGTTTGTGCACAGAGGAGCTGTGACCCTTGAGTAACCCGAAACCCGAAGCCCAAAACAAGCGCAGATAATGTGAAATGAGCTCTATGAGTGCCGAACTGATAAGGGGATCGTGTCGGACGATCGGTTGGTTGGTTGGTCGGTGGGTTTTGGGAAGATTAGCGAGGCGATAGAGCAACTACCTATGTCAAATGGGTATAGATAGGGTCGGTGGTACCACAAACGACTCAGTTGCATTGCTAACGCCAGCGAGAGCCGTTCGTATTGGCTTAGATACTTAGATACATTGTGCGTTTACTCAGATACTTTGTGCGTTTTTACAGTGAGCGCTGCTGCGATTCGTTCAGTAAGATGACCGGAGAGGCTAAAATCATTTCCGGCACTTTGGTGGCCAAGTGAGTGACGCAAGTTCGTTAAATTTACGGGAAAATATAATTAATCGCCTCTACGTTAAATAGAAACATACGCGATGAGCTGGTTGAGGAGGTAAAGGCTTTGGGTCCACAGTTTGTGCCCGGTTTGCGTATTGTGCAGGTGGGCGGACGAGAGGATTCCAATGTCTATATACGCATGAAGATCAAGGCCGCCACGGAGATTGGCATTAATGCGCTTCACGTGCAGTTGCCAAGCTCCATAACTGAACTGGAGCTGCTCGATAAGGTGAGTCTCAAGAGCTCCAAAATATAATTAATCAAAATCAAATCAGAAAATCTATAGTATATAAAAGTATATTATATATGTAGTGTGAAATTCTGGCTCTAAAAGTGCTAAATTGCCAGCACTGCTTATGCAACACTTTGGAGTAAAAATTTAAGTGTTATGAAATTTTCTTTCGAATCAGGTGCGCGAACTCAACGCTGATCCCGCCGTGCACGGCATCATTGTCCAGATGCCGCTGGATTGTGACACCAAAATCGATGCTCATCGCGTTGCGGATGCAGTTTCACCCAACAAGGATGTAGATGGCTTGCATACGCTGAACGAGGGTCGTCTGGCCACGGGTGATCTAAGTGGTTTCCTGCCCTGCACGCCCTGGGGCTGCATCGAGTTGATTCGTCGCACGGGCGTGGAGATTGCGGGTGCGAATGCTGTGGTGCTGGGACGCAGCAAAATTGTGGGCACTCCTGCGGCCGAGCTGCTCAAGTGGCACAATGCCACCGTCACCGTTTGCCACTCCAAGACACGTAACATCGAGCAGATCACACGGAATGCGGACATTCTGCTTGTGGGCATCGGAGTGCCGGAGATGGTGAAGGGTTCGTGGATTAAGCCCGGCGCTGTTGTCATCGATTGTGGCATCAATTGCAAGCCAGGTGGGTGTGTTATCAGCTCAGCTGTTTATCGTACATTGTGAAAAGTTTATTAGTTACTAGGGGTAGAGTTAATCACAATTTGTGTCGGTAGTAATCGGAAAGTTTATTTAGATGGTTATTTGATTTAAGTGGAATTGTTTAAAGAACTTTTATTATTAATTGACTTTAGGTTAAAGTTGTGGTTCTTAATTCAAATATTTCTAGAAAATTTTGTTGGTTTCAGATTCGATTTTCTGAATTATAAACTATAAAATGAAGCCTAAAATTTGATTTAGCTATGTATTTAGAATGAGTATTGGGGGAAAGAATTCATTAAGCATATATATTCCTGAACATCAGTAAGAGTCGAAGTTACAGCAATGTGGGACTGTTCATATGAAACCTTTATCTCAGAGACTATAAGAGCTAGAGCAATGAAATTTTGTATATGGTCATCTCAGTTCTAACCAATTTCTCCTCCATATGGCCTATGTAATGTCTCCCCTCAGGAGCGTCCGGCTAAACCTAGAACAAGGTTCTTTTAAGTCTTTGCCTACAATCCCATAAAAAGCTATCTGAACTAAACTCATACATTATGTTTATAGTACCATATGATCTATACTGACCAACTTTGTTCACGATTAAATAACTATATTATATAGCTGTCTTAGAAAACTTAAAGGAGTACTAGTTAAAGAAAACTGATTGTTCCTAAAGATATATTAAAATACCAAGCCAATTTCTTGCCATAGCTAAATACAGGGTCTCTTAAAGTCGTTACGCACGACTGCAGCCCTCCTGCCTGTTTTTTTCCGTGCATTGTCTTATCACACCGTTTGACCCTCGACCCCCCGCGGCTGATAAGCCGCCTAATGGGAAACTCAACCGCTTGTTTTGTTGTTTTTCCGAAGATTAGTTTTCACTTGGCTTCGGTTGCAAATGGTTGACAGATTATTGAACCACTGTGCTTCGATTTCATTGCAGACGCTAGCAAGAAGAGCGGCACTCGATTGGTGGGCGACGTGGACTACGAGGAGGCCAAGCACGTGGCAGGACACCTAACACCAGTGCCCGGCGGTGTGGGTCCCATGACAGTGGCCATGCTGATGAAGAATACCGTAGTCTCTGCCACCAGGGCAGCAGCGCGTGCCAATCGCCAGAGTTGGTCACTGCAAGCGCTGCCGCTGCGTCCGGCTAGACCTGTGCCCAGCGACATTGTCATCGCGCGTGCCCAGCGACCCAAGCACATAGGTCATCTGGCCGAGGAGATTGGTCTGGAGCCGAATGAGGTCTCACTCTATGGCAGCAACAAGGCCAAGATATCGCTGGAGATACTGCAGCGTCTGAGGACACGTCCCATTGGCAAGTATGTGGTTGTGGCTGGCATTACGCCCACGCCGTTGGGTGAGGGCAAGACGACGACACTGATGGGACTGGTGCAGGCGCTGGGAGCGCACAGGCAGAGGAATGTGGTCGCTGCACTGCGTCAACCCTCGCAGGGACCCACGTTTGGCATCAAGGGTGGCGCAGCCGGTGGTGGCTATGCCCAGGTTATACCCATGGAGGAGTTCAATCTGCATCTGACCGGTGACATTCACGCCATTGCAGCAGCCAATAATCTGCTCGCCGCTCAGCTGGACACACGCATCTTCCACGAGTCCACGCAGACGGACACGGCGCTCTACAATCGCCTGGTGCCCAAGATCAAGGGCCAGCGTAAGTTCAGTCCCATTCAGCTGAGACGCCTCCAGCGTCTGGGCATACAGAAGACCAATCCTGATGAGCTCACCGAGGCGGAGTACGCCCGATTCGCACGGCTCGACATTGATCCGGAGACGATCATGTGGGAGCGTGTGGTGGACATTAACGATAGGTATCTCCGTGAGATTACCATCGGTCAGTCGCCCACGGAGAAGGGCCTGACGCGTCGTACACGCTTCTCCATAGCCGTGGCCAGCGAGATAATGGCCGTACTCGCCTTGTCCGGCTGCTTGGCGGACATGAAGAAGCGTCTGGCGGAGATGGTGGTGGCATTTGATAAATCTGGTCAGCCAGTGACCGCTGATGATCTGGGCATGACTGGTGCCCTGGCTGTCCTGCTGAAGGATGCACTGGAGCCGAATCTCATGCAATCCCTTGAGGGTACTCCGGTGCTGGTGCATGCTGGACCCTTCGCTAACATTGCCCACGGCTGCAATTCGATCATAGCCGATGAGATTGGCCTCAAACTGGTGGGCAGCGAGGGTTACGTCTGCACCGAGGCGGGTTTCGGTTCGGACATTGGCATGGAGAAGTTCTGCAACATCAAGTGCCGCAACTCTGGACGTAATCCCGATGCCATGGTCCTGGTCACGACAGTGCGTGCCATCAAGATGCATGGCGGTGGTGCAGCTGTCACACCCGGCGCACCACTCAACAAGCAGTACACGGAGGAGAATCTGGAGCTACTGGAGAAGGGTCTGCCCAATCTGCTGCAGCACATCTCGAACGGACTCTCCTTCGGCATGCCCGTCATTGTGTCCATCAATGCCCATGTGGCAGATACCGCCGCCGAGCATCAGCTGCTTAAGGATGCCGCTCTCAAGGCCGGTGCCTTCGCCGCTGTTGTGTCCACCCATTGGTCCGATGGTGGCGCTGGCGCTGTGCCACTTGCCGATGCTGTCATCGCTGCCTGCCAGCTGCCCAACAAATTCAAGCTGCTCTACGATCTGGAGTTGCCGCTGGTGGACAAGATGAACAAGATTGCTCAGACCATGTATGGAGCTGGCAAGGTGGAGCTCTCGCAGGAGGCTCTGGCGCAGGTGAAGCGCCTAACCGATGCGGTAAGTCCAGCTAAGGTGAATTCCTACCAAACTTTTAGTAAATCCTTTTGGTTTTCCTTTCAGGGCTTTGGCAAACTTCCTGTCTGCATGTCGAAGACATCCGGTTCCGTCACTGGCGATGCCAGCATCAAGGGCGCTCCTAAGGGTTTCACTCTGAATGTGGAGCAAGTCTATGTCTCCGCCGGCGCCGGCTTTGTGGTGGCCATGTGCGGTGACATTACCAAAATGCCAGGACTCGCTACACGTCCTGCCATCTACGACATCGATCTGAACACTGAAACTGGACAGATCGAGGGACTCTTCTAGAAGAGTTCTTTTAAATATTCCATTCAAAATTGTTGTATAAATTTTAGTTGTAATATTTCTAAATTTTTGGCGTTTATTATCTACATTTTTGGCTTAAATACATTTATATTTAATTGGACTATTTTTAAACCAATTTGTGCATTTACTTTAAACTTAAGTTGTCAGTTTATTTTGGGGTAAATTTTGGGATTTGATTTTCTAAATTATTCTACTTAATCTACTGAGCCATATAGAAAGTGTTTGCCCGATCGTTCCTGGTAGCTATGCGATAAGCTTAAAATAATTCCAAATATTCCAAAGTTTTTACAAAAATAATGCATTATATAAAAAGTTTCCTTTACCATGTTAAACAGTAATAGTAAATAATATTTAAGTGCATCAAGTGCTTACAAAACTTTAAAAAATACCCTCATACAGGTTGATATGATTTGTAACCCATTTTTCCATGCCAACTATGTGTATGATTTTAGTAAACATTTCTGATTCCTTCTAAAATGCATAAACTTAACATAATGATTAAAAGTTAGAACTCAATTTGGTTTGTTTAAAATTATCTAACTACATATAAAGTAAAAAAAAACCGACTGTATTTAAATTATCAATTTATGGATCAATAAATTATAAGGGAATCTTATATTTCACTATAATTTATGGTTAAGATTATTTATTTGACATTAGAAGTGGTAGGCTTTTGTATTTATAAAGGAACTTTCCACCATTAAAATTAAACTACCAAAGTTAATAAAGAATTCAATGGAACACTAACTTAATTATTAGCAAAAGTCCGTTTTATGACACTTACATATGTAATTTATATAATGGATCTGCTCACCGGAAATAGGATAAATTCAGGGTATATGCAAAATTTTGCTCAAATTAAAATGATTATTTTCTCCATTTTTAATTTTTTTGAAAATTCCACAATGATTTTTTTAGTTTTCCGTTTGAATGAGATTCCAAAAATTAGAAACTAGTTTTTGTTGAAGCAATCCACACACATATACACATAAACATTAAGATACCCACATAGACAACAATTCATGTAAAGAGTTGAGCAACTGTTTTGAGCATGTTCCGAATGCGAGTGCGCGACATTGCACATCCAGGGATCAGGCAGTTCATACTCCGCACCGCAGTGCTCAATTATTTGGGTAAGTGCCTGCAGCTGCAGTGGGACGATTGGCAGAATCAGAGGATGCACTTGCGGACGCTGCAGCACGAGGGCGTCAACACGGGTGTCGAGTTGGATGTCAAAGATGCGGCCCTAGCGGATGCAGCAACAGAGGCGGCCAGGTTAGCACTACATCGGGCCATTGAGGAGCTGCGTAGCAAGGTGACAGCCACACACAAGTTACTGCAGCGCGAGTACAATGAGCTGTTCACGTATATGATGGACAAGCGGGATCTGTGGGATAGTCCGGAGTACTTCAAGGCCAAGACAGCGCTGGGCACGGCTAATCATCATTTGCGCATGTACATGACCGCAGAGAAGTGAACGCGAAGCAGTTGCCAACAACAACAGACAGATCTCCACAAGCACAACAACATTAATCAACATTTCCATACTATAAAACAAATTCTTAGCCTTGAATTTAACAAACAGTTTAACAAAATAGTGTAAAATTATTTGTAAAACGGTATTTCCACACGTCCCGACTTCGTGTTTACAGTCTCCCAACAGGTGCAGATGAACGTGGAGGGATCCATTTGATCGGTATACAGCTTGCCAGCCAAATGATCCATCTCATGCTGTGCAATTCTGGCATTCCAGCCGCTCAGTTCTAGCTCCGTGGCAATTCCCTCTCGATTCAGACCCTTCAGTTTGACGCCTCCAAAGCGCTCTACTTCCGCCGAGTAGCCACGCACACTCATGCATCCCTCGGGATACTTGTGCTTCGTATAGTCGGTCACACTCAGCTGTGGGTTGATGAACACCTGTGGGGACAGAGCTGGTGTTTAGTGTGCGTGTAGACATTGCCTTGGTGGTTACTTACGGTCAATGGCAGCTCGGACATTTGCCGTGCTTTGTGTGTTGCCGAGGGTAGATCCTTTTTCATGTTCGGATTGAATTCCATGGCTATGATGCGCAGGGAGACACCAATTTGTGGCGCTGCAATGCCCACACAGTCGTATTTGCGTAGAACATTCACCATTTGATTAATAATTGCATGAATCTCCTTGCTCTTCACATAATCCGCTGGCACCTCCGCTGCTTTGTCCCGCAGCACGGGATCGCCTATTTGTGTGAAATGATTGTAGGGCGGCAGATTCGTGCGCTCGGTTGTCCACAGCTGCTGATACCATTTCCTGAACGACTGAGGACGAGGCAGGTTGGTGCTTAGGTAACGTGTGTGTGACCGGCATAATCTGTGCAGTGGCAGCAACATTGTGGCTGAAACAGTTAACAGTTAGTAGCTGGCGTTACCTCACAAACAAGTTAACTTACTTGAATAAAATATATATTTAAATTTAGTTTCTTTAATCAGTGTTTAATGTGTCATTAAAGTTTATTAAACATCACACAGCGCTTGAAATTGTGTGCATTTGTTTTTTATTTATATAAAATTGTGTGAATTTACCAACACTGTCTTGTTCTGATAAGCAGCCGGCAAGTGAAGGTATCGATGTTTAAACGATACAAATGCTTTCGATAGTTTGTGCAGAATCAGTTCACAACTGAACTTAAACCAATTCAAATTCAGTTCACACTTATTCCGGCCGGCGGTAATTTCGCGGTTTGACTTTAAACGATTATTTCATTTATCAAATGGTATAACTGCACGTCCCCCCGCGGCATTAATCTGCTGCCAGGTGTTGCAGGTAAAGCTGGATACATCCATATGATCGATGCAAACTATGCCGTTTAAATGGTCAACTTCATGTTGTGCTATGCGCGCGTTCCAGCCCTCAAGTTCAAGCACTGATGGCGTTCCAAGTTTTCCAATGCCAGAGACGCGCACACGATCAAATCGCGGCACTTGGGCAGAGAAACCGCGTACGCTCATGCAGCCCTCGGAGTGTGTGTGCTTTATGTCACCAATTATCTCCAGCTTGGGATTGATAAAAACCTGCAATAAAGTAATTTAAATTAACAAATAGACTGGAAATGATAATGATGAAACACACGGCTAGCGGCAGCGTGGACATTTTACGTTGCTCGTAAATCTCTGGCGGAAACTTATCCCGTTTGTCCGCGCTGAACTCCATGGCAATTATGCGTAGCGAGACACCTATTTGAGGTGCTGCTACCCCCACGCAGCCGTAGTGCCGGAGCACATTCACCATCTGCTCCACAATTCCATTGATTTCGTCGCTGTCTATGCGATCCTCAGGCACAACCGCCGCACATTGTCGCAGTACGGGATCGCCAATTTGCGTAAAATGATTGTACGGCGGAGACGTGCGCGCTTCAAGCTCCGTAGACATTGTTATTGACACTGCCAAAGAGACTCAACAGAACACAATAACAATATAACAGTTTATAACACCTTATCAGCTGATTCTAGAGCGCAGCACAGTCATCGCTAGCAGTTTGTGCTCGCGGGAAATATTTACAGTAAGTGGAAATGCCATTTAAGTTGTATTTTTTTGTGTTATGTTCTGATTTATTTGAAGTTAAGTTTATGTTTCAATTGAAAGTTTCAATTAAAGTGACAATTCCTCGAAATAATGATCCTCACCAGTACCTTGTATCGAGAACTTCTTGCGCATCGTTGGTACAGTCTGTGGTCCAATACTCTTGCTGGAGAAAATATCTTCATTATAAACATCTTTCGTCTTCTTGCGTAGCCGAGAAACAAGCTTGAAGTATTTTTGTATAATCTGGGCCACAGTTGGACCGTAACTCGATTTGGCCAGATCGTTGTTGCAGCGCACAAATATGTCATCCAGCACACCCCCATTGCGATAAAAGTTAATAACGTTATCCCGACGACACCAACGGTTCAGCATCTGTCGGCTTACAGGCTCATAAATGCGATAGACCTTAAAGAATTGATCATATCGCTTGGACATGCGACGTAATTTCATTTCATCAATATTCGGTATCTTCAGATAGGGCTGTCTTACAATATGGTAGGGATCGTGGTCCACTGAGTAGTTGGCATAGCGCACCGCTGGCCAGTATAGGTTCAACATGGTGTCGTACAATATCTTTGGATGTCCCAGCACGCCGTGGGCTACATCAATCATAAATAGCTGTGGACCAGGTACTATATACTCCAGCTCTATTTGAACAATACGAGTATCGGTGCCACGATATTTTCGCTCGCCTATCCACAGAATGGGCAGATCCTCGTCGGCAATGTGCTCCAGTTCGTGTATTAACGGAGACACCTGACTGCGATAGTTAACAATCTTGTTATTCCGACCATAGAGCAGACTTCGTTCCGCTGGCGAAAACTTCAAATACTGGGGACGATTGAAAACAAAGTGTTCGGATCGAAATAATCGATTCATTTCCATTTCGATAACATTGTAGGCACGTCTATGAACAGTTATCCATACGATCTGTATGGCAACAGCTAGAAACTGTTCGTGAAAGTATTTATCTTTGATCGTAGCCGAAATATTGACAATCTCCTTCATATGGTAAAACTGAGACATATCTCCTTCGCCTTTAAGGATTACACTGTAGTTTCTGGCCACTAGCATGCGATATTGGCTTAAATAAATTGAGAAAATCCGTTTCATTTCATTCGTCTGCTCGCTCTGAATCTGCGCCATATTTCCGGCCAGTTCATCCCGTCGAATGAGCACGAACTCCACCAGGCGCAGAAAGTACTCAAAGTAGATGATCAGCGCGTGTAGCAATCTATGCACTGCAGGTTTATGCATAAATTCCAGAAACTTCATGGTCAGAAACTCCTTGGGCATAAGGAACAAAACTAAATCTCTCACATCGTTGATCACCACCGTGTCCGTATCGAATGTGGCTTCTGAGCGTATAAACTGTTGACGGAAGATCATCTCCTCTTCCTGATTAATAGAGCGTAGAAACTTGTAGCCATTTGTCTCGATATAACGCTCCTTGGCGTCCTCCAGATCGTGGTGTGGCTCAAAGTGTAGGCTATCTGTTTTATTGTCCCAGGACCATTTTCCACTGTGATACTTTGGTACGTAGGTATCGGCGTAAATGCGTATCATAGCGGAAAATTATGGGATTTGTGTGTTATGTGTTATGTATGTGTTGAATATGTTTTATGTACTGAATTTCCTAGTTAAGCCAAACACATTCTGTCTAGCTTAAGTGTCAGAGTTCACAATGGGTGCTAAGGTGTGTTAAATTAAAGAGAAAGAAGAATATATATAAAATCGATATTTTATTTTTTTGGGCTAGAATACATTATACATTACATAAGTTAAGACACTCGATTGATTAGATTTTAAATCAATTTATTAGCGAAATCTTTATGACTATAACTGGCGTTTGAATTCTTTACCGAGTAAAATGACTACACAGATACCCTAGCATTTTACTCACTAAAGAAGTAATCGCCACCAGTAGCTTGAAATCTTGGCTTAATGATTGTAGACGGTGCTGACATGAGGGCATCCTCCTGTGGGACACCCATTTCCTTACGCAAACGGGAAACGATGCGGAAGTATTTTCTGCGTATATGACTGACAGGTAGCACCGTCGATGGCCCCTCGAGTTCCTGTTCACAGCGTACATAAATATTGAGCTTTGTTTCACCCTTTGCAAAGGCCAAAATTCGTTTTTCCCTTTGAAGCCATTTGTGCAGGGTCAGTGGTTTGCATTGCTCGTAGATGTTAAAAATCTTGAAGAAATGTTGAACATTTTGATTGACTTTTTTTGCTTTTAGCTTATCAAGAGTTGGAATTTCTAGAGTTGGTTGGCGCATTATGTGATACGGATCATTTTCCAGGGAAAAGTTCTCGTGACGTAATGCCGGCCAGTTAAGCTCGAGGATAGTATCGTAGAAACGCTTTGGATGGCCAAGTATGCCATGGGCGACGTCTATCAAATGTAGCTGAGTATCTGGAACAATATACTCCAGCTCCAACTTGGCTAGCCTAAGATTGTTTCCACGATACTTTCGCTCTCCAATCCACAGAATCGGCAAATCGTCCTCCGCCACATGCTCCAGTTCCAGTATCAACGGCGAAACCTGCAGCCGATAGTTACAAATTTTGTTCTTCCGCCCATAAAGTAAACTCTTCTCTGCGGGTGTAAACTTCATATACCCTGGACGATGTGTTATAAAGTGCTCGGAGCGAAATAAACGATTCATTTCCATGTCAATCACATCGTAGGCCCTGCGGTGCATTGCAATCCATACGATCTGTATGGTAACAGCAAGAAACTGTTCGTGGAGTATTCTGTCCTGTATGTGGGCAGAAGTATTGGTTAATGGCTTTAGGTGGTAAAATTTAGCCATGTCACCGTCGCCCTTGAGAATGACACTGTAGTTTCTGGCCACCAGAATCCGATACTGGCTTAAATGTCTAGAGAAATACCTTTTTCATTTCAATCGACTGCTGGCTCTGAATTTGAGCCATATTTCCAGACAGTTCGTCCCGTCGAATGAGCACAAACTCCACCAGGCGCAGAAAGTAATCAAAGTAAATGATCAGCGAGTGTAGCAATCGATGCACAACAGGTTTATGCATAAACTCCAGGAAGTACGTAGTCAAGAACTCCTTGGGCATTAGAAATAAAACAAGATCACGTATATCGTTAATTGACACTGTGTCCGTATCGAATGTGGAGGCGGAGCGTACGAAGTCCTGTCGAAAGACAGCTTCCTCTACCTGACTCAATGTGCGCAGAAATTTATAACCATTTGACTCGACATGGTGCTCTCTGACCCTTTCCAAATCCTGGTGTGGCTCAAAGTGTAGACTATCTGTTTTATCGTCCCAGGACCACTTTCCACTCACATACTTGGGCAGAAAGGTGCCATTGTGCAAACGTTGCATTATGACCAAGGCTTCAAGCTGCTGTCTTTGCTAAAACTTGTTAATTTTGCTAAAAACAAACAATAAAAACGCAACAAATTAAAAGAAATAAAACTATAAAAAAAAACAATGATATAAATACATTTGTAAATAATTAAAAGGAAATATGAAACTTAAAGCAACGATAGGATTAAATGACTGTCGGGAAAGTATAAAAATTTGTGGCTAAAATTATAAAAAAAACAACAAAAGAAAGATAAATTTAGAGATTATTGATTACACTATTTATTGGCCTTCATTTTATGACATATTATATATTTAAAATATTCAAACAGCTCACAAAGTTTGTTATAGAAATGCCATTAAAAAGCAAATATATTAAATTTTCATTTAATTATATTAGAGACCTAAATATATTTTGATTGTTTGTCTGCTGTTAAATGACAACTAAGCTCAAATTTTATCCTCAGTTTACTAACTGAAGATTTAAGAAATTACCCTAGTTTTCCGCCTTAACTGTTAGCACTTTTCATGCACAAACCGTGTTACTATCTTTGCATGCTGATTGAGGATTAATGAAAAAGCGAAATAAAAACAGAAGCTTAACGTTAAAAAACTTTGTACATATGCAGCAACTAACTGTGCACAGGCTGTCGCCTCTGGCCACGCCCATCGAAAATGCGGCACTCTTAGTAAACTGGTAAATAAATTAAAATGCACAAGTGGCAAAAGCTTATGGCCAGAAGCGATTGCTCTGTTAATAACTGGCGGTTGAGTATATTTAAGCAGATTTTTATTCGCATATTTTATAACAGCCGCTATTGTTGTTCTTGTTTGCACTTTTATTGTTGTTGTTTTTGTTATTCAAGTTGTTGTTGTTGTTGTTGTTGCTGGTATTCGACTCTCACATAAATCTGCCGCAAGGTAGTAATAAATTTAGCCTGTTCGGTGGAATGTTAACACGGCCAAGGCATAAATTCATAATGAGATAAGAAACTCCGTCAATGCGTAATGCCAGGATAACGTCGACAGGACTATGATGTTTATATACTCCCTTAATTTGCCTGCCAGCTGGCAAAGCAACATAACTTTTAACTCAACTACACGCTATTTAGTGTATGTTTCGCGAAAAAAAACCAAATTGTGGGCGTATTATATACAATTTATTCATTCAACACGTTTAAAGCTTGAAGGGCACGCAGAAATCCAGCGAATTTTAAACCATTTTAAGCTGAGTCAATATTGGTTTGTTGTACGGTAAACTGTATAGCTTTCAGTGGATATGAAAAGTAAAAGCAATTAAGTTTAACAAACCAACAAGTAATCAGTGTAATAGACAACTAAATAGTTGTGGTAGTTTATTAACATGTTGAACAACTTTTGTTAGCTCTGTCAGTTAGAATTGAGTTGAGTTGAGTTGATGTGAGTGTTATTACAGTAATTGAATTACTCTAACGTATGTATATAAAATGATAGTTGAATGGCACTTTGTTGCCAGCTCAAACAATTGTTCATATCAATAAAAAGTTATGTATGTGCATTTTCTAGTTCTCATCACAAATGCAATTGTGTGCTCCGCAAATTGCACTGCAAGAAATTGCAGCTTTCGACAGTCTTGTCCTTCGAAAATCCTTCCAAAAATAACAAATCTTTTCTACTCTTTAAGTGGGTACAACAACTTTAACAAGAAATATGACTTTTCCTACAGATTGTATAGAAAATTAAAGAAATAAAGTACAGGAAACGGTTATTGCTGGATAGTTTTTATATCTTTTAAGCCATAAAGCGGATTATGGATTTTGTTGTAACATTGTTAACCCCGAGAGTAATAGGATTTTGATTAAGATTGGAGCACTAGTAACGAGCAAAGCACAAATCATTTTGCAAGCGTATTAAAACTTTGTCGCCCCGAGGACAACTGTACTTTTTTTTTTTTATGTGCCCTATAATTTAATTCTTTAGACTGGACAGAAAATATGCGAGTTTTGAACGGAAGTAAAGTGGAGTGAAAATAGAAAAGGAATGCGAAAAGTGGTAGTGAAAAGCTCTGGACGTCTGTTTCATTGTTTTCTTTGACATGTTGTCAACAAGCAGAAGGAGCAGCAGCAACTGTAGAATTTTTTTAAGCCCTGCTGAGCATATTATTCTGCAAAATGTACAAAAATAAAGTGAAAACAAGAACGAGTCTAAGGAATCAGAGAAGCAGCATCAGAATATAAATGAAAATGAGTTGAGATCTTGTTGTTGTTGTTGTTAACTCATTTTTGTATTGTTTACGAAGGTCTGTGGACTGTGGTTTCACATTTTTATTGTTTTACATTGACCTGCATAACCCGAAACACCCTGGAAAGGACCTCGACAGGAGTCCTTTTACGCATTGCAGACGACAAGTTGTGGTCGCTCCTTGGGCATGCAGTAAACTGCAAAAATCCTTTGCCAACTTACGAGCCCAGAAAATTCTTTAAACACAATTAAGAAACGCACAGAAATTTCCAACTTTTTGAGCAATCAAACAACAGAAGGCATAAGTTTCACATAAATCTCTGTGATTTATATATTTTACATAAATATTTAAAATGTTATATTTATCTAAAACTGACAAGTTTTAAACTATTTAATTCAACAGAATTAAATAATTATATGCACACAATTTATATTTATTTTTCTCTTATTTTTCCAATTAGCAGCATTAAAAACTCTTTGGCTTGGTTAGAACAGAATTTAGATAACAAATATTTACACCTGTTTAAATTATCTGGGAATTTGCTACACTTTGCACAACGATTCGAAAACAATTTGTCAGTGGGCGTAAGTGCAAAGAGTCGTGTTTTGCATATCCCTCTCCTTTGAGTCCATTTGTCAGCAGATGTTGCTTAAAGTTTTCCATTGACTTTAGAGTTGTTTCACATTTAAGCTGCTTTGCTGGCCGGCTTTTAGTTGTTGACATTGAAATACTGAAATAACTACTTCGATGGGAGGCGTAAACAAAAGTTTTTTATTTATCAGCAACTCTACTCGATCGATCGATATAAAGTCAACTCTTTAAAGTGTGCAAATAGTGCGGATAGTTTGCCAATGGTTTTCAGCTTTTCATACAGCAAATATTTTTAACAATGGCAATTATTGTGCTTGTAATTAATTTAAACCCTTCAATATTTATCTGCTGCTGTTGGTATTAATTGAACATTTTAAAATGCAGCTTGTGCTTTGATGTATAATGGAATTACATACGAGACTGTCGAATAAAAGGCAATTAATAACTTTGGAGGTGCTAGGAGAACAAAAAGCAGGAAAACAGGTGCTAAAAATGGCTCTTTAATAATAAAATTCAATATATTAAAACGAACACGACGGTGCGCAATTTAAACAGACCGGAGAAAAAACTCACACACACACACACACTCACTCACAACCGGAGGGGAATAACACGTATACGCCGCATGGCACGCCAGAATTGAAATGGAAAAGACAGGAAGTGGCAAATTCAAGTGTTAGGGGACCTAGGAAGATGGCAAAAACTCCTCCGATTACATGCGAGGCATTCAGCTTACTCCACTCCACTCACAGGCTGTTCACTTTCGGTTTCTTAATGGTTCGTTAGCATTTATGGCTCAACATACAAGTATGAGTACAAATGCGTATACGAGTACGGGTATTTGTACGCATTTTATGCTGCTTCTAAAAATTTATTAGCTCACTGATTTATTCTCCCAATTGAAAGTCGCATTTCTCGACTTACGTGACGTGAAACAAAAACATTACAGAACTTTCCCTTTTTTTTAAAGAATCGAGTTCAATTTGGGTATGAAACCACAGCTGTTAATTCTCACATGGGAGCTGTAGCTGTAGCTGCTGCTAAATTTAATGTGACATATACACGCACTTAACCAAAATAGGCAGCTATTTTGACATCCATATTTATAATTTATCACCTAATTTCAGTGTCAATTAATCAAATTGTGTCAAGAGTCTCGACAAAGTTAAAACATTTATAGTCGCTGTCGACATTTGTCGTTCAAATTAAGTAACAAAATTCGACATGTGTTGATTGTTTAACCAAAAGTTAGTTAAATTATATTTTGCAGCTTTACATATTTTATATCTCCAAATAACTTTATTGTGTGCAATTTTATTGGTTTGAGGAATTTTACATGTTTTGGACATAACAATACACAACAGTTGTTCCTAGAAAATATGAATTTTCAGCATTTTTCAATGTAAATCGGTATTTTATTCAACAGAATTTTCAACTAAATTCAAAGGATTTCTTGGCTTTAATTTTCTCTGAACAAACACCGAAAGTTTAATAAAAGTTTTTGTTTGTCTGGTCGCCATTGTTTTGCGGCTTCTTTAGAAATTGTTGTCCAGCATTTGAAAGGGCAGCGAACTGTTGCCAAGGTAACGTTACTAGGAACTGATTAATTACATGTAAATAATAAAAACAATGGCATATTAATTACAACTGTGTATTGAAACTTAATTGGCGAAGTCCAAATAGCTAAATACCCAAGAGTTTGCCTTTATTAATTGAAAAGTAAATGTATTTACTTTTATTAAAAGATTTTACTTAGAATTTATTTATACAATTCATTTCAACATATTTTGCCAGTAGCAATAAAGTTTTTTTTTTTGAGCACTAAGCTGAGGGCTTTGGCTTGTGTAAATTATCATTCTGCTGATGTATTTGTGCAAATCTCTTAGAGCCGTTTTATTGCCTTTGTGTCGCGTCGCCTGCGCTATGATTGATGGACACTTATTGAGCTTTTTGAATGAAAAGCTGATTATGCTTATAATCTTGAGTAGACAGCAACAAATTCGTTGGGATATTGCCCGTAATAGCTTATATTGTAAGCAATACTTATAAATCTTCAAAGCTTACAGTGGCAAATGTTAAATTTTAATAATTTGAACTGTTTTGAGCCAGCGGTGCGTATGCGTAATATATGATAACATTAACATTAGTAAACTTCGAACTTTAAAATAAGGTAAAATTTAAAGAACTTCGATTCTCTTCAGACATTTCGATTTCGATTTGGATTGCAATTACTTTGATTAAAAGTTAAATGACGTTTGCTTGACTTGTTCACTTTTAGAATTGAATGAGTATTTATTTGTGCTCTGTCTGATGTTTTATTTAATTTTGGATTTGCTTGGAAAAATGCTGCTCTTCTTTTGAATAGCCCCCACAATTCGATTCTATTGAATATCCATTGAACTGTCCAACGTTTCAATGTCATTTTGCTGACATTTTGCCATTTGTTTGCTCATGTTTATTTAATTTCGGTAGTCAGGTGTAAAACAATTTCTTAGCTTTTTGACATTTTGCGGTGTTTGTTGACACTTTCAACATGTGTTTGCGTAAACGCTAAAAGCCAATTAAAATTCAGGCCAGCACACTTGGGCTACTAGGCCCAAAACCAAGTTCAAGTGGCGTGGGACTTATGTAAATCTGGCAAATATCAGGTGTGAGACAGCGCCTCGACGTGACAGTGATTAGCGTGTAAATGTCAACAGCTGGCAATGGCTGAAAAGTGTCAATTAGCTTACCTAAAGGAAAACAGAGAATAGAAAATTTAGTTTTAGTTTCAAATTTGTTACTTTGGCGAATTATGTCAAAAATATAAAAAAATTTTAGTGTTAACGCGTTAAGAAGCATCCAAGAGCCATGGCATCTTCCAAATCTAGGGATAATGTGGCGAGTAGAGTCGAACTAGTGGCTCACCCAGCTCACCCAAACCATCAATTTCGATTGCAGAAAATATATATTGTTGCAACGCTGTTCTTAACCATTGGAGTATTGCAATTGGCGGCTGTGAAATGTGTTCAAGTTTTGCTGATTGATTCATTAGCTCTGCCGAACTTCATGTGGATATTTATAACACTCGTTTGCCTATTGCTATTGGTCTTCACGGAGCTATATAACAAATTTCCGATCAACTGGACACTTGGTCTGGTCGCTGTGGAGAGCGTCACGATTTGTGCTGTCAGCTACAAGTGGAACACCTTGCCCGCCATATATGCCGCTTGTGTTCTGACCGCTGTTACAGTAATCAATATTATTTTGTATGCCTTGGGATCATTCCTGCCACTTGTGGCATTACCTGGCTACTATGCAATGCTGTATATAACAATTGTATTTATTGTTGTATACGTATTCCTTTACATTTGTATTTGTGCCGTGGCCATGCCAAATCTACTAGTGCTTATCAACTTATGGGGGTTTCTGTATATGATACCCCTTATACTTTATACGGTCACTCTAGTACACCAGCGGCGACTACCCGATATGGTCTCTGAGGAGTATGTTCTGTCGGCCACTGTTATGGCTGCGTTCTTTATGTTTATGATCTTTCTAGTTACTAACTGTATCTATTTCATTTGCAAACTTGCAAGTGTTAATAGTTACAAATGTTTTCTACATAATTAGCAAGTAAACTCTTAATCTTAAAGGATTTGAAGTCTTATATTATTTTAAACAAATACACATCTTAAAGAAAATTCTTGTAGCAGAAATGCAAACGGAATTCATAAAATTATCATAACTTCAGGCGTAAATAGAAGTTTTATTTGAAATGACGTTTCAAGTGGGCAGTGAAGTGAACCAGAAACCCAAAATATAAAGTAGAAAAGGTTAACCGAAATGGACATTTGCCAAAATAAATGTTGGCAACTTTTATTAAATATATTTGAGCTGCAGGCTCTATTTTTATATACACATTTTTGCGCCTTTGTGTATTCAGCCAGAAATGAGTTGATAAAAAGAAGAGCTTGAAATAGAAAACGCAAAAAGAAACAAGCAAACAAAACTTGTCCCCATAAAGTAGCCGCATAATCCCAGCAAAGCGGAAACGGAAACGGCAAACGAAACGAAACGAAACAAAACTTCATCAAGTCAGAGTGAGGCAGAATAACTAGAATCAACATGCGTCAGCAAATGCTTTGTTTTGTGTAATGCCACACCCTAAATGGGGTGCGAAATAGAGAATTGTGTTAAGGCAACAGCAAGTGACACTGCGGCTTAACGGCCTTGAAAATATTTAGCCACATAACTTAAAAAATAAATTGGTAATTGAGTGGCGAGTTTAACAATATTTACACATGAAAAGCTTTGAGTGGAAATAATAAAGAGTAGTGTTAAAGAACGATGGACAAAACTCTAAATTTCCTAAGCAAAGTATTAAAAGAAAGTCAAACCGACTTTAATAGTCCATGCACAAGTGCTGAAACGAATTGAAATCATAATAGCATTAATTAAACAAGTAAGATAAGTAAGTGAAGATAATATCTCTGATTTTCCGATAAATTATAAAATGGAGAATAGGAAAAAAAAAAATTTATTTGTTTGGTGTTGTTTTTTTTTTTTTTTTTTGTTAAAAAATTTTTTTTTGGTTTGGTGGTTGGGGTTTAAAAATTAGTGTATAATTAAGATCTTTAGATAACCAAATAAATTTATTTAAATTTTCCTTTAGTGTGTTTATTTATTTGACATAGTTTCACTAACCAATCAGTTTTTTGCATACAATATAAGATTAACAAATTTTTGTCATTTTCTTTTTAATCGTAATACATTTCGGTAATTCGTGGCGCCAAGTGCCATTTACTTGACAGACGTTCCATTCCTTTCCCTCGAATTTTGTATAGAAAGCGCATCTGAAATGAACTGGTTCGTTGGGCAGAAAGTATTTGTCCCCTTTAGCATCTAAATGATATTTGGTATCATCGGCGAATGATAAATGTCGTATTTTAGGATCGCTACAATTGGCATATTGAATGGGTCTATAATTTGCGACTTCGCTGCAAACTTTGGGCAGCTCATCAGCGCCATCCAGACAATCGATGTGATTGTCACAAATTTTATTCGCACTAATGCAGGTTCCATAGCCGCACTGTAACTCATCGGGCTCACATTGTTTAATGCATTGCTGCAGTGATTCATCCCGGCCATTAGTACAGTCGAGTTGGTGATTACATAATTTACTTAACTCAATGCATTCACCGGGTATGCACTCAAATTCAGATTCACTGTTAAGATCTTCAGTTAGTTAAAAGTTAAAATGAAGTTATGTGCTAACTTTAGGTACCTGCAGCTGCCGCGTTGGGTTTTCTTTATATCTTCTATTGGTGTATCGCCACAACCAAGCTCATCCGATTCATCCATACAATCGGCTACATTATTGCACTCTTGCCTCATTGCAATTACTCCACCGCTGGCACAATAGAAGAAATGTTCAAACATTTCAGAGGGATGCAGTTTGCAAAGTGTCATGAACTCATCACTGCCATCGTCACAGTCCTTGGCACCATCACATGTCATATGCATTTTAATCCAACCAGGATTCACTTGTTCATTACAATTTAAGGATCGGTTACTGCTCTTGCATTGAAACCAATCGAGTGCACAATCGTCTAAAGTTTTTGTTAAAGGCATTAAAATTCTTGTTCTTAAAAGATTTTTAGTTGCACTTACCATCAGCAAATATTTGAGTTGCCATCAGCAAGCAAACTATTAAATAGCGAAACATTTTTAAACTGAACTTAATCGAAGCTCAACTTAAATGTGACTGATTTAAAAATATCATTTCAATTGAGTAGGTTGTAGCTTGTGGCTTAAAAAGGGGCGTTGTAGATAAATAAAAATAGTAATAATCATTTAACTCAAATAAAATTGAGCCCACATACGTCAGATAAATTTTGTGTTGCTCTTATCGCTTTGAGTAACTAACCCTTGACTTATTAACTTCCATAGCACAATTTGAATACTTTAACTATTCAAAATAAACATTTTGTCATGTATTTATCATATATTCGCCATTTAATTTATGTGCCAGAATGTCTACTTGTCATTTGTGGCTCTGTCTATTGAACTTTGATGAATTTTAATTATTCTTTACACTGCAATGTCGTACAAATACCGTTCATGGAATTTGTCCTTTTGAGACGAGGTGAAAGGTCAATGGAATCAATTTAATGCATTCAATTAGGCATCCCAATTAATTTGACAGACAGACATGTATTCGAATGTTTGATTGAAAATTGTACAAGTCGACAGACATTTAAGTAATCTTAAGAGATTTCATTGACTTCTTTAAGCTAGATACATCGATTTCTTTACTGATTGTAAATAATCAGCAACAATTTGTACAACAAATGCGTCAATTGAATCATACACAGTTTGTTTGTCCCGTCAGCGCCAGACAAGCGCTACAAGTCAACTAATGTGATGCCATAAAGCCAAATAAAATCAACAGCCAAGGACACTTGCCATATTTAACAATAAACCTAACAAAAAATGTGTATTTTCCTATTCAGTTGTCCAACATTTTATGCCAGGTCGCTTGCTATGTTCAAAGTTGCCAACTAGTTGAAAAATGTGAAAGTAAATTTCTTATGACTTTGAGGTATACTGTCGGAAAAGTTTTGCGTTCTTTTCGTCAGCGCTTTCCCCACAAAAAAGTGGGCAAAAAATATACTTACAATCAGATAAGTTAGTTGCTCTTAAAGTTATTCATGTTCTACTTAAGTACGTAACACTAGGGACTATTTTGAATAGCAGAATAGCAAAATAGTTGTTCAACTGTTGAATGAAGTAGTCTTCTTCTGAAAAGTATTAAAGTTGTAAGTTTAATTCTAGTAGATCGCTTTCAGTCAATTTTCCATCATGAACTAATTACAAGTTTTATAAATGCAATCAAATTCAAAC
Source organism: Drosophila acutilabella (assembly GCA_035046005.1). Taxonomy (NCBI): domain Eukaryota; kingdom Metazoa; phylum Arthropoda; class Insecta; order Diptera; family Drosophilidae; genus Drosophila; species Drosophila acutilabella. The sequence goes on from JAWNOK010000061.1 coordinate 1,188,303, forward strand.
CAAAATCTCTTTAGTTCAACTTTTGTTTACATAAAATCATGTATAATTTAAAGTAATTTACTTTTGTTTCTTAGCGCAAGTGAAAGTTTAAGTTGTTGTGCCTTTGTCATGTCCTTGACAACTAAATTTAGAATCAAATTCGGTTATATCGTTGAGTGAAACAATTTCAATATTTGGACAACGCAATTAAAACTTTAACGATTATATGTTTGCCTTTCCAAATTGATGCGCGCCAAAACTTTTCGATTACCAAAAATTCTTAGTCTTCTTGTTGTTTTGGCTTGGTTTTCAGCTATAACAAGTAAATCGTTTGCCATACTCAGTTCGGTTTGTAAACATCAATACAAATATTGGACTCTTGAAGTGTACAGATTGCGACCCAGAAAATTGTGCAAAAAGATACAGAACGCAGCTGTTGAAATTTCTCTACATTTCTATGGCCAACTGGTATGAGATATACACATAAATTTCTTGTACAATTGTTGGATGCTTTAAGTCGCAATGGATGAGTGAAAGACCTCTTCGTTGGTGTGTAAGTCATTTTTGATAAATGAGCTTAATCAGCTGTAGTCAAGGCCATGAGATACACCCAAAGACAGGTGAGAGATTGAGACAGAGAGAGAGAGTGAGAGCTTGGGCCGACTGTCTGACAAATGAATTTGTTGCCTGTCGTGCTGCTTAAAAGGACTTGTGTGTATTTGCTTTTCTCTTGTCTTATTGTTGCCACACTGTAGTTATATAAATGAAAAACTTCGCTGCCGGCGTAATTTCCCATTTCCCTCAATTGGCGTGGTCGTAAGTGTCGTCGCTGGGCTCCCAGGCTCCCAGGCTGCAGGCAACTAGGCAACGGTGTTGGAATTGAAATTGTAGGTAAATTGAGTGACTTCATGGCAAATTCTAAGATAATACTCCAGGCTTTTCCCAAGATTTTACTTCCAAATTCCAGCTCTAATACTCAAGTATATGTCAAATCTCTTTAGATAACGGTGATAAGTACACGTAATTGCATCTGTTCACACAAAGTTTCTGTCTAATAATCTGTGGACTAAGCCAGCTGACAGTGCCATCTCTTGTTTCATAGATTAGAAATGTCTTCAGCCACAGAGGAGTGTATTAAGTTGCATATGACACAGATATTAGCGCCCACAAAACTTAAAGTTGGTGAAATAATTACTCAAAATTATGCGGACTTAAAGTTTGAGCCACAATTTCCTTCTGACTTTTACCAGCAACAAGTTGGTCAGCGAGTCGAGAGAGAGCTAAGCTCCTTCCTTTCTTTGTATAGTGGAGAATCCCAAAAGGCTTCACGTCACACAGCTGGCACATATAGTAGTAAATGGCTGGTAATGCCCACAAAATAATAGCCAAGGAAATTAGTTTCCTTATAGTCGGAAAACTTGTGCTAAACATTAATTTGACAGGCGTTCAGTGAGACGACGAGTGAAAGCAAGTGAAAATGAAATAAATTCGTTTTTTTTGTTGTTTTTTTGGGTGAAATTTAATTAAGTATTGTTTGAGCTGAGATTGCGGATTGACGGTCGACCCTTTTCATGTGTGTGGTCGATGCTTTTGGCTAATGACCTTGTTGACATTCCTAGACGCCTTTGAGCAATATTTAGTTGCATGATTTTGGTTTCTTCCAACTTAATGAATATCCAGACAAGTATATAGAGCTTATTGGGACATTGTACTGCTGCCTTATTTCTAAAGGGGTCAACTAAAGGTCACAAATTCATTCAAAATATTCTTTTATAAATATATACCTTTCGCATCCATGGGCGTTCAATTTGAATGTGTTATATGCCCCACGGGTGGTTGCAATATTTTATTTTTATTCAAGTGAAAGTGTGTTGGTAATTGCCTCAAATTTAGGCTTATAATCTTCAATGATATATGGGTTTCGTCTCGTTTTATTCAAGCAATCAGCTTCGTATAATAGTATCTGATTTATGCGCATAACTGTGAAGCACTTTGCTGATTTAAAACATAATACTGATTGGTATTAACCTCCATTTGCATGACAAAATGTAGCTAGTTGAAGTCCCAATCATTCAAATTGAAATGTATTCGCTTTAAGGCATTCGTGCATATCAATTTTCCAGATGTTGTTAACCAACCAGTCTGCAGCGAAACTAATGCAACTTGGTCAAAGTGCTTGGCTCTGTCTTTGAATCATGCCTTTGAATCAGCTAGATAGATTAGTAGTGGACAAAGTTATTTGATTTGAGTATTGAGTGCAATCAGCTAGCGACCCATTGTCCACATTGTACTACCAACATTGGTACATATCAAAACGCACTCAATGTATGTGTACCACAAGTCGTATGCGTAACGCGTTTCTTGCTCCCAGTGCATTGGTTTATTTAATGGCTGGAGCTTACACATAGACTGTGTGCGCTGTTGACAGCTGTCACAGTGCCATTTGAAAGTTATGCTTTTAATGTTCCATCAAAAATCCCAGCCACATGTCGCATGCGGTTTTGGCGTTAGCCAAAATTATATTATATATTATATCAAGTTGTCAATCTCAGTCTCGTGCGTTGGCATTGTCTAAGTTAATCTGCGTTAACATTCAAGCCCACAGATGCTTTTAAAATTTAATTAAATATTTCTACAATGTGTAACGTCTACAGTTCGAGTCTGAGCAAACAAACAAACCAAAAAAAAAAAGAGCAACAAAGAAAAGTTAAGTAAAAGGCCAAAGCAAACGTTGAAATTATTTCTTATCTCTTTTTGTTGGCTGGAACATTTTGTTTGTGCACATTTTGCGCTTGTTAAACATTTAACGCGCTTGACTGCAACTGTCGCCCACTGCACTGTCCTTTTAGTTCAGATTTGTATCCAGATATACACTCAGAATGGCTTCGCATTACGCATTAATTTTCCTTTTGTCCCTTTTCTTGTTTGGCTTACCGACGGTAAAAGTCTCTGACCATCCAGCTTCCCATTTCAGCAACTGCATTCTCATTAATTGGCTTGAATTTCAAACTTAAAGTCTGCACTCAACAGGAAAACTTAAGCTTCTTGGGGTTAAACTTTATTGTGGGGACACAGTAAGTGTAAACTGTTTACACTCTTTAAATGTGTATGAAACGTACGAATATCAGTTGCATGTGTAATTCTATGACGTTACCATGTAACGTTCGTTGAAAGACAACTAGTGAAAACGTTGGGTATGTTATGGACTAGCAAATACTCTGTATGAGTCGAGTAAAACATATAATATATAGAGACTTAACTAAGGAAAATAGTAGACTAGATTATTCCAATAAGTAGACAAGTAGTATGATTTAAATTTAACTCTGTACAAGTTATTTCTTGACAAATTGTGCTATTTATTTTATTTTTGCTCTAACTTTACTCTATGAATTAATTTAAATGGAATTTGCTGCACATTTTATTACCGCAATGTGCAATCCTCTTAGCTTAAATGAAGCTAAATCATCCATTTGAATGAGCTATGAATTTACGTCAGAGAATAGTTGATCAAATGTGAACTCGGCAAAGAATAAAATACAGGCATTCGACAGTTGAATATGACCCTGGCAGCATATGACAAATTGCAATGTCAATGGCAAGTTCAAATACGTCAAGGAATTATGAAAAGCAGCCAGATTCAATTTGTATGTATATTTAATTCTATAATAATGGAATGTATAAATTTATATTCATATTTAATAGAAACAAAGGCAATGCCTTTACATTTTGAATAAAATAAACAGTCCTAAAAGAACAAAACATTTGCCATAACAAAATCGAACTTGTGCGGCTGCTAAGAAAATTTTGGAAAACACAGGACGCAGGACATGACCAGGTGGGCCAAAAACATAATGAGCACGTGCCGTTGGTTAGCACATGCATTAGTCTGAGGTGAAGTAAGGACGGAAGGAGCAGGTTTTTGTAGATGGAAGGCATAAAATATTACACAAATCAAATAAATAAACAAGTCTGACCAGTGTCCAAACATTTGCACAGCCACTTTGGTACCTTTGTTCACCTTTTTCCAGTCAATTTGATTTTAGAAGTGGTCTCCGAACACATTATTTATTTATGAGTAGTTGGTCATGCTTTGAGTGCGTCAACTTCTCGCTTTAAAATTGAAATTTAATTTTGAGTAAAGACAAGAATTTTTCTAAATTTAAGAAGGACATAACTTCTTTTGTCTTAAAGCTCACTTTTGGTGACACTTTATGGTTTTAAATCTTCGCTCATCATCATTTGCTTCAGTGGAAAGCCACTTCACACATGTGGGAAGCCAAAGGATGCATTGCCGGAAAGACAATCAGAACTCTCACGAGGACAATTTATCATGCCAGGGTATGATTTACTGTGCATGTGACGTATACGCAACGTTGTCCCTCAACCGAATATATTTGACATGAAAACGAAAGAAAATGGAGCTGAATAAATAATTTTTTCATGCTTTAAATTAACACTTGACTTTCGTACAAGACTTTCCTTCTGCTGATTTATTTTAGTCTCGTTGGAAATCAGTTAATTTACAGAAATTAAGCTTTCCTCCACGCTTATTGTGCCCTTCCTGTGGGTGACTCGCATTTATCCTGCCAACCTGCCCAGAGTACATTTGCGAGCTTTGATTTAGGACGGAATGTTTGGATTGCTGCGCAATTGCAAACATGCGTCAGCGCCCAAAAAAAAAAAGGTCTCGGATTGGGGATTAGGTAAGGGACTGGTAAACGAAATGTGAAGAATTTTTCTATTCTATTTGCAATGGCGACGTGCAGACCATAAACGAATGATGGGTAGAAATGAAGGCGTGACTGGGTTCTTGCTTAGCTGTCAAATAGACGTGGAGCATTAAACAAATAGAAATTATATAGCTCCTCTTTTTCGCCATATTTCCCCTGTTTCCACGGAACATTTAGAACATTCAGCTCATTCTTGTTTAACTAACTGTGCAAATGCTGAAAGCTCCTATGGAATCTCAATTAGAAGCTCTAACTCAACACGTATTCGCTGTCTTCTAGTTTCAATAGCTGATTTGACTCCACCTTTCTTCTTAATTAAATCATACTTCGCTGCTGCCGTGTAGCAGAAGTCATTGCCATAAAATTTCAACAAAATGCACATATATATTCTTAACGGTTTCCGTCGTCTTATGTTAATTTTATGGTCCTTCAGATTCGTTTTACTATTTATGCAAATGTTACCAAGCGAAACTGTAACTAGACGATAAGGCAATTATTTTTATATTTACGTTTAATGGGTAAAGGTAGCACTTTAATTTAATACAATTCTAGTGAATTTTTATTTTGCACTCAAGTCTTTTCACTGTAAAGCTATTAACTTTTGAATGATTGAGTTCTTAAAAGCGGATGTGGAAATCTTTGAAGTTTTTAATGAAGCTGTCTTCTTAAAGTTTAAAGGCTTTAACTGACACCCTGATTATATATTCTCTTACTTTTTTATGTAATTGTGTTTATTCTTCATATTGTTTATTATTTTTGACTTGAGCTAAGGCTAAAGTTTTTTTGCCGCAGGCGTTTCTAAGACTTTTGTGATTACTTTGTTTTGGTAGCTAAAGGTTAAAGGTAAGAATGGCATATAGGTTTAAGAGAAAGTGGGCTTTAGCTTTTAAATACCGTCTTTATAAATATTCTCTAAAAAATTAGCTAATAGCCCTAACATAACAATTCTTATCTACGCGAAACCTTTGGCATTTCATTCATTTTTTTTTCCATTGCGTATTAATTTACCCCTGTAAATATTTATGTAACTTGGCTAAAAAAAGACGCTTCTCTATTTCGCAAACAAGATTTTGAGTCAACGCTAATAGGATCTAAAAATACATCAAAGCGGAGCTAAACATGCTTATAATTTACATTTAAATGTTGCTTTTGACGTCAATCGCAGATTTTTATCCTACGCTTTTATATGGCTGTCGTTGGTCTTTTCCCGCTTCTTCTTATCAGCGTTTGTAACTCAAATAAAAAAGTAAAGATAACGAAGCCATTCTACCGTTGTTTTCGTGTATATATTTGATTTTTCAAGCGCGCTAAATATAATTTGAATGCCATGAAATATGAACTTTGTTTTTATTTTAATGTAATGCTTCCTTTTTGGTAAATGGGGTGTAGTGTGTCAAAAGTTGATTGAAGACATTCTTTAACACAAATTTGTAGTATAATAGCGTCTTTAACAGGGTATCTACCACCTAAACACTCCTGTGCATTCCATGGGCTTTAGTTGTTTTTATGCTTTCGGCAAGGCTTTGACATGATTGCTCAGTTGTTTAGTACACACTTTAGAACTGATTTGTCTCCAAATTAAGTCTTCTTTTGGCCATCAAAGTATTTTCCAAGTTAACTATACACTTTAATTTTTTCTGTAAAGAATTTTGCAGCTAAAGTCTTAATTAGTTGCTGACTCGCTTGATACCAACCATTGACATGGCCCTGCGGCTTTGTTACCAACTCTTGTGACCATTACATACTTGACACAAAACTTAGTTGGCCAACTGAAGCACAATCCCCCACAGTTTAAAAGTACGGCTCCACGGTCATTTATCTTTCGTTTATGTTCTGCCACAACATTACCCACTGTGTCAATAAATATTTACCACTGATGTGAAGAACTTTCACCAGAGAATTGAGGGTAAGAAAAACAAAAAAACTCCTTTTGGCCCATTTGGCTAAACATTTGGCCGTGTCATCAGTTTATCTGCGCTTCAGTTATTGATCTGACTATGGTCTAGGCACTTAAGGTCGATGTTAAGCGTACCAGCGATTCTTCTAAGACCGAAACAAATTTGTTTTCACTTCTGTTGAGCTGGTTGCTCCGAGTTACTTGCTACATTTCAAGGATGATGTCCAGACTACAGTGGCAAAAACTTAGAGTAAATTTATGGTACAGTTTAGCAGTTTGCGCTCTTTTTATAGTTTCTGCAGTCGTAGAGTTTAATATTTGACTTTGGAATTAATGGCATTGAAAGTAGTAAATTCTATGACTTTAATTTTGACATAAAGCTAAGTTTATTAATAATCATAATTAAGTAAATTGTATTACAAATTTATTATTCTACGCGTTGAACGTTTAGTTTATAATTTATTTCTTTCAAGTTGACCTTTTTTATATAACACAACCAGATTTCATTGTTTTTACGTAATAAATTTGTTTTCCCTTCATTAAATCCAAGACATTTATTTTATTTCTTGCTGAATTACATGCATTGTATGTTCCTGTGTTTGTTGTGTTTGGGGTATCTTTTTCCTGAACACATTGTGGCATTTCCTTCAGTTGTCTAATTAAAATGAAAAGGCTGTCGTTTATTTTTCAAGAACAATATCCCTTTTAGTTTTTAAGCCAGCAAATTGACAAAAAAGTAACAGGTTTCCTTTGTTATTTTTAGCTTCTTGACTTTACTAATTAGACAACCGACAGTTTTCCTCTCCTCTTTTTTATGTTAAAATATATGGCTTAGTATTTGAAGAGTCTCAGTCAGTCTCTGAGTACTCAGCTTTGTAGACTTTAGAAGGTAGACTTAATTGATACTTTTATTATATTGCGTATAGTTATACCCATTTCAATATCTTCACTTTCGAGCTGCCTTCAAAGTCATTACTTTGTAAGCCCAGCTAACTAAATAATGACACTCTTAACTTGCTTTTAATGACGGTATTTAGGAGTCTATCTAATGTTCTTCTATTACTTCTTGTTTGCGTTTCTCTTTAGAGCATTAAGCTTAAAAGTTAACTTCTTTAATCAACTTGTGTACCAAGTGAGAAAATCAACAACGCCTCCGGCCATGTAATACCTTCAAGCTTCTCTTACATTTCCTGTGGATTTTTCTCATCTCGTTTGTTTTGTGTTTCGCTTTATTCACTTTTAAAGGTAAAAATTTCGCTAAAATGGCAGAAAGTAAAATGCTTTCGCTGTGTATTCCATTTCAATCCTTCAAAGTGTATAATTATGTTTGTAGTATTTTCATTTCCATTTAAAATCATGCGTTGCAAGTGAACAAAAGGCCACAGCAATTAAGCAAAAAATTACTTTGGAAATTCTGAGTCGGGTCAATTATTTATAAAAGTATGAAAACCGAGTTATCGTTGCCAATTAAATGGAAATAACGATACTTCTGCGTAACCAATTAAATACTAAATGATAATAATTTATTTATGCTTAAGAATTATTTATTTTGTTTGCCTTAGATTTGTGCGCACGATTCGTTTAATTTTTTTTAAGCTACCTTAAAATTCATTTCTTGTTTTTCTTGTTATTTTATAATCAATTTATAAGACAGCTCCCGAGGGTCACATTCAAAGTGCGTGACAAATTTTTATCAGTCCACAAAAATCTTGGCACGTTTCAATTGCGGTTGTCAGGGTCTTGCTTGTGGCCTCTTATATATTCGCATACCCTGTACCGTATAGTGAAATGGAAAAGGGTAGTTAAAGGATAAAAAGTGAGAGAAAAGATCATTTTGTGGTAAATGAAAAACATTTTCGTTCAAATACGATAATTTAGTCATATAAAAAAAATAGAACTATTTAAAATGAAATTTGAATACTTTAAGGAGTATACGATGTAATAGAATATATTTTACTGATTAGATTACAGTCCACGACTTAGATATTAATTTCTATTAAGGTCTATTCGAGCTTTTTCCATTCTAACATATTATCTTCGTGCTACTCCAGGGCAATTTTTAGTCTATCAAATTGAATGAGGTTTTAAAGCATTCTTTGCCATTTTTCTTGCATGCTGCCACAATCAATTGAAGTGCTTGGTTTGCAGTTCTTGCACCTTCATGCCACACATCTTAAACGCCTGTCGGTAATCAATTAGAGTCTATTACACAAATTCACAGCATTTTAATTGACAGTGCCACAAATGTTCAACTGTTCCCATGGTCTATTGGTAACCAAATGTTTCTGGCAATCTGAGGACAGATATGTAAGGATTTTTCGTTTCTTTGGTTTTTGGAAACTCATTTGATGAACGACATGAGTCCGATTCATATCGTTTCTTTTACGAGTCAGGCATCAAAGGGCGTGCAATTAAGCCGCTTATTTGTATGTGGATGTGTGGCATAGAAATAAAAGGAAAGGCCTTCATCAGACATGTCAAAACGTGTCTGCTTGCATTAATGCCTGATTATACCCAAACTCCAGGCAACCAAAAGGGTATATTACGTTGCCAAATAGATAATTAACTGCGTAATTAGATAGAAATTGATATGAACAGTCGAAAATAATAATTAATTTTAACAACAGTATTAAAAATGTCTGAGATTGCACTCAGAAATTGATTGCTTTATGTAATAGAAATTCTAGACGGGTATTTCAAGAGTCGAGCTAATCTATTTGAACGCCTTCCATAGCTTCTGATGCGGCTTACAGTCAGCGCCTGTGCTTGTTTGATTCTGATGATTGTGATGGAACTTCAGCATCCAACTAAGCTCGCAATTTGTCAAATAAAGTTTACGACTGCACAGACGAGGCATTTAAATTACCGAGAAAATGTTGGCAAAAATTTAAGAGCAGCTCACAAATTGCGTGTCAAACAAAATACCTTTTGCCCCTTTTAATTCGTCACCCAAGTGGGTAAAATGTGCCGTTAGCCATGAGGTTTGAGCTCACTGAAGTCAAGTCGGGGAAAATTGTCCACATTTTGTATGTGAAGCATTTAAAATGCTTAATTTATGTTCAAGGGCGTAATAACCCGAATACTATATGTTTAGCAGACGTAGGAGAAGAGAGGAGGAGAGCGACACAAATTAAATTATGTCGACTTTACAAGCGATTTTATAGCCACTTTTGTGAGCACACTCTGTTGGTCGGCTACTTTGTGGCTTCAGATGCCATCTTTATGCCCAAAACGAACCGAATCTACTACTGATTTTCCATGTACACATATAATTTTCAATTTCCTTTTACTTTTTTGCTTCTTCTTTTTTAATATTTTCAAGGTTGCACCCTTTATTGAAAAAGGTGAGGTTCTTTTGTGGGTTCAGCCATCCGGCATGGTAATTTGAGGTGAAGTTATAAACTTTGCGCATTTATTAAAATTCATATTAAAAGTGGTGGTGACAGACTTGAGTGCAATATGGTTTCTTCTGTCGTTAAACATTCCAATAATAAAAATTAAATTTAAATTTTAAACCGTTATAGCAAAAAATGGGTGACTTTTTAGTTAAGTGGAAAGTTAAAACAGAAATAATTCATTTTAGCACATAAAGATTGAAAAGCTTTTGAGCACGAAACATTTGCCATAAATCACTTTTTGAACAACAACTAATGGTGCTGTAGAGAGTCACTTAATAAACACTAGATTATTTTATTATTAGCAAGTTAAGTTGCTTGTTCAACAGCTTTGTCAGCTGGCCACACATAATTTCAAGAAACGTGACTTAATCCCATTTGTCGAGCAACCAACTCAATTCACACACGCAAACCGAGTTCCTGTCACGTTTGTAGCATAAATTTGCATAGAGTTTAGCATACGTATATAGGTATATACCTGTAGTAGGTACATATAGGTAGCTATTTCTGTAGCTGGTGTGCAGCTGTGACAGTTGGGTCTTTCACCTGTCTTCATACACTTAAATACTTTTTAAATAATATCTTGGTAGCGTCATCATGGCCTAATTGCCAAGTGGCTTCAAGAAAGTTAGCACAGCTGGGCTCTGGCGCTAAAAGAGCATTGGTAATGACATGGTGAGCTTTGATAGCCCGTTTACACGGGGTAAACATTTAAATTATCTTGTCTGTTGGCCAGCTACTTTATGTTTGGCATTAACAAACTTTCTCGCAATACCCAAAGTTTCTCTCCCAAGCGCTGAAGTTGAACTATGTGGAGATATCCTGCAGCAAATTTGAACAACTTTTGAGATAAAATGTACATAATGTGGGTCAACATTGCTGGGTTTTGACCACTTGTGGCCAGTTGGTTAGCTTCGTTGGGTAAAAATTGTGCCACAAATAGTCTCGAAGGAACTTTCACTGATTTAAATCTGGTATAAAATGCAAAACATTGACATTTACATAGTTGAAATCTTTCACAGTTGACGCGCAAATATGTGAATAACATTTCAGACATTCAAAGCACTTGAAAGCGTTCAAAGGAATCTGGTATATTGCATTTGGTTTTCAATTTCAATTTCGTGTTCGTTTTCGTTTTTTTTTTCGTGCAAATAATTTCTACTGTCAGCATACGAGGCCAGAGCAAAAGCCAAGTAAACGCAATCAATTTTTTGATAGAAATATTTGCCAAATACTCGGTAATTCGACAGATACTTGTAGCAATATTGCCAGTTATTTGAGTTCGCTGACAGTCACAGGGTATTTCCACTGTCTTCGATTTAAACAAGTGCGAAACGGGTTCAAAATATGTGTATTAAAAGTTATTTATAAATTGTTGAATATATATTTCAACAGTATCGAATTTGATCTGTATTTAACTCAACAAAATTCACTACGTGAACTTTTTAAAATAAATACGCATGGTTCCGTGTGTGGGGTTCACAGCAACAGTTGCTTCTTCAGTCTTATCGCTTTTGTCATCGGAAACTCAATCATTTCCTTGGAAGCAGCTTTTATGTGTATGGGGTGCACTGAGAGAAGGATGTAGTGGCTGACTGATTGCGTGGAAAATGCATTTTCCAAATAGTGGGAGACATAAATTGAGTGAGCGTGTCTCTCACACATAATCCAATGTCCTTTCAATTATGGCCAACTTTCAGCCACTGATGGGTTTGGATCATAAAAACTTGTAAGCTGCAAATAAAAATTCTGTTATTTTTTCTTGCTGCTAAATCCCAGTAAAGTTATAAAAAGAAAACAACAAAATTAACTAAACAAGTTAGCTTAATTTCACAGCTAAATAAATTTTTGGCCCGACAGGCATTAAAAATGTTGACATTTCATTGTGGCAGTTGTTGTAATAAATATTAAATCAACATTAAATGCGGTCCATAAATTTAGCTCGCCAAACAGCGAGTGTAAAAACAAAACCGCAAATGTAACTGAATTGTTTTTGTGTGTTCACTTTGTATGGCAATAATACGTATACGCCACGTGGGAAACATTTTCATTCCTATTTTAATATTCCTTTCTTTAACACTTATTTTGGTCAGTGCTTTTACTGACCCTCATTCAGTAAGAGGTATGAAAAAAAAAATGGATAATAATATTCTTAGTCGCCTACTTCATTCTGCATGACAGCCCAGACAGACATGTAAATAATAAATACGCCAGTCATTTCACTCTGAAATGTGCTGCAGTCATGCTGCATCCCCTTAATTAAAACTCTTCAAACTACCAGCAAATGAAAAGCGAACAACAGCCATGAGTTCTGAGTTCTGAGAAAAACACAGATGACTTCCTGTTTTGCTTCAAACAGTTGTTATTCTCGATGTTTCATTGATTAAATTAATGATAAAAATAAACTTTGCATGTAGTTAGTCCCATGTGATCGTATGGGATTAGTTTGTATGCTATTTAGAAAGAGTTTGTTATTTGTAGTTTTTTTATTCGACATTTCACTAGTATGTTGCCATCGATTTTTCTAACATAATAGTTAAACTTATTACAAAGCCAAATTAAAATTAAACGTCATTTAGTCAGCTTTAAATCTGACACGAACAGGAAGAGGATATGTCAGCAATTAAAATCGTTATTAATTATAAAGTTATTTGTTTTGAATTTCCTTTTTTCTAGTTTAACATTGTGTTAGCGTCACTAAAATTAAACCAATCAGACAATGATGATTTATGAATATAATTTTTAATTAAATTGCGTAACACAGTAAAATATTAATCTTCAACAATTTAATATTCTAGTCAACAAATCTAAAATGTCTAGCTAAAAATAGAAATTTAATCTATGATAAGTCACATTTCAAATATAATTTATGTAAGACTCTGATTTAACATAAGTAGCTTAAGCATCTGCCACTCATTACAATTGGATTAATTAAAATGTGCTGTTACAACTAATTAATTTTAATAACCAATAGACTGACGGGCGTCTGTAAAAATATGACACAAAAAAACAAAATATGGAAAGGAATGGAAATTTCCATTATGTTTTGCAACAGACGTTAAAAATGTTCATAAATATTTATGACTTGGAATCAGAGACGGATGTTGTTGACTGATTTTAGACGCCTATCAAGTTACATTATTGTTTATTATCTTGTTTATTAAGATATTTACAATTTGTTTTGTCTTCATATTTATTTACATTTTAAATTTATGCATGAAACATCCCAGAACTTTCGCCATCATTGTATTGTCGTTTGCTAGAAAAAATCGAATTTGTGTTCAGAACTGTGCACTTCCATCTCTTTCATTTGTTGTTTAGATTCAATGAACTGTAAGTCAAGGACGGATGTACCACAGACCTATTTATGTATATAATAGACTGAGAGACATAATTTCAGCGCTGTCCTTGAATCTTTTTAAAAATGCAAATTGGAAAACAAACACATTTGTTGTGATTTGATGAAACATTTTCACATACAGAAATTGTTGTGATTTTCCAATTCAGATACGTTTGTTATTTATTAGTATTGACTGGTGATACACACTGTAAAACATCTGATAAAAATATAATTATATTCTTAAACATTATTTTCAATTTACATTATGACTAAAGCATAAGTGGTGAACATTTTGTCACACAAATAAATATATATTAGATATTTTATAAGCTAAGCAGGTATCAAGAAAGAATTGAGCAAATATTTTTTTTTTTTTTTATTCTGTTGTTATTTGTTTTTTTCCGGTGTCTTGGTAGTCGTAAAAAAATAAATTTAATTTTTTTTTCAGCAGCGTCCTATCAATAACAGCATGTTTGCATAAATTTTGCTATTGGTTTTTTCCGTTGCCGTTGGCCAAGTGCTGCAACTCGATTGACTGTGCCTTTGACCGTAGGTAGAAAGCTTCCAATTCAATTCGTCTTCTATTCTCGGCAAACGTCTTGTCAGCAACAGAAGCAGACAAAGTGAAATAAAAACCTCTGGAATGCGCTTGGAGATAGCTCACATGCCATTAATCTTTAGCACCCCGCTAGCACCGCTTGTTAGCCCTCTCTATGGCGTCTGGGGTGGAGCGTGGGGGCATTGGCTACTTGCCCTTGGCTGTGTCTTTACTGAGACTCGAGGTACAATGAAAACAAATTCCGATTCGTTGTTTGTTTGTCTTTGGAGTGACTTCTGCAGAAGCACATGTATTTGCTTTATTTTAAACGCCAACGTAAATGTGCAAAAATTTCGTTGCATATTTTTCGGCGCCGTAATTTATTTTTCTTTGCGCTGAAAAGTATGACTTAAATTCTTTCACTATGTATATTTATGGCTTCGAATGCTCAAGTTGGCTTAAAATTGATATGCCAGTCACAGACTCGAAAATCGACTACAAAATGCTTACTTGCAGCTGTCGTCAAACCTATGAAAACTTTGGCGTAATTTAAAAATGCTGGTTGGGCTCTATGACGCAGTTCCTTTTGAGGACGTTCTCAATATGCAAACAATTTTTGCCGTCGCCACTGGACTCTCAGTTGTTATGCAGAGAAAGTGTGCAAACAGCTGAGTAGGGCTGAATATAGAATGCACTAAGAGATGGAATGGGAATAGGGCGAAAGAATGAGGGTAACAGAGGGCTGAAGAAAATAAAGACACGAACACAAATGCAATCATAAACACACACATACACTCACCGAAATACTATACTATACAGAGGCAAACAAGCTACAGAATATAAGTCGACAAGCGCATTTCCTTTTCATAAACTCTGCAGACTTTTCAGGGAATGCAGCTGTTGCAATGTTGGTGTTTCTCTTTGTTGCATTTCTGAGGTGGCATTAAATATATTTATATGTACTTTCCCACTTACTGCACCGCTTAGCTATAAATTTAAATCATAAAACTAGATTTCACCTAATCCGTTTTTTATTAGAAGTAAGTGGCAATGCCAGGCATCGTATCAGTACAGAAATCTCAGCAATTACTAGAAACTTTCGTTGCAGTTGAAAGGACCACAGCTCTTCACTACTCTTGAAAGCTATTTGAAGCATTATTAAACGGAAAGCTTATCATTATCCAAAGTCAAGTCTTTAAAGCCGCCTTTAAAGTCTTCAGTTAAGTGGCTACTTTAAGTGGCTACTTTAAGTTACTATGCACGTTTTAGCGAGTCAGGAATAAAAATGATAATCGTAATGTGTTTCATGTGCCATTTTCTCATTGCTTAACTCAATTCTACCATCAAAATTTAATTAAATTCGCGTAAAATTATTGTTTTGCCTCCCCAACTATAGTTACCTATATTAGATCTGACCGTTTTACAGCACAACGTCTACGTTTTCAGGTTATTACACTTCATTTCCATACTGCGTCCATGGGGCCACAAAAAAAAGAAGACGACTGACAACTGAAAAAATACGTGTTTTCTGTAAAGTTTCATCTGACTTCTCACTGCAGAATGAACAAACATAAAAATGTAATTCAAAACAGCTGAGGGAACAAATTGCGGAACGTGCGAAAACCTGCAACAGAAAAATGAAATGAAATAAAACTTGGCATACGCACAAACCATCACACATACAGCCACACGCTAAGGGACGGACAGAAGGAGATACAAGTACATACGCAGTGTGGGAAATATATGTTGGTGTACGGTAAAATGTTGCCATAGTTTTGTTACAGCCTTCTCTGGCAAGGCCCAAAAATAACAACGGCAGCCAAGAGTCAGGGTAAGTACCAAAAGAGCAAACTATTCTTACTGTTCTTTTCAATTTCGCTTTTTTTTGTGCACCCGTAACTTGCAGAGTGAGGGTATGTTTAAGTCGTTGCAATGGATGTAATAAAGAGATGAAACTTTGACACGTCCACAATATAAAACGCTTCCATTTTTTCGTTGTCAATCATCATACTTAATAGAATAAAAGCTACATATGTCTAATAAGCAGGCCCCTATAAGTATGCTACAGTTTTTATGGATAACTGCTTTAAGTGACGGGTATCTCAAAGTCGAGTGTTGTATTTCTGACGTTCTGACTGGTTTTGTACTGCGTCCATTGTAATTGTTTATTGCAATTTCTGTTTATTCAACTAGACATGAGCCTCACTCTGGGCCTGTAAAATACATATGTTCACAGGATTTTGCCCTTTTTTTTTGGGTTTTTCGCAAGAGTTTAAAATTAATTTACTATAAGTGCAACAAATATGTTTACATAGTGTTTGCTCTGAATAAATATTTGAATTTAACACAAAAAGTGGACTAACGACGCTGTTATACCCTTGCCCTTGTAGAAAATCTAGTAAAAGCTTCAACTTGTTTTCCATTGACTTTGAATGAGTTTGAGAGTGGAATACCCTTTAGAAACGTAATGAAAATAAGTATTTATACAATCGGTTTATGTTAGAAAACAGGTTTCCTAACCGACAGCAATCTCTGATAAAGCTTTAAATGTGGGTTAAATTAAGTTGTTGGCATGCGTCTAGATAAAGTACTCATTTTATACACAATCAGATGGCAAAGGACATTTCCTAATAATGATCTCATTGTGGCTAACAAAGTTAGATTGCTTGGTCAAAAGGGAATAGAATGTCAGCTGTCTAATTAATATATGTATTTAATATGAATGCTACCAAGCAGCTGCTGTAATGTCAAGCCAAAGTTACGGCTGTCAGCACAGTAAGGATATCAAATTTTTCTATTTTTTTTTTTCATTAAATTAGATATTTTTTTGTTCTTCTCATTTTCAGCAGAGATTGCAGTATACGAAGTTCTAATGGAACCTTGTTTTCGGTTGTTTGCGACACGCCCGTAGCTCAATTTGGAAATTAGTCTGACAACAAGACGGCGCCGAGACTGATGCCTTACCAAAGTGCACCACCCTCGTGATGCCTCCAATGGCCGTCAGCGGCCCAATGTCGTTTACTGTCTGGTAATTGCAGGACAATGGTAGCCGACAAAGGGCGCGTTATATAACTACACTGACTTGCATTTTACTTTCATGTTAATGAAATTCCAGACAAAGTCTTTGATATAGAATTTAAGCATTTGATAGCCCCTTGCAGTGCAAACGCGTGATAATCAGTGCAGAGTTGGTGCAAACAACCGATTAGATTACATGAGTTTGTGCAGCCGAATGGAAAAGGCCACCAAAAATCAAAGCAACTTGGCACTGAAATCCCAGAATCTTAGCCGCAACTTTAAACAGATTAACGACCTTTCCCTTACATTCCCAGCCGAGTTGGCCCTTGTCAACGTACCACAAAATGGATTGAAACTCGGGGTTAATACACGAAACATGTTTTTGGTTTTGTTTTGTTTTAATGTTCAACTTGACAGCTGGTCATTGGCCATTGGCCAAAAGTTTGCATAAAAACACTCTATATTCAACTGGGGGTTTTCTGAACCACGTTGTAAAGGTCAACTCCATAGACTAATCCATTGACAAATGTCTTATGCGGGTGCCAATTTATGCAAACAAACAATGCCAAGAAACCAACACGATCTGGTTGAACACCCCCACACCCACACCCAAGAGACTAGTTTATTTGACTGCCTGCCTGCCTGTGCTAGACGTGCATAGTTAAGCAACCGGAATTGGCATTTGAATCCACTGTGCATGTATGAGCAGTCAACCCAAACAAATCGAAAACAGAAACAAGGCCAGGATATAGCGTGTGCAGACAATGCAAATGTCGCTCTAACTCAAGCACTTGGAATTTGTGCAAAATCATCAAACAACTGTGGCGAAAGGTGGCCAAAAGCTGTAAACCACAATTTAGTGTCAAATCAAAGCTTATGAACTCTAAAATCCGAAAGAAAAGCAGCTAAACTATAAACTGAATACAGCTTAAAGAACTGCGGAATCAACAAATCAAAGATTCAGTGAGCAAAATAAACCACATGATAGATGAAATTCAAATTCTGTACAATTCGCTAAACTTGGCTTAAATTTAAATACTTTTAAACAATAACACATACTTTCTATTTTAAGAAAATTAATTAGAATCGCAAAAACTGTTTCTATACATAGCAAAAAAAATAAGAACGAAATGTCAGACATAATAATTAAAGTCATTAATTACAAAACTTTGCTGCCACTTTGGCAAGAAATGTAAAAGTCTCTGACGGCACAAGACACCAAGTTGTACAAGTACATTGATACGGAATTTAACACGTTTATCAAGAACAACAAAAACAAGAGTAATTATCGCTAAAAGTTTTCAGCTTTTTAGCTTGTTTTTGTTAGCTGCTTGCCTGTCGGCCAAAATACACAAAGTTTCGAGCTTGTTAAGTGTAATTCCCTCTGCAGGTAGCTAGTATTTTTAAAAGAGAAACAAGTTGAAGAGTTCTTTCTTTGTATGCATATGTAGACATTAATCTGCTTTAACTTGAATCTTTTAACAACAAAAATAAATTTGGCTAAAATAGTTGAGTGTCGTTGCGTTGTGAATTTGACTTCTTGCTCATTCGACACTGCCATCATCGACAATCATTCCTGCCGAGTAGCCATCTGTCATACATGGTGTTCGTTGGGCATTCATGTTATAATTGTTCAATTTGTTAACCAGCATTGAAAACACCTCCATTGGCAATTGCGTTTGTAGAACACTGAGCAATTTGCCCGGCTTGTTGCACACTACAATTGCATTCATCAAATGTTCAGCGCCGCGTTCGAAATTACCTTCGGTTATCAATTGTTCACCCTTGCTGATTTCTTGTACAAAATATTGTTCTATTGATTTCTGGTCTGTTAAATTTGGTATGCCATCGTTGCCACCCAGTTTTCGATTGCGACGTCGTCGCTCTGATAGATTCTTTTTGAAATCCGGATGACTACGACGTTTATTATCGAAATAAATGCAATAACCGACAAACGCGGCACTGGCCAGTCCAGCAAGTATGCCAAAAGAGGCTTTATTAACAAGTACTCCAATCATTTTTTAAAATAAATTTATCTGTTTATACGAAATATATATATTTATGTTGTGCTTAGGAAAAATCCTCTACTGAATTATATAATTCTTAATAACTGAAAATAATGATTGAATCTACCAAGACTCCTAAGATGTATGAAACTTAAATCATAGAAAATATTTTCAAAATACGTTTGGAAACATTTACATATAAATGAAGTTTTTGTTTTCAGCTGTGAAAAAATATTTACCTCAGCGTCTATTTAGCTTATATATAACTATCATTTCGTTGCAAAAATATACAAAAATATGCACAGAGGAAGCCATTTGTTTGAATGGAGCTATAAATTTATTCGTATCATTGTTCATTTGCTGTCAATTCGCTTGACGTATCCGAATTCCAATTACAATTTTTGGGCGTTCCAATTACCCTACTCTTTATGTCAAAGCTGTCCATTTGGGCACAGCTCTCTCTATTTTCATTTTCCCGTTCTATTTCATTCTGTTGTGTGTTTATATAAATACATTTATTTCCTGTGCAAATCCGTAAATCAAAAATAAAGTAGTAGTTGCTAAAATTTTAGCAATCAAATTCGCGCATGCTAATTTGGTATACACAATTCCGAGTAAAACATAATATACACATATATACGAGTTAGTATATATATTTTGGGTTAACTTTTGCATCTGACAGTGACATGACGTTTGCTGTAAATGGGGAAAATGATTTCAGTTGAATATTTATAGAATTACATTTGAATATTCTATTACACACTATTGACCTTTATCAAACTGTTGCTTTTTGGTGTCAAATTGCCGCCAATTACAAAAGACACGCAAACACATGTGGAATGTTAACATATGTCTAGAAAGAAGCTTCAAGAACTTAAATAAAGTCAGAATTAAATTACTAAATTTCAGTAAACAAGTAATGACTGCTGTGGTCTAGCACGCGCTGACCGGTAGCCATAAATTCATATTTCTGGTATGCATTTTAAGGGCCATAAATGATAAATTTGGTATGTCTGTGCCATATTTACTTAGCTTCTGCAGAAAATTTTGTTAAAACACGCTTTTCCCATTCTTCTGCTATTTAATGAAGTCTCTAGCTGGGCTATTTATAGCCTTTAAGTATTCTAGGCATAACCATTAGACCCTTTTTGCTCTTTTTTAAATATCTTTAGCCATAAAAGCTAGGAAGGAAGAAATACACAAAACGTTGCCTACTTTTATGCGCTGGGATTTAACTTACCAGCATTTCATGGCGATGATTTGAAACTCTCAAGGTTCGAAGAAATTCGGCGAATAAAATGTGTAGACATTTAAATACAGAATCAATATGGAATTTTTAAACATAATCAAATTGATATCTTAAAAGAAAATTGCTTGTATTGGCAAAGTTTTAAAGCAACATCATTTTTGCAGCATTAAAAGCTTTAACGGAAGCCAATATAAGCGAGTTTTAAAAAATATTTGGTAATAATATTATGCATTAAATAGTTTTATTTCAGGTAGTTCTTTTCGTAGTAAAAATTATACAAAGCATATTTTGACTCAATGCTTAATTACTATTGATTATGTAATTATTGCAAATGCTGCAACTGCTCCTTAAGTAATTTTATGTGTAGAATGGCAAACCAACCAGTTATGCATAACATGCTATTAAGAGTCAATCTATACCCATGCGTAAGATACGTAAACCTACCAATTAGCAAGACAACCCTTTTTACACACAGCACACGCACTCACACACATATGTTGTGCATACATTTGGGATTTGATTGCCATCAAATGTGTTTCGCACTAGGTTAGTGGCAGACATATGGCCCCTTTCCCAAAAATACACAGAAATATGGCGTCTGTTGCTTGTGGCAACGTGTGGCAAGAAGTATCATATCATAGTATGATAGCAAAACACATAAGAGTGTCTTTTATTTGTGCTGTCTTTTGAGCGCTTTACAATGCCATGGCAATGACCTGATGTTAAAGAACCTGATACATTGAAATCGCAATAGAAACCGCTAAACGAATATCATCTTATTATGCAAATTGTTATTTTATGCTTACATTCCAATTCCACGAAATGACATTTCAATGGAACCGACCGACCTTCTCAATACACCCGACAAACCCCTACTCCCGTTGCTCTCATTGTGCTCTGTGTGAAAACCCATAAAATCCTATTACGCTAAATGTGTTGTAGGCTAAACAGTACGCAAAAAAAAGCTAAGAAAAAAAAAATTACAAAAGCAGAAGGCAAAGAGCAAACAGTAAACAGTAAATAGGGTTTATCGCCAAGTTAACGCAACAAGCAATTTGTGCGCATTAATATTGTTGAGACTGGAAAATTACTGAAAGTCAGTGTAAATGTTTTGCAAAGTTTATAACTTTTGCAGCCATTGAATTCGAAAATTCTTTGGCCATAAAATTTCGCTGTGATTAAATTTGATTCGAATGTGAGTCATTAACAGTATGGAAAACATACAACTTGTTGCCAATTTAATTGGCAAACAATTTAAACAATGTCTACACATTTTAACAGTCTCAGTCGTTAAGCTGATTTAAAAGAAATTTAATTATTTTGTAATGCAATCGATACTGATACATAGAACTTTTCTGTAGAAATCAAGAAAGGTTTACTCAATTTAATCAGCTCGTTAGCAACTATTAGGAAGAAAGCTTTTCCTTTTGACCGAAATGTTTGTGACAAATTTGAAAGCATTTATTCAGATTTTTGTTTTGACCTTTTCGATTGAACCTTAAGTGTATAAGTTTTCAGCATACAACGCTTTTATTTTTTTGTGTGTATGGAAAATTTCTTAATGCCGAATTCGTGTCCACTTGCAGTGCACTCGAATGGGGCAAAGTATTCACTTTGGCAACGAACTCATTTGCATTCCTTGAATACTGATCAACATTTGGCTTGGCTTTCAACGTATATTTATACAATTTTTTTAAATAATGATTTCAGAGGAACTGAATGGACCTATTCGTGCATAGCCACGGGCTTTTATGTATTTTAAATAGACTTTCAATCTATGCTTCAATGTGTTTAATGCTCAGGGCTATAAAAAATTAAATAATTCTATTGAGCGCTTTAAAAACTGTTTAAACTGCTTTGGGTTATTTTATTAGCTAATCGAGCATTAGCATTTTAGTGTGTTAATGCTCTAGGAATTATCGAAGCGAATTCAGGAAATTAAAATTATTTATACAGCGCATTTAATGATAAACATGAATTTAGATCAAACAAACTTACCAGCATTAACAGCCTTTAACCATTTGCATTCAGCAATTATAAATAAATTTCTATTGAAAAGTTTTGAAAGTTTATTTACAACATACACTAACACTTACATGTCTGTGTGTGTGTTTATATGTATAATTTTAAATGTGTCATTGTCTATTAACAGAAATATGCATACGAACAATAATAATGTGGCATATTTATCAGCTTAATTGCTGAATTTTGCAAGTCATTGCACAATTTATGTACTTTTGTTCTGTCAACAAAAATTACAGTAATAACATAATAGAGAATTTAAGACGAATGTCGCGCAATTTAAGTTTGTTTTTACTAAATAAAAACAAAAGAGTTTTTTCATAATGCATATTATATATTTAGTTTATACAATAAAGTTACTTAAACTATTTATACAACAGTTAAAACTTATAGCTCTTCGATGATATTATTACAATTTGTACATAAGTACAAAACCAACGTACGGATGTGTTTAAGGAGGTGTTCATATTGTTTGGTATTTAACTGATTAGCTCTTGAAAACATTGAGGAGGTAAATATAGCAAGAATTTTTCAAATATATTGTACTTATTATTGTTTTTTCTTTTTTTGTATTTAATATATTTTAACAACCACAAATTCGTTTAATCGTATTTACAATAAAAATATTTCTGCTATTGATTGACTCTCATGAAACGAAACCGTTGAAGAACTTAAGTGTCATTCCATCACAATTGCTTCATAGTCGCTACACTGTTACTTAAACCGTGACCGTGAACCTGTCCGTGACTGTAGTTGCGTTTCTGATTGCAAGCATGATTATTTGTTTGATGCTCATGCTCAATAGGATTATTGTCCTCATCGCAGGAGATGTATTTAATTTTTACACGCTGTCGCTCACCCACACTATTCTGAAAGGATAGACAAATGGGAGAGCTATTCCCATCCGTAGGTCGCTCAATGATGCACTCAACGGCCGTGTGATTCAATCCCTGTACTACCGGTTGTCTATCACGTGATGATGTTGTGGGTGCCTGTTGGATTTGTGTTTCCATTGTGCTACGCTTCCACTGACTCTTTGTTTCCGCTGCACAAAAAAAAAATGCCAACGAATTGGGAATCACACAAACACTCCATGTAAAAGCACAGCTAGATACTAACCTCTAGTGTTTCTATTTGAACTATTCTTGTTGGCCATTCTGCTCTTTGGTGAGTCGAAACGATAACGTGTAAAGCCAATGCAACCACAGCAGATGATGCGTTGAAAGTACATGCGAAATCTGTTGAATACGATTAGAGTGTATTACAGTCAATCTATGGGAATAAGTGTGGATTTTAGGCGCCACCTAAAAGTATGCAACAAGTTTGTAAACTAGAGAATCTTTCATCGTTTAAAGAGCTATTTGTCTTTAAACTTGGCGAAGAGGCTTTTTTAAGCCCTAAGCGTATGAAAATTGTTTTCAAACAATATCTAAGACAAATAACTAAGTTTTCTTTCTTTCTGCTTCTCTTTTTCGACTCCGTGTTTAGCATTCCATAGACGAAAGTCGAATTCAAAAGTTGCTGCTATAAATTCTTAACCATTTCTTGTCTTACCTTTTGTTCATCCAGTAATAGATAATCGGATTGACCATTGCATTGGACATGGCCAGCCAATAGAAGCCCAGATACATGTGTTGCACGTACTTTGTGGATGCCACCTGATTGTTGTGATAGGCATAGATGAAGAATAGATGATAGGGCAGCCAACAAATGGCAAAAATTGATACAATCGCTATAAACATGCGAACAACTTTCCGTTTCGATTTCATTGATTCCATTTGACGATCTGTATTTTCGCCTATCGAACGACTACCCCATAGAACTCGGCCCATTAGCGTATAACAAATGAGCATTATAATCATGGGTATGCCGTAGGTTAATACCAATATGGTTAAATTATAGCTAAACAGTTAATGGCAATAGGTTAGCTAATCGATTTCATCCATCAATCAATACAATTCAATTCAATTCAATTACTCACACATAATCCGTCATGGATGTCGGATAACGTCCATCGGGCCACATCATAAAGCAAACCGTGCGAGATTTTCCATTGTAATAGCTGTAATAATAATTATAAATCATCGACTGGCGTTAATTGCATGGAATTTAATGATAAACAAAAACTTTGTTCAAAAAAAGGTGTCAGCGTCGCTGCGGAGTCTTTAACACTTTCATCAACATTTAATTACCGAAAATTAATGCAAAAAGTTTCACAAGAAAGTTGTACAGGTTAAAAAGGGATTTCTCGCCTTTACAATGTTCAATTTATTTATGCCTGCTCGAAGGCAAATTGAAAACCTAATTTGCAAAATTATGACAAATTTTATGCGTACTGGCTTCGAACACTCAAAAGCGACGTCCGCCCACGTCTGTCACACTTCCGACAATTTGTTAAGAGTCCATTAACAATGCAAACTGGCAGACAGGTAATACTTGGTCCAAGCACCATTGAAATATTTGTGGTTTGCCTGTCACCTTCAGTTACGTTGACAGCTTTATTGATTTGAACTGCAAATGTTACGTGGTTTTGGTCGACAGAAATTGGTTAAATTATTGAGAGTATACTTAACAATGCTTTTCAAATGAAATTCAAATGATTTAAATTCATCTTCGTATTGAATTCTAAGTTTTGTGGTGTTTGTAAAATGTTTAAAAGTTGAAAACTTGAAATAGATGTAATTTCTGCAACCGATGGCAGCTCTGACTTTCCGTAGAAACAAAGCCATTTTAGAGATGTCAATTGCTAGAATTCCTAGAAGTTATGTCAACCATTTAATAGAGAAATTTCTAATATGAATACTCAGAAATTATGTCAAATTTATTGATGTGTTGTCGTGCTTGTCAGTCATGCATATTTTTGTGCAGAAAAATCATTGTTGTAGGTTTTATTAAATTCGTAATTAAGTTCTTTAACAAAGATTACACTGCGATTTATAGAAAACAAACTTTGTTTGCAAACATTTTGTTGCTGTCCAAGGTGTTTACTTAAGATATGAGCTAAAGTATTTGAACTGACCCAGGGCATCTGTTAGTCTAGTACTCTCACCGTTTATGTGCCAAATATATGTACATATATTTATATTTAAGTATATGTATATGCATATATATGCGTGAATATGAAGAGACTTTTGTAGTCTATTACCCATGGCAACGTTTCATGTTGAGTGCCTTTTTGTGACTGCCTGGCAGCGAGTCTTAATAAAAAATGCTTCAATTCTATTAAGTGACTGCGCAGTTTGGTTCATTTGCGTAAATTTCTAATGAAAGTGAAGCTTGTTACGATTTAGGTGCTTAGATCGACGCCTTGAAAAACAAAAAAAAAACCAAAAATTCCCAAAAAAAAAAAATGCCAAAAAAGTAGCAAACATTTACGAAATGACTTAGATGTGTGGAGACTGTGCACACTGGGACAATCGATACAGATACAGGCACAGCAGGGCAACTGCACTCCAGGTGGCATGTGGCATGCGGCAAAAGTCTTGTCTGTTGTGTGGCAAGCACAAGTTGCTTGTGGCAAGGCTTACAAAGTTCTTTATGTTTATTACTTGGTTGGCAGCTAAGGACACGTTGCAAAACAACAAAAAATATGCGAGTGCCACAAGAACAAAGAGCACATGGTTATACACTGACAAAAAAAGTTTAAAGTCAAGGATTTAATGTCAGAACAATGAAGGGCATTAAAGACTGAAAAATTAGCAATTTAAAACAATAGACAAGTACAAAAATTGTAATAAAAATTTATGAAATTATTCCGTAACCCTTTTAAGATCTTTTAAAACATGCCCTTTTTGTAGGAGTGTACAGAGAATGTATATATATAATTCAAGCAATTTACTTACTGCTTCGTCATGATGCTGGAGTAGAGCAAACAAGGCGCTGAGAGGACACAGCTCAGTGCCCAGATCAGCACCAGAATGAATCTCACCTTGCGCCGTGACGTGCGACGTTTCAGCGGATGCACAATAGCTATATATCTGAAAGCATAAGCACACGGATTAGTGGAAAAACAAACAGATACCAGGATAAAAGCATATGTGGTCAAAAATGGACTAACCTGTCGAAGGAGATGGCAACCAATGTGAAGACCGAAGTTGAAACCGTTACGTTCGCTACGAAATTATTGATGGTGCAATAAATTGAGCCAAATGGCCAATCCGAATTCACCATGAATATAAAGTTGAAGACACAATTTAGCGAGGACATCAGCAGGTCAGCGATGCTTAGGTTGAGCAGGAAATAATTTGTAACCGTTCGCATGCTACGATGTCCTGCAGGCAAACGAGAGTTAAGAATCAAATATCGAGCAAATGGTCGAAACGTGAGATGTGATGGCAAAGACAAAAGCTCCGGATATTAGTTGCTATCTGTGTCATCTTGTCCTTGACAGCTTAATGCGTTCCAAAACAATCGATTCGGCATAGGTGGCGTATACGCGATTTAAGCTTGAAACTGCAGTGCAATAAATTCAATCTTACCTGTAACAATCCAGAGTACAATTCCATTGCCTGCAATCGCTACAAACATCATCAGGCCAAAGACTATGGCCCAAATCGTTTTCTGTTCCCAAGGTAATTCATATGGACGAGTTGGTGATGGAAACAAACACTCGGTGAGAAAGTCCCTAGTCAAAATAGAAATGTTTACAGGAAAATACAAAAAATGAGAAACGCAAAAAGAGGCAAACAACTACAAATGCAATAGTTCAATATGTGCAGTACAAATCCTTTGAATACTTTTATATATGCGCATACGTGTGCGCTGTTCTGCATATTTTTCAAAACACAAATCAATTTACGCTACACTGACTTCAATATAAATTCATATCAGCCACATACACATGCCTGCTCACACTGAACAATAGTTATCCGACCAATATCCGTTTAAAAAGTTGGTTTTTGTCTTTTAACATACATAAAATTTGGCAATCACACTCTACTCTCTAATAACTAAAGAATGTTACAATTTGATAGCAATTTTAATGACTTAAATGAACAAGAAATGAGGACAAACCTATGAAATTGTATACAGTAAAGATGTTATTCTAAAACTATAAGCTTTCTTTGCGTGAAAGCAACAAGCGGCTTCCTTTTGAGTATCCAATTCCATTCAAGTAAATTCGAGTAGATAATAGGCAAAACTTTTTAGCTACTTGCAACTAGCTAACAATAGAAAATCAATGAAGCTTAGCATAAGCACAAATTGAAAGCGGATGCTTTCTAAAAACGAAAATCATAACAAAGCAACAAATTGAATCTGCAAATTTTAAGTGATTTCATTTAAGCTGCATCCGTTGCTGGGAAACTTCCTGGCAATCAGTTAACCAACACGACATACATAGTGCCATTGCTGAAGTGGTAGTATTCTATGAAGCAACAAATGTTCGAACTGATAAGTGCAGAAAAAGAGTGAAACCTACTTGCATTGCATACGCATTTCGTTAATTACTAGAAGGGCTAAGCATTCTAATTAGTGTTAAGTTGAACTCTCAACTTATTAATGAAATCAATGCCTCAACATTCAAGTGGCTCAACTCTCAGAAATTCAATGTTTGCTTTGCCTGCCTTCGTTCAAGGTTGCGTACACGCAACCTACGCAGCTGAGTTGTCTACGGTAGAATGATTTTCTTAGCCAATGATTTGCTCATTATGCCAGATTTATCATTTATTTACACATACTCTATACTTGATTAGCTTAAATTTCCCTACGCAAGCTGTTAAAGAGTAAATAATTGTTCTTAAAATTTACCATTTAACTGATTTATTTGGTTGCAGATAAGCTTTGTCAACTAATGCATGGCAGGTTTAAGCATTTAATTACTTACTTTGTGCAACCACATTTAATCAATGAGTATAAAACAAACATTTCCAAAGAAATCTATTCAATTGTTGGTATTTTGTTGCATTAGCCCTTTGTAGTTGATCCCCTAATAGCCTTTTAAGCCCTTACCTAAATCTATGCCACTGGATAACAATAGAAATAAAATGTACTCTATTTTATAAGCCTCTATTCAATGGAAACCAAAGGACATTGACTCGCACTGTTGCCTAATTGATATGTATTTTTATCTGTTAGTTTAAGCAGGGATAAAGGTATTTGTAGTTGTTTGAATCAGTAAAGTTTAAATTAGAAAACCGTATCGAAAAATTTAAGTATGTTCTACAGCTGCAAGTTCTTTCGTTCTCTTATTTAATTACTTAACTTTCAAACTATTAATTTCACATTTGATTAGCTGTTTAGCTACTCGCACAAACTCGTAATTAACTCAATTAGCGAGGCGCCCAGAAACAACAATATCGATTTGATTATCTCGCAGCATTCGTGATCAAATTATTGGATTTGTTATAACATTGGAGGACAATTAACGTAACGCAGATATGTTTACGATTTTGCCAAGGATAACGATACGGATGGTAAATATTTGTGCTCGTTACACAAATTGACCGTGTGTGTGTGTGTGTATTTTTGTAAGAGCCGAATGCCATGCTTTTAGCCAAACTTTGTGCCATAAACAAAGCCCACAAACTGCGCTAATTACGCTGTACTTGAATCATTGTTTAAAGGGCTTTAGAAATTAATTTTACAATTTTGTGGAAAATGTGGAAAAATATAACTAAACCAGCGACCTGATAATTTCTAATTGTTTTAAATGAATACGTAATCAGGTCTGTGAATATGTTTATGAGTGCATTTTAAATTGTAAATTTATTAAAGATGCCATTCATTTATGCATAATTGCTTTCTGTGGCTGCAGCCAAGCGACACAAACCGCAGACTACTCTGTTTAAAAAAAGGAAAGGGGTATTACAACATTTATAATTAAAAAATGCATTGCTTGTGCATATTTAGAATGCAACTATTTAAATAAAATTTCAGGGTATTTATAAGTCAAGCACTCCTATCTCTTACTCGTTAGTTGTCAGTAGTTAACTTTTGCTGGGATAAGGAAACGGAAGCTCTTTGTTTTTGTCTGCACACGAAAGCGCATGCAATTAGTGGTGCCTACTTTCTAGCGCACACACATTGACTCTCACACACACACACATATTTGGTTGCTTTCAATTATGATAATTGCTATTTTCTTTAGACTGGTGTTAAAAGTCAGCTTCTGAGCAATAAATTACTTGGGAAATTTATGTGTGCCCATTTTGTGAAGCGTTTGCAAAAAAGGCCAATATAGTGAGTCACAATTTAGTCGTTATCTTGAAGACCGCGCTCGTATTAATCTTTGTCTAATTAATGTTATTTAAGGCGAACTGTTATGTAATAGTCTAATTAACTCTGCAGTTTTTGTGAATCCGTTTTTGGCACACCAAGAGGAAGCAACATAAATAATAACAGTAATAATCATAACAATCTTATTTAAGTGGACGGCCGGAAATTCGTAGCCCGGCCAAAAAAAAAGAAGTCGACTAATTATTTCCGTTGGCCCGACACGTCGTGTTTCCTTTGTGCCTGCCCTTGACCTGTGACTCCCTAATGACACCGTCGTTTTTTGTTGTTATAATTATTATTTCAATTTTTTTGTTTTTCATTTTTATGCCGAATTTTGTTAAAAAAAAAACACAGCGATTGCAAGTCTAAGCGAAAGTTGCTAACACCAGAAGTTTTACTGGTTAGTTTTTAGTTGGAACTTCACTTAAAAACTAATTATAAATCCGCTTAGTTGGTTATGAAAAAGTTATAATTTAATTTTTATGAATTTGTTGCTTCCAGGAATTGCCATGAGGGAAAAACTAAATCACGTTTGCCTTTGGAATGTATTTGAACTAACAAAAAGAGTTAACAAAGTCTCTACTAAACTCAATACGTTAATACCCTGTGATTAAGCTTTCAATTAGTAACACATCAAGCGTAATATTAACTTATAAATAAAACAAAGGTTTTGTTATTATAGTCGTCAGATTACATCGATTTGGTAATGGAAAGAGAACATTAAATATTAATTTCCCACACGCACACACACGCAATTAGTGTGCACTTAAAATAATGTTGCCTACTTTTCAGCATTCAACGCACCGAGAGACCGAAGGAGGCCAGCAAATTGCAAACAATTAGGAAATTAACATCAATCATAGTTCACCCGGCGATAATTTTCTTCTCAACGATGTGTGCTAAAGTTGTACACATATGAATGGGCTTTCAACCTGCAACAAATTGGCGTAATTTGTGTCACAACTTAAACTATTTAATAATATGCTACTCATTTCCATAAAGGTCACTTTGGTCAGAGTGCTGGATATAAAAGGGCTACCTCTTTAAAAATAAAGACTTATTTTATGAGTAGTAGTATTGCAAAGTAAACGAAAATTTGTTGTCAATTTTCAGTTGCATTTCAAATGAACTTTCGACAGCCGTGCGTGACTGTTCGCTTGGTATCGCATATTATTCATGAATGCTGAACATTTGCGTGTTGCAGACCAAAATTGCGAGGTTTGCGGCTACCCGTGTCGCAGTTTCAGTTGCACTTCCAGCTCCAGGTGAGCTGTAGTAAGCAATTTCGGGTGAAATTTGGTAAGAGAGATGCAAACCGAACTGAAAAGTTGTGGCTTTTTTTCATGAGTAAAGTCACCAACTTATGATGATCTTAGAAAGTTACTCTAAACTTTCCTCTCAGCTGAAACAAGTTATGAAAGTTTCCAGTCACGTTTAGAAGAAGTTCATTAGCTCACCAAAAATTTAATCAGAATGCAGGTAAGTGACTAGAGCAATTCAGCATGTGATTGGCATGCCTACCATACTTCTATAAACCACATTCAAATCAAGTTTCCCAAATCCAATGTACTTACAAAATGTCAATGAAAATAATGAAGGAAAAATCGATTCCAAAAGTGGGCGTCTTAGTACTTTAAAAAATCTTAATAAAAATAATGGGGTTTTTTGGGCTGAATGAAGAAATCGATTGCAATCCATTTAACTAAAATCCTTTTCTTTTTGCCATTTTAGTATGCTTCTTTTTTTTGCGTACTTCTAAATCCCTTAATGCCCATCGATGCTTGACTAATGGCTTTGGACGATGTTCCGTTGTCAAAATCATGGCCACTCAGTCGCATCATCAGGCTCATTATCATCGACAGACAGAACCCAAAAGAAACAATGACCCTTTATATAAGATTGTGTTCTGGTTCATACATATTTGAGGCACGTTTCCGCCACTTGCAACACGAATGTGCCCCATTTCAATTTAGATTTATGAGCGCAGATTGTCACAGTTCATTGTTTATTCCGGTCTCTCGCTCTCCCTAACTCTATCTCTGAATATCTCTCCCACTTTTGTAGAGAAATGGATTACGGTTATGGCAATAATAGAATGCCATAACCGTAATCCATTTCTCTACAAAAGCCAAACTCAACAATGCAACGGAAACGAAACAATTCTAGCATGGATTTCATAACCGTAGGACTAGAGTCTATTTATACCTACACAAATTGAACCTTTTACAACACTGAAATTGTCTAATATTGCTGAAAATTATAAGTGTTGTAAACTCATCGATTTTCTGAATTCCATTTACACTATTTTTATGCAGCTGGAATTTGGTTACAGCAAACGATGCACAAATTTTATTGATTGTTTATCATGTTGCAGGCTGCAGTTGTTTGTCTGTTTCGACTTACTGCATTGTCCTTGCAAACAATAATTGGCACACCTACTCCACAGGGGATTTGTTTTATGGCCACTTGCTGACCAGTGTGTAGTACACAGAAAGTTAATTGAAACATTGCTAACATGCAAATACAAAACGAACACTTTGTGGGCTTTGAAGTGGACACCAGTATTTTAATTATTACCCGGTGACATGCACACACATACACGCACATACACACACGCACTAAAGATTAACCCGTTTGTATGTATGTATTTGCTTTCTTTGGTTCAATGCTTTGTCACTGTCTTATCCAAAAGACTGAGCCAAAACAATTTCGTTTATCTTTTCACTTTTGCTTTCGCTTCGTTCTGCTTCAAGTACTTTAAATTATTTTTATGCGCACATAGAAATTGTGATTGCTTTTGAGGCTGTGCTATAAAAATCCGAAAGGGACTCCCAGTGCTTGGGGGGAGGGGTGAAAGGAGGCGTAAGGCAATGGGCAAAGGAATGTTCTGCTTTTTCCCTTGTCATTTGATGCGCATCAGAATCAATATGCGTATGAAATGTCATAAACATAAAAATGCCACTGACTATTTTCTTTGCTTTAAAACCAAAACGTTGTCCTTTTTTTTAAGATCTTACACTGCGCAGCATGGCAACGCTTTAATAACGAACTATTTTTCCGTTTAATATCTCTATTTTAAAAAGTTTTTGATTAAAAAAAGTATATTTTTAGTAAAAAAAACGCTGAAAACTTAAAATAAATTGAGCAATTTTAATTTAGCGCCTAAGAGTATGCAATGTTTTTATACGAAACAACCCAAATTAACTTTGAAATATGTTTTTGTATTTGAATTAAGATTTAATATAAGATAATATTAAATATAACATCTATAAATATACCATTACATAGACAGTAAGCTGTCTGCTTTTTTCTTCGACGCATAAAAGCGCAGTGAATGCTTACGATGGCAGACATGTCGATAGAGCCCATGTCGAGTGTTCTCTGCCTTCCAAATGGCCCATAGCGATTCGATGTATAAGGTATATGCGCTGATTGCGTCTAAGCCGCTAGCCACTGCATGTTCGCCACAAGCCGTTGGTCGTTGGTTGTTGGCCAAAAAGCCATAGGCCTCATAATGAGCTTAACTCGCACATGTTCAAGTGGTAGGCTCATACATATGCATGTAGCATAAGCATTCACCTGTACCCTAAGCCGACCACAGTCCATATAAAGAACGCCAATTTACTTTACACCCACGAAATACACACACACACACACACACAAAACAAACAAACATAACTACAGCACCCCCAGCAAACCAGCAAAGTTGGCAAAAAAAAATCCTAAAGATTTTGTTGGCCAAAGTTTTTCCCTTGACATTTGTTAGCGTTGTGTGTAGTTGCTGTCATCGCTGATGTTGCCGTTAACTGTTTTATTTGTCAAAGTTCTGCTTGGGATTTGTCACATACAATTTCGCTCTGTATTTCATTATTCGGCAACAACTGAAAAAGCAATTTGCAAATTTCCCTATTCCATATTCCATAAAGCTGCGGCTTATATTTACTTTTAGTTGCGTGCCTTTGTTGTTGACACCTCTTATATCGCCTCAATACCCTGTAAGCTTGCACAGTTTGTTAAAGGGTAAAGGAATATCAATCAGCCTGTAGACAGTAGTAGAGCAAGTGGTTTTAAAAATTGTTTGTCAATAAAAATAATAAAGTTGAATATATCGTTAGGTGAGAGTAGCAGTACAGCACACACGCTAGACGACTTTTCTGCTACTCCGAGTGGTTAATTTAGTTTTTCCACACTATACAAAGTGCATAATCGAAAAAGTTTCACAAAGCGAAGGCAAACTCTTTATTGAAGTATTTAATTACGTTTGAACTGCAGTTAAATAGTTAAACTTAATTTATTTTTAGTCGCGCGAGCTATTTGCACATTCTAAATTGCATTTATCAGTTGTTTGGCTACAAAGGCAATTCAATTAATTATCGAAAAATTACTAAAAATGTACAATTTTGTCTTGATTTTATAATCCTCTTTTTTTTGAAGAACTTTAAGTGGTGCAGTTTCTAAAAATAGCATAATATTTATGAGCGAATTTTGCTTGTCATATTAGCTATTTTGAGTGCTGTCAGAATGCCAAAAAAGGTCTACAGTTGCTTTACTTTTCTGCATAAGTACAAGCCTTGGATCAGCCAACATCTATCGATTTCTAGGCAAAGCTGACAATATCCCAGAATTATGCAAATCTTCGATGCTAGCCTAGCAATACAATCCACAGATTTAAATTTGATTCTAAGACCAAACAATTCATTATTCACTTCTAATTATGCCTAATGAATAACGAAAGAGTTTCTCGTTAAAAGAAATTAGTTACCATAAGCTTGGTTTACCATAATGGAAATGAAAATCAATTATGCAGTAAAAGGGTTTTAAACCCACACATTAATTGCTGCGTTAGCGTTCCCCGTAGACTTGTTTTTGATGTCACTTTGACCACAAAATAATTAGCATAAATAAAGGATATTAAGTAACAGTTAATTATCCAATCGAAATAAGCCACAATATGCACTTGAGTTTCATTTCTGTGGCCATTATTTAAGTGTGTAATAATACGCAAATTAAACAGATTGAAAAATAATTGCATACAAATAAAATTAATTAATTTTAATTGCTTAATTAACTATAAACAATTTAAATTAAATAATTATGAGCTGCATTTAAAGTGATTTAAACGATTAAAATGAATTTATGAACTTAGTTTGAGTAACAAAATTCAGGGAAATATTTTTGCATTTATTGAATTTGCAGTTCTCTCAGTTACTCGCCCAATTTGTGTGTCTTCTCAACTGTAACTAATTAATATTCTCTTTTTGCTTTCCATTTTGAAGGACTTGCAATTTTGAACGAAGTTAGCTGCGTTTGTCATCCAAGTTAATCCTCCCATTCGCCATCATTCTTTTCAGTGACATTTGAGGAAATGAAGCTTAACTCTGGCTTATAATTTGACTAACTTTTGACTTTGTCAACTTATCGACTGCTCACTTTATACATATTCAAACTGCAAATTATATTTCTAAAAAATTCCAACGCAAATTAAAGATGCCTGGCTAAACTTTTTGTCAAATTGCTAAAGACGTAAACAAGAAGAAATTCAAAGAAATTTCCAAGAAATGGTTGGTTGTTGGAAAAATGGTCTTTACTTTCTAGTAATCATCGTTGTTTACTTACTTTGCCTCGTTGATGCTCTCGAGATTGTCACGATTGTCGATGATGCTTGACAGCAAACTGACCACCTCGGTGCGATTAAGACTATTCAATAGACTCGCATTCACGATGCTGTTCAGCTCAAAGCGACGCACAGCGAGAATTGTGCAGTTCACCAATAATTCCGTATCCACAATTTCCGACATCTTCTGTTATGTTCTAAAACTGTGGGCGTGGCGTGGCGAACCGTTGCTCTTTGGGGGCGTCGTAATGAACACGTGCGGCTGACGTCGACTTATTTCACAGTAATTCCATAGGATTCTTTGCGGCTGGCCATGCAGCCAGCGGTGCTCATAATGTCCGTGGTGGTGCAACAATTTTCTGTTATGCACATCACAAATTGAAGTCCTTAATTACGCACTGTTCGTGTTGGTACGTTATGCTGCTCGCCGTTTAAGGATTTAACCAGTATACTAGATTAAGGCGTGTTTCTGAATATTTAAATGGTAGTTAATTGCATTGACACGATGTGGGCGTTCAATTGGCCAAACAAGTTGCACGCAATGCACCGAAAAAATTGATCACGACAGAACACGCATAAAATTCACATTTAATGATAATTTGGGTTTAAATACAATTTAGTATATATATTATTCAGTAAATATATATATTTGCTAGGCAATATGCACGTTTTGTATATATTTTTTATCACATAAAGTATACATTTAGTTAATTAATTAATTTATATATTTTTTAAATTTATTTTAACTTTAATTTTTGTAGAACTATTAAACAGACACACACAATACACAGTTTGAATTTGAGCACAGATTTTGTAATATTAGAAATTTTTGATGATTTTAATTGAATTTCTTTTATGACTTGATAGCCTCAAATCTAGTGATTTAATTTGCTTTTGTTGCTACATCAACGGCACCCAACACAATGAGAGATACAACAGCAATAACAATAACAGCTGACGAAATTATTACAGTTAGTTAAGCTCGCATTTAACCGTTACGCGTGAACTTTACTGCTGCGAGTGCTGCCGACGACTGTGAGCTTTACATTGTGACTACAAAATGTCCTGCCAAAGATGCTCCTATTGCTTAGCAACATTTACACAACCTGTTGAGAGAAGTCAGCGACTAACAGCTGGCAACATGTTGCTAAGCTCTGGCTGTGTTGCTGCAACATTTATAGCAACACAATAGACAGAGCAGAAAACAAGCGTAGAAACAAAGCGAAAGCGATAGAGCAAACGGTATGAGAGTGTATGTGTGTGTGTGTGTGTGTAACTGTGTGAGTCCGTTAGTGTGTGGGTTTCGCTCTTTAATTTGCTGGAAGCATTGTTATTGCTGTTTTGCACTTATTGCCTTCGGGTTTTGTTTAGGCTGCGGCTGCGGCTTTCACTGAGTTTTGCGGCAAATAAAATTCTACACAGCGTGTTGATATGACGAATGACCTGTAAATCATTATAGAGGACATGGACAAGGCCATTGGGCAGTACAAAACTGTAAATGTGTGGGACGTGCATACACACGCAGATAACTTGCGTTTATGTGTGTGTGTTGTTGGTGTTTAAAGCTAACCAAGGGTATTTGGAAGGTAACAGTCAGCAGGGATTCATAAAGTTTATTATAAACTGAAAAATAGTCTAAATCGCCATCAATTTACAGAGTAATTTATAATACATTAACATGAGATATTTTTCATTATGATTTGATAATTAAAATATAATTATTATGAGCAAATTATGTTACAGGGTAACAGCAGCTCGTGTGGCATATTTCTTTGTGTTAAGTGGAGGCGACTGAGGACTGAGCGCAGGGTATTTAATAGTCGCGTCATTACGCCTAGGGCTTCATCACTTGTTTTCATTGTATTTGTGTTAGCTTAAGACTGCGAATGCCTGTAGACGTGTGTGTTTCTGTTTGTATTTGTGTGTGTGTGTCTAGTTGTCAGTCTGACTTTGTGTATTCTTACATATTTGCACATTTCAGATTATGACTGCCCATTTAGGCATATTTGAACACTCCCCAACACCAGAAACTAAGAGCACACAACAAGTACAACTCACACACACACACACACACACAAGCACACGCCTTCTTTACTCTGATTCCGACTTGTAACTATTCCCCGAAAAAAAACAAGAAGAATTCCTACACATTTGTGCATTTTTGTTTTGTTGATTTTTTATGTGTTTGCTGCGCTTAGTTTATGGCATACATTAGATGCCAAACCACGCCCCCATCACCACATATTATTTAGGGGCTCTCACTTGTTTTATATTCAACACGATATTCACACGTTTATTATGTGAAATTTATGCGAATTTGTTGTATTTGGAATTTTATGTAACGCACTAAATGATGCACTGTTCATTTCCCTCTTTCATCCCTCACTCTCCCACTTCCTAGTGGGAGGACCTTCCTACCCCTGCCATAAAAGTTATCTGAAATGCTTTCAAAACCAGCTGTTGTGAAATTGAAACCTCAAAAGCACAAGCATCACTTGATTTATCAGTCTATAGCAGTAAATTTGTTGATAACTAATTTGTCTGATTTAAAAATAAATTGAAAACAAGTTTAAGGTTGTTTTGTTAATGGTCAGTAAATTTCCAAACAAAACTTTGTTATTTATTTAATGAAATCGTATAGTATATTGAAAGCTTTCAATTAATACGATATGAATGTGTAATTAAGTGGACTTTTGCTACTTTTCGATGTAGCATAGGGCAAACGGCAAACTATTAATTTAGATTTGGTATCTGAGCACACACATAACACTTGAGAGCTTCGAGAAGTCAACATGTGTCAATTACTGCTTGACTTTGTTTGACAGCATGAGAAATGGGTTGCGAGTGACGTGGCGTAACAAGAACCGAAGCTGAAGGCGTTACTTCCTGTTGCGATGCCACAAACACAAACACAAACACACACCCCTACGTATACATATAAGTGTAAAAAGATACATGTATTGACTTGTCGCATGCTTAGAACTAGTCAACAAGCTCCAAAGAAAAGGATAGATTTTGCTGACAAGCTTCTTAGCCACTTTGTTTGATTTATGTACCACTGTGTAGCCGAAAAACTTTCACTTTGTCCTTAACACACACACACACACACACGCACACACACATGCTCTGATTATTTGACGTGAAAAATCACTTTGAAAGCCAATGAAGCAAACATTGAATTCATTTCTGCAACTGCTAATTAATTGATGACCACAAAAGAATAATTAACATACCGAAGCTGCATACAGCACACAAAAGAAGCCAACTACTAAATTTTGGCTTTTGGGACTTATGGTTTGAGTATTTGGGTTCCATTGTGCGGTTGCCCAGCAAGCCAAAGGAACAAAAAAAAATAAAACAAAAAGGAAATTAATCAACATTTGCTTTGGCATGATTAAAATGTAATTAGCTTGAATTAACTACAGCTCAGTCAGCGTTCTCTTGATTAATACACATATTACTTACTTGTCTGGCTTGGACATTAAGTTTGCACTAACTTTGCTATAATTTATAACTTTTTCTATTACTGAAGCTGACTGATGGAAAACCATAAATTTATTTAAATACATACTTTAACGATGCTCTTTAATGGCAAGTCTTAAACATTTATTGTAGACTGAATACTTTGTATTAATTGCTGTTATTTATTTAAGTTATGTCGAGCATTATATTTAATGATCTATTAGGCGATTAAGCTCCCTTCCAAATTGTTGATTTATTCAATCAATTAGTTGGGCAGACAGCAAACTGTTTACAGTATGGATTAAAGTTTTTTATAAATATTTTTTAGACCACTTAATTTAAAATTTAATAAGCTCAATTTAACCAGAATTGTCGCATTGTTTTACACTGTTTTTAGTGTAAATAAACGAAGCACTTGAATGAGTTTTATAAGCCCCACTAAATACTGTTTTTTTATAATAACAATTAGGCTTTAATCCATTAATATTAATATTCAATATTTATCTAAATATGAAGCTATTCAAAGCTGCCACAAGTTTGGTTTATTTTTTGTGCATAGCTGAAAGCGTTGATTTAATTTGATCACACAACAAATTAAAGTTGAATAGAAACACAATGAGGTAAAGAATCTTTAGAAAAGCTTTTTTTTTGGATGAACGCAATCTCCATGGTCACTTTGTTTACCGCCAAAATGTTAATTTAGTGGCTGCTGGAAATCCACTTTTAAGAACAATGAGATTACAAATGAAACTAAAAAAAAAAACATATATATATAGTGGAAATATATGAATTTATGATGCACATACGTTCACTTACTGGCCATTAGTGAGGTAAGCCATAGAAAAGGCGCCCAGCAGTTGATCTGTATGAAAAATGGCAGCAAAATGTTGCCAGCCAACGAACCCAATCGTCCAAATGTCATAATCAGCAATAAGACCATAGTACTACAAAGTTAACTTATACATAAATTAATACAAAGGCTTAAACATGTTAAGACTCACCGCATTAGAGTGGGAAATACCACAACACACATGCCAATTATAGTCGAGGCACAGACTCCCATGATTGTTAAATAAACTGAGGTAATTGCCAGAGTCGATACCATAGTGTTGGAGAAATATAGACCAGCCACCAGAAAAGTGCATACAAATAGACTGACCTCTGTGTGGAAGCATATAACATAGTTACACTAATATAAAACTAGTTAAACTCACTCAGAATGTGATTTAGGACCCATTTAATGCGCAGAATGGGAAAGAAGAGCAGAAAACCAACAAGACCGACGCATGCAACTATTATGTTATTCGTATACGTCTCCGGTCGATGATGCTGTATGATTTAGATTCATTATTTTAGAGCTTGAAGTGTTGGCCAATAGATCTCCTACCTACTATGTCGCATTCCTCCTTGGCGGCTGAACTGTCGCCGCGTCGATTCGTATTGTGATCCAGTACAGCGCACATGCTCCGATCTTTTATTCCATTCACCTCAAAGGTCTGCATTGTGGCAAAGATCTGGGGCAACCAAAGACGCACTGAGTTAACGCTGTAAACATACAAAATAATACCTAATAAAAGTAGAGTTTACAAATAGGTTGAACTGGGAGTTCTTACCACATTATCTGACAAAAGTGCAGGCAGTAGACTCTGGCGGAAACTCCTAGATAGGGACTGGAAAACATTGGCTTCAGCTGCTTCAGTCCCTCGGCAAATCTGCGCTTAGTGCGACGAAAACGGTCCGCTAAAAGATTAGTCTCCCCTGCAGTGGAACGTTCCGGGGCAATATCCGTCAGCGTGGTAATCTGCCATAAAGAATATGTATAAGAAAAGCGTGTTTAAATATTTAAATTTAAATTTACTGGATAAGAGTCGCGACTCTTGCGCTTGTTCATCGCATAAATGCGCTGCAAGGAGCTCAGTGCTTTGCTATAATTGCCCTGGGACATAAGAAACTTGGGACTCTCGGGCAAGAAGATGTGCAGAAGACCACTGGTAAGACTCGGTATTGCTGTGAGTGCCAAAAAGATTTGCCAGGTATGAACTGAAAGAGAACAAAAAGTGAAAACTAATAAAGAGTAGCGACGAAAGAAGTTTCACCGACAATGCAATTGGCCAACATTGAAGTAAATGTGAATTGGCAGCAGACAGTATGCCAACAAGGTAATTGTGAGCGCGCCCAGGGATACGCTCAGTCCAATAAAGAGCATCACAAAGGGTCTATGTTTGGTGCCATGGAACTCGGCCAAATTGCTGACGACCACCGCAAATGGACCGCAAACGCTACAGTGGGAGTAAAAATCATGTGGTTAAACAGTGTATGCTGCCTGACGGGTATGATACCCACACAAATCCATCAAAGAACTTGAATGCCATCAACTGTGCTGAGTTTTGACTCATTGCAGCGCATAATACACAAATTCCATCGATCCAACCGCCACTAATTAAGACCAACCGACGACCCATGGTATCAGCCACAAAGCCCCAAGGTATGGCCGAAATGATCATACCTAGACACTGAGCACAATTAGTTATTGTCCATGGCATATCAATTTTCAATTTTCCATACCAGCATACGTAACTGCATTCATCATACCCTTATCCAGCAGCGACAACTTTAACTCACACTCCGCTGTGGGCATAATATAGGACATGGCCGAAGCGGAGAAGACCATGGCCGATAGACAAGGCATTGCACAGACCATAATGAAGACATTGAACAGACCGAAACCGCATTCAGCAATTGCTGTCTCAAAGTCAGCCGCCTGATTCACCGACCTAGCTGCATCGCCCATTTAATTATATTTTGATGAAACCACAATTTGATAAACCACATATATCTTTATTGAGTACAACAAAATTGAATTTTGATATAAATATGTAGCCTGCTATTTTTCACTTTTCCGTAATACAGTTTAACAGGAAACAATGTTAAGTTATGACTATTGACTATCGACTATTTAAATTAAATGGAAAACTATCAATTCAGCTATCTGTGGATGAACTTTTCCTTTGCAATAAGTGAAAAAGGTCATGACTGCGAAGCGGTCGTCTTACCTGTCGGTGAGTCTCTAAGACATGCTTGTGTAAAGTTTGTGGCCCTAATACCCGTGGTAGATGCTATCTCAGTAACAATGGCACTAAGGAATATCAATTTTAGTACACAGATAGTGGTCGATAGTTCCATCGATAGTATAAGATAGTGGTCTATATTTTCACCGATAATGGTCGATAGTGGTCGATATATATTCACCAAAAGTTGTCGATTGTGGTAGACATTTTCATCGATAGTGGCTGATATTTCCTTCGATAGTGGCCGATCTTTCCATCGATAGTGTCCTGAGTCTGGGGTGTAATTAATATTAATTTCAAAGATTTAAATTAAGGCATTTTTGTCATGTTTTTACGATGCCTGTTACATACTTTGCACAAACCCAATATACTTTTGCAAAGAGTATAAAATGAGCAGAGGGGTCTATTAGGTTTGTATCAGGCAGATAAGTTGATATACCAATGTCCGTTCGTGTGAACACCTACCCCTCTTGAACCTACATTTTTGGTTTAAACATATTTTAGAAGTAATAAAATCATTTATATGTATTATAAAATTGAACTACTTCTCACACTAT
Source organism: Drosophila acutilabella (assembly GCA_035046005.1). Classification (NCBI taxonomy): domain Eukaryota; kingdom Metazoa; phylum Arthropoda; class Insecta; order Diptera; family Drosophilidae; genus Drosophila; species Drosophila acutilabella. Next base: position 1,230,393 of record JAWNOK010000061.1, read on the forward strand.
TTTTTACCTGTGCACAAATTGAAATTTAACTATCTATCCGTTGATTTCGCGTTTCCAATTCGTGTATGACTTTTATTTTCATTGATTTTCATGTAGCACAATCTAGTTTAATTGTTCAGATACAAGAAATAACCCTTTGCAGTGCATCCAAGTGTACTTGAATTGACACGCCAGACTCAGTTAACAGTTCATGAATAATTAACATTGATTTTGGTGCTTTTATTGGCGCCATGAACTGCAAACAGTTCAAGTTAATTGATTCAAAAAAGGTGAAAATTTAACACTAATTTATTTATGCTCTGATTTGCAAACAGCTTTACATTAATTAAATATAAACTTTGGGTATTAACTGTCATAACAAATCAAATATTGATATACAATTTACTAATCCAATAATAAGCTTATAAGTAACTAAAAAAATTGACATCAATTTGTAGCTGCTACAAACTGAGCTAAATTAAACTATAAACTAATGTTGTTAACTAATATTTTTTACAACTTAATTAGCAGTAGATTACACAAAAGCAACAGTCATTACTTAACAAATTATCTAAAAATTGAGATTAAAACTGAATTGGTTAAGTGAACGCAGCCTTTTTGGGATTCGGAACGAAATATGAAAGCACAGAAGCCACTATAAATATGTAAATGAATTAATATAAAATATATACTAATAAATTTAAAGGCTTTAACTTACTCAACATGACCGAGGCGACCATTATAAAGGGCGGCATGCAACCGATTTGTATGAATACCGGAAACAATAAGTTACCAGAAAGTGCTCCCAAACGACCAAACATCATGGCAATAGCCACAACTAGCGAACTGTAAAGAGAATTTTATAAATAAACTGAATCGTTTACAATGCCAGCTATTCAAACTCACCGCAATTGTGTGGGAAATAGTGCAACAACAGCTCCCAGTAGTGAGGAAACTGTTATGCCCGATATAGTAACAAAAGCGGAGGAAATAATAATTGTGCTCAGACTATTAATAGACCAATAGAGCGCAATTCCAAGAGTTCCAGAAACCAACAGACCATAAGCTGCAACAGAAATGATTCATAGAAATCATACGTAAATCAGACAAGTCACTTTATAACTTAATTACTCACTTAGCAAACGCTTAGCGCCAATTAATTTGAGTATTGCACCGGCAAAAAAGTAGCCAACAAGTCCACAAAACGAGACGACAATATTATTTATATACATGCTCATGGAAACTGTTTTAGGCTACAAAAAAGGTGTAAAAAAAATCGCAAGTCAGTCTGGTATCTAGAAAGCAGCTTAATCTATAACTAAACTGATTTAATCTTATCACTTACCTCAGCACAGACATTAGCATGATTCGCCAGAGTCTGCGCTGTTTTATTCACACTATACTCGAGAATCGTGCACATGGAAGCTGTGACATCTTCACCGGCAAATTCCGCCTCAAACTCAGCCATTGAGGCAAACAACTGGGGCAGCCACAGACGTATCGTGTTCATGCCCAGAAATATGCAAAACTGGATCGTATAACAGTGTAGTGAGAGACCCAAAAGTGGCTTAAAGAACATGGGCTTCATCTGAATCATGCCAGCACGCAGGCTCTCCAAAAGACTACGTGATTCCTGCTTGACAGGCTTCGTTTTATCCTCTATGGTGTAGATGGCCTCATCCTGCTGTGCAGTGCGGGAAGGCACCTCCAGCACAAGTGATTTGATCTGTAACAGAAAACAGTTTAAATGTTTTTTTCAAATTCTATTTTTATTAAAAGCTACTCACTGGATATGTGTCCTTTGGCTTTCCCGTATTGATGCTATAAATCTTCTGTAGCATCAGCAGGGCCTCCTTGTTTCGACCCTGACCCATTAGGAATCTGGGACTCTCGGGCATAAAGTATAACACAGATCCACTGATTAAACTGGGCAGCGCACAAACAAACAAAAATATTTGCCATCTGTGTACTAAAAGTGCACAAATATTAAACCTGATCTCTTACAAATTAAGAACTCTTAGCTTACTGTCGAGGTAGCCAAAGAGCACAAAGTCCCAGTCCCTGGGAAAGATGCCCCAAGCCAGCATAGGCAGCAACAAGGTCGAGGCAGATGTGATCATGCCAACGACCATTAGCACGTGGGATCTGTACTTGGGACCATGCAGCTCCGTCAAATATGTGAAGAGCACAGCGGCTGGTCCATTAACCCTGTGGAACCAAAAGGTCACACTTTGATGCCAACCAAACTCAAGTTCCATTAACTTACATGAGTCCTCCTAGGAATTTAAAGATAACCAGCATGATAAAATTCTGACTCAGCGAACTGCCAAACACACAGATGAAGGTCAAGAAGTAGCCAGTGACAAGCACCTTCCGTCGTCCCTTAGTATCGCCCAGATATCCCCATGGAATAGCCGATATGATCATGCCAGCATAGGCACAAGCATTGAGCACTCCCTTATCCTCCAGTGTCAGATGCAGATCACATTCTGCTATGGGCAGTATGTAGGACATTGTGGTCGATTCAAACATATTGGCACAGACTGCCAACATGGCTATGAAGCAGAGTAACACATTGAAGCGTCCAAAACCAGCGGCTACAATGGCCTTATCAAAGTCAGCTGGTTCATCATCTGGAGTGTTATCAGCAGTACAATTGGAACTGCCATCTGTATCTGCAACAACATTAAGTCAAATACAGTAGTCAGTTATCTACACTTTCTATGCAAATGTCTTTCAAGTCGAATTAGTTATTTACATGACAATTTAAACGGACAAATTACCGGTTAATCATCAAAAACAAAATTATTTTTCTTAGCATTCCCATAAGTAACATAAACAAATTTTAACTCAATTTTAAAATGTGTTTTTTAAACAAAGATTAACTTAATGCATAGTTAATATAAGCACTTAGTATAAATTTCAGCTTTTTAGGTATAAACAGTCGCTGAGATTTTTGCTCTTCACTTTTTAACTTATATAAATATTTTCTTCACAATTTAGCGGTAATTTGTACCTTTAGATTTTTCGCGATCCGCAGTTTCCATAACTTTAACGGTCATATTTATCAACTAGTTTCTTTTAATTAAAATGTTGATGGTTTTTTAATTAAAAGCACAGCGCAATACACTTTATAGTTGACTTTTATATTATATATCAATTTATTTCAATTTCTTCACTCGTTTGGGTATTGAAAGCGGCTTGAAAGTGTTCACGGCTTGAATTGCAGGCTACAAGTGTTGCGCTCTTATGAATGATACAGGGCTTATATCTATAGATGAACAGAAAAAAAATTGAAGATTCACCGAGATAACATAGAAGTCCATAAAGATAAAATTTGTTGATAATCCAGAGCTCCCCTCAGCCGTTTCGTCTACATTCTGGTGTGATTTCTCACCAAAGAGCGCACTTTTCATTTGGATAAAGGAAGCTATCATTATGATATTAGATAACCAAATTATTAACACGTTTCGTGTACGAAGTATGCACTGATTTGTATAGTAGTTAGACTAATTATTTGATTTACACCTTTACAATTGTATAATATATATGTAATGGGATAATAAACTATCATAATCCCAGTTCCATGTAGTTTTCTACGTCATCTTCATGATGAAATTTAATTGTTTACAATGTCTGTTGTTATCATAGTTCACACGGCATGACAAATCATTTTTAAAAAAAGAATTTTCTATAAATTGTTTTCTAGAAGAAGCTTAATGAACGATAAAAGCAATAAAACTAATGCGTTAAGTTTAAGGTATTCATTTGTTAATAAGTAAGACTTCGATCGTAAATCTTGTGGAGTAAAACTATAATATTGTATAGCTAATATGTTAAATAATATTTTCTTCGGTAAATTAATTTTAACTAAATAATAAAACATTCTTACCATTACTTATAAATTGTTTTTTCTACGTGTTTATTAAAATACATTCGTGTTAATATTTTAAAACTAGAAAATAATAGTCAAATGGTTTGGTTTTAATAATAAATACAAATATTTATTAAGGAGTGGATAAAAAATGTTTATTTGATGAAAACATTCATTATAGTCGTAGTTCTAAAATAAGAATTATTTTTTTTATTAATTTTACAGCATAGTTTATAATTATTAAAAATATATCAAATTTTTTATTTAATTTTTAAGTTTGTTAAACAAAAAATAAATCATTTTAAAAGTCCATATAAATATTTAAGTAAATGTCGCCTTCTTAGGATTAGGAAGCAGAAGAGAAAGCACAAAAGCAACTGAAATACAAAATTTGAGTAAATAATTGATATATTAAGTTATGTTAAAAACCTACACAGCATGGCTACTGTGACCAACAGAAAGGGCGGCAGACAACCGATCTGAATAAAAAGGGGGAAGACCATGTTACCAGAGAAAGCACCCATGCGACCAGCCATCATAGCAACGGCAACAACAAGCGAACTGGAAAGTATCTTAAATTAATTAACAAACTTATATAAGCATAATCTAATGAATTCTACCGTAATTGTGTGGGAAAGAGTGCAACGACGGCGCCAAGTAGAGTGAAGACTGCAATACAAGCAACATTAACAAAGATTGCGGAGATAATAACTGTCATTAGTCTGCTATTGGACCAGTAGAGAGCCATGCCCAGCAGGCTAGACAAGAGCAGGCTATAAACTGTAAGCAAAGAGAAAGATCCATTAAGATAAGACTCCGAGGAATACTATAGAACTTACTTATCAGACGCTTTGTGCCAATGAAGCGCATAGTTGTTGCTGCCAGCAAGTAGCCCACAACACCAGAGACGGAGACGATTATATTATTTATATACATGTCCATCGAGATCGTTTTGGGCTAAGCAATTCAATAAGAAAGTAATTTTTATATAAAGAAAGATATATCACTTAACATAGTGATCAAAGTTATCTCTTACCACAGCACAAGCGTTCTCATGATTCGCCAGAGTCTCCGCAGTTTTGTTTACACTGTACTCGAGAATCGTGCACATGGAAGCGGAGACCTCTTCTCCTGCGAACTGCGTCTCATAGTCAGCCATTGAGGAGAAGAGCTGTGGCAGCCAGAGACGAATCGTGTTCAATCCCACAAACATGGTAAACTGCATGGTAAAACACTGCAAAGCAAGACCAAGTAATGGCTTCTGGAATAGCGGCTTAATCTGCTCCATTCCAGCACGTAGACTCTTCAAGAAACTTTGGGATGCAACAGTCTGAACCGGCTTCGTTTTGTCTTCTATGCTGTAGATGCCCTCGTTCTGCTGTGCTGTCCGGGATGGCACCTCCAGCACAAGAGATTTGATCTGCACCAAGAACTTTTCAACTATGGATAGCATAATTTAATAATATGTAGTTACTGGATAGGTCTTCTTTGGCTTTCCCGTGTTGATGCGATAAATTCTTTGAAACATCTGCAGTGCTTCCGCATTGCGCCCTTGTGACATCAGATACTTGGGACTTTCTGGCAGTGCATAAAATAAGACTCCATTAACCAAACTCGGCAGAGCACAGACAAACAAAAAGATTTGCCAGTTGTGTACTGAAAAATTACTATAAGATAAAAACCAAATAAATAATAAATAATTTCAACTTACTATTGAGGCTGCCAAAGAGCACAAAATCCCATTTCCTAGGAAAGATGGCCCATGCCATCACAGGCAATAGCATCAGGGCGGCAGAATTAATCATGCCGACTATAATTAGCACATAGGATCTATATTTAGGTCCATGCATTTCCGTCAGATACGAATAGAGTACAGCGGCTGGACCATTTACCCTGCAATATCATACATGAACAGTTATATCCGACTAGGCAGTGATTTTGATACCTACATCAGTCCACCAAGGAACTTAAAGGTAACCAGCATGATAAAGTTCTGACTCAGCGAACTGCCAAGCACACAAACAAAGGTCAAGAAGTAGCCGGAGAACAGGATCTTTCGACGTCCCTTTGTGTCTGCCAAATATCCCCATGGAATAGCCGACACAATCATGCCAGCATAGGCACAAGCATTGAGCACTCCTTTGTCCTCCAGTGTCAAATGCAAATCACATTCTGCTATGGGCAGTAGGTATGACATCGTCGTAGTCTCAAACATATTTGCCGATGTACCAAGTATGGTTAGAAGCAATAGGATCAGATTGAAGCGCCCAAATCCAGTGGCCACAATGGCTGTGTCGAAGTCCGCTGGAACCTCACCGCCGGCCACGACAGTGCTGTTGGAGTCTCCATCTGTATCGGTTTCAGCGGCTATAAATTTCAGAAATTTGAACAAGAATCTCGTGAAGGAATTATTTAACTTGTATTACCTTTCGTTTTGCCTTGGGTAAAAGTATCTTCATGGTTATGTGCCATATTAGTATTATAACTTTTAGAAACAAAATCGTGTTTCTACTTTCTGTGCACACTTTAAGCAGCAACGTTACAATGATGTGCTCTTGGGATTGTGTAGGCTTTTTATCACTCACATAATACTAAGTAGTAGTAACATAAGCTTATCAAAGTGACTGTAGAGATTAGCTTGGTAGGCACATCTTTCTAATCTGCTTTTGGCATTCATTGTAAGTGTCTTATAGTAGCGTTTTGTTATAAAATGTTATAAATTTATTATATATAATTAATTAGAGTTGTTTAACACAGTTTTTACGTGCTGCACTTAAGTATAATAGAAGATATTCCTTGTCTTTAATCAATGGCATCTACCAGCTTGCACATCATCCGATCATGCTGATAGCTGGGATCATTTTTGGCAGCCGCATTTGATTCTAAGGGATCCACTTCCATTTTGATCTTGGCCGCACCATCCTCATCGTCAAAGAGAATTGGCAGTGCTGAGAATGCACTGTTGACAATTTCGCGCACACGCTCCAAGTGCTTTTGGAAACGTGTGGATGTCTCGACGCGTTGTCTCTTTTGCATTTCCATCATGACACGTAGTGTCTCACGCGCCTGATGAGGTCGAAACTCATTGAGTAAATGGTGCATGTTCACAAATAGCAAACTCAGGTCATCAATCTAAAGTTAGAAAACACGAATTAGATCTATTTGCTTAAATTAAATGGACTACACACCTTTTCTGTGCGTCGGGGACTATCGGGATTCAGTATTAAAAAGTCAATGAGATCTAGAAAATTGACGAGCAACGAGTGATTCAGTTTCTTTAGCTCCTTCCGACGATCAAAGTGTATTGGTATCAGGCGCTTTATGTTCTGCGACTCCAGAGAACGAATCATCTCGTCGTTGTTGTACTGTATTCCAAACATGCTATAGACTTCATGTTGTGATGGCGGTGGTGGCGGACGCGGTGCTCGATTTCTTCTTAAGTTTTCTTCTGAGTAGTTGCTAATGTAACGCTCTGGTGGCATTGGCAAACTAGATACCTGCGTCTCTGCGTTCGACATATTATGTTGTTTTAAATACGCAGTTAATTGCAATATATTCGGTTTGTGTTTACTTTGTCAGCAACAAATGAAAATGTTTGTGTGCCAGTGTGACCATTACACATACAGATAAAAAAAAATACCAAACGTAGTAGTGCATTTTAAATACCAACAAGTGAGCGTTGGTTGCTTAGGTTTTATCCGTTTTACTCAAAGACTATGTTTTGCTTGAATTATTAGAACAGATTTATTTAATTAATTGTAATTGCATGTTTTTTAAAAAGCTTATTTAATTTGCACTTTCCAGAAATATAATTTTCTATCAGATGCCGCACTAATGTATGGCAATCGGTGATGCCAAGCTAAGCCGCCAAATGTTTTTAGCGACGATTCAATCAGCGGAACCGTTGACTTTGCCACAAAAACTTTCAACGTGAGATCGGGACGTCCAATGCTGGCCATTGCAATTTCGGAGCTGCCAGGAGAGAAACGTATAACACGTCCACCATCCTCGTGCACCTGTTTTACATCCACTGGAGTTAGCGGTCGGCTTAGATCCCATGTTACTATATCTCCACCGGCTAACGCCGTAACAAACAATCTATTGCTGTGGGCCCAATCCGCGGACATGAGTGGAAATTTGGGTGATTCCACGGAGACAACTGTTTGCTTGCTGCGCACATTATACAAATGGACGATACCTAAACACAAGAAAGTAAATAATGGTTTAAAAATACATGCACAAAAAACATACCACGCTTCTCTGCTACGAGCACTTTGTTTGGATCCTCCGGATGACACTTAACGGACATTCCAGCTGAAGACAGACAGAAAGTAATGACATTTCGCAAGTCGGGTGTGGTGTTCCAGAACCTGCAGGTAAAGTCATCACTGACGGAGACAATGAGCTCACCCTCGCAGACCCAGGCAATGTCGTTTACATAATCGCTGTGTCCCTGAAGAGTCTGCACGCTGCTGTACTGATTTAGATCCGTGTTAAATAATTTAATATCACGTTGTCCGATTGCCGCGCAAATTGTGACTTTGTTTGGTGTGCAATTTAGGGAAGTATCTGGTGAAAATGCTATCGCATTGCAGCGTGCTTCCTTTTCAGTAATCTCCAGGTCTTGTATATGGTTCCACATAAACTCACCGCTTTCCTCCTATAACAGCATTTAAAATCTAATAAATCACAAAAAATAAATAGTTTACTTGCCGGCAGACTGATTAGAATTAGCGAAAGATGCTTTTTTTGGGCCACGCAGACCAGATTGTACGCAAAGTCGTTTGAGCATATTTCATAGCAACTAATGGAGTCGTTTAGCTGAACAGTGTGATCAGGATCGGTCGATGCTCGCATTTTAATTCAATTTGTTTAACAAAATGGTAAAGATGCAACAAATAGCCGGCGCCAATATGTTTACTTCAGTGTTGGATAACTAGTTAACTATGAGAACCAAGTTGGCAGTTTTGTGGATTGTATCTGGCCGGCACCCGATAATCACAGCCAACTTAACACTATAAAAACAAGTTGGCAGCCATATTCGCCGCAAAGGCAGCCAACTTCGTGGCGTGTGCATTCGTTTCCTTTCTTTTTGTTTCAACGTCTGAAGTGAACAGACGACATGGTAAGTTGATCTCCGTGAATCGGAGAAAATATCTTGAGATATTAATTTTACACAGTTGAAATGTATAAGTAACGTTGAATATATTTAAATTGCATAAGTGCAATGCACTATAAACGGAAAATAATTAACTTGTTTCGGTGTTTGATAATTTTCTTTGCCAACACGTGTAATGCAGTTGAAGATAAAAAGTGCATTCAACCTAACCTTTATGAAAATCAAAGTGTACAACAGATACATGGAAGAGAGTTTTCAAGTTATTAAGAACAGTCTTATCGTTTCGTTTACAGTCCCATCGTAAGTTCTCAGCGCCTCGTCATGGCTCCATGGCCTTCTACCCCAAGAAGCGCTCATGCCGCCACCGTGGTAAGGTTAAGGCTTTCCCCAAGGATGATGCCAGCAAGCCTGTGCATTTGACTTGCTTCATCGGCTACAAGGCCGGTATGACCCACATTGTGCGTGAGGCTGACCGTCCTGGCTCAAGTAAGTAATATCATTTCAGTTTTCCACAATATACATATATTGAAGTCTATTTTCATGATGAGAAAAAGTTAAAATTTTATGGTTAGAACACTTATGATCAACCGTGATTATTATTTAACTAGGGCGGACTGATTTCCATTAAAACCAAATATTTTAAGTTTAATGAAAAACACGTGCTTAACCTTAATGTTTTTTTTTTCTTCCTCGCAGAGATCAACAAGAAGGAGGTCGTCGAGGCTGTGACCGTCTTGGAGACACCACCCATGATTGTTGTTGGCGCCGTCGGTTATATCGAGACTCCCTTCGGTCTGCGTGCTCTGGTTAATGTCTGGGCCCAGCATTTGTCCGAGGAGTGCCGTCGTCGCTTCTATAAGAATTGGTATGTATCTAAACAGAGCCGCCATTTTGTTTTTGATTTCAATGGAGTCACTCACGTGGTCACAAATGAACATCTGTTGTCTTCTGCTGGATGATGATAAGATGGTATCTGAATGAGCAATAAAACCCTGTTGAAAAGCCTTTATACCATCTCTGCTGCCTTCCTTCTGATCACAGTTGCAACATTTGTACAGTTTTTGTGTGCCACACGTGTGTGTATTTACTTGAAAACATTTTGACATTTACTAAACCACAATCGAAAAATATAAAGTTCTTGGATCAGTTCGCTGAGAGAGCTTTTAAAATCTATGCAAGTCGTGTGAGCTGCATTGGCAAATTGAAAGCCAATTGATGAGTGATCACGTCATGGAAGATGACATCTCCGCTCGCTTTAATTGCGATGAGGTGCGCTTCCCGTTTTATGTCTCTCGCCCCGCACAGACTTGAAGGGATCGCAATCGATTGATCGGCTGACTGGCCCATGTATTAATTAAATGCGTTAAAGCTCACAAACCTCCTCCCTTCAATCAAACCCTTCAGGTGCAAGAGCAAGAAGAAGGCATTCTCTAAGGCCAGCAAGAAGTGGACCGATGATCTTGGCAAGAAGAGCATCGAGAATGATTTCCGCAAGATGCTGCGTTACTGCAAGGTCATCCGTGTGATTGCCCACTCGCAGGTAAGAATCATTTCCATCAATCCGATTTATGCGCGACGTCCTTGGTCTTGTTGCGCCGACTATGCTTCGGTGTGGTCGGTGCGCCTGGCCTAAAAAGCATTCCAGCTGCATCATTCAATGTGCAGTTAATGGATGCAACGTCGCAGATTATATTGCCCTTCGGGTGGCGATGTTTGATATATTCCAGTAACGGTGCGAAGCCGCTCAGGCAATGATCGCGCGGTTAAACCATATCACGCACAGTCCCAACAACTACACAAATGATTTTGTTACTAATCAAATTTTATTTATTTCATTTAGATCCGTTTGATCAAGCAACGCCAAAAGAAGGCGCACATCATGGAGATCCAGCTGAACGGTGGCTCCATCGACGACAAGATCAAGTGGGTGCGTGCTCATCTCGAGAAGCCCATCCAGGTCAGCAATGTGTTCGGCCAGGATGAGATGATCGATTGTGTTGGTGTGACCAAGGGTAAGGGATTCAAGGGTGTCACCTCGCGTTGGCACACCAAGAAGCTGCCCCGCAAGACGCACAAGGGTCTGCGCAAGGTGGCCTGTATTGGTGCTTGGCATCCGTCTCGTGTGTCCACCACCGTGGCACGTGCTGGTCAGAAGGGTTACCATCACCGTACCGAGATCAACAAGAAGATCTACCGCATCGGTGCTGGCATCCACACCCGCGATGGCAAGGTAAGCAATCGCCCATTCCCTAATCAATTTTTTATTCAACTGTTTGCGTTTAATGATGATAAAACCATATTATAAAACGACATCGAACTAAATAAAAAGCTTGATTAACCGTGATATTTATAATGATAGGACTGATAACGCAGCTTTTTTATAACAAAGCTATATATATTGGTTACAACCATTTCTAATCTAAATTCTGTTTTTCGCATTTGCAGGTCATCAAGAACAACGCCTCCACGGAGTACGATCTGACCGACAAGAGCATCACCCCCATGGGTGGCTTCCCCCACTATGGTGAGGTCAACAACGACTTCGTCATGATCAAGGGCTGCTGCATTGGCTCCAAGAAGCGCATCATCACCCTGCGCAAGTCTCTGTTGCGTCACACCAAGCGCTCCGCTTTGGAACAGATCAAGCTCAAGTTCATCGACACCTCATCCAAGATGGGTCATGGTCGCTTCCAGACCCCAGCCGACAAGCTGGCCTTCATGGGTCCCCTCAAGAAGGATCGCCTCAGGGAGGAGGCTGCCGCCACTGTCAGTGCTGCTGCTGCCGCCGCCGCTGCCCCCACCGCCTAAACATTCTGGCGAAAACATTAATACAAAAAAACACTTGTTTGGTAATTCGCTGGCTTCTACCGTCCATGCTGCGGTAGTGTCATGCAAATAAATAAATGTGGTTTTGAATAAGCTAATAACTTTAAAACTATTGCTTTCATTTGGGAAAATATCAATCATTTGGAAAAGAAACATAATACAATTTTTATAATTGCTTTGCATTCAAAAAATTATTGATTATTAAATGGAATAGTCTTGGTTTAAGATTATCGAAATACCTTAAAATCTGTGAGTAATCTATGAGAATACTAGACAAATTGGGTGAGAACATTATTACAAAATAATTGTACCGAGTTAAGTAAATGTACCAAAGTAATGAAAATTACCAATTAAAGAGTAATTGTACCCATTTTAGTAAATCTGGATCCATATTTACTCAAATAAGTTGAACTGTAAACACAGTTCAAGTTAGTGATGAGAGCAGACTCTTAAAGGACTTGCAGTTAAATGAATAAATCATATTCACCCCAATTAGCTGTGTACTATATCATAATTCAGGAAATCAAATTATCATAAAAATCTCTCAAATTAACATGTTTTTGGAATCTTTTGTTGCAAATTTATTATGACTCAAGTCTGTATTACATTCCGTAAGTGTTATCATAGTTCAATTTTGTCTATTAATGCCTAGCATCCGTATTTTCTACAGCTCCCTAGAACACTCTGATGTCGGCAACAATCTTCTCGTTATCGTAGATCTCCTTGGCATAGCACAGATTGGGGAAATCGAAGGCGGCGCCATAACGGTTCTTGCATCCAGAGGTGGCCTTATCACCAGGAGTGTACACAGGCTGTCCAATCACATTGGAGGTGGCAAAGTTGCAGGTCAGCACAAAGTGGTTATAGTAATCGCGAGAGAAACGCACTGCGGCACAGCCCAAATGAGTGTTCTTCTCGGCAACGGCAATGGTGAACTTGGCCACATTCTTGTTGGGCAACTCCTCAGGGAAACTGGCCAGAATCTCAGGCGAGGCATTGGCACGCTCTCCAAACCACTTCTCAATCTGCTCCTTAATGATTTCCGCATCAGTGTACTCCGACTCGGCACCACTGTAACTGAAGATGGCATTGTTCTGACCAGCATAAGCGAAGCGTTCGGTACTGCGGCACTTGTCTGGTAAGGACTGACATGTCTTAACGTTCAGGAGGGCCAAGTGGGTGAGCTCCTCACACCAAGTCATCTTGGCCATGCGTGCTGCCTTGGGCAGTCCCTCAATGTTGCCTCCAGCCACAGTATTGCGAAGATCATTGAACAGTGTGAGGATCAGTTTCTCATGGGGCTGAATGTTAACCTCCCGAACATCCTTAGGACATTCTTCGCTGAAGTTCTATATAGGAGTGTGAAGGGATTAAATGGATATAGAATGTGTAGTCGACTTACTCCCTTGTTGTTGCAGGCAATGTGCTTGTCCAGACACGTGGGCAGAGCGCAGTAGTCAATGGCGACGGTAACTCCTGCCAAGGCAGCCAGTAGAAAGATTACTTTCATTATGAAGGATGTTGTTGATTTCACTACAGTTCGAACTAAGCTGATGACTTGGCCAGTGAAAGAGTTCCTATTTATAGGCCTGGGTGTCACTTCACTCACACACTCATAGCTCTTTGATTACATTAATTGTTTATCAACTTTAGCTAAACGTTGAGACAGCTTAGTTCTGTAGAATGTCTGTTTTCTAATCCCTCCAAACACATGTGCTTTGTTCTCTCCATTTGACTCATTTCTGGGTACCAGTGGAGTATAAATAGAGTGGCTTCTGTGGTTGCTCTTCAGTCGAAAGCCAACGTTTGAGATACAACATGTTATCTAAAGTTACATCTTTCCTCCTGTTGAGCGCTGCCTTGGCTGGCCTTGTTGCCGCCATTGACTACTGCGCTCTGCCCACGTGTCTGGACAAGCACATTGCCTGCAATAACAAGGGAGTAAGTGTTATACACACTCCATATCCACATAATCCTTTCACACTCCTATATAGAACTTCAGCGAAGAATGTCCTAAAGATGTTCGGGAGGTTAACATTCAGCCCCATGAGAAACTGATCCTTACACTGTTCAATGATCTTCGCAATACTGTGGCTGGAGGCAACATTGAGGGGCTGCCCAAGGCAGCACGCATGGCCAAGATGACCTGGTGTGAGGAGCTGACCCACTTGGCCCTCTTGAACGTTAAGACATGTCAGTCCTTGCCAGACAAGTGCCGCAGTACCGAACGCTTCGCTTATGCTGGTCAGAACAATGCCATCTTCAGTTACAGTGGTGCCGAGTCGGAGTACACTGATGCGGAAATCATTAAGGAGCAGATTGAGAAGTGGTTTGGAGAGCGTGCCAATGCCTCGCCTGAGATTCTGGCCAGTTTCCCTGAGGAGTTGCCCAACAAGAATGTGGCCAAGTTCACCATTGCCGTTGCCGAGAAGAACACTCATTTGGGCTGTGCCGCAGTGCGTTTCTCTCGCGATTACTATAACCACTTTGTGCTGACCTGCAACTTTGCCACCTCCAATGTAATTGGACAGCCTGTGTACACTCCTGGCGATAAGGCCACCTCTGGATGCAAGAACCGTTATGGCGCCGCCTTCGATTTCCCCAATTTGTGCTATGCCAAGGAGATCTACGATAACGAGAAGATTATTTCTGACATCAAGCTTTTCTAATTAATTGAATTTTGATTGACACTACTGAATTGTAAAACTAAAGCCCGAACAATTATAATAAAATACACAAATTTGCAAGGAAGTTTAACAGCACTTCTGTTTGAATGAGTAAGTACTGTTGTAGAGGCATGTGCATGTGTTGTCGCACACACACTTCGTAGTGCTTTAAATTTTTCGCACAGGTTGGCAGCCCCAGCGAAAGCTGAACGAAAATGTTACGCGAAGTGCTGCGAATTGGAAGCCGACGCAGTTACAGTTACAAATCTGTGCGTAGACCGAGTGCAAATGCAGTGGCAGGTGCAAAGAGTCAGGCGCTGGAATTGGAGACGAAGACGAAGCAGCCGCCACCAGTTACTGACCATGAGCCGACAAGTCTCAGCAAACAGCTGAGAGCGAGAATACTGACCAGTGGACCGATTACAGTGGCGGATTACATGCGCGAAGTGCTGACGAATCCACAGGGCGGATACTACATGAATCGCGATGTGTTTGGACGCGAGGGTGACTTTATCACATCGCCAGAGATTTCACAAATATTCGGAGAGGTAAGTAGTGATTTTGTTTAAATTTAATAGTGACTTATGCCCCCTAATCCTTGCCAGCTTGTGGGCGTCTGGTTGCTGAACGAATGGCGCAAGATGGGCAGTCCAACGCCGTTTCAGCTGGTCGAGCTGGGACCAGGGCGTGGCACACTGGCACGTGACGTGCTTAAGGTGCTGACCAAGTTTAAGCTGGGCGCCGAGTTCACCATGCACATGGTAGAGATTAGTCCGTATCTGAGCTTGGCACAAGCGCAACGTTTTTGCTATAAACACGAAAAACTGCCTGATAACTCACAGCTGCCACATTATCAACAGGGCACCACAGCCAGTGGCGTTAAAGCCTATTGGCATCGCCAGCTGGAAGATGTGCCTCCGGGTTTCTCGCTAGTGCTTGCCCACGAGTTCTTCGATGCTCTGCCCGTGCATAAGCTGCAACTTATCGATGGTCAATGGCATGAGGTGCTTATTGATGTGGAGTCCGCATCAAAAGATTCCGCATTCCGCTACGTGATGTCCAAGGCACAGACGCCCATCTCAAGTCTGTTCAAGCCTTTGCCCCAGGAGACGCGCAGCTGCCTGGAGTACTCCTTGGAAGCCGAACGACATGTGAGTTTGCTGGCGAAACGCTTGGAACAGAACGGTGGTATTGGACTCATCATGGACTATGGGCACATGGGTGAGAAGACGGACACGTTTCGTGCCTTCAAGCAGCATGCGCTCCATGAGCCGCTGCAGGACCCGGGCACAGCTGATCTGACGGCCGACGTGGACTTTCGTCACCTCAAGCAAGTGGCGGAGTCAAGTGGTCACATCCAATGCTACGGTCCAGTGTCACAGGGTGACTTTTTGGAGCGCATGCAGGGCTCGGTGCGCATGGAGCAGCTGGTAGCCCATGCGCTGCCCGAAAATCAGGCGATCATACGATCCGGCTACGAGATGCTAACGGATCCCAAGCAAATGGGCGCTCGCTTTAAGTTTCTGGCCATGTTTCCAGCCGTGCTTGCGGCCCACCTGGAAAAGTATCCAGTCGCTGGATTTGGATAAAATTCTATATCTATTTGGATTTGTTGGACATGTAATTCTAATAATATAACTGGAAATAAGAACTGAACATGGAGGTGTCTACTTTTTGTGGAATGCTGCGTTAATTGTGTTCATCTCGGAGCTGGTGAACTGCAGCACGGCACTGATAGCGTTGAGCATGTGTCGTTTACCCTCCGCATCACGGGTCACTATGAAGCTAATAATGACGTTCTTCAGGTACTCTAGATTGGCACCTTCTCGTGTCTTACAACGTTCCAGCCTGTCAAGAAGAAAGCACGAAGGGATTAATGGAAAATTCTTCATTGAATGTATGACTTACCTGTCCACCTGCTCCTCTAGACACTCGATCTTCTCGTGCATCTCCTGCTGGGCCGTCACCTTATCCTGTATGGCTTTACGCAATGTGGACTCCGCTGTGTACTTGGACTTGCGTAGCGCTGTAATCTCAATGTCCTTGCGAGCCAGCTCGTTGGCATAGTGGAGCATGTGACAGTTGTCGCCCAGGGATAGCTTTTTTGGCTTCACCCGGAGCTTGGCCTCGCGCTCACCTTCGACCTCAACGCTATCGGCGTCGGAGGAGTAGGTGAATGCTTCATTGGCCTCTAGGGGAGATGCGTTTGGCTTATGGAATACTTCGAAGGATGTTTGCAGTGTCTTTATCTCCTGCTCCTTCTCATCAAGCAACTGCAGCGAACGCTGCCGCTGCTTTTGAAGCAACTGCTCCAACTCATTGAGCTTGCAGCGCGTCTCATTCTCCAGCTCTGCTCTTGCCTCCTGCCATTTGGAGCGCTCATTCTTGAGTGCCAAACGCATCTTGTCGCCCTGCTGCTTAAGCTCCAGCTCGGCCTCGTCGATGTTGCGATTGAGCACCTGAACCTTATCCTGGAGCGTTTGTATGTGCGTCTGCTGCAACTGTAGCTTCTGTTCAAGCTGCGTGCGCTGCTGCTTGCTCGTGTCTAGCTTCTGTTGCAGATTCTGGAGCTGCAGCTCACACTGGACATGGCTGTCGGCGGTTGAAGTCGAGGTGTGGCCGCCCAGCACATGGCTGAGATCCATGGGATTCGTGGAACGTGCATTGGCACTGATCAGTAGCTTTTTTAAACGCACTATCTCATCCACTAGAGCAGCCATGTCCACATCGTTGTCGTTTAGCAGTCGAGGCTGAGATGCCTTCCGACAGTGAACCTGCTCCAGCTCTTGGAGCTGTTGCTTCAGCACATGTATGCTATCCTGGTCCTGCTGACGCAGTCGATCGTAGTTACCCACCGAGCTACTAAGTTCGGCCAGGCGTGCCTCCAAATTGGCGACACGATCTTCGTGCAGAGCTGCCTGTCGCCGGCTCTGCTCCTCTGCTCGCAGCACTCGTCGCTGCTCCTGCTTTATGGCCACTGCATGCTGTTCCTTTAGCTGCTGCATCTCTTGGCGCACCTGCTGCAGCAAGGCATTGCTGTCTGCAGCAGAAGCAGCTGCCAAGGATTGCTCTGACTTCGTCTGAAATTGTTTTAACTGCGCACGTGCCTCCTTCAGCTGCAACTGCAGATCCCGTAGCCGACTGTTCTCAGCCTCGTTGCTGGCAAACTGAGTCTTGAAATTGTTTAGCTGCATCTCGATGTTCTCCTTGAGATGACGTTCATCTGCGTAAAGTTTCTGTAGCTCTCGAAGCATAATCATTTGATTGTTGGTCTCCTTTTCTCGCTCCTGACGCTCAATTATCCACTTGGCCTTCACCTCGTCCACATCGTTCTTGGCCCGTGCCGCCTGTTCCTTGGCTTTAATATGCAGCTCTTGTATGGTCTGTTCCTTTTGTGCTATTTGGACTCGCAGCTGTTTCTTGTCGGCCTGGAAGGATGCCTCCATGCGTGACTTTTCCGCCGAGAGTGTGGCCAGCGAGTTCATCAGCGTTATTATTTGCGTCTGCAGTTGCCCCTTGTCATCTCCAGGGACAGCATCACCACTGCCCGCAGCTGTGGCACCATCTATTGTCTCGGCACTGAGCTGTGCATCGCTTGTGGCTGTGCCTGTCTCGCATGCTCCGCCTGTGGCCTCGGCATGGGCTGCCAAACTAGTCTCCAATGCCTCCTTCTCCTTCAATAACCCCTTATACGCTGTGACCAAGTCTGCAGTTAATTTAATAATTAATTAAATGCAACTAACTAATGTGCTTTTCATACCTTTGAGTCGCTTCTCATAGCGGGTCAATTGCTCCTTCTGTGTGGTTACCAGCGATTCCAGCTCTCGCTGTCGTTTCTCCATCTCGCAACAAAAATACTAAATTGGAATAATTGAACAGCTTTCAATAACTTAAAGCTTTATTTATTACTTTTCTCGTGGCATTTTCGCACACATTCAATCAACAAATCTGAAAACAGCTGTCTGAATGACAAATAAATACCCTGCACTTTAAATTTATGGGATATACCGAAATTGCATATCTGTTTGTTTTTTGATATCAATATTTAAGTAGGTATTTGGTTTTATTTCTATAAGTTTCATTTTTATTACCTTCAGTGCAATATAGTCAGTTTTACTTTTAGAATTTTAATATTTTACAAACATACAATAATGTAATATATTATCTGTTACATATTGCAGCACTAACTAATATGCCGTGCATGTATTTATATACTAATTGCAGTATTTTTATACACGATCAGCTGTCAGAGGTGCTGCCAACTTGCTTTTATTACTGTGCTACAAATAATGCTAAATTCAAACTTAAGTGATGTTAATCACTCATCTCCGTCCTCTTTCATCATTTGTTCAATTAAACGTTTGCGCTCCTGCGCCTGTCGAAGCTTTCGCATGACCAAATCTTCATAATCTCGGGATGTTGTGTTGCCCGCTGTGGTGGTGTTTGTGCTTGCGGCTTTCTCTTGTGCTGGCGGAGTTACCCACTGAAAGTGCAATGGATTTGAGGGATTGCCTTTCTCATATGCAAGCACCATGTCGCAGGCTTCTCGTGTCTTAAGCTCAACCATTGCACGACCACGAATTTTGGTGTTCATCACAAGTGCCACTACATCGCCGTACTTCTTGAGGTACTGCATCAACTGTTCCTCAGTGTAGCCCCCGTTGCCGGCATCGGTTTTATCCGCCTTCCATTTAATTTTGATGCGATGCTGTGTGGAATCAAAGGATGGTGCTTCTTTTTGTTGCTGCTGCTGCTTTTGCTGCTCGTTGTAGCTACGCTTCAGCTGCTCCCGCATGGCGTGTTGCTCCTCTTCCAGCAATTTGGATCCCTCACGTCTTAGGCGATCGATCTGCTCCTGCAACACTTCCTCATCACTTTTACGCACTGTGCTGTATGGCTGTCCCGCCGCCTGTTTTTGCAATGCCGCACGTTCTCGGTGCTCCAGTTCCTCCTTCAGCTTTTGTCGCTTGCTATCCAATTGTTTGGTGCGCAACTCTGCCGCCTTTTTGGCTTTAAGTACTTTGTCGTAGGCGGCGCGTGCTGTGCCATCAGTGAGTATTTCCAGAGCCTTTGAGAGTTCATGAAAACGTTCCGCTGCCTGAGGATTGTCGGGATTCTTGTCAGGATGACAGTCAAGCGCACGCTTTCGGTATGCTTTGCGTATCTCGGCCTGCTCGGCCTCAATCGAAACCCCAAGCAAATCGTAGAGATTCACATCGCTAAACTTTTTGTTGGCCATATTTCTAATAGATTAACTAAAATGAATTGTAAACGTTTGTTTTGTTTACAGCGCGTCGTTGGAAAGAGAGGGAAAATTCGCGAGAATCAGCTGTCCATTGCGACAAGTTGGCAGCTCTGCGGTTACAACGTGCACCGCGATTTGGCGTCAATTTCCAATTAAATAATAAATATTCAACACGCATAATGCACAGTAATCGAGAAGAAGTCAGTTAAGGAACACAATGAGTATTTACCACGATGAGGTCGAAATAGAGGATTTCGAGTACGACGAGGAGGAGGAAATGTATTACTATCCCTGTCCTTGCGGCGATCGATTTCAAGTATCCAAGGTAAGCAACAAATAAGCAACTATGCAAATATGCTCAACCCCTTTCAATCCCCGGCAGGATGAGCTAATGGAGGGCGAGGAGGTGGCAACATGCCCCAGCTGTTCGCTGGTCATCAAAGTCATTTATGATCCTGTAAGTGAAAAGCCTCCCAAATCACTTAATCCAATCCAATTAAAACCGATTTCGATTTTTGCATTAGGACATGTTTAAGGCGGAGGAGGATGAGTCAGCGGCGTTAAACGAAAAGCTGAGCGACTTAAAACTGGAGAAAAACTGAACTTGGCACAGATTGGTGCTTGCTTTTGTTTGGTTTAATATTGTGTAATTAAATAAGTTTTTATTTGTATAATTTTCCCTTTAATGTAAATAATACGTTGACTAGTAAACAATTAATTTAAATTATACATTTTATTTTGTGTACGCTTTTCTGCCTGTCATGGTGTGGAAATATACAAAAGCAATATATAGCTGTCCACATGGATTAGCTTAAATTATAAAATATATATTTTTATAAATATACATTGCCCTCGGCTAGTAAGTAATTAAGAATTTGGTATGTTAAGCTTTGTCCATTACAATTAATTTTAAAGTCAATTTGGAAACACAAGGAACTGTGGTAAAATACGAGCTTTGTGGAAATATTAGTACATGTACATAATACAAACAAATGATATTTAACTGTGTTCATGGCCACTTTATGCTTAGAAATTAGTATTCCGACCTAAATGTTAAGCTTTAGATATTGTTACGAGTCATGCGTTTGTTTGAAGAGCGTGCTCCTTCAGCTTATTCTGGAATATATATATTTATATACGCATAAATGCCGGCATGTAGGTGAAAAAATGGATTTATGTGCTACAGGGATTAATACTTTTCAATGCATGTGTCATGTAATGCAGTAGGCTCTACTACTGTTCCAGCCATGAACCATTCCCATTATTCGGTGATTTAAGCTTAAAATAAAAACACAAATTAATTAAGGAATTTTCCACAAAAATTTTAATTCAAAACTTACCTTAATGTTGAACTGTTTTAATGTACTCTCCAGTGCCATGGCATTGCCCGAGAAATAGGCAGCAATGGCGTTATGCAGCAAAATCAATTGCTTGTGCATCACTTTAATCTATTTAAATGATAAGAACAAATTAACGGAAACATAATCAACAGTTTCAGTAATTTAACTTACTCGATTCTCGTCCAGAAATTGCATTTTGACAGCGACATCGCCGCGTAGTTTCTCGTAGAGATCCTTGTGGTGTGCATAACTACGCTGAGTTTCCTCTAAAGCAGACGCCGCTTGAGCTAATTCCGGCTTGGTGTTCTCCAAGTCCATTCGATAGGCATCAAATTCGATTCTATAAACAGTAAACGAATTAATTATGTCAACTTACTTGGTTGTTATTATAACAACTTACCTGGCCGTCTCATATTGTCGTATCGTGAGCAGTGTATCATCGATGGTCTTGTTGCACAGCGTATTCACCGAAGAGATGAAAAAGTTGAGTGCATTCAAGAGAAGCTCACCGTTTTTGGTCAAATTACGTTGTGTTTCCGAGTTGCAAATGAATTCCTTTTGCAGTTCGGGATTCTTTTGTGCCAAATCGGCAAAGGCATCCGCCAGGGATTGTTGTGATACAACCACATGCTGAAAATGTGAGCTAAATGCGCGTGTCAAACGTAATATAGACAAATATTTTCGTTGAGTTTCCCGCAATTGTTCCACCTGCGCTTCCAAATCCGAATCGACCGTCCGCTGTGATTTTCCCAATTTTTCGAGCATTATTTGACGCGTGCACTTATATGTTGATATACTCCAGTTTTTGATGCTATCAATTTTGGAAGCACTTGTCCGTATAAGGCTGCTGCTACCGTCTGCTGATGTCAGAAAACCGTTACTCGTTTGTGATGTGGTCGGCGACATGGGCGTAGTGGGTGCTGTAGAGTATGATACATCAATATAAGGTAATGTTGCTGATTTGTGTACTTACCTGAATGATTTCGCAATGGCAAATTGCTGGACGTATTAAGTGGAATACCAGTAGCAATGCTATGACTGCTATTGCTGCCGCTGATACCAATACCAATGCCCATACCACCCAAGCTTACACCACCCTCGGTGCCGGTGTGCACGGCACCGCAACTTTCGTTCATTGAGGGGGTATCTTTAAGCATTTCATGTATGCTACGCTCGCGTTCCGCCATTTTTATTCTGCACGGTCTTATCAATCTACAATTAACTTTTATTTCACCAGAAAAATCGTTGGACTTGGTTTGTTGGTCTGAGGGGGTAGTGACGACAACGACGACGACGGAGGCTGTTTGACAATTAGTTTGTGCTCTTTTATGTGTTTTTATCAGTACCACACCATTGAAGGAACGTTTCAGATGCCTTCGTGTTCCCTTTTCATACCATTAATAGTAACTACGGTATGCAGCTCAGCCGCAATTATGATTAAAAATTATTGTGAGCAGAGAAAAAGCATCGAAATTAAAATCGTTTAAGTGTGACCGAATCAACGGATATAGAAAATACCACACTTAAATGTAAAACGCTATTAACAAACATTTGATGTTATTCGTTTTTATGTATTCTTTTAGAAAGTCTAAATTACTCCAAAATCTTCTTTCGCAATAAATAAACTATTTTAATTTTTAAATTAGTATTTGTATTATTACATTGATTATTTTTCTAAGCTATGGTCACACTGATTGTGAATGGCAAACTGCAACGAAGATACTTATTTTCTGGGGGTTTTTAGTAAAGATTAGCAAAGGGCAGTAATCACTGCTTACTAGCAGTAAGAGTGCGCTGCTCAATTTAGTTGTGTCAAAATTCTCAAATTGTCAGAATGGTCTTTCCGCTGTTATTGGGAATTGGCTGCGTTCTTGTAGCTGCAGCTGCTGCAATTTATTTCTCAATGTCCTCGGCGCATTCTCCGCAACAGTATCAAAGGCGTCGGCGATTAAATAACTATGATGATGATAATGACAAAAACCTTAAAGGGGATAAACATACTGAAAACAAACATCGCGATAGGTAAATTTCAGTGCACTTTTGACTAGTATATATATTACATTTCATTTAAAAATACAGCCGCCCCGGTGACAAGTGCATGATTTGTCATAAAATGATGAGCAGCGAGACGATGCGAACCATGCAATGTGGACATGCCTTGCATGCCCTGCCGTGTTACGAGGACTATCGTGAGTTTTGTCGTCAATGTCCCTACTGCGATATGTTTGTAATGCGCATTGATTTACCTGGAGATGACTGCGCCATCTGCTGTGAGCCCATGGAAGAAGAAGATTTGGAATATTTAAGGTGTGAGCATGCTCTGCACATGGAGTGCATGCTCACTTACAAATTAAGCAAATTTAAGGAATGTCTTAAATGCAAAAAAGCACAATAAGTGCATTCTGAGTAACAGATACGCAATATATCAATTGTAATAAACACTGATAACACTGATATTTTTAAACGATTAAGCACAATTTAGTTCAAGTGTCTTGTCTATGTTTGAAATAAAATGTAATCAAAACAAATACAGTATTCGTTAAATGAAAAAGTTATGCTACCAGACTGGGAGCTGCACATTTTAAATATTTCCGCCGTCGCATTTCTTGTAGATTCCGACTATGTGTTGTGTTCGTGTAAGTGTGACCGAATCAATGGCACTCTATTAAAACTTGTATTAGTGTAAACGATATACACAAAACTAAGTTGTAATTGATTTCATGCGTGCTAGCGGGAAGCATAAATTATGGAGGAACATATGAAACTTATACTTTGCAAAGAGAAAAAATTGCATTTTATTTTAACATTTTTATGGCATTGTACGATTGTTCGGTGATGGAAAATTGTACCACATTTTTTTACAATATGGTCACACGTTTTGTGAATGGCAAACTAAAAACAGATATCCATTTACTGGGGATTTTTAACAAAGATCAGCAGACGGAAGTAATACATACAGAGCAAGCTGAACAATTTGGTTGTTTCTGCAGAATATATTTTATAACAAGTGTATGTAGACGCTGTCAAAATGTACTTGCAACTGGTAGTGGGAATTGGCTGCGTAGTTGTAGCTGCAGCTGCTGCAGTTTATTTCTCAATGTCCTCGCCGCAACCGCCGCAACAGTACCAAAGGCGTCGGCGATTCAATAACTATGATGATGATAATGACAATGACATTAAAGAGAATAAACATTCTGAAACAAAACTTCGCATTAGGTAAATTTCAGTGCACTTTTGTCAAATATATATATTACATTTCATTTAAAAATACAGCCGCCCCGGTGACAAGTGCATGATTTGTCATAAAATTATGAGCAGCGAAACGATGCGGACCATGCACTGTGGACATGCCTTGCATGCCCTGCCGTGTTACGAGGACTATCGTGAGTCGTGTCGTCAATGTCCCTACTGCGATATGGTTGTAATGCGCATTGATTTACCTGGAGATGACTGTGCCATCTGCTGTGAGCCCATGGCAGAGGAGGATATAACATATCTTAGGTGTGAGCATGCTCTGCACAAGAATTGTTTTGACACTTACGAACAAAAGAAATTTACTAAGTGTCCTAAGTGCAAAAGGTCACTATGAGCGCATCCAATGAGCGACCACTGAGTAACAGACAAGCAATATATCAATTGTAACTGTACACTGATAACAGATAATAGAGTACTATAAAACAAACATTTATTATTAAACTATTAAGCGGCACAAATTTGGTTCATATATTTGTATATAATGTGTGAAAGAGCATTTGTTTAAGTGCCTTTACAGTAGTGTTCAGCAGAGTTATATGTCGAAAATAAAATGCAATCTAAACAAATATAAGTTAAATGCCTAAAGGAATGCTTCCAAAACAGGAGCAGCACGTTGTTTCCAGTTTTCCCGCCATCGCAGCTCTTGAAATTCTTGTAGACTTCGGCTGAAGCGTGCTCGGGTCTCAATAATGCTCGGATTGTTTGGGAAGTTCTCGAACCAGATGCGCAGCTGTTCGGCTAGTTCCTTATGATCGCTGAAGACAAACCCGTTCTCTCCATGCTTAACCAATTCATCCAGGCTGCAAAATAAAGTTTATTGATTATACGATTGCGAGCTGATTGGACTACAATTCTTACCATTTGAAGTTGTAGGCACAGACGGGTAGACCGCTGCCAAACATGTCTACCACCTTCATGGGCAGATCCAAGCCACTGGTGCTCCAGTGCAGGCATACACCGAGATCAGCGCTAGCCAATACGCTGGGATAATCCTCGGCCTCCAGCCAAGGTGTCACAACTGACACCTTTTGCCACTGACACTTGGCAATTTGGTCCACATAGTGTGCCTTCTGTGGTCCCTTACCCGTGATGATGCATAGCAGCGATGGGTACACCAGCGGCTGTGCCACAGCAACGGTTTCGTAGGATTCCAGGGCTTGCAAGAGTATGCCAAAATCCTCATCCGGTGTCCAACTGGTGCTCGACACCAACACGGCTTGTCGTTGTGGCTTATAGAGCACTGTGCCGTTCGCCAACTTTTGTGTAAGCGCCGTGGACTCCAAGACACCGGATTGCTTGAGATCCGCATAGCAGTGCGGCATGAATTGTGCATAATCCTTGGATAGCTTCATAAAGAGCTCATGCTTCTGGGCCAATTCAATTGGGTGAAACTGGGTTGGAGGTCGATCGTAGAGCACTGTCACTGGCCTAAAGGAAAATCACAAAGTATGAAAATTGGAAAATAGCCGGAAGGAAGGAAATTATTAGTACAACTTACCCAATATTCCAGTTGCGCTGCAGATCCTCCTTCATGGCTTTTGTGACACAGAAATGGGTGTGTGCCTTGGCGCCAAAGTACCGCTCCAGTCGCTTGGTCAGCCGGCTTAGACGACTCTGCTCGCCACCGGCCATGCCCAGGGCCAGCACCGAGTACGTGTAGTTGTGCCAATCGATGGCTAATTTGGTACGGGTGAGGGCGCAGTATATGTAGCATACGACTAGAGTGGGTATGCCGGGTGGATTTTGAACAAGCAGAAAATTGGGACGTCGTATGGAGATTAGTGCGATTAGAAGGCTTAAGGTTTGCCAAATGGCTTTGAAAAGTAGCTTAAGTTTGGGTGTGAGATTTGTGACTGGCACCGAGGGCAGTTCGTGTATTTTGCACTTGGGCTGTACCACAGTTAGTGCATCCAAGGGGCGTGTCTCCATGTAGCCAATTATGTCCACATTGTAGTTGTCCTCGAGAAGACTTTGCGCATGGTATTGCATACGTGGACTACGTCCAATGTCGCCCAGCACAATGATGCAAGCGTTGCGCTTCCGCACTTGCATCACCTCCACCATGCCGTCAAATGTGTTTTACACAGTATTCAATTAAATTTTGGGTTTTGCACTTGCTTGCCGAT
Source organism: Drosophila acutilabella (assembly GCA_035046005.1). Classification (NCBI taxonomy): domain Eukaryota; kingdom Metazoa; phylum Arthropoda; class Insecta; order Diptera; family Drosophilidae; genus Drosophila; species Drosophila acutilabella. Next base: position 1,256,823 of record JAWNOK010000061.1, read on the forward strand.
TTAACTGAACGATCTGAAGATTAAGTCGTTAAATCTCCGTTGCAACTTATTTGTTGTTGCGCTGGTTACTCGTCATTGTGGTGGTTGGTCGATATGTAATCGAGTGATTGTTATCGTAACGATATAAGCGAACAGCTGTTGTGTGCTGTGTGACCAGCTTTAAAAAGAGCGGTACAACATGAAGTTAACAGTTCAGTTGAGTGTCACAGCTGTTAACCGGTTGCAGTAACATGACATGTTAACAGCTAGGACCATTGCAGAAAATTCATATGTTGGTTCAATGTTGACACGTTCGGATGTTTCGCGGCTAACCGTTTGTGCATCGTGTGCTTCGTTGTGCGTGTGTGTTTAAATTGCCCAGACTGTGTAAATGTTTGTAGATGTGGGAATTACTTACTGAATTCGCTATAATGATACACACAAGCAAAACAAATGCTTAAATATGCATAAGTTTCAAGTGCAGGGCTAAGATTAACAAATCAGACAACTGCTTTGGCGGCAGGTGGATTGTGAATGTGTGCGTGTGTGCGAGTGTCTACTAACGGTTAACGTCTGGCCAATACAAACAAATTTGTTGCCGTGTTGTATGCGGCAAAATTTGCCGGTAAGTGAATGTATCATAAATACGCAATTTTGTTTTTGGTATTTTCTTCCATTTCTGCATTTTCGCCGGCAAAACAAAGCAAACAACAACAACAACAACAATTTCACCACTAACCCCACTAGTCTCCCCCTCCCCCGCTGGAAAAGGTTGGCGCCGTCGCTTTGCGTGTGTCTGTTTCCAAATTCTGTTAGACTAAATGCAAATACAGTAGAGTCTGCAAATAATGTACAAGAATTTGCAAGTGGATTAGAAAATTATTATAAATAATATTTTAAAAACTAGGTTTAATTAAGTAGTTTTGATAAAACGATTACATATATTTTTAAAGGCTCAGTTGGTTCAGCGTACAGTTGTTCAATAAATCGAGTGTTTACTTTATGTAACGCTTTGCAGCGTTTATTGCTTTGTTGTGTGTGTTTTTTTTGTGGCTAAATTATTTATGTATTTCCTCTTGCCGCCAATAAATCTGACTGTAAAATAAAGTATGCAGTATTTTATTTATGATTATTTTTATTTTGCTTTTTTTTTGCGACATACTCGAATTTGTCAAGGTAAGCAGCTGTTTGTGTGTATCGTGTGTATCGTGTAACGGGATATACGCGCCATCTTACGAGTGAGTACACATACATACACACACACACACACAGTCACATGAATGCTTGTATGTGCACATAGTTTATCCCATTAGAAAAGTGTCTGCAGTGTCTGCGTTGCCAGACGAGACACAAGCCCAGAGACGTTACTTTCCTGACCCCACCCCACCAACAATTCCCTTCTGGCCGCCCACTTGCCACATGCCGCTTGCTCAGGCGCAGCGAAGGCAAATAGCCCAAAAGCTATCCAGAGACTCTCGTAGCCACCCCGAATGTCTATGAATCGGTCGGACTGGGTGGTTTGGGTGGTGGGTTGCTGGGTTGGTCTATGGGTGTTCTGCTTTTGGTCCTTGTGGGGTTGGCATGCAACTTTACGCCGTTGATTTTTGATTTCTGTGCGGCTTTTTATTGCGTGGGTAAAGTTCTCTGTGTCTCGTTTTGTTTCCATGCCGCATGCCGCATGCCACATAGGAAAAGTTACCTCGACCGTCGCCGGTCTAGACGCGACACAGGAGTCCTCCTGCAATTGTAATTGTATGCGTTGTGTGTATTTTATGGCCAAACTGAATGTCTAGCGAATCAAGTGCTGGCAAAAGGTTGCTGCACTGCCCAAATACCCTGTTAACCGCTTTATAACTGTTTGAATATACACAACTGCTTTTAAAGTCAAAATCATGCTAATATTTAAATGTTTAATAATAAATTGCTATTTTTTTCATGATCAACTTTTCTTATATGATTTTACATTATGATTAAAACATTAAGAAAATAGTATAATTTTAATAAAGAATATTGTTTTATGTTAAGGACAGTGATTAAGTTCAAAATAAATCTTAAAACAGATAATTTATTAGCTAATTACATATATCCCTAAAAAAAATCCAAACTTTCAAGAACTAAAAATTCCCATTTTATTGGTACCTCCAAAAAAGAAAGTAAACTTGACTCGTGCTAGAAATGTAAACAAATTTTTAATACAATTTTTATTCTGTCTTTTACAGCCATTAATTTGGACTTAATCTGAACCAAATCGGACTAGAAAAAGTGTTAATAAAACTGAAATCTGTAAACAGCAAAAACTTTGTCCGCATAGTCTAATTGGATTGTATACGTTTAACATAACGAGAACGGGTAAGTTCATAGTCTATTAATGCAGCATCAATTGCAACTTGTGCGTGGAATGCCACAAGGCAGAGATTCATTTGAATATTGCGCCGCGCGAGTGGCAAATATGTGCAGATTTGGGCGGGAACGTGTCTAGACGCGACGAGGACAGAGAGAAGGGGCGGAACGGGGCCAGCACTGCTGCATGCAGCTGTCTGTGCTGCATTCAAAATATGCAGCGCACAATGGAAAATACTCGCGTATCCTAAACAAACTTCCGCCTCAGAGCTGCACACACCGAATAGCTTCTCTATAATTAGACAATTCCGAGAGAGCAAAAGAGAGTGAGAGGGAGTGTTAGAGAGAGATATGGAGATTGGAAGCGACAAGTGCAGTGCTGCAGTTCGATGCGGTCTCTTTGTCTTTAGCAGACTCTGGGCTAACAATCGGCGCCAAGTGCCTTTGACATTTGCCCAAAAACGACACATGTGCGCTTAGATCGAAAATCTATTTAAATAAGAAGAGAGAGTTCTATCAGTTCTGCTGTGGCATGTAGTCAGCACTACAGCCAAATTCAAGTGAGTTCAAATTTAGCAACGGATGTTGTCGGTCACCGCCTTGATGTGTGTGTGCACACGTGACAAATATTTGATTTAATTTCCAAAATGAAACTTGACTCGAGATTTGTTTTGGGTGGTTTCAAAAATTTACAATCATTTAGTTGAAAACTACACTGAACGCATTAAATTTGTAGTTGTCTTTAAAAATGAATTGTTAGATGGGAATGCGTTTTAATCTGTGTTTAATTATACAAAGTTAAACTATAAGTAGAATATATTTTTTTAAAAATAGTTACCTAAATACTATAAAATATAAAATTTTTCTCAGTGTACATTTTGCTGCCCATTTCCATAATTAGCTGAAAACGAACAGGGGAAATAAAATCATTGCAAGTTATTTTGACTACTCAGGGGAAAAAAATGAAGAATTTTAGAGGCAGTAGCTAAAATGGCTTCAGATGGGCGTGGCAAGTCAAGCATAACAGGATCGAGAGCAACTTGTGTCCAAGTTGCCGCCGGTTATTGACGTTGTTCCTCCTGCCACGTGGACAGTGGGGAGTGGAGCGTCTGTAGGCGAGGGATTTGGGATAGTGTTGTCAACGGCATGCGACAAAATTTATGCAGCTAAGGAGAAGCTTTGGGTTAGAAAGAGGAGGAGCTGTAGGTGGGCCAAAGGAAGTGCTGGGTGACTGCCTCGAGTGGCGTCAACTGTAAAAGTGTTATTAAGTTGTGTTGTTGTTGTAGTTGTTTTAGTTGTTTTGGTTGTTATTGTTGATGCCATTGTTGCAGCTGCCTTAGGGGCAACATTTTGCACCTTTCACGTTTATTGTGACATTATGCTTTAAATAATGGATAACAACAATAACAACAAAACGGCTAAAAACAAAGCAAACACTTTTTGGAGCAACAAGCACTAAGGGAATGAGAATGTTAGTTTAAAATAGGGCGGAAGGCGGAGTGGGGATGTGGTTCTAAAAGAAGCTAGAGGCTGTTGTACCATGTACCGTTAGTGGCTGCCATTTTTTTGTGTGCTTTGCTTTGGTTTGTGTTTTGTTTTCCATTTGGGTTTTTTTCTCCTCTTTTCTTTCTTCATTTTTCTTCTCCCTTTTTTGGTGGACATCCTTCGCATTTTGTTTTGATTAAAAGCAAACCGCAGTTCCACACAAAAAGTCAAATAGAGCGACAGAGAGAGAGAGAGAGAGTGGGAGAAAAAAACAGAGAAAGATAATTGGAGAGAAAGGCAAAGATTGGAAAAATTGTTGGACGTCCAAGGGAAAATTTGCCTGATTAAAATGTTCAGCAAATGGAAATTAACAGATGTGGTGCATCTGCTGAAAAATTATGATTTCCGAAATGATTATTTATGAAAGATGAAAGGAGGGAGCTAAGGAGGGAGAAGATAGAAAGGGAGATAGGGAGTGAGAGACACGAATAGCTGCTTTTAGCTAGACTAATGAAAATAGCAGTAATACAACTATTAGAGAAGTTACCTGACTTTGTCTAGACTAAAGTTACAGCACCGAGCAACGTCCGAGAGTTGCCAGAGTTTTTGTTTTTAAGCTTGTTAACTTGGCTGCGCCTTGAATATTCACGAAACCTAACCACAAAACAAAGGCTTTAAACTTTGTTAACTTTGCTTAAAATTTCTATTTGAGTTTAAAGCATAATTAGATTTAATAGCCGCAACTAAAATGTAGCTTGTTTCAAGCTAAAATATTAATTGATGTCATTAAAAAGGTCATTTACTTCTCGTTTGCTACTTATTCTAAGGTTATAATGCGCAAAATTTCAGTTGCCAATTATAAAGATGCATAATAATGTAAAGACAAAGAAGAACAACCGATATTAAATGAGTGAAGAACATGTTCGCATTAAAGTTTAACGAGAAACACGAGAAATTACATTAAAGTGAGGAGGAAAAAGTAGGGAGAGAAAGAGAGATACACTGTTAAAAAGGGAAGCGCAGCCAAAGTGTAGCTCACGTGCAACTTGACGGCTTGTCACTCTGTCTGGCATTGGGTTTAGAGGCGTGGCAAGTGGGAAAAAGCGAGCACAGAGAGTTGATGAGGAAGTTACCTGAGAGCACCTACGACAGCAGCAAACACAAGTTGGCAGCCCCATGCCACAAAGTGAGTCATTTTGAGTCTCGGGTTCTCTATGCTGTGGGTGCTTTTGTGGCTTGCCAACGTTTCCTGTGCAGCTGTGTGTGCGTATGTGACAATTAAGACATGCGTTACTTTTTCCAAAAAGAAAATAAAAAATCTTTTCAATATTTTTTTTTTGTCATCATTATTAAATCAACTCGTGTTCATTTTGTGTTTGTTGTCGTTTTTTGCCCAAAAATTTATCGCAAATATTTTTTGTTACATTTATGGTTCACCTCAAGGAATTACGAGCTGCCTGCTCCGCTTGTTTGTTGTTAGCTCAGTGGTTTGGGTGTTTTTGGTGGCTCCATTGTCGCGTTCCTTTGGTTTGTAATCAAATAAATGACTGCGCCCAGGTGCTCCATTGTAGCGACATCTCTTGTTACTGCCTTGTCTTCATTATTGGCTTTTGCTTTCGTCCTTTCCTACCCTACTCACTCCCTTGTCTCCTACTGTGTGCTGGTGTCTCTTCACAAATTCTTGTATTCCCCGCATTTTGTTTTTAATGATGCGCAATTTGTCGTTAATTTTCGGCATTTTATTTTATGTTTTATTTTGTTTCTCAGGATTTCTCAACATTTCACTCTGTGATGTTGCCCCCAAGCGCCAGCTGAGCTCCTTGGAGTCCTTTCAGTCAGGCCTCTTCCCCTCTAACCACTCCTTTTTTTTATTGGCGCGCCCCCTTTTTGGCTGTTTTTGCCATTATATTGTGCAACTTTTTTGGTGGGGTTGGGTGTGGGTGAGACCAACTTCTTATGTTTTATGTCTTTGGGCCGTGCGACAATGCGGAAAAGTTTCTATAGGGCGGGGGAGGAGTGAGTGGCAGGGGTGGGGGGTGGCATCCATTAATGTGGATATTTAGTTGTTGCTGCCATTTGATCTACGGCCTGATGTCCTTTAGCAGGACTATTAAAATGTGATTAGACGACACACATTTATACCAGAAAAGGGGCACTGTCATTCTCCACTTTTGGTTTCAATTTAAGCTTAGACTGCACGTTGATTAAGTTAAAACTAAATGACGCCTAAAGCGCACAGTTTTGCCAGTGAAAAACCCAGTAAATAACTTAATTTTATATACCCTTCAGCAAATGGGGTAGCTTACGTTTATGTGACGCTTTAATTTGAATGACTTTCACAGTTAATCCTCTCAGGCAAATGCCCAATTAATGGCTTAAGTGAAATTTAATTGCTTTCGAATTGTAATGTGTTTTTAAGTTTTGTTTGCGTGCTTTAAATACCCTGTGTTTTAAGCATAAGTAGTTATTAAGGTAGAAGTTCGTTGAGTGTCAGCTATACTCTACAAATTAGGTTCTATAAAGAGAAGTGCCTATATATCCAACTACCAGTATATTTCTTGAAACTTTGTTAAGTTTATTCTGCTTTACTGTTCGTATATTATACCGCTTAATCTTTTTTTGATACTTAATGTTAGTATATTCTTTAACTGATTAAATTTTCAATTATTTCTGTTGTCTTTTCTCGATCTGAGCTCAGTTCTCTCTTTCTCTAACATTACTATTTCTACATTTACTCTCCTTACTCTCACTCCATTTTCATTCTATTGCACCTGCTGGAAAAGCTTTTTCTGCTGCTCATTGTTTCCGTTGTGAAACGCATTATTGTTACTTAGTATTATTATTGCCTGAATGGCAGGAATGACTAACTGGCAGACAGAAAGACAGACAGAATGACAACTGAATTGTAGTCTTCACTCTTCAATTCAGTCTGCAGTTCTCGCCTCATAAAACAACGGGCATTGGCCCAGAGAGTTTTAGAGTTGCAGAGTTTTCAGCACGAACCAAATGTGCAACAATTGACAACAGAAACAGTTGCCAGACGCCACATCCCATAGATAACAACAACAACAATAACAACTCTGTATAGTGAGACAGATGGATAAATAGAGAGAGGAAGAGATGGAGTGACAGAGAGAGAGAGAGAGAGAAAAGAGACAATTAAGTGTCAAGTTTTTCACGAACAACAACATGATGTATACGCCACGTAGTCGTGCTCTACTGCGTTGGAGCGACGAGTGTTTTATGCTGTTTTACATGTTGTTGGCAGCTGACAGGAAAAGAGGAAGAGGGAAAATGGGAAAATGCATGGGAGTGTTGCTGTGTGTGGGGGACTAACATAGTTGAACGCCGCTGCTGTGACATTTGTCAACCAAATCGTCGCGCAAAAACCAGAAGCGGAAGTTTAAATATCCATAATGGAAAATCATGAAACACACAGATATCCTGTAAGATATTTTATAAAAAATATTAAACTTTGTGGCCTATAAATCAAAGGCAGCATGCTTTTGATACTTTTCTGATAGAGTAGCCAAATAATCTAAATTATTGAGTCCAAATAAATTGTTTAAATAGAAATTTAATATTTATTTAAAAAGTAGTTTGCAATTTGAATTTAATCTTACTTTCTGCATATTTATTTTGCATCTGTTTGCAAAGTATCTTTTCCATCATTTATTTTATTTCTCCTTTAACAAGTTGTGTCTGTCTTGTAATATTTGTGATCTAATCCTTTTATGCGTTTATCCTTGTACTTCGACAAGCTTACAGTTGCTATACTTTAGGGATTATTTTACTATTTTCCGTCAATAATACAAGCGGAGAACTCGAATTTGTTGTACGCTTTTGATTGGGGCTGACAGCTTAAAAGAAACTGTTATAAAGTAAACTTCAAGTTTTATAGCTAAGATATTTGTTTAGTGATGTATTTACAGCACTGTTTGCTTTAATTACAGGGTACTAGAGAGTCAGAAAGTGGGAGTGAGACACAGACACAGACACAATACGACGTCACAACGGGGCGTATGTGTAACTTCCGATTTTGATGCAGCTGCTGTGTCTGTTGCTTCGCGCAAAGTGGATTATGCATGTGTGTGTGTCTAGAGTGTTTGAGTAGAGTGTGTGTGCACATTTCATTTGCCTACCAATTTTGCAGCTACCACTACCCCACCCCTCCCCACTTTACTCCCCTCCCAGCAACCCTTTCTCTACGGTCTTGTGCATTTGCCAAACAATTGGCAACAAAAGCCGCTTACAACACTTGAGGCGCGCACTTTTGTTGTGCCACTTATTGTTGTAGTTGCTGTTGCAATTGTCGTTTTTTTTATTACTACAGTTTGTTGTTGTTTTTGTTGTTTTAGTTGTTGCTACCAACTAGACTCTGACTGCAGTTAAATTACAATTGTGCGCTTTGTTGCACACTTGTTTGCAGATTTTTGCCGCCTAACACTGTATATGTTTTTTCTCCCCCTTCTATGAATGTTCTAGCCCCCCCCACATTAGGGCCAAGGGGTGGCACCACTGCGGCGGAGAGCGTGCTGGGCTTAGGCTTTGGTCATGTGCTGGCAGCATTTACAGTTTGCCATTGTTTTGTGTTTTTGCTTTTGTGTCTGAGGCTTAAATGGTATAAAATGATAATCGCATTTGCTTGATACCCATTATCGCTGTACGGTGTGTATGTGTGTGTGTTACAGTTTTGTCCTTTTGTGTCTGTGTGGAAATATTATGGCTTAAAGCCGACAGCTACGAAAATTGGCATGTTAATTGTTGGGAAATTAAAATTTTATTTATTAGCCATAAATCAGATGTCAGTGAAAAACAGCGAAAATCGAAAAATGTTCTCTCTGTGTGTGTGTGTGTGTACGCAGCTGCAGTCGGAAAAGTTTAAACATTTACATGACCCAACTCGCACACACATGCATAAACAGGCTCATTTGCATATATATTTATACAGGCACACACACACACAAACACACACACACAGTCGCAGAACAAGTTAACTTCATTTGCATGAAATGCGATGTTGCCCAAAAAAGAAAAGAATTTAAAAGTGGAAAAATTGCTCAGAATACGAAATATCAGAGAGCTAAGCTCGCGTAAGTGATACCCTGTAGTTTTAGTAAAATTTCAATAGCTTCACTAACTAAAATATAAAATAAAATTTATTAATTCTATAAAATAGCCTTTAATTTTATAAACTTGGTACTAATACCAAACTAGCTGAGCTGCACTCTCAACAGGGTATTAAAAGCAAAACAATTTCAACTGCACTTGCAAGAGTAAGAACCACAGACTTTTAAACTTCCGAACTGGAGTACTGAGTAGCTTTACAGCAACAGCAACATGAGATACAGATACAGATACATATGCAGAGAGTCTGCAGATACTAAATGCTGCAGTAGTTTCATAATGAACCAACGCCAACTTTTGTATTAAAACTTATTAAATTTCTGCGGCTTCTGCAAAAGTTGCGACTTTAGTTCTAATTATTGTTGTCCTCATTTCGCTTTTTGCAACAGATGCTGTTGTTGTTGTTTGTAGTGGATTTCGTTTTGATATATTAGTACACACATTTGCAGACGAAAAAGTATTTCATGTTTAGCTGCAGTTGAGTGACGTTTGCTAAATAGAACCTAATGTATTCTAATAAAATAAAATATATAGCACAGTTTTGAGCTAAATTATGGAGAAAAAGATTTGCGGTGCTCATGGGGAAACTGTCCATTCAAACTGCAGCTGATTAAGTTAGCTGTTTTGGGTTTTAGTTTAGTTTATAATTTAAAATCTAAATTTTATTTCAAAGTGGTTTTAGGAAACGTTATTAACTGAAGATTAAGTTTATAACACATGCATTTCAAAGCGCTTTTTATTTAATACATTAAATCTTCCTTAGTTTTTTGTACATTTGCATAGAAAATTGTTTGGCTGATATCCTTTAGTCTTATTTAGCTACTTAACAAATATTTTAAGCTGTATATATATTTTCCACTATCTAAATAATGTTTATTATTCAATAATTCACTTATAAATGTTCAACTATTTTCATAATGTAAAGAGATTTAAAGCTTCTTCTTATATTTTATGCTCCATTCAGTGTATTTAATTTCCTTTTCCTTTACTGCTTGACTCTTTTTCTGTTTACTGCGAAACAGTTCGTTAAAATATATTAAAAAGTGCAAAGGAATCCGTCAGTTGTCTTGCTAAAAAAGAGAATTACAACTACAACTTGCATTTCGGTCTTTTAACATGCTGATTTTGTTGCAACCTTTGGTGCGGCTTTGGCTTGCTGCATACTCATTATATCATTTATGTACGAGTACACATCTTATTTGGCATGGGTTTGGTTGTTGCCAGGGTTGCCAGGCAGCGTTGCTGCTTGTATTTCTGTTGCCGTTCGTTAATCTTTGTTAGCTTTGAGCACGTGAAACATTTGCCAAATGGTTAACTGCGCTCTTTTTACTTACCTCGACGCTACTTAAAGCTTCATTTGCCATTTCAGCTTTTATTTTTTGAACGCATTTTTCGCGCTTTTTATGCAAATTGCTTGTATAGAAAGAGCAGGAGGGAGTGTAAGAGAGAGAGGGGAAAGCATTAAGCTATCGAAAAAGGCAACGAGCCAAGCCGATGACAGGCAACCGCATTTGCCGCTTGCTGCTTGCCACATGCTACATGCCACACATGCGAAAACAGCTCAGCTTGTTGTTCTCAACTGCCACACTGCCGGCTTACTGCGACGCACTTCTTCGCCATTCCCTTACTGCCTTACCTCCCAAAGGATGCTGTGCTCATGACTCCCAGTCCCCATGGCCATGGCTTAATTTGCAAACGTCTTTAAATGTGAGTTGCGTGACTTTTGCGAGACTTTTATTTCGCATTTTTCGTGTTTGTCGGGAACGCTCTCATCAACGATGCCACTTGCGACATGTCAGTCAATGGCATTCTCATCCGCATCCACATCCACATTCACAGTCTCAGGCTCATCCTCTTCCGCATCCTTCAGAGCCTATCGTGCTGCTTCTTGTGCTTATTTTGATGAGCATAATTTGCGTAAAAGTTGGACGGAAATTGTTCAGCTCGACCACCGTTTCGGGGAGGCTTTATTAAATGGCGCATAATTTATTTGAGGGATTTCATATTATTGCCTTACAAACGTGAAAGTTTTCATTATGTCATCTCGTGTGTGTTCTTTTCTCATACTTTTTCATGTAAGTCGCAGAAAGACAACTTTATTCTATGCGGAAATATGGCATGTGTTGGCTGTTGCCAACTTGAGAATGCCCAGGCACTAAAAAGGTGCCAAAAAACGAGCACAAGTCGTGCAAATTGAAACTTAATTACTGTGAGAAAAGGCAGTGTGAGAGACACAAGGATAAAGACAGGAATAAGATGGAAGATAGCGTGGAAAGAGTTGCAGTTACTGCTCATATTATTTTAGGGACTATGTGTGTACACTGCAGGAAAACCACATAGCCAGTATTGAAATTAAGAGCAATATTGCCAGACTTTTAATAGAAAGCCTCTTAAGAAAATAGTTAAAAGTCCTAAGATAAACTTCAATTTATAACATCAACTTTGAGCTTGTAGTTCTGTAGAGAAATAGAAAATTAATTGGAAATTCTTAAACAAGGTGTTAATAGATATCTAAATTATTATAAGTACCTAGGGTATTTAAAAATCTAACAAGTCTCAAGCAGATGCACAATTTCTCAGAGTCCACAGAAACTTGCTCACTTGTTAATTTAACGAGTTGTGTGTGCCAGAAGCTGTGTGTGTATGTGATGTGTTTGTCTGGGTGTGGCAGTGTTGGTTTTACTTTCCTCCTTTGCCACTCATTTTAAGCGGCTTTGGTTTGATATACGCACTGGAACTGCTCAATTCTTACTGCGACTTACTTACATGTGATTGTGGATTTGGGTCGATGGGTTAAGTCGACGGCCACATTGCAATGCTGCTCATTATCGACGTTAGCCTCGTTGTAATGACGCCTCTATTAACTGGGCCAACTCCAGAGCGTACAACCCTCAAATGGTCAAAACAATGGCCCTGTTCAAACATCAAGTTCAAGGCGTTGCTGCACGCAAACCAATTTCAAGCGACCCACAAAATTAGTTAACAATTCAACATGGCTACCATCTAACGGTGCTATGACGCTGCAACAAAATGGTGTACGTACAATGTTTTTTCTTTTTGTCGACTTATTGATTTAATAATTTGACTTCTTCGTGACACGTGACGCAGACAGAAACATCAGAGCTGTGGTTATATAAATTCCATACACAAATATTTATATACAGATCAAGGCTTGAAATAAACATGGCCATAACTTATGGACATGGACACGTGGTGCCATGTGGCTCATAATTAACATAGCCTTATTTTAATGTTATCCTGTCAGCTGAAATGATGTTGCGGCCTCCTCTTTCCGGGTCGCGTATTCAGCGCATGTCATCAATAAGAAATCAAAAATCGATTAAGCTTTTCATTTCATTGCCTTCAGTCTACTTTCCTTTCCTTTCTCCCGCTCTGCTAACTTTAAACTTGGTTCCGTTTATCAATTTCATTTGCTTTGCGGTTACAAAAAACTTTTAATTGGCTAACATGTTGCGTTAATATCAAATATTTTTGGTAATTCATTTTAATTGCGGTTTTTAAACGCAACATTTATTAATTAATTTATTATGGCAACTCAAATACTTAGAACATCAATTGCATTCCCATTAATTTGTCATCCCCCTTTTTGTGCTGCCTTTATTACACTGTACAACGCGATGTTTATTTCATGCTCAGTTGATGTTAACATTTCGGTATAGATAATTAATGATAATCTGTCCATTATTCTTTATCAGACCATCGCCTGTCATTGGGCTTGCTATAAATATTTATTAAATTGTCAGCTGGGTTATAAGCTGGTTAAGGAATTTTATTATAGGAGTGACTAAAAATACACCCAGTAGAGTAAATATTAAAGCTGTCTATAGACCAAATAATATATTTAGTGGGTTAAGCTAACTTTTTAAATATTTTTCAGTATTTATTAAATTTATAGGATGAGACCTTTTATAGTAGTTTAAGAAAAAATGAAGTGTTTCGTGGTCATAACATTTAAGAGGATATTAAAATGTTTCTTATCTTATCTGATTAAATACCTAATTTATGCCGACTTCAATTCTTAAGCTTCTGTAAGTGTAGCAAATACTTTGTTGCACAGTGTGGCTCCCAGAACTGAAAACCAGTTTAACTGCAACTTAAAATACGAGTACAAATCTAACATCTGCCGTTGACGCTGCGGGCTCCACGACTGCCCATTAATTTGAGCAAAGCTAATGCCGAAAATTATATGGCAACGGTATATGGATATATATATGTATGCCAAAATTTGGGTTACCCTCGTCACAATGAAACCGGCTACAAGACAGCGCATTCCCCTCCCCCCTTCCGCCTTTCTCTACTGATCCCCACTCGAATTTTGCTTGAGCAGAGCGCGAACAGATGTCGCGGTGGAGATCGTATTACCTTCAGTTACCTCAAGTTACCTGCTTCGACAGCTTTACTCTCGCTTCGCTCCCTCTCTATCTTTCTGTCTCGGTCTCTCCTTCGTTCTCTTTGTCTCTGTTTCTCTTGCGTGTCTTCTTTGATTTGCGGCAGGTGCAAATCTTGGACAGTCGTGATAGTCAGTCAGTCGTCTTGTTTCTTCCTTTTCTTTTTGTTTTGTATTATTTTCGGTCAGTCGTGTGTGTGCATTTGCTTTAACTGATTTGTTGTGCACACCTGCTGTTCTCACTGTTTCTCTTTTGCGTGCAGGTAAGTCGTCGTTTTGATCCTTTTTGGCCTTAATGGCCTTTGTTGCTAACTTCTTGGGCTGTTAATCTAAAATGCTTCAATGCATAATATCCTGTTTTATGGCTGTTCTGTGCAGACTCTTAAGATGTCTATCTAAAAAAGGATCGCATCTTCTGCTTGTCATCGTCAACAGTAATTTTAATGACATGTCAAAATAATTGTCATAAATTCCTACGCTACCTGCTACTGTTCACAGTAACAGTTTCTCAGTGACTGTGAATGTGACTCTTCGCCACTCTGATTCTTGTATCTTTGTCTCATGTGTTAATTGCATTGTGTGCATCTTTTGTCTACCTGACCCTGACTTGATCACAATAATTTCAAGGTGTAACCTCATTTATATTACTTGCTCACATTTTGAATTTTTATGACAGTGGGCGTGGTCGCAACAGTAAGGGACGACCTCTCAATCGACGATGTACCATTATTTAATTATAGTAATACGAAATATACATTTATTTTAATGTGAATGTATTTTTAATAAATTGTAGATCGTTTATTGAAATTATAATTAAAACTTAAAGTATAATTTTTAAGTTTAGTTAAGTTTTATGTCAATTTATCTGATGCTTTGGCTTTTCTTTCAAAAGTTTAAGTACGTTTCAATAATTTTGCCAAGAACCCACAGACTCAGAATGCATTTTTGTTAAAACGAGCCAAATTTGAAATGGTTCTTAATATACCTTATTTATTTTGGCAATTTATTTCGTCTCTCTCTCTGTCTTGCTTTCCCTGCCAAGTTCTTTCTCTCTTTCGCTCTGGGTTAACTCTCGACTGATGAAGTTTTCCGGAACACTTTGGCAAACAGAATTTCCTTCATTAAAATGAATCAACTCCAAAAACTAAACTTTAGAGCAGCAGCACTGTGCCTCGAGGGCCATCATGGCAGTATTTTGTGGGCGTGGCAACATTCTCTCATCTCGTACAGATTTGCGAAAAATTACAACTGTGTACTTGGCCACTTCAGCTTGAACTGCCATCCAAGTTGCTGTCAATGCTGCCAACGTTTCTGCATTTTCCCCAAAATACAGTTCCTCTAGCAGCCACTCCGCCTACAGCTCACTTCAATGGTTCCTCAGCGATTCCCCTCTCGGCGAGATTCCCTGCATTTGGCAGTATTATTCCAACGCCGTCGCATTGTTTGACAGACTCGTACTGCTAACAGAGCCAGATAAAAACTTTTTTGAATGTGCACACAGAGATAGTTGGAGAGGGAGAGTAAGAGAGAACGAGAAAGAGAGAGAGCGCGGAAAAATCGAAGCAAAGCAAATGAAACGAAACGAAAACCGAAACCAAAAATCGATAAGAATAACAGACACGATTTACAGCTAACATTCGACTAAAGTTCATATCTAAATACTCTGACATAGTTTGATAAGAAGTGCATCACTCAACGAATTGGGCAATGCAAGTCAACAGTCATTTAATTGTTCCACTTTTATTTAAATAGTTCACAATTTGACTGATAGCAGATGATAAAACTGGAATTGAATCGAAATTTTAATTTAAAAGCAGTGTTTTTAGATAAAAGTACTGACAAATTTAATTAAGGCCTTTCCTCAACCTAAGAAGTTATTATTTTATATCACAAAACTGTCGCTTATAAAATTACTGCAATATATTTAGATTTCCAAATGCTAAACTGAATTATTGGCATGCGGTAAAGTCTCAAGTCTGGAATTTATTTTTTCGATTCGACGGCATTACGAAAAGGTTGAGCTAGCTGTCAAAGCTCTAATGCAAAGCACTTGAACAGAATTGAAATACCTTTGGTGGATTGCAAAACTGATGACAATTTCATAACGCTTTTCGCAGATGGAAATTGCCAGCACTTTGCAGAGACGCAGACAGTTGTCAAAAGTGTGGGAGTGTGTGTGTAAGGACGAAGAAGGACAAAGCAAACTAGCGGAAAAGGGGCAGATTGCGGGGGTTACTGGTATGTCATTTTGCCAATAAATGGAATGCCAGTGACTTTGCAGTCGAACATTCTCTTCCTGAAGTTTTGCTGTCTTTTTTATTTTGTACTTCCATTACGTTTGACAGACGGTGAGAGGTACGTGTTTAGTTATAGACTGCGACTTTAGACGGCAGAGTGTTGCAGCATAAGAGGCAAGAACAGAGACAGGCACACAGCTAGTGGAAGAGACTTCGATTGAGATTGATAAAAAAGTTGAAGATAGAGAAAGGTAGGCCACTTTAAATGGATGTGATAAACGCACAGTGGGTTCTTTTGCCATCCATGGCTGTCTTATCAATAGAGGAAATATCACATCAAGTGTCTTGGCCATAAAACACAACAGCAAGGATGTGAAGGACTGACTTGTCAGACACTTGAAGCCAGTTCAGATGAGTTCAGTCTTCAATTTTAGCCTCGAGTGCAAATGAGAAAAGATAGCAGACATTTTATGTTGTTGTTGTTGCTTTTTGGTATGCTACTCTCTGGGCTGTTGGGATTCTGGTTTCGGGCTTTTGGTATATTTATCATTTGGCACTTGGCTCAAGTGACAAACGAGCCAGAAATTGAAAAATGACTCAAATGGTCAAAAATGGTCCAATATCTTTTTGGACTGTCCACAACCCAATTACAAATTGTAATGTGGCTCCTCTCAACTCAATGAACTTGTCAAGAAGTCACCTTATTTTTAGGGTCACATATCAAACCATTCACAGTTCATCATTAACAATCATTTTGCGGCATTGTGTGTCAGTCCATTTGCTGTGGATGATAACTGTAAACCTACACTGAGAAAAAAGTATTCAGGAATAACGAATAATTTAAAGAAAAACTTGTTAAAATAGAGAACACATTTTTCTTAAATGATCAATTTTTAAATAACTAAAGTAATTAATGATTATTGCAGCATAAAACGTTTTGAAATATGTCAGACAGTAATTCCTGCTATTGGCTTAAACTTGTATATATTTTAATTACATTTCTATTTGCTCAGCCATAATCGTAAGCAATATTTTGCTGACTTATACTGCAAAACAAGCTTAATGTCAATTTAGATACTAAGTCTTTTCGGAAAGTGGTTCGAATTAAAGATTTAAGGTTTTCAACTGCATCTGCGACTGTATCTTTTACTGTGTGTTGCTGTTGTTGTTGTTCTGTTTGTTGCCCGTTTTCGTATCTATGTGTGTCACTTAGTCTCAACTAAATAGCTTTCATATCATGACAGTTGTGTGGTTGATGACGTCAAAAAGCTACCTGGCAAAGTTTGTTTCTCGTCTCACACCAGATGGACCCCCTGCTGAGTGGCCGTTGGAAGTTGCCTAAAAACATTTTTCAGCTCTTTGTTTGCTCCAACTCTCGGTGCTTCTTTTACCGTTCCCTATTTTCCCTCATTTCGCCCTGCATACGAAAGTTTTTCAGAATATTTTCATGTTTGCCTTAGATTTGAGCGTAATTTATGTTTCTATGCCGGGTTCCGTTGGTCTGTTTATCTGTCTGTCTGACTGTCTGCCTTTCTGTCTCTCTCTTTTTCTTCTTCTGTGCCCCCTCTGACACCATCCCCGGGGCATTTCACTTTGTCATAGAGTCTGTCACTGTAAGGTTTGTTTAAGCTCATAAATCATATGCACTTTTCATGTCTAGCTTGAGCAATGAAGTTTTGTTTGTAGCCAAGAGTATTGATCAGGCAACACAGCTAACTTCCAAATACGTAAATCAGAAAAGGGCTTTGCATAGCTTAAGCTGAGCAGCATAATGTCGGCACACACTGAACTTATACGCCCTTGTAGAGTGGAATTTTTCATTATTTAAGTTTAAGGCAGAGCATTTAATAGTCGGCTTGGCTTATCTGCTTGGATCTCTCGGTTGTTTCGTGTTTCGACTTTAGCAGGTGTTTTTAAGTCGCCGCTTTTCGTGTCCGGATTACTCACTTTCTCGCCTTTTCTCTCCCCTTTTTAGTGGCCTTTGTGCTCTTTTGAATGCAGCTTGCTTCCTTCTGTCCGCTATTTCTCTGCATCTTTTTCTGCTCTACTTTACTCCACGGCTCTCTGCTCCTCATCTTCCATCTGCGTTGACGTATTCTCATTTAGGTTTAGCTTTCTACACGGCTCATTTGCTTATGCTTTAAGTTTGCTGATTAAATGGCCCAGATTGCTTTTGGCTGAAATATCTTGGCTTTGCCTGCTCCAGATCTTAATGAGCAGCTGGACAGGCACTGGCTCAGGCACAGGACATGACTGGACTTCCGCACAGTACAGCACACCGATAAAAGGAGGCCAAGTCAGGGGACAGTTTTTATGCGACCATGATTAATCTCAACACTTTCCGACCCATTAATTTCAGTGCGCCAGCGAGTGCTTAAATGCCCCAATCCCAATCCCCCACACACCAAATAATACACCCTTCTTGATGGGGTATTCATATAGGGATGACAACCCTGATACACACTCAGCATTAAGTTGAGTACTTCTGCTTGGGGACTTGAGTGCGTGAAATGAAAAGAGGTTTTTATTCTCATCCAACACATTGTTCAGTTTGCCAGTTTTGTGGGACTCGTGGATCAGCTCATCAATGTTTGCCTCTTGTTCGACTGTTGCCTTCGTTCACCTGTTCACCTGTCGACGGCTTTCACTCATTCGTTTGCCTCTTAATGTGCGCTTTGTGCAATGTGACAACACTGGAGCTGAACATCTGTAGAGTTGAGTGAAGACCCCCCTACTGTGACCCTCCTCTACCGTAATGACGATGAGGTGTTAAGGTAACAAACAACAGATGTAGCAAAGGTTTTACTTGTTCATTGCATTGCTTGAACACTCTTTTAATGGCTAACAAAGTGCATAGGGTATATGTGACTGGGTAGCTCGTTTGTAACATGGGGTGTGGTAAAGTGTAGAGCTTAAGGGATTGATAAGAATTAGGCTAGCTTATATATTATGCAGTGCAGTCAATTACTGAATTTCTAATCTATTGTTCAGCCAAATCAGCTATTTGTATGCTCTGCTAGAAATAAAGCTAAGCAGAATAGTATTTAAAGGATATGTGGCAAGTCGGATTCTCTTTTGTTGCATTAAAACTGCTTTTGACAGTCCATTGAGCTATGTGACCAAAGCGTGTCATAAAATGGCTGAAATATGGCTAGCAACTGGAAGAGGCACAACGAAAGGGGAGCAGGGAATAGCAGGAACAGCAGACGTAGGAGCAGGGGGAATGGGTCAGTGAAAAGGGGCTGGTAAAGGGCAGTGGGACGACTCAAGGCTCGTTGCTGCTGGCCCAGAGTTAACATTTTTTTTTTTGGAAAAAGGGGGCGTCGGCATGGCAACACCCTAATCTATTTACAAGCAGTCGTTAAAGGGAGTCCGGGAATTCGACTTGATACGAAGAACGCATTTATTTTCCTATTGCCATTTTTCTTTCTGTTATTTTTTTCTCGTTTGGTTGTTTCCTCCAGGATACGAAATTACATTTGTACCTTTAATTTATTGATGTTTGAGTGCGTTTTTGGGGTGTGCCAGGCAAGTGTGGCACATGTGTTTTTTTTTTCAGTGAGGGTTGCAAGACCGTACGCCGGTCAGTGGGGGGATGGGGATAGGTGTGTGGCTAAAAGGTGCAAAAGATGTATATATACAAATATATATATATGTATTTGTCTGGGTCACCTTGATAGAGGAATACTGAAATACTGGGATACAGGACATGGGTCACAGGACCCTTTGCTGGGGTCAGTTAAACGGTTCATTTCCCACGTCACGAATGAGGCGTGAAAATTGCCAACTAATAGAATAGGCACAAAACGGGTTGCAACTTTCTTACTTACTTGCCCCGCTTTCTTTGTTTCCTGCTCCTCTCTTTAATGACGCATCATGTGGAAGCCTTTTGTCGGCACGTGATGGCAGCCAACAGATTTTGGCACCGCAACAAAAACAAAAAAGGAGCGAAATGAAAAGAAGGAGTTGAAATCATTTGTTTTAGCTGGAAAAGCTTTGCACGTCCATTAATTTACGTTGACTACGGTTCGTCCTGGCCAGAACAGAGGACGTACCTCTGGCAACATTGAAATCTGTGCAACATATTTGGACAAATTTCGTGATGTTCCTTTTGTCTCCACGTCTGCGATCCTTAAGCCCAAGTTTAAGTGCCCATAAATTATAAACTGACTGCAAAATTCGCCATTGCCGTTGGCTCGTTAACTTTGAAAACAAAATCCTCGCTTCAAGTTTGCATTCTTCGTATGCCTTTTGCATATGCCATGGCCCCACAGGGCACAGGGCTAACAGGCTGCACACAGCTCGGAGAAACAGTCAATCCCGTGCAACACCAGCAGCAGGAGCAGCAGCAGCGCCAGCGTCGTCAAGTGAACTTAATGTCAGGCTCCAGACAACAAAGAAGACTCAAGTATAAAATTTATCATTTGCCTGCAATGAGCCAAAAATTGCATAGAGAAAAGAATGGAAATCAGTGGCAAACTATCTACAAGACTGGGAAATACTCTGTTCTTTGTTTCACTATTTGCGTTTAAATTTCTTATGCCACTTGCTTGCTTCTATCTGCAAATACAGGGTATGGCAATGAAAGTAAAAAAGCTTGAAGGAAATGTGACTTTTGTGGCAACTGTAAAGCACAAACTGTCTCTGCCGACAAAGAATTCGTGTGTGGCTGAAAAATTTGCATATAAAACTAATGAAAAGTTTAAAAAAAAGCTGCGTTTATATTTTGACTAGTTGTGATAAGCAAAAGTCCCAGTGTAGCTGAGTTTAATCATTGATTTCTTTAAACTTTCTATATGAAAAATGTGTTCCTTAAATGCCTTATTTTTAAATGTACGTTTTTCTTTTCGCAGAGCTTAAATTCCTGGAATCTGTGCTAAATAATGTAAAATATTTAAAAATTCTTCTCGAGTTCTCGCATTGTGTTTACGCATAAACATGCTTTGAGCGGGCGACAAACAATTTTCAATTTAAAACTGCACTCACAGCGTTATTCAGAAAACACTCACCGCACACACGAACACACCCCACTCACACACATATACTGACTTACACAGACACTCCACAGTCGTGGCAAAAAGTCTTTGCATGGCTTGGCAAATGTCTGTGCACATTTTATGCTAATGTTTTTGCAACAATTTTGTTATGGTTGCAGGACGAGTTCCGTGAGTTTCCGACAGCAACGTTTGCTCCTTGACTCCTTTGGTTATTTTATTGCTGTTGTTGTTGGTACACGTTTGTGGGTATTTTACCTTTGTTTTTGCAATTGGCCGCTGATAATATTTTTGCATGAGAACGCAAACAGAGACAAAGGAATGCGTCAGTGACATTTTCCGCCCTTATACACCTGGTTTTCTTCTTTCCACTTTTCCCACTCCCTATGGCAATCAAAAGGAGATCAACTGGGCTATGATTGGTGTGAATTTCATATATCTTTGTTTAGATTTTGATATATGAATTGAGTCTGAATTGAAAGTCCTTTTTTCGTTAGCTCCTTGTACAATTTTATTGTCTTCAAACAAGATTTCCTTATTTATTTTCATTTCCCCCCAGAACTTTTTCAAAAACCCTTTCTCTCATTTTCGACTACTGCGTTTTTCATTTTAGCCGCTTTTTTCTTGCTTTTCTTTTGTTGGCATAAAACATAAATTTCGTTTGTCGCTGCTTCCGTTCGTTTTTTCCTTTCTCCTCAATTCTTTCGCCATTCTTCATCCTTTCTTGGGTGTGCGTGTGTGGGTGTGTGTGTGGATGTTTGTTGTATTTTTCTTTGTTTGTAGCTAAGCCTGCGGGTGCTCCACAGTTTGACAATCACTGTTTGGCCATTTCCCCATTCCTGCCCCTCTTTCCTATTGGGGAAGTTTCTACCCAAAAAGTTTTCCCTCTTTTGCAAATGAGATTTCGTTCAGTTGCCGTGATAAATTGTTGATAGCTTTGAATGTATTTACATTGATGCTTGCGAGGAATGCGTTGCGGAAATGAAGGAACTCCAGCGACTACTTGGGTCTAGCATACCCCAGATTTGTGTGGGTGTTTCTTGTGGTGCCTGGAATTTGTTTGTAAACGAAATTGGATGCTCTCCCCTAGCCAAAGAATTTATTTTGTAGTCTCAGCTAACGAATCAGCACAAACCATTTTATTCTTTTAATCTTCGAATGCAGTGACCCTAATTCAAAAATTATGCATCGGAATGTTAGGTGCGGTGAGTTTCGGAATTGGTTTTCAATGTAATCAACGAGCTCAATAGTTATTTAATTTAAACAAAGAGGTTAAATGAATTGAAAAAATATTTGAAAAGAATTTTAGGATACAAGTTTTTTGCATAGTTAATTTCTAATTGAAAGAAAACTTCTAATTAAGAAAATTTAATTAAAACCTACTTTAATTAATTTTGCAGTTTTATTTTATCAAAGCCCTTCTAAGTATGGAAAAAACGCGAGAGCTTAATAATATCTGAATAGTTTTTCTCGAGTATTAAGCGCAGTTAACGTCAATAGCAAATCAAACACTTTAAATAATATTAAAAACGTATTAATAAATGCAATTTATAAACAGCATTTTTTTAACAATTTAAAAGAATCAATTGAGTAGTTATGATTTTTTTTAAGCTTTAATAAGAGAATAAATGAAACCTTTTATTGCTTTATAGTGAATTTCGCACAATTTAAATATTTGTGTGCACTGATTGGCGCTATAATATCAGATTCTAAATTAATGTTTGGCCACGTTAATTAAATAAGCCAAAAAGTGTGCGTAAAATCCAAAATTGAGTGGGATTTAAAACAGTTGAACTAGTCATAATTACAATAATTATGATAGCAACACTTAAATGCTAATTTGAAATGTGAAAAATGTAAATGAATGGCGGTCAGTCGGTGGAAATAATTTGTTAAAATTATGCGCATAGCCAGAAGAAGAGGAACAGCAGCAAAAATAACAACGACAACGACGACGACGACGATGAGATGAAGTAGAGGAACACGAACAATGCAGTTTTAAAACAAAATCAACTAAAATCCAATTAAAAGTTAAACACCGCAGCAAGCCACAAAGTCGAATAGAGTGGGAGAGAAAGTGAGAGAGAAATAGGTTAAAGGGAGTGAAGGAGATGCAAGAACTTGAAATGTTGAATTTGATGTGCCTTGTATGGTCAAGTTGAAGGATTGGAAACTGTGGAGGGCAAGAGCATATTATAAATAACAGGCAAACACGCAAGGCAGCTTGTGCAAGTTTATTTTCCAGGTAGGGATCTTGGCCACAGCTCCTTTTGGCACATCCTGAACGAGTTAACAGACCGCTGTTGGCCCAATTGCTTGCGTGCCTAGCTTCAGACCAGGACAACGTACTAAACTTTGAGTCAAGCACACGAACAACAACACGAAGAAAAACAACAGCAATAACTTTGATTAAGTTTCTATGCCTTTGGCTTTGCTTAAAGTTGCAATGAGCGCTCGAAGACGGCGAATTAACTAACCAAACTTTGTACAGGCAGCCAAAAGGACTCCAACGTGCTTGGGTTTACTGAGATGTAGACGCTGCAAAGTATGCTACACAAAATTCAACTTCAGGCACGTGCGTCCTTTTTGAATATAGCGGAAACTTGGGAGGGGACGAGAGTTAAGGTGAGAGAGAGTAGCCCCTGCCACTGGCGGAGGCGCAACAAATTTGTGGTCAGGTGGGCAACACGCCTTTATGATTATTGTCTTAAAATTAATCAATGTGTGCGTGTCCGCAACGAAAGAAGTTTACAGCCTAATAGATTCTACTGATCTCTCTCACTCACCCACCTACTCTACCACCTCACTCATCCCAACAAAATTAATAGACTTTGAAGATTAGTTGAGAAAGTTTATGCATTCATGCTTCAAATTAATTAGATTACTGGCAAAATTCGTGGGCAACGGCAAAAACTTGAGAACATTTTCGCCCACGGCCTGTGTATTCTTTCAAAAAGCAGCAGAAAACAGAAGTTCTACATTTTGCATGGCTAATTTTTTGAAGTCTCAAATTTATTATTTGAACAGCTCGAGTTTGTGATTCGCAAACATAGCGTATGTTTCAAAAGATACCCACAAAAGTCTCTAGAGCTGACTACGGAGCATATGTTTTAATTTTTCCATGTTTTTTCTTCTTTTATTCTATTTTTTCTTTTCTTTTCTATTTGGTATTATAATGCTTCTGTTGTTGCTGTTGTCACTGGGATTGTTATGACAACTTTACTCTGAAGTTTGTTGCCAAGTCATTGACTTTTTTCTTATCGTTGTATAATCATTGAGTTTAACTTTAGCTTATGCAGTAAAACATATGATGAAAGTTTATGTAAGCTATATTTTATGGAGAGTGAACGTTAAAGAAAAATAATAAGATAAGGAAGACAAGTAATGTAATCATGAATTGAATATGTATGTATAGGTGTTTTCTTTAGAAAGTTTGATGAAAATTGCTTCTGAAAACCAAAACAAAATGTCAATGAACTTATTTTTAGTTAAATATTGAAAGTTAAACAAGGATTTAAATATTCTATTAAGTATTAAAATTAAATAAAATATATTTAGAACTAGAAACTTTAGTAGAATTAAGAGCAAATCCCTTACATTGCTCTTTAATATCTATTTGGTTTATATCGATTGAAGTCTCTCTCTCTCTCATAAAGAAGTAAACCCTATGTTAATTTGATTGAAAGAAAGAAATGTACAAAGTTCAATAACTGCCATTTGACTCACTTGCTTTCACTTTTTGGGCCTCTTCAGTTTTCCGGCATGTCAAATGTCAACCGCCATTTTATATAATTTTAAATAGAAAATGAAAAATAGAAGTAAGCGAAAAATTGAAATGGGGAAACGAATTGAACAGCATTTTTCAACTGTCAGCAGTTTAAGCTGATGCCAACAGCGGACACAAGTAGCAAAACATGACCCTCCCTTGCCCCACTTCGTTGCTGCTCAAGCCACGCCTTTTTCTTTTTTGTGGCGGTTCATTTGGCAGCATCGTCAATAATATGTACACAAGTATACAATGTTCTATTAGGGGAAGCGGGACACTGTGGGGCTGACAGGAGAACGGGGGGAGGGGCAGTTGGATAGCTGCTTTTTATGTCGATTTCATAAAGTTTTTGATTTAGCGCTCTGTAGCGGCTGGGGTCATAAATTGTAAGCATTGGCTTCCTAATGGCAAACGGAAGTGTCCTCTGGGTTCAACATTTTCCCAGGCATTAGCCTGGTCATTATTACAATACCCTGTACTTGTCAAGCCAGCAGCGTGTGGTATGTGTGCTATGCCGCTAGCAGCAGTAAATCGACAGACTAAAAACGGAACTAAGGTTCAAGCCAAGCCTTACACAGTCCTTACCCTAGAGTGTTTACTTTATGACTTTATTATTTCAATCAAGAATTTATTAACAATAAATTCTTATAGTTGATTACACATTAACAGGGTATACTCTAGTTGTTAGCCAGTTAGTCTCTATTGTCTTTTCTATTGTATTGTATTTACTGCTCTTATTATGATGCCATTTTTGACACTCGATAAAGTCAATAAACAAAATGGACAAAACATTATATGTGGGCTGCTGTGCTCCGCCATTTATTGGCAGGCAGAGACTGTGTGTGGGCGTGGCTGATGTTGATCATTTTAATTGGAAGCATCGTTTGGGTCTTTAACCTTATAGTTGTTTGATTACACTTCAATGTGCGGAATTTTTGTTCTTGTTTGATTTGCAATAAATTCGTCATTTAATATTTTCTCTTCTACTTCATTTATTTGCAGTGGTCTGTTGAATGCATCTATGTGGATGGTAAGTTTTGACTTTCATGATTATTTAATGTTTTTAAAAAGGAAAAATTGGCAACTGCTAATTGCCAGTGAAATTCAATTAACCGACAAGTTGGAAAATGTTAATTGACTTTGAAACGGTTGTTGGTATTTAAGGAAATAGCACAGCGAATGTGTCAGCAATTTTTATTCGTATTAATTTTAAATTAATTTTCATGCAGATCGAGTTTTTTGACTTATGATTTTAATTGGATATAAAAATTGCATTTAAATCAAGTTAGTTGTAGTCCTGTCTAGGACTTTTGCAGTAGTATTATATATTTTTATAAGGTTGATATGTTGATGTTTTATTTAGAAGCAAAGAAGCTTTTAAAACGAATCACAACCGCAGAAGTGACAATAAAAACAACATAAAATGTGCAAAGTCTGTAAAGGCAACAAAATGGCTGCCAGCGCCATTTTTAAATCCGATTTTGTTAGTGACTCGCTTTTGTGTTAGTGTTTTTTTGTGTGTGTTTGTTTTTGTTTTAGTTGGTGTGGCCCATTTTAAATGCAGTTTGTTGAACTTTCGCTCTGCAATTTGTATTACTAATGCTAAAAGCAAACAAAAGCGAGTCATGAACTAGGGCGGATTGCGAGAAGGGCCGTAACGTGGGGACAGCAAAGCTTGCAGCGAGCCAATGAGTCGAATGATTTGGCCAATTGAAATGCTGCAACAGCAATAGTTGCCTCCAGATGCTAGCAATAATTCACTTTCGGAAAGCTGAGCTAAGAGAGTTAGTTGGTAGGGAGGAAGGGAAGACTGTAGGGTGAGAACAACATGAAAAAGTAAGCGAGCAGTTTTGTGCTAAAGGACCTGCAGCTAAGGATTAAATATGCAGTCCAAGTCCGAGTTCCGGAAGCGGCTGAGTCACAACGGCAGCAGCTGGATGGAAGCTTAAACTTCAAGTTGAATACATGATGTCAGCAACAAAAACAACTTAACAACAACAACAATAACTATGACAACAGCAACTGAAAAAGAAAAACAACAACAACAACAATAAATATATGGAAAAGCTTGACTGAAAATGCGTTCATGTGTAAAAATTTGCCATTGTTTTTGTATTTGGCCGTAAACAAAGCGGCGAACCAAACGGAGCACAAGAAAAACTCCTCGTACTTCTACTACTATTTCTACTTCTTCTTCTTTTTATGCTCTTGCTGGTTCCTGTTGTTAAAAACTAGGCGAAAAGGTAAAAATGTGTTCCATAAAGTGAAAAGAAACAAGTGAAATGCCTCAACACTTGGCGAACACACACTCTCTCTACCTATGGCAGATCCTTTCAGTTTTTATCCAAAGAACCAACTGAAGTGCTATTGCATTTTCTTCAAGTTTACTACCTGTGCATGTGTGTGAGAGTGGTGTGTGTATGTTTTTGTGTGTGTGGCAGTTAACACAAAGACAGTCGCAAAAAGTTGCAGTCAAGAATGTAGCAAAACTAAGTGAAAATGTTGCAAATGAAATTGCTCAAATAACCTCAATAACTTTTTAAAAATAGATTTTGTGCAAAACCAGAATCTTATTCGTATATTTATATGTAAAACTTAAGAATTTTGCCATAAAATCATTTTTAAACAGTTATTAAATTGCTTTAACTATTTACCCCTTCTTTATTTACACACCACAAAGAGATTTCTAGTGTACGCTAAGATTAAAAGTACTTATTTAATTCAGCTTGAACTAATTTGCAATCCCGACTAATCTATAAATGATATCCAAGATGAGCAAATAAAATGTAAGCCAATGGACTCAAATTAAAAACTTTAATTTGAAAAGTGAATGCAGATATTTGGTAAAAGTATTTCTTGAGTTTTCCGGTTTAAGTTGGTTTCCTCAATTTCAATTTACAACCTAAAGTTTTGTAATGCTCAGCTAGGCAGACAAGGGCTCAAAGGGCGTTACAATGTTTGGGGCAACAGGCGACGACAACAAGTCATAAAATACGCAGCAAAAACAAGCCGAACAGTGGGAAGCTTGACAGTGGGACAGCTTCAGAGGTTTCTTGTGTGTGTGTGAGTTTAAGTGGGTTGGGTAGCGGTACAGACAGAAATTGGTACAGTTGAGTGCGCAAAATGCCCACAAAATGGTTGACGTCTTTCTGTATATTTCATGTAGTTGATTTTGTTGTTGTTGTTGTTGTGGTTATTTTGTTGCTCGTTTCCGGTTTCATGTGGCATGTGTCAGCATGCAGCAAAAGGCAGCCAAAATCTTCACACTGCCATTTTATGTATATGGTATATGGATAGAAAAGAAAATGCTTTTGGTCACAATGGAAATGCATTTTCACAAATTCCATTTATTTGTGTTGAATGAAAATGCTTGCATAGCCAAACCAGCTACCAGCTACAGCTACCAGTTACAACAATGCCAACCATTAATAATACAAAACGCTTGCACAAATTGAGCATTGCAAAGTTTTTCCTCCTGTTCAGCAAGCATAAAAAGTGGCCTATAAATTATTAGTCCCGAAAAATGTTTGTACACTTTTCCAGCGCACTCTATAAATTGGCCATAAAAGTGGGACAGCATAAAGACTGCGAGGAATGCAAGCCAAAACAAAATGAAGCCGAACTATAGAGTGAACTGAAAACGATATACGAAAATATTAAACTTTACAATAAATTGAGCTAAGGCTTACTGCTGCCCAGAGGAATGTAATAAAATATACTCTGTATGCTTCTTTAAATTCTTGGTTTAAAATGGTATCGATTGCTGTAAGCCATATTCATTATATTCTATTCCAAAATGTAGAAATTTCAATTTTGTTTAAATTTTGTAACGGAGTTTGAGGTAATTATAATCATAAAAGTGGTCAAGTTACTCAGGCTATTATAATCGGCTTACCTTACCTTGATTATAACATAAACTTATTTTTTTAAGAGTAATATAAACACAAATTAAATGAAACTCAAACCCAGCTTCAAGGAAAGACACTGAAACATTGCCGACTTTAATAATGTGGGCGGTAATTTGGTACATGTGCTAAATAAATTAATTGCAAGAGGTAATTTTTCTCCAGTTTGCAAACCTAAATAAATAAATGGAAATAATAAATAAACATTAAGTCGACTGTTTATGTTGGGCTTCTGCACCCATTAAAAACTAGGCAGTGGGGTATAATAGCTTCAAATGAACAAACAGGAAGTATAAACATGTCTTAACTTTAAACTAAAGGGTATCTTTAGTCAGAAAAGAAGTCATGATAGGTATGAAAAATTCAATTCAATATAGCCAACAAATAATTTATGAACTTATTTTTATAAATTCACATGTGACTGGAAAATACAGTGAGTGCGAGCTTTAAACTGTATATTTTAACCCTACTCCAATATATTCCTGCTTCCTCTTGCTCTACCTGCCATTAAATTTAATAGAAGCATTTGTTGTTATCGTTGTTGTTGTTGTTGTTGTTGCTGACTGTTTGACTTTCATTTGCCTAAACTGTTTGCTTGGCATTTTCCATTTTCTATTTTCCATTTGTCTGATTAATTGCCAATCATAAATCACTACAATGATTTTTACCCTTCTTACGCTTATTTCCATCTGCTGCTGACAGTTGAGATTTTTGTTGAATACTCTATGAAATGTACAACATTGAGACGGACTGTGCTCGACTGCAAAGTTGTTATATTTGTTGTTGATTTTTATTTTGTTTTCAAAACGGTCTTAAAGAGTATTTATGTTTCAATATGCTAAGTGCTGTCATTTTTTTCTCTTTCCTGATTTTCAGTGGATTTGTCTGATCGATATAAACGAATTTGTAGATTAACTTTTTGATTTAACCTTTTTGCTCTTTCTATTTTATGTTATTTGTATTTCGTCTTGCGATTTCCATTATGTTGCTCGATTGCTTGGTTGCTTTGCTGCTCTGTTGCTCTGCTGCCGTTCCATATGGCAGCGAATAAATATTTTATATATGTTTATGTATGTGTGTGTCTGCGAGTATATGCTGAACTCAATATGGCGGCTGTCGTGTCGCCATTTTGCCATTCGCCATATTTCATTTCCGCTTGTCGTTGCTTTTGTTTGTTTGTTGTTGCTACTACTACAAAACTCAATTATTTATGCATGTCACGTCATTTTCGGCTAACCAGCAGCAACAACAACAACAATTGAGTTGGGTAAAAAGAAAATTTTTGCGCAGAAATTCAAATGTCACTGGCAAAGCTTGCCGACAACTTTTCTTATAGTATGTACCATACCATATATATATTTTTAGCCAACAAAATTTTGCAGCTAATGCATAGTAGGCGTGGCTACTAGGTAGGTGCTGCTTATTAGATTGCGCCTATATGTATATTACATGCACATGTGAGTGTGTGTGTGTGCGATGTATGAGTAATGCCTTTTTGTTAGATTTATGACATGAGTCGCAGATTCTGTAAGCGTAGGCAGAGTGTCCAGTTTTTAGAAGTTCTTGCCCCACGTGCCACACGTTGAGGGCAATTGAATTGTAATTTTCGTATATGACATTTTCATTTTGATTTCCCGAGCCATTTTTCATTCCTTTAAGCGGGCTTTCCTTCTTGTTGGCCACGTCAAAAAGTTATTACTTAATTAAAGTTGCAAGTTGTGGCAGCTGTTGGTCAATTCGCCAGTCAGTCTGTCAGTTGAGCATCAATCAACTTATTTTGTTGGCTCTCATCTCTATAAGCCTCTTTTGAAGCTTGTTTGCATTAAGTATACGCCGCATGAGCTGCTAGATTTAATTTTATTCAGTCGGTAATAAAATTTAATAAAATTTGTTAGCAAATTAAATCCACTCACTGATAAACAGGCACAAAAATAAAATGTAATATTAAATAAAATAGCGAAAACAAAACAAAAAAATGAAATCCGGCGGCGTTGACTTCAATGAAGCGTTAAATTGAATTGTTGTCGCTGTTGTAGCCGCATTTATTGTTGGTTTTGTTGCTGTTTGTTATTGTTGTTGTTATTTTGATGCCCCGCGGCCCCCTCACCCAATTTCAGGCCACAGTCTACGGTCTACAGTCTATCTAGTGAATGTTATTACATTATTTGCAATTTGCCAAACAGTTGAAGATGCCAGCGAGAGAGGTTCGTTTTATGGCCATGCAAATGGAACGAGCTCCCCTCGGGGCTTAACCATAACTGGCAGGGGCTTCTGGGTAGTCGGGGCTAAAGTTTATACAGGGTATATATGCATTGTAATCAAGTCATAAATTGTTCAATGCGTCGGACCGGAACTTAAACAGCGTTCAACCCGTTGCCTAACAACAAAATGGAGCTACTTTTAAACAGCACGTGCCTTAGTTACACACAAACACACACCCATTCACACACACTGGTGCAGCCTATAGATTTATCGCAGGACAGTATCCTTTGCTTTGCCTTTCAATAAGAAGGGATTAAGTTTTAAAGTAAACTACAAACGACAAGATTTTCTACTGCTGCTCAACGTGTCTGTGTGTGTGTGTGGGTCCCAAAAGCCAATAAAAAGCTCAGATCGCATATCTATGTTGCCAAGGCTCTTAACCTACCCGCTAACCGCCCACATTCCCCTTTCGCCACAGCTGTGGACCGTGCGTTCTGGCGATAAGTGTTATATTCAACTGCCAGCTGTGATTCTCTAAAAAAGTTTCATGTTACCAAAAAGAAAGCACTCCACTCGTCTCCCCTTTTATGCCATTCAGTTTCTGCTTCCTCCATAAACTGCGTCATTTTTTTTTTTTTTTGCTTCTTATTACTTGGCTCCTTGTGGCGTGTGTGTGGGTGTTTTTCTGTTATAAATTTACTTATCACAAAGGACCGTCGATAAGAAGGTAAAATTTGTCTGCCCTAAACTGTTGCAGTTTGAATACTTTTCGCTTAAGCACTGCCATATACCCTGTACACCATTTGCCTTAAATGGGGCATTTATTAAGGCTCAAAGCCTGTACTACTCTGTTGTTGGGTATTTATTTATGGCATGCTGATTTCCCTGAACTTTAAACTTTAAACAAAAAACTTGCCACGACATTCAATGAACAAAATTCGTTTTCTTTTTTTTAGGGCTTTCTTTTCTTGGTATTTGTTATGGTTAAAGGCAAATTATGTGCAACATGCGGGGGCATGCCACATGCCATATGCCACATGCCGCATGGTTCATGACTCATTCACTTCATACTAACGTTAGCGGCACTTAACTTTCGCACTTTGAAAGATGTTTGCTGAGTTTAAGCTTTAGCCTCATATAATTTTCATAAGGCCACGAAATTTTCTCAAACGTCGCCTCAAGTGGCAGTGGCCAACGAAGCGAGAACTCTGACAAAGAGAAGGCAGGAGTGAAGTAGGGGGAGAGAGTGAAGTGGGGAAGAGGCTTTCCAAATTCCATATTTAACCTCAAGTGAATCAAGTGGATTTGTTTCAGCCTTTCTGATTTTCCTCATTTGGAGTACAACATAAGCAGCATAATTTGATTGAGCAACTTGAAGCGAAATAAGTGGAAGTAACACACGAAATTGATTTATTTTCTTATTTCCGTAAAGTACATAAGTGACTCCATTTATTAAATTTATTAAATTTAGTAGTGCCGAATGTACATCAATTAAACACACTACGTAAGTTGTTATGTATTTAATAAATCATATTATTTTGAGCTGTGTTTTGTACTAAATTTTCAGATTCTGTTCTGTTTTTACTGTTCACTATTTCGCTCTCTAGTTGAATTGCTATTTAAACCCCCAAGCAGATAGCTCTCTATCAGACTCCATTTAAACAAACATCGACGTCTGCCTGCAGCTCCCCCTTTTTAATTTATATACGATTTGAAAAAATATGGAAAAGTTTGAAACCTAATGAGAAGTAATTATGCGAACAATATTTTTGTGGCAATGAATGGGGCAAACTTTCTGCAGTTGCTAAGAAAATTTATGTAAAACTAATTTCAAGACTTGGTCGTTTCTTTTTTATGCTTTCCTTTTGTTTTTCTCCCTTTTTTTTATACTTATATATTTTTTTCAAATATATTTTTGTTGTTGTCGTTTTAGTTGGGCTTTGGTGTTGTGCTCTCTTCTAGAATTTCAATTAAACTTTGCGTCACTTTGTCGTTTCGCGCATCTCCGACAGCGCCAGCTGTCAACGCGACCAGTCGAGAGTCGTCTAATGGAGCTGCCTGGTCTGATGGGTCTCTGTGTGGTGCTGATGTGGTGCGTTGTGGAGGCAGGGTGGTTCCACAACTTGGGTGTGTCACTGTCAACATTTGTTGAACACAAAATTTCAGTTTAGCATTTTACGCTTGACGCGCTGCCTAATGGTTGAATTGGCAGCCAGAGAAAGGGAGAAAGCAAAAGAGCGAATAGGGCAAATATAGAGAGAAAGAGAGAGGAAAGTGGCCAGCAAAGTAAAGGGAATGAAACAGGAATTGGGTACAAGCAACAGCTACCAAATGAATAATGCATTTTTATCCACAATTTAGCCGAGCTAAAGTTTTACCTTGGCGACTGACTCCTTTGAATGCAGCACGGTAGAAGCTTCAGTCAATCCTCCATCTTCGACAACTTAATTACGGTCGGAGCTTGGCAAGAGTGGGAAACCGTGTAAAATGGCTTCTTGGTTTGTGCCAGTTTTTAATGCAAATTGTCAATAGTTTTCTTTACCTTGTCTTGGAGGCAAATTTTACATAATACCAGTCTTTTTTTTTGCCTTCTTCTGCCGTGTTCTGGTGCTTGTTGGCCAAGTTAAAAGCCAAACAACTTCATTCATATGCATAAACTGCAATCAAAAACTTTTTCCTATGCTGCGACTTTTCTGTATGCGAAAGTATTTTCAATTTTTAATAATCGTGGCTTACAGTAGATATATGAGAGTGGGTGTGTGTGTGTGTGTTTGGCTTACTCAACCAGCCAGTCAACGAACCAAAACGTCAACCAACTCTGCCCAGCACAGGCATTGCCAATAAAATGTGCTTGGAAAAAAGGCAGAAAGCGAATTGTAAAGTAGATAAACGATGAAGATGCCGTTGATGGAGCTTCTGCATGTAAGTGTATAAAGATTGAGTATGATAAAGCTAAGGGGAGGTGAACAGATATAGAAAAGGGGTGGCCTGGCGATTGATAGCACGACAGAGATAGCGAATGGAATAAGTATGTTGTGCAGCAACAAAAATTTTATGAGATTTCTTTTATGCATGCATTTTTATCTATCGATGCAGAAAGTTTTAACGATTTTAGTTGCTCTTATAAGGCGCAAACTGCTTTGATAGATCGGTTTTGGCAGATATATAAAAGTTGGAAAAGAACAAGATTTAATTGCTTTAGTTTTTAGAGTTTATTTAAAAATTATCAACTAAAAATAAAGTTCGTAGCTTTTTCTTCAACTTCTTTTCCCACTTTTCACCTTAACTTATCAAATTGCAGTGCATCAATAGTTCGGCTCGGGGTTATTTTTTTTATAGTTTGGCATCATCGTAAAGTTTCTCTGCCATTTGGCCTGGTTTCCAGCGTTCATCCATTGAGTTTTATGCAAATATGCGCAAATGTGTTCATTGCTCGAAAGTTTATGACACTGCCAGGCACCTCCCCTGAAACCCCATTCCCTCCATATGATGTCCTTTCACTTCCTTGGAATGCTCGTGTCATAATCTTTGACAACTATCGGCATTCATGTGGTAGGGCATGTAACCCGAGTTTCCTTTGCCATTTGATTTGCTAACTGGACGAGTGCAACATCTGCTAAATGTGTGCTCTCACTTGCAACTTCTTTATCCAACTCCTATTTGCTCAGCATCAGCTGCAAGTTGTTCAATTTTCTCTGACCCAAGCAACAACAATAGGAACAACATCAACCTCAACATCATTATCCTCATCATCATCATCATCATCATAATCTTGGCTGTTTGCTCACGTCAACTGCTAACGGCAGCAGCTTGGACGTGTGGAGCACACTGAGAGAACTGACCTAGTATATTTTGATAGTCGATAAATCCTGGACTTGAAATAAATATAAACTCGTTTCTTAATAGATCTGTTTAAAGCTTAGTTTATTAGAACGGCGCATAATTAAGCTGATTCTTATAGCTTTTATAATTTTTTTATTTACCTCTAGAAATAGTTAGTAGATACTATTTGTCTTAGTGTGGTTGGCAAAAAGGATTTATGAGTCGACTGCTGCTGCTGCTGCTGTTGTCTTTGCTGTCGTTGCTACAGTTCCTTTATTGTTTGTTGGTTTTCTGCTCGCATTTCATTTTATGATTTTTGCTTCAGTTTTTACTTCTTCAATTTTTTTATTTTTTTCTTTTTCATTGCGGTGCGCACAAAGTTTTCCCGACATTAAGTGAAATTGAAAACTGTTGTCTACTTTTGTCTCGTCTCAATTTCTGGCATGTGCAATTTTTAATAGCCACACTTTTCTTTGTGCTCTGCTGTCTGTCTAACTTACTATCTAGCTCTCTAGATAGTTTGTCTGTCAGTTGACTTATTTTGCGGTCTGAGCTTAGCTTTTGACTTTAATATTTTACGTTTGATTGATACACAGCATTTCTCATCTTTGTTACCTTTTCAAGCCACAAAGTGCTGCATAATTGACATTGTCATGCAGTTTACAATATTGCATTTCAATCGCATCGCTTCCTCTTGTTCATTTTAAAACTTGCCGTGCATATTTGAAAACATTTTAATTTTCCTTGTACATATTGCATATAAAATTTGAATTTAAATTTGGTTTTAATGCAACATTCTTGTTATTGTTGTTGCAGTGTTAAATGTGCAGACATATTCTAAATAATTCAGGGCTTATTGAGGACTTTGTGGCAAGTAGTTGTTGCAGATTCAAACATCTGGTTGCAACTTCAATGAAAACCACAAACTGTTGCAAATCTCCCGTTGACTCTCATCGTTCTGAGGCACAATAGAAAATCAATTAAAATGTTGACAGGGCTCAAAGTCCTTGGACTTAATGGACCAACGTTTATGAGTCAACAGCATTATCCCACATTGCACATACGCCCCATTGGACCGCGTTTGACCCACAATTCCATAATAATGATGATTGCAATGATGATGAGCGATGGCGATTGGTGTGTAAACAACATGCCGTTGATTTTAATTGCAATCCAATTTTGCAATCACATAAACAATTAAGTCTGAAATGTTGTGGAAGTATGCGCATTATGCATTGTACCAAATGAATAGTTTGAACAACATTCTTAAATGTGCTTACAGTGCCATTACATTTGCATATTCCCATAAGCTGTTGAAGCCAAACGAGGTTAGTTTCAAGAGTTTTGTAGCACATCTGAAAAGGGTGTTCGGTGTCCTGATTTTTTTTATTCTTTCTCTTCCAGCTAACAATATCCGCTTTCTCTTTTCTTTAGGCCAGAGTGCTGACATTTCAATGACATTACAGTTAACCTACTGTTTCTTTGTTGGCCCATCGAAACTGTCTAAACAGTTCAGAGATTATGCAATAGTATACAATGAAGAGTAACTTCAATTAACTTAGTTTATCTACTCCGGCATTCTATTGATAAACACTATAGTACACATTTATATATATTTATCTCCTTTATTTGCTTGGCTTTTCATTTTTACTGCCTTGCATGCAATTTTTCACAACATGCTGACTTGTTGTTGTCCATGTGGTTTGCTGCTGGCATACAAATGAACAGGAAAGAAAATCCTGGGCATTTTTCGCTCATCCACGAGTCATTGCCAATGCAATTTTCAACATTCAGCTGCAGGCTACAATGAGAGAAAAAGAGAAAGAGAAAAGTGGAAAACAGTGTGAGAGAAAGAGAGAGAGAGCAAAGGAAATGGGGGACGATAGGTTCGAGTGGGCAATAGGAGCTCGAGTTCGTTTCGTTTAATTAAAAAACCAATTTGAGCTGTGACTGCTGAAAGTGATGGAAGCGGGCGAACACCAAATGATTCACAATAATCAAACAGCAACAAGAAAAACAAGAAAAAAGCCAACAGAAAAATCAATTTGAAAAAATAATTTAAAAACAACAACGCTGCATAAACAAGTGTGAAAGCGAGTAAAAATGCTTGAAGAGATAAATAGAGAAGGAAAGCATTTTTAATGGTCCACTGATCGAAACCTCATGTGTCAGTTGCATTCGAAAGTGTTTTGCCAAGTGCGCAGTTTTTCTGCTTTGAAAAGGAAACCCGAAAGGAAAAACGCTTTACTCGGGTACAGGAAGCGTTTCCCGCCCCGGAAAAGTAGTCAACACAATTTGGTCTTGACAAAATGCCGCTTAATGTGGTATGTCCTCAGCCGTTGAAATATATATGTATATATTAAACTGTGTGTCGATGTGAGTGGTTGTGTGTGTCTCGCCACCTGTACGTGGATGCCAAGGGTGGCTGAGTCAAAAGGGCAGCCAAAGGTGGCACTTCTATCGATTTTCTTAAGCGGCAAAAAGTTTTGTGCTTCCAAGCTGCAAAACTCATTCATGCAACAACTACACGCAACAACAACAACAATAACAACTGACGACAATTGCACAACAACAACATACAAACAAACAACAACAATAACAATAACCACCCCCACCGATTCTTTCAGTGGTTCCCCAAGTTTGCCTCTCTTCAAAATCTACTCAAAAGCGATAAATTCCCAGCGTTTTTACGAGCTTAGCTCGGAATGCAGGCGTATAGAAAAACAACATCAACACTGCCAGAATTCCTATGTGTGCGGCAAATTTACATACACTAGAAAAAAGAATGTGGTACGTTAACTAAATGTGTTCGAGGAGTGTGAATAAGTCGAACGATAAATTCTTTCAGTCTTAGCTGTAACTATAAGAAAACTATAGCATACTTTTCAGAGCTTCGCTTCTTTAAATTCCAAAGGAGTATTTATAAATGGCAGCAAAGGGTTTTTTTCTCAGTGCGCTAGAGCAACCCCATAAAAGGTCAATGTTGGGGGTGGTTTCTCTCTCTTCGACGCTAACTTTCCCTCTCTCTAGATTTGACTCTAACGCAATTTAAGCGCTACAGAATTGCCGGCATTTCAACGCATTGCGCTGTGCGTGCCACCAAATGTTTTTTCGTAATGTTTTTTTTTATTTTGTTTGGTGGTGGCATGCGGCATGCGGCATGCGGCAACCGGCTGGTGGCTGGTGGCTGTTGGCTGTTGGCGCTATCAGTGTTGGTAAATGAATGCAACTGTTTTGATTTGCACCCCCATGATTATTTATGTACTCTGGATATTTATAAGCTTTATAATTTTCGTATAATTCTTACGTAAATTTATTTACTAGAAAATAATTGCGTGCATAAATTGAATTCGCGTTCATACAAAATTAGTTTTATATTTTATGGTTATGATTTTGTTGGGTATAAACATTAAACTGACCCACTTAAAGAGTGCCCCAAAAACTTTAACTACCGTTTTTATTTATAATTTTTGCTTTTTTTTTATTTTTTTTAACATTGTTTGGCAACGTGGCACGTCTGCGGCTGCTGGGACCAAGCTGAAATTGAAAAACGTCGTCGTTGTCGTCGTACGAGACACGTATTAGCTCGGCACATGTGTAAATCCAATTCAAAACATGCCACGTGCCACACACACACACTGACAAACACACTTCCACACTGCCAATTTTCAGGCTACTGCAGCAATGCACAAAAATTGCATGTGCTGCGCTTATACCCGTTACTCGTTAAGTTTTTAGAAGGTAGCTGAGATTGTAATTGAAGCAGAGCTGAGAAAATTTTTATAAAGAAACTTCAGGCTAAAAGTATGCTATAAAAATATATATGCCTAATATATTAACGGATATATCCTAGTCACTAACTCCACTCTAACTTCGTTCCTTTGCAAAATAGAT
Organism: Drosophila acutilabella; assembly: GCA_035046005.1. Classification (NCBI taxonomy): domain Eukaryota; kingdom Metazoa; phylum Arthropoda; class Insecta; order Diptera; family Drosophilidae; genus Drosophila; species Drosophila acutilabella. The sequence continues at coordinate 1,294,982 of JAWNOK010000061.1, forward strand.
TTAACAGGGATTCGTCTTGGCTTCCCTTTGGTGGTGCGCCAATGGTGACCCGGTGGGTGTTGCTTCAACAAAACAAACTTTGCCATTTTAAGGGGTTTGTTTTGTGTTTGATTTTGTGCCCAAAGAGACAAAAAAGGAGTGGAGTATGAGAATCAGTTGCAGCTGCATTCCTATAGAAATACGTGCAACAAAATGCGGAATGTCGAGTTATGCAAATGAGGTAAATGCTGCATGAGGCAACGAGTGAAATGGCTCTTCTTTGTGAAATAGCCTCAATAAATAAATAAATAAATATATATAAATATGAATTTATAAAATGAAAATTGACAGCTACGGTGGTTGGTTGGCTTGTTGGTTTTGGTTGAGGCTTGTCAGTTTGCTGGCCTGCTGGGTTGCATGCAACACGCTGTGACCAAAAGAAGAAACTGGGAAGCAACCATATTTTCTGTGCATTTGTCTGTTTGCTTTGTTCTTCGCCTGCTTCATTTAACTTTTAAAAAGGGTGTTGTTGACACTGGAACGAGTCGCAATTGAAGTGAAAGCTATACACAGTTGGAGCACAAAAAAAAATATAACTGAATGCCCTTAAAAATTAGCATGAGTGGACTTTCAAACACTTGAGTCTGAGGCGAAATGCCAAAGGTAAAAGGGGGTAAAGAGTACCAATCGGCAGGTGTGGAAAATAGCATGCATGTGGGTGCAGAGAACGGGGAATTGAGTTAGCAGTGGAGTGGTGTGTGGTGTGTGGAGTGTGGCGCATAAAGGTCTGGGTATGCCCTCAAAAAACAGCTCAAGTGCCATTTAGCATATTTTGGTGTCTGGTGGCATGTGAAGTGGCAACGAGCCATAAGCGTGCTGCTGTTGAGTGCTTTGTGCCCAAAGTAGTGCGGTTAAAAGGGGGCGTGGTTGCAGCTGCAACTACTGCTGCGGCTTCTGCTGCAATGGGGGAGTAGTTGCTTTTAAAGTTAAAGTCGAGAACTGTTGTTAAACAGATAATGAAAATGGCAAGCAACTAAAGTTTATAGACAGGGACAAGAAGACGGAACTTTCCAGGGGGTAAAATGGGTAAGAGAAATTGCTAGAAAATAAAGACGAAGAATTTATTGAAAGGTAGATAAGTTAGATAAATTTCAGATAAAGAAAGATAAGCAAAAGATTAAAAAATTAAAAACTAGCAAAATTTACTTACTGCTTAGATTTTCTCAGCTGTACTGTTCTTAAGGTGCATATACCCTCTTGCAACTACGTTTTAAGGTATGAAAAGCGCATTTTAATTTCACGCCTTAAGTCGCAAAGGATACGCAGGAGACGCATGCCAATGACACACACGCACACACCCTCCTACACACACACACGCATGCACACTAACACAGGAGCAGTCATAAAGTGGCTGTTTCATTTGCGTAAAAGTCGTGCGAACGCGACAAATTGCCCCAAGGTGGGGCAAAAAGGAGGAAGAAAATAAGGAGATCTCCGGCAAACTGTCTCTGACTTAAAAACAAAGCAAATGCCCCAAGGGGGATAAATGTGATGAGGGGTGAGAGAGAGAGAGAGAAATGTTAGCATCTGCATTTATGACTTTTGTGGCAAGCTAATCTGATGCTGAGCATGTCAAGACAAGCAAGACAGCTAGCCTGGCAACACCCCTCAGAGAATGTCACAGCATAAGGAAGTCGAGGGGTATAGGGCTAAGGATGAATGCCACATGGCCAAACGGCATGTTCGGGCTTAAGCGAACATACAAAGCGAGCGAAGGGAAGACAAACATGTTAAAATTGTAATTAACATAAAATTAATATCAACATGTAAAAGGAAGTCCTTGGAATCGCAGCACAGGGAATATGGCTCGAGAAACAGGGATGCCAGGACAGTGGACTCGGCGCCAAGAACCGAGTGAAAACCCTACAATTACCTACCAGTACATCTGAGACTTGAACACTACAATGTTTGCTTCCTTTTCACTTCTGTGCATCAGAGTTTATTCCAACAGTCGATTTTCGGCTCTCTTGTGTGATTTTTGACAAAGCAAATAAGCTGTTGCATCTTCTTGGCTTGTTGATATTTACCTTCAGGTAGACTACATTAAATTATATAACTTTCGCATATTGTTATTTAGAATATGAAGTCTCGACAGTGTGTACGAAAGATATAAAAGTACAAGCCGAGTTAAAAGAAACGGAATTTAAAATTGGAGCTCTTTTGTACAACGAAATCAAACCCCTTAAATATTTAGGAACATTATAATAATCATTTATTTATTTGATTTATGCAGACTTCACACTTTAAGCTTAAATCTAATTGGCTTTGTTTGATTTTCTTGAAATTGTTAGCTCTTTGAATTATTTGTCAAGGCTCTTGTCGTGAGCTAAAGATTAAAATTGAACAGTTTTTTTTTGTTTAACTAATTGAATGTTTACGAAATTCTTACCATATTTTGTATGTGTATGTAGGCAATAATACAGATTTTTCTAAAAATGGTTTTACTGAAAATTTTGAAGTGTTTCAAGCAATCGATAGCGTGTAAATGAATATATTGTGTTGTGTAAGAGGTCTCTTAGACATTTCCGATGGAAAGAAAATTCAAAGCCTACTTATAAAAACTTTTTAATGAAAGGAATGAAATAGAAATCTTTAATCTAATACTTTATTTTATGACTACTTGAATGCCTTTGCATTTATAACACTTTTTATTAAAAATATCCCTCATAAATGCTGGGTACATATTATTCGTTATCAAACCAGTGTCCACTCAAGCAAATCGTGATTAAAATTGCACAAATCCCCTTGTGGTATAAATGTTCTTCGCTTGCCAAATCCAAATCCAGTTATTACCAATTAAGCGAACTTAATGTATTGTAACACAATACAAATTTGTAAATGTTGTCCGTTTTTTTAAATTTTTAATTACACGTGTAACAACAAATTGTTGTAATTTTTTGTTACGTGGCAAGCAACAAATGAAAGCTGCCGCAACTCTCATTGGGAATTGGGGCTGATGTTTGTCGAACAAAACGCAACATTTTGTAAAAGAAAAAAAATATAACCAGGCGTTAGTGGCAGACTCATAAATGTAAACGGCTTTGCGGTTGGCAGTCCTGTTGCCTTGCAGCAAATCCTGGCCAGAACACGCACTCCATGTTGCATATACATATACATATACATATAAAGTTGTACCTGACGCTGCCATTAGCGTTATCCGTCTGCGGACTATAATTATGCATGTTGCATGCGGCTCAAAGGCGCGACGCATAAAACACGGCAAGTAGACAAAGGCAACTGGAACAGCAGACATTTCAGGCACATAGTAAATTTTGTGTATGCGTATAACACCGCAGGGATGCATTTTCCTTGTTTGGCAGCTTAATTATGCAACTGAAACAAATTGGTATCCTGCTACACGAGGCAGCAACGCCAGCTATCAATTGATTTATAACCAACATTTAAAATTTCATTTTATTCAAGTTACACAATATGCTTAAATTTTAATTACTTCTCTCTTTGTTAACTGTGTTTTATGTGTAAATATTGTACGCGTGCAGTTATAACTCTGATTGGTATGCGACCAACAAAAAACAAATAGCTATTCATATTAATTTTGTAAAATCTAATAATATTTCTGGCCTATTTCTTTGTTTTATTGGGAATTATGAATAAGCAAAATGTGTAGCATACTTTTCAGCGGTCATATTAAAAATTCTTTAAATTTCTGTAATTTAACAACATTTTTTCCCCTTTCTCATTGCAGCCATAACAAAACATATCGTATAAAAGGACATCCAATCTACAATATATATATCTATATAAACTATATATTGTGGTTGAAACATGCGTCAGCAATCAACGAACGCTGAACGCTATAATGAGGCATATCAGCGAGCAAATACTATCGCTAATAACAATAACAAAACAAACAAGAATAATAATAATATCAACAACAAGAACTGGAATGAACATCACTTAAGCAAATAGAAAATCAACGCGCAAAATCAATACAAAATCAATAGAAATAGCTGTGAAATTTACTGTCAACATTTGTTGCCTGTAGGAAGTGGGCAGAGGAAGCGAAGACAACATAAGCGTGATAAACGACAAACAGAGCCAACAAGATAAATAAACTCCATTTCAAATGGGTGGCAAGAATGGCAATGGTGGTGTTGGTGCTGGAGGCGGTGGCAGTGGTGTAGGCGGTGGCAGTCTTAACTCTTCCATCTGCAATTCGGTGCTAACAAATGCAACCACAGCCAGTAACAGTCTTAGCCAACAGCAGCAGCAGCTGCAGGCCAAGTATATCAAATCGAAACGACATCAGAGCCGGTATAACAATCTACAGAATCCTGGTCACGATTCGAGCAGTTATCTGCATCTTAATTCCCTCTGGTCGATATGGTATGGAGTGTTGCTGACACTCTTCCAAGGCTATTTGGCCATGCATGGCGCTTACAGGTTCCTTGGTAAGTTTAAATACAAATTTAAGATTTTTAAATGGAATTGATTAATATTTATGTTGGAGAAATACATTTGCAGTATTATGTTCAGCTTAACTGCTCTAATATTTCAGTTTATATCGAAATTTCAATTAAATCTTAAGCAGCTTCGTTATGCACGTTATTCAAGACACGTCAGTAATTTATTCAGGCTTTTAATATTTACCTACAGCACTCAATATGCCTTTCTATTAATTAGAATCGTTAGCTTATATTTAACTGTATGTTTACATTATTACAGGCTGTTCGCTTATACCCTGGAAAATTGAGCCGGTTGCTGAACTAAATCTACAGATTGTACTCTCTGGCGTTGTGTTCATACTGCTACCAGTATTCTTTACATCGGCTGTATTTAAGGTAAGTGCAATCGACCACATTTGACTGAGAACTTAACTCAATTTGGGAATCATATGAAATTAACTGTGTGGTTTGTTCGTTCGTTCGTTGGTTTGCTGGTTGGTTTGCTCTGCCTTTGGAACAGACGTGCTCGATAATTTAATTTTGTTTGTTGCTGTTGTTGCATTCTCTGGCTGCTGTTGTGATGTCTTGCCATATATTCTTTGTTTGTGTATAAACTATTTTTAGTGGCATTATTTTCGTTATTAAATTTATTTGCAAAAAACAAACACTGGCATACGCTTGTAGCTGTCCTGCTCGTTGGGCAACAGCTACTACTCTATCAGCTTCAGACTGCAGTTGCGCCACAAAATGGCTGCCAAACACACACATACACACACACACACATTAACAGACAATTGCGTTGGTTATCCTTTCACACACATGCAATCGTTGTCTGTGTGCTTCTGTATGTGTGAGTGTGCACACTGCTCGTTGCCGTTCGTGTCCCTGCTTTTATCAGCATAATAAATGCAATTATGGCTTTTCCATACACCAGTTCTCTCTCAGTCTATCTCTCTTTGTTTCTATCTTTCTCACTTTGTCTCTAGTATATATATGGCCTTTTATTTATTGTCCATTTGAAGTGCAAGGCAGACGCTGGCCCTGGCAAAAACTCGATAGAAAAACACAATAACTTGCAAACGGCTACCAATACCCTGTAAACAACAAAAGGCTTAAATGTGAGCTGTGCACACAGTAAAACAAACGATATAATTTTATTAAACCGACTACGAGAGCTTTGTTTTAAAATATGTGCATAAATTGTTTAACATAAACTAAGCTCACATTAAAAATTCAAGAATTTTTGTCTTACGTGTCATAAATTTCTTTATTTATCTTTGAATGTAAAACAACGTTAATTACGTAGCATCTGCCAGTCGTTTGTTATGCTGAATATGAACTCCCATTTGCACTCAGTGGACAGTCAGTGTAAAAGCCACTTAAAGTAGCCGTTGGCAACTGCAGGGACACTTCCACATACGGAAGTGTCCTTTTCTGTCACTTGGGGGTTCTGTGCGCTTGTCTGGACACGCTTTTTGCCTGTGGGTTATCACAAATAATTGGCTTGTTTTTAGCCAAAACTAACGAAAAACAAAAAAATCAAATGCAAAAAGTGCTAAACTTATTGAGCATGACAAAACGTTGGGCAACAAGTTTGGCGAACATAGAGTCACAATGCGGTGGCCAGATGGCAACCAAAAGTCGCCTATCAGTGACTGCACAGCAGACCAAAAGGATGCTGGACGGAGAGTAGGGAGAAATGTGGGAGTAGCGGCAGTTGTTCATCATATGGCGACCACTTAATAAAGGCCAATTCATTGACTGACTCTGCTCGTCTGGTTTGAACTGAACCCGATGCGACTCGATTCACATAACGTTGGCCAACATTCGCCATTGACGCGTGGCTATCAGTGCATTGGCAGCAAAACAGACTGTCTGCTGGTCTCCGTCTCCCCCGCTCCCCCTCTCTCTCTCTGCCTTCTTTATTGCCAATTATATTGACCGTTCATAGTTTTTGTGTAGTTTTTGAGTTTATACTTTGCACTGTTGAATTTCTGTTATGCTTTGATATGGCTTCAAAGTCAGATACACACAGCTGTGGCAGCATAATCAAGTGCTATCCAAATGCCACTTGAATTGCTGCTTCAATATATAAGTGTTAAAATTGATTCATTTTCTATAGTTGTGGTTAAGTGCAATTGACAGCTTTGACTTTGCATAATTTTATGGGATTTCGTACGAAATTTTTATGCCATGTGAAAAAGAATTTACTACAAATAACTGAAATTGCCTTTATAAATTATTTGCTAACCCGCACAGCTATAGATTAGTAGTAAAGCACTATAGACAACATATAGTTCTAGAGTTGGTAGCGTTTTGGGGTTGGTTCCATTCAGAGAACGCATATCCAAATATCTTTTGTAGTCCAGTGAGGAGTTGGCCCATTTGATCCATTGGATGAAGTGTGATATATTTGTGTAGACCCCGGGGAAAAAGACTTTGCCACAGTCGATGCCCCAGGAGATAATGCCCGTCAATTGACCCGCACAGACCAAGGGACCACCAGAATCTCCCTTGCAGGCATCAACACCGCCTCTTAAGTACCCAGCACAAAGCTGTGATCTTGGCAAGTGCACATAGATGAAGGAGCACAAACGTTGATCCTGTATCGGTACAATTGCCTGTTGTAGCTGCCGATTGGCATTTCCCCAGCCACTGATGTAGCAGAAAGTGCCCGGCGGAGTTGCCAGTGAAGCTAGGGACAGTGTGCGTATGACTTTATGATTGTAGGGTATAAAACTGTTCAGGAGCACTAAAGCTATGTCGTTCTCGAGTGTATACGGATGATACCGCTCGTGGCCAACTATCTGCTGTACCAGATACACCTCACTATACCGATTCAATGAATGAATATGGCTGCTGGCGGCGACTACCATGAAGTTCTCAGGACCTCTATATTCTGGTGGATATGTGGCATTACTAAGAAGTAGAAAAAGTATTAGTTTTTGTGTGTTTAATTTAGATGTAAGGTATTTAACCTACTCGGCAAAACAATGTGCTGCCGAGCAAATGACACGCTGTGATATCACCGAGCCACTGCATAAGTGCCCCGAACCGAATTCCTGTTCCTCAAAAAATCTCACACGAATTGACACCTGAAAGGGCACAACTTCTATGCTTATCGGATAGCCACCCACAATCTTGGCATGCGTTTCAATGGAGTCTGTCAAACGATAGATTGTTAAAATGAATTCATTTTTAAATTAGTTATATACTAACCGGTTTTATCAAGTACAATGAAGAACAGTAGCATAACCAGCAGCTTAGGACAATTGTTCATTGCTTAGTCGTCGCTGTTCCTCTGAACCTTTGATCCTCAGCCGCGATATGTTAATTGTCAGAGACATTGAACCTTATAATGAAAGGAAAATACTTAGTAAATAAACTAAAACTTAATAATTTTGACAAGAAATTCTATTTATTTTAAAGAAAGTTTATTTTTTTGCAGAAAACATTTTTGTAATTTAGGTTTTGAACTTATATTTTAAATATATACAACTATATATGGGAGCATATTTATATTTAATTCATATTCACTTTTTATCGTAACAATAGACACAATAACTCAATGCAGATTCAGTAAGCTTATTAAATACTAAGTGTTTAATATTATTGCAGAGACATTCGCTTAATTCTTAGTTTAAACTTTAAGCGTGTTAAGCGCATAAAGACTTTTATCGCGTTAATAAACTCTTAATGTGAATTAAGCTAATTGCTGAATTTGACGCATTCAAAAGGAACTCAGTGAAAACTTTTAGCTCCCAATGTGCACTTGGCTCGTAAGAGAACTTTACCAGAGATAAACTTAATTTTTTATTATTTTGCTGTTGGAATTAAACTAAAAGCCACAACAACCGCACACACCACATGCACATCGTAATAATCAAGTGGGTCGCTGATTTTGGCAGATCTAACAGACCTTCGCGTGTCTCTATATATGTGTATACATATACAAACCATCTATGTGTGTGGTGTACATAAAAGCGGTGAAGTGCCTCTGGCAGTGGGTGCACATGCTCGAGAGCTCCAGCTGCTCTAGATGCTGCCACTGTTAGCTGCTCCTGTTGTTCCCACTATAGCTCTTACTACTTTTTCCTCCCGCTTTTCCCATCCATTTTCCCTGCTTTTCGCTGGCCACAGAAGCTACACTTTAGTTCATTCGCTAGAGGGCTGACAACCGCGAAATGTCGGCACGTTTAAATGTATTATCTCGCTGGCTAAATGGGTGTACATTTGCCATCTCGCTTGCACCTATACACTACTCAGCTGCATGTCTGTGCATGTCGGTGCGTGTGTGAGCATGCACTCCAAATGCGTTACGCTTTTTGCAAATTGCAATCATTGTTGTAGCTTCACAGCAAACGTAACGAAATGAAACTAAAAGCTGCAGTAGTACAATGCAGACGTGTATAGATACCCTGTAAAATAGTTAGCTAAGAAATGTCTTCTTTCCTTCAAATTGATAAATAATCCAACTTTACTATACTCTGAGTTTAAGCTAGCTTTACAGGGCTTTACAGGGTATGCAGCAATCGATCAAGTTCGAGAGCATAACACTTGCATATTCGAGTTTCAATCTCTATTTGTCTCAGCGATTCCATGAAGTCTGCTTGTTTTTAATTTAAAAGCCCAACAGCGCACATTTATTTATATGGTGCACGTGATTTTTATGTTCACTTTTCCAACACCACCCCACACACTCCCACACACACACACAGTCGCACGTATAAATATAGAATATATATACATGGAATCTACACGCTGCATAAATAAATATTTCATTTTGCCATTTGTCACGTGCATTTTTTATGCGCGAACGCGTCGTATACGCGATATTCGCATCACCATCAAATATGAAAAATGCAAACCCAAATCACCCGCAATACATTTGCTTTGTAGTAAACGCTGCAGTTGAATTCATATTTTATTTTGAGACTATTTTTTATAAAATGTGTGATTTTTTGTTTATTGTTCTCTGTATTTTATTTTATTAATAATTGCACATACGCTTTGACGGGATTTCGCATTCTAAATGAAAAGCGTGCCACAATGAGACAATTGTCATGCTCTGGGATTTTAGCTTTAGCATTTTTTTAACAGCCTTGTTGTCGGTTTGTCCCTAAAAGGCTTTAATTTGATTTATATTTGGCCATATTTATGCATAATTTATAAATACACTACAGCAATTGAATTAAAGTGAAGTCGAAAGTGGCTTATAGTTAAGTCTTTAAAACAATGATGGAATTTATTGTGGCTGTAAATTGTATATTGGATTTAATAGTGTGCTATGTTCCAGTTTGATAAGTTTCAGTTTCTTAAGTACAATAAAAACTATGTTTAAATATCAGCAGACTTTAAAGAACATTGACCATAAAAGTTGTATTAGTACAATACCATTTAAATGCTATTGACCTCCAGCAACTTATGCATATTTGCTGCAGTTTGAGTGCAATCACTTCTTTGAACTTGCACCAAACTGCAAACGTTTCATATGTGGCAAGTTATTGTAATCTCACATTCTTATGCTTGACAGGTTGGCAACTTGGCAAACGATGGCATCAAATTGGCAACGGGAGCAAAGGAGCGACGCTGCACTCTGGCACCGCACGATGGCCTTGAGGAGGAGGCCAGGGGTGGCACTTTGCGAGCATTGTGGACACATGGAGGACCGACTGCAGCATTCGTGCACATCCTTATAGCGCTATGTTTACTCTTGCCGCGACTTCTGCTCGAGGCGCGCATCATTGAGAATGGCTTGTTGCCCAAAGGTGAGTGTAATTAAGTGGCGTGTTTGCGTATGTGTGTGTGTGTATGAAACACTGACAATGTTAAGTTGGCGACAGTCAACAGCAACGACTGCAGAAAAGTATGCTACATAAAATACACGAGTAGCGGAAGCGACTGCAGCTTCATTTTATTTTTATGCTCGCTGACATTTTGGAAGCACTGATTTTCTTTTTCGTTGTTTCCGTTCTTCTCGATTTTATTGCATTTAAATTTTCCGCTTCCGCAAGACACTTTGTTGCCCATACGCCACGTGGTCCATTGTCAGTCAACGAATGCAACGTAGTGCAACTATTAAGTGCCAGAGCCAAACTGAATGGCTTATAATTTGATTGGTGCTGCAATCAATTTGCCATTTGCGGCCATTGTGCATTTTAATACAATTATTTCGAGGCTGGAAAAATAATGAAATTTCATTGCTTTCCAGTTGAGTGAGAGCGTAATTGGTGGCCAGACAATAGTCATCAGAAATGAGGATTGAGTGCCATTTTATGGTGTCATTTACATATATCACTGTCTTATTAAACTGTTTAGCCAAAATGTTTAAAGGCTTTTAATATGAAGCAACGTTTTTGCAAAGTGAACTTAGGGGAATAGTTATGTATGTACCTGTGTAAAATGCTTGAAGCATTGAGTGTCTTCAAAGCAATTGCAATCGCTGGGGAAATCTGTTGGCAAAAAACATATGCATGAGTTGCTTGCTCTTGATGTTGCTACCACCGGGCAAACAAAAACAAACCCAAACGTGGCCAATATGGCCGCACACAGTCTGGCTAACAACCACAGGAGTAAACAGGCGCACACACAGGTTGACACACGGCGACGACTACCACGACTACGGCACGCCCATTAAGGGCAGCAATAAGCCATGTTATTAACAGCGCGCGGTGCGGGGTGAATATAACCAGGCAACCAACGAACCGAGCCAAAACTGTGCAAATGTTGGCTCAATGAACAGCAGCAAGAACAACAGGACACAGGCCTCTGTTTGCCCACATCTCGGTGTGCATGTAAGTGTGTGTGTGCTTTTGTGTATACATGTGTACAGTTGGGCCACAGTGCTCGGTTGATGCTACTCGTAGCACAGTAAACTAATGCCACAGTAAATGATTAAAACAAAGAATTACAAAAAAAAAAGAGTAAGCAAACGAACAGGCAAAAAGTTATTTAGTTTTGCAAGTTGAAAGCCTGAAAAGTGCTCAAACAATTCTTCAAAAAACAGACCCAGCATATGTTGAATGGCCTATCATTAGTTAACGAAATTAAAATGTAAACCAACAGAAATGTATAAAAAAGAATTAGCAATAGGAACAGAGCTTAATTAGCGGCACAAAAGTAGATTTTTTTTAATAAATTGAGTTGCCAAATGAATTGTTATTAAATCAGTAAAACTCTGGGTTGAATTTTATTTTAAATTTGTATCAGTCAACAAAAGTATTCCGGAAATAACTCCAGTTTCAATAAAGAATTTTAAATTCACCGTTGAGTACAATAACAAATAAATAAATGCACAAGAAACAGAAGATACTTTCTGTAGCAATTTATGATAGGGTTTTATGCTACTTACTATATGTGACCTGCCAATATTTGCTGTCACTCGCGAAATGTGTCACTGCTGGCAAAATGAGCTGCATTCCTTGTAAGCTCAATGACAAGGGAATAAAAGGATATCAGCACTGTGTGGCAAGTGAATCAAAATTAACTACATTTAAAGCGAGTCGTGGTTGCAGTCGGAGTCGGTGTTGGAGTTGGACTGTGAGTCGTGTGCCAATCCCAGTTCACATCGCTGACAGACATTGTGGCGGGACGTACCGTATGGCGGGTTTATTGAACCGGTCAACACAGCAAATGGCACAGAGATTGCAGAAAAAAAATAGAAAAGGAATGAAGAAAAAAGGAAAATATATAGAGCGGAGTGGACAAAGCCGTCAGCGAAGCGGCATCGAGTTGAGGGAGTAAATTAAAAATGTGGCAGGCGTTCGCATTGGCCTCATAAAAACCACGACGAGCAGAGCTTTTTATAAAACCATGGTGACCCCCAATGCAGCTCGGCATTCCATGTGATATTTCAATTAATTTCGATTTCTTTTGTTTTTGGTTTTATTCGCTTTTGTTCTTCATTTTTTCTGTGTTTTTGCCACCCACCACTCGTGGCCATAAAGTTAGCTGTCCACTCTGTTGCTCGTCATCCCTTTGTGATTCTCCCGCCTGTCGTTGGCAGAATTGTTTGCGGTCTTTGGGTTTAAATCCATGTTGATGTAAAATTGTTTTCGCGCAACTTGTTGGCTGCTGTTGCTGGCTGAAAATTTAGAAAATCATTGGCACAAATAAAATGTGCAATGCTGTAAAGCCAAAGTCTTAGCACAACTTGCATCTGGCTGTGGCATGAAATGTACTCTCAGGAGTAGTAAGCAGTAGATTGGTCAAGCTAAGTGCAATGCCTTGTCGCGACGGCTTTGGCCATTTTAACGCTCGACTGCATTGCAGCTACAGCTCCAACTGGAGCTACACGCCCCTTACTGCCCACTTGCCTCCCTGCTGCAATTTGTCAACTTGCGTCTTGACACTCTTAAATAAAGTTACCTCTAAGCTGCAGCAGTCAGCCAAGTTGAAGTTTGCAGTCCCGCATTGTTAGTTGAATATTATAATATTCTTGCAGTAATTACAAAACTTTATCGTCCGATTGACAAATATATATACATGTATATACAAAAATGAAAGCTGCAAATTTTTTTATTATAATATCATTTTTAACTTTTGCATTAGCATAAAATAAAATTGGATAAAGAAATGCCAGGCAATTAGGCAACGCAGCGTTAAGTCGTAAAAAAATACTTTGGCAAAAGTTGCCACAAAAGTCGCATAAAAATGATATTAAAAGGAAAGTCGGTCTAAAGATTGCACTGCAGCAGTGGAGCAAGGACTGAAGGGCTACTTATCAGAGCCAGAAAAGGCATTACATTTCATTATTTAATTAAATTATGACCGCATTCGAATGGCTTGTGGCGAGTTTTAAAATAACGTTTTCGTTATGAAAGCATCTGCAAGAAAAAATGGCTTAAAAACGCACTTAATATTAACTTTAATAAAAGTGTGAGCCTTACAGAAGTGAAAAATATTTTCAAGCAACTAATTAAAGTTTGAATTTAAATATGATTATTTATTTCAATTTCAAAGGGAAAATATAACGCCTTGTGCATAAAATTATTAACAGCCAGTTAATATATAATTTGTAGTAGAAGTGGAACAGTTATTAAATATTTAGATGTTTTAATCTTAAGATATGTGTAAATATATGTATATTTTTACACCCTGCACTAAAAAAGTATTGAATGCAGCAATTACCCATCGTCTCAGCAGTAAGTGACGGACAACCCATTGAGTATTTAATTAAAAGATGAGTAAAAATCAGCACAAGCGACAGTTTTATGGTTAAAATCACTTATACGCCGTGTTGGGCTCATAAATAATTAATGTAGACGTTACGAAAACAAATGAAAATTGCGATAGCATGAGGGTCTCTTATGCGCCATATTGAGCGCATAAAAGGCTGCTAAACAGGCGCACTCAAATTGCAGAGCAAGTGGGATACTAAGAAGGGAAGTGGACAAGAAAGAGGGAGTAGGAAGCTAGCTGGACGTGGGCCGGAAGTGAACCAAGATGTTGTGGCCAGAACATGGCCTGGCCAAGGCATGAAACTTATCATTATTCATGCTAAAGACTTAACGAGTACGCGAGTCTGAGAGCCAACTAAGAAGAAGGGAACAACAGGCGAACGAAGAGCATCCTTGCCGAGCTTATCAGCGACAGGGCAACTATTACGGAGACAGAACAGAGCAGAACAGGGCAGGGTAGTAAAGGATGGTGGGGGGCGATTGGGCGTTTCTTTGCCTTAGGATTTTCGCATTTTCATTACTTTGCCTTCATCCAGCGCAGTGTTTCTTGGTGTTATTGTCATTGCCATAATCGAGAAAACGATGAGACAAGAGGAGTAAGAGTATACGGGTGTCTGAACGGCACAGTGGTATGAAGACGACTTTGCCGTTGGGTTAATCTGCAGATTTTCGGTGTTGTCGGTTTTACGAGCCACTTGCCGTTTGCCAACAACGACATATTATTATGGCAGCCATTGTTGTAATCCCCAAGCAATCCCCAAAACTGAAGGCCCAATCTTCTAACTTCTCCATCCAACCAGCACCGCATCACATCGCATCGCATCGCATCCATTGTCTTTAATATTTGTTCGACAATTTTCATCTTTTATTTCCGAGCTCTACTTCCTTTTGCCACCCGGTGGGCATTTATTCGGCAGTTCTTTGTGCTTTTGTGCTCTCTTAAAGCAACTCTCGCCTAATAAATAATTTTATGAAAGTGTTAACTTGGCAAATGTTCGTGTCGCCCGCAACTCAAGTTATTTACCATTGAAAGTGAACAGAGTTAGTGCCTAAATCCATAGAATAAACTAATTAGCTAAGCATTATAATTTAGCAGAAGCTCTGGCATTAATCCGCCTAAATAAACAATGGAACAGGCAATATTTGACAGCTTTTAATTAATAGATTTAATCAAGTATTAATAGTTTATGGCAGTATAGACAATTTATGTAACTTTTGTTGTAGTTGCTATGGGAAATAGTTAAAAGAGTGCTGAAATTTAATCGACAGGCGAAGATTTACCAACAAATAATATTTTATGCTTAGCATAGATTTATTGCAATTTATTTTGATTTTAGCCATAACTCATCGCCTTATCAGAAGTTTAAGAATAATTTTTGCAGATGAATTTAATGAAGGATTAACTTTCTGCATTTATCAGCTCGATATTAATCAGTTGTAATTTAAATAATCGAAATGAATATACAATCATTCGTTTTTATTGCTTGGCAACACGTTTCATTAATCCATGTTCATTTGCATTGCCATCGGATGAGCGTTAAATTAATATTCATTTGACTCTTGCTCCAAAAATACACTGAAACAAATTTGGGCTTAAGCTGCAGAGAAATATTTTCGTAGCGCCCATAACATCCATAAAGATGAGCAGCTAAAGCCAAAGGTTTTACCACTGACCGACCGCCCATTGTGAGAGTGGTCTTTCGGCGAGAATCGTTTAATGAAACATAAAATCCAACAACATATGCTGTAAATGTGCGCTTAATTAGCCCAACGGGGCTTTTGCACGTAGTATTAGGCAAGTGGTATTAGCCAAGTGCTTAGCATTCATCTTGTGGCAGCCGAAATGTAGGCAACACTTTTTGTGGCCAATAAAATGGCGTCGTAAAGCACAGAGAATCAACTGGGCGGAGTTGGATACATACCTTTAAGCAGTGGCACGTTGTAAGGTAGAATGTTTTGACTTGGCAAATACCCTGCAAGTAACAACGAATTAATTAAATTACATTTCTATGATGTATGTAAGTAATAAGTCGTTCAGTAGACAAATATTTGAGTTAGACTGATTGGATAGCAAATTCCATTTCGACATGATTCAGTATAGTTAGTCTTATTAGTGTAATTATGATTTAATTATGATTGATAAACAAATACCCTGTAAGTCGGTTATAATGTGTTTTAAGCTATAGGAAGTTTAAACAATGTTTAACTAAATAGAACTACATGTTTACCTCATGTTATTCATCTCTTTTGACATCTACAGGGTATAACCAGGCAGGCTTCTGAAGTTAACACTCCATTTAATCAACGATAGCTTAGAGCATATTGGAATTTCAAGCTGTTTCTGTCTTTCTCTGCCTATAAATGCTCATTACCTGCGCTCATATTTATTTAAGGCAATGTGTGTGTAGTTAAGTGTGTGCATGCTGTGTGTGTGTTGTGTGCTTGAGTGATTTGTACGGAACAAAGTCGTTTTACATGTAATCCCTTATCGTGTGCATCAATATTATTGAGCAGTTCAAAGCAATTTGATTTGTTGCCAGCAACTCAGGCATACCACGAAGACAAGAAGAAGCATCGTCTAATTATACGCACATATCTCTTTTCTATGCTCCCTATCTCGCTCTCTCCCTCTCTCCCACTTTTCTATATACACACAGAGTCTTTGTCTATTTCAATCGTTCAATATCTGTTAACTTGTCTATTGCAGAGCAAGTTTGGGCCACAGAATTGGACTTTGTTGTTATCAATAGACGCAATTTGATGGCCATGTCGGTGGTGGGCACAACACCGCCCTATCAGAAGCAGGAACGGCAACCACAGCATCCGCGAAACGTAACCTCAAACAGTTTGGAGCATGATGAGGATGACTACAACTACAACTACAACGATACGATGTTCACAGCAATACGAGGCACTAACAACGGCATCAATAATAATTTGTTCCAGCTGACACGTGATAAGGATGGCACTAATGGCAAAAAGGCGGCCAAGACGACGGTAACAACAACAAAGTCGGCAGCAGGAACAACAACAACAACAACAACTACTACTACGGGTGCCATGGGCAAGACAAGATACTTTGAAGTGCCCGATTTAATTAATCGAGATATTGATGACGACGACAACGACAATGAAGAGGATGAGAACGAAGAGCGGGATGGGTTAGAGAGACAGGAACTCGAAGAGGCAGCAATCGATGACATTGATGATGCCAATAATGATGATAATAATGATGATGGTGCTGGAAAGCATGAGGGCACTATTATAATGCCAGACTTTGAGGCCAGCAATGAGTTTATGGGCAAAGCAACAACAGTAATTTCTAAATTGGGTGCAGAAAATTGGCAAAAACTGGGCACATTGGACAAGGCTGCAAGCAAGACAACAACAACAATTGCCACAAGCAGCAGCAGCAGTACAACACAAACAATAACTACGACAACAACATCAACAACAACCGAGGCAACAACAACAGCAGCAGCAGCAACAACTGCGACTACAACAACAGCAAGTTCAACTGGCGGCAAACAGCTCACACATCATCATCACAAAAGCAATCGCAAGCATCACAGCAAACACCATCACAAGCAGCGACAACAGCAACAACAACAACAGCAACCGCGTCGTCATCATGTTGCTTCACATGAGCAGGCAATATTAGACAACTATAACAATCAGGAGGAGACAACCACTCGGGACAGCAGCATACATCGTGTACGCACTGAGATGTTGCCTGAAATTATAATACCCTCGACTCCAGTGTCTAGTAATTCCAAGATTATTGCCATAAAGCCAAAGACACAGAAACGTCGCATACACAAACGTTCAGCGCCCAAATCTGGTGTTGAAATCGAACCCGAGTATTTACTGAGCTCTAGTGAATTTATTGCCAAATCGAGTCATGAACAACAGCAGCAGCAGCAGGGGGACACTGAGAGTGAAGACCTCGATATTGATTTGGATGATGCTGATTTTCAAGCACTTCCGGCAGTCACACCAGCAACCGGAAGTTCAGCTAGCAGCAGCAACAACAACAATCCGGAATTTGTGCGTCTCGATGGATTTGCTGGCATGTTGCAACTTTTCTTTGGCATCGACAAACCCATTGATGTGACCATTTTTGCACAACCACCGAGTGCTGAATTTGTGAATCTCTTGTGCGCTTTACTCGTTTGGTCTGTGCGTTATCCGGCCGTATTTTGGAACACTTCCAAGTCATTTGCCTGTGTGTTTAGCCTGCAGATGATCGTTGCTGCTCTGGACATTGTGCTCGGCTATGTGGGCGTCTCCAATCTTTACAAACTGCAAATCTATGCCGAAATTATGCCAGTTCATCAGCCAGGACTCATATTGAATGCTACTGTGTCGTTGGCACTCTATTTGCTGGCCACTGCATTGGTTTTGGCCTCCTCCATGGTCATGTATTTATATGGACACGGTAGATTGGCCACACGCATGCGGGATCGTTCTATTATCACCCTGAAGGCCAGTCAAAGTTGGATTTACTTTGCTCACTGTGCTTCCTTGTGCTTTGTGCTGGCTCTGGCGGTGGTCAAGGCACCGCTGCTGAACGATCTGAGTGCCACCTACAAGAACAACTTACATTGTCCCACCTTTTTGGCAGGTAAGCATTGTTATTTTTTATTCATTCTTAATAAGCATTAAGCTGCCTTGGAAACTGCCAACCAGTTAGTTTTTTTTGTACAAGGACTGGAATTAGAAAGAATTTCCTAAAATATGTTTTACAATTTTAGTTTTATAAAAATAATTTAAATCTAAAGCTTAACCCACACACATTTACAAACAGTATTTTCTCCGAATTTTCAATCAAAGTTTTAATGAAAGACAATTTACAGAGATAAAGCAGTCAAAGCTTTGGTTAATTTCGTAACAAAGTCTTAACTGATTAAACCAAACAATAGGCTTAAGGACGCAACAGGCTTTGTGAGTGAGTTAGACAGGTTTAAGTCTTCCCCTTGGAACAGTGTGGGGAAATTGGCCCTTAAGCCATGTCATAACACCTTAAACCTTGTCCACAGTCGTTTCATAAGCCAATTAGCGCCTTTGTTCTTAATTGACATTGGCTGCGTATCAAATGGCCAAGAGGTTCAATCGAGACTTGTGGACTTGGCTTTGACTCAATTAACATGTCTTATGTTTCCGCGAATCGTTTAATCATCTGTTCCCCTTTCTCTCTTTCTCCCTTTCTTTCTGTTTCTTGTACTTCATTGCCTACCCGCCTCAACAGCTCTCGTTGGTGTCACGCATCTGTTGCTGTGGATTGTCGTCTGGCTGTGTTTGAGCATCAAGCGACGTTGGCACTTCAAATTGCCACCACTGGATCATACCTATGGTGGTTTGTTAAACAAGGCCAGTGCCCAGCCATTGTTGATGTCCAGTGGTCAGCGTACAGGTAGTAATTCGAGCAGCGGTGGCAACTCTACAAGCACTACGGTCAATGGCACTGACAACTCTAAGCCGGATATGATGAGCACGGCCACCAGCACCGAATTGGGTGGCATGGGTATGGTGGCACAGGAGGATATCTATTGGCCAAAGCTAACGCCCAGTTCGCCAAAGCTGAAGGTCACCTTCAACGAAGTTACGAGTACGTCTGATGATGTCCTACTAATTGGTGACCAAGAACAAACTGATGGCAAGCGGTAAAAAATCGTTTTTTAGTTACAAAACAAAATAAAAAAAACTATTCAAAAGTTAATTTGCCAAAATGGCAGCAAGGCAGCGACCGTTGTCCGTTCAAATACTTACAAAACTATCTGCAACTTGCATAATTACACGTACTTAGTTTAGTTTCATTTCGTTTCTCACGCACTACCACCCAAAAAAAAAACACACCCATTGAAAACAAATTACAGTAACACAGTTAGGGTATTCCTGATAGTTGGATGAATTGCTGAAAGTCTTTTAACTTTTTCGACTGTTGTCGATTTTTGTACTCCAGTAGCATACAAAACTTGATAAATAAGTTTAAAATATTTAGTTTTCCGTCCTTCCTTAACGTGTAAACAAATAAATAAGCAAAGTATTTTTTTAGTAGATTTTTTAATAATCATTAAATTAATTAAACAGTCCAAACCTTTCATTATTAATACATATTCTATACAGAATTAATTTATATCTGCATTAAGTAAGATTCTGATTTTAATTGAAATTCCACAGAGCCAAAATTTACCAAGCTAATAAATTGTTCTCACGTTTACCTCCATAATTAAGCAATTCATCTTCCATTTTTTTTTTAACATTCTGAAGTTCATCTAAAGTTAACAGTAATCAGTTTTCTATGTTGTGTTGTTTCATTGCACGTTTCGTTCAAGTTTATCATTTTTCTTTTGAGTTTCCGGTCCGCACATTTTCATTAATTATTGCCCAACACTGTACGCTCATTAACTTTTACACCGTGTTATCCAACACCAACGCCAAAGCACCGTTTATTCATCAGTTTGTCATCAGTTTTTGTTGTACCTTTTTTACTATAATTTGGTTTTGGTAACGAAAATAACAGTTAGTACCAATTAACACACTCACAAAAATTCTAACAAAAAAAAAAAAAAGAAAATAAAAATAATCAAAATAATTAAAGAAAGGAAACTATTTTTGTTCCGCTTGTCGCCTGTTTTATTGAAAATAATTAAACTGATTTTAAATAGAAAATGTTTTTTATCGTTTTTTGTTCAATTTATTTTCTTTTTATGAGTAATTTTCATTTGTTTGTTTTCGATTAATACTAGGCGTGAATATTTAGACTTAGTTTAATTACTAACTCTAACTAATTGAATGTGTATCGAAATTTTAACTAAATCGAAAACATTAATAATAACTAATTGCACAATTTGTGTTGTTGTTCATAAATTGTTGTTGTTGTCGTTGTTGGTTGTTAATGTTGGTCAATTGTCTAACTAGTGATTTTAACTAATTAACTAACTAACTAACGGAGCAACACAAGGTCAAGTCAACTCATGTGGGTATCAGTACACAACAGCAAATCCGACACACAATTTTATTTAATATATTTTATTTTATTTTTTTAAACTTTCCTTACGGTAAATAGCCATACGGGCCGTGGAACCTCGCTATGTTTTGCCAGTGCTGCGGGGGAAATTGACGACGGCGAGTACGCGACATTAAGAGCAGCAACCGCCGGTGCCGTTGTTGGCATCACCATGGGCAGCATGAAGACCACGATTACAGTTGGCAATGGCAGCATTAACGGACTGCTGCATTTAACAGAATATGATGAACTGCCACCACCGCCACCAGCGAACCACCAACAACAACAACAGCAGCAACATGCTCATGACTATGCAAATCTGAGTGGTTTGGGTGGCATTAGTGATGATAATATCTCTGAGGAGGGTAAATTGTTGGCCTGTGTACGCGATGATAGCATCACGTATGCCTCCACACGCGATCTGGAGCCACCGCAGCAGGCAACACCACCGCCGCCACCACCGCCATTGCCAATGAAAGGTGCACCCATGCCACAGCCGCCCCTTGTGCCACAACAACCGCATGCCAGCTATGGACGCGCTCCCCAGGCCATGCCCGAGATCATGCAAATTTCACCCGAACATCACAAGTTGCCACAACAACAACAGCAGCAGCAGCAGCAGCAACAACAACAGGCATCGCACCAACAACATGCAGTGCAGCATCCACTGCAGCAACAGCATCCCTACACACACTCGCATGCTCATGGACATCCGCTTCAGCATCATCTAGTCAGTCCATTGGCTCCTGTGACGGTCGCTGTGCACACCAACGAGGCACATGTAAGTAGCTGAAGGGCTCAAGAGGGTGGAAGTGGGGGCGAATGGGTTAAATGTTGGCACAGAGCAGTTAGGGAAGCAGAAGTTGAAGGAGATGTAGTAGGAGAAGCGGTAAGAGCAGTAGAGCAGCTGGAATTTTGCAATCTGTGCAGTGTAAATTTGTATAATAAGCAGGGTCGCCTCTAGGACACACAGACACACATACACACAAATACACGCAGACATGCCTCCTCTTAGCTTGTGCTAATCATCGAATATTAGGGTTACACACAATTTGAATAGTTTCTAATTAATATTGTCTGCCAAAATCACTGTCTGAAATAATAAGCAACAAATCAAAAATTAATTTGTCTAATTTAAAATTGATTAAGCTAACTTCTACACCAATCAGCTAGCGCATAAATTGCTAAACGAATTTAATTTTCATTTTTTCCTTTCTGCTGTTTCTGTGAGGCATGACAGCAAATACTCTATTTTTTTCCATGTCACTTCATCAGGTAATTGTTGTTCTTCACACGTTTTGAAATTTACTACCAGACGCATTAATCAATCAAGGGTTGCCAGCTTGTTTCCTAGCCGTAAATCGATGGTTATTTATAGGTCTGGCAACCTTGGCGCCAACTTCGCGTTGCCAACTGCTTAAATGCAATCAATTGGCATTTGAAATTTGACTATACTACTGTAAGGGTATTTGCGATTTGGGTTCTGGATTGGATTTTGAATTAGAACGTTGGTTAGATTGATGCGTTGGTGACCCATGAGAGGTGGGCTGGGCTGGGTTGGGGGCGTGTCGTGTTACGCCCGCGGCTGCAGTGCGGCCAGCCATGAGATTTATGTTTGCTGTTATGAGACAGCATAAATCAGTGGCAAGCCCAATGCCAGGGACGTATACGCACACATGTACGAACATGTACGGACATGCACGGACATGCACACGCGTGTCTGATGGATGGTCGAGTGGAGTGACAGGAATAACAGGACATACGCCTGATACGATATAATTTCATTTTCACTTGCAGGCACCGCACTGAAGCCGACATTAAACGACATTTTCCACCTTACATTTCCATCGCCCACTCTCTCTTTTCCACACACATAAACACACACACATCCCCAAATCCACTCTATGCTCCAACTTTCTCTGTCTCGCTCACGCTATGTCTGTTCTGCTCTATTATCCTTGTTATCCATCAGATCGCCTCCAGCTCCACTCCCCGCTGTCTGCGTCGTGCCGACTCTGGTGTGCCAAATGAGGCGCTAACGCCACGCAGTGACACCAATTCGATCACGGAGAGCACCAACACCACATCACCACCGGAGCGTGCACCGTCTGAGTCATCAAGCGGTGTGCATTCGGGTGAAGAGCGTGAACTGGAGGTTGTCATCCGGCCGCGGGTTAACTGCAAAGCTCCGCCACGCCCACCGCAACCGCCCATACAGGAGGAACCCTATGGCCGTTGCACAAACATGCGCATGTCCAGCTTTAACGCCGACCCCGCAGCCAATGCGAATGCCAATGCCAGTGTCATTAATAGTGCCACGTTGCCCATGCAACGCAGTGCACCGGAGCAGAAATTCGACTATACGGCCCACTGTAGCACCATGCCACTGCCGGTGGGCTGCCACAGCCAGCAGCTTGCCAGCGGTAACAATGGTGGCTATGCCTCCACCTCGGCTATGACCAGCTCAATGATTGCACCACCGCCACCGTCACAGGTTTCCAGCTTCAAGACGCCCAGCATGCACTATGCGAATGCTGCAGTTGCTCTCGGTTCAACATCTGCACCACACACCACACTACCCAATGGTGTGCGCTATTCCAATCCCCACTTTCTGCGCCGCCTGCCCCATGTGAGTAAAGCAGCCGAATCGCCATACGGACACCTAGGCTATGGTGCTGCCCATCATGCCTTTAGCAAGCTGCCACACGAGACGCATCCGACCATACCCGAAGATCGGGACTCAGCCAACTATTCTATGGCCTCGGATCAGGATTGTGGGCTATATGTGACGGCACAGCTGCACTAAACTCACCAAATCATGCCTAGCGCAGTATCATCTTTATATACTTAATTTAGTCATACATATTAAGGGGTGTATGTGTCTGCATAGAACTGCTCTATGTCTATAACTTTAATCCTAAGTGTATAGAAGCCTCAAATCTTAAATCTTCCATATTCACAGCACAATTCAGTTGGCATCAGCTGCGATTACTCATCATTTTTAAAGATTTATCATTTAAATTTTTAAAACTACACTTTCTTTGTAATCAAAGCTGATTCTTAACCAAAGCCCAAGTAATAGTATTATTTGCCGATCTAAAGAATAAACTAGCATATAAACATCTAAGCATGTAGCACAAGTTTTAGTTAATAAGGCGATTTATATATATAAATAAATAACTATACGATCTACAAATCTATGCATACTATATATACAACTATATATATATTTATACACAATGTGTAAGATAATAAACATTTATCATATCATTTAAACGTATATGATAAATTACAATATCTATATATAAATGTACTAAAACTATGCATAATATTTAAAATTAAAAAACTATACCATAACTTTATGTACTAACTTCTAATCGAGTAATCACAGACAATTTGTTCGAGTCACAAAACAAAATATGATGCATACGAATTTAAGCAGCAATTATATGGTTTTTTCATAGAATTGTAAAGTGAATATGAACTACTTTGAATGACAGATAACCCCAATATATATTAATTACGTACTCTACATATATAAATGAATATACAGTATATAGTAAGCATTAGCAACGCTTCAGCTAGTCGATTAATTAACTAAGCTTCAGCACATGTACTATTTTTATGATCTGGTCTCTAAAATGTTTAAGATTAATGTAAAATGTAATGTAACAAAGCGACAATATGGAAATATCAAATGTATGATAAATGACAAACTAACTGAACATTGTATGAAATTAGCTAATACTAATATAATATATATATATATCATCTGGAAAACATATACTTACAGACAACTCACGGACTCTACAAAAACACTTCCCATACATATCTCCCTAATGAAATTTAAGACGACTCCAATAAAGATATTCAGCTCGCTATTAGAATGAAAACTTAGATAAAAAAACAAAGCACGCAATTTACAATTTATAAATATATAAAAGAACTTAAAATTTAATTGTAATTCCTATACTAAATCACTCGCACAGTCAACATTTTAAAATAATTATTTTGATTTTTGTTATGAAGACTGATTAGTATTATGATACCAGAAGCAGCTCCAATACCACAGCACTTTATCCCCATTTAATCAGCACATCATTTCATAAATTCTATGCATTATATGATTCTAGATGAAGTTAGGCCATACAAAATACATGATTTAATAATATTTAACATTGGTTCCTTTAAGAAACGCACTAAAGCTTAACATAAAGCGTTAGACAAGCTAATTAAGTCACACTTTTGTAACATAATTTCGATTCAATTTAAGATAAACGATATATAAATATCTAATATGAATACTAAGTATGCCCCCCCTCCCCCAAAATAAAATATGTCATTTATGCATATGTGAATGTAATTGTCTTAACACGGTCATATCCCATATAAGTCTAACTAACCAAGCGACGAGAATATTGTAAATGATAGTAAGAAGAAGAATGCCGCCAATGATCCCGATATGACATACGATACATGCATCTATAAGTCTATTTAAATAAATACGAGTATATTTATTACAACACATTAATAAGCAAATGTCAAATCTTAAATGTTTGAATTATTTATACATACCATATATGATTAATGGTTTATCAATGGTAAATAAAGAAATACCACCGCTTTATGTGAAACCCCAAAAAGTAAATGAGTTTTACTTCAATAAGGGGCTAAATAACCTTCAAAGATAGATAGATAGAGAACTATACCATCAAGATCTTGGGGATTAATAGGAGGTAATATATAGATCAGCATTTAGAATTATACCCTACGGACTTATCAAAGTGGAACCTATAAGATAAGAGGTAAGCGTTTACTTTTATCTTGGGATTCCCCCATTAACCTATCTGAAAATGTAAAAGATTCGCAACATTTAATAAAAAAAACTCTTGGCTTTGTTTTATTAGAAAACAATTTTAATGAATATTTTTCTTTTATGTTGTTATTTAAATGTTGGTTTTTATTAAATTTGTAGTTTACACAATTTTAAGGTCTGTGTTCTGCAATTTTTTTAATGCCGTTCCTCTGCAAATTTCATTTCTTTTTTGGTTTTTTTTGTTTAATAATATAATTACATAATTTCTCTTTTGAATTTTTTTTTTGTTTTTGTTTTTTTATTTAACATATTCATTTTCACAGTTTATTGTCGTTTCTCGACCTTCGATTTCTGTCGAGATATTAAAATACAATATATTCGAAGCGTTTGTCACGCAGCCGTTTTCTTTTTGTTTTTTATACTTTTTAATTTTTTTGGTTTGGTTTTACTTTTTGTTCAACATTTGCAATAAATGATATATCTTTTTGTTGTTGTTGTTGCTGTTGTGTTTATTAAATTGTTTTTGTCAGTTTGAACTTAGTAAATAACATTTTTGTTTTTTGTTTTGTTCTTTTGTCTCATTTTAAATAACTTTTCGTAATATATCTTGTGTTTCTTTAACATTTCTATATGTGTGTATCTTTTTGTGTGGGTGTGATTTGAATTCTAATTAGAGAGATGTACGACTATGAAATGCATAATGCAATGGAAAGGCTCTTATCCAGAAATACGTCTCTTAGTAAAATTTCTTTATTAGGAAACTGAAATTTAATAAATTAAATACGAATTGAAACAAAAACTTTTCAGGGTTAAGACTTTCTTTGAACGGATCGCAAAGTTTTGTGGTCATAAAATTATTGAATACTTATCACATTGGACTTTTGGTAAGAGCATTTCAATGTCGGCTACTGCCAGCATTTTTGTTTTAATTGCATTACATTTTTCTTTATTGTTGCTGATTAATATAAGCATTTAAATGTTTCATAGAAGAGCAATTTAAATGAAAAAATATAGATTTTATTTTAGAAAAGTTTTGGTTGTATGAGAAATGTTAAGAGAGCAGAGTTTCAAAGTCTGATTATTATAATTAGTATTGGATGTATATGTGTGCCTCGTATCCATATCCGTATCCGTGTTATGTGTGTGTGTGTGTTTGTGTCTCTATAAATCGTCTATATGTGTTGTATAATTAATTGCTGGAAACCTCGCTGATAGTATTGAAGTTCTTAAAGCGCATCTTAATCTGAATCTTTCACTTGTTCTTTCGTGTCGCAACATTTTGAATGCATTTTCCAGTTCCTCTAAAGTTTTATTTCTCTTTTATTTATTTTTCTTTTTTTGTTTTTTTTTTTTGGCATTCGTTACGTATATATTGTGTTTTATTTAGGAAACTTGGGTGGATATCCTTATCCATATTTCTATCTGAATGTATGCAAAAAGCTGATGAATGGACGGACAGGATTAAATTAATATACTTAGCAGTGAAGGAGAACAATGTATCGATTATAAGTATAAGATCCGTGTAGGAACAATGCATGTAATTATATATATATATATAATGCAAAAATGAACTGCTCCCATCTAAGTATTTACTTATGTGTAGATCTCTTGCAGGCATATGATATGTTTACTTAAAGTGAACTATTTATGGAATGCATTACAAAATGTTGCTGTTGAAAAAGAACACAATCAGTGCGCCAAATTACCATAATGTTTTTGAATACATTTCTATATACGAGAGTAAGTTTAAAGTTTTCTTTTCATTTTTCTTTGTTTTGTTTAAACTCTGCAAATAAATAGTCTATAAGCCTAAGAAGTTGCATGTCTTTGTATTTTTTGTTTTTGTTTTTTGTGTTCATTTCATTAGCAAGCAGGTAACATTTTTACAGCTCACACTATTAACTTGAAGGTACTTGATGCGTTTATCGAGTTATCTGATTTATGCAGAAGATATACGAATATGAAGTATGTAAGAGAGTGTATTGGTGTGTGTGGGGTTTGTGTGTATCTGTAATTAGTTCATATGTTTGTAGAAGCGAGAGCGTGTTGTGCATCTAATGCCTTTTTGGATAACAAGGATGGGCACGGAGATATTTTCATGACACGATGTGCTCGACTCAACACGTTATCAAAATAAATGTATCGATATTGAAAATATATAAATATCGATAGCAAAAGTCATGTGTGCGTCTTTCAAAAATCATGTCCCTGTGAAAATATATCGGCACGTGCCCATCTCTAATCTAATCTTTTGCACGATTCCGCAAAAACTTGAACATTTTGGGGTCACTGTCAAGTTTTTGCAGCTGTGCAGACTTAAAAAGCGAAACAAAAAATATATATTTATATATATATATGTATTTGTATAATTGCTAAGTTTAACAAATTTTAACTTTCTATGGTTATGTGTATGTGTATGCGTCTTTTAATGGTTCTATGTACAGTTTATTCCTCCTATTCCAATGAATGTGTGTGTGTGTGGGTGTGTTGTGTGTGTTTTACTAAATTAAATTAGTTCAATCTGTCCCGCTTGATAAATATTTCGAGGATTAATAGTACATATCTCATCATATATCTCATTTTTAGTTACTTTATGATTAACTTTAAGTTTAATTTTAAGTATATCGTAAGTTAGGCTTATTTAAGTGTTAGTGGTTCTTTGCTTGCTTAAATTTTAAATATGTATATGTATATGTATGTATATGTATGTGTATACATATATTGTATATAGTATATATATATATGTATATATACTCGTAAACATGTTGCCTCTTGAAAATCCATAACTTTAATTTATTGATTTAAATTTAGCTATATTAAACAACTTTGCATTTCGTTTTTAATAATCCTTTTCGAATCTACTTCCTTAATTTTGTTCAACATTTCTTAGCATTAAGTTTGTTTTCTATCTTCTCGACATTAGCACTTTTAAATCTTATATATTGGTTGTAGTTTGTTTTTCTTTTCATTTTGTTCATTTTTTTTTTTTAGTTTATCAATAATAGTTAATAATAATTATAATAATCATAATAATCGTATTACGAAAATAATAGTGATCTTAGGTGTGTAATAAAAATTCATTCAAATATGCATCAATTTACATGTTTCATTTCTCCAAATTTTTTATCAATTTTCATTTAGACATATACATATATGTATATATCTATTTGTAAATATATATATCTATATATATATACTGTTTACTATCTTGAATTCAATTAATCATTTCTGCCTCTGCTTGTTTACTCGGTTTGGTTTTAAATGCATTTGTTCTCATGACTTACAAAATTAGCTAGATTCTTATACTTTTATGGAAATCTCCCGGTCGTAGAATACAAAAAAAAAAACGTATATATTTATTTATTGGACAAAGATTAGGCCAGCAACGTGCCGATTCAGAATCGGGCTTATCCAATATCCATAGTCCGGGCAGCTCCCATTTGCATATATCCTGCAGGCTGACCTTGGTCCTTTGCTATTTGGCTGCCTGGCTGGCAGCTCTTTGCAAGGGTTACTGT
This sequence comes from Drosophila acutilabella, assembly GCA_035046005.1. NCBI lineage: Eukaryota > Metazoa > Arthropoda > Insecta > Diptera > Drosophilidae > Drosophila > Drosophila acutilabella. The sequence continues at coordinate 1,323,949 of JAWNOK010000061.1, forward strand.
AAAATGTCGATAGAACAAGTTTAGCGACAGTTTATCGATTCGTTCGATTAAATAGCTAACGGGCAAATAAGTTGTTAGTAGAGTGTATGTGTGTGTGTGTGTGTGTGTGTGTGTATTTTGTTTTTATTCTGTGTATATGGAATTGTTATTGTTGTATTTTCGATTAGTTATCAAAATGGCAAAATGGCATTAACTAGCGGGATATACAGAAAGCTGCTTAAATGGCGTTATAATCGAATAAAAGTTTATTAAGTAGTATTAGATAAATTGTAGATTTGTGCACTTACAATTCAGTTCGTTTTGTTTAATTATTTGCATTTTGAGGGCGAGTTTATATTTATTGTATTTGTGCTTGGTGCGTTTTAAAGTGTTTTCACTGTTGTTGGAAAGTGTTATTCACCCTGCTCCTCCATTATTGATTCACCGGCCCAAACAATCGGACGACCCTAAACCCATGTTTGAAAACAGATATATTTATATATCAATTGTTGAACTAATTTATGATTGACTCTAACCTATAGTGATTGGCGATTATAATGATGATTATAATCTAGTATAGGTATATTCAGCTAGCCGATATTTGCCATTTTCAAGTCGTAATGTGTATTTATTTTTATTTTGGGTATATTTGATTCAATATATTGGAATTTAAATGGCTTATTAGTGTTAGCAAAAGGTCGAAATAAGCGAGTCGCATTAGTACCATATGTTAAAAATGAAAAAGACTACGCATGCAAAGAGACTGGAGAATTATGTGGTATTTGGTTTTGGTAGTTTGTTCAGGTAGTTGGGGATAGAGAAACATACCTATATGAGTATTGAACGAGTCTATTAAAAACTACGTTGAAGTTGTATGCTATGCCAAAAACGTAACGGTAACGGTAACGGTGATTTAAGGTGAATTGCGATAGGTATTTTAATAATATTTTTTTTCAGCAGTATTTCTTGTGTATATTTTTTATATAAGTAATTTTTTAATTTAAATTTAAATTTTCTTTTTATTAACATTACATAATGCAAATTTTGTGGTTGCTTCCTCAGATTAAGGTAGTATGTAGTATGTGTCTTTATGGTTATACCAAGCGGTCTCATTTACAGGTGTATTTATGTCTAACTGTGTGTGCTTTTTTGTATATTTCACATATGCACTGATTTGACTAAATTAAAATGAAATGCAAGAAAATGTATGCAATCTATTTTGTTGTTTGATTTATCTGAATGTTTTTGTTATTTACTTGTTGTTGTTGATTTAATTGTGTTTGTACAGATGATTTTAGTGACTTTCTAAGCTACCCAGATTTTGCTATTTTAATAATTATTTTTTTGATATTTTATTGTAAGTACGATACGATACATAATAATTATATTACTGAATACCAAACAAAATGTTTGCTACATAAATGTATGCAAAGTACAAGTAGTTATACGTAGTATAAATGTGCATGTGTTTTTTGCTGTTGTTGTTTGACTTTTATTTTGATCAATTTGCATGTCGATCTCATTGCATAGTTTTAGTATATTTTGTACGTTTTCTTTTTTTTTTTTGAGTTTTGAAAGTTTTGATTTGGTTAAGTTTTTAGTTGAGAGTTTTTTAGAGTTTGAGTGAGTCGAGTGAGGCTATTGATGAGCGCCTAGAGCCTAAACCTATATTAGTGGGACAACTGACCAGTGAGGTGGTGCCAAAGAGCTTGTACCAGCCGATAACGATATTCGATAGATTAAGATCGTCAAGCATTATCTGTGCCACGCCCATAAACACTTTCTTTTCGATGCGGCCATAATCGCCCCAAACGGTCACCTGAAAAAGGAAGGATTTTCAAATATCGATACATTAATCGATTAATCGAGTTCTTACCTGAAGTACACAACCGTTGTACGGTTGCTTGAATACCAATTGCTGTTGATAAAGCGGATCCAATGTTCGTCTAGCTGTTGATGTCTTCATCTTATCAATACACCTCTTTCCCGATACCAAATAAACCTTTACATATGGCGCGGGCAGCATTTTAGACGAGGGCTTTTGCTGTATTAAAATCAGGAAAATAATTTGAGTATTCCACTTAATGGACTTGATAGTTGAACAAACCGTTAGGCCCCTGGCACGTATAACCTCCACCTCGAGAAATCCCTTCTGATGGCACAGCGATAACTGTATGTCCCCCAGGGAGGGAGCACCGAGCACTTGACGACCCACCAACTGACCCGGTCCTAGGCCATCCACAAACTCATTAAGGGCTCCATCATTACGCAGCGAAGGCGAAAATCTACAGTTTATTGTGGTTGTTGGTTTTGGTTGAAATTTGACAATACTTTAGTAAAGTTTCGAGTCAAGATAAACTTTTATGGTTACACAGAATTAATAAAATGTTACAAAAAAAAAAAAAAAAAAACAATATAGTTGTAGATTTGATTGAGAAAGAAAGAATTCTTATAGTCTGGCCCCAGTGTGGAAGTCATTCATTGGCATAGCTTAATAATACCAGAATTGGAACCAGGCTATTATACACAGGGAGTTGTAGAAAGACAGTTAAATTGTTGTTAGTAGTTTTTGTGGCTTGTTTGTTGTGGTATTGGTTTAACGACTGCTTCTGTGGATGGGTATGGTTAGTGTCGTTGGTGGTTGAGAATGTATTGACAGAGTGGTGCACAGCAGAACTATTGGACAGCATGCAAGTGTGTGTGTGTTTGAGTGTAAAAGTTTGGTTTAATTTTTGTTTTCACAGCTTCGAATCAATTTTAAAGCCAATAGAATTCGGAAAAGTTTAAATGACTTTTGCCGATAGATTATGGGAATATATATTTTTATGTATGTACATCCCAATGTCGGATTGTTTCGGATTAGTGGTACATCCAAGGTGCCGTAGTTTGAAGTTTTAGGTGCCTAAAGGTCAATAATTTAGCTTAAGTTCTGTTTTGTTTTCTTAATTTTTATATACACATCAAATATAGCTGGAAAGACTTGATATATACACACACATGTATTTATAGAAATCATACAAATAAAAGAAAAGTTTATAACCAAATCATAATTGGTTTTGTACAATTTGAATAATACAGAAAGAGAGACACAAAGAAGTTAAGTGGAAACTTGAATAGAACGCAAATAACATCAAAAAATATAAATTTAAATTTATAATAATTAATATAGTTATACGAAAATGCAGACTGGCTCAACGATATCAAGGCGCACACAGATACGTAGATAAACAAGAAAGAGATGCCGGCAAAGAAGGACACAAAGAGTTAATAAACGTGTGGAAAGAGATACAGTAAGAGAGAGAGAGAGAGAGACAGAGATAGAGTTAAAGTAGTGTTTAAGGCAGGAGCGCGTTATGCAAGAGAAATTGAGAAGAGAGATAGAGCGATTTAAATAGCCAGTTATGGAAGTGGTACTTGGAAAGAGTTGGTAAGAGAAAGACAGACAGAGAGAGAGAGAGAGAGAGAGAGAGAGAGAGAGTACGTGTAAGGCAGACAGAGAGATATTCAGAGGCAAAGAGAGTTCGCATGTCTTAGTAAATTAATTAATGTGATATTTTTGGTTTGTAGACTTTTTTTTGGTTTTATTTAATTTTGTTTTTGGTTTTTTTTGGTAGTATTTATCCAGAAACTTACGATGAACCCTCGGAGCTAGAGATTGAATGTATGCTGCCCGCACTGTAACGGGTTACCGCTGGCACCGGCGGCACCTCCACAGAACGCTGGATGCTGCCAGCGGAGCCCCGCGACTGCCGTTGATAATATGGATGTGGTGGAGGTAGTGTGATATGATGGTGACTAGTGGAGGAAGCACTTGCGCTCGAGCTGCCTGAATACTGTGCCTGATATTGGTCTGTCGAGAATATGATATACATATACATAGTACAATACGAATAATATACACAATGCGAGTTAATTCAAAAACTCAAAAGAAATTTAATATAAAACAGCGGCAATCAAATATGTTTCTCAATGTTTCGCTTGTGATCATTTGTGATATTTTTCAAGATATTTTGTTGGCTGAGCGAAGTGGAGCGAAGTATGCGACGCTGGCTTTGGATTGATCCGCTTTGATTTCTCGACGCTTGGGGCTCTGGGAATAAAACCCTCAACTGATACAGAAATTATAGGCACAGATAGTGGAACGAACCCAAGTATAAAATCAAATTATACTAAAGAATTTCAAAACAAAAATGTGATTATTAGTTTAGAGAAGACGTATTTATAATAATCTCAAATAAGTTAAAATTATAAGTACATTAAGTTAATTATTAAACTTGTTATATGAAAGACCCGTTTTCTCATCATCAAAAGTGTGTTTCAATTAGCTTACTAAGCATTTCTTTCAGTGCTGTCATATGTACAGAAAGGTGACAACTCCGCACATTGTAAGCATGTACAAAGTTGGCTAAGCGGCTGTTAAGAATTTGGTAAGTGCATGAGAAAACCGACCTGTTTCAGTTGGCTGATAAATACAGTCTTGTTACCAGTTGTACTTTCCATTGATTGTGTGTACTAATCGAATAATTCTCGATCAAATTTTGCTGAACTTTTCAGTTAACTTCAATTTGATTGTTGCCAATATTTTGAGAGAGATGAATTGTTGTGAGCCTGTTTATTGTTTGTTGTGTATGAGTTGTTAATTGTTACTGAATTGTTGTTTGTTGGTTGTTTAGTGTTTAACTTATGTTTTGGCTTTCTTTGACAGAGCTCCCTGTATATACATACATGATAATATCAAATTGTATCGCAAAAAACAAAAAACTTGTTGTAAATAGATGATAAACATTAGTTTATTTGTTCATTTGTGGACAGAGAGTGAGAGAGAGAGAGAGGCAGAGAGTAAGAGCGAGAGAGAGAGACGGAGATCGCGTTTCAAATCGCTGGCATGCAAAAGTTCATAAGGATCAAGTTGTCGATAACGGTAACGGTAACGGTATTGTGATCGTTATCGATCGCTTCGCTTGGCTTGACTAGTGTTGCATAATGCTTGCATGTGTATGTTGTAAAATTCCTTTAAAAAAAATACAGGGGATTAAACCAAGGCAATGTTGCAAAAGTCTTACCGCATATACTGCAAATAATGTATTTTATGGTATAAAATGTATTTCTTTATTTATTTTTGTGTATTTTTTAAAAGCTTAGCTTGGCTTAAAAGGCTGTAACTAAGTAGAAGTTGTAGTTTTAATATGTCTGGCACAAGTATATTGCAAATTGATGTTGTTATAAGTAGGTATTAACTCAATGCATGCAAATCGAACAATGTTCTAGATTATAATATTGTGTAATTATGTTTTATTTATTTAAGTATTGTTTTAAATTGGATGGAAATCAATATAAGTAGTAGTAGTAGTAGTAGTAGTAGTAGTATTAAGTTCATAATTAAATGGCATTAACAATAGTAATATTAAAGAAACGAGTGGCATTTTGTTTGGGGTTAATTGTTATAAACAAATGTCGCTACGAAAGTATAAAATGCATTACGGATTGAATTTGTTGTTATTGTTATTGTGGTGGTTTGGATGCACGCGCGTCACAACAGTGAGCGTCAACAGTATGCGGCCACACACACAGCAAGTCGAAAGCTTTGCGTTGTCCGGCATTTGCCCAGCCAGGAAAAGCTTTCATTTTCCATTTCCTTACACAAACAACTGCGGTACAGGCAAAGCTTTCGCGGTGTATATGACGCCCATTATTTATTTTTATTTTTTGGGCCAAAAGAATTCCTTTTTTTATAAGCCTAAAAATACGTATCGACTTTGGATTGTTTATTGGTTGGTTTGGTTGTTTACTTGGTTATTTGGTTGGTTGGGTGGTAGGGTGGTTGTTTGATTGATTGATTGATAGATAGGTAGCGCTTGTGGGTAAACTCAAAATCAAGTAAAATCAAGAGAGGGAATATTTTTGCGCTAAAGCTTCGGCGCCAGAGCGAGCTTTTGGCAAAAGTTATTGCGTCAAAGCTCGTCAAAATTAAACAGAGAGTCTGGGAGAACAATAAGAGAGAGAGAGATAGGAAAAGAGAGAGAATGTAAAAAGTAAAGCGCGAGAGAGCGAGAAAGAGAGCGCGCGCATGTGTTTTGCAAATTGAAAAGCTCTTAAAACTAAAAGTCCTGTTATTGTTTCGGTGTATTTCTTGTTGTCTAACTAATGTTTTATCATCATCATCATAATCATTTGATTATCATTATAAGCATTTGCTTTGTTTTCTTGGAAAAGGCAACCAAAGAAAAACCAAATTGAGAACACAAAAACAAGAGTCAAATAATAAAAAACTCATAATTAATTTATATTATAGCATAGCATTAAGTTGAATAGACATAATTGTTTCACAGAGTGTGAAATAGTTATTGATAAATTGATAGATAGATAGAGTAAGAGATAGACAGAGAGAGATAGAGCGAGAGAGAGAGAAAGTGGCATAGAGATAGAGACAGAGTAAGTTGGACTTGTGCGCACCTTTCCCCACCAGCGCCATCGCCGAAAAACTGTTCAACTGGGTCCGCCTCCGAGGACGAGCCACGGGAGAGGCCACCGCCCGCTCCTCCGCCCGAGCGTAGCTCCCTCGTGATATCACCAGGCAGCACCTCTTCGCTGCGATGCACCGTGAACGAGTTCTTACCCTTCTTTCCAAAGCCCATACGTCTTTTACGACCTTTTGAGTATGGCATTTTAATAGTATTTTTTTTTTATCGTTTTTGTTTTTGTTTTGTTTTTTTTTTTCATGATACCAAATCATAGTTTTGTTAGTAAGGTTAGCATAAATGACTTAATGTATTAGTGTTAGAAAACGCAAAAGACTTTAGCATTACGATACAAATGAGTGTGTGTGTGTGTGTGTTTGAGTGTGTGCGAAAGTGTGTCAGTATGTAAGAAACAAAAGAAGTTCGACTAGCGTATAAATTGAATCACTAGAATGTAGAGCTTTAAATGCTTTCAATATCTGATGTATTCGATACTTTTATTAATAATATTTATATATAGAGTATCTCATATTTCATGATGGTCAACAAGGCAACTGAACGAGAACTTTTAGAAACGAACGGCATACAAAAGAATGCTAACAAAATGTTCATACCTGTTGCCGAGAGCTGTGACGTTGAGTTCGATTTTTTGCCCATTCCACTGCCGCCTTTGGGTGATCGTTCCTGATCAACGTTGCCGCACTTTTTTCGATCGGTTGTGGTGTCTGAAAGGCTGCCATCTTGGAAATTGATAGCGGTAGAGAAATATATTTATAACAGTTCAAGTTAGACCTCAAATCGGTTGGATTCTTTCCCTTTTTTCAAAGTGTTAAATTGTCGACAAGGAGATTTATAGATAATAATAACTATGAACTTAAGGATCTTCGGATTTGCTTTTGGCTTATAAGCAAATCCGATGAGCTTTTAGTTTTTTAAATGTATTTATCACTAAAGTGTATCTGAAATTAACTCACACATTCTTAATGATTATTTGATAACTTACCAGCTTTCTCCTCGGCTTCGCCTCCACCGTCAGTTGATTTGGCGCCGCCTGGTTCGTTGGTGCCGTTCTTGTCTTTGTCGTACTCGCTGAAATCGTCATCGAGCATGGCATCGATAGCATCCCAATCGATAACATCAAGCGGAGCATCCGCATCCGCATTAGCATCGTTCGTTGTTGTTGTTGTTGCGTTTGGTTCATTCGTTTTGTTTGTTGTTGTGTTTGTGGCAGTTGTTGTAGCAGTCGTTGCCGTTGTTGATGTTGTTGTTGTTGTTGTTGTAGTCGTTGTTGTTGTTGTTGCCGCAGCATTCGTTGCATTCGACGATGTGTTTGTTGTTGTTGTTGTATTTGTAATGAGATTTGTGCATGTATTTGGTGGTGGTTGTTGTTGTTGTTGTGATGTAGCGTCAAGGGTCAAGTTGTTGGCGTCGTTTGTTGTTGTTGTTGTTGAAGTGTTGTGTGTTGATGATGGGGCACGTTTATTGGGTGATGCGACACCATGATGTTGTTGTGGGGGATTTGCAAAAGAGGAAGAAGAAGCATTATTAGCATTATTACCATCGACGACGATATTACCAGCAGCGGCAGCAGATGTTGCACCACCGCTCCCACTACTAGATTTCGTCAGTTGTTCCGATGCCGTTGCCATCATTCCGTTGATGGCGATGCCTTCTTTCCCTTTTTGCCTAACTGATTGTTGTTGTTGTAGTTCTTGATGTTGTTGTTGTTGTTGGCTGTTGTTGTTGTGACTATTGCTAACACTACTCGCTGCTTGGCTATTGTTGTGGTTGGTGGTGTTGTTGTTACTGTTACTGTAGTAGTTGTGATTGTTGTTGTTCTGGCTTATTGTTGTTGTGTATACTGTTCTGTGCCCCGCCCCCAACACCGCTTCCTACTCCTCCTCCTACCCCTCCCACACCCATACCCATGCCTACTTCCATGGGGGAAAAGTTGTGAGCATTTTGCGCACTTGGCGGATGGGGTAAATTCCTCCGTCGCTTCATATACGGAGCCGGAGGACCACAAAGCTTCTGCTGACTGGTGCGCTGTAGGTCAAGGGACATGTGATTGCGGGCATCGAGACCACGCCGATGAGGACCTCGGAAAAGGGAGGGGGCAACGCCGCGTCGGGTCCAGCCCACGTCCGAGTCGTAGGTGATGGTCACGATCTTGTCATCGGTGACCAGGAAATGCGAATGACTCAGTGGATTCACTGCATCCACATTGGCGCCCATGTACGACTGTCGTATGTTCGTCTCGGAGCCATATCGTCGCGAACTGGGCAACTGCCCCTCGGGCATGTCACTTGGATACGCCAGGGCCATCTCGTAAGGCATCACCTCATCCTCATAGCGTATACGTCGTCGGCCCCAACTCTTGGTGTGCAAATCATCGTAGTCTAGGGACCGTGATTGTCCCTCGTGAAACAGGCGACGCCGCTCCAACTTCGGTTTCTTCAGTATGGACGTGGGCTGAGCCCGTGCCGTGGATTCGGCTATCGGTACGGCCGATACTAGGGCATCCTCGCTCAGTTGACGCGAGAGTCGCAGCACGGATTGGGTAGGCAGCGAGGGTGGTCCCACCAGTTGTGCTTGGCTGCGACGATGGGCTGTCGGTGTCGGCGTGTGGACATGATAGGTGGGCACCACCCCCAGATTCAGCTGCGGCCCCGTTAGCCCGCCCAGGAAATGCTGATCAACGCATTCACCGCACATGGCCGGATCCAAGGTGGGCAACGAGGGCTCCGAGCTGCTCGGCTGGTACATGGATAGCGAGGGGCGTCGCAGCAGCTGCTCGGCGCTGTAGGGATAGGCGGGTATGGCGGAAATGGGCTGGTGCTGTGGATGTGGATGGGCATCGGCCAGGCAACAGGGATCGCCACAGGCTCCGATGGCGAGTCCAGGTGTGGCCAGGGCTGTGTTGGTGGATATCACTACGGGTTGGCTGCCGTTCTGACAGTGGCTGCAGCTCTTGTCCAGCTGATCACGCACATAGCCCACGTAGGAGCTGGGCGATGAGGACACCGTGTGCGCATGGGCGTGATCGTGGGCGGGCTGGCTGGTGTTGTGGTGGTGGTGGCTGTTGTGGTGTTGGTTGTGGCTGTGGTTTGTGGAGCTGCGAAAGAGATTCATGACGGGCGTGGTAATGCGCTTAAATTGCTCAAAGCTGGGCAGCGGCAGCGGCATCGCATAGGCGTGATTCAGATTGTGGGCGTTCGCATGAGTGGTTGCAGTGGTGGGGGCGAGCTGGCGTCCGTTGTGTAGTTGCTGTTGTTGTTGGTAGTGGTGGCGTCGTTGTTGTTGATAAATGTCTGGCAGCGCCGGCATGAATGTTGTGTTGGGCAAATGAGACGATGGCGAATAGTAGACGCAATGCGGGTGTAAATGTGGTTCATGTATCAGTGGGTCAAGTGAGAGCGGCCTCTGGCTCTCCTCCGCGATAAGAGCTGGCTCCACAAAGAACTGCTCGACCAGTTCACCGCTATTTGTATCTGTTACCAGCACATGCTGTGTGGGTATTGGCAGTGTTGTGGTTGCTGATGCACCACTTGGACCCACTAAGCGCTGTATTTGGTGGTGAATCAGCAGCCGCTTGAGCCGCCAACTGTTGCAACTGTTCCAGTTGCTCGAGCAGCAGCAGCTGCTGTGTGCCATTAGTGGACAGATAATCGCAGTCATCCACCTCGATGGTGTTCGCACGGTGGTGCTCCATGGGATAGACTTTAAGGCCTGTAACAGGACCACCCACAGCACCGCCCAGCAAACTGCTGGGTGCGCCACCAAAAAGATTGCGCCAGTTTCTTGGAAAGCTAACAATTATTTTCCATTGCCATCGGTGAAGAAGGTGGTCGCGATGTTTAGGGGGCAAGTGGTTTGTGTATGTGGTTGGTGTCAAGTGGTGTGATTCCGAGTGTGGTGACATTTCGTAGTTGCACATGCAGGGATAACATGCGGCAGTTAACGCAATCGTAAGTGGTGAGTTTTTAATGTGTAGGTTGCGATATTGGGTGTGGGGTATTCAATGTGGTGGTTGTGGTATCGGGTGTGTAAAATTAACGAACGATCGTTGACAAATGCAAGCGATGGTTAGCGTCCGGGGTCAGCGAATGTATTTGTTGTTGTTGGTATTTTGTTGGTGTAGTAAGTACGTTTCACATGTGGCGAGATAGATTAATAGAGAGAGAGTGTGTGGTGTGTGTTTGTGTGTGGTGAAGAGCACGCAAGAGAAGCAGTGAACACAAAAGAGAGAGCGCGCGTCGATTTTTATCGTTTGATATTTAATTGTTATTGTTTCGTTGGTTTCGATAAAACGCAAAAAGTAAATGCAGAAAAGAAACTTAATGTTTTTTTTGTTTTATTTCGGATTGCCTTTGCTTTCGTATACGCTTTGTGTGGATGTGTGTGTTTGACTGAGTGTTGGTGTATGTGTGTGCTTAGTATCGGCATATTTATAAGGATATAGCAAGAGCGAAATCGAAACAGCGAGAGAGAAAAGAGAGAGAAAGTAGGGGTGGGGGGAGTAAGCGCGCTCTTGTTGATTTCAGAGCCTAATTCAACGGGTAAATTTTGGAATTTTTTAGCTACTACTCGGAAGTTAAAGTAAAAAAAGAGATGTGTATCCAATTCTATGTAGTGTAGCCCAGAACGTATGTATGTAATTTCAGCAGAATTTCGAACAGCATTGTTTTATTTTTGGCATGGCTTTGGCTTTGGCTTTGGCTTTGAACTAGTACGAAGCGGACGCGGGTGCAGCACGAGGCGCCGAGTCCGTATCCTCGACCTACACTCACCTGAGCCCGCGCGAGGTACGCGGTCTTTCCGATTGCGTTGAGAAGGCGCTGGACGTCACACTGACCACCGACTCCATATCTGAGTCCCCAAATTCGCCCATGAAATCCTTGTCCGGCGACAGCGAATGCCGTGGCCTCATCCTCGTGTCCATCGACTGTAGATCACTATCCGATAAACCCGTATAGTGTCTTTCCCAGCCACCCATGCCGGTGCTACGATATGTGGCCTGATGATGCGGCTGCCGTGTCCGATGTCGACCAAATCGACCGCCCGAAGCCAGACGCTCGTCAAAGTCTTGACCCAGTCGATCGCGCAACATGGCGCTGCGCGAAGTTTGTGGCACCTGTGAGTAAAATTGGTTGAAAAAATTAAGGGGAGTTTGGGGAAAGGACACAATCCTCAACAAGCTTTCTAAACAAGTTTTGATTGAGCTCATTAAAAAAAAGACTTAATTTAGTACAAAAATCTTTACCGATTAGTATAATTTGATTTATGTGACATTTAAATACAAATATTATTTTCCTTCCTTTCCTAATTCTCTTATTTATAACTCTAAATTACCTGTGGCAGTTGACGCTTTTTGGGCGACCCCGTGGGCGTGGCAGTCGCTGATCGTGATTGAAAACGATGCTGTTGAGTCGCTTGTGCCGCCGCCGCTGCTGCAGCACCTCCGCCGTAGGCAGCGGTATTGGGTGAGCCGTGAATTGGAAGCACTGGATAGTCAATGTAACGATCGTCGGGCGGCGAGAGAGAACCTCGACGTGGACTGCTGCTTCTATAGCCGTAGCCAGGACCCGAATGTCCTGCCCCACTTCCCGAACCACTGTGGTAATTGTCACTTGGGGCTGCCGAATGGCTGCGTTGGCTCAGGCTCATGCCTCCGGGTCCAATGGAAGCGCCAACACCATTACCACCCCCTCGCCTATAATAGCCCGTGGCAGATGCCTGAGGGGCGAAGAGAATGATTTATAATTTAGTGGGCGGGGCCAAAGCAAAAAGGAAAATTTCAAGTTTGCTCTGGCATTTTAAAGCCAGATCCAGAGGAAGTTCCATAGAGCTTACGTTCTAAGGCATATTTGTGAGAGTGGAGTGGTTCTGAGTATCATTCAAGTTAATTAGAGTGTGTGTTTAGTTTAGTTTAGTTTGGTTAACTATTACTGCAACTTCTACTGGAACACGGATAATAATGAGTAAGTTTAAGTTTTAATTACAAGTAAAGGCATACTTAGCAAGAGTTTAATACAATTTCGTAACAAAATCAAGTTAATAACATGTTAGCCACGCTCCAATCAGTTGAGAACACAACTCAAGTTTTAGTAACTGATTAAAGCGTTGCTACTCGTCTTAATTAGTTAGTACAAGTTTAGTTTTTGTTTAGTAGTTAATTGAGTTGAATTAAAAGATATTATCAAAAGTTGTAAATTGAATTGAAAGTGCAGTTTAATTTGGCAGTGGGCCTAGCTAAGTTAACTGGGTTAAACGTGATTAGAGCTAATAGCAAGATAAATTAAAAAGAGAATGCAAGGTTTTTGAATGAGATTCTGATGAAGGAAGAAAGACTTTACAGAGCGATTCTACATCATCTTCTTAGAGACCTATAAATATGCTTACAGTCATGAGTTTCTTAAGAGAATTGAAGATGATTAATAACTAGTTATCCCCAGATCATTTTAAAATATAATCGTGAAGTTCTGTTAACGTTTTCAAATATTTCCTCACTGTTTCTTTAGTATCTTCTGAGCTACGAACTGTTTGATTTGTGTTTACCTACTTGTTGTGCTGTTTCTGTTCTGATTTTGGAGTGTTACGTTAATTTATCATAGGTGCAAACCTGATTGTGATAACTTTGTCCAATGCCAGATACAGTGCGATAGTCTCGGGCCACCATTCCGGCCACCCTTTTACGGCCCTGGGGTGACATATCACGTCTGGAGCGACGCTCGTTTAGATCGAGCTGAATTATGTGAGTTTCATTTGATTTCATTCGGGGTTTCGTGGGAGTTGGGTATGTATATATAGGAATTACAATGGATTTATCCAGCACATAATCAATGACAAGTGGTTGGGGTATGGGAAGTATATATATTTACATATATATGTATGTGTTTATATTAAGAAGGAAAGAGAAAGAGAGAGCAAGAGGAGAAGACAAAAGAAATGTACATATATGATCAAAATGAGAGAAATTAAATTAAATTGTGTATTAACATGATTCTCATGTTAACCCTTACATTGCATTTGTGTGAGTGTGAGAATAATCGCATATATATAATTAAATACATATACATATATATGAGATTTACTACAGTTTAATTTGGTGTGTTTCTTTGGCTGTTTTATGGTTATAGTATAGACTCAAATTATAAATGAAAATAAAATGCAAATTGACAACAAATTCTACACACTTAAAGCTACGGAAATAAGCATGAGATAGCATCTGGGTGGGTTTGGCCAAGGCAATAGTCATGCAAAAGCTAGCTTAAAGCTTAGATAGATACTGAGGTATACGCAGATTACATAGAACATAGAGGACGACAGTGCAGTTTATAAAGTTTTATGTTCATCTTTTTTGATTGAGATTTCAATAGGTATTTAATTTAATATTCAGACAGTTTATCGCCTGTCCTTTTTCTTAAAAAAATGTATGTGTTCTCAAGTTTTAAAAGTATACACTGAAACTTAACCTAAGTCATGTTGCTTATAAGACTTAAATTATGATTACTTTGATCTTAAATGCAAAGATTATTATTAATAGCTGAAACTGATGATGCTTAAGAAAAACAGAGAGAAGATAGAGACGACAGCATCATAAAATGCCTCGCACTATTGTTGTAGGATTAGTAGTTAGTAGTAAGTTAGGTTTATCTGTTTTCGTATCCATAGTTTTAGTAACAAGTTTTAGTAGAGCGTAGATAGTTTTGAGAGTTCAGAGTTAGAGAGTGAAAAATTTAACACACGCACAACGAAACAACGACACCGATTAGTTCATAAAAATAGATTAAATCAAAATGAATCATTAAACAATAATTACTTTATACAATTGTTTAATGGGGTGTATAAAATATGTACACTGAATTGTGTTTCTATATGGAACGATATGACTTGTACGAAATTCGATTTTCGGACATCTCGTGCATGCAAAGTAACTGAGAAACAGCAATGAAGTCTTTGGGTGGATGTTATGAATGCGAGCATTTAATTTGAAAACTGGACGTATGCGTGATTTGTGCAAATGAAAGTGGAAACAGCAATTGCTGCCTAAGGATGCTCTCGATTGTAAGTGGTGAGACACACAGATTTCAAAAGATAAAATGCACACGCACAATAAGAGAAACCAGAGAAACAAAAATTAGACATTAAAAACAGGGAAAGTAACAATTGTTCCTTATCAGTCAAAATTTCCATACATTTGCGGAGCAGCTAGAAATCACTATCTGACAAAGAGATTCAAAAATATTATTCTTCAATATTGTATATTTAATTTGGTATATTAATGTTGGCAAATTTTTAAATTCTTTCTTTACTGAAACAAAATTGTTCTGACTTATTGTTGAACAGGAATAACCTTCATAAAAATAAATTACTGAGTAAAATCTCTAATAAAAGTATTAACAATTCTTAATGGCATTTCATTGCTATAATTGCTTACTAATTCATTTATTTTTTAATATAGTTGATTTATGTACCATTAATTTAATACTTGACAGAAATAGACGTTTTTGTCGTTTAATGATGCTTCCAGTTAACTCCACAAATGTACATAAAAAAAGACGCAGTTCTGGTTAGAACGGAATACAGGTGTATTGGTGTGTGTGTGTTTTCGAATTATGTAAATGTGTGAAATTGCTGAAGTGCCGTGAGAAGTGGCAATTTGCGTACGTCTTTCTGTATCTCTGTGTGTGTGTGTGTTTGTGTGTGACCCTTCATGTGTCCTCTTGTTGCTGTCAGATCTTTCTTTGTGTATGTGTATACGTGTGTGTCGTAAGTTAGTATATATTTAAGGAAGTATGTACATAAATAGTTTCAAATAAAATTTGTTGTTCTTGAGGCTCTCTCAATTTGTTGTGTAGTTGTTGTTGTTGTTTGTTGGTAGTTGTTTTGTTGTAGTTGTTGTTGTTACCTCAAGCAGCGGCGGACTGGTGGAGCTGCCCATGGATGATATGCTGGCACCCGGTGTCATTCCATCGATGTCGCATTCGGATGTTGTGTCCGAATCGCTCAGACGCGACAATGTGCTCGGCGGTGATAAATGATCTGTCGGTGTCAGTATCAGGCCGTCTACATCGCTGCCCTCGTCACGTAACTGTTCATCGTTAATTTTGCGTGGATTTGTTTTTTGTTTGTTTATTTTGTTATGGAACAGAACGGAACGGAACGGAGCAAGCGAGCATGTGTTTTTGTTGTTGTTTATTTTTGTGTTTTTGTTATTGTTGTTGTTTTTAAGGTGTTTGATGTTTGGTGGTTATTATTGTGGGTGCACGACAAAAACAAAAAAGATATGACAATGCTCAGTTAATAATTTTGTTCAATTTTGGACGGCTGCGGGGGGAAACATTACGTCTAAAATACCGTAAAGCACAAAATCATAAAAATTCAACTTAAAATTGAATTTGTTATATTTTTTAGCATTTAAAATTATTTTAGTTTTGTGTTAAGTTTTTCGCTCAACAAACAAACCTCAGACTTTGCTTCATTGCTACTTAAATTCATCTTTTCTCTTTTTTTTTTGACACGTTTACCAACACCAACACTTAGTTAAGAACGAAACGCAACGAAATGAAAACATAAAACGCATAAAATGAAACACAAACGGATAAAAAAGACCCCAAATGAAAAACGGAAGTGAAACGATAACGTTTTGAGTTCCCCGAGAAGACATACGAGATGGGAGGTGTCCTGATGCGGCTGTAGCTGATACCATTCGGCCTCATCGTCCAGTATGTGATGGGCCAGATCAATGACCACCTCGCCGATAAAGTCGTTGGCCCCATAGCGCACATAGTCCCAGAGCGTCACCTGCACAAGGTAAGCATAAATTATGCAAAATGTAGAAATTGAGTGTAGGAGCTTAGAGACGCACCTCCAGCAGTCGACCATTGAGATCACAGCGACGCAGACCCGAGTATAGAAATGTCTGACCCCAGCGCGGTTCACAGGTAGTGCCAACAGTTTTCGTTCGTCTCTTGGACTTGTGACTGCGATCGGGCAGAAGGAACACCTGTAACCGTTGAGTCGATAGATTAGATACCTTTCGGTTAGTAGTTGTTTGAGGTTAACTCACTTTTGCATAGGGATTGCGCCCGGCGCCGCTTTGGCGTAGCGACAGGTCCGTGGCGCATACCAGTGTGACTATTAATTGCAGGGTATTCTGATCGTAGCCCAGTTTTAACTGCAGCCTACCCTCGATGGGTATCGGCTGTGTCGTTATGCCCATGCCATGGTGCGGCACATGCGAGTGACTGTGCGTATGTGTGTGCGGATGCGGATGCGAATGTCCATGCGGATGCGTGTGCGATGGCGGTGATGGAGCTGCCGGATGGCAATGATGGTGATGGCCCGCCGTCGTTGTGCCGTGCAGGCCGCCCGCGGCGACAGCAGCTGCGGCTTGTAATGTGGCACTGCTGTTGCTGCTGCTGCCGCTACCGCTGCCGCTGCTGCTGTGACCGCTGTGACTGCTGTGACCGCTGTGGTTCGCTCCCAGACGCTGCTGTGTGGCGCCCGATGTGGCAGCGCCACGATGCCGCAGTCCGTTTCCCGAGCCACTGATATGTAGATCCGGTGAACCCGGCGATGTGATCAATACGCTTGGCTTCTCCCGATGTAGTTCGAGGGCTTCAACTGCTGGTGCTGCACGTGGGCAAGAGAGAGGAAGGGAGGGAGAGATTTACAGGTAAATACATTTGATTTTAATTGAAGGGAATTTTAAAAATTTAATGTTAATTTTGTGGTGTATTTAATCTTCAAAACTCTTTGTGTATTTGTAATTACTTAAATCTATGTCTGCTATTGGTATTTATATATTTATTTGGTATTTTATTATATAGACGTATAGACGTCTACAAAAAGATATTCATATACTTTATGATATTCACAAGGACAAAGACAAAAGATGTATATTATTTTTAAGTTCTTTTGCTGTTTATAACTAAATGTTATGATCACTTTTGATGTGAAGATTTAGAGAGTAAGTCTCTATTGCTATATGTTTGAAAAAATGACTAGTTTACTTAGAAATATTTTTAATAATAATTAAATGACCAAATATGTGTGTATTTTTAATTGTCTTGAAAATTTTCAGAGTAATGATTAGGAGTCCATAACAGAATATACTTATTTACATTATATTTTTTGCAATCCTCAACTTGTGTATTAATTAGTTCTCCAATACTCTAGTAATAAGTTATTTGTAACTTGCTTAATCGATTTTTGTACTTTACTAGCACAGCAATGCAGCGAAGCAACACCCGAAAGTGTTGTTAATGAGCCCAGTTAAGTATGATTGCAAAATTTAACTAAGATTGCAACAGGATTATGATATGTAAACTGATCACTTTAAGTATGCTAATGATTAGTTTAGAAAATCATTTGATTAATTTATTTCCCCTTTTAAAAAGTAGTCATACGTTTTGTTGGCCATGTGTAAGTGTATTCAGTTGACCTAATTAACTTAGACATACACCGTTAGTAGTTAGTTGCAGTTCTTTATGAAATGATAGCAGTGAATACTAGTTCCGGATCTAATCAAAGCCCTAGCTTGATTAGTTTACGTAATTACGCTTTCACAAACATACACACACACACACACACACGCTCAAAACATACATAAAGGTTTGCTAGAGCAATTCCCCTCCCTCACCTTTGCGTTGAAGATACCGCCCTCCGCTGCTGACCACCGCGCTGCCAGCCATGCTGCTGGCGAGCGCGCTATGGGGAAAGTTGGCAGAGGAGCGACGAGTGACACTGCTGCCCGAACCGGAGCAGGCGCTGCTGGGGCTGACGTTGCTGCTGCTGCCGCCGCTGTCGACGCTGCTGTTGGCGTTGCCAGTGGGCAGCAACAGCGAACGACAAACAATTAACTCCACTTGGGCATCCAGTCGACTGTCGTCTATAATGTCGTAGACTTCATCAGAACTTTTGTTGTGCAAACTGTGTCCATTCCATTCGATGATCTCGTCGCCTGCAGCGTGCAAACGATCGTGTTTGTTTGTGTGTGTGATGAGTGTGTGGTGAGAGAAAGAGACGAAGACAGAGAAAGAAAAATGATTTCTGATAATGATGAACTAGTGAGGAGGTGTGCTTCTTTACCTGGTCGTATGCAGCCCTCGAGATCAGCCACCGAACCGCGTTTCACCTTCTCCACAATGGCGCCACATGGTCCTCCATGAATGCCAATTGGCTGACCGCCGTTCACCTTTAAGCCTAATATATCTTCCCCATCATAGTATTTACGTAATATCATGTGACCAATCATGCGAGTATTATCCGCGGATGTTTGCCAATTCACCGGATTCTATAGATACATGTATGGGTATGTACACGTAACGGTGGTTGTGTTTAGGTGGTTATACAGGTGGTTTACAGGTGGTTTGGTTTGGTGGTTGGTGGTTGATTTCAAGTGGTTGTGGTTGTGGTTGTGGTTAGATGGATATTGTTGTTGAGGGTGTCGGGTGAGAGATCGTGGATGTCAATTTTGCATAGAATTTGATTTGAATTTTGTTTGGATTTGATTTGGTTTTTGTTGCGGAATGTCGATGAGATCGTATGCAGGAAGTAAAATGGTTTATAGTTTTAGATCGGAACCATACAACAGTCTTAAGTTTAATTAGTCTTAAACTAGTTTTCTTATGCGATTAAAACAATTAAAAACAACAATTTAAAATCATAGTAGAAAAAACATTTTGTACAATTAGTTTACATTCGTTTCAGAGTTTTCTTATAGCTTAACAACTAGAAATAGTTACTACCAAGTTTTGTTTGTTACGATAGTCTGTAGATAGAATAGTTATCATTCACATTTTCCTTGAGTTTTAGTATTTGACCTACTTTGAGAACACACACGTTTCAGTTGTAAATAATAATAATCAAAATTTAAAGTCCATATCGAAATTCGGCAATGCTTTTAGTGTTGGAAAACGGTACAATATTTGACAACATTTATAAAACATGCGGTAAAAGACGTGCGTTTTGTGGGGTTTTCTTTGGGTTAGTAGCGTTAGTTGGTTAGATTACACAGAGAACTGGAACTGGATGGGGTACAGGGTCTAAGCTGGTGCACTATGGAAAGATTAGCTTCATGCAAGTTCTAGGGGAAATCTGTAAACATGCGATGTACAAGTTTTCGATCTGTAAAATGTTTGGGTTCTTGAACTTTGGTTTCGATATCGCAAGGAGCACTAATTGGGCGATATTTAGATATATTTAAAGTATTGTTAAGTTTATGAAAGGGTTGAATTTTTAGGTTTTGGACAAGAACAACAAACAGAGAGTAAGAGAGAAAGATATATTTATAAGAGGAGAGAGAGAGAGAAAGAGTAAAAGAGACAGAGCGAATTTACTGCTAGTTGCTGTACAGTTATACAGACAGACAGACAGATAACGGGGGTAGTCCTGGAACACACTCAGACTCTACACAGACACAATGCAATCGGGAAAAAGATCAAATCACACAATGACTTTTTTTTGGGTAACAATTCGGAGCCAGTTTTGGATGCCGTTCAACACTGGATGCTGGTGCATTGTGTACCTTGGGGCCATCGCCACGATTGGAGTCCTCGCTGCTGGTGAATGTGCTGCTCGTATCGATGCCCGAGTCCTTGGTAGCCGAGTCCTGGCTACCCTGACGCTCGGCATCCCAGCGGGACCAGTCTCCGTCGTGTGGCTGTGCCAGCTTGGCGCTGGTCAGCAACGTTGCTGTGCCCACATCCACAGCCGTTGAGGGCAGTATGGTGGTCACTGGTGGCAAGGTGCCACCGCTGGTGCCACCAACTTGTGGCACTAGCAACGATTCATCATCGTGAGCATCGAAACGCACTGTCTTCTTTATTCTACGCTCGGTGAAACGACGTGAATCCTGCGCTGCCGACGAGGAGGATGTGCTGCCAGCTGGCTCATCCCAGTATGCAGCCTCTGTGGAGCTTAAGGAGCTGCTGCCACCACCGCCACCGCCACTGCCAGTGCCGAGCAGGCCGCGCTCTCGGCTCAGGCTGCTCCTGGTGCCATCAGCTGTGCTAGCTGACATGCCACCACGATCATAGGCAATGCCTGTGCCCGCACCGATAACAATCTGCGGCTTGCTCTGGCCCTGACCCTGACTCTGACTCTGACTTAGACTCTGGCTGTGACTCTGTGGATAGTAGCTGCTGCTGGTGCTGCTGCTGCTGCTGCCTCCGCAGCCGCTGGCCGCGGCCAAGGGCGGTGCACGACGGAAGGCGCCAGCACCAACACCAGCACCACCAGCTGAACCAGGACCTGGACCCGAACCCGCTACAAATTGTCGCTCGTGATTGCTTCGATTCAACGTATTTCGCTGCTGTACGTCCAATCGAGCTGTCCTTGTCAGTGGGTATTGCTCCAGGCGATCGCGGTGCTGCAGCTGCAGCTCGTAGCGATCCCGTTGGTCCGCCGAGGCGTAAAGCCGTTGATTTGTGTGTCCCAGCAGACGGAAGTCACTCGAGCCGTAGGAACCACCGACGGTTAGCAGATCACGTTCATTGAGACTGCGCTGCTGGCGCCAAGGATCCGTTCGCACCTGTAGACGGCCGCCTGTAGATGTAGGATGTTCTAGTAATGGTTTTGGCATAAACTCTTCGCTAATCGATTAGGGGATGTTTTAAGAATTTTTTGGGGCGGGTTTGGGGGTAGTAGAAGTGGGGGACTTGGACACTAGTTGAAGGGGGAACACTTTCTCAATTGCTCGTTTGCATACTTTTTGCACTCGCTGTCTGGTGGCTGCTGCTTGACTGACATTAGTTTGTTGTCCTTTAAAGGATATTTTCGGCGAAAATGTTAAGAGGTGCGCTTAAGTATTGGAAACATAATGTTATAATGTTCATATTCTTGTTTGTTTTGTTCTTTCGAAAGCAAAATGAATAATATTTAATTTAAATAAATACGTATGAGTATTAGACTTAGATGTGAGACAACTATTTTCAGCATATACCCAAGAATCAGAAATTTACTTTTAATTGAACCTTCTAAGCTTTTAAAACTGATCTTTATAATTTATTAACAGTTTGCCAATCTACTTCTTAAGTAGTTGCTGAAAATAAGAGCTCAGTTTGATTCATTTGTGTTTTAATTGTATGTTATGTATATGTATGTAAGCTATGGTTAAATAATTTACTATAGTAAGTAGACCTACAGTTGAGAGAGAGCTGTGGAGAGTGCCAAGATTACAGAGCATGGTGTAAAGACATTTGGAGCTTGGCATAGTTAAACTAAGGCCTGAGACCTAACAAGCTTTTAAACAGGGTATCAATCATAGGTGCTAGGAATATTTATGGCTAAACATGCCAGACAAAGGCAGTTATTTAATCTGGATAATTGTGCCTGGGGCGTGTAAAGGAATTTAATCAAAAGTATCGAAATACAGAAATACTTATCTGTTATGGCTAAAAGATTTATGTTATAGAATATTATAAGAAAATATATTAAAAGAATTGGGTCCTGAGAGATCACTACTTGCTCGCTTAGGCGAGGGGAAGTTAGTGTGTCTGTGTGTGTGCGGTGAAGGTGTGTAAGAAACGTTTTGTTGTGTGTTGAAGTAGGAGGAAAACAGCGTTACGATATCCATGCAAATTCATCACGTAGTTCATTTGTTGTTTATCATTTTGTCATTTAAAATTTACATTTACTAGTATAACAAATAAAATTAGGTAAGTAAAAGAATTAAAGTTAATTAACGTAAGATTCGGGGGAAAACACTGCACAGCGAGCGAGCTTGTGTGTGAGGAGGGAAGAGTGAGGTATCCAAAAAACGTGGTGTGGTGTGAATGGGGATATTAAAGCAGAACAGAAAACACATCATAACAAAGAACTCCCCCACCTCCCAGGGAGCAACACACACACACACACAAAGCTGTACACACAGACACACACACACAGAAACAAACATCGAAAGGAAATAATGCAAGGAACAAGGATTAAAAATCTATTGAGTGTAGACACACTGGCAGTAAGTGCTCAAAACAAAGGAAATTTAAGTAAGGATTAAAGAGACGACATTAATAAATTGTACATTCCATTTAAGTGGCGTATTTTTCTTTTCATTTAAAATCATAAGGAAAGGACAACATTTAAAAAGGACACACGCAGTAAAAATGTAAAATTTTATTTATTTTTTTTTTACGTTTTTGTAGTTGCTTTTTTTTCAGTTGATTTTTTTGTATATTATTTTGCTTACATTTGCATGAATCTGTAGATCGCCGGGCGAGAGATTTGTTTGGCCGCCAAAATTACCTGCTGTAGTTGTTGTTGTATTTATTTTAAATTTTTTAAACAGTTAATTTTATAATTTATATTCGATTTTGATTTTGGAAAATTGCAAAATATTTTGTGGCGGGCATTTTGAGTGGGCAATTTTAGAGTTTTGATTTTGATTTGAGTATTACAAATAGAAAAGAGAGAGTGAACAAATATACAATATTTAAATATAGAATAATATAAACAATAAAGTGTGATGAATTTTATTACGTATACGTAGGCTCAACTTTACAGAGACTTAAGTAGCTTAAAGCTTAGCTTAACTTTGTAGGTGATGTCTATAATTACTTAAGCATTATAACTATTAATCTATAATTAGCAACTAACTAGTTTTGTTTGTGGTGTAATTAAGCATTAAGTTTGTAGACTTTTTGTTTGTTACCAAATTGTTTCTACAATTTAATTTGTTTGTTCTACAAGCAATGTGAATGTCTTTGGCAACGCATTGCGCTCATTTCTTTAAACTTGTAAACTTGACACACAATCGCATACAAACACACACACACACACACACACAGACACACGCTTGGTGTTGTTATACATTTGTATAGTTGTCCTACTATTGTGAGCCATACCCCTGGCACACTTTCTTTTGACTTTGGTCACGATATAAAACGTTTATTGTGCCCGTAACGACAACGACAACGACGCAGAAACAACAAAATCTAAATATATATATATGGTATGTAAAAAATTACATAAAAACAGCAACGACAACAACACTAACAACCACATTTTAGTGTAAACAAAAGAACTTAGAAAAACAAAACAATGCAAAAACTAAAGTAAATTACACTGGTCTACACTAGATGGCTTTTAGTTTGGGTCTGGAGATTTATTTACGAAATTTAAGATTTTTAGCAGTAACTTTTAAGATGGAAATTAAGAATGTTAAATACTTAATTGTATTTTAAAAATTATATCAACCCTGAAGCACTTATTAATGGAGAAAAGACTTAGCTTCAGGCTTGACTTGCTGGGTATATAATAATTATATAATTATAAGCATATTTAACTATACTTTAAAGTAGCTAAAGTTTCCTTAGGAAAGTAGTTGTTAAAGTTGATTATTGAAATCAGAAAGTTGAAATTAATTTCTTAAATTGTCTAACCACAAATGAAGCTTAGGACTGTTTTGCAGGAGAGTGTTGGTTTTGAGCCAAATGCTGTAACGCACGCACAATTGCAGCAGGTGGTAGAGGCAGCAGAGTGAGAGGGGAACAAACACAGAGAAAGAGAGAGTGAGGGAGAGAGCAAGCGAAGAGATGGCCAAGACGAAACAGGCAAAGAAAGGCGCAAAAGAAGGCAAAAATCAATAAAGTGTACAAAAACACGGACTGTCGGTCGCTTAGTCGTTTTAGCCTGCCTTTGTTATACGTGAGTATGCTTGTGTGTAGCAGTGGCAGTGTGTGTGTGGTTGTGTGTGTGCCAAGCTATGCACAATCAACGCACAACAAAAACAGAAAAAAAACAAAAAATGCTAAAATCAAACAAACTTTGCCTTAGTTTGTGTTTGTTTGTGTCTGTGTGTGATTGTGTGTGTGTGTGTGAGTGCCACACTTGCTTCCTGTTTTATATTTTTGTCCATAAATTCTAGCCAGTTTGCCTGACAGTTGGCAGCAGAACGAGCTTTAGGGTCAAAGGAAACGAGGAAGTGCGAGCGGCATGGAGGGAGGTGGTAAAGGGAGGAGTAGGGAGAGGGGGGAGTGACAGAATTTGGGGTGTTGTTGGTGAGGTGTTTGGGCATTGCGGCTGGCAAAAGCACAGCAGGCGAGAACAGCTTGTTCTATTTTTAAACCAGCAAGCGACACACACACACACACACACACACACGCACACACATACGCACATACTTATGCAGAGAAAGACGCAGGCGCATAAATAGCACAAACAAACAAACAACAACACGCAGACATACGCACCACAATGCGTTAATGTTGTTGTTTTCGTCCCTTTTGGCTGTCCAGCCTCAATGTTCGCATTAATGTTACTTATACACACAGTTGCACATGCATGCCTACGCCTACGCACACCCACATTCACACACTTTACACTCACACACACACACATACACACCGACAAATATGTTGGTCAACATTTTAATTAAATTTGTCTCGTTCCCACGACTGCATTTGTCCACATTTTAAAATAGGCCGCAAGCCACACACACACACACACACACACACACACACACATAGCCACCCCACGTGTGTGTGCGTGTTTATTTATTTACTTATTTATAGCCTGGTCGACATATGTGACGTGTTACGCGGTGCGATTGACATTTGGCCATTTTGTCATTTGCTTATTTGTCTATTGATTTCGCTTTATTCATGAATTAAAAACTTTTAGCAACACACAAAAAATGTAGGCAACCTTTTTGCTCTAAGCGAAATGCAAATACGCACAACAACAGTCCAACAATACACACACACACACATACATAAACACAGGCAGACTCTTTTTTGTTAGCATAGTCGAGGGCAGCAGATGATGGCAAATGATGCGCTATGCGGGGGCTAAATGCAGTTACCGAAGCTGCTTTTGATTTGTTTTCTATCAAAACCATTTCACCTACTCCCCTTTTAGCCATTGTGTAGAGTTTTTGTATATTAGATACATGACATGTGCTTGTTCATGATTAGCGGTCATAGAGGCTAACGGAGCGCTGAAAAGTATGCTACAGAAAAAGTATTTTTAAATGATGAATTCAAGCGGAAAATTATTGGACATAAGGTGCACGAAAGCAGAGAACTAAAAATACAGTTTAAAGGGCTGTGAAATAACTGTAAATTATTTTTATATCTACAGTACTTAAAATCCGACTTTTAGCAATATACTAAGATTTTAAAATGTTTAAAATTTAATAAGTAATTTAATTGACGTCTAATTAACAGAATAAAATGATTTTCTCTTTGAAAATTCACTCTGCAATGGCTTAAAAGGCTTTCGGCAAACCGAAATTGTTTCTACCCCTCATTTATGCCGTACAGTGTATGTCTAAGCGTTTTTTTGGCATCAATTTCGTGTTGTTTCTTTTATTTTTTGTTTTCTGGCAGTTTTAGGCTTTTTTGGCAAATGCCTGCAGTTCTTTTTTTTTGTTGCTACTTTGAAAGCGATTTAACTTTGTTCTTGTTCTGTATTTTTCCTTTTGATTGTGTTGTGTGCTAATCTATTTGCATTTTGCATTTTTGCTTGAATTCTCCTTGTTGTTGTTTAGGGATTTTTGTTTTTAGCAATCTAAGCATTTGTGTTGTACGTTGTAAGTATGTGTTGTAATTGCTCTCTGCTTGTTTTTGTAATTTCTTTTTCGCTTTTTGTGTGAATTGCTAGTTTACTAGCTGCTATTTGCTGCTGTTCAAGCACTAAATCAAACACCCACTCACCTTATGGTTGATTATTTTAGTTATTTAGCTTAAAGTTTATTGAATTATTTGGAATTTTGTTTCAATTACTGTAGAGTTGATTTGAGGTTTCTGATAAAATCACTTTAGTTTGAATTATCACTTTTTAGCGCTGCTTGATTTGTCTAAATTTTGAGCACAAATTGTGGGGGTTAACACACACACACATACACTCAAACAAACATTAGTTTTCCAAGAGAATAATAAAAATGTAAGAATTTATATACAAGTCCATATATTAGGAATCATCTTTTAGATAGCCAATTATACTAGCGTGGTGCTAGTAGGCAAAGTAAGTTTAAGGAGTTTTATTTTGAAACTTTGATTTACAGCTTTGCTTATAGTACACAGAATAATATTTCTGCTGTGGTTTTTACCCACGCAAGAAAATTACCCAGGCAGGCGTTACACACGAACCGCTGTGTGTATGAGGTGTGTGGGTGTGTGGGTGTGGGTGTGGGCGGTAAAAGCGTCCAATGGGCGCCACAATTTGCGCAGTTTTGAGCTGGCCAAAAATTTGATTTATGTTACAATTCGATTAAATTTGTTGCCCGTTTTGCTCTTGGCTTGGTGTGAACTACATAAAAATAAGTTGGCAGCGCCTGCCGCAAAAAACCGAAGACAGCTGTTACCTTTTATATGCTTTTTTTTTGCAATTGATTGAAACTAAACAATTATTACTCAACAATAACTATTTTTTTTAGCTTTTAATAACTGTTATTGATGTGTGTTTTATTCGTTGGCCTTTTTTTTGGAGCAAACACGCACAGTTTTAACCTTCTGAAGGCATATTTAATGACATTTTATTGTTTGTCCTTCAGCGGTGCAGGAGAAGGATTCACTTATTTAATATTCAATAG
This sequence comes from Drosophila acutilabella, assembly GCA_035046005.1. Lineage (NCBI taxonomy): Eukaryota > Metazoa > Arthropoda > Insecta > Diptera > Drosophilidae > Drosophila > Drosophila acutilabella. The sequence continues at coordinate 1,350,922 of JAWNOK010000061.1, forward strand.
CAATTACGAGTTATTTAACCGCCGCGACTTTATGCGATTTATTTCCGCACACACATACATATTCCAATCATTGTTTTGTCCATTTTGTTGCTCGTATTTTTCATTCATTTCTTTTGCACAATTTCACTTCAAGGTTGTTGTTTCAGCTGCTTCAACCTTAGCCTTAAATTCAGCCACACTCTCGATTTTTACTTTCTTTCTTATTTTTTCACTTTCGATTTCTCACAATGGTTTTCCGCGTCTTTTCACTTCCACTTTGACTGCAGCGCCACAATAAATATTTCCACAACTTTCTTTATAGATTTATTTATAACAATAATATTTATTTGTTGTTTTATTTTGTGTGTGTGTTTTTTTTTAGGAGTTTTTTGCGACACGTGCGAGGAGACAATGTGAAAACCGCACCGCAACGACTGTTTGGTCGCCTTTAAAGTTCATCGAAAACTAATTTCGTTTCGATTTCATAAAAAACCTCAATGGAATTTTGCTTTACGTTTTCGCTTTCCTTTGGCGCCTACCCTAAGTGTTTGTTGTTGTTGTTGTTGCTGCTGGTAGCCTACAACACATTTCCAATAACAATGTTACAAGTTCGCCCACTGTTGTTATTGCTGTAAAAGCACTTTCCCATGACGCTTCCAGTGCACAACTAAAAATAAAGTTAAGCGTGGCCAAAGCCGACTGCGAAGCCGACGCCGACGACAGCAGCGGCAGAGACAGAAACACAACGCTGACTGCGATAACATTGACAGCTGCTGCCTTATGTTGGGGTCAGCGGGTTGAGCCTTGGCCAGGGGTTTGCTGCAATGGGACACAGTATGTGCATGTGTGTGTGATTGTGTGTTTGCGTGTGTGTTTGTATTTTTGCTGCTGCTGTTTCCACCTCCAAGGCAAGTGGCAAAATCAACGTGTTTGTCTTTGCTTTCCAGTAGGGTGGCAACCTCAGCACACAAACATAAACCTCAACAGCTACCCCAACCCACCACCTCTACCCTCTCCTTCCTTGTTGTTCCCCCCACCCAACGAGTAAGCGTAGGCGCGCGCGTGTTGGATGCTTGACTAACTGTTCTGTCTAACTGGATTGCAAGTGCATTAGTTCTTGTTGTTGCTGTTGTTGTTGCTGTTGTGGTTGTTGTTAGCGAATTCGTAGTAAAGAGCATGACGCTGCACGATACGAAATGCACTGAATGAAATGACGTCGCTGCAATAAAGTGTAAGGCAAAGAGAAAGAAGCAGAAACGAAGCGTGATGCGTAATGCGAAATACGAAACACTAAGTAATCTGATCTGTGCGTAGGAATACCATGAATGCATTCAAATGGCGTAATTGCAATTAACGACAGAATGCCACTAGTATATTTCATTCAAAACTGTCTAAGCAATAGAAACGTTTAAAATACTACTTGAAGATTTGTTTACTCTCTAAACGAAAGTTGAAGAAGTCAATCTATATTGATACTAGATAATATATTATTACCTACTTATTATACTAGATCATATTTCGCCAAAATATAGAGAAGAATTGGAAAACTTATCAAGGCATGATTAAATTCTAGACAGATTCAGTCTTAATATCTGATATAAGAATTTCATGAAACTCCCACTGCTTTTAACTTAAAATGTTCATTCTGTTGGTGGTTGTATTTTGAAACTTTGACTAACCTAACTCAACAACGACGGAGTTGATCTATTAATCTGCTGCTGGAACTTATGTGTTCCAAATAGACTGACAACCCTTAAAAAATCCTTTTGTTCCATTACAAAAGCGGAAGTTCAAGTAACTCCAAAATGAGATATAAAATGTGAGGCTTGAATCAAATAAATTTGACATTACGCGCGCTCTTCAATATCATCAGCTGCTGCTAAAGCCATGCTACACTCTCACGCCAAGAGAGTGAGAGAGAGGGGCAGAGCGAAGCGAGAGAGAGTTAATAAGTGGGAGGCAGAGAGCGTAGAGTAAGAGGAAATGCAGGCGCATGCGTGTTGCATTCCAGTTGTGTTTTTGTGTGGGAACCTTCCAATGTTGTGACTATGGGAAAATTCCAACGCATGACGTCTGGCGCTGACTTTGAAGCGTCTATTGTGAACTGCTGTGTTGCGTGGTGAATTGCTCTACTGTGCTGTGGTGAGTTTGAAGACGCGTGGCTTCATATGGTGAATGCCGAAGGTGCACGTCAGTGCAGGTGCACCGGCTGTGTGCAAGTCATGTTACAACAAGTTCAGAGGCAGCCAAGGGAGTGGGCGATAGGCAGTTTACAAGGAGTGGGTGTTTTGGGTGGAAGCAGGGATAGGAAGGGGGGGTGCTATCAGCTGAGGTAGTGCTGCCAGAGTTTGGCCAAACTTGCAGCCTGCTTATCGACGTTGTCGGGTAGACCAAAAACTTTGCGACTAATTTTGATGCCACAGTTTCTTGCAGCTGGCCGTGGCAAGAACAGCAACAACTAAATACAACTCGCACTTGCCTCTTTTTTTGGGGGCCAAAGTTGAAATCGATAATTATTATATGAAACAGAGACAGAGCGAGTGTGGAGGGTCGTAGGGGGGCGGGGAGAGCGGGTGGCAATGCCACTGGGGGCTGTGGCAAGTGCAACATGCTTGCCAGAAACTTTCTGCACGCTAATGTGCTGCAATAAAAAGAAAAGAATTTAAATCACCAGTCGCCATGTTGCATGCGCCTTGTAATAGGCGCAGTCAAGCCAAAATGCTGTGGCAAGAGGTAGGCATAGGGAAGGGAAGCGAAGGAAGGAAGAGCTGTAGTGCTGCCTCTTATTGAGGCTTGCAACCAAGTGCCGACAAGAAACTTTCTAATTAGGATAATAAATTTGCCAGGCAAACGCACTTGACAGTGTCGCCGTTGTCGTCGTTGTCGCTCAGCAAAACATGCTGCAAGCAGTAGCAGTAGAAGCAGCAGGAAGCCATGCCCCATACCACCTCCTTCAGTTGCTCAAGTTGCCACCAAAAATGTTTGATATCTTGCGGTCTTGCTGCCAAAAAGGAAAAAGCCTTTGCCTATTGCCGTTGCCGTTGCCGTTGTCGCTGCTTGGAAAATGTGTTTTCGGGTCAGCTGTGTGGCCTCCCCACTCGAGTTTCCCTTTTGCTTCTTGTTGGGCTGCCCCTTTTAACTACCTTCGTTCCTCAGCTACCAGCTGCATATAATTTATGCTGATTGCATTTAACTGCCAGCCTAAAAGTATGCAACGTTCAAAAAGTGCGCACTTGTCGCGTTTCTTTTGCCTGCTGACCGCTAGCTCCTGACCCGTTACAGTCTCCCTACACCACCCCCAACATGTTACTACTTCCTCTGCTGCAGCCAACAATTTATTTTTATTTTATTTCGTTTATGTTGCCATTGCGGTTGCTGCCACGGCTGTTGTTGAAAGTCAAGTGGCCTCAAGATAAGCGCCTCGAAATGTTTCCCTTCCATACAGAATACGTATATATATATCTCTATATATGTGTGTGTTTGTGTGTGTGTGGTCTGAGGTTTTCCATTCTATTTTTGCAAATGCGGTGCATGCAACTTGCGTTTTCCTTTGTGGCTCACTAAAGCATTTGAAAACTTTTTCCATGCACTTTGCCAAACAATTTTCACAGTGAAAAATTATGTGCAAATTTAAGACTTCCTTTTATTTTTGGCCAACTGCTTGCAGATTACGCTTGCAAAGGAGGTCAGCGAATGTAGCTATTTTCGCTACGTAAATTACCTTTCGATACTAAAGAAAATATCTTCAAACTTACAGAAAACTTACTGTAGATGTGTGGGTTTAAATGTGTGTGTTTCTACTTCGTAACTAACTATAATTACAACTAACTTAGTTTTAAAACTGGTTTAATATACGTATTTAGGTACTCGTGTGTTCCGAACAACGATTTGGCTAGAATGTATTACAAATAACTGGTTTAAAATCACAACCTGTGGTGAAATTACGAAATTTAATTTAAAAGTAAGTGACTGTTTCTACCTAATCGTTTTTCAGAACACAGCGCTTACTTTCTAGTGATGGCTTAGTTTATATGAACAGCAAGAGGAGTAGAAAATAAATAGTTCAAAATGAAAATGAAATATATATGTAAAAAATATTTTGAATGCGAGAAAGTTGATGAAAAACGTTGCTTAAAAAACATTTATAAATTTTGTTAGTGGAAAGCCAAAAAGATCTGAAGGAAAAGACAACGCACCAATGAGAGACAGCAGTGTGTTTCTTTTTGGAAAGTTTGCTATTAATTTTATATTTTTTTGACAATTTTGAATTGAAATTTATTTTATTTTTGAGCGAGCGAGTCAAAAGAGAGAGAGAGTTTTGAGAGAATGTGTGAGAAAGAGAGACAGAGCGAGACAGAAACAATTAAGAGTTTTATCAAAATAGAAAAGAATTTGAAATCGCCTTTTTTGCTGGACACTTAGAGCAATAAATTGAAAGCGAAGGAGTACACACAAAGAGAGAGATAGGGATAGATAGAGATAGAGTTAAAGAGAGAGAGATAGAGGAAATTTGTGTGTCACAGCAAATAGAACGCATATGCGATCAACACTTAGAGAGACAAAGAGAGACAACGAGATAGAGAGCGTGAGACTGTGCGAGAATTGGAGAAAACGAATCAACTCACCGTCGTAATCGGAGCCAGCACTGATAGTGGAGACTCCACCAAGTTGCGCCTGCGCCTGCGCTGCCATCATTTGACTCTGGAACTCCTCCTCGGAGCTGCTGAAGGATCGCTGCTGCTGCGACGCATACTGAGCTCCCGCCAAGGCACGACGTTGCTGCTGCTGCTGCTGTTGCTGATTGTAGGATGTGGCATCCATGGCATGGCCACCGCTAATGGTCAAATTACGTGTCAATGGCGGTGGCTTCTGATAACCACCGCCCATTTGGCCCTGACTACCCATCGATGAGGGTGGTTGATGGATCTGTGCGTGTGTTGCTTGTCCCTGATACGCTTGTTGCTGTGGCAGTCGTTGTGCCTGCTGCTGTTGTTGGTGCTGCTGTTGCTGACGTTGTTGTTGTTGATGCTGTGGATGTTGCTGATGATTTTGCTGTGGATGCTGTTGTTGTCGTGCAGCGTATTGTTGTTGCTGTTGCTGCTGCTGCTGGTGTTGCTGAGGCATATGGTGCTGTTGCTGTTGTTGTTGTTGTTGGTGCTGCGGTTGCACCTGGCTGGGATGCGCCAGATGTGGATGTTGTCGCATCAGTCCATCCAATTCGCCCTGCAAAATTTATTATTATGTATTTTTCAGTTTGCTGTAAATAAAGAGTATTCCCACCTGATAATAGCGTGGATCGTCCTCTGGATAGGCGCCTGATCTCTGTGGATGAGCCTGTTGCCCATAGCCCTGTTGCTGCTGCTGCTGTTGGTACTGCTGTGCCTGCTGTGGATTCATGGGCTGCATGCGTTGGCGTTGTTGCTGTTGTTGCTGCTGCTGCTGGCCAGGACTCATGGTATCCATGCCGCTGTCCGAGATGGAGAGTCTGCGGTTCGTAGGTTGCTCCTGCTGCGAATACTGGCGACGCAGCATGCTCCCCGCCCGCTGCATGGGCAGATTCTCCTTCTCGGCAGCACTGCGTGTTCGCTCCAGCTTGGGCCGCTTGTCCGTAGTGTCATGAGGATCCACAATGGCCTGCTGTGAGATGTCCTGCAAGCAGAAAGGAGTTGACTGAATACAACAGTATGGCATATCAAGAGTTCTGTAACTTACACTGCTGCCATCGGGTTCGATGCGTCGGATGAAACCATCTTGTTGCACCGCTGTTTTGTTGATCCATTGGCCCGTTTTAGACAACAGTTCCTGCTTCTTGCGACACAGTATGCACACCCAAATGACCTGTAAAAAAAGATAAATCGGAAAAAGCTTATAAGCATTGCTACTGCTGTCAAGAGCTTCTAGTATTTACAAAAATTGAGTTAGGTATGAGGGAGTGTTCTGGGATGGACACCAGCAGTTTTCTAGTGGATAGGCAAGACCGTAGAACCAGTTTGCTCTACTACATGAATAAGCTGTGGGATTTGTGGGGCAGTGTCAACCTGCAGCTGACCACATACGTAGAGCGGGGACCTTACGAATATTTCGCAGGCTTCTGCAGTTTCCAGTGCTTCAAAGCAACACAAAGAAGAGCAAGAATTGTGCAACTGGCATTGGATGAGGAGGAACTAGACTTGGATTATGACCCAAGGAACACTCGGGATTCATATCGTTGGCTACACATGTCGTTCATATTTCGTGCCTCTCATACCGGAAACAGAATGCCAAATTGAAATTCCATTACGCGTTACTTTTACTTGTTACCCAGAACAACAAAAAATTTGTTAAAGTTTTCCATCCCCATTCGTATTCTTACCTACACTACTGTGAAACTATGTGTATCTCTATGTATGTGCATGTGCAAGTGCATGAACATGTGTTTGTGTATGTGTGACATCTTGGCAACGCTTCAACGAAACGTTTGGCAACGTGGCCAGCAAATGATAAGCCCAGGCAAAAGCCAAGCCCTGTCACGGCTCACTGAGTAAAATAAAAATTGAAAAGAACCAAAAAAAAACGAAAAATGTGAAATAAAAAAGAGTGTAATTGAAATGCAATGCTATGTGAAATGTGAAATGGTGTGCCAAATGGCAAATTCTACACTGAATGGAGCATCCTTTTCATCTGCTTTTCCCTCTGAGCGCAGCCAGAATTGGACTCGCTGGTATATCAGGTTGAAATGCATTTGGGGGTCACTCTAAAGACCAGAAACTCACTAGCTACACTGATGCATAAGAAATACTTTCCAAAAGAAAGAACAAACCAAAATATTATTTTGGGAAATCTGCATCTTTGAATGTTAAGTTAATAATCCCAAACTGACAAATTTAATGTCAGTTTAGTTAAGGCGAATAAATTAATTCATATTTATTACTCTACTAAAATGCTGGAAACTAAATTACTAAACGCCTCCATTAGACAAACTTTAAACCACTTTATAAATAACTAAAAGCAAAAAAGAGAACTTCTTAAAGCTCTTGCTTAAAAGTCTTTTAAACGCTCAGCTGTAACCCATTTAAAAACTATTTTTTTTTGTGCTCAGCTAGCACTTGAACTGTGCTGTTGAATTAAATGGCCAATAAATATTGCTAGCTATTAAAATATAGCTGGAGTTTGCAGAGAGACAGCCAACAAATGTCAATTATTTATGCGTATTGCCCGCAGTGGGGACATCTTTTTTGTCATTTTGAAGCCAAAACTGTGGGTAAAAGTTGCGCTGTCCAACGGGGCGTATGAGTGATGGCGCTGCTTGAAACAAGGCGAATGCGACATCGAACACGACAAGTAGAATACGAAAACGAATACGCAAGCGAAGACAGCGTGAGTGTGACGCCAGAAAAGCTGGCGACAGAGTGTCATCCAATTTATCAATGACTGGAAAATGAGCAGAAATTCACTTGAGTTTTGTGGTGTTGCTCTGCTCTGCCATTTTGCCGGCTTCACGCGTTTTGGCGAGTGACAGGCGCGTCTAATGGCACTTGAAAATTGCCAACTGGAAAATGTGTCAGCCTGTCACACTGTCAGCTCAGTTGCACACACTCACACACACACACACTTAATGTACCTTGTTAGGAGGGAAGTAGTTGGGAGAAGGGGAAACTGAATGTCTTACTTACCTTGTTGCTACGCAGAGTTACTTTGCCACCACAACGAGCGCAGCAGCGTATGTTGCAATAATGGCAAATGTGGCCAACGCCATCGGCAAACTTGGTCTTAAGGCATATGTGACAGGTGGCATCCAGTTCAACGCCGGCCTTCTTCTGCTGCTCAGAGCGCTGTCTGATTTGCATCTCCAGGGTGACAACTTCGTCCTGCTTGCGACTGCAGTGGTGAAAGAGAGGAAAGGAGAATTAACAGTTAATTAAATTATGTTATCAATGTCCTTAACAATTTTAGCGCTCTAGGTAAGAGGCTTAAGATAAAATATGTTTAATGCATGAAACTCACCGCATTATCTCATTCTGTTGCTCCTCCTCCTGTTTCTGCCGCATGAGCACATTCTCGATTTGCATGCGCTCGTGCGGCGTGAGGTGCGATAAATCGGGCATCTCATCCATGTTGAGTGAAGCTCAGCTTAACCGTAACAACTGCAACTGTAATTGAAACTGGAACTGCAACTGGAACTGCAACTGGAACTGAATGTGGTTTATGTTTCGCTTGCTTTGCACATTTGTAATTTATTAACTTTTTCCGGCACTAATTCGATTTTCTCCTCTAAGTTTATAATATTATTTAATTTTTATAGTTATAAGAATTTATTTGTTTATTTTGTAATTTTTGTATGAGAAATTTAAAGCTTCTGTATTTTTAATAATTTACTTTTGAATGCAATTAGGCAATATTTATAAATATAATAATTTTTAGTTATGTATTTATATTAATTGTATTATTATTAATAATATTATTTGGATTATTAAACCATTCTGATAGAAAATCACAGAGCAAATTTCTAAATTTTACTTTATTTTTTTGTATTTTTGTTTGGTATTAAAGAACTTTATTTAATTTCGGTTTCTTGGTTGATCTTTTTAGACTTTTGGAAATTCGTTGAAACTTTTAATGGATCAGTTCGCAGTTTCCTCTCGTTTAACACTTGGTTTGTGTGTGTGTGTGCGTGTCTTTGTGTGTGTATGTGGTGTATAGGTGTGAGTGTATGTGTAGGTGTGTGTTGCACTTTGACCTTAAGAAGGTCGTTCACCTTCCGTTTATTGTTGTTTCTATTTATGTCGCTTTCATATTAAAAGCAAAATTAATGTAAATTTTTTAACTTCGCCTCGATTCTGTTTCTGTTTCATTTTTGCAGCGCTCTAAAATGCTGTCTGTCTTTTGTTGTTGTTGTTATGGTTGTTGTTAGTTTTGCTATTTGGTTCTGTAGTTTTTGTTGTTGATGCCCGATCCGTTTTGAAGCCATGTTTGTCAAGTGATTTAAAGCATACGCTATTTTTGTATAAGAATTTCACAAGTCAGCACTGCGAAAGGAAGGAGAGAAAGGGAAATTTTATTAAGTAATTAAATCGATTAGCTAAACTGATTAAACTTAATTAAATAATGCCTTCATTACATAAATTATGCATCGCTTTAGTTTGAAAAGCGTAATATAATTGCAGCCGAAAAGTAGGCAACACCTTTTTGCACTTGCAGTTTAATTAAAACTCAAATGGTAAATTTGAAAATTTATATAAACAACTTTGTGCCCCCAAAACGGAAATGAGAATTTTAACGAGACTATGCAAATGGGCGAAGGGTCAGAGCTGAGGTGTGAGGGGGTGTCTACAATGTATTTATGGTCATCAACGTGCTGAGGCAAACAACAACAACAACAGCGACAGCAACAAGCCACAGTAGGAAGCAGCATAATGTGAGCCCTGTGGGATAAAAGGGGGAACAGGTGGAGAACAGATGGCCTAAGGGGGATGGGAGGTTAAAGGGCTAGCGAGCTGTTTGTTGGTTGTGGTTGACCCGGTGACGCACGTATAGAATGCGAAAATATACACGAGGTCATTACATAAATACACATAAGACATACACACACATCCACACGAGTGCAACCAGAGTGTGATGTGGGGTATGAGGTGGGCCTGCTATTAATGTTGACAAACTCGTGCATTGTAGGGCGCTGCAATGTAAAATGCAAGCGGAAGCAAGCACTTCACGCAGAGTGCAAAGAAACAGAGATGGAAACAGTGAGAAAGAGAGAGAGACAAAGCAGAAGGAGGCACATGTAGCTGCAGGATAGGGAAACTGTAGCAAGAGGCTTTCATGCGCCTTATTTCCGATGCACACGCACACACACCAATACACATACACGTGTGTGTGCTTTCGTCATATGCAGATTGAAATGCGGCTTTTGCACTTCAGAATTAACTTATTCCACAGCGAGTCAGCCATAAAGCCGCTTCGGCGTTGAAACGAAAAGCCATTAGGCAATTTATGTGTGTGTCTTAAGAGTTCCGGAGCAAGTTTCAACATTGAGCAGCTCAAGACATAAATATAAACTTGTATCAATAGGCTGTCGACCTGAAGTGCAGTACCCAAAATATTTAAACTTCTTAAAGCAGATTGTATTTATGCAGCCAAAGATGTAAGGAGGCTATACTTTAATCACTTTAAATTGGAAGGCATCTTTTAGAGTAATTACAAGTACTTTTATGACATTGCGTCTTTAGCTCGTAGTTAAATTAAATTTCTACAGAAACACAAAACTTAAAGAAACTTAGTCCTTTTATGTAAGCTTCTTGGAAACTTATAATTAGGCAGCAGTTTCATATGGGATTTCTCAAAATTTGGCTTTCAGTTCTAGCAAGTTAAACAATGAAGTATTAATGCATTTGTCTTTTACTCGAAATTATGTGAATTTATTAAACAAAATAAGATACTTCAACATATTAGTAAAAATACTTAAAGAAATTTGAGTAGTTCAACTCAGAGTTGAGTCTTTGCTTAAGACCAGTCTCAGACAGAAGTAAAAATAAAATCATAAATATTTACGCTTCTTATTCTTTAGCTTAATACAACAGCAACTGTGTGCAGAGGGTGATGAGAGGAGCAGAAGAGACATTGTTAGTTCTTTGGCCCCCCAAAGATGTCTCGAGATAAAATCCAGGGTGTTTATGGCCTGCTTTGAGCTCGTGTCGTTGGCAGCTCTGCTGCCTTGGCTCATGAATTGATAATGCAGCAAATGCAGCAGATACAACATCAGCAACAGCAATAGCAGCAGCAGCAAAAGCAGCAGCAACAATGGGCACAACTAGAGCAATAACAACAACAGTGACACATATATGCATATATCCATGCAAAATTGATGGCTGCACTGGGAGCTATGTGGGGCTTAAGTGACTACTTTATGTGCACAGAACGAAGCGCAGGATCTGTCGCTTAATGGCCTAAAGGATATTGCAAGTTACCGACTCAAGACCAAAATAGAATAGAATTTCCTTCAGATTTGTCAAACCAATTGAAAATTCGTTGCTGGAAACTCGAAAACTTTAATATGCACGGGGTTAACAATGCATGGAGTGGCTGTGGGGAAAATAGAGCTAGAGAGAGGTCAGGCGTGGGAGAGCAGAGAGTGGAGAGGAGCGAGAGTTGTGTTGCAGTAGCAACTGAGAGTTACTTTAACTATTCACCACACTACGCGCACCAGAGAGAGCTGTTAAGACTAAGAGAGCGACAACTCAAGGGAAGAAAACTCAGCTGAGAATTTCCCTGTATTCAGTTTTAGAGAGAGTGTGCGTGTGTGTTGTTCCCCTCAGCAAAGTAGAGCAAAACTCAACTCAAAGCAAACAAAATATTAAAAAAAAAAAATGCAAATGAAAACGAAGAAACGGAAACATAAGCATAAACCCCAAAGCGACCGCCAAGCAAACTCAAAAAGGGACAAGGATAAATTATAATAATAACGAAAAGTGCAGGATGCAGTGGCAGCAGCAGCTATAGGCCAAGAGGTCAGCTGTAAGCCAGGCCCTTACTTATTTTATTAACCAAGGTTATTGCACATAACGCATACGCCGCATATAACATAGAAAGTCCACACGCTACTGTCTATTAAATGCTAAAGTTCAATCATTTCACTTTTTCCCTCTACTCGTCACTATCAATTAGCAACTCAGATGTCTGATAAACGACAGTGGGAGTTTGAGGAATTGTTGTTCAAATGTATTAAATTATTCTTTCACTTTTATTCAGGTTGAACAGATAACAGGAAGAAGAAGAAGAAGCAGCAGAGTAATGAGAAATGAGAGCAACCAGCAAACAAAAGGTCAAAAGCAAAATCTTTTCGTTCGTTTACAGAAATACATAAATAAGTCCATTTCAATTACAATTTCAGTTTGATTTTCGTTTTGTTTTTCATTCCCATTAGCTCACATTTTGGCATTTAACATTTAACAAGTTTTCGAGTTGAGAGCATTTTCTGATATTTGACAGTAAACCAGAAAACAACTTCCTTTTATACCTGTAATTATTGTTTAATAATGGGGCATTATAATTTTGTTAATTTGGCATTGTTTAAAATGAATGAACTCATTTAAAGCTTCTTATTGTCGCTCTACTTAAGAAAGGAAATGAATTATTGCTCACTGTTGGCTTTAAATCTGCTCAACTTGCAGTATTTTCATACCTTTAGATGATTAGTATTAAGACCTTAGTTATATTAAGTGTTTGTAGAACTTAAACCAATTTATAACCTATTACTACGACATGATACTAATTATGTTTGATAAATAAATAGAAAATAAAGCAAATCAGAAATAAAATCAAATCTGAGCTTTAATTGTTGCTATAAATTCACCATTTCAATTGTTTTAAGTTACTACATAGGGTATTTTCAAGCCGTGTACTTTACTTTATTTTAAGACAATGCACACTAAATGTCAGAGTGCAAATAACAATTATTCCCAGTTACTCAAAAGTTGTTTAGTTACCAAGCTGCTTAATGCTTTTTTTTGTCTGAGCTTTCTATACGCTGGGGTCATTAATCAGCCTTAGTTCTAGCTAACTGTCAAAGCAAAGTGCTAATTTTGTATATAGCTGGTGACGTCACAAAGCGTCAACACCCGATGCGATCGCAAATTTATACAGATACATTTCATGGCGTCATTTGAACGACAGCGGGTGCAATGCACTCATTTGTTGAGTGTGTGTATATGTGTGTGTGTGTGTACTTTCTTGGCACACACAGCTTAAAAGAAACGTGGCCAAGTTGCTGTTGTGGCTGCAAAAAGCTAAAGCCAAAACTATAAAAGAGCCAATGACTTGGCTATTTTTTATGCTTTTGTTGTTGTTGTTTGCGTTAGTCTGCCGCAGCAAGTTCTGTTGAACTCCGAGCTGCTTTTGTTGTTGCTCTTTGCGTGCATATAATTATAATTTTTCATTTACTGACCCCAAAAAGTAGGCAACACTTTTAGTACTCGCCCCAGGCAACATTTGCTTAGTGAATTGAAGTTATTTATTGCTGTTTAGTGATAGCGCTGGTCACACTGCACCAAGCGCACAAGGCACACAGCACACAGTTGAGTGTATGAATGTTGGAACAAATAACAAATAATAGAAAACTGTGGCAAATGCAGCATTTCTTGGTTTTTGTGCAACTTTTGCAATTGTGTGCACAATTTCCATGCAATTAACTGAAAACAAATGCGAGAACAATGCATGGCTAAAAAAGTATAATATATGCTGGGCATGTCGATTGCCAAGAATTGACTACAAGCAGGGAAAGGCAGTGGGGGAAATGCTCTCAATGTTGGCTAACTGAATGCAGGGACAGCAGAGTAAAAGCAGAAAAAGAAATGAACTAAAATTGTCAGCTGGTATTGTAAATGTTGTGTATAATGTCAGAAAGCGAACGATGACATGGGAACACAAAAAGCAATTTTATGCACCCATTGAACCCAACAGCAACAGCAGCAGCAACAACAACTACCACAACAACAGCAACTATAAAGATGTCGTGGGCGCTGTGTAGCGCCTCAATAATTTTAACAAGCTTCGCCCACACACTGATACATGCTCCTACTATCTCACATACATATACACAGAGACAGGCACAAAGCAGCGCAGGCACATTGATGTTTGCCAGCTTGTCGGGCTGCGGGGCAGAGCTTTTCTATTACTCATACGCCGCATGTGCATTGTCAAACATTTATGACGTCCATGGCCGTCGTCGTTGTGTCCTTTTCACAAAGGTTCCCATCGCGTGTCGTCATCATTGTCATTTGTCAGGGCAACCGACAGTCAGAGCTCTCAATTGCTGACCCTTTATACCCTGTAAGTTTTAACTCAAGCACTGACTTGGCTCTTTTGTGCGATGAGCTAGTGAGATTTTACTCTTATAAATTAGGATTGTAATCCAATCATATAATTTATTTTTCCTGTTAAGTGATTTATGCTTAGAAGTGAAATAAAAGTCACATTATCAATTAAGAACTTAAGTAAATTTAATTCTTATTATTTGTAGGGCATTCACAGTTCAGTATGTTACTAAGTTTTCACTGTAGTCATTGCTGATGTTGTTTTGCCCCGTGACGTTTGCCATTTTGAGTTGACAGCGCAGTAAACTAGCAGTAAAATCGATTCAATGGCTGCCTGTTGCTACTGTCGTCGTCATACTGTTGTTGTTGCTGTTGTTGCTTGTCCCTTTTGCTTAACAAGTTTACCTTTTAATTAAATTTGCCACCCATTAATGTAGCACTGTCCCCGCTTTATTTCAGCAGCACAGTGCCTCATTATTGGCCAGTAAACAGCAGTAACAATTGCCACAGCAATGACATTCGAGCCAGTTGCCGATTGCTTTTCTTGTTTTTGTGGCAATCTCTTGGCCATTGTTCGCATTGTGCTGCTGCTGTTTGTTGGTTATTGTTTTTGCTTTTGTTCTTATCTGTGTGCTTTGGCTTTCGATTCTATAAGATGGTATCCCATTTAGTTGCATCGTTTCAAAGACAAGTGCATAATTCAAAGCAGTTAAAACAGTGTAAATATTTAATTTGTAGATATCTTCGATTATAATTTAAGGCTTGTCGCTGATAAATTAAACAGTATTTTAGACTATAAAATAACTGATTAAATAATAAGTTATCTAAATAAAATAAGTCCTCATTTTGACCCACTTAATCGGTCATAAATAACCTATTAATTCTACTTAGTAAACTCCCTCTCTATTTAAACATTGCTTTGACTTAAGTGTCATTTAAATACATATATTTTCTATTAACAGTTATTACATTTAAAAGCATTTTAAGTTCGCATACTTACATGTATTCATCGTGTAATTTTGATATATGTAAACGGCGTTGTTTTTTCATTCGTTGTTTCAATTTGTATTTTTGTTTTGCAATAGAAAATTAAGTTTTATTTTGTTTAAGTTACTTCAATTTAAATGGTTGAAGAGCTTTTTACACAATGCACATTTTATTTAGTTAGAAAAGCAAAGCTGCAGGTAAGTTAACAAAGGTATAATTAATTTTATTTCACAGTAGAAAGAAATTCACATATTTTTTTGGCTGTTTACAAAGCACTTGAAATTTTCCACTAAATTGTTAACAAATTGTAATAATTAAATTAATTTTTTATACTTTTATTGCTTGCACTTTATTCACAAACGTTTCGTTTCGTGGCTGGCGAACTTCAAGCTGCGTTTGCCGTCTGAGACGCAAACTGAGAGCTCTAAAGTAATTATGTTTGCAAATACTGGGAATTGATTCTCAGAATACTGGGTAATTTGATATATATTTTGGTGTGGAAGTGATAGTACTTTAACAGGACAATAAAAGTGGCAGCAGTGGTAGCTGCGGTGAAAGACGACAACTCTCGATGCACTCGCATTGTTCGGCATTGCTCATACGCACTGTGTGCCCATTGTGTCTAGCTGCAACTTGTTGTAGCTTACAAAGCAATTTGCCATTAGATGTCAGTTCGGTGTGTGTGTGAGTGCGAGTGTGTGTGAGTGTATGTGTGTGTGGGGCAGAGAGCTGCCAACTTTCTTTTGTGCGCTTTGGCAGTTAATAGTTAACATTTGCGTTTGTTTTGCGAGAGTTGCGCATTGTTTTTTTGGGTCTATGCTCTTGGGAGCTTCTCCTGTCGCTGTTGTTGTTGTTGTTGTTGCGAGTGTGTGGTGAACTTATCACAGCAAATGTGTAAGTGAGTGACTACTCACGCACACTCACACGCACACGCACATGCACATACACATTTTTATACACACACTCTCACATAATTGTTTTACTGGTTTAATTTACTTCGGCACTAATGTTGTTAATTATTTTAACTCAATTTCAAGCCGTTTAAACTTTATTTAACTGTATTTACTGGTATATGTGTGTCGGTGTATTTATTAAATTAGTTTTTGTTTTTAGTTAGCATATTTAATGCGTTTATCCTGCATTTTTAAACGGCTCTGAGACGAGGCACGACGAGATCACGGCCACAAAAAACGACGGCAATGTTATGGAGAGTTCGCTGCCTTTGGGTTGGGTTTTCTTTTTTCATTTTTTTTATATGAATTTTTCTTTATTTTGCTGAAGGTGGTGGGGAAGCGGGCAGGTGGGGGGCTGTTTGGTTGGGGGTTGCGTGGTGTTGTGTGTACAGAAAAACACGAAACGTAGCGCAAAAATATATATATATATATATTTATATATATGTTTTTGTGTGTGTATGTATGGAAAAGCGCAATGAAAAATTAATTTTGGCTTACTTTGAGTACACACTATTGTTGTTGTTGTTGTTGCTTGTTTTGGGTTGTTGTTGTTGTTATTATTTTTATTAGCTTAAATCACAATTAGTTTGCACTTATACATGTGTTTGTGTGTGTCTGTTCCTCTGTGTGAGTGTGTGTTTCATATATACACATGTTTTATGTTGCCCGTGGGTATGTATAAGTGTGCGTGTCCGTTAGTGTGTGTCTGTGTGTGTGTATGTGTGTGTATATCTATAAGGCTGTGCGCCTTTATGTACATTCCATATGCGCAATTTGCTACGTTTAAATTTCCTTTTTGTTTTTCTTTTGTTTGTTTTTCAGCTATTGTTAGTATTAGTATTATTATTATAGATGTTGTTGTTGCTGTTGTTGTTGCTGCTGTTGTTGTTGCTGCTGTTGTGGTTGCTGTTTTGTTGTTGTACAATGCGCGCAACGATTGCTGCTGCTGCTACTGCTGCTGTTGCCTGCTGTTGCTGCTGCTGCTGCGACTACAACAACGACGACGACGGCAACGACATCACGACACGACAACGACTAAAACTGAAACTGAAACTGAAGCCAACAGACGTCTGAGCTTTCAAATGTCGAGGCAAACGGGAAAACGGGCCACCCACGAGTGCGAGCGACGCTCTCTGTGAATGAATGGGAGAGCGAGACGGCAATAGCGAAGAGAGAGGGCGTAGAAGAGAGAAGAAACATTTGCTGCGATTGTCGTCAGCGCTCCTGCTGTTTCTTCCCGCTCCGCCGCTCTCGTTTACCCTATATTTCGTGCTCTCTCTCTCTCTGTGGTGAATAGACCAAGGGAGTTATTAACCATACCAGTGGCGAAGTAGGGAAGTGGGGGGTGTCTTGGTTAAGAGAATGGGAACGTGGGGAGTTCAGTTAGTGCTGTTGGCCATTAAGACTGCCTTTTCATATTTCATGTGCAATTTTAACACCTACTACAAACTAAATGCGTTAATAAACGTGTGTGTATGTGTGAGTGACTTGCTCTCTAACTCTCTCTCCTTATCTCTGGCATTCTTTCTCTATCTTTCCACTCAGTACTGTCAACTCTCTCTCATGTCACTCTCTCTTCCTCTCACTCAGTCTCCTGTCGCATGTTGCCAAACATTAACATCAAAGTTGATGTTGCATATTCATAAAATTCAAGTGTATATTATGCCGTGTTGTTCTTGTTGTTGTTGTTCTTGTTGTTGTTGTTGTTGCTGTTATTATTATTACTCATGTTGTTGTCGTTGTTGTTGTTATTTTGCCGCATTGACTGTTTGCTGGTTCCTGTTCCTGTTCCCATGCTTGTTATTGCTTATGTTTTTGTGGTTTTACTGCAAATTGTTTTCAAAATCGCTTTCTGCAGCATTTCGCCAACGAATTGAAGTATTTCAAAAATACTCGTTTATAGAATTATAATTTTTTTGGCTTCAAGTGTTGGGCTACACTTAAATCAGTTTAAATACTTTAAATTCGAAACACCTTTTCATGATGACATTCAACCATTTAAAGCACAAAACCTGCAAAATAAATTCCAGAAGTAAGTTATTTATTTCATTCAGTTGGGTCCATTTATCAATGGGAAACGAGATTTATTCTAAAATTGGATCTTTTTATATTTCTTTTTTTTGGTGGCATAAAAATGCGACAGCAAAAATAATCTCAGCACGTGCACATAAAAATATTGCAGCATACTTTTTGGGATTGTCCGAAAATAGAAGAAAACATAAGCAGAGAAGCAGAGCAAAACAGATGATAAATAGAAGCAGTGAGTAAGTGTTCGTTACTCACTGCATATTCAAAATTACTTAGCTGTTGTTACTGCTGTTGTTGTTGTTGTCGTTGTCGGTTTTATCTGCCTGCTTATCACCCAGCTATCATGTGATTTAGCGAAAATTGTCATGCGGCGTTAGCACCAGAAAATCTACAGTCCCTACCCCCACTACTCCAGCTTGTGTATGTGTGTGTGTGGGTAGACTTTAACATTTGCTGATGAAACTTTTTGGCCGGCTCACGTGCAACATCTTCGGGGCAGGCCAAGCAGTGAGCATTGAGATTTTCATGTCCAAACAGCCGACGGATCCTGCGGGTGTCCTTTTGCGACTCGTACGCAGCTCACTTTGCCAGCGGGCCACTAAATTCATCTTAAGCATAAACAGCGTATGTGTGTGTGTGTTTGTGTGTCTGTATGTATGCGTATACACGCGACTGACGTCATTGAGCTTTTTATTGATTTTCATTTTACCGAAAAATGTTTGTGCTAGGACCAAGCAGCAGAAACAACAACCAGCAACCCAAAGTGGGTGGCCAACAGATGTCAGAGGAGCCACAATTAAAGCACAAGAGTAGGGAATTCTAGGCTAAGGGGTGGGGCGAGTACTCCGAAGGCGAACGGAAGCTGGGGGCTAATGGAAGATTCCAAAGGGTCGCACAAAGGCAGCAGACCAATCGTATATCATATGATTATACTTATTAAGATGATGCTTTTAACTGTGTCAAGTAACAAAAATAGAAGAAATCTTATATATTTTAGTAAGCTAAATTTGGCGAGTTTTAAATATTTAATTGGTATTTAATTATAATTTGCTTTTAAATATAATACTTAAGCGGACTGTGAAATAAATAGAAAACAATTTTTTTAGTTTTTATAAACTAAATTATATTTTTAAATATATTTGATTGAATACAGATAAATTAAGACATAAATGAAGAAGACATATGAAACATATTTCATTCAAAAACAATAAAAAGTTAATCGACATCTACACGACACTTTTTATCTCAACATATTATTAAAAACATTTATTATGGAAAAGTTCTTGAAATTAAAAAAAAAAATTGGAGAATATAATGGCTAAAAAATAAAAAATAAATCTCATTATTTAATACTTAAGAAACTGGTTTGTGACGCCGCTTTCGACGTTTGCTCACTGCCGCCGCCAGTAAATGCAGCGTTAGCCGAGAAAGCAACCAAACCGCACCACTTGCGCCACCTGTCGGTAGTTTCTGTACTAAAGCGCCTGCGCTGAGCAAACGAAGAAAGGAGACCTGAAAGAGAGCTCGCGAGAGAGAGAGTGTAAACCAGAGCAATGGCAAATGTCAAACCGTGATGCGAAGCAGCGTGGAAAGACAAACGAAAGAGCGTAAAATAAACAGTTGAAGCAACCTCCACGAACGCAGACTCCCCAACTCCAAGACAAGCCCCCTCTCTGTCAAAAAGAGGCAGCCACCCCGCACAAAAGCTGAAGTAATATGCAAAAGCAATGCTCGAAGTAATATATCTCTAAAGTAAAGCTTCCATATCAATGCCACCATTTCGGTCTGCTCTCCAAGCTACACTTGAGCAAAGGAAAGGCGTGGGAGGTGTGAGGGGTGGCAGTCAACCCCAAAGCATGAAACTCAGAGATCAAAAGCATATATTGTAACGTCGTTCTGGATTCTCTCTCATTTTTGGCTGCTGTGCGCGCAGCAGGCAATCTCAACGAGACGGGGGCGAAAAATCTCTAATAAGGATTCATGAAAAATTCATGGCCTGGCATCGCTGGCAACGTCCAGCAGCTCGTGAGTAAACGACAACACTTTGACTCTGCCACACGGAGCGAACAGCAGTGAAAAGCGACAACACACAATCGACTGGCTTCTTTTAATTGTGCAATAAATCGTAGCAACGAAAATTCTTATCCCTATGAGGAAAAAATACCAATAACACCGCGAGTGAAAAATTTAAAAAAAATTCTTAACAAATAAACAAATCAACACCAAAAGACAGTTACGTAGCGAAAGCCGCAAATTACTATTTGCCACGATTGTATAATTTGTGGGCGGGCGGCCAACGGCAGCGGCCAGGAGAAAAACAAAAGCAGCAGCAAAAGGATTGCAAATTGTTCAAAAAGCGCTGAAAAAGCCAGAGGGAGCAGAGAAAAGTGCAGAAAGCACTTGAGAAACTGAAGCGAAATAAACGCAGCGCCTAAAAGTAGACTTTAAAGTGCGTTTGTTGTTATGTATTTTCGGGTTTTTCGGTAAATTACGTTGTATGAAGCGAATGTAAGCACAAAGCGGAATTGCGAAAACTAAGGCACAAAAGGAATCTCAACGAAAAATCGCCGCCATCGCCGCTGCCGTTGCCGCCTGAAAGCCACTGAGCGCGCGCGTGTGTGTGAGTGTGTGTGTGTAAGAGAGAGAGGCAGAGAGCGCGAAACCCAAGGGGGAGCACACGAGAGAAAGAGGAATCGAGGGAAAGGTGTGAAACATTACTGCGAAGGCTCGAAAAGAGAGAGAGAGAGAGAGAGTGAACACAGCAAAGAGAACGATTTGTGGAACTTGAGTGGAACCTAATCTAATTCAAGAACAAAACATGAAAAGCTAGAATGTAAATTACGAACAAACTAAAACGATAACAACAAAAACTTAATTGAATAAAACTTTAGAACTTCAACTAAAGCAACGCATATCATGTAGAAGGAAGTAAACTAAAAAAATTTTTATGAAACGCTTAATTAATTAATTATCAAAGCCAAAACAAATTAGTATTAATGCTGTAGTCTAAGTAATAAATCGTGCTAATTATCGCATACATATCAGTACTCTTGCAAAGGGTCAACGTAGCGTTATTATCAATTAATATATATATATATATATACATAAATATAACTGAATAATTATTCAATTGTAACCAATTATACAATAAAAATCATAAGTTGAAGTCAACGTTTGTTAGCAATTTTACATACATATAAAATATTAATAAATATATAACAAATATACAAACTCTTAAACTATTAACAAAATATCACTAAACATATCAACAAAGTGAGCTAACAATTCATCAGCAAACATATCAGTAGAAAGCAATTTATGTTTCTACTCGTAACTTTAAAGTTGTTTACTTTATAAAGAATTCAAATCGTGGACCAAAAACCGTCACATAACAACTCAAAACGTTTTTAAACTTGGATTAAATTATACTCAACTCAAGACGAAATCTGCGATAGAGTCAAGGTGAGCTATAGAATAAGATACCTAATTCAATTTCACAGTAATTTAAATATAAGTAGCTTAAAGCCCGTTAATATAGATATAACTGCTCTCATAGCTAATTCAGTTCATTAAATTTATTCACATTTAAAACTAAAATTCAAAGTAATTGATTGCTGTATCGTTTTTGAATCCCATTTTCCCATTATAAACTATCTTTAAATACGTAAGGACGTAAAGACAAGTTTTAAATTTAGTAACTAATGATTATGGAGCATTGGATTGATGTGGACAATTTGGGATTATTATTGGAACCATTAAACGCAGTTGTTTAATTCGTATCGCCAGGATTTCTAATCATAATGAGAATGTAGAATGAACTCAGGCAATGAAAAATGGGGGAAATAAAATCAATAAAAGCAGCATGTATGTGTGTGCGTGTCGCCGAAGGTGTATGCCTTTCTGTGCGTGTGTGTTTGAGTATTTGTTGCGTGTGTTACAGCTAGAAAAGGTAACGCACACACACACACTAACAACTCAGGAGTGTTGTCATAGCGGGTTGGCTGTTGGGGCAAAGGAAAATGCAGGGAAAAGCAAAGAAAACTCGCGACGTTGGCGCTATTAAAATTTTCATTTTTATGATTATCGCCAGTGAAAATCCGTAACAACTGTGTGTGTTCACACGAGATGCGGGGAGGACAGGATCATCAACATAGTTAGAGGAAGAGTCAGAGCCAAAGGCTGCGATGTGTGTGTGTGTTGCCAATGTTTAACTTTGGCCATAAAATTACATTTAATTTTCAATTACTGCGTTTGGCATTTGACGAGCCCCCGCCACGCCCACAGCAACAGCAACAGCAACAGCACACAAACACAGTCATACACAGCGTTTACACAAAGACGACCTAATTTCAAAAACAGGCAACAACAAAGAAAAGTGGCAAAATTTCACAGGTGACTGCAGCAACTACAAAGCAGGGGAGTAATAACAGGAGAAAGAGTGAGAGGGAAGAGAGTGAATGAGAGAGGGGGAAAGTGTGAGAACTGAGCCATTAAATATTTTAGCATAATGCTGACAAATTGTTCTTACTTTCAGCTATTAGCAGATACTCTGTAAGCTACGCTTTAAAGCCAAATTGCAGCAACAGCAGCTGCTTCAATTTGCAGCAGCATCAAAAATTTACAACATTTTGTTGTTACCAATGCCTTCTTCCATGCCACGGGCTGTGGCATAATCTACTTTTAGACGAAACGCAACTAAATTGCCCGACAGCAACAGCACAAGTGGGAGAAGCAGCTGCGTTGACTTTCCAGCAAAGTTTCCTCCGTCCTTAACGTTTCCCCTTCCCCCCTTACTTTAGTTGCCTGCTTGTCTTTGGCCCTTTGGGCTCTTACTCTCGTTTTGGCCAGACCACTTTTGGCCCCGTCATGTTTTTATGTTGCATATTTTCAGGTGTCTTCTAATGACTGCAAAAAATGCACTTTGGCCAACGCAAGCAACTTTTCCAAGCCACTTAGTGGGTGTTGGAGAAGAGGGAGAGGGAGGAGGTGCCGCTAGTTTTCCACGTACTCACATTTTCATGCAAATTGTTTTTTGTTGCCCACTTTCAAAGTAGCGCGCACACATTTTTTTTTGTTGCGTTTTGGATTTTCCTTTTCCTTTGCACTGCAACAGCGCTGGTAGTGAAATTACTGCGGAATTCCGCACGCTTTTCTTCTATGATGTCATCAAAAAAGTATGCTGAAACCTGTTTAAGTGTTTCACAGCTTAAATTGAAGTGTTGCCACTTAAAACCAGAAGATACGCAGATTTTTAAGCCACAGAAACTAAAACAAAAATTTATGTATATATCAATAATAAAACTCATAGCCAAATATTTAAAAGTAGAGCATCTTTTAATGCGTACTTAAAATTTATAGCTTACGAATTTAATGTTTATTTTGAGCACAATTTGATTGGCTACACTACGAGCCACAAATTTTCATTATAGAGTGCCAGTTTTAGCACTTAACTGTCTATTTCTAATGCTACTTTATTTAGTTATAGTGGCTCTTTGGGTGCCTTAAATTATGAAGACACATTTAGAGTCGTAAAACTTTAGATTGCATATATAATGATGACGAGAAATTAAATATTTAAATGAAATTGAAGCCCTGGTGTGTTTTAAATAGTACACTGTCCGAATTCACATATAAATTTTATATTTAGGGGTAAGGGCAAGAAATAACTGATACCTGAATCCTTTATTTATACTCGGACTGACCCCAGGCCAGTTGCTCCCCCAGTAATCCCCCCATTAACCCCTATTCCTACCCAACTCCTGGCCCCTCTTCAGGTTTCTTCCTTTGCTTTGTGAAGCCTTACAGCTGTCCATTGCATGATTATCATTCTCACACTCAAATCTCATGCTCTGTTCCTCCTCCCACTACCCAAAACATCTGTTCACATGCAAAGTTTTCAAAACCTTTTTTGTTAAAAACAAGGCGGTGTAATTTATTAAAAATTAACCTAAATGCGACAATTAAAAATTGTTTCCAAGTTTGGGAAACTGAACAGCTTGGGCGTCCACATGTCGATTTGTTGTGGGTTGTTGGAAATTAACAACAAGAAAGGCAGCGAATGACTGGACGTCAGGAAGACCATAGTCTGTATGCGTTAGGAGTGTCAATCAATTGACGTTGTGTCAGTTTGTCCGTCAGTCAATCAATTTGCCTGCATATGTAGTTTGAATAGATGTCATTTCATAAATATTTAATGCTGCGGTCCTTCGGCTTCGGCTCAGGATATACATACACTCAAATGTACTTATATGTATATTAGTTAGACCACCTCATGTGCGGTATATAAAAGAATATACGCTGCGTATGAGCTACGCGGCTTTACCATCAGTAAGTGACAATTATTTTGGGGTAGGTGTATGTCAGTCTATCTGTCAGTCCGTCTGTTTGTCTTGCTGTCCCTCTGTCTTTGCATGCGACAGCAAAGAAAAGCGACTGAAAAATTTACCTTGCTCGCTTCCAAGTTGACATTAAGTGTAATTTTTTGTTGGCAGCAAACATTTCATGAATTAAAAATGAGTGTGTGTGTGTGTGTGTGATGGAGTGTGCTGGTGTGTGTGTCGGGTGTGTAGTTTATGGGGGTGACTCGGGCGGAAAGTGCGTTCTCGCTGCGTGCGCTGTCGCCTGTGGCAGTTAGTCATACTCTAGGCACTTGCCTCACTCGAACGGAAAAATGAAATGTTATACTACGTCATTGTCACACAGGTCGGTGAGTAGGCGTGGCCAACGCCCAAACACACACACAGAAGTTTAGGCCTGTTAGGCATTTTTGGGGTCTGTCGCCATTCGCCATGTCATCTAATGTAATGAAGCGCACAGACAGCAATACAGAGGGAGAGATAAATATGAGAGAGGGGGAGCGAGAGCGAGAGAGCAACGTGTTTAGACACGCTGCGTTTTACTTTTATTACGAAACACATTTTGTATGCCAACAAGGTTTGCTTTCTTATGCTTATCCGCTGGATGGGCATATATTTTTCATATGTCAGTCGAGCAGCTCAAATCGCAAGGCATTTAAATTATTGCCTTGGGGTCGACAGCTTGTGAGTGACTGAGAGAGAGGCATAGAGAGTGAGGAAGACAGAACGATGGTAAGCCAGTGAGTGGCATGAAGCTAATGCTAATTGAATTTGTCAAAAAAAGAAATGAAAGAAAATCCCTAACAAAAATAAGTAAAGAAAACTCAGCAACAGGCAGCTGAAATCTCTTCAACGTCCTGCAACGTAAGCCATCAGTTAGTTAATCAACTTAAAGCATTACCCTTTTGAAGTCAGCACATAAAAAATTTATAGTGCACTTTAAAAATGTAATAAAAGTGTAGCTGATGCGTGCGAGATATTATAATAATATCGTTAAAGCGTGTGTTCTTCTGGCAAAAGGACACTCAAAAGTGTCGTCTTTGATTTCACTGCTTATATCCTTTTATAGTTTTTATCAGACATCTAAATGCCTTAACCGTAGCTGCAATTGGGGAACTGAACAGGCATTGAACAGCCAAGGTGTTTTCACAAAACTGAATTTCCCTCAGCTCAGCTTTACGCTCTTACAATATTCCCATCTTAATTCGCATTTGAAATTCAGCAGCAAAGTCCTGTGCACTTTTCTATTGCTCCCCAGTGTTGCAATCCTGTCATTTTCTTACTTTTTTTTCACTTTTTGTGTGTTTCGATTCCTGTTTGCATTCAATTTGATATTGACTGATTTGTAATTTAAGATAAGCAAATGGAGCGTTGCAGTCGCACAGTTAGAGGAGAGTCAGTGTGAGAGGGAGTGTCAGAAGGGTCGCTCTAGAGCGAGAGAGATAGCAAACATAGCAACGAAAAGTAGCGCAAATGTTTTGTCAATATTTGCCAGACAGTTGTGGCAGCAAACAAAGCAGGCAGAGGAAGGGGAGCAGGGAGGGCAGTGGGGGATAGGAGAGGGGAAATGTAACTGCGTCAAGGTGAGCAAAATTGGGCTTTAAGTTAATAACAAAATCAAAATACAGAAACGGGCTAATGAGTAAATATAAATACAGGTATTTGTATTGATCGGAAGGCAACTTGGCCTTCTTTAGTCAGCAGTCATACTTAAATTAGTTAAATTTATTAATGAAATAACTTTTTATATTGGAAAAAGTTCAAAATACATGTTTATTTGTTATCAAAAGTGGGGAAAATAGAAGAACTACAAACTAATATCTGAGCTGACTACTTAAATATGTCTTTCACATGAATAGAGCTATTTTAGTTTATATTTTAATGTTCATTAAAAGAAAACAATGCTCAAATGAACTTTGTTTGCGCTAAAAACCGATTTAAAAATGCTTTGAGTACCACAAAGTCCGCCTTTGTTTATACGCTGTTCTGTTGACTCTAGAGTTAAATAGCATCGCTTCACTGTCTCAATCACTGATTGATTTGATTGTCCATTGCTTTACTGAATTGCGCATTCTCCGCCGGAAGCTGTAACCGCAGTTCCGTCTATTTCCTTTGGGAATACAGATTCGTTTACATTGTGTGTTGGTTTTTGCAGATGTTGGCGCATTGCATGCGATTTTAATGAGATTAGCGTGGCGTTAAGTGGCCAGACTTCTCTCTCTTTCTTTTCGCTTTGATTTTTATACTCTCTACTTCACCTCACTGGAGACTGCATTGTTGAGACCGTAGCAGCACAAAAAAAAATAAAGAAAGAACTAAATATGTGTGTCAAGTTGACATTTTGACTAATTTCAACATAAAAGCAGCGCCACAAAAAAATAAATAACAATAAAATGCGGCTGTGGCAGAAAACCTAGCGCACAAAAGTGTGCTACAGTTCTTACAAGGCAATCCACACACACACGCGCAAATAATGCACACGCTGCACTATGGTAATTTTGAGCCTTCTTTGGATGTTAAAAAACAGATAAGTCCTACATTTTAGGGCAATTTATTACGAAATTTATAAATTGCAACATCGATGTCTTTATTTTTAAGTGAAATAAATGTTTCATTAAAAGCTATACGATTTTTGACAAAACAATCGGTGAAATCCCAGTAATTAAGATGTCATTTAAAAGCATAACAACACACAATTATAAAAACTTGTACTATTTGAACATGAGTAACAATTTTTAATTTAAATTCCACAAAACTAGAGAAAATCCCCACTGTGCATTGTGGCTAATGCGCATATTGTGCAACTTTTTGTAGCATACTTCGAGGCGCATGTTAAAAAGCTGTCGCAAACAGCAGCTTTTCTTACTTAACTACATGTACATGTGTGCGTGTGTGTGTAAGGAAGGGGGAGCGAAAGTCTGCTTGTGTGTGGGAGTGTGTAGATTTTACTGCGTCACATTTTACGGCGTTAACCCAAATTAGCTCTTAACATAAAACTCATTTGCAATTGGGCTTCTTTTGGGCCACATTCCAACAACTTTAACTGTAAACCTAGCCACAAATCCCAACCAAATACGTACCCAAAACTCTAAGCCAACTTCGGCACTCAACCCTTGTTAATATGCTATTAGATAGGACATCGCTTGTTTGCACTATAACCAAGTTTGGAGCGGGCATTAATCAAATGATTTTTTGATTATCATGCAAGTGAATTAATTATGTTTTTGGGACAAGTTAAACACCAGCCAACAAGCGGGCTTAAGTAACTCACACCAAACGCAGCTAGAAATTACTGGCAATATATTTTTATTGATGACTGTAGCGCTATCTCTCTTTCACCATCTTTTGCCCTTGGGTTCATTGACTGAAAGGTTATAGTTGAGGCTCCATTGTTTGTATTTTTAATGCCGGAGTTAAATTTACTTTTGACGTAATTCATCGCTCGCTTTGCTCCATTCGACTCCCTCCCCGCAGCTACTCTGCACCACATTGCATCACTTTGCACCACTTTTGGCCCACACTATGGCCACAGAGCACGCATCTGCCGCTTCCTTAGACCCTCCGCCCACCGACTTAATGCTGATGTTATATAATTATTATTATGGTTCTTTATGACTATTTCAACGCTTGTTTTTCCTGTTCGCTTCGTTATGGCCGGGCTAAGAGTAGTAGAGCCAGTAATGCCACAAAAGCAATAGCTTAACATTCGGATCGAAGATATATTGTATTTCCATTGCCAGACACACGTTTAATTACTTATAAACCAATGACACTGGCTTAAAACAGTGCCAGGGATTAATCGTGCTGTGCCTGAAAGGAAAAATCGCCTTATAAGCGAAGTCGGAAAAGCTTTTAGGCACTGTACGTTAAACTTAAAGCTTTGGCTTACAAATTTATATTTGATTTTGTTAGTTATGATTTAAACTTATGATAAATAATTTTTAAAACACTCTGATTAACTTAGTTTAATAAAATTAAAGCGTATAGTTCAAGCAACTCTTAAGAAAGCTACAAATTCCCTTATTATTCAATGTAATTCAATGTCATTGGTTCATAATCAATAAGGGTATAAAAAGTTCCACGTGAAAGAGGCAAATTGCTCACCTTTCATTTTATTTTTATGTAAATTATCGACCGCATTTTGTTCGGCATGCCGTGAGGGGGCGGAGCGGTGGCAGGTCGAAGGAGGGTGGACGGAAGGAAGGAACGCCAGAAGGGGGCGGTGCTGTCACGCAGGCGACGCCGTCGTCGTCGTTTGTTGCCAGCGCCTGCCTTTTGGGGCGGTAAGTGGTTAATTCTACTTGTCCGCTGGCCATTTGTGGGCCCAGAGCAGAGAGTTGGCCAACAGGCCGGTTACAAGCATACACATATATTCTCATGCGTGCCATTACCTCGCAGGACATGCGACTCTCCCTCTCTTGCGCTCTCTCTCACATTACCCACAGAAGAAGCGTGTATCTGTATCT
Organism: Drosophila acutilabella; assembly: GCA_035046005.1. Taxonomy (NCBI): domain Eukaryota; kingdom Metazoa; phylum Arthropoda; class Insecta; order Diptera; family Drosophilidae; genus Drosophila; species Drosophila acutilabella. The sequence goes on from JAWNOK010000061.1 coordinate 1,379,475, forward strand.
GTCTGTGCGGTCACGTATTCATTATCATTATCTTAATGAAGCGTTATGTAAGGTGCATTATAATTATGGATTTTTTTCCTTTCATTTTTTCCACCCTAATGAAGAATCCTTAGTGCTGGGCACCTTAATACCTATTGTGCCATTGAGTCAATAAAATAAGAGTCATTAAATGGATATTACGTGGACACTTGAGTAACTCTGATTCACTTCCAATACCCAAAATCCCAAGAACCATCCTTCTGCATTATCCGTCTTCCTGCCGCTTCGATATGTCTTACATTATGTCAATAAAATGTCAGGATATTACTAAAAAAAAATAAAGGAAATTTCCCTGGACAGGCTTACGAAATGTGCTCGATTTAAATGATGTGAGCTTGTAAAATATTCGAGCATCCTGACATTTGAGGACACTGTGTGTGTGTGTGTGTGTGACCATGTGCATATCCTTGTGAACAGATTTTGCCAGCGCATTTGGTGAACAATTAAAATAAAATATTTATACGCATTGGCAACTTGCACAGGACATGCAAAATGTTTGACAAGCCTGACACAAATAACAACAACACACACACACACACACACACACTCAAACACACTCAAACGACACAGCAATAACAACAAGTTTTTATAACTCGTATATGAATAACATATATTCCTCTTGTTGAGTGCATTTCGGTATTCCATTTAAATTTTTAATAATTTTCAAAATTGATGAGTGACAGACAGTCGGACAAAGGACAAACAGAGGGGCAGACTGGGGGACTGTGGTAGAGAGGGACTGTCCAGAAGGACAACTTGAATTCATTGAAAGACTGGACTTTGGCAAGCTTTTCATTTGATTTATTACGTCGTTTTTTCTTTGGCCATAAATTCTTTTTTATAAGTTTGTCTGCCAGAGACTTGCAAACAATAATGTTATGCTTAAACCTGACAGAATATTTGCGTGACGAGTGGTAGATAGACTAAGAAATACCCTGTAGTTTAGCTTAACTATTGTGCTGTTTATTTCTTAAACCAAAGAAAGATTTAAGAAAGTTTTCAACAATTTTAAACACAAAGAAATTTAGCATACCCACAACTCTCTGCTACTCAAAAACAATCATTTAAAGGGTATTAAAAATGCATGTTTTGGCTTTTCAATGGACAGTTCAAGTTTGCATTGATGTTGGTCTGTCGAATTCAATTCCGAAAATTTCCTCTTATTGTTAGAATTCTAAATACGACAAATAATTTATAGCGCAAGGACATGCGCAGACACACACACACAAACACAACTCCTCCCCCTACCACTTATACTCAAACTCCCCTGTCAGCAACTTCCGTTCTACGCTTTTGTCAATTTAAAGTTATGTCGGATTCCGAGAGGTAAGAAGAGAAAAGTTAGAGCGAGGAGTTGGAGGCCGACGGGCAGGGGGGGAGAACTGTCGCGAACAGATCCTGGCAACTGGTAACTGGCTCAGATGTCAATCAAAGTTTTGTCAGCGACAAGTTTCGCCTGAGAGATCCTTTAAGTGCCGGAAAATGGCAAACGGGTTGAGCAACAACGGAAGAGGTCTAATCGCTCCAATCGCTTCAAACGCTTCGGCCCAGTTGGTCCAGTGGTTTTATGGAAATTCCCATGGCGTTACGTCGATTGTAGTTGCCTAATGAAAATTCAATTCGATTGGAAAAACGCTTAAACTGAATTTGATTTGCACTCAACTTGAAGTTGAAGGTCCTGCAATGGACAGGGACTGAGAGAGACAGAGTGCGACAGGGACACAGGTCACTGAGAAGTGTTCTGGTGCTGTTTGGACTGACTTTGTCTGTTTGTCTATTGAAATTTATGCAATTAGCTCGATTAACAGGTTTCGGCACAGTTTCGACCCCAAGTTTCAACCCTCAATCGAGGGAATTTGCATAGTCGGTAAAGCAAAGGACCTTCAATTAGATCGATATGCGTGCTCGCTCTCCCTTTCTCTTTTTAACCTACAGGCTGTCACACCCACCCTTGCTGGCCATTCAGTCATCATAATCAAGTCAATTGTGTTCATTGTGACCATTAATATAATTAAATCTATTAGTAGAGTAATTATTTTAAAGCAACTTGTGGGCGGAGTGTCATGTTCATGGCGTTTTGTTGTTGGTTGGCATGACAACAAGCGTTAACGATTTTTTGTTAGCCTGGCCAAAACAAGCGCTTAAGAGACCGACTGCGACTGCGGCTGCCACGAGGGCTAGCTCGTTGCTAGCACGAAGCAGTCTTGGCTAGGACACGCAAAGAAATTCCTCAACATTGCTAGGATACGCGCCGTTGTCCTTCGTTAACGTGGCCAAAACAACAAACACGCGTTGCCCAGCCACGACAGTTGGCAATTGAACGCAGTGGCAAATGGCAGCAGTGTGGCTAGTGTTATGTAAACTATAAAACAGAAACTACCAAAGCCAAGCACAAGCTAACAAAAAAATACCAGTTAAATACCGCTGTTTAAAATACCAACAACAAGATGGTGACGTAACCGAAAGAAAGAGCGAGATAGACAACGAGTGAGTGAGAGCAGTGTAACGATGACTATGGCAACAATGTCCTTGGGCCAAAAGATATACAAAATCAAAAATTATACGCAGAAATTTTGCCATCAACTGGCCCAAAGATTGCGCAAGGATGCGCATCTAGCTGCACGATTTGACTAAGTGAAAACCCAACAACAACAAAATAAACAACACAAACGAGAAAAAGTAAATTTTTCGACAAATTTCATAAAACATTCAGCAGCTGAGCGAAAAAAAGAAAAAATTAGGTAAATAACATTTGCATTTCCGTGGAAGGAAGTGAAATATAAAATAAAAAGAAGTAAGAGAAATACATGTACGCAGTAAGAATGTAAAAGAAATAAGATACAAGCATTGAGGGAGAAACGAACGAACGTAAGAACGAGCGACATTTTGTGTGGCTGGTACAACGCGGCGTATACGTGGCTTATTGACGCGTCGCTTGGCAACGCGCATCGCGGGGCCCAAACAAACACGCGGAGCGTAAGTACGAGTACTTGTACGACTACTTCCATTCGTATTCGTTTCCATACTCGTAGTCGTATCATATAATTATAGACAGGCCCCAGGATAACTGGCTACTATAGCATGTACATAGTATATGACTTAAGGTAAATGCCATCTTCCCTAGGCTACCCTACCCTACGCTACCCTACTCCTACTGTTTGCTGTGTTTGGCAACACTTTACTCGATTTGTTTAATCGATTTTTACTACCAGGCACCGACTGGAATTGAGAGGCTAACGGGTAGAGGAGGCTTCAAATTGCCTTTATTATAGATAAATATGGGCGATTGAGTGCCACACGCAACTTCCACTTGCTGCCAACGCTCAAACGCTAGAGCTAGAGAAAAATGCAGAAAGAGAGAAAGGGAGAAAGAAGAGAGAGAGAGAGGAGCGCAGCGAAGCGTCATAAACCATGCGCCGCTGGCTGTCAGATTTATAGGTGCCACGACTCTCGACTATTAATAATGCTACACGAAAATATAATAATAATAATAATAATAATAATAAAAGTTATAAAAACAAAGCAGAGACCAACTACAAATTAACATAATTGCTTCAATCCTCTGCCTCACCTCGTTTAATGCCTTTTCCCTCTTTCCCCAATTCTCCATTCCCCTTTTCATTTTTCTACTCTTTTGAAGCTCATCATAACGCGCTTACGGTACTTGCAAAAAGTTTTCTCCCGTTTTTCAACAGTTAGAAACTTTAAGAACTTGTCGAGTTTAATAAAATTAAAATGCGAAAGAAAATTTAACAAAACTTTAACGAACTGCCTTTACTCTATTTTATAAACAATAGCAGCTCATTAGTTTTGCAGCCGGAATAGACAAGATTTCGAAGCAATTTGTTAATTAGGAATTCTAGTGATTATTGATTAAATCTTTAGAACATGTTAATGGAATCTTACGTAAAAAACTTTTAATAAAATATTTTAATGCTGCATGAGTAAAATTTTATTATTAATATGATTGCATTTCCATGACCAGCTAAAGAATATTGTAAAAAAAAATATAAGTTATTTTGTAATCAAAGTCTTTACTGTCTGTAGCAGTAAATGTTTTAGGTGAATTATATACAAACTTTATTTCATTTCATTCAAGGTTTATGCTTTAAAATTTCCCTTGTAATAATTTCCACCATAATTTTAGCAAATGTTTTACTACTTTTTAGACTTTATCATGACCATAATTTAATTTCTTTTAATAAAACTATTTCTTTTGGCATATTAAAAATAATTTCTATTTAAATGTAAGTAAATAAGAGTTAAACAAGCAATGCTGCTAATTTGCAGACTAAACCTAGTCTATTATTACCAGCCCCCAGCTCTTTGCTGCAAGCACTTCATGTCAGTGCATATAGACCACTTTGCAGAGGGTATAAAAACAGGGCAGCGGAACGCAATGTGAGTGCTGAGTTGAGTTTTATTCCTTTGTTTAGTTTATTTCTAGTACGTCCATTTACAGCTGGACACAGCTGTTGTTCTTGTTGTTGTTGTTGCTATGCTCTTGTTGTTATTTGCTGGAGAAAAGTGCAATAATATATTTTGCTTCTTTTCTGGTCTTCATGGTCTGTCAATTAACACGCCTTTTGCATTTATTCAATACAAATCGAGTGCACTGAGTGGCAAATGGCAAGTGGAAAGAAGAATGGTGGGAGGAAAGCACACCTGTATATAAAATTAGTTTTTTAAGAATGCTCAGACTGGTCTTCCTCACTCCCCCCTTCTCTCCATGGCTCTTCCTTTCTCACAGCTTTTAAAGGGCTAAACTTACTGCAGTTCATTACACAGTGAAAATCCTTGAGATGCGTCCAGCGGGCAGACATTTTCATAAAAGTAAACGAAAAATAGTAAAACAAGAGTTTGAAATGCGATGGCATGACTAGAGCATACCCTGTAGGCAATAATTTGGCAGTAATATAACTAAAAATGGTTTAAAGCAGAGTAAATAAGGTTTAATAGACTTAAAAGTTCAAATTACTTTAAATTTCTAAAAAGAATACTTTATAGAAATGGTTAGTCGTCAACCCCTTAAGTTATTGCTTATTTACAGGGTATCGAAACTGAAAAATGGCTGCAAGAAAGGTTGCACAAACGGCAGCACAGGTTGCGGGATTTTTCGTATTTAAAACACTGCAAATGGAAAGCTTCCAACCTTTGAGTGTGTGTGTGTGTGTGTGTGTGTGTGAGTGTGTGTAGCTTAAAGTGCTTTAGCCGGGCCTAAAAGACTCAGCTTCGCTGCCAGGCAACGTTTGTCGAAATTGCAGCGCACAAAAACGGCACGTAGACTTCTTTAGTTATAGAGTGCTGTAGGTGTGTGTGTGCGAGTGTGTGTGTGTGTGTGTGCACACATGCAGAAGTAGACATGCTATAGAGCTGCACATATATGCATATAAATTGAGTGTACAGAGGCAACTAACCAGGCAAAAGTCTCTGTCGCTCTCACAATGTGATGAGAATTTTATGTAAGCCGAATGGAAGGGGTGTAAAGGGACAAGGAGGGGGTGTGTAGCGAGCTCAGAAGGCTTAAACAAGCTGGCAGCTATTAGCCAGACTGGCAGCAGAACAGTACAGCGAAGAAAAGAAAAGTTCTGGATGATATTGTATAGGGATAGGCACAAACTGAGCACTAGAACAGAACAGAAAAGAACAGAACAGAAGCTGCTGCAATTTCCTTTCAACAGGCAAAGGGAAAACGAAATGCGAAGATACAAAATACAGAAAACAAAATACGATATATAACTTATATAAGTGTGGAAGTATGTGTGTGTGTGTGTGTACAAATAATACACATGCACAGGCCATGTTTCGCGTTTTCAGAGACACTACTAGACTACTACTCTAGATTTCGTGACTTCTGGCTGAAGACTTCAATTTGTAGCACACACACACACACACATGTCTCTCTGTCTGTCTGTCTGTCCTTCCCTCTGTCTGTCTGTCTGTCTGTCTGTGTGCCACGTGCAATCAGCGTGGAGTTCGACTTGGAGTGCCTAGCACACTACTGAAGCGGCGAGGCACAGTGGCACGAGTGCCTAAGAAAAGTAACTAAACGTATGCTAAACATACATATATGTAAACGTTAGACTCTATATAATACTATTAAATTTCCATAACTAAACTAAACTGTAACTAAAACATTGTAGATTAAATTAGGCAACAAAAGTTTTGATTAGAAACCTCAGATTATTTTTTGACTGAGCTCCTGTAAAATATAAAACTTTAAAATATATATAACTACACCACCAATGCTTAAAAAATAAATATAATATAGATGCTTAGTTATTTATTTAGTTCGTCTAATAAAACTTCTATAAAAACTATCGAACTTAATTAATTAAATGTCATAACTAAAAATACTTTAATAATCACCAATTAAGAACTTTGTAACTTCATATTAGTCAGCTCTTTTGTGATTTTAATATGCACGCTAATTAATATTAAAAATTAATAGCTGACAAACAGTTTTAATGCACACTTGACACACTGTGCAATGTTGCCTAGGCAATCCTGGCAACAGAAAGCCGCTGACAGACAGGCAGCCAACAGAGCCGACTAAAAGAGTAAAAGAGAGCGAGTGGGAAAGGGATAGCTATAGAGCTCCAGGAATTGGGTAGCCAAACAAATTGGGTCAAAGTTCAAATGTGATAAAAATCGACATGAAAATGCAGCAGGAGCAGCAGTTGGGACAGAAGCAGGAGCAGGAATCACCCTAAAGCTAGAGCATCAGTTGAAGTGGTTTCGGCTCCATGCCTGACTGCCTGACTGGCTGGCTGCCTGTGGATGCCAAGATTCCAAAAGGAAGCCTTTTTATTGCTTACCAAAACTTAAACATTTCCATTTTAATTGACAGCCTGTCGATGATGTTGGCTCAAAGCTCCAATGCTGTCCAGCACTCCAAGTTTATTGTGACTATGCACACGAAATATTGCTGCAAATTATGGGAATTTTCCACTTTTCCTTCTACACAACTGCTAATGCCGCCTCTACCCCTCTTCCACTCTTTACTACAGTTGTGTGCCACGTATGATTGAAGCGAAGCTTTGCGCCTCAAGTGGAGCAAAAAACACTTGAGAAACGAGCTTCAAATGGCCAAAAGGATTCAATTGCTTAGCAGCTACTGAATTTGCTCTTACAAATTCGAAAAGATAGCAAAGAAAAAGTGAGAGAGAGATTTGCAATAATGAAAGTGTACTTCGAATACAGAAAAAGTTGGTAGCACTCTTTGAATACATATCAGTTGATGTAGTCGTTAATACTTAATTAAATGACTATCTTAAAGGTCAGTTGGTCTTTAATGAATACTAACTGTTTGGGGCATTGAAATGAAATGTTTTAGGCGCACACTTAAAATTAAATTTCGTTGAAAATTAAATTAAAATAAATTTAAATATAAAAGTGTCTAAAAAATGTTTCAATTTTTCAAACCATTTGGCACAACTTAATTTATATTATATACTGTCATATTATTTACTAAAATATTACTAAATTTATGTACATTTAAACAAGTTAAATGTTGTAAAAGTCTTTAATGAAAATAAGACAATGAAAAATCAGAGCAATCAGTTTTAAAAAAATTAAATTTTCGGGACTTTAAAAAGTCTTTTGCCATTATTATCACATGAATTATAATTTTTTAGAATTTTCCCAGTTAAAAACAATTCATATTTAATTTTATTAAACATTTGAAAGCTTATTGTATATGAAGTCTTAAGTGCTTTACTAAATTTCCATATTTCCACTCCCCTTAAAGCTTTCCTATTTCACTTTTCCACATGCTGATTTAATTTCCTGTTTATCGAAACAGTTTTTAAATTGTTTTTATATTATGTGCATGTTGTTTTTTCTACACCGCTGCCATAAGAATCAATTGGCTACAATAACTTTGGATCTGCTACGAGATTCAGTACAACCGGGGACTACAGAGCACCAATTTTCATATGTTGCTGTTGTTACTTTAGTTGTTGTTGTTTTTGTTTGTTTGTTGTTGTTTTTTGTTTGCTACTTGTTCGTTGCTGGTATTTTTTTTGTTGTCGTTTACATTTTGTACATTGCCAACGATGTGCGACAAAATTGGCTTAGAAAATTGAGCCTGCACTTCAACAAAAGCAACACCAGCAACAATGCCAACAACACAAACAATTGCTGTGGGGCTTAGCGGGTATCAGGGCGATGGGGCGAGAGAGGGGGCGTAGCGGCACTCCCAGTGGTGGTCATGCTTTAAAATGCAACTCTGTGTATGGCACTATGGCGGATTTCATTAAAGATTTAACAACATATGGTAAATTTTCACAGAGTAGCGAAATGAAGTGGAAACAAGGCAACGACTAGTAGATACCCTGCAAAAAGCTTAAACTAAATAAGTATTTATTAAAGCTTTACATTAAGCTTAACAAATTTAAGATCATAACTGTCTAAGTGACACTTATGTTACCAATTCATAGTTGTTAAAGTTTTCTAAGGTATTTTATGACCACAGGGTATGTCAAAGCGCCCAACAAATGTGACAAAAAGCAAAATGACCAAGTGTAAAAATGACATTGTTTTCTTTTTTGGGTGAGGAACAGGTATGCAGAGTGGGCTAAGGTGGTGGTACTAAGGTAGTCAATCCAGGGAGTCTGTTCTCCCATTCAGTTGGGGGCTCTTGCTGTGGCGTTGTAATAAAATTAGTTACTGTTTGGGCCGGGAAAGTGAGGCGTTTGGGCCTTTGCATAAATGCAGTTGGCAGCAACAGCAGCAGCAACGGCAGCAAAGGAATTTAGGAGTGCCAAAACAGAATTTACAACAATGCAGCAAAGGGAGGCGCCCCAAAACAAGTTAAGGCATTGTTAGCTGAACCTGAGTTTGAGGTTGAGGTTTTAGCTAAGGGATTTTGCTCAGTGTGTTGCAGTAACAGCAGCAACAAGCGCATGAAATGAGCTTTGTGGTTCACTCTGGTGCCTCTGGCATGAAACGCAAATTGATTTGCTGCTGCCGGTGGGTCAAATGTGGTGCCATTGCCGCTAATTGCCAAAGTAATTTACTAGCAAAGCTGGGAATGTCCTGCAATTAGATGACCAGAAGGAAGCACTAAAACAACACAGCAAAAACTAAATAGAAGTTTAAGAAAGCAGCTCAGTTGAAAGTATTGTTCCCAGTGTAACTTCTAAATACATACAAAATTAATCAATTGGGTGGCAGGGCAGCAGGAGAAACGTATGTTCGACTGCAGTGAAAATCAAAGATAAATTGAATTGAATTCAATTGAATTGCAAGCAGCGCATTCTGCAATTGCATTGAAATAAAACTAAGTGAAAGAAATTCAACTCAGACCTGGGGGCAACGCTTAGTCCTACCAGTACCCAAAAAGAGGTCGAGAGTTGAGACTCGAGACTTGAGATACTAAAATCGAGAATTGAGCAGCTGCTGCCAATGGAAATGCATCAATTTGAAGGCATTGCAATCAAGTGCTAAGTTGTGCTCAGTTCAATCAAGGATTTAGCTCTAAGACTAAAGCTTAATATTTATCTCAAACAATTTTTTACTCACATTATCTCACTGTTTTTATCTGTTGCAGACTTTGACTTTGACAGAGCAGAAAAAGGCGCAGAAATACTTCAACTACTGGCAAGGTGAGTAATAAGATTTGATTACATTTGCCTTTAAAATGTAAAATTTAATTAAATTAATAATTTTAATTAGGAAAAAAAGAGTAAGCTTTTAGATTTCAAGCATTTTTCTATAAAAAGTTTAATTTTAAAAAAATATTTAAATGTCTCTGCTCAGCACACTACCACTAACTAAATCATCAATCGTTTGATTTATGTTTCCTATTCGCTAATTAATTGATAAACAGGTGTCTTAGTCTGGGTATTATAAAGTTTGCTGATTGATATCATATCTTTGACATGTTAAAAGTTTAGCTAAACAAACGGAATATGTTTGTTGGCTGTAATCATAAGTTGGAGACTGAATCGGCTGTTCAATTATTTTAATCACTTTTAAGTAAAAGCCAAAACAAATACAAATTAATTTGCATTCAATGGCGAATTGTGAACGGCAAACGGCAATGTAATTAAGCGCAGCGGTTTGCAGTTTTGATATTTTAATCTCATATGCAAATGTTGAGGAAATCATAAATTACATAAACAAGTGGCAGGCGACAGGGGGGCAACAAGGGGGCACAGAGAAGTGGTTATCAGATTGGGTTGAAAAACCGCAATTGAAATGACCAAATGACCAGCTCAAAAGACAGACAGCGAGAGTGACTGACTGACTGAATGAATAAGTGAATAAGTGAATAAATGATGCACTTGACAAGTGGCATTATTTCAATTGCTGACAATTAACCATTAAGTGAATACACGGAGCACATTTAGCTTTTAGCCATTAAGTGTGTGTGGGCTTAGAGGCCTGTCAATGGCTCAACGGCTCTTGCCCCGAAAGGCTAAGAAGCAACTGCTTAACTTGATGGCGGGATTAGACACAGCTTCGAGCTTCGGCCCAAACCAAACCGAAAACCAAAACCAGAATCAAAGCCAAAATCAAAGCCAAAGCCTCCTCAACTGCAGCTGGTCAGAGGCCAACACACTGTAGCTGTTGTGCCCCTGTGGCGCTCTTGCCACAAATTGTTGCACGTTTCATGCACTGACCACTCAACTGTACTGCAATCCAACTCCAACTCCAACGCTCACAGTTGCCCCCTGGCGCTGATCCAGTTTCTGGCCACAGAACGGTACCATGAATCAGCGAGTATTGCCCAAAAGTGCGTTGTTTCAACCAAACACACACATGGAATGATTTATACTCCAAATCAGCTGCATCGAGTAGTGTTTGTGGGGGGTAAGGCAAGGAGGGGTGGGGTGGGACGGCGTCATGGCTAAGGCTTAATTCCATGTGCTGACAACACAGCGTATTAACTGGCTAACACTGTCAGCCATATTAAGTGATTTACTTAGAGTCACACTGTGCGGATTCTGAGATGAAATGGCGAAGGAGGAGGAGGATGAAAAAGGAGTGTAGAGGAGCTTAAAATGAAGATGGAGACTTCTATATTTATGTATATATAAATTCTCTAAAATTAAATAGTGTTTAAGGGAAGTAAAATTATTGTAGATTATAAAGAAAATTAGAAATACAGCGACCATACAACCAGAAAAAACGGCAGCTTCCGTAAAGATCATTAAAGGATCATTATAAATAAAAATCTGTTTAAAAAGGCGACCTCTGTTACAAGATTTATGATAATATGAACTATTTTAAGCTATATGGACTGTAAAAAGTAATGCTTAAAAGCCAGTTTATTGAAAGAAAAACGCTCCTCCAATAAAACAACTTTGTATCTACTACGATACAAGCTGAACCTGAAAATAGGCTAACAAACGAGTTTGAGGCGCCTACTTAATGATAAGACAGGGACCCAATTTAACTTGGAGTTCATTTAAAAGTAAATAGGTAGAGGTATTGAAAGACAGAGGCCGTTTGAGGAAGGAGGGAATCCCTAAAGTGAATGAGTGTGTCAATCAAACTCAGTACAAAACGTCCACTTTGGCTCGTTCCACGCTTCTACGCACAACCCCAAAGCCGTTAACCGTTAATTAAAAGATAGTCCATATCGATGGTCAAAGTCCTGCCACCTTCCGCGCTTACGTCATTCAAAAAAACAAAAAAAGAAATGAGAACGAACAGGAAGAAAAAGGTAAAGGTAAATATGAAGTGAATGTCTCCTCTGACTGACAGTTGTCAGTTCTCGCTCTTCGCTGTTTGCCGCTCTCTGCGCTCCCCTCTACTCCCCTCTACACTCCACTTTCCAGAGTTCTCTGTAAAATTATATAGTAATTGTGTATATAATGTACTGGCACATTATGTGGCATACTGTTCGCTAAGCAAACTATATAGATATGGGACTGAATGTTTAGAAAAGTGGTTGGTTCGTTGCGCCTCTGGTGGTTCGGTTGTTCGGTGGCTCAGCCAAGTGAGACGCCTTTTTTTTCCAACCGCTTGTTGTCTGAGCCGCCCGCCAACTCAGGTGTGACAAATAATTACACATACCTGTCCATACAAATGTGTTTGTGTGTGTGTAAGTATCTGTGTAAGTGTAGCCTTTTGTCTGTGTGTGCGTGTCAAAAGTATAAAGCCAAAGCGCGCACAAAATGCGCAAAGAGACACAGCAACTGGCATCAGGGAAAGCAGTGGGAGGGGAGGCACAGTGGTGAGGGTACAGTGGGGTGCTTCGCTGCGACAGCAGGCAAAAGTTCATTAAAAGCCGCACAATACCAAAAGGTTGTTGTCGTCAACCGTTGTCGTTTCTTTCGTTGCTTTGCTCGCGACACTTTTCTGACTCATTAACGTAAGTAATTTTTTTAACATTTATAAATTTTCACCACAATTTTCCTTTTAAATTCGATTTCTGTTGAATTTTTATAATGGTCGCAAGCGGCGTAATTAAATTCAACTGCTTTAAACGTAACGTAACAACTAATGTTTATTATTTATTTAAATACAAAATGAGTTTTTAATTGTGACGGCGTTGAACTGGAAAGTAAATTTGTATTTCAATAAAGGAAAACAGAAATTAGTTTTGAAAACAACTTTATTGTCTGTTAAAGATTTGTTTAAATACATATATAAAAGCAGCTTTGAAATTATAGATAGCAAATAGTTTCTTAACTTGCTCTAAAACTTGCTTAAAAATTAAATAAAACTACTTATTACCATTATTAACACACTTTAAAGTTCCCTATAATAATTCCAGCTTAGCTCTATGTTAACTAACATTCCATTTCCAATAACATTCCAATTGAAACTGTTAAGCATTCAAAGCAAAGTAAGCTGTTAACTTAACAGCGCGCTGTTAAGCCAGACTTAACTTAACATGCCGAATGGTAACTTAAAGTCACGTTGTGTATTTTGAATTTTTTGTCGATCAATTAAAGTTTTAAGCCGCGTTTAAAATTCTTATTGCATTTTTCGTTTGCCTCAATTGTGTTCAACGTAATTTTAATGTTGTTATGCGTTGTTATTGTTATTATTGCTGTTGTTGCTGTTGCCCTTTTTATCAATGCACTTTTAACGCTGTTGTAATTCCGTTAATTGCTTTTGCTCCCAGTTGTTGTCGTTGTTGTTGTCGTTGCCATCGTTGAGTAAATCACAATAAAGCTATTAAGAACGGAAACGGAAGCATTCGCCGCTGCGCACGCATTGAAGCATAGCCGTCGCATCGCCAGTCAATCTGCCACACCCCCACCCTGACCAGCTGGCCAACCCCCACTGCCCCTTCTGTGCCTCTGCAGCTCTGCCCTGCCCCTGGCAACCCTGTTTTATTGTTTATTACATCATCATTGATGCAACTGCTGCATTATTCATTCGATTTGACCATATTTTAGACTAGCGCTTCCCAGAATATTCTTCATCTTCTTCTTCTTTATCTTCTTTTTTATCTTCTTCTTCATCCGATCCAGACAAACGGTCAAAGTGCATTGAACGTCGTTCGACAACGCCAACAACAGAAAGAGGCGAAAGGTGGAAGGAGAGAAGCGGTGAAAATTTGAAATAAGAATTCGCCAAGCAGAACTCATAACTCTTCTTCTCTCTCACTCTCTCTCCTCTCTCTCTCTCTTTAACTCTCCCTTTGAGTCTCTCTTGTTTCGACAATTGCTGTTAGCTAATAATTTCTTAATCTTCCATGCATAATGCATTTCTATGATTGTTTATATGGTCATTGTCTGCGATATATGCAGCAAAGCACAGTGGTGCACAGTCTACGAAAATGTACTCAAAATAAACATAATAAAGAAATGTTACCTACATTATATAAGTTATGTAAACGGAATGTTGTTATGTAAAGTGTAAGACTAAGAAATATCTTAAGTATATTTGTGTATAAATTTAAACCACTGTGCCAAGTAACTTTGGGACAGCAGATAAAGTTGGTAACTCACATCTAGCAACTGGCAACTGGAGAGTGGCAAGTGGCAAGTGGCAAGCTCATGGCGAGTAAGTGCTGCAATGACTGGCCTGACTGGTAGGAATTTGAGTTGGCTCTTGGCTTTTGGGCCCGGACGGTAGTGGGTCTAGACTGCGGAGTGCCGTGTGCCCAGTGCAGACTGTAGTTTGGGGACTCGGACATGGCTTAGAGAGGCGTGTGGCATTGTCATTGTTTAGTGGCATTTACGAGTGCAATTGCAATTTCAATTGCTTGAATTGCTTTAGACTGGTTTTTTCTTAGTGCATTCACCTTGTCCAAAATACAAGAACAACCCTTAAAACGTAAAAGGTAAAAATGGAATGAAAAAAACACACCTGACTTTGTGCCGTTCACTTGCATATTTCATTATGAGCAGTTGGCCAAGGGGAAGGACAAAGAACAGGGCCAGCACGAAGTTGGCTTAAACTGAGCAGCTGCTGCCAAACCGTTAACACATGTCTTGTGTCATTTGGGCCAAAAGTAGTTGCTACCTGAAGTGGATGCTATTGTGGATGGTAATATTAGAAGCGTGCCTGCTTTCCCTGCACCTGACCATGCCCCCTCCAGTACCCTACTCACGCCCCTTTTACATGTTTAGTTTTCCATAATTGTTTCGGGTTTGTTTTTGACTTGTAAACAATGCGTCTTTCACCCTTCCCCCTCTCCCTTGCTATCCCTTTCGCTCTGGCTGTCTCTGTCTATCGCTCTGACTTTGATTAGGCCATGCAAATGTGAGCCAATAAAGTTAGCCAAGTTATGACTGCAAATCACGTCAACGGGGCAAACGACACGTGGCGACCTACAATGCAATACAGCTCCCTGCCCTTACCCCTCTCTCACTCTTACCCCCACACCCTTAATATAGTCATAGTTTTTTATTTTTGCCAAAATTTCCATAGTAATTGCGGCCTGACATGAAACAACTAACAACAGCAACAACAAGGCCAAAATAAAAGCAGCAGAAGAAAAGCAATTTTCCATCTCAGTTTTTGTTTTTGGTTGAGCCAAAGAAATGCCAAATATTTGGGGTAACTCGTCAGTTGGTAACAAAAGCAGGCAACTTGTAATGTTGCTACCAGTACCCCCCACCCCGTTCCCAACCCTCTACGCTCCCCCATTCCCCCCTGTTTGCTACTAAACGGTTTGCTTATTATGCGCCAACAAAATGTAAGAAAACTGTTCAAAGTTATGAATAAATAAATATTGTAAATGGCAAATCGTGACTGGCTGTCATTGTGTTACCTCTAAGCAGCCCCCCCTACTCCACCCCCTTTTAGCCCTCTCACGCACGTTGTTTGTTGTCAGTCCAAGGATAAAGGTGGGGGTGGAAGGGACATGTCATCACTCATGACATGCAAATTGCATTTGCTCATCATTTATTCGCTTGTTTGATCAATTTTTATGACAAATTATCTGCACATAACCTCACAAACGTTACGAACTTCAAATAGTTCCGGAAATTGAAAATTGCCTAACTGCGAAAAACATTCTCAGTTGATTGGCCATCTCCCACTCACACTCCCTCCCTGTCTAACCCGTGCAGGACTTTGTCTTCAGTCGAGTGTTAAGTGCGCCACTTCCTTTTGGCCAACTAATGAACCAAACTGAGCTGCAACTCAGCCCACAATCCACAGCTCTGCAGTCCACTACAGCCCGCAACCCACAAAAAGTGCAAGTTGCGAAAATTCCAAAAAAAAAGCATCTAAAATATGCGACTAAAAGATACGCTTTAAATGGAGTTCATAAAGAGGCTTAAGAGCAGAGAAATTTGGAATAATTTTCAGTTAAAATTAGTTAACTTTTAGTTAAGTTTCCATTACTAACTTCTACCAACATAAACTCCTTTCTACTCAAGCTTACAGGGTATCCTTAACTAAACTCAACTTTTAGTTGTTTGTGTGGAATTCACAGACTTCGCATCTAGAGTCTGAACACTCGAACTCACATGTAAGCCAAGTGACTGAAGTTTCAAGTGTTGTTTAGTGTTGTTAGTGTTGTTACTGGTACTGTTACTTGCACTCTTGTCAGAGCCTGTCTAGCGACACTTGCAGCCTCTGCGTGGAGAGTTTCAGTTTCGAATCGAGTTTGACACATATGCCGGCATTCCTGTGTGCCTCTTTAGAGGGGCATGAGGGGTGTTAAGAGGTTAGCTTTAGTTAGTGTTACATAATCCAAACTGTGCCAAGTCAAGTGAATAGCTAAAAATGGCAAATGATTTGTAAACATTTCGTGTAGCAACTGTTTTTAGCTTCTTGCCACAAGTCAGTCTCTGCTGGTACTTGGACCAGTTTGAGGAGCGCGTGATTTATTGTCAGTGTGCCCATTTTGCAATGGGATTCACACAGGACACTCCAAGCAGACACTGAAGCAGCAGCAGAATTCGCTTTCAACCTGAAGTTGTCCAATTGTTCCAGTTTCTGCTGTCGTTTGAAATGTACCGCAGCGCGTGCTGTGAGCACTGTGAGTGGAAATGTACCACACAGTGGGCTAGCAGCTGTACTCTTAGTTAGATACAATCCACAAGAGCGCAGTTAACGTGCGCTCTCTTAGCATCCACAATGGTTGCGCTCTTACGCTCTCACGTTCTCTATCTCTCACTCGCTGTGGCATGCGAACTGCGAAACCAAAACAAATGTGATGAAAAGGCTGAACAAGCCGATGTTCGGGATCCCGGTGTGCCGATGGTGCCTGTATGCCGATATTACGATACGGCGAAACGACAATAAGCCGATGTGGCGTTGTTGTTGTGCACGAAGCATTTACCGCTACGCTTCGCTGAGTACACGAAGCCAAAGAGCGAATGGCACAAGAGCGTCAACACGCGACGACTGTTCGCTAGCAACCAGTCGTTGCTTGTGCCGCGAAACGCCAGCAGACCGTTAACAGTGAGAGCATAACAGAGCTGTTAACGCTTAACAGACAAAACAGCTCAGTGAGAGCGAGACTGAGCGAACGAAAGCGAAGAGAGCCGAAGTGCTTGAACACGATGTCGTCGTAGCCTGAGTTAAGTTCAGACCGCCAGAGTTTTTTGGTTCGGGCCATTCAGTATTCAGTCTAATGTCAGAAACGCAGTTAGCTGCTCGTCGTGCGCAAGTTTCAAACAGAAATCAACTAAAAGACACAGCTAATAACTAACTATTACTGAAGGCAACACAGCAACAATATCAACTATAACAAGCATTGTTAGTTCAAACTTGAGGCATTATAAATCAAAACACACACACACATAACACACAGACAAATTTAAAGTTTTGGCAATCTCAACAATTTCTAATAAATCAAACAATATCAAAATAAACAACAAAAACAATAATAACTATAGCTATGACTTTGGTTATAACTATAGCGATTGCAACAACTGAAAACTGAAAACAACTGAAATTGTAAAGCGGAAACCGTTTCCAATTAGTTCGTGTAATAAGCGCAAAAGATATTCAACTCGATTTGTATCTCAACATTTTAATTGCAACGAACAAAGCAAAATAAATTGTTAAAAAAAAAGAAAATAAAAATAAAAATGAAAAAAATATTTAATTAAGCTGTGTAACAACACAACAACAACAATAACGTCTCAGCACATACAGTAAATATAAATATAAACATATGAAATTACCGATCGTTGGGCACTGTGAAAAGTGCTTTCAGTGCTAGCTACTTTATTGTATCTATCAGATACAAAATGAGTCACGAGTAAAGTTCAACAACAAAAGAAACTAAACTTAAGACCTAGAAATTGGGTTAAATGGAAAGCAGTATTCAACCAGAAAATAAATAAAAATAAAAACCTGCGAACTCGTAAAACGGGTCAAAAATTAATTGCATACTCTGCGAAATAAAAAAATAATAATACTAAATAAATATTTATTTATGCAAATAACGATAAACGAATGGTCAAACAATCGGACAAAAAACCAATAAGAATAATTTACGGAACAAATGAAGTTGTAGAACAGCAAAAAGAATGGCTCGAAAACTCTCTGTGGAATTCCCTGAAGACGAGACTTTTTCTTGTAGAAGATTTAAAGAGGGAATTCTGCAAAGCTTCTTATATAAGAAGAGTTCGATGTTAAAACTTAAGAAATTTGTTAACTAAATTTAAAATGTTTTAAACTAATATTGTATTAGATTCTTTGTGTCTTTGAAGAATTTGTGGCTTCAATTACAGTTAGAAATCTTTGCTAGGTCTCTCGCACCAACTCGCAAGTTGATTAACTAAAGTGCAGATACTTTTTGCCGTAGCTCACGTATCTGAACACGGAGTTCTCTTCAAGTAATTCCTATAAATTCCCGCACGTTGCACTTGAATGCGGATCTTCCTCTTCCTCTTTCTTGTTCTCATTCTCCTTCTTTTTGGTGGCACCGCCAATCTGTTAAGTTATGCCACAAATCTTACACGTGAACCGCAAACATTTTGCCATTACGACGACTCTGCAGCTGCAGTCGCAAATTGAAATTTCAGTGCCGTGAAGTTTAAGGGCCAAAACAAGTGGCTAAACATGGCTAAGAGTTGCTTAAGTCTAGCAGAAATATAAATTATATTTAGTTTGAGAGAGCTTTTAATTGCGTGTCAAAAACGGCAAATCGGGCTTATAAATTGGGCAACGTTTCAGCTACTGTTCGAACACCCCTCGCAGTGGCATTTAGTCCTTCATGTGTGGGGCTTCATTAAAAGTGCTCGCAATTAGCTACAAATTGAATTATGGATGCGTTTCATTTTGGCTCGTTTCGTTTTGGTTTTATCCGCAAAACTATTTCATTTTCATTTTGGCCAACTTTTTTTTGGTAGTAGCAGCAGAAGATGCAGCAGAGGGAGAAGCAAACTTTTTGTGACACAGGCATTGAAGTTGTACACAATGTGGAAGTGGTTGTTGCTTCTTGTTGTATGGCTTTATTTATTTTAGCCAAGTTCAACTGCCAAGTTGCCGGTTGTTGGTTGTTGGTTGTTCTGGCCATCCATCCATTTCCATCAGCATTTCCATTTCCATGGCCATTTCCATTGCCATCTCCATCTCCATTTCCATTTCCATTTTCATGTGCATGTTTATTCCCGTTTCTGTTTTGCGCTAAACTTTTGCCTTTTGGACTGGTTCCATGGACTTTAGTTAACTTGGCCCCTGTCTCTGTCTCTGACTCTGTCGCTGTTTCTGTTTCTGAGTTTTGTTCTTTGGGTCTCTGACTTACCTTACTTTACGATTATTTCCGCTGAAGCGTTGCGCACTGCCGACTGCCACTTACTTTGAACTTTTCTGCGGCTGACCCGTGCCCCCAGCTCCCCTGTCCCCCCCTTAGTCACTCCTCTATTCCCTTAGTCAGCCCTTTTCCCTTTTAGGCGTGTGAAAGCCGTTGACTTGGCCAACTAAAACGCCATATGGGTCCAAAAAAAACTTCGGTTGCTACAACTGCTGAGTCTAAAAAACCAAGTGCTGTTAGTTAAGGCTTTCTCAGTTTCCCGGTTTCCCGGATTCCCACACCCGCAAATTGCTCGCATTGCTGGCAAATTGTATCAAAGCGGAAGAGAGACAGCAGCAGACCTAGAAAGAGATGGAGATGGCAACCGGTTTCGGCTTCTTGCAGAGCGCAGCATAAATCAGTCTTTGTCTTTTTTGACCACAACTAGTACTACTAACTGGTTTATTTGTTTATAGCCAAGTATGCAAGCCTCGGTTCCGCTCCAAACCCAAACACAATCCCAATCTTAAGTGTCGCTGCATTAAATCTCTCCATGTGCTAATGCGAGATCAGCGCCCACATCTCAATCGAATTATTGATGGCACCACCCAGAAAGCGAGTATAGAGATTTAAGCACAGTTATTAATAAAAATGTATACACACCTTAATATCAATCTAATCGGTGTGCATGTGTGTGTGCTTGTGTGTGTTTTCAGTGTGATACCAACAAAATCTGTGCAGAAATAACCCAAATAATCCAAAATCCATTGAAAACCAAAAATATTCAAAAGTGGGCGCTGCAAAAAAAAAAAAACAATTTTGAAACAACAACAACAATAACAACAATTTCAATTACAGTGCAGCTGAAAAGTAATACGCCACACCAAACAACAACAATAAAAACCAGTTCAAAAAGTGACAGGCAAAAAGCAAACCGAAATCCAATAACAATTTAAAAAATCAAATAAATTCATAAATCTATCTAAAAAGGAAATTTTTAAACCGATTAAAAAGTTTTATTCAAAAAGTGCAGAAAATTGTGCAAATATTTTTGGGAAAACGCAAACGTCACGAAATCCCTCAACGCAACTAGAAAAATGGTAAATAATATGTATTTCAATTCTCCCTTTTTTCCAGTAATTTTATCTAAATAGCTTGTACTTGACCCACTTAGTGTGTATAATAGGGAGCACTGCGAGAACTGCAAAGAAATCATAGAAAGAGACAGAGAGAGAGAGAGGGGGAAGTCGTAAGAACTTATCAGAAATATTCAACTACTCTCACAGCTCTCACAAAGCTTTCATTATATAAGGTTTTATGACGACGTCGTGACGATAAAAAAATTGTACAGGAAAAAAACAAACTTCAAGTCAAGTCTAGTGTTGTTTCTAAGAACTGGATTATTATTATGTTACAATCAGTACAAAAATGCTTTAAAAAAGTGTTATGAGTCAGTGTAGTTTTGAGGAAGCCTCTAGTTGGGCGTTCTACAATAAGTAAAGCTTGGGATTAAAAAGTATAAAGTGGCTTCAAAATTTGTGAATTAAATACCGCTTTAAAGTTCTACGAGTTCTAGAGATTGAATTAGATTTTATTACATAATTTAACTAAATACACTTCTGAAGTCACATTTAAAACTTTTTTTTAAGATTATTAAATGGAAATATTTTTTAAATTTAAATTTAAAATAGAAACCGATATTAAATCGTTTTTAAAATACTGAAGTACTGTCTTCAAATCTTTTTTTAATGTTTTGTTTCAATACATTTATATATTGACTGACTTAAGTTTAAAACTTGTAAAGATTACTTAGATTTTTGTGTTTAAATCTTCTATAAAAATTTTATTGTGTTGAAGTTTTAAATTTCAATTAACCCTAGTTGTACCTATAAAAAAAAGTTTGTAATTTTCTAAACATTCAAATAAAATGTTTAAAATAATGTAAATTTGTGGCTTAATTGACTGAGAATATTGCAAGCAATGTTCGCCCCTGATAAGCAAAGAGATATCGTATATAGAACTGTCTGGAATTTCTAAGCGGAACGACTTTGTTGGGTTGTAAAAAATAGAAGAAAAATAAATATAAAACAATGTTCAATGTTGGTGTTTGGGTCATGGCAAATGATAGATAAACTTAACAACATGTGCAATGCGAACAATTCAATTAAAAGCGCGTGATAAGAAAGACACAGCGAAAGAGAGGCAGAGAAAGAGAGCGAAAGAGAATGAAAAGGGGTAAAGCTGTATGTAGAAAAGACTTTGTGTTCTTATCTAAAGTCATTTTGTGGTGCTACCTGGTGGAGTAAACAGACGGCAGAGTCATTAAAAATATTTATCAATAAAACTTATAAATAAAAGCTATTTACAAAGACTTAACAATCATTTTTCGGTGATTTTATTGCAAGAAATCAGAGTAAGTGAGAAAGTCAACACTTTAAAGATACCGTTGCCAGTTAACAGTTCGATCAAGTTATCTTAGTTGAGTTTATTAATCGGTAGCTAATTACGCTACCCCCTGCTGGGTTTATAGAGTCGCTACCACCCGACACTTGAGCTGCTATCTTCGAGTGGCGACTACTCGAAGATCGTAAAGTCAGTGAGTTCCGTTTGTGACGTAGCCAAGAGTCGCGTACTTTGTTCGCCCTATAAAAACTGCATGGGAGTGAGTGGGTCAAAAGTACTAAGGTGTGTAATAATAGATACCCTGTAAAGGGCAGTACACAGCTTTGCAGTAACTAAAAAGACTTTACAACTCATGAGCTAATATTTTATAAGCTGTTCGAAGTATCTATAGGGTATAATTTATGTCTAAAGCAGAGAAAGAGATGGAGAGAGAGAGAGAGAGAGACCGAGAGACTGTGCAAAAAGTTGAATACAAAGCGAAACAAAAAACGTCAGCAGAAAGCAAAAAAAAAAAAAAGAAAAAACTTATACAGAAAATAGTTTTTAATTATCGATGTCAATTAAAATGAACTGTACCCAGTCGCTGTTTGTGTTTGGCTTTATATAAGACTGCTGCTTTATGCACAGCGGCTACAAAAACACACACTGCCTCTCAAACACACACTCACACACTCACATGTGTGGAGAGCAAGTAAAACAATGAGCTTGAAGCATAGTAACGAGAAGCAGCGGAACTTTGGGCAAAGTCACAGCTCAAGGGGCGGGAGCGCAGTGGAGCAGGGGGATCAGAGAGTGCCCACCACACACCCCTGGGCTCCAAACGCTCTATGGAATGCCAAAGTGAGCAACGCCAGCAATTTAGCCAGAGACAAAAAAACACACATATATAGATACAGCTACAGACACTGTCTGAGATACAGATACAGTTACTAATACTTTTAGAGATGCTGATGCGAGTGCTGTAGACCTGCAGCTTTTGATCGATGCTCTGAGTTATGAATGAGGCAAGCAGCTGTTGGTGGGGGAGTGGCTAGGAGGGGGTGTCAAAGCTGCAACTGGACAACCAAATGTTGTCTCCATATTTGCCCCTAAAAGGTCTCTTATCTGCCCCTCTCTCCCTCTTTCTCCCTCCCTTCTCACACTCTGTGCGCTAACGAGGTTTGCTTACAATATCGATAAAATATCTTTTTTTTACAGACAGCGCAGGGGGCGGGGGCGGGGCTTTGGGGGCAGACAGATAACATGAGCCGGCAGTCGTATGAATATTTCATATTTTATTTGTTTTATGATGACAGCAAAACGAAAAACAGAGAGATATACTTATATGCATGTTAGACAGAGATAAACAACTATTTGTATCTGTATCTGTATCAATAACTACCCTGAGTATGCCTATGAGTGTGTGTGTGTGTATTTTAGTTTGTTTGCTGTTGATTGTGCATACATAACTAAAAAGCGGAAATATTACCAATAAATATGAGATATATACAGTTACTTACGTATGTATCTGCCAGCTGTAGCTGTAGCTGTAACTGTAATTGTAGCTTGCAATTGTATCTGTATCTAAATGCGAGCATTGATATGCATATATGTATAAGGAGCAGCACCCCGACTTCTCCCCCACTTAGCTAAGCAAATCATAAATTGTAACGTGCCGTAAGTGCCCTCGATACCCTGTAAAGTTGTGCTACTGTTGGGAGGTATATAAAATGTAAGGAGCTACATTATGTAGCTAACTACTGGGTGTCTGCTGGTCCAGGCTACCCGTTTCTACTGCTGTTAGTCAAAGACAATTGAAGTTCTCTTTTGAGTTCTCAATTCTAATTGAATTAAAGACAATTACAGTGCTACAAATAGAGAATGTTGTTGTTGTTGTCAAACCACACTCACTTTCAGACACACACACACACACTTACACAACCAATATACACACACACACACACTCACACAGAACATAAACAAAAATCAATCATCAATAAAATCTAATTGAATTTGTGCGCTGTTGTTGCCACGATCAGACTGAGAATTAGAAGCGAATGAAAGGGAGGGGTGAGGAGGCGTGTGAAAGATAGACATAAAGATAGACAGAGACGGGGAGTGTAACCATCATAATTTGTGTGAAAGAGTCAATGATCATTAGTTGGCCAGGAATGCGTGGCAAATGATAGCATGTGGGTCATTTAAGACTAGATTCGAGTCTACCCAAACCAGGAGCAGCAAACAAGGAGGAGAAGGTGGAGGAGAAGGGAGTTCAAAGGGCAAAGGGGCTGGCAAAGCGCAGCGTGCGGGCTGTTGTAACAATTATCACAACAACTAAATGGTTTTCGGAAATGTTATTTGAACTTTATCACTGGAAATTACAATAGTTTTGTTGTTGTTTAAATAGTTGCAAAGCGACAGAACTGTGACGATATTAAGGTTCGAAAAGTGATTGTATAGGAGTGGGTAGGGGTTAAAGGGCGATAGGCGAAAGGGAGTGGGAAGGGATGTGATGGGAGTAGACTGGGCAGCAGAGATTGAACTTGGCAAACTTTTTACTCGGAGTTTTCGATCATTTGCAAATGGCAAGTAAATGAAAATAAAGTTGAAATTGAACAGCAGATTTAAGACTATAGAAATGAGTTATATATTTTAGTAAAATTTATTAAACTTGTGAACAAAAGTAGGCTTTAAAATTGCAGACAAATACACTTTAAGACTATAAAATAATTAAATAAAAATTATAAATTAAATTAAAGCCATTATTTGCTCATGTATTGAGTGTAAAAAAAGTTAAAAAATAAATTAAAAATATTATTGAAATTGATTTAAAATCATTACCTTTTTTGTCAGTGTAAATAAAGTTATATTCATGACTTGAAAACGGTTTGAAGGAACTAGTTCAGTTGTTGTTGTTAATCTACCCCGCTGACCACTTTTTGCCCCCTCGGGTGAGCCACGTTTAATGGTTTTAGCGGCTGCACAGGTGTGTCAATGACTTGCCAAGGGATCGTGGATAATGAAAACGAAATGCAGCCAAAGGGACCAGAAGCAGTCACCAGGGCAAAGGCAATGGCAATGTCGGCAATGAGTGCTGAATAATTTTCACTTCCGACACGAAAAAAACACAGAAACATGACAAAAACACAGTCCCAAAGACAACAGCTGGACAGCAGCAGCAACAACAACAACAACAACGGAATAATGATAACAACAACAATGAGAAGAAGAAAGAAAGAGAAGGAACTAAGAACTAAGAACGGAGAATGGAGAATGGAGAACTGGGAATGATGACGAGGTCAAGCTAAAAACTATTAAAAGCGAACCAAGCTGCTCCCATGTGTATCTGTGTGTGACCATTTCTCAGTGAGTGAGTGAGTGGTGTGTGTGTGTGTGTCAGTGTGTGTGTGTAGTTTTAATCAAACCGCCGACAGAGTTTACTTTTGCGCCTTTTTTAAGGTGCGGTTCAGTGCCCTTTGGTGGCCATAAAACAAACTGTGGGCCAAGTGGATAAAAGAAGGCAGGAAACGCCATCAGCTGTCGCTTAAAGGCCAGGAGGCTCGAGGCTCGTTAGAGGCCAACATAGCGAGGGTTGCAACTAGCGTTTCGTTTTTCTATTATATTTTATGGGGGTTGGGCAGTAAATTACACAAGTGGGGTGGCTGTGCGAGTGTGTGAGGTGTGTGTGCAGCACGCAAGCCACAAATGAACATGCAACACACATTATATACACACACACACTTATGTGTATCTAAGTTATGTACCAACTTCATGCTGGGGGCAATAAATTAACAAATTTAGAGATTCTTTTTTGCACTTTTCAAGTCAGTCACTTTTGGTCAGTTTCCTGTCAAATTTACAGCTTATGCAGTTGCATAAACTACAGCAATTAAATAAATAGTTTTTCTGTATCTTTTGGATACATTTTTGTACAAATTTATCAAACGGCTTAACCCCAATAAAAACAAATAAATTAATAAACTATGCAAATGTAGCTTTAAGCTACATTCATCTGCAGCCAAAAGACAGTTTATCAACACAAAAACCTTTGACTAATTGTGAGGGAAATGTGGGCTCCCTTTAGCTTCAAATTGGCCATATGAATATTGCCCAATTCTCAGCCGAACAACGAGGCAAGAAACAACAAGAAAATTACACAATATTTACGGCTAAATGCGAAATGTGAGACGAGGAGCTCTACAAGTGCACAACACAGCTACATCTACAGCTACAGACACAGATACAACACCAAATACAGTCAACGCTTGAAGCTACAGTTTCAGTTACAGTTACAGTTGTTGTTACGGATATAGATATAGATATAGATACTTTCGACTGCCAAAAGATACTTACGTGAAGCGCATGACGCAAACGTCATTACAATGGCAAACAGCGTCAGAAATGTAGTGACAGGCGGGCCAAGGGGAGACTGAAGAGTTGCAGCTTTAGCATACGTAAACTGAAAGCGACTCCATGTCGCATGTGGCATGTGGCATGTGGCATGTTGCACGCTGCACGTTTGTGTTGCATGTTACCAAGCTGAGCTCGGTTCAGTTCAGTTCAGTTCAGTCAAAGACAATGGCAAAATCAACGCAAACAGCGAAAAGATGTGAACAGCAGTTCGACGTGTCTGTCAATCAGTCAGTCAGTCAGTCAATCAGGCGCACTAAGCTGCCTCTAGAGATGACAATCAATGTTCATAGACTACACGATGAATCACAACTCAAGCGCTTTATAATTGATCAAATATAAACTAGTTAAATCTATTTAACTTTTAATTACCTCATTTTTATGAGTCACTAATTATACTATAAAATACTTCTAATTATTCAGTTTAATATTTAAATTCTGTGCAATTGCATTATCACTTAGAATATGTGAGTACACGCTGCCAATTACTCAGAGACCTCAAATGTTTATTTAAATTTCGTGCTCTGGCATAAAATTCAGCTATTAGCAACTGATTTATTTTACTTTAATAATTTAGCTATTAATAATACACATTATAGTAAACTTAAGTTATTTTTTGCTGTCCGTCTCATCTCTAATTTTATGGGTGTGAATTGAAGTGAGTCTTTTGTTTTAAACACTCTTTTCATTCCCTTTTTTTACTACTCACGTAGGAAACTCTCTCTCAGCGTATAATAAAAACTATTTATATCGTGCACATCTCCACTTGCTTTCGATTTGTTTACATACATCATCGAATTCCACATATTTCGTCTCATCATCATTGAGTATTGTTATTACGAGTGCGTTGTGTGTGCCCAAGTCTTTCATTACAATTTTATTCAAGAAATCATAATTTTTGTATTTTAGACATAGACTGCGTGCTTATTTCCTTATGTTTTAAATAAATATAGATTTACTTAGATGTGTTATGATATATCTTAGAGATTTCGGTTCAAGAATCTGGCAAATTCTGAAAGAGTAGAGTTTGAAAATTGTCTACATATAATTGACTGATAGCATTTAAATATAGAGTTCAATACTACACACCTCTAGCTAATAGTATTCGTGACTTGCTCGTGTCACGTGCTCAGCTCTATGCAGTACCGATATGCATTCAGTTTGCCATTGACTTCCAGCCATGTCATCATGCCAACTCATTCCAACTCATCATCAGCAACATGAGTTTATAACACACACACACACAGACATATATATAGTTTTAAGTATGTGTGTGTGTAGTTGTATTTTTTATAGTTGTTGTTGTTCGACTGTTAGTTGAAGATTATTACAATGTGAGTGACAGCGTTGCCGGCAAAGCATTTGTTTGCCTACCAGCAACCACTGAAGACATTGCCCTGGGGCCAAAAACTGGAGACGCAGAAGATGAGGAGAAAGAGGAAGAGCAGATGAAAGAAGCAGCAGACAGAGTTGCTGATGGAACTGGTAATGGAGCTGAAGCTGATGAAGTTAAACGTTTAAGCGTTTGGCAGATTTCTGCTTAGGTTGACGTCTTTTTGGGGTCTAAACTGAGCTTGCAACACTCTTCTTGGCCATCAACAGCTGGCTTGCATATTTTCTTTAATATTGAAGTGGGTATCCATGGGATACACTTTGAAGCTCCAAGTGGTGCTGTGGTGGTGCAGTGGTGCGGTGCTGCTGCTGACATTGCCTTGAGGGTGGTGTGCGAAATGCAAACAGTTGCAAATCGGTTGAGCAATTGAAACACGTTCAAGTTGAAAGTAAAACGACGTCACAGTCGACACAATTAACTGAGAAAAACAACAACAAAATTGTGCGAAGACGACTAGTAGATACCATATAAGAATTAAAATGACTTACGGTAAAGAAACCAGACTTAGTTGACTTAGAGTTATTTATTTTAAGTAGAGTTTCAACATAGTTATGTTTATAGATGTTCAGCACACCCAACTTCACTGACTTGGCACTTTACAGGGTATTTAAAACAATGGCAAAATGTGTAACTAAATAAATAGATTTTGCGCTATTGCTGGGAATTGAAATGAGCTCGCACCTGTTGACGTCGCGACGTCTTTTGTGTAAATTTGCGCAACTGTTGCCAGCCCTGAAAATTCCCATCCCCCGCTCACTTCCTCTCTCGCTCTTTGTGCTCTTGTTACCCCTGACACTCCCATTAGCCATAACTTTTTTAACAACAAAAGCGGCAGTTAAAAGAGTCACAGTTCCATAAGCTCGTTCTCTGATATCTGCTTACAGTCTAGAGAGCAGTGGAGTGCACCAAAGTGGGCATGGCTGCAGGTAGAGGGGCAGCTCTAAATTGCTTCAAAGTCAAGCTTCAAGTTGGACACTTGAGTCCACAGTTCATAAGAGATCTCTGCAAATTCCACTGACACTTTCCATTTCTTCATTGTCTAATCACCGCTAACTCGCAGTGGAGTGCAGTGCGGGAAGGGGGTCGGTAGTGGGAACTGTGGATAATTAAGCAGCTTTGCAAATTGATCAAACTGCGACTTAATGATAAAACTGGTCACACTGTGTGGCCCCCTCTAAAAAGATAGTAGAAAACAAAGATGTTAAAGTAACACAAAAAAAAAAGATTAAGTTTTTTGAAAAAAGAATTCTTCAACTCCAGTGTCTTCACGTTGATTCTTAAGCCCTCGGGTTCTGAGCAGAAACTTGTTTAACTAGTTTAACGACGATGTCACTCATAAGGCTTAAAGCCCAAGAGTCACATTCAGTCTACGAGCTACGATCTTGGCCAAGAAGTTCACACAACTTCCGTTGAACTCGGTGTTTCTATTTTTTTGCACAAAGAATTCTATAAATGAAAAAAGTTGGGGAAAATGTATAAATATTATCAAAGTGAATAAGTTTTGTGTTCACAGCATTGTATAATAATAATTAATAATTAAGTTTAGGGCAAACATAAAATAACTTATCTTAATATTAGATATTTTGATGATACATTTGTTTGCCTGTAAAAGTTTTGGCTTATAATCTTTAAATTGTATCTGAAATATAGTTAAATTTTATATTATAGCTTAGAAAGATTTCCAATTGTATATAAATGCTTAGATTTTTATATACTTTTCGACCTGCCAACGATTAATCAAAATGCTTTTAATCATTTGTTTGGCAGCACATTTGTTGATACGACTTTTGATGCAACTGTTGATGGGTTTTACCTACAAAGTAGAGAGAGGGACAGAGAGAGGTAGTAAGAGAGACCTTCAGTGTGGGCGTCTAACAAATTGTCTATGGCCTTTTTGGGCATGGGCGTGGGCACGCCTACAGACTGTGCTACACTTGCTGTGATAGTTGTTGCCATTCTTGTTGTTATTGTTCTTGCTGTTGTTGTTGTTGTTGTTGCTGTTGTTGGCGTGTTCCAATTCCCAAACACAGCTGCAATTTTTTGTGTGGCAAACAATTTCATGGCTTATACTTGACTTTTCTTCCACTTCTGCTCCTCCTCCTCCGCCTTCTCCTCCATCTTCTTCTTCTCCTTCTGCGAATTTTAGTTGCATTGTTTTATGTTGGCCAGATTCTCATGTCGCTTCTCTCTCTCTCTCTCTCTGTGTCTGTTTCCCACTCTCGCCCAAGTGGTTGTTAGTCCGACACTTTGTCTATGTCGGCGAAAGTCTCGTCGAGCAATTGATGAACATGTTAAGTGCGAGGGTGCGAGGGTTGCTTTTGGGGTTTTCTTTGCTTTGAGTTGGGTTTGGTTGGGGAATTCGTTTCTGGAGCGCAATTTCTTAGATTTTTTGGAGGGAAGGGGGTGGGAGCAAGGGGCCAGTCTTTAAGTGTTTGTTGTGCCTGTGTGCGGGTGTGTGCGGGTGTCCGTGTGTGTGCGTGTGCCGGGCTAGAAGTCAATTACTTATGGCAAGGCTTTGTTCAAGTGGCTGTGAGATGAGCCAGCAGGAAGTGGAAACTGGAGCACATGTCGCTTAAAGCTATACACTAATTCATACATAGATGCCATCTCCCACAACATATAGAAAGTCAGCTGTACATATAGTAATCTATATGTACATATACACATAGTCTATATGGCTGGTATAAATCGCATAGACATGATATCATTATACATGAAATGTCCCAGCTAATTGTGGTTCTGCCTGCTGCCTGTTTCCTGCCTGCTGTTAGCCAAATTCATATATTAATTAAACGCTAAATTTAACAGAAAGCCAATTATGCTAATCAGCTAATGCCAGTGCGAGAGCAGTACAGATAAGCTTACCTACAAACCCACACACATACATTGTAAGTACGCATTCATTTACACACACAAATAACACTCCATTGTACCTTAGTGCCAGCCAGGGCAAAGGCTGTAGCTGTACACTGCGAGATAAATTAAACAATTTCATTAAATTATGGGAATTTTAGTTTTAGTGTTTAGAAATGTGTTTTAAAATAAATTCAGAATTTCCGTTTTGAAAATTTTGTAATTAGATTTGATGTGCCATTACTAGTTTTGCGCAGTGTAGGCTTCGTCTAGAGTCGCCATCGTCATTTTGATTGCCAATAAGCCACAAACGCACCCAGGGCGAGCATTGGGTAAGCTCAAGTCCCCGAACTCCACTCTCCTCAGCCCAGCAGTTCCACCTATTTGCCACACCCACTCCCACGCCCACCTCCCACTCTCTATTCGTTTGCTGATTTTATTTACTGTTTCGAATTTTGTGGATAGCTTCAAATTTCATTTTAACTGCAATTACAAATTAAATCAAGCCCAGGGAAACACACACCAGTAACAGAAATTGCTTGACGGATATGATTGGCTTTTAATGCAGAGGTAGCATTACTTTTAGGGCGTACTGTCGCTGAATTGATACAGCTGAGAGACGACATTGAAGTTGTTGTCAAACTGTTTGCTTTAATGACTTTAAAGATGTTTAACGTGTGAAATTAAAGAAAGATACTCAAAGGTTTTTTATTTACTCTCTTCTCACTCTCTCTCTCTTTCTCTCCATCTCTCTTCGTTTCTCAGTAATTTACTTGATTTTTGTATGAAATATTTGTGGCTTTTGCCAGCTGTTTACACTCGCCTACACTCAAGGTTCTAAGCGTGCCGAAAATGTTGTTGTTCTACCTGTCGTCACCTGTGCAGCATGAAAGCAGCTGTTTATCTTGCGTCATGAGTAGAAGACGGGGAAGGGGAAGTGGAAAAGGAAGTGGGAAGGCAAGAAAAAGGCGACGGCGTCTCTGGAATCTTGGCATTAAATCAAAACCACTTCCGTGCCGACTTGGCCATTGTTTTTGTAATTGGCAACGCACCCTTTTCGTCACACACATGTCGACACAGCAACAACAACAACAACCAGTTTGCAAATAGAGTAGCTACGGGGAGAAAGAAGAAGACGCAGACTGACGCGTCACTTTGTCGCGCCCAGCTAAAAGCGTAAAGGGGTGGGATGATGAAGGCTTGAGTGAGCCAGCATGTAATCTGAGACTTGCAACAACTACCTGCAACCCCCACTCCACACCATATTAGCCCTACCCTTAAGCCCCAACCCCTAAACAAAACAAACACACTCACACGTCTTTAGGCAGCCCATCAAATGGCATGTGTAAATAAAGAAGAAAGAAAATAAAACATGTAAAAACATGGAACATGAAACAAGGAATAAGGAATAAGGAGCTAGGAATAAGAAACACGAAACATGGCAACAAAGGGATCCCGAAAAAGGGTTGTCATGTAGGTGGGCAGCATATCAGCACAAAAAGGGTTGTCTTTTGGTTGTGCGTGTCAGTGCCTGTGTGTGTGTTTGCTAACCATAAGCTAATTGAGGATTCCTTCATGTTACATTACCCTGCATTTGCCCACTCACAAACACTGACTCAATTGTCAGTGCTTTAACTTCTTTATATACATATATTTTAGTGGGTAGTAGATGTGCTATCTTTTCATATATATCTTTATATTGTTTCTTTGCTCTATGGTCTGTGACTCGTTGTGAAGTATTTGCACATCATTAGCACAGACGCACAGACGACTCAACTAACCAAATAAGTGAGCAGGGAGCAGCTGTATTAGTGTATTTTATGATGTGCATTATAAACGCTTACAGCACCTTAAATTAGGCACAGTAGCCAGTTGATGAGGGAACTGTTGGAAGGGAAGGGGGAGATGAGACTGAAACTGAATAAGAGATTGAGGGAAAGAGTGAGAAAGTGATTAACAACAAGATTATGACCAGCTGACCTAAGAAATAAACTTAAAATTTTTTACAAGATTAAGATAACAAGTTGTACTACACAGAAAACATAATCTTTGATTACAGTGGCTAGACAATATTCAAATGCCAAATCTACTTGACATAAATGGAGTATTCTACTCCCACATTTGTTTTCAGTTATAAGTTATAATAATAATATAATAATAATTTGAAACTGACATTTTCTAATTACTTTTTTCCGTGTACAATTATAGATTACCACTTTATAGACCCTCGAAATAAGTTTTACTGAGTTATGTGCCTAACTTCTTTTAGTTGTGTATCATAAGTCGTATATTATATTTAGTATCTGTAGTTGCTCACATGTGTAATTTAGGATCTAAACAGTTTCTTTCATATAAATAATCAGCTTAGCGTTTCCAGCTCTGCTAATAGTTACAAAAAACGCATTAAACTCTCACAGATAGTTAAGACAGCTAATTAAATTACACACGAATAGGTAGTTAACATATTATTAAAGGTAAAACTATATAATGAATTAACACAACTCTTTCCAAGACACACTCACTTCTATCTCAACACCATCTGATATTTTTGGAGGGTCTGGCGTAGTCAAAATTGAATAAATCCGATGTTAGCCAGAGGGTTAATAGATAGTGTATTGGGAGGGGCAATCTATATCTATCCATCTATCTTTTTGTGTGTGAATGGTTATTGATATACACTTTTGTATACGTGAGATGCCGACTGTATTTTGGTTTCGGTGAAAGGCTTTTTGCCTCTGACGCTACGAAACCTCATGCTGACCATAGAAAATGTTATTTTTTTTTGCTCTTTGTAAACTGTTGTTGTTAAGCAGATTTCGCCTTTCGCCACAACAATCATCCATCAACAAAGTGTAGAGCAACAATTGCCCAACAAATCTAGAAGAAAGAAACAAATCGGGGCAACGTCCATTTGAAACAATAACAAAACAAAACTGGCCAGCAAGCAAACCATGAACAATCATCAGCTACGATATCTTTAAGACTCCTCCCATTAACCGAGGTCTCTTTGGTCTCCTTGGGTCAACTGAGTGGACTTTCCAAATGTTTCCCAGGCTAAGAACCGTTTTCAAACCTTCTAATTTCGTTGATAAATCTGTAGCTGTATCTTAGTATCTCCGAAAGTATCTTGCGCTGCAATTGAAATTCAAGTTTAAGATTTATAAATTGTTTAAACGTGTTTTATTCATTGTCTTTTCTTTCTTTTCGTTACAGGTATGTGAATTCAAAAGCACTTCTAACAATCGAGTTGTATAGCTCACTATGTAAGTAATGGAAGTTTAGGAAAGCGAGGAAATCTTAGGGGACTGGATTAGCCTGGTAGCAATTTTCCACCTGCTGTGGGCCAACAACAAATCCCTTTAACGCATCAAAACTTTTGTCTCTGGTCCCAGCCGAAATCTTTATCTGCATAATGCTGCTTTTCTTTTAGATTTTCTTTTACTTTTTCCCACTGTTTCAGTGCTTAAGTAAAGCACAGTAACAACAAGTAACAACAACAACAGCAATAAATCAAACCAAATTTCCCAGTTGGATTTTCATTTTATTGCATTTACTTATTATAATAATTTTCTTTCTTTTAGTTTGCTTCATTGTTCTTATTGTTGTTCTTATTGTTGTTGTTGTTGTTGTTGTGTCAGCTGTTGTGTATTGTATTGTGTTGGGCGTGCGTGGGCGTGACAGTCAGCCAGTTTTAATGACTACGCTTAGTTTGTATACCCAATGAACATAAACAGCAATAAAGGGGTATAATAAAATTTAGATGGCATACGTTACCCATTAAGTAATCTGTAGCAAGAGCTTAATATGAATGAACTAAGATGTAATATACATAACGTGCTTTATTCACAATCAAAATGTTATCTTAACTAAGACACGACTTCTATACAAAACTGCGTTAGGAGAGGGTACTTTACGTGGTATCTGCTAGCCCACCAATCGAAACTATCAGCATCTGCTTTAGTCTCCGCTTTTAGGGTCTGCACTCCAGCTGTTTGGGCGACGGCAGCCAAGTCCAAAACCAAATCCCAATCCAAAATGAGTTTGAGACTGAGGAAGGCAGAAAACGAGTCTCAGTCTCAACTATTGTTAAGCACTTTGAGCAGAAGTTTGTGCTCTTTTTCTGTTTTGGAGGGGGATATTAAGATAAAGCTACCAAGTTTTGAGGGCCCAACCAAGTGAGTAGAGCAGTAGCACAGACAAACGGAACAGATGTTACAGAGCTGCAGAGATTCCCAGTCGCAAAGCAGCTCAATTGTAAATGCTAATAAAAATATGGTTATTGCGTGAGAGTAACTATAGTTGTATGTACTGGTGTGTGTGTGTATGTGTGACGTGTCTTAAATCGTTGTACGACTTTATAGAGGCACTTTTTTTTTGAACTTACTGTAGTGTAGTGCAGCGCCGTCAAGTGCGCTTTGCGCAGCTAATTGACATCATACTGAACTCATTCACATTAATTAATGACATCATCCAGAATGAATGACCGTAGGGGGTCAAACTCGAGTGGAACAAAGTGAGCAGCAGAGTGAAGAGTGAAAAACAGAGGAAGAAGTAGAAAAAACAAGAGCAACTGTCGGACACACACAGCACACAGCACACGCACTTTTCGCTTAATTTGAGGCAATTTCCTCAGCCTCCACAACATGATCATCATCATCATCATTACAGTCGTGCTAGATACTCCTACTCGAATTGAGTTGACTTTGACTTAAATTGAGTTGAGTTAACTTGAGATGACTCGAGTCGAGTTGTCGAGCCTTTTACAATTGCTCATTTCATTTGAGAAACACTTGTGTGTGAAATCTTCAATTGACTTGAGCTTTATTAACCACAATTTGTGCTCAACTTTGACAGTAATTTAACCTTAAGTCTTACATTGGCAGCTCAACTTCAGCTCCCTTTCCTTTAAATGTGCTGTGGGCCAAGAAATATATTTATATTTTCCAAAAGCCTTCTTGTGGCCAACAAAATGAACAAACATCTTTCACAATTTTACTTTAGTTTTTAGCATATTTGTGGTTATCAGCAACTGGTGAAATTTGATTGTGTTCAAGGAAAAATTGTTTAATAGAAATATAAACAAATAAGTGATTGAAAAGCATAGGAAATACTAGTGGATATAGCAAATAAATATTTATGATTCAATTCAATAACATATAAAATACTTCAAATTCTTACTGTTGAGCAAAGAAATAGTCATAACTAAAAAGATTTCTTTACTTTTATCACAGTAGTTCCATTAAAACATTTCCATCTCTATGAAATTTGAGTTCATTTCTAGCTTAAAGAATTTTATTCAATCCTTTAGCAAATCTCTGGAGAAATTCATTTTAGCTTTGCTATGTAATAAAATTAAATAAAAGAGATTGGACAGAGCCAACCACAAAGTGCTCAACTGGTAGATGGATTGCTGTTGTTGTTGTTGTTGCTGTTTTTGGGTCCTTCTGTTTATGCAAATAATTGAGAAGCAAGTTGACAGTTTTCGTTGACTCTCTGACATTGGGATACTTCTCATCTTGTTCATTCATGTTCTGTCAATGAGGTTTGGGCTTTGCAATTTTAATTGGATTCCTTCACTCTCTCTCTGTCTCTTTGCCTTCCTCTGCTGCAACTGTTAAATAACTAAGAAGTGAGTGTGAGATTTACTGGCCAGCTGGGGATTAAGCCAACAAGTAACAAGTAACAGAGCTAATACGCCAGGCTCAATTGTTGCCAAAAAGCTTTTCCATGTTGATAGAAAATTAGAATAAAAGAACGAGTTACGACAAATAAAACATTTCCATGCGGCATTACAAGAGATTTAATTGAAAATGAGTGACCTGACCCTTGACACTGAACCTGGCCCATGATCACCTAAAGCGCTAACCCAACCAGTTACTTTCGCATACATTTCTTTCTCTCCCTTCCTCTCTACTACTCCCTGTTTCTCTACGCTGCTAGACTCGTTGTCCAACTTTCCCAAGTCGTTTTGCTTTTGGCCTTTCTCTCTGTTGGCTGCCGCTTTAAATATGCAAAATTAACGTTAATTAATCTCGGTTGGAACAATAACAAAACAAGTAAGAAAGGCTACAGTCGATCGAGCCGACTGTAAAAGACCCCGTACTCCCATAGTATTGCATTTATTTAAATTAAAATTTTCAAATGAAATTTAAAAAATTAAAATTAAATATTTACATTTTGAATTAAAATTAAAAAATAAATAAATTAACAACTGTCATCGTCAGCACTCGAACCCGCGATCCATGCGAAGGTTCCACATTGCGCCGCAACTCTACCAGTTGCACCACACTCCTCTTCTATCATTCTTCCGATTATTTGCAAATATGTATGTGCACACATACATATGTGTGTATGTATAGCATTGGTCGGCGCGGCCAGCGGCTCCGGGCAGCGCTGCCGCCAGCAGGTAGAGAAAACGTTCGAACATATGTTTGTATGTTTCTGTGTTTGTTTGTATGTGTTGCGCGCATGCAGTGATTTTGCTTTAAAATAACTTCAACTTTGAACGGTAATTTCTCTGTTGTTTGACATAGGATTTTGATGCCACTTTCAGGAAAGTTAGAAATAGTAATTCTCTAAGCGTATGTTAAATTACAACACTGTACTATTTGATTTAATGCCTGAAACAAGGCATTGAAGCTGGAGAGTCTTTTATTTCTGATGAGCAAAGGGGGCGTGGCAGCTCAAAATTTTGAATGGCGTTATATTAAGGCTGTCTCTAGGAACCTATATACCAAAATTGGTGCTCCTAAGTGCTATAGTTACTGAGATATTCGCCTAAAACAAAAATTTTCTCGAGGTTCGTCTGGTTTTTTGCTCATTGCGGGGGCGGTAGGGGGCGTGGCAACAATTTGAAATAAACTTGATCTGCTTGACATAATAACGGACTTTCATTGTGAATTTCATGGTTCTAGCTTTTGTAGTTTAAAAGATCCAGGTGTTCATACGGACAGACGGACAGACGGACAGACGGACATGGCTATATCGACTCGGCTGTTGATGCTGATCAAGAATATATATACTTTATGGGGTCGGCCACGCCTCCTTCTGCCTGTTACGCACATCTCGCTTCTGACAAACTTAATAGACCCCCTTTACTCTTTTTTAAAGAGTACGGGGTCTAAAAAGTAACTGAGAAATACAAGAAATGAAAAATGAAAAAATGTTTAAAAAAACACATTCTAAAAGACGTAAGCTGTCAAAGCTCTGGGCGGGTTTGCTAGACAAAATGATAGGCTATTACTATAAAAGGAAATAAAATATATTTCAAGACTATAAATTACGTTAAACATTAAAAGTTGTGAAACATTTTTATTCCATTTATTTCAGTTTACGCTTTACAAACATTAATTAAGCTACTCCCTTGGCTATTTCATTTTTTCTAGGGTATAGCAACATATATAAAATGTATATTATAGGCTCTACCGTTGCATAATTTTGATAATTCCCAGTGCGACGCGTTGGGTAATAAAAATTTGTACAAATTTGCCAGAGATGAAAATTAATTGCGAATGCTAATGGAGCGTACTGAATTTAATGG
The DNA here is from genome assembly GCA_035046005.1 of Drosophila acutilabella. Classification (NCBI taxonomy): domain Eukaryota; kingdom Metazoa; phylum Arthropoda; class Insecta; order Diptera; family Drosophilidae; genus Drosophila; species Drosophila acutilabella. The sequence goes on from JAWNOK010000061.1 coordinate 1,417,203, forward strand.
CTCATAGTTATCCCGTCAGAAGGTGACATATTGTCATATAGTATGTATGCTCATCTACTTCTAAATATAATACAGCATATTTCAAATATACAGAGGGAGGGAGAGAGAGCGAGAGAGCGAGAGAGTGTGCAACTGACAGTTACAATATTCAAATTGTTTTCGTTAGACGTCGACGTTGACGTTGATGATTTGTCAATTTGCTGTGTGCTCGTCTTGAATGTTATTGTTCTATGTGCACATGACATAAATAGCAAAATCAATGGCAAAATCAACCACATTTCAGCAATATATTTATACCTATATATATATATATGTGGGATACACTTGCGGTCTACTACAAATCTGAGTACCGAATACTCTATTTGAGTTGAGGCCCTGGGAAAGCTTGCCAAATGCGGCGAAATATAACAAAATCTATATATATTTATATATAGACCACAAACTAGCTATTGACACGACTGAAGTATCGCTTTGGTTTTGACTCCCACAAGTGACACGCCTCTTTTGCCACTGCCACTGTGTTCCGCTATACATTGAACTCAATCAAAATTCGATGGGTCTCAGCTTGTTATGATTGCTATTGCTATTTATGGCCAACTGAAATCATGTAGAAAGGGCAAAAAGTAGCAAAGGCGACTCTGAAATGCCCTGCAAAAAATTAAAGTGGTTTTCTTTGGCCTCCAAAAGTAGTAGTCGTTAAATACAATAATTTAACTATATTTGTACAACAAACTGTCAACTGTAAATACCCTTTGTATTAATAGTTTACAACACTTTATAGCTTTACTTAACACTGCATTCTGCTCTCCTTTCTCTGGGACAAACACATCGTGCAGCTTCAACTCCAGCTTAAAACTCAAACTCACAGTTCGTTTGAACTTTTGAACTAGTTTCGCACACAGAGAACTCAAACTCAAACTCCATTCGAATCTTTCATTCAATCTTCGCATGAGTTTTACATTTTCACATATTTTGCTGTTTTCTGTTTTCCTCTCGAACGTTTTGGTTAGATGTCTATTACATTAATGGCACAAATTGCCGTGAGTGAGCACGTCCATTTCAGCTATCTGCAGATGTATCTGTATCTGTATCTATAACAGTCTATATGTATCTGTATCCATGTATCTTGAATGCATGATTTATGGTGCGCACTCTCGACATGGCAACGGTTATAAGTAAATATAACTATCAGTTTTTTGTTTATCAGATAAGCAGCTGATAGAGTAAGAGATAAAATAGCGCGTTTCATGCAATTAGCCGCTTTGCCTGTTTACAAATTTCATAGCTCAATGTTTTATGGAAAAAGTTCGCATTGCAGATTAAAAGATACAGCATATAGTTTGGTGTTAATATTTAACGGATATACGGACTCAAGAAATCTTGTTTAAGTGCCCTGAAGCATAAATTAATTTATAATTTAATCATAAAATAATTACTCAACTTACTCAGCGGATTTATGGTTTAAAGAATTGCTTAGTAATGGATTATAGTTTTAAATATAAGTTAACTAAGGCACTCGAAGTGATTATCTTGTGTGCTTTTAGTACTCGCATTCATTAACTGATTTTAAATAAGTTAATTAATTCAACTGACTGGCTTAGATTCATTAATATCACTACTGATTTGCTTGGCAATCTAATTCTTTTGATTAGTTACTAATTATCCTAATTTATAATATGACTTATTCATTAGTTCATGACGTGTTTGTTACTTGTGTTTTAAGCACTTTGAGTAACTCTAAAATTAGGAAAATTTATTTTAAATATAAGTTATTTAGTTAATTTAAACATTCTGTATTTATAGTTGCTCAACAAGTGACTCTAAATATTTCTTTATCAATCGTTTTATCTTAAGTTCTTTCAGCTCCTAATTTACTTCCTTTACTGCTTTTCTTTTTACTGTTTACATAAAAAATTGTTCGGTTTACACACAATGGACTAAATTTTCTCAGAATAAGCTTCAATTGCTACGGGGAAATGCATTAGGTAAACGGAAGTGCATTAAATTCGATTGACACTAAGAGCAGCAGTAGCAGTAGCAGTAGCAGAGGAACAAGAACAATCACAATGGCAAATATTGAACACAAAGTGAACTGTCATTTATTGATTGCATGCTGGATGTTGGAAAGTATCTAATGAACAAAGAATTCACAAAAATAAACATATTTTGAAGTACGTCCATTCGCGATTCGCAAACGAAGGAAAAAAAGAAAGAGTCAAAGTCAATGGCTGATTGAGCCCAGAATTTTTGTAGCTAGCTGGGAAATTAAATAGAAAGCCCTGTGCGACGCCAAAGACCAGGAAAATGAAGAAAGCACTAAGAGAGAGCAAGAGAGAGAGAGAGGCAGAGAGGGAGACTGGGGCTCAACCTACTTACCTAGTCGAGTGTCTGAATGTTTGTGCATTGAATATGCCGTGGATAATAAAACCAGCGGCAGGGCGGGGTAAGGCGACTGGGCGTGGCTTGCAACCCTCGCTGAATGATATGAGTGTGTGTGTATGTGAGTGTGCGCTGTGTGTGTGCTACATGGCGTATGATGGATTTATGTTTAAGTTGCGTGCAAGCAACTTAATGGATTTTGTAATTTTCAAAAAATAAAAAAAAACATGAAAAAAACGTTCAAACTTAACGGCAAACCCGTGGTACTCAAAGGGGGTAAGAACGCGGCAAATAGTCACGTTGCCAGAACTTTGCAAACGAAAACTATCTTTTAGATACGAGTTACTTGAAGTGCTCGTGCTCGTACCAGTGCTCGTGTTTCTGCTTCTGTAGATGCCACTTGGAAATGGCTTGGCACTCGCACAAATAGAGACCCAGAGCCTCAGCCACAGCCCGCGCCAGAGCCAGCGAATTGGAGCATGGCCAAGTTATAAAAAATGTTTCTTGAGCATTGCATATTAAATATGCGCATATAAGCATGGCAACCAAAACTGAGTCTTAGTTTCCCAAAGAGCGAGAGGTGAGTTGGTTTTGGAGCGAAAACTGAATGGAGCTGACTGCTGTTTGGTTAAGAAAACAGCAGCAGCCAAAACATATCCAAACAGAAACATTGAAACAAACTAAACTATTGGCATAAAGTCGCTACTTTAATATGCTGCAAAAGTTTCGATTTTGAGCAGCAAGTTTAAAATTTATTTAACAAACTTTTGTCTAACCTTTGAACCAAAAAATGTTTTTATTTAAACCCTAGCTGACTTTAGAATCAACTGAATTTCATTAAAAACAAGTCTGTATACTGTATACCCCATTCTCCCATTGCTTAACAGGGTATTTGACTGCTCAGCTACAGTCTGAGCATCTGCTCGTAACACACTCGGTGTGAAAAAAAGATGGTCTGGCTTATTAAATATTAATTATAATACAAACGCGCAGCAACAATAACAATAACAATAAAAACAATAACAACGAGCTCAGTCCACAGACAACAGTCGACAGTGAAGAGTCACATTTATGGCCAAAACCACTTTGAGTATGGAGCCACTGGGCGGTGGCATCTCCTAGGCAACCACAGGCCAGAATTTGGACATAGATAAAAAACTGGCTGGGATTCTTATGACATTGAGCAGTGGCAGAGGTCAGGGATAAAGGGGAATACGATCACGTGGGTGGTTACTTACGACAATTGCGTTTATCTGTTGCCATTAGCAATGCTAATTGTGGTTGTTGTTCCCCTCGTTGTTCTTGCTATTACAATTGACGATTGACTGGAAAAAAAAAGAAACTAAAAAAACTGCTGACAAGTGATCCGTAATCTGCGCACCAAAATCATCTTTATTTATATGGCAGCTGAGAAACTTGTTTACAATTATCATCATTAGAGATCATGATAATGACGATGATGATGATACGTGGGCGTGCATGGATTAGAGCGTGTGTTCCCCAGATGTAGACAAGAGTGTATCTATTACAATACAGCTCAATCTGTCTATCTACCTATCTGTCTAGCTGCTTAGGTCGCCAGTTGTGTGATTTGCATGACACGAGAACTGAAACAGAGCTTAAGGCGTGCCACAGACCCAATTTCCCAAATCGTGTGGTAATTATGGACACAGCCACCACCAATTGGCTCAGAAAACACTAAAAAAAAAAAAACTAAACATGGAAATAGGCATTTGTAGCTTTTACTCTTTTAAGGCCAATACCAAAGTTCACAACGCAAATGGGCAATTGAAAATTGGTTTCGTGAGTTTAACATTTGCTCCATTTTCTATTTTTGTATTTAAACCTTCTGCTTTGCTCGGGTATTATTATTTTAAGGCGTGGCTTTGGGGCTTGTGCGTTGTATCAACAATAAATCGCATTTGTCATTAATAAAATTACATTTAATTATATTTGTTTTATGCTAGCATCAACAAAAATCGCGCCCAACTTCCGTTCAACTGTTTTGTTTAGAAGCGAAAAAAAATAGAAAAACAACAATGCAAAATGGAAGTCGATTTCATAGAGGAGATTTTGTTGTTCTGAGCTCAGCAAAGCGTGCGGGAAATTCATTAGCAATATTTATGACTAGTTCATGTTGTTGTTGTTGTTGTTTTGGCTGCTGTTGTTGTTGAGCTATACTTTAGAAATTTTTACTGAATAATTTCCATGACAGACAACAACGACAATAGCAGCATTATTATTATTTTTTGTTGTTGGTTTCAGAGCTTTTGTTAGAATTTGTAACGCAATTGTTTTTATTGTTGTTGTTGCTTTTGTTGTATAAGCAAATGTTGTCATAGTTCTTGTTGTTGTTGTTGTTTTTTTCACTGCTGTGCAAATTTCACAATATTCACACACAAAACTATAATAAAATTGGCAATGGAAAAGTGTTAGAAAATTTAAAGTAGCTACAAGAATTTTAGCAACTTACAGTACAACAAACAAAGTGTTCAAAGTGTTGGAATCATAAATAATAATGAGCAAATTTCTTAATGGTTTTTTAGCTCAATTAATTACTCATCAAATGCCATAAATTATAAGTCAATTTTGGTTAGAGAAGATGCTGTGTGTTTGATAAAAGCAATACTAGTTTTGTCTGCTGATTGACATGTCTGAGTAAATATAAAGTTAGATTTTGTGTAGATGCATTCATCAAATAAGATAAAATGTTATTTAAAAAATATTAAATTGGTTTCCGTAGCTTAAATGGCAAAGAGTCTCAACTTGATTAGATTAAATTTGAAATAAATAACAAATAGAAAAGGCTGCTACCAAGTTTGACCCTTTCATTTAGCATACAATAGTATTTGGACCTCAACAATATTCGAAATTGAAATTGAATTTATCAAAACCATCCCCAAGGTCCAACTCCCACGAGTCATCCCTTAGCGGGATTTAAGCCGTAGCACAATAACCCAATACAATCGCTATAGTTAATTGTTTAGCCCGAAAAATCGATGCCATCTACATAGCACACACATTGTGTATACGCCGAGTTGGCCAATTAATATAAAATTGGCCGCATTTTGGCCATAAATCCAAAGCACATTTGAATATTAAACATATTCTGTGCTGGTTTTTGTATTTCTATTAATTATAAATCATTTGGGATTAGTAACAGCTGACAACTTCCGCACACAACGAACTCCATGAAAGAGCCACAAAAACCCGTAACCATCAAATAACTGATCGATATTAAATTTGAATTATTATTAGCAGGCGTTGTGTGCAATTAACTCAAGCGTTGCCTTTAGTCGCACCCTCTTGTAGCTGCCACAAATTTGGTGTGGCATGTTCTTAAATATTGCCAAGCTGTTGCTGTTATTATATATAGGGATTGTAGGGGCGAGAAAGGGGCGTGCCCTCTACCTCTGGCTTCGTTTATTGTCTGCATAATTTGTCATATGTAAAGTGTGGCGATAGCTCCCATCTAAGATACATGACAATGCCATATAGTAGATACAAACACAGTTACAGTAACAATTGTACAAGGAGATACAGTTACAGCAACATATAAAGATACAACACCGACAACGACAACGACACACCGTGTGTCGTCCTCTTGGTGGCGCCATTATAATCCGCATTCATGGCCTTGTTTGAGTATGAGTATGAGCACTTGTATTGTACTCAAATATGTGCATATATTGTACTCGATACTCTCGTTCTTATGATATCTCTCTGAGGGATCTGGGCTTTAGTTATGTGCATATTTTTGTGGCAAACGTTTGTAATACAATTTCGGTTTGTTGTCAGCTCAATTTTCAAGTTGTTTCAACTACACTCATATGTTCTGCATGAGTGTGTGTGTGTGTGTGTGTGTGTGTGTGTGTGAGTGTATGGGTGATTACTGTATTCGATTTTCTATCAATGTGTATTTTTGGTTCATTTGTTTATTTGCTGCTTTGTTTGCCTTGCGGCTGTATTCAACTGTATTCAGATTCTTTACTTGACTGTGCATTCGAGTTTCCAGCAGCTGCGACCATCGATTCCTGGTTCGGATAACCGAGAGCAAAAAAGTAAAAAACAAGCTAAATACACAGCAAGAAATTGTCTATTTGTAGACTGACCTACGCAATTTGCATCTTATTTTGCTTTTTCCTAAGCTTTTTTTTCTGCTATCTTTTATAACAACTTCGTTCTTTGTTTCCTTAATTTGATACAATTATTGTTTGTTCGTATAATAAGATAGCAGCTAAGCTTAGTTCAATTTCTGTAGCGAATTTGTGTGGGTTTTTGATACGAAACATTAGTTGCAAACAAGACTAAGTCAAACTATATAGAGTACTTATTTAATCTATAGTACTTTTTCATTAAAAGTCTCCATCAGACTGCTCTTAGTTTCTTTAAAACAATAATAAATTGAAATTTGACTGCTCTGTTAATTGATTTACAAAATCTTCCACTCAAATTCAAGTTGCTAGACATAAAAGTGTCTAAGTATGACGACAATGCTCCAATTGCTTAGTTCATTTGATGCCTGAAAGAATTGAAATACTCGAATTTCTTTCACTGAGAGCATTTGTTATACCCTCTGTTTTCTATTGAGTTGTCATCGTATATTTGCTCTTGAATTATGCAGTGTTTCCAGGCGTTTCCCTTTCGACTTTTCGCTTACCCCTTGTGCTTCGTAAACATTTGCATTATGTTAAATATATTTACAAGTATTTTTGACAATATTGAAATGTTTATTTGCATGACATTTACCAATAAAAGCAATGCAAATATATATTTTTAAATAAGCCAATTATTTGAATTGTTAAACTAGGTTTTTAATAAAGTTTTTTAATTTATTTGCAGGTTAATTGAGTCGCCAACATAGCCAACTATCAGAACCCGAACCTGTTGGGCAGCCATCACCATCTGCTCCACATCGCCGAACCGCAACTGCAACTGCTGCCCGCAGTGACGACGACGACAGCGACGTTGACGCCGACAACACAGCAACAGCAACTAGCATCCATAGTGCCCAATTTGAGTACGAGCAATACACTCTCACTACAACAACATATACAGCAGCAGCAACAACAGCAGCAACTACAACTACAACAACACCAACAACACCAGCGGACAGTGTTTGAAAAAGCCATCACCATTTCGTCGATTGCGATTAAACGCAGGCCGACGCTGCCGCAAACGCCAGCGAGTGCCCCACAGGTGTTGTCGCCGTCGCCCAAACGCCAGTGCGCCGCCGCCGTTTCGGTGCTGCCCGTGCCAGCAGCAGCAGCAGCAGCAGTTGCCGCACCAACTGCCCATCTGCAATACGCTAGCTCGCCGGCAGCAGCAGCAGCAGCAGCCGCCGCAGCCGCAGCAGCAGCACTTAAAGGTCATCAGTTGAGCTTTGCCCATCCCACACAGTTTGCGGCTGCCGTTGCCGCCCATCATCAGCAACAACAGCAGCAGCAGCAAGCAGTACAGCAGCAACAACAAGTTGCCTACGCAGTTGCTGCTTCACAACAACAAGTAGCCCACACACAACAGCAACATCATCATCATCAACAACAACAACAGCAGCAGCAACAGCAACAACAACACCAACAGCAGCAACAACAGCGTTTGGTTCAATTCAATCAAGCGGCAGCAGCCGCTGCATTGCTCAATCAGCATCTACAGCATTCGGCAGTCGCAGCTGCAGCTGCACATCAGCAACAGCAGCAGAACGTGGCGGTGCTGCAGCAGCAGACACCTGCCCACTACGGTGGCTATCAGCTGCGCCACGCCCACACAGCGTACGCTCCACAACAGCAACATATTGTGCTAAGCAGCAATAAGCAACAGCAACAGCAGCAGCATCAGCAGATTGTTAGCAGCAGTAGCAACAACAGTAGCACGGCAGCAACAACAACAGTTGCTAGTACACCAACAGCAGCGGCAGCAGTTACCACTGTCCTGAGCGTTGCCACAGCAGCACCAACAGCCGCAACCATCAACAGTACCAGCAATAACACAACCAACAGCAACTCCCCGGGCAGTAGCTCCACGCACGAGTCGCAGTCCCACGAATCCGCATCAATTTCAGCGCCGACAACTCCCTCACCGGCTGGCAGTGTCAGTGCCACAGCCACAGGCGCAGCAACAACAGTCGTTACCAGCGATAGCAACAACAACACAACAACAACAACACCAACTTCAGCAGTAACTACAAACGGCAACAGCAGAGACGCCACCAGCATAATGGAAAATCAGATGGCACTCGCCCCATTGGGACTTTCCCAGAGCATGGACTCTGTGAACACCGCCAGCAATGAAGAAGAGGTGAGTGAGTCACAGCCACAGCTACAGTTTGCTCTCATAGTTGTTACCGCTGTTATTCTGGCTGCAACTTTGCACTCGGCCAAAACAGACAGCTTGGGGATTATGCCAAAAGGAAAAAGCCCTTTGGCAACACAGAAAAAAAGTAAAAGAAAATGGGGAAACGGAAAAGCGAGAAAAGCGACGCGTTTTCCAAGCAAATCATAATCGATTTACGGCATACGTTTGCTGAACTAATCCTGCAAACGATCAAGAACTATAATACAGCAGGGAAAAGGGAATAAGAGGCAAAGCATATTTCAGTTTACTAAAAAATAAAGTTAATCCTGATTCAGATTTGTGGGGTTGTAAATGGGTATTAGTTGAAAACGGCTTAAAGTTTAAAGTTTCAATTTAATTCTGTAACTAGAATTATATTTAATTTGAGCTTTATTTAAACCAAACTGATTGCTAAAGGCTTCTTTTGACATAAAGTATAGTTCATAGATTCTAATTACTTTTAAATAAGAGTTAAAGTTCGGGTAGAAATGTTTCTGTACTTCAAAATTAAAAAGTTTCCTTTAAAATTACTAGAATAATTAAAATTAAATTCTAACCGAGAAAAACAAAGTGTTCAATATTAATTTTAACATAAGTGCCTAAAAAGCAAACTCAACATTAATCCTCAGACAGATCATTACATTTATATAATAACAGTCACCACAGTGGGCGAAATAAAGCCCTTGCTGGATAATAAAATCAAAGCAAACAGATTCATGGCCGATATGTCAAGTGCAAGTTTATTTACGGACACTGAGACGAACATCAGTCAAGCAGCCAATGCAGTGTGAATCCCAATGCCAGTTGCCTCATGCTACATGCCACTTGCCACGTTTATGACGTGTGTATGTGGATGTTGCTGCTGCTGCGTTCGCTACATCAACTGGCAGCTCGGGCGTGAGTTTTTTGTGGCTTTCCTTTTGTTTGTGCAACGCTTTTAAATATATATTTTATTTTTGCGAATATAAAAAGGAATCGCAGCAGAATCAAGCCCCCCTATCGAGTCAAACGTTAGATTTGGGGTTGGTGGGTAGGGGTAGTAGAAGGGGGTATACTTTTGCTTACTTTTGATTATGCGCCTTGTCTTATGCTACACATATTTCATGCTGCTTCTTGCCTGCTTCCTGTGGAGCAACGACGCGTAATCCAATGGCACGTGCCGAGCACCTTCCCACGCCCTTTCCTTTCTACACAGAGTGCACATGCATGTGTGTGTATGTGTGTGTGTGTGTGTGTCTCTGCTTGTGTCAAGTGCTACGTGGCCTTTCTTTAAGCAGGCTAAGAGAAGTGAACTCATACTAAACTCAAAGCATTCAGTGCATTCAGTTCTGCTCTACTCTTCTGCTTCCCTTTACACAAATGCAAGCGATGCGTTAAATTTGATTTTATCCTTGATGCATAATACTTTTCTTTTTCTTGGTCTGCTTCTTCTCCTTCATCCACTTGTTCCGTTTTGTTTTGGCCTCAACCTTTGCCCTGATTATGTTTCTCAAATATTTATGATGCCCGCACGGGATTTGCAGCCACATTTATTTAAAGGCTCAACTCAAAGAATCACAGACTAGCGCACAAATGCATTTTTCAAAGCTCAAAACTTTGTCCCACTTTCCCTGTCTGCAAGTTACTTTCATATAAATATATGTATATGTGTATGTGGATATGTATATACCTTCTCATCCCCAGTTGCTGCTGTGGTAAATTGCATTTAACTTGTGCCCCAAAATGCACATTAAAAATGCATCAATCACGTGCCTCCAGTTTTTTGGGTCTGCAGTCGAAATCGCCAGAAGTGGAGCGAAAGATAAAGATGAGCGTATGAAAATGAATAATATTTGCAGCAAGGATGCGGCATTACTCACCCAACTGTCACTTAAATTAATCAAAGTAAATAACAAAATGGCTGCAAAAATGGTGCAGACCAAGAAAAAGCTCAATATAAAATGTAAAAAAAAATTATACAATATAATAATAAAATATATGATAATAATAACAAAAAGTTTATCACTATAGTTATTGCATAACTAATTCTTTCACAAATTGTCAGCTTTTTTAGCAAATTAATTTGTTTGTATAGTAGAAAAAGTTATGTTAAAAATTTAAATAAAATACAAGTTGAATGCTTAGAGCTTATATCACTAAAATGAGAGCCAACTTTAAATATAGTGTAAAAAGGTTTAGCGAATAAGGTTCTGTATGGTTCATTGGCAGTTGTTCAACTGATTTCTTTATTCAAAGATACATTTAACTTAACCTAAGTATATAAGGAGTTCTGCCGTCGAGAGCGTCGGCAGAACGGGAGTATGTACTACGTTGTATATATGTACGAATATGCAGAAGGCATTTCGTTAGAATTAGGCTTCCGGCCACTTGGCTGTAAACATCAAAAGTGCTTACATTGCAGATCTCACGCTGCAGGCCTCTCCATATATAAGTGACCGATCATCGCGAGTCACATATGAATGGTTTTGTTATTTAAACAATTCGACAGAAGTGTCGATTTGTGTATTCTAGCTTTTAATCGGGCATATGACAACATCAGATATTGTATACTCTACAATACGATGGGCATATGCTTATATTATATACAACATACTACAATAGAGAAGTTTATGAAGATAGATCATTTGTAAACAAAATTAAGCAGTTTTTATTCAAACTGGTGATTTTTCAAGCCTTAAACTTTTCAGGCAGCGTATCTGCTAGTCGAAAATGCTCATTTTAAGCCACATTGTCAGTTGCAATGAAATCATCCAGTAGCTTAAATCTTTGTCGCCAGCAGCCACTGCTTTCTACCTTCTCCCTCTTACCCTATCTTCCTTTCAGTCGCTCTCCACACTGCCGCTCTCTCTCCCTCTTTCAGTTTTGCTTTATCCCCTTCCATTATCTGCATCTCTACAATGTTCTTTGCTTGTATTTATGAATAAGCTTAAGCCTCTTCATGAAATAAGCACTCTTTTCCCTACATCTTCTTCCCTCCCCTTTGCTCTTATCTCTTACTCTTACCCACTGCTTAACTGTCAGTCTATCTGCTGGCACATGTGTGTATGTGTGTTTGTGTTTGTGTCAGTTGATCTGCATAAATTATTGATAAGTCAATTAAAAAAGTATGACAGCGACTGATGGCTGTTAAATATTTAATACGACGGAGCTGCCCTCGAGTATAAATTACTCGCTCGCTGCGGAGGCAGCTAGTGCTCCAGCTACTGCTTCTGATCCTTTTTCTGCTTGTTTTTCTGCTACTGCCTGCCACTTGGAGTATGCCACTTGTCACTTGCGTGCATGTGCAGTTTGCATTTGCTTTCTTCTGTTTAAACGCTTTGAAGGGGCATGCAACAGCTTTAAGTGACCATCGTCCGAGTCGGTGAGTTTTCCGGGCTTCAGTTTGCAAAGGCCATTGAGCAGTCAAGTGTGTGCAACCTGCCATATAAAAGAGTGTGACACACACACACACACTCATGCACAAACACATTGAAATATTCCCTGCTATTTACAGCATACACATTTGATTTTATCAAAGCTGCAACAAAGCATTTCCTCGCCCTTTTCTCTACTCGAAAAATGCAAGCCGACAAGATTGTGGCAGCACGTTGTTAACCTCCTACTCCTCCAGGGTGTCACCCCCTCCCCACACTGCGCACAAATGCACAAATATAAAATAAACTTAATAAAACTTGTCACAGATGTTAAGCTCACAGTTTTCCCCTTCAGCACTCAACCCCCTCTACCCTTCTGGCCATTTCGTGCTGTCCGTCGTTGCATTTTAAGCGTTGCGCACAATTAAACTTTTAACTTTTTGCTTGGAGTTTTGGCCAAAAAAAAGAATTTGCCTTACCTATGGCCCACGCCGCAATCTGTCTGCTTGCCACTCCCCTTTATACGCCCCCCTTTACCATCAAAACCCCTTTTCTGTGTAAACTTTGCTATTTTTGTCATGTGCTCTCGACGGAAATTGCCATGTACCAAAATGGCGTGCTGTCAAAATGCCTTACTCGCTTGCACTCCACTCTACCTCTCTCTCTCTCTCTGTCTTGCTCTAATATTAGTTTCCATACTCTTGCTGTTGTCAGTTGCATTTTTCTTTGTCATTTCCTAGTTAGTTTCAGTTTTCCATTTGGCATGTTCTTGCATGCAAATAAAATAGTGGCTCAGGCATAAACTTGACTTCTGACCAAAGTGACCGCTAGGTGGCGTCTCTGCTTCCTGTCAGTTGAGCAGCAGAAATAATGCTGGCAATGCCGCTACCCACAGCAACTGTTGCCGTCGTCACAATTGAGATTGCTGCTGGCAACTCTGTTGCTGTTGCTTGAAATGAGTTTTCCGTGTGGAGACAGTGCTTATAAATAAATGCATTGCGACTGGAATTGCTTGGAACTGCTCTTGGAGCTTAGTGGCAGTGGCTTTAGCTGCCTTTGCTTCCTCTAGCCCCATCGTGTGGCAAATTCAAATCAACATTTTGCTCCTTCGCTTTTTTGTGACCAGCACGTTGCATAAAATTGCTGTCCAAAAATTTATTTGTCGTCTTGCCGCTCGCTATAACTATAAATAAACAAGCAACGAGTGTGAAGCGAAAGAGAATGAAAATGTCAAAAAGAGGGAAAGGAAGGGAGAGTATAACACAAGGACAGTGAAGGCGGCAGCGGAAAAAGCACACAACTTTTGGCCCAATGAATAACTAAACAACTTTTGTGTGGCCCCTAAGGGGGATTACAAACACACGCACACACACGCAGGGGCTCACACACATGTGTGTGTGTCCCAACCCGCTCTCTGCTTAACGCTAAGTGAAATGTCAACTTTCAGTATTTTGTTTTTTTATCCTCTTTCATTTTGTGCTGCTTCAAATGCCAAAGAGTTTTGTGACATTTGCTTTTAAAACACTTTTAGCCACTTCGATCAGCAGCTAGTAAGAAAGAGAGCTAAGTATGAGTCAAGTATGCCGCTAAATATCCAATCACTACCCCAACTGCCCTCCATTGGCTTGATGTGAAGTGCAGAGGAACCGGAAGTACTTAAGAAACGTTGAGCGCCATTAACTTGGCCACAAGAATTTGCTCGATTGTGGAAGGCGATAAGCGCCAAAATGGCTATGAGCTGGCCAAAATGAAAGGTGTATTTTACTGGCACTAGAGATGACAACGTGACACTGCAAATTAAATTAGGTTTCAAGTCAGATATTTAGTATTTTAGCTAGTTTTAAATATGATTAGATGCAGCCTCCAAGTGTGCAGTAAAACTAAGAATTCGTGTCACGTTGCCAGCACCAGTACACAAAGCATTGCTCCTTAAACATTTTTCTCAATGTCTGCACCTTTTGCCGACGCCTTATTCAATTTTGCCCAAGACAATTTAGCGTTAAATGAAATTATTATAAGGTTCCGCCGCAACTGGAAGATGCTATCGAATACAATTTGCGTTAAAACAAAAGTTAATTGGGCCAAGTGTTTGCATAAAGTGGAAAGTTAAAGTGATTCGGTCTCTGTTAGGGTCAGTGGCTTATTGACATAAACTTCAAGCTGAGCACTCAATGGATGGTCGATGGATGAATCGTTGGTTGACCCTTTTGATGAGAATGCAATTTCGAAATGAGCTGAAAGTGATTCAGTTATTTGCATTGCAGCTGTCGATGATTAAAGTTCAATTAATTAAACAAATGCCATATTGTAATAATATGACCATATTACAGTTGTCTCACTTGTTCCGTATCCTACATTCTACAGTCCCTTTTGTCCTTCGTCCTGCGTCCTGAATTGCGTGCATTTAACATGCATTAACCGCACGCCGTGTAATGCAATTAAAAATGCAAACTGTGCACATAAATTACACGCTTAAATAATGCAGAAATTAATAAGTTCTGTTTGCACCGCCTACGGCAGCAACACCTTCACCTCGCTACCGATTTCGCTGCTGCTGAAAAAAAGCCATAACTCTTAATTACCAAAGGGTATAGTTCAGAGTTCAGTGGTAGAGACAGAACGAGAGAACAGAGAAATTTTCACAATCACGTCTGAGGTGAAAGTTGAACAAGAAATTGATGCAGCTGCAGGGCTGCATCATTAATTTCCCTTGACCCGGTTTTAGCAAATTTCCGCAGCCCTGGAGCACAATTTAGCACCTTTTGCTATTATCCCAGTCCCTCTGATATTTTTTTTTGTTTTGCTCTCAGCTCGTCAAATCATCATCATCATCAGCAGCACCAGCAGCAGCACCGACCCAGAGGCTGTTGCGCTTCAATTCGGCTCATTAAGTCCTTTTTTTCAGCAGACTAACACACAGTCCTAGTTCACTTTTTTATAGCTCATTAGCTGCGTTTATAATCGCTTCTTTTTCTTACTTCCTTTCGTTTTTGTTTGGAATTTTGTTTACGAGCTGCCATCGAATTGACTGCATGATCGACTTATAATTAGAATTGACAATAGCGCCACTTGTAATAAAAATCATTTCACAGCTTTAGATTTATATTCTATATTAAGCATACGCAGCGTCTTACAAGCAGGCGAACATTTCTTTAATAACTTCTGGGATTTTATTAATGCATAAGTGGCTAAATAATTTTATTAGTTTTCCAAAAGTAGCTCTTTATGTAGCATGCAAAGTTTCCGTTCAAAAAAATCTCTGAATCTCGATAAAAATAGTAAATTGGAATAGCTTTTAATATGTCCTGTGAAAACTGCTCAAAATTTTAAGAGCAAATATTTGGTATACAAAACTAGAGTTTTTTGTCCAAGTTTTCCAGTTCATTCAATTCCTCAACTGTTCTCAGTATGCAACTTTTTATGAACTGCTTACCAATCGTCTGATACTTCTATGAATTCAAATATAAAGTACATATTTATATTTTAATAAAAGTAAAGACGATATTCAATTGAAAGCCTTTGCTCTCCCCTCCAAAACTCTTGGCACATTTATACTTTTTTCTGCTTATCGCCAATTCAATTTAAGCGCCATCAATTGTATTTCCATAAGCGCACGCTTCCTGCTTCCTGTATCCTGTATCCTGTGCCTGTGTATACATATGTGTCCAAATCAGCACGCTGGCCTGCTGTCTGTATTTCGTGTGAACTACGTGCCGAAATTGCCATTAACTGACAATATGCACCCCTCACATTGGTGGCACTCCCCTTTCTCCATCCTCCACGCACCCATTTCTACACTCACCCTACAGGATATTGTCACACGCATACGAATACCAAATAAAATACAATAAATAGAGCTCGAAAAAAAGAGCATGCTACGCATAACAACAACAGCAACAACACGGAGCAGCAGCAGCAGCAGCAAAAAGTGAGCAACAAAATACAGAAATTGCTGCTGACACTTGCAACAATTTCCGCTTGGGTCAGTTGTTGATTCCTTTACCATTTACCCCTCCACTCTCCTTTGCTACCTTTCAAACTTGCTACATCGGAGGCGTCTGCAAGCGCCTGTTTGTATGCAATGCTACGTTTGCCGTCTGCTGGCATTTTTATGATTATTTTAAGCACTTCTTGACACTTGCTTTGCCATACCCTGTAAAATGCCTAGGGAATGTAAGAGCACAGAACTTTAAAGTGTATGCAGATGCAGATAAACTATGGCATACCATTCATAAACCAAAAGATTTATGGTAGTTTCCATTTCATTCTTCTTATAATCCATTTCCTAGGAGCATGTCCTAATCAGGCATGCTCGACCCGAACTTACCACTTACATTATTACAGCCTTGCCAACTTTATGAACGCAAAGTTTCAGTTAGCGATTTGCTATCGCCTTTTTTTAGTCCTTTTTTCATTTTTGTGTTCTTTTTTTGGTTTTTCTTAACTTTTTGTACTTTTTTTTGTGTTGTGTCATCATCGACACGCAAGTCAAACAAATCACCAAACAAACAAGTGTTGGCCAAGGCAGCGGGGTTTGTTGGCCAAAACAAAAGGAAAAAGGAAAAAGGTAAACGTTGTTGGCCAACTGAAAAGACACGTTGCTTTTAGCCGTTGCCTAATAAACAAACCAAGTTTCGTGTGTCCCATGTAAACAGGAGATCGTGACCAGGCGAGAAATTTGCCAGGAAGGGAAATTTGCGCTGTTTTCTTTTTGTTGCTTTTTGATTTTTTTTTTGCTTTGTGTTCAGTTTGCTGGCAGGCCACGCCCATTGTCAAATATTTTTGTTGCTTGCGTATTTTTTACGTGGAATAATTGAAGTTTCATTCAAGTTTTTTCTCTTTGTCAACGTTTTTTATTTGGTTTTCTTGTACAAAAAAGTTTTGCGGTCAGAAAAAGGTTAAGTGTAATTAAATATTTATAGTTGACTGGGCTGTAGGGCAGCAGAGGTGAATGTGGAAGGGTGGATATCAATTGGAAATGTATGGCTGTTTTATACCCCTGTACCCAATCCCCACATTTGAAATTTAATTTACAGGCTGAGCTTAAATTTGTTTTTATTTGTTTTCGCTTAAATTGTAAATGTGGCGTCAAGAGCAGATGTGATTGAAAGAGTGTAGAGTGTACAGGGAGACATAGGGAGCAGAGTAATGTAAGGTACGAAAAAAAAGAGGCAGACATTGTGTTTTATACCCTACAGAAAGCCTCAATCAGCCTGCTGCTAATGTGTTGAACATGTTGCCTCATAATGCGCTGACTACACGCGACGCATGCCACACAGGACGCCCAAGACAAATGACACTGCCACATGCCATACTTTCTTCCTCTTTCACTTCCTCTCCTCGTCTCTTGTTCTTATGCTCTGTGACGCAGATTTGTGGCCATTGTTTGGCCATTTGCTGAGCTCTGCTCCATGGAGACACCTCCATTGAATCTTCTGCTCCAACTGCTCGCACTTTGGTGGCATTCATTAGTTGGGCTCGATGCCCCCAAAGTGTTGCTGTCCATCACAATTAGATGCCTTGTGCGTGTGTGTGCGTGTGTGTGCATGTGTACTCGTGTGTGTGTGCGTGTCTCCTACTTTGTTTTTATGTTTACATAGACAATTCGTGCTAGTTTCCCCATGTTTGCCTTGGCATTTATACTTTTTATTTGCCAAATGCGTCGCAAATTTGATTTGCTATGCCTCAGTTGTATCATTAGAAGTAGCAGAACCCAGCAGATTCCCAGGACAGCTATGCGGAACTCACCCGGTTTCAATACCCAAACTGAATCTCAGTAAACTACTGACTACTGCAGCGAATGTATAACAAATTCCCGCACTTTATCACGAGTAACGAGTGCTCACTTCTTTTTTTATACACACCCACACTCACTCTCGCTCTCGTGCTAGTTGAAGTCAATCATGAAATATGAAAAATGTACACAAACACCAATACACATGCACCTGTAGTTAGGCTGCAGGCTGCACACAATTCTCACACGAACGCGCAGGCGGCCGCCATTTGAGCGGAAACCGGAAATCAACTTTAGGGCGCCTTTTGTTTATGCGATTTTATTTTGCCCCCAAAGCCAAACCAACAACAACAACAACATAAACAAATCGCAGCTGCAGCTTCAACTCGAAACTCATGCCAAAAATATGGAAGCATAACTCTAGGCGGCACATGAAGGGCGTCAACAGTGGACGTGTCCCTATATGAACGCAGTTTCAGTTGCTCTACGCTTTTATTCTGCCATCCATATATGGATATATATATATTTTTTTAGCTACCTCTTGCTGCTCTTATTTGTTTAGCCTCCGATTTCGCGCTTTGCTTGGGGAAGTGCTGCTGTAGTAGCGAGTAGGAGGTGTAGAGAGGGGAGTGAGGGGACAGGGGATGTGCGCGATGAGAACTTTACATTTTGGCACAACGTTTGATGTTTTATGCAAGCAGAGTCCTCGTTATGAGCAACAGCTTCAATACGAATCCATTTAAAGTTCATTTATTCAGTGAAACTTTCAAAAATAAAATCTGAACTGAGCTCAAAGCTTTAAAGCAAGAAAGAAGTGTTTTTAAATAGAGATCGAAGTTAGAGCAGAAATTTAATGTCGCGAATGGTACAATTGTGAATAAAAGTCAAGAATTTCACAACTTTTGTAAACATTACAGCGTGTGAGGGCTTAAAGGGTTCGCTTTAAACATTTTCATAAAGATTTACTGTAAAGTTTCTTGACTTCTAACTGCAAACTCTTCCCTAGAATGGCTGCTTCACCCAATGCACTTTAAAGCAATAAATAAGCAGCTTTTGTATTAAATTTCAGTAATAAATAACGTTGTTAGCTGCTTAAAATTTGTATTCACAGCACTTGTGAGCAGCGTTTCCACTTAAGAATCAGTTGTATGGTCGATCAATGATTCAAGTGGATGCTGTGCTGTAGTTCTGTTTATTAAAACGCATGTAAATTATGCTGAAAAGTGTTTTATAGTTCATTTACCTAGCTAAGTACCTACCATGGGCAGTAGCAGGAATGAGAGAGAGTGTAAGAGAGAGAGAGAGAGCGAGAGAGGTTGCAACTTTTTTGCTGGTCCACTTGGCAGTTGGTTAATGCTCCTGCTACACAAAACACAAAAACTTTCGAGCAACAAACAAACAACAAAAAAAATGGTCAAAAACCATTGAAGCATGATTTTAATGGTGCGCCAAAGGGTTTGCAGTGGGGAAGTGCTGAATTCAGGGAGCTGGGGATGTGGATTTTTATATCGCCTGCGGAGGGACGAGGGTTGTACGCGTTGAGCAATTCATTTAATTTGAGTTGCATGTAAGTTGCCAAAGCAGCAAGTGGGGGCAAGGCAAAGGAGTTGAAGAGAAAACGCTTTGGGCTTTAATCGGATTCCGTCGGGGAACATAAGAACTGAGAACTGAGAACTGAGAACTAAGAACTGAAGAACTGCTGATTCACCCCACTGTGCGGCATTGGCGTCCAAACAATGCGCCTAGGCGTTTCCTATAGAAAATGCACACTCTTCCTGCCAGTTTTCCACAGTTTTCCTGCCCACTTTGCGTAAACATAATTTTCTTTTCCGCCTATTTAAGCCACAAAAGGCGCACCCAAGAATCCAGACTCCAACTCCAATGACTTACAGCAAAAAAGAAAAGGGAGAAAGCTGAACAAAAAAAGAAAATCGTTGTTTAATTTCAAATTGTGGCATGCATAGGAAACCATTGAGCATTGTGTTGCATTAAAAGAAGTAGAACTTTGAATGGGAAAATAGAGGAAAATATAGGAAAATGTAGGAAAATTCTGCTATTGGAATGCGATTGGCTAGCAGCAATTTTATGCCATAATTGTGTTGGACAGCATGGGTTAAAGCACTTGCCGGCATTGGAATACAAAAAGCTGCTGATTCAGCATTTGTCTGGGCCATAAATAGCAGTTGCTTCAAGCCATAAATCAAGAGGAAATTTTCCCAAACTCTAATTGAAATAAACGCAGTTCAATTCAAGTTGCCAAATAGCATGAAAATTATTATAAATACTGAGCTTTGCTTTAAAGCTATTTAACTTATTTTAAATTAAATGTGTCTCACTAATTCTATATTTTTGTTTCTCTTTCATTTCAGGTAAGCAAAGTGCATTTAACAGCAGCATTTAAGCCCAGTCCAGCAAGTATTTTAGTCATTAATATCAAAACAAGCAAACAAAATTCCATCGCATGATATTTTTAATAGAAAAACTGTGTTACATTCCCTTGTTCCATTTGGATTTATCGCCATCATCGGGGCAGTGTACAGGAGTATGAAATGATGGCTTCGATATGCATTGAAGCGGTCAATTTTGTATCGCATTCAGTTGACGTGAATACGCGTAATTATAGTCCAAAATGGTGACATGTCGGTGATTCCCCTTCTCCGCAGAATATTGCCCTATTCCCCGACTTTGAGCTCTTTGCATCATGCATGCAAAATTATCAATTGTGCGAGCAAACAGCGAAGGGCGTTGGGGTAAAAGATAGACAGTGAGTAGGAAAGAGGGGGAGAGAGAGAGAGGGAAAGAAACGGCGAGACAGCTCCGTGTGCAATTTGGAAAACTAAATTGTTCTATTGTATTTAAGTTAATTACTCATGCTAATGCTAATTTGCCTTGTCTACGTAGTCATTGTCGACTCAGTTGACAATTGTCATGACTTCCACTGGAATTCAGTATTCCAGCAGTTCACACAGCTTCTATCAACTAGCTGTTGTTGTGCTCATTAGTCTGTTTTTACTGTACGTATAACAGCATCTAAATAGCATTAATTGTAATTAAACTTGGAATAGTTTTCCTAAAAAAGGAACTGCTTAAACAGTACTTACTTGTTATAATATTTTTTTTTATCCCACAAATTAAGATTGAAATATTTTATAATTTTATAGGTAGCCCTAGCTAATTACGTTTCACACTATTATTAATTTCAGATGTTTTCTGTTGTCGTACCCATTTAAAATATTGCAATTCAAGGCTTGTGTGCTATATGCACAGCAAGTCGAGTAATGAGTCTCATTTCTACCTCTATTAAATTGTCAACCAATTCTTGATGGCTGTGACTTTGTACCCTTAAACTATAGTCATTGTTGCGCACTCCCACACAATACAAGTCTGATGTGCGCCTTTTATACAGCGGGTATTGTGTACATGTACATAGTATACAGGGTCTGGTGTGGGTCTATGTAACCTTCATGGTTCATGGCACACGAAAAAAACAGCAGCACCAAATGTCAAAATGTCTAAAGTTGATTGTTATATTTACGACTGTTTTTAATGTTTGACAAATTAGTGTGGCAAGAAGCATTTCAAACAGAGCGACAACAATTTTAACAGCAACACCGACAACAACAACAACAACAACAATTAACAACAATAGCATAAAAGAGCCGGAAGTTAATGGCATTCTGTTGCTAACAACATACACATGAGACCAAGAAAAATGCTAAAAAAGTTGTATATTAAAAATAATAATAATAATACTCGTCATAATCATGATGAGAACGAAAACGAGAACATAAAGCGCGGCCCATTTGAATGTGGTTTAGAGCACCCGTGAGTTCTCAAATTACCTAATATTCAGTCAGGGCCTCTAGATCTACACACAGATATGAGTAAATCACTCCACTGTACTCTCGACTTATGCAACTCGGACTTAACCACAGTTAAAGCCATTCCCATCTCAAGTTACCAATGCGGCAATTGTCATCGTGACAGGCACGCCCCCAGCCCACCGCCCAGCGTCCACCGTCTAAGACCCGCTCACCGCTTCATGGTAATCTCAGCTTTAACATTTAATGTGCTCATAAAGTATTGACGTGTTTCGCTTATGGCCAATATGCCCTTTAAACTTAAGAGTCATAAACTTTAGTTCGACTTCTGAGCTGCCATAAGTTGTAAAATCAAAACACTTTCAAAATCAGCAGTTAGCAGACAATAGTGAGAAAGTTTTGGGTAAAAATAAAAATATATATTTATTTTTATATAATAATCTGCTATCTTAAAGTTATTTATATTTGATAGACGCTAAAAAACCCAATGAAAAGGTAGTCGGAGCATTGATCACGTTTGTTGACAAGGTTATCGATAAATATTGCATGTTCTTTCTGACTTTGACATATTCATTGCAGTTGACATTGATAAAAAATAATAACAACTATTTATTCATTGTTAATCAGCCACAATTGCGCTTATCAGGGCAATTAATCGACCAAAACTTGCATAACTTTAATATAGCTATTTAATTGAATGCATTTAAAAATTATTTTCTTTACCAAACCGTTTGAAAATGGACATGTTGAGCTCCCATCTCAATATTTCCCTCAATTACATACAAAATGGTCAGCAGTTTTCACCCAAAACGACAATAAAGGGAAAAATAAGCGAAATGAGAAAAGCAAAGAATTGAAATGAAATGTACACAATATTATTTTATGCGCAGTGTCAGCATTCTGCTGGGAAATGACTGACGCCTCTGATTGCCATGTGTGCCAGTTCCCAAGGTGCTTTTTGGGATCATCGCGGTTGAAAGATCTCTCGAGAGAGACAGAGACAATGGAGCACTGCTCATTGTTTGATTTTCTGGCAATTGTAATTGAAATTTAACCGGCACTTAAATTTGCCCAAATGAATTAGAAATTCAATAGAATAGCGTTCGTTATGGCTATAAACAAATTTCAATTGAGCACTGAGTTGAAATCATTTGAATGCAAATGAAATAAATTGCACATATTAAATAACATAAAACTACCACAATCTAAATGCAAATTGTGCATATGGCAAATGAAATACTTGTGAAAGGGATCCATTGTTTGATTAAAGACAAAATCACCAACAGGAATTCATATTAAATGTAGCAATATTTGAATTCAATAAATCTAATAACTGTTTCGTATTAAAGCCACCAGTTGACTGCCCTTCAGGCCATCAGCCTAAGAAACCTATAACTATAAATGGCATCAGCTCTTGACACATCATTATCAGCATCATCACATCATCATCATCATTGTCTTCTTCAGCATCATTGGTATCTTTCCGAATTCATCATGAGATACAAAATAATTGGCATTAAAATACTTACTCGATTCTTGGCAACACAAGCCAAGGGCCACTTAAAATTCCGCATGTAGTAATTTGATTAAATACGTCTACTAGATGTTTGCTCTCAGACGGCATAGTTGTGAGGGAAGTCTATAATAAATATATGCAATTCAATTTAAAGCTAAAAGTATTCTATCAAAATTCATTTGAACTTAAACTTTCGACTACAAAAAGTTCGGTAAAAGTTCTCTTTGCTTTAAATCGAAGCTGTTAAACAGTCTAAGAATTAGTCCCATAAATTGGTGTTTTACATTTGCTTAATCTTTGTTGTTCTACTTTAATAGTTATTAGTTCTGTGTCTGCCCTCGCTTAATGCATTCAACTTGTTGCTATTTGTGCGTTATAATTAAATATTTAATTTCTAGTATAACGATCTTGCTCTTGTGCAGTCCATTGTTGTCTGCCTGTCACTCGCTTAACAAATTACTCTTTGCTGTCAGTCGAGACTCGAGATTTGCGACTCGAGAGACGAGAGTTCAGGCAGATTGCCCAGTTTTGATAAATCTGTGTCGCCTCTCTCGTTCTCTCGCTGTTTCCCACTCTCTGTCCCATTCTCTTTCTCTCTTAGTTTGTCTCTCAGACACTTTCATCAAGTTTATCGTGGCAATTTCATCGCATCTGGCTGTATGCCGACTGCACAGTCATAGCAAGCACTATAACTATAGCTTTTTAGATAAGACGGCAACCAGAGTTGCCAGCTGAAATCAGAAAACCATTTGGCAAATGAGTGTCTCTAAATGGCGGTGGCAGCTGCGGTGTCTGACTTAAAGTCAAGCTAAACTTTTTGGGGGCAGGTAATTTGTCAACACCTCCAAGTTGAGTTCACTTCTCTCCAGCTCACTGCCAAACTCACTCCTTCTCTCTCTAGCTATCAAAAGTTTTCTCTTTCTTCGGAGTGTGTGTGTGTGTGGGTGTGTGTGTTGCTGCCACAAGCCGCATGCTAATGCTCATTAAAATCAGAGCAGCTGCCTATTCCCGCATCTTGGCTAGATACTTCCTACAACTTTGATGGCAAACTTCTGCAACCTTTTGATGTGCAGATAATTTGCTAGCAAATGTGGTTACATCATTAGCGTGTGGCAAACTCCTCTCACTCCTCAATCCCCAAGCCACTGCCCCCGCCACCGCCGCCCAGCTTGCCACGCCATGTTGCATGTTTGGTTGTCCTGGCTGGGGACGTAATAAATTTATTAGACTGCCTCAAATGATGCATGAGCAAAGTCCTTACATTGCTGCCCCCTTGTCGTCAACATCTTTTATAAACAAGCTACATAAAACAAAGCAGTAGACCTGCCTCTCTCTCCCTCCCTCACTCTCCTTCGCTGTCTTGCTTCCTTTTCTTTAGCTATATATCTTCCAGCCTCCTTTCTCTGCTTTCAATTTGCCTACAGTTCCTTGAACTTCAGCATAGACATATTATTTAGCGTCGCACGATTCTTTTAGCTGCCTGCACACCTGTCCCAAACACGCCCCCTTCTACGCCCGCTCTTTCACCCCTCCTAAAATATATATTAAAACTGACACTTTTAATGAGCTTTGTAATATTAATCTTAGTCGTAGGCATGTGTCGCCACTCTTGAAGTTGCTAACTTCATCATTTTTGTGGCATCATTCTATTAACTTGGCCATTTCTAATTACATATGCTTGACGGCAAGTTTTTGTGGCCAACTTGGAAAGCAATTAAATGTTGCACAACTGCGGGATGCCCTTGAGTCACTTTTAATTGAGTTGCTTTTAATAAGAGTAGTCTTCTTCATACCTCTTTTCAATTAATACACGGTATAGAAAGTCAGTTTAAAAAAAAATATAAATAAATATTTGCCACATTTAAATGCAGCTCAGGAAAAAGGTCTCGCTGTCTGTCGGAGTGTCTGCGTGGCATTTGCCACTAATGGAAAGTTCGCGTAATTTGTCAGCAGACCATAAAAATTTAACACACACACACACACACAGACACGTACACACACATGTGTGTGTGCAGTTAGCAGAAAAATGTTAACTGTTTTGTTGGAAAAGGTTTAGTAGGAGTGCTGGGTGGTAAAACTGTGTGTATTTATGTATATTCATGAGTGGCACTTTAGCAACGGGGTTAAAGTTTGTTGCAGGGCCTTGTTGCAACATCCTGACATTGCCACTGCCACCAACGGTGGCCGTTGTTGGTTTCGGTGTCGGTGTCGGTGTTATGACAGGTAAATGCTTAACTTGATTATATGACTGTGTTATGTGATTATCATCGGGCTGTATACACAATATTTTTAGACCCAGACCCTGCACTTATTTCAACTCTCATTTCAGTGTTAATTAACGTCGTTAAAACGTTTCGCCATAACTCAGAGCGTTGCATGTGCTAATGTCGCATTTATTCAAATTGTCGACGCATCCGAACTATGATGCGATTATTTTGTGCATTTACAAATTGATAAATGATTTTGTGCAGCTGGGCAGACAGTGAAAAGGGTTGCCTGTTCGCTTGGGGCAGCACAGCACAGTTCTCAACTAATAATTGCAATGAAAATATTACGTATACGCCACTTGTCAGCGAAGGAGCAAACTGCCAACATAAATATTCATTTCTTAACGCACTGTGTGAGTGTGTTTGCGAGTGTATATGTATGTCAGCTATTTTGCCACATTAATGGCCACAAATACATCATGACTTTTCATAAGCGGCTGCCACTTGAATCCCCATTCCTTCCTTCTTCCTTCTCTTTCTCTCCTTCTTCTTCTCTTTCTCATTCCTTCGCTTGCTCATTTTACTTGCTTACAACTTGTCTTTACCCCACCCAATCAAGGACATCTGCTTAGCTGTCGACTGTCTGCTGCTTCTTAGCAACTTATTCTTCGTCTTCATTTTAGCCCTCTTCAACTATGAGTTGTCATATTTATGTAGCTGCGTTTAAGCCAACTGCTACTTGATGCTGGCCAAGCTACATAAACGCTTCAATTTAGACGACAGAATAAATGTCCTTCCAAATGCCAAGTGGATGCCTGGATAATGGCTTAGAAATATATATTGCAATTCCTTTTTTTTTGTTGAACGTGGGGTTATTTCACCAGTTTTACTTGATATTTATACACCACTTCTTTTTGTTCTGTAGCCTAATTAGAGCCAAGTACAGCCATCTAGACGGGGGGTAGTTTCAAGATACTTTAACAAATAATTTATTTAATTGCGGAGCAAATTGTTTGCTTTGGGAAATACATCTAATAAAATATTTCCCTAAATAAGACCACTAACCAATTTAATTTAAATACATTCAACACATTCTCATAAATCAAAATTAGCCTTAGATTTAAGCATTTAAAGGGGACTTTAAGAAATATTAATTTCTAAGCTAAGTTATGAAATAGTTCTGCTCTGTCTTAGGTTGAATTAGTTGTAGAGCTCAGATTGCAGCACACGAGAGCAGCAGACAGTTTTACTTGCCACACTCAATCACCTGTGCTCTATCATTGTCAAGTTGCTTACAACGAAGACGGCAACAAACTACTTTAATTGTGTAAGTGTGCGTGTGTGTGTTATATTTTACCTGAGCAATTACAGCTACAATTTTGTTTAGACAACATGCGTCAAGTGCATTTATTTAATTATTGCAATTTATTTAAGGACAACATAACCGTTATTTAAGCCACGCAATTCCTGTAGCTGCCAGTCAAAGTTGTTGCCTCTTATAAAATGTCGCTGGTGGCTTATTAAAAGTGTGTGCTGGTCTTAAGTGCAAAGGTCGAAGTAACCACGATAAGCTGCATTAAAACGCCATCGAATGGGCAGCAGAGATATTAAGGGAGCGGGAGCGTATGAGCGAAAGAGACTGAAGTTCTGAATTTTCATAAATCAAAGTTAAATACGTGGTTGCAAAGGATATGTGCAAGGCAGCGAGTTCAATGCGAATGTGACCAAATTATATGCAAAAGAGAACGCCAAAGAGACAAGAGCAATACTTGCCAGATGTGACATGGATAACGACCCTTTGGAGGGAAGGGAGTTCAGGAGGTCAGTGAAATGACCATGAGTTACTGGCAAAGTCACAGAAAAAGCTGCAACACAGCATACTCTGCAGTTTTGTGGTCCTTAAGTGCAATTTTCTATGCGAATTGTGAAAGTACGGTCAACTGCAAGTGGGCGTGGCAGGCCAGTAACCGCACATTATGTTAATGAACAGTTGCTGTTTGTTTGGCTTGCACTTTTTATTCACCTAGCAAGCAGTTAATTACTTCAGCTCAGCTCAGCACAGCTAAGCTCACCTGAACCCCTCGATGAGCTATTATGTGGCATCTTAATTGAAGCCGCCGTCTAAACGGCTCGGCAAAAACAACAACAACAACGAGTAGTTTTTCTTTTAATCATATTTCTCTTTTGCTGGCTGACAAATTGTTAGTGCCAAAACATGCCACGCCCACTAGAGCGGCCTCTTTTACGGCATGCCAAAGAAGGGCGTGCAAAAAACTGCGGTTTAATTATAAAAATGTTTTCATTCCGTTGCATATTTTTAGGCATATTGAAATGCAATTCTCTTTATGTTGTTGTAGTTTTTTTCCCTACTCTGCTAATTTAATTAATTGCTGAAAATACTCATTAAACGAAAGCAAACAAAACTGTTGCAAACTGTTAATTTTATTATATTTTTTGTGTTAAGTCTGCACCGCCAGTTGTGGTGGCATTGAGGTGAATCATAATTGTGGTTGCACCGCAGTCGATACACGTAGCATAAGCTGAACTTATATTCTGTTTAAGCGTGTAAATTTCATTGAAAGGGATAATCCCAAATAATCGAAGCACTTAAGCCCACAAAAATGTAATGGGCATCATATTATTATTATTATCATTTAAATTCGTTCTATCTCTGGGGGGATTCTCTGTGTGGTTTTATGGCTTTGAATATGAACTGTTGGTTAAAATAAAATGGCAACTATTAGCGTTGCTTAATAGCGTTATTAAAGCACACTTTATATGCAAAAGTTAGTCTGTAAATTTTGCAGTACCCCGTACTATTTGTATTTGTATATTCTTTTAAAATTTTAAGAGGAAATTGGTAAATTCGTTGAACGAACAACAAATATAAGTTGATCCGATCATTTGGAAAATGTCAGTTGAAAGTTCATTTAAACCATAAACTAATTTAGTGACTAACGCTAATGCAGTCACGACAGCGACAGCGACAGCTAAAACGACAAAAGGGAAGGTTAAAAATCAATTCAAAATGTTTGCCGTTGTTGTTGTTGTCTATTGGTTATTGCTGTTGCCTGTCAACATCAATTTGCTAACAAAATAAAAGACAGAAACACAAAGTGTGTCAGTGTGAGTGAGGGTGACATAGATAATTGTGGGGAGGTGATTGAAAAAGTTGACTGAAATGAAACTCGTTTCAAATCAAGCAGTGAAGCCACGTGACACATACAAATCCGTTTCCACTTTCATCGCACTGTGAATGCAGGTGGACAGGAGCTAGGAGAGTCGGTTGGTATTTAAATGGCGTCGGTTTAGGCTGCAGGACACGTGTCCTAGTGCCACAGGGATGCGCAGACATCATTAAATGATTTGACAACGTGAATGGCATGCGTAATTCCAAATAGGCCGACCACAGCGGTAACACGATGCGTATGCGTAATATTTGTATAAGTGCAACGCTGATCGCCTGCTGAACGCTATCGATGACAGCAAAGTGCACACAATTGTCGAGTAACCTGCTGAAATACCCTTCAAGGGGTCTCCCTTCCCCCTTGCCAACTCTAT
This sequence comes from Drosophila acutilabella, assembly GCA_035046005.1. Lineage (NCBI taxonomy): Eukaryota > Metazoa > Arthropoda > Insecta > Diptera > Drosophilidae > Drosophila > Drosophila acutilabella. Next base: position 1,446,107 of record JAWNOK010000061.1, read on the forward strand.
CGCACTTCCACTCCACTTTCAGTGCCGCTTTTTCACTGGACTATCGTTTTTCCCAGCCTATTTGCTCAGCTGTTGCAATGAGTTGAAACTGAAATTTTTCGCATGTCATGCAGTTTTTCAATGTCCCAGCAAAAATGTTGCTTATCTCACGTGCACAGTATAACAATATACACACAGTACCCACACACACATACACACACCTCCCAGAGCAGCTGTTGTAAATGCATTCACAATGTCTCTCGGCTCATCGTGTTATTAATTCATGCCAAAAAAACTTAAAAACAACTTGGAAATTGCCATACACATAAACACTGAAGAACAACAGCAAACCGAAATGCGCTATCAAGGCAAATAGTGGGCGTGGCAGCCATCAACGTTGACAATGACGATGACAAACTGAATGAGTAACGAAAATCATAGAGAAAAAACTCTTTACAAGCCTCAAAATACAATTGAGCGGAAGTGCTGCTAAAGTCAAGAGTACAATGAAATAAAGACAACAGCAATCGACTAGAAGATACCAAGTACTTTTGAGAGAATAACAAATAACTCAACATATGTTTAGTCGGGTGTGTAGAGAAAAGGTTGGGCTTAAAAAGACGCTCTAATTTTATAAACTTTTAAATGAAAGCGATGGCACATAGTTAATAGTTAAGAATTAGCTTTAAAAGTCAGCTGAGATTATGACACGGCTACTAATATACTGAGCTACCATAGTCCTTAAATTACAGAGAAGTTTTTACAGAATGTTTCCTGAGACTTTAAGCTTTCACCGCCATTGTTTCGAGTGGCCTAATACAGTTGCAGCAGTTATCTTAGTCATTTGTTGGCTTTGCCTTTTGGTCGAGCACATTTGACCCTCATTGTGTGTACTGACCACGCCCCTTTGTCCACACATTACCTTTGTCATTGGCTGTAGCCCATATCTCAGACCGTTAACCACAATCATTGCCGCTTGTGCGCAAACTAATTAGCACATATTTCACGTGGCCGGAACGAAGGGCCAAAAATACTTCCACTACCCTAAAATCCACTCAAAGCGAAATTTCTTTGCCGCGATTTTCATCTGTTTTGTAGCAGTGTGTGTGTGTGTGTGTGTGTATGTGAGTGTTACTAGAGTGTGTGTGTGTGTGCTTGTAGTTCCAATTACAATTGTAATTAGCATTGTTGCTTATTGCTACTACAATTGTAGTTGTTGTTGTTGCTGTTGCTGCATTGCGTCCGCAATTTAATTTTGATTTGTCCGTTTCGTCTCATTTTGCGTTTTGTAATGGAATTTTTAATGCCACACAGTGAATTGCTCGCTTCTCTGTCCCTTTTTCTGTGTCTCACTCTATTAACTCTTTCCTGTGTTGCATGTTTTGAGATGCTTTATCAGCCTGCGAGCAAAACCTATCAACTGTTATCATACAGACTCTTAGAGACAGGTAAACAACAATTTTGCTGGGCAACAAACTTTGCTCAAACATTCACTAGACTAATGTACACTGAGCGAAAAATGAATATGAATTAAACATAAATTACCTGGGGAGCCTTCAAAAATAAATTTTAAAATATGATCATGATATCTACTACATGAACGAGTATTATATGGCATAAATATAAAGTCTTTGTATTCTAATATCTTTAATTGTATATTGTTTGCGCTCAGTGTTGAGCTTCAACTTCAACTTGGACTCTTGAGGTACCCATTCCACTAGTCAGTTGCATGTTTGTCAGGCTGTGTCCGTGTGGCAAGTTTAATGAATGGCAGCAAGTCACACACGAGAGCATGTTTGCCAATGTTTTGTCAATGGGGCTGCTTCTTCCGCATTATCGAGGCTCCCTGCCATTTTCCAGGCACAAGTTTTTACCTTTTCTTTTTACTTTTTTTACTTTGTAGCGCACTTTTATGCGCTGCTTTTATTACAACGCATAATGAAGTGAATGCTGCACGATATTGACTCTCTCCGGTAAGAAGTAGAAGCTCGTCTTTCAACTGCCTTCCTTCATGTCCTACTGCTACTCCTGCTCCTTCTCCTGTCTGCTATCTGGCTGCATTTTTAATTACTTCGAGTTTGGTTGAGGTGCTGCTAGAGCCTTTGATGGTTGGAGGAACGCACTGGATAAACAGGAAGCGACTGGCAGCTTAATTAGGAGGAAAAATGTCGTGTGTCGGAAAATGTGAAAACGTGAAAATGTTGCCACAGTTTGTGCGTTAAATTTGTTGCAATTTTCAACGCTCTCTCAACGTTCGTTCTGCAGTTTATTAATTAAACGCATTGTATTTAATTATGCTAATCATATTAAAATTGACATAATTATATTAAAATTAATTTTTAAACCAAACTGGAAATGACATGCAACATATTTGGGGCAAACAAATATTGTTCTGGCTAATTGTGCAACATTTAAATGCATTTTCCTAATACCCAACATAGGCTTGGCAATTGTCAATTAATGGAAATTCATCAGATAGGTGGGGCGAGTCAATTAACCCACCTTATACCTCATATACCCCACACCAACCCTACCCCCAACGCATTTGAATTATGTCACGTTTCGCCTCACTGATCGTTCCATTTCACAGTGATTAGCTGTGCGTCACGCGTGTCCAAACGGGGCGTGGCATTTCCATTTGTCATTTACTTCAGGCACAATACTCCCCTACGCCCCCTGCCCCGACTATGTCCGCCCATTTGGGACTAATTAATGCATTTGCAAAATGACAGCTGAAAATTACCAAAAAAAAAGCTTTTATCGCATGACCAAAATTATTGCAAATTGTTGCAGTTATATGCAGAGCACACATGATTATAATATGCTCTTGATAAATCATCAATAAATCACCAATAAAATTAAATTAATTTAATTATGTGTTGGAAGATAAATTTATTTAATTCTAAACCAAAACTAAACTTGTTCTATTTAAAACAAAGGGTTTTTTATGTAATCTGTTAAATAATAAATTCAGCTCTTTATTTGGGTTTTACTCTTATTTTATTTCAGCATAAATATTTTAGCTCCTTAAATTTTAGTGCAAATATATTTGGGTTTTAGCGCAAAATTTGCAGTTTTATCGCTGACATAATAAGATATGCTACTAAAACAAAGGTTGCTTTCAAAATACATGCAACACCCTGTAAACAAATTGTTGTGCAGCCAACACGACTAGTTTTTTGTAACTAATGAAAATTTCATGTGCCAAATAATCAAACCCTTTGAAAAATTTGTTGCTAGGAAGCTTTTGATTTGCATTTGTTGATTTTTTGGCGTGCATCAGTGAAAATATGCATCACGAAATTGTTATTAATATTTTAATGCATAAAGTGCTGAGCGAGCGAGATGGAGCGACTAAGAGAGAGCGAGAGGAAAGGTTAGCGCGGCTTAGTGCGTTGATTTAAAGCAAACACGCAGTGGCCTAGGGAAAAGGGGGGTATCTAAAGGGATGGAAAGGCATTAAGGGGAAAAAAGAGGGGATTATTTTGGGTGAGAACTATTTATTTGATTCGAGCAGCCAAGAGGATTTGCCTGTTCGACTGGTGAATGTGGCAAAGTGTGGGCAAATATTTGCAAATTGTTGCAACTGACGCCAAAAAATCAGAAAAAACTTGAACAAAACATTAAACATTTATTCAGCCGTCAAAAAAGCAATAACCTATATATATCTCGATATATATACATATTTGTATATAGTGTGACATTTATCGTTAAGCTGTCAAAAATATTGGACTGAGATTTAGTGACATGTGGCAGCTGTTGAAACTTTAAGCTCTGTCAGAGGTCATAGGTCATGAGTTAAAGCCAGTGTGGAATCATGATACTGACAAATAATTTCATTACATGGACACCAACTGAATTAAGATGCTCAAAATAAAAAATATGTACGAAATGCGTTGTGGCCACGCGAAAAGTAAGAATTATGCATCGGTGTCGTGTGGCATGTTGCAAGTATGTTGGGTGTGAACACACACACAACCTGCGGCAGTCAAGCATAATAAATTATTCCCGATACGAGCACAAGTTTCAGTGCCAGTCTGAGTCTGAGTCCAATTCCGTGTCCGTGATCGAGTCCGAGTGCGAGTCCTGCTGTGTCTTCTTGCTACCTGCTGTTGGCCGAAAGGTGCAAACGGTATTGGCACGAAGAAAAATGTGACGAGAAACGCGAATGAAGAACGCAACAAATAAAAAAGGTGGTAACTGAGTACGCTCGACAGCGCAAGACCTAGTGGTCAGTGGTCCTCATTCATAATAAAATTTTAATACTTTTCATACCAAACTTGCTTTTTGTATTGAACTGTTTGCATTTGTCTGCCTGTGTTTACACACAAAGTCCTTTAACTTTTGCCAACTCTGAGACTTGTTTGTTCACACAAAAAGTTGTTGATGTTGTTTATGAATATATATTTGGAATATGGACGGGCTTTATATACCCTAACCACAGGGTATGTAAAGAAAACCACCGCAATGTCCTGGGCAATAAGGAGGCGGGGGGCTGACAAGCAGTCGAGCATGAAAACTGCGTGCCGCTTGCATCCTGCTGCTGCTACCAGAGTTGCCACTGTTGCTGCTCCGCCGCTGGGGCATTCAACGGTATAATTTCTCATATACATGTCACGCGCTCCAACGAACCATTCCAAATGTGTTGAGACACTTCCAGGGTGAGGGGGTGTGTGAGTGTGTGGGGTAAGCTCATTGTGGTGCAGCGTGTGGAGCTGGTCAGTGGAGTCATCTCTCTCTCTCTTGGTCTGACATAACAAGCTCGACGCACACATACCTCTTACTTAAACCTTTCTTAACCCTGCTTGTACAAGTCAACTCTTTTAGCCGCTTATACCCCACTCAACGCACAGTTAGCGCGTTAGCAACCCATCGTCAACAATGAGTCTTAAACTTAATACAAAGTTTTATACGTCGCATTGCATAAAACACAGAATATGTTGAACAGAGAGTTAAGCAGAGAAGGACACAATGAGCGGCACACTGCAGGACTACAGGACTACAGGACTGCAGGACTACAGGACAACACGACAGACTTTTGTTATTGCCCAGCTTTTTAAGTTGGTTTCTACATGTGTCCAGAGTGAACGTGCGTGCAGAACAACAAGGACAACAACAACACGAACTACAAGTAATTCTAACTTGAAAGTCCTTATCCATAGTTCTCGGGTTGTATACGGTCCTTGAGCTTGGCTGTTATCCTGTTCCCCATGCACCTCAAACAAGTTTCTACTTCTTCTTTTATTTCTGCTCGAGTTGGACACATTTTCCGCGTGTGTGTTTAAGCTGGTGCGGAGCTTATTTGTGGCAGCTTTAGATCCCATTGGACACATTTCAATGCATTTGCAAAGAGCTCGAAAGACTTATGCAGCCTCAAAAGTATATTATTTAAGTGTTAGCTCCTTGGGCTGTAAAATATATACTTGGAGTATGTCTTAAATTTGTTATTATGATGGCTCAACACTTTTACTCAGATCCATAACTTCTTTTTCATTTAGTTTCTTTAGAGTTTTATGTCTTAGCTTTAAAGACTTTATCATAAATATCATTTAAGAAATTTTCATCTCTGTCATTTCCTTTGTGCGACACTTTGATTGTTTAATGAACTGTTAATATTTTTGTTGATATTTATAACCTAATCTTAAGCTTCTATCCCATCAACATAAATCATTGCTAAATTATACAATCTGCTCTTTATTTCATTTTAGGTATGTACAACACACAAAATTCAAACTGAAGGCACATCAATTCCATTATTTGAGGCCATCTGTAAGTCTAAGCATAAAAATTGAATTTGGCAGCAAGGGAAAGGAAAACAACTTGCAGAAATGTCAGGCAATAAATTAACGCAAATTATTATTAATGAGTGAACATTTATCGCCGTCTTCGGGCTGCTCATTCCCTACGTTTACCAAATGATGCAGAGCTTCCCTTTCCCCCAATTGTGGCGACAAATTGTCGACAAGTGCAAATGTCGCACATATGGCCACAGACAGAGGCCAAAACAGGGTGGGAATCGCCAGAGATTTGGGATTGGGCTACATTCACTGATTAATTGCAATTTGATGCTAAAAATTCCGCGGCATTTTGGCTAAAAACTGAAAATCTGTTTCTGCGCGTAAAAAAGACAGCTAACAAGTCGTGGTATAAAGCCACAATACTGTCGAGACTTTAGATGCTTTTTAGCGGTTTGTCTGGGCCACAAGTTACGCTGGGTTCACTGACCTTCATGGAGAGTGCACAGAATATTCACAGGGTTTGCAGGTATCATTTTTATGCAGGCTACTCCCGAATATTCCCTCTAAATGTTAGCCATAAGCTCGAGTCACTGCTGTACACTAAATACTACTGAAAGGAAAGGGTAAATTTATTTAATAAATACAAATTGAATTTATATAAATAGTACACAATTATTTCCTTTATAATTTCTGCCAGTGCACGTTCTGGCCGCGTCTTAAAGGCCAAACATGTTCACATTCATGACATGTTGCGGCCAAGTGTTGACAGCTTGCCCCAAGCATCGACCTCAATGAATTCCCTACCGCCCCATTGGCCCCTACCAACACTATTAAAACCTTGTCTAAGACCTTCACAGTCAGTTTTGTTATAGCCACCTTCAATAGTTCAGTTTTCAGCCGCGTTTCCTGACGGCTTTTTGGGCCATCAACTTTTGTACTGTTTGGGCTATTAAATTTTCGTGTCTGCTGAATTTTCAACGTTTTCTTTACTTCCTCCTCTCTCTGCGCCCCCTCTACCCCCTGTCCAGCTAAAAATGCTTAAAATTTGATGTGTTCTTTGGCGCCTGGCAGCCTGAATTTCAGCTTAGCTCCACTGCAACTTGGATGGCGCTATTATAGTTTTACGGTGGGTCCAATCAAAATAGCTTGACAACATTTCATCAATAACATAGGCATTGTAGAGAGCAGAGGAGAGTAGAGCAGAGGCAAGGGGGAGGCAGCTTTAATGTTGCATAAGCAATTCGACGAGTTTTGTGGGTTAAGCAAACTTTTTGTTACCAACGTGACGCATCGCACTACTTTTATGTTTGCGTGGGTGTCTGTGTGTAGATGTGTCTTTGCTGGTGTATAAAAACATGTCCATGTTTGGCCAAAGCTAATGACAATAGCAGCGCCCTCGGTTTGAATTTCAAGCCTTTAGCCCGAGCTGCTCACATAATGAGCTCAATGAGCCGCACGTGATTGGCCCTTAGAACACGTACTTTTTGTTGTTATTATTGTTGTTGTTGTCGCAGCTTTTAAAGATTGTCCCTTGGACTCGACAGTAGCAGCAGCAGCAGCGCGTGCCTTTAAGTTGACGCAAGTTTGCAGAAAATACAAAGAAAATTGAGCGCAAACACGGGCAATTTCAAGTTTATTTACCTGGCCCAAACGAAGCAGAGTTGCAACTCAAAGCACAGCCCAGCCACGCCCCCTGGCGAGCATACATTTTTTCCAACGCCTGTCTCTTTCACCTGCTGTCCCTTTCTCCCCCACTTACTGCCAGTTGGCCGAGTGGTAACCGCCAATTTCCATATGGCAAACCTTTGAATATTGCAGTGACTGTGGCAGCCTTCAAATGTCGTTGGCCGACGCTGCAGACAAATACAATTTGAATTTACCTCTTCCACCTGACTTTCCCCTTATACTGGCAACTCTTTCGTCTACCTTTCTGTGCTACAGAAGAGTTACAAAATTACACGGCAGGCAACAACTGCAAAAATGGAAAAAGAAGCGAAACGCAAAACATTTCCTGATCAAATCAAAGCACTACTAAGGGAAAGCAGGATAAAAAATCAAATATCAACTGCAGCTGCATATGATGTAGAGAGCAACAGAGATAGACTAAGCGTAGGGGGGATGAAGGGTGTGGGGAGACACTGAAGTTGATGGGTTAATGCCATTAGACGGCATTGATTTGATTGGCGTTGATTGGAAAAATGCCATGCAGTGACTTCGCTTGAGATACACGATATGATGATGTTGCCAGATGGGCCAACGGTGCGTATGCGTAATGCCAGTGAGCTATAAACTTTGTAAATGCTAAAAGTGTAAAAGCCGCAATCAAAGTTCAGTTGTAAAAGTTTGAATATTATGAGAATAAGTAATGAATATTCAAGATTAAGGGAACTAAAGTTGTAAGCAGGATATTATGATATAAAGTAGATACCCTTTGAGCAACTACATTTTACCCACTTTTCTGCTTTGCTCCCTCTACTTTAAACTTTAAATACATTCAAAAACATGTAATGCGTCAAAATTAAATTGTAATTCGTAGTCAATACTCTACATTTTGCTACATCAAAGCTTTGAAATATCCCATCTCTTTTTAACAAGCATTTCAAGTGCGAATTGTGAATTGCGTATACGCAATGTGCACGTTGTCGCCTTAACATTTCAATTTAGTATACTTATGTTACTCAATTGCTGACATATAGCAAAATTCGTATTATGATTCATGAGCAGCAACATCAATCGACAGTTGGATAGGAAAAAGGGCAATCATGATTATTGGCAGCACACATTTGATTCGGCCTATTGGTCAAGAAGAATTTAATCAGACGTGTCAAAGGGAGAACGTGTTGCCATTGACTACCTTTTGAGTCGATTGCCATTGATTGATTTGCCGAGTGTGTAAGTAAGGAAATGTTCATGATTTGACTTTGCGTTTCCTACTCTACTCATATTTCTGGCGTTGCCTTAAATTTAGTTTCTCTGCTTAGAGCGTTATGACCTAATGTGCTATGTATGAAATGCGCTACGGTAACTGAACGAGTTGAAAATATTTTCGACACGTTTTTCACCAAAACAACAAAAAAGTTTGACAGGAAAAGTTAACACGCAGCTTACGTTGTCTCTGTTCTTGTTATTTCTTTTAACCAACTTTGAAGTTTGTTTTCTTTACTCTTCCCTCGACGACAGCTGATGCTGCAGAATTTTTTAGACAAAAGCCAATAATACAAGTAACTGCAGCAAGTTGCAAGCTGCTGCTACCGTTACTGTTGATGCCACTGATGATGTTTCTTTTTTTGTGGCATCATTCGCTGCCTGGCGTGTCGTTGATATCCTTCCGCCACAAACCCAGTCGGCAAGCAATGAATAAAAACGCAGCAAAGGACACAACTCAAAAACACAAAAGCAAAGTGTGATAAATGTTATGTAGACACGTCAAAAAAAAAAAAAGAAGATTCACTGCATAATACGGGTACACAGAGCCTTAGGGGAATCTCTTAAATCAAAGACCCAACAGAATCAGGAGTTGTGATTACTACCAAAAGCGAATAACATTTTAAAATAAGAAAAGTGCTAAAATGTGTAGCAGTTAATTCTAATCCTTAACTCTCTTTTATAAACATATAAAATGATGTACATATTAAACGTAGTTCAATAATCGCTGCTGATATAGTTCTTAATCACTACAGGGTATTTATTTGCATATCACTTGTATTTTCTATTTTCCCACAGTCAATTTCCTCTTTGCTCTTTTGTTGCATACTTCAAGGCGTCGACGTTACAAAAAAATGTTGCCTTGGGCCACCATGTTTGTTGCTGCTGTTGGTGTTGCTGTGTTTGTATTTTGCTGCCTGTCAGTCGCATCAGAGCGAAATCCACTTCAATGTCCCGACACTTTTGACATGCAACTGACTGACTGACGCACTGACTGACTGACTGAGGCTTAAGCCTGCGCTCTTCCCGCAGATATTGTTGCCGCTATTTGATTGTCAGTCATTTGGCTTTGGTTATATGTTGCATGCCTCGTTTAACAATGTTCAACACGATTTAGAGTAAAGATTTACTGCAACTTAATTTCATAGCCGTGTGCCACGAAGCGGCAACTGGAGCCAGCGAGGAGGGAGCCGCATAAAAGCTCATAATATTGATGAGACGAGGTAAAAGAAGGCAGTGAAGGCAGGGAGCGCAATTGTGGCAGCAACGTGACTGCGAGAAACCGAGGCCTGCCAAAAATTTGTGCAATAAGCCAGAAATTGCACAAAAATCAAGTCAACAATTGGCCAAAGGCGTTGCAAAAAGAAAGCAGAGGAGTGTGAAGAGGGCGCAAGGGCAAGGGGCAATGGGGCAAGTGGCATGCAGCAATGCAGGCAGTTTAAAATGCTGTTGACGTTGGCAAAAGGCTACACACAATTTTCAAGATTGTTTGGCAAGCCAGAAAACTTCAACTAATCTGCGAGTGTGTGTATGTGTGTGTAAGTGTGTGTAAGTTCTCAGTTTTGAGGCCGGCACGTGCCTGTCAACCTACTAAGTTTAAGCCTGCAGCGTGCAGTGAGAAATATGGGTCGCATTTTCTTTTTTGATGAGCACAAAATGATTTCATGACTTTGTTAGTTGCAGCATTATGGGGCAAGCAGCTGTTGTTGCAGTCACCAATTGACGTGGCTGATTTAATTTTGAGTTCATTTAGCAGGCACAAATCGCAAATAAATCGAACAGAAAATTCGCTTGCAGCTTGTTACCAATAAAGACTTGCGCTCTCTAGAGTGAAGTGCAAGAGACAAGGGGGAGAGGAAAAGAGCATAAAGAAGAAGGAAGGAGAGTTTAGGTTTGTAAAGCTGAGTTCTGTCTTTGAATTGTGTCCTTGCTGCTGGATAAAGCCAAAAAGCCCGCTCAAAGCCAACGCCGAAAGACGATGCCAGAAAACAATAAAAATTGTTACAAAATGTCGCTTCAAGATAAACGTGAAGGCATTTTGAGTGCTAAACAAGGGACGATAGGTTCTGGAGGGGTGGTGTTGGAGTGTCAAGAGGAGGGAGAAACCAAAGCACGTTGGGCGATAAAAAAAATGACTGCACATAAAAAAGGAAGGCAAACGATAAAATGCGACAAAACCAACAAACAAATCTTCACTGCAAGCGGAAAGGAAATCACAGTGAGTTATCCTTGAGAGCAGGAGTGGGAGCAGAGGAGCAGGGAGCAGACTAGAGCGTAGGATACCAAAGCGACAATCAGACATATGAAAAATGTCTTTATCTTATCTTGTCACCCTCCATATATATATCTCTTTCTCAGTCGCTGTCTCTCTCTCTGACTGTCTCTATCTTAGTCTCTAAACGACGAGTAGTTTAAAGTAGTTGCGCCTTTTGTCAAAAAGGATTTTCAGTTTTTTCGCAGCTGGGAATTGTTTTCAGATTAAGCCTGTAAATCTGCAAAAATATGTGAGAAAAACAGTTGATAGTCTAAGTAACTGATAGAGGTTGACAAGTGTTTATAGAGAGCTTTAGTTATGTAAATTTAAGGCAAGAACTTCCAAGAGTCTTGGAAATGTAACCTGTTTAAGGCACACACTCACAGATATATTAATAAATGCAAGTAGATACATTTCCAATTGGTTTATATCAATTAAAACTAATCGAACTACTAATTGTCATAACTTAATAATGAACAGTGTAATTTAATTCAATTTAAACAGTTTAAAAGTTTATTAAATTTCTGTCTTAATTTCTGTCTAATTTTCTTAACTTTTCTCTCCACCAATTGGCTTAATTTTCAGCCAGTTTCAAACTGTCAGCATTTCTGCACAAACATATTATTTATGAAAACTCACAACTCTGCTGCATTCGACATAGCTTCACAAGTTTCTTTTGATGTGCTGTCAATTCGTTAGCTTCCATTGTAGCAATTTTCACTTGGTTTTCAACTCATTTTCTTTGCTGCTTGAAATCTTTTCCATTTCTTTCGTTTTCCATTTTTATTTTCGACATTTTTGTAGCGCAACTTTTCGCACTTTACTTTCGAATTTTTCTCATTCTCTTTCGCAGTCTCAGTTGCGGCCACGCAATAGTGCCACAAATTAGGCAAAAACTTTGTGCCACACTATGGCTGTTGGTGTGGCAACTTTATTAGCTGCTGCTTGGCAGCTAGCCAGCTGGAAATGGGGAAAATAAAAAAGTGTCGAAACGACTTTAAACGACTTTAAACGCTCAACATTTTCCAAGGCTTTTCCAGCTATTAATATACCAGTTTCTATGCCAAAGGAGGGGGGGTTCTAGTTGACCCCGTTGATGCTCATATCTAATGATAATTACCAGCGATTTTCACACTCACTTGAGTTGCCATCGATGCGCACACACATACACAGAGAGACACACACACAGACACACACAGCATTTCTGCATAGAAACAGTTAAGTGTGGTGGCTTAATTCTGGCCGTGTCACTCACAATTAGCCGCATGGCTAAAAATAAGAATGGCCGAGAGTATTGTATATTGTGTTCTGTGTGTGTGTGCCGAATGGGCGTGGTGGGAGTGGAGGAGCAGCTTGAGCGGATGAAAGGGCGAGAGAAGCTGACAATCTGCCTGCTCACTGTCAATGAGATCGACTGACTTGGGGCTAAAGCGGGTTTGACAGCGTGTGACAATACACACACACACACACACACACACAACCATAGACATAAACACTTGAGCTCACACACACACTCTACACACATCTCGCTTACACTCGCTGCCTCTCACCTTCTCACTCTTTGCTTGCAGAGCAAACGAGCTGTAGAGAGAAAGATAGATTCAGCAGCAACCGCTTAGCATATTTTCTACCCTGTAATCATAGAGCGAAGGGTTGCTTAGCAAAGTCAAAGCAACAATGGTTAAAAGTAACAAATTTAGCGCTAGTTTAACTGCTTTAATAGGGTAACTTCTTGCAGGGTATCTTAACGCCTTCAATGTTGTTTACTGCACTGCTATGTCCTGCTGTGGACAGACAGACGGACAGACGGACAGAGAGACACACTTGGACACAGCGCTTAGAGTGTCCTTCAGTCTATTTGGATACTTTGCATTTTCTGCGTTTTGCTTTTTCAATGGTTCTTCTTGTTGTTGGCTTCCTTGCTAAATGTGCTCTATTTTTACACGAGGCTACACACACACACACAACAAGCACACCCACACAATACACAACACACACACGCATAGAAACAATGCCACTTTGGCTAATGAAATGCAAACGCTGTTGTGAAAAAAATATATATGCAAAGTGTGCAGTGTGTGTGCGTGTGTGTGTGAGTATAAGATTTAGAAAATAGCTACAAAGCTGCAAAAAACCAACAAGAACAACAGCTTTGTATAACTGCCATATTAATATTTATGCATTGTGTTAGCAGCAGACTAATGAATGCTGGCCAAAACAGAACTTGGCTTGCAAGTTGACCAGCCAACCAGCTGCTTAAAGAGCAAGGCTTGAAAACTAACACAACTTTCCAAGAATTTAATATAATAAATAGTAAAATAAAATAGACATTCAAAGAATTTAAAAGTCCTGCGGTTAGAAATTTACCGAACCGAGCAAGGCTCCTTAAAAGTTTCAAAAGAATTAATTAAAACCTTTTTATTAAAATAATATTAATTAAAAGATAATTTTTAGCAGCAGAAAATTTCCGTTTTTCTGAGAATTTTTCATATTTAATTCTAAAAATATTTCTGCCTGCCAATTTGATCCTTTCAAAGCTTTAAAACTCCCCCCTTAATAATTAAACAGAACATTTATATAAGTAATTTCTAACTAACCTTTGATAAATTTCCCAATTCAACTAAGCAGCTTTTAAAGTTGCTCTTTCTGGGTAAAAGTGTCGCTAGTGCCTAACTGATTGCTTAATTTGATGAAAAGTATTTGGCATGGAAACAGGCAGAGTTTTTGGCAGGGGTTGAAAAAACATTTTTGGAAAGTTTTTAGAGACCAGTTAGCGTTACTTTAATTGCACAGAGTTGGCAACGTTGACACGCCCACTAAAACCTTTGCCAACCTTACCAAAAACTTTGCAATGAGTGTAAATAGAATAAGGTGCTCGAAAGTAGATGGAAAACTGTAATGTTGGGCCAGTCAGGACTTTGGCTTCTATTTTTGATTCACAACTCACAATTTCCACAATTTGATTTGCAAATTGAAATATGCCGTCATTGTGAGCTGTTGGCATTTCAGTTACGCCCACAAGCTCTTGGACTTTTAGCAGAGAGTCCTTAACAATTTTAACTAGCATTTTATCTGAGTTTTCTCACACTCCATGCACAAATTTTAAATGCTGATGTTAATCATGAATTAAAATTGAAGCAAATACAGAAAGGCGTTAAAGAATATAAAACAAAATAGTTTTTACCGTGGTTAAGTGACTGAATGATACCATGTATATAAGTCTCTTGAAAAATCAGCAGAAAAAATATATTTTTATGCCTTATCGATCCAGTATACTCTTCTAAAGGAAGTACAGGGTATAAAATGTGCGCATTTTATTTGATTTTATTTCTTCGTTATTGAAAATTAATTAATATTAATTACTTGTTCAACAATAAATACAAAACACTTTGTTGTTATATGTTTTCCTTCATTTCCGCCAATAGTTTAACAATTGAATTAAATGAAAATCTTTGCAAAGTAAACTACAAATATTTGGCTTTTATTTGAAATGCAATTTTATTTAATGCAAATGTAATTAACAAATGCGTTTCAAGAGTTTTTTCCGGTAAAGCTGTTGAAAAAAAATTGAATTTAATATGGCTGTTTGCGACACTTTTCACTTAAAGCTAACAATATCATTTCTTTTTTGCTTTCCCTCTTTTCCACTGTTGAATTGGGTGTTAATACAATTGAGTTTCATTGCACAAATATCGGTACAAACAAGCGCGTAATTGAGTCTGGCTTCCCAATCCAGAAATGCAGCTCTTCTCTTTCCCTTATCCTTTCCCTTCCTTTCTCGTGCTGTTTTTCATTCTTTTTCTGACCTGAGTTGACAAATTTTCGTTCACGTTAAATGTGCTGCAAACATGGCACGGGGCAAATCAAACAGCATAAAATGCAAAAGGGCCAAATACAAATTAATCGACAGACGAGCCAACAAAAAATTGCCAAAGGTGTTGTTTGACATCGACAACAACTACTAAAAAGTAGAGAAAAGTTGAGCTAAATTTTAGATACAAAACGAATATGGAAATACACTAATAATCGATAGTTTCTGGAGTAACCCAAGTGAATAAATAGAAGTCAACTCCTTTTTAAAATTCAAAACAAACTCTTGACTTCAAATCCCTTAAAGCTTTTTCTGCTGCCTTAAGTACTTTGAAATATTCTTGGTAGCTGTAAAAACAATCTATAATCAATTGCTTGAAATGCGTTACAAAATAACTGGCAAATTCCCTATAGCCTAATAAAAGTTATCCAACAACTGCGACGACTGCAATGAAACATTTGTACATCATGGCTATTCCCCTTGGCTCATTTTTCGTCTGTACGCCACTGTATGCCACTTTGCCCCACTGTAGCACTGGCGCATATTCAGCTCTGTCAATAGACATCAAAAATGAAAATTGTAATGCGAACATTTGGAGAGATGGCGACGGGTAGTCAATGTCATCGTCATCGTCAGAGTCGGAGTCGTAGCCATTCAGTCATCCTGTGTGGATACATGGAAGCAACCATTTGGGGGCAGGGCAGTTGTACCGCCCGTTTGTTGTTTTTATGCTGCAGCAACTGCAGCAGAAACAGGAGTGGAAGCTGGAGCACTAACAGGGCACTGGGATATTGGCAGAAGGACTCCCTTTTGGCCACACACCCAGCCAACGTTTGCATTGGTAGTTGGCCATATTGACAGCAGCAAATTCATTAATGTCAGACCAAACAGACAGCGTACAGGTATTGGCATTGGCTGTTGGTTCAGTCTCCCTCTTCCTGCTGCAGTAGGAGCACTGGTCCACACTATGTCCTCACCGAAAAGCAATAATGCAACTTTATTCCGAGACGCGAAAATTTGCGCGCCATTGTTAAACGGTTTGGCTGGACAAGCAGCAGACTTGATAGACTGACGTAGGGGGGGGAAGTGGCATGGGTAGAAGCAAGGGGCAGGGGAAAGTGGACAGTGAGTTATCGTCGACAGGAGCAAGGACAATAGCCGTAATGAAGTGACGGCTTTATTGACAAATAAATTCTGTTTACCAACACTCAACGAAGCTGCGACAATAAAACTAAAGCGCGCAAAGAAATACTTATAAAAAATACCAAAGAAAAAGAAGAGTAGCTACAAATAATACCAGCAACTGCAACTGCAACTGCAGTGGCCAATTCGCTTTGAACTCTGGCTATAAAAATAAATTGCATAAATTCTGATATTACAAGTCTCCAAACGGTTCAGCAGAGTTGCAATCCCTCAACTCGAAACCAGTTGACAGCAGTTTCATTTTGAATTCAAATCAAACAGACAGAAGGACAAAGCGACAGAGGCAGAGAGTTGGATAGACAGAGCTACAGAGATGAGTTAGTCTGCAACAATGCGGCAGGCACATAAATTATGCAACAAATGTGCAGATTAAACACAAAATACCAAAGCACTTAAAATGCCCGAATAATCAATGGAGACACACAGCAGGGACATAGTTATGGCACACAAATTGAGAGCAGGAGAGAAGTACACACAGAGACAGAGAGAGAGGTGACTGCCATTAGCAAACATCTTGTGGCAGCCACAGCAGACAATTATAATTGTTTAAATATTTAAACACAATCAAATTAAAAGCGTTGACAATGAGCTGACATAAGAACTATACATATTTTCAGCTATTGATATACATAATGCACATTTATCTATTATCTGCAGTTGAATAAGAAAGCAGCCTCAAATTTGGTTCAAGTTAAATGCAAGACAAATCGGCTTTGTTGGAATTTTCTGTTGATTAAGCAAATATTTTGTTATAAACCAATTATATTTGTTGTTGACCATAAAGAAAACACACATAAATAATAAAATAATTAAAGTCCATGTCACTGGATACTCTGTAATTGTAGTGCTTCAAAAGAACTGGATTCTTTGCACTTTTGTTGTGCAAGTTTTGGACTATTAAAATTGTATAAGGAATCCAAAATAATATGATGTGGCTCCCAGTTGGTTAACATGACAACAGTTCATGAATTTCAGACAGATCATTATTACAGTGCGTAAATATTTTAATACGCCACTCATTTATTGGTTTATTTCAAAAGTTTTGATGCTGCACAAATTTGTTGCTGTTGTTGTTTATTTGTCAACTGACAAGCTCAACGATAATTGGTCAGTTTTCAATTATTCAGAAATGTTTTGTGGTGAATGTAAAATGTGAATTGTGAATTGTTTTGGCTGGACAGCAGTAACAAGAAGAGCAACATTACTGTCCTCAGCGAGCAGTTTATAAATATTAAATAAGGGCAAATGTTTGTGACAATTGTCATGCATGTCCTTGTCTCTATTGTTATTGCTGTTAATGCTAAACTAATTATAAACAATCAACAGAAAACACATTCGGCAATTTGTTGTGAAAACACAAAACGCAAAACACAAAAATCAAATTACAATAAATACACAAACTTTGGAAGTGTTTTCTTTAGCGCCCCAATAAGTATGCTATAGATAATGCAGCAAATCATTAAACTTCCGCATCGCATTGAACTGGGCGAGAGAATGAGAGAGAGAGAGAGAGTGAGAAATGGGAGAGAGGATAGCAGGAAGCTGCCGTCAAGTATCTCGGCGCAGTTTTCACTTAACCGTCAAGTGTTTTGGCCGATTGAAAGCGAATCGCATACCAAAAGCCGCTGCGCCAACATCATTTATTTAAGAGTCGACACTGCTTGACAAGAGGGGCGTGGCACTGGCAGTCGGTGCTAACGAGATTAGGGAGAAAGCATTTCTTTGGTCTGCATATAAAGCCCCACGAATTTAATATGCACTCCCTGTTGTTTGGTCAATCGGAGCAGAACCAGCAGAGAGTCCTGGAACAGCGCTCGTTAGAGAGTGACACCAGAGCGAAAGAGACCCCAAAGTCATAGAATGAGAAGCTTGTAAGCTGACAGCAGATGTGATAGAAGTGAAGATACCTTATGTAGTAGATACCTTATGTAGTAATAATAGAAATTCTTGTTAAAATCTTAAAAATACAATTTTAAGCAATCTATAATCCTATCGCTATTGTTTTAAACTATTTTTCTAGTCAATTTATTCTATGTTGACTTACAATATACCCGTTCTGTTAGTCGTAGTGGGTAGCATAACAAGCATATCCTTGGCACGTAATTCATGTTCAATGTATGTGAGTTTCTCTTCATCTTGTGTTCTCCACTCTTCCTCTCTCTCTCCCTCCCTTTGCTATCTTTCTTTTATTCATTCACTCCGTTTCTTTCACTGATTGACCCAAAAATGCGCTGATTCGTTTTGATTTTTACTGTGTCCTCTTTTTTCGGATTCACTTGCTTTGAAAATAAATTTCTCTGGCTCAAATTGAAAACAAAAATATGTCAGAAGTTTATTGAAATGTTCGTTTTGAGACTTGCACAAAACACGGAATGGAGTAATATATATGCATACAAATTATTTATACAACTTGTCAGAGTTATTGTGCTTATAATCAATAGAGAGAACATGCAATGAGTTGCATGCAACTGCTGCCATTTGTAGTTAAGCGCATTTACCTAAGCAACTACAGCGCTTTCCTTCTCCTTGTTACTACAGTAACGCATATCCCACTCTCAGTCTCATTTCCCTACATATTCCCTTGGAGACCTCATACGTTTGGCATAATAAATTAGCTAGCTGACTTTTTGCTGGCTTTTGTGGCGCTTGCTTTGCTACTGGTGCTGCTGCGTGGCGCCACACAGAGAGCTCTGTGGCAACTTCAATCCTAATTAGCTGACGCTGACGCAGTTTTGCATTTACCGACGCGGTGTGCACAGTGGTTCGAAATTTATGCAAACTACACATCACATATATGTTTTATTTACTTTAGTTGCCTGACTATATTTTGCTACTACCAGAAAAGTGTCATGTTTGCCTAACGAACTGCCGCCTGCGAGCAGACACGCCCTCTTTTTTACATACCTAAACCCTTAGAAACACCCAGCACTGCCAGCTTAATTGGCGCCACAGAAATAAGTATGAAAAGCGTGAAAACGCTTGTGTAAGCTTCCTTGATTGTTGGTAATCTGGTATCACGGAGAGCTTAGCACTTAGTGTCAGTTCTACAAATTTACCAAAATTTATAATTCAGTAAATTCTAGTGTGAATCTTATTGTATAAGATGATATCACCATTATCTCTGTTCTGGCAACCAGTGCGTAATCAGCTGAGTCTCTTGATACCTGGCACAAATCTATACCTAATATCAGCAGAGGCCAGCCAAAAATGTTTTCAAATCATGGATTACTTGCTGATGGGCATAGTTGGCTGTTGGGGTCTGTTGTATATGATGAGGGATAGCGACCATCTACAGTGTGCAAAAATAGCATCAGAACCGGATGAGGACTCTGATGCACAGCTCGATTTATTCTACTGGGGTTGCCAGCAGAATTTTGGTTTCCAACCGATTCTTAGATTTACGCGCAAGCAACTGGAGCTATTACTTCGCATTGACGAGGATTCGAATCCATTAGCTGAGTTTTTTGATAGCATGGACGGGGCTACTAGCGAGGAGGATGAGGTGAAATGGAGCGAAGTTGAGGAAGACGTCAAATCTGAGGTGAAATGAGGGGAACAAATTCAGCTAAACTAATCTGCGTGTGAGTGTGTGTGAGGGGAGGTGTGTGTAAGTGCGATTACACACACTCATACACACACACACGCAGTAGGATAAGCAGAAAAATGTTATGTCTGTAAAAACTTGATATCTGTTAAACAATTTCTTTTATAAACTATAAGGGCATCTTTTGCATAAGTTTAATATATTCAGTTAACCGTTAAGAAAGACTTTAAATTTTTTAAAGGTATACATATAAAACTGTTTAATAAAGTACATTCCTCAGCTTTAAAGCTTTTCAGAGCTTAGCATAATCTAATTAGTTTCTGTTGCTTTCTGGCTTTTAAGCCAGTTGGAAGCTCATTAGCCTTAACACTTGCAGGAGTAGTGGCAATCTATCTACCTCAACTGTTACCGCTTTCAAATATTTCTTGTGTGCAGGTTGTGTTTTAATAATGTTGCCTGTCAAATGTCCTGTCGCTGAGGACAATAGCAGTGCCTGCCAACCCTTTTCATTGTCCACATTTGGCCACGTTTTCCAGTCCAAGGCTCAGTTTTGTATATTGTTTTGTTATTTGAGTTTTTTGCCTCACTTTTATAGCCCGGATGTGTGTGCTTTTTTTTTTGCCTTGGCCTAAACGTTGAATTGTTAATAATATTTTTTTGTTTCTTTATTTGCTTGTTGTGTTGTTCTTTTAATTTTGTTTTTGTTGTTGCTACTTTTTGTTTGTCGTTGCACGTCAGGCATGACACGTTTGCTGACAAATGTTGCATATGCAATGTGCCTGCTTTGGCATGCAGCCTTGCCCCAGTTAAGTGCAACTTGCAACTTGCGACGTGTCCCTTTGGCTTAAACATCCCTCATATAATGAAGTGAATAATAAATTTGTATGTTGCATTCGCAATTAACAAATGCCATAAATTACACAACAATGCTCTAAAGTGCCAAATGGCTCAGCCCTTTCACCTTTCTTCTACTTCTACTGCCCTTGCTTCTCCTATTCCCCTCTTGCCTCTTTCTTAATAATTAATCAGCGCTCAAACAGCACGAACAACACTCGTCTCTCAATTCATTTGCTTCGAAACTGTGAACAGTTGGCCCCAAAAGTATGTGCCGTTAAGAGTCATCGCTCATTTGTTATTTAATCTTCGTCCAGTTGGGATATCCCCTTCTCCTTCTACCTCTAACTTACCCTGTTGCTCTTTCCCTCTTACACTTGAGTCTCCTTCTGCCTCTCCCCTACTCTCTTGCTCTCTCCCTCTCTTACACTTGACTAGGCAAACGTGTTAATGAGTTTTAATTATTAAAATTAGAAAATTTGTTGCTGTCGTCGTTGACTTTGTTATTGTTATTGTTGCATTTTTAAAGTGACAGTTTCATATTTTGCTTGCATTGCTTGGCCACGCCCACACACAACACACACATACACTTACAGATTTTTGGCCTTATCTCGTTACATAATTTTTGTTTGTCCAGAGCAAAACAACAACAACAAACAAGTTGCCTTCGCTGCTGGCAGCAAACTTTTGGCACTAGCTGTGTGTGTGCTTGTGTGTGTGTGTTGCGCAAATAATTTGCAATCAAAAGTTGCAGCCATGAAAATTTCCCGGTTTTTCGTTTCGTATTTGTATCAACGGCCAAGGGGTCGTGGCAATGTCTCGCAGCTATTTTTCATTTATTTTCTCTCTCTCCCACTCTGTCTGCTCCTCTCTGTCTCACTCGTTCTCTCACCGCTGTCTGTGTGTGTGTGTGTTGCAAGTATCTCGAAATTTTGGCTAATTTGTAAAATAAGCATAACGAGGCAAAGTTTTCGTCGTATCTTTTGAATCAATGGGTATGTGTGTGGGTGAGTGTGTGTGTGATACCTGCCAGTTGTTTGCTTAGCAATTAAAATATTAGTTTTACCATTTTGCTGAATCTACAGCAGCTGATTGCTGTTGTTGCCATTGCTTCCGTGTCCGTTGCTGTTCTTGTTGCTGTCGCCGGAGGGCGGCTTATTAAGCGATTTGGTAAAGTGCTTAGCCAAGTGGGCGGGGCTAAGTCTTTAATCAAATGAGAGCAGGCGACAAGAAAAGCGCTAATTACCTGTGCAATTGCTGCTGTGTTGCTGCTGTCGTGCTCGTTGTTGCTGCCTGCCCCTGACATGCCAACAACACAGATAACAACGCAAACAAGCAGCAAGGATCAGGCAAAGGAGCAAAGCAAAACACGCGAACAAAAGCGGCAAATTCTAAAAAAAAGAGAAACACAAACTACAAATATAAAAAAATGAAAAACATACAATAACAACAACAGCAGCAGCCACAACAAGGATACTGCTGAGCCAAGGGGGAAACAAGAGATAGAAAGGGGAGGAGAGACAGAGAGAGAGATTAAAGCAATGCCAGCAATGCACCGCGGAGGCCAAAGAGGTTTAATTGAGCGTTGCCCGCCACAATGTGGGCAGTAAATAGGCGCAGCTGGTCAGAAGTGGGGCGTGTCTGCGGCTGCTGGGCGCGTGAGCCAAATGCCAAGCGGACAGCAAAGTGAAAGAGCCAAAAGAAAGCAGCAGCAGCAACGAAAGGCGAAAAATGCAAACAAAACGTTTCATTTAAGCCAAAAAGAAGTTGGCCAGCATTGTGATTGCGATTGTTGTTTTTGCTGCTGCTGTTGTTGCTGCTGCCAAAGCACAACTGCAATTGTCTATTGCTGCAATGCATCCCGAGTCCTGTTTGCCACAATGGCCAACATCATTTTGTATGCAAAATGCGGCAAAAACGGCAAGCAACAACAACAGCAGCAACATTAACAACAGCAAGAAGAGTAGAAATAGCAGCTGTAACAATTGCAACATGCAGCATTCATTTGCTTTACTCATTTAGTTGCAACTCCACGTGGCATGCCACACACACACACACAAAACTTTTGAATGCCGCTTTTAGACACTCAATGCTTGCTACACTGACTTCTAAAAGTATTCAACTCTATCAATAACGTGTTGACTTTACTTAGCGCCCCAACAATTTGAGTTGATAGCTGGCTTGGGTAGCTTATAGCTCACATTGGGTTTAAAACTATGTTTAGCAAGTTTTCAACTATGCGTATACTTTTGGCTACAACTGTAACTAGTTAATATGCCACCCGCAATGTGAGCCTTTGGGGCAAAGTGTAGCAATAAACAATTGTCGCAAGAAAGCTGCAACTTGAGCTGCTGGTTATGGCACACAGAGAAAGAGAAAGAGAAAGAGAGAGAGGGAGGAGCAAGAGAGAGAGAGAGAGGGAAGGGAGGGCAGGCAACCTGCGGCAGTTGCTGCTTCACTTTCTTTTACTTTTTGTTTTATTTAAAGATTTGCCTGATACAAAGAACAAAAGAAAATAGAGAAAGAGAATGCAAAGAGTGGGAAGCGAAGCTTGCAAAAGCAATTCAAAAACTAAATAAACAAGCAGCCAACAACAATAACAACAAAAACAACAACAACAAAAAACACTGCAGTCAACTTGGCAGCCAACGGCATTTAGTTGACTCGACGCTCTCGACTTAATTGGCACTAGCTTGAAGGCGGCATGGGCGTTGTGGGTGTGGCAATCGTGTCTTAAGCGCCAGTTAGCTGAATTTGCAACATTGTAAGCCCGGCTAAGTTGTGGCTTAAACGCATTGACAGCCAAAAGATTAGCTAAATCTATGCTAATTATCTGACCAGTTTCTAGAAATATCAAAGAACTGAATTTACAATTATTTAAAACAGAAATCGTGTAATAAAAAACAAGTGAAAAATACTGTAAAATCTTTTAAAATTTTACTATTTCTTTTAACATATTTTATTGCTTTTAAGCTGGCATATTTCCCATTGTTTTGACTTGAACTTCAGCTTTTATTTAAGTCTTTATCAACACTATTAATCTTACTTTTTGTGAGGCCCACAAAATGCATATTAAATACTTTTAATTGCCAACAATTTATAGAAAAAATTTGTGCAAACACTTTGAGTAAATGCCGCCGTCAAGCGATAAAAGTCAATAGCAAAAGTTGTTTCAATGTTGAAGTGGCCGATGTTGGCGTTGCAGTAAAAACAACAACAACAACAGCAGTAACAACAAACGCAATTATTTAAATATTTGCAATCGCTGTTCAGTGCGATTTGTGACGGTCTTTTGCAGCGTGTATTCAATACCCTCTACCTATGAGACAATTTCAATGGGTTGCATGTGCCATGAATTATGAAAATGTAAGAATTCTACTAGTATGGACTTACAGGGTATCATAAAGTCGTGCCTCGCACTGCTACTCATTTTGTTTGCCCCTCTATTTGTCTGTCGCTGTGTCAGTTGTTTGACAATTTACAAGCGCTTACAATTTAACGCCTTTTAGCAAATTCCGAGAGACTCACCTCAGACGCCTGTTCGACGAGAGGAATACGCCCACTGTGTGTATAGTATATAGACTTAACTGGCGATTATCATAACAGTTATGGGAGCGTGAGTGTTTGTATGTCAGTATGTGTGTGTGTCACGTTTAATTATTAAAAGTCAACACTTGACTAGAGAGTGATTTACAATTGGGCAAAAGACAACACAAGGCCAACGACCAGAGCACGTAGCCTTGCCAAGTAGATGCTCCAGTGCGTATGCGTAATATTTGCATACGAAATTCGATAAAACACAAATTTATTGCAGTTATCATAGGAACTTCATATATCTATAATTATAAACAAATGGGATACAAGCACATTGCGGTAAAAGGGAGGCAAATCAAAGTTACAGCAACTTCTCGGCAATAATGGGAGCTTAGAAACCGCAAAGCCAAAATAGAGGGGGAGAGGGGAAGAGCAAATGGTAGTTGCAGTAACGAAATCATTGCCAAGCAAAGAGTCAGCCAAGTTGCAAGGTTGATCAACAACAAGAACAGACACCACTGACTGCAACTCTATGAGATTTTGCTGTATTTAAATGGAATTTGGCAACCAAAGTTGGCCAAAACCCGCAAAACACACACAAACCGACACACACACGGACAATGGAAAATATATACCACCCACACAAAGTAGGAGAAATGGGAATGTGAGGAAAAGTGGGGAAAATGGGAAGCAAAGCGATGTGAAGGTTTACTTGCCAAAATGCTGAATGTATTTCCGCAGTGGCCACAACACACACAAGACAAACAAAACAAGTCAAGAGGTTAGTAACTCCCTGAGCTACGTCTATGCCTGATTTGGCCTGGCTAACTGACTTTTGTGGTTGCCAGCACACAGTACAGTGAACTCCAAATAGTTTGTTATCAAGCCAAAAATTAAGACGGTTGCCATATAAAAATGATTAAGTTTGTAAACTAAACTTAAACTTAAATGCAAATAAATATAATTGTGTTTAAAGTATTAAGTTTAAGTTTTTGTAAGCTGTTAAAATTACTTTCATAAAGTGTATAAATTATTAATCAATTGTATTTGACTCATTTATTAAATGTTAAATTTAATTTGCACTTACATTTAATATTGTGACACTTTGACCCACTGTGCAGGGCAACCTTTAGCTGTTCCATTTCCTGTCTTCTGTCTCCTGCCTGCTGTCTGCCGTCTGCTGTCTGTTGTTTGCTCTTGGCATATTTGTGCACCGAGACAGGCTATCAAATTGAGGTACAACTCACAAATCTCAGTCGTGCACACACACACACGTGTACACACATGTTACAGGGTAACATAACATAAAATAATTGCATTTCAATGCCATTTGCAAACAGGACTTGTTTGTCGAGTGTTTTGAGTGTCTTCGACTTACATTTGCCACACCGCAAGTACAATCCGGTGAATCTCCCTCCCTCTCTCCCTTCTAATTAGTTTGCTTGGCTCAATTTTCTTTAATTTTCATCCAATTTTTTTGGTGTTGTTGCTCTTGTTGTTGTTGTGCTTTGGCTGTGGAGCAGCCCAGCTCATTACCCGTCCAATTAGTGGACCCCAAATGCCAGAGACGTAGCCAAGTTGTAACCACAGACTGCGCAAAAATTAATTTTAATTGCTATTTAACTGAGCGTATCCTGCAGATCCTTTTTGGCAGCACCAAGTACGTCAAAGGATTTGCTTCTTTTACATTTCTTCTTCTTCTTTTCCTTCTTTGCTTTCTTTTTATTATTTTTTTTTCTGCTTGCTGGCTTCTTTTATTATCTTGGTCTGCCCCGCACTTGAGTGAGTTAATTAATTTGTAATTTTCAACTGGACAGTTTTAAAGGCGCTCATATACTGGTGGACTATAAAGACATGTGTGTGTTGGCATTCTCTTTATTTTAATATATTTTTACACAGCTGCTTTCCCCTAACTTGATAACAATAGCTAGATTACACGATAGAACACGTTTTAATTTTAACACACATTCTCACTCACCCACACACACATAGACACACTTTCTACAATCTGTCATTCGGAGCGGGGGAGTAGACACACTGGAGCTAACTCGACTTAAATACACTCTACATCAAAATGTATCTTTTAGTTGTTTAAAAATTGTTGTAGTAACTCTTTTAACGCACTTCTCTTTTAAACTTAGTTTATTGTCAACCAACCTTAGATACCCTGCTCAACTACTGTGGTACGGGTATCAGAGGGACGCCAAAATAAGCTTTTCAAGCTCACAGCTTGCACATTGTGTCCTTTCACCAGCTGTCTTTGCCTAGGTGTTAAAAATACAACAACAACAAAGCTGACAGAAAAAAAGAACAAAAAACAAGCGACAAGGCTCATTAGCAACACCCCTTCACGCCCCTCTGCCACGCCTGCTGAACCGCTAAACACTCCCCATCTCCCCTGCCCCCTTTGACACCCACTGTAGCAGCGTGTCACGTCGTTGCCTTAATGAATTCAGCGTTTATGTCGCTTATTCCATTTGGTTTCATTATCACTACACACACACACACACATATAAACAGGGCTGTGTATGCGAGTGTGTGTGTGTGGCATGAACTTTTGGGGTTAGAACAGAGCAACAACAACAGCAGTAGCAGCAGCAGCGAATTTAAATATTTGACACATTGAAATGGAGGCTGAAGGTTTCGGGTTCAGTTTTGAATCCGGCCCGAGAACGTGACAGCTTTAACTTAATTACGCAATCATAGGAAATTGGTTTCTCTTTCCGCCTACCCCAAAACAAGGCAGAAACAGGGAGAGAAACCAGGTTAAATCTATACACAGATTTTTGAAATCAATATCTATCCCCTTCTAACCTTTAACTGTATCTGTTCTTCTCTTTCTTGCAGGTGCGCACATTGTTCGTCAGTGGTTTGCCAATGGATGCCAAACCACGTGAGCTCTATTTGCTGTTCAGAGCCTATGAGGTGAGCTAACTATATGTTCGGGATTATCATCAGCATATCAAGCAAAGTGTCTATTAATTAAGGAGATCTTTTAAATAGAGTTGGATAGGATCAAGAGCATAGTTTTAAGCACTTTAGAAAGGCATTTCTTGGGCTAACAACTAATTAGTATGTTAACTTATGCTAAAGTGTGTTTGAAGGAGGTTTCAAAAGGCTTCAGTTTGTTGTTAGAATTAATTATGACTAATAATAGATAAACTAAAATAGTTTATAGACAAAATAATTGCAGTTTTCATTCAAAAGGATTAAAAAAAATATTTTATAAACTAAACCAACTAAATCTGGTTTTCTCAGGGCTACGAAGGATCTCTACTAAAAGTAACTAGCAAAAATGGCAAAACAGCATCGGTAAGTGTTTGCTTAGCTATTTAATACCCTATAAAATTCGTTTTAAACTCAAATCATATCTAAACTTTAATAACAGCCCGTTGGTTTTGTGACATTCCATACAAGAGCCGGTGCCGAGGCAGCTAAACAGGATTTGCAGGTAAAATATAATAAAAGATTCTTAAACTCCTACATAATTATATTCAATTGTTAACTATATGTAATCGATGAACAAAATCACCAAGAATTCTTAGCAATAACCTATCCAAACAATCAAATTTCAAAATTTCGGCGTTTCAAAATATAAAAGAATTTTACAACACTTAGAATGTAAAGCACTCAATCAGAAAACAAAACTCGTACTCGTACTTGTACTTATTGCCTGGCTTACACTGGGCGCTATCAAAAGTTATAACCCCCAAGAGCAACAACAATCGTATCTCAAAATGTTATCCACAACAACAACAACTACAATTACAACAACAACAACAACCAGATGTACTCTCACACGTGCTTGCATTTTGAAAGAACCTTCACCATATGTATCTTTAAGTCTATCCTTGATTTCTCTATCTTAAAGTCTGTTATTTTTTTTTGGTATTGCATCTCGCTCTCAGATATCTACTCTCTCTTTCATACACACACACACTGACACACAGAAATACACTCCTCACATTTTACACTCATCTATAGCAACTGCAATGAGGCAATTGAAGCACCAACAACTATGAACTCTATTTTAAAACGGAAGCCTGGCAACTCTAGACCGCAAATAATTATGGCTGGTGCATGTTCAAGACCCCCCTTTAGTCACCCCTAATCCTTCTGGCACCACAACCGAAACCAACAACAACAACAACAAGTACAACGAATTCTTGTATGGTCCCTCAACGACCCTCAATACTCATAGGTGCTCTTCCTATGCAGTTGCTGTTCATCTTTTTGCTTTTGTGCATACACAAACAACCTCACATTCACCTAACACACACACACACACACACAGAGACACTCAGTCAAAACACTAGTTCCCTTTGTAACCCGTTCATCTGTGAGTTAAGCGAGGCAGCAAATGGCACCACTCAAAAGCCACTGAATCTCTCAGCGTTTTGTAAGCACCACCGCTGAAAAAAAAAGAAAACAGAAAATAAAAATCAGAAATTCAGAAACTAGTTAATTTTTACGTTCCCAATTTATGCAAAACGAGAGAAAAAAAGTTCTTCTTTCTCTCCTACTTTCTCTGTCTCAATCACACGCAAATGCGACATTCAAAATTATTTTTGGCGAATTGTTGCAAGTAACGAAATCGAAAATAAATAGAAATAAATCTGAACATTTTGTTGCAAAAGTTTTGAAATCGAATTTTAAATAAATTACAAAACAAAACACATTTTATTATTTTGCAAAAGTAAAAAACAATGAATAGAAAAAATAGAAAATACAAACCGCTGTATTTTGATCTAATCATTTACAGCAGGGTGTACGCTTCGATCCCGATATGCCCCAAACAATTCGCTTGGAATTCGCCAAGAGTAACACGAAAGTGAGCAAACCCAAACCACAGCCCAATACAGCGACAACAGCCTCACATCCTGCATTGATGCACCCACTCACTGGACGTAAGTAAAAAATCAAAAAAAAAAAAAAAAAATTAAAAAAAAGCAGCTGCTACTTTATTTTGGTTTTATGTATGTAGTTAATAGTTAAATAATAATAATTTTAAATAAAAACGAAGTGAAACTCGTTCCGACGGCGTTATAGCGCACCTCCTAAATCTTTCGACACACACACACACAATACACACACACACTCGAGAATAACCCAACAATTCAACAGTTGAAATTTGCTTCAAAGTGCACTACTCTATATATATTATATATATCTCGTATATATCAAATGTTATATCTATATTAATTGTACGCCCGAAACTAAATTTCGCTATAAATATTTACTTAGGTTACAGCAACAACTCAACAACAACTACAACAACAACAACAACTCCAATGATATTATGTACGCACCTTCGATCACTGTAACACTCTGTTTGAATCACACACCACACACTTAAACACACACACACACACAGACTCACATACAGCCACACACGGTGAGATACAGAATTTCCAAATTGTTGACGTACTTTGCGAGTTGGAAATCCGCTTGATACATTTAATAATTTTCAATTTAAAATCTATTATTTGTGAGACAACAACTCACGTCTTCGAAACACTTTTCTTTTAAGTTGAAATTCAATTCAATAAAAATCCAAATTTGCTTTCAATGTCCTTTCCAAAACAAAAGACTTAGGCAACGAACTTGTAACAATTCAAATAAGTTTTTGATCAAAGTTTTTGTTGTTCCCTCACTCACAACAAGTAACAAATTTAGAACAACTAAGAGTATATGAAAAAAAATAAACAGCAAAAGCAACAACAACAACAAAAACATCAACAACAACAACTACAAGAACAACAACAACTACAGCTAGCATAACAGTAACTGGCGCTCAACTGATTTCTCGTCTACTTTATCTCAATTCTCTTAGATCTTGGCGGTCCGTTCTTTCCGGGCGGACCCGAGCTATGGCATCATCCGTTAGCGTATTCGGCCGCCGCTGCCGCTGAGCTGCCCGGTGCAGCTGCCTTGCAGCATGCAACACTCGTTCATCCGGCACTGCATCCGCAGGTGCCCGTTCGCTCCTATCTCTGACTAAATACAGACAAAGTAATGGAGCAGCCTATGCATCAAGTGAGTAAAAGCGGCAGCAACAACTACACATACCCTGTACTTACTTAATATTTTTTTCCACCTCGTTGACTTAGACTCAAATAACAATGCCACATCATCAGACAACTGCTACAGCTTTACATCCCAGCCAGGCGGCCATGGCGCACATGGCCGCTGCTGCTGCTGCCGGCGGCGGTGGTGCAGCCGCTGCTGCTGCGGCAGCGCCACAGAGCGCTGCTGGTAATGCGGCCGCTGCTGCAGCTGCCGCCGCTGCCGCTGCTGCGGCTGCATCGCATCATCATTTTTTATCCAGTCCCGCGTTGGCAAGCCCCGCCGGCTCCACCAACAACGCTACACACCCGGCCAATCCACAGATAGCCGCCAATGCGCCCTGTTCCACGCTATTCGTGGCCAATTTGGGCCAATTTGTGTCCGAGCACGAGCTCAAGGAGGTGTTCTCTAGGTAAATGCTTAATAAACGATAAAACATATCGAACAATACACAAAAAACACACATAAGTAACAAGTTTGAGTTGTTGAGCGAATTAAAAGCGCACCACCAATCACCAGTCACCAATTACCACTCACTGTTCACCACTCTCCATTCACCACTCTACCACCTAAAAATGCACCAGAATTTTATTCTCGATATACTAAAACTAATCAATAACTTTTGCGTTCTCTCTTTGGTTCGTTTGTTGCCCAATCACCAATTGTATTATACATGAATAACCGACTACTTATACTACTCCAAAAACCAATATGTTATCAATATATATATACATATATAAAACAAAAAAAAAACATATATATATGCACAGTATGCCTGGCTTTTGTCGCCTACGAATGCACACAAAAGGTACGCACAATATCACAACTTCTATGCCTTCAACTTTGTCTTCAACTCTGACTTCTCCAACACCAACTTCAAACTTCCTCACTGCAACTGCAGCAGCAGCAACAACCAACACTACAAGCTGCAATACTGCATTGGCCAACGGCAATTGCAACAGCAACATTGGTCAGCCACAGCAACATCCGGTGGCATTCATTGAGTTCAATGATGCCACAAGTGCCGCACAAGCCATGCAACAGTTGCAGGGCAAGTATTTGCTTAGCTCCGATCGTGGCTCTATACGCATTGAGTACGCCAAGACGAAGATGTTGAATGAGATGACATTGCCGCTAATCAGTAGCAGCAACAAGGCAATTGCACCGCCTCCACCACCAACAGCAGCCACTGCACATCAACAGCTTTTCATATTGAATGGCGGCTTGGAGTTACCACCACCACCACCGCCACATTTGGGGCATCTTAACAATGCCAATATGCTTGTAACTGCACCAACCATGAGCACCACAGCACCAGCAGCACTTGCAATACCAAATGCACCACAACAACAGCAGCAGCAGCATCATCAACAACAGCAACAGCTACAGCAGCAACATCAATTTCAGCTACAACAACATCAACTACAGCAGTTACATCAGGCGCCAACTGGCTGCACCACCAGCACCACTAGCGTTGTTGTTAACTCACTACAGCACCACCAACTTCATCCAAATCAGCACCACCAAAATCATCTCTTTAGAGACGTATGTATATGATAAAAAAAAAAGAAAAACGAAAGTAAAAAACATACGCTTAAAATAACTAAAAGTAGAAGTAGAAGTAGAATTGCTTGCTATCTCTTTCACACGCAATCTATCGCTATTACACTCTCTCTTTCTCTCTATTTCTATCTCACTCACATCGCTCAGCAATATGTTAAGCCATTTTTATGCCTCTCTAAACGTTATAAATATTAAATGAGCAGCCAAACGCTCACACCCAAAGGGTTCAAACCGTAATTCACACAAAAACATTCCAGCTTAATCCTGGGCACATGTATCATAAGTAAACCGTATGCACGCTTGTATATATCTACTTTATTTGTACGAAAGAGCAGCCCATTAACTATTTATGAAATTGCAAATTGTTATTGTTTAGCTCGGCTCGTTTACTTTGCATGAGAACAGCCGCAACAGCAACAGCAAGAACAAGAGCAACAGCAACACTGGCTGCAGCAACATCCCGACAGCAACTGCTAAAATTATAACCAGGCAGGCATTTAAATACAAATTATAACAAACAAATGTGGGTGGCAAACACACGCATACACACACGGGTACACCCACACACAGACACGCTCCACTCGTCCTCTTAACAGACTCTGCAGCAGCAACATTCACGGCAGCAACTACAGCAATTTATGGTCGTCTTATAGCACTTGACTTTATGACTCATACACACACACGCACACACTCATACGTCTGCAGACTTAATTTGGCAACCTCAACTGAGCTACCAGCTAGTTTTAAGTGCCAACCTCCGTTTGGCCCAAAAAAAAATATAATAACAGCAGCACATTTCTTTACTCCTTGTGTGTGTGTGTGGTTGCTGGTGTGGCTGCTGCACGTATTTTAAATGCGAAAAGACCACATAAATTTAGTTTTTCAATTTTCGTGCGAGAAAAAGTGAAGCGACCAACGATCACCAGCAACAACAGCAACAAGGCACAAACAATAAACCAGGCTATGAAAAAAATAGCTAAAAAAAAACAAATATTGTTTATAAAAAATGCAACACATCAAGCAAGCCACGCCCAGGTAGATAGATTAAGGGGGAAGCTGCAACTGTTGGCAAAGTTGCTAGACGTGAAACAAACAAAACTCAACTGCAATTTTCTCTCTAGTTTTTTTAAACTTATCAATTGCAATATTCTATATAAATGTGCTTAAAGTGGAAGATAAGTATTTAAAATCAGTAAGTAAAACAAGTTAAACAGCTTAGAATACTTTAAGACTGAAATCAGGGCAAGTAAATTGACTTAAAAGCTTTTAAGAAACTTTTATTTAAGGAAAACTTTGTTGGAAAATATTTAAGGCATATCAGATGGGGAAAAGAACAACAGTTTCAATGATTATGTTGATTTTTATGCTGCCAAAATCAGACTACAGACTTCATATGGCTCAATAATCAATTTCAAATCGAATTTCAATTCAAAAAATTGCTGGGGCATTAAAACACCGTCTGTAAAAACTTAAATAATAAACTTTTTCAACTAAATTTTTAGTGTATGTGCCGTTTGCTGTTTGATTGCTTGTTCGAAATCAATTTAAATCGTTTACATTTTGATGCCAGCAAGTCAGGAGTGTACTGGGGGTGTGGTAAGGGCGGTGTAGCTGAATGCCAAGGCTGCGGAGGAGTCGTAAAAAGTTCTGCAGCTGCCGCTGGGCGCAAATTGCGCACTTGACTTTATTGGAGATGCGGAGAGTGAGGGCGGAATGAAAGAATAGAGGGTTAGAGGGTTGGATGTTTTGGGGCTTATGGCGTAGGAAAGTTTTTTGCATGCTGTTTACACATAAAACATGATTCTTATGTCGGGTCAGCCATAAAATACACAAAAGGTTTTGTATGTGGGCAGAGCCCTTTGGGTGTACGCATGTGGGAAGCAGTAAACTGAAGTGTAACCGCTTTGACAACTAACCCACTAACTAATCACAATTGCACAGCCTAGCCAAAGATAAAAAGAAAAGCGAAAATTCAACTGAAGTGAATCAAATTATGTTGGCCAACCACTAAAACCATCAATTGTTCTGACTACTTTATTTTTACAGAGGAGCGGGTATGGAATCAAGGCATGATTTGCTCGCTAAGAAATTAGAGCGTGAAATGCAGCAACAACAACAGCAGCAGCAACAGCAACAACAACAGCAGCAGCAACAGGCACACCATCAGCCACAGTCGCACCATCAACATTATCATCAGAGCCACCAATCGCATCATCATCATCATCATCATCAACACCATCAGCAGCAGCAGTTTTTGATGACGCCGACAGCGACCTGACCCGGCAGCGCAAATGCACCGACAACACCGTTGCCCCACTACCACCAGCCACAGCAGCAGCACCACCACCACCTGACGCAGCACCACCAACATCATGCGGTGCCACAGCCACAGCAGCAGCAACACCATCACATCTACTCGTATGTGCTGCCAGCAGCGACACATATTGCTGCCTGAGTGTTGGTGCAACACGGTGGTGCAGCAGGGTCCACGGTCCGTATATTTCGAGTTTGAACGCGTCAACC
Source organism: Drosophila acutilabella (assembly GCA_035046005.1). Taxonomy (NCBI): domain Eukaryota; kingdom Metazoa; phylum Arthropoda; class Insecta; order Diptera; family Drosophilidae; genus Drosophila; species Drosophila acutilabella. Next base: position 1,480,081 of record JAWNOK010000061.1, read on the forward strand.
CCTCCCCCACTCCCCCTACTACCATGACGCGTATGGCATAGCGCAAGAAAATAGCTCCGCATGTAACGGATGCATGCAAGAGAAGGAAATAACATAAAACAAAACTTTAGTTGTAGTATAAAAAAAAATATTGAAAAAATTACAAAAAAAAAAAAAACAAAACAAACAAAAAATACAACCACAAGTATATAGTTATATATACGATATAATAATTTATATGGCAAGCCTAACCCAGTTTAGTGAAATTTTTGACAGGCCGATAAAAAATTGTAGGAAAACCAAAAGAAGAGAAGTGAAAAGGCAGCAAAGAATAAACTTGTAGTAAAATATACAAAGCAAAATGATAGAACAGAATTAGAGATTGAGAGAACCAAATTTAAAGACAGTTGATATGCCCCCAATATATATATATACACAATATATATATATCAGATATATATATGTATACATAGTTAAAAAGCTGCTAAAGGTTTTTGAAAGATTTTTAACTATGATTGTTCCGTTGATTTTGTCAAGTTTTGTGTTTTAGTTTTTGATTTCAATTTGTTTTCAAGAAATGGAATTGAGAAATTTTAATCAATTTTTCACAATATTTTCAAACGCATAATATCAAGTTAAGGAAATAACATAAATAATATAAAATTTAAAAGTTACCAAAAAAAAAATAAAAACAAAAAAAGTATAATTATAGCTTAACCGAATGTGCCCTTTAAATAGCTCTCTTTCTAGAATTATAATAATGAAAACAAAAAAGACAAAACGTAAAAAAACCATGAGAAACCAAAAGGGAATACATCTATCTGTATGTATTTATATTTGCATTAAACTAATGTATATTGTATCTATTCAATACAATTTTGAGGTGTTATTTAAAGCTGGAAAGAAACAATTTGTAATAACAACAATAGAAACAAGAAAACAACAACGAGAACTAGTCGACGTCATCATCAAAGTGAAAAAATTTAACTGAAAGCTGGTTTCGAAATTTATTTGTTATAAATAAATCGTAATTATAAATAAATTGTGAATTCGAATACGACAAAGGCATTAAGCTCGAGTTGCGCTGTTAACAAGACTCGCAACACATTCATTCTAATATATATAAATTTATAAATATATCAATCTAAAACATAAACGAACAAATCGGTTCCAATTATAGAAGTCAAACAACAACACTCTCGACACACTTTCCGCCCAAAATACTGAGATGGTCTTTCTTGAATGAATTCTGCAAAGCTCTCGCCCTACAAAAGAAAAAAGACTAAAATCTCTTGACTTTCCCCATAACAGAATTCCTAACGAACTTTTCAGAAGAATACAAAAATGCTAGAACAATCAACACTCACATTTTTCTTGCTAAAAAAAACATATAAAAGAACACAAATTTAACAAAAATGAAACCAACGAACGTGATGGGGGAAGAGGTTTTAATACAAGTCGTAGATCTAGACAGAATGACACGAGAACAACAACAATTTCTAAGGATGGGTTCTAGTACTATATAAAATCAGTAACATATCATCTTATGTAGCAGTGGATACAGCAATAACAACTACAACAACAACAACAATTTGAATACTAATTACATTAACTGTAGCTAAGCGAGACGAACTACAAGTACATTTATGCTAAAGCAATGTTAAAGTTAAAGGCTAAAACAACTATTAAAAAAAACAAAACAAACAATACAAAAGAATTGCATGAAACAACAAAAGGCAAGACATATAGATGTTTAAGTAGCTAATTACAACAACAACAACAACTTGAAAATTATAACATATTTTTATGAGTTTTGAATCCCTTTTTGATACCCTAGTTTAACTTGGTTTCGAGTAGTTACAGTTTACTCTCAGCATTGTTTAAACGATAAGCATAATTATTATACTTATTTTAATTAAAAACTTATATTTACCAAAGTTGTCCTTACTAAAAGAAACCTATTTACGTTAACAACACCCAACAATTTGTTAGAACAAGCAAACAAAAAAGAAAACATATTTAATATTAAGTTAAGAAAACAAAACTAGACATACCAAAGGCATATTTGAAAGAAAATGAAAAGAAAGTATGAGAAAATATGTTATAGCAATAATTGGCATTATAATTGAATTGAATTGGTATTGGATCTTCAATCATTTTGTTTATATAATTTAAAAAAAAAGAAATTTGTTTTAATTTCAATTGACTTTTAGTCAAATTGCAAAGCATATTCCGTCCAATTACATTTCTTGCTTTCCTCTTGCCTGCAAACTTATTAACCTCATCGAACATCATTACCATCAGCAATTTCATTATCATAACGATCGGACAGACATACACACGTACACACCAACACACACACACACACATGCATGCATGCGCAGACAGTACATACTTATGAAGAGTTAGATTGTAAGCAAAACAGTAAAGAAAAAATTCAATTATATTATTAACTAATGCATATCATAAAATTGCGCCTTTAAAACAAAAAAGAAAAATGAAAAATACAAAATATTTACAACTATAAATAAGCATTATGATTAACTAAATTGAATAGTTACCGACAGCTATGCCTAATACAAATATTTTCGAAATTAACTTTTAACATTAAGCAGCAAACGCCTGAAAGTATGCAAAGAAAAGCAATGTAATCGCGTTCTAATTAGCTGCGTATGCATGTGTCTGTGTGTGTATGAGGGAATGCAAGTGTGTGTGCGTGTGTGATTGAGTCGTCATATCCCCATCTAGTAATTACATGACAAAAGAATATATATTAGCTGCCTTTAGGCCTATTTCCAGACATGATCCTAAACTATATTTCAAGACGACTTCATCAGAAAGTGAAAGTGAAAGTATTTTCGCTCGGGAAATTCTTTAAAGCATAATGAAACTAGTGTGTAAATGATTAATACTAAAGCTAAAACTAAACAATATGAATTATGGGAACATTATATAAATATATGAATACATTTTTGAAAATATAAAATAAACAAAAAAACAAAAACGATTGAATAAACTACATACAACTACAACAGATACATATCAGCAAGATAAAAGATTTACCAGATAAATGAAAGTAAGCGAAAAATGAAGAAAAACAAAAACTTATACAAGATATATACTAAAGATAAAATTATAGTATAAAAACGATAAGCGATATGTTTTGATGTGGTTTTTAAACATTTTTTGACAATGTAAGCGTAAAAAGGCAAAAGCAGTTACCAAACAAGAAACAAGAAACAAGAATTATGATAATGATAATAGAATATGAGTTCTAACTGTGTCTAGGGGCAATTAGTAATAGATTAAACACTACTTACATACATATGTAAAGGCATAAAAACACACACACATAAAGGCAAAGAAATTTGTATTTTATTGGATTTATTTATATTTTTAAGTATGTGTATTCTATACTTTGACCGCTTCTCGAAATTAATTCCAATTATTTAAATGAATTGAATTCCATTTGATTAGTTTCCCATTGCCTTATTTAAAAGTTCTTTAACCCGACTAATTCTTAAGTAATTAATAATATTATATACCATATATACCCTTTATCATATATAAAAGAAATCAATATATATATACTATATACACTATTTATACTATCTTTCCGTAATTGCGTTTATGTGTAGCTTTTACTTAGCCTTTTTTAATTGACGGTATTAATTATGCATAATAAATTCATTTTGTTCGTTAAACAAAAATTCCAACCGATATTTGTTTTATTTACATTCTATCATATTTTTTATTATTTTTCCATTTTATTTTTGACAACATGATGCGCATAAACCTTAAGGAAACGAATTTTAAATTAGTGAAAATTTTTGCAACAACTATACAAGTTAATTAACATAATATACAACAACAACAAAAGCATATATATTGTCAACAAAAATATATATATATAATGGTTATAAACTTAAGAATGAATTATATTATAGTACGATATCAACTACGACAGAGAAGGCATTCTCAAAATTTGCTATGGAAGATGCTGTAAATTTGTTTATAACATTTCCAATATACATATACCATATACTCGAACATATATACATATTAACACATACAAAAACACATACATTTACAATTACATTTACATAAATAGCCATCTAAGTAGAACAAATTGATATTAAATATTGAAAATATCAATAAAAAAACATTAATGCTGATTGCTGATTGACAGCAGCAACAACAACAAGTGAAACATTTGAAAAATATAACAATTGAAAACATATCAAACTCGTGCCCGATATAAAAAATGAACTATATGTGTGTGCATACACATAGATATATAATTATATATATATACAAATATATATAGCCGCAGCAATTTTCAAATTATAAAAATAAAAAAGAAAAAGAAAGAAAAATCGAACTACATATAAAGCATATGCAATTTTTAATTGCAACTTTTATCATTATAAAGATAACACATAATAATAATAATAATAATTTATTATTAACTACAACAAATGGCAAATATTTGTCTATTTTGAGGCTCATTTAAAATTTTTGCAAGATAATACAAAATAATAATAATAAAAGAAAAGAACTCATCATTTGAAGAATTGACAAACTTTTGCTAGTATTGTAAAAATGAGAAATGAGAAAAGAACAACAAACAAACGAGAAAAAAATATACAAATGAGCGAAGGCTAAGAAATGATTAGCTAAATATTATTATGAACTTATATAAATGGTATGAAAAACCACAAAAAAAAAATATATTAATATCAGCCTTGTTCTTTATATATATTTCAAAGTAAACAAAAATACAAATAAAATGCATACAATATATTAATAAATTATTAACTACTATATTAAAAGTAAACTGAAACCGAAAAAAAAAAAACATAAAAATATATTTAAAAAAAAATAAATAAATAAAAAAACATACATAAATATTTAGCGAAAATATTGTATTGTGAGTTTTATGTGTTGTTGCATAAGAAACCAAAGACAAAAGACAAAAAACGTTTTAAAAGCAATAGAAAACAAAACAACACAAATAAATTGGCAGGACACGAGTCTCAGATCGCCTGATAATTGAGGTTTATGATAATGATCGTGAATAAATAGCGAAAGAAAGAAAGAAAAAAACAATACCAAAAAACAACCAGCGATAAATTTATTTAAATAACATTATCGTAATATCAGAACCCAATTATTATTATTATTATTATTATTATTAACTACGTAATATTAACTAACAGTTGCAAAATTATTATACAATTTGATCATATTTCCCTATCTCCATCCCCACCCCGTTCCCTACTCCCCTCCCGCTCACACTCTCAATTCAAACCAATAAAATTATTGCACACTGAACCTGCCGTGTTGGGCAGTGTTTACTGCAGTAGCAATAACAACAACAACAACAGGAACATCAGCAGCAGCAACAACAACAACAAATAATAATATGTAATACAAATAATGAATAAAAACTTTAACAATTGTTTTGTGTAATTGTAAACTAAAATGCGTTTTCAATCTTTGCACTGGTATTAAAATGGGAATTTAATTGATTTCAATATATTTTAAATTATAAACTTTGCTGTTTACTCGCATAGCTAAACTATTTGGCATCATTTATAATCTTTATTCATTTAAATTTCCATGGAATTCAGCAAATCTTTTAAATGCTTATCGCTAGTTTCAGTGGCGTCTAGCGAAAGTATTCTAACGATAGAATCCCCTTTTTAATGGCTTTGCACTACGCCTATTGAGGTTTGTTATATTTAGCTAAAGGTCGAGCTGCAGGCTGATAAACTGCGTGTCTAGCTCTAGACTTAAACTGCTCACAGTACAGGGACTCACACTTATTTTCAAGGGTTTAGAATTCTTCTCCTCTGCTCTACCTGTGTCTGATCTCTGCTACCTGCAGAGCATTCTGCTGAAACATGAGCTATGTAACCGCTAGAGGAAGCACCCTGTATGCCGGTGTGTGCAACTAAGTAAACCCAGATTTCCCCTAGCTGATTTAGTAGCATTTCAACCGTCGTACGAGCAGGTTTCATAATGCGCTTGATTTGCTTTTTGCTCTTGGCTGCTGCCTCGCTGCAGATTTGTCTGGCCACCAACAAGGTGAGCTGCAAGGATGAACAAGGACACGATGTGGACTGGTAAGCACTCTTTAGCCTTGTTTAAAATCAGGTTTAATCATTTTACTGTCACTTGTCAGGTGGTACATGTACAAGCTGCCCAAACACTACTCCGACAATCAGGCGGGTCAGGATGTGTCTGGCATGAGGTACTTCTATGTGACCAGCACAGGCTACGACAGCTGGCAATTGTCTGGACGTCGCATTGGGGATGCCAACTCAATGCCGGCACAGACACTGAATCCCCTCTACGCGGATGCCCAGGTACTGCTCGCTGCCTACAACGATGAGTTCCCCAACGGTACAGTCACAAACACCGGTGGCCATACGAAGGGTGTAATTGCCACGGATGGCACCACTGGCATGTTCCTGGTGCACTCCGTGCCCAAGTTCCCCACTGTGCCACAGTACAGCTATCCTACGTCCGGTGAGCAGTACGGCCAGAGTCTGCTCTGCGTGACCCTCGATGCCGAAGGTGTGGAGAAGGTAGGTGAGCTGCTGGTCTACAACGAGCCACACTTCTACTACGAGCGTAATCCCTTGGTGCGATCCAGCGAGCTGTTCCCCAGCCTCGATCGTGCTCTGAAGCGTCAATGGCGCACGGAGGCGCCTTACCAGAAGGACATCGAGGTGCGTTCCCTGAACGGCAAGCAGTTCCGCCTCTTCGGCAAGAGTTCAGCGGCCAATGTAGAGCTCTACAACGATGTGGTTGCTCCAGCTCTGGGTGTTAATCTCTTCGTGGAAGCTTGGCGCGATGGTGCCGGCAATTTACCCGACAGCTGCGATGCCGCCAACAAGGTTTACAACGTGGAGGAAATTGCCAACCAGGACTTCTTCATTGGCTTCAAGACAACCGGTGATCACTCGAAATGGGCCGTCTCTGAGGAGAGTGGCATCAAACTGCACCGCTGGCGCATCGGTGGCGGTGATTGGATCTGTGTCGGCGACATCAATCGCCAGCGTCACCAAAGCCAACGCGGTGGCGGCACTGTCTGCCACAAGAGCTCCCGCGTCTCCGATCTCTACAGGAAACTGGTCGCCAACTACGAGAAATGCCAGTAAAACGGAGTCTAAGTGGAAAATAAGTGTAAAGAAATCGACTAGGAATAAAATGCATTTAATAAAACTGATAAAACCGATAAGTTGTGTTTATTTAGATGATTTCAGTTGGGTATTGAATGAAATAAAATTTTGATGTGGACAGAACTGAACTATTTCTGCTTAAAGTTGAGAATAATATGGAACAGATTTTAGACTGGTCCTAACTGTCTTTATACATGTTTAGCCAACAGAAAATGATTATTAAAGGTTAAAGAACGAAATGATTAAAGGAGAGCAGTACTGACTCATAAGCACTAATAGACACCTTAAGAGATATAGATAGATGTAGAGTATAAAAATGTTGTTATATGAGAAATTGAGGAACATCTGATAACGCATCTGTTCCCCTCAGTCTGAGCCACGTAAAGTACCAGCTGGTGAACTCTGAACTGAGATCGTCTAATTAAATCTGAATTCTCAGAATTCTTATCAGTAATACCTATATAAGTACTCCAACACACAGCCAAAATGATATCAGTTTATTTTCGGCTTTCAACGAAACAATTTTTGAGATGCGCTTGATTTTGCTGCTGCTGCTCGCCGTAGCCACCCTTAAGAGCTACTCGGCCACAAAGGTGTCCTGTAAGGATCAGCAAGGCAAAGATGTGGACTGGTAAGCAACTTACATGGCTCACTGTTGACATATCTTGTAACCTATGACCTTGATGTGGCAGGTGGCACATGTATCTGATGACTGACATCACGCACGATAGCAAGCACCGACGGTATATCTATGTCACCAGCGAGGACTACGATGCCTGGAAGATAGGGGGTCGTTTCTTGGAAAATGACACTGCTCTACCAGCACAGACACTGGATCCGCTCTACCAGGACGACTCGATCATTCTGGCTGCCTACAACGATGTGTTTCCCGATGGCACCGCCTACGATGTGGGCGGGGCTGCTAAGGGCGTGATAGCCACAGACGGGGAGACAGGCATGTGGTTAGTGCACTCCATTCCGGGCTATCCAACGCTGTCGGATACCAGCCACGCGCTGCCCAACGGCACAGATGCACACAGTCTCTTCTGCATCACGCTCGACGCGGAGGGCGTGGAGCAGGTGGGCGGAATGCTGCTGCTCTATCAGCCACACTTCTACTTTATCCGCAATTCCTTGGAAGTGAATCTGTTTCCCAATCTGCAAAGTGCTCTGGACGGTACTGTGGTCAGGGATGGATTCAACGACAAGAATGTGGAACTGACCACCTTGGATGGCAAGAAGATGTGGATTTTTGGCAGGAATTCTGACTCCCCTAAGGAGCTTTATGCCGAAATTATAGCTCCAGCCCTGGAGGAGAATCTCTTTGTGAGAACCTACAGGGGCTACGATCCCAACGGATTATTTGCTCAACGTTTGCTACGGCACCCAGAAAATCTACAGCATAAGGGACCTTAGACGCCCCGATATGGTTTGGTTCATTAACTCCGCGGAGGATCAGTCCAATTGGGCTGTGACCGAGGAAACCGGATTCAAGTTGTTCCGCTGGCGCGTTATGGGCAGCGATTGGGTTTGCATCGGGGATCTCAATAGCTGGGAACAGCACAAGGAACGAGGAGGTGGAGCAGTTTGCCACAAGAGCTCCACGGTGAGTCAGCTCTACCGACAGCTGGTGCTCCACTACGATAGGTGTGAGTAGAGTAAAGCTAAAACAAATGTTTGTCAAGAAAATAAATGATAATCAATTCTGCAATAGCATTTTTAAAATAAAATAAGACATCTATCGGCCATTTAAGGTAACTGCAAAATTAACGTTCCACTGTTAATGTAAAGATAACACAAATGTAGCCTAACAGTGATAACTGCTGTTAACCTTAGCCGATACTCAGCACCATTTGTAGCTTGCATGCGACGAAAGCGCCATCTATGTTAAGTCGGCGCTTTATTAAAATCACACAATGCCAGGGCTGCAAGCTGCAAGAAGACAAAACAGCTGTTAATAAACGAAGCGAAAAGAACAAAAAGTAATAGTAACACGAAAATAAACTGCAACACAAATTTCAGCTGGCACAAACTCCAAGCTGATACACAAAACAGTTAATCCAATAAGTTATTGCCACACTGTGCGGTATGTTCTGTTGCCTACGCACATGCCTCAATGGCGGCCAGATACGAAAACCGTCGGGGGCAGAGCATCGTCTGCGGGAACCCGAGGTGCACCTCGATGCGGCACATATGGGTGAGTTTTTCTTGAGTGCTATTCAGTGGAGTGCATAGTTTATATGGTTTTCCCGTTGTGCTGTAGGCTCGGATGTAATATTACTTTCACACCAGCTCCGTGTAACGGGAACCGGAGGTGTTTTGGCCACCGCTCCGCTGGTCCAGTCAAAGTCGTATTTTGAGGTGAAAATTCAACAGAGCGGCAGCTGGTCTATTGGTTTGGCCACAAGACAAGCGGATCTGGGGCGAAAGTGGGGCGGTGGTGACCGTGAATCCTGGTGCCTTTGCTCCGACAATGCCACACGCCACAATGACGAGGAATTCCGTCCCGTCGTGGCCAACTGCACACAGCCCACGGCAAAGAGCAGTGCCAAGTCACCTGGGTCTGTGACAACCACTGCCAATGGCATCTTGAACAACAGTGCAGCTGCTGCGGCTGGTCTGATTGCCATTGAAGATCTGCAGGAGGATCTGTTGATGACCACGGGCAGTGCTGCGACGTCCGAGCTGACTACGGTAAATGAGTTGATCACTGCACCGCAGCGCGACTTTCCCGACGAAGGCGACATTGTGGGGGTGGCCTTTGACCATGTTGAACTAAACTTTTACTTTAACGGAAAGAACCTCGAGGTGCCGTTCCGCAATGTTCGCGGTGCAGCACTATTCCCCGTGATCTATGGTAAGTTCTTAGCTATACACAATCCCCACTCTTTTTTTATACCCACTATTCCTTTGCAGTTGGAAACGGTGCCATCCTAGACATCATTCTAGATAACTTCTCGCATGGACCTCCTTCCGGATTCGAACGCATTTTGCTCGAGCAGTCGCTGCTCTAGAGACTCACCCTAAGTCGCAGGAGGGGCTTCTAAAAGTAGCCTTCTCCTGTCACCCAACTCCAAGTGTATAAACTTTTCTAGTCTCGCATCCAAAAAAAATGAGCTCTTTTCGGTTTACTCTCAAAACTAGCGAAAAATGAACTCTACGCCTAAAAAGATTTATTTATCTATTTCTTAACTAACCCGACTTAAATCTATTGGCACTACAGTAGAGCTTCCCTCAAGCGAAGCACTTTTACTAAACGAAAGCATAGAGAACAAATATAACAAAATGACATAAGATTCATTCCAATTCCAAGACTTATAACCATTCCAATTTGAGGAAGATTTACAGTACTTCATCTGACAGCTATTTAAAAGCACTATTTCCGGTTTAAAATCTTTCTATTGAACCAAAAAAGTATTTAAATCACAAGTTTTGTAAATTATTTATACCAATTTAGCTAGAAATTTAAAATGCTTTGTATTATACACACACATACACTCACCAATCTATATCTATACACACTCTTGTAGGACTTTATGTCTATGTATATGCTATTATAGTTTATATACGAGTTAATTAGAACTAGCTCCGTTTGTCCATATTTGTATTGGAATTACTGTTGTAAGCTTAGGTAAAGGCAGATATCATTGTCAAAACTGTGTGTTGATGTATAATGTGTTATATATGTATATGAATAATCGGTTAAAATGTCTGATTTATAAACTGTACCAATCATAGGAATAACTGTTCTTGAAAAAACCATAACAACTGGACACTCTTCTTCCAGTTTTACTACAAGAGCACTAGAAACATCCGTGCACCGATGTTAAACTTTCCTTTAGCCATTAGTTTATTTTGACACATTCCATTAAAAAGTCTAAAAAGTTATTGGAACACCTCCTAACTAACAACTTTATGCACTCGAGCACGGAAATTACCAACCTATATAAAGATATACATACATATACATATATATATATATTTTATTGATTTAAGAAAAATGTACTTAATGCTTTGAAAAACTGACTAATCCGCGCGCGGACAATAATGAATGTTACGTAAAACTGTATTGTGTAATTGTGCATACTTAAACTATAACTAATTTACTTATATACATATACACACAGATCATGTATTGCATATTTATAAAGAAACCAGATTCTGGAAGCTTGAACACATTTATGTTAAGCTTTTCATTGAAATCTATGTAAATGAAATTATTTGAAAGATCAGAGGAAAAGTATTTCGTTTTGTGTTTATGATTTCCTAAATTGAATGTTATTTATTTGGTTGGGCATTAAGTCGAGCCAGAAGAGAGAAGAGGAGAAGACACAGACGCTGGAATCACTAAGTGGAAGACCGACATTACATGGGCAGCCGGGGAGAGATAATACAGATCCATATCGGACAGGCGGGTGTGCAGATAGCGAATGCATGCTGGGAGCTTTACTGTCTCGAGCATGGCATCCTCTCCAATGGACGCCTCATGTCGAAGCCCTGCGACGACTCCTTTCTCACGTTCTTTGAGTTCAGCGGACGTGATCCATGTGTTCAGCCGCGTCTTGTCATGATCGACACCGAGCCAACGGTTATAGGTAGGCTAAATTCCAAAGATGCCTCTGATAATCCCTCTTGCTCCTGCTCGCAGATGAGATACGCACTGGTGCCTACCGCAATCTCTTTCACCCGGACACGCTGATTACGGGCAAGGATGACAGCGGCAGTAACTTTGCACGTGGCTACAATTTGATGGCCAGTGAGCTTCTGGATCGGGCCATGAATGCCATTCGTCGTGTAGCTGATCGATGTCGCAGCTTGCGAGGATTCCTTGTGTTCCGGGCCATTGGCGGTGGAACGGGCTCGGGTCTGGGAACACGTATCATGGAGAAGATCGTTGAGGACTTTGGCAAAAAGATGACGGTCATTGAGTTCTTAGTGTACCCGTCCCCCTCGTAAGTATACAAAGCTTGGAACTGCTATGTTGATCAACTGATCCTCTATAGCATTTCTCCTGTCATTGTGGAGCCTTACAATGCGCTGCTGGCCACCCACTTCTCGATGGACTGTGCGGACGTTTCCTTCATCGTGGATAACGAGGCTTTGTATGACATTTGTGCGAATACCTTGAATGTGCCTGCCCCGACCTACACGAACCTCAATCGCATAATTGGGCAGGTGGTCTCCTCCTTTACGGCCACGCAGCGGTTCTCGGGGCAGTCGAACGTTAGCTTTCAGGAGCTGCAGACTAACCTGGTGCCATATCCTCGCATTCACTATCCCCTGATCAACTATGCACCCCTCGTGCCTATTACCAATGCGCAGTTCGTGGACATGAGCACGGCTCAGCTGACGAGCCAGTGCTTTCAGATGAGTACCCAGATGGTCCGCTGTAATCCCGCCCATGGCAAGTACATGGCCTGTGTACTGCTCTACCGTGGCGACGTTGCTCCCCATGAGATTAACACGACGCTGGAGAATATCAAACGGGCGAAGTCGTTTAAGTTTGTCGACTGGTCACCAACCGGATTTAAGATCGGTGTGAGCAACATGCCGCCGGTGTACGTGCCCAAGGGCGATCTGGCGCCAGCAAGTCGGGCATGCGTTGCCATCTCGAACAACACGAACATAAGGATCGCCTGGTGTCGTCTGGTCAACAAGTTCGACAAGCTCTATCAACGACGCGCCTTCGTCTATCACTATGTGGGCGAGGGCCTCGAGGAGGGTAACTTCAACGAGGCCTCGGAGAACATTTGCCAGCTGGTGCATGATTACCTTGAGGTGGATGCCTCGGCGCCTACCTCGGGACGCGGCTCCGATATGGCTATGTAAAACCTGGTCAGGGCCTGTCCTTCAAATAAATGCTAAATTTCTTGTGTTGAAATTGTGGTGCAAGTGCCTCGGGTAATTGCCCAACAATTGATCCGCCGATGACTTCATAAAGTCATCATTCCTGCAGGCGATCTCGTCAGAATGAAGACGTAGAATAAGAGCACATAAAATAACCGTTGCTCAAATTAAGTATTTATGACTGCGACTTAAGCAAATATTGACCCAGCCTCACCGCAATTTGCGTTGCTTGACCCCAACCGAAAGGAAGGAGAAGGGAAGTGGTGAGGAGCCAGAGGGGCGTGGTTCAGTTGGGGGCTTTGGAAGACCCTATAATTAAAATGATGGCCAAGGCAAGGGTTTAGCACGTACCGAGGCAAAAGTCGCGCTTATCGCGATCGCACCCAGGGCAAGGTCTACCTCTATTCCCTTCTCCTTTCCTCTTTGAATTCTCCCTTCTATTCTCTCCCTTTGCCTGTGGCTGCGGCCTGTGACGTGACTTACGCACGCTTAATGCGCGATTATCGATGGAGCCACCACCTGCTCCTTCCTTCTCCCCTCTCCTCTCTCCATTCTACTCCCTCTCCTATCTTTCGCAGATCTTCTGCACGCAGTTCAGGAACTGGAGGCCGCATCTTATCAGCGCCGTTTGGTGGTCCTTGCTGACCGTTGTTATTATAAGCATTATCATTATGATCCGAGGCAAGACCTCAAGGAAATACCTTTGGACCTGGCCATACCTTTGGCTCTGTTAACTGTTGCTAATCTTAAATTGCAAACCGAGTATCAAAATCCTTTTGTTTTCTCGCATCGTGAGAACCGCTGCGTGTGGGTTCCATCAACCGAGAGTCGGTACCGTTTCCAGATCCGGGCTCTGTATCTGCCAGAAGGGTTCGAGAAACGTGTTAATGAGCTAAAGGAAATGCTGTGTCAGGACCACCTTAGGCGACCTCAGGCAGCCAAGCAAAATAAAGTTGTTATATCGTATGGGCCATTGCTAATAAAGCAATTTGAGCAAAGAAAGCGCAGTGCTTTCGTATGGCCAGGTTTACGGGTTGTGGGCTATGGGGTATGGGGTTATTTGGTATGGGGTTATGTTATGGGGTTTAGTATATAGGCAATACATCGGAAGTCTTTGACAGACCCACGGGGCTAACCCATGCCATAGCTTTTGAAATATCTAGTTAACTCCAGCGACGTACAGCTCCAAAAGTGACCGCAACTCAGCTCTGACCTTCTTTATTTATGCACTAATCCGTGGGAAATGCGCACCCAAGCACCTGAGGCCGATTTATGCTCCTTTGCCTTGTTGTTGGCCGGGCCAGACACCCGCACAGCTCTGAAAATCCCCAACTAACCATATGAGCAGAAAAGCCGCACCGTAAATACTCTGCAGGGAGAAAGGGTAAGTCTTGTAATACAGAAATCCTAAAGGAACAAAAAGGTGTATGGAAGGAAAAGTATTAATTTTTACATGTACTCAGAATTTCACGCCTAGTTTTCAAGCTAATTAAATTAGTTTATTGAAGTAATAATAATTTGTTAGCTAAGCACCGTAAGTATAATTAATTATTATTCAAAAAACTTCAACCCAAAGTCAAACCTATTCTTTAAACCCTTTTTCTGTGCCTTGCTTACAGTAACCTAACATGTTTTATAACCGACCACTTAAGCGTAATGCCCAAAAGTTAGTGTATCTCACATGTACGATACAAAAGATGCAAAAACATTAAACAACCGTCGAGTGAATTAATAAAGCGCCTTGGCCACAGTCACAGCCATAACCACAGCAAGGCGGCCACGCATTAAACGACAACTGCAACAATGCAACAGCAACAGAAAAGGCTATGGCAACAGCAACAGCAGGAATGAGAGAAAAAAGTGGCAGAGATCGGCACTGACTGCCACATGTGGCATGGCCTGGCCTGCCCCGTACTGGCCCAAGCCAATAGATGCCACCAAATGACTGACCGAGTGGAGTGGAGTCGTCACCAACGATTGCTGCATGCAACACACTCCGCTCCACTTCACTACACTTCACTACTCTGCACTACACTGCACTACACTCCACTTTTAGCCGAGGGCAAACATTTTGGAATTGCAATTTTCGACTTGATTTCAAAGTGGCCTCTGCGCTCATTTTTATATTTCTTGTGCTGTGGCAACACCTACCGAAGCTGCAAATGGAACCTGCTGCTGCGGTGGGCGGTGAGCTCGATTTTCCAAGGGGTGGGTAGGGCAGCGAGGGGTGTGGAGTGGGGAGAGTGGAGTGCACACGCAGCAAGTGTTTCGATTTATGTTTTTGCGCCTTTGCTGCAGTCAAAACACAAATGCAACAAACTGTTGTCCGAGTTGTTGTTGCTGCTGTTGTTGTTGGAGCAGTCCGCGTTTCACTCTTGGCGTTTTCATTCAAAATGTTTAACTATGCGGCTATCCTCCCATCTACCTCCCCTTCGCCTCCTTATCTGCTGCTCCTCTTGCCAGCCATCCCAATGTCCAGCCGAGCGACCACTTGTTGCTCTTTTATTCATTCAATTTGTCAGTTTTGCACCAGGCAAACAAATTCAACTGAGACTCCGTTTCCCCAACTCCATCTCCAAATCCAACTCCAAATCCGAGTCGCAGTCGCAGTCGTTTCCCGGCCAGAGTCAAAAGGTTATCGCCGCACTTGCAGCATTTTTACAGCCTCATCATCATCATTATCATCATCTTAATCGTCATAATCGTCATGATCATGATCATGATGTGCTTGCAACATGACGCCGACGTCGTCCGTATTGCACCAACAACAACAACAACAGCAAGAGCAAATTATTAGTGGTAATATTTGTGAAATATTTGTTTTCTAATCTGTAAACACCAATCATATTAGCAATTTGAATATGACAGCGCCAGCAAACAGTAACAGGCCTTGTTATGCTCTGTAAACATTGCAAATGAGTACAGCGGGTATGGTCGAAGTGTGGTGTGAAGCAGAAAGTAGTAAATTAGGGGGCTTAAATTGGCTTACACCGAGCTGTCTTACTTTCATATTTATTTCTAATTAATTTAAGTTTGTAGCTGTTAAGTTTCAAATGTACTTACTTATCTTAAGTGTTAATAATTGGATTAAAATAACAAATCTATAAAACCATCTTAGTTTTTTAAGATTTTGATTGAAAATAAGAGTCCTATCCTAAGCCTTACATTCTCAAGAAAACAGAACAGTGTTCAATAAGCTTTTTTGTTTACTTAAGTATGTAAGATATGGGATTGGTCATCTTTTTCTATCCAAGTCTTTAAAAGTTATTAATAATATTACCCCAAATGCGATTTGACAGAATGTTTGCTAAATGAAGCTCTCTTTCTCAATCTATCGGTTGTTTTTTGGATCATGTCTACAAGACTATGCCAAATGAGGCTGCATTTTGACATGTTACCTTCTAAGATATCAGTCCAAATTTAATTTCCGAAAATTATGCAATTATGTCCATATTTCAGATGCAGACTCTTAACATATTTAATAAAATTTGAACAAATTAAGTGGTCATAACAACGATATTTATATTATAATTAAAGTCAGCGACTTAAATACTCAAGAACTACTCCTTCACTTTACGAGGTATCTCCAAGTCTTCCACTCTCCCATTAAACTATAGTTTACTTGTTGTTTGTGTTGCTGGTTTGGTCAACGGTCAGAGCTTGTGGCCAGCCAGTTGCCCAGTCAAATGGTGGTGTGAGTGGTGTGTGTGGTGTGTGTATTTGGTGGGTGGGTGGTGCTGGCTGCCCTGGCCGTTTAGCTCTTTTGGGTAGGTGGGGCGTGAGTTATTATCTATTCAATTGTTGCACTTGGCTGCTTCCTTTCCTCGAGCATTGGGGCTGGCCAAATTAATCGAACAAGCGGAAAGTGGCATGTGGCAAGTGGCAAGCTCTTCTTTGCTTACGGCCAAACGCTTAAGAAAGAGAAGATGATTTAAAGGTGGAACCAAAGAGGTAGGAAGGAGTGTGGCAATTTCTTTCTTTCTCTGTGATTGGCAAGTGTAAAATATTTTTTGCATTTATGAGCAGTTTGCGAATCGTTTATGATGAATGCGGAGTGGATGGATTCCAGTGCGAGTTGCGTCTCGTTAGGCTCCGTCGCCTTGCCAAAACGTTTACAACACTTTAAAAGCGACTCATGCCCCCGCTGTCCTCCCCTCGCACTTGTTTTTGGCCAAGTTAAGTTGATGCATTGGCAGCCATTAGCAAGCCAATTGACATACTCTTGACAGACGGCAACTGGCAACATGCAACATGCAACAAGCAACTTCTGCAGCTAAGTGCTGCAAATTTATCATTGGCCTGATCGTCGTCGTCGTCGTCGTAGCCGTCGCAGCCATTGCCAAAAATGGCACAAATAACGACATAATTTGGAGATCGCAGACGCAAAAAGACAATCCAAGACGACGACTCCGAGACTTGCACTGATCCCGAGTCCACGGCGACATCGTATGCAAATTGCTACCTCATCTTGACACAAGTTCCAAAAATGGTGGGCAAATCGTTAAGGCCACTTTGCATCTGCATCTGAATCAGTGTGTCAAGAATTTGCTTATTGCTCTGGCTGTGTACTTAAAATATAAACACTTTTTTAATAAATATAAATATTCTATTTCTGTATAGTACTTTAAATACTATTCTTTATTATTTAATCTACATATATCGTGTTGAGTTGCCAACTTAATCAGAATATCTTTAAAAATTATAAATTAATATATAAAATTAAAATTATGTGTAAAAGTCTGTCTACTTTATTTCAATCTATTTATATTAAGTACTTAAATGCTTTTTACCAGAATTAAAATACAATAAAAGAATTATTAATATTATTTTAACTGATCTTTATCTTAAAAGTGATTCATTGGCATTTTAATTTAATATTTAAATAGTCTAAATTAATTTCCAGCAAATACTGTACGTGTTTTCAAACACAATGATCCATTCAGCGTGTTAATAATTCCATTTTATGTATTGTAACTAAATATATTTATTGCTGACTGATGCAATTTGTTTACATAGAAATAATTGAGCCAAGTTGTGGATAAATTAGCAGCAGGCACACTCGGTCAATCAGATTGGCATGACATCACCAAATGGCCAAGAGCGGTGCTGGCCATTAGCTGAAACGGCCAAAACGGTTAGATCAAATGCATATTTTGTGTGTGTGAAATATCAGATATCTCGTTCCAATGGAAAAGTGTTTATGCATTTTGAACTTGAAATTCCATATTAAGTGCAATTTGAAATAGAGTCTCTTCGAAGTGCTCGCCCCAGCTGCCCCCTGTCACACCCCCTTGCCCACCTTTCAGCTGTGCCACTCACCTCCTTGTGGCCCCTGGCAAATGGCATGGTAATTACTCGAACAGCGCGGCACAATTGCAATTTGAGCAACAAAAAAGTCAAATTCTGCACCGGGTGCAATTAATCAGTTGCTGGGTCGTGCCTGGCCAAATGTTTTTGTCTTAATGATGCCGGAGAGTTGGAGCCAAACTGACTATCTGTCTGGGCCAACATGGACACAACACTCGCGCCACGTTGCGCAAATATGGCCAAAGTCAAAGGTCAAACGACTGCAAACAGCGCCTAATGTCTCACTTATGGCACTGCCAAATTGCGTGAGAATGCTCCAACTTTTCAGTTTGTAGTTTTCAGTTGTTTCACTTTACAAACTGAAGAGCGACAAGAGAACTAAATTAAGCACAACTAACTTGACAAGTTCCAGCTATTATGGGGATTAGAATTAAGAGACTTGTCTATAGAAATTATTAAAATTGTTAAATCTTTTATAGGAGAAGAGGGCACTGATTAGTTGAGTTTCTGTTAACCCTCTACTACTGCTGTCTCTATCCCTCTATCTCCCTTGTGCCCTCCGTCTCTCTTGCTGTCTCTTTTCTACTACTAATCTGTCGTATCCGATGTGAGCCAATCTTGATGGATCGATTGCATTTATCGGGGCTGGTCGATTATTCGTTAGTCGTCGCCTCCTGTGTAAATGTAATGCCGATAATTTGGCCTGAATGCGTGGCCAATTGAACACTTTCGTCTGGCCAATTGCGGGCTAATAACTGACTTGAGTCAAGCACTGACCGTTGTCCACTTAATCGTCGTTGTTGTTGTTGCTGTGCTTGTCGTGGCTGCCGCTGGCCTAATCCTAATCAATTTTGAACGCCTGACGAGGCGTCATAAACACGCTTTAAAGAAAATCATTTTGCATGGGGCATGCCCCATTCCCCATACCCTCGTACCCTCATACCCCATGCAGCATTTAAAACATTGCCAAAGTGTTACAATTTCCATTAGTTACAGTTATTTGGCTTTTGGTCGATCGCCAGTGGCGCAACCAGAGAGCTCTCGCTCTGAGCCAACAAACACAATTATCAAGCAGCGGGCAACGTTGATTACGATGATGGATTATAACACTTTATACAGGTGCTGTGGATGCTGCCGTAGCTGCCCCAGGTAGCTGCCACAGTTGGCTGCTAGCAAAACTCCAGTTCGCAATTCAATGTGCAACTGCAACTGTAACAAGCTGGAGCAGTTTGTCATATCGATGTTTGGGCTTGTGGCCAAAAACAGAGACGAAGTCGTGGCCCTTGAACTGGCCATCACGTTTTGGCCATTTAAGCCGACAGTTTGTCGGTCGAGCGACTGCTTATTTGCTTTAGAAATTATGCACGAAGCGTACGAAGCACAGAAATTAATTTAACAGCTTGACAGGATTAAGTTCGGACTCCGTTTCCGACTCAGTCGCTTTCGAAGGTGCCACAAATTCCAGTGGCATAACCAAATGTACGCTGATTGGTCACAAGCACACAAGTCATAATCAAAGGCCCTCAGGTCTTGGGTCTCAGTCCGTGTCGGATGCATCCAATTAGCAGCAGCAGCAGCAACAGCATCAGCAGTAGCCACACGTGCTGCTCTAGCTGCTCTGGAGTAGATTGACCTCGACAACAGTTGTTTGCTGTGGCATGCAACTATGAAGCACACAGGTGCACTCCACAGCATCCATCGATCTGTGGCACGCTAATTGAGCTAGCCAATGACAAACACAAATGCCTTCGACCAGCCCCATGTCCAGTTGCTACCCAACCCCGCAGCAAACCCCAACTCCTTGTCCAAATCCAGCCCAGTTTGGACTGCGAGTGCGCTCTCAAGTCGGCTTAACGATCATTGACTGGACCATTTGCTGCATAAAGCGAATATGCAAATATGCCGCCGATTAGAGAGCACACACACTGTATTACACTGAGCGCAATTAAGCAATGCACACATTAATCATATTAAGTGGAAATTGAAGTTATAGAATGAGCGTTAAAGTGTTCTTATTTGAGATGGTAGTATCGGTAGAAATTGTGGTAATTTTATACTAATTTATACAAATTTCTTTTGAGGCTTAACCCAAGCTAAGCGATAAACATCTATAAAGTCTAGCAACTAATTTTCTCAGTGTATTTACTGGCAGCCAACTGGCGTCACACGCATCCAGGGACTCACAGCCGCTGGCGATTAATCAATGATAAATCCGAAATAGATAAATGATGCTCCACAGAAAATGTCGCAAATGTTGTGTGGTCTCTCTGCCAGCAGCAACTTCACCTGCTGCTGCCGCCGCTGCTACTGTTCTTGTTGCTGCTGCTGTTACAGGGAATGCTACCAAAGTTGGACCTTATAGCGGGTGCAAGATAAATGCACCACTGATGATGCTGACAGGGTCCAGCACAATTTGACATTGTCACCGCGGCAGCAACACAATTTTTCATATGTGTGTGTGTGTGTGTGTGTGTGGTGTGTGTGGCAAAATGGAATTTCCATTTTGCCTGAAATGAAATTAGTTTAAAAAGCAGAAGCTAAAAAAAGTTCTGCAAACTTTGGACTTGTGACTTCTTGGCTGAGGTAGCTTTTTATGGTCATTGTTCGATTTGCATCGTACGGTTAATTGTGGCCGCTATTTTGTGGCCAATTGTGGGTGGCAGTTGGCCTAAACCGAATTGGGCATGCCGCAAGCTGGTTTACTTCTAGGGATTTGCATAGCTGTACTGTTGCACAGGCCACAGGTGGCACAAGCAACGCAGACTGGACTCCAGACGGCACTAGGTTAGCGAGGAAGGGGGTAGGGGGGGAATGAGCCTGGCTTAGGCATTCGTTAGCTGGAATCTTGGCTAGCCGGATATCTATATATAGCCAACTGGTGTGATTTTGATTCATGGCGCGATTATATGTGCGCACGCAGTTTATCTTATTTTTCACACAATAAGCCCAACAGACAGGCCATGCCACTTGCCACTTGCCACTCGCTCCTTGCAGCACACACAGTAGCCCATTGGCCGTGTGCAGCGTCGCATCGCATCGCAGCATGCAGCATCAGCTCTGCCCCTCGCTGCTACCTCTCTCTACCTCTCTCCCTTGTGGCACTTAACATTTTATTGTTAATAAAATATATTACAAGACGCAACACAAAAGGCCAATGCGATTGCTGGCCAGAAGTCAGCCAACGCGTTAACGAAATCATCTGCAATTGCCGCTGCCGTTTTCCCTATCCCCAAACCCCTTTCGTGACCACCAGATCCCTGCTCCAACTCCCTACTCTTGCTTCCTACTGCTCCTCTTCTTCCTGTCGAATGTCGCGTGAGTTCGTGTCGTACATTTAACGCGTGACTTCTTTTGAGAATTGTTCATAAATTTTGCGTTTAACAGTAGCAGAAAGCGAGGCAAAAGGCCAAGAACAACAATTACAACAACGATGACTACAACTGCGTTGAAGGCACAGCTGGAAAATGACACCGAAATTGGGGCTACAGGTTGTTTTTCAGATTACATGTTTAAGCTATGCCATTTTCTTATTCAATTTATTTATAAATGTTCAGATTGTTTCAAAAATTCTCTATAGCAAATCTTCATTAATAAACAATCCAAATAAAATAAAACTCTAGAACTTTTTACCACTCTTTATAGCAGTTTTATAGCCAGCTGTTTCCACAAGAACCATTAAAATATTTTGCTTGCATCAAGTTATAATTAAATGAATATTTTGTTTGCTTATTTATTTAAATCTAATCAATGAAAACCAAGTATAATTAGCAACTCAAAAGTGTGTCACGATTTTTAATAAAATTTCATTTAATTTAAGTTAAATTTTCACATATTTAAAGCCAAGTTAATTAAATGCGAATGATGCGAACTTGGCCAGTGAGCAAATTCGTTTGTCTTTGATTTGCAGCTGTTGCTGCTAATCAACCCGAGCATCATGATGATGATGACGATGATTATGATCAACAGCTATATCATCTGGATCATCTATGTCGCATGGCAAACGACTTTGCCTTTCGCTCATTTAAATTGCAAGCGTCTATTAAGAAAATAAACACACAAACTAATTTTGTATATGTATAATTCTAATTAATAAAAATATACAAAAATATCAAATGTAATCAGCATTGTTAATTAGGCACATCCGCTCGGAGACACAGCCCCTGCAACGTCTGCACCCCGCCAGAGTCCCTCGGAGCACTAGCGTTGTCACCTCCATCGAGTTTCATTCATAAAAATCTCGAAGAGCTTCGCTAGTTTCAACTTTATGTGTTTTTTTCATTCCAACTCATTTGCAGTCGCAGCTGCCGCCCACATGGCCAAAACGTTGCCGCATTTGCATAGTTTGTAAGCCAAGTCAAGTGATCATGTAGTAAAGATCACAAAATCGTTAAAAATGTTTTTCGATCATTCAAGAAAAGTAAAAATAAAACACTGTAAATAAACCGGTTTGCCGGTCTGTAGTTTTGGTTATGAAACAGTTGTTTTTTTTTATGAATGAATGAAAAAAACACGGCAACAATAACCACTTAAGTTTGTTATTAACGTGAAATTTGCATTGCTGAGAGCAAGAGAGAGAGAGAGGAAGACAGAGAGACAGTCAGACAAGCTGAAGATTAACAATTACTCATACGCCCCATTGAACCAGCAATTTGTTTAGTTCCGTACAACTAATTTCAATCGCAAATCACTTACGAAAGATTTTTGCTGTACTAACCCAGTGAATCAACACTTCCGGTGAACACATTCACGCTGCTATTCATATTCAGATTCAGCATTCGCATTCAAATTTCTTTGTGTTTTGTGTTTAAACTTTGTTAGATACGAATCGGAATCGGACAGGTGCCAGCATCAGGTAAACTGATTCATTTCCAAACCAAATACACACTCAATTCTTAACAAATCAAACATTTTGTTTATTTATGCAGTGAAATCAACAAATCGTTTAGCTTTATACCAACTTTGAAAAAGAAACGGTAAGAGGTGAATGATTTTGGTTAATTTGCAATGCGTTTAGCAAGAGATTCAGCTAAATATTTGCAAAAAAACAAATACACTACCTGCACTGGTAATCATCAAAAGCTTAATTGCTTGCTAATTTAAATTAGTTAGCTTGTAGTTAAGCATTTCATCTGCTACTTGTTCTGCCTTTCCAATTATTAAAAAATTCTACTCTAAAGTATTTTAAGTACTTGCAACCATTAGCAACTAACGACCATGAAAAGTCACAAGTCCAGATATAGAATCTCTTTGCTCGGTATTCAAATATATAAAATGAAAAAAATATATAGTTATGCACATCAAATTATCAAGACAAAAACAATTATGTCAGATGCGGAATGGAAACTGGACTTGAACAGCACTCGAGCCAAGATATCGTTGAGACTTTCCAAAAAGTCCGCAAAGACCGCAAGACGAGGTCAAATCGGAGCTGTGCAATCGATTTTGGCTTGGCAGTTGACTGACTGAATGACAGACGGACTAACTGACAGGGCAGGCAGGGAGACAGCGGTTAGCAAGTGAGATCGGTGGATTGGACAGGCAATTTGTAGACTTTTAAAATGGTTTCAAATGGAACAGCAGCAGCGAGACTGGACCAGACTGGAAATGGGACTGCAATTGAGGCTGGTACCGTGTGGGGCATGCAACCTGTGGCAAGGCAGGCAACAAGGCAGCCAGGCAACGCTTTGATCGCGCTACTCGATCGACAAAAACACAAAAAGCGCATGCAAATTAATAGACGACTTTTGGCCAAAATAAGAAAAATGAAAACTAAAATTAATTGATCAGTTGAGACAGCTACGATATTGCGCACCTGACGGCACGATCGATAGACGATCGTTACGAATTATGTTAGTTAAGTGCCCGCATATTTGGACAGCCGATAGATAGATTGATCAGAGCACAGGTTTATGCACTAGCGTGGTCAGACTGTATGTCCACTGGCCAGAGAGTTAGCTCTGGTGAAATGCTATTTCATAGCTCAATTAACAAATTTTTCAATTAACATATTCACGCAACAATTGCTGACACAGCCACAGATACAGATACCAATAAAAGGGCGGGGCACAGCCCACGCCCATTTGTATTGTGTCTCTGGTCAGTCGCTGCGGTGATGCGCCCACGTCTAACAATTTGGACACGTGTCAAACTTCCGATCATTAGAGGCGCATCGCTGTCACGCCCACAGAATCCCCTGAAAGCCCTAATTAAAACAACAGACAAAACAATTTTAATGCCACACTTTTATTTTATATTCATTTTAATACTCTGATGGCCTTTAAAAAACCGAATTGATAAATTATCGAAAATGCAGTTAACACAAAAGATATTGAGATTAATAATCGGGGCATCAACTGCGTTGGCGATACCCTCGATCATCGATCGCCTAATGCTGCATAATTAATGATCTGCCATGGAAAGCTATGAAAATTTGTAGTGTAACACAGTGGGTCACTCAAAAACTCAGCAATCAGCTACAAATACAATTGGAAAGCGACTATATATTGTAGTTTTTATATAGTCTCAGGTATTGTTTTCCGACGTATAAAGATCGGTAAATGAGGTACTAAAGCGGATAAACATTTCTACAAAAAGTGCTGCTAAAATTTGAAAGAAACTTATATATTTAAGCCTAGTTTCGGCTAATTTAAAAGATTTTAAATTAAGCTTCACACAATAGTCACAACAACGTGTGCTGATTTTAATTTAAATGGCTTTAAAAGTCAAATCAAATCCCAGAGTGTTGCAATCGCTGCCAGAAACAGCAACAACTTAAACAACTTGGCCAACATACGCCCCTTGGCTTTAAATAAACGTTAAGCTATACATACTTATTTATCTTTTTTTTAGTTATTAAAGATTTTATTTCATATTTTTATTTCTTTGTCTTGACTGCATTATCGTCTAATTGCATCGCCAGCGCCTCAAAGAGCCTGAGACGTCAGCGTCGACAGCGACGTCGATGCTCGTGGCATTTCGGCGCGTCAACAAACGAGCCGCCGACCAGTGCTGCTAAAGACCCCTGGGTTCAAGAGTCCCACCTCCACCCACACCCGAACCGACGAACAAAACCTCCAAAAGAGTCGAACCGACCGCAAGACATTTCATTCATCATTTTTCATTTAGTGACGCGCGTGCCTCGTGCGGGCCAAATCGACTAGTTGTTGTTGTGTTTTTTCACAGATTTTCAAATTGAGACGTCATGATCTGGCTCTCGATCATGTTTTGAACGTGATTCGTTGCTGGGTTTAAGACTATGAGTACAACATTTATTGTTCCATAAGGCACTCGAGCATGCACAGCTAAACTCTATGTACATCAAGTATTACTTAGTAGCAACTATTGATTGTGCTTAACTTAATAGAATACTACATAAATCAGTACAGATACAAATACAAATAGAAATACAAGTAGACAATAGGCGAATACAACCGTTATACGTAACTAACATAGGGTATACATTAAAACTGCAGCCTGTAAATAAAACTTCTTAAATATTTATAATAAAGTGAATTTTAAATATTCAAAAGTGCAGCTAAAAATTATTTTTGGATTCATTGGGTAGCTAAAATAAATGCAATAACTTAATTAAATAAATATTTTATTTAAAAATTATTTGTTTCATTTGATGCACTTTGAATCATGATATGTTTGGCATAATCTCAATACTTTTTGGATTAGTTAAGCTGCTTAAAAATTCCTCAAACTTCTACAAAAGCTGACTTTCAATATATTTAAAATGTACATTATTATAAATACAAATTGAGCACGTTTAAACGTGTTTACACTTAGTTTAAAATATATCTAATGATATGCATTTTTAATATAATCGTAGCCAACTTAGACCTAGACAAAAATATATATTTGGTTTATGCCTTTGGTGCATTAAATTTCAAGCGATTTACAGACTTATCGTTAGTTGATAGCCCGAGGGCTAAGTATGTACAGTAGCTAGTCGCTATCAATGACTTAGTAGTGATAGCGCGATTGCTCCATATCGTAAGCATCCTCCTCCTCATCCTCCTCTTCGTCACTGGTTGAGGGCGGTGTCTCTAGATTGGCTATATCCACATCCAGATACTCCTCCTTGGCTTGCAGCAGCTTGTCCATGTACTCCACGATTTCCGTGAATGGCGGTCGAGCACTGGCATCAAAGTGCCAGCACTGTCGCATCAGTATGTAGATGTTCATGGAGCACTTGGCGGGCTTCTCCATGCGCTGACCGGACATCAGGTAGCTGTAGAGCTCCTCGGCTGACATAATTGCCGGATACGGCTGACCGCCGTACGTCATTATCTCCCAGAGCAGTATGCCGTAGGACCAGACGTCGCTCTGTGAGTCGTAGAACTTCTCCTGCAGGGACTCGGGGGCCATCCATTTAATAGGCAGCCGTCCATTGGTGTTCTTGCGGTAGTATTCGGTGCTCTGTATGTCCCGGGCGAGTCCAAAGTCTGCGATCTTGAGCACATAGTCATCGCTGACGAGCACATTACGTGCCGCCAGATCACGGTGTATGCAACGCCGTGAGGCAAGATAGTCCATGCCACGTGCAATTTGATGAGCAAACTTGATCAGATCCTTCTCGGTGATGACATGCTGTGGTCCCGTCGCTGGTGCTGACTGGGAGCCCTCCAGCTGTTCCTTGCTGAGTGGTCGATTCTTGTACAGGAAATCCTTGAGGTTACCGTGTGGTGCATACTCCACGATCACATAGAGTGGTCCACTTTGACTGCAACAGCCCAGTAAGTTGATGATGTTTATATGTCGTCCAATGATCTTCATGACTTCCATTTCGCGCACCAGACTGGCAATGTCGTCGTCAGTGTGCCCCTCCTTGACCATCTTGACCGCCACAATGGCGTTGTTAACCTCGGCCATGACGACACGCCCAAAGGCGCCCTCGCCCAGTGTGGCGCCCAGAATAAGTTGATTTCTGGCCAGCTCCCAGTTGGAATCCAGCGGAAACTCGTACTCATTAAAGGGCACCGGTTCGTTGCCACTTTGTAGAACGGTGGTGCGCTGCTTCTCAATCCGCACCACCGGCATAATCATAGTGTCCATGGAGCCACCGGAGTCTCCGCCACTCGATGGCTTATAGATGATTACCTTCTTGGTCCACTGGTGTACCGTCTCGATGCGCTGCTTGAGCAGCTTCTCGTGCTTCATCTTGCGGAATGCATAGGCCACAAAGATGATGCACAGCACGATGAACAGACCAATCACCGTTATCACAATGGCCTTCATGGGCACCACACTGCCCAGATTAACATCCAGCAGCTGCTGACGACTGCTGGCCACTCTCAGGTATGCCCGACTGGTGGACTGGCCCAAGCTGTTGCTCTCAATGCAGTTGTACCAGCCCTCGTCTGCCCGCGTAACGTTTGTGAACACCAAACGATCTCCACTCTCGGGCAGCAGCGTGCGATTCGTGCTGCATTCGTTGCTGCTATTGCAGGGCACAAAGAGCCACGCCTTCTTGCTGGTCAGATCCGAGAGATACTCGCACTCCATTTGACCGCTTTCGTTGATCAGCAGCGTCAGGTTTGCAGGGCCCTTGAGTAAAATGGGCTTGTGGTTGACACGATCGCTGACCAGCAGATTCATGACGTGGGTGATGCAGCCGTGAATGTTGCACAGCTTACAGGTGTATGGATCGTTATCCTCCGGCACCAGGTCCTCCATGCTCAGCTGGAATCTGGTCTTGCGATAAGTGCCATACTTGCGGGTCCAAAACAGTTTATTGTTTCGATACCAGGTTATATTTGGCTCAGGGTTACCAACTGCCTGACAGTTCATTACGACGGAGGATCCCGAGGGTCGTGTGTATAAAGGTGTCATCTTCTTAAAATTCTTAAATTTTGGCGGAAACTCTTGGCCATTTGCATTGCCAGCGGCACTGCCAACGTTTCCAGCACTACCGCCCGTCCCAGTGCCCGTAGCACTCAGCTTATCGTCATCGTCTGTGTCCAAGGCGTCGTCGTCATTGCTGCTGGTCTGAGAGGCATTTGTGGTGACTCCATCGTAGTCCATGCTCGACTCCTGTGAACTCGCTGGTAATCGCTTCGATTCCAGCGACAGGACAAAGCAGAGCAGCGACAGCAGCAACAGGCAGCGCGACATGTTGCTTGCAACAATGCGTTGGCAACAACTGTTGCACTCACTTTATCTTTGGTAAATATTTATTTACGTAGCTCTGCCCCTAAGTGGCACTCGGGTCTCTAGTCTGCAGTCTCCGGTTTCCGTGTCTACGCCGTGTGTCGCTTTTTGGGGTTGTGCAACTGCAACTGCAACAACTTAGTGTCTCTGTCGCATATGTTGCTCCCGTTGCTCTTGTTGTTGCTGCTCTTTATTCACCGGAAATCCACTTTAGCTGAGCGAGAGCGTACGCTAAACACTCCCTCGCAGATCACTGATCTTCTAGAGTGTTGTTTCTTCTTCTTCTTGTTGCTTTTTTTCTAATTTATAGATGGATATAACAACAGTTGCTGCTTGCTCTACTTGATCGCCAGCAACATGTGTGCGTATCTCTGTACTGGTGTGTGTGTGTTTGTGTTTGCGGCGCCTTTTGATCTGAATCGGATGCTACAGAATCGGATTCAGATGATCACCTTGTCTTATGGAACGTAACGGAAATACACTTTCCAAAAAATATGATGCACTCATGGGCTCTTTAATTATTGTCGCTTGTGGCATGTGATTTATTCAGCACGTTGATGGATTTATGGCTGCCATGTTTGCCTCACATGTCACTGCCGGATCTGACGCCCGACGTCCTCTCGTGTTCATTGTAGTAGGCGTGTCGCATTTTCATAGATCATACATATATTTAGTATTTGACTGGTTGACTGCAACACCTGGAAATAAACAGACGATTAGATTTATGCTTGTTTCCGTTTCAGTAGAGATTTGACAATTTATAGACTGGCGGATACCCTACACTGAACTTGAGGGGCAGGTAAACACAGCTAAAGTTGGTTACGGTAGAAAAATGTAAGAGCTGCCAATTTGTTCCAATGGAAATAAGTCAATAAAGTTTACAACTTAAGCTAAAAATTTAAATATACAAAAAGCTGGGGTAAATCAATCAATCAAAATTTGATTACAGTTGGCATTCCAAAAAGTAGTGTTCAAAACATAAACATAAAGACAAATTTATTGTGTAGAATTCCGACGAATTCCAAGAATCAAGTGCATCTGCATACAAACTTGTGCTGCATCTTTTTCTGTATCTGTATCTGTATCTATCTGTTTGCAGACCACACGAGGCTGCGCCAAAGATACACAGGAAGAAAGTCTATCGCAAAAGTGTATCTATGCAGCAGAGTGTAATTCGCACATCCGTTTTGTGTACCGGAAAACGTCAATATATATTGAGTTCAAATTGTTTTCGATTATTCCGTTTGCAATTTTCGACGTTCTCATTTTTGGCAATACACACGAAACTCGTAAAAGTTGTCGAACTTTTTTTCGGTTGTTTATAAACAATTCGAGTGAAGAATTTATGTTAATTTGCGAATTTTACATTGTTTCATTTAGCTGAAATTGAATTAAATTAATTTCGCTGCTTGCCAATTAATTTCAGAGCACATAACTGTGATTTCAGCTGATTAAAAGCCATTTACATTTTGGCGAGTTTCAATTAAAATGTCGCGCACATTTCCGCTCAAATTTGTGATTTAAAGCGCGTGCCACACACAAGTTGAGCTTCGGTTAAATATGAGCTCACTTTCGGTAAATTTTGAATATTAAAAATTATTAAAAATAAAATTTGTGCAAAAAGTAAAGTAAATAAAAATGAAACGATAAACAAAGATTATTAAAAACAAGAAAGGAAAATACTTAAACACAATATTAATAAACATTTTAAATATTTGTTATTTGAAATTCTGTAGAATTCATGTTTATGTTTTCACTTTTTAATATGAATATGAATTTTATGCACCCATAAATATAATTTCAAGTGCTGTATATAGAAAGATCTATTATACCGTTATACATATATACACTTTTGCACCTTTGTGACCTTAGTAAAACTCGGAGTTTTGGCCAAGTTAAGACCCGCAGCAAATGCAAAATAGGCTAACAGTTTGTGTAACGGGTCTTTCAGGGGTAAAAAGTATGTTTACCTAGTAGTACTTGCAGAGACACAGCGCCTATAGCTGCAACTTTTTCGATAATATTCTATTTTTTGCACAAAAAGCACAGATACACAACCGAGAGCGAAATGTTGTGATACAGAGAGCTGTACTGTAGGGAGAACAGCACAATTCTTCTATAAAAGTTGCTTGTGTTGAGGGTGCGAGTTATATAGATAGATATATTTGCGATCACTCTCCGATTTTTTGAACAGCGCGCGTATTGTAGACCGACGTTGTGAATTTCCGCAGTGTTGTTTGAAAACTGTTCTAAATTCAGCAGAGACGAGACTTTGTAGCACCATTTACCAGAGGACAGACACACATATACTATAGCAGATACAGATACAAATACAGATGCTGCTCCTACGCTCAACAACAACAACGCGTCCTACTCACTGTGACTTCCACTGTGACTGTGACTGCGACTGCGCCTCAAACGACTCAATTTAGTGGCCCTGCTTCCACATTTATGTTATGTTTTTTTTTCCTCTCGTTTTTTCCGTTAAATTCAATGTATTTTGCTGTTGTTGTAGAGCACACTGCGTGTGTGTGTGCTGGGTATTTTTGCCGGGTGGGCACACAATTCGTCGTCGATCGCTTTGCCTTCTCGATTCCGATTCTCCCGCATCTTTTGCGCCTTTTTCGCTTTCAGACAACCTTAATTTTTCACATATGCGTGTCGATGCACTCTCGCTCACTCGCTGACTCTCTTGCACTCTTACACACTCGCGCTCTCTCTGTCTCCCTCCCCCTATTGTATACTACACTCTCGCTTAATTAAAACAGACACAGACGCTCTCAATGTGCTCTCAACTGATCTTTCCAGCCCACATCTGTGCCACAAAAGCAACAGAAATTAAAAGAAATTAAAAACAAACAGAAAGCAGATCAGATGCAGGACTAAATTGTACCCTGTAATGCAGCAAACGGTTAATAAATGTTTTCTTAATAATATACTGTCATAGTTTTTTAAATGATTTGACAATCAATATTTTAAAAGTATATCAAAAAGATTTTGAAACTTTTCTAGAAATCATTTTAAATTGAATTCAAACTTTACAGGGTATCACAGTAGCTTCCTTTCGTCAGCAGTCGTATTGGAGTATACCCGTTCCAGAGACCAGGAAAAATATTGTTCCGAGTCAAACATTTGGTGGTGCACTATTGTTGTCATTCGAACTGAGGGACTTTTCACTGGGACAGCGACTCTGCCGCGCCCTGTCTGACATGTGGGCACTTGGACAACTTCCAGGGGCGGGACAGGGTCTCACCGGCTGTACCTACTTTAGCCTGTGCCTGAGTCTGTGACTTGCCTCGAATTCTGTTTGCCGTTTGTGGCACATGTGTTGCATGTGTTGGCGGCGTCTGTTTCTCCACGAGTCACAAACACACACACAGACACTCACTGATTATTTGGAAGGGTTACCACGAGTTTCCTGATCACGTCAGAGCCACAAAAGCATCCCAAACTGACCTTCGTGCCCATTCGTCTCTATAGTATAATATATTTCCTGTCCTGGCCAAAAATAGACACATGATTTGCACTATTTGGCAAATAAACAATATTTTTCTCTCACCTAAACAATTGAGTACTTTCGGAATTGGCCAGCAGCGATTTCAAGTTCAAATCGGTTTTAAATATTTCAAATATTTGAAAATTCATTTAAGTTCATTTCAATACAATTGAAGTGTGCAATTTTGGGTTTAATTGGTTGCATTTCACATCAAGTATGCAAGCGAATACGTGAGTTCCCGAAGGTTATCAGCTAAACAAACAACTCAGGTGTGTATATAGTACGTATACATATATATAAGTACATATATATATGTGTAAGCGATTTACCCATCGGGTAGCTAAATAAAGTGTTACAGCTCAACAAATAGCTAAACAAATGGATCTGTGACGATCTACATTGAAATGGAGCAAACCAGCGACTGCCAAAGGCAGGCGACTCGAAGCTTCAGGTGTGCAACTTACAGCTACCCTGTATCTTTTTAACGGAACGAGTAATGTGGGAAATAAAGAATTTTAGCAGATTTTTAGACACTGAATAATCAAGTATTTAAAGGTACCTAAAACAGTCTAAAAGTATTTACAGCTGAATATGTCTAAGTTCGACTGTTAACAGCTGATAAGAGTAATAAACTTTCTCACCTAAACAGCTGTCGTTAATCACAACCAATTGAGTCAGTTTGCAGCTACAGGGTATGTTAAACAGAAGCACAGAATGTGGCATAAAGCTGCCCCGACATTTCAGACACATGCGAGTTAACTTGTACAGACAGATAATTTAAAAATGTTTGTTTATGTGGCGAGAAAAATATTGCATGTTCATATCTTCAAAATGTAGTGCGGGAATAATGTCGACGCCTCGGCCGATATGTGTTGATAAACAACACACAAAACTGTGGAAAAAACTGAGAGCATTTCATGGGAAAAATCAAATAACTAGCGGTAATTTGTGTTCAGTTCTGAAAACAAAACAACACACAGAAAAAACTGCTTTCAATTTGGTCATAAAGCATAAAATTTGTGGCATGTGCCGTGGCTGGTGAAGCTAGCTGGAGCACCCCCCACGCCCACAAAAAAGAGGCTGATGGGGTAGCAGGGGGTAGGAGGGGTTGGGTATGAAAACAGTTTTGATAATTGAACGATTGACTGCGGCGAAGGCAGCACACAAATTGGATGGGACCACAATAGTTGTTGCTATTTGTTTAACCCCATAAAAATGAGCAGAAGGAACACAAAAAAAAACTAAAACGAATGGGTTAAAAAGTCAAATTGCTATGCATTCAATCAAAAAGTGGTCTAAACAAATAATTTGCGCAATTACGCAAAGCAAAGAACAGACGAGAGACACAAAACTACGCACTCTAAGCAAATCAATGGAAAATAAGTCAATAATAAACTATATATAGTATATAATAAATAAAGAAAATCTTACCTAAGAGTTGAGTAGAAATTGCAAAATGTTATATCCAATTTGTGTCACGTTTCACTTAAAAGTTTAAATAAAATTTAAAATTTATTTTATTTATTTTTTGTTTTGTTTTGGTTTATGTTATTTTATATATTTTTTGTTTGAGCAAATTTAGCGCTCCACTTAAAATTCCAGAAATATTTCCACGGCACTCGAGAAAACTAACTGAACACTTGACTCTGTTCAAACACTCACTGCACGGAACAACGGAACCGCACAAAAAATTCTATCAAATGTTTTCATTTGCTCGCGTGTATTTAGTATTAATAATTGTTGTTGCTGCTTTTATTGTTATTGCGATTGCGATTGTTATTGCTGTTGTTTTCGTTTTGTGTTGTTGATCAAACTAACGGTACACGTTCAGTTCGGTTCGGTTTTGGTTGGATGGGGTCTGTTGTCGGATCGCAACTGAAAACGCTCGACAAATAAATCTCTTCAATTAAATGAAACGAATGCAAACGAGAGTGCCACTGGCTGTGGTTCTAGTTGTTGTTGTTGTTGTTGTTGTGTGTTCGTCCCCTCAGTGAGCATTTTACTGGATGAACTCGCGACACAGAACTCTTCATACTATAAACAACACACATTGTATAACCCACTAAAAGTAGCTGAGGAGGAATGAGCATGAAAGGGAATGGCAGGAGAGGGTAGGGACGTGTGTGTATGGCACACACATGTGCTGCTTGTGTTTGTACGCAGCGATGCTGTGCGGCCTTCCCTTGGAAAGTGAAATGTAATTGAGCGTTTTTCTAAATATGTTCAGCAATTGAGTCAAAAACTGTTCTCAACTCAACTGAGAATGAAATGGTATATAAAATTGCTCAATGGACGGCGGACAATGGACAACGGAAATTGCAGAGAAGAAAGTGTTGCATAGTTTTGAGCGCCAACGAAAATTCAAAGCACAAGTATAGAAATATTTGATACATCTCTAGTGAAGTAAAAGATAATTTAAATATAATTAATATACTTTCCATTTTTTAATCACCGCTTTAAATTGTCAATTTAAATTTAGAATTTTTAATTTCATCTCAAAAATAATTCAAAATTAAGAAAACAGACAAAAAGTATTTAATTCAATTCATAAATTAAATTTTACAGTTTAATAAATCGCATTTGTCGTGGTATAAATAATAGTTGGCTGCTGTCGCAAACATCAGTTGGCTGCTTTTGGGACAGTCTGAGCCAAACATTAATCAATTGGCTAACAAGTTCTTTAAGCTTGTCAGATTCTTCACGCCGCATTCCGGCAGATGTGTAGAAATGATATGAAAGTTGTATGGAAATGGGATTCATTAGTTGCCACAGTGCGGCCACTAAGTAAGTTAACAGTTATTAATTATGGCCAAGACAGACGCATGCCCAGTAGCCAAAGACTATTATTTTATTCGGCAGTTTGGCAGCAGTTAGAAGAAAGAGCTCTAATGAAAAGACACTCGAATACCCGCAAAGAGCACACGCTGCGAATCTCCGTAAAACAAGACAATGGACAATCGTCAAAGGGTTTTTTTCTTGATGGAGCCACTTAACAATTCATCAAATGAAATGATAGAAAAACTTAGATCAAAAAGAAAGGAAAATAAAAGAAAAACTGGAAAACAATTAACGATTATTGACTGTCAATTGTTTGAAGGCCCCGCTTACTGCCAAATGGCGTTACGCATCACTGATTAATTGACGACTTACTACCATTTATTGGCTATCGCTTAGGCTTCTTGTGGTTTGTTTGTTTTCCGTAACCAGCAGGCATTAGTTACAGGGTATTTTGCAGCTCAACTACTCTGTGTATGCTTCAACTTTATTTGGCATTTAATATGCGTTTGTTTTGCGCCAGTTTACGGCATCGTAAAGCGAGCAGCACCCCAGCAATGTACGATCATAATACTTAAATTTTATGCACTTTTTGCTTGCAATTCTGCGCTGCAGCGTGATGCAGTTGCAGTGGCAGTAACTACTGCTACTCCTGCTGAAATCGTCTTCACTGTCGACTCTCTGCTGGCTTCCGTGTGCTTTTCAATTTGGCCAAAACACAGACATACACAGCAAAGTTGTTAGCGTTTCGTACATAGATATAAATTTTGAAAATTGGTCCAACTCAGCCTGGAAGCAAGATGGGAATTGAAAACGGGATCGAATCGGGAGAAGGGGGATAAGACAGGGAAGTGCACTGTCGAGGGGATAACTGCATATTCCACTGACATTGGCATTGGCATCTAAGCGAGTTTTGCGACACGATCATCGAAGATCGGCGACGATCTCGTGCAGAGCAACCAAACAGCATAAAGTTAATTGCTAATATGATTAATTGCACATTAACATGAAGTTTTATTGCCAATTATATGCAAAATATGCCATGCTGCCAATTGCTACAGTTCGAATTGCAGCCATGGGAAAATCGAAAAGAAAAAGTAAATAAAACCCAAAAGAAACGATCATGAAAGTCTGAAGTCGATTGCAAGAATCGTATGGCCAACAAATCGTTACATTAAAATTAACTTCTTCTACCACCAACAACAGTTTTTAATTTATAAACATTAGCAGTTAGTGCTGTAGCTTTAAGATTTTTATTTCAATGAATTCTCACTTATTTTTAACTTAATAATTTATTTGGGTGAAGTGCACTTAAGATCAGCCAGGAACATATCGGTTACACTTAGGGTTTTATACTAAGCAATAGTTTCTTAAGCAATTCTGTTAGGCTGGCAGCTTCAAGTTTGCAGTAGCTGCGGAATAATTATTTATACCCTGGAAAAAAACTAGCATGCAGTGTGTTAAAGTTTAAAGTCTTTGCAAGCTTTGATACATTTCTAAACTCTCAAGAGACTAAAGGCGTTGCAAAACCCGATTTAAATAAATTTTGTTAACCATCTTAACTCCTAGGTAACTCCTAGTCCATCATTCTCCTCTTGTTCTTTTCCACTCATGAGCATTCTCTTGGCAATTTCAGACAATGTCAATAACTTGCCATAATTTATGCAAAACTATGCGTTGCTTTTTGGCGTCATCGAGTGGGTGCCTCCGCTATCTCACTCGCTCTGCCTGCTCCTCTACCACTAACAGTATTTCTGTCTCTTTTAGCTGTACTATTTTCTGTTTCGATTTCCGATGATGCGGGCTTGAAAAGCCAATAAAAATGCAATGTTGCCTGCAGCCAAAACAAAGCGCAAATCACATTTCAAATCACTCAAAACTATTGAGATTTGAATTTGAATTATTGTTGCGCATTCAGAGTGAGAAGCAGAGAGAAATAGAGACAGACAAGAGCGTGTGAGGGAGGGAGAGAGAGATAGCTAGAGTCTAGAGATCGACAACATTTCTGGTCTTAAATCTTAAGCGCGTTGAGCTAATCATAACTTACAATGTGGTCCGGCGATTTGACAGGCCCCAACCGGCCATAGACTCGTTCCGAGAGGATCATGGATCATGTTTGCTGTTCGCTTGTTGTTGTTACAGTTGTTGTTGTAGTTGTTGTTGCGGGCTTGGGGCAGGCAAGCTGTGCGAGCTGTCAATGAACTTGTACATTTTTGATTGATTTATATTGTGTTGTTGCTGCCGGAGATCATGTGCTTGTATCTATGTATCTTTGTATCTATAAGCTGGACTCTGACCATCGATAAATAGTAAATCAGCTTATGAAAGACCTTTTGTTTTGATATCTTTTGCCTCACCTTCACCTCTAATGAAAGGTGTATTAATTAAATTAGTTAGATATCACAGCAACACGATCTCTAGTTCAACTACTGTTCTGTGAAAGTGCTCTACTATGCTAGAGATGACACCAGCACGACACGATGGTTGACAGCAGACT
Organism: Drosophila acutilabella; assembly: GCA_035046005.1. Lineage (NCBI taxonomy): Eukaryota > Metazoa > Arthropoda > Insecta > Diptera > Drosophilidae > Drosophila > Drosophila acutilabella. The sequence continues at coordinate 1,517,327 of JAWNOK010000061.1, forward strand.
TTACCGCTATACTAAACTTAGATAGTAGCTCTGCAGCGTTGCCACATGGTCATAAACTATTTTTAACAGTTGGTAACTGTTGTTGGCGTGTCACGCGTGTCACGTGTCCACCTCCACTGCCTGTTGTCTCCCACAAGGGCTGTGGCTGCGGCGGCTATCGGGGTTTAGGCCATAATTTAAAGCCTGGCTGGGAGGATGCTGCTGCGTTGCCGGATTGGGCTTGGCGCGGGCGTGGCTCAGCTTGAAGTTCTGGCTTGAAGCTCAGGCTTCAAGCTTCAGGCCCGTCCTTTTAGCCGTTCTGGGCCATAATGCCTAATAATAATCATGTGCTGTAATTGACGATTTATGCTAAGCCCAATATAATTTACGCCGTTGGAAACGTTAAGGCGGCGCCCCCATAACCCACAAACCTGAGGACGTGGTGAGGGGCAGACCAAGCAGAACAACGCATAAATCATAACTGCACCTGGTCGGAAAAGGCATTGGAGCCACAGCAAAGAGTGTAACCAGCGCTTGCCCAGCTACTGGCGATCAGCTCAACAAATTTCCCACACACACCGAACATTTTACCATAAACATACTGCCAAATACAAATACCTGCTCACTGTAGGGTACTTAGAATGTCGAACAGCTTACACAATGCTAAAGCATTTGAACAAGTCACAGTGCTGGCAAGGTTATCGAGGAACAAACGAGGAACTTATGCTCTTTACTGGGACAAAAGGGGTTTAAGAAAAGGATTAATCCAAAAATTCGTACCAAAAAAAAGTATTTTAAATGTCTGTGCTTATTTAATTGAATGGGAATATTCTTTTATTGTTACTTATTGAAGCCAGTACTTAATATGTTTCATACTTACTGTTATTCAAAGTAAACAGTTCTTTAGATTAAAATATACTTCTAATTTTATATAATTAATTAAATATTTCTTTCGCTTGACTAAGTTTTAAGTTATCCATACTTGCCTACCAGCGCTTGTCACCAACTGTATTTAGAATTCGGCATACCCTTTAGCACTGATACCCTTCTGCTTGTAGAGCTAAAAAAAAGTGTTGGCACGCAAATTTATTGTTGTCTGTTGGGTTCGAAAGCGATTCCGCGATTCGAAATTCGCGTCTCGCGATCCATTCCACAAAAGGCTACCGTATTTGCTGTCAGACAGCGTAGGAGACGGCGGTGGTGGTGCAGGCAGTGTTACTGACTGGTGCTGGCCTGCGTGCCACATTGTCTGGCATTTGGGCAGGCCTTCCAAAAACGTCGCTGACATAACTGTACCCTGTGGCAGCAGCAGCAGCAGCAGCAGCGACGGCAGCACCAGCTGTGGGGCCACCAGCATGCGTGTGTTTGGCTTAGAATGGAACGGAACGGTATGGAATGGAACGCAACACAACTGAACGGACTTTGTGGCAGCTCCAGATTTGAGAGCTTGAATTTCGGAGCACGTCTGTTTTTGGCATCAAACACATGTCGAGGCACATGAAAGGATCGTTGGATCGAGGTCTCCTTCCTCCCGCTCCACTCCTCTCCTCTCCGTACCGTTCTATCTCTCTCTAATCCTCTCTGTCTATCTCTTATGCTGGAGCTTGCATGTTTGGCGTTTCAGTGCGCATTAATTTTGTGATTTCGCTGTTGTTGTTGCTGTCGACACGAATGGCTACGAAAGGTTAATAAATCAAATGCATATGCATGACAACGTCGCTGCACCTGAGACTCTGAGTCTCGACAACAAACATGCGGCATTGGGGCATGTGACTTTAGTATGGGGCATGTGGCATGGGGCACATGTGACTCCTTTTGCGCTTGCCTTTATGCTTTTATAATTTCCTCAATGCCGTTTATGGTCCCGCGTATGACTATCGGAGCCGTCGATTGCCACCGTCGAGGACCACCAAGCCAAGCCAAGCCAAGCACTAAGCCACTAAACCATTGAACCAATGCACCACTGCACCACTGAACCGGAGTCATCAAAATCAACGCCTTTTGTGACTTGTGCGGCATTAACACCAAATTAAATTTGATTTTATTGGACAACAGTGCACAGAAAAGGAAATTGGGTCATCCTGGTCACAGTCTCTGTCTTAGACTCGTTCTGCGTCTCCGTCTCAATTGGTCAGACCAATTAAGTTTATGTGGTATTTTTAGCATCCTTTGCTAAATGCGTTATAATCAAGGCCACTCGCTTATAATCTGCATTTATGACCCAGTTATCTACAGTCGCGTTGTGGAGTGAAAGAGCCTTTTGTATTGCCGCTCACGTACTTGGATTAATCACTAAATTAATTGAAACAATTTCCCAGCATAGCCGACAACAGCACAACATGAATTTAATCAGCTACGATCAACGATCAACGCTCCAACGATCAGTGATCAGTGACGTTGCGGTGTTGATCGCCGTGTTCGGCGACTGTACGTGTTTGGCATTTTCAATTGATCAGCGATCGGCAAATGAGTTGTCCAATGATCTAACACATGTCGCTCAGATCATCAAGCAGCTAAGTAGGAGGGGTAGTTGGAGGGAGGAGTATAGCCACTTGCCAGCTACTAAACGTAAAGCTCAAGTGATCATTAATGATCACGACGACGATCATAGTTGTCATGCATTAAATGCCAAAAGCCTTTAAGGTTAGCACTAATAACTTTTAATTAAATTAAAACTCCGCCTATTTGCGTTCACCAACAGCGAGATTTACATCGTGATCAGAGTGCGATCAACGCGATCATCAGCATTAGCGTTCTACACAGCACAAAAACAAATGCATTTTCACACAGTCTTTGTACCTAAAGACCTGCAACAGGTGCAGACACGAGTTCAGATCGTGGCTGGAGTCGGAGCTGGAACTGGAGTTGGAGCTGGAGTCGGAGCCAAACTGTGCCTTCTCCTACTCCTAGTAGTGCTTCTGCTGTAGCTTTGGCAATCATTTAAATCGTTTTGATTATGATCAGCAACAAGCATTATGTTTTTCCTTAAGCTCAGCCTCTTTACACTGATTCACTCCCCTGATCTACTGATCTGCAGTTCCTCATAGCTTGTGGTTGTTGTGGTTACAAACATAATTGATCAATTAAAAATTAATACCAACTTTGTTTAGCTGCAGGTGCAACTGGCAAAAAAAAACTCTTCCTTGTTTTATCGTGTGATCGCAAACAATTCGATCAGTTTGCCCAAAGTCGACTCTCACTTTGACTGTACCACGGCATCTATTCTCCTCTTCTCTGCTGGATCAGACCCCACACGCCGAGTTGTCATAATAGAGTATAATACCCCATGCCAATGCTGAGAAAAAAGCTACTTAAATCAAATGAGTTAATGCCACCAAATATCGGTGACACACAATGTGTAAACAATAGGTCTGAAGCTTTCTGTTTTTCGATGATTTATAGTAACTCTACGCCTTAATCCTCCCATGGTGCCCGGGATCCGACTTTGTTGTGCTAATCAGCGTTCAAGTTTATGTGACAGTTTAAAGTATGCCACACACATGTTGGACCGTTGAATCTTTCGATCGACTAGTGCGGCGCTTTGGACACCAAAAATACTCATCGTAAGGTGTCGCGTTCAACGATTGTTCCAAAAGTTTATACGACGCAAGTCGACTACTTTCCTTGTCCCATTGATAATTCAATTTCTTCGAACCTTGTTTGTTGATATCTTGACTTAATTTTCATTTCGAGGCCAAGAGGAGGGGGGAGACCACCAGCGATCAAACTGCGATCGAACGCCGATCATAACAATCGCTGAGTCGTTGAGTCGCTGCTGCTGCTGCTGCGGGCTGTGTGTGGCCTTTGTCCGATTTATGGTTCAATTTTATTGTTAATTGAAATTCAACTAGTTTAGTATAGGCCCAAAATGTCGCCTGATCTGTCTTGGGTGCGGTCAGCGTTATCATTGATTCTCTGCCTCTTATTTCCCCTCCAATACCCCCTCCCTATTTATTTTTGATACTATTGTTTTTCTCGCGGGTTTCGTTATTATTGCCATAAAACTGTCGGCCAAATGTGTGCTTGTCTCTTGGCTTGTTAGAGTCGTTCTGCATTTGATCCTGATTTATGTGCCGCATGGGCGTAAAACAGTAGTCAAAGCATAAATTTGCTAATAGGCTTTGCTCTAACATTTCTCCGCTGGGGTAATAAAATCCCACAACTTTCACTGCACACAACTTAGAGGCAATTGAAAGTCGCTCGTTTAAGCAGCAACTAAACTAGAAAGAACGGGAATAATTGTAAATGCTATGACTGGCAGATACCCTGTAAACACTAATAAAATGACTTTATGGAAGTCATTTATTTATGCCTTAAACTCCAATCTTTTCTAACTTTCTACATATCACTTACCACACTCTCTTTTGTCTGCATAGGGTATGAACAGATTATAAGGGTCCAGGGATTCCTGTACTTGACCAGCGACTAGCTGGGATCTGTTGCATGCAACAACAACAACAACAATTTCCTGATTAACACTTTGAGCATAATTTAGCCGCCGGCGACAGAGCGCACATAACAAATACAGAAAAAACAGAGAAGACTCCGCTCTCTTTCGCTGCCTGCATCTGGGGCATGCCTCAACTGCTGCATGCCGCCTGTTGATCACTGGGAAAGCGAATGTGGCGCGTGCGCAGTTGCCGCTGTGGCATGCAACGCTTGTTAGAGCCGCCGGCAGTCGAAGCAGAGACAAATTCTAATGCTGGGATATGAGATATTATTGCGGTTTGGGGCAGGGACTTCGTGCTGATTGTCTTTAAGTAGCTGAGGGCAGTTGGTGCAGTTGCTGCTGCAGTTGCAGTTACTGTAGCAAACAACAGTTGCAGCAGTTGCACAGTTTGCATTTTGAATTCGAATTTGAAACTAGTTGTTGTTACTTATGCAGCAGTTGATTTTCCGCATTCTTAAGCTAATTTAATGGCGCGAAAATACTGATCGGACTCTATTCCCATCTCTTGTTTCTTTTGCAAACTCTCAGTCTGATTAGAGTTGATTACACGAGTTCATATTTCATTTGTGTGTCCAGTTTGACAATTGGCAGCGGCGCCGGCGCCAATCCATCCAGATAGGAAGTGCATTAGGCTAGTAAGAACTGATTTATGCAATTGGATCGTATGTAATATGGTGACTTTACATAATTAAAGCGATTTGAACTGCATTATATGAAGGAAAAATTATCATTCATTGGAAATTGTTTATATTTATATTTTATTATATATTTTAGAAGATAAGCTCACACTAATTAAGAGCAATAATAAACTAAAAACATAAAAATACATATCCCAATTTGAATTTTATTAACTTCAATAACTAATATGCTTTTCAAATCGATATAAATGTCTTTACACATTTCCCAAGTTAATTTTCAGTTCATTGATCAACCCAGCTGATCTTGTTCAAGTCTTCGAATCAAGTTGAAAACAAACGGCAGACAATGAGACATTGTTTCACTGGCTAATCAGAAACCAATTGCATTCGAATTGTGACTCCAACAAATGAACTACCAATGAATCTTCACCACACAAACTCACCACGATCTGTTGACTGCGCTCTCACCACTTGTACGCGCTCTCTCTCTCCCACTCTCTGCGGCTTTTGCTCCCCTGCATTGTTTCGAATTTCGAAATGCAAGTGCAGCTGGAAGAGCGTAAACCTGATCGGGCGCTCTCTCTGTTTGATTGACTCTCTTTGAAATTTCCCCTGCTTGCAATGAGATGGAAAGCTGCACGCGTAACGCTCGAATTGACTGATCTGTGGGATTTGTGTGTTTGAGCTGACTGAGACTGCGACTGAGATTGAGATTGAGGGAAGTTGACTATAAAAGTCAGTGCTAAAAACGGACGCCTTTGTCCTAGCCATTAAGCCGAAGCTGTGTCTATTTATTTACGAGGCGGGTCGCACAGCGGGCGGAAAAGCAATTGATTTTCCTTTGACTGCAACTAAAAGTCGCAGTTGCAACAATTAAAATGTGGCAGCGGCAGCAGCAGCTGTAAACTTAATGTTAATGGCTTACTTGGAAGCTGGTTCGTGGCTGCAAATGATGCAATTTGCTGTTGGCCAAGTTGACAGCCAATTGGCAGCTCCCATGACACATTTACTACAGAAGGAAAAGCCAAAAAAAAGTAACAAAATATTAAGATGGCCCAAAGCAAACTCGAAAATGTTATAAAGTTGTTAAATTTGGCCCATCAATTTGCTTATGATGCCTGGAAAACTTTCGACTCAAAAAGCGATTGTCGACTCATTGGACTTATTTGAGTTGGCCAAAAAAAGCAGCTGAGGGTTAAGTTGGACAGCTTAACCTTTTGGGCTGCAGGCTGCACTCTGCGCGTGCCAAAAGGCAACAAACGAGCGTTTTTACGAGTTGCAGGAAACGTAGCAACAACAACAACTGAAAGAGCTACAACAAACAACAACAAACACAGCATGCGGCCTAAACTCATGTTGAACTTGGCTCACAGATTTATAACAAAGATATCGCAGCATTGCCGACATGCTGCGACTTCTGTCTCCCTCTCTCTTGCCCTGTCCTTGCTGCTCTTTGAGCTATTAGAGTTCAGCGAAACCAAGTCGAAGTCTAGACCAAAATGAAAAGAACTGAAGACCCGGTTCGAGCCACGGCAATCCATTAGTGAGCCAAGTCAGAATCGCGCACGTTGCCTTCCTTTTTCAGTTTCCTTCTTTTTTTTTGCATCGGTCGGCATCTAACAAATCGTTCTGTAATTTGATAGCTTAGAAGTTTATGACTATGGCCTGGCAGTTTTTAATGGGGCGCAGTTCGCGCCAGACTTTGGTTACCATCTAGTATGACCAGTAAGTAGTGCTCCACTACGACTGCGACTATGTTGCCAGAGCACATGAAATACCTATAACTAAGTGTATATTTACATATAAAAGCAACAAAATAATCAGAGGAAAGAGCAAGTAGAACAAAAGTTGAATTATATAAAAGGTTAACGATAATTTAATACCCTGAAAATAGAATATGAATCTAAACTTATACAAGTCATAAATGCATTTGGCTTCTCCTACCAAAATGTACCTCTTAGCTTACCCCTTAAAAGTCACATACCGAGTGAACACTTGCAAATACCCTTAGTTAAGGGTATGGCCAAAAAAACACCACAACAACAACCCCAATACTCTGTGTTTTAGGAATGGCTAAAACTGGCCTCGCACACACACCGACAGTTGTGTCTGATCGCCTGCCAAATCGCGCAAAATATGCTAAAAGATTTTGCGAGATCAATTTAGAGATTTTTTGTTAAGATAAGCGTTCGTTTATTGGCCAACGATCGACGGGACTCGGAACAAACATGTTACATTCAGTTACTTAATCTCAAATGGCGCTGGCTTTATGGCCACTGCAGCACCACCACCACCGGCAAACCACTAAAGACAACAACCGCATTGGGAGCCATATCGACAGGCCTACACATGTTTTGGCTCATATCAGATCTATGCCAAAGCCAATAGCAATGACAAAGCAATCACAAGAGTTGGTTTAAAGCTTCAGCCATTCCACAGATCACTCTGCTGTCCACTGAGGAAAGATGATCATATTAGCATGTTGCATAAGACCAAATTCAGACCAGGAAATAACTCATTCAACTAACAGTTATTAGGCCAATCCTGTGTGTAATAAATGTAATAAAATAATTAAATATTAGCTGTGCATAAAGTTTGAGATAAACTGGGCGGTTGTACTGTGACAGTACCCACAAGCTATTAAAAGTATTTATTTTAAAACAGTCATCATAATTAAGTCTAACTAAATAAATAAATTTATTATTAAACTAATTATTATTGTGTTCATAAGCTGAAAACTAGCAATGCTTGAGTTTATAAATTTTATTTAATTTATTAAGCTAGTTGACAAAGAAAAACAACTCGACTTAGCTTTACTATGCTTTTAGCTCACAAATTTAGAACGGAATTGTAGCTAACTTTGGCTTAAATAACTTTAAAAACTATCCCGCTCATTTAAGCACTTACAGGGTTTATTCAACCAGTAGCAATTGCAACTTAGTCTCTACTAAATACAGTCGAAATTTGCTTGCATGTTTTAACGACAATTTAAATTAAATTTGCCATAAAACAAGCAAAGATCTTAACGTATTTCAAATTTACAAGATTTTTCTCAGATTTCAAGTGTTTTTTCTTAAATTTTTATTTACTTATTTTGTTTTATTTTGGTGGAGTTACAGGCAGGCACATCAAGCAGCTGTCAGCTGTTGAAAAGAGTTGGCTAAAATGCCAAGAGATTTTGTGTAGATGTTTACATTTAACCGTCGCCTGGCTTGTCACAGAAATCGCAACTTAATTAAATAAAAATTAAACAGATCTCTCGCTGGAACCAATGCTGAAGCTGAAGCTGAGACTGAGGATATAGACATGAATGTGGATTTGGTGGTGGATGTGGACCTGGTTCGCTAAAGTCCGTCGCCACGTTGCGTGTCAAGTGAACATCATGCGTAGCTCAGATTTCGCTGCAGTTTGGACTGCTCCCCGCTACCCACCCCTATCCGCACTACCCCTCCCTCTAGGCCACTGCTTCTGGTACATGTTACACCAATTTAAGTTGGTAGAAAAAATCCTTGTCTAGTCTTAATATGATTTAGTAGTTGCTGGCATGGCTTGACAAGTGTCCATTTGAATACTCATTGGCTCAACAAGGCGACTGCGACGATGACGACGACGACGTTTCCCCTCCCTCGTTTCCTGTAGCCCCACCACACCCTCTGCCTCCATTTGATCTCCTGGCAACCACTTGCAACATTGATTTGTGTGTAATTTAATGAAATTTACATAATATTTTGTTTTTAATGAGGCCTAAGGTGATGTTTAAATGCTTTGACTTGGCTTAGTCAGTAGCAGGCCAGTTGGCCAGTTAGCCGGCTTACAGCTAGCCTGTTAGCCACTTGCCTGTTGCCAATTGGTAGCCGGTTCTTAGCGGCTTATGTTACACCGTCTAGGCGCCAGTTATTTCGCTGTTAATCTTTTTTTTCTGTTCATTTTTTCTTGGTTTACATTTTTTGTGGATTAAGTGTCGCGACCTGCCGCAAAAAATTCCTTTAATTGTCTGACAAATTGGCCGCAACTTAATTAAGGGCGATAAGTTTGGCTCGGACTTTGGCTAATTAAGTCGCATTGGCAGTGCTATCAGAAGCTGGCACATATTTCATGCGGTTGACGATGATGACTGGAATGATGATGAAGTTGATGGAAGCGCCGCCAAACTGTGGCGTCTCCACGCTACCAGTGAAGTGCAGCGAGCGTGTTCCTTTGGCCAATTTTGTCTTGAAGCCAATCAAAACTGGCAAACACCTTTGCAAAATGCACGCGCACTGATAACACGGCAACGCCTCAGGTATACATAGGTGTTATGCCAACTGCAAGTGTGTTGGCCTCAAAGTGCCGTCTCTCCTTTTGGCCGTTAATAAGCGCAGATTATTTATGTTTATTAACCCTTAACATGTTTACATTTTGTAAAACGAGACTCTTAATGTGAACTTTATCATGAGACTTTTGCAATTGCAATTGCAAGGCGAGGTGCTCAAATGGAGTATGATCAAGGCGACCCCAGAATGCTCTACAGCAGAGAAGGTTCAATTTGCTGACAGAGCTCACACCGTTAACTTTCTTGCTTTTGCTTTTGAATGACCCTGAAGTGTCTAAAACTAAAGTGGATTCTTTTTAAACTTTGATAGTAGAAATTATATAAAAACACCTATTTTTATATGGAAGGTTTGCTTTGACTGTGTACACCCTACCCAACTGAGCTCTAATGCTGGGTAAGGGCATTTCCTGCCCCTGGGAATCTTTTATTTTTTATTAACTGACAAAGCAATCGCACTGATTGTCCTTGCAGAGCTTTGCACGTCACTCCAATGCAGTGAAACTCACATTCCCTGACTCCCAGGTACACCCCAACGGATGAGGATGTGGTTGTGGATGAGATGGCATCGATTTGGTCGGCGCTCCTCTGTGCGATTTTAATGACGCTGTCGTTGGACATGTAGGGAGGGGCGCCAAGAGAAAGAGAGTGAGAGCGAGCGAGATGGAATGATGAGCTCTTCTGCTGCTTAATGCATTTCTTACATGATCATATGCGTTTATCTTTTGTGTTTGGACGGCGGCCAGTTATCGGCCAGTTTGCTGTGGCACTCATTTAATAAGTTTGTTCTGGCTAAGAGATTACATGAACCTGCAGTGTTCAATCGCAATCATATTTTAGGTGCCTTGGCCAGCAGCAACCTGCAGTCCAGGCACACACACACACTAACACACACTTACACTCTTGGGTATCTCTGGTTCCAGTTCCAGTTCGAGTTCTTACTGCTGATATCAGTCGTTGTCGTTGAGTTGGGTTGGGTTCATTTCAGTATTTGTATAGTTTCTCTTTATATTTATTTTATTTTTTAATATTTTTTGTTTTTATTTTTGGGAGGGATACGTGTTTGTCGTGTCGAACGCGGAATATCGTGTGACATATCGAGTGTGAAGTGTCAATTTGAATTTATTGATAACGTAGTGAGCTCGTCCCGCCAGTCCACAAAGTCCCAAAAGAAACGGTGGCCCCATCCACAACCCAAAGAGTGAGAGAGATCAACCAATTACCGACGCATAAATTCGCCAACCAAGTGCCCTGTCCATTGCTATGGAATTTATGGAACGCGCAATCAGCGCCAGTGCGACAACCATAAAAGTGTCCTCAACGCTCATCAAAAAGCCACGTTCGAATATGCAAATTGTTATTTATCACGCTTTGCTCTATAAATATTATTCTCTAACTGCACTCACAGAAAATAAATTAAATTTAATAATCATTTAACAGTGTTAAAAAAACGAACTCGTAAGTTAAGCTGAGTATTTTTGGATGGCTTGAAACATTTCTGCATAAACTATATAATATTTCCATACTTAAAGGACTATAGCAAAACTTATGTGCCATTTAGTTTAAATTTAGTAAATATTTATTATTTTTCTGAGTGTATAACAGAATTTCCGTAGCAAACGTATGTAGATGCATCTAATCAATTTCCGAATGTCTAAATCAATGATTAAGAATGTCGTTGTTGTTGAAATACCTTCAGAGTAGAAAGAGAGAGGGAGGCCGAGAGAGGCAGAAGGTATACCAAAGAGATCACATTTGTCTGTCCGACTGTCCGTCCGACTGATGTCTGAACTGCCTTTGTCCGTTTGTCCCTTTTGTCTGTTCGCGCTTATTGACAACAATTCGATGCGGCTGCGACGACAGGAAACATCTTGTAAAACTAGCAAAAGCTACATCTTGTGAACATGAAAGGGTCCACACAGCCATCAGACACCATGCCAGATTGGCGGCCTTATCGAAGCCCAACAATGAGAGCAACAACATTATAATGGACAGGCCAAAACCGACGACGCCACACGCGCGCTCAACGGCAACTTGCGGCCCCTTCACGCCCTTCCTGCTCTTACTGCCTCATTCAAATCCACAACTGAATCCTCAGCCTCATCCTGCTGCCACTTCTTCGCCTGGCCATACATTTGGACACGCTGCACACCGGCACCGATAAATAAAGGCATTGAGAAGAGAAGAGTCGAAGAGAGGAGGCAGAGTTGAGGCGACAATGAAACGTCTATTTTCCCCACATATCCCAATACCAATACCAATACCAATCCCAACCCAAACCCGACGAACGACAACCGACGAGGGCCGATCGAGGGCTGGACTAATGTACACACGAATGTGTTGCAATTGTCACGCCAAGTGAAGTAACAAATTTATGAATGCCAAAAAGGCTGCCACACTGCCTGGATCTACCACAAGGCTGCGCTGTATCCACACACACACACTCGCACACACACACAGAGAGGAGACGACATTGGCAACGTGTGTTTAAACTTGGCACGCGGCAACGGCGAACATAAAAACCCATAAATATGTTAAGAGTCAGAGTCAAAGTCAAAAGTGTTTGCGATTCGGCGTGGCAACACACACACACACACACACACACACACACACACAGGCAACTTTCTCATTAAGAGGTAGAGTTCAGTTTAGCGACAGGAAGGTCAAAGATTGGACAACATCAGTCTTTTAACCGGAACAAAAGAGCTGCGAAAAATATAGAAAATGCAAATTGATTTACAGGCTGCAAAGAAGGCGGATCGGTAGAAAAGAGCCAAGAAAGTTAAGGAAAACTTTTAGAAAATTACGAGCTAGGGCTTAAATAAATTTCTTAGGTAACTAATAGTACCAGTTCTTATTAAATTATTAGATTATAATCAATATCAGAGATCGCATAAATTTCATTTCCTAATCATTTCTATGTTTAGACAACATTCAAAGCGGTTCTAATAATAATAAAATTAAAATACATTCTAGGGAGGTATTCAAATCAGGCCCGCATTTTCAGAGCACCCACAAATCAAGCGAGAGAAACGACTAAAACGCATTTAAATTTGGCTAAATCAGCGCTGCGTTTGTGGTCTAGTTGCGGATTGTGGACGCTGCCAGCTAATAGCCAATTTAAATGAGATGAAGACCAAAAGCAGAGGAGCCAAAGTCAACTCGCAATTGTAATTAAATCGCAATATGGCCAGGGACCCAGACAACTTTTACCTGGAATCGATGAACGTTGTTTGCTTTGGCTTCATTTGGTTTCATTTGCTTATTGCAGTTCGATACCGGATGGATCTGTATGGATCGGTATATGTTTGTATGCTTGTTGCTGGCTGCTCCTCATTGCAAACTCAGATGATCTCGTATCATTGATGCTGTGATGCTGGTCTGGAGCATTTCAATGATTTATTGAATTTAAATCACTTGTATTGGCAACAGTCCCGCTGTGAATTTGTGACATTTTCGTAAACGAAAAATGTCAGTTACGATTTTTTATTAGCCTTCACTCTTCTTCCAGCCAGTCAGAGGTTCCCCGGGTTCGCAGGGAGTCTGATTGGAAATCACAGGGCCTAGGATCATTGGTTGATCCAAAAGCAAGTTCGCTTTTGGTTAAGATCCAATTGGGAATGGTGATGGCGTTACGGTACATGGCCATAAAGCTGGTAAACTACTGTAAAATATAGTTCAAACTCATTTCAAGTAATAAATTCCATTTGTGGCCATAAAAACTCGTTCAACAAACATACACGAACATAAAAGCAAACCGAGCATTTTTCCAACATTTCTATCGGTTTTTTTTTCCTTTTTTCGGCTCTAATAAAGTTATTAACTGGCATAAAAGTGCAGTTTATGCAACGTCTTTGGGGCCTAGACTCTTGTTAAAAGGCCATAAAAATTCAAAATCTAACACAGAGCACAGGCAATAAATGCATATAAATGCCCCTCAAGGCAACATTCATGTACCACAAAACTGATGACATGTTCGTTCATTAATTAGAAAGCTATCGAACGATTGAACTGGCTCTAGGCAGAGAACTCCCCAACCTAAAACTTAAAATCAAAACGAAGGCAAACCGTGCGACAGCTCCTAATTAGAAAATAACCGAAATGACTTCATTAGAAAACTATAACACGCTTGTTAACGTCGTGTCTACAATGCGGGTACAGCTTCAAAATAAAAACAAAACCCCAAATAGAAATAGAAATAGACAGAGATACAGAAACAGAAACATCAGCTTAATGATCATAACAACAACTGTAGTATTCAGTCTGGCCTATTGTCTGGGCTTTTTGTTCAAGTTTTAATTATTTAATGGGCGTGTTAGGCCTAGTACCCCCCCTGTGGGGCGTGCCAGAACAAAAAAACACATACTGAAATCTGTTTAACTAGTCACCTCAGCCATAAAGTGTTTTTGGCCGTATTTTATGCATTTCCAAGCTCATTATCGCGACTTAAAGACCATTTCTGGAGACATTCCAGAGCTAATGTTGATCTATGGCCTTTTGTGGCAGAGCCATGCCATGGCACTCATAAATCTCAAGCACCCAAAACCGAAATCAAATATATATTTATATGACAAGCAAATCACCTTTGCTTTAGCTTTAACTTGGCTCAAACTTGGCTCTAACTCTTTAGTTTAGGCGTTCGCTAGCAACACCTTCTTCACGGCAATTGAATTCAATTGGCGTCACGACTCTCTGCTCTTAAGCAAAAAATCAATTTTTATGATCAATCTCCACTTGGCGTGCCTCCAAATTGGCAAATTAGACTCAAAGAAAGAAAGAGGCAGTGAGGCAAAAGGAGAGCAAGAGGCAGATACCGAAAGGGTGAGAGAAAATTGCCTCAAACTGCGATAATAATATACAATGGATTTTCCTAATACGCCATAGCAGAGCAATTTATTTTGTTTTTCTTTTTTAAGATTTTCGTTTATAGTTTTCAGATCCGACAAACAAAAATCTTAAACGAGAAATTAAGAAAAAATTTTTATTTTGATCAGATTTTATCGGATTTTGCGTTATCAGAGCGTCGGCATCTGAAGCCCAAAATGTGGCGACAAAGTGAAATATTTTCAAGAAAATATAATAAGCAGCAGGAGGTAGGAAATGATGGCTTAGTAGATACCCTAGGGTTAAGTTACTTACTTACTTATAATAGAAAATATTAGGAGAACTTTTAAGTTTCAAAATATTCCAATCTTCTTCGATAACTGTTAGTCAAACCCTCCTTTACAGGGTATTCTAAAACGAAACACTGCACAGAGGCATAGAAATGCTTAATTAATTGCATTTCTCTTCGAACTTCATTTCCACTTGTAGCCCTAATGACTTGCTTTGACACTTTGCCTTTGTCTTAACATGTCCAATGAAAAACAAATACCAAAATGAAAAAAAATTCAGTCCCTTGGGCCACAAAAAAGTCCCATAAATTCAACGGTAATTATGTCAGTTTATTTGGAGCAAAGCGTCTGTTAACTTATGTATGCACGAGTAGAGACTTGGATAAAATAGGCGGAATCTGTTCAGCTCACAATTAGATGCTGATTTTGGTACATAAACAGCAGGTGACAACAAAACAAACATCTAGACAGAGGGACAGAGAGACAGACAGACACAAAACACACCAAATTTCTTTATAAAGCATATTTTATAAAGCGATAAAGGTTTAAATAAATGCACCAAACTTAACATATGTAAAGTTAAAGCAAAATAACAGCATGAGTCAAAGTTTTTCAAAAGATTGCACTGATTTCAAGCTCATTTAAAAAGCTGTTTAGAAAACAGCAGCAAGCCAATTTGGCTGGCGCCATCTGGCGTAACATAGCAAACAATTTAGAGACAATCCATTACTTATTTAATAGTGGATAAATTTGTATACGATCAGTGGCTTTTAAAGTAAATTTAGCAGTGTTTATTGGGACTAAAGATCTTCTTAAGACTTGATCTATTTCAAAACACGACTTATAGAATTTATTTAAATTTTATAACTTGATATTTATTTCTACTTTCTGCTTATAAGATTTTTCTACTTCTCAGCTCTATCCGGCCATTCGAGTTGCTGCATCTACAGCTACTTAAAAAAAAATCCCCCAAGAAATTGAATTCAGCTCAGAAATTTGAAAACTTCCCCCATCTGATATCAGTGATATCATTTTAATTATATTATAAGTGCCAGGCCATAAACAACAGCAGCAATTCTTTTAGGGTGATCAGGGAATCCGTCACCCTCTTCCTACTGCTCCCCATACAAACCCCCCTGCTGAAGTGTGTTGCCACCCAGGCATTTGTCAACGCTGGCGCCAAGTGGATGCCACCAGGGTGGAGTAACCCTACCGACAAATGCCACTACTTGGTGCTGACTTATTTGCAATCTAATTAAGTTGTTTTAAATGATATGTGACGCATGTTAAAGATGTCACATATTTTTGACGCTATTTGTGAAATTTCCCCGACGGTACAATGAGAGTTGTGGCTGTGTACTTTTTGCCGCCACTGTGTTTTACACTTTACATCGATTCTAAGTATACCCTTTCGGTTGTTGCAACTTTTACTTTGATTCTGCCATTTTGTAGCCAGGTTATTGTGGCATGTTCGATGTGGCAGGTTTCGCTTGTCGTCCGGCGGCGTCCTTCACACTTGGACATCATAAATTATCACCGTAATGAGCGGCAACAGGCGCCGTTTGCCCCGTCGCTGGGCTGGTTGGAATGGGCTTCCACATTGCCACATTCGAATTGCATTTAAAATACATTTAAAAACGGTCGCGCCATTTATCATGTTGGTTTATTTATTGCGTCTAGCTGGTGGATTGGATAGGGATTGCTACCGATCTGCCCAAGCGATCCTCCTTATAGCTGCCTCGATGAATAATTGCCACCATCTACGCGGAATGTTATCAGCGCCATAATTAAATAACGCCAGGAGGTGCCTTGGGGTGATCCTAAATATAGGGGGGGAATTTTAGAGACAGCAGACCAACTCAACTCTCTAACTCTGTCGCACTCTCTCTCTCTCTCTGTGTGATCAATGATCGTGTTCTTTTAATTGCCATGATCAAGCAGATTCTTAGCCATATTTTTGACAGTCATGCATTCATATTCGTAACCATAAACGAGTCAAAACAAAAATAAATTAAACAGCCGCAACAATCGATCAATTGCAACTCAAGCAACCATATGCCCGATCACCTGGCAACTCTACCCAATGGAACGCGTAGCAACTCTTCCAATTAAACGTCACGCTAAATGAAGCGTAAAATTGCCCGCCTGCTGCTGGTCTTGAATACGCTCTAAAGACGGTCTTCCAGACATTGAGACTAAAACTGAGACCCAAGGAACTTAGTGGCAGAAGCAGAACGGTTAGCGGGGCACTGCTGGAATGTGTGCGATCGCCTTTCTGGTCATCTTTGGTACCGGCCAAATGTGACAGTGTAATAAAAAATCAATTTCACAATAAATATCTCGGTCTGGCAAAGGCGAAACCTGTATATCTTATCACACTCAGGCATCGCAGAGCGTGAAGTGGTACTTACGCATCGCTCTGAGGATTGAGAATCAGTTCGGGCCTCTGCTCAGGCTCAGGTACAGCTGAAGGGTAGGCAAGGTAAGGGGATCAAGCAACAAGCTGACTGGTAGGGACAGTAAGGGGCATTTCAGGCAAATGAAAAGTGTGGTAGCCCAACTGTCAGCGATTGATGTAGCAGCCCTTTATCATTATCACATCTGGAGCTGAGAACAGGTACACCACAAATGTGAGGCACTGTCTCGTGGCGCAGGACAAATGCCTAAGCAGCCCGTCAGCGTCACAGAGTCTGGAGAGATCCCAAGATCATGCACTCAGAAAAGGGAATCCTAAGATAAAGATATGTAATTCTACCTAAAGGACTTTGGTAATTCTCTAAGTTGGCTAAAAGGTCATTAGTTTAAACCCAAGAGGTGACTTATAAATGAGATTAGAAAATTACGAAATTTGTTAACCAAAGTAATTTAAAATTAAGTTACTTAAGTTATACATTACTAATAGATATGTTGGTAGAATTTACCCTGTTATTTCTGCCAGTGTAGTAGCAAACCTCTTGTGCCACATCTTTGTCTGTGGCATGTTGCTGCTTTTGCAGTTTATCTTAAAAACCTTGTTGTCGTCTTAATTATTGCGTTAATGAGTTTTCTGTTTACTTTTCAGTTAACCCGTTTACAACAGCATTTCGTGCTATTATCAATCAATCGGCGATCGTCGATCGTCGTCGATCGTTTCGATCGCTTCGATCGACATGGATTGGATTGGAAGCCAGACCAAGTGCCTGTCCAGTTGAGGATCGGAATCTGCGGCCTGATCATATGCTACGATAAGCACAGCAGCTACAATATGTATAACGTATTTGTATTTGTATAATAAATAGTGTGAGCGCTATCGCATTCTGCACAGATATTTATGAAGAGGGGACGATAAGAGATCTTACTTAGCATGCCGCTAAACTTCCTTTGAATTTGCGAATGATAAACACCGACAGGATATAGTCAAAAACAACAACAATCAGAACAGACGAAAGCAAAGCAGATTTAACCACCTGTGTGGGGTTCACAGGTGAACCGTGTCGAGTGATTTACCATGTGAACTGCAATTTTAATTAGCATGTTCGGGTTATTGCCACAGAATGCTGCACAATAGATCAATAAACAAATTAACTGGGTGTGTTTGTGTCAGTTCCAAATCATTGCTCAACCAGCCAGTTGATTAATTGTGGGAGCTAAGATTTCCCACTGTGTTTCGGTAAGAAATACAAAGGTCTAGGGGCCTATAAGGGTCTAAACCAACTCGGACAACTGAGCGAACAACTCGAGCATGAAAATCCAGCAATGGATTGTAGGAGTGAAAAATTAATGATTTGTTGATTTATGAATTGATACAAAGTTCAAGTCAAGTGTACGATGTTGATGATACCAACAATATGTGGGGTCCCTAGAGATTGCGCTTCTAAGATCTGACTAAAGAAATGGAGATCGATCACTTGTGGATTGAGTAGAAGTAATTGCAGATGTGGTAAAAATAGAAGCAAAGAAAACTATAGAGTACAAACCAAGACAGATAAAGAGAGAAATAAATATTTTTAAAAGAAGTTAGATGAATACTAAAAACTTTAGAAATTGCCTTAAAGATAAGCAAACAAATATGCTTTAAAGCGAAAAGAATAGTATAAGATCATTAAAAAATATATATCTCTAAAGTGCTTTGGGTATGCAGAAGCTATCAATTCTTTTCAGCTGCTAACAAAACTATTTGCAATAAAATCTATTAGAATGGACTCTTTATTTGAACAATAGAAAGAGAGTGGAGAAGGGGCAGGCAGAGGGAGGGTGAGAGGGAGATGAAGCATAGCAAGTGCTTTGCTTTACGAGTATATTCGGTTGCATTTGATTTTGTTTCAGTTTTATGAGTGCGGCACATTCGTTATGGGCCGAGGGAGCTATCCAGCTACTAACAGATGTGGCATGCCGCAGGTTGCATTCTTATGCTAATCGGCCAGGCCAACAATGGAGTCTGGAACCGAAACTGAGCTGGAAACTGGAACAGCAACCGTCTTGGTAGCTGTCTGGTAGTCGGTTCCACATTTTGTTTATTTTCGTTACGCATGAACGGGTAGAGGAGGCGGAGGGACGGAGTAGGAGGGGCTGCAAATGGCTTGTAGCGATAGTTAGTTGCTTATTGTTTGGCCAATTTATGACCAGGCTAACAGTAACAGCAGAGTTGGCCAACACAAAGAGTGGTCTTTAAATGTCTTAAGTACAAAAAGCATTAAAGTAGCAAAATCAAATATAATTTACAGCACAAATGTTAATTTAATGTTTTCGGCTCTTTATCTGTCTTTCTAACCGTCAGTCTGTTTGTGTTTGTGTTGAAATATCAGCTACAACAACAACTAAATAAATAAACAAACAAACAAACAAGACTGAACATAATTGCAACAACTTAAGAAATCACAACAAATAAGCAACAAACAACTCAGACTGTAACTCAGAATGAGATTCAGATTCAGATTCAAAACTCACGGCATTCAAATTGATTTGAGTGAGACGAGTCCTGAGACGCCGACCGAAACGGAGACTGAGATGGAGACTAAGACGGAGACTTCGACTGCGACGGGTACTTCGTCTTCTCCTGATAAACATGACTCGGCGAAATGTTGTTCAGTTTCAGCTCAGAACTCAGAGCTCAGTTTGTTTTTATTGTTTAGCTCGTTATCAAGTCAAAATAATCAGGCGCAGCGCTAACAATTGTCATTGTTAAAGGCGAGCCATACAGGAGCCGAGAGCTCAGATCGAGCATCAGCTGCAGTCACAGCTTCAGTCTCCAACTTCAGTCCCATCTCCATTCCAAAGCTCAGTCCCTATGCCAGTCTTCAGTTCGAGGCGTCGAGAGCGACGTCTCCAAATGTGCCCCATCATTGCCACTGGCCATAAAAGTGAAGCTCCTCATCATCACCAGCAGCATCAGCGAACAATGCAACATGATTCGCGAATTATAAATACACGCGCCGAGTAGATCAGCCCAAAATCAGTAGAACACACTTTCTAAAATACCCTACAAATTCTAAACAGTAAAAACTAATTTAAAAATGAAGCTAAAGGAATTAAATACTATATTTATAAATGAAATGTAAAGTCAAATATTTAATTTAACTGCAATAACTTATAAAGCTTCTACAAATTGGTTAAACTAGACGATATTAATAATACTTAATATAACAATATTTATTAATATAATTTTAAAGCCAGTGAATAGTAATTCTTTGGTATTCTATACTATTTTTAACGTAAGTCAAAAGTTACTATATAGGAAATTTATTTTCCAACTCATTTGTTTTAGAATTTTGCTATTCATTCGCTTTAATTTCCAGCTGCAGCCAAACTGTTAGCATAGCCAAGCTACCCCAATAGTAATTTAGTGCCACAAATGCACTTTCGTACATTTCTGGAGCAATATAATCGCTGGCAGACTTTAAAATTAAGCAGCAGCAACAGTCGTATTGCCCCTCATCCAGTAATTGTGGTGCAAGTGGTGTGTGCTGTTGTTGCAGTTGCTGTTGTTTTGTTGCCTCTTGTGGCTGCTACCGCGCAGCAAACTAGCAAACACAGCTTTGCACAGAAGCCAAAACGTGTCGTCCTTTTGAGGCACTCGAGAGGCTCAGCCTCAGCCAAGAGCCGAGTTCGAGTCTCATCCACCGACTCATCTTGTTGTCATGGACAGCGTCTTCAGTACGTGGCAACAGCAGTAACAACAGCAGCAACACCAAACAACTACAACAACAACGGTAACGTTTTTAATTAAACAATGTAAGCAGAAAGTTGCCAGCATTCGCCCATTTCTACACTGAGAAAAATAAACAGGGAGAATAAAAGAAAATTAATTTATTTAATTTAAAATAATTTAAAATCAATAATAGATGGTTATATAAACAAACTATAGCCTTCAGTTAAATTTAAAACTATTCTTTTAGTTATTTAAATATATTTATGTATAGATTTAAATATTTAATTATTTTAATATCATATTTAAAATTAAAATACATCAAATAAAATGATAATAAATTATTTAATTTATTTTTGAACTGATTTATATGTGTACTAAGTAACCAATTATGCTAACAACTAAATTTTTCTGTCCTGAACCAAATAAAATCAATTTATCTAGCATTTAATATTTCCAATTCCCCTTCGTGCCTCCCTTTTCTGCCAGTGTAGGTTGTAAAGTGCCGCCCTGCCCTGTAGCCGCTCAGCGCTCACCGCTTCCAACTCTCCGCTTACCTTTCGCTTACCTCTGAGGGGCTAACAACAGTAGTCAAGTTTAACTTGGAGCCTCCTTTTGTGAGTTATGAGTTGCGCAATCACGACTTCTTGTCTTGCCACAGGAGGAGGAGTGTTGCTGCTTCTGTTGGTGTTGCAGTTGCTGTTGCTGTTGCAACAGTTTCGCACTTGGGCTGATTAAGTTTTAGAACAAATGAATTAAAAACGTGCACTTCATTTGTCTGAGTTCAGCTGGCTACGGTGCTCATCTGCCTGCCCATCATGTCTGGAGGTGTGAAATAATTTGGCCAACGAGTGTGAGCCGCACTTTACCTGACAACGTGGCCATAAAGCCATAGCCGTAGTCTTAAACGTAGCACAGCTGCCAAGGATCAAAAGAGGGCCATTACCAATATATGCAAGCTACCTTTATGATCATTTGGGATTTCTGAAAATTAAACGACAGCTGCCTGGAAAGTTATCAAATTGTCTGACCTGAAACTCCAAAGAAATAAAGAGAGGAAAAAAACCGAAAACCTCTTGGAAAGCTTCATTTGTGTGTCATGGCAACGATCTCTGTTTAAAGATAAAATATTGTAATTCATTTAAATGAACAAATCACAAACGTTCGCCGGGCAATTCGTAAACAGGGGAAAAAAAATTGTCCACTTGAAAGACTCAAGACACAAACTCAAGACCTCAAAAGACAAAGCCAAGTCTCTGAAGGCAGATTTTTGTGATGTGATTACGTCAAAATTATTAAAACAGTCTCAAGCCAGAGAGCTCAAGTTGCCGCTGCATTGCTCTCTTTCACTCGCTCTATCCCTGTCTCACTCGAACAGTGTCTCACCCGTAGATATATCGTAATATCGTACGTCATGTTTCACAATTCGTCTGCCGTATTTGATCGACACTGATCTGAGATAAGGCAGTCAAATAACCAAATCAACCCAAGACCCAAAAGAAATACTCAAATTATGGTATCGCCATCACCCCACACCCCTCCACTACCAGTCGAGATCAGTTTTAGGCCGTAAGACAAGTGCATTTGCATCGCAAGTCGTGTGAAACAGCTTTCCCAAGTTCCCAAGTCTAACAAAAAAGTGATCATAGAAAGAATGAATACTTTTGGCTCTTTGCTCAATGAAATTTGTTGAAAATTATGAACAACGAACAAATATATTTTACACTATAGCCCCGTACATAAATGTGTGTTGTCTGTGGCTAGACAATCGGATCGGAGAGTTAGCATTGTCTAGTCTCAGTTTTATGCTTTGACAGGCGATACACGCACAAGTTGACAACAATACCATTAGGGCCAACAAAGACACCACATCGACAATTGACAAGCAGAAGGTGGAGACAAAACTTAACCAGCTCAGGCAAGCTGGAGGATACTACACAAAAAGATACCCTGTAGGGCAAAATGTAGAGAAAAGACTGTCTAAAATAGATAAGAGTTAAGAGATGCCTAGAAACTTTACCCTTTGGAATGCATTAAACATATTCTACTATACTAAAAGTCTAACTCAAGTACTGCAATCCCTAGAGTTTTTTCCTGTTTGAAAGCTAACTACATGATGTTTGCCTTGGTTCCTAATAAAGTTACATATTTTTTAAACTCAAGCTATACAGGGTATCTAGTACACACTGTCTACTCTATAGAAATACTTAGTTATCAATGGTTATTGTGCGACAGTTGCTGGTGTGAACCTGCAGGCAACGCCATTCTCATTCTCATTCCCATTCTCGAACTCATTCACATTGTCATTTCTGGCTCTAATCGTTTGCTAAGCTGCTGGAATAAAGAAGAGGAAGAACTAGCAGGAGACTACAAACTTTGATTATTAGATCGTAGAAGAAGCGACTATACAAAAGCACAGAAAAAATCACAAAAGTCTAGAAAGACTGTTGTTCCGTTCCTGATGTGACTGGTTGTTGCTATCTGCAGTTTCCTAGGAAAGCGACTAACAAACAAGCCAAAAAATCTTGACCACGTTTGCAAACGCATCCGGCCCGAAAAGAGTGAGAGGAGAAGAGAGTAGGAGAGAGATCGGTTCTGAAACTTACACGTCTGGAGTCGTGTAATATGCAAACTAGACGGCGATAACTGTACAGATAAGAGCTCCGCAAGAGAACCGCACACATAGTACGTGTACAAATTGCAGGCACTGTAAATGCAATTTATGTTACAGCCACGATCCTAGCAGGCTCTGGAGAAAGGGCTTAAACAGAATTTGCAGGTAGCATGCGATTTACCTGCGCTTTTAGTATCAACACTTTCGGCACAGCTGTCACGGGGATTACAGGGTAAACACTTGGGATTATTCTTTTACCTGCACAGTTTTGTAGGGTGTCCTTTGGCTACCTGTTTAATATATAAACTGTAAGTTGCGTCCATCATCATCACAGTCAACCGACAACCATTGCACAAGCAACAACAGTTCTTATCACAATCGTCAACGATCTTTAAGATACAATTTCATCATGCTGCAAAATACCAAGTTCTACAAGCACGCTTTGGATGCCCAGAAGGTGCAACTACCAGAGAAATTGGAACCGAATTACATCGACAACTTGCATGAGATCTTCTTCGAGCAGATCTTTGAGCGCATCGATTACCTCAGCGACCAGGTGAGAATGGCACGTGCCTATCCACAGTTTCTGCCACAGATACTGAAGATGTGGTCGAAACGCTGGCATAATCGCATTGTGGGACCCAACACCGACTTCCTGGCGGTACTCGACATTGAGGACTATGTCTTCTTCATGGACAAAATGGCCGATCGCTTCACGGAGCTGCATGTGCACGAGGATGGCGTCGGCGCCTTCGCTGAGTTCTACGATTACATTACACACCTGTGCGATATCAATATCACACGTTTTGTCAATGTGGAAAGCTGTGTGCTGGCTGGCAGCCCAACGACCATTGTGGACGAGGACGTACGTGATCTGACCGCCATGCTGCCCAATCTGAAGCGCCTCACCAGCTGCATGAATCTCTCAGGCCTCTATATGCGCGGCTTCAGAAAACTGGAACAATTGGTCTTCAAGTCCATGTATCACTCACTGCCACTGGACAGCCGTTGGATGCAAGAGATCTGCCTGGGCATGCACCAGCTGAGGGTTCTCGACATCACAGACTCCTTTGACAGCAGCGTACGACTGCACGACATCAAGCTGCCCAATCTGGAGGTGCTCAAGATCAACCTGAGCACAGTGGAGTGCATGTTATCGCAGGTGCTGCAGTTGCCCAAGCTGCGCAAGTTGGCCATACGCTTCGATGATTCACGCCAGCTGCACGCCGATCAGGAAACCATCTTCCAGCAGATTATTGTGGCCAAGAGCGACACCATCACCAGAATTGCGCTCAACAACGAGGTGGTCCAGTTACCCGCCCGTTGGCAGAACAGTCTGCTACTGGAGCTGCCCAAGCTGCGTGCTCTGGTCTGTGAGAATTGGTACCACGATGTGTTCTTCCTGGATCGCAAGCACATACCCTGCCATCAAATGCAGGTGATCAGCTTCAATGGCTGGGAGACAGTGCGTGAAAATCAGATGCTCGAACTGATCTCCGAGTGTCCACAACTAACACAACTGGCTCTTAATGGTTATCACAGCAACACGGATAAGTTGCAGAAATTGACAAACATTCGGCACTACGAACGGAATCCCAGGCCATTGCAGGTGTTTAGCGAAATCATGTGGACTAATATGCATGCCGATGAGTATCTGCACTGGCAGAGATGTAACAAATATGTCCAGGTCACCTGCGATGGCAGCGACTACGAGTACCAGGAGGATGGCTTCGAGTTTGACTTTGTCTAAGGCACAAAACTCACTTTAATTGTACATATAACCCTTGGCATATTGTCTTGTAAATATTTGATAATAAAAATTACATTGGCTTCAAATCAAACAGCTTTTTTTCTACTCATTTACAACCGTTCGCTCAACCCTCGCTAGCTAGCTCTTTTTCCTCCGACTCTCTCTTTATTTATACTCATTGCAGCGCTTTAGGGCTCCATCGTCTTGCAAATGGAAAAATCAACACATTTTATGGTCTGGCCAAAAGATTTAACTGTGCTTTGGGCCCAGACTTACACACGCACAGGCACACACACAGACATACACGTCTATTGGCATTGGCAAGACAGCAACTTACATGACCTCCACTCACTTGGCCAGTTCATTTTGCAAAACATAAATTATTTGATTTGATTGAGTCGGAAAATGAGTTCGCAAAATGCCCAAAGCGCTTTTCAGACTCCAGCAAGTTGGCCAATTCCACTTGGCCACATACTTACTCTCAGGGTTGGGCAAGACTGACTCAATGTTTTCAGTGTTTTCAAATTTTCACATGTGCCATGCATTTTCATTTGCCACACAGCGAATTTAAAAGGAAATAAGTTAACTTTGCTTAATTAAAGAGCATTTGAATGAAGTGATTGAGGAAGTATTATAAATTAAATAAATGTCTAAATAGAAGCTCATAAATAAATATGAAGTAACCAACTATAATATCTATTGTTACAAGATAGAAGCTAGTGGATTAATCATCAAGTTGCTCTTTTAACTGACTAGGGAAGCTGAGTAATATATTGTATTAATAAGTATAAAATAAAAATTATGTTCATAATTGAATGGAATTTTACTAGGTGCATGTTAAGTTAGAGACATGTAATTGAGTAACTATTTAAATAATAGTTTTAAAATTTAAAATATTTTTCATTTCTCTAAAGAACACTGAGCTAAATGTTTTAATATAACCATTTAAGTATTATTATATATAGTATACGTTTATGTAGTAATTCAATTTATGAACTCATTATTAACCTACTTTTGCTTACAATTTTTAAACACTTACCTGTCAACTGTCTCAGAAAATTAAGTAAAATAATTCGAAAGCAAAATGATTTACATAATTTAATAAACTTTTATTGCTTTCGTTTTCCATTAGGTGACAGACTGGTAAGTTATTGGTCGCACTGCAAAGTCAACACAAAGTGAGCACTGGACTAATTTGTGGTCTTATGTGTGGTTGGATTCCCTCCCCCTTCGGACCACCTCATAAAAGAGATTAAAATGCAAACGAAGCGGACGGTCATCTGGTCATTTGGTCACTTGGCTGGTGACTTGGCGACGACAGTTTGAAGTGGACAAAATTTAGAAATAATGGACTATTAATTTATGGCCCATTGAGAGACCGTTGCTGCAGTTGCCATTTTAGTGGGACCAGAGACTGGGGACTGGAGACTTGAGACCTGAGACCTTTTGGCCATACCGATAAATGTTAGCCGCATATTTATGGCTTTTTCATTAATTGACTAATTGCAGCTGGTCGAGCCAAAGAGTTAACAGGGAAACTATACCACTTAAAGCCCAAAACTAATGCGGTCAATTAACTGGGCTCTCTCTCTGTCCCACTGTCTGGTCTCCTCACTCAACACCTATCGCTTTTACTGCTCTTGTCCGCCTAATTTCTCTATTAATTTAATTTAACATTTGTAATTCGTCATGGGCTCCAAAATGTGTAACGAATTCTGTTTGAATCTGGAAATTGGAACAAGTTTCCAGGTTCAATTCGTTCAGTGCCATAACTATGTGGATTTGCGTGTGATGTCAGTTTAATGCGCAACGCAACGCAACCAAATGAAAATGAAATAAAATTAATTCATTTTAGCATAATTAAATTAAACATAGACGGTTTAAAGCTTCGCTTTTAAGTGGTCCACGGTGTCTGATAAAGTCAATCGCTCAGTCACATAAATAGCGCGATAAGAGAACGCGGCTCTTTTGATATCATTTGTAATATCCACTTGATACTACGGCTTTCCTCTGGAAATAAATCGAGGAAGAGTAGCATGTGAAAAATCAAACTTAAAAAGCCATAATCAATTTTAATGCCCCAAAGATCCGTCCATCAAAACTCTAGTTAAAAATTGATCATTTCTAGAACTTAAAATGCTATCAGAAACTAAACCTATTTTTAGTTTAGAACATAAAGTTAGTGATCAACTTAGTTCCCATACATTTCCTAATGGGAACATGTTTGATAAATGTTTATAAATCGTATGACTAAGACAACTTTTCACAGGAACTTTAGCCAGCTCTATTAGATCTTCAATCAGTTAAGTAAAATTTTGTCTTTAACACAAGTTTTAGTTGAGCTTTGCAGGTGGTCTTAGCCGTTGATTTGCCTGGCCAAAAGCAACAACATCAGCGTATGTGTCAACAAATCTTTACGAGCTAACAAAATACTTGGCTCAAACGCCCCATCCCGTGCCGCCCCCTTAGCCGCAATGTAACGCCCCCTTTGGCTATGGTCTAAACGTTGACAAATCGTTTGGTAACTCAATACTTTTGTAATGCAAAAAAGAAAATCCCATTTTTGGTCTACGCATAAGAAAAACACAGCAACAACAACAACAACACAAAAAGACGACAATACACAAAGCCAGCGACCGAATAGAAACTACAAAAACAACAACAAAGGGAACAACAACAACAAAGTACAAGATAAATGCTTACAATTTTATTGCCAAACAACTTGACAACGTGTTGTCTGTCGCCTGTTGTCGTCTGTCGCATGTCGAATGTTGACTTGGCTCAAAGAATTGCTGTTGTTGCTGGCATTTGTTTGGGGCCAAATCAAAAAAAAAAAACAAACTGCATCCCTGTCGGCAATCGAACTGATTAATGCGAGCGGCTTTTTAGCAGTTTTTGGCAATCAATGCAGAAATGCAAAAAACTCAAAAACTTAATTACCACAAGATTGTCACAGCTGGCGCCGTTGGATGCCATTTGATTGGCTGTCGAGTCTTTAAAGTCGAGTTGAATTCGAGTCGAGTCTTTCGAAAATCGCGTGACGTTTCATAAATTCAAATGATTTAATAATGTGACCGCCTCTAACGTCAACCTGCCGCCAGTCGAGCAAGCGAGAGTTGACCGAAGAGTACGTTCATAGTCCAAGTCTTATAGCTTAGTTTGAGCTACTTGAGCTACTACCCTCGCTAATCGTTACTACAAACGATCCGCTGCTTTATGAAGTGCTATCAATTGCCTATCAATGGCGTTGATTTTGGTTCTATGCGCTCATTTGTAGTGCCATCAAAATGCTAATTGAAATCGCAGTCGTTTTCTTTCATCTTTCGCCGCGACTGCACCAGAAAATCAAACAAGCTGCTGATAATTCCCCAACTTGAAGTAATTTAGTAGCCATAGCCGTAGCCGTAGCTGATGTCGGCAACTTATCAAAGCAGTCGGCAACTGTAAACTGTCAAATCTAATAACTGCATTTAACAATAGACGAGTGCTTAAATTGAATTTAAATTTCTACTTCTTGGCTTCTTTTTTTTTATACGCCAAGTTAACGATGCAAAGCACTCATGCAGCTAACAAAAAGGTAGATCACATCTGATCGAAATTTGCATTTAAATTGCTCGGCTACTGCGGCAGCTTGAGTAGATCTTTAAAATTGACAAAAGATCGATACATTTTTCCAACATTTCAACCCAATTAATTAAAAGCCTCTGGCTGGGTTATTAAAAACCGATTTCCATCATCACACAACGCTTATCAACAGCAGCGCTGCGACTGCTAATGAAGACATCACAGCACATCAGCACAGGTGCTGACAAACAAAAGACTTAGGTGACGAACTCGGCTTGCATTATAATACCAAAGTAATGTGGGCGCCGCACATTGTTTCAGTTAACAATACACAGGTTTTAAGGATGGTAACAACTCCACTATCTACTGACATTAATGATATGATATTTAGATTATTTTATCTAACTTTAAAATAATTTATTAAGTAAAGGATATTGTTGGTTAAATGATATACTTATTGATTAGTCACTTAATTAATCACTTATCTAACGACATTGAGCATATAAATAAAACTAAATTGAAAACAAGTTTGTACCCAAAACATAGCAAATCTTTTCAGTCTATACTCAAAATCAATTAGAATTCACAGTCAAAAAGTGTTTCCATTGAACTATTTAAGAAAGAATGTCAACTCTTAAACGATTATCTAGAGCTTAACTGATTTGATCTATAATACTCAAATGAATGCGTGACTTAGGTGACGAACTTGCTTAGAATTTGCCATGAAATTGCAATCAGTTAAGCTCTGGTAACTTGAGTACCAACTTCCCAAACGCATCTTCCACAACGCTGAGGCCACAAAAAAAATAAACTGGCAAAAAAGGCAACAAAAAAGTGCAACATTTTATAGCTTTAAGGCACGTGCATGCAATTTTCATTCATACATTATTCATTCATAATGTGCATTGGGTTTGGAGGAACTGCAAAATGCAGACAGCTCCAGCAACAACAAGAACTACAACAGCATAGACAACGACAACTAGCATCGCACATGAGAGACAGTCCACATCCATTCACACGTGAACTGTCTGTGCAGCTTTAGCTTAACTTGGCTTCAACTCTGGCTTAGGTACTTGCGAAAAAAAACCAAATAGAAAAAAATAAAATAAATAGGCAAAAAAAATAATTGCCAATTTCAAGTCAATTGCCTATTTACCCTGCTTAAAGTTAATAGAGAAATCGTTGGAGCAATCATGCGGACTGGGTGCTGTATGGAACTCGGAACACCATAAACTGTATAAACTATAGAGAAATATGATGGGAATTCATTTGCATAGCTCCACAGCAATTGAGGTAATAATGAAATTTTGCCCAAATGGGGCCCTTGGCAGACAATGTTTTCTGCTTTTCCCCTTACCCCCTTTTGAGCATTTTTTTATACCTTCAGCTGACAACTGACAATTATGTGACACCAAAAATATGCAACTTGTTTGACAGACATTAAGCATTCAGACTTGAGGTGGTAACTCAATTTATTTATTTAAATTTTCGTGGAAAATATTCAGTGGAAAAACAGCAGTCTCAGAAGATGACGATATTTTAATGCCCTAACAAAGAAAATGGTTTAAAATTGGCTTAAGTTTGAAGAAGTCCATTGGATTTTCTAATAAAATTATCAGCCATTTTTAGTAATCACTGATTTATCCCAAAGATTTCTTGAATGGGCTTGTCTATTAACCAAATAACTCATCCTTACTTGTCGTTCTACCCAATTGAATCCAATTCATTTAACACTCCACTGGTTAGGGTATATTACAAGACTCGCAGGAAGTGCGCAACTTGACGCCAGTCACCAGTTTAAAGTCACATAACTGAGACATTTCGAATGAGACGAGAGAACGAACTCAAGAGGTAACTTTGTCTGGTGCAAGTCCATGATTTATTTGACATAGTTTTCTTGGTCTTCGGGGCGTTGCATTAATTGAAATTGCAAATTTTTGTCTGAAAATTGATAGAAGTATTATGCAGTTCTCTCAGTTTTTTTTAACATGATAAACTTTTATTATTTTTGGGTGGATTGGACCATGAAACAGATTTATGGCCAAGGAAAGGGCTCGGCGATATGAGCATGTCAAATATGGGAAGGCGAATCCCAAACGACTTTTATTAATTGAGGAATAATAAATTTTGAAGCAGTGGCATAAGCATACAATTCTTTAAGATATGCACACTATATTCACAGATTTTCAAGATATAACGAAATACGAAAATAGAGTAACCAAATCCATGCAACTTGTGTGGCTGCCATCAAAAGTCAATAAAATAATATAAATTGATGTCGTACAATAAAGAAAATGCTCAATAAATATGCCTCAAAAATATACAGCACAAATAAAATCGAACATGAGTGTTGTGGTGTACTGGAAGACTAAAAAATACCCTGTAAAACGTAAAAAATTAATTTATGGACAGTAAAAAATGTAAATAATTTGAAATTATTTTTTGGACATGTAGAAAATACTTCAAAAATGTTTTAATGATTTAGTTTTACTAACAATTCAATAATTGTCAGTTCTACGATTTTCTTAAAGTCTAGAGAACCATCATAAATTCAAAAACCACATGAGTACAGGGTATTTCAATCAAACAACTTAACGAAACTTGCTGGCAAACGGACAAGAGAAATTTGCATAAAATCAATGAAACTTTGTACGATTATCGTATATAAAATGTGCATAGATCTTTATGGAGCGCGTTATCATAAATCACAAAGCGAGTGCCAAATAAAAGTGTCGCTGTGCATCTAACAGATACACATGTGTATCTTTCAGTGTCTAACAAAACTGGAAAAGAAGATGCTGACGATATTTGATGATGATGAAAACAAAGCCGAACACACACACAGATCAACTGAAATTTATGATCAGAAGAGGTATATATTTAAGAATAAATTATCGCTGATCAGCATAGGGGCTGTTACCAAGGAGAAAGAGAGAGATAATAAGTTTATTTGGGTTCGTACTTTAGCACAAATATTAAATGCGATTCAATTAAAAAAAAGAGTTTGTTAACAAGTCGTTGACAGCCAGCTAAATATAGCCTTGGCAGCCGAAAGGAGTTGAACGCTTTCCAGGCAACAACCAACAATCAGAAGCGACAACAACAACTGAGGGAACAACAACAACTTACAGTCAATGCTAATGAATGGAACGCGCTTTGTAAAATGTCTGCCAAATGAATGAATAAGTGAGTAAATGAGTGAGTGACAGCCAAATGGCAGTAGTTGCATTCACACTCGTAAGCCCGAAGTCGCTTTTAATGAGTAGTCACAGTCGCAGTAGCCTGAATGCAGCTCCTTGTCTGCAAGTATACCCTGTAGGTCGCTCTGTCCAAGGGTATAACTAGTCTAAGAGTTGTAAGGCTTTATAAACTAAATTCTTTATTAAATATACATCTTAAATAACAGGGTATTATGTAGTTATTACTTGGCTAACTTTAAGTTTTTATACCTGCTTAAGGCACGTATTTAGTGTTTACTCGTTCGGTAGCTTAAACACTACTCATTAATTCACTAAATGTGGCTAAAAACGGAAGTCAACTGCTTAAAAGATTTACTTTTAGCACAATGAAATTAAGATTTTAGCTAAATGGTGTCCACTATAATTCCATTAAATGGCTGTCTATACAAAAGGCACTACGTTAAGTTGGCTGCGCCTTTGAAATTCAATCGTTTGCTGTTCTTATATTAATTTCCTTAGAAACTTAAGCTAAACATATCCCAAACCGAACCATTAATCATGTGTATAAGGTCTAATGATGTCTCAGTTGTTTTAACACTTATTTTTTAGCGTCGTTTATGAATGGAACAATTACAGTTAAGCCCACTGTGTGCAAATGGCAAATCGATGTCGTGTTGTGTGTGGGCGTGTTTCTCGCTAAGTATAATTAATTTGCTCGAGTGCGCGGTGAGCATTTGTTTCGCTCAGTGTACCCAGGCACTTGAACTAATTTACAAGTTTCCATATATAAGCATTTTGTGAATGAAGTCAAGTTGGCTATGAAAGGGGACAGGGAAGGTGCTCTCTTAGCTGTATTTACGTGTATATATGTTTATGAATATGATTAAAATCCAATTGGTGTGTGAGAAAAGCGTTTGCTTATTTTTGGTGGGCGGTATCAGCTGTCTCTATCATGTGCCTCTATCTCTAGCTCCCTCTCTCTTTCTATTGCTGTCGCGGCAGTCTACGCCAGACAAGGACGGCAACGGATTTCATTCACAAAAGCCACGTTAAGAGTATCTAATGCTTGGGCATGATCCACACCCACATAGAGTAGTGTACTAGGTATATAGTCAACCATGACGTTGTTTAAAGTGGAGCGCCGCTTTTTTTCTCCGCTGCCTGTTGCTTTTCCCCTCTTTCTTCCGCTCATCTGCTGTCTCTCTCACTCGCTGCACAGCTGCAACATTTTGCAATTCAATTTGCAGTTAATCTTTGGCCCAGCTGCAGCAGCAGAACAGCGACGCAGCGCAGCAGCAGCACAACAAATTTATCAATGAAGCCACCCACATGAGCAGCGCAGTCCGCGTCGCTGCCAACTGCGCAGCGCAGGCGTGCTGTGTAGGTGCGGATGCCGTCGCTTGTGGGCGCAGCAGCGCTTGCAAAAAAAAAAGAGCTTTCGTCGAAAGCTTTCGCCCAACTGCTTGCAGCTTTTTGCGGGTGTTATTTTTAGCTTATGAGCTTTTTTAGCCCTTAAAGCTTTTTAGGATTTGCAAGCAACAAGTGCGAACGAGCATGTGAGTGTGTGTGTTGGTGTAAGCTCGAGCCTTTCAGTGGGTTTGACTGCAACGAATGACGCAAGTGCAACGGCAGCAACCGTGCAGCAAATGGGCGTAGGGCTGAGATCAGCATCCAATTGTGCACACTGTACTTCAGTCAGTGTGAATGTGCATGTGTGTGATAGTGTGTGTTAGTGTTGGTGTGGGCTGGCAGACGCCATGACAAAAAGCCTACTTAGAATTGAAGCCCACACGCAAACACACACACACTCGCTGCTTGGCACGAGCTGGACTTGAAAGTCGCTGAAAATGTTGCTAACGTACAGTGTGCAAAATTAACAAAATTAAGAAAATTTTTCAACATTTTTATATAATAATAATACAGCTTAAAAATATTTAAATATACAAATGAAATATAAAAACAGCTTCCAAGTGCAAAGTTGTAATAAATATTTTTTATTTTATTATATTATTTACACCTATTGAAATAGTTTTTTTAATAGTTTGCCTGCAAAGTAAGTGAAACTTAATAAATTATTATTTATATCAGAATTAGAACTACAGCTTATACCACTGTTTAAAGGTGTTAACCCTTGTGTGTGTATGTGTGTGCTGGTTTGAGAGTGTGTGTGTTTGTCGTTCTGTGTTAGTGTCAAGATAGAAGCTCAGTCTTTCGATTGAGCAGAGAAAAGCACTTGGAAAAAAAAGTCAAATTGCGGGGGCTGTTGTCGCCGTGTGCTAGAAAGAGACGGCTAGTTGCATGCACCTATGTACAGTTGCCCACACACTCAGTCAGTCAGCAACAACAACAGTAACAGTAACGACAACAACAACAAGAGCAACACTTGGGCGACAGACGAGTGTCTAAGTAAGGCGATGATCGGCCCACGATGCGTTGTCGTCGCCAGCGTCACCAGCGTCGCCAGCGACGCAGCCGCTAACCTCAACTGAGCGGCCAAAACTGTGGCAGGCAACGCGAGCGAAACAGTTTTTCAACCTCAGTTGAAACGCAAAAACGCAACCGGAAGGAAATTATCGGTTAAATAGTTAAAAATCTTAGTTCTATCACCTGTCTCTGTCTGTCGCTCTCTCTCACTCTTACCCTCGCGTACTCTCGCTGTGCAAAAACTTACGCTCTATCGATTTACGCGCCCGCTGCATGAGATCGTTAAAAACTCGCTGACGACACATCAGCAACATCGGGTACATCAGCAACATCGGCTACATCTGCAACAGAATCGCATCTCGGTGCCTCCAAATAGCGTGTTTCAAATCAAAATTGCATAATCTTCAACTGTGTCTGCAGCTGAGTCTGCTGCTACTACGCTCTTATCGCTTATCTTTGCTTGCTGCCGCGTCGCGTAATCGCAGTAGCCGGCGCGCATCCTTTGACTAGTTGCACGTTGCACAAACTGCCGCATCCTGTTGCCGCCTCAACCTCTGCCGTCGTCGTCGTCGTCGCCAGCGTCAACGTTACCTTATCGTCGCTTGGCCATCTCTCTTGGAGGCCAAGACCAGGTCCAAGTCGCGCGTGCGTCGCCGTTTTGGCCCGCCTTGTAATTAATTACAAACGCAGTCGCAGATCGGTTGCAAGTTCTTACTAACTCTCTCTCTCTCTCGCTCGCTCTCTGCCACACTTACTCTCACGCTCTCTCTCTCTCTCTCTCACACTCGCTTGCTCTCTCGCTCTCTGTGTGTCTTTGCCGCTGAAAACTTCTTATTTACGCGCTATATCTTGATTCCACTAGAGAGGATCGCAACCCTCTCCGCCTCCTCGCCGCCACACCCCCTTCTGCCCCAGCCGGCTTGCGTGCAACGGCGTTGCATCGACGACATCTGATTGCCTTTTTATGGCGGGTAAGTAGCTTCGGCCTGGTACTTTTCAATGGGTCTATTGCCTGGGCTTAGCTGACATCTAAACAAGTCTATTAATGGGCAGCAATGCCGCAGTTGCAACTCTTTTTCACCTCCTTCCACCTCTACTGTTCCAACTTCTTCTTCCTCTTTAGTTCTGCTCTTTTGACTGTTTATGGCCATTTCATTTGGCGGATTATTTATGATTTATGCGGGATTTTAATGATAATTTTTATTGCTGCCTCGATTTCGACAGAGAAAACTCAAGGGAGTGAATTTTCAATGGCATAAAAAGGATCAAAAGAACTAAAGCTAGCGCAAGTAAATTAATTGCGGCTTAAAGTAGTGTTGAAAACTAATGGTTAAGCTAATGACAGGAGTAATTATTCAAATAAAATGAAATAATTATAAAATAATACTGAAAGATATTTCCAAATCAATATTTTGGGAGTCTAGGTCTGAAAATGTGTCAGAAAATTCTATCAATATATAAAGAATTATAATATAGAATAATATATAAGGAATAGTTCCTCGTGAACAAATTTTTTGAATATAAGTCAAAAAGCTAGTAGGAAAAATCTTAAAAAACCTTTGAAAGAAAGAACAAATTGATCGGTATATAACAGTCATGATAATAAACTTAAAAATTAAATTTAAACATATACATAAAGGGAATTACAACAATTTGATAAATACTTCAGTAAATGTTCTATTTTATAAAGGAACCTATACAATACAATACATGAGTAAATACTAATAATTTCATTTATCAGAAGATATGAATAAAGCAGACAAAATAACACAAAATAAAAGCTCATTAAACTTAATTTTAAATTAACTTCGATTCATTTAAATTTAAGCAGAGATTCACAGCCATGCCACATAATTGTGCAACAAATCAATTAGCCTGGCAATTATGTGTTGCAGGTACACCTACACAAAGCTCTCATATATTTGCGTGTGTTTCTGTATGTGTAAAAATCGCGGCAGCATTTGATACCCCTTAAACGACCACACACGCAACACAGACACACAGAGTCAGAAATGCCAAATGTCATATGAAACGCGTGTGGCAGTTGCTGCCAAAGGTCAAACTGCAATATCAACGAGCGTCAGGCTGTGAATGTGGCTAATTAAATAACATTTCCAAGCAGTTCCAAGCCACGTTAGTTGGAGTTTGTGTGAAACAGTTTGCAACTGTCGCTGGCAGTTGAAGAACAATCGAATACACATGAATACACTCATGAATGGGCAGTAAACAGGACCGCAAATATTAAAATTAAAATGGTCAGTGAAAATTCTCTCTGACTTGCACTCTCTCTCTTTCGCTTCTGCTCTCTCTGTGAAGTTTTTCTTTGAATGAAATTTGAGGCTTTCAATAAATTTCGTGACGTCATTGAAGCTTTTACATTGTTTCCTGCATTTCATTCATTCATACCAATTTTCATTCACTGGAGTTGCTGACATTTGCCGCCATTTTGCTTCCAGCGAATGACAGCAACAGTTGCTAACATTTTTCCCCACACAACTGTTGCTGCTGCTCCGGTTGCTGTTGCTCCTCCTCTTCCGTTGCTGTTATGGCAACATCCACAACACCCAAATACACCCACAGCCCACACACGTGTCAGGCAGGCAGCAAACCACAAAGGTCAAAGTACACTGAAGTTAAACAACAACAACAACAACTAGTAGAAGAAGAGCAGTAAAACAACAACATCTGTGAGCCTGCAAATGTCACTGTTCCTTGTGAATCGCAAAGTGGAAAGTTCTAGCATCAATATTGCTACAGTTTCCTAGTCAACCTGCTATCAGATAGTACAGATATATATATATTAATTTATTGATTGAGTTCTTAGAATTTAGTGCAGAATTAGTTGGAAAATACTTTTGATTACTTTGCTTAAAAGGAGTCTTAAGCACAACCACATTACTTTTTGGTTAGATTTCTCATGCTGATTTCGGAATTTATAGAAATGAATGGCAAGGAGTATAAAGAGCAGCGTTGACACCCTGTTGTAAAATAAACTTAAAGCACCATTTTGTTTTACTGCTGAGATTGAAAAATTTTAAATATTCATTGTTTTTTGTATTCATCCGACTAGCTTTGTAAGAAGAATAAATACTTCAGTCCAGAAATTTTTAATTATTTATTGTACTCCTTATATCTCTGTACAGCACATACAGGGTATCTTTAAGTAGTTACCTTACTTGTTCTGCAAGGACTCTGCTCCAAATTCTCTGCAGGTTGTGGGCGGATAATCGCATCTATTAGCTCTCAAGTGAAGCATTTTCAGTGTCCCGCCTTCAGTAAAATATAGATATTATTTGTGAAACAAAAACAACATATATTTGGCCACACCCACTGCCAACGAACCGCCTCTCACTAGCCAAATGTCAAACTGGCAAAAGAATCAACAAGTGAAATGCCAGTACCGAAATTTACTTTTGCTGTAGTCCCTAATGTCGAAGCTATGTTCTGCTTGACTTGTAGTTGCTGTTGTTGCTGTTGTCTCTTTGGCACTTGTCTGTCCTTTCAGGCGATTATTACGTTATGTTGTAGATATAAATGGAGCTGGTGTGTAGTAGTCTCAGTTCTTTATGGTTTCTGCTGTTGCTTCTTTGGTTTTGTTTTAACGGTACTAATATTTCACTCTCGTTGCGTTTGCTGATTGATGCTCAACCTTTGACCTTTAAATGTCAAACAACAGGGTATGTAAGTCCTTTTAGCGTTTGCTTGTTGTTTTTGCTACGCTTGCAACTCTAATTGCCGTTGCTATAGTTGTTATTGTTGCTGCTGTGATGTTGCTCCAATGGTGGGCGTTCACATTTTGCATATTTGTCTGTTTTGATGACTTTTGTTTGCGTTTCGTGGAATTCAACAGGTCAAAAGGGCAACCTCGGCAGCTTTTGACTTTCACTAAATGTCGAGATTAAATCCATTATAGCCAATTCATTCAGAAACATTTTAGAGCAGTCCGTAGAAGATCTAAGGAACAAATCACAAAAAAGTTAGCATAGAAAGATAGAATATATACGACTAACAGTTACTCTAGCATAATTGGCACGTATTAGAAGTCGTGGGAGTTGCACTTATCAACACTTAGTGTTGCTCACTAAACGGTTGTCACTGTGCGTATACTTAATATTCTGCATACGCACCGTGAACTGACGTCATTCATCGCTATTGTTAATTGGGCAATTATGAAACGCTGTATTATGCCCAAAATAGCTAGAAAAGTGAAAGCAATCTGCTTATAGATAAGAAACATATGACGCTATATTCGCCATATAAATACGTATTTGCTTACTACGTAGCGCAGTGGACTCTCCCCGAGAGAGGGAAAGAGAAAACTTCTCACACACTCTTTTAATTAGTTGTGACAATTTAACTCTCACACGTTCGCCCTCTTTCTCACTCTCTCTCTCTCACTTTTGCTGCCTTTCGCCTTATCACTCTCTCCCAAACACTCTGACAGGAGCTTGGCGTCCAGCTACAAATCGGAAATGCCGGTTTCCCACTCTCAGCACACGAGAGAGGTGCTATAAAGCACTCAAGATAGAAAAATAAATAGCAAAACGAAACAAAAGCAACAATTACATTGATACAAATTGTTGCTCCTGATGTTGTTGTTACTGTCTCACGTTGATGACGAGGCAGCAAACACTTTTCGGGCATTTTCTCGTTTCGTTTGCCGACGACGTTGACGCCGACGCAGGCGATTTGCCGCATCTGCTTTTCGCTGTTGTTTTGTTGTTGCTGATACGATTTTTCACCGATGCACTATGGGGAATTTTGCCCTTTTTTGACAAAATTGAAAAAATTTTCCAAAAAAATTGGGTATTGGGGGGTTTTTTTTTTTTTTTTTTTTTTTTTTTTTTTTTTTTTTTCGATGTCGAGTTTTCCATTTTCATTTTCAATTTTCACCGCTCGCGCCAGTAGCGCATTGACGGCTCAGCAGCTCGTCTCGGCTGCTTTCGATTTCACACACTTTTTTGCCACCCGCGTGGCTCGCCGTCTATCAACAAAAGAAAACTCTACAAATTGTTATTGCAAAACAAATATAAAAAATTTAAATAAACTTAAATATATAAATTTATAAGCTAACAAATTGCGTATCGGAAAAGCTAAAAAAAGGAAGTTAAAAGTATTTTGGTGCCAAAAACATTAAATGTGCGATTATTAAATAGAGAAATGCAAAATTACCGTCGGCATTTCTACAAATAGTGCGACAACTTTTATAAAAATGTATTTATAAATTTTTATGCATAAATTTTGAAGATTAAATGTTAAATATATAAAATTTTTGGTAAAATATTTAAAATTTTACAGATCTTTGTGTGATTTTAGCTAAAAATATAAATATTTTATATGTGTTTAATGTTTATATGGTAAAATATTAATCGAAGTGTTTAAATATAAAGAAAAGTCAAGAGATTGAAAGGTAATTAACAGAAGATAAAGTAGAAATATATTCAAACTTGAACTTCTGATCACTTTCTAACTAAAATTTAGTCTACTAAATGGGGCAGTTACTTAAAAATGTTATTACTCATTAACTAAAGTATTACTTTAATCTCTTTCTTTACAGATCTCTGCACAAGTCAATCAAAATAAAATAAAAACAACGCAAAGACTGATTCAATGACATAGAATTCAAAACAAGTGATTATTCAATCAATCAATTTAAACCAAGTTCAACAATGCAAGTGTCAAAATGCATTAATAAATAAAAGTGAAAATGTAAAAATTTAATTGAATTTAAGAGTTCAACAAGTGTCCCATACAAAAACCAATGGAGTCAATTTATTCAATGCATTTTAGTTTTTCTTTTTTGTTTGCTTTCGGTTTCAATTTCTTTTGCCGTTTTGATTTTGTTTATGTTTTTGCTTCCGTATCCGTATCCGCTTTGATTTCATTGCTGCACGTTGCCAACGCGTTGAACAGTTTCAAAAATGTTGCTGACAATGAGGCGTCAGAATGAAGTGATAAGCAGCCAGCAGCATTCCACATCGGTAACAGCCACAGCCAACACAGCCACGCCCTCGCCACCCACAACAGCAGCGCCTGTGCCAACTGTAGCACCTGTTGCACCAAACAGTTTGCCACCACAGACAGCAACTGGCCTGAGTCTTGTGCCCACAACACCCACAGGATCACAGGATTCACTTAACACCCCTACAACACCGCTTAGTCGCAATCCCTTGCAGTTTGCACCACCACCAGTACCACCGCCCATTGCATTGCCCAGTGTTGCTGCAGCAGCACCGGCCTTTGGCTATTACAACAACAGCAGCAGCACAGCAACAGTTGCCAACCCTCAAGTACCAACAAATTATCACCATCATTCGACTGCAGTTGGCAAGGATACGACAGGAGTTGAGCTCGACGAGTACGTGGACATATTACAGGTGCAGCAATTGCTGTTGGACTCATCGGCAGCAGCAGCCGCTGCCGAACAGCAGCAACACATAAACCCACAACAGCAGCAGCAACTGCAATCGCTTGCCAAACCGCGTCCGCGCATCAATCTGCAGAAGGCATCGGAATATGCCGCCCAATTAGCCCAGGGTAAGTTACCTACAAAAGTCCATAATTTTCAACTGCCTCTAGCGCTCAACTTGGCTTATTTCTCATCAAAAAACAGCTGAAACCTCCTCGCCTGCCTCGCGTCGCGTTCTACTCGATTATCCCAATCCATATATCTACGGAAATCATTATCATCACACGCCGCCAAACGAGGACCTCGTGGCCCTTTGGTTTGGCAGCAATGGAACAGGTGAGTTGTCCATTTGCTGGCTAAGATTCTATACAGAATCCGTAGGGAAATTCAATGATTAATTATTTAAATATATATTAATTTTTATCTATGATAAATTGTATATGCGATTATTTATATACAGTAGAATACGGTTATACCGACTCCGCTTAAAGCGTCCCCTTGTCCTTGGTCTCCGTTGGTCTCCTTTTGGTTAAAGCGTCTACTGGGTATAACGACGTAAAGTCGTCGGTCCCTTAAGTGTCGTTATAACCGGATTCTACTGCATTTTAATATTTTCAAACTTAAATTTGCCCTTGATATTCCTAGCTGAACATTCACTAGAAATATTTTAAGAATCGTTTAAAAAAGATTTAGCTAAAAGTTGTGTTTGCTTTAGAGGTTTTAAGATGATAAGAACTGAAGCAATTTAAAAATTTACCATTGAACTTTAAACTTTGTTACAAATATGCTGTACATCAGTTAATTCAAAGTAAATTTTACTTTTAAGAAATATTTAAATAGTTATGATTTTTACTGTGCTAATGAAACCTTCGTCGAGTGTATTCATAATTATATTTAGTTGTAGCTGTCGCTTATAATATGGCAACTTGTGGCGCCCCAATCTAATTGCATAATTCTCTGGCGACAGGCGATGTCGCATGCCCCCTCACTCCATGTTGCACGTCCCCTCGCGATCGCTGTCTATGCTGCAGTTACTCAAAACTATCTCAGTGGCTGTAAATTGCCGAAATTAATCTATGAATGAGCTGACAGCCAACGTTGTGCCCACTACTCCCCTCTCACTCTACCGCTCTCTTTTTCTATATCTCTGTCTCTCTCACTCCTGCTTCCTTTATGCCTCTGTCTCGCTCTTTATCTAATGGCTCAATAAATTAAATAAATTTTGCGCACTTTAATGCCGTTCGCCTGTAATTTTTTGACGTTGCATCGCCTGTGGCGCCGCCAACATTAGAGCGTTCCACGCGTTCGCATCTACAGCGCCTCCGAGTGCGACGACTCTTTTGAAATGCTGCCAAAAACTTGAAATTGAATTTACAAATGATGCAGCGCATCGGCAACCACAGCAATAACAACAACAACAGCAACGTTTACAAAGACGACAACGGCCCCAAAAAATGCCCTTTTTATTTTGTCGCCATGGCAATGGGGCAACAGGTGTTGGTCCCCGCTCTATTTGATACTCCCCTCTCCTCCTCTCCCCTCCCCCACCCTTGTGATCACCTCACTTGGCAATTGCAATTCATGTGTTGTCGTCGCTGTCGCCGTCGCCGTCGATGTTGTTGTCGATTTCGATGTTGTTGCCGTCACACGTTCCATAGATTATTCGCTTGCGGGTTGGGTCTACTTTGCTCTTTTGCCAAAATTAAGTCTGCGCCAAGACCACCCAAAAGTGTGTCAATGTTGGCATCAATAGTGCCTTTTTTATCGCTCGCCAAGATCCAAGGGAAATGCCCAGTCAATATGAGCTATTAATATAAGAAGTCTACACGGAAAACAAATAAATTGTATATAAATTTATGCTTTTAAATTATGATTTTAGGTTGAAATGTAAACCGGAGTGTTCTTAAGCCAACAAATTACAGATTAAGGGAGTTAATCTTTGAAATCTGTGTAAATTTATATAGAATTTCTATATGTTTCCACTCCCAATAGTTTAAAAATTGTTTATAACTGAATGCCTTAATTTTCCATATACAATTTTACTGTCATTACTTTACGACAAGTTTATTTAGTTTTTGCAAATTCAACGACTGATTTAAACTAAGTTTACAACCATTTGTATCCCGCTGTGAGTTCTCACCACGAGAACTTGTCATTAGCTTCAAAGATCGCTCATTTCCAAGTTACACACAAATTGCCTTAATTAATTAATATCATAAATACGCGACGGCGCTTAATTGTCGAATGAAGCAGCAATAAAAAAAAGAATACAAAACTACAAATAAAAAATATGAGCAGCTGAAACGGCGACGGGGGTAAAATGCAGGGCGGAGCAGTGGCAAATCTGTGATGGCAATCGCTAATTAGCCAGGAAATGACCCCGGCTGACCGATCAAAAGCAATTGCAGTGCGGCAAAGAAACAGCAACTGTCCCAGAAACAGTCACAGAAATCGTCACAGTTTCAGTCACACAGCTGAGTGACCCTAATCGACAGGAAGCTGACTCAATCTGAGTGCCATGGTGACAGACAGACAAGCAGACAGTCCAGGGC
The DNA here is from genome assembly GCA_035046005.1 of Drosophila acutilabella. Lineage (NCBI taxonomy): Eukaryota > Metazoa > Arthropoda > Insecta > Diptera > Drosophilidae > Drosophila > Drosophila acutilabella. The sequence goes on from JAWNOK010000061.1 coordinate 1,560,433, forward strand.
CAGACTTTGTTGCACCTCCAAAGTTGCAATCAATATTCATAAATCTGTGTGTGTGGCAAAAGGTTGATCAATTAATAACGTGACCCGTTTTCCTACCTATTTTTTTTTGTACTTTAAATTTCCACATCAGCCAAATCAAGCTGGGTGATCGTTTCCAATGAAAAATCGCACACAAAGCCTCTTGCAACAACTGGCAGCAAACACGAATGCAACAGTCAAGAAAACTGCAAGAAAATTAAGGCGACAATCACTGCTGGGGCAACCTTTGGGCCTTTTGTGCAACGGAAATCGTTGACATGGACCACACCACAGCACAGCACAGCACAGTACTCTAGAGCTAAGCACAGCAGCAACATGCCACCAACTGTAGCAGCAACAACAACAGCGTGCAACGACTACCGACTTCAGAGCCAACTGAGGCTTGCCTAATGTTTAATTAAGGTGATTGCTGTGCGGTCAGTTGTATGTTGTTGCTGTCGTCGCAGTTGCTGTTGTCACCACAGCAACAACAGCAACTCACGATGATCACCGAATTGGTTTGTAAGGATCTAAGCGTGCTTCGCTCGCCTTGTCAAACACTTGGGCCAAAAAGGACATCGGACTCCCTCTGCCCCTCTCTTACTACCTCCCTCTTTCTGGCTGTTGTGCTGCACCCTTCTTCCGCCTCCCGCGTTGATTGCTGGGCGTGTCTGCTCAGACTTTAATGAAGATTAATTGCAATCAGTGCGCCAGTTGAGTGGCGATTAATTGCACTCCAAACGAAAGCGAGACAGAGAGAAAGGGAGAGAGGGCTAGAGTGAAAGAGAGACAGAGAGAGAGAGGCGAGCGTCTGGCAAATGGAAATGAGCAAAAGGAAATAGCAACTTGCAACTTGCAACTGGCCATAGACGACTTCCTCCTAGACTTTGCAACTGATGCCTTTGGCCGTGGCATCGTCTGGTTCACAAGTTCACAAGACCTCACGAGACGACGACGACGACGATGGCGATGACGGCAACTTAATTGCCATTTACATGGCAAATGTTGAATGGCATTTGCTGCCGGCTCTCTCAGCTTTGCTTTGTTGGTGGCACAATTCAGCTGATGAATTGTGCTTGCAACAAGCTCAACATAGTTGCATTTACTTCGTTATTGCAACGTAGTGTCAAAACCACTGATTTGTCACAGTTCATCAATGGCAAAGCAACCAAAATCTGCTTCAATTTGATTATTTATATTATTTGTAGAGGCTTTAAGCTCTGAAGTTTGGAAAGCCCTTTTGAGCACGTGAGGACTAGCCCAAACAGTATAATTTGGCTAATTTAATTAATATTATTATTTACAAATATTTCTATTGGAACATTTTTATATAAGAAAGCTTGACTAAATCAAAATGATTTGAAGAATAGGTATAAGTTTGGATTACATTCGTTTCTTACTTTGGCTTATTAAGCCACTTTATAATAAACTTTCATATATCGAAATATTGTTAGTGTCTTTCAAAATTTACAATGGACCCTATGAGTTGTTGTTAGGCCTTAAAAAACGAGTTTAAAAGGGATCAATAATAAAATTATTAAAATATTAATTATTTTTTTTAAATACTATTGTTGTATTTTATTAAGTAATCCTTTTTGTTCGAGTTTTATTTCTTTCAATTCCAATTTTAAATGTACTAATAGAAATATTCAAAACATAATGTGCATTTAACTTCAGCAGTATGAATTCTCTTAAATTAATAAATTTTTATAATTCTAAACTCAAAAGTAAACCACTGAAATATCAAAATAAAATTGTTTCTTTTTTAAATAATTTTTTTTGCATTGTCACCTGTTTGCAGGTGATTCAAGCTGGCGCCAGTCTCGCACTCTAGACTCTGTCGCTTGTCCGCTGTCCGCTGTCCATTGTCCGGCGTCTGCGACGACCGTTTCCATCGAATTCAAATCAAATTTATCTTAAAAAAAAACCGCAACACGTGGGCAGTTGTATATTTTTTTCTTAATTTTTTATTCTATTTGATTTTATTTGCTGTATTTTGTGGTTTTGCTGTTGTCTGTTTGCTGTTTGCATTTAACTTAAGCTAAGTTAAGTTATAATTTGTGTATATCTTTTTAACGACTTTCAAAGTGAACGCTTTGGCATCATGTGTCTAAAAATAGAGTCATAGCTCAGGTGCCCCCAAAGTAATGCCCCTGTATTTATGCTTGTGTGTTTGTGTGGGTGCTACTGAAGCTCGTTTATCCACAGATACAGTATCAGTAATGTCACATGGCACACAGTCAAATGCAGTTTACAAAATGCGAATAAGTTGAATTTATGTTACTATAAATTATTTTGTATAGTGGAAAACATTTGAAATTTGCACTGCAGCGGTAAGAAGATCTGTGTAAATATATAATTAATAAATTATACTAATAAAAACTTCCGATTTGTGCATATATAAATACACAAATAAGTTCAGTTGATTAAGTCAAGTCTTGAAACTTTATAGACTCTGCGTTGACTCACCTGACAGCAAATTATACTAATGATCATCCTGAATCACAACTAGTAGCGCCCATGAATCGAATGGAGAATTATGAATAGTTTGAGTTCATCTGTGATTAACGTCGAGTCTGTTTTTGTGACTACTCCAGATAAACATCAAGCTGAAGATGAGCCCACGCTAGAAATCCCACGCAGCTACTGCTCACAAAAAAAACAACAAAAAATTCATTATAATAAAATAGAAAACCCGCAAAATGATTATTAAATCAAGCGGCGAATAAACAGCATTGAAATCAATTTGATTTTGTTTAAAAAGCTGCAAATCTTTTACGGGATTTGCATAAAAAATTGCTGGCAAGACAGCGACATGAGCTCAAAAGTGGAGACCAGCCCCAGTCGCAGTCGCAGTCGCAGTCTGAATTAAATTCATTCATAAGTCGCAGCTCCATTCATAAGCTGTGCATTTCTAGTTTAAGGTAAGCCACCAGAGCAACACCTACCAGCAACATGCAACTTGCAACTGGCAACTGCATATTATTTATAACATTTTGCTCTTTTTGGGGTCACATGTTGGCGTGTGTTGCAAATTAAATTTGCAAATTATAGGCTGTCGCAGCGGGTTTCCGGTACGCAAACATTAACAACAACAACAACAATTGCAATTGCAACGCTCTCTTAGGACGCTTCAAATGTGTGGCAGCATAAACAAACTTCAGGGCTCCAGATTCGAGCGCCAGTTTTGAGCTCTGCACTTCATCACGCTCTTGGCCATCTGACAAGCTCAATGGATATTCATACACTGCAAAAAACCAGCCTCACCCCTTCACCTACCAGCTTTAAAACAAAAACAAAAAAATGGCATCAACAAATGGTCTCGTGCACATTTGAACTGTCATGCCACAGAGTCAGATTCAGCTTCATATACAGAGTCTGAGTTTTAGCCACGAAATCATCTGGCATTTTGAGGTTTGAGCTTTGAAGCGAAATGTCAGTCACTGCTCAACGCTTAGTCCATTTTTTTAGTGCTTCACTGTAAAGCGTGCTCGAGTCCGACTCGTGGGCCGACTATTTGCCTCACAGATGGTTTACAAAATATGACAAAAATTACTTTTTCTTTAGCAGGAGAATTTCGTATAAAATGCCAAATACTCTATAACATTATTTTAAATAGTTTACAGGAAGAATTATTTATCGAGTGAGGCATTAATAAATACAAAAGAAAGTTATTAAACAAGCTAATAATTTAATTGCTTACAATAAATCACATAAAGTTGCTTGAAACTTTGTAAGAAAAAGTCATTATTTATAAATATTTATTTATGCCCCCAAGTATTTTTAATCGATTATAAATGGTATGCTCTATCACAGTGCTAAAATTAGTCAGTGATTAAAGCACAATACAAATTGTTAATATTTATATAAGGAAATGCGTTTAGTCACTAAGCCTAAGCTGTGTTACCAAAAACTTTTGCTCATTTTAAGCAGCAACCAATGACTCTTAAAAATCATAATAAATTTAAAATGTTGTGGACTTTCTGAGCAGTAAGAGTATTATAGAAATAGGGGCAAACAACGTAGATCACAAGATTTCCAACTAAATTTGGTAGTCAAATAATTTACATCAACTTGATGCTGTTTATTGTTCTGTTTGCAGCCACTCTTCTTGTTGTTGTTGTTGCCATTATAATTATTATTACAATAAATTGTTATTGTTGTTGCTGCATGATTTGAAGTTTTTTGTTATTGTTTTTGTTTAGATAGTTGACCTGGTGGGCGTAACGCGCGCGCAGCTTTCGACCCACTCGTTTGGATGTTGCCTTTTTTAGAGCCGCTTTAGAAGAGCCGCTTTAATTTGATTGGTGGTCAATGTTGGTAGCCAAAGTTTCAAGTGCGTTTCCCTCTGGCTCTCGTTGGCTGCTTTATGTGCCTTTGTGGCACACCACATGCCCATTCCACCATTCCCCAATGCCACTTGACACATTTCAATGAAGCAAACAGCGCACACGAACCAATTCAAAAATAGCCACATTGCTGCTCTCTTAAAATGTCTCACAAATTACGCGCATATTTTCTAATGAGCTCATGCGAGCCACAGATCGCCATGGTTCGAAGCGATTTGGCTCACACGGAACGGCCAAAAGTCCACCACTTCCCTTCCCAAAAGAAAACTCATCTTGCACCATCTGATTTACAATTTCAAGTGTATTTGGAGCGTTGTATTTGTTCCAAGATTTATGCACACATACGCCCCTTTGTCCCATCGCCTCCTTATGAACGGCAGGGAGCGCGCAGGGCGTGAATTTTTGGAGGCAAAAGACGCGACTGTTTGCCAAGTTTATTCATTTATTTTTCCTAATTTTTTCATCTAGTTCATCATATCGTTAACACAAAGCCAACAGGCTGTCTTCTAGCATTTTCCGCTGTCAATTTTGAAAGATGCGACGATTTGTGAGTGAGTAAGTAGACGGCATGCTAATTAGTCTTGCTAATGGGATAAGTGTTCGTTCTAGTTAAACATTTCTATGATCTATTGTTTGCTCATACGTACAGCTAGTTTTTTGCTAGGCGATAGTTAGAATTTATCGATTTTATCGATAGTTGAAATATGTTAAAACTTGAATATCAAGGAAAATTAAATTTAAATTAATATTTGTTTATAAGTTTCTCTCTTTAATACATAGCTAACAATCCACTTCCTTATTGATAGGTAAAATCTCCTTGCAGACAGAAAAACCCTCAATCTTTTCCTTGTGCTGATTTAGAAACTATAAAAAAAAGAAAGTTTCATTTATTGTCCTCAAATTTTTTATGCGAAATCAAAGTTCATTTATTACGCAATCGTTGCTAAACTATTATAGTCTTTACTCCATTAATAAAAGCGTTTGTGGCCCGCACCTCCTGCTTGTAATGCACATCCTCTCACACACACACACACACTCACACACATGTGTGTAAAAACACAAATGCAATCAGGCCATCAAATCACAACGACTTCAACTTAAACTGAGACCACGACTCCAAAACCGAGTCCAACTTACAGAGAAACTAAGACAACGACGACAGCAGCCAAGAAAGCCAACAAAACTGTACACAAAGCTACTTACTTTGGCAACAGCCCCCGCAAAATAAAAAAGAAACTAATATAAAATAAATAACAAGAACTTAGAGCTAACTCTGAAGCCGACTTTTAAATACTCTTTAAAGTTTTATGTAGAGTATGATACTGGAAATTCAGTTTAGTTAGTTAGAAGATGGGTATTTTCAGTTTATAATTGAATACTTTCATAGATATTTAATTTATCAACACACCATTTAACAATTTGTATTTTGAACAAGTATTTCGACTTTATTTCAAGTGATTTCAATTTTAAAAACTATTTCTTAATTTTAAAATATATTCATAAATTTTTATGCATGGATCACTTAATCATTTCATTTATTTTTCTTAATAAAATTTTTATTTTTATATTCAATATCGTAGGCTTTACTTGAAATACGATTTCATTATTTTCTTACGCCACATTGTAGCCAAAACACTCTTTCAGTTAGAGTATTACCAACAAGCCAGACTCATAGGCCCAAAAAATACATATAAAACTTTGCCAGTTGCTACAACTCGAAGTTTTTTTTTTATTTGGCTACACGAATCGCTTCGTCTTCGTCGCCACTCCCTGCCCCTTTGCCACCTCTCTCTCCGCGTTCCACTCTCCAACTTGTCACCCGCTGCTCTTTTGGCTTGTCGCTTGTCGCTCGCTGCTTTGCTGCTGGAAGCTGCTGTGACTTCCTCGAACCTCTCGCTCGCACCACAACGGCGACATTGCATTTGAACAGTGGAACAAATTTGCAGCTGATTTATGTAAATCGCCAGCGAGTTTGGGTTTTTTTCGCTGTGATTGTGACTGCAGTTGTGGTTGTGACTGTGGTTTTTGGGTCTCTCTCCAATCAGCGCTTGGCTGCTCCTGCAGCTTCTGCTCCTGCTCCTGCTGTTGTTGTTTTCGTTGATGTTGCTCCTCTGCCGCGTATTGTGCCGTTATTTGGCCCAAACTTCACAAACTGCAATTCATTCAGACGCTAAAACGGTTCGTTATGAATGAAGCTGCCCACGCGCAGCAAACAAACATTGAACGCTGACGCTGCAGTCGGCGTCGACAGCGGATGTTGCTGTTGTTGTTGGTGCTGCGCCCCATTCATTAAGCATTTTGGATATTTTTTGATATTTATTTTGATCTTTTGCGGGAGGGCGCAGGCGCACGCTCAGCTCAACTGCAATTTTGTCGCTTTTCATGCCAAAAATCGATCAACAACACCGCCGCCCACTCCGCTGCCGCTGCCAGCGTCAACGTCGACGTCGTGACAGGCAAGTGGCTGGAAAAACATTGCCAGAGAGTCAGTTATGGCTTACTGCTGTTGGCCAATATTCAAATGCAATTTATGTCATCGTCGTTTGCTGTTTTATGCATATATGTATGACGTCAGCCTGGCCATGATTGTGGTTAGTGGTTCAGTGGTTAAGTTCGATGTTGTTGCTGTTGTTATTATTATGGCTGTTGTTACCGCTTTACTAGCCATAAACTTGTAATACCCGCCAGATGTGTGTGAGAATTTTTGGTCTTCGCCTCAACGCCTTGAGAGCACAATTTTCAAAACTCAACCCAAGAATTCCGTTGATTTGAACTTTGTTTTCAGAGGGCAAAGCATGCCATAATTAAATTGATACCTTTATGATTGCATGTAACTGCAAACAGCTCAATTCGTTGGCTAATTCGTGGAATTTTTACTAAAAGTTATTAAGTTGGCTGCACCACAATAAACAGTGATCAAGAGCGATCATGTTTATGCACGTTACTTTTAACAATAACATAAGAAACTCAATCTTCTGGGGGTTTTTATGAGTTCAGCTGAATGCACTGCAGTGTTCTCTGAACTTATCAGTTATAAAACGGAAATAATATGCTAGTTTTAAGGGCCCACTGTGACAACGTGAACAAAACTTTAACGAGCTGAAAAATATTAGAACACTTTGTATGTGAACAATGACAGCCGTTGACAATCTTTGAAATATGATACTACCAACTAAGCTATAGAAATAGTTGGTTGAACTAAAGCTTTCGACTCTACGCACAAAAGCGCTGCGGAAGGGAAATCGGAAAAGCTATAAATTTCATTTATAAAAGCGAAGAAAGAAATACAAAAAAAAAAGAGACGTAGAGATTTGGAAATGTTTTCATTGAATGCATCAAATGATGTCGAAGCATTTGACAGTTAATTTGTTAGCATTCAGCTGGAATCGGACTTGAGCACTTTCCGGTCTTAGGCCATCAACTGATGATGATCATGCTAATGCGGTTCCGGTGTGCGTGGCTAATGGAGACGATGGTAAGCGATGAACATCTTGGTCTTAGCCATGGCCATCAATTTGCATTTGCTGCCCACGTTTCATGTACCAAGTCTCGTGCCCTTTTGGCACCTGGGCTTGGGCACCACTCAGTCACTCAGGCATTCGTTCATTCACTCACTCACTCATTCATTCATTCATGATTTCATCATGTGGCGCACGACGTGGGCGCATTTTCAGTTGTTTCATTTTTACTATTTCATTCATAAAACTTGGCCAAAAAATCAAAAAAAAACCGTAACCAAACACCAAATCGTAACCCATTGATTTTATTAGGTTAAGCTGCGGGTTCCGGGGTTCCGGGGGTTCCGCCAACAACTTGACAGTTTCCCAGTTGATTTCAGTTAACTTCAAATTTTTAGCTGCATCATTGGCTTGTCGTTCTCTGATTTTGTTTTTTGTGAGTTTTGTGCATCGCTTAATTTTAGCAACATTTAACCCACTTTCTTGTTTTGCTAATGAAGTGTCAACAACAAATTGAATGTCTAACATTTGTTGCATGTCGCCAGCAACAGCAACAGCAGCAACAACAACAACATATGTCTGTGTCTGTGTCTTTGTTTAATGCTTTAAATAAATAAATACGAATGCAAATTCAAATTGAAATAGTCAACAAAAACGGTGCAACATAAAGTCGATAGTTTAATGCTCTTAAAAAAGCTGAAAATATTATTTATAAGTAAGAAATAAAATAGACAGTTTAATGATTGCTAAATGTAAAAAACTTTTATTTTTCTGTAAGCTTAATAAAATTTAAAAACTATATATTCTATTGAATATACAAAATGCTTTTCTTCAACTATCAAACTTATGCTAAAAAGTCTGCTTTAATAACTTTATTATATAGCTAAAAAGAGCCTTAGGCTTTACACCCACTGGTCACTCTATAAAGTCTTTTATATGCTAGTTAATATGCCCACAGTGTAGGGTGCATTTTAATATTAATTTATGCCAATACGTAGCCGACACGTAGGCCCAGGCGATGGACATGCCCTGGGCCAGGGCCCAAACAGTTCCACAGTTTCATTCATTGATGTCGGCGTCTCAGTTGTTGTCGCTGTTGCAATCACTAAACATCGCTTGCCAAGTGTGTCGCAGTCACAGTCGACGTCGCTGTCGACGTCTGACTGCGCTGTCGACTGCAAAACAGAGTTGAAAGCCAGCGGTCAATTTGCATACAACAGCCGCCGTTTTGTGAATGAAAATTTTGTTGTTGGCCAAATGGCAAAGCGACAAAAAAACAACAACATTGAGAGCAACAACAAATTAAAGCAGCAACTGCAATAAATTGTTGAATTTTATTATGCTGCCGCTGCCGCTGCTGCTGGTGCTGCTGCTGCTGCTGGTGCTGCTGCAGATAAAGATACAGGGTGCTCTTGCCAGTTTACTGCTTTGCTGGCACAACAACCTACGCACTGACCGCAGCCCACACGCCAAGTATCTGTAAGATACGCGACTGTGTCGTGCGCCATGTTGCGGCTAATTCGATTTCTGCATTGCCAAACGCTTTGCTAGTCAAAGCTGCCGATTGCCTTTAGCAACGCCAACACAGCAAACAACACATAGATACAACGATATAAAGATACACAGACACATAGTTACATAGATACACAGATACATTGTGGCTAAGTAGAAGCTGACTGTTTTCATTGATGATTTCTTGTCAGTTTGCTTTGCCTCTTGCTTGATTCATTCATTTAAATTTGTCATCTGTTGTTGTTGTTTCTCTCGTTTCCCTTGTTTCTTATTTATCCATTTACTTTTCATATTAATTGCTGCCGTGAATGTGATAATAAATTATTACAGAAAACACGCATACGCCGGGTGGGCGTCCATTACAACAGCAACATAAAAAAAAAGTAAAGAAAAAAAAAGAAAATCAAAAAAAAACAACAGTCAGTTATAGCCAAGTTAGTAGCTTTGTGAGCAGGTCAAGTGCTGCTTGGCTGCTTGAATTACTAATTTGAAATTCAATTTCCTGTCTAGCCTGAAATGTAAGCCATCATCCATTAAATCAAAGGGAAATTCTCTCGAACACTTATGCGAACTCAACTGAGGCGACGAAAATCTATCTGCAATCTTACAAGGCTATCTAGCTCATTAATAGATTACAGATTAATCATAACTAAGACACAGCAAAATTATGAATTAATCTGTGCTTAATAAGCAATTTTTAATCTAATAAAAGTAGATTTATTGATAAAGTTGATTAGTTGTTGTTTGATTTGATTAATTTTTTTGTTTCGAAGATTTTTGATGAACATATAATGGTTTATTTATCATATATATCGTAATTAAGCATTTTCCCAAAGGCTTATAAACATATTATGAATCTTTAAAAGTTTATTCTATACTTTTCTGAGTTTTTGCAACATCATAAGTATGTAAAAACTACCTCCAACAATGTACTTAGAACATTTATTAATTTTAAATATTTTTTAAAGGGTTTTAAATAGACGAAAAATTAGAAATATAGTCTTCATATTTATTATACAAACATTTCCTAGATGAAAAATTCGAAGCATATTCGATAAATGCCTTTAAAAATGCCATTTAAAATATGCATTAAATTTGTTTAACCTTCGTTGCCAAAGAATACAAAAATTTTATTTATAAATTATTAAATGTATTAAGCAACTTTGTAGCATATGAATTGATGTTCGTATTATGCTGGCAAACCTAAGGTGCACAGACCAAAATATACTAAAATATAGTACTACATATAATATACAGTGAGCTGCATAAGTTATGGCCTCGACGCGCTCGAAATGCAAAGCGAGAACGAGAGCAAGAGAAATGCAACCGAAAATGATGACAAGCTGAATGAGAATTTATATGGGAAGCCATAAAGAATTCGATGCATAAATAACAAGAGGACGCACCACAGTTAACCACTGAGGCATGCAACCTGAAGATCTCGCTAGACATGTGTATGGGTGTGTGTTTGTGTGTGCGACTGTGTCTTGTTGCACGCGCAACTAATTAAATTAAAAGCGATCGACGGCGGATCGGTACTATATAGTTTTTGGTACGTTTTATGAAGGTGGGCGTTGGTCTGGGTGTGTGTGTGTCTGTAAAATTTATGTGCAATTTGCTTAATTTTCGTATGCATTTCAAGTGCGAGAGAGTGCGGTTCCCACACCCACCAAGCACACACAACACGACTAGACTGGCTGAGAGACAAGTGTGATCGCCACTAACTGTGCAACCCACTTGGCTAACCAATTTGGCAAGCGATTCGCGTGGCAAGCGCTAAATGGACGCCTCCAGTTCATACAAAGATCGCGCGATCTCTCGAACTGTTTTTGGAGCGTATTCAGTTGAGTGACCCCACTGTAGCGGTCTCTCGCTCTCCCGATCTCTGTGTGTGTGTAGGACAAAGCGGCACGCGACCGGCAACGCCCCCTGCTTGTGCCTCCCACTCCTCCTCCTCCTCTACGTTCACTTGCGTAGAATTCTGGCATCGACAAGTGTTGGGGACGTTGTGACGTCGCGTCGTCGTCGTCGCGTCTGCTCGCAAATTTGTTATTTTTTTTTGCTTTTGTTTTTTTGCGGGGGTTGTTTGTTATGTTTGTGGTTTGTTTGTTATTTTCTGCTGCTGCCTTGCCCACACACACACACACTGGGCAAGCAGGCAGACCAGACAGTGTGTCCACCCACCTGCAATGCGCCAAAATGTCGGTCAGCTGTTTTGGCCAGAAGTTCAAGGGCGGCTCGAAACCTTTCTCGTCTCGCTTAAATTCTTGTTAGCCATGGGCGTGTGTGTGTGTGTGTTTGGCACGCGCCACAAGCACGTTGCGACGCCTCGTTAGTGAATTCTGCACCCCACGTAGCACTGCCACGCCCCCTTGGCTGCCCCTGCATAGCCAGCGCCCAGCTAGTTACTTGCACTTTTGCTGCGTGTCACATTTGTCGCCCATCGTTTTGGACGTGGTCGTGTGCCGGCTCAAATAAATCAACAACATGTTGCATGCAACGCGTTGCTCGTTGCTCGTTGCTCGTTGCTGCTCGCCTATCGCATCCGGTTCGCCCAAGCTTAGTTCTATCTTTATTTTATTTTTACTTATTTTATATATTTTTTATATAACTTTTTTATTTATTTTTTTGGGCCACAGACTCAATCAAGCCATTTTATTAGCCAGGTTTCGTTGCTGTTGTTGTTGTTTTGTTTTGTGACTTTTCATTTTTATGTGGTGCAAATCGACGGCTGGCGCATTGTTGTTGCCCCTTGTCAGAAGAGCCTGGCCAACATGGCAGTCAACAAATTTACGACATAATAATTTACATTTATCTGCAGCAACGAGGCAGCCACAATGCGACAACAACAACAGCAGTAACAGTGCCAACAAACACAGCAACACCAACAACAACCAACTGGATCACAGCATTTGTGCGTATATTTTCTTTGGTATTGAATTAAGTTGGCCTAAAGCCGAAGTTTATTTTCACTTTATTTATACAATAGTATAAATATAAATTAAATTTGTTTAAATATTTTAATAAATAAATATTAAATATTATAAATAATTAAACTAATTTAATTTATATTTATACTTTCACTAAAAAATGTATACTAAAAGTGGTAGATTAATTTTTATATATTTGTTAATTTATTTATATTCAAATATAAAGGTAGTTTCCAGACTTTACAATTTATTTGAGACACATTAATTTGTAAATAATTTAAAAATTGAATCCTAAAATTTTTAAATATTTGTTAGTTAAAATGTATGTTAAATATATTCCATTATTTAATGCTTCTATCTGTTTTTCGCATAAAAATTCATTAGCCCAATTACATAATGAAAAATAGTGTTAAATAAAAATATTAAAATACAAAAAATTATATCATTTATTTATTGAATAGTTCTTTTTTAAATACCACATTGCTAAGCTCAACTACTTGAGTGACATACCCAAGCAGTTAATGGGCATTTTAAGCATTCAGCGCCATGTTGTTTAATAAGTTACCTTTTTGCGATATGTCGCCGTCAGACGGCGCAGACGTCGCCTCTTTATCAGTTTATTACTTGGCAAACTTTTCATTTTAATATCATTTCGCATTTGCGCAATGCAATCGCCTTAATGTTGTTGCTCTTGTTGTTGTTGCTGTTGTTGCAGTTGAGCGACTTTTAATTTTGAACGCCTTCGTGGCGAGACCTGAACAAATCGGGTTGGTTGCCTGCTTGACTGACTGCCGAGATGATAAATGTGCACCGGTTTCTAAAGTTGGAACCAGCTACAATCGCCTCCATTCTGCACACACACACAAGCACTCATACTCATGAATAGCCAGAGTTCCTGGCAAGTCAAAGTCAAGGAGAAGCGCCACTGAGCGCCAACTACAGTAGCAAATAGAGAGCAAAACTTTCTCTTTTACTGCCCCTCAATGCTTGCTGTCTCTCTTGTTGTCCCTCTCTCACTCTCTCGCACGCGCTCTCTTTGCTGTTGCAACGAGCAAAAATCGATGGAGCTAAAAATTGCCGGTTTCTGGGTTCGTAGCGGCCATAGAGCTACCCCAACCCACTAATTGTTTGCTTGCGTAAAATTTCCCGGTCATTTTTATGAATGAATACAAAAAGTATAGCATACTTAACAGCGCGCCTGCGTTGCCACCCCAAGCCAATATGTGTGTATGGGTGTGTGTGTAAAGCCACAGCGAGTTGTGACGAAAGCAGACGTGGCCTTGACTCTGACAACAGGTGGAAAGTTTCTAAAATATTTTCTTCTTGCCATTATTGTTGTTTTCCCGCCGTCGCTGTCGCTGACGCAATGAAAGCCATGAAAATGTTGCGGCCCATAAATTTTCATCAGTTCGTGCAGTTTATTATTTGCACTAAGTAACTAAAAATAGTCATTATACCGGCGTCACAATAGCACAACAGGGACAAAGTCAAAACTAACCCAACTAAAAATAAACCCACAAGGGAACTTCATTCAAAGGAAGCGGTTCACAAAGAGCTTTTTAATAGCAAAGGGTTTTCTAAGAATACAACAATGGGTCTATTTTTTTATGTCAGCAAATAAGAAAAGGAGTTGAAATCAGCTGGTAATAGGAATATTTAATATATAAGTTTAAATAGTTTAAATATTTTATGCTTCTTAATGACGTAGCTAAAAGCTACGCTTATGTGAAAAGATAATTAAATTATTATTTATTGCTTGTGCTTCATATTTGAAAAGTCAAATAACCCATATATAGAAATGAACTGCTTAAATGCGACACTTAACAACTGTTTATTGTAGATCTCAAATAACAACCTGATTCGCACTGAAAGTTAATCCCATGTCATGATTATGAGTGAGTTTTTAAACGAAAATGTCAAGTGCTTAAATTCATAAAAATCAAAGCATTTTATTTGCTTTGGCAACAGACGCGAACGAATGTTCGTGTGGCTTTAAGTTGAGATAAATATACATATATAATTATATTGTATATATACAAGTGTACGAAAGAAAACGGGTCAAGAGACAAAAAGCTTTGGGCACAAGCTATACAAGTATATTATATTATTATACAATACAATACACAAAAACCCAAAAATTCAAGCGATAAACTTGCAGCCAAATTTGGTCAAAAGTAGGCACCACAAATTTCGGGCACATCATCATTGACTTTTGTTGTTTCTCCCTTGATTGTTGTTGTTGTTCTTGAGTCTTAGCCAAGTTTGGGCAAACTGTGTGATTTGTGCTTAATTGCGGTTTCGCTGGGTTCCAGCACCAAAAATGGTAACACTTCTTGCCCGTCACAAAAACAAGTTAATAATTTCATGGCTCGCTTAATCATCACAACAACAACAACAACGACAACACGTCTTCGACTATTTTTAACTAATTTCGCCATGCAAAGCGTTTTCACAGTCAACTCTTCTGCCAAAACTTGTTCAATTTTATAACACATTAAATTTTTATAATATTTTTAAGACCTTAAGCTGTTAAATGAATATTTTAACAATTGTTTTATGGCCATCTATCAATGAGTCTTTAGTCAACTACAACAAAAACTTATATAATGGGCTTGAGGCAAATTTATTAATGGAACTATTAGGTACAAAAAACTTCAATATAGTATTAAGACTTGGATAAAAATTATAAAAATTTTATTAACTTAAAAACTCAGCAACAAAACGATGTTGAAATGGTTTTAAAAATTAAAAATTGAGATGAAATTAAACTTAAAAAGTTAAGATTATAAGAAAAGCATTTATCTACTTAAATCAACAACAATCAATCACAACAAATGATTCCAGTATTATAATAAAATCCAAAATGCTTTCAAATTAAAGCAGGAAACTGAATTTTCTTTTGCTGACTTCACTTCTAGTTTGTCAAGTTGAAAAACTCTTAAGATGTCTTAGTTGTAGTTTTCAGTTTAGATTATGTGTGCATTTAACTTGATTAATTTGTTTGCATTATAAAAGTGTTTTGCTTCGTGTTCAGCATTTATTTGCCGTGTGATTTAAGTTGGAATGAGAACGAAAAAACAAGAAATTTCTGGCATGAGGAAATTCCAAGTGAACTGCAGTTTGTGGCAGGTCCAAAAAACCAAACTCATGTTTTTGCCAGAAAGCAACAAGCGAATGAAAATAATGAAGAATGAAAAGTGGGAAAAGTTAAAGTCCAAAAAAAAAGAAAAATAAAAGACCAAAACTATTTGAAGTTATTTTTGCCACTTGGCCTGACACTCGTCTGTGTCATTGTTCTTAGTTGTTGTTGTTAAAGTTGTTGTAGTTGTTGTTGTTGTTGCTGTTGGAGCGTGGCTGTAAAGTGTTCGCCTGTCGCTTTCATTATGCATCCAGCAAAGCATGTAGGCGTATTTTGATTATGATAAACTGGCGAATTATGTTGTCACTTTGCATTTTTCATATAGTATGAAATTATATTTTATAAGCATTGCACTTTTCCACATCTTCTGCTGCTTCTTCTGCTTTATCTGCTGCTCTTGTTATTATTATTTTCATTGTTGTTGTTGTTGTTGTTCTGATTGTGATTGTCGCGTCGTTGTCGTCTGCTGAAAATGTTTACATGTCGTGGCATTTGAAGGGATTTATGTGTCGCCCCAAAGTTGCCTGGACTGACTTTTCTGTCAGCCAGCGACTTTGTCATGAAAAATTACAAAAAAATAAAATAAGCTAAAGAATTTGTATTAGCCAGTCGTTGAAGAATTGGTAATACCGAGTCGAAAAAAGTCTATGCGACTAAAAGATATGCTACAAAATTCCATTTATTTATTTTAGCGTAAATAAAAAACTATAGCAAAGCATTGAAAACAAAATTTTTTGCTTGGTCAATTTGTTTGGCTTAACAACGTCACGTATCTTATAGATACAAACTGAAAAAAAAAACAAAACACACAAAAAATTAAGATACTTTCGTGTAGCTATGCCCAATTTTATATACTCTCACTGGTCTGGTGTCTAAATTTAAACCACGTTCGTCTATTTATAATGTTTCACGTAACGAATATTAGCTGTTGATTATAAACAAAATGCTTTTCCACAAAATATTTAACCGCCTGACGCCAAGTTCAGCTGAAAATTGCCAAAACAACAGCAATGGGATACAAAGTGGCAATGGAAGACGGCGGAGGGGGGAGAAGGGAGGTATAAGAAAACAATGACGTAGTAGCGATTTCTAGAGATTAATACACACACTCCCACATGATTGTGGGCTAAAAGGAAAAACAAATAAACAAGTTCTAACTATAGTTCCTCAGCTGAGACTGGAGCTGCTAAAATTAGAATACTTATTTAAAATATTTCGTTTGCAATTTTCCTTAGCTTTTTTATTGGGAGGGGGGAGTACGTCACGAGTTTTTCAATGAGAATTCAGTTAGTTTGGAACTAAAAATATGTGCACTAAATGGGACACTCAATCAATAAAAAGAAACAACAAAATCAGAAATCAAAAGTGTACGTGACACACTTCAGATCAGGAGAAAAAGATGCAAACACAAAATCAAATAAAATGGAAATAAATAAATGCGGTGCAACGAATACTAAATGCTCTAAGAAGGCGACACTTATTTACAAAATTTTTACAGTAAAGCAAACATATTTCCAAATCCAAATTCATTAAAGCTTTTGCCCACTTGATGACACTTTTGTTATGCCCCAAGGAAAGGGTATTTGGTGGCGAGGGTTATCTGTTTTGGGGGCTGTTGAACAACGCTGCGAACATAAAAATTACAAGCTATATCAAGACTCTAGATACTTTGAATTGGAATACCAAAAATTAATGGCAACAACGCGGCGCAAACACGACAAAATTTGTTTTGTTTCTGTATCTGAATTTGAAACTGGCCCATTGTGTGTGTGTTTGTGTCAAATGAGAAAAGCATTAGCCAGCCATATGGAAGAGGAAAATTAATGATGTTACTTGGCGCAGCGGAAGTGTGTCATGGATCTTATAGATTCCGCTACCTCAAAATGTTTCAAATGCTGTTCAAAGCACTCATTAGCCAGAACAGCAACAGGCCGCGACACCTCCCCTCCCCCACCACCCCCTAATCAAATAGATATATATATATATAAAGAAGAAAGATACATATATATGGAAAGAGTGACTAAATTTAGATGTCTGACATACATAGATACAAAAGTATCTCTTTTTTTTATAAGTAAGTATATTAGGCCGATTGACGCACAATGGTGAGAACTGTGACGCTATCGACGCTTATCGATATCTTTATCTTCAACTGAATTTTCTCTATCTGCAAATGTAAATGTATCTGTAGCTATGTCTGAACCTGTGACGTGATTCGCAACACTTTGATAAGCGATAAACATATTTTTGCCATGTTTCTGCACACTTGGGAATGTATCTAATAATCAGCCATGATATGCCAAAAATTAATGCATCTTTGTTGCTTGAATCATTATACAAAAAAGTTACTATTCATTGCAATTAATCATATCAAACTTCAGATACAATTTGAATGTTTTCTGAACCTGTTGTACTTAACTCAAACTTTATGGCCAATTCTTTAGCCAGCTAAAAGTATCTTTGAAATATTTGCAGCACTTAAAACTCCTTGTACTCTAATGACAAAGTTATGATACTCCCCCGTCATAGGGTATCCAAATGAATAAGCTGTTTTCCACACACTCACACATACATCCCGTGAAAATTGTGTGCTATAAACTATAAACGGCATTTAGAGGGATTAACTTTTTGTGGCCGTCGTTGTCATATAAATATCTACACATATCTGTGTGCGGCTCGTAAATAAAGTCATTAAAGTGGAATTCAAGGCATCCCAGAGAGCACACAAAATCTCAAATCTTTTTGCTTTCCGAATCAATGGGGCTGCAGTGAACTATATTCATTTAGTCGCCTCAAAAATTCTGTTACAATCGCTCGTGCACAAATGCAAATCCCGTCGAATCATCTGTTTATTTTGGCCATTTCAAATGGGGGTCTGTAGGGGAAGTGTAGGGTAAGGGGCACATCACATTTGCACGTCATGAGGCTGAAGAAAAGTGCCTGAAATTACCTTGACCGAGGAGGCAAAGCGTTTGCCCAAATAGAATACAAATAAAAAACTATAAATAGATCACACAATCAGACTTTAGTCTATTCCCGTCCAACTACGTGAGCATCTAAAGCGAGACGAGCTGATTAAGTAAATTCTCACCCTTCACCCATATACCCGCACACACACTCGCACACACCTTCAAAATTTATGAACTTGACGTGCAAAATTCTATTTGTAATTATTTTGCTATTTGCACGCGGCGCTTTTCACGTCATCAACGGAAAATGTAAACATTTCCCCATCTACAATTCCAAACAAGTCAATTGTTTATACAAAAACACACCAGGGAGAGAGCAGCACACCGACAGAGTGATAGAAAGAGAGCCAGAGAAAGAGCGAGACGCAGGTAGTAAGTAATTCCAATTTAGGCATGATGCCGCCACCAGATACTAGCCAGGTTCTATAACGGCACACGTTCTCACTGGCAAATTGAACAGCTGATTAGCTGAACGAAAATTGTTGTATTCTGTCTTTGAATTTTTCATTTTTCATTTTCCTTTTGTTCACACCAGCCAGCTGCTACTTATTTACGTAGTACGTACGGCAGAAAAACAGAATAATAATAATTATTATTATGAATGTTTTCGTCTAAATATGTTCATCAAATTGTTGAATTGTTTTGTGGTTGAGTATGTCGAATTTTCTGTATTTTCTATTAAAGTGTAGACAGTGCAAGAATTTTAATAACTTAAATAAAATATATATAAAAAAAATATATATAAAAATATTTTATATAAAAACTTGCGAAACTTGCTGAATTTCTACATATTCTTTATAGTTAAAACATGTGTTTAAAAAATATTTTGCAACTGTTTAAACTATTTTTGTTTAAATAAAATAAAAGCTTACAGCTTTCCTAAGTTATTTAAATTTTTTAAACATTTTCAAAAATTTTTAAAGTATTTCAAAGTCGTCAAACTATGAACTCTGTCTGTTTTTTTGTTTAAATTTAGTATTGTGAGGCACGCGTTCTATATTTAGAATATTGCCACGACCTCAGAACTGCACACAAATACAATTACTCGTAATAGTATTCGCTTTTGAATACACACACCGACAGACTGAATAAAAACAATTGAAAAATAACGAGAAAAAACACTTGTCAATTTAGAGATTCATGTCATTTTTAGAGTAATTTGTTGACCCACTTTCACCGGGTTTATCGGCTAGCTGCTTATGCCTATTTTGGCATATTCATAAATATAATTATATATTTTCTATGAATACACTCGCCAAATAAAACAATTCACAATTAGACAGGCAGTCGACAACAGACTACGACTACAGTCTACACACGATTGTGGGAGGTGATTGGCTCAACTTTCGAAACCCGAAATCATTAAAAAAAATATTTATAAAAAAAGTAATTAAATTTAAAGAAAAACTAATCAGATTTGAGTTCAGTCCAGTTATGGACTAGAGCTATAAAACGGATTAAGCATAACCCATATGCTGGCTTGGCTTTAAGCTGATATGACATGATTTCTCGGCTCGAATTAAGAAAAAGTTTAATATCACTTTTAAAAGACTTTTAACAGTTATAAAAGGCCTTCGACTAAGTGCTGAGAAATATATATGTATATTCCAAATATTAAAATGAAATTTTTATTGGCCTTTTTTATGATGTGTATGTTGTTTGTGTTTATTAATGTCACGCTAAAATAATTGCATGCATAACATATTCATTTTTATTATATTCAATTTTATTTATTTAATTTTTTTTTTGGTTCTTTTCTTAACGTTAAATTTAATTTACTGTTTGCCTTTGAAGCTCGGTAAGCCAAATTGCTACTAAATTTGACATAATACCAGCAATAACTGTGCACAACTATTAACAAAATTTTATGTGTTGGACGCAATAATTTATTTAAAAGAAATGTCAATAATTGTGTATTAAAAATTTCACAATAAATCAACATTTTATTGCTTCTTACTGCTGTTTACTTAATTAGTTTGTATTAATTTTAGTAAAAGAATTTCTACAACTCAATAAATTAATAAAAATAATTTGATTAGCACATAATTCACACCTTTAGGGAAAAAAGTACCAACATTTATCTGAGCCTTTTCTGCTGTTTTTGATTGCTCCAATTTCGACCAATGGAAATTTTCAATAATTTGAATGTTTAAATTTTTAATTTGTGTCTCGACTTGTTTTTTTGATACAGATATAATTATATATATATATGTGTGTGTGTATATATATTTTCTGTTGACTGGAGCAATTTACGGCAACATGCCAAGCTCATAAAGCATATTATGATGCTCATAAATTAAATAATATAATGTGATATTTATGAATTTTACACAAAATTTCTGAACAAGCAACACGAAAATAAAAAAAAAACAACAACAAAAACCAAAAGAAGAAGAAGAAGAAATGTAGGAGAAATGATAGGTATGCAGAGCAGAGTTGGAAGATTTACAATATATGAAATTTAAGTATTATCAAAATAGAGATGCAAACTCAAGTATATATTATATATGTATCTGTATCTGTATCTATGTATCTCTGTATCTTTTGGGTATCTATCATATGTATTCATAAATTTATTCACACCTCAATGGAGCGACTCGAAAACTCGCTGAATGACAACGCCCACTGGTCCAATGGTTTATAGCCAGATTGCTTATGGCTATGTGGCTATAAGGCATATATAGCCTCTCCAATTTGAGCTATAGAAAATGAAGTTGACTTGCGTAATGCGCAGCTGGCAGCTAGCAAATAAAACGCTTAACACAATGGAGGGTCGCGGAAGGGGGGACAGGGGCATGGGGAAAGCCGTTATCCAATGGTGGCTAGCAAAACGAATAGCAAAACAATTGTCAAGAGGGCAGTTTCGACCAATAATAAAAAGCAGCTAAAGCAACAGCAGCAGCGACAGCAGCAGCTACTCGTAAATGTATCTTATAGATTTGAAATTGTGCAAGCGAGATAGCTGCCACTGCAATGGCAGCAAACAGTCAATACGCTTTTAATTACAACCTACACACGGCCCTAACCAGAGACTCTATCTCAGTCGGCGTCGCAGTCGATGTCAGCGACAGCGTCTCAATCTTCGCTTTGAGGCCTGGCCACCATTTATGGCAATGCGGACCTTGTCGCAATAACTAGCGAGTGAGCGAGAGAGGGGAGCACCTATTAACTTGGCATTGATTCATGCTCTATCTCCCTCTCACACCCTTCCTCTCTCTCACCGTCTCTCCCATTCAGTTTTTTTTAAGTTTTTCGTTTTTGTTTGTTGTTGATTTCGAGGCGCGTGCCATGTGTCATGCATCTTGCGACTTGCGACTATCTAACGCCTCTGCCTCATCAACAGCATTCAAGAGTCGCACGTCGTCTCCCCACTGACCCACGCATCACCAACAACAACAACAACAACCACAAAGTTCTAGACTAGCGATAACACGACATAGAAAGCCCACACGACGCATACAATTGGCATATGGGCAGAAATCCATACACACAAACCGCGTACACCGCTGTTCACGCAAATAGAAACACGCGCTATTTATTATCAACGGTATATATTCACACATTATGGTAATCAGTAATTGCAATTAACATTATCGTTATTCATTTATTGAGTGTCGCATAATTAAAGTCGTATTTATTTTATTTTTATTTGTCAGTAATTATCACTTTCTGATTTCGTATATGATTTGATAATTATATTTTTAGCAGCTTACATCAGCTTTTATAGAATGTTGAATATGAGTTGTTAATAAATTTAGTTAGTAATGTTTTTATTATGAGTATAATATAATTTTTAGCATTACAACAGTTTATCTTGCTTTTAGAGCTGCAATTAATGTTTAAGACACATTAAATGCCTTAAAAAACATTTTTAAAACAGAATGGAATTGGGAATAATACTTAAATATGTGATTGTGATATGTGAAGTATAGGGAACTTCTGTAGAGTTTTTTTTTGCTTTAGTCGAAGTACACTTGAAAATATTTTCGTAAATTTTATATATGTACGTTAAATTGAAATACTTTAAACGGAGCATTGTTTAATCTTGTTCTTATATATTTTTTCAGTATTTATATATTTTTCATTTATCAGCTTTAGCTCTGTTTCTTAATCACTTTCATCTCTTTCTTCTATCCTTTAATTAAAACATCTTCTAAACAATTGTCCTTGGCTGTGCTGACACTTCTGTTCTGATACTGTAGTTTTATACTCTGCCATGGCAAACTTCAATTAGTTTGTTAATGCGACAAACAACAAACAACAAGATGAATAAATGAATGTTGGCAAATTTATGAATGTTTATTACTCGCTGGGTGCGCTGCCAATTGAGGAAAAGGTGCAGCTTTCAGCTCAGCTCACAGTTTTTCCAGTTCTCAGTTTCCATTCAATTTGCGATCAACTCATTCATGTCCATCTTTGGCTTGTTCCTAGTTGCCAATTGTTAAGCAGTTAACGATCAAGAAACAGTAAGTTTCTGAATTGAACGCTCTTTTATACCCTGTAAACAGCTAAATTATAGAAAACTTTTAAATGACATAGTTGATATTTGTTTAAAGCCAAAAAGCTTAACAAAATAAGAATTTTATGAAAATTAAGCAGTCAGAAAGTACAACTTACTACTACAGAGCATTCCCCAGTCGATCACTCCCTATAACTACCTTAAGCTAATTCGCCCATGATTTCTAGTGGGTGTCGTGCGAGGGGCTGGGCCCAGAAGCCTGCGAATGGCTATAAAACGCAAAAATGAGCCACTTACTATATTTATATTATTTAGTTGTTCAGTTTAACTGTTATGGCTAAAATGCAATCATGGTCAACAGATAACTAACTCTTTCTCTTTTCCACTTGCTGCTGTTTTTTTATGGTCAAGTTGAAGGCGACGTCATATAAAATGTGTGTGAATAGACGCGATATTTTTGGCCAAGTTTTTCATGCTCACTAGACGCATTGATGTCTGCAGGTGGCAAGTACAGTGCCCCCTACCCCTGTCGCTCGCCAATACACACCCCGTTCTACCTTTGCCCCCCTTGACACCTTAGGTTGGTACTTAAATAAACAAATAGTAGACATCATGTGAAACGGTTTTTTTTATAAATAGTCCTCGTTGTTTTTGGCTTTGTTTTCGGCCCGAAAACTTTCACAAATGAGGCAAAGTTCTATTTTTGGTATGTAGCTGTAGTTGTATCTGTAGCTGTAGCTGTAGCTGTTGTATCTGGCAGATAACGGCACGTAATTCCGCGCCGTCTGTTACGGAAAACTTTCTGCCGACGTCAAAACTGCGCGCAAAATGGAAAACAATTTTCTATGCGATTTATTTATAGTTCATGGCGTGCTCCGATCCGATTCCGATACGATTCCGATACGATTCAATCCGAACCGATTCAATACGACGTGATGCGCTGTGCTCCGCTGCTGATTCAATGGGTTTCTGGGTTATGTTTTGATGCGGGGCAGCTTTGCCGGCCGGCTTGCCGGTCATGGTCACCCTAACTTACACACACACACACATACATTCAGGAAGAATAGCAGTTGCACTTTGCGGTTCACACGCTCGTAAATAATTTAAATTTTAGTTTAGTTTTGAGTTTTCCTCCACCGCCAACAATTTAATCATCTATTTTCTGATCGCTTTTCTGTTCATTTTCTTTTGTTTATGTGACACTTTGTTTATGTTCAGTTCAGTTTAGTTTAGTTCAGTTTTGTGCAACAATGCGGAATGCATTTTCTGCTCTCATTTTGTGTTATTGTTTTTCTTTTAGCCGCAACCTTGTCCTTAGCACATGAAAATTTTTGTGTTTAAGTTTACTGTCCCCATAACAGTTTGCAATGTGCAATGTGTGAAATGAAATATGTTTTTTTATTGTTTATTGTTTATGTGTGTATATAATTTTGGCAAATGTCTGTCAATAAACACACCGCGAGAGGCGTGGAAATTTGCAATGGAAATCGTTAACGTTATGTGCCACGGAAATTTGACAAGTTCTGGCAAACGAACGGAATGCATAAATAAAATGCAAAATGGAAAAATCTAAAAATCGAAACAATTTAAAATGATAAATGCGGCATTAATTTAGAGGGAATATGTCTAGATTTTTTTGTAGCTGTTAAATTTATTGGAATTGCATTCAAATTAGTTGTTTTGTGGTAACTGTAATTAATTTTAATTAGTCGTGCATCTAAATAATTTTATAAATTTAAAACACTTTTAAACGCGACTCTTATAAGATTTACGTAAGCTTATTTTTTTGTCATTACCCCAATTCCTACTTCCTTTGGGCCATTTTCATTCATTGAAATGGAAAACACGCCCGTTTTTCTGCTTCCGGTTTTCCTGACCCTGCCACAAGTGCAAGGAAAACTCACAATTTCCGCCAGCGTTTTCCTTGACCCAGCCACCCTATTATGGATTTAGGCATACACACACACGCGCACATAGTAGCAGATAAGATATAAACAAATCGTTTGGATTTTTCTCTCTTTCTTTCTCTTGGTGGATTTTCGCACACTTTTCTCCCAGCTAAAACTAGCCATAAATGGTCAAGTGAATCATTTGTTTAAATTTTTTGGCCGCGTTCTGTGTTTACGTAGATTGAAAAGTTAATGGGCCGCGTATGAATGTTGATGACGTATTTTGGGAAATCATAACACTACACAGTGTATGAGGTGGAGAGGGGAAGAGAGTGAGGAAGCGAGAGAGCGAGCGACTGGGGTACCTGTTGTCTTATTTTTACACTCCAAAAGCCCCTTCGTACAGCAGAGAGCGCGTCTGCTAAGAGAGCGCACAGCAAATGATACTCACCACAATTCACCACACAAAACAAAACACACACACAAACACAAGCTGTCTCACACACCGACGGGCCTCGCAAACTGTTGATTGGCTGCTCTGCGCGTGCGCCGCGAAAATGGCTGCAACGCAGGGAGGCAACAAGCCAAGCGATTGGTTTGACTGGCAAGTGTATGCGTGTGTGTGTGTGCACTGTGACGCGCGAGTTCCCCTCGCTTGCTTGCTTACTCGCTCTCGCTCTCTCACTCTTCCAATCGCTCTCTATGCTTTCGATTTTCGAAGTTGCCGTTCGTCTGGCTTTTGGGGCGCGTGCCAAGTAGGGGCAATGTCTGTGTGTGTGTGCGTGTGTGTGCGCGCGCTCTCTCTCTCTCGATCTCTGTGTGTGCTGCTTGTTGAGTTTCATTCATAAAAACCGAAAGAGGGCGCATCTCGTGCCTCAGTTGGATTCGAACAAGCAAACGCGACGGTTTGAAAAATATCTGAAAAGCAGCTAAAAAGTTTCATTAAATATCTACTTCAACCATCAGCGTTAACAAGAAAAACAACTAACAAACACACACGCACACACATATAAAATATATTTAACAACAAATTTGGTGAAAAGTTTTAAAGAAAATCTGTGAAAATTCCATTAGTTCAAATTGAGAGTGAAAGGATAAAACTTGCGAAAAATTTTTGGTGAAAATTCAGTGTGTTCCCCTCTCTGGCCAACAACTCTTGGCAGCTTTCATGAATGAAAAGCGGCTGTAAACTGTGAAAAACAAAGGAAAAATCCCAACAACTTGGATTTAAATATGTTAACTCAGAATTTTTATCGATTTGTAAAGAATTGAAAAAATTAAAGAAAAACAAAAAGAAAATTACTGAAAACCGGGTGTGGAAAAGTGTGTGAAAAGCAATCTACAAGGATTGCGCCAAGCTAAAGAAAGCGGAAAAAAGCAGAAGGGAAATTTACCTTTGTTGAATTCTTCAGCACGTGCCATTGCGATCCAGGTGATTAATTAGTGTTATGCAAATCAATTCAATCCAACTCTATATATAAATTTATATATAATTATGTATATGTGTGTCCAGTGAATAGATACAACTTATGTTGCTATAGATACAGATACATATGTATATACAGCTTCTTAGCCGCTACGGCTACGGAAATCATAAAACAAACGCTTGTCACATTTTTAATTTGTGCTAATAATTTTTGGAAATTTTCTAACTTAAATCTATACAACAACAAAAAAATGTTATATCAAATTTAATTTGGTCTTGTCAACGAATTAAATTTAAATCTTGTAGTATATAAAAGTCGCCTGTTTAAAGTCTGAACTAATCTGTTTCTGCAACATTAAATTGAAAATTTAAATACAATTTTGATTGCTTCTCGGAAACTGAATAATCGATTAGCAAAGCAAACAAAACAAATCGTTTGTTGTGTCACCAACTCTAAAACTTAATTTATATAATTTATTTTACAAAATTGAAAATGTATTTAGTGTAAGTGATAGAGTTTTAGGCTGTTTAAATTTATAAAAATTTGGAAATTAAATTAAATGTTTAGAAAATTAAAACACAATTTTTACTTAATTTTTAAAATTGTTTTATACCAAACTATACATAAAATCATTAAAAGTGTCAACTTATTGCTGTTTATGATTTCACTTAGCAACCTAGTTGATATTATATAGTTTTTGTAATATTTCTGTTAACATTCCCATGGCTTGGATTTGCTTAGTTCAGTCAGCAGCCATCAGTTCACACTATTTCTGAACAGAACTCTTCCTGAAAACGCAACATTTTTATTAGTATGTAATCCAAGCGAATGATGCATAAATTCATTTAACGCATAATAAAAATCTCTGCACGTTATTAAAGAGTAAACCCGCTAAAAAAAAAAAAAAAATAAAACTACGAGATAAATATAATGCCACACCTGACAGCCTAGCAACTATGTGTCTTTTCATATATATATGTATATATCGTCGTATCAGATGCTTTATACGATATGCAGTCTCTGCAGTTTTGTAATTAAATTATTGTCATTGCACTTTGCGCTTAATTTGAGAAAATCGCGAGCACAAAATTTTTGTTTACAATTTAATGGCACATCTAAGAGGCAGACAGTTAGGGAGGGGGAGGAAACTAACCCCAACCCCAACACAGGCAAAACATGTTAAAAGGAAAAGCACAACAACAAAGCGTTTATAAAAAGAAAAACAATTAGCAAAATGATTTACACGCAGTCTCCCATGTCCAGCTGATGCTGATGGCTCCTCAAAAACAATTTTTCAATTTCCCAGTTTTCAATTCATCACCAACTTTTTTTTGTTTTCCTCTTGGCGGCTTTTTATGTGTATTTAACCAAATAATTATGACATCAAAAACAAAATACCGACGGTTCGTCAAAAAGATTCATCGCTTAACACTCCATCCAGCCCAAAATGGCACTTTGACACTCAGTCAATGGAGCTGGCCACTGAATCTGCCCGAGGTTCCGGATTCGGCACTGGACTGTAGTGGGTATAGGGAGGCGTGGTGGGCGGGGGCGTCTGGGGGACTGTCCATGGTTCGTGTATTGCGCCTGCCAAGGCAAACAAAAGAAGATGAAGCCCAACTAAGTGCCCACTAAAATGATTTTTAAATTTATAAAAATACTTTAGCATGTTGTTTTTAACACACTGCATGCCCTGTAAACAGTTGGGGTGTGTAGGGTATGCACAACTAGAGGCAGAATAAGCTATAGAGTAAAGTTTAGAATAAAAGTCCTAAATATAAATAATTAAGTTTAAAGGAATGAGTTGATTTAAAAATATAAATTAAATAAAAATTAGTTTCATCCCAGTGTAGACAGCAACATGTCCTTTGCGCTCTTAAGCTTTTACAACATACTACCCCCAGGCATACGTGTACAGGGTATAGTTGAGTTTGGGTTATTGCTGTATTGCCTGCGGCTGTTTATTTTCATTAATTGTTCTCATGAGGAAAACACAAGAGCAACAACAACAACAACAGCAACATGGCATAGTTGTTGCTGTTGGCATGAAAAGTGTGACAAAGTGTTACGCATGCAAAGACGGCGTCGGCAAAAGATACATTTTCCATGTTGCAAGTTGCCTGCTGCTGTTGTTGCTGTTGTTGTTGTTGTTGTTGCACTGCTTAACTTGTTGGCTGTTGGTCTGAGTTGTCCAACTCGCTGCCCGCTGCGTGAATGATGGACTTTGTCTTTGTCTCCTCCTCTTTGCAGCTTCAACTGCCACACTCGACTCTCTGAGCTGTTGCTGTTGTTGATGCTGTTGCTGTTGCTGTTGCTGTTGCCGTGTCGCATGCGAGTTGTTGCATGTTTGTGTCTATGTTGCCTGCCAGATACTTTTACTTGCAACGTCTTTTGCATTTTGACTAATGACGCCGCCTCTTCAGCCGTTTCTCCAATTTCTTTTTATATTACCCTCTTAATACACAGCAACAACAATAAGTATATTTCGGTGTTGTTGTTATTACTGCTGTTGTTGTTAATTATTTTGTTGCTGTTGTTTTGAGGTTTCTGCTCAAGGTTATTGGGCTACGACGGTATCAAATCTCAAAGGTCTTTATGCAAATCTGATTGTCAGTTCCACACTGTCTCTCTACCATTGCATAAGACACCATGAAACAACAACAACAATGGCCAGCAATAAAAATAATATAAAACAACAAACTCTGTACATAAAATAATAGCCAAAAACAACAAATTGCATTTATTTTTGGAGCCGCTAAGTAGCCAAGTCGATAAGGTCGCAACGTAATCCTCAATGAGGTCTATACACACACACACACAGTGTGTGTCTAAAAACAACAACAGCCGAGTGATTGAAGATGCAGTGAATTCACAGTCTTGTGGGTCAAGTCAAAGCTCGTCGTTTTGGACCACTTGCCAGTCTAAACAAATTGGCGCCCATCTATCGAAATGTTAACACTCGTAAGAGTCAGAATCCCAAATGAAACTACGGAACCAGTCAGCTACACACACACACACACACACACACTCGAGCAACAACAACCGGTTTGGCAAAACTTAATTAAAATAATATCAACATAACAATTTTTATTATTTTTTTTCCTTTATTTTTTATTTTTATTTTTTTGCCTTTCTTTCTTCCTCATCGAGACGAAAAACTAAGTGTGGAGGTCTGTGTGTGTGTGTGCCAATATTCATTCATGGCAAAATCGAAACTCGACTCACTCAACTCTCAATGTGTCTAAGGCTAAAGCTCCGACTAAGGCTAAAACTGTAGCTAAAAACTACGACAACTATACGAAAATGCTATGCAAAATTATGCAGAGTGAAAGAAACAGGCAACAGACCCACAAGATTTACTATACACATAGCTTTATATGGGTTTTATACAGTGCGCACTCGCTAAAGTGAACAATTGTGGCAGAGCTGGGGTAGAGCAGTGCATAAATTTTGATTTAAAGCTGAGTTTTAGAAGAGATTTTAATATATTTAATACTTAAAGTTAAAGTAAAATGTTATATATTTAGAGTAGAATATTCTTGAGCTTCACTGTACTTCTGTGCACTTAAAATAAATCTACATTTATAGGTAACTTTCATTCGATATACATATACATATAACTAAATGAGTAAAACTTCTTTACACCATTGCCCTTAGCCAGTGCACACTGTACTAGGCCAACTTAAAATGTAAATGTCTGCGGCACGAACAACAACAACAACAACAACAAGAGCGACAACCACAGTAAACATTCGCAGCTTCGCTTATATTTTGTTCCACTGTTGTTTTTTTTTAAGGGAGTGTCAATTGTTAGCCAAGTTATTAAGCGCAGCAGAAGACGAAGAGGCAGCAGAGGCAGAAGAAGAAGCTGGCCAAGATTCAAGCCAAGATTGAGAGGCAGCAGACCGGACCAGTTCAGTTCAGTTCAGTGGAGCTGAGGTGAACTGAGCTGAGCTGAGCGTGAAGCACAAACTGGGCTCCAATGTGAATGATTCATGTGGCACTCGTATTCGTTGTTATAGTTGTAGTTGTATTTGTATACGTTTTCGATTCAGATACAAATCTTTGATCGACTGTAAAATTATTGACTGCGTCGCATAATTTTATGAATGAATGAAAGCAACAAAAGGCAACAAAAAACTGTTTTTATTTCCCTCTCTAGATTTTTTTTTTTAAGCACAGCACGCGCTGCCCATTGTAGCTAGCGAAGCTGTAGATACAAAATGTATCTGAGTACGTCTTTCCCTCTGTGTGTGTGTAATTTTCATGCTGCGTCGAATGCGCTGCTTGTCGTCTCGTCTCAAGTGCACTTTGCCACGGAAATTATGCGTGAAATCAAATGTAAATAAAAAAGCAAAAGTGCCAAAACAGTCAGGGAGCTGTAGTGGGGCGAACTGGCGGCAACTTGGGGCACGGTAGTTATTTTGGCGCATAGCTGCCTGTCAACACGAGTGCACTTGTAATGCAAATCAACGCGGTCAAGTCGAACCGCGCCACGCAAGCGACGCACTCCACAAAGATGACGCCACAGCAACAGCAACCGCAACAACAACAACCACTACGAGTGTTGCCACAAGTCTTGTGCTGCTGGCTAAAGTCAAATCAAAGCCGTTTGCCAAATTATAAGCCAAGTTTATGGCATATGAGCGGTCTTTAATTGCGCTTGCGTAAGTAACATTTCTCAGCTTTTAGCTGCTGACCATTGCGTAAGGTCAACGCTTGACCCAAGCTCTAAACTGATGACCCACTTGCCACAACACAGACTTTGCTGCCACTTGTTGAAGGTGGTACCCATCAACAGTTGTTGCTGTGGGAAAGCTAGTTGTTCTACTTCTCACAAGTCTCTGTCTCAACTCTCTGGTTTAAGTGTTTAATCGATTTTAATTTAATTGCCTAGCTCGTGGGCTGTGACATCTGTTTTTGAGAAGTTCCAAAATGATGCCACAATTTGTGGCAAATTAAAACGGCTCGCATAGGATCCGATCAGTTCTTATGCAATTGAACAGCTGTCATGGCAAATCAATAAAAATATATATATTATATGCCAGCGATCTTTTATAGACAGTCCCCCCGCCATCCTACCTGCTAAAGTGAAGGTGGTTGTGGCACCTCCTGCGGTGAGAGACCCAATTTAAAAAACTCCTCAATTTATGCCTTCAATTAAACTGAAGCTGTGCAAATTACTTTAAATGGCTAAACAGTAGTTCGTTGCCATTTGTTTGCGATCGTATAAATTATATATCTCATCCATAAACTAGTTACACTAATTGCTTAGTATCTATAACATCTAGCTGCATTAATAAAATATACATTTTAATTTATAGAAATAAATATAATATATAAAAAGTTGGCTAGCTTTTTTATAGCTTAATGTATGACTTCGAGTGCTATAAAAATGTATTTAAAATCCTTTTAATAAAATTGTAGCTGTATTAAAAATAAATGCAAGCTCTCTGGTATCTAAAAATTGAAGCTAAAAGTATTTTTCAATAAGTTTATCCAAGTTAAATTTTAAATTATATAAATTACACTATAATATATTTTTTATATACCTATAAAAACCATAAATAACTAACCTTTCTCTGTTTCTTTCCCTGTTTTTCTTAGGCGGCGTAGCCCCTGGAACTCCATCAGCGGCCATGATCATGGAAGGGCTTGAAACCCTGGTGGCGCCAACGCATCACGCATTCCTGCTCACGGAGACGGCCGCAGCGGCCCACTTCAATGTGCTGAGCTTTGACACGTGCCTCTTTAAGACGAGCACGGCACAGAGCAGCAGTCCGTCGGCAGCCAGTTATTTGAGTACGGCACAGTTTGGCGGTGGCGCCACCGCCGGCAGCAGCAGCTCCAGTGTTGCTGCCACCAGCAGCGGTCAGACCTTGTTGCACTACACAACAGCTGCCGCAGCCGCAAGTCACAATCACAGCAACAACAACAACAATCACATCAACAACAATAACTCCGTGCTGCGTGCACGTAATCAAACAGCCACGCCCACACAAGGCGGCAGCCCTGGTAACATAGCCGCACAGCCCATATCGGGCAGCGCAGCCGCTGCTAGCAGCGGACGCAGTTCAGCCTCACATCTAAGCCTGCTGAACACTAGCCAACAAAGTCCAGGTACGACCACAGAGCACGGCGTTGCCGTTGAGTCCAAGCAGCTGATCGAGGGTCTACCCGGCGATCTCAACACGCCGGTGACCACCTCCAGCGATATACCCTCGTTCTTTGGGCCATCCACAGTGGTAGAACCACCGCCAATTACCGGTAAGTTGGGAGGGCTATAAGATGTAAATTTGTGGGGGGAGTACGCAAAGTTTGATCAGCAGCTGAGTTAACAAAAATACAAGTTTTGAAGGAATATTTCGTTTAAATTGTGAATCCTCTAGAAAGTTTACTAATAACTCTAGAAATAGATGTATTTTTAATAATCTATGGACCCCATAAATCTT
This sequence comes from Drosophila acutilabella, assembly GCA_035046005.1. Classification (NCBI taxonomy): domain Eukaryota; kingdom Metazoa; phylum Arthropoda; class Insecta; order Diptera; family Drosophilidae; genus Drosophila; species Drosophila acutilabella. The sequence continues at coordinate 1,593,035 of JAWNOK010000061.1, forward strand.
TTCAAACCGACCAGACCGACCTATATTTTAGTCAGAGGTTACAAACTTCTAGTTTAAGACTGCCAACTCCTGCTGACAAAACCCTTAACTCAGTTAGTGCAACCTTTTTTAAGGTAAGAGTCCCCAAAGACTGCAACTAATCCGTTGTCAGGCTTAAGTCGCAACATAAATCAGCCTCAACCGCAGCGGTTCTCCCCTCTCCCTCTCCCCCTGTCTTCACCCTCTTTCTCTCTTCTCACTTTATCTCGCTGTTTCTCTGTTTGTCTTGCGTGTTCTACTCGCGATTCACAGCAAACAAGTTCAAAATCAAAAACAAACATTCCATAAAAAATCAAGTACCAATTTTTGTGTATTCAAATCAATTTTTGATTTCTTTTTTCTTGTTTAATTGTGAGCAATGTTAAGAGTCACTTGGCAGCTTGACATATATTATTGTTATTTGTTAATAAATTCAATTATTAATAAATTGCTGACATTCTTTTGAGATATATCTCTATATGGACTTATTAAAAAATATACTTTTTTAAGGCTTATAATTAATTGCAAATAAATTCAATTGCATGGTTAGAGGAGAGAGTCATTCGCTCTCTCTTTCCCTTTCTACTCTTACTCATTATTCTAAGACTGCACAACAAGCACTTAATTAATCAAGAAACAACAACAATAATAATAATACATAATAGCAACAATAACAACAAAGTGTTGTCGCGGCACATGTATTAAACATTTCCGTTCAGTGTCAATGTTTCGAGCGCAATTTACTCGGCTCGAGATACAACAAGAGCTCAGAGTCATAGTCGGGTCCAGAGCCAGACGATATCAACGATATAATACTTACTATATACCACATATATACATATATATTCCTCACATACATATATGTGATCTCGCTTTCTGTTCAGCACATTTCTAATTGAATTAAGGCAAAGCAAATAAAGTATACTAGATTTTACCGAGCTCGTATCAAAAACAATTGAGTTTAATTGCTCGCGTCATATTTGTGCAGATCAAACTAAGTATAAGTTTGTAGAAAACTAAATTTCTAACTAAATTGCACTCAGATTTCATGCAGAAACTCCAAAGTCAGAAAGTTAATTGGGAAAATGGACTAAATTTATCTTGGGAATCAAAAGATACAGCTCAGGATGAAAACCATATATCATTTAGGTAGTTTTGTCTATCCTTTACCCTGCAAAACTTTCTTCACTAATTTTTTCACAACAATGTATCTATAAAATAATTTATTTTAACCCTCTACCATGTTAACCAGTTGGTAATGCCTAAAAATCAATTATTTTCTAAGGAAACATGTATCTTTGTATCTTTAAGATACTTTCTTCCAACCTTTTACATTTTTTACTGAATTAGAATAAATCAAAATCAGTACTTCCCTAAGAAAAATGTATCTTTGTATCTATAAGATACTTTCATCCAACCTTTAGCATTGTTAACAGAATAAGAATACATTAAAATCAATACTACCTTAAAAAATGGTATCTTTGTATCTATAAGATACTTTCTTCTAACCATTTATATGGTTATTTGAATAAAAATAATTAAAATCAGTACTACGCTGAGAAAATAATGTATCTTTGTATCTATAAGATACTCAACTCTACCCTTACCCATGCAAAACATTATTGACCAATTGAAAATGCATAAAAAACAGCCACTCATATGTATATACACTAGCTTTAAGTAGATGTAGATACATTTAGTAGCCTGAAATATCTAAAAATTTGACGCGTCGCGCCAAAAAATGTCACTCATAAATTTGGCGCAGTCGCCTGACAAGCGTCCCAGCCCACGCAGCAAACAAAAAAAGATTTTCAGCAACAAAAAAGCGAGAAGAAATAAAGAAAAGCAAATAAAATAAATAATAAATAAATAACAAATAGCAAAAAGAAAAAAAAACCAAAAGAAAAGCAAAAGAAACAACTAAACTGAAATACATTAAAACAATTTGCATTTGGGGACCGAGAGTTTTGCTTTGACTAGAGTCAAATGCGACTGGGACAGTGATAAAGCAGCTTTTAATCGCTAAACTTGGCAGCCAACACTGGGCATAACTTATCCAAGCGAATGAGTTATACATGCAACTGCCAAGTGGCAAGTAGAGACTAGCAAGTGGCAAGTTGTGACCAATTTCTTTTGTTTCCGACAAAAATTGGCTTCAAATGCAAACATTAATTATTGCCTCCAATAATATATTAGACATATAAATGACGCAGAGACGCTTCAGAAATTCTGTGAATTCAAGCGCAATGGGCACCAACAAGTCTACCCCTCTCTCTCTCACTCCCTCCCTGTCTCTCTTTCACTGCCTTCTCCCTCTTCCAACACCACTTTTGAGATTGATGTCGCAGCACATTAGGCGCAATGCAACTCAATCAATAGCCAACTGCGAACTGCAGCTCTGGCATTAATGACCACCACAATGATCATCATCATCATTATCTTCATCTACATGATGATGATGTTGACAGAAAAAAGTGTCCAGCAGCCAAAAGGGCTTGTGCAGGCAAAGCCACAGCGGTAGTCGCGTAATTAGTCTTCTGGCCGACACTTTTGCTGGCTTAGAGATGATCGCGTGATCAGCACGTGACACGAAGGTTTTAGAAAAACTTTGAAATTTTTATAGAGTTTTAAATTGTTTGGATTATAAGTTCAGTTTAAGACTCCATTGGCACTTAAAGCACTTGAGCCCTTTGTCACCTCCATGCTCACATTTTGCACTGCTTTAATTACAACTGGCGCAAATCGTGAATGTAGTGTGTATGTGTGTGTGTTTGTGTGTGTGAATTGTTATTGATTCATGTGAGCTGTGGATGCCACCACAAGCGGCAGCAAAGCTAAGAGATGAGCGATGATGCGACCTCCCGTGTAGTTCGATTTCCGCGAAATCAAAGCGCGCCCAGCTGCAGCAGCAACTGCAGCAGCAACAGACCCAATAACACTTAGTTGCAAAGACAGAGGCAAAGGCCTTTAAAGGGAACTGTGATTGATATCGTCAGGCAGGCAAAAAAAATCATGGGAAGAGGAAGGAACAGGAGTAAGGGGAGTAAAAGGGGGACAAATGGAAGACGACAGCAATTTTTGATTGAGTTTTGTATTTTTTGCCTTTTTCAGTCATAGACTAAAGAATTATTTCCATTTTTTCTCCTTCTTATTGCAGGCTCAATTGAATCGGAGGATCTGTCACTGGAGCCTCAGGTGGTGTCGGTTGCGAGTCCTGTGTTGTCCTCGTGCAGTCCTTTGAAGGAGGAGCGCAGCACACCGCCAGCATTGTCCATCATCAAGGAAGAATCAAGTAATAATAGTTGTAATATGTATCCACTACACAACAACAACAACAACAACAACAACAACAACAGCCACCATCACACTACATCAACAACAACAACATCCACAACAGCAACAACCACAGCCACAGCAACAGCCACAAAACAAACAAATAGCGAAAGCAGCAATACTGAAAGTGCTGCCTCGCCTGCTGCTGCAGCCACAGCTGCTGCTGGTAACACACACTCACAACAACAACAACAGCTGCATCACAACAGCAACAACAGTCACTGTCAACACAGTCACCAACAGCAGCAGCATATGAGCTCGCCACAACACCAACAACAATACCAACTACAACATCACCAAATACTACACCAACAGCAACAACAACAACAGCAACAGCAGCAACAAATGCCACACCATCACCATCATCATCATCACCATCATCACAGTCATCATCAACATCAACACCAACAACAGCAGCAACAACACCAACAACAACAACAACAACAGCAGCAACACCAACAACAGCAGCAACAACAACACCATCAACACTATCAACAACATGCACTACAACAACAACAGCAACAACAACTGCCTGGCAAAATCTCATATCGCGGTATTTTTACCACAACAGGCAACAACAACAGCGCCATGAACGCCGCCCAGCAACTGCAGCAGCAGCAACAACAGCAGCAATTGGCATCGCCACAGCTGAGCGTGTTGCCCGGACAGATGTCGCCGCCGTCAAACAGTCTAGGCAATAGCTGGGGACTACCCAGTCCCGACAAGTCGCTCTTCCAGCCTCCTATGTTCAGTCTGCCCGCCCACTATGCCGTGCAACAACAGCAGCAGCAACAGCATCAGCAGCAGCAACAACAGCAGCAGCAACAACAACAGGCTGCTGCTACAACCTCGCCCTACGACGATGAACGTGCTGCTGTGGCTGCAGCTGCACAACATGCCGAGCTCTTGGGCCTGAGCATGGATTGCACACCGCTGCTGCTCAAGCAGGCACCGCCCAGCTACACAGGAGCAACTGTCTCCACAGCGGGTTTTGCCAGCCTTGCGGACTTGCAGAGCAGCCACGATCAACTGCAGCAACAACAGCAGCAATACGCCGTACGCTCACAGCTATCCGCCGTAAGTACACCCAAGTATCAGTGGTTGGACACACCCGCCGACTATGCAGCAGCAGCAGCTGTGGTGCAACAGCAGCAGCAGCAACAAACAGCAGCAACAGACACTTGTGCTGCCGGGACCCACCTCCTCGGCCAGTTCAAGCAATGCTGCACTGGGTGTGCTTATACCCAAGCAGGAAGCCTATCCGGACATGCAACCCAATTCAAATGGCACAGGGTATTCGAGTGCATCAGCAGCAGCTGCTGCAGCGGCTGCCGCAGCCGTGCAGTTGGCCGAATACAGCCCGTCCACGAGCAAGGGACACGAGATACTGTCGCAGGTGTATCAGCAGAGCAGTGTGCCGCTCAAGCTGGTGCCGGTGAAGCCACGCAAGTACCCAAATCGCCCCAGCAAGACACCGGTGCATGAGCGACCCTACGCCTGTCCGGTGGAGAACTGCGATCGTCGTTTCTCCCGCTCCGATGAGCTGACCCGCCACATACGCATCCATACTGGGCAGAAGCCATTCCAGTGTCGCATCTGCATGCGCAGCTTTAGTCGCAGCGATCACCTGACCACCCACATACGCACCCACACCGGCGAGAAGCCCTTCAGCTGTGACATCTGTGGACGCAAATTCGCCCGCTCCGATGAGAAGAAACGTCATGCCAAAGTGCATCTTAAGCAGCGCATCAAGAAGGAGTCCAAACTGAGCCGTGAGCAGCATCAGCAACAACAACAGCAGCAGCAACAAGCCGCTGCAGCTGCCGCCGCTGCTGCCGCTGCACAGCAACAACAGTTGCAGCAACAGCAACAACAACAACAACAGCAGCAACAACATCACCAACAGTATCAGCATCATCATTTGTTGCATGCCGCCGATTTGGCCATTGTGACAAGCAGTGCAACCAGCATGTAGACCGCAGAGAATTCAACGTCCTCGATTGATACCCACAAAGAGCAGCGACCATTGCACAAATCCGCATTCGAATTGGGCCTGGAACTGGACCTGGATATTGCTGCCAGTCCGCTGCCCTTTGAACTCACGCTGACCTCCGACTATGGCACACTATCGCCTCTAACCAGTCCGCTGCAGTACAACTATGTGCTGGTGCGGCAGGAGTCGAGTGAACTGCTGCTCTGCAGCCAGGAGTCAAGTCAGGAGATTTAAATAACCTACTCCTTTCTCCCTCTTTCTGTCTGAAACAGGAATCAATCGTTGATGCTGAATTTAAAAAAGTAATACACAATTTACACTAGACAACAAAGTTTCAGTTACAAAAAAGCTTTTAAAAAGATTACAAAAATTTTAAAAAATTTAATTTATATTTTAAATTATTAAATTTGAAATTTTAAGAGTGCTAAATATTTTTGAAATGTTCGTGTCTGTTGTCTAGTGTAACTAGCGAAATAGTTATCAAGTTGTAGACGTAATTTCTGGGTTGTGCTAGCAGCAAAATCTACGCAAGACATTAAACTAAAAATTAAACAAGAAAGCAAAAAATAAATAAATATATTATAAACTAAAGTTTGAGAAGCCGCACTAAAAATTAAAAGTTACTAACCGATCAAAGTCTAACAAAAACAAAAAACACAAAAAAAAGAGTAAAAAAAACCTAAAATGAATTAATAATAATATTTAAAAATATATTTAACTTATGTCTCTAATACTGTGATCTCATGTGTAATAATTATTAATTTTAATTTCTTACAACTAAAAAAAAAACAATACCAAGTGTTAAATTTAAAAAACAATTATAAACTTTTCAACTTTTGCATAGCTAATGTTCATTTATTAAAAATAAAAAAGAAAAAGAAAAAAGAAAATGATTCTAACACAAGCAAACTAATTTATTGCAGTTAAGCATTTTAAAGTCTATTATTAACTTATTTAGCATCTTAGTGTTTAGGTTTTAACACAAAACACGCCCATTAAAAGTTAAAGAAAAGAACAGTAAATTAAATTAAATTACATTTAAAAATTAATCAACTTTAGCATATCATTTTTGTGTAAGCCTAAGTAATTAAAACAGCCATTCATTAAGTTAAGCGCTTAGATTTGAATGTGTGTTACAAACAAATTATGAATTGTGCAACATAATTAATAAATTAAGTTTTGAAAATGCCCCTTGTACTTCCTTAAATGATTCGAAATCAAAATGGCAAAGAAATCTAAATCTAATTTACAATTTTCATTACGTTTTTGTACATCAAAAATAAAAAACAAAATACAATTTAAATATATAAATATATATGTATCTATTTTCTAGTTTTTTAGTTTAAAAATTGCTTTAATTCTAAGTTGAAACATTTTTCTAATTAGCTTATTATTATTTTCGAAAATATATAACAATTTCAAAAAAAAAAACAACAAAACGAAATTCACAAAAACAAAATACAAAGTTTTTCATTTTTTACTCTGCATGAAATTTTATCTTTTTCAGTTACTTTTAGACTTAAGATCGAACGATAAAACTATAAAACACAAATACACAGATATTTACATGGTAAAGTTAGAAAACTACATGGAACTTTAGTGCCACTTAAGCAACGATAGCTGAATAACGAATGAAACAAATGGTTTGAGCTACTTAATTATGTTTAGGAGCAGAATAGGTATACACAAATTACTAGTATACATTTTGCATAGCCGCTGGTATGAGACACAAACTAATCTTAGGAAACTTTAGAATCGCATAAGCACAATAACTAAAAAGAAACACAAACTTATTAAACAAGTTCTAATATATATATACAAATATATATTTCTATAAGGAATTGCTATTTCTCGGCGTGCATATTCAATAAAAAATATATGATTAAAAGAAAACCAAAAAAGTTTTAAAAGTTTGTTGTCTTAATGTACAAACAGTTGTCAAACAAAAACAGGTCGCTGAAAGCCTTCGAAAATTATTGAATTATTAAAAAAAAACTTAAGAAAAAGATAAATTTAAATGTGTGAAACTTATGTGCCATCAGGAAAACGAAGAATACAAAATTTAACATAAGCTGAAACATTTTTAAAACAGTCTGCAAAAAATAAATCAAAAAACGATCGACACACTAAAAAACGTTAAAAAAAAATTAAAATAATTAAAATTAAAGTTGAAATTTCAAACGTTGTGATTTAAATTGTTTATTCAATGCATGGTTCAATATATAAAAAAAATAATAAACATTTAATTCTTGTGTATTCAACAAAAAAAAGTGCTAACTATATAAAGTTAAATATATATTATATATTTCCATATAGATGTACGTATTTAAGTGTAGTATAATATATTGTTTATTAATGTTGCTTATGGACAGTTTTTCTTCCATACATACAAAAATTCAGTATGAATTCATTTGGATAAATGTATTTATTGATGCATTCTTAGCTAGCTACAAATTGTTTATAGCTAAAAGAAAAATATATATAGAAAAACGAAAAATTAAAAAAATCATTTTAAAAATGCTCAACAAAAATTTGAAGATAAATAAGTTGCAGCTTGCAAATTGATTTTTATAGATGTCTCATTGCAGTTGTTTTGATGTGTGTGTTTTTTGTATAGACGCAGGATCATATACACTTAAAAAAAAAACATATAAAAAGATATATTCAATAAAAGTTTAATTGATGTTTTTTCCATGTTTTAAATGTGCACAAAGTTTAAGTAAAATTTAAGAGAAACGAGTACATTTCAAGACTAACAATAAGATCTCTCAATTTCATCTCTAATTTCAAAGACTGTCCCCTATGTTAATCTTAAGCATTCCGAATAAACGAATCAGACTCTTAAGCGCGTATTTAGTTCTTATCGTATCGATCGGATCGAAGGATATATCTCTTCAGCCTAAATCGAAATCAAACTCGATTTTGGTAGCTGTATCAGTTTTTTCTATCAACCAAATTCTAATAAGTATTATACCTAAACTAACTATATGCCTAGACCTAAGTTTATATTTTGTGTCAGTATATAGTACATATACAATACAAAAACATATGTACTTCAAAAAATATACCCAAATAACTTAAATGATAATAATAATAATATGCAAATTTGGCAAACAAAACATTTTTGAACAAATAAAAAGAAAACGAAAGAAAAACAAAGAACTTAAAATTTGAGACGTGTCTTTTATTCTTTGTGGGCACATAAATTAACCCAACATACATTTCAATCAGCCTCTATCTATGCCCATACTATATAAAGCTGTGGCTGATGCTGAGGCTCCATGACCGAACGAAATGCAGTGCTAATAAAAAGCGCAATAAAATTGAAAATAATAGCCAAAGCAAGCCGAGAGACCAGACATGACCAGTTGACCAGAGCTCTCCACATCGAAAGATATATGCCGGCACTCAAAACTAATGAAATGTTCCAAACTCAAAACGATCCAACCGATGCCGAAGCCGAAGCCGGTGGCAGCCACACGCGCTTGCAACTCAAACGTTGACGTCGACGTAGACGTAGACGTAGACGGCGACTGCTCAGTCGATAGGCCCGGCAGCGACAGGCGCATGTCGAGCCAAGAAATTCTTCAGTTTTCCTTAAGCCAGGCAGCTAAAAAGACGACCAACCGACAGACGCAACTCGCCAAAGTTATGAGCGCAATTCTATCGTAAAAATGCCGGAGAAAGGAAACCAAACTCAGAACGCCATATAACCATGTCAGATACTCTGCAAAACAAAGGTGCTACAATAATTGATTGCAACTCATGAGCACGCAAAAGTTTTTTTAATAAACTTTATTAAGTTTGCAGTTAGAATCCAAGAAGAAATTAAGACTTAATGTTTGTTATAGTCAAGCTTTTTCAATGTACAACTTTTAAAGTGTTGGTGAATTAAATGTTTAATTAAATGTTCAATTGTCTATATTTTGTTATACTAACAAAAAAAAACACATAAATTAATACCTAAATGACAATAAAACTTCCGATTTAAAATTCTTGAGCTCTTGAGAGTTTATTAATCTGCTATTTAAATTAAATGATGTATTTTCATAACGCTAAAAAAATATTTTAAATATTATAGTTATAAACATAACTTTTTAATTTTCTCATTTATTATTTTAAGTACTTAAATAATAATAAATATAAATAAATAGTTATTATTTAACAATTTCCACTAATGTCTTTTTGCAAATTTGTCATTTAGTATGACATAGCGCTTATATCCCATTTTAAGTGTATTTAAATGCAAAATGCTTTCACAGCCGCTTCCTAGGCCTGGTCAAGCCTAGCCTGGCCCCTGTTGCTCCTGCCTCCGCTCCGCCCCTCTCCGAGCAGCGCTGGCCTGGACTGCCACAGTTAAGGTTCGTTTTGGTTTGCAAACTAGAAATTCTTGTCTTCGCAGCAATCATCACTGGGCAGCGACAGCACAAAGATGCCGAGGAGTAAGCGGAGTTATTGGAAGCTGAAGTAGTCGGAGTTGGAGTTGGAGCTGAAGCTGGAACTGGAGTCGAAGTAGCGTTTTGTGATTTGTGTGCTTGCGGTACAATTTGAGCCGCAAGCTGTGGCTACCAATGGCCAGTTACCCAGTTAGTTGGCTCTTATGACAGGCGCAAACAAAATTATTTGAATCAGCTCCTTGGGGCAGGTAATCCTCTGTTTTTTCTTACTCCTTCTTTCTTACTTTCCTGCGAACAGGTGATGAACTGCATGTGAATGTCGCCAATTTGAGTTGTTTAGGTGTTTAGATGCCGTGCCAATGATATGAATATTAAAATTGATTTCGATTTGATAAGCACTGTGCACTGTACGGTAGCAGCAATATACGTCTATGACCCACTGTACATTGACTCTTATCGTTGCTAAAAGTTGTTACACGTTAAGTGAAAAAGACTTTCCAGCATTTTTCCTATCACTCGACGAGGTGTCGCCAATCGTGGACACCACACAGTCATACCCACTGATGAGCTCCAGTAGGAGAGACAGTAAGAGTGACAGAAAGAAAGAGAGAGAGAGGCAAATATAGATTGACTCCAAGAAAGTCCCAGAAACCGGATCCGAATTCTCCACAACGCGAAATGTCATGCAGGCAATCTCACTTGGTCCCTGCCATAATATCTTTGCTTAACAGCTAATGAGTTGCCGTTAGTGATTTATTTTGGTAAATGAATAGAATTGCTGGCAGTTTACCAAGTTCACTTTGCATGCCACATGCAACATGAGGCACAATTGCATTTTGACAAAAACAAAAACCCCAAAATACCACAAGACCAAAAAACTTGGCTTAAACAAAGCGTATTGTACAGTTGTCAACTTCAGCCGTTGTAAAATTCAATTTTATTGTTCTTAATAGCAATAAAAATTATAATTTAGTTTTATATATATAATAAGCCATACAATAAATTACCATAACTACCAACATATTTAAGTGTACCAAGTTTATGAAATTTTCTACAAGTTTTTGAATATTTTTTATAAATTTATAAAAATTAAATATCTAAGTTTTTATTACTCGATACATTTGTTTATTAATTAAGCTAAACTTTTAAATTTTAACGCCATAGATTTGCAAGAAATGTTCCAAGTATGTTTAAAAACACACACATTTTTAAATTTTTGTAATATAATAATATTTTTAATATATAAATATTAAGGTTATATTTTATTTTTTAATGTTTTCACGTAATATAATTTATATAACAAGTACCAATTTTAAAACATTAATAGAATTGCTCAATATTATTATTATTTATAGAGTAAAAAGTTTGAATAAAACACAATTCTTTTAAAATGTAAATAAATCTTTTGTTACTAAGCTATTTTTAATAAATTTTAAAATTGATATTTATGTGATACAAATTCATTTCTTTTGCCGGCAAAACATTGTTTGATTACTGAAATTCCAGCATTGTCAGTAGCCCGATGCAATTAATAAGCTACCATATCGCACTACGTATGACATGTGACTAATTGAATAGCTCTGATATATTGTGGCCAAGAGATCAGCGAAAGTTAGCACAAAGACAGAGACAGGCAGAGACGGAGGCCCAACCCAGGTTGACATTGAAAAAGCACAGAATGCACAGAATGAAGCGGACTGTCTCCAACTGCATTGGGTTGCTCCTAATCAAAACTAATTCATCATGGGCGCTGCCAATGCATTAGCCCGGCTCTCCGAAGCCCAAATGGCCACCAAGTGTGGACTCTGTCTAAGGTCTGTATGGACACACACTCACACAAACACACATATACACGTGGATGTTGTTGTCCAGCCGCATATCTATAGACGCATATTTCATAGTCGCTGTCGTCGCACAGAAGCATTTCATGGCCATAAAGAAACTAGATCAATTTAATACGTTTTTGGCTTTTATTTTAGTTTGGCTCTTCGGCAGAGTTGGAAGAGCTGAAAGAGTTGGGAGACTTCAGATAGATGCCATAAGATCTGGCGACATTGCGGAAGCGTGCCACTTTGTCAAGGCATTGTGCCGCGGGTGTTTGCGACCAAAGGCGCCGCTGAGCAGACAACGAACGGCGTACGGTGGTACAAAAAGTAACTTTTTTGGAACTAAATAATTTAAAGATAAATGTAATAAAATATATAAAATAACACATATTAAGCAATTGTCTAACCAAATAGATTATAAAAGAAAATAACAGAGATTTAATTCTGATAGCAGCTTTAAGAAATCCATAAAGATTCTCTTTTAATTTAAAAAAATTATATCAAATCTACTTTTTACTTTACTGCCACAAAATTTGTCATTCTTGCCCACTGTACCACTGAACAACTGGTCCACTGACCAGTCTTAGTGCTCACTTAGGTATGCCTGATAAATTCATTGGTAGTCGCTTGCTTATCAGTGTTTGTAATTAGCGCATTTGCATTAAAAATAGCAATAATTTCCCATAAAGAAGCCCAACATCGATATATGCATTTGAAAATGCTAAAACGGGGAATGGGTTACTCGTAGTGCTTCGTAGTGTCTACCTTTTTGCCACACTCGCTCTCGCTTCTCCAGTAATTACAGGAAGTGGCGCTGAATTGAAGCCAAAACATTAAATTGATAGCGTCATGGAGTCTGCAGTCTAAAATCTAAAATCTAGAAATAGAGTTGTGCGTGTATCGTGTTTTCTGCACTCAGAAACTTCCATTTGCATGCACGCTGTGTGTTCTATTCGCAAAACATCAAAATTGTGCATGTTTGTGCATGTTTATGCGTGCTTTTTTGGCAATAAAATGACAAAAGGATTGGAGTTTTGATGGAAATTAAAATTGTTGGCAGTTTTCATAGTATTTAGATATTTTCTATATGTATTTCTATATGTTATGCAATACAATCTATCCCGTAAATATATTTTTTTATTAATTTGGTTTTATTTTAAAAGATTGCACAATATAAAGAAAACTTTCTTCTGTAGACGTGTCCATCCCTAGGATGTATTACTGTGCAGCCTGTAGACGGCCGTCGTAGCCATCAATTAGTGTGGCCCTATTTGAGCCTAGCGCCATCTGGAGTTGGGATCCAGCAATTAACCTGTAAATGAATGTTAGTTAACTTTCGAATAGTTGTCACAGCGTTCCTCTTGTAGTACTACAATATATAGCAGTGTATAGTTAAAATCTAAAGAGTTTTCTACCACAATCTATGATATTTGTAATTAATCTTGCATCTCAATGGCAATTATGTGGACTAATTAATGGTCTTTTAAACAAACTTGGCAACGCGTTTTGCGCACATTTGAGCCAATTATCTTGGGGTAGGCCTCTCTCCCTCTCTCTTTCTATCTCTCCGCCCCCTTTTGGCCAAGGCGTGCATTCATTGATTCACAATTAATGTTGATTATCAAGATCTCCAACGAGTACGCCCCAATTTGCAAAGCAAAAGATTTCGCACAGGTGCAGCCTCTCTGCCAATCGATCGACGATCATCGATTGCTGATCGTCGTTGTTTTCTACTCTTTCTTTCAAATACATGTACTACATATATTTACACATACATACATATATTTTATATACTTTGTAGTGTTGTTTTTTTTTTGGCTGTTCGATCGCAAATTCAGTAGCCGTTTTGACTGCCTAATGATGGCCCCGTATCGTGGGTCCAATGAATTATTACGGCAACCAAGCGCTGGCCATGTTAGCACAATTGGCCTACAAGTCTATTATTATTTATGCAAAGGCTGCCAACGGTTGATCGCCGCATTCAGCGGATCTGTCGATCGTTGCCGTTAACTGAACTACGCGGTCATCAATCTTGAAATTATTGCCGCCACATTGGGCCGACCGTGTTGCCAATGCATTTTCCATCTGGCTAAGCTGCTGGCCTTCTATGCAAAACCAGGCCAACAAAGCGAAAGACAAAGAAAGAGAGGGAGTGGGACAGGAAGAGTTAGAGCGAGAAAGGACAGTAAAGTTTGCGCTTAAAAGGTAAAAGTTTAACTAATTCGAGTTTAATTCAAGTTCCTTACTTAAAGCTTAGTAGAAGGAAAGACTTGGGTATGGCAGGTAGGACTTCAACTAGGTAGAGAGTTAAAGAGTGGGAATAACAACAGCTATCATCGTGTTTGTTTTAGCCATAATTCTAGAAAAGTATTCACTGTTGACTTTAAAGAATTAATTCAAAAGAAGATACTTGCCACTTTTAGTAAGATGCTGATGAAGTTTACTTAAGTTTCTTTATAAGAAAAGGATGTACTAAAGGTACATTTAGAAGAATCAGTTTGTCAAAAGAGTTATGTAAATGCAAAGATATCAAAAGTGCTCTAGTATGTAGATTAATAATCGTAAAATATAAAATTAGTATTCTGAAACTTTGATGAAATATATTTCTTATATGAAAACATAGAATTTTGTATTAAACTTGTGTTTTAAATATTTTAATAAATACAAATCTACATTAAATATTTTAAATATCTTACAGTTAAGCTAAATACCTATGGAGTTTGAATACTAAAACCATAGCATATAGGTCCCAACTCTTTCCGTAGATTCCCAGAATAGATGTCAACCCCGGGCAGAAGACAGTCCTCGACCTTCGCTAAGCAAATATGTCACCGTTGTGTTAGGCTGTCTGATTAGTCACTAGTTCTGGTCACGTGGCCAGTTTGTTTGCCAGACTCCTGTGAGTTGCAACCCTTTGGAGTTGTGTGGCGTGTGGAAATTAATTAATGGCTGGTTCAATTAAAATTGCAACATGCCGTTGAACACAAATTTTTGTTGAGCTCCAAAAAGGTGTGAGTGTGTGTGTGTGTGTGTGTGTGTGTGTGGAGTCTGTAGAAGTGGCAGCAGTCGTACCTGCCACAAACCCCGATACCATGTACAACTTGTAGCAACAACTTGCGTGCCTCGTTGCTGATGAGCAGGCAGCAACAACAGCAGCAGCAGCAACAGCAACATGTGTTGCACAGTGCTAATCTGCATCGACTCGGGACTTTCGGGTAACTGCTTTAGCATTTGTAGACTTGTGTATCCTGCGGGCAGGCAAAAGCCACAGTGTAAAATCAATTTAGATTTGCTGCTACTTCTGTTAGCTGCTGCTGCTGCTCCCTGCTCCCCACTTGTTGCTTGTTGCAGCAGCTTCAACAACTCACGTCCTTGGCAATTTGTGGCGAAAATGGAAAATTGCTGTTCAATTATTTGTAGCCCCTTGTAAATTTCGTTGCCAGGTGACAAGAATTGTAATAACTTGCTTAGACCTTGCCTTAGACTTGCTCAGACCAAATGCTGCAAACAGTTACTGCTGCTGTTGCCACTTGTTGCAGTGTAAAACATTTCCGAATTAAGCAACACTTCAAATTAGTTTAGATGTATATAGTAGATATAGGTTACAGCAAATGATGTGGTTCAATTTGAATGACAAACCTAGAAGTCTATTTATAAATGGGTCTAATATTAAACGCCCTAAAAAATATTAATAATTAAATTTAAAAAAATCTTTATGTATGCTAAATAAATCAGCGTTACATTTTGATAGGTAAGCCCAGAAATTAATCAATAAAGTGGTCTTATATATCTGCATATTTATATCCCAAAAATGATGAAAAATTATTTAATTACTTAACAAAGAGTTTAGCAATAAATTGGTCTAATATTTTCATTCCAAAATATTTAATTTTGTTACGGTAAGACTGTATAGTAGGCATATGTATTTCTGACTTTTTTTTTGACTATTCGTATTAATTTTCAATTAGTAAGATTTTTAAACAAGTAAATTTCTATTGATTTTTTTTAGCCATACCTAACTTAACCAATTTTTTAAAACTAGCCATACTTAATTTATTCTGTTCAATTTATAGTGTTCCTTAAAAGCACACAATAATTGTAAACTAAGCATCCAAATAAAATTCAAAGAGCCCACAGCATACTTCTCTCTTGGCTTTTGTTTAAAGCTCTTCGATCGACACCGATTCACGACTGTACTTGCTGCTACCCCTGCCCCTTTTGGGCCGCTGTTTGGGGCACTTATCTACCATTTAGTCAAAAATTTATTTAGGCTTTTGGCTGGAAAACCAATTAGTTAGTCGTGCGGGCCACACACACATCAAAAATTAACATTTCTTTACAAATTTTTCCAACGGTATTTAATGTGCCGAGCATTGATAAGGAAACTACTCGAATTCTCTCCTACAAAAAAAAAAACAATATATACAAATACAAATAAACAAAAATAACTTGAGGTAATTATCACAACATTGGGGGAAAACAAAACGTAGTATCTTTCACTCCGCCCTCTTAAATTTCAGAAATTAACATTTAAATTGTTTCGCTTGAGTTATATATTTATATATATTTTTTTCGGTTTCTATCCGATAAGCAGCCGAAAATGGTACACTTATTGACAACTTTAACGAGTCGACGACAACAGCAACAAACTGAAATCAAAGCGTTTATAAATGCTTTTGGCCCGGATAACAAAAAAATAACCCAAAATCAATTAACACAGTTTTTTTTTTTTTTGGAAATTCCTTTGTTTCAATGTCTTTTCGGGCTAAAAGATCATCGTCGTTGACCAACTTGTTTGGGCCTGCAACAAATGCGGGACACAGTTCACATAAACACCAATTGATGGACAACTAAAAAGAGCTAAACATGCCACCCACACTTGCCACAGCAAGTTGAACGAACATTTTGATGAACTGTCGACAAATTTTCAATTTAAACGCTTCGCTGCACATAGGGGGAATTATTTATGAGTCTGTTTCGCTGCTCAAATTGAAACGCAATTTGAATTCAATTTAAATTTAATATAACATTTGAGGTTTCTTTCGTTTCAACAATTCTCACGGCCAACTGTTTGACCCTTAGATGAATTTTCCAGCTTGGAAAAAGCTATAATAAGAAATAGAAATCTTTATGTGGAAATCGAGCGTTGTTTGTGTTGAGTCTGTGTTTAATAGACGTTTCAAAAAATCCCCAGCTTGTTTTTTAAGTTTTTAAATTAATAAATTTGGTGTCCAATTCTGTTAGTAAGTTTTCAAGACAGACCAATAAGTCTTAAGAAGTCACTTTTAGTCAGTCAACTGTTTTAAAATATACTTTCTTGTATTTTACTTGATTTTGTAGCCTTTCTTACATGAATTTATGCTCCTTTCTAATCCACTTTTGGCACAAAACTTTCATATCTAAAGGACCGAAATAGAGTGTATGTGATCAAAAATATATCTAAGCTTACGCCACATTTAAGCGCTGACAGCATAAAAATTTTTATGCGCATTCCAAGACAACATCAAGCACAGCAACAACAACAACAATGAGATACCAAAACGACAGCAAAAAAAGATCAAAACATGACAATAAAAATCAGGACTCTAAAAAACGGGTCGCTTGCCGGGTCGTCGCTGTCTTTAGCTCTGACTTCGACTTCCACTCCGACTCTGGTCGTGTGCCTGTTTTAACGCCAAAAGTGTGACATATAATTTTGAAAATGACAAGCGGCAACAACAACAACAACAATGCTGTGCCATAACAACAACTCAACGGCGAGAATGTCACCAAATGAAAGACACGCAACTCGCAGCGATTCCTCCATTCGATGCAGGGTTTACTAAGGGGAACCCTTCTCCTACTCCATTCTTACCTGTCCTCCTGCTCCCCTTCCCTGCCCAGTGAAGTGATCTCGACTCTGAGAGCTGACCATTTACTTTACGACTGCCGTGTGCCGTTTTGGATGTTCCTTTAATTTTTATGCTCCTCTTTTGCGTCTCATTTACAAATTTCGTTAAAGGAAAACAAATAAAAAGAAAAGGTTCATAAGCAAACAAGTGGAGAAGTGAAACGAATCGAAAGATCCAGCGATTGATAAAATTTACTGATATTTTTTAAAATTTAGTTAGAAGAAACTCGGAGAAACAAAAGCAATTTGAAGTGAAAGCAGAAAATAATATGATAAATACAGAAAATAAGTAAAATATAAAGATCAATAATTGAATATAGAGTTAGAAATTCTTTAGGAAACTAAATAACATGTTCTACAATTTAATCATATTTTTATACCTTTGCTAACAAACTTTGAATGGTAATATTTATATTTGTCTCCCTTCACTCCACCGTAATCGAACAAAGCACTTTATCTATGTAACTTATCAAACATCATTAACAGCAACAGATCCTCATTTTTAGCCTGATCATGTTTGCTGCCAAAAACTGTGATTTCCAGTCACAGATAAGAAGTGTGCTTTATTTTTGTTCTTTTATTCCATTTCCAAGCGGAAATAGAAAATGGGTTCGGCCCATGGCCCAGTCAAAATGAGATTGCTGCTGGTGCGACGCCACTGGCAACAGGAACAGCAACAACAACAAAAACAACTTCCCTGTCAGACACGTCACCAAAATGGCTACAAAAATGGCTAAATGCATTTGCAACGCTTCGTCAGCGCAACGAAAGCGCCAGCAGATTGAAGACTGTAGACAGAGGACTGTAGAACGAAACTGAGAACTGTAGACTGTAGTATAAAGACTGAAGACTGTGCTGCGTCTAGTGGGGAAGACACCATGGTGGCTGAAAGAAACTGAGAACATTGCAGCCTAGGAGCTTTGATACGCATACAATAAGTGCTCTCAAAAAACGAGGGAAGTCTCGGAAATACGTGATATAAGGAAAGACAGAGAACAACAACTTTTAAGATAGAAAATCTGTTATTTTATTTAATAAATAAATAAATTAATGCTTAGTAAATAGAAAATAAAAAGTATCTAGAAGATTTCTATGTATCAAATTTAGTTGATATTAAAATAAATTAAAGTTTATAAAATTTCTATATCATAACATTATTTGAAAATTGTAATCTTTCTTCTTTGGTATAGTGTGCAGAATTGCAACACTCACTGTTGAGTAAGTCCAAGAAAACTGCTTAACCAATGAGAATCAAATGGAAGCTGGAGATGTAACAACCGCAAGCCTTTCTAACTATGTGGCAACATCCAAAGCTGAAAACAGTGTTGCAAAATGTTTAAGTGTAACATGTATACGAATTAAAACAGTTATGATAATTATTATTAGTACAACGATTTGTTTTATCAGCTGCCGTCTGGTTTGAGGTGGTTGTAATAATCACATCCTGAAGTTGTTGGCGACTTGATTTTGGTTCGAAATGAAAATGGAAATGAAAATTTTAATTGAAATTACTTACAATAAGCTTATGAAATATGCGCTAGACGAGTGTCGAATGCATTTCAAAAATTAATTAAAAACTACAAGATATTGAGGCTGCAGCCCCATGTGGTGTAAGCGTTAGCGGACGAGTGTGTCTAAGTGTGTGTGTGGAGTGTCAACCTGGCCAAGATTATTTACATTTACACCTGTTTCGTTTTTTTTTTTCGTTTTTTTCTGGGCGTTGTCATCGACTGCACAGCTCCACTAATGATGCGGCCAGCGGAGTTTGACATTTGGCCGAGTGTCGGGACCACCAGCCGAGTGGCAACTTTTTTTCTCATTTTTTTTAGGGTATTTTGGTATTTTGGAATCTGTTGATTTCATTGGCGATGCTTATCAGGGTCTGTCACAGGTCTGTCTGCCTTTGGTCTGCTGTTTGGTACCGTTGCATCAATTAATGAAAATCTGTCGATGCTGCGATGTTTGATGCCTATCGCTAAAATCACTAAAAAAAAAAAAGCGATTAATGCAAATGCTACAGGGCTGAGGGCAAAATAACTTACAATTATCGAAAAGTGTTGAAAATGTTTTGATTGCTTTGGGCTCGATAAACGGCTGCGATAACAGCGGAGTGAACAAGATGCCACCAAATTATTTTTGATAAGTTAAAATATTAATTTGTTTACACTTGACTAAGAAGAAACAAATAAAAAAAACTAACTTAAATCATGCATAAATTAACCAGTTTCAGAGTTTGTTGACTGGGCTTGGTTAGTGGGCGGTGGAGGGGTTAAGGGGGGGTGGTTGGATTGTTTCTGGCATCAGTAACGGAAATGCTGCATTAATCTTAAGATCTTCAGGCCACAATTTGTCAAAGCCGCGCGCGGTTTTCATTCATGAATTGCCATCGATTGTCTGAATGAAAATTGAAAAGCCTCGAAAAGCCTTTACAGTCAGCACTAAACAACAACAACAACAGCAACAACGACAAGCACAATGTCCATTGTCCATTTGCTTGTTTATAAATAGAAGTAAATTAATAACATAAGTACCTAATCCAATCAATCAAACTGTAAAATCACACAGCGTCCATAGAAACAAACCAAACATATACACACAGTTTGGAGTGTCTGCCTCAGTGACTGACTGACTACAAGATAAAAACATCAACAGCAACAACAGCCACAGTAACAACAGCAACAGCAACAACAACAACAGCAGCAGCAACATCAGCGACAACAACAACAGCTACACAAAAGAGACAACGTTAAGTTTTAGCTGTAACAAAAATCGGATATGCCCATCCCTAAAAACTCGGCAGCATATAAAAAATATGATGCTAAGCAGCTCTGCTCTAGACCAAAAGATACCCTGTAGTCAATAATAAAGAAATGTAGCTTCAACGGCTTTTTTGCGCTAATAAAACTTAGTATTTAAAGATTAAAAAACATAATAGATCCCTCAATTTATCTTTAGAGTATGGTGTATAAAACACTAGGAAATTCTACAACAATAAATTCTGATTTTTCTAGCTCATCAGCAATTTAAGAAAAAAATATGTAGTATGTTCTCTCTTTAGCTTATATACCCCTTCTGGGGTATTTGGGTGATTCTACAGGGCATAAAAATAACAAAATATTAATTCAGGAAGAGTAGAATTCTTACTTTCATATGTTCCAGCAAAGTGTGTTCAAAATATATCCGAGTCTAACAGAAACTGTAAAGCAGAAGGTTAACTTAGGGGTAAATTATATCTTACAAAAGCCCATCTAGCAATTGTTTTAATTTAAGCTGGTTATAAATATTATTGAAAATATTAAAAGAAGAAGAATAAAGCAGCGTTTGACATGTTGAAGTTCAATATTATTTGTAAAATATATAATTATTATTCTACTAAAAATAATATTATTATATTAGATTTTTAGTAAATGTGTAATGTTTTCATCATGTACTTATTTATATATATTATACAGATTAATATAAATATAAATTCCTTTATTAAATGCTTTTTACAATAAGGGATTTTAACAAACGATAAGTTAACATTTAATTAGCTTTATAAAATATTTTTAGAGTAACAAAAAATTTGTTGGTTAATCTAATAGAAAAGCAGCCTAAAAACTCCATATTTATTTTAACATTTCCTATATTTGCAGTGTATTTAAAGTTCGCAGTTATTTCCATATTTCTTTTAGCTTGTTCTACTCTGGCCACGTTGAGTTGATGCTGTCGCCCGGCGACATTGCGGAACTGGAACCGGTGATAGTTGAACGTCCATTGCTGTTGTTGCTGTTGTTGTTGTCTGTGAGTTGTCGCTGGGTTCTAAGCCAGCAAGAGCAACAGCAACATCGGCATCAACATCGACACAGTCCAGTTTTCAGTCTCATCTGCGGCGGCTTCGCATTCACACCCTTTACCCAACCATCGAACTGAGCTGAACAGAGTCGAGTCGAGCCCTGTTGCTGCCTCAGACAATCCTTAATTTTTTTTATTTCTTATTATTTTATTTTTTTTATTTTGTTCTGCTTATTTTTGCCCAGTCTGTCTGTGGCTCTGTAGCTTTGGCTGTGGCTCTTTTATGAATATGAATGGCTTAGCACGCGCCTTTTAAGCCACCAGCTGAGATGACTTGTGGCTTTTCAATTTCTTGTGTTGTCCGTTGTTGCTTTTGGCTTCGTTGTCGTTCGTATTGATCATTTTATTTTCAACTTTACTCTTCCTCCCTTTGCCTTACTTCCCCCTCTGTCTACTGCTTTATTTTGTGAATTATTGAGTACTTGAGAAACTGTTTTCAGTCCGTCGCTCGGCTTGTAATGACTGCGCAATTTCTTTTCGCTCAATTGTGGTACTTAGCGTATTACTTGAAATGCCATTGTTTTAGAAAGTATCTAACGGATTGACTAAAGTGGCTAAAACTTTTAAGCCAACATCAAATCAAAGCTTATTTTGGCTTACAGCTGTTGGAAAGGGTATACACAAGTTGTTGTCGCTGTTGTCGCTTAAAGAGACGTGTTGTTGTTGTTGTTGTTGTTGTTGTTGTTGTTGCCAGGCAATTGCCTTTGACAATTTGTTTGTGTGATGTGCACCGGAAATGAGTAATCAAGATTATGCGATATTAGCAAAAATAGATTCGATTTTGGGGGCGCTTTTGAATGATCGATGAGGTTAGACAGCAGCAACGGTCGAAGCACAACATGATCATCATGTCGCGACTTGTTGTGTTGTGTCTTGTCTTGTCTTGTCTCACAAAACAGTTAAGAGCTGTCATACAGCAAACGAGAGATAAAGAGAAACCAAAACAGAGAGAGAAGTGAGTGTGGGTGGAAATCAGTGTCTAAGACAGTAGCTAAAAGAGAGCCAATGATCAGAGAATTATATAAGCAGCGCAGATCACCAAAATGTCTCTGCTGACACTCTGTAAATCAGCAAAGATCACTCAGTAGATAAATTGATCAGTCGATTGAGCTGCCAAGATCTCTCTGTGTATCAGTAGATCAGTCAATACAATTTACAGATCACTCAGATAGTCAGATCACTTAGTAAATCAAACGAGAAAGATTACATGATCACTCAGCAAAATCACTCAAAAGTTGATTTGGATTAGAAGATCAGTTGTTAGACACTTTAGTTATTTGACAGTGTACTTCCTGTACTCTACAAAGTTTAGTTGAAATTTCAGTGATCACGCTGAATCATTCGATTATAATAAATGGTGATCATTGACTTTGAGTCAGGGCATATTTAAATAAGAAAAAAGTACCTAAAGACCATACTTAAATCATTTATTTAATGCCTCAGCTCAGCTACTATAATTAGGTAAATCAATTTGCTTGAAATTTGAAGCTTTGACATTTATCGAATTGGTTTGATGGTCAAAATAACTCCCGTATACTCGATAACTCGATACAAACACTCAGTCACTCAATGCCTGTCACGAGCTTCGAGCTTCGAAACAATTATTATGTTAGTTATGAGCAATTTTATGCCGTTCAACAACAGGTAACAGGTGAAATGTAAGCCAAGTCTGTAAGCGTCTAAGCCATCGATTTATGATATCTGGTAGCCCAGTTTGTAAGAGAGTAACAGCAACTTGGCATACTAAGAGGGGGCCAAAACCGTTTTGGCCCGGCCTTGTCTATGGTATTAGTTACCCATTGGTATCGGTTTTCCAAGCCAAGTTACGGTCTTGAACCGAAAGACGCAAATGAACTTAATCAAGTAATGACCAGGTTGATGAGGCCCAAGCACACACATTTCTTTTTGCTTCCATCTAGTGGTAACATGAGTAATACCAAACAGAAATACAGAGATACAGATACAGATCAGTAGCTAGACAATAAAACCAAAGCCCAGACGTTGCTTGGCCCATTGCCATTAAAACGCAGCCGCATCTGAGGAGCCCTTCTAATTGGCGCATACTCTAAAATGCTAAGCACCAAATACAAGAGGTAATACGTGTAAGAAATGGGCAAGAAATTGCTTGAACTACTTAAAGATACCCTGTACTTAACAGGGTTTCTAGTGTCACTGAAAAAATGGGCTTGAAATCAGTACCAACTGTTTGAAAATGTCTTAAAGAAGACTGAATTTAGGTACAACTAATAAAAATATATTTAAAATATTACGATCATGTTTAAAATAATTTTATTTTAATAAAATGTTCAAGCTTTGTGTTAACCCTAATTTTCTGAATTGGTCTTAGTTTTAGTAAGTTTGTTCTTAAACCAAAATTCCCATTTATATCAAAACATTTCTTTATTTTCCTTCTAATTCTTTAACCCCTTTTAAAATTCTTTTATACCCCCTCTGAGAGTTTTATGTGCACAGGGTATAGAAAATGCGAGCCACCGACTCGAAGTGGAGCATAAAACCAACATTTTATGTAATGTGTTCATTAGAGTTGCCTAGTCAACTCGAAGTCGAACTCGGACTCGAAGTTGGACTCGTAGTCGACGTCTTGGACCGCGTTTGAATGTGTCTGCTCTCGTCTCTTTGAATAATTGATCCAATAACACAGCGTGCCGTTGATTTTTACAATCTAGCGATAAAATTTACTATCGTTGATCGATATTATCGCAAAATTGTTATTAATTGTTGGACTTTGGGGACACATAGATGAGATTTTATTTTTTCCATTTTAGATAGTTGCCTTTTGTCATGAAAAGCTGATCAAAGTGTTTTCTTTTGTCTTTGGCCTCTTAGAGTCTATCATTTACATATTAAAAACGATTTTATTGATAGCTTGGTATTTTTCTGGTATTTTGTAGCATCTGCCAGATCTAAACTCCATCATCTTTCCCTTTCCATGCGGGTTTAACGATACAGCGCTGACAAAGGTTTGACAGACCTCGTAAAATCTAGGTGTATCATCAAAATGGTAACTGCTCTAAGACTTGAAAGATTTTTAATGAAATCTTTAAACAGACTTTGTTTTAAAAGTATTTAGTATTTTATGTATTTTCCCGTCATTACAGGGTATTTACGCATGCGAGCACACAACGCCTAATTGATATTCAAACTTAATGTTTGCTACGAAATTTGTTTCAATTTGATTGCGGTTTTTAGGTGTAAATGGCAATTAGTATGACGAGCAGACCAGAGGGGAAGTAGGCAGGAGATTGAGAAGGTGCCATGCTCCAGAGTGTCCGCTGTCGACGCAACTTTGTGCGAAGGCTTAAAGAGAGTCCAGACTGTCCATTGACATGACAGGCGACATAAATGCCACACACGGTTCCCAATTGGCGTCTCCGACTGTCCACTTTGGCATTCGCAGTCGTAAAATCACAGAGCGATGCGCTTGCATTTCTCGTCGCTGTTGCTTTTTGCTGTTATAGCTTGTTATTGGTTGTTGTTTCTGGTGCTATTGGTATCGGTATTGGTAGTGACATAAACTAGCTAAGTAAATGGTTGATCATTAGGCAGCAACAAAATGCATGCAATTCGCATTTTTAGCTCAATTTGTGGCCATCATCCTGGATCAGAGAGTAACCAAATTTGAGCTTAACTTTTTCCATTCGCATTATACGTGTTTTACACTCCACAAATTGAGCTCATAAATCAGCACTAACGAGCATCATAACGCACACACGTAACGCTACTGAACCCAAAATAAAATGGCGGCGATGCTACGTGTTTGATAAAATGGCGTGTATGGTCACTCTAATTCGTGTGGTTCTGTTGCATGAAGTGTGACGACCTCGCCCAGAACTTTCAACGCCAAATGCGAATTATGTGAAAGTAAAAGGTGTTTCGAAAGTTTCTTAAACTCATTTTAAAGCTCTTTTGCTTTCGAATACAATTCACCCTTTTAGCTTTGTTGGGTTTGTGTTTATATATGTAATCTTTTAATCAATTACTCTAAAATGTTAAAACTAAATTAAGCAGTATCTATGGTGAATAATGTGTCGAAATAAATCTTAAAGCTTTTCAATAAGGATTCGGAATATTTAAGCTAATTTATTTATTGTCAGAATTGACAGTTTCCCTATTAAAATTAACTACTAAATAAATGAAAGTACAAGCATATTTTAAAAGTAATGTCCATCTTACTACCCAGCTACCAAAATAACTTAATTTTATATAAATAATTTAATATTTTTGACGACGTGAATAAATTTTAATTTGTTATTATACAAGTAAAGTTTTTCCTGGACTATATAAAAAGTTTAGTAAAAAACATTACACAATAATGGACACCTCAAAAAAAATATTACTCCTTCAGTATTTATAACGAACCTAGCTTTCTTTAAGTCCAATTTCAAATCAGTTAATATATATGTATATTTTTAATTAAGCAATTTCATATTAAATTCACATTTGCAACAAGATTTATTGCCAACTGTGCTAAAAACAGAATATCGCCATATCAAAGAGAGACTAAAAATTAGCCGCTTGTATTAACTCTTAGTCTTTGCTAGTCAAATTCAAATCATATGTGCATAATATATACAAAATTCATAGAATATCTATTACGAACCCCTGCGATTTCTGAAGCCGTTACACAAATTTAAATGGCTTCTTTTTTTTGGGGAGGGTAGGGAAGGGAGGTACGGGCCACAGGTCCCGCCCTGCTGGGTTGACTCTAATGAGACGCGGCAATGTATTCATTTTGAACTGGATTGGCGTCTGTGATTCGTTTTTATGCGTCCCCAGGCAGGAGGCCAATATGCCGCCGGCACATGTCTCAAAGAAAGGCAAACTAACTAAAGATAGACAGGGAAAGCAATAGAGAGAAGGAGAGGGAGAGAGAGAGAGAGGTGATTGCGTCTAGTGTTGCGGTGCTTTTCGGCTTTCGTTCGTGCTGCTCGTCTGCTAATGAGCCGCTCAGTTGATTTTGGGTCTTATTTATGACACTCGGTTGGTCATATCTCTGCTTTGTTTCCAAAACATTTTGCTGTGGCATCAATTAAGCGATGCCCACTTTAACGGACAACACTCTGCCTCATTTGGCTACTGCTTGGCTGCTGCTGCTGCCAAGAAAACTAGTTTTTGGGCCAACTTTATCCTAACTCGTTAAATTGCAGCCGTAAAAATGAATTTGCGCTTAAACCAAAACATGAAAATTGAAATGTTTTATTAATATTTTTCATCAGCTCTGACGCAAGTTAATTAAACATTTCTTTCATATTTTATATAAACATTTTTATGCAATTGCAATTGTATAAACTCCTGACAGTTTGGACATTTTGCATTACAACTATTTTGCCATTGGCTGGGTGCCACCCAAAGATGTTGTAACAGTCGACAAAAGTGGCATGCACGATTTGTTAGGCCTACAGAAATAATATAAAAATCATATATGATTTTTAAAAATTATTTTATTCAAATTCTACAGCACTTAATGCTACTTAGCCAAGAATATTTGGCATTTGTCTGCTTTCAAACATTAACTGCGATTTATCTCCTCGACTTTCTGGTACTAAAATCCATGTCTTACATGACTTGAACAAAACGCGTTTTGTATAAGTTTATTGTCTTTTTGTTTAGTTCAAATGCTACACATTTATTTATATTTTTTTTGGCCATTTCAAACAAACATTTATAGCCTTGTCGGCTGGGCAAAATAGTTACTCAGCTACACGACAACAGATACAGATACAAATACAGTTATAGTTACAGATACATTGCCAGACATCAGCCAGCCCGCATTTGGGGCGTATACATTTCGGTCTAAACTAGTTTTGGGAATGTGCTGCAGTTTTATTTTCTTACTTTTTGTCTTTGTTTTGCTTGGGTTTGCCTTTTTGGCATTTTGTAAATATTTTAATTATTTTCAAAACGCCCCAACAGCAAAAAAAAAATATAAAGAAACGACAGCCCATTTGGCATATCTTTAACTGATCGCTCGAAAGAAAAAACAAGATTTGGTGATATGCATAACATCGTTGATTATTTAACTTATCATTCTATCTTTGATCTACAACTGCTCTAAATTAAATAGAGTTCTGAGATTTGTAATATGTAAAATGTAAGATCATAAAAATTTGGCAAAAGGAAACTGAATACTTTGCATTCACTTGATTTTATCTGTGATTGGAATTAAGAGACTTATGAAACCTGATCACAATTCCTTTGGTTTTTATAAAAAGTACAAATCGTTTGAGATAAGACATCACGTTAAGTTAAGACTTCAAAGACTTAACTTGGTTTAAACAGTAGTATACTACAGATACATTTTTATAAACACTAATTAATTTAATAGATAATAATTAAATACTAACTAAAATTATTTTAGGGTTGACACATATAGTTGTCTCTTAGAGTTGCCTGAAAATGACCAATTTCTAATTTAATTGTCCACAATTTGTACAATTTTTCAATCGCTTTGTCATGAGCTTTGATGCCACGCGCTTTCTTATTAGCGGCTCATTAGAGCTGCCAATTGACGCCTCAACAGTGAGTGACACGCCCCTCAAATGGCAAAATTGGCAACACGCAACAGCAGGTCGTTATATGAGCCGCTGATTACGCACCCAATCTTTAGCCAAAGAGTGCTGTAATTATTTGCACGCAAATAAACAATTCGAAAAGATCTTTGGGGCGTTTATCACTGGTCGGTCGCACACAAAACCGGGGGACAGACAGCCAACAGGCGTTTAATTTTACGGCTTTATTAACAACAGGTAGCAGACAACAACGAGCAACAAAAACAGCAAGTAACAGGCATCAGGTTGGCAGTTGTTAGTTGGCTCAGACCACCGGACATAGCTGGTAATTTGATGGCCCCCAGGGCAAGAAAAAATCAAGTGCAGTCGAAGCTATTCCAAAACTGAGCTACTGTCTTCAATGATGTGATTTAACACAGCTGCCTTCTTTATGCTTTATGCAAAGCTTCAATGCAGCACTTGATTACCAGCTGTAACGGCCTTAAGTCATTTGGGTCATTATCCTTAACTCTCAGTCAAATAGCAGCACATTTTATTAGCCTTATCCTTAGGCCAGAAAGTTTTACTAATAAACGATTTAAAGCAACTTTTTTATAACTTTAGCTACAATTAAATGGTTAATGAGTGACTAAAAACGGTTATTATTCACAGACTTATTGTTAAGTTTGATTGCAATCGAAACTAAATTCAATTCCTCTGATTCTTCTCATAATCCCCTACATAATCCTACTAACTCTACACTACTTCTACCCCTACCAGCCCCTTTCATCCCCTACGCTTTTTATGTCATTCCACTTTTAGCCCTTCAAAAAAATTCAAATTAAATGTGTATTCCCAAAACATAGACACTTCCATAACTACAAGATAAACCTACAAATATTTCCAAGATGAGCACAGCGGCTGCTCCGCGTGGTAGGAAACCAAAGAAGAAGGCCAAGAAGAGTCGTGTGCACTTGGAGGTGGAAGCGGTGCTCCAGAAATTCCGTTTATCCGAACAGGTGGAGATCAGACGCAACTGGGAACTGCTGCCCAAGGTGATTCTATCGGCCTGGCGCGAATGTTTCACGCACTTGGATTTCTATGAGTTTCAGCAGCAACTGCAGGGGGAGTCACTGCATCTGTTTCTGAGCAAGATGCGACGTCACTTCACCAGTGTGAGCTTCAAGAACGAACAGCTTCAGGAACAGCTCAACATTCTCGATCGCAGTGGCATTGCCGAGCTGCCGGCAGTGCGAGATTGTGAGATCACTTGGGATGGCAAGGAGAACGAGAATTCCACACAATGGCCACTGCATGCGCTGCCCAAGCTGATGATGCGTCTGACCAATCTGGAAGTACATTCACCAGTCCAAGTTGGATTCATTGAGCACTTCAAACAACTGAGAAACTTGACGCTACACGCAGAGGTGTCCCGTGAGGCGCTAGGTGCCATTTTGAGCAGCTGCAAAGCCTTGAAGCGCCTGAGGCTGCTGGGTTATGGGGCACCCAACACCATTGGCATCTCACAGTGCAAGCAACTGTGTGAGTTGGCCCTACCCATGGCAGCCTTCAATGCCAGCACCGCCTTCGAGGTGCTCCAAATGCAGCAGTTACTACTGTTGGAACTGCTGCAAAATGAAGATTCCACCGAGGCGGTCATGGAATCCATTTCTCTAGTGGTGCGCCAGCGAGCGTTAGAAGTACGCAGCATTCGGCTGCACAATTGTCACATGAGTTATTCCGATTGGCTGCCCAAATTGGAACTGCATCGCTGCATTCACATGAAGAGTCTCATCATAGAGTCCTGTCTGTTTGGAGAGCAGGACATGCTTAAGATGGAAACATTTCCCGTACTGCGCAAGGCAATCTTCATGAATTGCTCGGATCTGAATGATGTACAAATTCTCAACTTTACCAAGGCTTGTCCGCAGCTCTCACAACTTCATTTGCTCAACTGTGGTCGCTTGACCACCAAATTTCTCTACGATCTCTGCAAATGGCGCTGCGGTATCAAGACCGGTGCCTCGCCGCTTCAACTCAATCTGGGCGAGGCTGAGGAGCTTAAGGAGGAGTTTCGCCAACATGTGAGTTAGGGTATTAAACCCACTGGGATGTTTTCTTAAAGTCCTCTTTTCTAGTTTGTCTTGCAAACGACTTTGGAGCTGCTGGAAGTACCACAAACGGAACGTCCTGAATCGCCACGGGAAGAGGATTCTGAAGTGCAGTACGTACAGTTCCTGTTTCTTCCGCCCGTGTCCAAGAAATAAATGTTTTAGTTTTACCGCTCCATTAATCACAAGCGCTACGCATGACCTTTTATGTATTCGACTGTGGGATGCCCTATGATCAGATTCTAGTTCAACACAGAAAATAACTCAGTTCGTGTATGTATGTGTATTAGTAGGGTATAACCACAGGTTAATACCCAGCAAAATGAGCTACATGTTTATTCTATGCCCCTTTGACCTATTACCTTTTACAAAATTTTCCCATAAAGCCTGTGCTGCACAGAAAAAAATAACTTAGTTTCAGTCCTTTACTTTTCGATATGCTAATAATAAATTTGTACTTAATAAAAATATTTTAAATATCTTTTTCAATTTTATCTTTCTTATAATTTTATAAATGTGACTAAAAATACAGAACTTACCCCAATTTTTACTGCGTATCCTTTAGCAATCCTGACATTACAGGGTATGTCATTGATGTCGCATTGCTTTCTCCATCTCTATCGCTGAAAACTGTTGAAGTTGCGGACTTGTTGCTAATTGGCCGCCCGCCATGTGGCGATTTGTCAATGCGACGGGGCTCGACGCATGCGCCACGCAATGTGGCAACTGCTGCTCACTGTAAAAAAAGCCGCCTCGGCTCCGCAGCTCGACGCATGCAACACGCGTTGCAACAACAAATATTTGTCATGGCAACTTCATCGTTTTGGGCGGCCGTTTTGTCAGTGGCCAACGTTGTGGAATGCTAACAAATTTGTGAACATGCCACAATTTACAGCTCCATGGCTACGATGTGAGTGTGTGTGTATTATTTCTATGTGTGTGTGTGGGGCCCACCCATTGTTATAATTATTGGGCGCCCATGTACAAGTGACAATTCAACTTTGACTGGCATTTGTGGAGCACACAACATGTTGCATGCAACATGTGTTCAATGTTGTTCCGCCTGTTGATCGGAAATTTTAAACAGCTGTTTGACAACACTTGGCTCTAACGGGCATATAGAGATATATAGCCAACAGGTAGCCTAAGATTTGAAATATCCATGAATTAATTGTGCACAATTTAATCATCACATTTCACACAATAAATATTAAAAAGTATTTAAATATATGTATATATAATTACTTTTTTGCACCAACTGATTCAGTATAGATCTAATCTAACCTCACAAAATCCGTCTACGCTTTGAAATTCAGAGATAACTGTTATAACAGCACACACGTCATGTTATTTAGGCATTACAAAGCAGCGCTTAATAAATTGTCAGCACAAATTCAGCGATCTGCCATGCATTTGCCATCTCTTTCACTCTGTACACCTTACTGCCCTACTGCCCACTCACCCCACACTCTGCACTGCTCACGCCCCCTTCCACACACAACTGTTTGTAACTTCTCGGTTGTTGCCTCGCACTAATTCGTTTTCACACTTTTCATACCTCAGACAGGCTGATATTGCCTTGGGGACTTTTTGTTCAGCCAGCGCCTAATTTCATACAATCGAACTCAGCTCAGTGCTGCTCTCCTCCATACCCCTTCCCTGGACTATGGCCTGGAGCGTTTGTGTCAGTTCACTAATATTTATATTTGCCCTGCATTTCTTTCGACCGATGCAGGAGATTTGATAAGCAAATGGAAATGCAGCTTTTAACTGGAAACTAAAGCAGGGGAAGTGGTGTGGGGGAGGGGAGCGTCGTCTATGGCGGCGGCGAAAGGTGCGAATAAATAATTTTCAGTAGCCGCGACCGCTGCTCAAGCTGCTGTTGTAGTTGCAGTTTGTAGTCGTTGTTGTTGGAGCTGGAGCCAGACATATATTTTATTGCAAATTTGCTGATATTGAACGACAGGCGGCCACTGCAGCAGTTTGCCCGGCTGTTTTGCATATTAAATTTATTTTATTGAATATGGACAAAGATATGCGCAACGATACGCGAGAATGGCCAGAAAAGTACTGAGAACGACGATAATTAAATCAAATGTTATCGATTACAAGTGGCTGCAAACCAGGGCATCAGCAAACAATAATTTAGTCAAATGTTATTGAAACTTAGTTTGCCAATAAGCATAGATTTAATTAATTAAGCTGTTGTTCTTAGCTAAGCTTGGCTTGAAAACTGTATGAGTCCACTCTCGCTTGCATTTAAACTTAAAGTGTTTTGCTTATTGTGTTATTGTATCCCCTTTCGCAACTCTCTTTTGTTAGCTCTCTTCAACTGTCTGTTGGCTGCTGCTTTCCAGCCCTCGCTCTCTCACTCTACCGCTCTCTTTGTGTGGCTCTCTTCATAATTGCTTTAACATTACGTTTTGGAGCCCCAGCGGGCGATGAATTATTAATTGCCGTTGATTTGCATTGAGATTTCTTGGCCCAGGTTCATTATTAGAGCAGTGCTCTCTTGGCCAAAATGGTTGGCCAGCCAAGAGACTGCTGGCCATGTGTAAACATAATAATCAACGTGCATTATATGTCGATATATGTTTGCGCCGATCAGCAGCAAATGCGCATTTGCAAAATGGCCGCCGGACAACGCGGCCTCCAATTGACACCTGAGCGTCCGTTATTATTGTTGTTGTTGCTGCTGCTGCTGCTAGTGCAACTGTAATTGTTATTTATGCACTTGCATTTAACTGTAATAGCATGTGGCCTGCCATGCCCCTTGGTGGTGGGCGTAACTGGAGCATTTTGGTTAGACTATGGCGATTACACAAGAGTTTAGCACTCTTAATTGTGGCAGAGTATTTTTTTTTGGGATTGAGGCAAATTCCATGCAAATATGAACGCCCATTTTTGTTTAGGGGTGGATGTAAGGAGGGGAAAAGGGGGTGTTTATTATCTACACTGTGTACACAAGAGAAGCAAAAATGATGACGAACCCGCAAAAATAATAATACTAAGGCAGCAAGCAGCAGCAGGAGTACCACTACTGACACCGCAAACCAGCAGCCAAGCAATCTAGGCAAGCACACGCGCTTAAGTTCCACTTGAGTCCCAAGATGCTGATTATGATAATGATGGAGATGATTATGATTATATGATGGAGATGATGATGACGCAGTTGCGAATGATGTGACTACTGACTACTGTGTTGCAGCCCGGTTCGTTGGCAGTGTTGATCCCTGGAATTTTGACTTGGGCAAAACGGCTTTTGTGCTGCGCGCAACCACTTAACTTGCTTAAGCGCTGTTTGCTTGTCAAAATTGCAGCAGCCGCCGCCGCTGCTGCCGCCACCGCAAACAACAACAACAACGAGAGGAGGAAGAAGAAGAGAAGAAGAGTAGCAAAAGCCACAAGGCACGTCGCTTTGCAGGATGACGCAGTCAGAATGGCTCCTCAGCCAAATAACCAAATGAATTAACCCTTTTACTTTGCACACACTGCGGCAGTGGCAGTGGTAGCCACCAACAACAACGTCGGCAACTGATTTGTTATATTCCCGCAGCTACTGTTGTTTGCTGGTAAGTGTGGGTTCTGTGTTTTTTTCGGCCATTACTACGCCAGTGCAAAAATGTTAGTCCAAAGTCCAAGAAAGAAAGAGAACACAGCTGAAGTCGATAACAAAAAGTCGATAACTACAAGCGACAAAGAGAGTATGAGACAACAGTGTTTACCAACACTGAACTAACGCAGAAAGTAAACAAAACTGCGACTTTGCTTAAAATATATTTAAAAGCCTTTTTTAAAGACTATGCTAACATTTTGTGCGCTGTGATGCATTTAAATACGAGTACAAATGCTTACCGCTTGCCACTCGAAAGAGTTGGAGGAGAATTGCGCGTAAATTCGTTGCGGTCTTGGGACTTGCGCACGTCATCAACATAATCGCCGTCAACAGGCCGTCAACAACATCAAACTGCCAGCAAAATGTTGCTACTGTTTCCACCAGCGTAGACGAAGCTGGACCAAGACCAAGAGCAACCACATTGGCAACGGGGCAAATGTGAAGTGGTTTTGCTCATTTTTTTGCTGCTGCTGCCTTTTTTTTATGATGAGCGAAGCACTTTCAACTGACGTAGCAATCCGGAGGAGACCAGACGGTTTTACTACACACAACAAAAGCGTGTCAAACATTCTGTGCAAAATCTGTCGGATGTGGCTACAAAACCCAAAACAACCAAAACACAGCAACAACAACAACATAGGGAAACTTAGTGGACTTACATATATACGATTTATTTTGGAGTACAAGTTTTGTTCACAATGTTGCGACCGGTACTTTTTATATTTTACACCATCGAGTCAATTATTAGCATACTGCTGATGTTCTTTCACATACGTGGATTTCTGTCACAACCCCTGGACTTTCTGCCTGTGGGAAAGCAGATCAATCATTACTTTTTCTCCGTTAGCTTCTATGTCTTCACTGTCCTGACCATGTTCGCCAGCATCAACATCTGCACGGGCAAAGAGGTGTCCATTGTCAAGGAGCTGATTCAATCATTTCTTGGCTTTGTTCTGCATATTGTCATTTCACTGATGACACTGGAGAATGCAGAGCATGATTTCCACATTATGTACCTGATGACCATACAGAACGAGGGTGTGGAGAAGGCAGTGCATCCGTTTTTCGAGTACATGCGCTCCCAGGCGGTGTGTTCGCTCACCTGTGGTGTTGTTTACCTGCTGCACACCATCATCGTCATCGATGTTATGCTCTCCGGATCGGATGACTCGGTGGAACGTGCAGATGGGGATTCCTGTCCATCTGCACGTTCCACCGAGTCTGAGGACTATATACCCGTGCGACTCTATGTTTTTGGCGAGCGATTTCAATCGTTTCTGGAGAAATTTGAGTGGTTCAATGATTTCTCGAGGGGCAATCAAAATTTGCTTTAAATTGTAAATTAATAAACAATTTTTATATATTTACTATAAGCTTCACTTTTGTTCCCTGTACTTAATATGCTTGTGGGGTATTTTATGTTTATCCAAACAAGTTTCGCTTGGAAATCCCACATACCCCACAAACTCTGCTTAACTACAGGGTCTCCAGCTGTTGGTTTGTTCCCCTGTGTGCCTTTCGGTACTAGCTTATGTAATTTTATCTTAAATATTTCAGTTTATTTGATTTTATGAATGTTTCTGTCCGGTTAGTATGACGTCAGTGACGCAACAGTTTCATCGAAGCCCAAAGCCCTTAAAATGTGACGACAATGTGCTACAGATACAGATACAGCTACCGATATGGCCACACACAGATATAGATGCAGATACAAAGATACAGATAAGCAGCCGTCAAGCACGAAAAGCGCATGTGCCGTCCACAGTGTACACAGAATGTAGAAAATCAATAAATTATGGGCTAAGGCCAGTCAAGAGCAAGGCAAACCATTGGCCCTGTCCTATCCTGCCCGGCGTTTTCACCCAAGGGCGGAAAGAGAGCGCACACTAGTGTGTGACAGCTAAAGAGACGAGAGAGAAAGAGAGGGAACACATTTTAGTTGCTTTTCTTCATTTCATTCATAAAACTGCGCGTTCACTTTCCATTTTGCTGGCCTTACTCAAGGCTATTTTTAACGCACACCAGCCGGCCGGAAATTGCGTTTTGGAGACAGCGCAAAATATGGCAACTAATCAAAGTTAGTAGATAAAATAAAATAAAATAATGAAAATAAGAAATGCAACTAAAATGAAATTGAAGGGAATTGAACACAAAGCAAAAAAGCCAAGTTCATTTAATTTAAAGCTCTGAATTACAGTGTGTACACACTTTACCGATACGATCTGCAGCTTAGCATAATCGATATCGATAACATCCTATTAAGAGCTTACTGATTAACATTTTAAATCAGAATTTAACCATAGAATGGTAACAGGGGGCACAAACACCCCAACATGCGTGTATTATTAAATTATGTTAATACCAAACATTAAGTATACGTCATTAAATTTAGCAAACTGCAAATATTTAATTATAATGAAATTAAACATCAAATCAACACTAACCAAGCCTAGCTCAGCACATGCATCAAGGCCTAATCTCAATGTGATTGAAATTTACAATTTTTTAAGCCAATTTTCAGTCCAATCCATTATGCAATTCCTCATAAAGTACTAAATTAAAGACGACACTCAATAAGCGGCATTTTTATGGTATAAAGCCTCTGGCGACCTTTGCTTCGCCCACAATTTAGCACGAAAATATATGTGCAACTTTAACCAGTCCAAAAGTATGTGCCTAACAAAGTTTCAGATGGCGCGACGCAGACAAAGAGCACAGAGAAAAAAAAACTTAAATAAAATGGGAAAATCAATAAGGACGCGAGCGACACGTGTCCTTGAAAAGTAGGGGATACCAATGGAGTTTTGGTCAAAATAGTCATTCATGAATTCCGAAAGGCATTTTATGAATGAAATCGAGCAGAATTCGAATTCGACTTCAAGGGGAAGTGGACATGCGCAGTGGGAAAAGGGGAATTCCCCTAATCTAGCGCTGACGTAACTACGCTCAAGGTCAGCGTAGAATTTCATTCATAAAACCTGATACGCCCAATAGGGGCCGTGGCGCGTGTGTAGCGGTAAATTGAATGTAAATGCATGTATGTATGTGTGTGTGTGCTTGTTTGTGTGTGAACACGCGCGTGCTTGTTTGGCAGGGAGGTAATGCTGTTTTTGGTGGGTATTGGGATTGGGCTAGGGTTTTTTTTTGTACTGCCGCAAAAGGATGCGAATTAAAGGCATGCTATTTGCAGCTTGTTGATTTTTCTACGCGTGTAAACACACGAAACCAGCAAATAAAGCCATTTTCATTTTCATTCATGAATCCAGGCACATAGACCAAAGGAAGAACCCACTTTGTTTGCCTTAAGCGGGAGGACAAGTTTCCAGCTCATGCCCCCATCACCCGAATTTGGGTGCACTGACTCATTTATGGCAGACTCAATGCCGTGGGTCACAGGAAATCGTTCATCGCAGCCTACACAAAATTGACAAAACTCTGCGCAGGCGGTGCGGAAGTTCAACAAATTTCCGCAACTAGCATTTAAGGCAAACTTTCGATTTAAAATGAAAAGTTTTTCTCAAATTGAAATGGGTGTAATAGCTAGAGAATGAGCTGCGACTTGTATAAGGAGATTATGTTTATATGGTAATTGGGGGTGGAAAAAGTTTTTTTTTTTGTTTTTTTTTATTTAATTTTTGGGGGAAAAAAAAAAAAAAAAAAAAAAAAAAAAATTTAAAATCAAATTGAAAATCTGCCCATGAAAGTATGCAACATTTAATTTTCTTTACTGTAACAGTAGCTTAACAGTTGTCGACATTTATTTTATGTTAGCTAACAGAGAATAAACAGCTGTTGTTACGCTGATCGATTAACGCTGGAAATCGTTAATCTTATCGATAGATTTTACAATTTCTTATCGACTGTTAAATTCAAATACGCGTATTGCAAACGTAATAAGAAAATTATTATTTGTTGAATACAAAAGCGAACATAATCATTGTCGTAATTACTAATTTAAACATAACTCATAAATCCGTCTTACTTAAGCATACGCACACACACATTGACACTAATCTAGCAATTATACCCGATTCCGCGTGGGACGTAAGCAATTTATAATGAACTATATAAATAACCGACACAGGGCTACGTTGCGTTGCCAGCCACGCCGGAAACAGTTGACTTCTCGTTCAGGCTCTGCATGCCCATGAAGGGCTCCGACTCGGAACGCTTGTGGGTGCGTTTGGTCAGTTTGGTCTTGCAACGCTCCTGCTGCGCGTTGGCACTGATATCACCACTGCCCGAATCGTTGAGCTGCATGAAATCCGGTTCACTGCGAGCCAACTCCTCATCCTGGTAGACCTCCTGGTTGCCAGCACCAGGATTCTTATTCGTCACCTGCTCATTGAGACAGACATCGTCCAGATCCACGTCGCTATTGTTAAAAAGTGCCGTGGCGCCCAACTCTAGAGAATTAGTCACATCCAACTCCTGATCCCTGGCCGCCTTCTTGGGTGTAGACGTGATCGAAATGCGTGAAAAGTTAATGGTCTGATCCAACTGTGGTGCAGCAGCGGAGACATTCGTTGGCTTAAATGCTGCACTGGTGTTGGTGTTAATGTTGTTGTTATTGTTCAGTAGATTTACATTGGCTGCAGTGAAGCCAATCACCGGCACATTGGTCATGCTGCTCGGTGTGGAACTATTCCTCTCCGTCTGGTGTTCCTTCATTAACTTGCACGCCTTGCCTAGGGCACAAATGGTGAGACAGATGCGCAGACCCAATGCGAATAGATAGGCCAGCAGAAAGAGCAACCACGCCGCCAAATTGTGGAAGGATACTGCCGTGTAGATGGCTTTGATAAGCACCACAGCCAGTGGAAATGGTATGAAGCCCATGCGCCTCGCCACAAGATCCGAGTGATCCGAGAATGCGTGCTTCTG
The DNA here is from genome assembly GCA_035046005.1 of Drosophila acutilabella. NCBI lineage: Eukaryota > Metazoa > Arthropoda > Insecta > Diptera > Drosophilidae > Drosophila > Drosophila acutilabella. Next base: position 1,631,446 of record JAWNOK010000061.1, read on the forward strand.
ACGTGTCTGGGTCATGTCATAGGCCAAACTGGTCGTGTACTCCCGATATATGCTCTCGGGTAGCTCATTGAACCTTGTGATAAACGCATGCTTTACCCAATCGATGAGTATCTCAGTGAAGAGCACCGCAAAGCAGTCGGGCAACATTACACAGAACTGGGTGATGCTCCAGTCGAACTCCTTCATGGTCTGAATCATTACAATGAACAGCAGCACAGACAAATGGAAGCGTTCCCGAACATCACTACAGGTCAGCTGGAAGAGATTGTTCTTGTCGAACTTCTTGAAGACGGAGCCCTTGAGCTCCACAAAATTATTGGATATCATAATGGTTAGCAGTCCCTTGTTGTTGGAGTTCACAGCTACATTCAGACAGGTGGCCTGGAGCAAGCAAAACACTCATTAGTACATGCACTAGCTCTGGCAGTATAGTATATAGTTTACCTGGAACATGATGAGTCCACTGTGCAGGAAGACATAGATGAGCGTGAAGAGAATGTGTGTGAGTACTCCAAAGTGTTCCCGTTTCGAATGCTTTGGCTCTGTGGCCGTCCAGAAGAGAGCATCAATAGTATCCTGTCCAAAGGCGGAGAGTAATCGATCACCCACTTCCAGCATATTGTAGAATATATACAGCTTGATTATCGACTGCGATTTGATGATGTGGTACACTCGATTGGTGTCCACCAGCAGCATGATTAGCGTCACTGTTATCCAAATGGCACCTTTGAGCAGATCACATATTTCAGCCGGGGATAGTAACCTCTGACCACTGCCCCGCAGCCGACAAATCCGAGCCACAGTGCGTGTCAGCAGTGACCAAACGGCGAGCAGGAATCGCACGGGGAGAAAGGTGTGTATGTAGAGAAAGGAGTCGGCGCACTGCATAATGCCGTAAACCATGAAGCGCTCCAAGTCGCGTGGTATCCTCATAAAGCTATAGATCTTTTGGCGACGTGCCGAGTAGCGTTCCTCATCGTGCTCCAACATGTAGCCGCGTGTCATTTCCACTTTGAAGAAGTCATAAAAAGTGCTCGTCTCTGAACCAGCTGCAAATTTAAACAGATTTAATAAAATCTATACAATTTATGTTAGTTACTTACCATTTTGTAGACGTTGCTGTGCCGCTGCTGCCGACGCCGCTGCTGCTGCAGCTGCGGCTGCAGTTGTTGCCGTAACGCCAACGTCATCCTGTGGAGTTGGCTGTTTGCTTTTTGTTATTTTGGGAATATCTTCGTTTTGCAGCTCTTCGATGCGATTCGTATTGACGCTGATGTCACCGCGAAAACGCAGCTGCCTTTTTGAGCCTCTGGTATTGAGTGAATTATGCATTTAAAATCGTTTTTTAACTTTTTTGCAGTTTGCGGTGTTTGCTTTGTCACTTTGGCCAGCCAATTATATTTTGTTTTGCTACGCTGTTTCTATAAAGCGCAGCAGTGTGTACACACCGAGTAAAGGAAAATGTATTGCAGCCCTGGCTGCGGTATTTATTTTTTGTATTGTGTGGCCACACTGGCAATACGTTTAAGAAAGAGCATCGGATTTGTGTGCTTTAGCTATTTATTTTTATTAAACAAATTAATTATGGCGGCGTCCATAGATTTAAGCTCGTATCGCGATCAGCATTTTAAGGCAAGTAAGTGTTTTTTTCATAATACACTCGTACTTATACGCTTCGCCCTCTTTCACTACAGGGCTCACGTTCGGAGCAGGAACGCTCTCTGCGCGACTCAAGCACACTTTATGTGGGCAATTTATCGTTTTACACAACCGAGGAACAAATACACGAGCTGTTCTCCCGTTGCGGTGACGTTCGCCTCATCGTCATGGGCCTGGACAAATATAAGAAAACACCCTGCGGATTTTGTTTCGTCGAATACTACACACGCCCCGAAGCGGAGGCTGCCATGAGGTTCGGTCACGCCACATCGGCAATTGGAAATCATTCGATAATGATGTACATTCTTATATTTTAGGTTTGTAAACGGAACACGACTTGACGATCGACTGATTCGCGTGGACTGGGATGCCGGTTTCATTGAGGGACGCCAATATGGACGCGGCAAAACCGGCGGCCAAGTGCGCGATGAATACAGAACAGATTATGATGCCGGCCGAGGTGGCTACGGCAAATTGCTCTCGCAGAAAATTGCGCCAAACACCGATAACCGCTAGAGAGATAGAAAATAAGATAAACAGATCAGAGCCACAACTAGATTTTAAAGTAAAACATTATAAATAGTTCTTCTAATTGCATATTTTTGTGTATTTCTACATAGCTTTTGGTTTATTCCAATATAAGTATAATTGAATTTTTTGATATTTTTGGCATTTGGCCACGGCACTAAAGATTACTTGATTCTGGTTACCTACAAGCGAATATTTGAAGTTGTGAGTACATCGTCTACTTCTTGCCAATATTGTTGGCCAACGAGCAGCTCAAGCCGGTGCCATCGGGCTCCACGTTGAGTTCCTTAACCTCGCCATTCTGCACGACCATAGAGTAGCGTTTGGAGCGCACACCACCCAGTGGTGGCAGATCAATGGTCACATCCAATGCCGATGCAAAGGCGCCAGCCGGATCAGCCAGCAAGCGTACCTTGCCCGCGGCTCCGTGCTGCTTGCCCCAAGCGGACATCACAAACGGGTCGTTAACAGAGACACAAACGATTTCATCCACGCCTTGATCGGATTTGAGCGAATCAGCCGAACTAATGTAACCGGGCAAATGAGTCTACAGAAAGTGATTAAATAATTATTGAATCGCAAGTAGGGCAGGGTGTAAGGTCGAGCGTGAAAGACCATGTAGTACTCTCACCTTTGAGCAGCCGGGTGTGAATGCACCGGGAACACCAAAGAATATCACTTTCTTGCCATTTGTCAGCTCACCGGTGTTTATCTTGTTGGCTGGCGAGTCCTCAAAGAGGTCCACAGACGGCACTTTATCTCCTACCTAACAGAGGGTATAGAAAAAACAGATACATCGATACTTTATTGATTAAATACTTGTCCGTGCATGTAACCTTGATGATTGGCCTTGCACTTTGCTTTGTCTCTTCCGCTCTAGTCAGTATTACGGTGAACACTTATAATACTTATGTAATTTATATAGTGCAGAAATTATATGCGCATTTTTAATGTGCTGCTAATGTGTGTGGTGAAAGTACCTTAACCATGGCTCCAAGTGTTCGGGAAAAAGATCGCACGTTTGGTTTGGTAGAGTTAACAACTCGTTTAAGAAAATTGCACGCCTGCATTTCTGTCTGACACTGACACCTCTCTCTCACTCGCACACACCTGCTGTTCAACTCAACGCAAAATGATAGGGTTGCCAAGCTGTCGCAGAAAATGACATGTATTAATTAAAACTCAGTCATGTTTTATTACTACAATAATGTTTGGAAACAATCAAATCAAGTACATATATATAGGTTTTTTTTTAGTAATATACGACAATCTGTTTACAGCGCATTGTCGGCAAATCGTTCCAAATCATCGAGGCTTTGCTCTTTGAGTTTTGCTTCAAAGTCGGTCATGAATTCGTTTGTTAACCTTTCTGATTGGGCATCCGTATAGAATTTGCGGAAGGCACGGTATATGCAATCACGTAGTCCAGGTTTCATTACCACTAAATTAATCTTGGTACCCTCTTTGATATTTGGATAGGAGGCGATTGTCTGGTCATTGTTCAGTGGTCTACCGAGCAGAAGAAGCTTCTGATTTGTAGCAGGAATTTGAAGAGCGGCATTAATTTTTTCTTTTACCTCCAGAATGGTGGACGTCGGCGACACCTGGTCAGCAAAATATGGAAAACCATTGGTTTAAATTGTAATACTTAATATGACCTCATCTTACATCGATTGTGCAATCTTTGCCCTTTAGCACCTTTATTGTGATTTGCATGGCAATTCTAACGTTTACGTTCTTAAACCTTAATTATTTTATAAACAAAATAAATTGCATGACAGTGTTGCCATCTGCAACTTAGTGATGTAAACAGTTGCCGATATACAAATTAAGCTATGATTTTCGATAAAAATCCAATGATATGATTGCTGAAATCTCAGTAGACTGTCAATTTGGTTGAAAATCTAAAAAATATAGCAAATATTAAATTTTTTATTAGAGATAAAAAAGTTGTAGCAAGTTTTTGAGCTTTATTGTTGATATGCAAGTTAGTTATCGATAACAGTCCATATTATTTAAGGCGCTAAATTTAAGTAGGGCATTAATTGGTTTCATTTCAAATATCTGTACTATATTTATACAGAAAAATAATAGTTTAGATATATTTTTGTTGAATTATTCAAATAATAAAATCTACCAGCGACTTATCGAAGAAACTATCTTTCGTTAAATGGAACCATCGTCATCGTTGATTTCCCTGGTAGCTGATGTTCGTCTGTCTGGCAGCACTATTCCTATTCAGCAGCGACGTTGCGTGAACAAAATATTTTACATAAATAATTAATTGTAATTTAACTAGCTCTTGATGTTGAATGTTTTTGAAAAAAAGGTGAATAAGAATACACAATTTAAATAAGTCGTGAGTTTCGCGAAAATCTTGTCGAATTCGCAATCAGAGGAGAAAATTACATCGCAAAAGTGAAGCGCAAATAATTCACACAGCAATAGCCGTAGCCTCGAGAGCTCGAATAAATTAACGAGAAAACAGTGCGAGTGCGATTGCGAGTGATTTGTGTGTGCGTGTGTTAGAATTCGCATTTTACGTAAAAAGAAAAAAGAAGGCGAAAACATCTCTAATCAGCAAAATATTTGATGTTAAATCGTAGCAGAGGCAAATTGAACAAGTTCTTGCAGCTTCTGGCGGTAAATAGAAGGCCCCCTTCTCTCAACCAGTGCCTGCCCTACCCAAAAAAAGCTTCCCCCTTTTGACATTCACAATAAGTTTAGTTTTTTTATTTGCATACATACATCTATTATTGTTTGGCTTGCCGTTTGCTGCAACTATTAATTATGCATAGTACACATTCATTTTATTTTTATTCTCTCTATATTCCCCCTTGTTAGCGAACAGAGCTGTCGCCCTCAGCGCTCTCTAAGGTGACATATAAAACGAATGAGTGTTTGCAAATATTGCTCATGTCTTTTATATATATAAATATATTCGGATTGCTCTTAACAATATTTGTGTACTGTAAAGACCCAGCAATTCCCCCATACCCCCCAGCACCGTTCAAGATTACTAACAAATATGTTGTGTCCCACCACACTTGACGTTCGCATGGGAATAAGATGAATTCTGAGTCTGGCAACTCTGATCGACGGCCATTGCTTCGCAACTTGTTGCTTGCTGTCGCATTGCGTCTGTGTGTTTTGGAATTTGTATTTATTTTCTGCGATTGAATCGTGAAATAGCGAAAAATGGTATGAGAGCAAATCAAGGTACTCGTAATAGACGTCACCTAAACAAAATCAAAAGTTAAACTGTTAATCCGTGGCCAATTGGCAAAAGCCCTAAAAAATCTTCATACATATATGCGAACTTTAAAGTGTATGTGTACGTGTGTACATTTGTAGTGGTATCGGAAGCCGTATGCTTGGACTGATCAAGTGCAACCTCTTGGATATGTTTAGAACCGTTTGGAACCGGATTCGATGTGTTTAAAATCATCGCATGGCTTTAATGTGTGACAACTTCAACTTCAGACCAAGTGCGCACTTCTAGCGGTTTTCCTTCTCCTTTCTTTTACCACCTTTATTCGCAAAAAGTGCTCAAGTGTGCGTGTGCGTGTGTGTATTTGTGTGTTTGCGTGTTTCATGTCCGTGTATGTGTAGGTTGATCGGTAAATCTAATGCATGTTGTTGTTGTCATTATTATTATTTTATTATTCGTTTTTTTTCTAATTTTGTTTTTGCAACGTTGATTTTCTTTTCAACACTCCCACAGCGGTGGTTTTTGAATTGTGCCTGTAATTGTCAGATACAAATCAATTAAAAGAGAAAAAGACACAAAACTTGAAAAAGAAAAAATCAAAACGGAGAGAACTTTGCAAACTCTGATTTGTTGTGTGCGGTTGCAGCTGTTGTTGGGTTTTGTGAGCGTTAACGAAAGAAATAGAAGCAGTGCAGATAAAGCTGAAAGCGTATTATGGATAACGACGCGTTAGAAACAGCAACAAAAAGCCCGACAGCAGCAGCAGCAGTGGCGGTGCCAACAACGGCAACAACACCAGCAGAGCCAGCAGCAGCAGCGACGTCAGAAGCGTCCACCAAAAACGAACAACCGGCCACAAATAACAATAATAACAAAGTCACAGCAGCCACTAACGGTATCAAAGAGAATAGCAGTAACTTTAGTACAACAGCAACAACAGCGCTAACAGCAGCAACATCGCCAACACCAATCGTTGTGACCAGCGGTATTGTTGTTACTCCCAACAATAGCGAGGTGAGTAATAAATGTTTCATATTCAATGTGCAGAATTGTGAACTGTCTAAACCCTTAGTACTGAACCCCCTTCCCCCACCAACCAAATGACGATCATTGTAGGAATGTTGATATCCGATACAATAGAGCATGTTAAGTAATCGACGTCAAAATTAGAACGAATTTGTGTGTTTTAGTCTAGTCGTCTCCTCGTACTGTTGTAGTCCACACCAGAGCACACCACAAACACTCACACTTAGAGACTTCCTTGTGGCAACAACCTTAACGCACCAATGTACTATATCTAATCTTATCATCGCCAATACTTTCCAGCATGTATGTACGCACATACATGCATACGTATGCCAATTGATCGATTCCAATTAGATTCTCAATGTTTTCCTACTGAAAAAGAAATACGAAATATAAAAATTAAAATCCAATTAGGAATCAAAGTCGAATAAGAACTGTCAAAGCATGTAATACCTCGTACATGTCTAGTGTGTGTAGAGAGTGTGCACATTTCTATGTTGACATAACTTAACTCGTGATTAACACTCCTCTACACCCCCCACAAGCTACAGGCGGCAGTGCGATTTAAGCGACAAGGATTTGCACAGAATAAGGTAACGAGGACATGTTTGTATGTTGTATGTGCCATGCCCAATAAGGAATTTGAAGCCCGTGTTTTTTCTAATTTGATTTGATTTGATTTGACAACTTTTACAGTTTGTTTTGGTTATTGCTTTTGTTTTGTTACTCTCTTGCTCTCGCGCGCGTTCTCTCTCCTTCTCTCTCAATTTTTCCCCTTGAAGGAAAGAAGAAGCAGAAGGAGAAACTACGTCCTTAAAACTGACATTGGCTTTGCTTGACAATTGCAGGCTAACAGGACAGACAAGGATAGCACACCACCGCGAGATGCACCGCCGCCCACGCCGATCACCAAGGGTCTGAACCTCTCCACCACACCTCTTGTGCGCAAGGATAAGCGACAGAGCAGCTCGCGTTATAATGTGTCCAAGAATTGTGAACTGACGGCGCTCAGTCCTCTAAATGAAAGTGAGTAACCAATCTCTACATGCAAATACATGTGTACATATAATATGTCATGACGTATGGCTGTGTATGTGTGTTTATCTGCACAATTATGTTAAGTACTTATTTGTATGTACATATGTATATGTGTGATAATTATGATATGGTAATTTTGCTGATATTTTATTTGCTTAAGTCGCTCAGCTGTTGACTTACAGTTGTTCGCTTTTTGTTTTATGTTTATTGCTTTATTTATTTATTAAGCAAGTTCGCAAAGGTCAAGTGAGTGATGACTGTTTTTGCAGGGTTGTTCAACACTACCATCAAATACAAAATAACAACGAAACACAAACACAACAAAAAAGAAGCACAGCCTACATACACACACACACACACGTATACTCACACATACACATAAACATATGCATTTACGTCAGTTACGCCTGCCTCCCCATTTTTAACACTTGCGCTCTCCCACAGTATGACTCTCTCCCGCTCTCCCGCAGTCCCTCTCTTTGCTGCTCATCGAGTCTATCGCAGTCATTTGTTTGATATTTTTTTCGTTTAATGGCTTACCTACTTGCTAATTATTAAACGTTTTGCCATTGGCATTCAAATCGTTGCCTTTTTGGCTTTTTGGCCTCTGTTGTTGTTGTTGCTGTGTCATTAAATATGGGATGCTCTCTTGCAGCTGCGCGCTCTCTTCCGCTTTCTCTCTTTCGGTGTCTTGTGCTCGCCCACGGCAAGGCAAATGTTATCGATTTTTCCTGTTGCCTGCCCTCAGCAAAATTACACCGCAGTCGGTGCGACTTTAGCGGCAGCTCCGCATTAAAAAATCATATAAATTAATAAGTTTTGCACAGCAACAACATTTAACCGCAAGGGATTAACAAGTTAACGCTTGTCATAGTTGCCGGTTGTGCCAATACCTATACCGTTATAAGAGAAACAAAATTATCAAAGATTTCTCAGAACTGCAAAAACCGGTTGAGTTCGCTCCATAGAATATATATTCGTAAGTGTTTTACTAGAAAAGAATTGTGAAAAGTTAAGTTCTGTCTGACATCAAGTATAAATACTGTTTATGCATACTATATAGAATCTATACAATTTTGTTAGCAATTTGGCCCTGCCCTTCCTAATACCAAGCAATATTTTTATTGAGTTGTTCATTTTGTCAAACACATTTTCATTTACATTTCCATTATCATTTTCATTCACATGCATATACATATATAAATCATAATATCTATATATTGCAATTCCCATTACAGATGCTATATACCTAATTTACGCTTAAAACGCAGACAAAAATCAGAAAAACAATTGAATAAAAAAACTAAGAAATTTAAAATAGAAAAAATACCTAAACTTTGATAGTGTTGAAATTTTCCTAGCCGTGTTTGTTGTTTGTGTTGTTTTTGTTGTTAGAAAATACATATAGTGAGAGAGAGAGACAGTGAGAGAGTGCTTCGACAAAGAAGAAGAACTAGTAGCGCAATTAGCAAATGAGAACATTAAGCCAAAGTGCATCGTGTAATTTCATGCAATGCTTTTCGATTGCGCCGCCATTAAACCAAGTGTGGCACTAATGAAATGGTCATCGGTGCTATGTTGTTGACGGGAAACCTTAACGGTCCCAACAAGCAGCAACAGCCACCCATTGGCAACAACAATACAGCAAACAATACAGTTGCAAGCGGCAATCAGCAGTTGCCACAGCAGACGACAGCAGCAGCAGCAGCGGTTACTGGAACAAGAACAGGAACAGTTGGAACAGCAGCAGCAACAGGAGCGGGAGCGGCAGCTAACGCCGCTGGTTACTATGCCCTTGGTGGTGCTGGCATACGAATACCAAAATCGCCATCATTTCACAGCGGCTTAGATCAGCTCGCTGACGACGACGACGACGGCGGTGGAGAGTCGGGAGGTCAAAGCGATTCAAGTAATCGATTCAAATTTAGCAGCGTTGAGGAGCTAAAGGCCAAATTTGAATCGCAATCACGTAAAATGCCACTGTCGCCACCGGAGGCAAGTGCCGCCAATGTGACAGCAGCCGCCGCAGCAGCAGCGGCATCATCTTCATCGCCATCATCCTCTTCGACCAGCTCAAATTCATCGGCCTCAGCGCTATCGTCGCTATCTCAAGCTGCCTCATCCTCGCAAGCTTCGGCGGCAGCCAGCACATCGGCGTCCAGCTCCTTGTCGGCTGTCACGTACGGCGGTGGTGCAAATTCAGCGGCAGCTGCGCTAATTGCATCCTCTTCGCCCTTTGGCTCACAGTCCTCGACTTCCTCATTGTCGCTATCGTCCGGCACAACGAATGCAGCGGGTGCAGCTATGTCCAATGCCAAGAATACGTCCAGCGCAACAGCAGCGGGCACGGGTGCGGCTGCAGGAACCGGCAGCGGCTTCGGGAGCTGCAGCAGGAACGGGAGCAAGTGGCAGCGGAACTTCACTGGTATCCACATTGGCGCAGCATTTCTCGGCGGCTACCACGGGAACGGGATTGGGATTGGTAACTGGTACCACAGTCGCCAGTTCGGCCAGCAGCAGCAAGGTTTGCACACACTCACACACACACTCACACACAGCAACACCCACAACAGACACAACAAGAGTTCGTACACATAATGAATGAAATTCTCTGCTCTCTACTCATTTCATAATATATCGAATCATGCCAAATGCAAATCCAAATCCAAACCAATTAAAACCGCAACAACAATTTCATCTAATACCAACAACAACAACATCAACAGTCACCTGTGAGTGCCGCTGCAGCCATTAAGAACATATTGAATGCCACTAAAAGTGTGGGCAGCAATGCTGCTGCAGCAGCTGCAGCTGCCTCCTCCGCTGGTGGCAGTAACAACACCGTCGCTAGTGCCACCAATAACACCAGCAACGCCACCACCAGCAGCAGCAGCAACAACGGCAGTGGCACCGTCAATCTGGCAAGCAGCAGCCCCAACGATGTTGGCAGCGAGGAGCAGCTGCAGTTGCGCACAACGGTGGCACAGAATCTGGTCGGTGGCATAAGCATTTCCTTGGGCATTGGCCAGCAGCGCAACGGTAATGCGGCGACTGTGGCGGCGTCATCATCATCATCATCCACTACATCCATATGTACATCATCAGCATCCACAACTACGTGCACAACGCAGCTACGCCAGAATGGCGATGCCCATATGGCCCACAACAATCTGTCGTCGCCGCAGACGCTGCAACAGCTGACGGGCAGTCCAGGACGCGCACGCGATCGGAATCTGTTTCATTTGCCACCGAATGCATCAACTGCGTTGGCATTGCCGCCACTGCGAGGTTGCTATTGGTTATGCTCCTCCTTTAGCTTCTTAGTAGCTTCAATTACTTTTTAGTTCTTTGGATTTTGCCTTATACTTTATATCTCTATTTGTTGTCCACTCTTTTTCGTTGTTGTTTCGTATTTGTATTTGTAGTAGAGCTTACGTTTTTAAGTTAACTCTTTAAATGTTTTGTTAACAACTGATTTAAAACTGTTTTGATTGATTGCTCTTCATAGAAACGCCAGCCACGGAGCGGGAGGAGCTGCTGCTGCAGAAGATTAGGCAATGTTGCACACTGTTCGATTTCTCGGAGCCGCTAAGCGATCTGAAATGGAAGGAGGTGAAACGTGCCGCTCTCCACGAGATGGTCGAGTATCTGTCCAATCAGAATGGTGTCATCACAGAGATTATCTATCCGGAGGCCATCAATATGGTAAGTTGGTATTACTCTACCAATTCCAATAAGTTATTAACTTATTTAATCCACTTTTTAGTTTGCTGTGAATCTGTTTCGAACATTGCCGCCCTCATCGAATCCCAATGGAGCCGAGTTCGATCCCGAGGAGGATGAGCCAACATTGGAATCGTCTTGGCCACATTTGCAATTGGTTTATGAGCTTATATTGCGCTTCCTGGAATCACCAGATTTCCAGCCAAATATTGCAAAACGTTTTATCGATCATCATTTTGTATTACAATTGTTGGATTTATTCGATTCGGAGGATCCGCGTGAACGTGATTTCCTTAAGACTGTTTTACATCGCATCTATGGAAAATTCCTGGGCTTGAGGGCATTTATTAGGAAGCAAATCAACAATGTCTTTTATAGGTAACAACATTACAAATACCATTTAGTTATGAAGCACTTAAAATTTCCTTTATTTTTAGATTCATTTATGAAACGGAACATCATAATGGCATTGCTGAGCTGTTGGAAATTTTGGGCAGCATTATTAATGGCTTCGCTTTGCCCCTGAAGGAGGAGCACAAACAATTTTTACTTAAGGTATTGCTGCCATTGCACAAAGCCAAGAGCCTCTCCGTTTACCATCCGCAATTGACATATTGTGTGGTGCAGTTCCTTGAAAAGGATCCCAGTTTGTCCGAGGCAGTCATTAAGTAATTTTTCTATTAGTGTTTAAAAACCAAACAGAAATAACTTGTATTTAAATTGTTAATTGCAGAAGTCTATTGAAATTTTGGCCAAAAACACACAGTCCCAAGGAGGTGATGTTTTTGAATGAACTGGAAGAGCTGCTCGATGTAATTGAGCCAGCTGAATTTCAGAAGGTCATGATACCCCTATTTCGCCAGATATCCAAGTGCGTCTCATCGCCACACTTTCAGGTGGCAGAGCGAGCGCTTTATTATTGGAACAATGAGTATATTATGTCGCTGATAACGGACAACTCACAGGTTATATTGCCCATTATGTTTCCGGCACTGAATCGCAATTCGAAGACACACTGGAATAAGACCATTCATGGTCTCATCTACAATGCACTTAAGCTCTTCATGGAAATGAATCAACGATTGTTCGATGAGTGCAGCAAAAACTACAAGCAAGAAAAGCAAATGTAAGAAAAGTCTACTAATAACTCAACTAAACTTAAGTTAAATGATATTAATGTGTTAACAGGGAAAGGGAGAAGCTGTTTCAGCGCGAAGAGCTGTGGCAACAGGTGGAGAGTTTGGCTAAAACCAATCCGGAGTGGACGAAGACGCGACACTTTAACGAATGCCTGCAAATGTCCGATAGCCAAATACTGTATGATCAATACAATGAGAATTGTGATCTAACCTACGATAAGATTGATCAACAGCAGCTGCAGCAGCAACAACAGCAGCAGCAGCAATCAAGGCCGCAAGTTGGCTTAAAGCAGCAGTCAAATCAGCAGGAGCCCAGAGAGGTGAGACAAGCCTTAGCCACACTAACCACACTACACAACTACTAACTAAACACAGTAATGTTTTATGTGTATGTGTGCGTGTGTCTTTTGGAGCTAATCCTTCTACAACCACCTGTCTTTTAATACTAATCTAATATAATTAACGAAATAACGAACGAATGAGAATGCCTGTTACAAAACAACAATAATAATCGCACTCATGTCATGTCATGTCACAGTTATAAATACATGTTTCTGTATTCTATTTAATATATATCTCTATATATATATATCTTTATATATGTGTACTTATTTATTGGTTTAATAATCACTCACACTCGCACACACATACATACAGCACACGATCAGCTGAATTCGCTCGACTAAGATATATATGCCCAACAATTATAGCTCATAAGTCTACTAACGTTTTAGATAAAATTATAGTTACATTTGTCTAACGATTGGGGCCCAATTATCATCAACTTTGTACATAAATAAACGTGATTCGATATGTTATCGAATCTAAGTAGTTTATCGTTCATTCAGCAGCCAATTTTAAAAATTAATTTAGTTTTTCTAAAAATTATACTAAATTTTCTTAGTACATATAAGAAATTGAATCAGAAATTTCAATTGTAGTGCTATCGATTCACCTTAGACATTGCTCATCGTTCCTTATAATAAATAATATATATGAAAGCTATTAAAATATTTAGTTGATACATGTATGTGTGTGTATGTATGTCGTGTGTATTTTAGTAGTTGTGTGCTTAGTATAAATTCTAAATGTGGTGCTACAACAACTAAAACTTAACCACCCCCAGCACAAACTTTTAAGTCACACCGGTTAAATAACCTATGAAATTGTAATTACTATTCTGTTAAGTGTCGTGTTCAGTGCTGCCAACAAACAATAAGATATACAGGGTATAACAAGAACTTAGAAACAGGGAAAATTTAATTTAAACTGTTAAATATTCTTAAAACAATTAATTTATGTAAAAGTCACAAGAGTTTCACAAATTTCAAATCCTACCACTAACTTGGCAGCACTGTCACACCTCTGTATTAGTTATCGTAATCGTTATCGATAGAGTCTATGTGTGGGTGTACGCAAATGTTCGTTTAGAGCAAGGCTAACCATTAAAAAATGCTTTTACGTTTGCATTACGCTCCGCTTACTCACAGATTCGCGGGGGACGGAACAAGGAGAAGCCGCTGGTTCGACGAAAATCCGATCTACCCTCGGATAGCGGCACCGTACGCGCCCTCATCGAGCACAAGCGACCCGATGAGTACCTGACAACGCCGCCTCCCGATGGAACCTCTTAGGTTTCCCATGTACGACCACCGCCCCACCCCGTCAGTCCCCCCACTGTCCCACACCTGCCCCACGTCGGGCTGGTCCTCAAAGGTTCTTTTCAGAGTAAACAAACACACACACACGCATATATATCGCTAAACATACACATTCGAAGTGAAACGAAAACAAAAAAACAAAACAAAAAAAACAGATAAGCAAAAAACAAAATTATATATATACATGTCTAATCGATGATTATTATGATAAAGAAGGGGGCTGGATGATGCTGAAATTATTAATGATGATCAAGATGTTGATGAAGCTAATGTTACTGATGATAATGATGATAGTAGTAATCTGGCTGGCGTCTAAATATTATTATTGTTTGTATGTTTTGCATTGCCGCATAGCCTTTTTGAGCTGGGCAAACACACGATATCGATTTCTATAGAATTATACATATATGCTTATAAAAAAAAACAAATAAAAATATATACAGTAATACCTACCTAATAAATAAAGAATTAAACCAACCAATAAAGAGCTAAATTCCTCATCTAAAATCAAGCTAAATGTTTTGCCGCCAAATGCTTTTTAAGCTTCCCACGCCACGCCCCCTAAAAAGTGGCTGGGACAACTCTGCGTATACGTATTTTTTGCATGATTTTTGCGTTTGAGTTGTTTACTTTCTTTTCACATTTACTTGTTGTTATTCTTTGCATGCATCTAAGTAGTAATTGGCAACTGCCGCATAATCTCTGAATAATCTGGACTCATTTATGCTCTTACCATTTCAGTGAATACGTTACAAATTGTGTACAGTAATTTTGTAAGACGTATATAGGAAAGATCTACCACCTTGATTGAGCATATACTATACTATAAAGCCTATCATATGCATACATTAATTATATTCTACTTATATATGTGTACAATACAATTTCGTTATAGATGTAAATGTAATACTCGAAACATACATTTTTAACCCAAGGTGTCCCCAGACAAAAGAACGGTATACGAAAGTCTAGATTACCACACTTTGCACTTGAAATTCCAAGTGTTCAGTTGAGGAAGTGTTGATAGTAAATCTATAGTGAAATAGGTAGCATCAGCAATAATTATGCCGAGCTTATTAACTATTAAACTATATAGTTCTTGGGGTATTTCGGAATTGTCTGCTTATCGGGGATACATTTTGGAAGTCTTAGCGAAATTCTGAACTTAAATGAAGTTCGTTCTGTATTCTTTTGGGGCTCAAAGAAAATAAATTATAATTAAAATTTACCGTTTAGCAGCTTAATTATACTACTAACTGCTTATACATATGTGTGTGTTGTAATTTGTTTCAAACAAATTTTGGTATGTATATTTATATATGAGTGTGTATATGTATTTTTGTAGGTACTACCTTTATATATATTAAAGGGGACAAAAAACATTATTTAATTTTTTTTATGGGGTGGGAGTTACATCGAGTGGTTTCCAAAGTATTTTTAAGCAGATGTTCCTTTTAGATTGCAATGTTATGCTCTACTTAAGGGGTTAAGTGGGTTTCAGAAATTTTGAAACTCGATTTTTTTTTTTTTGCTTATAAATTAATTCAATATGTTTACTATATTCTCCCAAAATTTGGAGCCGATCCGAGTAAAATTTTAAGAGATAGAGCCTTCGAAAGTTCCGCTCATTAGAGTATTTCCTTCTGAAACGTCGCAGTTAATCATGTTTTTCTCGAAAGCGTGTTTTTGAAGCTATTTGACACGATTGCTCGAACAGTTTTGAACCGATTGTTTTCAAATTTTGAACACTTATTCAATATGACCTCGTGACAAATCTGAACGAAGGATTTTTTTTTTTCAACATTTACTATTTTTTAAGGAATTTGAAGTTCAAAATTTCGTCAAAAAAAATTCAAAACGCTGTCAAATATTCAATTTTCAATATTTTGGATTTTCCTTCGTTCAGATTCAGGGCTGAAGTGTTTACTAACAGAAAAAATTTTTTTTTTGAATTTCAGATGATCCGTTCTCCTCAAATCGTGTCAAACACGAGGGTCCTTTTTTTTTTAGTGTTCCAGGACATTGGCTCCCGTCGGCTCAATTTTACAAATTTTTTTATGAAACCAATTTTAACGTACAAAGGAAATGTCAATCTTGTTATCTGTTTTTTGTTCTAATAAAATATCTCACTGCAAACACCCAAAAAAAATGTTTGAAAAAGTGCTTAGTTTCAGCCTCTGAACACCACTTAACCCCTTAAACGGGAAATGTCTCTCGAGTACTCCACTTCATTTCTATGTAGTAGTTTGTATAATCGCTTGATCATCGCTAAATACGTATATAGGTAAACTCTGGTAAACGGGATAGGGAAAACACAGACTTGGACTATTGCTGGTCGTAGTCAATATTTCGATATATAAATTATATATGATGTAAAAGTACTATATTGGTTCCGTGTCGGTTTATTGCCAGGCACAACAGTCACTCGATATATGTATACACAAACACGTCAAAAAGTCCTCGGCTCCTGGCACGGATAACTTAGTAAAAATACACAAACAAACAAAAAGTAATTTCCAACTATTTGTAGCAGTTGTATTGCAAAAATTGGTCAACATTTTTGCCATCACTACCAAGTGCTGTATAGGCCAAGAAATTGAAAGGCTTCATTTAGTTTTAGACACATATATAATATATTATATATAGAGATGTATTTACATATTTTTGGCATAATAGACACGTATGGAAAGATGACGAACAATAAAGAGAATTTGATATAAAAACAAATAAATAAAACACTTAAGTGAAGGTTAAACAAAATTTCCAATAAGGGAAAACGGTGAAAAAATCAAAGTTTTCATTATATATGTAAATATATTTATATATATATATGAAACCAAAATTTGAGTTATACAAGCCTAAAAAAAAACCAAATAAGAAAATTGAGACAATTTATAAATTAAAGGCATATAAATATATATATATATAAAAAAACAAACGAAAATGTGTAATTTTTGTAAAATTATGAATAAAAGTTAAATCATGTCAAGAAACAGCCTTTTTTAACACATCCAAAACTATCCGTTCTATAAGCTTAAACAGGTAAAGCGATATCATCACTTCACCGGCCCGATCGATCCTTAGCATTAAATATTTGACATTATCATCGGAAGAATAAAAAATAAAAAAAAAACTTAATAGCAAGGAACATTTACAGAGCAGCTTAATTACATTCATTAACACCTATTTACGAAAAAGAGGACGTTTAGATATTCATATTTAGATTTGGCCACTGAGCTAAGTATTCCATGGGTTTAATTAACTGGCACCTGAAGCGGCACAAGTCCCCGTGTCTTAATGGCCAGCTCATTGAGATGCTGCTGTAGCATACGTTTGTTTACCTTGACCCTGTGAATCAAACAAAGAGTTATTAGTATAAAAGGATTGCGATTGTAACCGATTCAAATACTTACTTAATGATCAGGGAAACGTAGCGTGACTTCTCCGCCTCACTGATCTGATCAGTGGGAAAATTGGGCACCGCCATAACGTTCTTTAGCCAAACGACCATTTCGGCTGGATACTTTTTGTTAATAGCCAGAAATAGATCGGCAAATTTATCCACCTGCTGACGCGGTGTCATATAGCCCACACAAACCATGGCTGTGTGCATAATCTGCTCACCGTTGGCCAGTATAACCTCAGTCATGTGCGGATGGTTGCGAGACTGCAGCACAAAGTGACTGACAAACTGTATGCCAGCTCGAATGGGTCCATTTTCTGGTAGTGTCATTGAATGCTGGGCATAATAGATGAGCCGATCGTAGGCAATGGTTTTATCCTCCAGCACTTGGGGCACCTTTTTAATGATCTGCGTCAGGCAGGCAAAGAACATCTCCATGGTGTCTGATATGTTGGAAAAGTTCTGCTGCGGTGTGCTCTCAAACAGCTTAAAGCTGTACATAATAAACTCCATAAGCAGCTGTTGCATCAAGGGCTTGCAGCTCTCCTCCTTGTAGAAGATGACAATGGCCTACGGGGAAAAATGACACAGCACTTTAGTTGATAGACTTTAAAGAAGTCACTAGTCTCACTTACTGTTTTGGATATTTCCATGGTGGGTGCACAGCAGCGGGTTTGGAAGCTGGCCACAATAAAATAGCACAAATCCTGCAGCATAGGTCGAAAACTGCTTCTCAAATTCATAATTGCATGCTTCAGTGCGCCACAAGCAGCCTGTGGAATAAATTAAACTATTAAATAAAAATTCGTATATATTGGAAATGGGAGCATACCTCTAGAACGTCAATCTCCTCGACCCACAACTCAGCAATCTGCCTGAAAATGGGCATAGTTTTCTGCATAACCAAAAGCACGGGCTGCACATTCCGCATGTCCTTGAGCTCATCGTCAAGATCGGTGTTGAGCGAAGAGAAAAGAGTCGAGATCATGTTGAGCCGGAATATTGTGCGTATACGAGCCGATGGTGTGTTCTGTGCTCCGTTGGAAAAAGACCCAATTTAAGCATTCATTGATAGGATTACAGCTGATGGGAATTACTTACAACGCCTGCTTGGCAAATGGTTTGCAAATCCTCGAAGCATGGACTGACTATGATGTCCAGATATTTTGGTATTTGCTCCGGTGGTAATAGACTCATTAGCTTGCCAATGCTAAACATAAGACGCACCGAATCGGAGTTCTTCATGCGACCCGAGCTGAGTGTGGCTTGACAAGCATCGAGCAATGGTTCCGCATATGGCTTAAGCTGCAATTGACAGTCCCGGCACAACTCCTTGAGACCCAATGTTGCCTGGGCTGACATTGTGGAGTTGAGACCGCGCACAAGCAGATCTATAGCTGGCGGTATGTAGGACGGATTATCCATTAGCCAGGAGCAATATGAGCCAACTGTCTCGAGCGCAGTGCCAAGCAGTTTATCATTGAGCTTCTCATAGGGTATCTCGGAGAGCACACGCATTAGTTTCGGTATCTGGCGATTCTCTTCGCCTCCAAAGTGCTCGGCCACCGACTGGAAAGAGTAGATACAGGCCTCCAGCTTAGTCCAGTGGGTTGGATGAGTACGCAGCTCGGCAATGGCCTCATCCAACATTGCGGCCAATATCTCCAGTATATAATCATGCAGCACATCATAGCAGTACATCTAAAATTAATTGTTTGTCTTTGATTTTCACTATTAAAATATGTGTGGAACTTACAAAAGTATCTGAAATGTCTTGGCGATAGCAGCGGAAGCATTCCAGATCATCCGAGTTCCATTTATCGATGGAACTCTCGTCCGGCTGCTCGGATTTACGTACAAGAACGGTGGTTAAATGTGCATAAAGCGGTTTAATGTGCTCCCAGCACTTGAGCTTCTCTTCTTCGATGGGCATGGCAAAGACATCGCCCTGCAGCATATACCAAAAGGCCAAGGCCATGGTGCTGCATGATTCCTCGACAGGATAAATGCCTGGCTTATCCGTACATTGTAGTATTTCATGGACCATGCGGCTCCAAATGGAATTCAAATCGGGATCTGTGGCTGTAATGCCACTAAGAAACAGTCCCGAATGTCGTTCCACCGCTGAGACAAACAACATATAGATATGCACAATGATGTCCTCATTATCATTATCGCGCTTCCATTCCACCTGTGTGATATCGCACAACGAATCCAAGAACATCTTGATGAGCACCGCGGCCGTCTTTGGGTAATTGTGGCAATCTGGTTGCACAATAATGCTGACCATGGCCTTAAGACAAGTCTCGCCCAACTCGTTCTCGTCTGCAGACATGCAGCCCACTCCCGAGCGAATGCAGGGCCAATAGCATTTGTTCACTAGCTCCAAGAACACAGCACAGATGCTCACGCATTCCTCAATGGAATAGCCAATATTTCTGCAAAAAGTATCAACACAAATTAAAATACATTCCCAGCTTTAATCTATGGATAACCTACCGTATCCAGACGGTAACACATTTGATTGCACGCAACATGTTGCCATGGGTCTCGGTGTCCCATTCGGTGTTCATTTGCTGCTTTAAATACGTCTCCACAGTCTGCAGCACGAGCGGCACACGTTTGCCAATCTCACCACGCAATGTAACCCGCTTGACTGATGTATGTATGACCTGCGCCTCCTCGGGTATGCCCAATAGCACCTCCAACATGATCCAAAGCTGCACATCGGTGCTAACATTTGGTATGCGTTGCCGCTGAAATGTCTGAATGACATCCTCGATGGCAGTGGGCCACTCCTCCAGCATATGCACAATATACGCGCTTAGCTAAAAGGCAATCAAAATAAAAAGATTTTTAAAAAGACTTGTTGGTACATTAGAGCACTTACCGCTAAGCATAGCCGATTGAGTACCAATTTGGGTCCAGCTGCGAATTGCACAATTGTTTCTAAAATCTTTTGCTTCAGTTCCTCGCGATTTTCGGGCGGAACTTCATTCCAATGCTTCATCAGCTTCGAGTGCAATGTGATTGCGCCAAAAAACTGCACTTCTTGACTCTGCAAAATGTATGTACACATATGTATATATTTTTTAGGGTTACTGCGCATTACGATCTCTTCATAAATGTATGCATTAATGCATGTGTATGTATATGTATATTTGTGTATAACCTTGCCCAGTTGCATTAGCTGCCAGGAAAATTGCCAAGCCTGTGGGCTGGCCTCGGCCTTCGTCAGCCATTCGTGTGTGATTGCCTGCTCCTGGGATGTTGAGCGGTAAAAGACAACTACTGCCTCTTCCAGACGCGCAATATCAATGGGTTCCAGATCCATGCTCATGGATTATTATTTGCTCAAGTCCAGCAATTTATTTGCAGGACTTGGCGTTAATATTTGTGTATTTTATTTTGATGCAAAAATTAGCTCTCAACGCCTAGGGATGGCCAACCGATTTTGACGAATCGACAATATCGATAAATAGCTTCAATTGCATGCAGTCGATAGCCCGTGCATATCGATTGGTCCATCTGTGCAAGAAAACGCGCGGGCAATTTGATAACTTGTGGATGGTAACTTTAGAAATTAAAAAAAAACATTCAACTAATAAAGCCAAAAATAATTTCATTATTCATTTCAGTTCTTTAACAATTTGAATTTCCAATTATTTCAATAATTTATGTTTTAAAACTGGAAAGTCAACTTCCAGAAACAATACTTAAGCTTATAACTTTGTTTCTCTATTAAACGCTTACTCTCACGATCCACATACAGAGTAAGTACTTCATTTCTGCATAATGTGGTCATAGCTTGTGCGGCATACTCTTCGGAGTCCGGACTTAGCATGCTTCGATCCACAACACACCACTTTTGGGTGCACACTCCCGAATTCTGCAATTCAAGCAGCTGAAATACGTTTTCCAGTTCCTTTTTATCCACAACTTGCGGCAGCACTACACGACATTTCAACAGCCCAAAGTATTTTATGAAACTGCTGCATTTGTAGGAGCTGAGGATTCGTGCTCCTTCGGCAATCCACTCACAGGTCTCATTATCTTCACACAACACCCACAACTGACCATCATGCGCCGTAATTGAGAGAGAATCGCTAAAATTGAGACGGCCGCAATTGCGGGAGGATTCAAACAGTCCATAGAAGTGCTCAATTAGACGACCATAGTCCGGTTGTTGCTCATCAATATCTTTGTGTATAACCACAGCATATCTGCGCTGTTCAGGCTGTATGGCAACGTAGGGAGCTACTGGTTTATCTACCACGATACGAGTTGACTCCATTGTGGCAATATTTGCAGAAGGAACTGTTAGCTGTGGTGCTTCGACTTCGACAACTGGAATATTTTTGGGTGCCTGATCTACAGAAATGTGCGGAACATGCGGTGCAGTATGGGCAGGGGTAGGAGTGGGAACTAGAACAGAGACCGGAGCAGGAAGCGGAACACCGCCAGCAGTAGGTGTAGGCGTTGGTGCGGGAGATGGAGCAGACGCTGGTATTCTTGTCTCAGAGAGTGGAAATTCCTCCGAGGATTCGTGTAGTCTATTTGAAAACAATTCGAAAGTAAAATGAGTCAATTCGAAAGTACTTAACTGATTACCTCTTTGTTAGTGAGTTTGGTTTCCGGTTTATTTTGCGTTTGGAACGGTTGGTATCGCTGCTTGAATCACTGCTGCTCCTGCTGCGGTATGACGAATCCGTTTCGGAAGACGATGATTGCCACGAAGTATCCGAGTCCAGTTGTTCAATATACGTTGGCATTTGATCTATGGGTAATCTCTTTACGCCCGATGGCTGGCTGAAAAAGTTGCTCTGATTATCGCCTTCGTTCTTGTTGTAAAATTGCAAAAAGCAAAAAAACTTATTGTTGCTATATAATGAAATAGCAGCTCCATTGATTTTTTCGCCATCAATTTCTCTGAGTACAACTTTGTCTAGTTCATCATCGTTGTCCAATATGCGATCCATGCGCTGGATTTCTTGCTCATCCGCCGGAATATTAACAAATGATTCCAAATTGGTTTTTAAATCAAAAATGGTGGCCTTATCCTCAATGCTAAACATGAGGGGAGTCTACGGAAAGGCAGTGATCATTGATCGAGTAATTAATTTTGTAATCCAAAGTTTACTTTTGATTGAACAGGATCCTCTAGCTTGATTTTAACAAACATTATTATTTGTCTTTTTAACAAACTTTTCTTAAAAAATGTGCAATGTCGATTTGTAAAAAACAGTTATAATCCAGAGTTGCCACATTATGACAGTTTTTTGCAAGCAGCAGCTGTGGTTGCCACTGTTAAACAGCCAAAAGCAATTAACGTTTGCAACACTGGTATCAACACGAGCGGGTGAACGGAATTTCATGTAAACAATATTTTTAAGTTTATATTAATTAAAGAAAATGTCAGCGCATAAGCGCATACTGGTTATTGACAACGGTTCCTACGAGTGCCGCGTCGGCTGGCATGACAGCAAGGAACCAGAGCTTCGCTTTCGCAATGTTCTCACAAAGCCACGAAAAGACCGAAAAAAAGAGAACCAAGCGACAACTGATGGTCCTGGAACAAGCGCCTCTGTGGAGGATACAAAGAGCAATGGAGAAATTCAAGTTGGCAACGACATCACCAATATCGAGGCGGTGCGTGCTCATCTGAAGTCACCGTTTGAACGCAACGTGATTACCAACTGGAACCATCAGGAGCAAATTTTTGACTACATATTTACGAAAATGGGATTTGAAGGAAAGGATAGAATTGCACATCCAATTGTGCTCACAGAAGCGCTGGCCAATCCCAATCTGTGTCGCCGACAAATGAGTGAACTTCTATTTGAATGCTATCGTGTCCCGGCTGTCTCCTACGGAATTGACGCACTCTATAGCTGGCATCAGCACCAGCAAGACCACAAGAGTGTCTCAGATGCCCTCATTATATCATTTGGTTACAGCACCACACATGTGATTCCTGTTCTAAACGGCAGAATGCAGCTGGAGAACGTGCGTCGCTTGAACGTCGGTGGCTTCCACATCAACAATTATCTGTTTCGATTGATGCAGATGAAGTATCCAGTGCATCTAAATGCGATTGCTAGCCGCATGGAGAAGCTCGTGCACGAGCACTGTCACATCGCCTTGGACTACATGGAAGAACTAAAGAAATGGGCCCAATTGGATTACTACGATTCCCATGTAATGAAGATCCAACTGCCCTATAATCCGGTTACTGCCAGCAATGCTCTGCTTACCGCCGAGCAGAAGCAAGAGAAGCGACGGGAACTTGCCCTGCGACTGCTGGATATCAAAAATCGTCGTGAGCGTGAGAAGCTCCAGGAGGATGAGGACCATCTGCAGTTGCTGCGCAAGCTCCGGCAGCTGTATGAGCAGCAGAAACTGCAGAAATTTGAGCGTGCTCTGCAGCAACAGCAGATTGCTAATCTAGAGGAGCTAGACAAGCTCATAGGCACGTTGAACGCGCGTATAAAACGTGTCAAGGATCGTGCCACTGGCCCGCCTCGCCCAAGCAAGCAACAGGACAAATTGGACAAGATGCCCAAGCCGCCGGAGGGCATGCCACAGGCTCAGTGGCTGGCTGAGCTCCGAGAGAAACGAGAGGAGTTGGTGCGTCGTAAACAGGCGCGACAACAGCAGCGCACGGAACAGGGCAAACGTCATACACATGCTGCTCAGGAACGCATGAGGATTATCTCAA
The DNA here is from genome assembly GCA_035046005.1 of Drosophila acutilabella. Classification (NCBI taxonomy): domain Eukaryota; kingdom Metazoa; phylum Arthropoda; class Insecta; order Diptera; family Drosophilidae; genus Drosophila; species Drosophila acutilabella. The sequence goes on from JAWNOK010000061.1 coordinate 1,655,552, forward strand.
CGCTGGCGAGGAGTGAAAAGCGTCGCAAGGTTAACGGCGATGAGGAGGATGATGGCTTCGGCATGAACGATAACGACTGGGATGTGTACAAGCGAATCAATCGCTACAACGATGACAGCGACTCGGATGCGGAGAACGAACAGATGCTCGAATACGAGAAGATACTGAATCACTATGATGCCAACATTGATGATAGCCAAAACGCTGCAATGCAGGCACTGATCGCTGCCGAGAACTATCAACTTCACTTTGGCCTGGAGGAAATCCGTGTGCCCGAGATTCTCTTTCAGCCAAGCATGATTGGTTGCTCGGAGATGGGTCTCGCAGAGCTCATTGAGTTCATACTAAAGCTCTTTCCCGCCGACGAGCAGCAGCGTCTGGTGGAACATGTCTATCTAACCGGCAGCTGTGCACGATTTCCGGGTCTCAAAGAGAGACTAAATAAAGAGTTAATGGCAATGCGTCCGTTCCAGTCCACGTTCGCCATCTACGAGTCAGATGATCCCACTCTGAGCGCTTGGCTGGGTGCATGCCTGCAGGCCAGGGACTCAAGCTTTAGTGATGCACTCACTACGCGTTCACTGTACGAGGAACATGGTAGTGAGTACTTCAAGGAACATAGTGCAAGCAATTCGTTTTATCCTACACCAAAAGATTAGCCTTTATTGTAATGACACAAATCTTGTGACCAATAAAAGTAACTAGAACTAAAAGAGTAACTCGGTTACATCGTTGCCAAATAACAGATTCCAGGATTTCGGTATGGTTAGCTTGAAGCTGCCATCGCCTCCATCCCGAAGCTGCAGGAAATCTTCGCACAGCTCGTTTAGCTCACGGACAATCAGCGAGGCGTCTGTGGAGTTGTCACCTTCCAACAGGTAACGGAACAACAGCATCACAGGCACCTTATTCTCATCAAACGCCTTATACAGCTGTAGGGCGTTGCCGCCTCCAAAAATGTTCTCACCAGTGTGCTCCTTCCACTTCACCAGCGAGGCATTACCTAGCTGGGCAGCATGCGACTCCTTGAAGTTGTCGCTGGCACGATATGCCCATGGTGAGTCCTCGATCACACGTCGCTCAAACCCAAAACTTCCACTAAGAATAACCACACGACGAGCTGTCTGCAGCAGTTCCACCAGTTTGTTCTGGAAGCATTTGGTGTGCTTTGCTATGAGCGGTGCACGGAACTGTATGACCAGCAGCTTGTCCTCCGTCGATTCGTAGAGCTCGCAGGAAGAGACACTCTCGTTGGGTTCATGCTGATAGGCCGAAGGTCCAAATACCGGTATCAAGGCTGGATGGGATAGGCTTCCGATGCGTTTGAGCTTCTTGGAGGCAATCAACAGGTCGCAGGCCAATTGCGCTGCGTTACCAACACAAATGCTGGGTATGATTACCGTGTAATTGGCCACATCAAGGGATTTTGATTTATTTTTAAGGAATAGCATTTTGTCTGAACTAGTTTGAAATCCTAAAATTAAAGTCAACAAAATATGAAAGTAATGTAGTAGTGCTGTGCAACGACAAAACTATACCGAACTGAACTATATGAACGAACAATCAGATTTGCAGTTCGTTTATTCAATGATGGTTTATTCACTCTTGTGAACCGTTCAATTGAACTGATTCTAATCAGCACAATACAACACTGCAACAGCAAATGCAAATGCCCGGCTCCTGAAGATTCGCACATAGAAAGATGTCCAACTCGGTAAATATATCGGTGGAAACGACGTGCGAGAACCAGATACGTGAAATTGCTTACGATGGCACCGAGCTGTACCAACCGTGAGTGCGGCTGAGCAAAGCCTGAACAGTATGTGAACTTTTCTCAAAATATTGTTTGCTCCCTCAGGCCACCGACGCTCTCGGAAAGTCTTGCAAAGTGCGCGGCACGCATAGATTTCAGCAAGACCTCATTGGATGATCTCAAGAAGGAGGAGAAGTCAGCCGCTGCTGCTGAAGAGGAAAGCAAGGAGGCCAATCAATTTCAGGAGAGCCTGTGGCCCTGGGATGCCGTGCGCAATAAACTGAAGGATGCATACACTGAAATCTGTGTACTCTCCGACGTCATATCCGTTGCGAAAGACAAACGCTATTTGGTTCTGGATCCATTGCTCGAAGAGGGCGATGACACCAAACCCATTGTACAGGTCTACAGCCGCAAGAAGGCCATCTCACAGGCTGCCCAAGTGCTCCTAGGTGGCGCGGAGCGGATTAGAAATGCTCACAGCGAGCAGCGTAGTCGCAATGTGTCCGACTTTCACATTGAACTGCTGCGTCTGCGTCAGAACTGGCGGCTTAAGAAAGTGTCCAACGGCGCCATTATTGGAGATCTAAGTTATCGAACGGCAGGGTCCAAGTTCGGCATGAGTGGCACCTTTGAGGTAACCAAGGCGGAGGACGCGCTGGACGAGGAGAATGCCAGTGGTAGCACTGGTGCCTCGGCAAATTCCAGCAGCAGCAGCAACAATGGAATGCAGCTCAAAGCCAGTTCCGCTCTGCGTGTAATTGTGCCTGCCGAGCTGCAGGGTGTGGCGTACATTAAGGTCATTACCCAAAAGGATCAGGAGGATTTATGCACAGCACAGGTAGAATTATCTTAACTAACCTGAGTTCCACTTTTAAAATGTTTATTTCATAGGTGAATCTTATGGGACATGGACCGAATATTACTGCCCAGGTGGGTGTCTGGCAAAAAACGCTGGAGTTTGCCCAAAACGTGCTCTTTTGCAAGGAACTGTTCGCCCAGTTGGCCCGCGAAGCCATTCAGCTGCAAGCTCCGATTCCACATGTTGTCATTGGCAACCAAATACGCGCCACGCTGCTGCCCAACATACAATTAATTATATCGCTGTGCCACTCGACTAGCTTTGATTCCAGTCAGCCGGCGCCAATCAATGACCATGACCATGTGCTGGAGCATTCGCTGCATCAGCTGCTACGCGAGGTGCACTACAAGAACTCACATCATCCGTTCCCGCATCCAGCTAGTGCTCCTCTAGGGCCCAGCAAGAAACGCATGCTGGCTGGACCCACTGCTGCCGATCGTGATGCACTGCTGGACATGACCAAGACTCAAACAATACTCGAGCAAATCATAGCACAAGCTCAGCACATCTTTATGCGTAAGCGCACCCAATACGTGCTGGACACACTGGCACGTGATGTCAAGGATCCGCAAATTGTATCCCACTGGAATGCCATGAACAGTCCGACCATGTCCTGTGTGAAGATTAACATTGTGACGCATGGCTATGATGCCATCGGACGCACCTCGTTGGTCATTCACGTTAAGGAGCGTTCGCTAAAGTGCATCTGCCGTGATGGACGTGTCATGCGGCTGTCATATGAGCCCCAGGAGCTGCGTGATCTTATACTCTGCCAGATCAATTCGCATCAGATAAGCTGCCTGGTGAGCCTGGCACGCTGCATGGCCTGGACGGTGCTCTCGAATAGCAATCATTTGGGCATTGGCAAGGTGGAGCCACTGGGTAATGCCAGCTCCTGTTTGCTGGCCTCTCCCAACAGCGATCGCATGATAGCCGTCCAGATACGTTGCGATCCACAGATCGATGTCAAGGTTTACATAGCACGCAGTCCGCGACCAGACTTCTTTCCGAGTCCGCTGGTGCCGGAGAAGTTCTGGGAGAATCTAGGTGGCAATTTCAAGGAGGTAAAACTACAATCTATTCCAAGAATCGATGAATTCTAAACTCATTTACTTCCATTTTACAGGTTCGATTTGACAAGATCGAGGGCAAGAGTTTTCTCAATAAAATGGAATTCCTGATGGCATCGCTGACCAGCAACACAGCATGATTTGGAGTACAATTAAGTTATCTAGCATATTATTATTTATAAGTATCGAATGAGCGCTTAAGTTAAGTGAGCAAACAGTATAAATATGTACACAAAGATTCAGGAACAATTAAAGACGGCATGCTCCAAAATGACACAACACTCGTGACTGCTGTTGACTAAGTGGATGCGGCTGTGGATTCGATTGTTGTTGCTGTGCCTGCAATATGCTAAATGTGTCCTCTAGCGATACTATATTAGCCCGATTCGTGCTCTAGACGGAATATCAACTTATTGTCCAATTTGAGTAGCTACCAAATTGTTAACTTACCCAACGCTCTAGATCACAGAAGCTAATGTCATAGTGCTGGCCACTATTAGACTGGCTGGGTGACTGGATCAGAACCTGGGGCTGTGCCACACGCAAGTAAAGACCTCGATTGGTAGAGAACAAGACTGGTACACGTCGTGCTGGTGCCGAACCGGCACCATTACCCGCACCAGCAATTTGTCGATATGTGGGCAACGTGGACGTTGGCTCTATGGCATTGATAGCTTCACTAGCACTAGCGTTGCGTGCCCAGCCCAGGCAGCTGTGAAACCAGGACGCCACTTTGTTGCATTGACTGCACTCAAGTAACGTGAGTTTGCATTCTTTATAAATAATACTATTGAAATGCAACGGTTTTTTAACTTTATTGATTTTACTGCAGGTGACGACGACGTGGAAGCTATCAGCACAGTGCTCGGATCAGACAATGTAATTAGCTTACATGTGGATTTTTGTGTGGTACCTGGTTGCCCCGGTAACCCTTGTATTCACCTCCATAAACCGTCGCCCAATTAACTCGTTTCCCCTCAATCAAAACTGTGCGCGTGCCACGCCAATATTTGTCTTTATGTTAGTTGTTTGGACTTGGATTTTGCTGTGGATGGAAGATGGGCGGGTAGTCATGGAACGCCCGGTGGAGTGGAACAGCAGCTGCTACTTTCAACCCAAAATTGTGCAATTACACAAGCAACAATCAGAGATCTCTGATGAGATTTATTAACAGGATGAGCTCAAATTTAAGCGCTATTTAATTGCCTTTGTCTAAATATCAAATATCTAAATTTTAATAAATCAACTAATATCAGCTACTAACTCAATTTGCAGCCCCGTAACTCTTTACCTTTAGTCGCAGTTCCCAACATTTTTTTTAAATTATAATTAAACAAAATATGCTAAAATCTCAAAAAATAATAATAAAGCCTTACTTAAAATTGAAATAAATAATGATTTTAGTTTCAAATACAGAACACTTTTTTTGTTTACTTTTTACAAATATTGTTTTAAAACTTTATTTCATTTTATTATTATATTGTTGTTTTTGTTTCGTGTTGTGTACTTGTAAATTGTATAATTAACACTAAAATACTTATTTAAACATAATTTTTATATATATTTATATATATATATAATTTTTTTTTGTTACTTTTCATTTAATATTTATATTCAATGGGGGATTTTGCAATTTTTTTTTATTTTCGATTTTTTTTAAATTATATTTTTTTTTTAAGTTTTGCTGGTTGGTTGAAATCTTTCATTTTGTTGCTGTTTTTTTTTTTGTTTGTTTAATAAACGCCACATTACATACATTTATTTAATTATTTATTTATGTTTACGTTTCCAGCAATTAAAACGCTTAAAACTTAAAGCGTTGCAGATATTAATAATAATAATTTTAAACTTAAATACTATTTAAGTTTTCTCGCTTTCGCATGCTCATCAATTCTATAATTATAATAATAATAATTCATGTCATCAATTTGTTGCTTACATATTTTCAAATTCCGACACATTAAACATATACATACAATATTTAAAATAGAATTTCTTTTATTATATATTATATTAAATTTATTATTTTAATATTAAATTATGTTATCAATTGATTTGTGTTTTATTTTAAATGTAAGAATTTTATTTTGATTTGTTTTATTTATTTTTTAGTTTCAGTTTTTATGGATTTTACGCTTATAAATTAGCATTGAAATCTAAATTCTACGGATTCTTGGTTTTATTTCTTATTTAATGTGAATGTGCTGTGTCGAGAAAAAGATGCAAGCACAGACATATACTATTATTATTTATATATATGTGTGTGTGTATATGTATATCGTGTGTATATACTATATACTTTATGCATATTATTAACATTAGCTGCGCAGCCACAGCCAACATTAACTAACTTTTTTGTACAGCATTAAATATTATTTAATTTAAGTTTTTACTTTCCTTTTTTTCGCTCAGTGTGATATTTGCAAATTAACTGTTTCTTTTTAGGTTAGGTTCGCTACATTTTGTTGCCTGCTGCCTTTAAGTAGTAGATAATTAGTATATACTTTCTTTTTCATTCTAATTCTTAGAGTTATATGCGTAGCTATTTTTTGCAATAAATATGTGCATAGAATGCGCCACAATTTCTGTATATAAGTATTTTTTATAATATATATTTATATTTTATTATTTCGCTGTCCTAATGCACAATGTCGACATCAAAGGAATTTTTTTCAGAAATCGAAACAAGTGCTTAAAATTTGTTGTTGCCGTTGCTTTTTCTTCTCCAAAAAAAACATTGGATAAATTATAAATCATATATATATTGCTCGATTTGCCTGACACCCGTTATTAAATGGGCGGCAGTTGAAGGAACTTAATTAACAATTGTTTGTTATTAAAAAATATAGTACAAAATAGAAGTACATTTACACAATTCAAGAAAATGTAAAACTACAAACAACAACAAGACGAAGACGACGACGACAAAGTGCAAAGAAGTTTTCAATGTATTTTTTTTTTGTTTTTGCTTTTTGTTTTAAGAAACACAAAATAAAACTCAAACACTGACACAAACAAACACACACACTCAAATAAATACTGTCATTGTATGCAATTCATATACGTAAATGCATTTATTTGCGCGCGTGTGTGTGCGTGCGTTGCGTGTGCTACCGACTACATATACATACATGTTTAATAATGCTAACTATCCTCCTCACTCCTACTCCCTTTCAACCATATTATAAATATTTCATCTTTCGTCACATCTCAACTACTCTCTTCTTTCATTCGCTTTTGCATCCTCAAATGTTGCGCCTTTAAGACTTGCTTAACAAAAAATTCTTGTTTGCCGTTCTCACAGTTTCTACAATACAATATTAATAATAATATTTATATACTTAAGTATTATGTTGTTATATATATATGTATATTCATATAAGTATATGCAAAATCACACAAACAGAAAATGTACATAGATGGTGTAGCTATTAAATATTCCATTAATGCAAAGCGCAAGTAAAAATTGTTAAATTGCTAAAATTAGTAGACAGACTGTGTGTGTGTGTGTAAATGGAGGCTACAGTTTTGACTTGTTGCAACTAAACTAATCAAAAGACTTTGCTAAACTTATTGTTGTTGTTGTTGCATTTAACATTACATTTAAGTATATTTGCTTATATTTTGTTTTGTTTGTATTCTTCATGTGTGGATTTTGTTTTTGTTTATTGCCATGCATTGACATCCACAAGCCGCTGGCGTTGCCACCTGGTCGCATTTGTTACCATTTTCAAACGGTTCTGGTTGCATTTGAATGTTTATCAAATATGTTATTTTGTTATTGTTTTCTTCGCTTATTATTTGCTGCTGTTCGGTTTACAATTTTACATATTTGCCATTGGCATTTGTTTTGTTTGTTTTTTAGACTATTACATATAATAATTACTTTACTTTATGCTTATGTACCAAGGATTTTCACTACCGTGTATTTAGAAATTTAGTTCCTTTGCAAAATGCGCTCCAGTGGGCACAGTCGGCGGATTGCCAGGTTGGTTGTTGTTGTTGTTACTGTTATGGTTGTTACTACTGTTACTGTTGTTGTTGTTATTATTGTTGCTGCTGCTGCCGCCGCTCAATAAACTAGAGGCTGCTGCACCAAGCGCTGCAGCTGCAATGGATGCAGCTGTTGAATTGCTTGTTCCAGTGCAACTATTGGATGCGGCAGCGGCAACTACAGCTGCTACGGCAGCTGCCACCGTATTGAGATGTTGCTGCTGATGCTGGTGATGGTGATGATGTTGTTATGGCATAAAGTAGTCCGGATGATCTGTGTCTTTCTCAAACCGTTTGGCCTCTTCGTGCATGCTTTCCTTGATCTTGAGTATAGCCGCCGATTCAGTTTGATCATTTTCACCCGGACCGCCAAATCCACCTAGATTGTAGTCGCCCATGCCGCTGCCGGAGTCTTCACGCGGCGTTCCCGGTCCTCCATTAGCTGGTGAGTTTTTCATGCCATCAAGACCGGTACCGTCGGGTCCGCCGCCTCCGCCATTAAGTACCGGGCCCATCGAATTTGGACCGCCACCCATTGGACCCATGCCACCGGGACCACCTCCTCCTCCGCCGCCATCAGGACCACCTCCCATTGGAAATTCTGGTTTCATCAGTGAGTACATGCTATCGCCAGGACCACCAACTGGTCCGCCTTGCGTATTATCTTGCGGTGAGGGCATGATGGGCGTTCCAGGTCCAGGTGGTCCATTCGATCCGGGTCCGGGTCCATAGTTACCAGGCGATGACGACGAGTATGCATTCATTGGAGCTGACGCATTTGGTTGCCATTGTGGCGGTCGTCCGCCTCCTCCGCCCATACCCATGGGTGGCATCCCGCCAGGTCCTCCGGGTGCCGGTCCACGCATGCCACCTGGACCACCGTAGCCCATGGGGCCCATGCCGGGACCACGTGGCGGATTCATACGTGGATTCATTGGACCCATGCCGCCACCAGGTCCAGGTCGTGTCGGATCCATGCTGTTGGGCATCATGGGCTGTCCGGGAGGGCCATTGAATTCATTACCCATGCCTTGCATACGTACACCGGGTCTGGGACCACCCGGATACCTTGGTCCGCCCATAAAAGGCGGTTGACCTGGCATCATTTGTGACGGCGGCGGCTGTGGACTCGAGGCGTGCGTTGGCGGCGACGGCCGCATTGTCGAATTCGGGAAAAATGTGGGTCCCATCGGACCACCTGGTCCCATTGGACCGCCATCACCACCGGGTGGCATCTGGCCAAGCGGACTGGGCGCTGGGCCTCCAGCATTATGTGGTCCACCGGGTCCAATGCCATTAACTCCATAGCCGGAGCTCACGAAACCGTAATCGTGGAAGGCTTTTGCCTCTGAGCTATGATCGCACTGATCACGACGCTCTGGCGCTGCACAGTACAGATCCCAGAAGACACACCACCACGTGTGCAGGAATCCCGGTGGTTCTCCCAACGTTATGTTCTTCTCCCATCGGATCTCGGAGAGGAATGTCTGTGCCGCCTTTTGGGCGCCCACGTGCAATAAATACTCATATACGTACAGCGCCAGCTTTTCTCTTGCCTGTGCGTCTGACGGTACGGCGGATGTCTTCGATTTTCCGTACATTCTGTCGTTTTGTTGTTGTGGCTGTGATGTTTTGTTGTTGCTGCTGTTGTTGTTGCACTTTTCGCGCTTATTCTGTTATCGTTGCTGCTGTAACTACAGTTGTTGCTGTTGTAGTTGCACACGCTCTCTACTTTTTTGAGCTCGAACTTCCACTTCCACTTTATTTAATTTTTTTTTTTGTTATATTATGTACTTTTGTGAGCGGCGACGACTCCTCTGCGCCTCCTCCTTCCTCTGCGGCTGTTGCGCGCTCGATTTGCTTTTTGGTTGCTGTTCTTTCCTCTTCTTATTGCTCTGCTGTTGCTGCTGCTACTGCTGTTGTTGTTGTTTCTGTTATTTTATAATTGGCGCTCAGATCTCGGGCTGCTCACGCAGCCGTTCTCCGCCGCTCTATTGCTTCCACCATTTTGATATTTTATTGTTTTTATGTGTTGTTTAACGCTCGTTCGTTCGAAAGCAACAAAAAAAAATCACTTTATGCCTTCTACTTTGATTTTTACAATAAACTTTTAGCGCGCTGCCTTGACTTGCTGCTGCTCGCTGTCGCCACTTCTTCGTTTTACCGTTTATTTTTCTTTTTTTCAGGTATTTTGCCTGATTGTTGCTGCTTCTTCTTGCACAACCACTGAAAACAGAAAAAAAAAATATATAAGCAAAGAGAGCCAAATGAGTGAGTATGCGTGCGATTGTATACGTCTGTGTATCTGTGTGTGTTGCAAAAAGTGTATGTGTATGTGTAATTGAGTGCGGCTGCGGCTTGAGCGCGTGTGAGAGAGAAAGAGAGAGAGGGAGCGCGCGCATTGTCGACAAAACGGCACAAGTGCTACACTACCAACGAAAAGAAATGGCACACGTGACAACTGTTAATGCAGCACTCAAAGCAATATTTTGAAATCTTTTAATAAATAATAGCATAATTTTAAATATTATTACCATGGGACACATACAATACCGAAAATTGGCAATAAATGTGAATTTTTGATTGACAACCAAGGCGTGCGCTGACTTTCGACACTGACTTTAGTGCGTCGTTTGCTTGTATGTATGTTCCCCTATTTACTCACCAGGTGAGTGAGTGATGCTCAGATTGTAGGTTGGAAAAGGCAAGGAACAGAACAGAAAGCAGCGTAATCTGCTGCTACTGTTGTTGTTGTTGCTGCCGCGCGCTGACTGTCAAATGCTTATATTCAAATCAAATTTCGTGTACACTGTCGTGTACAGTGGAGCAGCATCATAGATTTTACGTTTTATTGACAGCACACTGACACAAACTGAGAGCGTGGCGATAATGCCGCCAAATGGGGGGACAGGTGCATTGCAAAATGTACAACAGTTACTAGGACAGGAAACCGAAAGAGCGTCGCTTCAGCGATCTGAATGATGTTTACATAAGCAATATCTCTATGGTAAAAGCTATAACTAAGGAAAAATAACTGTTTTAATATTTGTTTGATTTTTTTCTGTCGTTAACGACTGAATACTTGCACTTAAGTCAATTGCATGCTAAGTTTCATTTATAATCATAGTTTAAATAATAGTTTTTTGAAGATTTTTTTAATATCACGCTCATTTCTTGAATAATTTCACTGTTGTTTTGATGCCTGGCTAATTGACGCATTGTACAGGTAAAAGTTACTTGAAGTTGTTGCTTCACTGTCATTGGGACCTGTTCAAATTTGACTACATCACGATTCGCTTGGCAGCTACACTTTACTATAACCATTGCTGCTTTCTTCTGAGCTGATTTCGTGGATGTTGTTGTTAATCAACGGCAGAAGTGGCAGCAGCATGCTGGGCTTCTTCTACGAGGGGCTAGAAAATACCGGTCGTCGACGCTGGCGTCGCCCAAACAGTAGTATGTATGCACATTGTACTACACTATATACGATTCTATGAGATACCATTGTTGCTGTTGTTCACTAGACAGGAGAAGAAAACAAATTTAAGAAAGGTATCGTTGAAGACGTCATCAAAATTTGTACGCGGGTTTTCTTTCTCTTACACTTCGTTCTACATTTCACATTTCAAATTGTCATCCAGCCACTCACAAACATATACGTAAATTTGTAGTATTAAAGGTTGTACTAAATGTTGATGTTGTTATTGTTATTTTAGTTGCTGCTGCATACGCACCTTGTATTAAACTATTTCGTAGATAAATTATGCATAGGTATTGTATTATGTACTTGAGCTGCTTTGGGTGGCAAATGTTTTTATTGTTGTGGTCGCTGCTGATTGCAATTTTATCACAAAATCAACAAGAGAGGGCGCTCACAACGAATGGTAGAGACAGGGATGAGAGAGAACAAAATACGGAATTTTATTACAATTTCATTGATTTTTCGTATTTGCGGCGACTCATATGTTTTCGCGCAACATATATATATTTATATATATAGATATATAACTGTTTATTATTAAACCGCGCGCCTGTCGACTTTTTGCACCAATTCTTAAAATTGCGTTTGTATTTGCATTGGCATAAGTATGTGTGTTTGTATGTGTATGTGCGTGTGTTTTTAATTTCTTTTCTAAACACACTTTTCGCCTCGTTTATTGTTGTTGCTGTAATTTTTGCAAGTTTTCTCTTTACACACTTTTCATTCACACTGCGCTTTGTCCGTGTATTCGTCGTCGTTGTCGACGATTGCTTTTACTGCCTTCACTGCTGCTTCTTCTTCTTCCACTACAAATCGGCTCTTTTTTGCCTGTACGACGAAATTTTCACGGCGAGTTTTTACGTTGAAATACATTTTAAATGAATTTCATTTCATTGACAAATACTATGTTTACATTTTCACTTTATATAATTATTAATTAATTCGATTTTTACACAGCAAATTATTTGTATAAATATTTTCACTGCTACAAGTTGCGCTGTCGTCGTCGTCGTAGTCTTCTCGTCGTCGCGTTTCAAATGGCGAATGTGGTGGGAAGGAACGAACAAACCAACACTTTTCTGCTCATTATTTTGATAAGTGCTTTGCGCGTAGATACGATAGTCGGCTCGCTCGCACGCACATTACTTGCGTTACGGGTTGCCAGACTTGTAAAAACAGCAAAATTTTAAAGTTTTTTCCATAAATTTATGGTTTTCTTTGTTAAGGGTTTGAAATAAATGTATTAAAAAATAATTTATGCTTGTTTACATTTTTATCAAAAACCAATATGGTCTAAATTTTCATAAATGGAAGCTTTTAACCGGCTACGCTTAGGGTGGCAGCACCGTTTCTCCGGCATTTTACTCACTTTGTTTTTTCCCCATTCTTTGTGTGCTCCCTCTCTCTCTCATTTTTCTTGTGTACATGCAGCTGTATGTATGTGTTAGTACATTTAACTGCGAGTGCGTCGATATTGCATTCGGTATTGTTGTTACAGCGTTTAACGTGAGAAAGTGCCAATGGGTAAGTATGTGTAAATTATGTAATAAATTGCATTTTGATGTCAATATCTATATTATGAAAGGACTGCTTGTCCTTCTCGATTTTAATTATAAATGTATAAATAGTTTTTGACTAAATACTACAGCCAGGGATGTACAAAATATCGGATAATCGAATATCGGTAACACGCAAATTGTTATCGAATTCGCAGTTTTTGAAATTTATTTTGAGATGCCCGAAATCGACTAAAGTTAAATTAAAAAAGTGTTATTGTTTTACTTATAACACGGCTTATGTTTTTTAAATTAAATTTTAGTTTGTAATTTTTACGCTATGTCGTATTAAAAAAAAACTGCGTTCTGAGCTTTGTGTCAAGCAGCTTACTTCCGTTAGTAAAATAGCCGTTTGTAATTCAAAATGGGAACTTTTTGAAGTGGAAGCCACTGCGCAAGTTCCCTTTTGCCTTGCCGCCAAATATTAAGTGCCGCGTGGCTTAAACAGAAACAGTGCAACTGCAACTGTGAGCGGCAACGGTTTGTGAGCCAGGGATTGTTTTTTTGAGTATTGAATTGCATTTTTAGCTCGCGTTTCTCGTGAATTGTTTGGTGACGCGTCCGCGCTTGAAGTCCTAGCCATGCAGCTAATTAATGTTGCAGTTAATTAATTATAAATTTCAATTAACGTAAAACAACGTGTGGTAAACTCGAAACAGCAAAAACAGTTAAGTTTCATTATTTTCTTGTTGGTCGAATTGAATTTCAATTGGTTTGTCTGAAAGAACCACGTGATAGCTTCGAGCTACAATTGTTTTCAAATATATTAGTTTTAGTGCGTACCATTTGTTTTATGATTATATGCTTCGAATTTAGATACTTAAATGTTAATACTAAATTTATGTTTACAAAATAAATAATAGCGCTTTGAGACAATCTGTCAAATCCCCTTTGACAATTTTTATTTGACACATTTTATTGTGCAAATCGTTTTGGCTGTAATCCTTTTTGCATTTCCAATTCTACATGCGACCACTCGATGACGACTGTCAGCTCCCAAGGGCAAAATATATTCTCGTCTTTTTTATTTCCTTCTCTCTCATGGGTTCTTATTTATTTTTTATTTTATTTTTTTCTGCTGTGCCTGTAATTCTTACTGCAAATCTGACTCGACTTCTGACTGGGTCAGTTCTGTTATTCTGTCTTTTTGCTTTTCTGCTGTTGCTTTTCCGTTGGAAAATCCTTCTTATTTTTTGCAACGTTCAGCTTTTACTGTGTCTATCATGTGTGGCATTCAATTAAATTCGCTTCAACAGCGCTGCACTAAAAGAGCTTAACTATGGCTCCATTATGTGCGTCTTTCATTTAACTGTATAATAGCACATGGAATTTATCATTCGAAAAGTTAATTCTTGTCTGAGTAAGATTGAGTTGCATTCCAATAACTGAATCTTAAATCATGGCATGTTTGGTAGCCCTGGTTTTACCTGTCCGCCTTTCGATTAATTAATCGATCCTCAAACGATAGTTCAGCTGCTTTGCGGTTCGGCTGTTCAACTGTTCAGCTTAAGATTTCAAAATGGTTTCCTTGCTGCATTCACACCATCTCTCCATTAATTAATCATTTAAATCCCTTGTGTTCCTGCACGTACGCTCAGTTTTCGTACTTTGGTGCAATTAAATAATAATTTGTGTGTTTGGGGTAATCCGAATGCCATGCAGTTGACAATTAAGCAAGTGCAGAGCACGTTAGCTTGAAACCTCTTATAGCTCACAAATTGATTAACAACTGACCCCAAGGCAATGAGCAACAACTGTTTCTGAATAACCAACAACGACAATGTCGGAGCAATATAAGACAAGTAGCAGCGCTGCTCTCGAGCTGCTCGACTGCTGTGTGCCCAGTTCTTAAACCTTTAGCATGCGATTATTCTTAGCTGTTGATTATTTACCTTAAAGTCCAACCAACTGAAACAAGCACAACAAGATAAGCGCATAATTTACTCACAAAGCTGAGCTTAACACTGCTAAGGTTAAATTGCAGCAACAGCGTACAACCAAAAGCCGCACACACATCACTGCCAGGAGCAGCTCCATGGTCTTCGCTTGCAATTTCTTGATGTGAACATATTTTTAGTGCGTCATAGTGCAAGGATGCAGTTTTTTTTTTTATTTTCTTGGGGCAGTGCGGGTTGTGGTGTCGCTTGCGTCTGGTTCGTTGCCAGGATTTATGTAGCTGAAGCTTGCTTCAAGGCGGCCCTACCCATTTCCGCTTCCGTTTCCGCTGCACTTTCAGGTTGCTACTCGTAATTCAATTGCCATTTCAACACAAAGATGGCAGCTGATTTATGCGATGTGCTTTGTTCTCTGACCCACAAAAGTAGGCAACATTTATTACAATTTCATATGTACAAAATGACCGAGGGCAGTTCGAACGATTGCCTCTGACCAGACATAGACTTTGTAAGAAAATAAAGTTAAATTACAAATTCAATTAAATATGCAAATTAAATTTTAACGCTTAAATTTACATATCATGTGGTTGCAGCTATAAATTAGCTAAAGTGGCAGCACTGCCATGGCAACATGGTTGCTGGCTAATTATCGTTAAATTTAAATTTCGCTCAACGTTTCGCAAACAATGTGTCGCCTCCACCTCCCTCCTCTACCCTCCGCTGCGTCAAGTGTCGTGTGTTATGTGAGCATATTTTAATGGTATTTTTATTTTTGTTGCTATCGCTTAATTAAAACGCCTGACAAAGTTAATTTACTTAAATTTTTGACAGCGGCAAAAATGACAATTAAATATTTCATTAGCACTGCAACTCGGGGAATACGATGTGCCGCACATTTACAACAACATTAACCCAAACACACACAAGCACACTCCCAAGCACACACACTCACGTAAGCATTAACCGCAGCGCCAAAAAGCACGCAGCAAATTCTTGTTTATAAATTTCCATAAGCGCAAGAGCAAAGAAATATAAGTAGGAAGGCGTTGGTCAAGCAAGCAGGCTATAAAAGACCCTGTACTTATGAAGAAAAATAGTTAAGGACAATAAAAACCACATTCAAATTTTTTTGAAGTCTTTTGTTTTTCAAAAATTGATCTGTGTGTGGTCTAGACTAGCTTCATCTGCCTAGCTTGACCTCCCATGACTTCTTGCCGTGGAAACTTAAAAAACCCTTGAGTTATTTTCGAGTACAGGGTAACTTAAATATGCACAGACTGTCGTACATGTATGGCTTTACAATACCCACTATTTATGTACACTCGCACACACACACACACACAAATTTAGCCAAAAAATATCGTGAATTCAAGTTTTAAAACAATGGCACGTAGTGCACTGTGCTCCACGCATTCCTTTGGGAGCAGAACGACCAAGCGACCAACGACAAGCAAAGGCAAAAGCCAAAATGTAAACAGAAGCGAAACCAAAAAGAGTTACAAAACTGACGGAAATTGGAAGACAAAGCTTAACTGGTATGAAAACTTGGCCAAGCATTGCTGCAACGTTAGCCAAAAAAAAGATACCACGCACACACCCACACGCACACAGCACGCGACGGAAATTGTGGACTGTTTGTTGCATGCTTCCTGTTTGGTGGGTGTCAGGCCACTTGGGATGCTAAATAAATATTTATGACTCTATGAGTGTCTGAGACAATAGTATGCCCTGAAATAATTAGATAACACACATTATAGATTTAATATTATTTAAATTTTACGATGAACGAAACTTAAAATGTGCACTAAAAAGTGTTTAAAGTCTAAATAAATGATTTATTGTTAAACTTTTTTGAAAAATGGTCTTATTTGTAGGTAAGTTTAACAATTTAACTGGGTTAAACTTATTATTAATTTACTTTGATTTATTGCATTCATTTTTATTGTCCTCGAAATATTAATTCAAAATTTCTCCCCAAGTGTATTAAATTTGTTTAATTAGCACTTAAAAAAGTAATTGTTGCTGACTGTCATTAATCCGCGTGGATAAATAGTTATTTTATGCAGTGCTTAACAAATTGTGATTGTCATTGTTTAAATAAGTTAATTTTAATCATGGCTATAAATCAGCATAAATTAATAGTTTGTTTAACCCGCATTAAACAAATTAACTCTGATTCTGATTGTCATCGTTTGCCACAGTCGCAGTCACCGCCACCGCCACCGCCACCGCCACCGTCACCGTTGCAGTCATTTGCAACTTGGCTGCTGCACTTGCCACTTAATGTGGCCTCGAATGCATTGGGCTGTGAATTTGGCGGATGTGGCGTTTGTGGCAGGCGTGTGTTATATTTGCCCGAATGCATTTGTGGCAGATAGTGATAGGGTGAACAGTGTAGGGCGTTGCCACGCCCATTGCCATTGCCTGGTGACTGTCATAGCAATAGCGCGAAGGAAAACATTTCAAAGTAAACAAGGGCTACGTGTAGCGGCCACACGGTACGTGCCACATGCAACAATAACATTTAAGGCAACAACTTCAACGACAGCAACTGCAATTTGCAATCTTCTCATTTGGAAGAGACGCAAAGGACACGCCACATTCGCATTCTTTGCATTCCAAATAAGCTGCAGCAAGTTGGCCCTAATGCTGGAGTCCTGCGCTCGTTTTGTGCCACAGACTTCAGCCGCTTTAGCCCGGTTCGTGATGCAGACTAAGGGATTCTCTTTAATCTAGCACAGAGATAGTAAGAGCTGTGGTTCGATTTTCTAACTTCGTTATCGTTTAACCAATAGCAACTAATTTTTAGCTGATAAGTAGATTTTAAGTGATAGAAAACTGGGCACCTAACAGTCGAGCAGCTCGCCTAGTTCGTTTTCATTGGGTATGCTGATTCACAGCTCCAATTCAAATGCCATTTCCCACTCCCCTACCCAACACTTGTTTATGTTGCAGCGTCGCCAGCTGTTAACGTCACAGCTGTTAAGCTTTTCAACATTTATTACGATATAAACGAAACTTTATTTCGAACTTTATCTATTACTGCATGCTAAAGGGTATTAACCCAGCAACGTTTGGGAATTTGCCTTACTCGCTGCTTTTCTTTGTTGTTGCTGCACAGTTTTGCATAGTTATTCGCTTTTATAAACCATCAACATTAAGGATGCCAGTGAGTTTGTGAGTTGGCATTTGCAGCATGCCGCTTTTTGTTGCACTTAATTCGTTCAAATTGCTGCTACGATGCGATGCTCTGCACACATATGCTTAAGGATGTTATTATTTTGTGAGTACACTAGTTGTTCAAGCATTGCGTTGGGCAGGCAGATGAAAGGAGAAAGATAATTTGGCACACTTGCATACACTCTTAGTCGACCAATCAGAACGAAGTGCGCTCTCAATTACAAAGTGTACGCTCTCACTTAAGCAGAGCTGCTCTTCTGCTCTCACCGATCAGCAGTGTGTGAGAGAGCGGGACAGACTGACGCACATGCAGATAACATACACTTACTTACATATAAATAGTAACACTTGAAGCTCTGCTTTAAAAACACAGGGTATCTGCTGGTCGACAACTATTGTACATGAGTGCCTTTTCTGCTGCTTTTATGGTAATTTTGCGTTGGACCAAATGAAATTACTGCAAATATTTTAATTGCATTTCCTCTGAGTTGCAAATGGGTAAAACCAAAGCGACAATGCGGAAAATTAATATTTAAGAGAAAAAGATTTCAGAAATTATATGCTTTTGCACAGCACTGTATCTAAGTGTATGAAAGAATAGCTAATACTGCATTTGATGTGCTTTAACTGTTAAAGCTTAGCTTTGTCTTTGTCTCTTTCTTTGTCTTTGTCTTTGGCACAGAGATGAGCAGACAGCTGTTTTTTAGTTTCTTGCTGTGTCTTTGTGGCTGCTTGTTGCTTTGTTTTTGTGTCTGCCACAGACGTTGCAACATCTACGGGCTTAGCCAACAAAGAGGCACTTAATTAATTTTTAAGACAGCTGTAAAAGCCAAGCGTAAAACATGCCCGGCAAAACACAGCAACACAAGAAAATGTCAGTTACTGATGTTGCGCATACGCCACGTTGCCTGACGTCTGGAAACTGGCTGCAAGTTTATCTGACGTTGATTAATTTGTGTGCGCGCACAATTAGTACAAGCTGGAAGATCTGCTTAAAGTGCGCTTTTGTGTGCTAAGACAACACTGGAAAATCTAGAGAGTTTCCTAATAGTTTCAAAATGTTTAGAAAATAATAAAAATGTATTCACTTGAAAACTATAAATAAATGTTATAGTCTTTAACATTTTTGTCATGAAATTAAAACAATTTCCATTCAAGCAAAGTCTGCTTGTAAACAATTCGCAAGTGTTAACAGTGTCTGCAACTTAAAGTTGTACAAGTTGAACTCAACGCTCAATTAATATAATCCAGCTCAATTGGAAGTCAATATGCTGAAAGTCTGACTGTCTGAGAGTAAAAGGAAAACCGCAAAATTGATTCAACGTTGAAGTTAAATTCAATTACCTTTAAGGCGTGAGCAAACTGACTTGAAAACTTTTCAACAGCCTTCAACAAGCTGGAAAGCATAAAATGACTAAGAGAAAAAAGAAGGTTAATCACAGATGCTTAACTCTTGTCAGCTGGCAGCAGAGAAGACCGAATTTTAACTTTTATTTTTTTGGTGATTTTATTTTACATTCCTTGCGATTCGAAGACATTACCGGCTAAAACGCTTGATGGTTGTTAGCCCAATGCGTGCTCTGAATGCCAAAACTTGATGCAATACTATTGACTGAAAGTTTTTAGCCACGTTATTTGACCTGCTTTCAACTACACTGATAACAATAGAAAAACCTGTGCAAGTTTCATGTGGCCCAAAAGGAAACTAAATATGAGCAACAACCATAACGAGTTGAGAGTTTTCAAAAACTTCTGTAGTTAAAGGTTAAAGATGGCAAAGCCACCTAGTTGGCTGCTAGCAGTTGAAAAGGTGTCTTAATCAAACAATCTAAAAGTGGCAAGAGACTCGAACTTTCAACTGCTGTAGAATTCTGTACTTGCTTTTGATTAGAAGTTAGTTGCTGTTGATTACGATCAAAAACTGACAAAAACTTGTGCAAATTTAAGTAGAGTTGGAATTTTTATAAGCTGCGGTGCAGCAAGTTTAATTTTAAGTTTGTTTTTAAAGTTGTTTAAGCTTTGTAGAGTTGAAAATTGCGTTTCTTATAGAGTGTATAGGGCTGTAGTGATCAATTTTAAACAATGCTGGCTAAAGTTTAAGTAAATTTTAATATTTTAAAATTTCAAGGAAGCAAATTAAAATTTTATTCAAATGTTTGGTACAAAAATTTGGCTCAAAAGTCTTAAATAAGTTTTAAAAATATATTCAGAATTGTCAAAAAATGTTGTGACCTGAAAAATAAATTTTTTTAGTGCTTATCAAATGGTTAAAATAAATAGCAACAGATCAATCCCATTAGAAACTTAGTCAGATTTAACTACAACCTAAAAGAGGTTTGAAAAAACTTTGAAGACAAGAGCTAAAAACTCTTTTAATTTCTTAGCTTAAGTAGCTAACGTTATCTAATTAGGCTAAAAACTGCAGTTAACATAATGTTGTGTCACTTTTAAAAATATGTTTCTTTTTACCCTATTTGTTGTTATTTCATCTACTCGAGATCTGTGCATCAAACGGCATGACTGAGCAGTACACAAGGATGCACTTTGGTGCTTTTTTACTGCGGCAAGTCGGGCACTTAATAATTCATAAACATCAATCAGGCACAGGACTCACATTGAGTGCATCAGGAGTGGAAATGAAGGAGTTTGTCATTTGTCTGGCCAGACTGATGACTCGTTAGATGCTCGTCCGTAGCTCGTTACAGGGCATCATGTGGCAGGGACTACCAGTGGGTGTAACTGAGTGTGTGTGAGTGTGACTGTGTGCGTGTGTGTGTGTGTGTGTGCTTTTGCGGCTCTGCATTAGTAAACATTTTGTTGTCAGCGCTCGTCATTTGGCGTCATACCCAAGAGGCGAGTTGTCAACGCTGCAGCTCAAACGAAACCCACAATGGGTAGCAGTTTGTGAAAGGGCGTAGGGAGTGTGGCACACACCCAGTGGGAGTGCCAAAGGGTTAGGGGGCGTGGCACAGCTTTGTATGCGAGTCTGCTCTGCAGTCTAGTCACAAAAAACTCTGTGTTTTAATGGCTTTTACTGGAATTAACAAATAAGCAGAGCTAAGTCGTGTAAGCACGACTGAAACATACCCTGTATTTTACATAAATCACTTTAAAAATATTTTCTTTAAATAATTCCACTAGAAATTAAAAGCGAATTAATGAAAAGCTTTTCTTAACGCTTCAACACACTCTTTGTGGTCAGTTGTAAGTTTACAGGGTATTAACAAAGCCTTTGCACAAAAGTCAAACAAACAACAAGCACACAATAAACAAAACTTTGCACAATCGAATTAAAAAGTCGAAACATTCAGATAATTAATGATGCATTTCAACTGTTAAAAGGTAAATAAATAGAACTATTTATTTTTTTTAAGGCAAACAAAAGTTGTGCTTTGTTTTAAAAACCACAGAAGTTAAATGCAATAGCTCAAATAAAAACTGGGTAACTTTGCAGGGTCAGCTAAAATAAATAAAAATGAAATGGGACTCTAAAAGTTATAGTTTATTCTTAAGTAAGTAAAGCTTAATAACCGAGTGGGATTTAAAATTGTTTATGAACTAATGGGAGTTATTTAAGCTGCTAAAAGTGTTTTTACTTACTTTTTAAGTTAAGCACAATAAAGTTTTTTTTGTAAGCCATTTCAATCAGCAAATGCTGAAAATCCAAACAGATTTAAGCAGATAATTTAACAAATAACTCGACTAATGCTGAGTTCTGTACACAATGGCTGACAGTCGGGATATTGATGATATAGTCAAACAGATTTGACATGACCACACACATATATATAGAAACCAAAACATTATCTCGTATTTGCAGAGTCATTAATCAGTCGAATAACAATGTAATTGAATGCGATGAAATGAAACCACAAAAAAAAGGGGGAAAAAAGCGGAAAGAAAGCAAATTCGATTAAACAAAAATGAATGAATTGAATCGGGAAGTGTTGGAGTTGTGGACTATTCAGTGCTCAGAATGTTTGAATGTTTGCCACAAACATTTATAACCCAATTCACGTTCGAGGACGGGGACAAGTCACAATACAAATCGCTGACCGCAGAGAAAAACAGAGAATCATGTTGCTTATCCCACAGAATATATGCCGTGTATGGGTTAGGGGTACAATCTGTTTGTAGCTGCTGTTTAGAAATCACTGAAACAAAACAAAACAAGCAACAACATGTCTAAAAATGTCTGTCGACTACGCTAAAATGCAGGAAAAACTCATTTCAAATTATAAACACGAGCGTCGTGCGACGTTTTATGTGTCCCAGACGGACCAGACGGACAGCATGGAGTGGAACGGAACGGAACAGGACAGAACAGCACCGCATAGCCCAGTCGGAGCAGACAGCCCCAGAAGTGCCGCCCGACATCCTGGCAGGCTGAATCAGTCGTGATGCGCACACAAAGAACGGGTTTTAGGCAAAGTGATGAGTTAGTGTGCTAGACTATGAAGATACCCCTTATTTAACCAGAAGAACTTAAAATGGGCCTTGGCTCGGTGTCTTGTACACTGATTTTAAGAAAGGTTTTGAGTAAATTCAGAACTTGAATGATTGCAGCCTACAGTTATAAGTGATAAGTTATTTTATTAATATGTTTTCATACCTTTTTAGTACATATAACTTGTGCTAGTTGAAGTCTAAAGTAATTACAGATTTAATTTCCTAAAATTATTTAGAGAGTTTAGTTTTACACTTGAGTAAAGGCTTAAACGCACAGTATTTCAATAATAAGTTTGAAATTCTTATACTTTAGTTTGTTTTTAACTTTACCAGTTAAGTTTTTGGTTTTAAGCAACATTTTTCAAGACTTTATAAACACTTTCAATTTATACCGATTTGATGGACCAGTTTTGTTTTAAATTTTGTTTGACTTGAGAAAAACTTGCACTTTAATCATAGAAAAGCCATTGATTAATATAATATAATAGATTAAATTTTCAATGCTTAGTTTTTATAAATGAAGTATGGCATACTATAAATATATTGGCAGATACCAATCAGACCTATCACATAAACACCCTATTTGTCAATACACCCCTTGCCATCAGTCAGTTACAGGGTGTCAATGTGTCCTTGCTGTGGATTTTAGCGTAGCATTTGTGCAGCTGCCATTTTAGTGCGCGCTGACAAACTAAGTGTTGCATAGTTAAGGGCGCTGAGATTTGTGATTTGCTCTAAATAATGCGCTGTCTCCCTCACACTCACACACACACACAGGCAGCTGCACTCGCTGCTATACTGAATCTGTCTCCGTCTCTGTCGCTGTCGTTTGTGCAAAGTTTTGGCCAGTTTTAATGCACTTATGAAGTAGGTAACTAAACTATGTTGTTATTATGCGCAAAAAAGCAATGCGGATATCTATTTTCAAGCTTGGAAAACTTTCTGAACGTGACAGATTCTTGGGTACTGTAGTTTTTAGAGAACTTTGTACTTAGCGAACTTGATCAGATTTTTTGGGGGGGGGGGGCCTTAAGGCGGCCGCTTTCACTTCCGTCGGCCATTTTGCGCTCTAGCAATTGTCGAATAATTTGCAAGTTGATGTGAAAAGTTTTCCAATTGCAATTTATGGTGGGGCGTAAAGGTCCGGGGCCGAAGGGTGAACGAGTATTTACCGACATTTTGTTGCGCATTTCTGTGGAAATGGAAATGAGAAAATTGTGCAATAAATACAACTCTATTTTGAATATACAATGAGTCATGAAACTTTTTAAATAGGTCAATAGTTTTTGCAGCTTCCAGGGGTAAAGGGAGTGTGAGTGGGTGGCGGGGAAGCACGAGTGTTACTTGTAGATAAAGCCAGAGTATTATAAATTGAATGCTACAAGATTTATGACTTAAACAATGCATAAATGATATCAACTATGCGAAACTTTAAAGGTAAATCTGCAGATTTGCATGAGGTAAGTCTTGTTGCAGATTTTTCCACACTTACCACCCAATCTACAGCCAACGCTCCATGGTGCATTCAAGATTTATTAGCTATAGAGCTCTTGCTGTCTTATTGATTTACTTGAAGCATGAAATCCACTTCTCACTTTTCTTTCCTACTCCCTGTCTCCTTCAAACTTCGCAGCCTCCCACCACTCAATTTTTCCTCTTTGCTTTTCATTCTTCCACACTAAACTTAAAGCAGAGATATTTCTTCTTCTAGACCAAAGTAAGTTAATCTAATTGACGTTAATAAGCCGTTAAATGGCCTAATAGCCGCTTATAAGTCTCAAGCGCAGGCCTGGGCTAAAGTGCGCCCTAGGAAAGCGTGGAAAGTGTGGGAAAGCAGCAGAAATGCTACTTAACCCAGCCAAGCACTAGGAAAAATATTTAAAATGTTGCTGCACTTCAATTTGGCTTTAACCCCCTTAAGTTGGGTTAAAAGCTGTGCCACGTTGGGCGCCAAACCAAATTTACTATACCTTTAAGCCCTGGCATGCGGAGTATGCAATAAGAAGCAGCAACAAAATCATAAATAGCTCACTAAAGTGCATTTTAAATCGGACAGCAACAATCCAAGCGGCTTTAAGGATTTGGCGAAAATGTTTCAGGTTTTTTAGCCGCCTACCCAGTCAAATAATTTCCCCATTTGGGGTATGCCCGGCACGTGCTATAGTTTGCTTGAACTATGTCGATTTAGTTGGGGTATTTTCTAGTCGTTTCGCTCAATGAATTTGCTTTTTTCGTTACTATTTTTGGCTGTGCCGCTGGCAAGCTGCCAAATTGTGTTGTTCGACGTGGGCGTTTACCAGCTTGGAGTGGGCGTGTCGGCTCACAGCTCATAGCTGGCAGAAGTCTTCATAGCTTGGAAAATGCGCTGCATAAATTGCAACAACGAGGGAGGCGGATGGGAGCATAAGATGGGACGAGAGAGGCCATCGTTAGGTGGGGAAAGTAAACCCGAAATGCAAATTGAAGCTGCGGCTGGCGAAGCAATTAAATTTCATTTTATTAACTGCTCGGCAAATCGTTTGGAGCTGCACTGCGTGCGCAATTAGCACATTGTCCATGTCCATGTCCATTTCGAAGCTGATGTCCTTGCTGGCCCAGCAGGAACTCGGAGCATGAAAGCCGCATAAAAGCAGCAAATGTCAGAGCATAGACATGAATGAGCATGCTGGGCAGTGTAGACAGTGTGGCGCCCTCTGTCAGCCGAGACCACATTAGGTTGACATCACACACACACACTCACACTCGCACCCTCTGCGGGCTGGTCTGACTTTTGTGTTATTTGTCCTGCTTTGTTTATCAAGCTAAATTTACATAGCATCAAAGGGAGTGAAAGAGATGGAAATGGAAAGGTTGTGGGAGTGAGTGAGAGGGCGGTACCTAGAGTACACTTTAAAAATTAGTGTATGGCTTTGGTGAAAGTGGCTTGAGTAGAAGCTGCCAGGCTTACCAATGTTTTTCTTGCTAGAATCGCATTTTTGGCAGAAGCCAACGATAAGTCACACACACACAGAGAAACATACACCCAAACACACACATATGTAGCTACGTGGCATGTAGCATGTGGCATTGAAGCACCAGCCAACTGGGTCAACAATTGGATTTTGCTCGTTGTTGGCAAAATGCAGCTTGTTATCCCCAAATTGTAAGCTCTTCACACTTTGCACTGGGTCTACTTCAATTGGATTGCTCTTGATGATCGCTGATGGACATGCAAACGGCCATGGCCCCCCCCCAAAAGTGCTCGACTAATGTGCCACACAACAAGTGGACAATTTGGACAATTTACATAGAAGAGTTTGGAATACTTTGGAAAACTTCTAAACATGAATTTTTAACATAGACTAGCTGGCAGGCTACATCAGCTTCGGTTTAAATATTGATTTTCATAAAAAAAGCTTTATTTTGGACTAAAAATAAATTACTTGTTTAGTTTTTAAACGGACTTGAAATTTTTACGAATTTTCTTGAGTCGTTTTCGACTTGATTTTTCATTTGATGCATTTTAAAGTGCACTTTTGATATTAAACCAAAATAATTCATGAGGGAAAACTTATAAAAAGGCTTCAAATCTTAAAAAAAAACTAGTATTGTAAACTCAAGCACTTGAAAACTAATTAATGAACCATTTAATTAAGTGTAACCTCAAAATCCACCAACACACTGAAGTGTGGCAACAGCGCACTAATTGTTGAAAGTGTACTTTAACCGCCAAGTAAATGTTGACACACAAATAAGTAGAATTTCTAATCACAATTGATTAGTTAAGCATATAGTATAATTAATAAAATGTGGTTTATATGTATTCGACAACTATTCCGTTATACGCTTAATTAAAAAGCTGTTTATGGGAATGCCAACATGCTGTGACCACTTTATGCGTGCTCTGGACGCACTCGAGACAATAAAATTCAAAACGTCTTCAGTTTTTGATGATACTTTTCAAACACTTGCGGGAAGAGCAGTCGAAATGTCTCCCAATGTGTGTGTGTGTGACTGTGTTTGTATTAGTGCCCACAAAGCGTTTGAAATGCAATTGCACGAACTCGTATTTGCCTTAATGTGAACTGGGGGAGCGAAACTCATGGAAAACTCAATTCAATTTCCGCCAGACAGCTGCATATTGTTCCATTTTCCTTTTTCATTTTCATTTTCATTTCAATTTCCAGTTGAACACTTACATTTGTTGGCTGTCAGAGACGTGTTTCGGCGTGCAGAAACATGCCATATTTTAGCAGATTTTCATGTAGCTATAAATACAGTTAGCTAAGTAATTGTTTTGCCAAAGCAAAAATAAATCATATTTTTGCTATTTTCTCAAGCGATATGAATTTTAAAAGGAAAATGGAATATTTTATCAAAATAAAATTTGATTAAAAACTGAATTTTAGTTGAAACAAAGAATAAAATTAAATAAACTACTCCAAAAAATCTTAATTAAAATTAAAAGTAAATAAATTTGAAATGGAAAAACATGAGCATTCTTATGATCGCGGTAGCTGAGACTTTGTAGCAGCGTACACATACATTTATGCATGACTGTATGTACTAGTAGCAAGTCTCATTAAAACTAGCAGGCATTTTTGCCTATTTAAACGAATGCATTGAAAGGCGGCAGCTAAAACAAACACTTACCTCCCCCCCCCCACACACACACACACATACACACTTTCTTGCTCACACACACACACATGTGTACACTTGTAAACACTCATGGCACACAAAACAAACCAGAAGCAACAACAAAAGCAACGACGTTGGCAACTCTTAACCTCAATGAGCCTCCGCTACTGTCCGCAATGTGGCGTATGAGTAACGCAGCTGCTGTGGCAAATTTAATAGCACAACTCCGGGGGCTACTTGTTGGTTCCTCAAATAGTTATAAAAGCAAAGAAATGTGTTTCCTTTTGACTTTGCTTTTCTTTGGCTGCTCTAACATATCTCCATCTCTTTCTCTCTCCTCTTTCTGTCTGCCCTTTTGTCGTTCCATGCAGATGCACTCAAATTTGCTGATATTTATTTGGCGCCGCAAACTTTCATTTTTGCTGTTGGCCTCTGGCCTGATTCTGCTCGGACTTTGGACATGGGCCATACTGGTGGATACAACAAAAACGCTGCCAGCATTCACACAGCAACCGGCGCAGTCCAGTGAGGCCAATTATCAGCACGTTCACATCATCCAAAAGCTGATTGCCCAAGCAAATCGTGTTTTACGCGCCGAGCGTCAAAAGGATAACGCGGAACGATCGCCGCCGCCGGCTCAGCGTTTATTGGGTAACGTGCGATTTGTGCGACCCACGCAGGCCAAGAAGGCGCCACTGCCGCTGGCTGAGAGTCTGCTCTTTGAGCAGGAGCGTCTGAAAATCCTTGAGCAGCAGCAGCGTCAACGCAACGCGGGCATGGAGGAGTTGAATGCCAATGCGGAGGATGATCGCATGCTCAGCTCCGCGGAACGACAGACTCAATACGAGCACGAGCTGCAACGCATGGGTGTGCCTACTGTGGCAGGCATAGGCCCCGATGGACCGCGTGCACCAACGGAACGTCTGGTACACCTGGATCTCAAGGGTGCGCCACCAAAGTTGAGTTTTCTTAAACAGCTGCTGCCTGTGCTGCGTGCACTGGGCGCCACGGGGCTGCTAATCGAGTACGAGGACATGTTTCCATACAGTGGTGCACTGCAGCCGCTGGCCGCGCACAATGCCTACAAAGAAAGCGAACTAAAGGTAAACAATAAATGGTTTTTAAATTAATACTTGCATGTTATCGATAAATCTTATTGGCCATCGATCGCCGCTTAAAGTTTTGGGGCATTGTCCAACACAGCTTTCGACCTAGTTCGCTTTATCGATAAATAGATAACTTCTTTCGATAAGCTTTTGCTAAATTTGAATTTAATTCTATTACAAAATTCGCACAGGACTTTCTGGAGTCCGCCTCGGTCGAGCATGGACTAAGCATAATGCCGCTGGTGCAGACATTTGGACACCTGGAGTACGCCTTGAAGCTAGCGGAATTCGAGCAGCTGCGTGAGCTGCCCGAGAGTCCACAGTCCATTTGTCCCAGTCGACCGCAAAGCATGGCGTTGCTGGAGCAGATGCTCACCCAGGTGATCGAGTTCCATCTGCGTTCCTCGGCCAATGGCTCAACGTCGTCGACGCCCGAGCTGCCTATTAGGTTCACCCACTTGCACATCGGTTGCGATGAAGTGCAGCGCATGGGCGAATGCCCGCTCTGTCGCCAGCGAATGCGCAGCGAAGTGTTCCTTACCCATGTGATTAGTTTGGCGCACTTTGTGCGTCGACACTGGCCGCAGCTGCACGTGGTCATCTGGGATGATCAGTTGCGTGCGATGACATTAAGTGAATTGCAGAACTCACAGATTGGCAGCTATGTGGAGCCTATGGTTTGGGTATATGCCAACGATATATACCACTTTATACAGCCTCAACTGTGGGACACCTATTCCAAGGTCTTTCCCAGCGCCTGGGCAGCTTCTGCGTTTAAGGGCGCCTTCGGGGAGAGTCTTCTGGTGCCGCCACTGCAGCAGCATCTGGAGAACAACATACGTTGGCTGGCAGTGATTGCAAAGGAGGGAGGACGTTTTGCCAAGGGCTTGAGAGGATTGGCGCTGACCGGTTGGCAGCGCTACGATCACTTTGCTGTGCTTTGCGAATTGCTGCCCGTGGGCATGCCCAGCCTGATGACATCTCTTTCCACCGTATCCAAGGGTTACTTTAGCACAAATCCACGTGACAATGAACTGTTGCGTGTGCTGCGTTGCGTCTTCCAGCCGGACAGCCGGCGTTCTGGTCATCCATGGTTGGAGCTGCATCCAAATGCCCATCACAGCCAGCTCTTTGCCGTCTGCAGCTATCCCGGGCATCTAGTCTTCAAGTACGCCCTGCGCCTTTACGACAAACTGGTCGAGGTGGGCGCTTATCTGCAGCAGACGCGGGATCACAGCGCCTGGCTCTCAGACTACAATGTGAGGCACAATTTCAGTTCACCACTGCGGGTGCACGAGCTGACGGTGCGTACTCCTTTGCTGATTGAGGAGCTACGCGGCATGGCTCGGGAATCCCAGCAGCTATTGTGGGAAGTCTACGATGATCATACGGTGGCGGAGTTCGTGGAACAGCACATTTACCCCAGCATTAATGCATTGCACCAACAGCTGGCCAGTGGGCAAATGCTGCTGCAGCGACGCACTTGGCCACAAAGACCGTTGCCGTTGTCCTTGGAGCAGCGGCAGGACATGGGACTGATTACGTTAGATCACCAGCAGCATCCGCACTGAATTCATTTAAATTAAATGTTAACAATTAGCAGTAAAGTTAGTTTGTAGACACGGCGTTTGAAACGCCGCTCTAAGCCAAAATTGATAATAATAACAGTTAACAATTCATGTGTTAACAGCGCTGCGGCATTTTTCGATTGTAATTTGTAGTGTAAAGAAAAAGAAAACCAACAAGAAAACAAGAAATACCAAAAGCATCAAATGTTCATTCTTTTCTAGCTATCACTTTATACGCTCAATTAAAAACACTCCAATTAAATAATAAAACTAAAAGAACATAAAAACACGCCATAAAAAGTTTAACATATGAAACGTTATTTTCATTCAAGTTCAAACTTTGGCGCCATTTGCAAGCGCAGTGTTGGTAAAGCGCGGCTGACAGTGCTGCCACCCCGTGAAAAGCGCAAAGGATAAAAGTTTTCGCAATGTCATGAGGACGAACTGCAAAGTGGCAATGCGGACAAAACATGTGTTCGCGCAAAATCGATGAATTGTGAACACGCTTAAAACAGCAACTGTGACGTGTTTTTTGTACTATATTTAACTGCTGAAAGTGAAACTTGGCGAAACAAAAGTTAACAATTATATTTATTCAAAAAACAATTCAACACAAAACTAGTTGCAGTCTTTTTAGTTTAAAATTACAAATATAGGGCATAAAATGGGCATTACAGAAACGCCGAAAACAGCAGCGAATACAACAGCAATAGCAACGACGGGGACGGGGAGTGGGGTAGTGACAGGGACGGTCTCAGCAGCGACTTGTGCGGACAAACAAATTCTAACGTTGGACATTTTTCAGGAGATATTCAAGCACGTCGAGCCGGAAGTGCAAATCGAGGCTTTTGAGGTGTGTTTGTGTGTGTGTGTGTATACGTGTGTGTGCGCTCCTCTAATATTTATTTTATGCACATTAATTTAGCTAGCGCAAGGCTCTGACCGTGGTGATAACTATACGGCGGCACTGTATCGCATCAATTTGTGCGGGCTACGTCACAATTTGGATGGCAGTGAGCACAAGTGGAATAAAAATGTCATCTGCAAGGTGCTCCCAGAGAGCGTCGTCCAAAGAGAGGCGTACAAGAGTGACCGGCTGTTTCGGTGAGTATATAAGGCTTACAAAAACCAGCTAGATAGCTAACATCTTAACTTACCTTTATACAAATCCTTTATCATTTTCCAGCAACGAGGTGGAGTTCTATACCACGATTATACCGGAGCTGATTAAGTTTCAGGCGAGAAAAACCGGAATTGAGGCGCCTTTGTTCAACTCCATTCCCAAATGCTATACAGCAAGACATGATCTGCTCATTATGGGTAAATATAAATGCATTTAAAGCTTCCTTAGCTTCCAATACAAATCTGCTTTCCTACAGAGGACCTACGCGTGCGGGGGTTTGAAATGTCGGATCGCCACAAGGGCCTTAGCATGGAAGAAACGCAATCGGTGCTGCTGCAGGTGGCGCAGCTGCATGCACTCGGTTTGGCCTATAAATTTGAGCAGCCGCTGGAGTTTACCAAAATGTGCAGCCTGATCAGCGAGGGAATCTTCTGCACGGCGAATACCAGTTGGTATAGGAACTATTATGAGCGTCTAACCAAGAATGCCATTAAAATGGTATCCGATGTTTTGCCGGAGGACTCCAAGTATATGCATGCTTTGAACAGTTTCGCCGAGAATTCCTCGTTCTTTGCACAGATGGTGCAGTTGGCCAGCGCAGAGTCGCCTTTGTCGGCCATTTGTCATGGAGATTGTTGGGTTAATAACTTTCTGTACCGTTACGACACAGAGGATCGACAACAGGTACGCGAGGTAGCACTGATAGACTTTCAGCTGGTACGCTACAGTTCCATTGCCTTGGACATTGCCAGTCTTCTGTATTGTTGTACCACAAAGGAAATGCGGGACGCACAATTCGAAACGCTGCTCAAGGTCTACACGGAGGAACTGTACAAATGGCTGGAAATACTTTGTACCGATCTACCCGATAACTGCAATACACTGGAAAAGCTTCAAGGACTGTAAGTCATTACAATGATATCGAAGCAGACAGTATATTTAATACTTTTCTACATAGTTTTGCTCAGGAACTGAAAACTTATGGACGTTTTGCGCTTGGTCTGGCAATGGACATAATACCCATTAGCACTTGTTCCTCGGAGGATGCACCCGATATGTATTTGAAGCGGAATGATGAGCACAATGAGGACATGGGAGGCGCTCCCACATTAAACTTTCCGCCCAACGACTTGTGCCGTCAAAAGATGTCCGAAATTCTTATTGACATGGTCGACAGAGATATGCTCTAATAGCCAAATAAGTTAAAATCAGAGCACGAGAATTTCCAAAAGTCAGTTTAGATTGCTTTAGTTCGCGTAATTAATATGTTAATTTTAGTTAAGCTCAATTGTAGGTGTAATTTAGTTACAAAAATAACGGAAATTTAGGTTAGCATAGTCGAAAAATAAAACGAAGACGAAAAATAAGACAACTTTTCAACACTATGTAAACTGTTAACCGTTACGTTAAATCTCTAGCAGCCAACTTAACAATGTTGCAAACTTCCGGTTTGCCGGAATGCAATGATAATTCCAAATGTGAATCGTATTACTCTAGGTATACATATATGTATTTAATAATATCTATTTAAACCCGGACAATAGTCAACTTGTCGAGGCAAACACGTGTTTTTCTAATCTCTTGTGTTTACACAAAAGCAATAAATTACATACGAAAGACAAACTCCACGTCCTTGTGTCCATTAATAATCCGCCTTGGCGGTCCAGGTACCTTTGTTGCCCAGCACACCCTTGTCGCAGTTTTCCCGCAAAAATTTCAGTCCCGCCATTATGGAGTTCTCCAGTTCAACCTGTGTCTTTGGTCGTTTGGGTATGGAGGGGCCACTATAACCAGCATCTAGGCATTCAGGTGGCGGTATGGCAGCTCCTTGGCTATGCGATGAATTGGTGGGTGAATCTTGCTCAACATCCTCGCTGGCGTTTGTATAGTTTCGGCGTTGGAACTGTTTTTCGCGCTTGGTTGAGTGGAAGCTTGTGAACTCCTTGTCCTGCCACGTAGATGACGGTGTGGAGCTGCTAAAGTTAGTTCTTTTCAGGCTGACTTCTGGTACAGGTGCAAATTCAGGTGCACGCACGGCACGCTGCTGTTCGTTCCACTGCTCTTGGGACAAGGGTAATCTTTCGGGTTTGTATTCCCATTCCTCTGACACTGCCTGCTCCTCCTCATCCACGCGCTTCTTGGGTACACCGGTCTTGTCTCTGTCCCAGTCACGTATGTGCTCCTTGCGTAACTCCTCCCGTTCAGCCTCCTCCTCTGCCTTTTGTGCTGCCAGCTTGTCATCCTTTTTCTTCTGCTTGTGTTGTGTCTTCTCCAGTTCAGCAGTGGCTTTATCCAACTTGGCCTTTTGCTCCCGTTCGTACTCCTCCTTGCTGATGGGCGGCAACCCATTACGCGCTCGTATTCGATTCTTGGCTGCCAGCACGCGATCTGCAACGAGCTTATCTCGCTGAGCACGCAGCTCATCGCGTCGCTTCTGTTCGGCTTCTGTGGACTTCCTCGTCTGCTCTAGTTCGCGTTGCTGCCGCTTTCGCTCTTCTTCGTCCGTGGAGAAGGCATAGTAGCCTACGCCGTGTGTGCGAGCCTCGTCGAAGAAAACATCCTGGTAATGTACATCTGGCTTGTCAACATTTTCCTGCTCCTTACGTTCCCAGTTCATGCGCTGCTCATCGTGTTTGGTCATCGTTGAGATGGCTTCACTGTACACACTTTCTGCTGGGTTTGGGCCAAAGCTGGGTTCATCATCGTCGCTGTTGGCATTTCCCTTGGTGTCGATCATCCAATTGGCTTTCGTTTGATCCAATCGCTCAGGCATACTGTCTGCCAACTGTTTGTCACGTCGCTTTGCCTCAGCGAGTTCCTTGCGCAAACATTTTCGTGTACGTCCCAGACAATCGATGTACTCCACTTCGTCGTCGTCGTTTCCGGCTTCCACTGAGCCCTCACTATCACTACTACTGCTGCTGCTGCTACTAATGCGACGCTCACGTTCCGTAAATGATTGTGGCTTTTGTTGTTCTTCTTCGACCTCTTGTTCCTGCCGCTTGCGATTAAACATAACCAGACAATTTTCGTCCGAATTGAGACTGCCTCCGCTGCGAGTCATGCGATCATAGTACTTGCTCTTTGCCTCCAGAACGCGACGCGATTTGTCCAACTGTGCAGAGTCCTCAGCCTCATACACCTTTGCATCCTCGCTCCGACTGATCTCCGTGTAGTTGCGGTCTTTGCTTCCGCTTGCCTTCGACTTATCCCGCTCACCAGAGACTTTATTGGGCTTGAATTCATTTGCTGACGTTTTGGTGGCTTTGGCCAATTTGACTTCATGCTGTTTGCGCTGTAATTCAGCCTTTAAACTGAGCAGAGAGGACAAATTGACGCTAATCGCTTTGTTTGGATCGTTCATATTCAAAACACAAAACTTAAATGGTAGAAGAAGCAGAGCTGAAACAGCTGGTTCAATTATGTACTCGAACTAAAGTACTCGATGCTTCCCGCTTGCTGCCGTTATCGATAACTCGATACCACGAAAGAGGGTGAAATAAGCAAACAGCAAAATATAATCAAAATAGTTTATTTACAAACGAATTTGATGGTATGTCTGGCATTGGCGATGAATTTCAGCAGGTTACACGTAAGAAGTGGATGGCACGCAAATGCCTGAGCCGACGGAATCGTCACAAATCGGAAAGCGACTATTTAAACGATTGCCCCGATGTCAATGTGGACAATTTTCAATCGTAAGTTCAACAGCTTTATCTGTCTGAATGCTGATTGAGAAATACCGTTTTTTTGACTTGAAGGCGCCTTGAACGACTGTGTGCGGATATGAGCCAGAGTGACTACTTTATCTTATCGATGGAAACACTACAGCTGCAGTTGGATGCTCTTAAACGGCCTTTGAAACGCATTGTCTGTCTGGGACTGGGACCCTTCACCCGCACTCAGCAGGCGCTACACCAGGCAGCCTTTATAATTAGCGCCCAGCGGCAACATAATATCAAGGAGGCTTTTTACTTCGATCCAGTGTTTCGCGACAGCGAAAAGGAGCTAATACAACGTCTTGACGGCACAGTGATGACCGAAGATTGCGCGGGAAGACATGACGCCAGTGTTCCCACTTTATATTATTTGCCTCACTGTCCATATGCACTAATGCACAACTTGCTGTGGTGCAATTGGATGAGCGACAGTCTGCCCAATGTTTTGCTCATATCGAACAGCTTTGAGATGCTAACACTGAATCGAACGTTGAGCAAGAGCAAGAACTCCGATGATCATATCACTCGGATAGCGACACACTGCACCGAGAATGCTTTAGACGATGACTACGAGCACCACAATGTTTTCAATGATCTGTCATTGCATACGTTTCCCAGTGAAAAGTTACCTCCGGCAGATGATACAGAATTCTGGACACGATGTTTGCCTTTGAAGGTGCACGAGGATGAGCTTCAAACTGAGGTGATAACGGAAGCGGAAATGGCCGCCCTTAGCCTTGGCTCATAGTGGCAATAACAACGAAGAGAGGCAATAGAAGGAACACACCACAAGTCTTAATAATATAGGAGTTGACTACATTTAATACAAACATTAACAAAAATACAATCTTTACAAAGACATTATCTTCTCCAGTTCCTTGTCCTCCTCCTTTTGTGCCCGTGCTGCAGCTCGTTTGCGTTGTCTCGTTGCGGATTTGTTGCGCTTTCGCTTCTTTGGCTTTTGGGTTGGACGCGTTCGTTGCACCACAACTGGTTTCTTCTCCACAAGTGTCTTTTTATTGGAGCGGTGAACGCCCTTTGTTTTAGCTGGAAAGGCGCAGGGTAACAGTTGAAGCTCCTCGTGAAAGCGGCTACAAATTGTGGTCGCGATGGGCAGGTAGTTGCTGCTCTGCGTAAGAAAGTCAACATTGCTAGGCGGTGGTCCAGTCAGCAGATCATGCAATTTAAAACTCTGAGCTGTGGGTTCCAGCGTGGAACGGCACAGCAGGAACTTGTCCTTGTACTTGGCTGTGTAGCGTAGCAGGTACTCCCCGGGAGCCACACCACGCAGAAGTTTAAGGAACTCGTGCAATTGGCACAGCTGCTGTGGCATGCTTGTGTGATAGTATTCCTGTAGTTGCTTCTCCAAGACATCTAGGTTTAACTTCTCCTCTAGCAGTGGTGCAAAATCACGTAAGGAAATGCGAGTGCAGTGCCCTACATCCGTGTGCAGCAGTTTCAGCTGCAGCCAGGCGGAGAACAGCTCATACTTGGTCATAATTTCACAGCCACAATCTGGTTTGTTCTCCAGTTTTATAAGGTGACAACCCAGTGGCTTCTCTGCCAACTCATCTCGTACGGCCGCTATCGAAAGGTTACTGTAGATCTGCAGGCCAGGATCATCTTGGGAGTCCGTTAGGCGTAGACGCCAACTAACCAAGGCACAATTCGATTTGGGTTCTTTAGGAATAGGCAGCTCTTCATCGATCTGATGCAGTTTATATTCGAGTTGCTGCGTCGTTTCATCAGTAACTTCTCTAGGCTCATCATCTATATGCCTTGGAGCTGCACCAGGATTCAACTGCAGCCACTGGGTTGATGCATATGAAGCATAGGCCTGAGTCAGGAGGCTACTGTTTGTGTGCCATCCGCAGTTGTGAGCGGGTAAAGGCTGCTGGAATTCGATGGACTTGTGATCGCTTTCGGGGATTTCTCGTATGTTTAACAACATCTCAGTGGGCAGATCAATGTAGTCTGTTGTTGTTAGTAACATTAGTATTGATTCCAGTGGCAAAACAAAGACATCCTCATCGGCCTGCTCCAAGTGACTCTCCAGTTCTGCTGTCATAAGCTTGGCAGTGGGTTCTGGTCCAACTCTTGGACTGACATAACGCTCCAAGTGGACACGCAATGAGCATAGCTCCTGTCGCTTGAGGTACACCGCTGGCCAGAGACGCACTTGACCCGCACGCCACAGCAGCTCGATGTTCTCCATACTGGCACTGTCCACATTAAGAGCTTTGCATTGCGGCAACTGTGGTAGGCCCGAGTATGTTATATAGCTGGCATTGGGAAGCGATTGCAGCAAATGATTCATGGAATTTCTAAACCATTTGCTATAGACGACCACCAAGTGCTTCATTGGTGCATAGAGGCGTTCCTTGTGCATGCTGGCATAGTCGAAGATATATTTTTGTACCAACTTTTGTTCATCGCTTCGTTTGTTGTTGGTGACACGCCAAACGACGAAGTCACTCTCGTCCACGTTGGATTGACGCTGCCAGGCAAGCAGCACGCGTAGACAGGCGGCTTGTTGGGCACGACTGAGCACGGAGTATCGTTCCTGGGGATTAGGAAAGGTATACCCCAGCTGCTGGGTGGTATGATCACATACTGAATGTCCTACAACCTCTTGAGTACGCGGATCCTTTTGAGCAAAACTGCAGCTGTACGAGGTGAAGACTTGTGATACTGCTTTTTCCTCTTCTTTTAAAATATCGGGATCCACCTCGTTCAAAAAGGTGTAGAGTGTATCGTCTACATTCTCAAAAGATTTGTTGAACTCCCTGTACGATGGCTGATTACGAAATATTGCGTTCCCTTTGTATAAAGTGCAGGAATCCGTTTCCATTTTGTTTACATGTTATAGGTGACAGCGACAAACACAAAAACAATGCACATTTAATGTTATTAACAGAAAGTAACTAGTTCCTTTGAGCAGAAAAGTTCTCTGCTAACTGTAACATAATGTATTTTCTCCCGCCCAACTTCCGCCATACTTAAATTTTAAATGTGTTTTGTTATGCAACATTAAACAGGGTGGAATTACTATTAATATGTAAGATATCTTAATTTACGTCCCATATCAAGGTATACCGCGAAACGTGCAACATGTATTTAAGTTACATCCTATTGCTTTCTCTATTTGTGCTGCCAGCTTTAAGAGCTCAAACTAAAACCGTTGATAACAACATGAGTTGCGGCAAATTAAAAGTTAGTTTAAAAAAAAAAAATAAAATGAAACATACATAGCTAATGTATTATTTCTTTTAGATAAGCTCTTGTTGCAATATTCCCAGGGATGATAGAATCAGTAAGTCCTGTCGCAAGTCCTTGCTTAGTCAGAATAAAACCACTACCAATAACGGAGACTCCCGTAACTTGAAGTCGGATAAAGTGGCCCTACATGCAGTAAGATACAAATTTTCAAATTATGTATTTAAAATCCAACAACTTCTATTTTTCAGTGCATAGCGGAGTGTGTTTTTAGGCAAAATGGGTTTATGCTAGCAAATGGTACAATTAATTTACCAGTAGTCCAAAAAAGTTTGGAACAACGCTATAGAAGTGATCCTGTTGTGGCTCAGCTTATGGTCAAGAGTCTGAATACTTGTGTGGACACCGGTAAGATGAAATCAGTTGTACCCAATGATCTGATCCAACAAAATTCCCGTTTAGCTCAGCAACGTACTCAGCAGTTTGAATGGATGCACACAAAGGATCAATGTGATTACACTCCGGTAGTTCTATTGTCCTGCACAATAGGTGAAGTCTATAGGAATTGTCCAGCAACCAAGTGGAAGAATACCGAACAATGCACAGCTATGAAGAAATTTATGGCAACTTGCCCTAACAAAAAATAAATTATAATTGAACAATTTAATTACATTAAAATATATCAGAGATCAGCAAATTTAATGGTCCATTTAATTGAAATAGTTTATATATTTAATAACAAACAATTTGGGAATAAGTCACAATGCCGAAATTATTCGTTACACACATTGAACTTCATGGTAGCCAGATCTGCCAAGCCGCATTCGATAACATCACCAGCTTTGAATGCATCAGATCCGTGCGGTGTGCCCGTAAGTATAAGATCATTCTCCTCCAAAGTCATATGCTTGGAAACATAGGAAATAATGTCAGGCACTTTAAAAACCAAATCTGCAGTGCATCCACTTTGCTTCGTTTCGCCGTTAACCTTAAGCCACAATGGCAGTGTATGGGGATCACAGATTGCGTCAAATGGTATAAAAGAGGAGACCGGCGTTGCCGTATCAAAACCTTTGCCCAATGTCCAGGGACCGCCAGTGGCACGAGCAGCAGTCAAATTACATTGGGCAGTCAAATCGAGGGCCAAACAATAGCCGCCAACGTACTCCATGGCGTGCTCTTTGGATACGTTCTTGCAGCGCTTACCGATAACAACTCCGAGCTCAACTTCATAGGCAACCTTGGTGAAGACTTTGGGCAGCTAAATCAAATAAAGGAAGAAATATTTATCATTAATACCTAATCACTCTAGCACTGGAGAGAGAAAGTAACTTACGACTATTGGGCTACCTTCGCGTATATAAGAGGAGGTGGGCTTGAGAAACACGAGAGGCACTGTCGGAACCGGTACATTCCTAGCTTTGACAGCACACCTGTGTTGGGCATACAATTGGAATTATTGATCATTTGCCAAGCTGCCTATTTATATTTGTAATTTACATGTAGTTCAGAGCAACTCCTACAATCTTTTTTGCCATTTTGGACAAAGTTGGCTGTATCCTGGTTGCGTTGGCAAGCCATCAGTAAAGTTGAGAATAGGCGCACCACTGAAAACGTAGGTAAACAAATTTATTTGGAGTTGTTTTGACAAGAATTTTTAAACAGAGATTAAAACTTTAATATGATTTGGAAGAATATATTACAAATGAAAACGGCGACGGCTGCGGTCGAATGAATGTGAGCAAATGCCGCGACTTTAATTTTAACGTTATAGAGAGGCACTTACTTGCGTCAACGTTGAATTTATTGGGCCCGAAGGTTATCTGGTGCGGTGCCCCTCTGCTCAAAATAGTTTATCAATAAAAATTAAATAACAGCATAAAAACAACTGATCAAGAGTGAACTAGATCGCTTGTTCAAATGAAACCAGTGTGACCGTTGCATACCAAACGGATATTGGTGCATTATCAAGGAGAGGTAATTATAACAGCGCTTCATCTGCAATGCATTGCAAAATGTTGTTAAAACATAGTAGTCTCGTTTTTTTTAAAACAAATCAATCAGAGCTGTGCTCGTGTTATGAACATATAGTATTCTTATCGATAGTTCTGAGCAAATGTGGCCTGTAAATGCTAAGCTTAAATACAGCTGTTAAATAACATAACGACCTATATTTATACGAGACATGTTTATAAAAACAATTATTTTCTTAACTTCATGCAAGTAATGGAAGTATAATGACAATATTAGTAGGAAAATTATTGTTTTTGGACATTGATATCGATTAAATTTCAATTTGATTGTTGAATTGTAATGATTTAAAATATAAACTATCGATACTGTCACAGTAATTTCTTCTAAAATGTTTTTAAAGATTTGTATTATTAGCATGCTGTAAGTGTGTATATCCATGTGGATCCTGATATTTTTCGAAATGCATTAAGAGAAAAATCAACCGTTAAATATGTCGCACAATATTACGCACATATATCGATTATTATATTATCGTCGTCCACAAACCAATTAGTAAATTAATTTATCGATCTATCGATATACACATTATATTTTCAACAAGCATAGTTTCAGCTCTAACATCTACGTGCCGTCGCTTATTGTGGAGAAAAAATCATAAAATTTAAGTTAAATTAATCGTCAAAGTGTAACACAAAGAAACACGCGTGCATTTGCGGGCAATTGCACTGCGTAATTGCAATCATATATATAAATATATTGTGTGAAGAAACATAAAAGCCAATTAAATAATTTATAAGTCAAACGAAAAGTATAAAGAATGACTTGTCAAAGAGAATAACACATATTTGTTGGAGGCAGTAACGCGCGGCGTGGTGAATAAATATAAGCGCGAACGAGAAAGCAATGAAATTTTAAGTGGGTAAAAACGAGAAAGCGCTAAAGTCACCACCCTGAGAAAGAGAGTTGTAGGGACAACCTCAAACCAAATTTATATTTTTCTTGCAAGTTAATATAATCTCTAATTACCAATTAATGGAAACATACATGTGCTAAGTTAATTATCGTATTGTTTGATTTAACTTATTGCGAAACATTAAATCAGTATAAGTGCGAGTGAGTGAGCAAAACAGCAGCAGCAGCCAAACAGCAAATACAAATTCAACAAACACAAAAACAACACAATGATGAAAATGGAGACTGACAAAATTATGGACGAGACTAACTCCAATGCACAAGCAGTAAGTTCATCATTTTTCAGGTGTAGTTAATGAGTTGAGTTTCATATATATGCATATATCGTATGTATTTTTGTGTGTGTGTGCATATATATAAGTATGCAGCAATGTTCAATAGCAATACATACATACATAGAAACGTAGTGCTCAAGGTGTCACATATGTGCCTATGTATGTGTATTTCTTTACGTGTGTTTTATTTTCGTATGCATATATACGCGGTACCTACGATAATACATACAAACATATGTATGTTGATATAAATTTTGCACTCGTGCACTCTATTAAAAATTTGTTAGGTTTTCATACAACATTTAGCCTTAAACATTTCACATTCCCTCGCTAGTTGCTTTATCATATATTTTTTTTATGCTTTTTATTTATATACTTTGTATTTTGTAATTAACAGTTAATTGGCCTCGTTACTTTCAAGTTTGTTTATGCACAAACATTTGTAGTACATTGTGTATTTATTTCAATCCGTTCGCTCAAATTTCTGTTTATACTCACACACAGACTAAATATATATAAATTTGGTTTATTGTGCGTAAATACATAAATGTGAGAAGCTGACGCAGAGGCGACGATGGAGGCGTGAGCGTGATAATGAAGGTCAATATCCCCCTTATTTCATTCAGTCCAGTAGTCAATAAATGCTTCATTTCAATTATTTACTTGGTGTCGTTTTGCTTTCTGGGTCAAAAGTTGATTTTGATTTTTTTCTTTCATATATTTTGTATTTTAGCCAAATGTACGCGCTCAGCAATTATGTTTCATTTGAGTCATCTTTGTTATTGTTGCGCCAAAGCTGCCATCAAGGTGAATTATTACGGGAATTGTGCATAAGCAATATTATATTTCTTTAAATTTTGGCTTCATTTATTATAAAGATTTCGCAGCAGAGTCAGACAGTAAATAGGTTTAAACACAAACCGTAAACAATTAAAATATACAAGGCTGCCAACCGGTTAATAGTGCTAACCCTTGATTGTTGCGGTCCCTGTAGTTCGATTTAATTATAAAATGAGTGTTTACCACATTTAACATATTTAATTGATTGTAGAATAAATGATTCATAATTTGTTATAATATTCCACAAACTGACCTAGTTAATGTAGAAGAGTAAATAGATACTGTATATCGTTTGACCAATATGTGTAGCTGGAGGCCAATAGTCTCAAAAGTCATTAACCAAATCTCTAAAACGATTTCAACTTTATTTAATATAAGGCAAAAGCAAACAGAAATGATATTGCAATTAAATTCAGCGCTAAAAAACGTG
Organism: Drosophila acutilabella; assembly: GCA_035046005.1. Lineage (NCBI taxonomy): Eukaryota > Metazoa > Arthropoda > Insecta > Diptera > Drosophilidae > Drosophila > Drosophila acutilabella. The sequence continues at coordinate 1,697,634 of JAWNOK010000061.1, forward strand.
TACATTTGCTAACGCATACTGAGACATTACACACTTAGAAACAAGGTTTAAACTTAGTCAAGGTATTAGCACATGCATATATAGAGAAGCACAACATACTTAGTATTTAAACACTTATCACACATACACCTTCATAGTTACACATACATATATATTTATAAACTGCTCACAATGCAGTTAACTTAATTATAAAGAAAAGTGAGTCACATTTGGGTTGTCTGTATTTGTTTATAGTTCAAGACATAAACTAACTAAATATAGAAATAATCCCAAGCGTTTAAAATATTTAGAACTAATGATAAGTCGCTCTAAGCTGCTCTAATCGTTTATATCCGTTCGCTTCATGTCATTTATTCAATTTGGAGATCACATACCCTCCCCATGGTGTGAATGATATGTGGCTGCCTCATTGTCCGTTCCCCGTGTTTAGTTCAGCTTCACCATTTTCGTGATAAATAATGCCAAAATCTACACGAGTCCAAATACATAAGAGTAGAAACCAAAGCGAGAAAACAAAACACAAAGTAAAAAATGAAAAATAAAAAAACAGCCAAACTTCGAAGCTTAACTAATTGGCTAATTGTAAGTCTGAAGTTTATTTTTGCTGGTCGCCAACTCGTCTGAGAGAGTTGCACAATCTTTTGCTGTGGCACATAACCTGCCATTATTCATATCATAGTTAAAAAAAAGAGAGCTACCTACTTCCAAGCACTTTTACGAGGTGCCCTCTGACATTGCCACACATGGAAAATTGGTAGAAAGAGAAAAAGTTGGAATTAGAGGCAGAGAAAGGGAGGGAGAGGGTGATGTATGTTCATGTTAAAATTACGTACTACATTTTGGTATAATTTTATAATTACAATTATGTTTGTAGAGCCCAATTCCCAAAGGGAACAAAGAGCTAATGTTTTTGCGCCACTTTCTCAAAGGCTCTAATAGCTAGAATTACCAAAATTTGTTGTCAACACGTCCCACTAAAACGCGAACAATTATAAGAACGATCGGCAGTTTTTGATGACGCATGCAAAATAAATTATATGAATGGTGTTCTCTATAATATACCTCTCATTTACTACTTAAATTGGATTTATAATGAAATATTTCTATAATTTATTAGTCACTTTTTTCATTCATATATAATTCGGGAACGGACTTAAAACAGTTAGTCATCTCGCCTGCAACGCTCTCACTTCTATTCTCTTTACTCATTTTGTTTTCTCTCTTCTGCTTAATTCTTACAGTTCACAACCACAATGCTGTACGATCCAGTGCGCAAGAAAGACTCATCGCCCACATATCAGACCGAGCGGGAAGTTTGCTTTCAGTACTTTGCACAGTGGAGCGAATCGGCACAGGTTGATTTTGTTGAGCAGCTTCTAACGCGTATGTGCCACTATCAGCATGGACAGATCAATGCATATCTAAAGCCGATGCTGCAGCGGGACTTTATAACACTGCTGCCAAGTAAGTACATAAATACTCGAAGATTTGCAAATATTTATACCGCTTCGTTAATGCATAAAAGATGAGCGAATACACGAAAGAAAAAAATCCGCATATCCGAGTGTTTTTTGTGAATCAAACACGTAGAGTTTATGTGTCTGTCAAAGGAAACATTCCCAACTCTTAATTTAATGAATAATGGATAATATCTGAAAGTAAAAGTTGATAAATAATAAAAAAAAACAAAAAAAAAATGGAAAGATCAATTCGTAGATTTTTAAAAACGTTTCAGTTTTTGATTTCTCAATCGACTAATTCTTGGATTTGTTTATTTAGAAATATCAGTGTACAAAACATATACTAATTTGCTTTTGATTAGAGTTAAACAGAAATTTATCAAGTGTAAGTTACTGTATGATGTTTTGAAAGTGCTGCGATACGTTTTCTGTTGTTAAAGAGTATCCCAGCCACTGCTAGACATTTAAACTGTACAAAAGTATTCAAAATTAATATTTTCGACAATGGGTTTTTAGGAATATTACCTCCATAATTGATAAAATGGATGCAATTATCACAGTCTGCAATTCCTTTAAACTATAAAAATCTTGCGCTGCCTCAATGCATCCTACGGTAAATTTTCTGTCATCCTTATCGAAATTCTTATTGCACACTGGAAACAATTCTGGTTCAATGTAATCGGATTCACCAGTTTTGCCGCAGCATTCGAACTGCAGAATTTTTGATATATATATATATGAAAAGATCAAACAAATCAGAGTCTATAGCCTACGTGTTGTTGCACCATGAAAAAGGCATTGTTATCGTCCGCAGTGCTGATCCAGAGACTCTCGATTTTATCCTTGGCTATATCTATATTACACTTGCCGCATACGACGATGGCTATCGTGATGGTTAGAAGTATACAGAGTGCCAATAGCAGAATATTAATCAAATGGATTACGTCCACGTGTTTGCGATACCAGAAGGCGCTCAGTATAGCCGTTAGAATCTTTGTAGTGCCACTCGCAATGTACAGATTTCGAACAGAACTGTCGCAATAGCACACAAGCTCCACCTCCATATGGGAATGGCCAATTGGTATGTAACACCCGGCCATTACCAGTGTTATGCCAAGGACCTGTAGAATTTTATTTCGCCCTCAATTCTGTCAACTCTACTCTATACTCACCGCTTCTTCCAAGGTTTGCAGGTGGTTAACCCATAATAGTATCTCCAAAGAACCTCTCTTCATCTAAGATTTCTTAAAAAAAAATATATAAAAATATTACAAATTTCAAACTTTGTTTTGCTGATTGATTGACAGCTTTAAACTGGATTACGTTTCCGAAACTATTTTGTTCTCAGTCGGCGATGGTACAAAAAGTTGCACAACACCAAGTAAATTCCCTAAGGGAGTCGGAGAGTGGAATGGGGATAAGCGAATTTCTCCCCAAATAATTAATAACTTACCATCATGATAATGATTAAGCTACTAATTACAATAAAAATATTCCTTTTGCTGGTAAAAAACTCCTTTAAAGCTGTCGGGCAGTTTTTATCAAACGGCGCAAGTTGCTGATTAAAATTCTCGTAACAGGACATTTTAAGAACATAGTCGTATTCTATATAATCACTTATATTATTTTGACCGCAGCACTTGAACTGAAAAGACAATTTTTTGATAAAAACAAACATAAGTAATAAAGCTTAGATCTTTTGTGTACCCGAATCTGTAATTCCATTAGATCAATTGTTTTGTTCCGTATAACGTAGTCATCCCAGCATCTGCTCAGATATAGAGTGGCATTATCTTCAGTTGATCGGATCGCAATAACGGTAATTACCGTCAAATATAAAAGAATTGAAATGGCTGTGAGTACCAAATGCTAAAAGAAAGTATTAATTATTAAATAATAAAAAATGTTTACTTAAACTTACGATTTTGATTAATAGACTCCGATGGACATTGAACCAGCCACCACCAGTAATGGATATAAGAATGGTTACCACTCCTGTTAGTACCAATAGATACACTATGCCTCTGAAGTTATATCCTAGTTTATCTGGATTAATAAGACCCACTGTATCGGTCATGACAAGTCCAATCAATATAATACATTGACCTACAATCTGCAAACGGGTAGCTGATAAATCATATAAAAGTTAGGGAGTTATGCACTGAGAAACATACAGCCAACACAAAATTAATGGCATAAATGATCCATCTAATTATAGCTTCCAAGTTTGAGTCGAGATTTGATTCAGAAGACTCGTTATCGGAAGAGTCTGAAGATGACAACATTGTTTTTGACTTTTTTGCAATGATTGTTAGATGAAATACATGATAGGAAAACTATGAAAATAATACAATAAAGTTGTAGTAAAACACTTAATAATTTAAAGAAACAAAGACTAGTGTTTCCAATATATTGAATATCTTGTTTTAATTTAATAAAAATATAGAAGTTATATACGATAATAAAAAATTAATAAATGTTTATAAGAAAAGATTTTCAAAGCTATACATATTTATTCGACCTGAATCGATTTGAACTCGATAAAACTCAAACATTAAGAGCTGAATAAAAAGTCTTACACACCTTTATTAGAACAAAGTAAAAAACAATAGCAAAGTGAAGTAATAACAAAATTAAGCAACAAAACATGAATCCCCACCAAACGACGGGGAAGTTCCAATACATGAACTGCCCTACACCTCCCTCCTCACTCTCTGGCTGTTGCTGTGCAACTGTTTTCTGTTTGGGGCAACTGACTTTGGGAGTGAGGAGTGTGCAGGTTGTTCAGGTAGGTGCAGGTAGTACTAACTCTTGTTGGAGTCGTTGGCGTTGCTTATGTTGTTGACTCAAAGGTCATTGCTACCCATTAACCGCGCTTTGCCGGAACAAAAACCAAAAATACACGATAACCTGAGCAAAACGACATTTTTATTCTCAATGAGCGAAATAATCATAAATGAAGGAGAACCTCAATTATAGAAAGCCACAATAATATAAAATCAATAAAATATTTATTAGCAATGCTTTAGAAACAATTGTAACAAGTAGTAGTTCTATTTTTAAGAAACAGAAACTTTAAAATACTAAGTTAATTATTTAAAAAATACTTTTTGTTAGAAACAACTTGTTAAAGTGCATCTAAAATATTGTATTAATATTTAACTTTTAAAAAAGAGTTTTAACTTAGAGATCCCTTCTTTTGGAGTCAGTTGAATCATAGAACACTACGGTTAGGGCAACCTATTCCAGGTTGAATGTACTATTCCGGATATCCTGAGGTGTATAATTACATGCTTAGCAGCAAGTCAAAGGTTCTTTCAGAGAGTTGTTTAATCCCAAAACAAGACACAATGCTGAAAAGACCAAGTGAGAAGGGTAGTGAGTGAGTGAGAGAAAGGGTCAGAAATATGCACTACAGAAATGTCAGGATGAGTTTGTAATAAAATGGGAACGAGAGCGAGAAATAAGCACCGTTGTTTCCTCCATTTACATTGTAATGCACTTCAAAGCCAGCTAACCAGGCACACACACAAACACACACACACACACATACGCATGGTGTCTTAGGACAGACAGAAAGATAGAAGCAGAGAGAACCGACTGAGGATAGGCTGGCGACATGGACCGTTAGACGACGACAAGAGCAACAACAAGAACAACTTGAACTACATCAACGTTGTCGTTTGTCGTCGTTTGTTGTTGCAAAGTCACTTTGCACGCTGACTGCGAAAGCGAGTTATGCACATTTTTAATTGTGTTTGGCAAATGCAGCACTTTATGCACTTCACTGCAGACCGACGAACGGCCGTAAGCAGGGCGGTCTTTGGATGTTCCCCTGATCTGCTTTCCTCTCCCTGTCTCTCCCTTCGCTTCGCCCACCCCTTCTTTATCCATTTCGTAGTGACATCTGTCGATTGCTCGATTCCAATTCGGCACTCCCGCCGCTCTGCTGCTAAATGCTGATTTTAAATGCCGTTAGGCGCGTCACAGACTTGTCTCGTCTTGTCGTGTCTTGTTGTGTCTGGAGGTGGTGCGTGGGTCTGGGTGCACCTATGTTGTGCCAAGTTTCATTTGGGCTATCTTTGGTGCTCATTAGCGTGATACGAGATATGCACAATACGAAGAGAGTACGATTCCAATCCGGCTCTGCAATGAGTAACACCAACTATAGGTCTAAACTAGTTGCTGATTTTTTTTAAGTGTAGCTATGTTTAAATATATATTTATGTATAAATCGCTTACTCACACTTGACTGCTTTGAAGTGCTTTCCAGGAAGCAAGAAACGTTCTCTGAAGCTAAACAAACTGAAAGTTGTCATGAGTCATCAAGGTTTACTCGCGTGTATCTCGCATTGGGTTCATTTGAGTGCATGTATCATCTAAAAGTTGTTAAACTGCTGGAATTTCATTAAATTATTTAATTTGCAATCATGACTACATTAAACCTTTCGTTAATTTCAAACCCTTTAACTAATTTGATTTTCTTTTCGTTTTGCAGAAAAAGGTCTGGATCACATTGCAGAGAATATATTATCGTATTTGGATGCTGAATCACTCAAGTCCGCCGAATTGGTCTGCAAGGAATGGCTGCGCGTTATCTCTGAGGGAATGTTGTGGAAGAAGCTCATTGAGCGCAAGGTACGCACAGATTCTTTGTGGCGTGGATTAGCTGAGAGACGCAACTGGATGCAGCATCTGTTTAAGCCACGACCGGGACAACTACAGAGACCGCACTCGTACCATCGTGAACTGTTTCCCAAGATCATGAATGTGAGTTGGACTCTCCGATTAGTTTATGTAGACACCTTATAAACTTTTCCTTACTTAACAACAGGACATTGATACCATTGAGAATAACTGGCGAACCGGAAGACATATGCTGCGTCGCATCAATTGTCGCTCCGAGAACTCCAAGGGTGTCTATTGCCTACAGTACGATGATGGCAAGATTGTATCTGGTTTGCGGGATAACACCATCAAGATATGGGACCGTACGGATCTTCAGTGCGTTAAGGTATGTCTCAACACAGTACGCTTCTTTATACCTCTACTCTAACATGTTCATAAATTTCAGACTTTAATGGGACATACTGGTTCGGTGCTGTGCCTGCAGTATGACGATAAAGTGATTATAAGCGGATCAAGCGATTCCACGGTGCGTGTTTGGGATGTGAATACTGGTGAAATGGTCAACACACTGATTCATCATTGCGAGGCGGTGCTACATTTACGTTTTAACAATGGCATGATGGTGACCTGCTCCAAGGATCGATCAATTGCAGTCTGGGACATGACTTCGCCCAGCGAAATAACGCTACGTCGCGTCCTCGTCGGCCATCGTGCCGCCGTCAATGTGGTGGACTTTGATGAGAAGTACATTGTATCCGCCAGCGGTGATCGCACTATTAAGGTCTGGTCCACATCGAGCTGTGAATTCGTGCGCACCCTGAATGGACACAAACGTGGCATCGCTTGCCTGCAATATAGGGATCGTCTGGTGGTTAGCGGCAGCTCCGACAACTCGATAAGGTAGTAATTTTCATATCCGTACATGTTTCCATGTTACTTATGTGGCAAAACTTTTTACAGGTTGTGGGACATTGAGTGTGGGGCTTGTCTTCGCGTGCTAGAGGGTCACGAGGAGTTGGTACGTTGCATCCGCTTTGACACTAAGCGAATTGTCAGTGGCGCCTATGACGGCAAAATTAAAGTGTGGGATTTGGTTGCCGCACTTGATCCGCGAGCCGCTTCCAATACATTGTGCCTCAATACGCTCGTGGTGAGTTAACATCGAAAAATAGTTAATTTATTTATTAATTAATTCCATTTTAGGAGCACACTGGTCGCGTTTTTCGCCTGCAGTTCGATGAGTTTCAAATTGTGAGCAGCTCGCATGATGATACAATCTTAATATGGGACTTTCTAAATTTTACACCCAATGAGAATAAGACCGGCCGAACTCCGTCACGTAAGACTTAACTTTCACTTTATCTAAATATTTATATATGTAAATTTATTTGCATTTCATTGATGCTATTTCAGCGGCCCTTATGGAACATTAACATTTTGTGCAAAGGCAGCTACGGGAGCTTGAGCTGTATTCCTCCAGCGAAGAGGAGGGGGAGGGTGATGAGGAGGAGGAGGAAGAGGAGAGGTATTGTGGAGGAGCAGGAAGGGAATGAAAACGAAAATGATGAAGGCGACGACGATAATGATGATGATAATGCAGATGCAGATGATGATCAAGATGTTAACATTGAGCTGGAAGCGATTGATTATGATGAGGTTGATATTGATAATCTTGAACAGGATGATCATCATGAAAACTAATGTATCATAATGAAATAAGCCAGCAAATAGCATTGAGACTCGTCCATTAAACTATGTTAAACCCAAGCTACTGCGATCTCCGATATTTTACTGAAATGCAACAACAGTGAAACGAATGAAAACTAAAAAACAAACATAACAGAAGCAACAACAAGAAAACATAAACAAGAAGAAAACAATTATATAAAACGTAAACAAATACACACATACACACACGCGCATAATATGAAATAATGAAGTTATTCAAGAATACATAACAAAATCAATATACAACAAAACTAATAAATATGTCAAGAGAGTAAAACAATTTAACAAATATTTTTGCATAAACTGGCTGTTAGGTTTGAGAAATATACGAAAAAGATGAAAACAATTAAAAATATATAGTATACAAATATAAAAGAGAATAATGTATTAGTTAATTAGGCATTATAGAAATAATTAAGGTCAGTCTGTGTAAAACCGTTGGATCGACAGAATATATATTGTAACTAAAGTTTTAGCTCAAAATAACTACAGTGCATTGAGCTGAGTGTGTGGCTTTAAGAGAATCTTGAAATTTTGTGGAACGTTTTTTACACATAGAATGCGATTAGGGTATAAACAAAGTAAATTAAAACAAAAAGCAAAACTGTCAGAACGTACAGAGTATAGTCGTTTAGCGTTAGGTGTTAGTTAAAGCTTCATTAAATTGGCGGCGATACATGATTTTCTTTTGGTTATAGAACTTTGCGGATCGCTTTTCTCATCTTGCACATTTTGTAATCTAATTTACATGCCTAATTTTTTGTGTTAAAAAATATGTAAAAAATAAAAACAAATCTAAATTAAATAATTAGGCTTTAAGTAATTTACATTTAAAACAAATTTAAAAGAACAGAAATCTATATATTTGTGTAAAAAGACATGAAAGTCGTAATTGTTTTCTCTGTAACTTGAATTACACAGTGCGACTTAATACTGTTGATTAGGCAATACTATGAAAAACTAAAATAATAAAAATATACATATATACTGCAATACTTAAAAGTTTCTTTAATTATATTATACGAATTCAATTGATAGATCATTATGAGCTATGTGTAAAAATTAGACAAATTTTCTGTCGTTTATTTTGAATATATATCGTTGATTGTGATCAATTTGACAAACTCACTATTATATTGTCTAACTTTAAGTTCTGGGTACTTAATTCAGACTTAATCTAGAGAATGGCAGCTTCCGCGTTCGCGTATTATGTATATAACGTTTTAATCTAAGCCTAAGAAAAGTTGAAAGATGAACAATTATATTACAATATGTACTACTACTATATACATTTACTTACATATATATACACATGTACATGCCCAATATGTAAAACTGTTTAGCGGAAATGCAGCTTGTTGAAGTTGGATAATGGATGTGCAACTTGCGCAAATTGGAAAAATAGGTAATAATTTATATATTATGATTAGAAATAAAAAATTGTGTATAAATGCTAAAAATGTGATTTTTTTACGATGGATTTAATTTAAATACTATTGGTGTATTGAAATTTGAATTCGTTTGTTTTAACATGGCATGCAAAGTGTTTTAAAATTTTCCGCGCTGATAATTGCATAAACACAGCTTTACATCGATAACATTCCATTTGATAGTATCGATATTTAATTTCATTTTATTGTCAGCTGTTTACCTGCTGAGCGAAGTAACTTTTGAGCCAGTTGTCTAAGTATTCGTTCTCAATACTAAATAAATAATAATTTTGCTGGCAACAACTTTTATAAATGCATAGTATTCATTGCATTAGTAAGTTTTTAATATCTCCACGTGCTACTGCATACATTGCCAACACATTCCATAAGCGAACTTGTCAATTGTCATCTGTGAGCCGCAAATCTACTCCGTCAAAAATGGAAACTCTTGGTGGCAGACCGATCGAAGACATTGTCAAGCAGCTAGGGTGTTTACCCAGGATGCGTCCTATCCCTGCATTCACCCGGGTCAACTCTCTGAATGTTCACAAATTGTTTACGCAGGAACTGGTGGAACTAGTCGATCTATTCAATAAATACGATTATGAGCTGCGCATTGCTGGCGGCGCTGTCAGGGACATACTCATGGATATACAGCCAACGGATATAGATTTTGCGACCACAGCGACACCCGAGCAGATGAAGGAAATGTTTAACAAGGAGGGGATTCGTATGATTAATGCCAAAGGAGAAAAGCATGGCACAATAACGGCACGCATTAACAACAAGCAAAACTTCGAGATCACCACATTGCGTATTGATGTGCGCACTGATGGGCGACATGCGGACGTGGTTTTTACTACCAACTGGGTATTGGACGCGCTACGTCGTGACCTAACTATAAACTCCATGTTCATGGACTTTGAAGGCTTAATCTATGATCACTTCTATGGCTACGAAGATTTAATGAACCATCGCGTCCGTTTTGTCGGCGACGCTAATGTTCGCATCAGGGAGGACTATTTACGTATTCTACGCTATTTCCGGTTCTTTGGACTCATTTCCCGTAAAGGACAAAAGATCGAAAAGGAGACTGAGGATGCAATCAGGGCAAATGCAGCCGGTTTGGAACGCATTAGCGGTGAGCGTATTTGGTCCGAGCTACAGAAGATTCTCAACGGATATGATAAACACGATGTTATGATCAAAATTATAAATTGCGACTGTATTGAATACTGTGGTCTGCCGAAAGCTCCAAACGTTGAGGAGTTCTCTCGTGTGTGCAGCGAGTTGGAAAACTTTGATGAGGGGCACAATCCCATTCTTTACATGATTGCCTTGTTGGATACAACCGAGGATGCAATTGCGCTACATGAGCGTTTAAAGTTGTCTGCCTACGATCGTGATCTCGCGCTCTTTATCACACAGCACCGTGAGAAGGTAAACTTTAATTTCATTTGAATATAAATTTAATAGAAATTAACATGAATCATTCGCAGGTCGGTGATGAGTACACTTGCCTGTTGGACTATCAAAAGCTGTGCTTGCAAAAATCTGTTAAACGCGAGTTTGTCGAAGATCTGTTGAAGTATAGCAATAAGAAGGAGCTATACGATGAACTGCTGGAATGGGAGATTCCAACCTTTCCCATCAATGGCAACACGCTGAAGACTCACGGGCTGACAGGCAAGAAAATTGGCAGCGTTTTGAACGAATTGCGTCTGATTTGGGCCGACAGTGAGTTCCTGATGACGGCTGACGAGTTGATAGGAAGAAATTCCCAGACTTCTGGAGTCAATGGAAGCGTTGTCGCCTCAGGTCACACCAACAAAAAAAGCCACGTACTGAGTAATTTCATTTCACTGTTTGAATCAATTATTGCTATCATAAATTAATAAACTGTTGATTTAAACTAAATTTTGTTGAAGATATGTATGGGACGCTTAAAGCCAGCTTTGCAATGCTCCGGCAGACCCATGACTTCCATGCTGGAGAAGCCCACGTCTGGGCTGAGCAAATACTCAGTGAACTGCTCGGGTTTGAACTTGATGGTGTTGTAGTTTTCACGTATTTTATCCTGCAAATATTATTAAATTAGTAAAGTGACTGCAACGTTTAATTCTCCACTTACCGATAGCCTTTTGCGACGTTTGTAAGTGTCGAAGGATTGGGGTTCTAGTATAAGCTTTCCACCAGGTCGCAGCTGTAGAAACATACGCCGGAATGCTTGTCTTAATCCAGCATCACAAAAGTTTAGGTGTATCCACTTGGTAACCGACAAGCACAAGATCACATCGTATTGTTGACGCTCAATTTCGAGCAGCACATCATCCTCAAGCACATAATTTCCATGCACAAACTTAACATTGTAAGGAAACTTTCCTGCTGCAGCTAACACGGATACATTGCTCATCTTCTTTGATATTACTTATGGCTATTTGGGCGTCGTTCGTTAAACTGCGATCTATGTCCAGGCCAATGAGACTCTTGGCTTCAAACTGTTTCGCAATCTGTATGGACAAGTGGCCAGAATTGCAGCCAATGTCCAGGAGCTGCTTGCCTCGAAATAGTTCCGGCTGTGTAGCAAATACATCCAGACGAATGTCGTGGAAATCCTTGTCCAGAATACGCTTTCCATAGTACTGCTTGTAGTTGCCGTACATGAATGTCTCATTCTTGTCTTGTTTTGATTTGTTGCTGTTACTGCTGCCATCTGCGTTCTTTTTGGACAATTGTAAACGCTTCTTTGGACTCTGTGCTGGTGGTCGCTGGGCGACAAGTTTCAGCACGTCCTCTGAAGGCACGTGCACATTCGTCGTTTTAACGGCTGCGTTGTCATTAGTTTGTGGAACACTCTGTTTCAGTCTTTTGATTTCGCAGTCGACATTCTCAATTGTTGATTTACGCTTTTCAGCGAACGGTGTCAATTCACCAGCAGGTACCACTGTGTTATTGTTAGTTTCTAAATCCATTTTGGGATTTGGTACGTTTTAAACGTTTAAGCATCAAAAATATACAAGAAAAGACAAAACTTAGCGGTATGGAAAGACTCTGTTATACAGTGTTGAGAAACTCGACAGACATGTGAATTGCTTAGTTTTACAACTCTGTTATGCAATGTTAGCGCTGCTGTTAAGCTGCTGAGTAAATTCTGTTAACAGTGTGAGTAGTTCTGTTCAAAGTCAATAACCGTTCCGCTAACCGGTTCGCAAGCTATGGAGGGATCTCTTCTGATTTTAAATTACTGAACAATTAAAAATAATTAAAGCGACCAAAAATTTAAGTATTAACAATAAATTAGATCATTGTCTAATTTTTTGGTAGTTCAGCTTAAAAAGTCGGAATATTTTCGTATTCGACATTTTCATGAAGCAGAACTGTAAGTCTGCGGGAATGCCATTATTTTTAGAGCTCTCTCTATATTTGGTCACCTCCGTTTTAAAGTTTTCGCGTATTAGGTAAAAGACAGTTTGTGTATATATAGAAAAGTTTTACTAATTTTGCAATTTTCCCTTTAAATTCTTTCTGGTGGTCTATATCTCTATATTTTTATTCCCATCCCAGAGTCATTTCTGAGTGTTGTAGGTTTATAAAAACTGCACAATTTGCATAACAAAGCGAGGCTAATGGAACAATAATAACTGCAATGTACATATTGGCAGCTTTAAATTCAAAGCATTGTGAAAATTTCCGTTAAATGAATCGACGACGACGCGTCGTTTCATGTTGAAATGCGAAACTGCCGGATCGGTAGAGCTTAGCGTGTGCCGTGCTCCTTGACCTCTGCGTTGTGAGAGGGAGGGAGACTGATAGACACTCGGTCAGTATAACAAATTATGCCAATTTGTGTGAGTGTGCGAGTATGCGTGTGTGTGTGTGAGTGGACCGTGGTCAGTTGAAGTGCTGTCAAGGGTTGAACTCGCTTGAGTGACCGTCGCGTGGCAATTTTTCTACCGAGATTCGAAGGGTTGTCGATTGTTGTAGGCGCTCTGTGATTATTTATGTTTTGCTTATAAATTAAAAATGTACTTTTTTTTCGAAACTGATTTTAGATGGCTTACAAAACCAGTTTGGCCGTCGATTGTTGAATTTCAAATATTATTTATGACTAGATGATCGTAAACCCTTTTTATTTTCCCAAACAATCGCCACGAAAATTTCTCATAAAACTCTCAAAACACAATGATCCAAAGTGATCATTAAGCGGCAAGAGATAAATTTTACAAAAATCATTCAAAAGGTCCTCAAAATTAAGTAAAAAGCAAAGAAGATGGAATCCTTGGCTGAGACATTTTCCGAGGAAAGTCTCGCAAGGCGCATAAAATTTAAATAAAATTTTATTCAGGGGGTTGTGGCCTGGACCTAGATCTCTGGACTGTGGACCAGGGATACGCGCAATTGGAAACCAGTTTATTTTGTGCCCTGTGTTATTTTGCCTTTTGTCTACCAAAAACATTAAAAGCGAAGAGAGGAGTGTGGAGAGGGGTAAGGGGTAAAAAAGGATGCAACATCTATTAAAACTTCAAATGACTTGTAGTTTTTTGAATGCGCTGCTGCTGCTGCAGCTTCCGCTCATCCGCCGCCCTGATGGATGGGTCAGGGGCATGGTCATGCATCATGTGGCAAATGTAGGAAATTCAAAACCCGTTTCGAAATATTTCTCTGCCTGTCTGCCTGAAAGCTGCACAGCGTCCGGCATTTAATCTGCTGCAGAGTCTGAATAAAATTAGAAAGGATTTGTTTGGTCAAATCCTTTGGTTGCCATCAAAATTTGAATGCACACAACCCTCAAAGCGACGTCACAGCTAACAAGCCCGAGATGAGTTGACAACGCACCGACGAGCCTCTATGCTGTCCAGGGGTCGTTATAGCCAGGGTCCACCGTTTGGTCCATGTGTAATTCAATCGTTGCCTTCATCCCGCGGGGACAGTGCGAGGCAAAAGCAGTGAAAGAGTCCGAAAGGGTTGCATTTATGTAACTTTATAATTTTGGGTCAGCGTGTTGATCTACTCTCTACCTCCCTCCCTCTTCCTTTCCTCCTGCCTCCCTTCTTCGTCATGTGCATGCAAATCAAGCTTCAAATTATTTTGAACTAAGGTTACCAAAACCAAACCAAAACCAAAAAATTCTTTTCTATTTGTTGTTCTATGTGAAATGTCCGCGCAGTTTTCCACATCAATTTATCCCATTTTTTCTGATAGCTGATTTCAAATTTTCTAATTAAAATCTGTTATATTGTGGCATTATTTTAGGGGTATTAAAAGATGGGATTATTATGTGTTGTCTAGTGGAAAACATGTGCATAGATTTAAGTTAAGATTGGAGTTAAGAGCTGCTTTGGTCACTAGTGTGACTACCCAGAAATTGGCTGCTTTTTAGCTCTATTAGTTTTAAAGATAAAATAAAATTTAAATTTATAATATTCTTAATTTTAGGTATAAATTAGAAATATTTTTAAAATTTAGAAATTTTGATTTTTATTAATAGTTTTTTATTTTCTTAGATTTGTTCTTTAAAAAATAGCTTTATAGTGCCATAGTATTGAATGGATTGACCTAGGGACCATTTGATAAAGGAGTCTTTTTAGGTCCTAAGAAAAGAGGCAAATCTTTTGCTTTGAACTCGAATTACTCGCTGCTCTTGGCCCATTAATCTGCATGACTATTGGCACTTAAAGGCCATAAATTCAGGTTTAATGCGACATTGACCCAGAAAACCAGGCGAAGGGCAGAGGTCCGATTTCTTTCTGTGTGTGTGCGTGTGTGTGTGTTAAGCCACAGTCTGTGCGAATTCGGTGTACGGTTAAATGGATTGCAATGCAGCAGTTCAAGCTGGCACAACAGAAATATCGAATTGTGAAGCAAAACCCCAAGACGAACTCTGAACCAACCCCGAGCTGGGTCAATGAAAAATCGCTTCAATTTTGAGGCAAAAAATCATTAAAATCGTCACAAAAATAAAAAAAAGGGGAAAAATAAAAGAAAAAGAAAAGGAAAAAGGAAAGGAGAAGGAGAAATGCTTAGGGAAGGGTTGCCAAAAAGGACGTCAAGGAGCAGACGTTTTCCTTTGTTTGCATTTCACCTCTGTGCGTAATTTACTGTGAACCCGATCGAAGCTGAAGGATTTCTGCAAGAAAAGATGATGACTATCTATCTATATATATAGCTACAGAAATGGGTATGCTTGGGGTTGGCAGCGTCTCGTCGCTGCTTCGATCCGAAAGTGACATCATAAGACGTGACACATTTGAACCCCGGGCCAGCAGCATCAAGGACCTCTGAGCTCCTGCAATTCTTGTATTTATTTGCACCCTTTGATACCTGATGGAATTTCCTTCGGTTCAGTTTAGTTCGTTTTTATTTCTATTCGGTTATTTGATCGCTCGTAAATTTCGCTTGCCTCGATTGTAATCCTCAAATGGCGATTTTCGCACTGTGGGAATTTTTTCTGCATCTTTCAAAATTTTTCCTTTTCGCAACTCATGATCGATGGTTGTATAGGATTTCCAAACAAATGGGGTTAAGCGGAAAAGTCTCGCAGCGAAAGGGAAGCGAAAGTTTTCTTCTTGAGGAAATTTGATATGTCAGTTTAATAAAATTAAATTCATTTGATATTGAAAAGCTTAACTACTTAATTATGGCTACAATCTGTTGCGTTTTAAGTTTTTCCGGCGAAAAACTCGTTTTCCAAATCGCTTTATGGTTTTTCCCCTTGACCACAGAGTATGCGGGAAAACTGGAAAATTTCTGTGTTTACGTTTATGTAAATTTTTATTTATTTTCGGCTGCTTTTTTTATCGTGTTTTGTTTTGTTTTGTGACGCGTGTCCAGTTGAGTTAACCCTTTAATGACCCAACTGACCAACTGACCAATTGAACAGGAGGCACGCTTCGAACGGGTTTCTCCTCTCTTCTCTGTCTCTTCCCCTGTCTCTTGTTGTGGCACGTGCAGCTGATTAAGAAGTTGCCTCTGGTCAGTTGGTCAGTTTTAGCTGCATTTCGCTTTTTACTCCTATATGAGTTCTATCTTTTTGGACTGGCGTCCTCAGCAGCTCAAACTCTGTTTCTGCTGGACTCCTTCGTGTTTATCCTTTGATCAACCCTTTTTTTTGTCAGCTTTTATTTGTGATTTGATATTTGAAATTTTTTTATAAATGCTACAATTTTGCAATGGTTGTAAATACACGCATGTATTGTGCATGTGTGTGTGTGTGTGGAAAGGGGTAGCAAAAGGACAATGGATCCTGATGCTGTGCGTCGTTGCCTGACAGCGAGTTCAATTGTTTAGGACACACACATAAAAGCGTTACGTCTACCCAAAATTTAGCTGACCTTCGTTCCTGCGCCCGCAGAATTTAATAGCTCTAAG
Source organism: Drosophila acutilabella (assembly GCA_035046005.1). Lineage (NCBI taxonomy): Eukaryota > Metazoa > Arthropoda > Insecta > Diptera > Drosophilidae > Drosophila > Drosophila acutilabella. The sequence goes on from JAWNOK010000061.1 coordinate 1,714,249, forward strand.
AGAGTAGGAATTTCGTATGTTTAGGAGAGCGAGCAGTTAAGAGCATAGCTTGCTCTCTTAAATAGTTATTATTGCGAAAATTAAAATAAAATAAAGATGGAGTTGAGTTCACGTTTTTGGCATTTTTCTTTAATTTAATTATTTTGTATTTTCAACTATCGGTTAATAAAAAGTATGTTTTTAGTGGATTGTAATATATTTAATCTACCACAAAAGAAAAGTAAAACTTTGTAACGAATTTTGATTTTCTTTCTAGCATCCAATTCGTCAGCCTTAGGTAATCACCAGTGTGCAATGGTAATCGTATCGGTTTAAGCCTTATACGCTGATTTTTAATAAACATTGTACCCTGAGAAATTATTGACATGCAGTACATTTATTGGCTGCAAAATTGTTACATTTTAATGACAAGAAAGCTTTTATAAATTTTTTCAATCTTTTTAATGGAGTTGTTTAATGTCATGTGCAACAATTACTTGGTATCTTTCTTTTAAACTTGGTAATAAGTATTGAAATAAATATTTGTGGCTTCTAAAATAGAGTTTTTAATGCTCTTTTGACATTCATTATTTTGCATTCATATTTTAAAGACTTATGTTTCTATCTATTCAGTTTTTAAAAGTTTAAAAAATTGATTAAACATTTTTTTGATCAACAGCCTGATCACTGATCAATTAAACAGTTTATCATAAAAGAAACTACAAAAAATTCCTAAGTTGGTTAAGAAATGAATGACCATTCTGACTTAGATCTGAGTGAATGACTAAAATTATTTTTGAATCGAGAACTTTTATTTAAATCCCTTTTCTTTTCTACATTTTAATCAATTCTTAAAATTTCTTATGCCAACCAGAAAAATATTTAAATATGTGCCAATTTGAAAATTCTCGTAGTTTCTCAGGAACTGCTCGAATTTTAATTTAAAAATGCATTTCTCACACTGATTGCAATCAACTGCATGAAATTAAAAATCCAAAATAAAATTTTAACAATATTCTTAACGTAATAATGTGCACAGAGCGTTCATAATGAGCAACTGCCAAATGGAAATGCATAAATTTTCCGACTTTTCCACTGACTTGCCAATTTACAGTATGGAATTTTTGCAGCGTTTGCTAAATGTAACCGAAAAATGATTATGCAAACCGAAGATCCTTTGGCGAATTTGCATATTTTTTGCATATTCAATCAAGCGGGTGTCCTGGCAACTAGGAATAGTTTCTGGAGGGGGAAGGAGGGAAAGGGATAGGTGGAAAGGGATGTGGCACATTTTTGACTTGTGCCAATGTTATGCAAATTTTCTAGGCATTCTGCGATTTCGATTCTCGTCATTGAGTCTTAACTTCGACAGAGTCCTGCGTCCTTCGTCCTTCAACCTTCGTTCTTGATTTGATTTTGATGTTTTGTTGTTTGGCATTAACCGTGTTAAATGTTAATTTTCCTCAAGTGCCAAGAGTTGGGCCAAAACCATGTTCAGTGTGAGTTTGTGTCTGTGTGTGTGTGTTTTTGGGTTACTTAATTGATTCTGATTTAATATTCATGTATTTCAATTTATTGTGATGTTTGCGTGAAGTTGATTGGAAATGTGCAAATATTTCTTAGGAGCGTTGAGAATTTTGCTTAGAATTATGAATTTAAAAGGGATTAGCAACTAGATGTATACATTTTGTGGGTTATTCGATTAGTTATAGACTGTTCCTTTGAGGAATTAGTGACATATTTTTATTCAATATTTTAAGTTGTATAGTCAAATTAATATAAAAATATAAATATTTTTAAACAGAAGTACAGAAACTATAAAAATTAAATGTTATGTATTAATTTTAGTAATAGATACTAAGTTGTACACAATTTATTAATAAAAGTAATTTTTTTAATGAAATTTTCAATGAATTTGTAAAAAACTAAAATAAATAATTCTGTCCTTTGGTTTTAATAGAAAATATTTTGTTTTGTAATATTTTTGAAATTATGTTTTATTCCTTAAATATTTAAAGTAAACAGCTATTTATTTGGAAAACCTATTTCACACAGTATTTTTCAGAGAATTATTGAGAATATTTATTTGAAACAGTTCACATAATTTTAAACATAAATATTATCAACTGAATTTGTTTACTTTCTTTCACTGTCACAAATTTTTTTGATCCATTTAAAACATTTTAATCAGTTTCCAAAATCTTGAATCGCAATTCTCACAAACAATATCTCGGCAATCTCTGAACTCTTAAGAAATTTCAAAGGCATAATAGGAAAACGAAATGATAAAAGGAAAAAAGTGGAAAATAGAAAACTGCAACCCTTTTTTTTCGCATAGAAAATGCGCAGGCAAATCAACAATTTATTAATTTCCCAGACTTCTTGTTGTTGTTGTAGTTGTTTATGCAATTTGCAATATCAAATGTCAGTAAAATAGCAACAGAGTTTGTTTTTTTTTTCAAGGAAAGGAAAAAGGATTATGAATTCAGATGCACTGCGAATGGAAAACGGAAATTGCAGAAAAAAATTGCACGAACCCTTTTGCTCAGAGAGGCAGAAAACCGTAAAACACTTTTTGCATAACCGTAAAATGAAAATTGCATACGTGCAACCCTTTAGTACAGGCAAAAAGGACGAGAAGTTAGCGAAAGGATAACTTGAGGTACGGCAAGACAAAGGGTTTTGGAGGGGATGGGAGGGGAGGCAAGGAACTTTCACATAAATCTCGCGGTGCCAAATTTCTGCAGCAGCTGACGTCATTAAGACGGCATTTGTCATTGATTTCCGTTAAAGGATTTGCTATAAAATTGTATCCTTTTTCCACAAAATTTCCATCGCCTGAAATCGGAGATTTCCACAGCGAAACGCAGGAAAACCCCTTGATAAATGATCGATAGTTTGAGCCAAGAAAGTGCCACAAAATAAAAAGGAAAGCGGAAACTTGTCGAGCTGATCATCAATCAAACAAGGACACGTCTCACATTACCAACTGTGAACATTTTCCTCAAATTTTTCACTACAAATTTACTTCAAGCTTAGCTGGAGTTTTTTTTTTTGCATAAACTGTATTTCCAATCGTAATCCTCTGGCGAAGTGGCCAACGGAACTTGACCTCTCTGGCCAAGGGACTGTCAACATACTTGGGTCCTTGCATAAATAATCCTATTAATTGCTATATTAGCCATTGGAAAACCAAGTCGAATATATAAACAGCTCAATAAATGTGTGAAAATTTCACAAAAATTTCCCAGGCAAAAGAAAAGAAAAAGACTTGAGATCATTTCAGAGGCCAGCTGATCATCATCCTCATGATCATCAATATCATTTAACCTAATGGACCCTGACCTTGGCCGGCTGCACTAAGCTGTGGCAAAAGTGTCCTTACGCTCGACTGATCCTTCGCTCCTTTTTGCTATTTTTCTTCAATTTCCGTTGAGGCGAAATCGCAAGCCCTTTAATAGGGGTGGTTCCCGAATACCTTTTCTTCGGCTTCTTTGCCAATTTCTTTGCTCGTATGTCCAAACAAATATAAATCAAACTTGGCATTTGGAAATTTCTTGGGGTTTACGTACTGCAACATTTTTTTTTGTTTGCTTAGGTCGTAAGTTTGCTCAAATAACAAAAGCGAAAATTAATAAAAAATGGTTTTAATTGAAATTGGAACTGCAAGAACTTGGAAATGCATTTTTTGCAAATCTTGTCTTTAATTATCTACTCTTAATAATTTTTAAAAATTTAAAATCTCATTTTAAAGCTAATTCGCTAGCTGCTTAAAAAACACTTGATTTTAATGACCAAACTTTTGGGGTAAAACAACTAAAACAATTTCATTTAATTGCTGTATAACGTGCCTGACTTTTGGCAGCCACTGTAACGCCCCGTTTTGACACTCAATTTGCATAAATTGTGCAAAGTCATTAGCAAACAGCACACAACAAACGGCAAACAGCTGATGTCCAGCAAACAGGACATTGGCACGGCCAAAGGACACGCATTGATTGAGCCTTAATGGGATGTGTTGACAGACGGCAAGGTCAACATGTTTGTAGGATAGTCAACTAATTGGTAAACGTTTAAAGCAACTATTAACTGACTAAGCCACTTTGGAGTAGTGCGAAATTTATTAATTAATTTATTTTTAATACTTAAGATCGTAGGAATAAATATGGGTATATCAAGGCAAAGAATAACCTGACAAACAAAAACTAGTATTAAATAAAAGGTGAGATTCAAATGAGAAAAGTGCGATAAAAATGAATTATTGTATAGGAAATTAACATAAATAAAATTTAAGATTTATTTTAGACAGAGCCCATGACCTTCTTTTTACATTCCAAAATTTTGTAAGTCCTTTCAATACATTTTTTTGTTTTAAAGATTTTTCTTTTGAAGAATTTTCTTAACTGCCATCTTTTGCTTTCTTTAATTGCCCGATACAAACTGAAACTGAAATCTATAGTACGTAGTTAGGGCGTAAAACGTGCTCTGATCGTGATATCCTGTAAAACCTTAAATGGAATCGGTTAGTTGCGATTGTGTTGGCGTCGTGCGGTTCATTGCGCAACTGCCAAAACTGCGTCAAAGATTTTTCCAATTCGTATAGAAAATAACCCAAAATACAATAAAAAGCAAAGAAAAACTAAGAAGAAGAAGAAGAGTAGGCAGGAGAAGCAGTAGCAAAAGAAAGAGGAAATCAATCCACCCTCAATTTACCTAACTAGATGTTTGTCTGCGTGTGTGTGTGTTTCCCTGCCAGGTATTTGTCTAAGCATGCTGCGTAATCCTTTTTGTAAGGACACGTCTGTCTGTCCGACTATGTGTGTGTGTGTGCGTAGCTGAAAGGATTGCGTTGTAAGAGAGCAAGAATTGAGGACGTTTCTTGGCGTATCTCCTACCGAAAGGATCTCGCTCTGAAATGGCAGCTGAAGATGATCAACACAAAACCCAAAAAAAAAACGAGTGTATTGTAGAAAAAAGGATGCCAAGGATACAGATGGGGCGCCGTACTCTGCATTCCGCACTCCGCTCTCCGTTTTGTTGTGACGATGTAATAAGATTATAATTTCATATTTTCCTTTCAATTTTTGTTCCTTTTCGCGTTAAAGTTCACAGAACTTTGCCAGCTGACCTTTGAACCGCAAGGATATTCGCCAAGGGTTGCTAAATTTCCAAAATCAAACTTACTGCAACCCTTTTCTCTATTAGTTTTTCTCTGCGCTGCATTTTCCAACATTTTAGCAACATTTTATCCTGAAAAAAGGGTAAATATTTGCGAAATGAATTCCTACCTAGCCAAAAAAAGTATCTTGTAACACGGCAAACTATCATTAATTTTAATATTGTCATTAGTTTTACGGCACAGCTTAGACGGCGAAAATTACACGAAAAATCCTCAAGAAAATCGTGAGAAAATTGTGAGAAAATCGTGCTATGATCTTGAGTAACTTGAGTCGCTGCTAATGATGCAGCGGGGAAACTTTTGAGCAACTCATAAAAATCATCAATCAATTGAGAGAGACAGTCGCTGAAAAGGCAAATATTTATGATAAATTATTTGGCCAAGTTTCTGGCGTTTGTTTTGTGGAAAAGCGTGAAAATTCTTACGAAAAAAACCGTCAATTGATTTTACAATTTGCACAATTATTTTCTCTACTTTCGAAACTCCATTAAATGAAATCAGAAAAAAATCAGCTGCCTTAAAAAATCGATCGAGAAAATAACGTCTATTTTTTTTTTTCAACCCTCCGATCGAATAAACCATTAATAAATTATGCTAATTTTTGCTATGAGGACCTGATGCCTAAAACGCATTTAACAAATATTTGCATAATTTTGGCACAGGCGACTTTAAAAAGGGAGCAGCACTCACTGGATTTGCCTTACCCACAGCCAGTGTTATGCTAATCGACCTGCGACCCTGTAGGAGGAACAGGGTCTCACCGGGGAAACTGCGCACGCGCGACGTGTGGAAATTTATGCAAATCAGCAAAACGGATATCGAAAGGGAACGATATACCCTCACTACCAAATCAATTGGCAAAGGGCAGAACTCCCAACACCCAGCCATCGATTGATTTAAAAGTATCTTTGGGATTGGTTCGGGATTGAAAATGGAAACAGTCCAAAGTAGCCCTGGTTTGTCACTTGGTTGGCGAATTGAGATTGAAGTGGATTTACCAATTGTTGCCATAATTGAGTGACATGGATAGAGTTTGGAAAAACGTTAGGAAACGAGTAAACCAAGCAATGGAAACACACTATTGATTACAAAAAAGGTTCCACGCCAAAACTAAGCAGACGAAAATCTGCATGAAAATGCGCACAAAAGCCCAAACATAGAATGGAAACAGAACAGAACGTATCCTATTCTATACTTTAACTATGTAGAACTCCCTCTCTCTCTTTCTCTCTGTCTCTGTTTTTATGATTTTACATTAACCAAATGCAAATTTGCATATGAGAATTTTATATTCAGTTACAAAATGGAAAACTTTTGTACTTTGGCTTTTGTCTGCAAATAGAAGTTATGAAAGAGAGACGGGTAGAGCAGAGTAAGAGACAGAAATAGTAGTAGAAAGTCAATTGAAGGATAACAATCCATTTGCTCATGAAGCGGCAATTATTATTACAGTATTTCAGAGGAACTTGTATTCCTCTACAGATATGTCAGTCCAAAGAATGGAGTAAAAGTAAGAATTTGCATTACACTGGGATTTTCATGGTAAGGCAAATTGGCATTGACATGTTTTAATTAGAGTTGAGTTGAGTTAGAAGAAGAACAAGAAATGTTTCTATAGTTTTATGGGAATTTAATTGGTTCTAAGTTGAAGAGAGTAAATTACAGCTAAGACCACCAACTATCTAAAGTGTAGTGAAGTTGTCTTTATCAACGTGAGAAAATCTAAGAGAACACTCAGAACTCATCTCCTTAATTACGGCAATTGCCTGTGGCCTCTTGTGTCTCTGTCTTTGTCCTATTCACAATTTAAGAATTCCACAATTTATGCTAAAAAGTAAACAAAAACCGTTTGAATATTGAATCCAAGAGGCGCTTCAGTGGGCAGGAGACACCCCGAAGAATTTCAAATAGATTCAAAAAGATACGAGTATTTTGGGTATTTCTTCCTTTTTGTGATTCCTGATCCTTTGTTTTGTCTCGGGCTGCCTTAGGCCGCAAATTTATTGCCTCTACTAAATCTGAACTCAACTTTTACCCCTGGAAATCTGAATAGAAAATGGGAAATAGGGAAATGATCAGTTTGAAGACAGTTTAAAGAAGACATTTCAATAAATTTTTGGCATTTATGGCAAATTTCAATTCAGATTTTGTTTTCGCAACTTTTTTGACCCTCAACGAATTTATTGAGTGTTCTTTTTGCATAGATCTGCGAGGGTATCAATGACCACAGTGACTGCTAATAGGATTCTCGTTTTGCTGGCTATTGTCAACACATTATGAGCACTAAGTACCAAGGACCAAGGACCTCATGCTGTCAGTAGATAAAATGAGATCAACAACAGGAAGTCGATGCAAATGTGTGAAGTGTTGTCAGTTTCTTGATGGGTAAATTGTTAAAGGATATCGCTGACCATCGGAGTGACCAACCCGATAAGTGACACGCGTCAGAGTCCATAAATCAAGGAACCAGTTAAGGGCGTAGGGACTGTAGCTAAAGGGTTGCCGATGGTCAGTCTAGAGGTCAGTTAGCACGCGACCAGCTGGAGGCTGTAACGAGTGACCATCTGATAAGCCAGACTCCATTTTGTATGCCAATTGGGAGATCTTTAATCTAGGTTCTAGGGCTGAGAGTTTCTTGAGAAATGTCCGTTAATTTGAGAACATGTTTGGGTTCAAAATGGCTGACCTCGGAGGACAAAGAACAAAATGCGAAGATAATTTGAATGCATGACCGCAAGTTGAACCCTTTGAGTCCCGCTGTGTGTGCGTTGTCCTGCAACGAGTGCTACCCCGGGACAAGGATGGTATCAACTGACAGGACATGTTATCCGACTACTCGTATTCGCGTGATGCTGCTGCTGCTGATGCTTCTGACCAGATCTCACATTGGACCCGCCATATGCTGCGTTACTGGAAAAGGGTTCGTCCTTTTTTCTACACTTATTTTTTTCGCTCACATTTTCTTCGCGGCCTTTTCGACAAAATATTAATGCCAGTGTCCAAACCGGTTTGTTGCTCGGTGATTACTTTCATTGGTTTCGCGGCCGTTGGGCCGTGAGTCCGGTCCGGTTTTAGGCAAGGAAGTCGTCCTTTTTTGGGCGACCCTTCGGTCTTCAACCCTTTTGTTCTGAGGATGCGCTAAAGCGAATAAAGTTGCAGCTTTCGATTCATTGTTTGTCGCTTGGGACAGTGATGAGAAATCTTTTTCGGTTTCTCAAGTTTTTTTTCTCTTTTTCATTTTATTTTCCCAACAACAAAAGATGTGCAAGGATCTCAATAACCGTTATAGTTTACAATCCTTCAACCACTTTGTAGACATTAAAAATGGCGTCATTAGCTCGGCTGACCATCTCAATTTGTCTTGAATGTCCTGTAAATACTTTGTCTCTTTAACGTCCAGCGTGTCCTGCCACGCGTCCCAAGGATGACCACTTCACACCTTTCTTCAAACCTGTTTGACTGCTTGACCAGTCAGGAAGAGCGACGCGTGCCTCGAAGTCCTTTATTCGAGCTGACCATTGGTCAAGAAGGGACTACCTGGCACATCCCTTTGTGTTCTGGCCAATCCTGTGGGATAATCTGTGACTCTACGCCTTTGTCTCGATTACACTTTCATAAAAGAGCTGATCGCGTGTCCATTACGCACACTTTAGATCTTATTAGCATTCGTTATCCTGGCAAACGACAATTGCAATATTTCCTCACATTCGTCAAGGGTCAATGAAGCTGAGCTGAAATCAAATACTTTGAATAGTAATTTATTAAAATGTCTTTCTATTTTCCAATTCAGTTTTCCGGGGGTAAAAGTTGAGTTCAGATTTAGTAGAGGCAATAAATTTGCGGCCTAGAGGCAGCCCAAGACAAAACAAAGGATCAGGAATCACAAAAAGGAAGAAAATGCCCAAAATAATCGTATCTTTTCTCATCTATTTGAAATTCTTCGGGGTGTCTCCTGCCCACTGATGCGCCTCACGGATTCAATATTCAAACAGTTTTTGTTTACTTTTAAGCATAAATTGTGGAATTCTTAAATTGTGAATAGGACAAAGACAGGGACAAAGGAGGCCACAGGCAATTGCCGTAATTAGGGAGATGAGTTCTGAGTGTTCTCTTAGATTTTCTCACGTTGATAGAGACAACTTCACTGCACTTTAGATAGTTGGTGGTCTTAGCTGTAATTTACTCTCTTCAACTTAGAACCAATTTAATTCCCATAAAACTATTGAAACATCTCTTATTCTTCTTCTAACTCAACTCAACTCTAATTAAAACATGTCAATGCCAATTTGCCTTACCATGAAAAATCCCAGTGTAATGCAAATTCTTATTTTACTCCATTCTTTGGACTGACATATCTGTAGAGGAATACAAGTTCCTCTGAAATACTGTAATAATAATTGCCGCTTCATGAGCAAATGGATTGTTATCCTTCAATTGACTTTCTACTACTATTTCTGTCTCTTACTCTACTACTTCCGTCTCTGTTTCATAACTTCTATTTGCAGACAAAAGCCAAAGTACAAAAGTTTTCCATTTTGTAACTGAATATAAAATTCTCATATGCAAATTTGCATTTGGTTAATGTAAAATCATAAAAACAGAGACAGAGAGAAAGAGAGAGAGGAGCCAAATAATAGCTGAGTTCTACATAGTTAAAGTATAGAATAGGATACGTTCTGTTCTGTTCTGTTCTGTTCTGTTCTGTTTCCATTCTATGTTTGGGCTTTTGTGCGCATTTTCATGCAGATTTTGCTCTGCTTAGTTTTGGCGTGGAACCTTTTTTGTAATCAATAGTGTTTCCATTGCTTGGTTTACTCGTTTCCTAACTTTTTCCAAACTCTATCCATGTCACTCAATTATGGCAACAATTGGTAAATCCACTTCAATCTCAATTCGCCAACCAAGTGACAAACCAGGACTACCTTTAGCTGTTAGTGTTCGATGGAATACAAAATCAATCGATGCAGTTCGACTTCCGCCCCTTTCGGCAATCGATTTGTAGTTGGAAAAGGGATTTCCTTTGCTTTCCATTCACATTTCCTTTGGCTGATTTGCATAAATTTGCACATGGCGCGCGTGCGCAGTAACCCTCCTCCGTAGCGGAGGACACCGTTACAGGTCGCATTAGCATAACACTGACTACTTTACAGGCACTGATGCTGTGCCTCATCCACAATGCTCGGCTGTGCCAAATTTATGTAAATTTTACAATAATCATTTATGCAAATTTGGACTGCGCCTGTGCAGCGGATGTTACAAGAACACATTAAAATATATATACATATATATGAATCTATATATGTGTATAAATTTTAGAGCACCTTTTTTTAGGGGTTTGCTCTTGTTTCGCATTTTTGCAACTTGGCTTTTTTATATGCTAATTTTTTTCTTGAGCCATAAATATTTTTGGCGGAATTTTTAATTGTGTTTTTTGCACGATTGTAATGTAGATTTTATTTGTGCGATTGTTCGTTTGTAATTTGAATTTTGTGCGCCAAAAAATAGTTTATTTTTTGCATTTGAATAGATTTCTTTCGATTAACAAGCAAATTTTGCAGCTGTTTCGAATTTTGCGCGCGATTCCGCGAACATCTTTTTGCCAAAACTCTTTTCCAACTTTTGCTTAAGTTCTGCTTAATCATTTGCATATAGATTAGATAGTAATTATTAAAATGTCATTGCTAGGAGATTTGGGTTTGCTCCAGAATGTGTGGGAAAATTCCGGGAAGTCTAGAAAATTTAGTTCTATTATATGAACTAAAGATGTAAATCCAGAAGAATAGCTTTAAAAAATAGTCTGATAGAGATGGGTAGATATGTTAAGTATTTATTTAGTAAATATTTCAAAGAATTATTTTAATATTTTTATTTCTTTGATATTTTTTACTTTAAGTGAATTCTTAAAAATTTTTTTATATACATTCTATACATTTATAAAATCAAATACACAATAAATTACATATATGTATGTAGTTAGTTTAATTTCTCTATTTTATTTAAATGCTTCTCAGTTCTTTCCCTTTAAAAACTCTTGAAATTATAAAATACCTTATCTTCTATCTTATTAGATTCCTTTACATCTCCTTAAACCCAGCACTCTCTTCGCTCTCTTTAGAGGGGAAATTCCTAAACACTCGTTGGCTCTCGCAATGACAATTTTTTACCTAAAAAACTCGCTTTTCAGCCGAAATTTACATGAACGCTGGCATTTTATTGGTCGACAGCAAAAAAATTGGAAGGAAAAAAAGGAAAACGAAAACTGAATTGAAAACACGTTGGACAACGTTGCGTCGTTTTCCACACATTTCCCGGGGCGCTGTACAAACTAAGGGTTGTGCCTGAAGTCACCACCAAAAATGAACGACTTTTTTAAGGTTCATCAGTGTTTTTTAAGAGAGCGTCTGCGAGAGCGAATAGATCGGTTTTTTAAGAGCGAGTTGGAAAATGGGAGAGGGTTGCAGGCTGGCAGAAGAACCTTTTGCGCAATATTTTTGCTATATTAGCTGGTCGTCGCGGAAGAGTTGAGACAGTTTGAGCTGCGCAGCCGAACTTCGAGGATCGCCAGAGACGTGTTAAAAAATTAACTTGAGATCGTGTTGCGCCAACAAATAACACAAGCAAAAAAAAATAGTAAAAAGCGAGCGTGTTTAGTGCTGAAAGACTGTGAAAAATAAAAATTTATTTAAAAGAGAATTTTAAAAAATATTTATTGAAATTTGTGCTGTGTTAATCAATACCCAAAGTGCTTACAAAATGTCAAATCAAATGGAACTTATGATGCAGCTTTATATGATGAATCTGCTGCAGCAGCAACAGCAACAACAACAGCAACTGCAGCAGCAGCAACCTCAACAGTTGTCCACATTTGAATACACACAGAAAGAGGATATCAGCAGCAGCACTTGCCTGCAGCAGCAGCAACAACAACAGCAACAGCAACAACAACCACAGCTGAAAAGAACGCTAAAACGCACATATTCGCAAAACACGAACTGTAGTAGTAGCCGTAGTTGTAGTCCCAATAGTAATTTGAATGCTTTATCCACCCAACAACAATATGAACAAAATGCTACAACTTTGATAACACCAACAACACCTAACAACAATATGCACAACACCAATATACCCTATCAGTTGCCACAAATGTTGCTGGGCAGTCTCAATCCGTTGGCGCAGTATATGCTGCAGCAGCAGCAACTGCAGCAACAATTGTTGACAGCAACTGTCACAACAGCAACACCAGCAACGCCCGATCTATTACTAACACCTAACACATCCCGCTCCACATCCTCCTATTTTCCCGATTCTCCACTCAAAAGTGCAGAACAGTTTACCACAAATAACTTTTTGCAATCCTCCACAGTGACATCGACGCCAAATGAACAAGCAGCAGCAGCAGCAGCAGCGACAGCAGCAGCGACAGCAGCAGCGACAGCAGCAGCAGCAGTTACAACAGCAGCAGCAGCTAGCAGCAATCTTTCGGCAGTCACTGTTAAGCATGAGCAGGATTATCAGTATGATGATGAGGACGAGAAACCCTTGTCCAGTTTAACCAGCTGCAGCTCCTCGGGTCTGGCCAGCACCAACGACAACAGTGCCAGCACCGAGAAGCTGCTGCTCTTGTCCGGCGTACAGCCGCTGGAGAGCACGAGCACTAACTCCAGCAACGACTCTCCCAGCATGGTAAGTAATAATCTTGTGAACTACTTTATTGGTTTATCAGAAACCAGGATTTATATATATACAAAGTTTTCAATCAGAGCTTGAACTTTGCAATATTTTGCATAAAAACTTCCTGCATTTGCAGAGTTCACTAAAATTGCTGAGTGGACTCTGGAAAAGCGTTTAATGAACCAGTTGGTTTTCTGAAATCTCCCACGCTGTCTGTAATTCGAGAGTTGACTTAAAACTTAAGAGATTCGTGCGCTTTGCGCAAAATATAAAAATTAAAAAAAAAAGAAAAGCAAAGAAAAACGACAAAACTTTTGATGCCATTTGCTTCACTTAGTGTAAACAAAAGTTCGCGATTCTCAGGAAAACAAACAGCTGCTCTGGACGTGGCTTGTAGTTGTACCAATTGCTGCAGCTGCTGGCACCAAGCAGTCTGACAATTAAAAAAAAAATAACAAGAAAAGCAAAATTAATTTTTGTATATAAATTTTATTTATTTCTTTTAGTACACGCCGGTCAAACAGCCCGCAGATTCATCCTATAATGTGGTCAGCTCCATCGATCATGAGTCAGCACTGAGCACGCCGTTGGGTCAGAGCAATTCCCTGCTGACGCCACCCGCCTCGAGTGAGCAGAGCAAGGGCATTGTCAGTCTGACAACGGCCAGTAGCTTGGATGCCTTTCTGCAGAACGAGGAGAATCTGAAGAATCTGCGCAAGGTATCGTCGTATCTGGAGTGCGAGAACTCGCTGTGTCGCCAGGAGACACTGCGCGAGCATTTCCACTGCTACGATGAGCCCTGCCAGGGCAAGATACTGAGTAAAAAAGATGACATCATCAGGCACCTCAAGTGGCACAAGAAGCGCAAGGAGAGCTTGAAGCTGGGATTTGCCCGCTTCTCCTCCGGCGACGACTGTGCTCCTGCCTACGGTGAGGGCTGTGCCTACAACTGGAAGCAGACGCACTATCACTGCGTCTATGAGCACTGCCCGAAGGTGTACGTGAGCACAAGTGATGTCCAAATGCATGCGAATTTCCATCGCAAGGATTCGGAGATTGTGAACGAAGGATTTCGTAGATTTCGTGCACATGAGAACTGCCGCATTGAGGATTGCCCCTTCTATGGCAAGAAGATATCGCACTATCACTGCTGTCGCGAGGGCTGCAATCACACGTTCAAGAACAAGGCCGATATGGGTAAGTCAGCACTACCTCAGTGGTCCTACTGGGTTACTTACACACTTTGTTGTTCTCTTTAGACAAGCACAAGACGTATCACCTGAAGGACTATCAGCTGACGCAGGATGGCTTCAAGAAGATACTGAAGACGGAGACGTGTCCCTTCGAGTCCTGCAAGTTCTCCACGGTCTGCAATCACATACACTGCGTGCGGGAGAACTGCAACTATATTCTGCACTCGAGTAGTCAGATGATCAGTCACAAGCGGAAACACGATCGTCAGGACGGTGAACAGGCCTATCAGCAGTTCAAGAACAAGCAGGAAGAGCTGGAGGAGACGAACTCACTGGATACGGTGGAAACTACACCCCAACCTGCTGCAGTGCTGGCCAGCAGCACCAGTTCCACCTCCACGCCGCTGTCCTCCCACTCCGCGGAACAGTTTCTAGCTCGCAAACGTGGACGTCCACCAAAGATAATTGTAAGTCGAGAAACTACTAAACCTCTGACTTGGTTTTCATTATTAATCTCTGTTTTCTCTGCAGCAATTGCCGGCCCAGCAGTCGGAGGCAAAGCGTCTGAAACTGGACTCAGATAACGATAGCAATCCCGCAAGTTCCGCGAGTACAGCAGCACCAGTGAATCCCGCGAATCCTCTAGGTCACGGTCTATTTCCAGGCATGTTGCCCAACTTTGGTGCCGCTGCCGCCGCTGCAGCTGCCGCAGACGCCACTAATGCGCCAAATTTCCAGCTCACGCATCTCATGGCGCTTTTCCAGCTGCAGAATCCGCTATTCTATCAGAATCTGAATATGTATCCAAATGTGCCACAAAATCCTGCCGTGTTCAACAATTTGGCGGCATTCAGTGCAGCAGCTGCGGCAGCAGCAGCGGGGGTACAGCAGCCCAAGGGGGAGTTTAGCATTAAGCCGGAGTTTAAGGAGTAGAAGGAAGTAGAAGGATTAGCAGAAGTTGTACATAGATATAGTCTTAGTACATATAGTTTAGTATGTAGTTAATAGCAGACTGACTGGACACTTTGTAAGACAGAGTTAGAGGAAGGAAGACACCCAGTAGGAAAGGGTACCCAGTGGGAATAGGGGTAATAGCAGTAGTTCCTTAGCCAAACAAAAGCCAACTCAGCCACATTTTAGCTTGACTCATAAGACAAGGCCTGAAAATGTAGCTGAATTCGCTTTTGTTAATCATTGAAATTTTCAACTTTCTTATTTTTCTCTTTTAGCCTCAGCCACAAATTAAAAAACAATGAAAAAATAAATAAAAAGTTAGTTTAACTAAAAACTGTGATGTTTTCCTTAGTTAAAATTGTATGTAATATTTAAAAGAGACTTAGCAGCTTTTCTTACCAAATCAAATAAATTTCTGTTTGTGATATGTTAATGAAAATTAAATTCGTTTGACTTAAATATAAGCTTAAGTAATAAATAATAATGAAATGAAACATTTGCATTTTTATACTGATTAAATAATTGTTATTGCATTTATTATAATTTGTTTTTATATATTTATTTTTTATTTTTACTCATTTACTAAACACAAATCAGCTACACAAGAACCCTGGACCGACATGAACTCTATAAAGATCGGTCCAGTTTAAGCAATTTACTTAACAAAGCAGCATTTAATTATTAAATTTCTTTCGTATATAAGTACATACATTTTTAAGTTTTCTTTTTCTTATTTTCCATTTCGTTTTTACGTATATTTAAACAATCAATATATTTAATTCAATTTGAAGAAGAGTTTTTATGTTTTATTTTTACTATTTAATGTACACAT
The DNA here is from genome assembly GCA_035046005.1 of Drosophila acutilabella. Classification (NCBI taxonomy): domain Eukaryota; kingdom Metazoa; phylum Arthropoda; class Insecta; order Diptera; family Drosophilidae; genus Drosophila; species Drosophila acutilabella. The sequence goes on from JAWNOK010000061.1 coordinate 1,730,057, forward strand.
ACATGCAAATATATATATACCATCGGAATTGGTTTAATTTTAGCTCATTTTTTTTATTTTATCATAATAAAACCAATAGAAATGTACAAATTATGTGTAATTTTTAATTTAAAATTAGGCTCAAGTGTAAAATCTAATTTGTCTAAAACTAAAGAAACATAAAATTCAACAAGTACAACTAATTAAATTCGTTACAAATTAATTCAGAACAATATTTTGTAGAAAAACTTAAACAAAACTACAAATTGAGACAGAGACTCTCGTTAAGCGAGTTTTCCCCCTGGGGAAAATGGGGGAAATCTTAAGCATTGATTAAGTTCGATTCGTTTACACACACACTAAATGTTAATTTTGTTTCTTTATAAAATTGTTGCAAAAGCATTTATCCAATTCTTGTATAAGTACTTGTACATAAGCATTTCTATATATATAGTATATATTTATATGCTTTATAGTTATCTACTTTATAGGGGGACTGTATATAACGTTTAGGTAGATTTTTAGGGAGCGTATTTCCCATTACTCTATGAATTGATGGCAACAATTTGTGCGCAACTTGCAACATAATGAAATTATTTAGCGTTTTATAGCTTTTTTTTTGTCTTTGCTTAGAGTTGTTACTGTTATTTAAGTTATTTAAGCCGCAACTTAGTTGTACTGTCAAGCATTAGCCCTACGCCTGCTCCATAATGGGCTCTCGGTAGAGTCCTCGCAGCAGCTTGCTAATGAATCAGAACCGTTAGCTGCGTCCGGTGGCAGCAGCTGGGGTCGCCTCCGCACTGCTGGCTGGCACACCCGGCAAGGTAATGGCTCTCATGTGGTGTACAGGTCGTATGGACTTGAGCTGAGTGGTGCCATTGAAGCGCACATTGACATCGCCACCAACCATGCTCAGTGGATGCATGCCTGGCTCTGGTTCAGGCGCCATTGTCGCCGCTGTTGTGGTTACCATCTGCTCCATCGGTACTGTGGCTGGTGCTGTGGTTATGGCCATGTCGTAGACCTGTCGTGGTGCTAGAGGCGATAGCGATGCGGGCGTTGTCTTGTAGCCCATGCGACTGAAAATACTGCCGGTGCTGGTGCCGCTGCTGGTGCTGTTGTTGCTAGCGGTGCTGGGCGGACTGAGTGGTGTACCAACGCCGGAATCTACCTCGAGTGGACTTTTGATGTTTGCCATAAACTTATCCACATGCTCGGGCAGCTTGAGCTCATCCAATTTCGTTTGCATCACACTCCTGGCACTGGCAGTGTCCAGTAAACGATTGGGACGCGTCGGTGGTGGCGTGGGTGAAACAACAACTGGTGGAGCTGTCTCCGTTTGACCATTGGGCATGTGATGATTGCGGTGCTGTTGCTGCTGCTGACGCAGCTGTTCAAAAAAAGGTGTCTTCTCCTTCCTCTGCTTTTGTGGCGAACCATGTTCGTCTCTTTCGCTCAGCTCTTCGAGCACCTTGAGTGGAAACCCCAAGTGACTATTGACTGAAATTGATTTGCCAATTTTACGCTCCGTAAATATCGGTTTGCGTCTCTGTCGCTCCAAGTCGTCCAGCTGTTGCAGCATGCGTCGCACCTCGCTGGGCAGCTCCAGATCCGGATTATGCTCCACCAGTTGGCCAATGTAGCGTCCCAACGTTTGTATGGTCAGCTCCAAAGACTGCACCTGCGATTGCAGCGATGATATTTGTGTTTGCTGCGATGAACGTGTCGTCTCCAGCTGTGCAATGGAGGACTGAGCGAACTGGAAAAGCAAATAGTAGTGGATATTACAACCAAATGGAATAAAATATAATTATAGACAGTATAATCACCTGCAGCTGCTGCTCGAGATGTTGATTTTGTGTCTTCTCCTTGTTAAGCATTTCGAGATGATGATTCGTCGTGGTAATCTCCTCCTGCAGCACGTTGTACTCCACATTGTATTCGGCCAGCTGCTTGCCAATGTCCAGTGAAAAGACTAGCTTCATCATCTGCTCCATGGAATGATTTTCCATTTTGGGCACCACAGATTTCAAGTAGTCCATAATCTCCTCAAAGTTATTCCGCTCCAGCAGCTGTTCCTTGTGAACCGACAGCAGTGCAATGGCAAACTTAAAGATCACATCCGATGATTCCAGGAATAACAAATCAAAGACACGTGCCACGAAACCCAAGGGGAACTGAGAACTGAATACGGTCAGTATCCAGGGAGCAGCATATAAAGTGGGTGAGACATCGTTCTGATCCAGCCACACATACAAGTCCGGCAGATGATCCTTCACCAGCCTCGAAAGCTGATACAATTGTAACTGAAACTTCTTCATATCCGGCAGATATTTGGTTCTCATGTTTCGGCTGAACATCAGATGCTTTAGCAGCTGGAAAGCGCTAGCTTCATCACACTGCGTGGTAGAGATAAGGATTAGTAAATGGATTCGGAAAGCCAAAAGTTGTCACTACTCACATGCAACAGCAGCACGCCACATATAAAGCCCAGGCCCTGACAATAGCCCAGCTCAGGATCGAGTATGGAGTACGCCTTGAGCAGATTGAACAGTGATAATTGCCCCAAACCCAAGGGATCCTTGTAAAACTGATGATTAGGAAATGTGCGTCCCAGATCAATGAAGATCGCATGCTGATGCTCCGTCAGATGCTTCAGCAGCGTCTGATATGGCGTATTATAGTTCGGGAAACGTTTCGTGTCCACCGGAGCTGTGTTCATCGAATGCTGCTCGGCCAGGAAGGTCCAGACATCGCCACGCTTGGAACGCGGCACACCTGTGCGTATGGCATGACGTAGCACCTTGGGATCCTTCTTGTTGCCAATTTGCATGGAGTTGCGTTCAATGATCTGCTCCCAGCGCTCAATTAGCTGCTTATCGCAGGGCACAATCTCCTCGTAGTCAAGCTTTATCCGCTTCAGCTCGTTCTCGTTCTGACGAGCCTGCAACATGGCATTTTCCGTCTCCATGCGGTTCAGCATAATCGTCTGTCTGATGGCCGTGCGCCAGAGTTCCCTCAGATCGGCTGCATCCCGTTTGCCCCGCTTGGCCGCTGTAGGCGTAAATCATGGAATTAGTTAAGGATTTGGAGTTGGAGCTAAGAGACTTACGTTTGCGCATGGGAGAAAGGAACTCGGTGGGTGCCTCACTGTCCAGACCCTTAGAGGGTGTCACTACGCTGTTGAGTATGGCCTGGCGCCAGGAGCCCTGATGGGTCTCCGCTTCTTTGGGACTGTTGCCTACCTTGATGAAGCTGCGGAAAGAGGAATTTTAATAAACTCGAAGCCCTACTTAACAGGTTGGCTACTCACATATCCATCATGGGACTCTTGAGCTGCTCGGCACTGGGTTTGTTGCTAGGACTCGCGCCCACGGTATTGGAGCGTGAACGGAAGCCTTCTGGAGGTGTTTCGGTGCCCTGTGGTTCAGCGGATCCTTCGCGTATCTCACGCAGATTGTGCGTCGGCATGCCGATGTCATCCTTGGAGGGTTTACGCTTGAGCAGATTATCAAAGGAGTTGGTTAGCGAGCGTTTGGCCTTCATGAAGATGGTGCTGCCACCCAAATACTGATTAAGAAACTCCGAACGATTCTCGGCGGTGTCGTGGACATGTCGCTGCTGCCGGGACTCACAGTGGGCACGCAACAGCATCATGAGGAACTGATTCTGCTCGTCAACCGGAGAGTTGGTCTTCTCCGAACCAACGTACTTGGCCCAGACCATCTCCTGCTCGTCATCATTGAGTGTAGCAACGCGACGCAAGATCATGGCCTGTGTCTTCTTCTCGGACAAACCCTCGACGTCGGTGCAGAGCTTGTGATACCAGAGCATGGGGCAATGCTCGCAGCTAAAGATCTGTGTCTCCTGCTTCTTCTTCTGCTCGGCACAGGTGTCAAAGGCTTGGGCAATGGCAGCTACGATGTCGTCACACACGTGCTCCGATTGGCACTTGAAGACATAGCCAATGTAACCCTCGTTGTTCAGCTCGCGACAGATGATGCCAAAGTGATCAAGTGATTTCTGGCCATGCACACAACTGGCCACATCCTTGAAGTCCTTGTAGAGCAGCACCTGCTTGCGATCAGGAGAAATCAGTCGCAGATCACTGCGTCCTACCAGAAAGACCATCGTGCGATTTTGTTCCGCATAGGGTGGTATGCAGCCCTGGCTAGCCGAGCGATCCCTCAGTTTGGGTATGCTGTAAAAGTACATCAAAGGGATTAGTTGGGGTAACTAAGCTTTTTAAAGGGGAGTGGCATGCGAATCAAGGCATAACAAAAGAAAAACGAAAGGAAAAGCGAAAGAAAAACCAGCTAGGAACAACATGCGTAGGATCTGTGGTCGTAGACGCCACTTACTTATCCAGCGCATAGTGTGGATGCAGTTGACTTGGAGCACTGGCTCCAGCCGCACCCTCTTCCCTGGGCGGCGTGGGCTCTTTGTTTACAATGACATTGGGTGCTTCCAATTGTTGAGTTTCCTCCGAGCTGCTTCCGATTCAAGTGAAGATTGGGAGATTCGTCAGAGAGTAGAAGAAAGGAGTCGCATAGAAGAACAGACATGATGCTAAATACTTACAATTCTTTTTGGCCAAGTTCCACGTGGCTCTGACCACGCAGGAGAGGACGTTTCGTGGGCGATTTGTTCTCCTTGTTCTCCTCCAGCGGTTGGGGAATGGCATTCGCCTCCGCACCGGTTAGTTGCAGCTCCACCTGCGGCTTGGACTGCAACAACTGCTCTGGTTCGTGCTCCGGTTCGCGCTGCGGTTCGTGCTCAGCTTGTGACTGCTGTTCTTGTTCTTCCTCATCTACCTCTTTGAGCTCATGACTCTTAAGTGTGCTACCAGAACTCTTGGCCTCAATGCCAACACCTCCTTCACTGCTCAGCGACATCTTGCGATTCTGCAGCAGTCGCAGGCGTTGAGCATCATAGGCCTTGAACTTGGGCAGGGCGTCGTCAATGAAGGTGTTGGGCACACGTTTCTGGGAGACGCGTATTTTGCCCACATACATGACCTCAAAGAAGTGCGTGTGATTTGGCGAAATGTCCGCTAAAAGCGATAGATTACTCTGTGCCGAGGTGGACGTGGGAATGTTGACAGTGCCCGATGAGCTGCTCAATCCATGTGTATACGATTTGGATGCCTTCATCTTGGAGCTTACCGGATTAGGACTAGCATCGTGCTGGGCATTCCTCAAGGCTTCGGTCATCTTAAGATTCATCGCTGGCGTAGCATGTATCCCATTGAGGGTGCCATTGTGACAGCCAGCAGCTCCTGCACCTCCGACTCCTCCGCCGGCAATCAATGTCTGTGGTATGCTGCCCACAGATCCGCCGAGCGTATGCGCCGGATCTCTCATCTGATGCATTAGCTCGGCCATCTAAAAGAAGAAGAAGCAAAAAGAAAATGGAAATTTATTGCTTTGTTTTGTGCTTCTTCTTTATGTTGGAGTTCATGCGGTAAGTTCAACAATGGCGAGCCAGACTCTGTTAATGACCAGTTTGGATGCACATGCTCCACACCCCCCAGCCCCTAGTTATACTCCCTTTATACGCTTTCCCGGCCAGGAATTGTGATGCGTTTTTGGCCAGTTTCCTGTCTGTCATCCCATTCAGTTTTATGACTTTTGTCTTTAGTTTATGACACTTTTTATGACTTTCTCACTTAAGGGTCGCTTTACTCTCGCTCTCTTTCTCTCCTTCTATCTCTGTCTCTTTCGCTTTTTTGAGCAAATTTGAGACATCAATTTCATGGCACCGACAAAGTTGATTTACTCTGGTTAGCTTAAGTTATGATTATGTTATTTTAAGGGCGACAAAAACTGGACTGCGACCAGTGAATCTGCATTAAATTAACTTTTTTTACGACTCATGGAGCTCATAAATATTTGAAAAGTTGTACGCATCAAAAGTGAATTGCTTAATGCATTCAAAGGACTCTGCGCGGTTTAAGTTAAAGTTGGGGATTTAAAAAAGAAACTTAAGGAAAACACATCCCATAGTTGTTGGTATACTTTAGTTTATCCTAGAACTCTTGCATAACAAAGAACTTACTATAAATTTCTGCTAAAATTGAACAATTAACTCATACTTATTTTAAATGTCTACAAATTAACTTTTTGTTTAATCGGCCTACATTTAAAAAAAAAGTCTTTAATGAAACCATGTGCATGTGCAGACATCGTGTCTGCGCTGAGTTCTCGGGAAATTTCTGATGAATCTTCCACAGAATGCAGCAAAATCAGCTGTTGAGTGTGAAATAGTTTCAGAGCGAGTGAGAGAGACAGAGACAATTCTGCATAGTTTTTCTCTGAACTCAGTTAGCACTTTGTGATCCATTGGCCGCCCTGTGTGGCCCAAATTGTGCGACATTGAATGGCTGCCAAAAATTGTAATTCAAGAGAAATGAGCAGAAATTAATTGACTGAGATAGTTTCAAAGACCAATGTCAGTGCATAATGCAGTTGTCTAAAAGATGCGCAATGTATCTTTAAGATACATTAACTGCACACTCAACAAATTGCCATTTATCAGCGATATATGGTAAAAATAACTAAAGTTTATTCTAAATCTGTACAATTTGCGGCTCTTGACTACCAAAATTTCAAAAAAAAACATCTGTCTATTTATTTTGTTTTGTTATTTTGTGATGTCTCTGCTTTGTCTATAGCTGATCAGCCGTTGGTTGAGTGATCGTGACGTCACACGCCGTTGGACAGTTTTTTCGAATATGTATGAATGGGCAACTATTAGATACATTTGTATCTTTTTTTATGTATGTGGCAACAGGGACACGCTTGGCAACGCTTTTTAAGATGTATGTTTTTTCATAATTTTTTGTTTACGCAAAAATAATATAAAAAGCGAGTGAAAAGTAAGAAGACGAGCATGCACGACTCAAAAGTTCCCTGCATAAAAAATTACAATAATAATTTTTCATATAAATTTTTCATATAAAGAGTTAAAAACAAATTCTTTACTCTCAGCTGTTTACTAATGTTTACAAAGGCTTGCAAAGGCTAGCCAGAAAGCATACTAAATATCTCGTTTTTAGACCCCGTACTCTTTAAAAAAGAGTAAAGGGGGTCTATTAAGTTTGTCAGAAGCGAGATGTGCGTAACAGGCAGAAGGAGGCGTGGCCGACCCCATAAAGTATATATATTCTTGATCAGCATCAACAGCCGAGTCGATATAGCAATGTCCGTCTGTCCGTCTGTCCGTCTGTCCGTCCGTCCGTCCGTCCGTATGAACACCTGGATCTTTTAAACTACAAGAGCTAGAGACACCAAATTTGGAATGTAAGTCCGTTATTTTCGCGAGCAGATCAAGTTTATTTCAAATTGTTGCCACGCCCCTTACCGCCCCCGCAATGAGCAAAAAACCAGACACACCTCGAAAAAATTTGTGTTTTAGGCGAATATCTCAGTAACTATAGCACTTAGGAGTACAAATTTTGGTATACAGGTTCTTAGAGACAGCCTTAGTATAATGTCATTCAAAATTTTGAGCTGCCACGCCCCCTTTGCTCATCAGAAATAAAAGACTCTCCAGCTTCAATGCCTTGTTTCAGGCATTAAATCAAATAGTACAGTGTTGTAATTTAACATACGCTTAGAGAATTACTATTTCTAACTTTCCTGAAAGTGGCATCAAAATCCTATGTCAAACAACAGAGAAATTACGGTTCAAAGTCGAAGTTATTTTAAAGCAAAATCACTGCATGCGCGCAACACATACAAACAAACACAGAAACATACAAACATATGTTCGAACGTTTTCTCTACCTGCTGGCGGCAGCGCTGCCCGGAGCCGCTGGCCGCGCCGACCAATGCTATACATACACACATATGTATGTGTGCACATACTTATATGGAAATAATCGGAAGAATGATAGAAGAGGGGTGTGGTGCAACTGGTAGAGTTGCGGCGCAATATGGAACCTTCGTATAGATCGCGGGTTCGAATGCTGACAATGACGATTGTTAATTTTTTACTTTTTAATTTTAATTCAAAATGTAAATATTTCATTTTAATTTTTTTAATTTTTAATTTCATTTTAAAATTTTAATTTTAAGATAATGGGCATTACTATGGGAGTACGGGGTCTTTTACAGTCGGCTCGATCGACTGTAGCCTTTCTTACTTGTTTCATCTACTTTTTCTTTTTTGCAAAATATTTCACAGGAATTCAATTCAACGTCACGTTCGCATCGCGTTTTGTGCGCATTTTTCTTTACGTCTTTTATTTTATTTTTTATACATTTTTATATTTTTTTCTCAAACTTGTCTACGTGCCCTGAACTTTTTACTGTTTGCTGTATTATTATTTTGGTTTTTTATTTGATTTTTGTTAAATGTGTCAACTTCACATCAATATACAATATATATTTACATATATATGTATGTATGCATATACTATATACGATATGCATACTAAATGCAAAATCAACAGTTTTTCAATCACAGTCACTTGACAAGCCCTTAAAAAACAATGTGAATTACATCACGAGAGAGTTTTGCCGGCTTTTGTTTTTATTTTTGTTTTCATTTTTATTTCTGTTTTGTAATTTTGATGTGTCGCCGGATTGTCTGGCTTATGTCCTTCGGGCTTAGTCACTCCCCGTTTAAATATAAATCATGTTTGTTAAATTGTTTACCACGTTGTCAAAAGCAAAACTGAACTTGAACTGAAATGGAAAATCCATTTGAAATGAGAAAAGAGAGCTACAGTAAGGCAACTGTAGACTAAGCAATACACTACCTTGTAAGCTTATCATTAAAACTGAAAACTGTGAAATGTGAATTAAAATATATTTATATCAAATTAAAAATGTAACAGATTTTATGTCATCTATCTTTACTGTTTAATTAAATGATTTTATGACAAAGCTATCAATTTTAAAAGTGTCACCAAAACCTCAATGAAATTCACACAACATTTTCATCTTTTTCAATGACTTTTATCAGGAAAATGTGAAAAATGTCGTGCATGTCGTCTATCATGTGGTTCAACAACAAATTTAATGTCTCTCGTAAGTTTTTTACGTGTTTATTTCTACTGTTTTTAGCTTATTTCCAACGCTTTGAAAATGTTCGTTGGCTGGCAAAAACAAGCGGCAATGAAAACAAATCGACGCATGCATTTTAAAGAGCAGTCATTGGTTTATTGAACCTGAAAATAAATTGTTTATAACCGAATGACAAATTCAAATGCATTCCAGATGTTAATTTGGGATGTAAATATTAGTTGAATGCGTAAATAATGCAATTGTTTGAGCTGGCTGTGTGTTAAACTTGCTGAACAGCATACCCTGTACCAACATAAGGAGATCGGCAAGAGGTATGCAGTAGTTTGGGTATTTAAGTAATTATTATAATTACTTTATTGATTTTTTTAATTTATATGCGCACTCAATATTGTCTTTTTAGTGTTTAAAGTAAACAGGTTATCTTTCAGTCGCTTACATTTTACTTTTATTACTTTTCCCTTTGCACACTTTGAATCATTGTGCGATTTGTTTCGAATCTTTGTGTGCAAATTAAACGCAACCTGTTAATAATTAGCTATTTATTTATTTTTAAACAACAAGTACACACACACACACACTCACACACTCGCAGATTAAACACTCGCGTCCACTCATATTGGTACTTTGTTTATTTAACGCCAATTTGCAATTATTACTGGTCGAACTAAATTATATAAATTCAATTGTTTAACGTCATGCAAATACTGAAAAGAGCACCAAAATGGAGAGAAAAAAATCGTTTGAATGGAAAATATGAAAATATAATAGTTAAATGACAAAAAATGTATTAAAAAAATAGCTACTGCTATTAAATTTATTACGGTATTTAAGCATGCAGTGTAATTTTTTTGTTTTGCTGCCTTTTGCACGCTACTTTGCACTCTCTCAAATAATGCCCAACAATATTATTATATTATTAGTTGTGCAATTCGTTATATGGAAGATTATAAGTTGTGTTGAACTGAGCAGGGGACTTCACAACCCTGATACCCGCTACTTAACCAAGTTTAATAATAATTCCAGCCTATTAGCACTTGAGATCAACTCAATCTTGTTTATCTTGAACATTGAAAATCATTTGATTGTAAGAGCTCATTTAGCGGGTTCATTTTAATACTTTTTTAATCAAACACAACATTAAACTTGAGAAATTTAATAAACAAACTGGAGAAGAATTAAAATGGAAATTTATGTATTTTTTAAAAGGTTTATTTTAATTAGAAAAACAATTTTTATATTGTCTTGAAATTAATACCTATTTGGAGATTTTTTGCTAATTTGTTGACCTTAAGCGTGTTAGGAAAAATTGTATATGCAATTTTAAATGCTTTTTCCGCTGTTCTTCCACCAAATAAAGAGTTCTTAATTTATTTATGACTTTTTCGCAACTATGCTTTAAACAATGGGGCACTTGAAGTTGACCAACAAAATTTGTAAAGCAGTTTGGACAATCCTTCAACTTTCTGGGCAAAAAATAAAGTGTTTACCCAGCGTTACGGTCCTTTAGGCACACCATGGTCAGGGTCAAGTGGCCGTGGCTGCGCGTCAACAATTTGCCGTTTGAAAAACGAAAACGAAAGCGATAAAAAACCAACTTTTTTTGCGCCTATGACATAAAAAGAGAAGCAAAAGCGCAAGAAAAATGGAAAATGTCTGCTCTCTTGAAATCAAAACGAATTGTAGGAGTACAAAAAAAAGAAAAACTTTGGAAAATAAAGGAGAAATAGCTGACGCGTCCGTTTACTCGATTCGAGCTCTTGGCACGCGCGAGAAAATTTCATTTGGGTAAGAAGAGCGCACACAAAAAACATTAGATAAATAAAATAAAAATACAAAATAAATTTATATGGTAATGCAGCAGCGTGGCGCTTGATTTGCATAGGAATTGTTTAAATAATGAAAATGCAGAAGAAACTGGAATGAAATTGCCAAAACATGAAATGAATTCAATCAAGACATAACTGAATATTGAAAGACGCTGCCCAAGGGCACTTCAATTAAAGCAAAGTCGAAGTCGAAGTGGAAGTAGAGTTAAGAACTTTAACAGTCCAGCAATTCATACTGGCTTTTAATAACAAACTATGACTAAACACTATCAGTATAAGCAGTGCAGGCGAAAACAAAGAACTAAAAGCTCATTACATAAAACGAGCAAAGAAATAACGCATACAAAGTAAACAAAACAAAAGCAAATGCAAATGCAAAGAAACGCAAACACAAACAAACACAAAAGTAAAGTCAACAGCAAATTGCACAAGCAACAAATAAAAAGCAATCAAATCAAATCAAATCAAAATTGAAAATTGAAATCAATTGAGGCAGGCGGCAAAGTGTTAGGGTGTAAGGAAAGGGGGAGTATGCGTTAACGTATACCCTCTACATACTGTGCGACTCTTATTCAGCACGGATGCATCACTGACGGAGGCCGTCAGAATTGTATCCCGATGAAATGGCACCGTAAACATTGTATCAAAAGTAGTTTATATATTTTCTCTTATTGTTATTGTTGTCTTCTATTGCTGTTTTTTTTCTGGTTGTTGTTGTTGTTGCTTTTGTTTTTATTGCTGCAGTTACGAAACTTCTGTTGCAATTTCCGCAGTTCACAATTTATTTTTGCACTTTGGTTCTTAATAAGTTTTTATGTCTTTTACAACTATCAGAAGTTTGTTGTAATTGCCATTTTGATTTTAGGCTTTTAATTATTGTTTAACACTTTAGAAATCTTTGTTAACTTTACTGCAAAATAATTAAGGTTGTGCAATAATTGTAATTAAGAGTTTGTCAAGTCGGTTTTTCTCATATTTTATTTACACGTGCTAAACGGTAGGTAATTAATTTAATATTTCACAAGCTTTATTTCTTAATGAGTTTTATAACTAGTTTTAATTACTTTAAGTACACTATGTTTATAGCTTTATTAAACTATATTGTAGATTGTCATGTATATGTAAGATTTTTTTATTAACTGTTAATTTATATAGTTATTTAAAAAATTTTATTGTAGATATTCGTTGTTTGCTACAATTAAATTTCATTTTTTTTCTGTTTTGTTGTTCTTTTTATACTTTATTTCGATTAATCATTTATAAACATTTTGATTCACATTTATGCATATTTTATATTTAATTGATTTGTTTATTTAAATGAATTTTCCACGCGCTTAATGTAAACAAACAAAAATAAAACTATAAAACTTTAGCTATAGTTCTTTCCTACGCACACTTGCCATATTTACACATGTGTTTGTGTGAAACGACAATTTTTGAATGATTTATTAACGAGAAATATATTTGAAAGTCACACTGAGAATGAAACTATTTATTAATTTATTAAGAAATAAATGAGAAAGTGAAAAGCTAAAGCAAATAATAAAATTTCAATAGAATGTCGATCTAGTTCATTACTAAATCTGTTCAAATATAAGGGAACCAGCAGCACTTTTGAAATTTATAGAGTTTTCTATATGAAACAAGGGTTGAGTGTGGGTTCAAAGTACTCTTAGTTGCGGTCGAGCGATAAAACAAACACTCACAGTTATTATTGATATGTATTTAGTTAAGTATTCCCCGAGGCAAAATCAAGTGACGAATACAACGCGATTTGGCTGAGAGCAAATCTATGTGAATGTAGAGGCATTGTTCTATAGCTGTAGCTGTATACGAAGAGTATCTATATACTACACACTATATATCTGTATTTTGTGCTAATTGTCGCGTTAAATCGTTTACTTGATTTGAATTCGAGATATTTGCACTGTCCATTGACGAACGCCAACGTTTTAGGTATTTGGGACAAAGCAAATACGTGTATTTGGTCTAAGTGCTTTATGTAACATTTGTTTATCCAACTGAACACAATTTGCATGAATCGTAAAGGATAATACTTTGTATATAGTACCAACAGTTTATTGAAAACTCATCAGAATTGTACATTTGTTTTTTATTATTAATTTATTTGTGTTTGGCTTCAATTAAAAGTTGAAAGAAATGAAATTGCCTCAACTGACGCAATTTGAAGATGATATATACTCTATATACACGCGCCTGTTATATGTACATATGTAAAAATATATCTATTTGTATATACAAATTGGAATATTTGTTTGGTTTTTGTTTTTGGTTGTTTTCTTTTCTATTTTTTTTTTTGGCTGGCACATTTAAGTAACTAATTTATTTATATTTTCTATATATGCTCTTTGTTTTTGTTACTTTTGTTATTGGCTAAGCACTTTGCACGGTAAACAAGTTGCAGAATAAACAAGTTTATATTTATTCCAAAGTTATGCTAAATAATTTTAGGTGCAGTTAAACTCGCAATTCCCATATTCAGTCACACAATTGTAGTTAATTTTTGATTAATTATTTTTTATTTAATTTTATTACTTTTTGTTAACGGATTTATTGTTGCTTTTGCTGTTGTTTTTGTTATTTGGTAGCTGTCGCTGCCTTCAGACAAACGCGCACGCGTTTCAATTGCCGCCAGACAACTGACAACTGACGGGGATCCCACTCGCAATTTGCCGATCCAACGATTACAGAGAGTGAGAGAGAAGTGCTCACCGACAGCGACAACAACAACAACAACAAGTAGCAACCTGCGCATGCGAAGTAAAAGAAACGGCAAAAAACAGTTTAAAAACCGTTTCTCAATGAGCATTGAGTGAGTCCCGTTGAGCGAGAGAGAGCAAATGAGGAGAGAGCGAGTAAGGGAGACGGTGCGAACGAGAGTGTATGTGACAAAGTTCACGCAGACAACGTTGCGTATGTGTGATATTTGCTTTTAGGGGCAAAGATGCAATTTTCACACAAGCACCTAAGGGAAAATAGGCAAAAACAGACAAAAATGTGTGTATATTTTTTATTAAAGTGCATCAACAAGTTATAAGTTGATGTAATTAAAACTATGAAATATTTAAGTGTTACTGACTTGCGTATTACTAAAATAAATAAATATTTTCATTATACTTAGTATAAAAAATTTATCTTCTAACAATAATACAATTATTTTTAATTAACATGCTTTCAATAAAGTTTGTGCCCTTATTATATCAAATTACTTATTTAAAAAATAAATTTAAGTCTACAAATAACACAAAAAAATTAGTGTAACTGTATTTTCAGTAGAATTGAAAGCATTTTATGCCACATAAGTTTCTAAAAATTAATTAAAAACTCAACTAAACTCTCGTATATAAAACTCAAAGCTTCAGTGAAAGTTTTAAGCCATATAAATTATCAAAGATAGAAAAAATATTGGATATGCAAAAGCTCTCAAATTAATTTTGATATCAATATGGCAAACAGTGAACTCTGCTGCCTGATGCCGAGAGTAAAGAGGAAAATCAATTTGATTTCAATAGTATAAAATGCTTTTTCATGCCAAAATGTGCGACAAACTCAATTTGTTTGCCATGTGTAGGCTTTGTGGGGCAAAGGAAACTGCATCCGACAACAAAATACCATACAACAACAACAACAGCAGCAGTAAAAAGAAAAACTATAACTAAAAGCCAATTATCAATTTCCTAGAGACTGTATCATATATAGGGGAAACGAAGACTTTAATACTCAATATCAATTTCAAACGGTTGCCTCCCATAAGGCGAACATCAGGCCAAGGCCAAAAAATGCCGTGCAGGACTTTCAGTTTAAAGCAAAGCTCGAGAAAATGCAAATGTCGACAGCAGGCAAACAGGCGAACACAGCGAACAGGCTAAAACGTTCAGTTCGTTGCTTCTATTATGGCCAGAAATGCAGGTTAAAGTTCTTTCTAGTACACGTAATAACCAAACCTTCCACTCTCTTTGCTTTTACACCACTTTTGATTGCATTATGTGTGCACTTTGTGCAATAGCAGGAGGGAAATTGCAATAGAAACTAGAACGGATGTTATTGAATAACCGTTTAAATTTCAAAATATAAATACAATTTTTGTATAAATTCTGGCATGGTATTAAAATGTAAATTTGATGTATAACTAATTAATTTTTATTAAAGTAAAGTTAGTCTAAATTAGATAAATTTTTCTAATAATTTTAAGGCCACTTTTGGTGGGACTATTAGCAAAATAAAGACTTATTTCTATAACAGAAAATATGTTTTATTTATTTCTTGCTTCAAGTTTATTTAGAAAAGCGCAATTCTTGTTTGTCTGACATTTGTTTTCCAATAAAATGCTTGTATTTATATAGAGCTCAGTAAACATTTTTGTATCACTTAGTATAACTGCACATAGCATATATCAAACGGCTGTGAGCTGTACGTAAATTGTCTACAATTCACATTGTGGCCAAACACTCGATTCGATGATGTTGGGCAACACAAGCTGGCAGGATAACGCAGGGCCAGGCCTCTCAAAGGCCATTAAAAGTCAAAAGAGCGTTGCGAATGACAACGTTGATATCTCTCAACTAAGGACTACAGACGACAGGCGACAGACTACGGTCTACGTACTATGGACTGTGGCAACGGAAGTGACATTTGCCAAAGGTTTGCCAAAAGCTTCTCTCATTTTTTTGAGGTAGTTGTTGTCAGGGGTGTGAGGGTGAGTCCCTGGTAGGAGCTGTGGGTTCTGGATTCTGGGAACTGGCGGTGAGTTCGTGTTGAAGCCACTTGGCAGCACAATAAAAACGATGTTTAAACAGCGATGATGGTCCATGCAAATGGCAGCTCAGCGTCAGTGTCATGCGTCATTTGCGACAATGATAACAACAACAACGACGATAACAACAACAAGAGTCAAACGACCTGCCGCAAGGACATGCAATCAACGTGAATTGGTTGCCAGGTTACCTGGTTAAACCCACAAGATTGCCACCACAAAGTGTACTTATTAAAGTAAATACAGAAATCGCATTTAATATTACGCATACGACATGTCACACACGTGTTTGTCGCAACTACAAAGAAATTCAAATTGCTTTACTAAAATTTAAGTTGAAAATTCTTTTTTTTTTACTGTACAGTTTCGTTGTGCTATTTTATTTTTTGTAAATATTCTGAAGCTACGAAAATTGTTGACACCACCGGGACCGCAGCTGTTAACAGTGTCTGCTAAAAGTATGCTACGCTTATCTCTGCCTTGCAATTAGGTACATTTTTTTGTGCCCTCTTCTAATGGTTTCCCCTTTATTTTTTATTATTTTTTTGTTACGTGGCTTTGTCGCTATTCCCTCGTCTATTAGCGTGGGCGGAAGCTGCGCCAAATGGGTTGAACAGTAGCAATTATTACATTCGAGCGTTGCTAAGAGCACAAAGTGGCTCTTTTGGCTACTAAGCTTCATTAAATTTAATGATTTAAAACGCAAATTTGATAAATTTAATGGAAAATGGTGCAATGCAACAATGCTGTTAATAAAATAAGACCACAATAGACAAACAACTATTTATTTTATATCTTTTCTTTTATATAAGTTGCTTCTGTTTGGTACTAAGATATTTTACTTTATTTTAATAGAGATTCCAATCAGCTACACTTATTTTACTGCCTACATTTATTTTATTTTTATAAAGCAAGATAAGCTGGATAAAATTTATGTTAACATAGTTTTATCAGTTTATTAAAGTTTGCACTATTTATAGCTTAGTTTCTTAGTTTCAAGAATTCTTGTGCTGGTTTTGAATTTAGCATACAGTCGACTGACCCCTACACTTGTCAACAAAGTTTGAAAACAAAGCAACACACACACAGACACACACTCGCACACACACACAACTTTATTGTGTTTCATTCTGTGCGAGGCAGCTGGAAAATTAAGTGCCGTGGGCGTGGCAGAACTGACGTTGCCCAAAATGACTTCTGACATGCAATCAACAACAGCAGCAGCAAACAGCAACAGCAAACAACAATGCCAACAAAATGAAAACCTACTGTTAAAACTATTTAATTTGAATGGGATTTAATGGGATAATTTTGAAAATTAATTTACGTAGAAGAAGCCGTAATTAAAAAAATAAAACTGAGAAGTTCTAACAAACTTACTTTTACTTTTATTTAACTCTACTAAATAAAAATAGATTCAAATTTTATAAACAAAGTTAATAAATTACAGGCATTTAATTTAGAACGAAGTTTTCAATTTCCCACTGCCTGTAATAGGAAATTGTTTATGTTTTCCTTATTTTTCGACTGTCAGTTGATGAGAAATTAACATTTTGCGTGTAAGGTCTGAAGTTTGTTTAGTTTTTCGTACTGTGTTTTTTATACACTCCCCACGAAGGTCAGTGCTGAACTGCGCAAAAGTGGCGCCGATATAATCGCAGTTAAGGGGTAGTTTTGTCTGGCCTAGTTTTAGTTATTTTCTAGTGGTTTTAATTAGAAACACAATCGGAAGTTCTTTTATGGCATGCTGAGCCCCAATTGCTCTATGGAAAATGAGTTGGGCGTTCAATTTATTTTCGGGGTGGCTGATTTCAGTTTTGGTTAGCTCATAAATTGAGTAATCGTATGTCGGATTAGCACAACTAGAAGAGCTGCCAACAAAGTCTATTAACAGCTTGATTTAAGCGTTAAATTCCTGGCTTTTTCATTACTTTCGAGCTTAAAAAACATTTCTATAAATGGATTGTAAAAAATTAAAGCCAAAAGTTTTCTTTTTATTTATAGCAGTGAAGAGAACTTTGTGCACATTTCCTCATAAATCGTTAGCTGGATTTCACTGGGTTCAACTTGCTAACTATTAAAAAAGGCATAAAGGCATTGTTCCAACTTTCGAAAACATTTTTATGTGAATGCATTTCAAAAGCACAGCAGAATAAAGTTTTAAACAATGGACTCAAAATTGCAGTTGATATATAAATCTTAACATGGATTTAAAAATATGAATTTAAACTTACCTCCTCAATGGTCTCGCATTCAAATAAATAGATGTGTAGCAGTGGATCCTTGGGATCCTTTAGTAAGTAAACCAAGCCCGTGATGGGCCCCTGGAATTCCATGAAGTTTTGTGGTTGCTCTGCATCAAGAGCCTGCTGTTGTTGCTGCTGCTGTTGCAACTGATAAGCGGCAGCTGCACTGGAGGAGAGTGAGCCATAGGATGTGGATGTGGTAAGTGTCTGACGTGACCCATTTGCGGTTAATGAGTTGCCAACGCCAGCAACGCCAGCCGTGGCAGCTGTGGAAGATGATGACGCTGTCGAGGTTGATGTGGAGGAACCATTGGAAAATGCTGCTGATTTAAGCTGCATGAAACCATTGCCAACGGACTTTGCTTGCGGCTTGTGTATAATGCGGCACATGCCCACGATATGCCTCAAGGGATGGCTAAATTGTAGCTCAAAGTCCGAATTGTAGGACTCCAAAATGCCATTTTCAATGCCCACGGAATGCTGCAATTACAAGAAAATGAAAATTCATGTGAAAATGCCAAATCAACTTGACTGGAATTGCTTGTTAGTTGAAGTATGTAATAATATAGTAATAAAACACAACACGACATACGAAACAACCAAAACACACATACACAAAAACACTTAAAACTAAGAACATAATATTAACTTGTACATAAAACACTTAAACACTAAACAATGGACACTGAACCAGAAGCAGCACTAGTTACACAAACACCAACCACTGCCCCCGAGTCCTTGCCAAATGTCGCGGAGGACGCACAAAATGTCGAGCACGCCGTGTTGCCCGCTGGAGGTAAAGAAGCAGATGCACCAGAGGAGGCAGCAAAAACCGAGGAGGAGGAGGCACGAGCAGCGAGGAAAGAGCGTTTAAAGAACGCACGTAACATTCGCTTCACAATTGGAGAAACAGATCACACTACTGAGATAATTCCGGAGCGGAAGGTAACGCTAGTCGATAATCTACAGGAAGTGCCCAGTACTACGGCGATTTCCACTCCAACGCGAATGGAACGAGAGACGACGACTAGCATGGCAGATCTAGATGAATATTATTTGCCCGCTAGCACAGAAGAGGCGGAGGTCGAAACACTGTTAAACCCAGAGGAAAGTGACGATCAAATTGAAAGAAGATCGATTAAAGGAGGTGATTCTGTGAAAGCCAAGTCAAATTTCTTGGATACCTTTGAGATACCCGCATTGGAGGATATATCCGATGATGATGAAATTCTAGAGCGCCTTAAATCGCAGCTATCTATGCTAGTTGGGTCTGCTTCGCGTTTAACAGTTGAACTGGATCCAGGTAAATTTGTTGATCCACTTACAGGTGAACCTATATCATCAGAAAAGAGCAAAAGTTTGGAGCATTCAATCAATTTCGGTATTGACAGCGAGAGCTCAAGTTTAAGCTTTGATTTAATGGACTTTGAAAGTATTATAAGTTTCAAAACTGAAGTTAAAGAAGAAGATGAGGAATTAAACTTTTATCGATATGAACCGGATTCCATAGCACGCGAAACCTACTACGATGCATTAAAACCAGAGGTTATAGTTTATAGCAGCAACAAACTCGCATTGGATTTTTTGAATGACCTGATCAAAAATGTGGTCAACTCAATCGGAGGCTTTACGACTTGAATATATGCTCAAGAAAAATATAGACAAACGGCGGCTATATGCGAAATTAAATGATCAAGTTAACCAATATAATACCGAAAAGTATTTGAACGAGTATCTGAACTCTAAAGTTGCGGAATATTACAAACGCATGCGAAATAATCGGGCCTTCATTAAGTTGTCACCCGAGAAACATGAAAAGGAATACAATCGATTTATGGAAGCCCTGACTCAACTAGATTTTAATTTAAAACTAGCCGCGGAGGCAAAACGATTGAATGCCTACCAGATATCTAGTGCTTTGATGGATCTTTCTTATCTACAAAATATATCTTCCTCATCCGAAGCATACCTAGCAGACAAAATAATGAACACTTTGGGCAATAAATCCGATTACATCAGACGAATAACTGAACGTGAGATAAGACTTATGAGCCAAAAGAGAAATGAAATCAGTGACATGCGGCTCAGTCTAATCACCAGAAAGCACACTCTGGGAAGAATCAGAGAAGTACTTAAATTAAATACCTATTTAAACTATAAATTAAATTGATTCTGTTTATAGGAAATTCACAAGCTACAGCAAATCAATGAGGAAATATCCATGGACGACTTTATTGACATACAGAATCAAACCATCGCACTTAACAAAAAAATTGAAGGTAAGAGCACACACTTGATTAAATCATTAAAAATAAATTTATGTTTCTAAACTTCTCTGATCAGAACGTAATACCGAATTGAAGAAGGTACGATTGCACTATCAATCCGATTTGCATGTGGCCCAGCATTGTAGGGAGAAAACTCACGCCGTACTTAACAAACTCCGCGTTGGACAAGCCAGACTTAAGGCGTACCAGAAAGTGCAGACCTTACTTCAGGAGACCCTGTACAAAGCCAAGCTGGAACATGGTCGTATACGAAAGCAGCATGCTGAGCTCGCCTTTCAGGGTGGAATATTGGCCATGGAATCCCTGATGTATGACTATGATGCAACTGTGGAGAAAGTGGAGTCAAAGCGTGCTATTGTCAATGAGCTAAAAGAGACCATAAATCACCTAAACCTTCAAATCAACAATTATACTCTGCGTAGCAGTGAAAAATCATTTGGCTAGAAATAGTTTCATACCAGAGAGACTTTACTATGTCTTTATATTTACATATACAGCTACATTCACACGAGTTTGCATAAATAAAATGAAAAAACAGTACTGTTTTAACTTTAGGCAAATGTGTTATACGTTTACGAAGTGTATACAGATAAATAGTTCGTCTGTAATATAACAGACACAAGCAATGCAAGTGTTAACAATGCACTGCAGTGAAGAGCTCTGTTAATGAGCTACTATTGAAATTTAAGCAATCGCTGTTAAAAATGTCAATAACATACTCAACTTGAGCTCATTTTACTTCCCCCTTGCCTATTATATTAAACAATTTCAGCTTAGGTTTAACTTTAGTTAAATGTGAGGGAAATAATCAACACAAAAAAGTTAAATACACAAACTTAAAAAACATTAAAAAAATATTTAAAAAAAAAAACTTAAAAAAAATATATAATTTGCTAATGGAGAACCCCCAGGTTGAGTTTCGCGAAAGAGTTTCTGGCATTATATCCAGAGGTGAGAGCTTTCTTCAGGAAGACCGTATAAGTACTTATGAATATGATAATGAAAATAACGTTGAGGAAGCTCCCTCGAGGGACAAGCCATCGACTATACGCTCGAGTGCCATACTGCGCAAAATAGCAGCTCCAACCGAAATCATAGACGTTTTAGAACATGATGAGCAGGATGGTGAAGCACAACCAAACCACTGAAGGTGAAGGGGATGAAGCAGCTCAAAGGGAGGCAAATGAAAGATTGCAGTCTGCGAAAATTCGTTTTACTGGCGCAGATGAAAATTCCGAATCTGGAAAAAATCTCAAAGTTGATGATCATGTGGCAGCTGAGTTTGATTCACATGATACAGCCATTTCCACTCCCGCTCGGCTATCACATGAATCGATTTTGGAAGTTGAAGATTTGGAAAAGTTTCCTGTGGAAGAAGACTATATGGACGCACTTTCAAATATACAAAGCAGTGATTATGATACTGATGATGCTTACGATGACTTTGATGATTTTAATTATGGTTACGAAGACATAAGTAGCACTGAAGTTGTTAATTCGGTTGTCGATCGATCATCTAAAATGTCCAACGAAATGGATTCAATACAAGTAAAAGAGGATTTTCTATTGCATTTTCAAATGCCCTCACTATCGAATGTATCGGACGTGTCGGATATGAGTCAACAGAAACGGTCAATTGCGTCGTCAGTTCAAGACTTTGGTAAATTTGTTGATCCCATCAGTGGACGAAGCTTACATAGCCTAAATGCTAGCTCCTCTCAGATCCTCCACACCTGAGGTTTCGGAAGAAATGACCCTGGATGTGGAATCTATCGTGGACACTCAACGTGACGTGTTGGACTTCGCCGATGTAATGGAACTAACCAAAGTCGTTATAGTTGAGGAGCCAGAAGATGTTTTCGGCAAATTCACCATGCAAATCTTCACCAGCGGTGCAAGTTTAGAAACTGAGGAGGAACGTCAAGAAAAGAAAGTGCACAAAGAAGCCCTCAAAATAGCATTAGATTTTATGAATGATATTATAAACGCTGCGATCCAAGAGGGTGAGAAAACGAAATCAAAGAATCGTTATAAAAAGAAATTAAATAAGAAAAAATTAATGCTAAAGTTGATAGAGGAAAAGGATAATTATATGTATGAAAAAGAAATAAATTCATATCTCAATGGACGAATGTGTGATTATTATAGACGCCAAAAGGTCACTCGACCATTTATGAGGCTACCGGACTCAGTATATCAAAGAGAATACAAAAAGTATAGGGAACTGCTGATCAGTTTTGATTTTTATTTACAATTGTCAGACGAGACAAAAAAGAAGGTCGGATACCTTTTGAGTAGTGTCCTAATGGATCTGGCACACGTTGATAATATAGCCATAAGGTCTGAGCTTAGATTTGGAACACATAATGCATGAGGCTATTGGCAAAAGATCCGAACATCTTCGACGCGTTGTTGAAGCCGAGCTGGCACGTATGAGAGCAGTTCAATACCAACTCAGCGATACTCGCTTAGAACTCATCACAAAGAAGCACACTCTGGGTCGAATTAAGGACGTAAGTATAAAATGTATTAATAAATTAATGGCTCAGATACATTTTCTGTGCAGAAAATCAATAGTTTGGAGCAGATCAATGACAATATTTGCATGGAGGACTTTATCGCCATTCAAAACCAAGTTACAGCAATGAACAAGAAGATTGAAGGTTTGTAGGAGCACTTAATATATAAGAGCTTTAATTGATTGAACTTTTTGTAGAACGTAATGTGGATTTGAAGCGGCTGCGTATAAATTATCACAGCCATTTGCATACACTTCAGCATAACCGAGAAAAGACACTCACTACTGCCAGCAAACTTAAGGAGTATGTATCGAAACTGAACAGAAATCTGGAGACTCAACGGGAACTGAGAGAACGTCTATATAAGGGCAAAGTGGAACATGCTCGTCTACGTAAACTGCACTCAGATCTCACCTACCAAGGCGGTCTACTGTCCATGCCTGCATTGATGCACGACTTCGATGAGACGGTGGAGAAAGTCGAGTCTAAACAGTTGGCAGTAAATGAAATGAAGGATACTCTGGGTCGTCTTTCCAGACGTCTTCACAGCTTGGAGACACGCAGACTCTAAGCCATTTAGCTAAATCGTATTTTTATATGTATATATTTATGTAATACTTGGCCAAATCAGTAGCAGTAATAGTACAAATAATTTTTTATCTCAAAGTAATATCGATTCGTTTTCTTTTATTTGGTTTAATGCCGCAATCATTTAATCCTTTGCATTTACAGTAGACAACGCGGTTTAATAATCATGACAACACAAAAGCAAAAGAAAAGTAAAAGGAAAATAGAAAAAAGAAAAAAGGAAAAGCTGTAAGTAATCGTACATGTTTTGTTGGAGTGTTTTTCCCTTTCCATGGCCAAATGTCGTCTCGTTTCCACTAGGCGAAGCAGATTAACAGTATTAAATTCTTTTAATCAGTTTACTTGCATGCACAAGTACAAAAGCGGTTCACTTAGAGCGAGATAGGGACAGTGAAAGAGACAGAGTGAGCAAGACAAGCGAATGGGTAGCTAGATAGTATAAAAACAAGCAGAGACTGACAGCAGCCTGACAACATTGCAAACATGGCGGCTGCTCCATTTCCGGCGTTCTCATCACAGTCACCGGTACCGTCATCGTCACCGGCTTTCCCACCCACTCCTCCAACATGTGCCGCCATTCTCAATACTCGTTGCTTTTTGTTCTTGGCCCCTTTTTATGCCCTGTACCGATTTGTACCCTGTACCCTGAGTTGCACAACACGTTTTCATTAAGGACTAAAAGTTAAGTTAACAATAACCGAATTTGCTTTGCCTTTTTAGTGCTCCAACTTTGATTTATTTACATATTTCTTTGTTAGCCTTATGTAATTAAGAGTCGTATGTTAAATATAAGCACGGTATCTGCGAGTCTAGCACTGCCAACTACAGCTTGTTACCATGTTTTATGCACTGTTTTTATTATGTGCACACCGACGTGGTAGCTAGGGAGTGTCAATGTAGGGTAGCTGGTGTTTAGGGGCAGGGTTTAAAGGGGTCGGGGGATTTTGAGGGATTGTTGAATGGGTGTGTCGATGTTGTGGCTGAAACTGTAGTTGACAGAAAGCAGGTCGCAACGTTTGGAACGTCTGTTAGCTTGTTTTTTGTTATCAAAAGGTCTTTGTTGTTGTTGTTACTATTTTTTTCTCTATAAAATAAAAGGAAAGCAAATGAAATTTATGTTCAGTTAGTTAAGCAGACGCTTGTTTAGTGCAGGGTGTGTTCCAGGAATATGTAAATACAAGCAACTAAAGATAGACTAGATAACGGAAATTAAACCAGCGACATCGATTTACATTTTTTGCCTAAGGTTATCATAAAATTGAAGCCTTACTACTGCTAAGAAGCAGACTTTAAGGGCTTAAGATTGAGTTATTTATTGATTTATGGTAGTGATACATTCATATTTTTAAAGCTTTAACTATTCTGTATTAAATTAATGTTTTTTGTTAGTTATACAACTTTAAACTCTCTAACTTACCAACAACTCTATTTAAAACCTAACAAATCCACGTATATTCTCAGATTTCAGAACGTAATCAAAACTTTAATTTAACTAATTGAGAAGCAAAGAGCGCACAGCAAAACGCAAACAACTATGAAAATACTAAGAAAAGAGCTAAGAAAACTGCTGGAAAATTAAGTTTCTGTATAAATTGAATACTTCAGGGCCAAAACTTTAGCCTAAAAATGCTCGACTTTTAGCTGCCTCGCATCCAACTAAAAGTATAAAAGTCTTTACAAAATCAAGCAATAAACTAATTAACAGGTTATGCTCGACACAGCAACACCCCATGTTCCCCAATGCTTAGTTGCTTATCAACGGAAGCGTCAGCTTGAAAACTACTTAAATAAACAGCGAACTGAAATCAGGGCTCGGGCTCCAGCAAAGGCAACGAAACTTGACTAAGAAAAAAACTTTGCAATTAATAACATTTTAGTAAGAGCGGAAAAAAGAAATAGGAAAAAAGGTGGAATTAAAAGAGTAGAAGTTGGGATGAAAGAGCGCCTAATGAGGCTACCTGGCAGCCGGTAATCATTAGGGATGCCACCTTGGCTTGAGCACGACTCACCTTTGGCATTTGAAATTAATTTTCAAATGGCAAAGTTCCAACGAGATTTTAGCACTGCCTGACGACGATTCTATTGCCACTCCACAATCCCCGGAAAATCCATTTTATTTCATTCCCCTCGCACCATGCCAATTTTCAATTAATTTGTGATTTTCACTGGATGTTTTAGAATTGAAACGATTGCGAGAAGCGCATAGAGAGGCGAGTTGAGTGCCGAGTGCCGTGTGCCCAGAGACAGAGTGCCGAGAGATTCATTTAACTGTTGTTTCACGTTTGACATTGACACAGAAAATCCAATTATGCCCCCAGACCTATTACCTATTACCAATTACCAGTTGCCAATTTGTTAACTTTGTGCTCTGTAATGCAATCACCGAACAATGCGATTTGGGATTTTTCATTAAAAGCGTTCGCTTGGAATGCAGAGCAACTGATTAGCATGAATTGAAGATTCAAAAAGCTGTTTAGTCTCAGCCAAAAGTTAATTATTTAAATTGTAGTCAGGACTTTTATAGGAAGGACTAAAAGAAATGTCAGTTAATGATTCATATATAAGAAATGGCAATACATTAGCATAGCTTAATGGCACTTTACCTACCCCAATACCTTATTTAATTATGGTATGTTTAGAAAATTAAGTGAAATTATTAAAACGCAGCAATTAAAGCACTTGAAGCTCAAACCAAAGATGAATTTCAAAAGTAATCAAATGCAATAATTAGAGCTATATCAAATCGGCGCCTTATATCATGCAATTCTGATTATTTATGGCTACTGCAATAGCGCCAGACGTAAAACCCAGAGCCGAGTTTTGACCCTTTTGGCCGCAATTTCCATATGAAACAGCAGTTTTGATGCAGTTAATGCAAATTATATGGCTACAATGCTGACAACAGCAACAACAGCAATGTAATGTGCAATTGTAGACAATTTATTGAGTAACAAAAGCAACAACAACAACAACCACAAATCGCATGCATAACAAGAACAGCAAACGTCAGCTGGCACATGAAAACGTAATGAAGAAACAGTTAAAACGTATAAATCACTGAGCAATAACACGCGACGCTGAAGGCACGACGATGTCGTGATTCCAGCTGGAGATGGACGCGTGACACGCAGTTAACTTTATAGATACGAAAATGGAGCAATTTTAATTGTAATCGCTGACAATAACAAGACTTTCATTAAGCGTAAAAGTATCAGCTAAAACTTTGTTAGGGGAACAGCTAAAAATAAATGAAATTTTAAAACATTCATCGTTAAACTGGAGAAGTTTTCTTAGTACAACTATCTAAAAACTGAAGCTAACAACTTTTATATAACAAGAATTTTAGTTAATTCTAAGCAACACATATTATGCCACCACTAATTTCTATGCAAACAGCAGCTAGTACTTAAGTAAAGAACAATCGTAACGTTAGGGATTGTTTCCCATGGCGCTAAATGGTGTGTGTGTCCGCCTACATGTGTGTGTGTGCGTGTGTGACAACAATAATAGCTTGAAGAATAGAACGTAGAACAAATAAAATAGACATAGTCCGAGTTTCCTTTAACTTGACGTCAATTTGAGTCACTAAAGACGGGGCAGATAGATAAATGCAGAAAGAGTGCGGTAATAGGGGACAGTGGGTTAAAAGAGGCCAAGATGTCAATTGTTGGCAGTTAAGAAAAGATAATTATAGCACATACGCAGTGGGGGCCAGCTTTGTCTAATATTTTTTTTCATATGCGGCAAAAGTAAACAAAGACGTAGAAAAGTAAAAAGAATGAAATCAAAACGAATAGCAAACGACATAAAGGAAAATGTGTCATGCCCCTA
The DNA here is from genome assembly GCA_035046005.1 of Drosophila acutilabella. Taxonomy (NCBI): domain Eukaryota; kingdom Metazoa; phylum Arthropoda; class Insecta; order Diptera; family Drosophilidae; genus Drosophila; species Drosophila acutilabella. The sequence goes on from JAWNOK010000061.1 coordinate 1,757,140, forward strand.
GGGAAGTGCTCGATTATGACATGCTCTGCAGTCAACAAACTGCCGGCAAGTTCTGTAATTTAACACAAATATCTACAAAACTGCAGACATAATTCAAGATGTGCCAAATGTGGTTCAGTGCTGATTTAAAGCAGGTCAAGTGAGTGTGTGGCAAGTGGTAAGTAAATCCAGGAATCAGGCGACCACACAACTGTGTGCAACATCAAATGCAAAACGTCAGCCAAATGGAATTGAGTGGGTGCCCAACCAAAACAGCGTTGCGAAAAGAAAAAAAAACACGTTACCCATACGCCGAGTAAACCCAAGCGAGAGTCCTCCACTGGCAAAGTGTGAAACCATTTACAACACTGCACTGCACGCGACGGGGGAGCATAAAGTAAAGAGGAAAAAATGAAAGAGGAAGAGAAGGAGCAAAAGAGAGCAGTTCAAGTGACTCGAGCCGACCAGAAGCGGATTAACGCCGGGACTTGAGTGACTTCACAACCAGCAGCAGCAAAATACAAAAAATATAAATGAAAATGAAAACGAAACAGAGCAAAAAAAAAAACACACACAAATATACTGTTTTCTGCTGGCAAATAAAACAAGCGGCCTATTGATTTTTCTTCATTTCTTTCTTTTTTACAGCTCTCTTTCAAAACAACTTTCTGCCTACTGCTGTGACGTCAATGAAAAGCTGCTGCTGCTGCTGGGATGCGTGTGAGCTGAGGCAAACGCCTGTTGGAAAAGGGCTCTCATTCAGTCTCTAACTCTCTCCCTCTCTTTGTCTCCTTTTGAATTGTAGGCCCTACAAAGTTACCGTCAGTAAATGCTGAATAAATTCAAGCAAATCGATCAGGCTCATTACAGTTGATTGCATTTAGTTTTGAGCACTGCTATTTATTAGATACACATTTATTAAGTGCTTAATAAATACAAACAAGTCTTTAAGTTAGTTAGGAAAACATTAAGTTTGAATCAATTCTTTTGTTAAATACCAAAGAATTAAGTAACTGAAGCATCCGCTTAATATTGCTTATTTAAAACCGATTTACAGGGCGTACAACAAACTATAGATTTTGTTTTTGTGTAGAGCAGACTTGTATCTCTTGTGTAAAATCCCAAAGGTTGTCTAATCTTTCAGAAACAAAAACTAAAACGAATTACAGAAATTCAAGCACTCGCATACCCCTTCTTACAATACTGCCAGGGTACATATTTAGCTTAAGGCGCAAAATTTAATTTTTGCATAAACAATTGCAATTCAATTTTTGTTTATAAATTAAACTCAATAAAATTATACAACTGAGCAAGGCCAAGATCAAGGCCGTTGGTGTTGAAAAGTACACCCATTTATAAACAATACGCAGAGCATTAATTATTCAAGTAATTGTTTAAATTCAGAAACAATAAAATTATTAATCAATGATCAAAGCGGTTATAGCAATAATCAATCCAGATACATGTCTAAACATGTTTAAGCTTAAAGCCTTGAGTTATTGACCCATGTAGACTTAAGGAATGCCATCAATTGTATTGCACTAATTGCTTACCAATATGCAAAGCAAATATTTATGAAAGTTCACACACACCCACACACGCACACACACTCACAGTCACTGCGTACAGAGTGTATTCTTTTGGGCACAAGTTTGTTTGCTTGGTTATTGAAGCGTCACAAAAGTTGACATAAAACTTTGATGGGCCGTAAGGTGTGCGTGTGTGTGTGTTAGTGTGTGCGTGTGCCAAGTGGGCGTGGCATGTATCGCACTTGAGCGACAGCCAAAAGGCAGCTTGTTATAATTTTCATGCGCTATTTAACATAATAAAGCAATAAGCTGCCACAGCATTTGTCAGAGATATGAAGAGCTTGCGCAAACATTTCTGTTGCCACTACTCGCTTTTGATACCCTGTATTGAGTATGTAATAGCTTTGTTAGGAGTATGTAAAAGTGAGAAAAATTAGATAGCTAGGAGCACAATATAATGCGTATTAGACATAAATTTATCTGTAAACATCATAGAAAAGTTAACTTTTGTATAACTTAGCTAAGCGCAGGCTAAAACCAAATACAGGGTATACTAAAGGGTTGCATACTCCACCACAGTTTTCATTCTTTTTCCTATTTTATAGCTTCTTTTCACTCATCTGTCTCCTTTGCTCTTGTTTGTTTGGTTTGTGTCAATTTACAGTTGCTGTGACGTAGAACAGCACAAAAGGAGCAAAAGACTACACTAACAGTGATAACATATATAAACATACACATACACATACACATACACATATAAATATATATATATAAAATAATATACAAAAGTGCAGGCTTTAGTAAATATTTATACAAGAATATATGCATCAAATTATGGTCTAGTCTTTGTGAATCAAGAGTCTGGCCAAAAGTGGCAAGAGAGAGCGTGAATATGTGTGTTAGAATGGGTGTGTGTGTGCGTGTGTGTGCGATGTGTGTGCGTTTGTTGCGCATGCATAATTTGTTTGGTCACAGAATATATGCACAGAAATAACTGAGGGAATATGTAAAATGATCCACTTAAATCATTTTGAAGCTGTGTTCAAATTTAGAAAACCGTTTAATAAACTCAACTAAATTAGATTATATACTGTCGGGTAGTTGATCTTGTGGGATTTATATAGGAAACTATAATAAGTTACAGTGTAAAATTCTACAACTAAACGCAAGTAAAGTCCTGGATAAAAATGCTTCATAATCATGGCTTGGATTGCTTTTTTATAAAGCACAACAAAATAAAATTAATATAATATTTATATAAAAATATTATAAATCCCTACTCAAGAAATACCTCAGTTGGGAATATTAATCAGCTATGAGCATCAGTCAGCAGGAGTTAATCAAGAAATCCTTTGATAGCACCAAACGGAGCACGCAACAATTTCGCATAATTCCCCATTTAAGAAACCGCAAAGCTGCGGCAGAATCAAAATCCGAAGGAGCTCACTCTCCCTCTCCCTTCCTTTCTCTCCATCTCTCTCAGAACACTCGACAACACAAACATTAAGAGCAGTTTACCTTTTATAAAAATGGGATTTTTCTCCTTTCGTTTCCCTTCCCTTTTTTCTGGCTTTTGCCTTTTGCCAACTTATGCTGTCCATTTGTTTGGGTTTCTCGGGGGCTTCTATTCAATGAGCATCAACAACAATTGCTGGCTGGCACTGAGGATTGAGAGAATTGGGGAATTGGAATGGGAATGGGAAGACGCTGTCAACTTGCCGCAGGCACGTAAAAAGGATTCATTTTAATGCCCCGGAGTTGCCACCTGAGCAGTGAGAACATGAAACCGAAATGGACATGGCTGGCAGCTATGGGATTGTGTAGGAGGTGGTGAGAAAGGTAGGGAGGTAAGGGCTTTAGGGGAAATCCAAGAGATTCTTCTTTGGCTGCCAACACTTTTACATAACTTTCGGCCAGGTTTGAAACTCACAACTTGTTGGCAGCTGTGGGGGAATTTAATTATGCGCTTGCCTGGACCACGACCTGCACTGGACCCGACTTGGCAGAACCCTAAAGAAAGCCCCAGAGCGTCGTTAACAGGCACATTGAAGCAACGCACATACACCCACATACGCATGTCCTCACACACTCACACACACACACACAGCGGCTGATGGGCGACTAATTGCAAGCTTTGCTAAAATTAATTTCAAGCTTCAAATAATATTAGCCATGGGACACCGGAGTGTGAGCGAAAGAGACAGAGCGTGTGTGAGAGAGATAGCTAGAGGCGGAGCTGGCAGGAACATAACTTGTCGCCGCACGTGCTCAACGCGTCGTATGCGTAATGCGTCAGGCAGGTGATATCAGTTTAAATGTAGTAGGCCTAAGCGAGGGCAGCTCATTAAGTTATTTCATTTTAACAGAACAAAAACTATTTATTTATGATATATGATTATTATAAAATATTAAATCACAGAACATTCGTCTTGTGTGTTTACTAAACAAACATTTTAAATCTCTTTAAGTCATAAGAGGTTTATTAAAAAAAATATATAGCTCTATTTATTAATGATTGCTCTTGAAAGAATAACAATCAATTTGCCTGGTTCACCAACTGTTCGCAAAACCCTCGCTTTTCCTGCTCGCCCAACTATATGCATATGATATGTCTGTCTATCTGTCTTTCTGTATGTCCGTCTGTCTGTCTGTCTGTCTGCTTTTATTTTGGGATGACGTTGTCCTTCCAATTAGCTACGAGTCCCATATTACAACAGTGATTTTGGTTTTAGTGGCTCACCTTTCGGAATTGTGGGCCTAATTTTAGCCATTTTCCTGCCGCCCCCGCGTAAGTATATTTAGTAACGGTAGTAACCAACGGTAGCTAATCAGTGTAATTATTATCGTTTATGAGGCGAAAAATTATTAATAAAATTTCATAGGCAATGCGTAGGCTTTCAAGTTGTGCCTGCCTGGTGGGCTGGTTAATTGATTTATTGAATCGTAATAATTGCAAATTGCTTTTAATTGTTTCTGACAAAAGATAAAAGCGTGTGGCTGATATCACTAAATGCAATTGGATTAACATGATAACGCTCCAAGCGTTTTGTGTCAGCCATGTCGGACAGAGCGAAGAACACAGTTTTCTGTGAAAATCAGAGGAGTCACAAACACATCGAGTGTAGGCACTTCATGATTCACTTCATAGCTGATGATTTAATAAAGTGATGAGCTTTGGGAAATTCTGTCAACTTGAGAAACATCATTAATTATGTGTTAAGAATTTAAGAGCAGCTCTTACAAGTATATTTAAGTGGTTACAAGTTTAGAATTCACTACGATAATTTATAATTTAGTCAAACCTACTTTTAGAATGTTTCTTTGTATGTCTAAATTAAGTTTTATTTAGTTTAAAGGTCTTTTAATTCATAACAAAAGTTCGCTTGAGGTTTTAGAAATACATTGTATCAGCTGAGTATTTCTTTTGTGGCTTGATGATGCATCACTTTTATATATAGAGATTTATATTTAATTATTTCACAATTACAATAGTTCTTTGTTTTCAAGAGTGCAATAAAGAAACTAAAGGAAACTTTTTGTATATTAATAAAACAGCCCTGAAAGCACCACAAAGTTATAAAAGTTTGTTATAATTTAAGACAGAATTTCATAAACATTTTTTTCACCACTCCTTACTTGTTCAATTTATAAGAAATTCATAAATCTATTCTTGGATTTACTCACCTTTGTGTAGCTCTCTGTGGATCGTATGTCGTTGATTGTCCAGGGTAACATGGACGCCGAGTAGCGGGGATCTACGGAGGCGCTGCCCCGATAGGTCAACGAAACGAGTCGAGTTTTCATCTTGTTTGGTTTGCAAGTTTTCCTTAATTTTCAGATAAATTTGTGTTTTTTTTGTATATTCTTTCTTGTTTTTTATTTACTTAGTTGAAAACTAAATGCAATTCAAGTTAAATTGAGCATGCAAATTACATTTCATCATTTTTTGTGCACATTCTTTATGTAATGTTTTTGTTTTTGGTTTTTAATTTTGCAAATTCACTTTCCGCTTGCTTGGTTATTATTCAAATTGCTTTTTAATTGTTTCGTCTGCTGCATGAGATGTGAAAAATAAACACAGAAAAACAATGGGGAAAATACCATAAAACTTAAATCAATATTTAAATGAAACATGCGGAAAACGCTCTAACTCCACTTGGGATTCCAAAGTTTAGAGTATAAATTCCACAAAAGTACGGGGAACTGAAGTTCTGCATGAGTCATTCGACCGGGAAGGCAGAGACTAACGGTATTTGGACGTAGGGACACTGACCACCTGATGGCGCCACTTAACGCCTGATAATTTTAGTAGTGATGGCTTATTTAGTATTATTTTTCTTTTATTTTTTTTGTGCTGCTCATCAGCAGCCACGTTTACTATCAATATTGATTTTTCTGTCCTCCGCTCCTTCCTGCACTCACGCGTCTTCACTTTACTTTATTGCCGCTTCACATTCGCAAAAGGCAAAGCCAAAAAGCGGAGCAGTTGCTTCTTCTTTCCTTTGGGGTTTCTTTTTTTCTTTTGCACGCGACTGCCTGAAATAGGAATGTGTGGACGCGAGGACGAGGGGAAGGAGGGCGAGAGACACCACCACCATCACGAGTAGCAGGCAGGGCTCAAGGGACAGAGGCAGTGGCAAGGGACGGACACAGTCACAGAGGCAGAGTCACCCCTAAAAAGTGTCGCTGGATGGCAATGTTGGAATTTACTTTTGCATAAACATTTACAATTTAACTTTTGTATGGTTTCCCAATGTTTTTTCTCTTCTTTTGTTCAGTTTACTTATGTTTTATTTTCTGTAAACACACACACATACATCTAACCACACGCACACATAGACGCGTAGACTTGCAACAAAAAATAATAAGTCTAACTAACCGAAATGGGTGCTATGAACGGAGACGAATACAGTGACGCCAAATCGCTGTGAATTTACGTAGAGCACTGAATTGGTATCGGTACAACAAATGGCTCCAATGCTCCTTCTAACACAAGCCGACAACGAGCCGACATTTCTCTATGCCGATGCAGTAACCGACCACGACAACGTCCTTCGTCCTGCGTATTGGGCGCATGCGTTGTCTATTGAGCACCAAGCTAATGTCAAATAAGCAAACGCGGGCACTTATAGTTTAGTAAATTTAATGATCTGACGCATTAATTCATGATTTATTGACGGCAGCACGAACTACGCAAATGCGGGTGTATTATTTATGTTAGTGCACAATAAACTTTTCGCCCGCCAAACAAAAGCAAAATTCTAAGTAAACAATTGGATGCCATTTCCACGAAACGCAAACAGTATTTGTCTATCGACCGACCACCTCAAACTATCGACTGCAGCTAAACAGCTGACTGTGCGTGCCATTCGCAGGCACCCGCACACAATCAATGTTGCAAAACGTCTGAAAGTGTACAAAGTGGGGAGAACGTTATTTTTTCAAATTAAAATTATCTTTTAATACCCAAGAAACGCCTAGGATGTTAAGTTTAAAAAATTTACAAATAAATAAAAAGCCGTCTTTAAATAATATCTCTTTTACCAGCCACATTTGTAAGATTATAATTGCAGCTGCCGGGCATTTACTTCTACTTCCACTTCTTCTTCTTCTTCGTGTATATTCTTCTGGTTGTTTGTCTGCTTTGGCTGATGGCCAAGTTGTTGTAAGCCATGTTTAGGCTGGCTTAGTTTGTGCTGAAATGCGCCAAGCAACAGGTGTGTATGACGGATAATTCTGTTGCGCTCGCGTTATCTGTCTGCGTGATTTGTGGCAGTGGCTGTGGCTTCGTTTTTGTGTCTCCTCTCTTTGGGTGTGCGTGTAGAAGAAGAGACTTTCACTACGGTTCAAAGCCCAAAGTCACAAACTAACGCTAGCATTAATTAATGCGCTTCGCACGCGTTGTCGTCGTTGTTGTTATTTCGATCTCCAAGAGTTGTTTTAAGTTTCTTTGTGCCGTGGATGCTTATGAATCGTATATATCTTTGTATTTTTTCAACTCCGCCAACTCTCTGAGAGCTTCGTATTTTCGCGTTCGCATTCGCATATGTTGTTTAATATTTCAACTTAAAGTTGTTAATTTCTCACCGACAAACACAATGCGCTGTCAAAACTATTTTTTGTGTGTGAGAAAAGAGCTATAAAAAAGATATGGAACACCTCAAAGAAGAAGAGCCTTTTGTCGCCGACAGCAAACAGAGGTGCTCTTTTGAAAAGTGCCGTTAGTGCGCGAGTCGAGTATTTAAAGTTAATTTAAATAATGAGGAATTTGCGCTCATAATTGATTTAAGTAGCGCAACACAGACATCTACTGCAGCATCAGCTATCAACATAACATATGACGAAGCAAGCTCTCTGGGATTTGCATAATTTTCCACACACATGCACACTTACTCACACACACGTAGAGACAGAAAGACACACACGTCAGGAAAATTCGCTTCGCTTTTGTTGCCACTGACTGCAGACTGCAGTGGCAGTAAGTACAGCAACAAGTGGCATTTGTTGCTGTTCTTATTCTAGTTGTAGTTGTTGTTTCGCTGCACTAACACAGTTGCACGGTTCGCTGTGTACTTAAATGGACAAGTTAGAATCCACATTCCACAAAAGAACAACCACAATACACAATATGCCAAGAAGGAAGTGGCAAAGAAACGGCAAACGACAATTGAGCGCCGCAGTAGCAGCGGCAGAGACAGCGCTAGCGCCAACAACAACAAAACATCAGCAATTTATCTATTGGTTAGCGCAAATTTCAAAATAATTGCACATTCTAGACAATTTAACCTAGGCACGATGAAACTGAGCAACAGTGGGGAACTGCAATAATGTGCATTATTTGTAATTTGTTCAAACACATACGCACACGCACGCACAAACACAGACAGACACCAGGGCGAAACTGGTAGGCAGGCTAGCTCAATCAGCGTCGCGTTGCGTCAGCAGCGACAGCGACTGCGTGCAGTTCTTTTCATTCTTTGCGTCCCACACGCGCTCACACATGCATGCATGCACACACACAATCCAATTGGATTTTATGTCAAGCTTCGTTGACACGACTCTGATTCTTTTGGTTCATATTAGTGTTGCTGCTCTTTTTGACCCACACATACATACATACGTGTATGTTTGCATAGTTATTGGACTAGTTAAATCTATCACCACTGGCCTTAATTATCATCACAATAGACAAAAACGCAAAAACTAATAACCCGAAGCGCAGAGTCTCAGAAGAATGTGGCCCAAAAGCGAAATAGTCACAACATAATTAGAACGAGCGAAAGGCAAAACAAAAAAAAAAGAGCGCGCGCGGTCAAATGTTGCACAGTGGGTTACAGAGAACAAAAAGCTCAATGTCACAGGTCGAAAGTAATCTAAATGCAAATGCAGTGTGACCAACTAAATTGATATTGGTTCTTAGAAGTGTGCAGCGAAAACAAAAGAGTTGATGGAAGAGAGGGAGAGAGTGTGTGTGTGAGTGATGTGTGATCGCATCTGATTGGTTAATGACAATCCGTGAGCTTTGAACTTATGGATGCTATGTGGATCGCCTAATCGCTTTTTAATGTGCAGACTAATAGGAAATTTTAGAAACCCAATTGGTAAAACAATATAAAATTAATAACTAAATACATAAATCGACGAAAAAGGGGTGAGAAACAATACGAAAACTGTTTTTGCATTTCTATTGTCAATTAATATGTAAATATTTATGACAAATGCTAATTTTAAAACTCCAGACTTTCGTTCTATGCGCCCACCATCGGTTGAAAAGCTCCGCAGCACAGTTAATCCCCAGGTTTATTTTTTGTTGTTGTATACAAATTTCAAAAGAATTCATAAGCACACGCTAATGTCAGACAGACAGCACTCGCACACACGCACACACGCACACACGCACACCCAAACATAGTTACAAGTCCCACCTTTTGATCTTGCCACATTCTCAATTCTAATGGCACACCACTGTGCGTCATGAGGTGTCTTCCCAGAGGCACCTGCTGTAACCGGCTTCAGTTGCGTCTATTTTTGTTATTTCTTCTTCAATCTTTTTTTCGTCGCCCGCCAACGAACCCGAAACAGGAAATCAAGAAAAAGACCAAAAAAAAAAAAACGTGAAAGAAAATAAAGTAATAGAAATAATATGAAAAACAGAAATAGATAAACCGGTTATTGTGAAAATGAAAGAAAAACTTAAAAGTTAACTATTGCATACATTTGTGTATTTGTGTCTATTTTCGTGATGTTGATTTTGCTTTTCCACAATTGTTTTTCTTTATTTTCTTCTTTTCCAGTTTCAGTATTCGATTTTTGGTGAAATCAATGCGTTTAGAAAGTGAATTGCAGTCGCTGTGACTTCACTTGACATCACGCAAAAAAAAATAAAAAATAGTTAATAATAATAGGCACTTGAAGAGAAGAAAGTGAAAAGTAGTAAAGATTTGCGTGGTTGGAACTGGACACACCGCAAAGCAGATCGCACACCGCAGATACTTGTTGCCAAAAACGCACATTTGGTAGCGAGCAGACACACATTTGGATGCGTCTACTAATCCAAACGGCAACCGCAACGGGTGGCGCTGCTGCAGCTGCTCTACAGTCGCACTCGCAGTCGCACTCCCAGTACAGCTACAGCAGTATGCGTGAGGACGATATCGAGTTGGCCATTAAGGTGGTAAGTTATCAATGCCAATTAACCACTATACTAACCAAGGCCTAAAGTGGTTTGGCCTCTTTACAACTCTGAAAATTAATGAATTTTTTTATGGTGCATTAGTTTTTTAAAGTGTCATAGCAAAGAAAATACGTTAAGACTTATTAAACATAAAATTTTAAGATAAATTTTAGCACCAAAAATAATAATCAACAATTTAGAGTCGGAGTTATTCATTAATTATAATAATAAATAATCTAGAACTAGAAAAAAAATTAGACTAGGAACACTAAAGTTTCAAAATTCATTCAAGAATTGGTTGCTCGCCTGGCAAAATCCCCAGAAAAACTCAGTCCCACTGTGCCTGAAAGACACCTAATCCCACTTTGGTTACAAAAATATGATTTTATTAATTAGTGAAAATCCGAGCAGCAGAAAGTGCGTGCGCGTGTCTTCTTCTAATGGGCCCACTTCTAATTCCAGCTCTAATCCAACTGCCCACCTGTCCAGTAGCCCAGCTGCCCACCTGTTCTGGCAGGTGCCGGTGAAGCGAGTGATTAGAGCAAGTTTATGTTTGTGGCAATACTTGTACCGACTTGGAAAGAAAGATCGAATCGGATGTGGCGTGGATAAGCGTTAAATAATAACCACATGCTATACAGCAGCTACTCGTTAATGGACGGTCGGAACAATCACTGATCGTTTACCTAGTCGTATTTCTAACGGTTCTTTTACACTTCTTCTTCTATTTTTGCTTAAGAATTCTTTGGAATTATGACTACAATGAGTGATTCTCTCTCTCCTCTCTCTATCTCTCTGCTATGCAGAGGATTAGACCCAAGAGAGTCTTAAATTTACTTTAACGAGCGCTCAGAAAAAGACTCGAATTAATTGTAGATTTCCTGGCAGAATAAGCGATAATTTTCATTAGTGTAACTGAAGATAATTATAATTATTTCTAACTCTAATTATGACACACTCTAAATTTATTACTAGTAACGCCTAAAGAAATTTTATTTTCGTGTGTTTTTAGATTAAGAAAATTCTAATTAATTAATCATCTTTTTTTTTTTGTTTTTAGAAACTTTTGGAAACTCCATTTGATTAATCAATTTAATTTATATATTTTTTGTTTAAAATTTCTAAAACTTTCATCTCATTTTCAGGTCATTGTGGGCAACGGAGGCGTTGGCAAATCCTCCATGATACAGCGCTACTGCAAAGGCATCTTTACCAAGGACTACAAGAAGACCATAGGCGTTGATTTCCTGGAGCGACAGATCGAAATTGATGGCGAAGATGTGCGCATAATGCTGTGGGATACGGCGGGACAGGAGGAGTTCGATTGCATCACAAAGGCGTATTATCGGGGAGCACAGGCCTCGGTGCTGGTCTTCTCCACAACAGATCGGGCATCCTTCGATGCCATTAAGGACTGGAAACGCAAGGTGGAGAACGAGTGCAGTGAAATACCCACGGTGATAGTGCAGAATAAGATTGATCTGATTGAACAGGCGGTGGTCAGTGCCGATGAGGTGGAAACGCTGGCCAAGATGCTCAACTGTCGACTGATACGCACCTCTGTCAAGGAGGACATCAATGTGGCCTCGGTGTTTCGCTATTTGGCCACCAAATGTCATCAGCTGATGACGCAGAGCTACGAGCAGATCAACAGCAGCAGTCAATCGCATTCAACGCATCCGCCCTACAATACCACGCCCACAATTAGCGCCTTCAGTCCGACATTCACCAAGTCAAGCAGTGGCACCATCGTCCTACGTCCTGCCAAAAAGGGAAGCGGCTCCCGAGCGGCGCGAAAGCGCAAAATTGTGCTCAAAAAGTGTGGAATATTGTGAGGAAAGCGGCAATGAAAAGAGGGGAAAGCGGGGGAGTGGGAGAGAGGGAGCGCGAGGGGCATGTGTATCTACAGTTGTTGGCAATTAATAACTGGAGCATATTTAACGCTTAATTATTTTAGAGCCCAAAATCAAGTTGTAGCCATGTGACCAGCCAAGCGTAGAATGCAGCCAGCAGAGCCAGGGGAGGAATGTTGATAGAGTAGAGGGCAGTGCCGAGGGAAGCGACAAGTAGAGCCATTCACTAGTCGTGCACAGACTCCGCAAATGTTTGCAGTTATCGCATGATGTGTGTAGGGGATTATGTGGTTAGTCCAGGGGCGTGCAGTGGAACAGCAGTAGGGGCACAAGGGGAGTGACACAAACAAGAAGCACAAAATTAACTGGTTAGCACAATTTTAAGCCACATAGAATTGGCAATACACTCGCCTAGCAACAGGGACTGCACTTTTAACTAGATGTTAGAATTTCAGAGGAAAAGCTGGCAACGCTGAGGGAATTCAGTTGTCAAAATCATACTTATAAGTTTAGTTTTCAGATAAACTCAAGTGTTTCTATGCACATCAAACTTATTTCAGTTAAAAAGCAGAGACATTTCTATCCAAAAACTGTATAAAAATTCAATAATTTTAAAGTCTTCTTTAAAAACTGTTGAAAACATTAGCTAATATTTTTTTAAAAACTTTTTAAAAATCAAATCCACTTAGAACTTACTTCCTTTCTCACATTTCCTTAAAACAAAGCTTAAAACTGCAGCCAATTTTCTGATATTTACGGCCTACAAGCCTTTCTCAGTTATAGCCAGCTGAGCCAAGTACTTAACATCTAGATAAAATCGCAGCTATTAAATATTTATAGACAATCAAAGCGCACAACACTGACCAACAAGGCTACTTAAATGTATAGTTTTCAAATAAAAAGATACTCGTTAGCAACTAAAGCAAAGATCCCCCAGTTACCCTGTTACCCTGTTAGGGTATCTGCAATCAATAGAACTAAAATCATTTACACTAATTATTATTTGGAGCCCAATTAGCTATAGATATGCATACTGTAGCCGACTTTTCTATAACGGAGACTGATAGGAAGAGATATTACTCCCGTGGCACGACAGCAGCGGCAAGACACGCCCACTTTGGCAGATGGGCGGACAGACAGATGAACAACTGGACAGGTGGGCAGCTGTTCAGGTGTTTTTCGTGTGAAAACCATTTGCCAATTAGCGTTGGCAAAAATGTGCAATTAATTGTTCAACTCTCAACTAATTATTAGCTAATTAAGAGGCATCTCACAAACGCAATCATGTCAGAGAGTGTAGAGTATAGAGTGTAGTGTAATATGCAAATTACGATTGCTCGACGTCTTTGTCAAAGCTTGAGAACAAAGTCGTAGTCGTTGGCCCAAAATACGGGCAGATAGTAGTGTATTACTTAACCATCAACCTAGTATATTTAACTTAATAATTATACTATATGCATATATTATATTATTAATGCTTAAGCCTATAATTACTGAACTAATAAATTATTTTGTATTGTAAATTAAAATAATGGCATTACTTAAACTAGTTTCGAGAGGTAAGTAGTGGAAAATTAGATATGTATTTAAAGTAGGTAATTATTCCAGTAATATTAATTTTCAATAAAAATTAACAATAAATATTCATTATATTTATAAATTAAAATTATTATAAATCGGCATTTTGTTCTGGCATATCCCATTTATTATCCTCCTACGCTTTAATGCTGTTTTAAAGGCATAAAGTTGCGTTTGCCAACACTTAACGGCTGTGCTTCCTGTTGTTTTCAACACTGTGCATTGACGAACGAGTCAACTGTGATGACAACACAGTCAACCCCAGTGTAACAAAGCATCAGCTGTTTACTGCATGGTGTCATAATGAAGGTGTAAACAAGTAATAAACATTTTTATTTTCGTGTTTTATTATGATTACAAAAACAACAAAATTATGTAAAGTGCAGCTAATAAACATAGACTGCAAAAAATGAGCTGAAGTGCCAACAAGTAATTAAATTCCACTTATTTTAAGTACTACTGAAAAGTAACCTGTTTTGCGGTAACACCATGGCTGCGTTGACTGCGGAATGTCAATCCGAGTGACAAGTTGACCAGTTTAGGAAAATAAAATATGCACAGATTAAAGAAAACCCGACGACCTAGGAAAATTAGCACAAAGTGGTGCGTTACTAGATGTCATCGTCTGATCAGTTTGGTAGAATCCAGACCGAACTTATGGGACATCAGAAGCAATGATTACAAAAGTCACAAATGTCGCGATATGAGCTGGGATGAAATTGCCCAGGTGATGCAGCTGCCAAAGGAAGAAGCTTCCAATAAATGGAATTTGCTACGTCAGCAATTTCGAGTGAGTTTTACAATTTTAAATAAATTATAAATTCTAGTTTTTAAATATTTTCTAGAATGCTTTTAATAAACTTAAAGCCAGTACAAGTGATCAGGAAGCGGCTGCGCTGAAGCCACCAAATGAGTTCTACAATGCGATGTTGTTTCTACAGCCCATTATAAATATGGATACGGCGCCAAGGACTTCGAGTAGCGTACGATTGCTAGACATTTTAAATTTAACTTAAATTAAAATATTATTCTGTTTTTATAGAAAATTAGCAAAGACTCTGAAGCGAGCATGTCTTCCTTTGGCACTCCATCTCAGGCTATTGATATTGATATAGCGGAGAGATCAGCCGATGATTCCACATGATTCAGTAAATCCCTGCCTTAAGTTTTGGGGAACGCAGTGATCCCTTAGCCCACAGAAGAGAGCGAAGATGAATACGATCTTTGGGGCAAGTCGGTGGCGGCTACGTTACGCAATTATCCAGATGCGATCGCTGTGCGTATGGCCAAATCCAAGATGAATCTGGTGATGGCTGCGCTGGAGGCGGGAGAATTGGATGGACAATACAATCACTGCAAAAGGGAGGGAAAACTGGAATTTGCTTTAATATATACTTGTAAATACTTTAAAAATCTTTTAAAAATATTTTAAGTTAAACTTACCAATTTAAAATTAGCCAATAAAATTAGTCATACATTTTTCAATTTTTTTGTATTTGTTTTTATTTGATTTTCGCTTTTACACGTTTTCTTTTTTGTTTGCTTCACAATTTGTTTGTTACATTTTCGTTTATTTATTTTCACTTTCTTTTTTCTCAGTTGAATTTAATTTTAAATTTGTTTTTAAAGTAAAATTTAGTTGGTTTTTTATTTGTTGTCTATTTACAAATTGCGCTTTGATTTTGTTTTAAGCAATTTCAGTATTATTTTTTAAATTTGTTATTGTTTTTTATGTTTTGTTTTTGTGTTTTTCTTCTTTTAAGTTAAGAAAGGCAAAATATTCGTCATTTAATGTATTTACACAGAAATCAAGAGTGAGAGCTGAGCATAATTGTTAAGTGGGCGGGGCTACGCCTCCGTAATCCATAGCAGAAATCTACTCAGTGTTGATTTGTTGTTGTTGTTGTTGTTGTTGTGTTGTGTCTTGGGTGGGGTGTGCAAAAAACGTGTTGTGTTTGTTGTGTGTGTTTGAGTGTGTATTAAAGTATATTTCTTTCGGGTTGTGAAAATTCCTATAAAAAATATAATTTATGTTTAAAGTTTTTGTTGTTTTTTTTTAATATTATTTACTTGCTAAAGAAATTAATAAGAATCGCAAACAATTTCTTGGCACTAAAAAGTTAAAAGGGAATTTCAAAACTTTAATTTATAATAAATTTTCTTTTCTTTTCTTCTCGTTTCCTTATCGTTTTCTTTTTGTTTTTGTTTTATTTTATTTTTGCTTTTACAAAAAACTAATTAATTAATTTGATTATTTCTTATTTTGTGGTCATTTTTATTTGAAATAAAAACTATTTTTGTATGTGTGTGTTTGTGTGTATGTGTGTGGGACTTTTATCGAACTCATTTACAGATCTGATATAAGATTATACATTATAGTAGATGTAGAGACTATATAGACAAACTACATTAGAACGTTAGCCGTTAGTTTCTTTGTTTTTTTGCAATTGTTTATCTTTGCTGCATTTGTTTTGTTTGTAAACATTAAATTATTTAAGTATATAACTTTCATCTTAGTGTGCTGAATGTGAGTGTGTGTGTTTGAGTGTGGTGTGTGTGTCTGTGTTTGTTGGCGTCGGTTCTTCTGTGGCTCATTTGTTAAGGGCTTACAGATTTTGGGATCGGTCCTATATAAATAGTAAGAGTGTTAGCCTAGATAAACACGACATCGCACACTATATAAGACTATATATAGCTATAGATAATAACTCTTGCGATTCTTCTTCTCGTACACTATTCGGAAATGGGAAAATCGGCTTCATCCTTGCCCTCCAGCGAGCGATACTCATCCGAATCCTCGCTTATTGTTGCTGTTGTTGTGCTCACAAGTGCCTCAACCACAGCAGCAACATCCGCAATATCTGCTGCTGTTATTGCTGCTGCTGCTGCTGTGGCTACATATATGTTAACTGGCTGTTCGGCCAGTTCACTTGGATTACCATCCGATTGTGGATTGGGTTCATCTGTAGTTATCGTTGTTGATGTTAATGTTGTGTCCAAGTCTTCCGACTGTGTCTGTTCATTCTCCAAGTTTTCTTCATTCTTTCGTTCTTCTTCAACGACTGTTTCTGTAACTTCCTCATGTTGTTGTGGTTGTTGTAGTTGTGTTAAGGGTTGTATTATTATATCAGCAGAGGCCAACAGTAGATCCAACTTGAGTTTTCTTGATGCCGTTGGCTGCTCTGTTATCACAGACTGTGCTTGAGTTGCTGCCGTTGCTGTTGTTGCTGCCGCTTCTGTTATTGTTGTTGCTGTTGTTTTATGTTGTGTTGGTTGTGTTGCCGCTGTTGCTGCCGTAGTTGTGATTGTTGTTGTTGCCGATGGGTCACTGCCACCAAACGCCAGCAATTCATCCTCCTCGCTCACACTTGTGTAACGACAGCGATCACTGATTAAAGATGACGGCTCTTCATCCTCCTCATTAACGCTGGTAATGCTCACCGTGCGCTCCTTGAAACTTTGATAGACGCTGCTCACACCAGACACCATTGAGGCATCCATGGCATCACGAACAGCGACCGCACGGTTAATAAAGCCGGGCGGCAAACCACTTGCTGAAATTGCAAAAGAAAATCTGTTAGTTTACAGAAGTTGGGACTTTAACAGTCATAAGCAGCTGTTAAGGCTAGTAACAGCTGTAGGTTAACAGTTAATGAACAGTGCAGAATGCTAGCTCCAATCATGTTACTGGATTCTGTAAACTGACCTACTCTACAGACTCATTTGGATATTGCCAAACAGCTGGTTACAACTGTTAACTGACAGATTATCTATACACGTTCATTTGAATACTGTTAACCATCGCTCTCACTCACTTACATTCCAAACGTTGGCGAGCCTGTGTGTTCCGCGACACCAGCGGCTCCAATTTGATGCGATAGAACTTGGAGCCCTTGCTGACCCGATAACGGTTCTCATCCTAAAATTATTAGAAAGAAACAAGTGTTAAAGTGGAACATGAAGAACTGCAACTCAAAAGCACTCACCTTGCGGGCCTGGCAGTATTCCTTGTCGATCACACGTCCGATGGCGTAGTAGGGCAACGGAATTTGATTGAATTCCTCGACAGCTTGCACTACCTCGTTGCCGGCTGGAAGAGCGGTACCTGGCAGCGATGGAGGCGTAGAAGTGGGCGGTGCCGTCAGCTGCAGGGCAGGCAAGCTACCGGCATGCACAAAGTACAGGGTGAGTGAATCCTGTACCACCATAAATTGTCCATGTCGTACGCTCCACACCACAAACACCAAGTCTCCCTTGGCGCAGTTCTCCAGCGTGATGTAACGATTTCTGGACGAAACACCGCTTGATCTGGAGCGTGTCATGGAGCCGGGAATGGCCACAGTGCCCATCTCGTAGGTGGAACTGCAAAGGGGAAAAAGAAAGCCATTAGATTAATATTCAGAATTTAATTTAAAACTGGAGTAAAAACTGTAGTAATTAATTTAATGACTCAATCAATTATCCTAAATCTATCAGCAATTAAAATGGTCATATTTTTAATGATTTTAATTGAGTACTAATAATGTTTACAGTCACAAATCTGTTATTGGCACTTAACATTTAAAGATAACATAACATTTTATTACTGCAAATAACATAGCAGCGTTAAGCATGCTGTAAACATCATTAGCATTAAAATCTGTAACGTTAATGGTAATAACATGTCTTTAGCAGTAAGCTGTAATGCTAAAAGTAATAACATTTAATTAGCATTAATCAATGTGCTGATAATGAAATAAGTCATTAAAGTGAATGAAATCTGCTACAATTATTAATGTTATTAATTATTCTAATAAAAAGTTATCAATGTTTTAGCTTTAATTCTTTTGCAGTACTCACTTTTTCAGTGCTGCCACGCTGGACTCCATTTCGATGCGCTTGCTCTTCTCCATGTTGAGCTCCTCCTCCAACCGACACTTGTCCCGGTTGAGGTATTCGATCTTCTCCTTGAGCCAACTGTTGCCGTCATCGTTGGTGAGCAGATCAAGGCGTGTTTTCAGTTGATAGCTCTCCTGGACGAGCACGGCATTCTGTTCACGCAGCATGTCCAGCTGCTTCTCCTTGTCCTCCAGCATGTCCTTCAGTATGGACACATTGGCCATCACAGATTCTGAGTTCAGTTGTGACATTGATGCCGGCATTTGCCGGGCTTGCCACAAAGCACGTTCCGCTTCCACGGCTTCACCGATGGCGCGTTCACGTTGAAGCAGCATGTCCTGGCGCTGTTGGGCCAGCAGCTGCTCCACATCCAGGCTGGCTACACTGGCGCTGCTCGTTGGCCGCTCCAGCTTCTCGAGACTGGTGTCCGAAGGCGAACGTTCCATGGAGGTCATGAGTTTGAAGCGGCAACGCAACGATTCCAGTTCCGTTTTGTGCTCATGGATTAGCTGCTCCCGTGCCTGGGCCACAGCCGTGATCTTCTCCTGTTCCGCTGCCAACAACTGCTGACTCAGTTGCTCCAATTGACTTGCCTGCTGTTGCTCCCGCTGCTCGCACTGCATGCGCAGCAGTTGCCACTTCTCCTGGACCAGCTGCAGCTCCGATTGCAGCTCATCCTGGTAGTTGGTGGCCAGTTCTTGGCGCAGACTGCTCAGATTGGAACGTGCCATGGCCAGACACTGCAGCGCCAACTTGGACATATTCTGCAAAGCCTCACGCAGCCGCTCCACACTTCCGGCATTCTCATCCGTCAACGTGCTGGCACTAAGCATCAATAGCTTCTCCGTTTCTGTGCTGCGCGCTATCTGCTCCGCTGGCGTAGTGGTTGAGGTGCTCACGCTGTGTCTGCTCAACTGCAGCGTGGGATCAGCAGCAGGATCAGGCACAGTATCGACATCCTGGTGAGCTGTGGACTTGCGGTGCTTCACAAAGAACTGCAGGACGGGCGCCATGTCCGGCAGTTGGAGCTGGGTGGCCAGCTCCGGCAGCTGCGTGGAGAGCAGCTCAATGTCGGACTCATTGAGCTGGGGGAGACGCGTATCGAAGCTCAGCTCGGGATGCTCATTGGCGAAGGTGGGCGGCATGTCGGCCATGCCCGGGAACAGGATGTTCAGAAAGTGTCCATCGAAGTTGGCATTGAAGAGCTGGCGGCGTTGCAGTTCCTCGCCATGTATGCGATCAAAGTCCACCGATAAACTGGACGCCCACGTACGAAACTCATCGGAGAAGATCTTGCGACGCACCACCTCCGTCACGGCGGCCACATAGGTGCTGGGTGCCCGATGGATCTGCTCGATGATGTTGATGTGCCGCTCAGCACGACGCAGGCAACGCAGATAGAAGAGCAAACGATTGTCGAACTCGCTCATGCCGTTCTCAATCCAAACCACACGATGCAGACGCGCATGAAGATTCCGTCCCAGCTCCTCCTTGGAGTTGGCAATACAGCGACAGTACTCGCGTATCTTCAAGTGATTCTCGAGCATCACCTTCAACTGGGAGCGATGCGAAAGGCAGAGATCGGGTAGCACCGAGGTGTCCCTTAGATTCAGAGCACGTGCCTCATTATGTTGCAGAGCCGTTGCCTGCTCCCGCTGTTCCTGTACCTTCTTTTGAATCTCATACTTGAACTCATCCAGACGATACAGACGTTCGCTGAGTCCCTTGATCTCCTTGACATCGCCCTGCTTGGCCATTTTGATGATACTCTGCACGTCCTGCTTCAGCTTCTCATAGATCTCCACCGAGAATATGTCCAAGCCCTGAACGCACTCGTCGCACATCTGCTGCAGTGCCGCATGGTTGCCCTTCGAGCTGATCCACTGCAGCAGATTGAGTTGATGCTGCTGTTTCTGTTGCTCCTTGGACTGTTGTTGCTCCTTGGACTGTTGCAGTTCCTCCGTCTGCTGCTGCTGCTGCTGTTGCTCATCCTGTTCGTGTCCCATTTTAAGCTTCTTGTTTGGGGATGTGCTGCTGCTGCTCTTCTCCACGCTGCTGCTGCTGTTGCCCGGCTCTGTTTCGGATTCCTGCTGCAGTTGCTCGACACCTTCGCTGTCATTGTCCAGCAGCGCATCAAAGCCATGGAAATCACCCTCTGCTTGGGCCATCAGTGCCGGCAATATGGGTATTCTCGCCAGCTGGGTGAGATCATCGTTGAAATTTTGCAGCAGCTCCAAGTAGCTACCACGATGCTGCAGATGGCGATCGAAGGCCTGGCAAAAGTTATTGAAGCGCTCGCCAAACTCATTGGTCAGATCCTCCATGTTGGCCACCACGGCAGACCAGCCCTGTTGCTGCAGATGCTGCTCGTGGACCAGACGCTCACAGAGCTGTTCCTCCTTTCTGGCCAGCTCACGCATGTGCTGGGCTAGCTGCGCCCGTTGACGCACTGTATCCAGCACGGCGGGCAATCTGTGACTCTCCTCCACCTGACGCCGCAACTCGGCATCGGGCACATCGTTGGCACCACCGCTGGCTATCGTCGGAGCCAGTCGCTCGTCACCGGTGAGAAACATGTAAATGGGATTCGTGTCGGTGCCCGCCGAGTAGCAGGATACCTGTGTGGAGTGAGTCAACATTTCGCCACCGCTCACCAGCAGCACAATGTTGGCTGCCGGTATGCCGTGCAGCCGATGGATTGTCTCCTTTAGATTCTCCACCGATGAGAGAGCGACGGTCATGTCGAAGCTCAACATGCGACCGACGTCCACATGGAATACGTACAGCATCATGGATTAGCTGTTTATCACCTCACCACCGCTCTACTTCAACGCCGTCTCCTCCACTTCCGCTTCCGCTTCCACTTCCTCCAACAACTTTTGGAAGATTCCTCACTTTTTCTACTTGTCGTTTTGGCAGTGTTAAGGCTTTCAGTGTTCACTGTGTTAATGGCGCCACCTAGCGTTCAGAGGCTGCAATCACAAACATAAACATAGAGTTAGACACATTGTTAGAGCAACAGTGGCGTAGTGTTAGGCTAGGGGATCTTAACAGTCGCTGTTAATGTGCTTAACTGTTAACAGCAGCAGATTAGACACTTTGGCGCTGTTGGGGGCGAACAACAAACAGTTCAAATGTTAATGACTAAACCGAAACTGTGCTGTGCTTCTGCTTCTGTCGCTGCCTCTGCCTCTGCTCGCGTTTTAAAGTCGCAATAAAGAATTATTTGATCATGTTGTTATTGTTGTTGTTCATGCCGTTTATTCAACTTGGGTTTTTAAAATACACACATTACTACAGTTTGTTTACAACTAGTGTGACAAACTTTGGCTTTAGCGTAAAGCGATAAGCAACTAATTCAAAAATAGCGTCGAGCTTTATAAACATTTAACTCGTACATGTGTTCGTGTCTATGTAAATGGCACACGCGCACAACTATATCAAGAATATTATTATTATCAACGCACCTTAGTTAACAAAAACAAAAATATAACAACGTCTAGACATTCAGGCGTAACGAATATAACTGACAACCACAATAGACGACGACGACGACGACAACGCTGTCGCAGTCTCAGCTGCTACCTCTGTCGCTGCCTCAGTCAGCGTCGACGTCGACGACGAAGTAGCTGCCGCTACACGTGTGCTTCCCTCTCTCGATCCCACACAGCTTGAAACGAGTGAGTGTGAGAGGGAGAGCGAGAGCGAGAGCCAGAGCCAGAGAGCGACAGATGGATTGAGCAAGAAATATGTTAAAGGGAGATGGAGTTTAACGTTCGGATTACCTGCGCGCCGTCCTTTATTGCCGTTGCATTTTTTTTTCTTTTTACCTAAGCTAATTTCACAATTTTTGGAAAAAACGCATAATTTTACAAGGATTTCGCCGAAGCTGTAATGATCTCCCGCCGTAACATATGTTCAAATAATATTTAATTTTACCCAGAATTTCAACATATTTTCTAAGAAAACAAAATGGGAGTTAAGAGTATCTAAACAGGTTTAAGGTTCTTGCGATCTAAAGTGAAATAGCCACTGCAGCGCCAAATGATGGCATTAGTTTTCGATTACTCATCAATGAAAAGTAAGATCACCGCGCGTTGTCCAATTGATAAGAGCTTATCAACGCAATTAAGTACAAAGACCATGCATACGGTGTGTATGCTGAACAGTGTGTAGGTACAAGTGTATTTACCTGTGACATGCAGTGTAATTAACGAATATAAATCAAATTTGCTCTATAAACAGCTGATAAGCGTCACCAGGGGGTGGGGCTGCGCAGACTACCCTGAACTTTATTCGTTGGGGTCAGCATCTTTTACATACTCTAACTGATTGCATTGTATGTTAATCCCAATAACAGCAACTACAACAGAACAACAACAGCAAGAGGAGCAGCAGCAGACGTTGCCGCAGCGTCGACGCCAACGACGACGTCAGAGTTATCGCGCTCAGTCGGTGCAGGAGGGCACAAAAAAAACAAAACAACATGAAAACACTTTTATGAGCTGGCGAAGAAGAAGATAAAAAAGGCTACACACACTAATACCCCGTCCCCACACACACACGCACACACTATCACAAGCATCAAGTAGTCATTAATTAGGAATGTCACATTTTGTGTATATGGGATGTAATTAAATTTTATACTTGTTTTTGTTATTGTGTCCTGCAGCTAAGTAGGTTAGTAAATATTTTTATTATTGTTGGTAATAGTTACAAATACGTATTAGCACTTGCATGATATACACATACACATACATATGTAAATTAAATACGCAGAGCCTAGTTAAGTTGCCACAGTTTGCAAAACTTCAAGGCAAAACAAAGCGCAAAGTGCGATAAGCAAGTTCACACATACAAACATACGCACACACATGAATTTGCCAGTCAGTCTGCTAAGATTTGCCAAAAATATTAAAAAATAAAAATAAATAAAGAAAAAAAAAGCTTGTTCCGAGGCCGTTTCCCGATTCGCAGCTGTTTTGGAACAGCTGATGCTTGATCACCCCACAATAACAATAACAATGTGCAGTGATGTACATATGATAGATTTGTCGCTCAGTTGGCAGCACTGGCCACCAACACTACTACAACTCTCACTCTGTGTGTGTGTGTTTTGTTTGGTTGTATGTGTTTGTATCTGTGTTGCATGTGCGTGCGTGTTGGTGTATTGTTTTGGCCTGCACTTTGTTATTTTCCATTACGTTGCATTTTGTCTACATACCCAATGTTTTGGGCACCACAAAATAAAATAAAATTGAGAAAATGTAGAGATACAAGAGAGCACCAAAATGACAGTTGCAATTACCAACGCTACTTTTTTAGTATGTAATTTCAGCGAAAACTATTTTAGAAATGCACCACACTTAAAATATGCAAATTGTTGCAATTAATTGTAATTTGGCTCGAAGCGACTGACGCACCGCACAACACAACAGCAACAACAACACGGCAGACAACAATAACAATATTACAATAATAATAATAACAGCAAAACACACCACAGCCAGCACAACAAGGGTTGCCTGACGTTTGTTCAAAAAGAAAATGGCAGCAGGTGCAGGGCTGCATTTGGTAACGAGAGAATGGGAGAAACGGGTAGGGCTGGCAAGAGGCACGGGGGAGGGAATTGTGGGCGGCCATTCGAAATTTATGCAGTAAAAAGGGCGTCATCGACGACTTCTTTGTTTGTATAAGTATTGGCATGAGTGTGTGTGTGTGTGTGTGTGCACCTCTGCGTATGTTTGTTTTGTATATAAACTATAAATATATGGGGCTTAATTAAAACTATATGGCTGCTGATGCCTGCCAGTCGGCAGTCGCACTTACCTTGTAATCTTTAATCAATTTCAATCACAATGGCGCGCTGGTGTTTGTATGTGTGTGTATTTGTTTGTTTGTTTGTGGAGTCCGTGTGTGTTTTGGTTTTAATCAATTGTAAACGCGCACGAACACGAACGCTGCAAATGATTTGACATCAGCTGTGACTATGGGTGTCTGTATGTGTTTGTGTGTGTGTCAGCAGCAGCAGCGTCGTTGGAGTCGCAGTCCACAACAAAAGCTGCTGTTCCCCAGCTTTGGCTTTTCCTTCCACTTCCACTCCTTCTGCACCTTTTTTCTTTAACGTCAACGTCAACGCCAGCGTTTTTGTATTTCTCTTAGTTATGTATTTTCTTATTTATTTTTTATAGCATTGCTTTTGCTTCGCTTTCGCAATCTGTTTTCATTTATTTGCTGCTTTCGTTGCGTATCAAAAAAATCAGTTTCAATGTGTAAAAACAGCCCAAATACTCGCGCGATATGCTTAAAATTTAAATATGTTGCGTTTTGTTTTTGTTTTGGGGTTTTTTTTATGGGCCTCTTGCTGTTTCGTTCTCCCCCTTCTTAATCTATTTCTTTGTCTATCACAATTGCGTTGTTGTTGTTGCTGGCAGTTATAATTCACGTCAATTTTTTGCCATTTACACGCTTTGCCGTGGGGCTTTTGTTAGTTTTTATTGTTATATAAATTTCACACACGCATTTTGTTGAATTACTTAAATTTCTAATTAAATTAAATGGTATAAAAATGAAATAACGCACTTTCGTAGTTCCTCCTTTCTTCTTCTTCTTCGAAAAAATTCTATGGGGCTCACAGTACACTGTTATTTTTAACATTTCTGTAAAGTCCCACTATTATTTCACAATTATATCACGGCCACCATAATAATAATACCACGGCCACTGTTATTATTGTTCGAGCACACTGGTATTTTGGGACATTTTCAGTCGTGGACTTTTGAACGAACTAATTGAATCAGTAGTTCAGTGAAAATATCGACAACATTTCGTGAGCGTAATTTTTCATCTCATAAATTTTCGCCGATAGTGTTTCACGGAGCAGTGAAGAAAAAAGTGCAGAAAGCAGAAAAAGTGGAAAAAACTTATAAAATTGCTCTCTTTTTAGGAAAACTACGTTAAAAAAAGTCACAGCATTATTAGTTTTAAGAAGATTTGTACACCGGGATGACGATTTCGTCAAAAGCATAAACATAAACACACACCGTTTTACTTGCGCGACATTATAACTTTCTACACACAGTAAAAATCGTCATCCGTCGGATTTGTCCAGGAACACAAGTCGGGCGGGGGAACACACAGACACATACACATAAACATAAATATTTCATGTACACGCATACAAGCGCTAACAAATACACATGACCATTTGTACAATTGTTGAGAATCTTTAAGCTTAGATGTAAATAGTTATTAACTTATTTTTTTTTATACATTTTACTATCTGTATTTTACCCTAACTTAACTGCATTGTATTCTATTACGACATCTAAAATCACACGTACCAAAAAATCCATATTTAAAAAATCCAACAAAACCACAACAACAAACATTATGATCAACATTCAGACTATAGAAAATGTGGCAGATTGCACGCCCCTCTACCTGCCGCACAGCTTGTATCTCAAGCCGTTGGCTAAAATGCAAATTTCAGTTGCATTGCCTGAAAAAATCAAAACGGGCAAATCCGTATCAAATCTGGAGATAATGGACAAACTCAGTGCCGAACTCAAGCCTGATAAGTTTCTGGTGCTCAAAGTGAGTAAACAAGTGCATAAATGTATCAACTTTTTATTTATTGAAATTATCTATCGATGCACGCAGGTCTCTAAGAGCACCGTGAACTATATACGCTTCGAGGCAGAGTTGGACGAACGGAAACGTCTACGTTTGGCCGTTGAACGTCTCGACGGCGTCTCACTGCGTCTGTCGGGGTTCACTGAAGCCTTTCGTGTGCGCTGCACAGAGTCCAAGGATGAGTTTCCCACACGTCATGACTGGGACTCTTACTTTCGCGATGCACGCAACATGGATGAAATGAAGGCGGGCGAACGTCCTGATACCATACACATGACTCACTTGCCTATACGCTGGTTCTGTCCACGACATGCCGAGCACGAGGATCAGGTGAAGCCCAGCGAGAGCATCTTTAAGCGTATCTTTGAGAAGTTTGGACGTGTGCGTGCCGTTGATATACCCATTTGTGATCCGTATCGCAAGAGCATGCAGCCGGAGATCAGTGGAATGCGCACATTTAGCTTTGAACAGGATGTGCTCTTTGAGGCGTAAGTAAACAATCACTTTGGTGAGTGTTCACTGTTGCTAATGGAGTTCTAATTATCTCTCATCAGCTATGTACAATTCGAGGAGTACTCGAGCTTTGTGCGTGCCATGGATGAGTTCAGGAGCACCAAACTGGTGCGCAAGTTTGTGGACAAGACGCAGGCGATCAAC
The DNA here is from genome assembly GCA_035046005.1 of Drosophila acutilabella. Taxonomy (NCBI): domain Eukaryota; kingdom Metazoa; phylum Arthropoda; class Insecta; order Diptera; family Drosophilidae; genus Drosophila; species Drosophila acutilabella. The sequence continues at coordinate 1,783,923 of JAWNOK010000061.1, forward strand.
ATATCCGTCAATTTTGACAAGCAGAAGCATCTGAGCGACTCCCATCAGCAGCGACGTGAACGCATGAGAAAGCGGTGCATTGCCAAGGCCCAAGCAGAGGACGAGGACCGTGAGCGGGAGAAGAAAAAACAAGCTGAGCAGCTGGAACGCGAAAGGTTTGCTCTTGGATATTTTGCCAAAACCCAGAAGAGCAGGCAATGAAATCGTTTTCAGCCAAGTTGAGGCTAAAAGTAAAGTGGATTAGCAGAAGGGATTCGATTTAGAGCGGGATTAGCGTTGTCTGTGCGTGATTTAAACCAACTAGAGACTTCGAAAGGATAGAAAATTAGCTAAATGTTGTAGTCTGTTAATAGAGGACAGTTTTGTCCTTTATTTTTGTGTAAAACTAAGAGGTTTTGTTACTAAATAGTTTTGAAAAAGGCGGTAAAAATTCTGCATAGTTGAAAATGTTATTTTTTCATATTCATATTTCATATTTCTTGCATAGGTTAAGAGCAGTCTGATGAATTTGTGATAGAAAGTAGTTTAAACATAGATGTACAGTTCGAATTTATCCCTAGAAATCTCTAGTCTACGTGATGATTGATCAGTTATAGATGCATTTATATTCTATGTATCTGCTACAGAAATATTATTTCATGATTCAAAGCTTAGTTATCCATTCAAATAGATAAATTCACCTCGATTTCATTACCTGCTCAAATAATACTAATTTCTCGTCTCGATTGCTTCTTAAAATCTTTTATTTTGGACTCTGCGAGTCGAATGTGTCGAGTTAACAGTTTTCCGACTCTTTTAGACAAAGCGGTTAACAAAATTTTATAGCAAAAAATTAAATAGAAAACAACCAAATCAACAAAAAAAAACTTGCGAAAAATTGCACAAAAAAATTTGCAGGGAAAAGCAGGAACAATTGAAATTGGCCGAGTTGGAGAAGCAACGAGAGCGCGAGGAGAAACGCAAAGAAAAGCATCTGAAAAAGATACAGGAGCGTGGTCAGGTGGAGATATCGCAAAAGATTCGCCTCGAGGAACGCAAACTGATGATCGCTCAACGTAAGCTGGAGAGCATACGCATCCTGGAGCAGGTCTTTCAGCGCATACAGGTGAGCAGAACCCTCGAAATCCTTAAGTTTCTGAGTTTTACAAGAATTTTTGTAATTTGTGCAGCTGAAGCAAAAGGGAAAAACCCATCGTGTCCATCATGATGAAGCCAAGGATTTACAACGTGGTCGTTTGGTGGAAAAGTACAAATCAGCAACGGAGAAACTGGTCTGTGATCAGCGTAAGATTGTCCAGGACATCAAGAGCAATACACCTCTAATGGGTCTGCTCAAGAGCAAGTCCAAGAAGAGTGGAGCCATCGCGGGCAGCAGCGAAGAGGAGGACACACTGTCGACATCCAACAAGAAGCACAAGCTGAATGGCAACATAACTGACTCTAACGCACCAGCAACTGGTGCTGCAGCTGGAGTTCAGTCGGTCAAAGCCAGTGCAGATGCAGTCCTAAATCCCTTCAAGGCTGTGACGGCTGCTTTGGCCGCTGGAGCGGCAGTGCCGGGTACAGCTGGTGCCTACAGTGCTGAAGCAGCTAGCGAATGGATGCAGTCCTTGTCCATGTTCGGCTATGGCATGCCACCAGTGTTTCCCGGTGCTGCACTTTACCGTGCACCAGGTCCACCGCCTTTCCCTGTGTCCGCCAATTATCGCGGCTTTGCACCGCGTCCACGTGGACGGGGCAGAGGACGTGGCATGCGGGGCGGTCGCAGTGGCTATGACGGACACTCTTCGTCCTACTACAATCCCAAGCACTACGATGGCGATCGCTATGACGACGATGATGGCGATGGGTACTATCATAAGTCATCACGTGGCAGGTGAGTGCTCATTTTCCCCCTCACGATTACCAAGACTTAAACCAAACTTGCTTTCAGAAATCGCTCACGCTCCAGCTCCTACTCCCGCAGTCGTAGTCGCTCTCGTGGAAGACGGTGAGTTTTCAGAGACTACAACAGATAATGATCTTCTATTGCAATTCATATGTAGTCTTATTTGTCGTTCCAGGCGTTCGCGTTCACGTTCACGCTCACGCAGCAAAAGTCACAGCCGAAGTCGCAGTCGTTCAAACTACCGCAAGTCGTCCTATTCTTCAAGGTCCAGGTGAGCAAACGAATCAACTAATCACACAAACTAAGCTAATATTGATTATTTCTTTACCTAGGCGCAGCCACAGCCGCAGCCGCTCCCATTCACGCAGTCGCAGCAAAACTCCGGCACAGAGAAGAAACCGTAAATTGGCCTCAACTCGTCGATCTCGTTCGATTAGTTATTCTCGGTCGCGTTCCCGCACGCGCTCTAAGCGTTCCAACTCACGACGCGACCGGCGTAGTCGTAGCCGTAGTCGCAGTCGAAGCAATTCCTCCAAGCGCATCGTCTTGGAGACCGACAAGTTGGTGGCCTCAGCCGAGAAAATTCAACGTACAGTGGAGCAGCACACAAAGGATCGCATGCGCGAGGAAGTACGCGAAATCAAGCAGAACTTCCGACATCAACGACCAATCACGAATAACCTACATGATGGCCATATGCAGATGGATGCAGACGGCGTTGAAAATTGCAAACTGGCATCGGATGGAAGTGTCAAATCGAATGATGAAAGGGACAACGATAAGAGACACAGTAGCAGCAATTGGAGTAGTCGTCGCAATTCTCTAGCCGCTTAGCATAATTCATTTTGCCCATACATAGTTTATACAATTTTAAATAAATGATTTTGGTATAAAATTAATGCAATAATAATTTCGAAATGTGTTCGTTTCTTCAAATTATCCGTTTTCCGCTAGATTCCGGCAAGATGGGGCGGCAGGTCGATAATTGCCCTATCGAAATCGATTTGATGTTATCGTTAGTGCCCGGTTGAAATTAATAACAAACTGCAGCTACAATTTACAATCTGTTGTGATTAAGGATACAGTATTTCTAAGGTAATAATATAAATTGTTTTTAGCTTAAAATGGAGTAGACTTTGCCACGCCAAATAGATTATTGATTCAACCTTAGCATGTTTACAAAACGAGCGTTTAGAATGTGTGTGTTTTATTGGTTTGGTGTGTTTAGGCAGCTTAATAGACTAGAAACGTCTGTTGTTGTTGCGTCCCCGGCTACGTCCACCACCACCACTGCCGCCGCCACCTCCTCCACCACCACCACCAGAGCCGCCATTGTTGCCACGCCTTCGCCTTTGCTGTCCACTGTTGTTGTTATTGTTGTTGCTGTTCTTTTGAAACTGATCACGGTCTCGGTCGTTAAAATTATCGTTGTTGTTTCCGTTGTTTCCATAACCGTTTTGACTGGAAGGGCCACCGGGGTTTCCATTTCCATTACCGTTGCCATTGCCATAGTTGGACCACGGTGCATTGGAAGCCCAGGGATTTGGTCGACTCGTATCCTCACGCGATGCCTGATCCATGGGTGAGCCACCGCCATAACTCGATGAGTCATCAATAAACTCCGTTTTCGGTTGTTGCGCCTTGACGGTCAACAGGGACGGCAGGAAGGGCTTCTTCAGCAGCAGTAGCTCACGCACACACACCAACTGGGCATTGTGCTGCCTCGGTTCGAATCGTGACTTCTTGAGCGGTGGCGACACCTCGCCCCGCGCCTGAGCTGCCTCCAGCGTAGGCGAAAGCGAGCGTGAACGTTCCCGCTCCCGCATTGGCACCACATCGCGCAGCTCCTCCAGCTTGCCGGCATCGATGTACTTGTTCAGGTAATCGGCGCCCTGGCGTATGGCGGCCATCAGACGAGAATCTGGATGCACGCGAACGAAGCGTCCGTAGACGAATACGCCAACAATTGTCTGAGGATCAAGGCCATTGAGCATGCCACTGGCCAGGATGCCCTCAAGAGTGTTCTCGCTAATCTGCTGATGACTGAGTCCATTGCTTGAATCCTTTGACTCACGCGCCGCCAGCTCATCGTGAATGCTGAGCACACTGGGATCATCCGCACGACGTGGACCTGCCCACTGTACTTGAAAGTTACGTGGAATGGGCTTACTGTAGGGTACCTTCTTCTCCCGATCTCGGTCGTTGGCCGACCTACTGCCTGCATCCAGATCCAAGCCTGGAATGAAGCCCTTGTCGGCTGTAAGGCTCTCTGTAAACTCAACCTTATCTTCGGGTCCCATGCCAGGAATCACGGCGTCATCTAAAATGAGTTGAGAGTCATTATAAGTACCATTTAGTTTAACTCTCTCCAGGTCCACTCACCGTATTCACACTCGTCCAGGGCAGCTAAACTGGCGGGCAACGTGTTCAGATTGTACTTGTCACGCATAAGATCTCCAGGTCTATTGCGTGTCCAGAATTTGATGGTGTGATCGTTGGAGCCTGAGCACAGAATGTGGCCCAGCGGATGCCAGGCGAGTGTCCACACGATGCTATCGTGTGCTGTCTCTACGCCACCAATCTCCTTGTCCGTGCTGCAAAGGGGAGCAAGTGGATTAGGTAAATATCCTTTAAGTAGTATAAAACGTTTCTAACGCACCCCACGTTCCAGAAGAGAATGGAGCCATCGGAGCCACCGGAACAGAAGAGACCCTCGTGTACGGGATGCCAGGAGACGGAACTGGCTTCCTTTTTGTGACCGCGAAAGACTTGAACTTCCTCACGCAGATTGCGAATGTCGAAGAGCTTCAAAAGATGATCCCTGGATGCTGTAACCAGCCAATTTCCATTGTCGTTCCACTTTAGATCCATGACCGTTGACTTGTGGGCGTGGCTGTTAATGTTTAAGACACTCAATTAAAGAAGACACTCAGTGAATTATGAACCGACTGCACTTACAGCGTGGCTAGAGCAATGCCACTCTTGGGATCCCAGATCTTAATGGGCTGTTGATTATCCTTGCTGCCGCTGACAATCATCGCCTTCTGTGGATGCCAATGCACGCATTTAACATCCGCACCATGTCCTGAAGATTAAGCAGTTAATTGTAGTACGATTATACGATTGGATCGTCTTAGCTTGTGTACTTACCACGCAGCACACGCTCCTCCTGACACCGCATGAAGTCCCAGATGCGCAGAGTTCCATCGTCGCTGCCGCTGACAAATTTGCTGTCCGTTGGACTAAAACTGTGAATTGGACATTTGGAATGGAGTCGGAATCGAAGAGACAACCGGTTTATATAAATAATAAAATCAGAACCACATGCATAAAATATATATACACGCGAGTGTAGGATAGTGTATTCCTGAGGGAAGCAACTACTATATTCTTAAGATCGTATTATAAATAATGATTTAAGTTGTGGCAATTTCATACTTCTCAAGGAATTCTTTAAATATAAAAAACATAAATGGATTTTAAAATGTAACTCAACAAATTAATTTAAAATACATTTATGCAGTCCATGTATAATTGTTAAAATATAAAATCATTTAAATTAATGGAGACCGAAAATAAGTTTATTCAGTTAGTTTTAAAACGGCTTAGCCATTAAAATATTTTTAATTTGGTAAGAAAACTGGAGGCTTCTTAAAGTATCCATCTCTTTTGAGTTTGGTTTTCTTGAGGCTTTTTTAATACGGATGCTTCCGCTTATTTGTTGTGGAGTTATGAACTTTACTCACGTCCCTCGTTTGCTTCCCTCTCAGTTGCAGCTGGCAGCAAAGAAAACACTCGAACCCCCGAATTTGAGCATACAAAATGTTGCATTTAGCATTTTTATTAATGTTTTTGTTGATGTTGCGTTGACGCAAAAATAAAAATGATTTTTTTTATGTTTTTTCTTTAATTTGTTTTCGTGTTAGTTTGCCTTTATTGTATTTTGTTTAACTTGTGTGACAAAAATTCAGAAAAGTATTTATTTTAATTTGAATTGATGTGTTGATTGCTTTTTATTCTTTGGATTCACAGTCTTTTTATTTTGTTTGTGTAAGTTTAAGCCTAAAAGGGATCACAGTAGTTGCTCCATTCATAGAATGGCTTTCTTTTGATTTAATTAGCTTAAGGTCTTGGCCTAAAAGAACTTTATGAAGTACCTAGTTTGGCTAACTAAGAGAGACCTGGCTTGTTGCTCAAGTGACGGCTTTATTTTGTTAATTGCAACAGCCCCCGAGAAATAAAATTGAAAACGAATTCAAGACAAAGGTAAGAAGAACTAAACTGGCTAATCTCAGGTGCGTAGCCCAGGCGATGGCGAGAACGAGCAACTCGTGGAGTACGTTAAGAGATTTGCCTGCTAAACTGCGCAACTGTAAACGATCTAAACTTGGGTGGTTCGGCTTTGGCCACATGCTTGCAACATCGGCAACGTCGGCTGCGAAATGGTAAATACAATTGACAATTACAATCATTAGGCAATACCTTATTCCCCTAATCGCCTCCTTGTGCGCCTGATACATCTTCACATTGTTCATGTTCGATTGCCAGTACTTTACGTATCCTCCGTGATCTCCGGTTACCATCCAACTGTCGTTGTGGGACCAGACCATCGTACGCACAGATATATCGTGTGCCTTAACAATGAGAGATAACTAATTACTACAATTCAGGTGCTAAATGACTGTGACTCACCTGCAGAATTGTCTCAAAATTAAAGGTAAGTCCATTCCAAAGGGTAAACTCGCCCGAACTGGCACCGGTGACCAATCGTCTGCCTTCCGGTGTCCACGCCAGCGTAAAGATCGGACAACGCATCTTATTTGTTGCCGTTTTGACGAATCGCGTCGTTATCGCATTGGCTGGATTGTCCAGGTAACTGGATGGTGGCAGCATTTGTGGCACATAAATGCTATCCGGCTGCACTGCCAGACGATCCCTATAATCGCGTTGCCACAGGCGTGCCTAAGAATCGAAAGTAAATTATGAGACTATGAGTATATTCACTTTTTCTCCACTACTCACCTCAAGCGCCTTAATTATGGATGCATTGTAGTCAACAGTCTTTCGCATGACGCTCTTGCGTAGTCTTTTGCCATCGAAGTCGTCCTGGGACATGCCAAACGGTCGTTGAAAGCCGCCTGGCATGAAGGGCTTAAAGTGATTGTAGCCCTGTTTGCCAGCTCCATGATGCGGGTGGTAGTGTCTGTAGTGTTGGCCGCCCATTGAGGGCGGCGGCATTGATGTGAAGTTTGTGGCCAGCGCCGATGGCGCCGTCAATAATTGTGGAGGTGGCTGTGATAAGTCCATAGCTTCCCGATTAATTGAACACCCTTCTTGTTATGGTTATTGCTTCGATTCTTCTTTTGTTGTTTGTTGCAATAAAATTTCTAAAGTACAGAATTGATATTAAAATCGCTGAACTAGTTCTTTTTTTTTTATTGCTTTCGATGCAGACTGCTACAATTTGTAGTCGAAAACAAATTTATTTAACAAACTTTTTCAAAAAGACTAGAGAATGCGAGCAATGATTCAACAAATACCCAAAAAATCAATTTAAGTAGCAGCTTTGCAAAAATCCATTCGCTTAAATGGATTGCAGAAAAGACACACACACATGCAAACAAGCACGGCTGCAAGTGAAAAGCGGGTCGTGTGCTTCTCGTTCAATAAATGCTTTCTTCGTGCTCGACCTTTACTTACTTGCTGCTCTAGAGATTACTCATTATGCCTACTAACTAATTAAAAACTTTAAAATCCTTTAATTTTAACTAATTCGTACGTCGGTCGCGTGGATTTTAGCTGTAGCAAAACGTTTGGAACGAGTTCGATGGACTGACTCTTAATACAACTGAGCGAACTAGCTCGCTCCGTAAATAACAGGGACATAACAGCGCGCCTTTGAAAGAACGATATACGATTGACAGTCATTTATCGCCAAACAGCGCGATTTAAAAATATTTAAATAATTTTTAAAATTCATAGAAATAAAATTTATTTATAGGCGTGGAGATGGTTAAATATTGCCATTAACCAATTGAATAAAACTATTTTTCACTCATACATTTTAAAACATTGCAATTCGATAGATATCGATATCGCTGTTAATGACATTCATTTGTAACGTTATGTTAAGTTTTGTTGTTGTATGTGTTTGCGCATCCGACGTTGAGCCGGTCCGAAACCGAGCTCTCAGTCTCAGTTCTAAAAAATATTTTATATACGATTGCGCCGTTGGGTTTTGCAACTCAGTAGTCCGTCGCCCGTGGTTGAGTTAATAGCAACGTTCAGTGCGTAAATTATTATAATATTTATTGGCTGTTCAATTTGAAATCAAATAGTTGTGTGATTGTGATTGTTGTTATTATTTGTGGCATATTGTACACTATTTGCTTTTAACCATTGAGTTTAAACTAAATTTGAATTTAAAAAAAATAATTTATATCTCCAACAGCTAAGCAGCGTGTCGCTAATATTAACAACAAACTTAAAAGCAACAACCAATTTTACCGGACATTTAAGTCAATACTGTAAAACGGTTAAGATGCAGACAGTAATTAAGTAAGTTGTTGCTGTTGTCTCCTCTAACATAAGCCCCCCACCCCCTAACACTGTCCTACACGACATTCAAACAAACATAACATAGACACACAAATGAACTTATGTTAGTAAATATTGAACTGCTGCATTTTCTTTACTTTGTATGCTGCAAGCCAGTTTCCATAACCGACAGACACCACATTCACATACGATTTTGTTAATTTTTGTTGGCACTTCAAAAAAAAAAAAAAATTAAAAGAAAAAAAAAGAAAGTTGCGCATGTTTATTAAAAACACGTTCCGGGTGTTTGATATGTTTTTTGTTTTTGTTGTTTTGATTTTTAAATAGCAAGACATTAAAAAACTGGTCTCGAGCTAAGATTGTTATCATTGGTTAATTTTTGAGTTCGAATATTTGGATTATCATTTATTAAGTTTTGATTATCAATTGCGGCGAAAACGGGTTTAACAAATTAAATTAAATATTTGCGAGAACTCCAATTTTTTTATTAAAACATTAGATTTTATTTCTTTCATTAATTCAATTGTTTCTATTGTTTAGTTTCTTAATAGCCATTGTGATACGATGCGTAAATATATATAAAAAATAATTGCAAAGAATAAACACAATTGTTTATGACACAATTAATTAATATATATGTATTTACTCTATATATATACTTTATCTTGTCAAAAATCAGCAATTTTTGTTTGTTTTGAGCTGCATGAATCCAAGTTCTCAGGTATTTTTATTAATTTTCGCTAATTGTTTATGATTAGTGGCTAGCTAAATTTTCACATGAGCTTTTTTTTCAATTGTTTAATTGAAACTAAAGTTTTAGATGTAGTTGTATTTATAGTTATGTTATGATTAACTAGATGCCCTTAGCAATGCATATTTATATAGAACGGAGGTTATTTAATCGCACTTTTTTCATATATTTTAATAACACACCTTGAGTAGTTCACAATTTCTATAACAGATTATAAATTATAGTTCTTATGACTTATTTATTGGCAGACAATTGCATTATTTATTAAATACACTGAGAGAAAGAGCTAAGTTTTTTTTTACTTGATTGTCCACAATTAAGATTTTAAATTCTTCTACGAATTCTATTAACACACTTTAGTGTCTAAAAGCTTCAGTTGGCTTTCATTCGGTAATCGCACAAAGAGAGTCTTTGTGGACCCCTAAAATATGAAATATCACACCTATGGGAGTTACTGGTATCAGGGGCCTATAGACGGCAGCATCTTACCGGTTTTTTGACTAATTCTTAAACTGAGTGTGTATTTTATTGGTATCTGTTTTCAACCCTGTACTTTAAGGAAACATAAAAGTCTAATAAGTTTGTTAAAAAGCTCCAATTTGGGCTAACAAACTAACTAAAAAACTTGTCTGGTCTGAAAATGATTTGTATAAAGCCAGTAAGAAAAGCTGCACAGCTTGTAAACTGATTGCAGCAACTCTACAGCGGCCTTTTAGAGTCGTTGCGCCCCATTGTAGCCTTTCTACTAGTTTTTGTTTTTGTTCAAAGCGGTATTTAGGTCAACTAAATGAACAAGAAATCCGCTAAGAACTGAAATTTTAAAGTCTTTGGCTTTATGTTTGTTTGTTTTTGTTATTTGTTATTTGTTGTTTTTTTTTTGTTTTTGTAAAGTATTTGTTTTTGTTGTGACTACTGTAATTGTGGTAGTTGTTGTTGTTGTTGCGGTTGCAGTTAGTTATTTGCTCAAATTGCATAATTAAATGCACGCAGACCTTAAAGTGGTCAGAAGCAGCCACTGCAACTCCAATTATGGTCAGTCATTTGGCCATGCGACTGCGTTTTCTTAGCGTTTTCTTATTTTTTTTATTGTTTTTCTTTTTTGGCCGAAGGTGAAGCTTGTGGTTGCCACACCCCCAAGGCCTAAAAAAGCGCATATTGCAAAGTAAACTCATCTCCATATAAGTGTGTGTAAATATATATAAGGTATATATATTTAAAAATACTATTGTCTGCCAGTTCATTGTAGAATTTTTTACGCACTCTTCGCACCTGCAATTTAAATACAGAACTTGTCGAATGATCTCACAGACAAAAACAAAGGAAATGTAAACAAGAACAACTGGGATGCTTTTTGTTAGCCAAGAAAAGTAATTAAAACACATTTTAGGTTTGATTAATGTGTAGACTTTCAACTACTATACTTAAGTACTCTGATTATTAATCACCTATCAATTAAGATTTAAGCAAATGAGTCGTATCACAAACATATCTAAAGTTTGTCAACATTTTCACATGATTGATTGTTTAGTTTTCAGCAAATTTAATAAAAATTCTTATGACCAATATAAGTAATAATTAAAACAGATAAATTGTCAGTCTGTTTACTGTGCAGGTGCAGCTCTTCCTTATGGCCAAAACAGATGAATCACTGCCAATCAGACCATCAAGAAATTATTTCGCAATTTTATGAAATGCTGGAGCGTGTAACTCACGTAACACTTGTTGCCGGTCTTTGACATCTTCGTTTTGGGTTTTGGGTATTAAGATTTTGGTTTCAAGATCATTATTACTCACTCCACACATCATAAAATCCAGAACGAGTGTAGATAATGCGGTGCATTTGTCACAGCCAACTGATTGATGATGTCAAAGCCTGGCTCAATTTCAGTTTTCAGTTTTCAGATGCCCGAAACTCTTTCGCATTCAAGACAATTGCGTGTACTCGTTTTGTTGTTGGTGATTTGTGTAGGATTCTTAAGGAATTACTCGAACCGGGAAGCGTTAAGATTTGTACGTGACCCAGAAGAAAATTATTTAAACGGTCACGCATCAGGTTAGCTGAAAATCTTTTTGGGAAAGCTTTCTAGGTCTGTGTTTTCAAAATTACTCAACGGTTGTTCAAACATTTCGAAATCACCTCATTGAACTCGACGTCTGTTTTGAAACTTATTAATTCCAGTTAGATAAAGTAGAAAATAAATATTTGTCTAACCCCCACGCCCATTAATGTTCGCTTTACAGCACAGAACACTGTACTACGTGCCATCTGAGCATTCTTTGGGGCACGCCTGAGACCAGTTGGTTATTTAACACCGATTTGATCTCGGCATAAACCAGTAGAAAGTCTAGTATGACAGTGTTGGTCTTATTTGTTTAACATTTCACATAATGTTAATTAAGTCATTGATAGAAACTTGTTTAATATTAACTGTTATTCTTTATGTTTTCTAAATAAATTCCTTAAATATAAATATTAAACGTTTTTGGCACAAGTTAATTCAAAATTTCTTAACAACAGCTGTGAGATCAGCAAAATTAAACTAATATCGATTAGTGTCAGTTCAATGAATTTTTATCGCATTTTATGATGAATTAGTAATTTGTTTTTGCAAATCGTTTAGTAAATATTTAAAATGAGTTATGGTCCAGAAAAGTCACTTTTTTTGTTAAGCTGATTTTAGCCGTTAAATGGTTAGGGTCTACATACCGTTTTTATGGGAATTTAAAGTCACTTACTGACTTGAAATGTTTGTAAATTGTTTTTAGTTAGCAACGAAAGCGTTAAAAGAAATTCGTGTGGTTTTAGACCCTGTAATCAATGAAGGTGCCTAACAACAGTTAGTTAAGGAGCATCCACTTTAACTTAAACCAAGTACAGGGTATTGTTTAGTCGACTTGCCTGTTTGTCCCCTACTACTTCCTACCATCTTCTCACTTTTCTCACATTATGCATAGCTGCTATATATTTATGTTGTGTGTGCTGTTTTTGAGGTCACTCTGTGATAAACTTCAAAATTTCGCCGTTGACTCCAAATGCCGATTGCATATTTAATCGATTTAATCGTTTGCCTTGCCATTGGCTGATTGTTAATCGTATGCGTGTCGTCCAATAATTGCCAATATTGCTGCCTTCACAAATGGGCAGCCACCCAAAAAAAAAAAAAAAAAAATAAAAAAATAAAAAATAAATTTAACAAAATATTTCCATTTCGTTAGCATTCAAAACACACCTCGTAATATTCAATGTAAAACCCGTTGGGACATTTTGATATATGAGACAACCTTGGCTTCTCCCACTTTTTTATCTATTTTATTTTATTTGCCTTTATTTTGTTTAATTTTTTCAAGTGTTACCGTTATTTATGTGCTAACTGCAAATAGCAACTGTCGCTGCACTTTTCAAGTTTTTCTTTTTGTTTTTCATTGGCAAAGTCAACGGATGTTTGCTTTTCCTGCCATTTCCAACGGCCGCAGCTTCCTGCCACGCCCCCCTCTAAAAGGCAGCAGGGACAATTGCATTGTCGCTGATTTCTTCCTGTTTGCAAATTGCAAGCGTCCTGTTGGTAAACGCATTTCAAAGCCAAAAAAGCACGGCCAAAACGAGGGCAACGACGAGCTGCACTCGACTTAGGGCCAAGATCAATAAAAAAAAAATAATATTTAATAAAATGACAGAGTTGGCAACAAATTCAGGCGGAAATTGTGAGTGAAAGTTTAAGAAATTTAAGCCAAGTTTAAGCCAACCACAGGCAGCGTTACATTATAAATGCCTAAACTAACAAAAGTGGCAACAAAGTGGCTTTGAATTATTGACTATGAGACGAAAGAGGGAAACTGAATAAAGCCTAGAATTGATAGAGATGGAGTAGATAAAGTACTGCTTATTGTATCCGACTTATGTGGAACTCATGTGTGGGTCTAAAAGTAAGGTGTGAAACGAAAAGCTGCTTTAAAAGGTTTTGGGAGATTTGTTATTTTCTGGTGATATTCAAAATTAGTTCCATAGTAGACAATTCATATTTGAAGCAGAATTTTAAGGTATTTTGAACAGGTAAGAACACATACACCACGGGTACTTAAAAATTTTATATTTCAACACAGAAAACACTCCAAAAAAAGACATTAAATTACAGAAAAATGTAGAAACTATGATATAAAATTGTCAAGAGGCTCCATTAACTCATAATCTAAAAGATTTTCAACAATTTTATCGATTGTTTCGCTTGAAATCATAACACAAAGTCGAATTCATTCAACAAAAAGGCTAAATTGGCAGCACTGTCTACAAAGCAAGTTAGTCGCACAGTTTAAGAACAAACTTGCTGAAACTTAACTTTTGTTCTTGTAGTACCTAGAAACGAATGTCATATAAAAACGTTTATTATTCAACTCAATGAATTAGAATTTAAATCACAATAGTTTCCAGTGTTACCTGTCCATAAAAAGGTGCTAAAAATCAAAGTGTTTTAATAGCTTTGGCCAAAAATAAACATAATTTTAATGCATGAGTGAAACATGAGTTCTTTTTGTATCTCTTATGCCGTTTTTTGGGGAATATGCGTCGCAAGTGCATTCCGTATTTTTAATAAGCGCACACGCAGTTGCTTAAATGATATGACAGCTCTTATATTTCGAGCAATTAAAAATGACATCTAAAGCAACGATCTGAGACTAAACACAACAACAACTAATTTCGTGTGCAAGTCTCTCTCGTCTTATAACCGAGTAGTAGTAAGTAGTGAGTAGTATCTCGGGACCAAGTCGGGCGTAATTAAAATGTATTAGGTAATTGTGTCTGTGGCACAAATTAACACTTGGCAAGCAATTTGTCGCTGCTATTTTTTCGGTTTCGGGCTCTACATAGGTATACAAATATACATATCTAACATATATACCTATATACGTATTGTTTTGTATCTCAGCAGCAGCAGTGACTAGTGAGAAAGTCAGTCATAAACTTACAAAGGCCACTCGATTTGATGGACGAGCCCATCAGTTATTTCTTTACCTCTTTTGAGAGTTTTACAATTTTCGGTAGACGTAATGAATCTGTTACTTTTGCCAGAGATGCCCAAAAACCCAGAAAAGTTTATGATTACCGTTTGTATTATGCCTCAGACTGTGACCTCAAAGGTTTGTTTGGTATTACAGCATTAGAAATCGTAGTGTTTCGTTTGTTGTATGAAAATTTATATATTTCTTAAGATAAATTTGTTACTTGAAACGATTTCCACTTCATTTTAAGTAGAGCTTTGACTATGCGGTAAAGTCTCTGCTTGGGTTTAACAAGCTAACAGTTGAATAGTGCTTTAATACCCCCTGCTAAGCCCTTTCTACCCAATTTATTGACTCAGTAACATTAACAAGCTGTTCTCAATCACTCACTTTATGACTGGTAATACAAAAGACAGCAGTGTGTGTGTTTTTTAAAGATTTAGTGATTATATTGTGTGCTTAACAAATCTTTTGAAAATACACAACACAAACTTGGCTTCAATTGTATCTGCGGCTATTAAATTCGCATTTGGTTAACGCAAAAACCTTTAAGTTATGCAGGAAGTGTGCACACCATTTCTGTGCGTGTGTGTGTGTGTGTGCGTGTGTTATTTCAAACACACTTCAAGAAATAAATGGAATGGATTGGGATGGGTGTTGTGTCAATCAAAGCGTTGCATATTAATAAAGTCAACGGCAAGTGACACCAAAAGCGATCAAAATCATATTAAAATAATAAATAACAGTAACAATGAAATAAATAAAAAATATACATAAAAGAAAGAAATAATTTAAAGTCGAAGAAATTATACTCTAAAATTGTTAACTCTTTTATTTTATTATTAAAGCTAGTAGTTGGTTTATTTTAATTTAATTAATTATTTAAGTGCTCCTTTTATTTTATTTAAATAATAATGATTTACACTCTATCATTTTAAGTCGGTTTTAAATAATAAATAACTTAAGAAACCATTTAAACTTTTACTTCAAGAAGTCGATTCATCAACTGATTATTTTGTTTTTAAAACATATAAAAATCTGAATTTAATCACAATTAGTTAATATATAACCAGTAGATCAGAACTGTATATAGACACAAATTAAAGCAGAAATTTTGTTAAGCTTTTGGTTAGTGTAAAAATAATCAACTAAAATAAACAAACAGAAACCCAAAAAGTAAGCAATGTTGCCAAACGTCACAAACACACACATGTGCTTGTAGCGTGTGTGTGTGTGTGTGTGTGTGTGTGACGATGACGATGGTGACAGTAAAGTGTCACGTCAATGGCAAAAAACGCCGCCTGTACTTGACACATTTATTGGGCAACTCATAGACAAAAGCACAGCTTGAAACAAACGCCCATTGCCACGCCCTTTTCAGTGGGAAGGCGGTATGGTGTGGGTGGAACACTTTCTAGGATACAAACAGCACCTGAGCTATACATATTTGTATTTATGAATAAAATATACGAATATTCATAACGCAGCTGCAGATACAAGTCCGTTTCACAGATACATCTGCAAGATAGAGATACAGCTTGGCATGGAACGAAACGACAGCTGATATGCCGCTGATAAGAAGCTGTCGCCAACGCATTGCCAATAATAATGGCTAAATCAATTCAAAATAAAATCAATTGCGTAAACTCAGAGAGCTACAAATGTTTCCCGGTATCCGATAAGACCAAAGTCACACGATTTGTGGGATTGGAAATGGGAAGATTCAGATTGAGTCTCTAGTCATGTATTCCAAATGTGCGGTAACATCCAGAGTAACTCAGTTCGGAAATGCCGATGCTCGATTAGCGCGTCTAACTAATTAGACTGTTGGATAATGTATCTATTAAGTCAGAAATCATTCATTTAGATACGTGGAGATGCAATCAAAGATTAAATAAAGTAACTGAATTAACAAGATAGGTTAAGGTCAGAACTAACAAAGCAAATGCTTTAAATTGTAGAGCTTTGCTTGAATTTATAATTTGTAATACAATTGGGATATAATTATTAAATTTACAAATTATCACTTAAATAAAATATTGTATCTATAGATACATTACTTCAACACCAAATCAATAATTAAAAGATTTCTTAAAAAGTGTATAAAATAGTTCAAGTTTCCTAGCATTATTTTTATCCTAGACTTCCAAGTGATACATCGCTGTAGCATCTTTATTTTCCTATAAAAGTGCTCCACTCCATTACAGGGTATCTGCAAACTGCAGTTAAACTTGTAAACATGAAGTTTATTCAATAATTATTCCACTCACTTAAGAGTTGTATAAACACAAATTCAACTGCAAAACAAACTTGAAATCTGACTAATTTAAGTATACAAAAAATGTGTCGGTACAGTGATCTCTGGCCAAGTCATTCAACTTGGCTAAAGCACAATGGTCCACGATATGCGCAAAAGTGTCTAATTTACATAATGCACATTTCAAACGAATCCCTAAAAACAACAAATTAAATATAAAAAGCAGTCAAACTTATTTTTAAACTGGTTAAAAGCAAATGTTTTTTTGGATTGCTGGCATTAATTATAGAAATCGGAACTTGTTCGTTGGTGTTTTAAGTAAAAAACAAAAAAAAAGTTAAAGCGCAAATCATTAAGACAAATAATGCTTTTAATTTCAATTAGAACTTCAAGTAAAATGCTGACATCAAAAATTTGTTTGCTTTATTTAGAGTATTGTCTATAATATTTATGTATAGAATTAGAATAGAGTGTTACGGAAGTACTATTTAGTATATTAAACTACCTCATCGTAGATATGAAAAATATCCTTTATTGAAAAGCTGTTGTCAAAGACAGTTTGTCAGTTCTTGAGACCTAGTTAGTCAAAACAAAAGTCAAATATTTGTGTCTTTAGATAAGGTATTAATATAAATAGCTCTTCTTCTTTATTAGTCATGAATTTATTGAGTCAGTCCTTGAGATCTAGTTAGTCAAAACAAAAGTCAAATATTTGTGACTTTAGATAAGGTATTAATATAAATAGCTCTTCTTCTTTATTAGTCATGAATTTATTGAGACACAAGAAACGAACTCGTCGTTCTGGGAATGTGTTTTCTTTGTGCTCTCCAACGTTTTTTTCTCAGCCTCTGTAAAAAAAGTAGCAAATTTACGATCGCATTTTTGTAAATTCTTTATTCTTATACCTACATATATATTTATATAGAATGTTTTTATAGTATATATATATTTTGTGTCGAGGTTGTCATTTGCTTTATTGCTCACTTTTTCGCTAATGTTGTTGTTGTTGTTTATATTGGCGTACCATGTTCCATTTGTTTAGTTAACAATAGCTAAAGGTTCAGCCGCATTAAACAATATAATTGCTTTGAATAGTTTGTGTACAAACTATAAGTTAGTTTATTTTTATTTTGCATTTTAGAAAATATTTTGAAGCGCGTGCCTAAATTCGCTGAAGCATGAATTTATGGTAGGCCCAAAAGAATTCGAGCAGATTGAAATATTTTATTAAGAAAATTAACGACAACTGGTGAAATTCAATGTATACAGGCGACTTAAAGCTGACTTGTTTTTGAGCCATTGAAAAAGCAAGTAAAAGGAATAAAAAACGGAGAAAATCCAAAAAAAAAAAAAAAGGGTTTTCTTTGGCTCGCCGAAGCTTAAATACCCTTGCAGTCAGGCATATGGCATTAATTTGGTTTCAATCACCGATTATTACTATGGTAGCTATATGATATAGTCATCCGATCTGGCCGATTTTAACAAGTGATCTGCGTGCAAAGGGAATACACATCTGTACCAAGTTTCATTAAGAGAGCTTTTAAACTGAGAGACTAGTTCGCAGAGAAACAGACGGACAGAAGGGCGAACGGACTGACGGACAGACAGACAGACAGACGGACAGGCGGACATGGCTATATCGACTCGGCTGTTGATGCTGATCAAGAATTTATACGCCTCCTTCAATGCGTTACAAACTTCGTGACAAAACCAATATATCCTCTGCAAGGGTATATAAAGAAGAGTGTGATGACTCACTATGAGCCGCGTGATGTTGACGTCATTTCAAGCCCTACACGGCAGCGGAAAACGCCTGATTTTTGTAGACTCTTTTGTAGACTGATAAAGAGTGTAAGACGTGTAGAGATATGTCTAAAATTAGACTTAAGTCTTCACCTATTTTAATCCAGCTACAAAATGTTAATAATGCATTTATTTAAAATGGAATTTGAGCCCTTAATTATATGTTTTGTTTTCGTAATTTTTTGCTTTTTGCCCGTTTTAAATTTTGTAAGTTTTGGCGCTCACTATTAAACTTGGCCGGCAAAGTGGTTGATAGCAGAACGTGGCCAGTGAAATGCGATAACGACCCTTTGCCACAATACAAAATACAAAATAATGTATACATATAATCGGTCATTAATATATTTATAGAGCCGAGCTTAATCGCACATTAAAAGTGTGTGTATTTCGGGCTCATAACTCTTGGCTTTAGTGCTCATCATTATTATTTAATAATTTTCAAAAGTAATTGAAGCGTGCAAAAAGCGGTCACGGAAATGCTTAAAAAACATACAAATATATAAATATATATATATAGATATATATGTGCATATTGGCCAATATCACAGTACACACAGCGTACAAATTGTTGCCTTGCTCATTGGCTTAAAGCTCAAACAGTTTGTAAAATTAACTTTATAAATTGGTCCACAACATGTAACGAGTTTCCACATAAATATATATACAGCGGTGTATATATATATAATCGGCCGATCAATATCTATTTGTGTTTGACAACAACTCGATTTCAACTCTTGCAAAATTGTCAAATTTCAACTCATTTGCTAAACGGAAGGAAGTTGGCAATTAGTGCGATACGAGTCGATTTAACTACACTGTGCAACAGGTTTTCCACGACAGGTTCGACCACATTTTGGGACTACCAATTTTAGCATAATAATTATTAACTGCATTAATCGAATTCTTAAGTTCATGACTTTTAACGTTTTAATTGTTTCGTAATCAGAAATGGTCTGAAATCGAAGAAACTCTCAACTCCCTAGAAATAGTGACAAGTTGGCAGCCCTTTTCTCGAGGCTCAGGTAACTTCCAACTCTCCTGAAACATTGAGAAGTTGGCAGCACCTTTTTGGTGGCTCAGGTAACTTTCAACTCCCCTGAAACATTGATAAGTTGGCAGCCCCTTTTTGAAGGCTCACATTTCCGGAGTTATGAGAGTGTAGTTGAACTTGTTGTTGACATAAACAAGTCAAAGTGAGTTCATGTTTGGGAGTATAATAACCTCATTTCATTACAAACATGGTAGGAAAATGCAGACGAGTTCGATAGACTTTTAAATACTGTGTGCATTTTGGGTTTTAAACATATCTTCTACTCAACTTGTACTATCATTTCTTCTTTTAATCTTACAAGATAAATAAACAGATACTTTCTTGAGAAGCTCTTTCGAATCTAGTATATAGTTAAGTTAGTTAATTTCTTATAGTTTGTTACAACCTCTTAACAAATGCTAATATACCCACTACACTAGGTATTAAATTATGAACTATTTACTCAGTTGTCGCACGTGTATTCCAATATTAATAAAACTCACACTTATTACCTCTTACATGGCCAACAAATTGCACTTTTGTTCATTCATTCTATTAACAAGCCACTAATTAGGTCAATGCAGTTTTTAAAAATGTCAGTCTTTTAACTTATTTACTTTGTTTAAAGTTAGATAAAATCTAGTTAATATAGTAAGTTGAACAGTGCTTAATTTGAAGGCTTGAGTACAGCATTTTATATATGGTATTTAATGGTATATAAAAGACGAGCTTTAAAATTGACTTTAAAGTTAAAGTTATGGGGAATTTTTGTTGTGGCTTAAACATTTGATGAGCTAAGTATAAATTAAGAACTTTATGTAAAAAATACTTGTATTTTTAATGTAATTCTATAGTTAAATGATGAATTGAAAAGAAGTTTGAGTAAAAATAGATAAAAATAAGTTAGGTATAGAAAAATGTTTATAGTTTCAGGCTAAATAAATTGATGACATATAGAAAACGGTTTACAGTTCAAAGATTAATATATTTAAAAGTTTATACATATGATTAAAGGCTTTAGTATATTTTGTTCACTAAACTAAACTTTACTAAAATTCCAGCTCAGATAAAAGACTTTCATTTGTTAGTCTCTGTAGATTTATGACTCACATGTGACATTTGTAGCGCAGTGTAGTCGATGTTTTGGTCAATGTTGATAAACAAGTTAAGAGCCGACACAAGATAAACGAGATGGCCAAAGGAAGAAGCAGCAAAAAAGAAAGAGTGAATTGATTATAGATGAATGACGGAGCGAAGCCGAAAAGAAGCAAAGAGAAAAAAGTAAAAAGCAAAGAAAAATGAGACAAAAAATGGAAAACAAGTTGATGCGCAGTGAAATTTACATGACTTTTACTACACATTGCCACCCCCTACTACTCACCCCTACTCACCCCTTTGGCACAGTGGGCGCCATTGCCTAATTGAGATTTATGAGAGACTTTTTTTGTAACTCGTGTGTGTGTTTTCCCTCTGCTTTTCCTTGCAGAAATCCCAACTGGTGGCACCGACGCACCAAGCTGGAGCGCGGCCTGCTCCTTGGCATCATTTTGCTGCTTGTGATCGTTGCTGGCGGCTTTGGCCTTTGGCTGTTCCATGGACTCAAGATGATGCCCAGCGGCGACTCGGAAGCACCGATGGCTCCACCGCAGGCCACAGCTCTGCACAGCGATGGCACCAACATGAACAAGGTATCGGTAGCTTCAGATGGCAAGGGCAAAGCGGATGCTGAGCAGGTCTGTCTCACCAAGGAGTGCATTCACACCGCCTCCAAGGTGCTCAGCAAGCTCAAGCCGGAGGTGGAACCATGTGACAATTTCTATGAATTCTCCTGTGGCTCTTACCTGGAGGAGGAGACCATTCCCGATGACAAGGTGTCCATTAGCACTTTCAGTGTCATCTCAGACAAGTTGCAGGAGCAGCTGAAGGACATTATCACAGCCGATCGCCCTGATACCGAACACAAGCACTTCCGTCTACCCAATCTGCTCTACAGGGCCTGCATGAACAAGAGTGAGTGAGAGTAGTCCCGAGTTGTGGGAACTTTAAATTGATTTCAATTTACTTGCAGCTCTGATTGAATCTTTGGGTCCGATGCCAATTGCCAAGGTCGCCAAATCACTGGGCGGCTGGCCACTGATCGAGGGCGACAAGTGGAATGCGGACAACACTTGGACCTGGCAGGAGCAGGTCAAGAAATTCCGCGCTGCTGGCTTCAGCATGGACTACATTGTTGATTTCTCCATTGGTGTCGATCTGCAGAACAGCACCAAGCGTGTCATGGATGTAAGTGCCTCTCTCTAGGCCCATTCTTAGCTAGATCTCTAATTGTAATCCTCTACAGCTGGATCAATCCGCCTTGGCACTCAGTCGGGAGTACCTGGTGAAGGGTTTCAATGAGACACTGGTTACTGCTTACTATGAATACATGGTGGACATTGCTGTGCTGTTTGGCGCCAAGAAGGAAGAGGCCAAGGAGCAGCTGCTTCAGTCTCTGGAATTCGAAATGGCCTTGGCCAACGTAAGCTTGATAGGATTGGATAGCGAACTGCATTGTTTGTAATCCCAAATTCAATTTGCTTAGATCTCCCTGCCCAACGAGAAGCGTCGCAACTCCTCGGAGCTCTTCAATCCAAGGACCACACTGCAGCTGCAGACTGCATATCCCTATGTCCAGTGGAAGGATTATATGAATGCCCTGCTGCCCGCTGGCCTCAACGTCGAGGACGATGAGATTATCAATCTTACGGTGCCCACGTTCTTCGAGCAACTGGGCAAGCTGTTGGAGAAGACACCAAACCGTGTCATTGCCAACTACATGATGTGGCGCATTCACGCCTTCTCCATTGGATTCCTTAGCGAGGAGTTCCGCAAGCGACAGTTGGTCTATGCCACGGCACTCTCGGGTCGTCAGGAGCAGGAGGCACGCTGGAAGGAGTGCGTCGATATCGCCGCTGGCAGGTTAGTTACTCCCAGGCGTGACTGGTCGTCTTTCAGGAGTTGTAGACTGTGGCGTGTTGCGAATTCGTTTAGCTGATTGATTTGGCTCAAATCTTCAACTTTTCTTCTTGCTTTTCGTATCTTTCTTTTTACCTTTCTTTCTTTCTTTCCATCCTTCTTTCTGATTGATTTCCTTGTGATTTTGCAGTGACTTTGAGGAACTTGAAGGAGATGTCGATAGGTATTTTCAGATAAATACAAACCAAAATGTTATAATCATCTACAGGGTATAGATAACTTAAACACCCGCCCCACACACCCACACAAACACACATACACCCACAGACATACATATACACCCCACACACACACAGCTCCACACATATGTTAACAGGCACTACAAACTAAATCGTTATCATATCACGTATACGACTACGAGATACACAATAAAACTGGTAGTCTAGCATACCCGCATTAGAAAGCATCGGCTATATGTTCATGCACAGTTGAGCCAGCCTATGACGAGCCGAATTCGTTATAGGAGCGACTCACTGTACTTGCTTGCCTTGAGTTTCGCTTCTAGTAGCTTTTAGTGTTAGCAAAAACCGTTCTTAGGAGACCCATTGCTTAATTCAATTGATATAGATAATATATATATATAAAAATATCGATAATGATATTCACAATAGATTTTTGTTGCTGAAGTTATGAATGTTAATTAAATTATTAATGGATTTATGCTAAATGTTCTCATTAAATTGTTCATTTTATGTTCCCACTTTCACGTCAAATATCTCGACTCTTCCACGATTTCAATCTATATATGTATCTATATAAGTACATGTATCTTTCACCACTACAACAAAAACTGTTTCGATTCACTAAAAAACCACATCACATGCTAAACATTAATTAAAAAATTAATCAATTATTAAAATTAATTATATATATCTATAAATCAGCCTTGGCATATCCGTCGGTTCGCTGTATGTGAGGAAACACTTCCACCAGGACTCGAAGGCTCAGGCTTTGGAGATGGTCAACAATATACGCAGTGTGTTTAACGATATCCTTGACGAGGTCAACTGGATGGACGACAAGACCAAGAAGGAGGCCAAGGAGAAGCTTCATAGCATGGCCACCCACATTGGTTATCCCGATGAGATGTTGGACAACGAGAAGCTGGCCAAATACTATGAGAAGCTGGAGATCAATCCAGACAAGTATTTCGAGTCCTTCCTGGCCATGAACATCTTTGGCACGGACTATTCCTTCAACAAGCTTCGTTTGCCCGTCAATAAAACCGACTGGGTGCGTCATGCTCGTCCAGCTGTCGTCAATGCCTTCTACTCATCCTTGGAGAACAGCATTCGTAAGCTCCAGTACAGCAAATATTTGTTGTATCAGCATTAATGTATCTTTCTTTGCCACAGAGTTCCCAGCTGGTATTCTGCAGGGTCACTTCTTCAGCGCCCAGCGTCCCAAGTACATGAATTTCGGTGCCATTGGTTATGTGATTGGACATGAAATCACACACGGATTCGATGATCAGGGTCGTCAGTTTGATGTTAAGGGCAATCTGAGAGATTGGTGGCAACCGGACACTCAAAAGGCCTACCTTAAGAAGGCACAATGCATCATTGATCAGTACGGCAACTACACGGAACGTTCCACAGGCTTGAACGTAAGTTCGCAGATCTTTGTCATTTAAACATGATATTTTTATGTCGAACATTTTCTCGTTTGCAGCTGAACGGTATTAACACGCAGGGAGAGAATATTGCGGATAATGGTGGCGTCAAGGAATCCTACATCGCCTACCAACGCTGGGTGGAGAAGAACGGAGCGGAGCCAAGGCTGCCAGGTCTGGAATACACACCGCTGCAGATGTTCTTTATCTCGTCCGCTCAGACCTGGTGTGCCAAATACCGCAAGGAATCTCTTAAAATGAGGATCACCACTGGCGTTCATTCGCCTTCAGAGTTCCGGGTCCTGGGCTCGCTAAGCAATATGAAGGAGTTCGCCAAGGAGTTTAGCTGCCCCGAAGGATCGCCAATGAATCCCGTGCATAAATGCGAGGTGTGGTAGAAAAATGAACAAACAATTAAGTAAATTCGGCACCCATCGTATTTTCATATTAAATATTAGTCGTGCTGTGTGTGAATGTTAGCGATCGTGCCCGAAATTTAAGGGACATTTCTCACGTAGAAATACAATTATATTTAATTATTATTTAATTAAATTTGTTTTTATGTACCAGTATTTGAAAATAGTAATTAATTTGGTTCTGGGAAAGCTGAATATCACATAGTGTCATATGCATTGGCATTGCAAAGTCTCAATCTAATTAAACGATTTAATAAACTGCTAAGCAAACTATATTTAATACAACTTGTAATGTGTTCTCAGCATTCTTAAGTTCATCGGATGTAAGGTAATTTGAAAATGTCCGCTGTTTTGTGTGCTGTGTCTAAAGCTAAATGATATATCACTTAACTGCTTTACTCAACAGTTGTGCAACTGTTACAAAAGAACATTCAACAAGTAGCAGCGCTCTTATTTTGCGCAAGTTGGCAGCTTTAAAAAAATCGACCAACCTCCACTAGGTATCGCACGATTTCTACCATCCCTTTTCACCCAGCGTGGCGATTGCTAAAATTTTATAAATTTTTGCACATTTCGTACAAAAAATTAAGAATGTCGGCACTGAATTTAACCGTGCGCGTGCATCCCGTGGTGTTGTTCCAAGTTGTGGACGCATTTGAACGCCGGAATGCTGACTCACATCGCGTCATCGGCACACTGCTGGGCTCGGTCGACAAGGGAGTCGTCGAGGTTACCAATTGTTTCTGTGTGCCGCACAAGGAGCACGACGATCAGGTCGAAGCTGAGCTGAGCTACGCCCTGGACATGTACGATTTGAACCGAAAGGTCAATGCCAACGAGAACGTTGTCGGATGGTGGGCCACCGGCAACGAAGTGACGAACCACAGCTCCGTCATTCACGAGTACTATGCCCGCGAGTGCAACAATCCGGTCCATTTGACTGTGGATACTTCGCTGCAAGGTGGACGCATGGGACTGCGCGCATATGTTTGCATTCAGCTTGGCGTGCCCGGCGGCAAGACTGGCTGCATGTTTACCCCCATACCCGTGGAGTTGACCAGCTATGAGCCCGAAACATTTGGCTTGAAACTCTTGCAAAAGACAGTGGGCGTATCACCTGTCCATCGTCCCAAGACGGTTCCTCCCATGCTGGATTTGGCTCAAATTTCTGAAGCCTCAACAAAACTGCAATCGCTGTTGGACCTCATATTGAAATATGTCGACGATGTTATTGCACACAAAGTGACGCCAGACAATGCTGTTGGACGCCAGCTGCTGGATCTTATTCACTCAGTGCCACACATGTCCCATGAACAATTCACTCAAATGTTCAACGCTAATGTGCGTGACCTGCTGATGGTCATCACACTCTCACAATTGATCAAAACGCAGCTGCAGCTCAACGAGAAACTGACATTCCTGCCCACAGCTTAGTCAGTGTTCGGTTGATTTATCGGATTTTAAGTCAGATTTAAGAGCAAAGTTTAATTTACGTATTGTGTATTTACCGTTCATGCGTCTAAGTAATAAAGTGCTCAGATCACGACGAAAGTTGATTTTATTTTGTTTTAAGACGGTTTACAGAAGGTAAAAGTATGACAACTCTTGTGATCACCAGGATATACAGTGATGCAATTTTAGCTATTTCTTAGCATCCATATCAAACGTCAGATCATGTAGTATTACACATATTTGGATTCGGAGGACCAGGATGACGAGGATATCATAAAATTTAAAGACACTTGTTTCAATATTTTTATTAACCCCAGATCATTTAAAAAAACATCCAGATTTATGTTGAAATATGCATGTACTTTATTTAAAACTAAACGAAATTCAAGCTGCCTTTATACAGAAAATAAAAATATGATTCACATACCGATTAATGTTAAGATTGGTACACAATATTTAAATTGAATGAATTTAAAGTTTAAATCGTTAATGCTTAATTACAATAAATAAGAATAAGAAAATACATATATTAAATACAAATGTTATATCATGTTATACAAATAATAACGACAATTAGAATTAAAATCGCTGCTTCTTCTTTTATGCAGATATATGTATGTGTTTTTTCAAGTGTATGGTTGTGTGTGTGTGTGTATATGTGTTTGTGTACTATATAGTTTTTAGGTACATTGGGTACGTCGTGAAGGTTTCATGTGATATATATAGGATCTGGGCGTGTCGCAAGTCTTTAAAGTCAACAAATTTGGTTAAATAAATACAACATTTTTGAATAAAAAATATGTTAGTGTGTGTGTGTATGTGTGTGATTTTGTCTGTTTATATATTTTTCTGCTAATAGACAATTCAGCATTTGTTTTAATAATTAATATACAATATAAGTATCTCGAACAAAGAAGTATATATATAAATATACATATATACGTCTATAGGCAATATACAATTTCCAAAAAATTCAACAACATTCATAGAAATTTATCGTCTTATATGGTTTCAACACACATTAAATCTTATATAGTATATTTATATAAGTAGATATATATATAATCGTATATTGATATATCCATGTAGAATTTGACTTTGACTTGGCAAAAACATCAGTTTAAGAGAAAGAGAGCTTGGCTTTTAAAATACGCGTATGTGTATACATACATATACATACCCATATATAATGTTATATATAAAAAGTTAAAATCTGAATCGAAAACATTTACCATTTGAATTAGCAAAAATTGCGAATTGAACGTTGCATTGATTCGATGATAATTAACATTTAGCTGAAACGATTTCATATTGATATTGACTTTGCTTTGATTTTAGTTTTTGATTTAATAACATTTAACATATGTAACTATGTATGTGTATTATGTATTAGTACAACAACAACAATCGAAGGTTGCAACACAAACAACGAGTTAAGTTTAACAACTATTCAGTATGTAAGTATGATATATGTAGGTAAATATCCCGAGTTCTGAACTTAAACGCAGCTAAACTTGATGCCATCGTCGCTGGAATAACAGTTCTGGCAATGCAGTTTATGATTCCGGACACGCACATCGGTTCCATTCAATCCATCGCCAAGTTGCACATGGCAGACGCAACATTTGAAGCAGTTGATGTGATAAAACAGCAGCAAGGATTCGATTATCATGGCAGCTCCGCGTCCTGGGAAAAAACAACAATTTCAAAGCGTCGATTAATTGTTAAATACTCTAAAAATGCAGCAATGTTTTTTAAGGGGGCTTTCAAGTACCTTGGTGACAGCCTTAAAATGCAGCTTAATTTAGTATAATTTTAATGTTAATTTATTTGTTTTGCTTTTTAGTATTAAGTCTTGGTTTAAGTCTTTTGTTAAGTACTAGTTATTTGGCCTAGACCCAAACAATATATTTGAGCGCCTTGTGCACCCGCCGACAATTGTCGTGGGTGCAGCCCAAATCTGTGACAGACATGTGAAAATAAAAGATATAGACACAAGTGAGATAAAGGGGTTTATCAACAGAGGGTCAGGAAAGAAAGTGGTCTAAGGAAAGGTTCCTTTATACAATGAATATAAATATAGTGATATAAAACCATTTTGAAATGTAATAGTCGTGATTGTCTTCAACTTGATTAACTATCTGATGCTGTTGATGGATCACTGTGCAAGCCGATGAATGAGTTATGTAGATCATAAATCATTAGAGGTTTCAAATAGTAGAAGGTTGAATAGAAAGAAGAAGAACCACACTCACAACCAACGTAGTAGCAAAGTTTACCTAATTCGTCGCCGCAATGGGAGCATTTCTTTTTGCCACTAACGCTGAGCACCTTTTCCTGATTGCTGGCAGTGTTTGTGTTGTTGTTGTTGCTGCTGTTGTTGTTGTTACTGCTGTTGTTATTAATGTTGCTGCTGTTGTTGCTAAGCGGTTTTAAGCCAACGCCATTGCTATTCAGCTGACTGTAGTTGCCATTGCCATCGAAACTGTTGAGGAATACAATTGAGAAAGAGTTTACAATAGATGACAATGAAGGGGCTTGTGTGATGCGGTGTTGTACTCACCGCTTGCGTTCGCCAATTCCCTTGCTCTGCACACGTTCTGTGAGAGTTTGTATGATGGAATCCGGCAGAGGTTTGCCATTGGATGGTGCTGCTGGCATGGAACGTCTGTTAAGCTGCAGCTGCTGTTGCTGCTGCTGTTCAAGCAGGCGTCTGTGCTCGGCCTCCTGGAGCAGCCAGTGATTGGCATGACCATTGTTGTAAAGTGCTCCATTGTAGTCCGGCATGGATTTTCGTTTCTGCAGCCAAGCGGCATCGTTAATCAGATTGCGTTGCTGCTGTTGTTGTTGCTGCTGTTGCTGCACTTGTACCCAGCCATCGGTATATTTTGGTTTGGGCGTGGCACTTAGAGCTAGTAGCGTGTTGCGCGACATGTTGCTCAGATTCTGAGCAGACTGATGATGATAGGCGGCTGCCAGATTCGCTGTGAGACGAGGTGCTGGCACTGCCGGCATTGGAGCACCAGCAATCTTGACCAGAGAGCCACCATAGACGCTGCTGCTGGGGGTAGTGCGTTGCCTTGAACTGATCGCATAATCTGGTTCCAGGCCATGTCCATTGGTGGTGAGGTGCATGGCACGCAAAGGCTTTGTAGGCGGCGTTGGCGGCGTACCCGGCAGCATTAGACGCTTCGAGAATTCATTCAAATCCGACATGGACTTACGATAGTCCGTGTCCAGCTGCTGATAATGATACTGTGTTAGAGCATGCGCTGGTGGCATTGCCCTCTGTTGCTGTTGCAGCTGCTGTTGTGGCACGTTCGCATAGATCTGTTGTTGTGGTGGCAGCTGTTGCTGTGGTGGCTGAAAAGCAGATAACATGCCATTGCCAATTCCCAGACCATGATGCAGATCCTGCAGCGAGCGTCGATTGTTCGACATGAGCATCTTTGCTCCATGTTGCAGCTCCCGACGAGCCAGATTTTCGCGCAGCAAAAGATTCTCACGCTGTCGCTTTAACTCCTCCTGCTGCAATTACGTCATCAATTAGTTAATTTAAGTTAAGTTGGTTGCAATGTTCAACTTACCGAAAACTGCAACAATTCGCGCTCTACTCGCAACACTTCTCCCTGTTCGCGTATCTTTTCCTCAATGGACAGCATCTTGGCATTGGCCGTGGCTGTCGCCTCGCTCAGCGATTGCGTTGCAGCGGCTGCTGCAGTTGCCGACTCCGTCCATGACTCCGCCGAGTTGCCCTTCACGGTCTGCAGCAACGGCGTTTGCGCCGCCAGTAGCTTTTCATTCTGATAGATCACCTCACTTAGTTGCGACGACGCCATTGCTTGTGTTGGCGGTGGAGGCATTGGTGGGGGTGTTGCCTCCGATGGTGTGTCGTTCTCCTCCGAGGAGTTTGTGTAGTGCTCACTGCTCTGTCGCGAATGATTCTCCGAGACGCCCGAGTCGCGACTGTCACCTGACAAAACAGAGAACGTTAGTAAACTGAAACTACGAAATCAGCTGTTAAAATAAGTTATAACACTTGTATAACAGTTGCTCATCACTATTGATTCTTGCTAACCCATTAAATTAAAAACTACATAATAGCTACCTGCATATCATTTACATAAATATTTATTTGTGTTTAATATTTCTAGGCTTTTCTGTGTTTGGAAAACAATTGAACTTGTTTCGTCCCCGCAAGTCTGTGTAGCAAACAGGAAGAACAGCGTTGCCACCTGTTATTTTAATTCTAAAGGAATTGCCTTGCCAACTTATGGTTATGGAATTGCCAACTTCTTTGGAACAATGAATGTACAACATTTTTAAGATCAGTTTTATGCCTAAATAGCCAAAATTTCTAATCAAGCTGATTTTTGGTATTTCGACTATTTGGATGCAATCTAAATGCTTAAAAGAAAATAATTTTTTTTTTATTATTCTCTACAAGTTGAATTTATTTTGTGTGCTGGCATACAGTGTGACCACCTTTTCTGTTTTTCATTACAGTCATAGTCTTGCCAACGTGATCACTTGGCGTTACCAAAGGACACAGTCTTTTTGTTCACCGTTTCATTTAAAAGTTGACTCAACTCTTTGTCAATGCAGGGTATGACATAGTTGACCGCTGTTTATCTCCCCTCCACCCTTTAAACGCTGCCATGGGTCGCACACTAAACGGATTATTTATACTTAACCTCACAGTCTGTTTGACAACAACAATAAGTGTCCGGTAGTAATTTGCTCATTTGCTTTGCGAACGTTTATCGCCCCACTCTCTCCCCACGCACTTACCTGTATCTGAACTGTCACACAGACCCGCCTTGATGTACAGTTGTTTCTCCAGACGCCGTTCTTCCTGCAGCAACTGCGCCATATCTGGCGGCGGTGCAACTGTCAGCTCCAGATAACTGTCCACATCGTCCAGATCGCCGTCAGTCTCGATGCCCAGAAAACTGGATCGTTTGTTGCGCAATTCCTTTTTGATGCGTTTAGTTGAGTTCATGCGCTTTATGGGCGGCGATGGCTGGGCAATGGGCGTGGTTTGTCCCTGTCCTTGACTCTGCAACTGTCTGCGCGTATTACTCGAGATGGTCTCGTACGTGTTGTCCGATGACCAGGTGCCCGCATCCAGTTCATCATCATCGGTGTGTCCACCCTCAGTGGCACTGATCTCAATAGGCGGTGGTGGTGGCTTCTCCTTGGGTGGCTCCATGGCGGAAACAAGACTCGTTGTACTGTTGTGACCCAGTTCGAGGCCCGTGTAAAAGATGTCGATGTTTTCGTAGACGGGAATGGGACGCAGATGTTTGGGTGCGTCGTAATAGGGTTCCGTTGATTTGGGCACTTGGTAATAAGGTTCCAAATCAGGATTTGTTGATGTTAATGTTGTTGTTGTATCGTTTTGATTGTTATTGTTGCTGTTTGTTATTGTTATTGTTAGTTTGATTATGCTCGTTATTATTATTGTTATTGTTATTGTTGCTTTTATTTGGAATGCTTCTTCTGTGGCTTCTTCTAATGATCATCGTTGTCATCGCTGTCTCTTCATTATCTACTTGTTGCATAGATATAGTCGAGCTGACATTCTCATAGATGGGTTCATTTCTATCAACCGTTTGTTGTTCCTTTTGTTCCTCATTCTGCTCCTGTTCCACCTCCTTTACTTCCTCCTGCTCCTCCTTTTTCTTCTGTTCATCTGTTTTATTTGGCATTGCTGCGTTCCTCAGCTCCGTCTCTGTCATTTCTTTCTCCTTTCTTTTCACCACTTTCTCCATGTTTATATTAACTTCCTTATTCAGCTGTTGTTGTTGTTCTTGCAGCTCCTCCTTCATCTCCTTCTCTTCTTCTTCCTGCTTACTGCTGGTCTCCCTGTCAATAGCTTCCAGCGCCAAATCAAGAGCTTCGTTGATCTGTGAAACGGATGAGCGAGACGGCAAGACAGCGAGACAGAGAGCGAGCGAGCGAGCGAGTGAACAAAGCGTGCGGCAAAGCGTGCGAAAGAGAGAGAGAAAGAGAAAAATGCGCCATCATCGCACAAATTTTAATTAAGTTAATTTACACAATTGCTGAGAGCTAGCAAAAAAAATAGGAGTAACAAATAAATAAAAATTATATTCAAATTTGTATAATAAACAGCAAGAACAACATAAAGTCAACACAAAGAACTGATAAGATTCAATCAAAGGGTTTCATTATTAACAGCAATACAACACAGACCAAATAATAAGATATTATAGAATCGTATATATGTAGCCAATTTCAAGGAATGTAATTCCTAAAAGCAACCCAAACTGATAACGAAAGTCAACGCAATAAAGGTGGAAGTAATTATCAATTATTAACAGACAGATAAGCTTTTATGAACTAGGGTACTAGGATTTGAGTTAACAGGTCTGTCCATTTGATACTAGCTAGTCTAAAGAGCGATTTTACTTAAGATAACTATATGATTACTTGTAAACTTGAACTAAATTTTGTACTAATAAAACATGTTTGCGGGTAATTGCTCTGGGCATTAAATATCTAAAACACTTCTGAAATCATATTAAATAATCCAAGTAGATAGCACGTGCACGGTAGTGACGAAAGCACACCCAATTATCTTTTAAGATTTCGAGCCAACTTTAGAAAGCATTTAACAGGCTTAAATGGAATTTTATCTGCAACAATAGAAAACTTTTATTTACAATACATCATTTAATCTAAATTTAATGAGTACTATTTGAGTGTTTTCCAATGAAAAAAAATTGGTAATAACATATTAAGCTCTTGAAATACTATTAGCTTTTTAGCCGTTGAGAATTATATAGTTTATGCGCTTACCATTTTGTTGCGATCAATATGAAATTCGCGGTACTGACGCACTTTAATTTATTGACAAGTAGAGCCTATTGCCCTCACTAAATAGGTATATCCCCGACACAATAACTGATTATTTTTAGTTGGCTATATATGCATGTACTTTCATGTGTAGTAAAGAGGCACTATAAAGATAAACGACAGAACGGAAGAGATACCAGGTCTGTGGGCGACTTGTTGTCCGGAACGAAGCAAAAGCGTTGAAAGCCCAAAGGCGACTAAACTAAACGCAATTGTTGCAAACGTTGTTGTTAAAGATAAAGCAAAATTGCACGTTGTACACAAAAAAAGATCGAAAAAGAATGCAAAAAGAGGGAATCTATAATAAACTACGATATAGTTGTCGTGGTTGGCTTCGTCGAGTTTAGGTTTCGTAGCGCCCCGAAGTATGCAACGATGAACTGAAACCTCTGTAGGGGCGGGTCGTCTAAGCAGGGTCGTAGGTCGTGACGACACTGACTTTTGGCATTATCAAATATGTAATTATAGGGTATATATACGTAGCTGAAACATGCATGGAACTTAAGAGCTAAACACAACAAAAAATCAACTGAAAAGCAAAAGTTTACAAAAGCATAGAACCAAGAAATGAGACAACAGAGAGATGCATAACAGATAAATAAGTATACAAAATATGAGAGAGGGAGACAAAGATAACGTAACAGAGAGTGTGTGAGAAAGAGAGAGGATGATAGAGACACAACCGCTTACCTCGAAAATTGTAAACTTGCAACAACTTTTGCTGGCAGTAAGCATGTAAACTATGTAACTATAGATGTAATCATATTTATGATATATTCAGTATTTTTTTTTATACATTTTAGCCAACAATACGAGCGCAAGGCATGTAAGAGAAATAAGTATATATATATATGCATACAGATTATGATCATAGTACATAGATAGATAATTTAATAGACAATATAAGTATTTACATATACAGATAGAAAGCCTTAAATGTTTAACCTTTAACCCTTGGGGCTTACTTACGCTAAATCAGCTGGACAAGACAGGAAAAGACAGAACACAACAAGGACCACAGGGCGAACAGGATATGTTTTATAGAAAGTCTTCCATCGAGTTAAAAACTATTTTATTGATTGCACCATGAAGAAAGTAGATTTATCTTCGGTTACCGAAGTTTAAATACCTCTGCAGAATTTAATTAATCAAAGTTTACTTTATTACATCAGACAAAAACTAAACGAAGCAAAATCTGCACGGCAACGAATAGTTAAATTTCCCTTTGATTCGAAAAAAAATACCACAGAAGGAAATATTAAAAGCAGTGCATAAAGCAGTAGGCGGTTAGCAAGCAGACTATCCACTGCTTGTTTATGCAAGCAGTCGTCGCTGCTTAACGACTTGTGCACTTTGAAATAAATATTTTCACCGTTTTGATAACATTGTAGCATTGAAGTTTGTTGTTCTTGTAGTTGTTTTTGTTTATTCATAAAATAGCACAACATTATATTTATTATTATGATAATTATTATCGTTACTATTATTATTATTATTGATTATTTTTCATTATTTTGGTATGCTTTTTGAGGTTTTGTTTCATATGTTTTTCGTTTTTCTTTTTTTGTGTATTAGAAGCTTTCATCAGCACGATAAATATATGTAGAATATAAAATATATAACCATAGAACATATGTTTCACATTTTTCTTTACATAAAAATCAAATTTTGTATTTATACATAAAAATTGGTTTTAGTAATAGAAAGTACAAAGAAATAAATGAAATAATAAACGAAACTGTAGCTTACGTAGCTTGAGCCCCACAACAGAAATGTATAAAATTAAATATATAAAAAAGTATAACAAAAAAGAACTAGATATATCTCCGTGATACATCCGTACAAAAGTCAAAAATAAATTCGAGTTTATTCACACAATTTTTAAAGTCTGTCGAATGTGAATTTATAAAGAGCTTTTGAAAATGTTCGGAAACTCAATAAAGTTAGAGTATTCTTCCAGCATAAAATCCATTTTAAATATCTTGTCATGAATAAATTTTATTTGAGTTTTTAAGAGAGCTTTCGGACAAGTTTCGGTGACCTATGATCAATATTGATACTAAGTTTTTTCTAAGTTTTTCTAAGAATTTCTCACATTTTTCTTATAGAATCGTTTCATTACTTTAATGACCAGCACCAAGCGCCGATTTTGACACCGATCCCGAACCCACTCCCGATGCCGCCTCCAGTTTATTGAGCTCATCATCGAGCAAATCACTTATTTCCTGGCTCAATGCCTGCTCCGTGTTGTGCTCCTCAAGAATTTCATCGGTTGTGATTGTCTTCTTTATCTCAATGTTGACGGGAGCCGGAGTTTTAGGTAGCGGAGGAGGGCTCAGTGTCTCCTCCGTGGGTAAGTAGAACTTTGAGTTGTCCACTTTGACGATCTCATCTGGCTTGACCACATCGACACCACTGCGAGTACTCGTTAGCACTACCTTGGGCTCGAGGGTTTCGTTGAGCGTCGGGTGTGGTTGAGGTAGTGCAGAGGAATCCTCATGATGTCCGAAATTGCGACGTAGAAAATCAAATATATTCTTGGTCTTCTTATCCTTCACCTTCTCCTTTTCCTTTTCCTGTGGCTTCGGTGAAGTGGGTGGTGTCATCTGCTTGACACTAATCTCGGTCTCCACCACCTGAGTGCGTGCTATCAGCGGTTGCTCTATCTCCGCGGGCATGTAACCAGTGCGTCCAATGGAATCCGTGTTAGAGGCAGATATGCAACATGGTTTGGGTATGGGAATCTTTGATTTGCGACCCATCAAAGGAGTGCCAGGTGTAGAGCTACTGCCACTGCTCTCGGGTAGCGATGACTTCATCATTTGACTGCTGGCCAGGCGCTCCTCGGCAATGATCTGCTCACAGGTCTCTGTCAGATGCCTTGGAGTGTGCCGCTCGAGCATCAACCTTAGGTGAACTGGGCTTACTATTTCTCTTCGGATCGTGCCAGCTTCGATCGCAGCGTTTTACATCGGCATCTGTAATGTCCTGATACCCCGTAGCCGGAATCGGCTGCTCTCGCACATCGATGCTTTCACAACTGGGCTCCTGGGCTGGTGCCAGACAATCGAGTAGACCCATGCATAGTGCCACATCCTCCTCCTTTGGTATGGAGGGCTCGGGTTGTTCCCGGGTTAGACCATCGCAGCTTAGCAGCTGCTGTTCACTAATCGTCTGACATCCCGTGCTGGGCAACTTGGGAATCTTTGTCGCATCGATTTTATCACAGGGCATCTCCTCCACCACCAGCTGCTCCAGACGCTCCTGATCCTCTGGTGCCACCTGCAGTTGCTGCTTACTTGCCTCTCGCTCCAAGAACTGTTGGCATAACGCCACCTCCAACTCAGCTGCTTCAATTGGGCCATGTGGCGATGTGGGTGCCGAATTGGCCAATTTAAAGAGACTGGATTCATTGGGTACGCAGACACGTAAAGCGGGCATCTTAGAGGGCGAGGTGACGTGCACCTGCAGCGAGTCATTGGGTGCGAGCGGATCGAGATTGGGCAACGTTGTGGGTGGTTTAATACGTGGTTTGGTTGCTGGCACTGGTGCTGGTGTTGGCGACGGTGGGGAGTGCACTACTGCCTGTGTCTGACCCACAATGGGAGCATAATCACCCGAGTCCCGATCGATTAGAGCATGATCAACAACGTCCAGACCACGACGATTGGTGTTGGGTGACGCTGGTGGAGTTATCTGCGGTATGCGACTGCGTGGCAGCGGTTTGGGCAACACGGGTGGCGCAGCAGTGGCACCAGCGGAGATTAGTCGGACTCGAAGTCACTTCCTTGGTAAAACAACTGGACAAGGCCTTCACCGTATTGGGCTTGGGCAGCTCATCGGCATTCACAATTGTTACGGGTGGTGCACACATCACCACCTCAGGCACATGCGGTACATGCGGTTCCACTAATGGATCATGATCCAGTTTAAAGGCACGTCTGGTCGGTGGAGTTGGCGGTTTGTCCAGTTGTCGCGAATTAAAGATCTCAACGCGTCCATTAATGCTAAATTGCTGTGGTGTGGTTGTGATCTTGGAACGCACCGCTTTGGGTGACATGGGTGGTTTGCCCAGGGGTCGTGGTATTTGTGTGGGTGAAGGGCTGGTTATTGGTGATAGTGGAGTTGGTGTTGTTGGTGTTGTTGGTGTTGGTATTGGTGTTGGTGGTGTGACTGCTGGTTTGGGGCTAGAGATTGGGTGCTGAGTGGTAGCCATTAGCGGAGTTGGGCTTGTTGCTGGCTTGGTAAAGTCAAA
Source organism: Drosophila acutilabella (assembly GCA_035046005.1). Taxonomy (NCBI): domain Eukaryota; kingdom Metazoa; phylum Arthropoda; class Insecta; order Diptera; family Drosophilidae; genus Drosophila; species Drosophila acutilabella. The sequence continues at coordinate 1,820,834 of JAWNOK010000061.1, forward strand.
GATCTGGCTAAATTGACCACTTGACTGTGGCGGCTCATTGGCCTCGTTTAGCTCGGGATCATTTTGAAAAGTTTCCTTAAACATTTTAAGCAAATTACGCGCATGAACCATTTCATTGGAGGGCTTTCTACGCAAGTTACAATTGGGACTCGAATAGGGATTTTGGGTGTAGTTGGGATTGGGATTGTAATTGGTTTGAACCGACACCGCATTGGAAGCTAAAGCTACTACAACATCATCATTATCATCATGTTTGCCATCATTGACACTACGTGGACTTAACTTAGCTGAATCGATAAAATTGTTAGTAGAACTTACACTAAATTCCATGTCCCTTGCTGCGGGTGCTGCTGCTGTAGCTGCTGCTGGTGCTGCCTGTATGTTGCTAGTTGCTGTTGTCGGTGCAGCAGCAACTGTTGGTACTACTGCTGCTTTAGAGGCTGCTGATTTGGGCAATGCCGCTGGTTGCATCTCAGTTAACTCATCAAATTCAGCCTCAATTTGATTCACCGCATTGGCCGCTTCCTCCAGTTGACGTTCCTCAAGCTGCAGAGCGGCAAGGGCTTCGTTAAGTTGCTGTTGTTGCTCCTGGTGCTGCTGTTGTTCCTTGAGCAATTCCTCTTGGTTATCTGCTTGTATGCCGCTATCGTCGTGTGTTGCTGCCGGTTCCTCCACAATTAGAGCTGGTGGTGTCACCTTTTGCGGTTGCTGTTGTTGTTGCAGTTGTTTTTGTTGTTGTTGCTCGCGTTGTTGTTGCTGCTGTTGACGCATACGCTGCTCCTCGCCACGCATGATTTCTAGCTGCCTGGCATCGATGAGCGCCACAAGCGGTGGCTTCTTTAGTTGCTCCTCTTTGGTAACGGCATGTTGCAAGCTATTGAGTCGCTGCTTTAATGGTGCCACAGGCACATCCACACTCTTGCTGGAGTTAAAGGCATTCCGCTGCTGCTCCAGGCTCTGCATGCGATCCCGTATGCTGGTTAAGTCACCAGACAAACGCTTCACCTCCTGCTTGGCTGTGACTTCAGCTCCAACACCACCAACTCCATTGGCATTGCCATTGGTTAGACGGTCGCGCAGCACCAGTTTGGGTGGCGCTGCTGCTCCATGGCCACTACCACCACCGTTTGAGAGCATTGGCTTTGGCTCTGCATCACGCTGTTCAAAGATCTCCTTACGCTTCGATATATCCACCTTGGGCACATCCACTTTCTGCTTCTCCACGCCCTCCTGGGTGTCGCTGGGCGATGTGACCTCAAAGCCACTCAAGCGATCCTCAATCTTGCTGCCTCGACGTGTGGGATACCCTATAGTTTCACCATTTCCAGCTGCATTATTATTGCAAATCTTGCCGTTGCTGCTGGCTCGCTGCACTCGTTGTTTGTAGTCCTGAATGGCTCCCTCGTAGGTGTATTCACAGGGATCGGGAGAGCTAGCTGCTGCTGTGCTCGACGAGGTATCGTAGCCAGGTGATGAGATGTATTCCCGCGTAGAGGCTTCTGCTCCGGATGCAGCACCACTTGAGGCATGCAACTTGTTGGCATTCGATGTGCTCGCCTGATTCCCATTTCCATTCCCCATGCGATTCCTATTGATGTGATTCTGCTGTTGTTCTGTGCTTCCAGCTCCAGCTGTGCCAGCTGATTTCTCCAGTTCAACTGGATTGTCGCTCTGTAAGTTTAAGATTAATTTTAGTGAAAAGGTTTAGGTTTAATTCTAAAAAGTATATAATTTAAATTCCTCTTTTAATTCTACAACTTTCATTGCCTTTCTTTGTTTCATTTTAAAGTATCTATCCCCCCATTTTCCAGCTGGTTTAACCCTAACATACCCAGCTAACCCAGATGCCATGAACCATCATAAATATGAAGCAGCTAAATGAAATATGATTGCATTTTATGAGTTGGCGACAAGCGCGTCTAATTGCTCAATCTGTCGGCAATGTGAAATGCTTTTTTTGTTTTGTCTCATTTTTTTTTTTTAAATATTTTTATTGTTTATTAGTTTTAGTTTTTATTGTGCGATTGTGATTGTGAACGCATTTGATTAATAAAAAATTTGTGTTTATTAGCTCGCAACACTTTCCAACACCAAAGTCTCAAGACTCATGACTGAGCCTCAATTGAAACAGTTTCTCAGCGTCAAGCATTTTATAAAAATATGAAAAAAAAAAACTGAATTTAATTGCTAATTTGTTGTAATTGTTTATAAACGTTTGCACAACAAAATCAAGTAATTATAGATGGCAGAAAATGAAACGATGCCGCCAATTGGAAAATGGAAAACATTTTCACACGTAAAAGGCAATAAAACTTAAGAAAGAATATTAAAAAATTGCAAATATAAAATATAATTGTTTAACGATTTTTAGAAACGGCTTTTTAGATTTATAAATTATTCATTAATGTAAGTTTTTTAACTCTTTCTTTAGATTTTGATTACAGTTATATTTCACTACTTTTCAGATTTTAAATATTTTTTATGGTAAAAGATTGAATACTTGAAGAATATTATCACATTAATTTTTTCTAAAATATTATAGTAATATGTTTCGAAAGCAGAACTCGGAATTCTGATCTTGGAACACTTTCAAGTGACTCCTCATAAAAATAAATTTCTGAAACTTTTTTAACTGTCTCTTTCCAGCTTCTCGTTTTCACTTTTATTTTCTACTTTAAGAAACTCATGTTTCTACTCACCATAACACTGTTGTTATCGTAATCCTCGGACATACTGCTCTTGCCACTGGCGCTGCTGGTACCGATGCCCAAATCGCTGAAATCATTCGCCTCGTCCTCATTATAAACGGCCAGGGATGCCAATTTAACGCGTCCTCGCGAACCGCCGCGTTCAGCCCTGTGGTAAAATGAAATTCAAAATTTAAAATCAAATTGTATTCTTTGAACACTTTTTGGTGTGATGCGATTTTTGTGTGATTTTAGTACTTGCCTCTCCTCCATCATTTCGGTAAATGTTTTCGATTTTCGACGCGTACGATCATGTTCCTCAAGCTCAAGCTTCTTCGTTTCAACCACACGATCGATGATGTGTTCGACACGTTTTCGCCGTGATGATTTCCAATTGTCAAGGTTCTTTATTGTTATTGTTGTGTGTTTGTTGTATAGAGAAAAAGTAGCGAAAGTTAGCATACAAAATAAAGCTCATTGTATTATTGCGACTATGACAACTAAACCTACATATATGGCAAGATATATACTCTACTCTCGGCCAATTAAAAAGTTTTGCATGGTTTAAGTCTTGGCCCCTAGAGACGTGACAAAGGTGAAATGTTTGCGGCGTAAAGTTATTATTTTTACTGCCATTATTATTATTATTATTATTGTTACTGTTGATGTTGTTTTTGCTATGCAAGACAACAAAGATAAACTTTCCAGTTATGGGGTATACAATCTTTCAAGTTATTCAAGTTCAAAATGCCAATGAAATTACCTCAAATATGCATTTCCACTTATCCAGAGTTATACTTTGGCATTTAATCGATACACATATAATAAAAACTACTATTTAATCAAATTCAGTGTACTTTGCTTTGAGCCTTATACTTTAGCTTTGATTTGAATAATATTCTACCATCTTCTTTCGTGATTTCGATTTTACATTTTAATTGATTCTCATTTCACATGCTGCATTTAACCAATACCCATCGACAGCCAGATACTCTGTGTCTATTTTTAAACGCTCATCTTTTGTTTTGGCCATAAACTTTAGCATGACCTTAGGGCTTAAAGCATTTGCTTTCATCATTTGTTCAAAAACTTTGCAGAATAAAGCCGATACGTTTGATAAGTTGCCAATCAAATACAAGATTTTTTTCCACATTCACTGCTAAAAACTTTGTTCAATTTAAAAAAGTTTTCTGCACAAATCACGTTAAGATAAAAAAGAAAAAAAAACAATCAGTGAGTGTTTTTTGCTTTGTCGCTTAACAAATGGCCATTAAAACGGCATTTTTCAACTTCCTTTCCCATCGCTTTTGGCGCCAGTAGTAGGCCCCAAAATAAAAAAAAATTGGGGAAAAAACTAAGCTAAAAGCCAAAGACCTAAAACCCAATCTCAAACCCAGACCCAGTTCGAGAGTACGCTATTCGCATTTTAATAGATTTTTCGCATATAAAAACCAAAAGTTATGTATGGGAACAAGAAATGTTGTTACCAAATAATAATATCGATGGCTATAACGACAAAATGTTGGCCAAGTCAACGAAAAATGGCGAAAGCATGTCAAAATGCAGCGTAAATGCACATCACAACCATCAGCTGATTAGGTAATGAGGTACAGTCACGTCAAAAGCCTATTTACAACATTAAGGCGACATTTCTGTTTGAGGTTATGCCAACTACAAAAATATAAAAAAAGTTTTTCAAATTTGCATGCAACGTAAATTGTGTAAAACACAAAAACAAAAAACTATCAGGCGCAAAAGAAAACAAGTAATAGTTGATTATGCAATATCATTTGTCCGCTCTCCAACGACGTGCACTGAAAACTGGAGCAGTTCCAAGACACTGGAACTGAGACGCGGTTGAGGACGGAGCCACAATAAGAGCACTCAACAGATATGGCCATAACAAGCCATATGCCCTGCCCAAAAAAAAAACTGGTGCGTCGTTTATCTTAAGACAAAACTTATGTGTGAGCCAAACAAATAGAAAAAGTCAACTGCGATTTAGAAATTTGTCACGATTTAAAAATCAAGCAACATATTGAATTTCTTTTGCGTTTGATGTAAGATCTATTGTTTACTTGGCTGAAATATATTGCTACGTAATCGATAGCATTAGATTGCATTTAGAATAAATTACCATACCCCAAAATAAGTATACCGACTACTTTAAAGTCGGTCTTTACCAAATTTCCTACTTACATTCTGCCACTCTTCGGGCTCCTCTTTCTTCACCTCCTTCAGTTTCTTGACCTCCTCGGCCTTTTTGAGCTGCTGCTGTGCGGTTTGATATAAATTGCACGGTTTGATCTGCACAAATTGCATTGGATTCTTTGAGGGTGGCGGGGGCGTGGGACGTGTGGCACGCGACTTGGCCACATATGCTGTTGAATCGGGCGATGTTACGGACTGTAATTAAATGCATAAATAATAATAAGTAAAAATAAGTGGTGTAATTAGCATAAATTGTTTCAATTGCTCGCTAAAGTTCAAGTTGTGAGAGTCAAATGCAAATGTCACTCGATTTACAAAGTCTAAAGTTGTTTTAATAGTTGTTTGCTTAGTCACTTGGTGGTTGTTGTTGTTGTTGTTGTGTGGGAAGTACGACTGTTTTTAAAGCTTATTAAGTATTTACTTTTTTCTTCACTTTTTAAGTAAAACTAAGCTGACAACAGCGCCGCCTTGAACTGCCTTTAATTGCAGTCAATATACAACACTTCGTTCATAATTTATTGGCAGGACTTATATGGGGAGAAATTGCTAAATACATGCAACATTTAAATCTTTTTTCTTTCTTCTTCGTTTTTGGCAGATTATTATTGATTTATTAAATGAGCAGACGACCTTCAAGTCGGATATTTTGTAATATTATTAAGTGTTTTGATTGCAAAACGCAACGCTTTAAATCCTCTTTATATTAAATGCTTGCAGTGTTGCCAGACTGAAGCTCGGTTGCCATTTTATGCAAATGTTGTGCAAGATATTCAAGCTTAAAGTAGAAGTACTTAAAACCATAGTGACCTTTTGCTTCCCATTTAGAAAGCCCTGTCAACTTTTTAATGCTTTGTTGCCACCTAATTGGCATGGCGTTGCCACAATAGCAAATTTAACATAAACTTCAAGCTATATTTAGTTATTTACAATTTATGTATTGCTTTTCTTGAGTGGGTTACTCAAATCGCTTACGAGGTAGCTAATGATGCACAGTAAAACCTATAAAATTTCGTCGAGAAAAGTCACCATAAATCGAAATATGAATACGAATACGACTAGTCGTTTGTTTAAACGTTTTCCCCAGAATACTGCTACATGGATCATTACAGACTCTCAGGCGCTTTATGAGATATTGACCAGCTTCTTTTTGTGTTCTGCTGCCTCCCTGACTTTACCACCTACCCTTCTGCACATCTTCCTGTAATCTCTGTTTTCTGTGGCACTCAAGTGTGGCCATCGTCTTATGGTCTGGACATAGTTATTGCCCTGCTTTTGTTGGCGGAAGTGCATATGAGTCGATTGTGCATGTGAGTGTATGTGTGTGTGTGTGTGTGTAGATGGTCTCTTGCCTGGGTGGGTGGGTCAAAGCACTTGAAATATGCCTAAGCAGAGCCGCTGAAACCTCTTAGGTGTTGTCGACAGTTGACGGTTTCAGTTGAAAGCAAAAGCAAAGGCAAAAAGCACGCTCTCAGTCCAAAAAGGCAAGAAAGAAAAATGCATTTAACAATGCACAGCTAACAATAACTGAATGACTGACTGAATGAGTGAATGGCTGGCTGAGTGACTGACTGACTGAGTGTACGAGTGTTTTGAATGGAAAAACAAGCTATAACTTTGTGTTGCTTCATACCGAACTATAAATACTTTTTCAATTGTTATTATTTACTAAAGATCACAATAACAAGATTTTGGATTAACATTCTGCTATAGAAATTCTCTTAGTTGTTATACCCTAGAATGTTTCACTGCTCCAAACATCAGGTCAATTCTCTTCAGGGATTATAATAAAATTTATTTAACTATAACAAGCTGTTTCAATTTTTTAAGGTTAATTTATTTTATATCCACTGTTTGCCGAAGATATTACTGAACTAAGAATTTAAGCTGAACAGTGGTTCTTTTAGTTTAACAAATATTCATTCTTTAAGAGTACTTTTATTTTATACCTTTGTCTTCTATAATCAAGTCGATATGCCTTCTTAAAGCTAGCAAATTCATTCGTTAATTAATGCACCATTTGAATGCAAAGTCTGCTAATATGGAATTATATCTGAGAAACGTTCTGATATTATCTACTTGAGTTATACACATAGTTAATGTTCAGTAACATAGGAAAGCGAATTTTAATGGTGTCATAAATGTCGCTTAAGCTCGTCAACTGATATAAAACAGTTTGCTTTGTGACTTTGTGAGCTCTATCGAGTATTCGATTACAATCCTTGCTGGTTTTTAAATTTATTGATTTTTATGGATCGCTGCTACTTACCGTTTTCTTGGAGCAGCCATTTGTGTCGCTGCCAGCGCCATTTGTGGATGATGTGTTTGATGTAGACATCAGATCTTCGTTGCCGTCCAGCATAAGATCCTGTTCCATGGACTCGGACTCCATGTTATGAGATTTTGACTCTGGATATGAGTTAACTATCTATCTCTCTCTCTCTCCTCTGTCTTTCCCTCTCTCTCTCTCTCACTCTCTGTTTGAATGTCTCTTTCACACTCGATTTATTTAGTTGTTGTCTCGATGTGTCGCTTCACATGGCAGCACTCGACTGTCGAACGCCTCTGTTTAGTTTTGATGTCGCTGGTCAATCGGTCAACAACATCATCATCATCGTCATTATGAACATCATCATTGTCGTCAATAAGATCAATAAGAGTTGGAGTCGATATCAATAAAAGCGATACAGCTCTCTAATTTGTTGCCACCCACTCGCTAAGGTCCATCAATTTGAAGGTGTCAGATTTCATTAGCTGCAAAACAAACGAGATACAAGATACAAAATACAAGATATTAATTTTCGTGTCGAATACTGTGTGCATAACTTAAAAGGCATTCGCTTTTGTTGTATTTTTTATTTTTTTTTTGTAGTGGGCAGCTGTAGATTAAAGCATTTAAAAAATGCAGTCAGCATCCGTCAAGGATGTAGCTGAAAAGCTCTTTAAGATTTCCTCTTCTTCTCAACAACTGAGTGACTACTAAACAATGCTACAAAGTACTACTTGCAGTTCAATTAACATTCAACACAGTGCAAAACTATAAGATGCTTTATCTAATTGTGCAAACTGTCTGAATAACTGACAAACTGACGGACTATGTACATAAAAAAACTCAAAAGAATCATCTCGATTGGCCCCCACGATGGTATGCGGGTCAATTTTATAAACTTCTGTCTCAGTCATCATCCACAGCCACAACCACATTATAGTCTTCATCATCATCATCATCGTTGTCATTTTGTGTCGGCCTACGACTTTTGTTGGTTATTCTTGTTGTTGTTGTCTTTTGTCTCTCCGCTGCTTTAGTATGTGACCCGGTATTTTTTGATCGTTTTGCTACGCTTTTTATGCCCTCCTACTAATTAATAATTAAGTATTATTTTCTCAGTTCTTAGCGACCGCCTCTTGAAATCGAGCTTGTTTATTAATCCTACCTCTGTATACCCTGTACTAGAGTGGGTTCATAAAAGAGTAGTATAGTAACAAGTCCAAATAAGTGCAGCGTATCTGCATGTCGAGCATTTTAAAGTAGAACAATGAGTGCGTGGCCTGTAGAAAGTTGTCGCTTGGAGACGAGGGTTAAACAAGTTCAAGGGGTCAATGCGTGAAATGGAGTGGGCAGAAGTAGACGGAAAAGGCGTAAAAAAACATTTGAAATCTATCACAATTAAGCTGCTAAAGAGCGACAGTTGTGATGCAGATGAAAGAGAAGAGGATGCCAAAAAAGATGAAGTAGCACTGATATTAATCAAATATTTTAGACTAAAAGTTTTGTTTTAATTTCCTACTGCTGACTCAGACAATAAGGCCTCAAGTATCATTTGTCATTGTCTCGCTGGACTAGTCATAAAAGTATTTCTTGATCTAAGATATGATCAAAAGATGAACAAATCATCCTTTGTTGATCTACTCCAGCTGCCATTCTTTGTCAAGTTTTGCATGGCATTCCAGGAAAAAGAACAAGTTTTAATAGCATAATGATGTTCATGCTGATCATGATGAAGATCACACTTTTCTCATTAAATATTTCCTAGACAAGCGACGTCAGTTTTGCTGCAATGCGATGCCAAACAATGTTGTTATCAACACACATTTCAGTATGCCAACGCTTTTCAACACTCAACAGGAAAAGGAAGGGGGGAAAGTGCATGTTAATCATCATGAATGTGTGCAGCTAATTTGCATATAAAAATGCAGCTGACGACGCTAAGATAACTGCAACTAAATGCACAAAACAACAATTAAAGCAAAACTTTCAAATTGTAATAATTAAAAGGCTGCGGGAACTGTAACTGCCAGAGTTGTCGAGTTGCCGAGTTGCCAACCAATGAATTGGCACTTTTAAAGACCGGCTAGCCGACTAGCCAATCAACTGACCAACCGACCATTGACCAGCTGACCAACTAATTGCAATAATTTAAATTTAACTCGAACTAAACTTAAGTTGTCTCTTTGTATCTTTTATATAAGCCTGCGACTAAGAAACTCGGTAAACTTTCCAAACAAACGTGTGTGTGGCAAGCGCTAGAGTGAGATAGACACAGCATATTAGCAATAATTATTAACAAATGATAATAAGATAAAATGGCAAATAAACTACAAGAAAAAGATCAACATAAGAGCGAAATGCGCCTAAACAGTAACCAACTTACAAATCCCAAAGCCAAGATCTTTGGCGGCGACATAACTCAAGAAACAGATCTCTACTTATACTTCTCTCTTCTCTAAATAGCTGCTAATAAAAAAAATAGAAAATAATAATAATAAAAAAGAAAAACACTACATAGAACCAAGATGCCGACGTTTAGCTACAAATCGTATCAAGATGTTTGTCGGGGACGCAGCCTGGCGCTGAATTAATTGATATAAAAGGCAAGCAGGAATAGTTCATTCAAAGAGATAGACAGAGAGCAGAAGCACGACTGGAAAATACCTAGTAAATGCAGTAAAATCTCTACATATAATAAATGAATAATTTGTAGTTTAATCTTAGCTTGATGAAATGTTATAAAAACTCAGAAAACAGAAACAATATTTTCATTTTATATTTTCTCAAACAAAACTACTTGTGGGTATTGTTTTTAAGAAAGTTTACTGTCTGATACATTCCCTCGTTTACGCTTCAGTAAATACAGGGTATACAGTTTATAAACTGGCGACTTGCAGGCAAAAATCTTATAGCTCGTAAATGCTCAACAATTGTCTTTCAGACGCAGTGCTTTCCTTTGGCTAATTAGCAGTATTAACAGCTGGAAAAGACTAAAAAACGGTCGCTTAAACTAACATCAAAGACGGCAGCAAAACACCGCATGCCCCATCATGTGACGCATGCCACAATCTGCAGCACACACAATGGCAGGGCTTTGAGGCATTGTTTAGAGGCATTTAGAATGCTCAAATGTGCAATAAGTCAAAATAATCGAATGCATTTAGTGAAACAAAAGAAAATCTGGCAAAGCACCACTAATGCAAATACGTGAGCTATTAGATCTTGGCACGCAAAAATTAAGCTTAGCTGAAAGCTTCTTTAATGACCCTAAGTAAAGGTCAAAGACTTCACAGAACATTAGCTGAAAACCTATCTAGAAAGATAGAGTAAAGTGTGCATAGTTTTCATTTATTTTAATATTTCTAAAAAATACATTATTTAGATCTCAAGTTGTTTCGAGATAATACAGTAATTATGACTGTGATGTTGTGCTAATTGTTGTTTGTTTTTGTTCAACTCTTGGCTATTTAAAGCTTAATTAATTCTAATCTAAATCGTTTGCCTCCCACAAACTTCACATGGAAACAACCAAGAATTGTCTGTGTTTTTTTGTTGTTAAATAAATTCATAATGTTGTTCTTAGAGCACTCTATCATTTGAAAGGCTTTAGTTTTTTGTAAATCTTTCAATCTGAAATGCAAACAAAACTCCATTGTGGTGTTAAGGAGCGGAGAACCCTCCGGCGCCGTCAAACAAACAAACAAACAAAACGTACTGTTATAGACCAAAAACTAAAAGACAAGAAAAAAACTAAGCCTAATTAAATATTTATCTACGATTTGAAATCTAAAGAGCAAGAAGCTTATTAACTTATCGGCGAAGTGAAATCATAACGCAAAGTGGCATTACTTTATGAGACAGAGACAGAGGCCGAGACCAAGACCGAGACAGACCAGATTATGACAAGAGACAGACAGAACAATGGAAGTGTCTTGTTTAAACAATCAACTAACTGCAAAGCAACTAACCATACAATACGGGTAATAACAGTAGTTCAAAGTTGGACTCAATGTGGTACATAAAACTTCAAGTCTTAGATAAGCTTTTCAAGCGGAGTGTTAATGATCGGCTAAATTAACATGGAACTGACGACACTCTCTGAGATTCGGTAACAAAGCAAAAGTGGAACAAAATGGAAGGAGGTAATGTTTTAAGTTGTTGTTGTTGTTTTCAGTGTAGTGAAGTTGTTGTTGTTGTTGTTGTTGCTGTTAGCGTGACACAGTAAAAGTGTTCAGCGACCAAGTGAAAATGACATTGTAATAAATGCTTAACGTGACTTCAAATTTAAAATAAAAATTGCCGATTGTTCACGTATCTGTATTGTGTGAACAAGTTCAACTAACTAAAAATAATTAACTTGATATCTTTTTTGATGCGCCGTTTGTCAAATACCCTTAATGGAGTAAGGCTTTAAAGTTTTGGGAACTATTTTTTAGCTGAAGAAACAATTAAATAATACAAGTAAGAATTTAACGATTACTTTCATAACTATCTGATCATACTCACTGTATTTATATAAGGTAAGTAGTTGAAGTTCAAGTACGAACTAAGTAACCAACTTATACCAACAATCCAGCTTTTTTTAAAGAACGTTTTTCAACTTTTTTAATTTTTTATTAGTTTGTCCCAACCAACTCATAGCACCTTCTCAATATACAGGGTATAAAGAATGTCTTTGGTAGGCGTGGCTGTTTTTTGTTGCTATTCAAATTGTCACGCTGTTGTGGTCAGCTCGAAGCTCCGTTAGTCGTCGCGTCGTCCGAGCTGACACTAATGACATTCAAATTGTAGCGCCAAAAGAAGCCATAAAATACAAAATACAAGAAAAAAAGTAAAGAAAAATCAAAACGCAACCCCAAAGCAAAACCCGCAACGAGAAAGTGCGGCCGAGTTCGAAGGCGTGCAATTGAAAGTGTCGCCGTTGTGATTATTGTTGTTGCGGTTGTTGTTGTTGTTGTTGTTGCTGTTGACGTTGATGTGCAACCATCAGTTAAAGTCAGAGTCGAAGTCACTGAGTGGTGTAGACACTGACTCTATGTCCATTTCAATCCATTTGTTGTTGGCATAGACCCATAAATCGAGCTATTGCTCTCATGCAATGCGCTTCAATGAATTTTAGTTATTTGGCAGCACAATGTGTAACGGGTACACAGAAAAAAATGTACCTAAATTAAAAGACAATAATTTTTATACAGACTTGTACCTTTAAAATGCAAACTATGCATATATATTAAAAATTGAAAGTTAAAAGTTTTATAAGTTAAACTTCTATTGGTTGGCACCGAAATTCCGTTTATTTTTTCCAGTGTAGCTGCATAGCTATTGCAGTTACCATAATTTGTTATTCAATTCCCTCCTACCAACACATACCCTTCAAAATTTTCACTAGTGTTTACACTACATTTGATGCCAGCCAGCCAGTTGTCAGCTTGTAGATTGTCAAAAATTGTGTCATAATCAAGTGATTTCAAGTGCTGCAGTGATTGGAGACAGTTTGAGGGAATTGCAGCTAAGTGTAGACTGTCTGTCACATGTTAATAGTATTTAACATTTCAGATATCAACTATAAAGTGAGCATTAAATCAGATCTGATAACGGAAACGAGAAATGGAGAAAGTAATGGAACTTAACACGTTTCTAGATGCACTTTTGTTTAAAAATTGTGTTTAATGATATTCCTCCCACTGCTTAAGTGTTGTCAGCACTTCATAGAAATCTTACAGCCATCTGGCAACTCTCTAAAGCCTTTTGTAAGGTTCTTAAACGAACTCATCAAACACTTGACATTTTATTTACCCCCAGCAAACGAACGGAAATAAGCTTGAGTGTATTATTAACACAAAAAGATATGTTTAAATACAAAACAAAATTATGTTGTGATTAAGTCATGTCTCGTTTTCACTTTCAAGCTAAATTAAACTTAATTTGTGTTCATCAAGAAAAACAAACAAATTAGTTTTGCTAATTATAAGAATTGACAGTAATTGGCTAATTTAACACTTAAATGCAGACAATAAAGTTTTGGCTAAATGCTTAAACAAATGAATTATATTCTTAGGTATTTTGGCTAAACAACTGTGTTTGAAAGCTGAATTGTCAATAGTTATAGACAGGTACATATATCATTATAGTCAGGCCTCAAGTGATGACCAAAAGTGGCTCTTTAAGATCGAAGGTGTTAAAAGATTGCATATAAATCATTATAAAACTCACGATAATCATGACCAGCAGCAAAGCACTAACAGCTTCAAGTGAATTTTCCATTCATATTTGAAGATCTTAAACCAAAAACAACGCACACAAAAGAAATACTCAAAAAAATAAAATAAAAATAACGAATTCAAGTGCATTCAGAAAACGTGCCAAACGCAATGGCATAAACATAAACAAAAGTTAAATCAAAAACGTAAAAATAATAATAAATAAACAGCTACAACAAAAACAAAAGTTTAAGTCATGAAAACTCTTTTTTGCATTGTGGAAAAAAAATAAGAAGAAACAATTGGATTCAAAAATGAGTCGCATTAGATTTAAAAATGTTTTCAGCGCATTTCGTGATAAAATTATTACAATTTATTTATAAATTTTCAACATTTTCCTTTTTTTTTTTATTTAACTGTATTTTGGCCAAAATCATTGCTAGCTGCATTAATTGAAATATTGTTCAAACAGCAACAACAAAATGGAAAGTAAAGTGTGAAATGATGTTGGGCATTTATTGTATTTGTAGTTTGTTGTTTTTGTTGCTGTTACCTTTCGAATTGAACAATCAACAATCTTGGTATTTCAACATTTCTATTATGCTATTTTTTTCTCTCTTTCTTTCTCGATATCATTGTATCTGGAGCTACGATCTGTTGGTATTGTTGCCGCTTCTGGCAGCAACATTGCGATCTTTTAACTATCGACAATCGAATATCGACAATTCGACACGCAAAATTTTCAGTTCATTAACATTTCAATTTCAACAGCGATAAGGCCACTTGCTATGTGCACTTTCGCTAACTGTCGGCAGATACAAGTTACCAGATACGAGATACAAGCATTCAGATACAAATCAATCTGAGATTGTAACTGTTAACTTGCATTTTTTGTCCAATATCAGTAGTTGTTGTGTGTTGTTTAATCATAGTTATTGACTTATCACTGGCACATTCTTCGCTGCAATTTGTAGCTGATTGTGCCACATGCATGTCTATTACAGATACACACACACACACTCGCACACAATGTATCTGTAGCTTTTGCCAAGTCAGGAATTGAAAACAGAATGAGTGGCAATTGCATATTTCGCCAAATCAGCAGCAAATTTGTACAAAAACAACAGAGTATAAATCTTTGATATAACTTGAACCATAGATACCCTGTAAACATGTGTTAACAGCAGTTTTTAAGCTTTTCTGAATAAATTAAAGACAGTCTGTTATACTTTATCGGTATCAGTTGCAGGGTATCTGTTACATTTGCATTCTAAGCTGCAAAAATCAAACAATTCATGCAATTTGTTTTCAATTTTCGTAGCTTTGAATGTCCGTTTGTGTATCTGCTGGATACATTTTTTTCACATTTGCATGTTGCACCAACTGTTGCAATTGCATTTGTAAATTGCTTGCATCTGTTTGGCCTCTTGGCTGGTACCGACGCCAGCGACTCTGGTAAAAGTATCTTATGGCAAATTCACTTCATTAGCTGCACAGTTCAAGATCCATCAAGAGTACAACAGACAGACAGTCAGCCAGACCAATGTTACAGCTGTCAAATATCTTCATTAATAACAACAATATTACAAACAGAAAGGTTAGCAGTTCTTGGTTATTTAATCAATCTAAAGCTGGCCACGCTCACTTTTCAGTAAGGGAAAAATAAGACTGCAAAAATCTGAGTCTGCCAGCGGCCTGACCCATTTCGCGTGCTCGCTATAAGTCGTCGCTGCTTGTGGCTGCCACAAGTTGCACGCTAACTGAACTCAGCTCAACGCAAGAAAAAAAAATTATATTATTTGCATTAAAAATGAGTTACATGTTAAAAATTTAAATTCGTACACACCCACCCAGGTAAACCACAAACACAAACACGCCCCACAGTCGTCTCTCTCCCTTTACCATCCTTCACCCGCCCCCTCTGGGCTCAATTAAAATATGTTAAGAACACCTCAAGTGTGTGTCGGAATGTTGAGGTCTGCTTCCATACCCTACACACTCTTCAGTCACAAAATCTGCCAAGTTCTTAAAATAGCTAACAATTTTGGAAGTTAATAGATTTTATTAACTATTTTTGGTGACAAAAAATTATGATTATTTTCTGTCAATTACTAAAATTCTTTAGCAAATAATCTAAATATATTTAATTTGAACTATTTTTTAATATTAATAATATATTTAAATGATTAATTTAGCAACCCTTGGCAACCCTGCATAAATTAAATTCTGTACTTCCCCTGACCAAAACATAATGCATAAAGAGCCTTCAGCAATAATCTCCCATTATCTCCCATTCAACCTTGACACAGTCGACAGTCTTTTAAAATTCTAATCTTTCTCTTCTATTGTTGACAGCTGACAGCTGAGCAGACTCATCAATTAATGATATATGGCTATAAAGTATATAAAATTTGACAGCAGTCATCTTTGGTCATTGTCTGTCAATTTCTAAATGTTCCCTTGATACAGCTATAGAAAATCAATGTCCAAAGAGCATTCACGCTTCGTCATTAGCTTCATTTTGGCGCTTTAACTGTCTCTCAAGTTTTCGCATTACAACAAAGACCAGCTAAAAAAAAACAGCCAAAGAAAAGCAAAACAAATCGGCGCATGCGTAGGCTGTCTTTTGTTGTTGTACTTGTAGTAGTTGCTGTTGTTGTTGTTGGTGCTCTTCATCTTTGCCTCTTCTTTTACTTGGCTTATATGTTAAGGTTTTGAGGTTAATGTCGCCGTTTGTATGTGCCTGAGATACGCAGCAAAAAAAAAACGAGAGATATATTTATAAATTTATGCGCCTCCGGGTTACAAATAGTCCACAAATGTTGCCAGCCTACGCGAAAAAAATAACTACAACAACAAAAAATATATAAAATAAAAGCACTGAGAATGAACCATTAAAGTGAGCAGCAGCATAGAATCGTTAGTTGCTGCCACATGCCACATGCTACATGCCACGCCCCGCACATGTGCAACAGATGCGCTAACTAAACTTTAGTTTTTAATGCGCTTCGCTGCCGTTCATAGAACCAACAACAACAGCAACTACAACTGCAACAAACAAGAAAGCATAAAATGTTCATTGTTTGGGGCCATGATTTTATGTTGGGTCCCGGATCCCTAGTCCGGTTCGCCTCCGATTTGAACCGATCTACAACGCTCCGCTCTACTCTCCTCTATTCTGCATATACACCATGAATATGGGCGCGTCCAGGCGTTACGCTAATTGCTGTCGGCCATTCACTCGATCGTCAATTCCAATTAGGCTAAGAACTGAGCCATGTGCGGGGCCACATACATACATATAATAATGCCTCTAGGCATTTGTGTGCACATTATGTTAAGGGGTTAAGTGGTGTTCAGAGGCTGAAACTAAGCACTTTTTCAAACATTTTTTTTGGGTGTTTGCAGTGAGATATTTTATTAGAACAAAAAACAGATAACAAGATTGACATTTCCTTTGTACGTTAAAATTGGTTTCATAAAAAAATTTTTAAAATTGAGCCGACGGGAGCCAATGTCCTGGAACACTAAAAAAAAAGGACCCTCGTGTTTGACACGATTTGAGGAGAACGGATCATCTGAAATTCAAAAAAAAATTTTTTTCTGTTAGTAAACACTTCAGCCCTGAATCTGAACGAAGGAAAATCCAAAATATTGAAAATTGAATATTTGACAGCGTTTTGAATTTTTTTTGACGAAATTTTGAACTTCAAATGTCCTTAAAAAATAGTAAATGTTGAAAAAAAAAATCCTTCGTTCAGATTTGTCACGAGGTCATATTGAATAAGTGTTCAAAATTTGAAAACAATCGGTTCAAAACTGTTCGAGCAATCGTGTCAAATAGCTTCAAAAACACGCTTTCGAGAAAAACATGATTAACTGCGACGTTTCAGAAGGAAATACTCTAATGAGCGGAACTTTCGAAGGCTCTATCTCTTAAAATTTTACTCGGATCGGCTCCAAATTTTGGGAGAATATAGTAAACATATTGAATTAATTTATAAGCAAAAAAAAAAAAAATCGAGTTTCAAAATTTCTGAAACCCACTTAACCCCTTAATAGAATATAAATTAAATGCTCGTATAACTTATTTTTTAAAAATCAAAAAAGGTTTGACCATTAAAACTTGGCCAAGCCAAAATACAAATTCAATACTTTCTAATCATTTATGCTAGAAAACATTAGAAGCTTTAGTGACAGAACTCTCCAACTGCACATAATCTATGTTTACAGGGTACATAACATATTAAGTTATTACCGTATAAAAATTATTAAATTGCTGTATCTTTTTTCTATTTTAGGTTCAACGCCTACTCAGCTAAGAGTAGCGCCAATTATGTTAACCCCATTTTTTGTCTTGCCCCAAAACTGTCTGCTTGTTGTTGTTGTCAATTCGCCAATTGCAATTAAAAAATTAGCTGCTTTGTCAAACGGAAATTGTCCCGGTGTGTTGTTGTGTTTTTTACTCTTTTTTTAGGCCCAATGTTATGCAGTTGGTGGAACAACTCTTGTAGTTGGTATTAAAACACCTCGTGATTCCAGTGTTGGTTGCACTTTGGCAACGGAAGTCGTTGACTACTTTTTATATGAGCTAAGTTTGTCAGTTAGTTTGTATTTTTTATTTCTCTCTCGCTTTTTTTAAAGTAAGCAACAAAAAGTCGCATTGCAAATGATAATTAAGTTGTTGTTCATGGTTATGCAATGACAACTTGGCTTCTTTTGACACAATTCAAGTTGTTTTGTAATGTTTTTTTTAGGAAACGATTGCATAAGTTAAAAATTTAAAAGAACACGCTGACAGATGATGCTGATTGATAGAGTTAAACTTTGATTTTACTCACCGATTTGTGCTAATGTGATTAATTATTGTCAATATTTAAATTTCTGCAAAGAAAAAGGTAGAAGAACTTGGTAAGTAAACATCAAAAGTTAAGTGCTATATGATTTATAAAATTTTATAATAGTCTAGTTTTGATTTTGTGACAGATTTATAGCGCATTTCAAATACTGACAACAAATTTGGGTCAGAGCTTGTCTATAGGCCTAATATATGGCCTAAGGTCAACTGATTGTGACACAATAACCAATTTACAATCAAAGATATAATACCCGATAAATTGCAATCTGTGTCATGCTTCTAATCAAGTAAACTCTTTGTCGTCAGAAGGTGTAAGCAATGGATGCACCAATAAAAATCAAAGATATAAAATCAACACACGCAACACACTAAATATATAAAAACAAAAACAACCAAAAATTGTGTTATTATTGATTTAGGCGTCGAGTGTATTAATTTTTTATGGCTCTGATAATTACAAAAGCAAACAAAGCAGAGACAAACACAGAGACAGAAACAGAGACCTGAACACATGTGTCGTATACGCAATGAAAAAGTGAACAAATATAAAGAAAAACATAATTATAAATCGATTGCATAACTACGAGATTGACCTAAACAGAAAGATGTATGTGAAAATAATCACAACTGTCCAATACAAAGACAAATAAAGCTATTAAGTGCTTTTTGTACAAATTTTGTTTGGCATTAACCTTTGGCATTTATTATGAGATTGATGTTTATATTATTTATGTACCACATATATATAGTTTTATATGTATTGCTATGTTTGGCATGACGGATCAGTTATGAAATTGTCTTGCCCACGCCTAAGTCGCAGCCTCAGCCGCAGCACACCCAGAAAATGTCAAGTGTAGACGACGGCAAGTTGTTGCCCCCTGCAACCAAAATGTTGCACACAGAATCAGCAAAAGTATCTGACAGATACACACATCAATTGGCGCTGCTGTTGCAAGTTGTTGTTGTTACTGCTGCTGCCGCTGCTGCTGGGGCTGCTGCTTGCCTAACAAGCGGAAAGCCAAAACATAACAGTAAAGTAAATTAAGTAAAAACCACACACGACAGCAGCAACAGCAGCAACAACAACAACATCAGCAACTGCAGCGTTTGCGAAACCGGACAACGTCGGCAGCAGAGAAACAGAACAAGAAAGAGAAGCTGATCTAAGTAAACCGAATCCAATGTAGAATATACTCTACACCTCTTAGTCGTAGGGTATTTAAACAGGAGCAAGTGCCACACATGTTTTGAATAAATTAGTATTAAAATTTAAGTTTAAATTCTAGTTTTTCAAAGCAATAAAGCATTGATTAAAAAAGATTTAAAATTAATATTATTATATTAGCTAACATTGAATTGAAATTATTTTCAAAACACTTTTAATGCGCATTAAAAGTTAAAATTTAAATCACTATTGAACTGAAGATCTAGTTTTAAATTAAGTTTTTAAACAATTCTAAGCTGATTTTTGGTTTTTTTCCACTTGTATTGGATACAAATACTTTGGGACTTGATAGAGATATACGTTTAGAAGAATTACTTGCTTTAGGAATATTTTTTGTAACTAACACAAATAAAATCAACTAAGAAACTGTATTTAAAATATGACTTTAAACTTTATCAACAATTTACTCTATGCTAAAAATTCTTATCTCTTTCACTAAAGTGCACCAAACGTCTACACAAAGTTCTAATACCCGTGCTCTAACTAACGGTTCTATATGTATGGTATAATGATGCGAGTTTATGTTGGTCAAGAGTGGCTGAGAATAGCACCATCAACAACAACAACAGGTAGCTAAACGGTTAGTGGGGAGGAATAAGCAGTTTCTGCGCAACAAAAGTGGCTGACCTCGAGAATTCTCTCCTCTCTCCTCTCTCTTCTCCTCGTCTCTGCTCTTTATTTTTTACTTTAACCAACAAACATCACTCATACGACCCAGTGTCTGCCTGCACTGCCTGCCCCACCCCTCGCATTTTGACCAGTTTTCGATTTTGGCTTAGAGAACGTCGTTTTATGTCTAAACATGGTAGCTTGACTCTTAAGATCAATTGATATATGCACAGAAGAATATAACCAGAGTTTTGTTTATATCGCAGCGAAATGATGGCAAAGCTATTTACACAAATAAAAAAGAAATTCGTAAAACTGGAATCTCACTAATGTTTATCTAGTATTTGTCTGGCAGCAGTTTGACAGTGGCTGCTACAATTTAACTGCCACTTTGACGCGTTGACGGTTTGACAGAGATGCGACTGCAATTTGACAGCAAAAACATACAGTTTGATAATTACTTACTTAGCCAAAGACATTTCAATTACTTAAAAACATATGGAAGAAAATTAAATTAAGAAAAAGCGATAACATTAAAGCATAATTTATAAGCCAAACTTTGAAAACTTAAGAGTTTAAGAATGTGTAAATCTAATATTTAGTGCAAATGGATTGCAGACAGTCTAAACACACAATTGACAACGTTAATGTGCTCGCAAAGCCAACACCAGAAAGTGTATTTGGCCAAAAGCTGAGTAGATGAGCTGAGCAAACAGCAACAACAAGAACAACGCTCAGCAGCAGCGTCAGCGACAGCGGCATTTAAGCCAAGATGAGAGACAAAAGGCGTGAAGCCTAATATGATGATAAGTGCTTGCATATAATGTCTATGGAATATCCGGGACGGAATTTAGCAGACGACTTTACTCGAGTAGAGTTCAGTCGACCCAAAGTAGTAGACAAACAATGTCAGCGCTGGATTGGGGCGGGACAGGGCTGGGGATTGGGGGAGGTAAGCGGTTCAGGATCGGGTTCGAGTGCGAGTTTGAGCATGAATTTTTTTGTAGATAAGGGTAAGGAAAAAGAGAGAGGGAGAAACGTACATAATGACATGCAAAGTTTTGTCAAAGCAGCAGACAGCAAACAATGTATATAT
The DNA here is from genome assembly GCA_035046005.1 of Drosophila acutilabella. Lineage (NCBI taxonomy): Eukaryota > Metazoa > Arthropoda > Insecta > Diptera > Drosophilidae > Drosophila > Drosophila acutilabella. The sequence continues at coordinate 1,841,986 of JAWNOK010000061.1, forward strand.
GTATATATACATATATGTATATAGCTAAAAGGATGAGTTCCCTCAGACAGACAGTTGTGGGTAAGTAGCCGACCAATGCGGGCCTTAATCAACAACAGGATTTTTTTAAGCTTTTTTTTTTAGCACGTTATATGAATAACTAATTGAGAGAGTACACCACAGCACGTACACACACCGCACACCACATACAGCACGGGTGAAGCAGGAATGTGTGTAGGTATCCATAAGATACATGTGTATCTCGAGGGCATTGCCAGTTGAGGGCGTTGCGCCAAAGCATGACGGAGCATAAATACTCTAAACACAGCGTTGAAAAATCTATACACAGTTCAAAAGATAGAGATCACCTTCTTTAATATATGTCTACGTTTTTGGGAGTTTACTTATAAAATGTGGACAAAGTTTCATAAAAAGAAATTGTTATTAAAATTAATTTAAATAAAACATAATATATATTCAATTTTAATATAAGTTATTTTAGTTTTTCTGGGAATAGTCGCCATATTTCTCTCAGTGTATGCGCGGAGTTCAGTGCACAACTCTCGGTCGGCATACAAGAAGTGGAGTAGGACAGCAGCAGATGCGACGGCGAGACGAGATTTACTTCCAAAGATGATGTTGTTGCTTTTACTCTTCTTCTTGTTATTGTTGTTGTTGTTGTTGCGCTAAACTGGTAGCACATTTTGCCAGGGCTGAGTCATCCATTTGGGGGCCTATGAAGTCACGGTAGCCACTGGTTGACTGTTGTTTCTGTGTTCAGTGTTTTGCATTAGGCCAAGTTCGATGACTAAGCATTTGAGTTCGGTTTCTGATGTTGCTGAGCTGCTGCTGTTGCTGATTCTGGTTTCAGTTCTGGTTCTTCTTCGCCTTTCTCCACTATCCCCTCTGTCCCACCCTCCATTCAGTCCTTGTGTCTCGTGTTCCCTCTTCAATCAGCCAACTGCCGGCCGGCATAACTTTAATGTGACCGCATCTCCAAAGTCTTGATTGCTGCCCCCAAAAACTACGAGTCAGACACAACGCAGTTGCTGTTTATTGTCATGCTCATTTGGATCAGGGATCAAACTTGGTTGTGTTGTTGTTTCTGTCTTTGTTGTTTTTGCATTGGGTACTTGAACTTGCATCTCGTTCTCTCTCTCTCTCTCATACTTTTAGAGCTGCAGTCAAACTTGTTGTTTATGTTTAGACATAGAATTGACTTTGTTGTCTTTCAATTTTCTATTCTACACTGACAAAAAAGGTTGCTTGTGTGCTCAATTTGTTATAAGAATCTACTAACATTTTGTATTGATCATTAAATATTATAAAATAGTTGCTGTTTATGTTATATGTTTATCTAAGTGATTTCAAAGACTTTAAAATTTATTTAATCACTTTTTTTTTGCTGTGTAACTTTTTAAGCCCTGTGCTTAACGTAGACAGGAAATGTTAAGATTATGCAAAGAGCCTTACGCCTCTAACGTTCAGCATACAGAAAAGTTATGTCTTAGTCTTAAGTTTTCCATCAAACTGTAAATAGGTTTGACAAGCCGCTGACAGCTTTTCCTATTACAAAGTTAAAATTAACCATTTCAATTCTATTTTAGAGCAGCTTAAAGTCTTTAGCTTCTAAACCAGTTTCAGTATTCAGCTCTCGTAATAGCATTACTCATATGCTATTAGATCATAAATTGCAAACATTTCTGGTATATTTTAAGACACTACAGTTGACGAAATAAATATTCTGTAAACATTTCATTCCTCATCAATGCCAAAAGTAAGGAAGCGACCTCATTAAATTTGCTAACAAAGCAAATACAAATACAATACAAAATATATATAGATAGATAGATACATATGTATATTTTTATTACAATTGCTCATTATTTGTAAATAAGTTTGTTTCAAAAACCAAATGCATTTGTTAAATGCTCAAGCCAAAAATAGCAACAAGGCAGGCAACAACAATGGAGAATGTAGTATTGATGCTCTGATGGGCTCATTTCAAAGCCAATGCTTGCGAAACCGTGACACATGAACGAAGGCCAAAACCAGAGATACAGATACAGAAAGAGACAGAGACAAAGACAGATACAGCATAGATAGCAAAAAAGGCAAACAGAGAGAGAGAGAGAGAGAGAGGGAGAACTTACACAGATGATGGCGAAAATGGCATAAATTGTTGATGACGATGCTAGAGAAAATTAGAGCTAAACAAAGCGACTAAATACAGTTAACGCAAAACAACTGATGCTGATCTAAAATGACTAGATTTCAGCTAATCTGTTGATCTAAATAGTCACTCTGTCACTGAACTATAATGGGAACTATTTATAAATAATTTAGTCATTAGTGTGCATTAAAGAGCTAACTCACAAATATATATCTAACTTTTATACAGTTTTTGTAAAGTTGTAGATAATATCTACATATAATATATTTTATTTTAAATGCCTTTTGTGTAATTTGACGAATTCAAAATCAAGTTCAACTAACTTACTAATCGTTTTAAACACAAGTCTGTCATTCAGTCACTTTCCTTTAACTTTTATCCAATTGATTACAGTTTTACAGTCAGCTACAAAGAGAATACAGAGACTGTAACTAACTAAGTTAACTCGCTCTTGATTTTCCTCTCACTGTACTCAGCACAACTGCTGATTTAGTTAATTTGCAGCGATTTCCAGTTACTTGTTGCTGTTTTCCTTTTGCTGTCGATTTTCTTGACTATTTTAATAGCTACCTTCGTTTGGAGCGCATCGCGTGGCGTTGCCATATCGTCTATAATTTATAGTCGTTGCTCAATTTGCATTGCAACGCTGTGTATAGTTGGGTGTGTGTATGTGTGTGTTTACAAGTGTGTACGAGTGTGTGTGGTCAGCTTGAACTGCGCACAGTTCCAATTGCAATCAATACTTAATTTCAATTTCATTTGAATTATTCGTCGTCGTCGTCGTCGTTGTTGTTGTTGCGATCTAAGCAAAAGTTGCTATTGAAAATGAAAAAATAAGCTCAGTAAATAAGCCGAAAGCGAGAAAGAGATACACAGCTAGATTGATCGAAAGAGAGCGAGAGGGAGCGAGGGGGAGAGAGCGTTATATTCACCCACAAATAGAATTCAATGAGTAGATTCAGCACAATGATCGCGCAAATTTATTTTGTTCCCCTACTTTGCTTGTTACTTTTAGCTTTTTGTTGTAAATTTGTTGTTTGTGTGTTTGTTCTGCTTTTTGTTGTTATTCTTCTCTGTGTGTTTCCCAACTGAAGTGGAACAGTTTCTGTCGATAGTTTTTCGATACGAAAGAGTTACGAATGTGAATGTCTCTCGATAAGCAATTGATTTAATATCATTCGTTTTACATGGCTAAACAAACAGGGGCGGATTTCCTTCATGAATTCCGTGGCATTTGTGTATCAAATTTAGGTAAGGTATTCCCCAAGCAAATGCAAATTTTTATTGAAACTCTGATGATCACCCTTTCTCTGAACACATAAAACTGCTTAAATTTCAGCTCAATTTCTCAGATAATTTTTATAAATACTTATGATACGATCCCAACCCTTTGAGCAGTTAAAATCAATACATTTTTCAAGTATTTTATTGAAAATAGTTCTTAATTTTTAATTTCAGCAGCTGCTTGGTTTCCTTCACATTTCCCTTCTACAATTATTTCTAATCAATCCCAATACATTCCATTTCGAACGTTAGTTGGTCACTGGCTGCATTCCATAAGTTATCGCTCGCATATGGTCAACAACCCTGACAGTTCCTTTCTCTCCAAAATATAAAAAATTAAAGAACTAGAAATAATGCCCATTTTGTAGCAATTTGTTTAATAGTCAACAATTTGCCTACCACAAACACGTTGCAAATGCCATTTGTTCATTTATCTTATAAGTATATGTTATACGTGTTTTTTAACCAATTTTTATGTTATTTTTTCCCTCTGTTTTTTTTTTTGCTATAGAGCTAACTGTGCATATTTGGTGGGGCGGCGTCACACCCACATTAAGAGTGCTCATTATTTAGCGATTGAACATTCTAAAAATTGAATATTTGATTTGATTGTTGGTAAATCGAATAAATCGTAAATGTGATGTGAAATCGTAAATCGTAATGGCCTAAACCAATAGCCAAGTTTATAGCGTTTAATTAGGCATGAAGCAAAACAATCAAATGCAAAGCTTAACCACAAAAATTTGAACATTTTGAAATGTAATAAGAATCTACACAAAGGCCACACTAATTTGATATGTCTATTATTTCACATACATATAGATTTATATATATATATATAGCTATTCGCACTCTCGCATGTCTCAATCTCAATTCAAGTCAATTCTCGAGTTAACTTGGCTTGCATCGAATGAGAACATGGCACAACTAACACGTAAGACGTGACGGGGCGCGGCAGAGTTTGTTACAGACTCAGAGCCAACTTGGGTATATATGTATCTATCTATATCTATCTGGCCATCTAGCGAGTCGACTCGTATCTATGTATCTGGGCAACCCGCAATTCAAGACGCGTAATTGTTACACCCTGATTACGCGAACAAAGCAACATATTAAAGATGAAAATATGAAGAAAAATAAAAAATACGTGCACTAAAACTAAAATGAGCTAGGCTAGAAGATACCCTAGAATATTTGAAAATAAGTTTTGTAAAACAAAAAAGTTGTAAATTTCACTCTAATGACTAAAATACAGTCTAGAGAGATAATGAACTGGATTCCTGTTAGAATCAGTTAACATTAGGTTACTTCCATTTGAATTATAATGATAAGATATTTAATGGTGTTTTATGGCACATTAAATAACTTATCAGATTAAAACTATTCACATGTGTCCCAAACATATACAGGGTATAAATACCATAGTTATGGCTATGAAATCGTCTTGAATCTGGCTAAAGCAACAGATAAGACTGACAATACAATAGCCCAGCAATTGTTCACAGGGCCGCTAGGTGGCGCTCATGACATGCGAATGTTGCAACTTAACTTTGGTTGCCATTTTGGGCGTTATGCGTGTGAATAAACTACAGAAACGAAGAGTTGAAGGGGCTGCACGGCACACAGCTGAGTGCAGTGGAAAACTTGCATGCTTCGCTGACTTTTAAGCATTTATTTAGCAAAGTATTTGCATGAGAAGCGACGAGAGAGGCGCTTGTTACACGCCAAACTGACCTTTATTATGGTGTTTAACTGATAGGGTTAAACTAAGATGGAGATAGAAAGATACTTTCATTAGTTGCAGTGCTTCAAAATGACATAATAGCACTTTAATCAAAGTACAAACTATTATTACTATAATACTCTAGAAGAAGATAATGCAAAACGATTTTCCACATCTAATGACTGACATTATAACAAGGTCAGCTGTCAGATCTAAAAGAAAAGTACATTAATTAATTTATGTAGATTTGGTAATAGATCATGTTGTGGTCTAAATACCCCGCAATTTGTATATAAAGCAATGCATTAACAATTCCCCTACTGAACCTATGACAAATTCAATCTGATTACAGGCAGTTCAGTTCCATACAAACAGATCAAAGGCAAAAGAACGGGAAAGCAAAGACAAAAACAAAATGGAATTGGAAATGGAAATGGAAATAAAAGCAATCATTCATTTACAGCACAAGCACAAAAGTCATTGCGCAGATACATATCTTAAAGATACCAAAGACTTGAGGCGCCAAACGCTTTATAATTTATTAAGAAATTACAAGACTATGAAACCTAACGGCAGAAAAGTGTAATAAATGAAGTAAATCAAATGCAAAAAAGAAGGAATAGAAAAGACAGTGGAAGAGAGAGAGAGAGAGGTAGATATCTAGTAAGACGCCTACGCAATTTGGCAATGCAACGGAAGAAAACTGTTTAGTTTCTAAGTGAAAATTGATGAAAAATATTTTATATAGAATAGAACGGATAGCAACTTATATGCACACAGTGCAGCACAGCCCGGCAGCTAGGCATAGATCATTTTAGTCTGCTATTTATAAGCAAAATCCCCCTCACCCCATCACCACCACCACCACCGCAAAGATATGTATCTGAAGACACCTATTGTATCTATCGAATGCACGCCTGGGTCTCCGATCTCGGTCCTGTGCTCTTTCTCTCTTCCTCTATCACTCTGGGTTGTGTGTATCAGTGCTGGCATATTAGCCGTTTTCCAGATAATTTACCAAAAAATAATTAAAAACTTAGAAAAAAACTAAGAAAAATTAAAATAAATTAATTATCTACTCATAATTCAGATTACTGCGATATTAAAAATGTATTTGGTAGTTTTTAAATCATTTAAAAATTGTTGTATTCCTTTTATTCTTCTTCTTCCCTATACTATATGTTTCCCAATCATTTTAGCCTTTTCCCTGCAATCATTTGTTGTCAGCACTGGTTTGTGTGGCTGTCATTTTGATTTTTGCTCGACATGTGCAAGAGGAGCCGCTGCTTTCATCTCTGCTGCTTGTGTATATCTTACAGATGCAGCTTGTATCTGTTAATATGTGCGTATGCGTATCTGTATCTGTTTCTGTATCTTTAGCTGCATCTGAACACGTGTAACTATAACGCTTTGTTGAAAGCTACAACAATCGAACAGACAGACAAGTCGAGAGTTGAGTTGAGTCAACACAACTTGCGTGTCAAATTAATTTCATTCAATTTAAATGCAATTTGACGCCGTTTCACTGTTGACTTACGAGTGCATACTATATCTAGATACTTTTGTATGGCAGGTACATGCATACTATCTGCATAGACACCTCGACTACACCTCAACATACACATATCCCTATCCTATTCAACGTTAATGATGCAATGCACCATATGTGTGAGGCTGTAAACTGTGCGTTTTATTTCACTTTATGCCATTTGATTAACGACTCTTGGGTCCAAGTTTTGTTTTATGTATAGCTAACGAAAATTTCAATTGAATTTTTAGTTTTTCTTACCTTTGTGTCCAAAATTGTCTGGGGGGAAGCAGGAGGTTTCTTGTAGTATTCGTTGGGTTCTGCAAGAGAAAGAAGCAAATAGAAAGTTTTTAAAAAGATACTTTAGAATAAATGAATGTTTCTGCCCTTTGGGAAAATAAATTTGGTTTTAAGGCATATTGACGCCTATTTTGACACCAAGAGCTATAACTATCTTAGCTTAAAATAAATCAATATTCATGCCATTCACTTAAATCATTTATAGCCTTGAAGGCAACGATAATTATGTCTTCTAAATGTACTCAACTTTTGCTACTCGTTTTAAGTTTTCTTTTTAGGTAGCTTCTCACTATCTGTAAGTTCAAATAGAAGAGTTGTGCAAGTTCCCGAAGAGCTTCGCGCATCATTCAAACATAGGTCATTAAAAGTTAATGCATTTACCAATAAACAACCTAAAGCTATAGAATTTAACGTTTACTTAAATAGCGGCTTAAGCTAAGTTGCCCATAAATACTCAGCTTTTTGTTGTCTTATAAAAAACTACTACGGCTTGGCATGAGGAGATTACTGGAAAAGATGCCATTAAGGTCTGCATTAAATGCAATTGGCTTAAAGGACTGAGGCAACTTTTTGATTTCTTGCTTTTGACCCATTAAACGTTTACCGCTAACGACATTCAATAATCATTTAAAAACAATAAAAACCGATTCAAGTTCTTTAAAATAAAAGAAAACTCTGTTTTTTATAAGGCATAATAATTTAAGAAATTAGCTTTAATTGTTTTAAAGTAAAAAACAAGATAACCATAAATAGTCAAGCCAAAATTCTCATCATTTTCTTGTCTAACCCTAATCAAAAAGTTAAAAAAAAATATCATAAAGAAGAAAATTGTTTAGTAGCAAATGACATTCAAATTTACTTAACCCCATTGTCCAGTTAGTTGTTTGTCTAATTGACGTACCAGTTGCAAGTAGCATTTTCTGGGAAGTGAAAATAAAGAAAAGAAAACCTTTGCTTTCGGAAAATGTTCACACCTAAAAGTGCTAATTTATGTATACGTGAAAATTCTACGGTTACTTATAATTCATCCAACCGTGACACAGTAAATTTTGGTGACTATAAAAATGGGTATTGAAACTTTAATGACACATTAATGACTTATCTGATAGATCAGATTTTTAGCTAACCTTTTTAACTTGACTGTAAATTTTGCTATTTAAACTATTCAAACTAACTATTTCGATATCTTAACTATGATTATAATAAATATAATTTAATGGCTCTACAATTTTTTAGCACTATTTTTTACTATAATAACAGTTGTCTAATCTTCGATTTTCACATCAATAACTTATATATTGGCACATTTGACACACACTCTTTGACCATTTAAGCGCTCCAAATTTGTGTCCACAAATCATTGCCAAAACTTTCATAACTTTGGCCAAAACGTTTTTTTATTTTATTTTTATTATTATTATGTTTTCGATGATATAATGGGAAAAAGGCACCGCAAAAATGTGCTTCTATTGCCGTTAAGTATAGCAATTTTACAGCTATGGGCAATTTTTGTTTTTTTTTTTTTGGCAATTTAATGAATACTATATAAACTTCGACTCAGAAATCGCATAGATTACAAAAATTATGAAATATTATAGCATTAAAATTGATTGCGTCTGAAAATGAAATTGACAAATGCTCAATCAAGCTACGGAGTGGTCTGTCTAGTGGTTGTCTTAGTGTTGGTGTTGGTGCTGCTCATCAATGTCTCATTTCAACAAGTTACGGAAAGTCATTAAACTTATACTTAAATATATTTTCGTTGTTGTTGTTGTTGATGATTTTTGGCAATTTAAAGGTGTCTTTTAAACATTTTAACAGTTTTGTTTAATAGAAAATTATGCAAATGAATTTGACATGACGAACGTGCAGATGTGAGATTGTTTTTGAATAGTTTTACATACACTTACAAAGAGTATTTTAAACTGGTCATAGTCAAAACATGTGTGTATAAATACAGACTATTTGAAAAATATACAAAAGCCAAAATGTTTATATAGTTAGCTGTCTGAATAGGTGACTAATTCAACCACATTATAAGCATTTTAAAAGAGTATTTAATCCGACTCAATAAAATTTTCAACGGCATTTCCTCTATATGTATTTTTGTAGCATTTTCAATGTCACATTTTCACCGCTCTGCTTACAGCTTAAGAAAAAATCTCAACTGTTTGCCGATTTCAAAAATCATTTAAAATCCGTTGTGTGAAAAAATAAAAAAATTCAACTGCAATTTTCGGAAAAATTTATTGTTTATATTTAATTTTATTTTATGACGATGCCGACAATGACCCTGAGAGCTGAGAAAGTTGTGTGCCGCTAATTTGTGGAAAAAAAAACTCTGGCATAAAAAATACGCATCAGCTACGAAAATACACATGCAATAAAAAAGTTTTCCCATTTTCGTGAACAAATTTGTATATAGATTAAAAATAATGTATTGTCAGTGAGCGTTTGACAGATTTGTGGCATATATTCGGTATTCATGCCACAATGGCCATGAAAAACAGCAACAGCAAATCATTATTATTTTTATACATTTTCCGTTCTTTATACTTTTATTATTCTTTTAGGTTTTTCTTGTCTTTTGCATGTTGTACTTTGTTTGGAGCAAAAAATGAATATATTGAAAACGTAAAAGTATTTTTGCAGCTGGCCTTCGTATGTTCTGTAAACAATTGTAGAATTTTGCTACTTTTGGACTTTTTAGATTTTAATTAATAAATATTGAGTTGATGCTGTTGTTGTTGTTGTTGTTGATGTTACTGATGCCTCTTGTGGAATGTTTACGAGTGTGTAAATGGCTAACGCGCAGTTCTTCATAAAAATAAACAACAAAAGCAGCTAAAATTCTATAAACAACTCACAAACAATTCACACTTTAAACTTTAAACTGTGCCGGGCCAGAACAGAGGCGTCACAGAAGGGGGAGGAGAGGGGTTGGTAGGCTGGGCAGTGACGGGGTGGGGCATATGTGGCGTGACGTGGTAGAGCAACGGTTTTTTGGGCTTGTTGTAAAAACTTTTTGAAATGTGAAAGGCAAAAATTGACGGCAAACATTTCTTTCTCTGAACTTTGCTTTTCCGTTTGTTTTTTCTTATCTCTAAAATCCTACAAAGCCATTAAAATGCAAAGCGAGGGTATCATAAATTTAATAACGAAGCAAGGGAAAAAAATTATGTTTCTAGTTAAGGAAAATTAAAAGCAGTAAAATTTCAATGTAACTACGAAAATTACTACAACTTTTAATACATGTTACAGGGTATATGCTAGTCGTTAATTGTTAAAAACTAGGCTTATTGCTTTCTAGAATTCAAGCTGTATAAGAGTTAGATACAACTGATTACAAATAAAACACAATACATTCTCAAAGCAAGTAGAAATAAAGGAAATCTCAAAGCTGCTGTAAACCAACAGGTAGCTAATTTAATAGCATAATAAACTCTTAAATAGCTTATAAAATCTGAAATTTACAAAAAACATACACCGCTTAATCAGAAGTAGCAAAAAAGCTAAAAGTTAAAAAGCCTTGCCAAGAAATTGGTAACAAAATCGAAACTGTCTCAGCTAAGTCCAAAAAAGAATTGCAGCAGAAGATCAAGATTATAGTCGAACCCAAAAGGCCAACCAGTTGCCATCCATCTAATTTGGCAAATAATTTACAGTTTGGCCATAATTTATGTGCATGCATAATCAAATAGGCTAATTCAATGGGAAGGAATTGGCAACGTGGGGAGGCTGGGCAGGTGGGAAGGTAGTTCTTAAACCTAATCCACGTCAATTATTGTCCAATAAACTTGCCAAAAGATCAATTTGCATATTTTGATAATTTGCAGCTAGTCACAAAAGTTGCGTCAATGTCAAACAAGCAGAGAAACAAAGGCTAAAACAGGTTCCCATTTCAGAAACATTTCAGTTGGCCAAAAGAATTTGTGTAAGACCAAATTTAAAGGGGACCTTTTAGAGGTACATTTTATATTAGATATGTATTAGCGGTAAATATTACCTAACAAATTAATTAAAAGATATGCATCATTTAACCGAAACAAGGAATTTCACAATTGGCTTTTAAATCATTGCCAGCTAAAATACTAAATATACAACGAGAGAACAGCTGCATTATATCATGACAAAATAATTGTTTTGGGAACTTACAATTTGAAATTTTTATTCGCCCTGTCATGTGGTTTATACACATGTGTGAGTATGTGCAAAGTTTAGTTAATTTTAAAATAAAACACATTTAGCCGCATTATTCATCCATTCATTCATTCACACAAAATTAATTCGATGACATAAGCTACCCATTTAAATTCTTTTGATTTTCGATTTAGCAACTGGCAAGACAATCAAAAATTTGTAATGTGCAAGTCGTGAATGCTCGACAGTGTAATGCTCTGCATTACAAAAGGAAGAGCTGCTTAAAAAGTAATTATATAATTTGTAGACTAATAAAATACATTTCTTAACATGTTTCCTATCTTAAATACTTATGTGAAGTACTTTATACTGTCCCTAAACCAAACTTTATAGGGTTTGTTCCGAAACCAACTTGTCATAATCTAATTTAAAATATTTTATATGATTATTATTTTATTAAACTTTAAATCATAGCGTTTTGTTAAATACTACTATTAAATTTATAATAACACAATCGTAAAAATGTTGGCATATGCAATGAGCACTGGAGGGAAGGGTCCTCCATGTCGGTTTTAATTAGCGTAGCGCTACGTGCGTGCATTTAAATTTACCAAATGGAAACAACAATTAATCAAATAGTAAGGCAGGAAATTAAAAAAAGTGCGCGCGTAGAAGCAATTAAAAGAAAATTAACAACAATTGAGCAAAAGCCGAAAAGGAAACCTGTAAACCAGTGTATTTTATTATAGCTGTATTGGTGTGTGTGTGTGTGTGTGTGTGTGTGTGTATTTGTTGCAACTATTGTTGTTGTTAGTCTTAGTTGTTGTTGTCCGTGCTGTATTGTTTGCAATTTTCGCTGCACACAATTATAATTATCATCACATTTGTGGCATGTTGTATATTGTGTTGCATAGTGTTCATGATTTCATGGCGTTTCATTGTTTTGCATTTTGCAATGTAATGCAAAAATAACAAACAAGCAACAACAATAACAACAGTAACAATTACAATAACAACAACAACAACATATATTTAGTATTAGTGCCAGGGACGCAATCTGGCATCTGAATTGTTAGAAGGCGTTGAATACACGGATGTGTGCAAATCTTACAAAATATAAAATCAAGTCAACTACTTAAAAAGCATTTAAATTTAGAAAGAATTTAGAAACGCGAGCCATTAATACCCTATAATAAAATAAATATATATTATTACTATACTTTCCCCCCCCCCGTTGAATTGGGGTTTCTTTATGACCCCATTTTTTTTAAGAAATAACTAATCTTTATGAAACACTGTCATAACAATTTATCAGCTAACAATTTTTAACTATTTTCTCCTTAGTTTGCTTTTAATTTATATTTGCCGCTGATTAGCTGTTTATGGCCAACACAGCGTTGCCACACCTCAGACAATTTTTAAATTGGCAACTCTCTGACTGCGCATTGATTATAAATTGTTGATGGCTTTTTGGTGGACAATGAAGCAACATTGTTGCTTTAATGTCGCTTGAATTTAGTTATTTATTGTCTATTTTCATCATATTTTTTTGTATTGTTTCACTTTTTTTACTTTTTATTTGTTGTACACATCATCATCATCATCATCATAAACATTAGCATTATCAACTTTGCGTCTGCACGAACTTCAAATATAAAACAGAGGAGAGCAATGAACCTAGGAGTTTTGCCGAAAGTGATTGTACGACGTCTAAAGTTGAAGATGGAAATGGAAATGTGGATGAAGACCAAGAGGAGAGAAAGAGACAGACAGTGAGAGAGAAAGAGAGACCGGCACAACTCAATGGATTTCTTTTGTAGTATTATTTTGGTACATGCTCATCTCCCAAAATCTTTTTGTGAATACTATATGCACATACAACATTTTTTTTGGCTCTTTTTCCATTTGCAACATTTACAACATGTGACAATGATTTCGCTAAATGATAAACGACTTTTCGCTGCTCACAGTTCGCTCTGCGTTTCAAATTGTTAAATTTAATTGACAGGCGACAAACGAATGGATCGATGCGATGCATAAACGTGACTCGACTCCTCGCTTTTCTTATCAGTCTTCATTGAATATTTGTATATTCTCGAAGTAAACATTTGATTAATTTGAAAGCACCGCTACAAAAACATCGTCATAAGCTAAGAAAATCAACAAATCATCCGACCTTAGGCGATTGTAGACACTACGCAAAAAATTCCAGGAATTACGCGTTCATTCAAAACTCAGACAAAAACGTTCTTTGAGATACAAATACCCATTAAAGGGTGTACTCGTATTTAAAATATTATAAAATCATTATTAATAATCAGCTTTATTAATTTAATTTAAGCCACATTTAAAGAGGCCATTAAACAATTAAACTGAAGTGTCTTAAGATAGATATATGCTTTTTAAAGCCTGACTTTCAGCTACTGGGTATCTGTTAGCCTAGCTTTTTACACGACACTTTTTTCCCCGGCTGTGCTGGATTGTTTGGCTGTGTGTACACTTTTTTTTTTTGGGGCGATGGGCAAACATAAAAATCCATTAATGGCTTAAACCAAACGAGCGGCTCTAACCGGAAGTTTACAAAAGTTGACAGCGATCGTTTGTTGTTCTTCTCTCTATCTAACTATCTCTCTTTGTCTCTCTCTCTTTGTTATGGCTAAAGCGTCAGTGAGGCATTAAGCACATTGACATATGCCAGCCAGATTCCAGCATGCGAGGGTACAACGAAGAGCGAAGCGGATTGCAGGGTAAGTGGTATCGATATGACCCAACCGCAAAATAAAAGGCGCCTTTTTGCCCTAACGGCAAATGCAAGTTAACGAAAAGGGTTCGACTCAAGAAATACCTACTGTTAGAATCTCTAAAGTTTTCTACCAAAAGCACTTTCAGCTTTCTTTGTTTAGAACAGTTATTGCAGGCATATACCCCTCAATCAATTGCTGCAGGGTATTGTGCACAAGAAAGCTGCAAAAGCGCAATATGCGAAAGCGGAACCGACGCTTTCGGTAACCTAAGACAACATGAAAAACAGTTGGGGCCACACGAAGACACAAAGATGAAGAAGAAGAAGCAGAACAACAACACCGAGAAAAAGAAGAAGAAGCAGAAGAAGAGCAAGCAGAGGAAGACATCGATGAAGTGGCACACAAAAGCGCATAAGTTTCCGTTGACCGTTAATTAAAGCCGCAAGACAGTAGCATGCAGGCAGAGGGAGAAAGATAGATAGGTGCTGAACAAGGGGAGGATGAGAGGGAGTAAAGTGAAAAAGTGCGAGCAAGACAGACACAGACATACATTCACATTGGGCCACATAAATTTGTTAGCGCCTTGACACAGCTGCATTAGAAACGCAGCACGCGCTCCAATTCGAGCAAGAAAAAACCCACTTGACTGCAACTGAAGGGGGAGTGGAGGGCGAGCGAGGAGAGTACAAAGAGTTGGGACGACTGGGAGGAAACAAGCGACGCCTATCAAGGTTGCAATTGCCCCAATCTGCGTCGGCGGCGCCGCTAACTGTTTGATTAAAGATCATGCAACCACCCGACTGACAAACAGCTAAAAAAAAAATTTAGCTGCTCTAAATTAACAACGACTGACAGATATGCTACGCAAGTTAAATTCAATATGGTCACTCTAATAAAGTAGTTTTTCTGTTTAGTCCCCATTTAAAATAGATTCTCGTAAAAATATTGAGTACTGTCTTTTCAACTGATAAATATCATAATATATTTATAATAAATTTAAATTTATAAATAACACACTTATTGATCAAAATATTATAAAATTTCTTCAGAGACATATTAAAGAGATTTAAAAGAATTAATTTAAGAAAAAATTCGGTAAAAATCTTATTTCGTTTGGCAATACTTTTGGTACATTTATTTTAACAATAAAATAACTAAGTGCATTTAAGTATTAATAGAAAAATATATATGGCTATTGTTAGCCTAGTTTGGTATTTGTAAGCTTCTGTGATACACACAAAGATACATTTATAAGCTCAATAAATATATTTATTGGACCAGTTAAGTAATTTCTCATGGTCTTGACTCAAGACACTCTCGAGCATGTTGGAAATGAAATCAGAGTTAGCACTTCTAATGCATTACAAACGCAGTGATCAATTCGTCATGTCCCATAAGAGTAAAAGGAAAAAGTTTTGTGCAGAACGTTGGCTTTTGCTTTGCGGTGGCAGCAGCTGTGCGGTGTCTGCAATTTATGTTAAATATTGTAAGAAATCTGCGAAAAGAGAGTTGAATGTTGAACGTTGAACGTTCAATGTTGAACGTTGCTTGTTGAATGTTCAACATTTGCAGCCGCAAAATGTCAGCTGTTGCAACAGTTGTCGTTGTTGTTGTTGCTTTTTAGTTGCCTGATGGCCATATGGCCAAATGGCGTTGTTGTATGCAACATAACACGCGTTGTGGCTGGGAGAAATTGTGCCAATTTGCTTGTTGCTAAAGGTAAAAAGGCAGGAAAAAGGCAGGAAAACCACAGCAAAGTCTCTAAACACACTGTCTCCCTCTCTCTCACTCTAGCACTCCATATGTCGGCATTATTGATGATGACAGAAATGTGTCGTGTGTGTGTGTGTGTGCAGATGTGTGTGTGTTTGAACGCTTTTCTTCTAAGCGTTGGCACATTTTGCAGCTGCAGTTGCCATGAACCTCAGCGCATAAGCCAAGTTCAGGGATGCCAAAGCTACGCTTCGACTCGTTGCCAGAGTTGTACACAGAAAAGAATAATTGTGCTAAAAGTGATCAACAAAAACCGTTATCTAAACAAATAAAAGAGTACTTAATTCAAATTGCAGTATATTCCAAATGACTCTACATTTAACATAAATTAGGATTAATTCTACTCTTAAATGTCCCATACTTTTTTCTTCAGTGTAGAAACTGGAAACACTCAACTCAACTTCAACTCGCTGCACAATATTTATGCCCTGCATTAATTTTAATGTTCATCGATCGACGGCAAGGCGAAAGAGATCAGCAGCGATGACCTTGTGTGTAAATTTTAATCAGTGCATCCTTTTTTGAAAAATTAACCTTCCACTCAGGAGACAGGCAGTGGAGACTTCTCCTCCGACTGTCGCGTGACTCACCGCCCAACAACTTGACAGGCAAATTACAAAAAAGTTATGGTAGATTAACTATACTATATCGGACATTTAAGAGAGCACTACATACACACGCACACACATGTAAATATGTATATAGTTGTAGCCAAAGGGAATGTCCGGCTGTCAGAAATGAGAGTATTCAGCATATTTGATGGACAGATTTGGGTTATATATTTTAACTTCGTAAGCAAATGCTTCTGCATCTGTTCTCACAGCTTGCCCCAAGTCAAAACCTAAATGTTAACAATTTAATTCCACCAAGAAAGGTAACAAAAAGTCCAAATGGAAAGTAAGATTTTTATCAGTTAGCTGGAGAAGCAGAACAGCTGCAAACCCAGCAACCTACATACAAAGATGTAAGTAGATGCTAGTTATAAAATCTACAACTAGAATTAATCGTACATAAATACAATAACTAATTTTGTTTTAAGAAATAACTGTGCTGACTGTAATAAATTTATTCCAAATTTAGAGTACAAACACACACTTATCCTAAATATAATTTATATAAAATAGTCATGCACTCATTGCTTTAAAAAATAAATATTTGCTAGGCAATCTTGACCAATTCGATGCGTCATGCTATCATGGCCAAAACAGCTCATACTCGAATAAAGAATTGCCATTAAGACCAGGCTAAAGTAAAGTTAAAAGAACGAATGACGCCCACGATAATGTCAACCACAAACAACAAACAAAAACACAAAATAGAATAAAAAAAAAAATAATTATGAAGAACAAGATAATGACGACAACGTCATTGTGATCACATCATCTCATTTTGCAGATACACAATATGCGATATAAAAATTAGCAAATTGTTATTTTTATAATTTAATTGAAACGCCAAAAGTCAACGAGGCAAAAGTTAAGAAAAAGCAACAAAAACAACACAAAAAACTTGCCAAAAACAGAACCACAAAAAAAAAACTGAAAAAAATACGCAGACGAAGAAAATTATGCAAAAAAGAAGAGAAACATTCAAATTAACATGATAATCTGGCTCAAAATGAGGAAACCTTTTACATTATAATCACACTCGTAATATTTGTCGGTGTCCGTGTCGGCGTTGGTGTCTGTTTCTTGGTTTAAGTTTTATTGTATTTGTTTTGTGATTCTTTTTTTTGTATTTGTTTTGGGGCACGTCTCATGCAGTTTTGGCCACAGGGCCATTCGAGAGCTGTGTTGTGGGTTATCTTCTTGTTGCATTTTGGGTTCCCCTGAACTGCATTCGTATGCGCAATCATGCGCATTATTCAGTTCATTCATTCAAACGAATCATTCATGCGATATTTATGAATATTAAAGTTTGTGTTTATGTGTTTATGTTTAAAATTCGAGTTCCCATTGCCAAATATTTGACTTGATCTCGTTTTTGTATTTCCAAACATTTGCGGAATATATGCTGAGTTTTTCACAACAAACTCTTGGGAATTTGAATACAAAAGGTTTTTTAAGTATTTAACAGTTAAAGTCACATTTTTTAAGCCCCAAAGTGTGAACAACATTTTTTATTAGAATACCTTCAAATATTAAGCTTTATTTGCTATAAAAAGTCTTACCATTAAATGTGTGGTATATTGCACAATTCCACGAACTCTTGACTCGTTTATACCAAAATTCTTTCGAAACACACCTCACTGATATTTCAAGCAATTTAAGCTTCTGCGGTCATTATACCTGTGCATAAGGTGACGAGATAAACGATTTGCCTAAAACCACAAGCCAAAGTCGAATCACAGCAACAACAAAAACAAATCAGAAATCTGCAGATTTAAACCTTGCCTTGTCAACTTGCATATACGCTGTTTTAGTTGGCCAAGTTAAGCAGAAATATATGTATATTTATATATAAAACCCCAAAAACCCGGTAGGAGCAAACTGTACAGCGTTTCAACATGACCCGAATACCGAAATTTGTCTTATTCGAAGTTAAAAATAAATGTCATATCCACATAAGCAAATACTATATGAAACTTTCATTCTTATCAGTTCCATGGGATCGTATCACTCAACACTTTGAGGAAAACCCACGTGAAAAACTTGAGAAAATATCATTAAAACATAGGAAAAACGTGTAGAAACAAAACTTTGTTGCTGTTTCATTCACAAACATTTCCATTTCTCAATAAAAACTATGCACAGCTGGTACTTAAAGTTATCAACACATCAAATCACCTTTCCCTCTCTCCAACTCTCAACCTCTGTGAACTCTTGTGTAGCACGGAAAGGGGAAAGAAAGGGGCAGGAAATATCATTAGGCCTAGATGGAAGGGCTACTGGTTTTCATGCCGCTTCTAACTATCTGACCAGATACAGAAAACCACACAGGTAGGCAGAAAGAGATGGCAAAAATCATTATTATTTTTATTTCAAGTGAAGAAGAAATATGCGTGGGAATTTACATGAGAAAAATCTTTAATGTTTACAATAACTAGAAAATAATAATCAAAAGAGAAGAGCAAGAAGACAACGAAGAAGTAGTTTGAACGAGAGAGAGAGAGAGCGAGAGATGAAGATGAAAAAGGTAAACAACACAAATGAAGTTGAACAATTTTGCTACTGTTTGTCAAGTGGTTTAGGAGTTTGTATAGAAGTGGCCAAGAGGCAACCCAGCAAAGTCATGTACATAACATTTTGTGGTCGTCATCATCATGATGATCAACGTCATCAGTGTCGTGGTCATTGTTATTATCCCACTTCGTCATGCCGCTTCCCATTGACAATTGCCACAGTTTGATTTGAGCCAACCGAAGCCAAGCCAACCACCTTTTGGCCTTTTTTGCCATTCATTTTCATGTCTTAACTTGGCCATGAAATGAAGGTATTTCGAGAGTACATGCATTATTAATACATTCATTACACTTTTTGCATAATCCACACAAATTCCTAAAGAATCCAACTGTTCTTATGTACAGCATTACAGTCTCATGATGTCATTCTTTAGCTGGTTTCCAATTAGCGTTACCCCTTAGCCATCTTAAAGCTACTTTTTACTCGAATTCTCTTCCGTTGCATGTTTAACAACTCTGGGGAAAAAGGGTACAAAAAAAGCCTATGACAAATTCTACGAAAATACATTTCACAAAACCCCAAAAAAAAGGGCAATACCCCAAAGTTTGTTTACGCTTTCCTCTTACTTTTTATAGTATTTTTTTAATACCCTATGAAGGAGCAGTTGAAAGGGTATGCTGTTATACTAATTTTTATAAAATAAACTCTAGTTTAGCAGGCTTAACTTGCCATATTTTAATGGGTAGCTTTTGTGCCTTGATTATACCAACTTGTGGACAAAATTCTTTTGCTTTATTATTACTTCGGTGCTGGATAATCCCATAGAATGCCTTTAGGACAAAGGGTTCAAAAATCGACAACAAAATTTTAGGCAGAAGAACGAAAAAAGTTTGAAAAAGACGACAAAAATAACGAGTTGATGAACGCTATTCATAACAAGTAAGGAAAGTACAGTCGAGCAAGCCCGACCGTAAAATACTCCCCCTTTTTTCCCGTTAATTTATAAAAACGGGGTGGGATTTTGTGGGGTTTCAAAAACGAAAAAAAAAAAAATAAATAAACAACTTGTGGGTGGAACTGTGAATGGGTGGGGGGGGGGGGGGGGCCCGGGGGGAACCGGGTTGTTTCTTGCCAACAATTCTATAAATGCTTTTGTTTGGGGTGCGAGTTGTTGTTCAAAATACATTATATACACCCCAAAAAATATTTTTTTTTTTTTTTATAGTGGGGGGAGGGGGGGATTTGTGGGGGGCCAAGTGGGGGGGGGGGGTGCCCACATTGGGGGGGGGTTGGGGGGGGGGGGGGGGGGGAAAAAAAAAAAAAGTGCTGTGGGGAGGCCGAGCGGGGGGGGAGGGAAAAAAAAAAAAAAAAGAGGAGGGGGGGGGGGTAGAATTATGGGCCCCCACACATAAAAAGACATAACAACAAATACATTGAAACATTTTAAACTTTTGGCCACAACAAATAATTGAGTGTATGTGTGTGTGTTAGAGGTTTTTTTTTGTGTTTTTTTAAGAGCCCCTTCATGCTGTCCGTCCATCAAAAATAAAAACACAGCGGCGCTTATTAAACACATTTCTGAAATTCAAACTTGTTGCTCATTGTTTGGGCGTTTTGGGGCAACAAGTTGACTTTCAAGACACGTGTCTCAAAATCAAAAAAAGACTACGGAGTACAACAAAAACAAGTAATGAAAGAAAAAAGCATATTTTGTATGCTTATTATGCATATCATAATGATCTCAATCATAAAGTAAAGCTCACATTGTGCATAATTTCCACACAATTTAAATGCGCAACTCGTAAATCTATAGAAAGTCATAGAAAGAGACAGAGGGTTAAAGGGAGGGAGAGAGGAAGGTAGCCAGCTACAGGTAACGGCTTTAATAAGTGTATAAAAATATATTGACCTGCTGAGCATTTTATAGCCAAACTAAGTTGCCTAGCGAACATTGACATCAAGCTGATAAAACTGTCTAAAACTTGGATAAAATATAAATCTAAACCCTTTAAAACTTAATTTTGTTAGCTCTACTTTCATGCTACTCTACACATTTTCCTTAATTCCCTTCAAAAAAATAAACTTGGCGCCAAATTCAAAACGCCGGCAAATTCCAATCCCAAAAAAAGCTCAACTCAAGCGCCATAAATTCAGTTGTCCCCAAAAAAATAATTAAATAAAAAAATCCTACAGCGCGATATAAAATAAAAAAAAAAATGCGCGCATTTCCCAATTTTCAGCTTCGTTTTGTACCATTTTCTTGCCCATTTCCCTAAGCATTGAATTCCTGTCTGCCAAGGAACCCTCGGCACATACACAGATTTAGCACAAATATCTCCCGATGCCACTCTGCATAGCACACATATATATGTATAAATTTATATATGTATGTATATATATTTATATAGCGCCTATTTTCATCTAATTTCTTTCATTTCTACATGCCTTGCTCTATTTTTGTGGCGCATTTTTAGCGTTGTTCGCTTCTATACCATATATAAAAAAAACATATATATATATATGTATGTTGATGTATAAAGTTATATATATATACAGATATATATCTGGTGTATAACTCAATTTTCATTGCAGTTGGAACGCGTCGCGACGCTTCTTTTCTACTCAAATTCTTTTTATTGTTGGCTTTGCCGAAAATTTTTATATTTTTTCTTCTATTTTTCTCTCATTTTTGGTTGAATTTTATATGCTCCATTTTAAGACGCAGCATTTTGGACTTTGTTTTGTTTGGCAGTCGAAATGACTGTCTGTATGTCTGTCTGTCTGGGCAAGTATTAACTGGGTCCCTCCGATCATAAACCATTGAGTGGCATCTATAGAAAATCATGTTTTTTTACTCATCTGCATTTTGATTCTCAATGCTAATTATGTTGTATCGAATTTTCATTTTTACCATTTCAACTAATTTAAATTGTATGCTCTATTTCACTTTTGATTTGACTAGCCATAAATTATACAATATTTTTGTATACGCATTCAAATTTCTAGACTTTTACGCACGTTTCGTGCACTTTGAACTGGCGCTTCAGTTGGCCATAAAGTTGGTCATATTGGAAAAAGAACTGGAGCGCATTAAAGTCAATCCAGTCGAAGTGCTAATTTATAGCCTACTATTTCTATGGGAAGAATACTATTTATACTGTGATATATTGAGAGTGGGTCACAGTAATAAATTTAGAAAAAGATTTGGCTTTACAACAACTTATGCCTTTCTTAATAATTTTATCACATTTACAAAAGTGTTTTTGCCACTTTCTTCCGACTTAAATTTACTTTATATTCAATGCACTTTTAATAATAATAATAAAAAAAATATTCACGTTAATGCCAAGAAATTACTGGGTGTGGCTTTAAGCAGAAATTTCCAATATCGATTTATATTCATTAATATTTTATTTTATTAAAATGCTTTGTACACTTACCATAAAAAGGCGTCGTTTGAAGTACTATTTGCTAGGCCTGTAATGAAAAGATAGAGACCATAAAATACAGATTAGAAGTGAATGTGAACAAATTTTAATAAAGATTGAACCATTAACAACTAAATTTCTTTAGCGTTTATTGCATTTCTATGCAACTTTTATTTGAATATGAGTTGTTCTTTTTTATAAGAAAAGAAAACACATTCACTTATAAAATAAAAGGTGTTAAAGCTAAGCGTTTAAAGTGGGTCACATTTTTGTTGATTTTTTAAAAAAATCTAAGCTTTAAACTGGTGTAAAATATAATCATTTCTTGTCTGTTACTTTAAGGCATTTTAGCTATATTTTATTACTTATTATAGCTTCTTTAGCTTTCCAAATTCGTTATGAATTTTTATTGAACATTTTACTGTCAAAAATGTATACTAAAATTTGTCATTCCCTGCAGTACAATTAAAGTTTAAGAAAACATTAAGAAAAGTATTTTTAAATGGAATGTAAGTGCTTGTTATGAAATTCATTAAATTTGCTTATGACGAATCTATTTGCACATTAAGTGACAGCTAAAATGGCCCAAAAACAACCCCATTACCCATTACCAAATACCACCCCCGCTCATCGTTTAGAACCCGCATAAAATGCAGTCGATGTTTTAATCTTTTACTTTTTTTTATTTTTTTTCTCAGCCAAGTAAAATTCCTCAGTCTCAGCCAGGCAGCAAGCAGCATTAAAAATAGTCACAAATGTTGCTATTTTATTTTTTATATTTCTGTTTTAGTATTTCAATTTGACAGCTCAAACAGAGACAAAAAAAAAATCGAAGAAACATCCACAAAAAAAGCACACAAATTTAGCTTAGAAATGAAAAATTATGCAGGCAACTCACAGAGAGATGAGTGTATATTGA
The DNA here is from genome assembly GCA_035046005.1 of Drosophila acutilabella. Lineage (NCBI taxonomy): Eukaryota > Metazoa > Arthropoda > Insecta > Diptera > Drosophilidae > Drosophila > Drosophila acutilabella. The sequence goes on from JAWNOK010000061.1 coordinate 1,865,099, forward strand.
AGTGTGATAAACAAACAGACGAAATTAATAATGATTGAAAATGTTGTTTGCTTCGCTCAACAATTAAAATTGATGAGGCACATTTTGTTATATTGTCTGTCCAGTAGAAGATTCATCATTTGCCCGCTGGCCAAATTCTTGACAAATCTGCAGAGTTCTTCTTTCATTTAACAATAAAATACATAAATACTTTACTGTGTGTGTGTATCTTCTTATACACTATATTTGGGTAGCACGTGTTTATCAATCACAATAGCAGTTATTTATATAAAAATTTATGTAAAGTAAATTTTTTTTGAATACTATTTCAACTACTTTTTGAGGTGATTAAAAGACTGTCTTTCGATAGTGTATTAATTATTTACCACATTATTTTTGCTGCTTAATTTTCTTGTGCATTATTTTTTGGCCTCGCAAATGTGCTGTTTCAATTAAAAATAAAAAATAAAAAAACTTGGTCGTCATCATTTGTAGCGTGCAAAAATAAACATTTTATTGACCGCATGGCGCCAAAGCGCAAAAAAACGCAATCGTATCACTTTAAATCATCTAGTTTTCTATCTTCCCAGTCGGCGGAACTGTCTCAATTGATGGTTGGGTGCTTATCTTAACGTTGGACCACCAAAAACCAAAATTAAAGATTCAAAAGTTTACTGCAATTTATTTCAATTGCCGGTCGACGCAATAAATGCTAATAACTTTGTAATTAAGATACCAAAAATACACTTAACGCAAGCAAAGTGATTAAAATTTTGTGAGAATTAAACTCATAAGACGACTAAATGATTATTGTCTTTTGGTAATGCTAATTCTCCTCCTTTATTTTTGCCAATGAACATCAAACGTTGACCAAACTTAAGTCAAAGAGATGTAACGTAGACAAGTCATTGGATCATTTATCTAATGGCTCATAAACATCAACGAGGCGTGCTATGAATGACAATTTAGAGGGCTAGAACCACCAACGTTGTCTAAAAGTAAAGAGGGAACATATTTTTGTTGGAAATATACTCCAGCGTTGTCAATTTAAGCATAGATACTTTGGGAATAGATAGAATTGCTGCTTAAGTTAAGCGCTGTTGTCAAACTTCACTTGATAGGTAATAAAATAGCCAAATTTCCTAAATCAAACAACACTTTGAAACTCAAGTTAGAACACTTTCCATAACAGCAAATCACAGTAATTGCCAAAAAGCACACACTAGTAGACACACTCGTACGCACACACACACACACTATTGTCACAACTTTCTAACACTAACCCAGTTAAATTGTTCAATGACACGTACAACATTCAAAAGAGAGGCCCAGTGGCCCAGGCCTAGACCTTCAATCTGCTCAAAACTCTTAGACTCTACACAAAATGAGGTAGAGGTGTGGAGAGAAGACAGAGACGAGTTCTTTATGGCATTTTCGGGCATAAGAATGGTCATGCCTCGACGTTTTGACCACTTTCTTCATTCATCAAATGTACATAAAGCCACATTTCACCACAAATATGTGCAATGCGCCAAAGAATACACTATAGAATGTTCGACTGACTGTATGTCTGTCCATCTGTCTGTCTGTCTGTTTAAATGAAAAGTTAATCAAACAGTTGAAAACGAAAATCAACACCACTTTAATAATGGAATCGTGAAAAACTGCGTGACAGAATTACTAATTATGTTTAAGCAAATAAACAAAAAGCAATACAATGTGACAACTTGAGAGTTTCATTCGACTCACAGTCCGAAGAAAAACCAAATAAACAAGAATCAAAAACCAAACAAACTATCGCATACTCTGACAACTTTACGACAAAGCAACGATACTAAAGTACTGCTAAAAAACAAACAACAACAAACCGCATAAAAAACAACAACAATACCCCATTGAATTTCAAGTGCAGTTTCTGAACTTCATCTCGAAACTTTCAGAATTAGTTTGTGTGTTGTTTATTGCGCTCTGCAATTAGTGTTTGCTTCTTGAACTCTGATAAGAATTTCTTTCTATATTTATTTTTAACTTTTGGGTTTTTCTGCTAATTTATGAAGTTGGCTAAATGAGTAATAACTCAGCACAAGTTGTTATGATAGCCATGAATAACGAGATCATAACAGATCTTATCTATTTGGTAGGAGAGTATACTTTCTTTATGAACTAGAAGAAAATACAATTGTCTTGTGACAAAGAACATATATTTAAAGTTATTTGTAGAGCTTTCTAAGTGCAAAATAAAGAAAAGAAATAATAAAAGTTATCTATTCTTAAAGCGCAGAAGTTATTTTTAAACTTATCCATAAGGATAAGATTATACATATTTAATTTACAAAGTGAAAGAAACTACAATTATCTTACACCAGAGATCATATATTTAAAGAACTTTCAAAGAGAAAAAGTTTCCCACAACACTTTAAAATAAACTACTTTTTCCTAAAATTTATAAAACAAAAATTTATCTGCACCATAAGCTATAAAATAACACTACTTGAAAGACATAACAACTCATTGTTTAACTGCATTTGCACCAAGTAAAAAGCTTATCATCGTTATAGGCCAAGACGACATTCTAGGTAACTTATCGCGTGCTGACCAACAATGTCAAGTTCCGGCATTATTTATCAAACCCAATACCAAATTGATAAAGACGCTGCTTAACTTGGTGCTTCGTTCTTGGTTCAGAGTATAAAAATAGCAGCTGATGGTGTTGTTGTTTAGTTGACCAAAGCGGAAATTGGCTATTAGCTAGCAGAAGGGCTAGCAGCTGTTGACGTGTGTTCGTATTCGTGTTTGTGTGTATTTGTGTTGAAGTGTAATGAACCGAGCCAGTGTTGGGCAGTATTCAAAAGATAAACATACAGATCACAGACGACAGACACAATATTAAATGACAGACAGAGAGACAAACAAGTCGAGTGAGGGAAGTGAGGAAACTATAAGTTGAAGCTGATCAATGGTTGTTCATTCAATTTAGTGTGCACGAAGGCAAAGCGTAAACTGATTGTGATCGACAGACTGGACTCTGGAGAGACTGACCACAGAGAGGGAGACAAAGGAGAGAGAGAGAGAGAGCAAGATAGCTACATGGAACTTGAGGTGCAGTGAACTTTTGCAGCAAAAGAGAGGCCAACAAACGCTAACGTGGCTAAGCGAAGAAGAGCGAAGAGTGTGCAGCAGCAGAGACACGCATATGGTCAACAGTGCGCATGTGTGTGAGGAAATGACGGGCGGCCTGAAAGGAGGGGGTGGTAACGGGGTGCTGGAGTAAACCAACTAATAACAAACAACCGGCTTTTTTTTTGACGAGGAGAGCAGCTGAAGACGCAGACGAAGTTCAAGACGAAGGTGAAGACGAAGGCGGTGACTTTTGTTTACTTTGTAAGCAGCCACGAGGAGATCGCGAGTGTTATGGACGGCAACAATTTTCTTGTTGCCACAAAACTTGTTGCATGTTGTTGCAGTTGTTGTTGCAGTTGTTGTTGTTGTTGTTGTTGTGGGGCATTCGCATAAGTCACTACACAAATTGCGCAAATTCCACACGGCCAGCGAAACCATCTGTCGTCACTTGGTGGCACTCTAAAGCTTCACTCGTCTCTGCAACGTTTTGCAACACTGGCCTCGATCAGCGATCGGAGGTGAAGGCCGCAGCACATACTACATAATTGCATTGCCCGCAGTCCAGACACCAAACAAACGCTTCTCTCTACTCCAAAAAAAATAACAACTCTTGGGCATAGCGAATTCACAATAATGCGCATTTTATTAGACTCTTTCGCTCTCACTCCCGCTCTGTCCCTGTCTCTCTCTTCAGCTCTCAGAGCGAGTGTTCATTTTCCGCTTCAACACGATTTTCATTTAAATTTTCCAAAGCGTTGCCCTTTGCTGTTTGCCTTCTCCGAGTGTGTGTTTGTGTGTATTTTCCAGGAAGGAAATGTTTTTGCATAGAGAGGCCTCCACCAGCCTCGAGGTGTTTGACGTGTGTGAGATTGTGGCATTGGCTTAGGGTTGTCAGGTTTCTTTGTACCAAATGCCCTTAGACATTTGACGGAATTGCATTTCAAAAAAACAGAAAGAAAAAAAAACAAATCTCCACACATGTGGCAAGTCTGTTGAGCGTAGAGTTACAAGCATATATCAAGAAAAGAAATGTCTAACCGAAAAGCAAAAAAAATACTATACTTTAAGCCTCGTTTTGTCGTGTTCATGTAATGGCTAAGACTCTGTTTAAGTTGATGCTAACTGACAGTCAGCTAAGCCAGAAGTTAAGTATTTTTAGCGTTGCCGTATGGCAATGCCGACACACAGATGGCAACGCCAATAAAATTCTTAAGTATTGACAACTCCAAAATTAACAATTAGATTTGATTTCCAGTTTATTTGACAGTAAATCAAGTACCAACTAGTTAACCAGGCATTTAATCGATATAATTGATAAATTTATTGGCTTGGCGTTGCCACATAGCTTTAAAATATCGAATTTTAGCTCAAAGACGTGTGTTAAAAAAAACAATTGCCTCTTTCTGTTAACGCAACTATTTAGTAAACGTTTCTTTAACTTGTTTTGAACCCTAACCCACATTTGGAGGCAGTAGATCCCGTCAGTGATCTACTTGCACAGCTCCACGCAATTTCCTGACTCTGAGACTCAAAATAAAACACGCACAGTCTTTCAATTAGCGTGGGGACTGACTTCAACCGAAAAAAGCGATCATCTATGGTTGATTTTGGTTGATGATGTTAAAGCCGAATGCCATTTTGGAGTCCATGGCAGCCCCCATCATGAGGTTTGTCTTGCATTTTCCAAAAAGCGCATCCACATGGCAAACAATTCAACTGCCATTTATTTTATTTATTACTCTGGCTCTTGTTGTCGTTGTTATTGTTGTTGTTACTCTTGCTGTGGCTTTCGTGTTCAGTTTAAACTGGCTTCATAGAAATAAAAGTGAAATTTTCACAGGAGGAGAAAATGTTGCAAAACATCACAGCGAAGCTTTACGAGTTTTTCCAAGCACTTTAAAGTCTGCGATACACACAATTTTATTATCAGTATATAAATTTATTTTTCCACTACCAAAAAAATTAATTAATTAATGCATTAAAATGGCTAATTTAAGATCTGAGTTATTAATCAGTATTATAAAATGTGTAGAAATAATTGACGCTTATTTTAAATTATTTTTGGTAGCCAAAATGCTGCGAATCTATTAAGTTAATAGCACTTGAGATATGGTAAGAATTTAATTTTATTATAAACAATCAATTTTCGTAGAACTAGTTATCGAAATTAGTTATGCGAGTTTTAAACAATGTCAATACACAATGTAAACGTTAATCGGTAATCGGAGAGCAAAGGTTTTGGCTATTTAAATATCTTTTAATAACAACTGATCGGTCAACGTAGCCATGGGTAATACGAGCCCATTTATCAAAATATCACACAATCAAGCCCGAGAAACAAAAAACTAAAAATAAAAGAAAAGGTGGAGAACTGAAAAGTGTACGACAGGCTCGAAAATTATGCGTTAATTAACATGGGCAACGGATAAAAGTTAGTTAAGAGCCAAAAAGATCTCGAAGGTTATATTGCGTGGAGAGCGAGAGATCTGGTTTACCACGCTTTATATATATTTCTTTTTGTTGTTGTTTAAATCGACTTTGACATGTGACCCCACAGAGTTTGACCTTCACAGCAGCTAACACCAGCAGCTGCAACAACTACTCTGAAGGGAAATATTTCAGAGCTGTAATTAGGCATCGAATGAAAGGAACAAACCAGAATGAAAATAAAAAACAGATCGATCACTATGTAAATGTAAATTGTAAAGTATTTATTGTTAATTGCATTTAATGCCCATTTCTCAATACTCAATTCTCAATTGAAGCTCGTAAATTAAGTCCAAAGTGCTTGAAAATAGGCAAATGACAATTTGATAGATAAGAAATTCCGAATAAAAAATAAAATATAATTTCAAGTGCTAATAAAATAAATTAGTAGGCGACGCTTATCAAATGCTCAAAACTTAACACTAATTCGATTAGTAACAAATTTATAGTATATATCAAATGAAGATAAATAAAATTTAAGTGTTCTTGAACAGTGTTGTCAAACTTCACAAGCTAAGAGAAACGGCAAATGAAAGTAGAGTAGAAACAAATGATAGAACTGTCTTAACTAAAAGTTAATTTGTCGGACAGTCATGTTGATAAGACGCTTCGTTTGTTTTATTTGCAACGTTGCCAAATTGCACTTTTATCACACTGATATGCAATTTAGCAGTGTTGCGTAGCGTTGCAAATTGAACATTTGCTCTAATTGTCTGAACAATGTTTGCTGCACAAACAAAAAAACATTTTCAAGCAAAAAAGTCAACATGAAACTTAATTGCTACAAAAATGTAAACAAAATCATACAGAATGAAAAAAATAGAATTGAATGTTGTTGCACCTGGAGGGCGCCTAAGGGCGTTGTGCCGCTAAACAAATACGACTGATAATTGTTGATAAACGTTGACTCTCTTTGATAGTATGCACCGTGTGTGTTTAGACAGTGTATACTGGTACCCATGTACACTGTCCGCTATCTGCAACTGTTGACTTTAATCAAATAATACACTCATATATGCCGTTTCAGGCACTTCAATTCAATTGAGGCGCAGCTGTAGGTGCAATCAGAGCTATATTTGCATAACTGGGCCAGCTGGAGGCATCACGTTTCATCATTTCATCAACGATAAGAGTCAACTTCAAGGTGTGAATTATGAAAATGTAAATATATAAATACATTTTATTGCCGGAAATCAGACAGCTGCAGTCTTGAGGATAACAAGTTAACAAACTTATGGCCATAAATTAAAAACTCTGGTACAAGACTATGCCCTAACAAAGAATGCCTTTTAAGTAGAACGCAGTAGAAGTGCAGTAAACAAACCAAATGAAATATAAACAATTAGTTGGCTCTGCTCAATCTAGAGTTTTTAAGCTTTAAATCTGATCAGCAATTATTTAAAAAGCTTAACAGAACAGTAAACGTTATCAGAAGTTGGTGAACTCTTTCAAGAATATTTTAGATGTATGTATAATAAAAATATATTAGTTATAGGTGATGAAATTTAAAAGTTGAAGCTATAATTAAGAATTTAAGCTTTCATTTCAGTACATTTAATTCTAAGTACAAGCTCCCATTGAGTCATATACTCAACTTTGGCTTTTAGCTCTTGCCATTATCGAGATAGGCTATTTAACGGTACCTTTTTGACTTCCTTTATCACATACAGGTAGATACACTCGCCCTAAATATTAACTGTGCCCTATGCATTAAATATGATTACTTTACGAGGCACACACAGACACACACGTACACCCACGCACACACACTCGAGGCACAACTTGACGCGTTGAGTTGACTTCAAACACTGAGCCAAAATGGCGACAACAACTGATAAGCGCCAGTAACAAGAGAGCAGGGAGAAAGCAGAGAGATGAAAGGAAATTCAGTTGGCTGTGGTAAGGATACGATTCGTTTTCGGATGCGAATTAAGCCATTTGCAAGCCCAAACTTTTGCTAACCCATTTAATACCAAAGAAAATTGAAGCTGTGGGTAAATGCATTCTAAAGCTGTACATATGTATACACAGGTATATAGGGATATATAACCATTAAAGAATATGTATACAACTGTCTATATGTTAATATAGGTCACAAGCTGTCGACTTTGCAGAACTTCGTTGCACTCGTTATCCTTCGGGAGCCCGACACACCCCATTAAACTCCTCTCTGTTTGTCTCTCTTTCTCTCTCTCTCACTCTCTTCAGTCAACAGCTGTTGTTATGCGTTTAACAGTGCTCTGTTATGCTTAACAGCCTGTAAGTCTAACTGTTGCTGTTGCATGTTACTGTTACTAAAACTGTAAGTGGCCAATGTATCTTGTATCTATACGCGTTTGTATGACCACAAACATTTGCAACTTCATTTCATGTCCATGTGTTTTGTGTTATACACACAACTGAAAAATATACGTATTTTATAATTAATTTCATATTGCTCTCGGGGCTAGGTCAACAGCATTCCCGTTTCTATATTTCCCCCCTCGCCTTTTGGCAATTTTTAGCTGACTTTGCATATTCGCCTGGGGATGCGAAATGTTTCTGGTCTGATAAGCAAATTGCTAATGCTTTCAATTTTCAATTAGTGGCACAAAGGGGGAAATCCTTTAGGAAAATATGGCCTCAATCGTTGCATAAGCAAATATTTGTTTTGTTTCTGTTGGAGAATACTTGTGCATTATTTTATTAAATTTGAACAAAGCTTTAGTTAGAGTAGGTGTGAGTTGAGTGTTTTTTTAAATACTTGAAGCACTTTTAGGCCCCTCTGTGTTCAACCTAAGTCTCATTTCAGTAGAAATATTTATTTATACTACAGTTTAAAGCTTTTCTAATTTATTTTTGTTACTTTAAAACAGTTGTTTATATTACTTTACTTTGTATATAATATTCGTACCTTTTTCTAGCTCAAAATTCACTCTATTTGTTTAGATTATAGCGCCGACATCTCTGAACTTTAAATATATCGATTTCCTCAATTTTAATCACAAATACACAGCGATTAATTAAACAGACGCTAATAGCATCGAAAAGATATATATTAAAAGCTATTTAGCAATCAAAAAAGGTGGAAATGCTTAGTTTTGTAAATCAAACGAATTTCCCAGCGCATTAAAGATATGGAAAGACAAACCAACCGAAGATAGCATTGACTTAATCGCGCTTTAATGATAAGCAGACAGATAAAAGACCCTGCATTTTAATTATGGTGTAGAGTAGAAGCCAAATGCGAGCTAATTAATATGCTGCCGTTGTAGACGCCGGTAGCGCCCTCTGTTCGAGAGGAAAAACCAATTTCCAATTCCCAAAAACCCGAACTTGAACTCGAATGCAAACAAATTGTGAACGCATTAAATCAAACAACAGCAATAATCCTAATGACAGATATATCTAGCCATCTATTGGTAGCATCTCACTCACACACATACAGCTGGTTAAGGCTTATAGGCCCAGTTAAGAGCGGAGCCAAAAAGAAATCACCCCCTGCGGCATTTCCGTTCGTCTTTCATTCAAACACAGCCAAGTTGAGGGCGAGTTTCGAGACTCAAGTGTGGAGAAGGAAGAATCGAAACTAATCCCAGACAAGTGCATTTTCATTTTCCAGTCTGTCAGCTGGAAAACCAAAGAAAAAAGTAGCTGAAAATCGGCAGTCGGAGCACAAAACACGACTGTTAAAAACCCTGTAGAAAGAAAGGTTAAAACCTTTGGTTTTTGAATGAATTTCGTGACGTAATGAAATTTATTAAACATTAAAATATTCAAAAATATTAATCAAAATTTTATTTCAGTCTTTTTCCTATTTATTTTAATACACCCTCTGTACATTGTAAGTACAGGATATTAAAAGAGTTTCGTGGTCTGCGTGTGCGTGTGAAAAATGAAAATGCCTCGAATAACAGGTAAGTTAATAAGCTACTGCGACTGCGAGGCTAGAGAGAGATAGAAACACAGAGAGAGACAACAACACTTTGAGACCCAGTCGAAACAAAAGCATTTCACTAAATAGTCGGCATTGTTTTGTTACCTGTTGGGATGGCGACCATGTCGGCGACAACAATAACAAAAAACAATTCGTTTCACGCTACCGACGCTGTCTCATGGCCAAAAGAGACACAGTAAGAGAAAGAGGAGAGAGAGAGAGAGAGAGAGAGGTAGCTAGACGCAGGAATAAACGAACCACCTGTCGAGGGATTCCTATAAACATTTTGTACAATAATTGCACAAGTGTCACTTGGACACAGCTAGCCAGCAAAAGAGATAGAGAGAGAGAGAGAGAGAGAGACAGGGGGGTAGAAAGGAACAGCGTAGTAAACTCTATATATGCTGGGTGGTAATTTCATTACAAATTGTCACAGCTGGGCAAAGAGTCAGTTTTATGGGCACAGTTAAAGAAAACTTACTTAAATATGTTTAAGTGCACAACATGGGTGGGTTTTCCTGCTTCCTCTGCATTGTATGCTATAGTAGCACTCTTACATAACTGTCTATGGGAATTATGACTAGGCAAAAACAAAACAACTCAGCTGGCAATTGTTTAGAATTAAGCACAGAAAAAAAGAAAAAAAACTAATGTCGCTTTTTAACCTGCTCAACAAGTTCCCATAAGCTCAAGTGACTTATACAACACATTTTATACATAAAGTGCTAAGATTAATAATATTTTTTATACAAACCATACTTTAAATAATTTTTGTTATTTTTATTTTTCGAGCAGTTACGAATTGGCACAGTTTATACTTTAAAAGCTAGTTTGTTAATAAATAAATAGTAAGTAATAAAATTTAATCAATTACAAATGAACAGTAATAAAAATAGCTAGATTTCTGTTTATTTATTTAAGCACGTCACGTTCAAATAATTAATTCTATTATTGACATAAGCCAAATACACTTGAACTTGAGATAAGAAATTTAAACAGTAGTAAAAACGAAAACTGATTACATAACCAAACAATGAATCAAAATACTCCAAGACTAGAGTGTACAATAATCGATACACTTTCAATTATAACACAACATTTGCAGCAGCTGGAGAAAAATGGATTGAAGCACTTTCAAATTGGTTTTTTTAATGTGAAAAGCTGTAAACACGCTAAGCCAAAATTAAATGTTTTTCTTTGCATTGAGTGTGTACACACTGACAAACGCTGTATGTAATTCTGATTACCTCAGTTTTGTCTAGTTTGGCCAAAACCAGGCGACTCGAATGGCAAACACTTTCGGCCAGCAAGCCAGAGAAGTAACACAAAAAAAAACCAACAACTACCAAATCAAAATGGCCATAAAAAATGAAAATTGCAACTTTGGAAATTATGCGGCAAACAAGTTTCAAGCATGCGGCACTTGGAACTGAGATAACTGCCACGCGGGGTAAGTTGGACGGTTAGCAGGGGGCTAGGGGTGTGGCAAGGGGCGACATGGTGAACAGGGCGACGCCAAAATTCGCGTTGCAATTGCAAATTGCAAACTGAAAACTGCATAACTCGGTAGCCACAGGAGCCACCCTTTGTTGCTGCTGTAGATTTTTCAGCTGCCAACACACAACAGCAGTGCTGTCATTTTAGCCATTTTTTTTTTATTTTTTAATTACAAATGCTGACAAATTTAACTAGAAAACTAATTAATAGAAAAATCAAGCTATTGTATTTAATTAAATATTTTATACGTTATCAAAAAATTTAAAACAAAATATGCTTGACGAATTGAATAAAATTAAATAATATTTTGAAGCACTTTTAAATTATAGCTAGCTTTTTGTATCAGTTTTATTTGCATTAAACCCGCTTTTTGGCACTTGAAACTCTGGCAACACTGCACTACCCTACACTACAGTGCATAAAAGTGTACACTGCACATACTATTATTATTATTTGTATCATTAAGAAGCGGCTTCCGCCTTGAAGCTACTACGTAAAACACCTTCTCATACATAAATTGACGCACGGGACGCGCAAAAAGTATAAAGATGGGAACAAAAACAATAAACAAAATACAAAAACACAAAACACAAAAGGCAAAAGGCAACGGAAAATCAAATGTTGCTGGCTAAAATAACAACTGAGACAGAGGCAGAGGAAAAAACAACTAATACGAACTGGGAAAACGCGTGAGAGAAAATGGGAAGAGAGATGGGGGAGAGAGGAGGAGTAGGCACACAGAGAAAAAGTGAATTGATTTTCGTGTGTGTGTGTGTGTGTGTGTGCGGCGGAAAAATGTTTTGCTTTGGGAAATGCTTTTGGATAATTGTGTAATGTGGTGGTCCCCCACCTCCAGCATTTCTCCCACTCACACACACACACATACACTCATGCAAGCATATATCTTGGGACAGCGTTGCCAATTGCTAAAAAGAGTTAAACAGTGGAAGCAAAAACAAAACAAAAACGTTGCCAACTGTCAGCTGTCAACTGCAGACGGAGCGATTTATTATTGCTGTTGTGGGTGGAAAGAAAAAGACAGCAACAAGACGAAAACAAAAGACCAAAAGTAATTGAAAGAACTAGAGACCAAGCACAGTCCAAGACCAGAAGCTGAACTGATCCTAAACAGTGTGTACACACTGCAACAAAAATTAAATATGAATTGGAAGCTCTCTGCACGACACAAAATTAAACTGGACAAAATTAAACAAATAATATAAAAAGAGTTTAATGTTTTATATAAAACTACATAAAGCAATAGTAACTTTCATCACATATAAATTTAATTAAAATTAAAATAACGTCATTTTGCAGTTTTCTTAAAAAAATCAGCTATTAAGGCTTCCTCTTCAGTGTTTCTAGCTAGATAAAACTATTTGTAGACTTTGTTATACAACTAAAAGAGACTACAGCCTACAGACGGAACTGTCTTTGATTACCAAGGTGGGGGCGTGTAACCCTAGACCCCGATAACTGCTTTTCTCCACAGATCGACGCCCTTATGGTTGTTGATGTTATTGTTGTGCTGTTGTTGACAACTGTGTTGTATTGCGAAAGTTGCACAGTTTCAAAAAGCAAATGAAGCGTGAAGCATTTGGCTTGTAATATTATCCAAGTTGTAATTTTTGCAAGAAAAATTGCAAAAACAAAAAAAAAACAGAAATGAAAAACAAACAACACAAAAAATGCGTCGCCCTGTCGAGCAACTAGGCGGCAACCCTGGCACAGCTGCATTCCGCAGCTTACAATCAAATCAACTTTCCAATGATGGATTTTTTTTCTTTCATCTTACGATTATAATTTAGCCATTTTTTTGTTTTTTTTTTCACTGTATTTTGCCATTACCTTATTAGCTAAAAACCTGTTGGCATAGACACGATGGCCAAGTCGATCCACTGATGATGATGATGTTGATGATATCAAAAAATAAATGCTCAGGCGCCTAAATGTTATTACCCGCAGTGCCATGAAGTGTGTGGAAAATGCGGGGTAGAGGGAAGAAAAGTGTCGAGGTATTTTCTCAGACATGCAAAGTGAAAATGATTTGTAATAGAAAATTGATTACACATGAAAAACAAAAAACAAAAATCAAAAATTCAAACGAAAACAAATTCAGTCAAGCCCTTACTGTAGTCGCATGTAAAACATATTCAAAATATATCTAACTTTTAAAGAGAAAATAAAATAAATTAAATTTTGGACAAACATATGTTCCCTGGAGAGCTATCAACGCGTCCGCCAAACGACGCAACAAATCATCCCGGCGATCAGGAGCAGGATTTATTCATAGCCATTTTGTCTATGCTATTGCTGGTCATTCTAATTTGCTGTTGCTATTCTTGTATTACAAAGTAATAACTACATCACCAAAAATGGGAAGAACTAAACACTATAACCCAACATTTATGCCCACCATGGCTCCACCAAAAATCATAATAATGGTTGACAAGCAAACAAACACCGAAGTTATTAAAGAAGAACCAGGAGATTTTGATGAATTTATGGGCATTATGTTATTTGTATTTGCTGTTGCTGTCTTTTGAGCAACTTAGCATTTTATCTCAATAAATGTGTGTACACACAGGCAAAAGTTACGCGTTCCAATTGGATTTTTCTGTACGATAAGCAAAAAAGAGTGATCGATAAAAATGATCGGCAAACTTACCATGCAAAATATCAAAGTCATTCAGCAACTTTTGTTGTTGTTTTTGCTGCTGGATGCTGTTGGAAAATTGTTGCAGTTTTAGTCCAATTCGTTTGAGTTGTGCGTTGAACAAATTTGAACAAATTTAAAAACACTCGCGTTTCCAATTTGTTTCTTGTTTTGTATTCTTCGTTCTGTATATTTGTTTGTGTTGTTCGCGCTCTAAGCATTGTATCAAAATGAGATGTGTTAGAAAATATATGTATGTATTTACATCAGGCAATCACACAGGCACACACACACATACAAATACCACAGCAAACGAACTCAGTGGAACACAAACAAACACGTTTTAACCGTGTTTCTCTGCGAGTATTGTTTCTGTATTAGTATAGGTATGCATGTGTGCATGTGTATGCCTGTGCGCGATTAGAACTGTTGTTGTTGACCGTTTATGGCTGTTGCTGTTGCCTTAACTGTCGCCGATGTTATTGTTGCTGTTGTTTTTCTAAACTGGTATTAGATGTTGTGAGCGGAGCTATGTAATTTAAGAAGCACACATAATAAATACAACATTTTGTTGTTGCATATATGCAACATTTAACTTCTTTTTTCTTTCCTTTATTATTCACTTGAAATGGACAACGTTTTCATTTCAGCATGTGTATAAAATTGCACCGACTTATAGCGTAATGAAAATAAAACGGAACTCTCAGTTACAGACACACACACAAACACACGCACACTCACTTACATTCGCAGTCAAGCACACGTACTCACGCACGCACTCATCCATACAAAGGCACATCCATGATACAATAACATAAGGTAGTCTCGTCGGCAGCAGAAGAGTCTTAGCTATGCTTGCAATAAGTGCGAGTGAAAGGCACTTTGTATAGTGAGTGCGAATGAAACGACTGTACAATGTGTTGATTAACCCACCGCTGGCCCTTGGGGTTTAAAATGGCCAAAAATACAAATAAACAAATAGATTAAGTATTTTTTCAAAGTTTTATTTTTAATAATTTTGTATTTCCAACTAAGCGTTGTTTTTGTTGTTGTATACATATTTTTTTGTTTAAATTCTTAACTCTCATGTAGATTCTAATCTTAAAATAAAAAGCCTTAACTTAATCATTTTTGTTTGGTCACACAAGGGTTAACAGTTTCGAAAAAATTCGTCCGCAGACAACCTTCCACTCTGACAAGCACGAACGCACTGAAGCTAAGACCTCAAAAAAACGACGAGCTCTGCCGCCGACGAGACTACCTTATGTTATTGTATCATGGGCACATCCACTACTCACACACACACACACATGAACCAACACAGAAATACGCAGCAGCCGAAACGCGGCGCGCTAAATTCACGAATTTTCCAAAAGCACAGGTGTGTTTTATTATTAATATTTTAATAAGCAGCACGGCAAGAACAAATAAACAAGTCGTGGTCCCGGCAGAGTAAAGTGTACGAACGACATAATACAATCAAGCTTATTATTTAAATAAAAAAAACTAATTATGCTTTTGTTTCTTACAATTATTTGTATAGACACATATTTATTGTGTATCAACAATATACATATATTGATATCATCACTTTTTGTTTAAAACATCGTAGACCGCACAACCGACGAACCGACGACCGCACGCTTCGACAACAAATTTAACAATAACAAATCGCAGAAGCAGCGCACTGTAAAGAACGACCAGTGTTAACATTTTGCTGAAATGTTATCAACAGCGTGTAGACAGTAACATTTCTGTTGAAATGCCGTTACTTGGAAAATAAAATAAAAATTAATTTTAATGGTGGTTTAATGTTTCTGTAATCCAAAATAATAAGGTAAATTTTAGAGGAAACTATTTCAAGTTGCAAAATATGTAAATGATGCCCTAACGGCTGTAGTAAACAAAAGTCGCGTGAGAAACGCTACCGTTTTTAGCAGCTCTTTGCCTTAACATGTTACTGTTAAACGCTGCTCAAACGAGCTGTTAGGTAACATACTTACTGTAAATGCGCTGCCTGTTAAATTAACATGCACCAAATCAGCTGATTATAAAGCTTTGGCGCGCGTTTAAAACAAAAGTTTATGCTATAAGTTACAAATTTATTTAACTAAACTAAACAAGCAGCTATAGTAAAAGAGTACATTAATTAAATGAGATTACTTATATAAATATCAACGCGAGCGTTATTTTGGAAATTACGAGTATAACAAATTGTCTTTGGGTATTTTGATTTTTTGGATTAATCTTCCTTCAGGGCTCGCAGATCAGGATAAAGTGAGCCCGCATTTATGTAATGAGATTCAGGTTTACGCAAGTCTCGCTTGTAGCCATCGGTAACAACAGCTTCGCCTGTTTTCTTGACCAACTTTTTGGCCAAACCCTTTGGTGTAATGTAGTTGACATTTTGGCTAATAACAAATGCATTTCCCACCGCGTCAAATGTGCCGCAAGCCAAATTTCCCGCCGAAGTGCCATATCTAAAAAGTAGTAAGCCCAATAAGTATTTTGAAAGCTTTTAGGGCTGAAAAACTCACTTGTGTTCAATGATTTTCACCGAATTTTCACTCAAATTGTTGCCCAATATTTTGGCCGACGTCTCAAGGCCATCGACAACCGTCGTGAAGCCCTCGACTGCACCGGCTGCAATGGTCATAGCGCCCTCCATGGCGCTATTGGCCTCTTGACTGTCGTAGCCCAAGCCCTTTTGGAGCAGACGTGATCCTTGGGTCTGTATGTGTGGCGACAGGTAGCCACCTACAGCGACAGCTGCGGTTCCCACTTTTCCGGCTATCCAACCGGTGACACCGGCAGCGGCATGTGTCACCTTTTGGGCTACTTCAACGCCCGTCTGCACCGAGGATGGCACCTGAGCATGTGCATCCGGTGCTGCCGGCGTCATTGTGGACATTATGTACGGAGTGGTTTTCATCATTAGGCCACCGGTTTTCTCCGCACCTTTAATCAAATTACGCGCTACGAAATCCGCTGCACACACAATGTGCCTGGACACCTGCTCCGAGCTGCTAGTGCCGCTCGTGCCGCCGATGGCAGAACGTTGGGTGCGCGGCGAAGGCAGCTCCTCCACAGTGCCCGCCAGCACGGCCTCAAGCAGATCGAGGAAGAACTGCTGGAAATCAGCCATTTGTTCCTCCTCGGTCTCCCCGGCACTGGTGCTGAGTGGACGCTGTGGCTTCTCCAGCATAATGCCAAAGGCATTGCCAGGCTGCTCCGATTCCATATCCGGCAATATGAAGGCGCCGTAATCGGTGCGATAACAAGTGGAAACATTGGGTATCAATGGATATAGCCAGATAGCCTGGCCTGGTTCGCTTTGTTGCTCCTGTTGCGGCATATCGCATTGGATGAAGTAAATGCCACTTAAGTACTTCCATTTGCCACCCACTGTGCACATAATCAGGGACATTCTGGTGCTGCCTGAAACGGTGGTCACCTGACCGCTGGACTCAATCCTGTACAGCTTCACCTGTGCCTGGAACAGCTCGTCCAGCTGCGCTTGCGTATCGCGGCAAGCCAACAACTCCCGCATTCCAACTGCCAGTTCCCTGTAGGTCTTTGGCTTGCCACTCGCACTGGCTATGTCATAGAACGTGGCTGGATTCTCGGCAAGCAGAGGACGAGATTTGGTCTGTCCATCGATTTGCTCCGTTGCCTCTATGGCGCTCTCATCGACTGGTGAGTCTTTTGCACGCAACACCTTTAAACGATAACTGATCTCCGTTTTGGCGCTCTTCAGTTTTTGAATGAGCGCACAGGCATCGATCCACTGAGGCTTCACAGCATCTATTTCCTCCGGCAGACCCACTGGAATGGCGAACGTAACCTCAATCATTTGTAGTGCTTCTTCGTAGGCGGTAATGGCCGCCAGTTGAGATTCATTTTCCTCTAGGCCTATGGCCTTTTCCACCTGTGTCATGGCTGCCTTGTAGGACAGCTTGATGCGGTCGTAGGACTCCAGGAACTCGGTCTCCGTCGACATGGCGTTGAGAAACTGAAAATTAAGTTCATTATTTGAATTGTATGTAAAATTGTCATCAGCTTAAGCAGCAGCGGCCATTTTGTTGTTGACTCTCTTTTACTGTAAGCAAAAGAGAATATCAAAAGATTTGTAGCACAGTTTGTTGCTGCTCTTTATCTACTTTTCCTTTCGACACAAGGATCGGCAAAAGAGAGTAAAAAAGCGTTGCCACTTGATGCAAAAATTTGCCACTGAATTTATTGTACCATGTTTATTTTAGGCTAGAAATGTACCAACACTGATAACTTTAATTAAATGTTTAACAAAATCTTCTCAATATTCGCAGGACTTTTTGAAATGCATTTAGCTCAAAATATACCGGTTTTTCGGTACAGTGACGTTAAAATAATGTGGTACACAAAACGAAATTAATAGAATATAGTATATTAATTTAAAAATAAAATTCAACCAACTTCCTGGTATAGCTCGTTAGCCATGTTGGGTGTACTTTGACTGACCAAATAGAACTGAGCAGCAGAGAATTTGCCAATAGGAAACGCCAGCCAAATACGTCACACCATGAATGTTTGCCAAATGACGTGACTTTGAACCACTACAGCACAAATTGCAAATTGCATTACACGAAAATTGCTCAGATGACGAGATGGTCCAAATAAGTTAAGCAACGAGCGCCCCCAACCCCAACCAACCAACCGACTCCACCCACTTGTTGGACTCAACTTACTTTTACTTTTACGTGTGTATTCCCTCTCTCTTTTTGCGTTCCTCTCTCTTGGCTGGTGTTCCTTTTGCGCTCTCCTTATTCAATCGGCTTCGTCTGGCGGCGACAATCGGATGCGGATGCTGACTAATCGCAGTGTTTTGTCTCTGCTGCGATTTGTACTCTGGCTTATCTATTTTTCTTGTGCTAAAAATAATTACACACGTATCTTGTACTTTGATTTCACAATCTGATTTTCAACCTTGTCATGCAGCTGTTGTTGTGTTTGCCAAATGATTTTATTAATTGCATGATTAATTTGTAAATTAATTCAAGAATTAAAATCGAATGTTCGTTTGTAGAGCGTGCGTTTTTGTTTGTGTTTTGTTGTTTGTTTTCGTTGCTTTCAGCTGTGTGCGAACTTTGAGTGTGCCTCTCATCTCCCTGCCGGTTAAATCCATAATTTTTGCTTGCTCTCTCTATCTAGACCAACTTTTAATACTAGTGTCTATTTTACGACAATGCTGGTCTGTCTGTTCATAGCGTGACTTGAACAGCTGTTTCGAAGCTTGTTTTGGTAAAGAACAGCTGATTGCATGTCGGTTGTTGATGTTTCTAGAGTATCAACATAACCTGCAATATTGAAATGTGTAGATTATTACGCTTTAGACTATTTGTTTTATGGATAAGCTTAACAAGTTAATTTACGTATTATAGAGATATGTGAAAACTGACCCCCTGCTGCTTAACTGTAATGCAACGATTTTTATACTCAATAAAGAAAACAATTAGTTTTAAAAATTTTTCGTTTTTATTAATTTAAAATACACATTACTTTTGCTTGAATGTTTCTTGTTTTTTTAATTAACAATTTTCGTTCGTTTCGGACTACATTCAAATCCTTTTGAGAGGAGATGGGCTGGCGAAAGGAGATGGCCATATATACTATATAGTTAATATATATATATAAATATAAATGTATGTATATAACATATGAAAAACTTTTGGAATTTCTTTGATTTCCACAAACAATTTTGTTTTGTTTTTCTTCTTCTTCGTTTTTTATTTTTTAATTCAACATGTCAAGTTCTAACGAGACGCAGACTTTGTTTTTTATTTGGGTTTCCTTCCAAAGACGCTACCTTTCGGTAGCGGGAGACGAGTTTTTCGATTGAAATCACAATAGATAAATATATAGAGTTAATGCTCAAATACACGATTTCTTCTATATACATAGACGATGTATATAAATTATTAATATATATTCATAGTTACGCTTCAACGTATAACGACAGGAAAGCACTTTTTATTTGCTTTGCTCATTTCAGCTTGGCTTTTCCAATGTTTCTTCTTTTCTTCTCTATGTGTGTGTGTGTTTGTGTGTATGAAATTTTAATTTCTAGAATTTCCTTTTTTTCTTTGTAGTTTATGATTATTTTTGGGGGAGCAGAATGTGCTGAAGGAGCTGCACTAGTTAATGGATGGGTGGTGACAAATTTCTACATGTCCACCAACAGTGTTTAGGTTGACGCCGGTGCAGCCAGTTCCCGATAGGCTTCCTGCAGTGCCTGCTGCTGTTCGGGACTCAAGGTGCTGGCACAGGCCTGCATCACGTCGGGATTCGATTCAATCTGCTTGACGATTGTTAGCATGCGGGTACCTGTGGTTGACTTTGCTTCGAGCACATCATTGCAGAAGGTATCGGCAATGATCGAGACAATACGTGGCAGATTGCAATTGTTGGCGCCCAAAATAACTGGATGATTGCCCTCAATTAGATCGCAGAGATAACCATAGATGTGTGTAGCTTCCTCCGGATCCTCCGATGTGGGTAGCCACGTGAACCAAGCCGCAATCAGTTCATCCACATTGCTCAATGCCGACTTGTTGTATTTGAGAATCTTAGAGAATGCTGAGATGGCATTCTCCGTGGCATTTATATTCTCCACCTCGCGGGCCTTTGGATCGCTGATGACCTGCACCAAAAGTGGAATGAACTGAGCGCACACATGACCAAACTGATCGCCACCGAATTGACCCAAGACACCGCAGCCATAGGCAGCTGCCTGACGGACATCGGGTGACTTATCGACCACATACTGTAACAGTGCTGGCGTAAAGATCTGCTGATACGGAGCACTTGCGGGACCACAGAATTCTACATAAACAAAATATTAGTAGAGATCAAGAGTTATAGTTTAGTTAGCTTACCGATCAGATCATCGAATACACACAGTCCCCACTGGCGATCAGCGAATGGACGATTGGGATCCAGCAGCTTGACAAAGTGTGGAGCCACCTGCTCAAAGGCGGGCAGGAACTGCGCCTTGTTGGTCAGGAAGAGTGCATGAATGATGTCAACCACCTTGGATAGTATATAGATATCGGTGTCATCCTGTTCGGCCAGCTCCTCCTCGACGCCATCATCGTAATCCTCCTCGCCGCGCACAGCCAAACGTTTGTCGGCGCGCTCGAAATGATCCAAAACGAATTTGTTGATAATCTCAAGGACTTGCTTCATGGCCTCCTCGTTGAGACAGTTGGGTCCCAGAGTTTCAATGCATTTGGCCAATGAATTCAACAGCTCCGACTGTACATCTGGTTCGGGTTCGGTGCTGATCACCTTGATGAGCTCCGGGCAAATGTATAGCCACATGCCCTCCAAGTACTGCGGTCCCTTGATCTTGGCGCAATCCAGCAAATAGGGCAAAGACTCAGCTGCAGCGGAACGGACACCATCGTGGAAGTAAAACTTGAGCAGTGGCAGCATTAGACGCACCACCTCCTCGGCGTACTCGGCGAAGCCATCCTTCAGCTCGCGGGCATAGCAGACAAGCATTTCGCAAGCGGATGCCTTGTCCTCCATGCCAGCTGTGCGAATGGCAAAGTTCTGTTGCTCGCCAAGTGTAATAAATGACCATTCCACATCGCCTTCGATATCCTCAACCTCCTCGTTGTCCAGCAGAGCCACCTCGGGCTTCATTGCAGCGGTGCGCATCACTGGTCCCATGACCAAGGGCAAATACTGCTCGAATTGTTTGCCCAAGATCTTGCACATGCGTGCCCAGGCTGTGATCAAATACGATGTCTGGGGATCATCATCGGGCAGATCACCCTCGGAGTGAGTCTTGAGCAGCATGTCCATAACCTCGCCAGCATCAGCGATGAACTTTTCGCGGCCCACAGCCAATCCAATCAAACTCACACACTCAATTGTCTTGCCACGCAGCATACGCAAATCCTCAGAGTTGGCGTTTTGGATGATGAACTTGAGGCAGGGCATCAAGCGATCATAGTATGCCACGAACTCGTGTTCGCAAGTATCGGCCACAGAGGCAATGGTGGTGACCACCTGTTCCAGCACCAGCTTGTTGCCCTTCTCGACCAACTCCTTGAATTTGGAGTTGAGAATGGCCTCTAGTTTGGCCATGATTGCATCCAGATAACGTGTCAAGATGTTCTTGGGACAATCCTCACTGAAATTAACCAAAGCAGCACCAGCGTGGGCCTGCACACGTGGATTGGCCTCATCCTCCAGCAGCAAGAGCAAACCGGGCACGACCTGTTCGTGGAACTTCTTCTCAAAGTTGGGTGCAAAGTCCGTGGACATCTGTCCGATGGCATTGCAAGCGGCATAACGTACACGAGGATTGGGATCACGCAGATAGTTAAGTACACCGGTCATAACCTGGTCAAGAATGGCCTCCATTTGCTTGTGGCAACCCTCGCCAATGGCCGAGATGGCCATCAAGGCGGCAAAGCGATGCTTCCAGTCGGTATGATTAAGCATAGCTGGCAAACTGGACATGACATGGGGCAGAACCATTTTGCCACCAAGACCACAGGCCAAACGATCCAATGAGGATTCAGCAATGACATTATTATCGCTATGATCGTCCTCATTGATGGTATCGGTGGTTGCCCAATCTTCATCCTCATCCAGATCCGTCATCATTTGCAAAACAAGTGGAATCAATGCGATGATATATTTCTCGGCACGCTTGCGGACCATGGCAGCGGCATTCTCCGACATGGAGACCATAACCTCGAGCACCAAATGACGCCAGCTATCCTCAAAGTCCTGTGAGCTAAAGACCTTCATGCACATATCGAAGATATACTCCAATTGGGGACGCAAGAACTTGGGACAATTCTCCGTCATTTCGATGAGCAACTTCAGTAGACTCTGATCATCCTGTGCCTCAATCGTTTCACCAGTTATGACCAGCATACGTGGCAGCAGATCACCAAAGTGCTTGTAGATCGAGGCCTCCTTCTCCTTGTCGTGGTACAGAATGAAAGCGCCAATGGCACGAACAGCCTGGACGCGAACATCAGCATTGCCAGTGTTCTCCATGCTCTTGGCCAACATCTGTTTGATCAGATCCATGTACTGTGTCTCCTGGTTACCAAAGATCGATGGTACGCTCGTAAAGATCCTAAGCGCCGATTCCTGGAGTTGGGGTGTTGGAGAGTTGGCGCATTGGAACAGAAACTGAAGAATATCAGGCCATTGATTGTTGCCATCCTCATCGATCAGATTGCGTGCTGCTTCGGCGATAACTTCACAGATCTTGCGACGCAACTGTGGCGTCACATCCTGTTGCACTGCCATCAGAATCTGTTGCAACAACTGATTCTGCGAGTCAACGGGCAGCTAAAATCAAAGTAACATAAGTTTATTATACTTCCAATTAAAGTAATATATAACTATTGAATTAACCTCCTTGTAGAATTCCGCAAACTCAGATGTGAAGAGGCGTCGCAACAAGACGGCGGCCATTTGGCGTGCCTCCTCCGATTGTTGGCCATTGTGAATGTTTCCAAGCAGGTGTGTTACCTTAAGCTCCCGCGACAGGTTGTTGTAAGTTTCCTGAGAATCAGCGGAATTATATTTAACTTATAAATATTTATTTCAAGTGTTTTTAAAGCTAGTTTATTCGTAGAATTTCTAGGTAATTGCAACTTCTGTAAATATATCAATTTCTTAATCAAAATAAGCAACTAACAAATTTTTGTTATTTGTTTAGAAAGCTTAAAATGTTTAAATCTAGCTTGAAATCTAGCTAGAAATTATTTAAAGCTCTCTTTTAAGCGTTACTTGACTAATTTTTTTAAACAGCTTATTAATCTGTTGTTTAATATATTTATCTTTTTTTATATCCGAAGAAAGTAAACATTGTTAACTTCAGAGTAATTTAAAGTCGTGTTTACTCCACTCGATTCTTTTCCTATTACCTGTCAAACCCCAAAAGTTGAGCGCTTCCTAGACATGAACTATGAACTACAAACATAATTGTTAGCACAAACACACACACACTACTAGACTGGCTTGCATTTGTATTGTCAATAAATGCAGTACAAGGCAGCGCGTGGCGTGGGTGGCGCCAAGGTCAACAGCTGTGGTGCGTGTGGCTGTTATTGTTGCGCCATCTATCGACGTGTAGACAGGGTAAAATTATACCTAGACACAATACTAAGGCACACATACATATAGTACGCTGATAAAACAGATTGCATTTCAAAATCATGCGTCATTATAATTAGCAATAAATAGACATTTTTTTTGCAGCTGCGCTTTGTTTCCGTTTTGCACGCGTGTTAGATTTAAGCGTATTTGGGTTTGTGTACATGTGTGTGTTATGTGTGTGTGAGCGTTCATCATAATTTTCAGGCGCTGGCTGCTCAAAGAAATATAAATTATATTATGTTCAATGGCTCCATATGAATTGTACAATTTGTCTTTCCGCTTTCTGCGCCACTTTATAGCCACTCACACACACACATAAACACAAACACACACATGTACGTAGCACACACCCATGCAAACGACATGCGAATATCGCAGCTAAAGGGAAACCAAAAACACGTTTTGTGTGTGGTTTGAAATAGAATTCATTGCGATGATTCAGGGCAAGCATGCTCAAATTTTCCTATTAATCTTTATATAAAATGATGATTTGAAACAGATAAATGTGCATTGTACTGCCAGCTAGCTGTATTTTGTGTTTATATTATATGCAAATATTGCGCAGTTGTCTCCACTTGCCAATTTGCCAAATTTTTTTTTTCTTTCGGTAAATACACTCACCTCAGCCTGTTTGCGGACCTCATTGTCCATGGACAACAAGGAGTTTAGGAGATTTTGGAAGTGTGCCTGGTCTGCAGCCATTTCGATTTGCAGTTTTCACAATATTTTATGCGATTCTGAAAACACACGCTTTTCACAATCTTCACGCGACGAAGCCGCCTAAAAAAGAGCAGAACAATAGAACCAACAATGCCGGGTTGCCAAAAACTTCAAATTATTTATATGTAGGCGTATGTTATTATTAAGACGAGTAATTATATGCTCAACATCTTTCAATATC
Organism: Drosophila acutilabella; assembly: GCA_035046005.1. Classification (NCBI taxonomy): domain Eukaryota; kingdom Metazoa; phylum Arthropoda; class Insecta; order Diptera; family Drosophilidae; genus Drosophila; species Drosophila acutilabella. The sequence goes on from JAWNOK010000061.1 coordinate 1,889,825, forward strand.
ACACAGAATATGAAAAAAATTTTATTTCACGCAAAAAAAATATAATTAACTGCTAAGTTACGTACAACAATGTCTGTTTTGTAAGATTATTTAATTTAAAGCACACTGTTGGCGTTTTGACAATACTGGCGAAGCACGCTTGGCACGGCTACACAGTGTTGCCATATGCTCAACAAAATGTAAGTCAACAGAGTTCCATTTCCAAGCAATTAAGCGCGCCAAAAATATTTTTACTATCGGTTTTTATAATTTAACATTTTTATTAAGGAATTGTCCTAATATGTGTATGTTAATTTAAACTTATGGTTGGCTTTTACTATTTTTACCATTAACAAGCTTAGCTTTTGTTATTTGCTTCATTTTCACTATTGTAACACTGGACTGCACTGTTCATTAACAGTTGTCTCTTATCGATAAGCGATACATGTTTTCGATAGCTTCGTAGCTTAGGGTTTGACAACAACATTGTAAACAAACGACAATATTCCGATTTAAACTTTACAAACGCACACTGCGAGTGATTTTTAAGAGTAATTAACACAACTGCTAAGATGAGCACACGAATCTGCGTTTTTAAGGATTGTCACAATTTGTACAGTCGCGCTAACTCGGCCTGCAACGATGTCACAATATTTTCATTTCCCAAGGATCCGGTGCGCGCCGCACAGTGGCGTCTCCTTGGCCAAGTGCATCCCAAAATAACACCAAAAGAATTGTTTATGTGCTCCAAGCATTTTGATAGGAAATACTTGTCTATAACAAAGAATCGCACAATTCTTTTGGGTCAGGCGGTGCCAAATGCCTATGAAAAAGACGCGGAAGATTCAAAATTAGCCGAGAATGAGGATCCTGCTCGAGCGGACTCCCCAACTACAGTACAAATGGAAGAAGAAGAACAACAAGCATTTGATTTAGATCAAAACTATATTATTAACTTGGACGAAGATCAACAAAGCGGAGAGAATCTGATCATGATCGAGTCCACCAATGCTAACGATAAACAGAAAGTAAAACAGTGTAAGTATCCTGAAAAATCTATAATCTGCTTATAGCTAATAGTTAAATCCTTTCCACAGTTGGTGTCAGCATTGTGACGCCTTCCCGCAAACGTGCGCATTCCCCAACTCCATCCGCAGACTCATCGGAGGAGCCCGTGGACGAGGAGAACGAACAGGAACAGCCAATCGACTCCTCCGAAGTTACGATATTCCAATTGAAGGGCGAAGAATATGTACAAATGTCTCGACAATATTATGAGAAGGAGAAACGACAAATGTTGAACCAACTGCGAACTTATAAACAAATTCTGCGCAGTTTTAAGTCTCAGTTAAAGGCGCTAAAAGACATTTAAGTTAAGAGCTTGGCAAGTTTCTAAGCTGTACCACTTTCATTAAAAACTTGTAACCTTTATAATTGTTGACATATCTTGAAGGGTAAATACAGACAAGGCACTTACTGAAGACTTTCTGTAGTTTGCTAAGATTATTAGATATATTCGGTACGATCAGTGCTCGTATGCCCAGATGAACATCCTACATTTTCCTCCCAACAATGGGAATTCAACAACATTTTCTTTAAGTTAAGAAAATACACAAATTCTGCCAAGACTCGAAACATTTAAGAAACTCTATTAAGCTAAACAACGTGTATAAAATGAATAAATGTTGAGTTAAAAATTGAATGCTGTAATTTTGAGTTTGTTCTTTGATCACGAATCGCTCAGTTCGTAAACAGCGGGCTCAATCGTTTCCACATCGCTGTCCACATCCGGAACGAGATCATCCTCATCATCATCATCGCTGGGCTCATCGGCATCGGAATGTTTCTTAGTTGTGCCCAGTCCCAGCCGTTTGCGTGCCAACAGCGATGCCCAGCAAAGTCTCGTTTCACAGAGTGGACAATCACCTGCAATGGGTATGTATTGACCTGGCTGATCGTCCAGTAGATAATTGCCCAGACAGAGCAGATGACAGGTGAGTCTGCAGCTGGGATTCAGGCAACCGATACGTGAGCGTTCGGGTTGCTCAATGCGTTCCATGCAAAGATGACACTCGGGTGCCCATGACACCGTAGTGGTGGCCACTTCCTGCCGCAGATGCCGCTGTGAGGCTGTTATGGCCACCTTGCCACTAACAATTTGCATATGCGATGGCAACGGTAGCGGAAAATCGCGCTCATAGTCCGTCTCCAGCCAGCGAATTGTGAGTGGCAAACGATGCCATGGCCCCACGCCCAACATGCGATTCACAATCCGTAAATTATAATCGAAATGTGTTTCTTTGGCCTGTTTGCGCTTCAGTTTGGGGAAGATTTTCAGACGCGTTGAAAGCGTGGGCTGTTGCCACGCCCATTCGAACTGTAACGCTGCAATATTGTTGGGAAATCCATGTATAATCATGACCATCTGCCACGGACCTTTTTTGCTTGTCTTTCTGGCGCCGCCAAAATCACAGCCGAGATTATGTTGCTTAATCCTTCGCTTGGGATTCACAGTAAATCCCACATAACACTTGCCATGATAGCGTGCGTCTGGACTCTGACTGCACAGCAGGTAGACGCCGTAAAAGTGTCCTTTTTGCTCCAGATCCTCGGTAGAGTTTTCTGCAATGTTTCATTGTATTTGACAACAGAATGGTATTAGTTTAGTTTAAGGTGAGTTTTTGTGAAAATAAAATCATCCAACATTTTAAAGGAGCGTCGCGAGAAAGTGTCTTTATCCAAAACTGGAAAGGTTTCTTGTAATAATGTGAAGTTTTTAACAAAATAGTCGCGAAAATATAAACAAAATTTTGTAGTTACGCTCAATTTTCGCTTAGTTTAGTTTATTTATGCTCTTTCAGCGGCTTGCTAATTTAATTCTAGTTTAATGGTTCCACTTGAAGCAAGGCCATTGATCTGTTGTTGTTGCTGCTGTTGTTGTTGTTGCTGTTGCTGGGAAACTGTCGACACCTGAGACTGAGTCTGTGCGGCTTCACGTGTTGCCAGTTGTTGCTGCTGCTGCTGTTGTTGTTGCTGCTGCTGTGAGGTTTGGTTTGAGGAGCTGCTGTCTCCATTTTGTAGATTTGCCTGTTGCTGAGGATTTGCTGCCTCGGTGCCTGTCACAGTGGATGCTTCATTTGGTGCCATAATGCTGCTGCCTCCATTGCTTTGTTGTTGTTGCTGTGGTTGTTGTGCCTGCTGTTGTTGTTGTGCCTGCTGCTGTTGTTGTTGTTGCTGCTGCTGTTGCTGGGCAGCAGCTGCTGCCGCTGCATTCTCTTGCACCGAATTGATCAATTTAATGCGTTTTCTAGTGTAATGCTGCCATTGTAATATGGCCTGATCATCGATAAACTTGCAGCACTGATTGTTGACGATCTCGCGACGGAAGTGTTCGTATTGCAGCAAATCCAGGAAGTAGAGGCACATGGGATACATCAGATATTTGGCATAGTCGGGCTCCTTCCAGTACTGCAGATACTTCAGGTAGTTGATGAACGATGGATCCTTAAAGTAACCACGCTGAGCCAGAACTAAAATCATGCAAAAATTAGTATTTATTCCAAGAAGTTAAGCACACAAATCGGTTTCGTTCAGCAGCACATAAACCTGTAAATAACTATAGCCAACCTCTGTTTGCTTTCAACAAACCTATGCTGCTCTTGTCAAAGGGTCTTGTGCCATGTGCTGCTGAACGCTGCCACTGCGCATAATTTACTTACAGTTGAGATAGTTTGGGTTGGAAAGGCATTGAACGAATTCCAATTCAATTTGCCAGCGTCGTTTTTGTTGTTCCTCCGACTCGATGGCCGCTACACAAATTAGCCAAAAAATATAAACAAATTAAATTAAGTATTTATGTTTAAAAAGTAATAATAAATTTGCTTTGCTCATCACTTTCGTTTGACTTTACAGTTTAGCGGTGCATGTTTTAAATAATAAATAATGACAATAATAATAACGTGATATGCAATATGTGTTTTTGTTGTTGTTGGTTTTGGTCTACTTACTCTTACCCTTTCCGTACATTTTGGCCATTTTTCTAGCTGTTGTTGTGGAAAGGGTTTCGTTGTTGTTTTTGCGTTTTGTCAGTTTGGTTTGTTTGCTAATTCTTCGGGTGTTTTGTTGTTGTACTTGTTGTAGTTGTTGTTGTTGTTGTGCTTGGGTGTGATTTCTCGTGTGCTTCAATATTGTTGTTGTATATAACACAAAAATAATAAATTACACATAAAAATGTACACAATTTGCTTGCATGTATGTTTTATATGTGTGCGTGTGTATGAGAGGTGGCTACGAAAAAAAAATTAAGGATATTAAGAAGAAGCGCATACGAACGAGAACACAAACGGAATAGATACGGCACTTAAAACGAAAATCAAATACGAAACTCGCTATCGCTTTCGCTCCTTTAAATATGTTGGATGATATTCTTTTTTTCTGTGGTAAGCAATTTAATAAAATAATTATTGTTATTTTCAGCTACAAACCGTAGGTGTTCATGACCGATTACACATCAGCGTGACCGTATATTGCGAGCATCCAAATACATTTAATATGCTGCACTGTTATACTCCGAAAAAATACTGACACAATACTTTAATGTTGCCAAGAAACAAGTGTGTACACATAGTGGTTGAAATATTTTGTTCGCATTGACAACGTAGAAATAATTGTAATTTTTAATTAAAATAAGACAAAAAGTTATCTGTCAGACTCTGCATTGTATATAAGTTTTAACAAATAAATATCGTATGTTGATATCGATTATATTCCTAATGCAATTGACGAAATTTTAAATTCGCGACTGATCGTTGCATATGTGGAGGGGCCATTCAATTGGAAATAGAGCGCGAATGGTTGGCTGTGGTATAAAAAAAAACATAAAATGCGGATTACATTTTTTCATTCTTGTGTAAATTTAATAAATTCATTAAAGGTAAATGTAACACTGTGACCATTAAATATAAATATTTTTCAAGTAATAAATTACATATTTTGCATCTCGCCAAGTTGATAACTGTAAATAATATACAGAGCGGATTTTTTTCTCTTCTATTCGCTACTCAATTTTAAAGAGAGCACACAGTCGCTCGTTCGCTCACGCTGAATTTCATTAATTTTGTTTTGCCGCTCATTCGTATTCTGGCATTTGAAGCGTACGGACGTCGTGGTCGGTGTCGCGGACGCTTGTTTGTTTGTTGCTGCGAAAAAATATCGTTTTATAAAATAGTTGAATAAATATATACAAACGTGCATAAAGTGTATATATTTTACGAAAATCCCAAAAAGGGAAAATTTAAGAAAAGAAAAGTCAAGTAAAGCAAATGCATAAAAGTGAATAGATTCTAAGAAATCACAAGTGCGTGTGCTGCCGACACATGTACACAAATTTTATACATACAAATGTATGTAGGTGCATGCAGACATACGAGTGTCTATTTGTGTGAGTGTGAGTGCGAGTACGAGGTTGTGTGAGTGAGTGCGATTGTGTGTGCGCGCGCGAGGTGCAAAATAAAATTCACTAGAAGCGGTAAATAAATGAATAAAATTGTATACACAAAGTGAGCAGCAGCGCCAGGCAGCAAAATGTTGTGAAGTTGCGGCGCAAAAAGAAAGCCCGCGAATAAAACAAGAAAAAATCAGAAGTGAAAAGGAAGGAAAAATTGAATTACGCCTGCATCTAGGAAAGTGCGTCGTTTTATTTTGAAATCGATACCAAAATAAAAATACACAAAAGTGGGCCTCGCTCTACATAAATACATACAAACAGCCGTATATACAAATGTTTTCTTGTGCAAATGTATGTGTAGTTGTGGGCGTGTGAGAGTGTTCGTGTGCAAAGTGCAGCATAAACAAACAAAATGGTTAACAAGAATGCAAAAAAGGTAAATACATTGAATACATGCGTGTGTGTATATGCAAGTGTGAGTTTGAATACGGGCAGTACGAATGTACTCATGTATGTATGTGTAAATGTATACAAAATACAAACATACTCGAAAAATTACTACGCAGCAGAAATTTATGCGGTACTGTTGTTGTTGTTGTTCCATATCTATCATATCTTCTGCTTCGTCTTTGTCGCCGCCGACGTCGTCTCGTTTTGTGAATGAGCAGCGCAGCAGCGCCGTCTAGTGTGCGTGTATTGTGAGCAAAATAGCAAAACAAAACGTCGTTCCGGCATCTCACACACAGTTTGCTTCGCACACTCTCTGTTCTCTCCATCTCTATCTATTTGACTAGTTCGCTCTTTTCATGCTCCGTGTTTATTTGTTATGCTCAGTACTCTCTTTAAGTGTCTCTCTCTTTTTTCTTGTCCCTCTCTCTCGTAGTGAGTTGTATATGCGGGAATGGGAAGTGTAAATGCAGCAAGAAAAGCAAAAGTGCGAAGGAAGCGCTAAAACCACAATAATAATACCAACAACAATAGCAATAGCAATAAGAAGTCAATTGCACAGAAACTATAACTAAACCGTGTGCAAGTCGTTGATGATAGTGGTCATGGGGGGTGGTTGGTGTTAGGTATTGGTGTTGGGGTGGGGGTGTCTGCTAATTAAAAAGCGTACCAGTAATTGGTATACCGCTGTGCGCTCGCTTGCTCATCTATAGTGCTCCCACTTGCTGTGCGTTTTTTCTATATCAATTTTATTGTTATTTTTTTTCTTTTTGTTTTCTTCTGTATTTGCAATTCATATATACAATGTGCTGTGTGTGTGTGTGTGTAAATACATTAGTATGTACGTATTAAGAAATGCCATAAAATGCCGTTGTATTAATCATAATATTATTTTTGACGGCGGCAGCACAAGGAATGTGTTGCCGAAAAAGTTTAGCATGCGTATGTCTCTCAGTATGTGTAAGTGGCGAATGTGTTAGTGCGTTCGCTTTCTGTGTAATTTATTTATTTTTAAATCGAGTTTGCTTGTATGCGCGTGTGTGTGTATATGTGTGTGTGACAAAAATAAGTTGCCGCAAAAAAACAAAATTGTTGAAAAACAACAGGGACCGTCCAAGTTTTGTATATAGCAAAACCGGAAATTGTTTATGTGATGTCGGCAGCGACGTCAACGTCAAAATCAAGCGATCGCTATTTTTTTATGACGTATGACGGGCCACCACTAACACACACACATAAACACGCACACACATGCATGCAAGGTGGCAACTCATTGGAAATTTTGGCGCATAATTTGGCCACACTAATTAGCAGTAAGAAAAACAAGAACAACAGCAATAAGAGCAGCCAAATCAGCAGCAGCAGCAACAACTACATATAAAAACAACAAATACTTTGACCACATGTCTAAACGGCGCGCGTGTGCAAGCACAACAAGATATAAAAAAAAAACGAAAAGAGAGCAAAGCGAAGCGAGTTGATGACCAAGTGTATGAGTGTTGTGTTTGCATGAGTTTGTGCCTGTTGTCTTTCGCTGTATGCGTGCGTGTCTGTGTGTTTTGTTTGTGTTGGTTGAGCGAGACAAACTGGCAGGTGTCATTGACCTTTTTCGCTGTGACGGTAAAAGCACATTTTTTTGTTGTTGCTGCTGTTATTTGCAGTTTTTTTTTTGCTGCGTTTGCTGTGTCTCATTTTGGTTTTGTTGTTGTTGTTGTTGCCGCTGCTGCTGTTATTGTTATTGCTTGTGCTACAGTGCGGCTGCTTGGCCTTGAACTTAGGCGAGTTTTCTAATACATATTTGTAGCTCCAAAGCTCACACATACACACGCACATCCGATTGTTGTTGTTGTATTTTATTATTATTTCTTTTTTTCTTCTTCTTTTGCTTATGCTGTTTGTTGACAGTTCTCTTTGGAAGGCGGCGTACAAAACGCACACACCAAAAATGGTATCAATTACGCAATTTCGTTGCTTTCGATGCTGTTGCTATTGTTGTTCGTGTTGTTGTTGTTATTTTTGTAGTTGCTGCTGGTGCTAAAAGCTTTGCGACTTTCATTGTTCATAGCTGTTGACAAATACTTGTCTAAGTCTCTGTGTGTTTGAGTGTGTGAGTGAAGCAAAGCTTGTTGTGATGTTTGTTGGTGTTGTTGTTTTTGTTTCTTTCCTATATTATTGAAATTGAGGTCAACCATGCCAGAACGTCCGAGAGAGAACGAGAGATGGAGAGGGGGTGATGCGTGTGTGGGTCACGTCCTCAGAATCGTATCCATAGCATATTTTTCAAATGACTCAATATTCTCTCATTCTCAAGGGAGCAGATGCGGGCTTTGAGTATTTTTTTTTATACATATCTCTTAAATTGTACAATCACAAACACAACCATATGTAAGTATGTGCGTGTAGATAAGTATAATTAATGTTAGTCATACACCGCAATAGAAAATTGTATTTAAATAGTTTCAGATGGTTTTTTGAGCAACCGTAAACAGCAGAAACTTTGGCTCTCTCTTGTTTGCTTCACATAACCTTAACAAATTAAGGCAATTAAAGCCTCATTAATGAAATTAATCTAATTCTTAGAAATAATGCAAAGTGCCAAATAAAAGAAGGAAGGAGTATAACGTATAGAACTTTCCAAAGCTTCTGAAGAACATAGTAATTTGGTGTGGGTATAACTGAAGTATGTACTTGGTTGATACAAAGTAGAATGATCTAGATTCTTTAACAGTGGGCCAAGTTCAATTGTACTGCATAATGAGACTTTATGTCATCGCTAAAACTATTCAACATTATTTACAGAATTTAATGATTTGATTTTTTTTTGTCAGTTTAAATATCTTTTTTAAAATCAATCGATTTAAGAGTTTCAACTATTAAATTAGCATAGGTAAAAAATTGATAAGAAAACTAATGCTTTGAAATGTATTAAGTTATTACATTTGGAGCAGTATTAATAGTTGTTGTGACACTTGCGAAAACCCAATGAAGACGAAATACTCGAAATACACCAAAAGTGATCACAAGATATGTGCAAACCCCATACCCCTAAACGAGCCCCCCACTTCCCTACCCGTTGAGCATCCGAAAAACAACACCACGTCATCGGCCGCCATGTCACACCTTGCTCTCTTTTACACATGTTTGCTCTTTCGCTCCCACACTCACTATGGCTGTGGTTGTGGAATCCAGTGTTGCCATTTTTTTAAAATCATATTGTGAAAACCATAAATTGTGATTACGATTACACACGCACACAGACTCATACGCACGCATTTTGTGTTTATGCGTAGGCGGCAACTCAGACAACATAACTGTGACATATGCATGCATTAGTGTGCGTGTGTGCGATTGTGATTGTAGTTGTAGTTGTGTGTTTATTTACTTGGACCTTAGACTCTTGATAAGTGCAGAAAGTCGGAGCGTGTGATGCGAATGAATCACTTGTAAAATATCGCAAAAACTTATAAACAACAATTATTATAAAAGGAATTCACATATACACATGTGTAAGTGTATGTAATTATGACATTTAATGTCTGATTTGCACTTGATAACACCGTTCCTACCTCCATTTGTAATTTATCCTTAACTGAGGTGCCGTTACAATCTGATGAACAGAAAAAAAAAACCGAAAGAACAGGCAATAACAATGTGACCGCTTCAAGTTTGTTTTTGTTGTTGTTCTCCTCATACATCGGTGTGCATGTGTGTGAGTGTGCGTTTTCGGCATTCTGCTTTGCGCAGTTATTTGTTTTTCTTGTTTTTAAAGATTCCGTTTTGTATTGACGTTCGTTTATATATTTGTATATGTGTATGCATGCATGTATGTATAAATTTTTTTGTTGAACGTCGCTCATAAAACAAACACACAGCCGGTGTTGTGCGTACGTGCGTTGTGTGAGTGGTTCACTTTGTGTTGGTGCAATAAACAACACACGTGGTTGCATTTCTATTATACTTGTCTCCCTCACACATTCTAACTCTCTGCTGCAGTCGGTCAACTCTTGTTTTTCGTTTCACCGTTTTGCATGCGTGTGTGTGTAAATGATGAGTGAACGTGTCCATGAGAGTGTGTGTGTGTGTGAGAGTGTATGGCGCTTGGAGCATTCTCAGTGCGAACGTCGCTGCTGCTGCTGCTGGGTGGGCGGCTATTTAACAGTGGCGCTGGCGTTTGCTGCTATTTATAGGCATTTTTATAAACATTAACAGATAAACCCAATGCCCGCTGTATTGTTTTTGTTCTTAAGTGTATATGTGTGAGCTTTTGTGTGTGAGTGTGTATCATGCGTGGGTATTTTGGCGTTGCATATCTATTTGCTTGGAATTGGGGGATTTGCTGACGGCATTGACGTGTTCTCGCATTAAATTGTTGTTAGTTAATAAGTTTTTTTTATATTAGATTTTTTTTTTTGTGTTTTGAATTTGTTTAGCTTTCTAATCGCTGGCCTCTTGGCGCTGCGCCACTCACTTTTGTTGCTGCTACTGCTTACGCTTGTGGAACGACCTTTGAGTGACCTAATTTGGATTCTATTTATTGTTTTTGAATTGTTTTTTGGGGAGAACTGTTTAAAATTTAAATGATCAACAGGAGATTAACATAAATCGCATTTCACCGATACCGCAACAGCAACTGTTATCGATATGCCATAAATAAATTGATTATTTACCAGCTTACATGGGTTTATATAGACTTAGATTTATCTGTAGCATTGAGCTCGTTATCGATAAGCGTACAGAGGTCAAGCATGGTCCTTGCAAATTCTAAATCATAATTTATAGTATATTTATCGATATGCCATTCATTAATAGTTTATTACTACAGTTTGTAGGTCACAAAGCATATGGAATGCAGTTGGATTTTTACTGCATTGTAGAATTTTCTTCTCAGCCTTCAACGCCCCCGTCGTGCCTCTCACATGCTCTCTTTCTCTCAATCTCGCACATAAATTGGCAAAGTAGCTCACAATGTTTGCATTCATTCCACTCTTCTTCGCCCTTTCTTCCTTACTCCCCTCTCCGCCCCACACACATTTTTCTGAGCTGCCACTTTACTTTAACTTCAACGCTTGTCGTCGCATGTTATCGTTGTTTTTGGTCTTGTTGTTTAATATACACACACAGTCGACGCTATAAGTTTTTTCACAAACTTTCGCTTGTTACTTGACAATTGGCTCACGTGTTTATTATTGTTTAATCATTTATTCTAATGTATACATTTTAATCATTAAATTTGTACTATCTAGAACATTTGTCAAAATACTTTTCTGTGCATATTTTGGAATGTTTAAATAAATATTTACATAAGACAATCATTAAGTTTTACATACAGCAGATAATCATAGCTTTCGAACCAGAAATATTTTATTTATTTAAAAAGAAATATAAAGATATTTTGTCAAAATACTTCTGCTGTTGACTGTCTGTGTGCTTGTATTTATTTGTGTCGTTGTTGTTGTCGTCGTCATCTTCATTGAAATGGATAAAGCCGGCACAGTGTCCCAGCTTTTTTTTTGTATATATATGTGTGTGTGCGTGTGTCTGTATGCACATGTATATGATTTGTTCAAGTGTCAGCTTTTTTGCTCGTGCTCGTGCTCAGGACAATATTGCTTGCATTTTGTTTCGATATATACATATATTATTTAAGTGCTAATATGTGGAATAGAAGAGTTAGTAGCAAAAAATTAAATTAATATTATCTGGACTCTAGACTTTGTAAGTAAATTAAGAAAACTACATAATTAAAAATTGTTATTTATATTTATTTTTAAATTCTTTTTGTATGTGTTTCCGTATGTTGTACAAATAACAATAATGCAAATCTAAGTGTAACTCAAAACTATCGATATTTCCATCGATAGTTTATCATAATTACATGCACTGCACCATAATAACAAAAAGAGCAAGGGCAGCCTAGATCTTTCTTATACTGCTGTCACGCTCTCCCTCTTTTGCTTGCTGTCTGTTTTCTTGTATCCGTGTGCTTCTGTGAGCTCGTGTGTGTGTGTGTGTGTGTGTGAGTGCGAGTACGCGGGAAGCTATTTCAAGAGTTTCTGTGGAAATTTTAGACTCGTCCTGTGCGCTACTTTATCATGTAAGACAAAAGTAAACTAAGCACGATGACACTGAGATGGATCTAAACATGCATAAGTATGTATGCGTATAGTCACATACATATGAATGTACATGTTTGTATGTATGCATGTTGACTGACTCGCAACCACAACAACAACAATAATAAGAAAGGCATTTTTATGATTTTATTTTAACTGTACTCGTAAATTTAGCGATTAGTGGACGTCGTCATCTTGGTCTTCCTCTTCGTTTGCTTGCCGTTCTTGTTGTCGTTGTTGTTGTCTTTTCTTCTTTGGCTTTGGTATTGCTGCTTCCTCTTCCTCTTCGTCGCCGTTTTCGTTTTGCGTGCTTCACGCGCCAGTCGCGGCACTCTATATTTTTTGCGGCTGCTCCTTTTAGCCGCCGCTGCTGTCGTTGCCGCCGTCGCCGCCAACGTCTCTGCCAGTGTTGCCCTCCCCAAACAATGAGACGTTTGCACTCCTCTGCAGACAAAACAGACAGAAACGGGACAGACAGTGAGGCAGAGTGAAACGAGGCGTGCCGAGCTTGAACAGCATGTCTCTTTCTCTGTCTCTCTTTAATGCTATTTCGCTATCTTTCTGGCTGTTTCGATGTTTGCATGTGTGTTTGTATGTCGTCTGTCGCTTTGTTTGGCTTTTGCAACATTGTTGCACACGAAGTTTATTTTTAGCCACAATTCCATGCTGTTCCCAACGCTGCGGCGTGGCAACGTTGACAATCGCGACTGAATGCAGCTTTTTTTCTGGAGTTTGCTGTTGTTGTTGTTATAGGTCTGTTGTTTCCTTTTTTTTTTTTTTGTTTGGCTGCTTTTTGTTTGTTTCGTGAGGTAATTAATTTTCGCCTTGTTTTTTGCTTTTAAGCTTTATTTTGTTTTGTTTTTATTTTTGGCGCTCTCCTTTCTTTCATCCTCCCCTCCTCCTTGGGTTGTGTGCAAAATTTATGTTTTGATTAGCGTGCATAGGCGATGGTTTTAACTTTTTAATGGCTTTTTAATTAGGCGGCTTTTTTGTTTGATGATTGCCTAGACCCCTCCCATTCCACCGCTTCCATTTCCGTATCCCTCTCCCATTCCTTCTTCGACTTGCTCTCTTTTGGTTTTGTCGACTGCGCCTTCTCATTAGGCATTTTGCAATGGTCTGTTACATTTTGGTGCCAGGCCGCAGTCAGGCGCCGCACTATATCAACAACAACTACAACAAAAAATACTACAATCATTTTTACTACTTTACAACCGCATTCGTAATTTTTTATTACAACCACCACCACCAATACAAACGTACATATATACACATACGTCACTACCAATAGCACAACCACCACTACAGTAAATCCATCATTACTTGCATAGAGGAGAGCGCATGCATCGTTTATCCTTCCGCTCGCCTTCTTCGTCTCCTTTTTATTCATTTTTCTGCTTTAGGCCTTTTTACTACTACGCGCTAGTATTTTTTGGTAGTCACTGTACCACATTTTTACAACAGAGCCGAGCGCCCCAGACAGGGGCCAACGACACCATTTTGCCCTCTCGCTCTCTTTCTTTCTCTCTTCTCCCTACACACACACTTACAAACACATCCATATCAGAGGACAGGCGTGCGCCTTCTTCATTCATAAGCGTTGCGCTTTTTGCAGTCGGCGACGACTACGACAGCGGCGCCGCTGACTGCAAAATTTGGCGGCTTGTATGTGAATTATTTTGTTGTTGTTTGTTTATGCATGTATGTGTTTGTTTCTCTTTCTCTCTCTCTTGGGCCTATGTGTATGTGTGTGATTGTGTTCATTTTGCTGCTGCCTTTTTACTACTGTCTTTGTTTTTGTTGTTGCTTTTGTTATTGTTTTGCTGTTGCATGCGTTGCTTCCGCCCTTATCACAACATTCACACCGACAGACGCTCACACAAACACACACGGACGTGCTCTTGTTTTAGAGCACATGCGCTTTGACTCTCTTTTGTTCAGCGCTCTCTTGACCGACCTGTGCGCGAGAGAGGGAATGCTCTCTTTTGGCCGCCGCCTAACTGTGGTTCCAAGTTTTGTTGTCGTCCTTTCGTCTGCATGTTTTTATACGCATTGCGTTTTACACGTCTATCCTTAAAACGCAGACGCCGACACTGCGTCTCTCATTGTGCCTCTCTCCATTCCTTCGTAGTTTCGTTCTCTCTCTGTCGCTCTCTCTATCAATCTTCGTATAGCGTTTAGTAGTGTATGTGTATATATTGGTCTCTCACTCGCACTTGCTGTACTTTGTTATTAGATTTCACTTTGTTTTCATACACATTCGCCTGCCGTTTCACACATTACGTTTCGCGTCATTTTTCGGGGTCAACGTCATCTCGAGGGTTGCTGCTGCTTCTTCTTCTGCTTCTGCCACCGTCAATCGTCGCGCAGTTGTTTGTATTTGTTTTTGTTGTTGTTTTGTGCATGTCTCGTATTTTTGCGGCGTCTGGCTGCTACTACGTTTATGCGCACAACGTTAACGTGATAATAGCGTGAAATGCATTCGCAAACAAAAGTAACAAATATTTTTAGGGGAGTAAACACGTGTAAACCTGATATCACATTTTGCTAGGCGCATAAACGTGTTACTTTTGCTGTTGCCGCTGCCGTTGCCGTTGCTGCTGCTGCTGCAGCACATTTTTAATGCTGTCGCAACGCAACGCGAACGAGCGAACGCCTCTCGGTTCGATGCGCCTGACTGTCCGTCTGCCGTTCCGCCCGTCTGTCTGTCTATCGTCTGTTGTCTGTGCTCGTGTTCTGTTTATTTGCTGTCTTGACCAAAAATTAATTTTAGACAAACTGCGAATTGCAAGCAAAATAAAACTGGTATTTAAAACATTATTTTTCGCTGTCTGCGTCTACGTTTGCGTCTGGGCCAATTAAAAGCCAAAAACAACAACAAATAATTTTTATTTATTTATTTGTTATACTTGAACAATTTCATTCTTCGATCTTCTTCTTCTACAGCTACAGCTTGTTGTTATTGCTCTTCTTTTATTTGAGTGCGCTTCGCGTGCCGCACGCCTCACACAATCACCCCACGTGACTTTTTGCATAAAGCTCTTTTCCCTTCTCCCTCTTCCGCTCTTTTTCCTTACTCTTTTGCTGCACTTTGTCTGAGACGTTGTGTTGAGTCTGCTCTTGTTTATGAGACTATTTTGGGGTGTAGTTGGCCACTTGGGGGCGTGGCAGCAGCAGTTACTCCAAAATTTTTATTTCGTGTTTTTGTTGTTTTCTTCATTCTGGTTTTGCAATAAAGGCGTGGCATTTAAGTGCCAAACCAACATTTTTATTCTTGAGTTTATTTATTTTATTTTTGTCGTGTTTTTTAAACTTTAAAAAACGTGTGGCTTTTTGTGGTGTTGTAATAAGTTATTGCCACCAACTCTTAGCGGTTTTTTGTTTTTTGATTCATTGTGCTAACTTCACATTTATATTATTTTTAGAAAGATCGTTAAATGTTTTATAAATACCCTGTACAGAATAGGAAGATAATAATTAGATTTAAATATATCTTAATTTAATGAGTTTTAATTAATTTATTTTTTATTTCTTGTCTTTTCAGATCATTGAAATAATCTGCAAAATGTTGCACGTTGTGTGAAATGTAAGCGAAATAATCGAATTTTAAAACAAACGGACAATTTAGAGAAAGAGAAAAAAATTTATAAATAGTGTACGGGCATGAATAAAGAAATTAAGAAAAAATGATAACCTAATTAAAAGAGCATTGCTAGTCAAATAGCTAAGAGAAAAGTGAGAAACGAAGAAGAAATACATTAAGTCGGATCAGAAATCAGAAATCTGATCAGATCGGATCGGGTCGAGAAAGAAATCGAGAAGAATTGGCGCGACGAGTGCATTTTCCTGAGTTCCTAAGAAGAAATTAAGCCTGTCTCTCTCAATCCACTGTGTGGTTGCTTTTCCCTCTTCTTCTGCTTGCATCTTAAAGCGTTTAAAAGATTATTATTTTTTATTTTTTTACAATTGACACTTTGTTGTTATCTACGCTTTCGCCAGCAGAGACGGGACTTGCACAGAGTAAATAAAAAATTAAATAGAGAAAGAGAGAAGCAAAGCAAAAGAAAGTGCATCAAAGTCAAGTAGAAGAAGCAGAGCCAAAAAAAAAAAAATATTTTGAAATGTGTTTTAATATTATAACAATAAAAGAGATAAATTGCTGAGCTGCCACAGTCGCCCAACAACAACAGCAACAACTGCAACATACTCAACATCATCATCATCATCATCATCATCGAATCGAAGACTAGAAGAGGAAGAAGAAGAATACGGTAAGTTGCTTGCATACCACATTCCACACTCTCTTCTAGTCGCATAGAGAGCTGGCTCTCTCGCTTCTTGCGTGCTCCAAATTTGTGTGACATTCCAATCTTTTTTTTTTTTATTTGTGGTATACCCTAGACAGGGGGTCTACGGGTATGCTGTTAACCTACTTAGATATAGTGTCTATATCGAATTATGCATTTTTGGAAAACTGAGATATTGAGAAACTTGTTGAGAGTAAGGCGTTTAGGCTGATCAACTTAACAATT
This sequence comes from Drosophila acutilabella, assembly GCA_035046005.1. NCBI lineage: Eukaryota > Metazoa > Arthropoda > Insecta > Diptera > Drosophilidae > Drosophila > Drosophila acutilabella. The sequence continues at coordinate 1,906,342 of JAWNOK010000061.1, forward strand.
TAACTATATTTTAAATAACTTACCTTTAATTGGTATAAATGTTGGATAAATCTACCAAAACTCTTATGAATTTATGAAGAACTTTGTTAGGAAATGATATTACGAAATGATATCTTAAATTTCTATATCTTCATCTCTAAATCTGTGCTATAAATCTATATAATCTTGTGCTAACTTACGGGTATAGTCACAGTCGGCTTTAGTATTGGGGCAGTCGTGTGGATTTTTCTATAGATTGACAATTGTGAGACGTGTGAACATGAAAGTTTAAATAGCGTTGGCGTTGAGGAAGGCGATGGAAATAGAACCGGATACACAGGGTGGGCGTGGGAGTTGGGGGTGTATAGCTTATTGGCTAGGAATATGTTTCCGTTTGTGTTCCTCCAATATTTTACAGTGGTATTTCCGCATGGCCCAGTTTCTCAAGCACTTCGCGCTATAATAAATATTGAGAAAATTCCGGAAAAAATGGGAAAGCGACCAGGCTAAATAATGTGTAACAAATGGCGCGTCTGTCGCAACGCCAAGAAGCAGAAGGAGAAGCAGTGGCATAAGAAGAAGAAGTAGAAAAACAATAACAACTGCAACTGCAATAATAATAACTTGGCAGCGACGAATGCTCTCCTTTTCCTCCTCTGCTTTGCTCTTCTATTTCTGCTGCTTCTCCAGCAGCAGCAAAACTTTCTAGAAGTATTACCCCCACCGCCCAAGCAACGCCTGTTTCTACCTCCTTTCTCTTCTCCTTCGTTTGTTCAGTCGACTGACGTACGGGGACAGATTGTTTGTTGCTTGGCGAGCAGCGAGAGCGAATGAGAGAGATGGATAAAGTGGGCGGTGAGCGGGGAGGTGTCAGTCACTCAATTGCATACTCACCGTCTTGGTATTTTTTCTTAGTATGTGTGTGTGTGTGTGTGCGTCTGTGTGGGGATGGAGGCACACTTGAGACGTCTGTTGGCATGCGGCTTGTGGCATGTGGCATGCCATGCGATTTGTGGCACTGCCATTGCACATTTAGATATCGTACATACATTGCCAACACTCACCACATCCCCCCTCGACACTCCCCTCCCTCCCGTCGTCCTTCCTTCCTTCAGCACCCTTCACTATTGCGGCCAGAGTTGCCATTATTGCCCGGAAATGCCAGCAAATGCAACTAAAATTGCTCAGATGTTTTTAGTTGGCGCTCGATTAGTTCAACATTAGCTCAAAAGCACTTTAAAAACCGTTTCAGTTATTGAACGCAGTATTATCCACAAAAATAAATATAATAAAAAAACCAAATTACGAAGAATTGCCCCGCATTATGAGATTTAGCCGGAATTGGTGAATGGGAAAATTTTGAACGTAACTTTTGAAAATGAACTCAACTTTAGACACAAAAATATTTCATATAGTTTATAAATAGCATTTTCAAGCATTTAAGAATACGTTTCGTTGCTATTTTCTGTTAAAAATTTACTGAAATTGTTAGTAAATAGTTTTCCGTAATAAATTTTCCGGAACTGTTTGTAGAGCTGTTTAGCTTGGCGATTTAAGTTGCAGCACGTGTTGGTGGCTGTCAATCGTTGTGATTGAGAGCAGCAGTGTTGAAAGTAGGAGGGTGGGGAGCGAAGAGTCCTAGTCCACAACTGTCTCCTCTTGTCTCCGCCACTCAATGCATGTGCGCTGCTTGAGACACATTTCTTCTTCTTTCTTCTCTAGTTTTTGTCGTTGTTGTTGTTGTTGCCACATGCCGCAGACGCGCGCATTCTGTCAGTTGCTCAATTAGACGCACTTCCGTTGCATAGACAGTCTAGCTATAAAGCCCCCTCGCTCCACAGCAATCGCATTCACATTTCCACTCGATATTTTTAGCCCAGTTCACAGATCCAACTAAGAACTTATGTTTTTGTATCAAATACTGTCGGTAACTAATATAAAACTTAACTTAATTAAAAACAGTTAAGTATTTTTTTAGAGTTAGTACATTGTTTATTACTGTACAGTTTAATAAACTGGGCACATAAATATCGAGTATTTCAACTAAAGAGTTTTACTTGGGTCTCCTTCATTCCAAAACAATTCGTTGGTGCTGTGCTGCCAGCGCAGATGCTGCCTCTGTCGACGCTGCTGCGCTGCCTGTGCGCATGTTTCCTATATTTATTTCCGTTTTCTGCGTGTGATTGATGGCTGACTGCTGTCGCTGTTGCCGTCGCAGTCGCTGCGCTGCTGTTATTGCCGTTGGCTGCGATAGCGACAGCGACTATTAATGTCGCTTTTTATGCTTGTAAAGCAATGATGTAACAAACGAAAAAGAAATAATGTAACGATTAACACAATTCATAATAATAAAATAAACCCCAAACTGCTGCCTATGCTGCGGGTCTATTTGATTGGTTTCGTGTGCGAGGGGCAACGTTAGAAAATAGCGGGGAGAGTAAGGGGACCTTGCAACCGCTACGAATGATTAATTACGGCTTTGTACGCATATAAATGTATAAGTGCAGTATATACACAGAAACACACACACACACATACGCGTACGTGTATATACTTACATTTACAGGCAACTCCCTTAGTTATGTGTCGCCCTCTCTTGCATTTGCTTTATGAGCTCAAACTCAATACCCGTAGACAGTTAACATGCCGTAAAATTTTTCAGCTCTCACTCTTTTGGTGTGTGACGGGCTGTGTGCGACCATAAACAACAACATAGAGGAGAGTAGCAGCACATACAACAACAACAACAACTACAACAACAACAGCAGCAACAACAGACCTTCGTTAACTACAGTGGTTGTTGTTGCTGCTGTCGTTGTCGTTGTCTTTGTTGATGCTGTCTCAGCAGTCAAGAATGCAAAGATTAAGCAGCAGCAGTCTGCAGTCTCTCGGCCCTTGCTCTCTCTATCTCTTGCTTCGTCTCTCTTATTCTGTCTCTCTGCTTTACTGTGGAAGCTGTGGATGCTGTCTGCTGTGTAATGTAAAAAGCACGTTTTAAGTTATGTGAACGGCGTGTGAATGAGTCGTCGTCGAGTTCTGCTGCTGTAGCTATAGTTGTTGTTGTTGTCGTTGGACAAGAAGAGCGAGGCAGACAGAGGAGAAGAGCGTGTCAGAGAGTCAAGCCAGACTTGTTTGGCTTGTGTGGTTTGTGAACAAGAGAGCGGGATAGACAGAGATCAGACAGTGAGAGTTATGTTTGTAATGTTGCTGTCGTTATTGTTGTTGCTGTTTTTGTAATGCGGCTGCATATGACATGCCATGAATTGCTGTGCAAATAATGAAAAAGTTTTCAATACCTTTTGGGCAAGTGTGTGGGCGAACCGTGGGAGAGACTGAGAGGCAGAGAGAAAAAAAGATATTGTGTTAGTTTGTGTGTGTGTGTGTGTGGGAGAGTAAATGAGCAAGAATTTCCTTTTAGAGACAGATTTGCAACTTTGGTTGAGTGCAAAATGCGGATGGAGACGTAGCCTCAAAAAAATTTGTAATTATTTTGATTAATGTAGTTTTAAAGCGATTTTCAAACACTACAAGTAGTAATTTCCGGAAGTTTGTAGAACAGTACTCATTTACACATAAAATGTAGTCACAATTTGTGATTTTTTTAATGCTGTAATAATTCGCAATGCCAAACAGCCAAAACACACTAGGCGCTGACTTTTTGTCCAGTCATAAATAAGATTTGCACAGTAGTTGTTGCAGGCAAATCACACACACGAACACACAGTCAGACATAACGTTACATCTGTGTGTGGAGATATTTTCGCTGTTCTCTTCACTCACAGCATATGCTTGCTTCGGTACTCGATACTTGTGCTCTTTGGAGCACTTCCGCATTCCAAACGAGGCGCATGCGCGCAGCCTCACTTGAAGAATAAGAGTTTGGGAGTGGGAGAGCAACTGAGAGAGCTAAGAATCTCAACCCACACGAACACACTCATGGCGCCCATTAAAACGTCATAGTTCTTGGCACGTTAAGCTCAAGGGGACAACACAATGCAGCTGCCAATTCAGCAGCTGTTGTTGTGGTTGCTGTTGTAGTTGTTTGTGTTGGAGAATGTGTTGGGGTGGGGGTCATAATAGTTTTTTAATTGCTCATAAAATTTCACATAGCTTCCCAAAGTGCGCTACATAAACACCGACATCCATAGATGGCAATGTCAAATGTTGAATGTCGAATATATTCTCTGTATCTGAAGCCTCACACGTTAGTCACTTGGACAGTGACTGCGACTGCGAGAAGCTAAAAAACCACCACATCAAATAAAGCACCGTTAAGCATATGCAATAAGAGCAAAGCGAACTTAAGATATGCGCATTTTCAGTTTGAAATCTCGATAAACCGCGCTCAAAGTCGGAGCGAAAAGAGAGCAAGATGGTTATATACTATATACCTGTATATATATAGTACATATCTATTTATACATAGGTTTTTCTCTATGTATCTATAGTATATATGTTGAAGTCGAGAATGCAAAGCCAGCAATCGACTGATCTTGGTATTGACATTGACAATGTCGCTCCAGAATTTTGCATAAACTTATTTTTTCTTTATTTACCTAACGAAAGAAAAGAAATATAGCGAACAAAGAGAATCAGGTAAAGTCTAGTTTTCACTTGGAGAACTGTGTACTGAATTCAGGTGATCTCAGACTTAAGGCAGACTTTTCTAAATTAATAAATGATTGCAGGCTATTTTCTTTTTAAGGTTGTGTCTGATCAATTACTCGTCGCATTCCAACGAGTGATCTCGCGTCAGCTTCGCTGACCCATTGACTATAGTTGAGATCTTTGTATGACTGATTACATACATGATAAAGTGCATAATGACAGGCACTGTTGGTGTTGGGTATGTGCATACAAGAGTTAGATTGGAATGTTGTTTATTGCATTTCTCAGTTAAATGTCGCTGTGAAAACAACAACAGCAACAAATAACACTATGCATAATGACTGTACGAGTCTCTATTTCTATGATAGTCTGGGTGTGTGTGTGCGTGTGTGTTTGTGTGTGTGTATCTTGGCATTTGGAAAGTTAGTTGTCTATTGGTTGCTTTGCTTACTTTATGTATAGCCCCCACATTCAATCTGCGTCAGCTTTTGAGTCATTGTGCCCATTTTTGGATTTGATACTGCAGTTTTTGCATTATGCATCCGGGAGGGAAGTCCATAACCGATATAGATGATGATAGTGTTGCTCGCGATGATGGTTAGGTTGGCTAGTGATTAATGCTACTAAGTTTTGTCTGTAAATTGTAGTTTTTGTGAACTTTTTTAGATTTATATATTATAAACTGGAAAAATTTTGGCCTGCAAATTTTTTTTCTTTTGATAAAATCTGTATTTTGACTGAATTTATCTTCTAATTATAAAAACTGCACTTTATAACGTGCCCCAAATGATCCATAACAAAGCCAACAAACGCAGATACAAATAAAGTTATAGATAGAAATGTAATTACATACAGAAATGCACAACAGATGACGACGTAGCAAAAGTGCAGTCTCCTCTACCCCTGCCCAAAATAGATAGATATACCTCATACGCCCTAAAACGGTTTTTTTCGGGTCTCTTGTAACCAACAATTTTGCTGGGGAGACGATAAGGAGAACGAGGGATGGAAAAAATAGCATCGAGACAGACTCATGTGCTTTTGATGACGACCCGAGATGTTGCCGGCATGCATGCCCCCATCCGATTGCCACCCGTTTCTACCCGATTCCAACCGATTCCACTGTCGACTGTCTGTCTGGCAACCTTTGTGCATACCCTCGCCTTGGCTGTGGCCCAAATAAATGGGGTATGCTCGAGTTTAAAGGGTGCAACACGCTAAAAAAAATTTTTAAATTTTAATAAAAATTTATATTTGTATTATAAATAATTAAAAAATTGTTATACAAATAAGTTAAGATATTATTTTTGTAAAAGGAAGAAATATTTTGTATACTATTTTTTACTGTAGGGTATTACCTATTCGAGTCGTTCTCAAACAGCTTTGGTTTTTATTGTTTTCGTATGCAACCGAGCGCAAATTTCTTGTTTTCATTTTGCTTTTAACCGGCGCGTGAGTGGGCGACTTTTAGTTGGGGTCGGTTCTCTTAGTCCTCCTTGGTTCCTGCCCCTTTTTCGCCCCTCGGCTGTTTGGCTGTTGCTGTGGCCAAGAGAATGTAGCTATAGAAAAATGTTTTTAATTACAATCATTGAAATGAAATTGATCGTGAGATGCAACACGAAAATCAAATTAAGAAAACGCAGGCAGCCATATGATGATTTTCCCCACAAACCAAAAGGAAAAAAAAACAAGATATACTCCCCCAACTTTCTAGCGGGTGTTCTTCGGGAGGGTGTTATTGGGGGTGTATCTCGTGTTATTTATTTTATGAACTAAAATATATATATATATTTGTGTTTATAAATAAATGTACTCGTCGTTTGTGTGGAATAGAAATGCATCGTGGCTATTTTTGGTGCAAACGCTCGAAGAATGCGTTTTAAAAATAAATTTGAGAAGTGGAAATTTCATTTAGTTGCCAGGTGATGAGCGGAGAAGGTAATAGTGAGGGGACTAAAGGAGGGGGCGGATGGTAACACAAGTCACTATGGTGTTCTCGGAGTTTATCGAAAGGTTCGGATGTCATAAGATATGGAATCGAGTACTTAACCTTTGTACAAAATGGGAAACATAAAATATTTCTTATAATATAATCGTATTTTCACATTCAAAATGTATCTTTGTTTACACTAAAATTCAATACAACGCTTTCTTCATAAGTTGTAAACTTAACAGCCTCTTAACAATTATCGTTAGTTATGTCATAAAAAAGTACTCCAAAATAACACCCCTATAGTTGAGCAGGAGTGTAAACCAAAATAAAAAAAAGTCTTACAATTTCGGTAATTGAATAAACAGTTTTTTACTTTCCCCCTGTAGTTTTTCGTAGGTAATTAAAAAAATGTAAGAGAATAAACCCTATATTATTGACAGACCCTTAAGGCAATTGCTGGTTGGTTTTTAGGGTCGCTCAACGAAATATTTACATATTAGTATGTATTCAAAATGGCGTACATCAGTGGACTGTCACTGTCGGACTGTTTTACATATTATGGGAAGGAAGAAGCAGAAGAAACCCGCTTTAGTCGCGGTGTTATTTCTTTCTTCCAACCCTTTTGCCGCTGGCACAACCCCCTTGAAAAATAACTTAAACTAGACGACAACAACAACAACAACAAGAACAGCAACGGCGATCTTGTGATCTGGCATTACAAAGGAAACGGTTCTATTTTTTTGTTGTTTCATTTTGCTTCTCTTTATTTTTGCTGTATGTTGTTTACGTTTACGTTTTACTTATGTAGATTTATTTTTGCCTTGCAACTTAAACGCACAGACAGACAGACATTTAAATTTAGACGGCGATCATCTAATGGCCTCGCCAACATGTTGTTGTTGTTGTTGTTGTTCTGTCTGTGTCACCCAACTGTCTCGGCGAACGGTATTGTTGTTGTTGGTCGGCTCTTCATGTGACATAAAATGTGTGATCGATGTAAATCTAGCGGCTCAGCTGTCGCCAATTGCGGCGTCAACGCTGACGTCGGCTTCGGCATCGACTTCGACGTCAACGTCAGCATTGGTATCTCACAATGTCTGCTGATCTTCTTGTTTTATTTTTATACCACGTTCGTGTCGTGCTGCTGCAACCAAACAATCAAAGAGAGTGTAAAAGAGACAGCGCGTCAAAGAGAGGAGGGGTAGTGGCTGTGGTTGGGGTAGGGGTCGGGGTCGGGGGAGGCATAGAGACAAAGGCGTCATCGGCAGCACTCTCTTTAAGCTGATTTGTAGCAGCAACAACTGTAAATCTGGGCACTTGGACACGCGCTGCAACCGTATGAACAGAGGCTTAAGCTTGTTGTTGTTGTTTTTGCTGTTGCTGTTGTAGTGGTTGATTATCGTTGTTGTTATTGTGCGTGCCGCAGCATTCGCTGTGCAGCTTTAAATCGTTATCGATAGCCCGATAGGCAGTGCGAGAAGTAGAAAGAGCGGGAGAGAGTACGTGGAGAAGTTCAGATTGTTGTTGTTTTTGTCTACTACTCTCGACCTTATTTTATTAGTGTATACTTATTCGACTTTATTTTGTTGTTGCTATTTAATTTGTGTTTTTGTGCCTTCTTCTTCTTCTTCGGCATTTGATGTCGTCGTTGTTATTGCTCGTGCTCGTTTTGTTTCTATTTTTATTGCTGCTTGGCCTGCTATACTACATACAAACATGTATTCCCTATAACTATCTGTTTGCATGTGTGTGTGTGTATTTGTTATTGGTGTTGTTGCTGTAACGTGTATTACGTATTGTAAAAATAAACGCCATCCTATTCTTGCCTCTGCTATATTATTGTTGTTTTTCTCAGTCAACCGCTTGTTGTTGTCTAATTTATTTCTATTTCTACGTCTCGAATTGGCGTTTGGCGCTTGGCGGATTGAAAAACAAATTACCATAAATGTCATTTTGTAATTGTAATACATTAATTGTAATACAAATACATAATTTTGTAACCTAAAAGAGAACATGGTATGCCGTCGACTCCAGTGTACAACAGTGAAGAGCAGAGGAGGCGTCCAAGTATCCCTGTATGTGTTTGCTTGCATTGGTATTGATGTTGGTGTGAGAGAGCAGACCGAATATCGCGCAAAGTAATCAAGCACAACAGAATTCACAATTGAGTAAAAGCCACGCTCATATTGCTGAGCGCCTCTCACTTGGAGAGCATCAAAAGTCCCAATCTCACTGTGGTAACTTCACACACAGACACTGTTCGGTATACACACACACACAATCGCCTGTACTCTCATGCGCTATTTAGTTGTTGTTATTTGCTGCTTGCCTTCGTAATTCATCTCGCTCACACATCTTGAACATTCTCAAGCTCTCTGTGATTCTTCTTCACATTCGCGTTCCTTTGTCTCTGTGTGTGTGTGTGTATCTGTAGCTTATGGAAGATCGACAATTGTGGTATTCTGTGAAAAATCACAACAATAATTAAGCACTTTGTATGTAACATGAAAAGTTGGAAACCAAAATAAGATCTCAAGTTTTCATTGTCGCTCAATTAATTTTAATTATTTGTTAATTTGTTTGAATACAAATTGTAAAACTATAAAGAGTTTCAACTTTAAGGTAAAGCGTGCGTGCTTTTGTGAATCTGCTCACTCCTTTTTAAAGCTCTCTTCCCCTCTGTCTCTCTAGGACGAGGGCGCACCTTTTTGAGTGCGGCTCCAAATGTATTGCTGCTCGGCTGTTGTTGTTCTTCATGTTCATTCAACTTGCGTCTGTCTGTCTGTGCTGTTTGTTTTTTTTTTTTGTTTTGTTTTGTTTTTTTGATTGCATGTGTGTGTGTTTGTGTGTGACTGACTGAGTTTAGAATCAAGAGAGGGAGAGAGAGAGAGAGAGAGACGGTGAGCAGCTTTCAAGCTTTGTTGTTGTTGCTGCTGCTCTTATTTCTTTTTGTCTTGGGGAGGAAAAAAACAATATTGTGTCTTGTTTATTGCTTTATTTGCGGCGTTTTGGCTCTTGATTAGGTTCTTTTGTGCCTCGCACTTTACTTTGTTGTTGTTGTTTTTGCTGCTGCTGCTGGCGCTGGCTTTTTGTATTCGTTTATGTATGCGACTGGTGTCTGTGTATATGTGTGTGTGTGTGTGGTTGTTGTGTGTAGCATTAGAGCAAGCGGACAAGGCAAATGTGAAAACAATTTAAGCGGAACTTAATAGCTTAACAACTATTTTAACTTTGCCACAACGGCGACGACGACAACAAAAACGTTGTTGTTGCTGCTGTATTCGTATTTGTATTTGTATTATTCCGCCGTTTGTAAAACTGTATTGCGTTTTATTTTATGCTCGTTGCTGCCGCTAATACATCACTGTGAACGCTAGTGACGAAAGCAATGCTTTTGTTGCAGCTTTTAATATTGCTATTGTAATTCTTTTTGCTTCTGCACTTGTTGCTCTCTTTGCTGTCATTTGCCTTTGTGCATTTGCTTGATGTTTCTGTTTCCTCGTCTTTCTCTCTCTTTCTTCCCCCCGCTTAGACAATTGCGTTGTACGGTGCGCCTCTTTGGCGCCTCACAAGTGGCGCTTACGCAAAGAGAAACAAACACACACATACAATATCAGGCCTGTGATTCTATATGAGTGTGTATGCATATGTGCATTTATGTGAGTGTGTTTGTTTGTATATTTCCGTTACGCTGTCGAAATCAAATCAAATTAATTCATTAAAGCAAATTTAATGTTTAATAAATCATAACAAGAAAACAAATGAAGCAACTTTTGCTTCTCTTTGTGTGTGGCCTCCCGTCCGCTGACCACCCATAACCCCCGCTCTTATCCCCCCACCCGATCCCAATCTGTCTGGCGCCTATTTTATGAACGGTTCAACAGCAAATGTCAAATTTGACATGTGAGACGAACCAAAAGCTCTCATGGGATCCAGCAAAGAGAGGATGCTAGAGTAAAAGCTTCGACAGTTGTACGAGTGTTTGTGTATGTTTGTAATGCTTGTCTTGCTTCACTGATAAGCGCGCTTTTCTATAATGACACTAGCTGAAAACTGTAGTTTAAGATTTCCAGTTAATCTAGAAATTTCAAATAAGTTTTAGAGATACTTTTGATGCGTTCTTGGAACTGATTTTTTATGAATTAAACTAGATTTAAAATATGCATGAGCTAACGAGTAAATAAAATAGCTTAAGCTCATTAATTAATAAACCTATCAGACAGCAAAGCCATAAACGATCGCCATTTTGTGATACTTTGATTTTCATTCACAAAAAGCAAAGCCCAATCAGATCAAAGCTTTATAATTTCACTTGCCCCTGCCCCTATACATCCAAGCACTGCATGCTCACACAAACACAGAAACACACTCACACACGTAGAAACGAGTGCACAGTGAGTTTAATCTCACAAAGTTAAAACTTGAGCCAATAATCGCGTTATTTGAAGCGGTTTAAGCGTAAGAAAAGTGAGAGGGAGATAAAGAGAGCAAAAGACTTAGGGAAAGTGTGTGTGTGTGTGATGTGAGTGAGTGAGTGATTCAATCAGGGGTGAAGCAGAGAAATAAAACTCAAAAAAAAGAGAACCACAAATAAAAACAAAAACAAATAACGCTTATCTAAACGCGTAAACATGCATATCTGACACAAATATGACGAAAATAAGAATGGGAAAAACGAGGCACAAGTTGTAAGGCAATAATTCATTTCGAAGGGCTACACAACTCAATACCTACATATTAGGTATGTACTCTATGTGTGTATGAGTGTGTTGGTGTGTATTTATGTATTTATATGAATACTGTGTTATTTAAACGTTGAAAGTATCTGAACGTTGAATTGAGGACTGTGAATGAAACTCAATAACTACAATTTACTCTACATAGACTCACACAAGTTCAAGTTGTGTGTGTGTTTGTGGGTGTGTACTACAATTTCATTGATAACTTCGAAATACCAAATCAAATAAACAACACATGTACACACTCACGTAAACACACACGTCCACGCACATTTGAGACGCTTGTGCAATTGCACACATAAGGGCCAAAGCGACGCTGACGTTGACGTTGACGGCGACTGTGGCAGCGACGTCGCGACGAACAAATTGGGCAATTAAGCTATCTCGCTCACACTCGCTAACAACGAGGAGCGTTTGCTGCCGTTGTTTACTGGCAATTGTGAAACGAACTAAAGCTAATCGTAAATAATAACTAAATAAATAAATATTTAAATGTATGTGTAAAGCACATACCACTGAGCACGGCCCCGAGGCTTAAACTTGTTATCAAAATCAGCGTATCGAAGTGTAGGCATTTTTTATATTAAAAGTTTGTTTGTGCTGTTGTTGTGAGTCTTGACAACTATTATTTACACTCTTGCATTCCATTCGCTTACACACACACGCACACATAAGCAAACAAGCATGGACACGGACACGAACACGAACACACTGCAGCACAAAACACTTGAAAATGTCATTCAAAATACGCGCTAAATTTCATTCACTTGATTCACAGCAACAACAACATGCAAGCATTGCCCGTACTTGCGTTTGCGTTTGCCTTTTGCTTTTTACGCTACATTCAATGCATTCATTCACACACATGCATGCTAGCAGGCACGCACACACACACCGATAGCCTTACAGTGCAAGCCTCTGAGAGCAAATGACACAAAGAGAGTAAGAAGGAGAAGCAGAGGGAGAGAGAGGAGCATAGGCAAGGCATGCATTGGAGCCGGAGCCGGATCACTGTTCGCCAGCCCTGGGCCGGCTCGTGTGTAGCTAACGGGGCAATTGGCTCATTCATTGAGTAATTTCAAATCTCTTGGCTCGTTACGTGCTCGTCTGAATGTGTCTGTATGTGTTTCTGTTTGTATGTATGTATGTTTATATTTGTGCGCATTTAACACGTTTCATAGACATTAAAAAAGCCAACCACAAAAATGTTTGTAATACATTCATATTAAAAAAATACAAAAAAAAATCTACTAAAAGACAAAAAACAACAACACAATGGCAAAAAAGTTGTCGACAACGAAATAGAAAAAAATGTTGTTTTGAAATTACGTTATTTCCGCTTTGAGATCCGCAAGCGACGGGCCTCGGCTGCGCCAGGGCAGCGACGCTAGCTGAGGCAGTGACAACGGCTGCTGCGACAAGTTTGTAGTGTAAAGTTTGCTTGATATTCAGTCTGATAATTGAATGGATTTATAAATTTATAGTGTATTTTAGTGGATTGGGAAATAAAATCACTGGGTTTTAAAATCGACTTTTGTCTGACTGACTAATTGTCGTAAACTTTAAGAGTCACGTGTGTTGAATGTCGTCTGATATCTGAACTTTTGCCATATCGAAACAATTAAATCAATTGGGGCACAGGTCCCCCAATTTGCAATACTTTTTCTTATCTAACAAATAAGTGTGTCCAATGATTTTGTTTTTTCCGCGTTTCTTCTTGGGTTTACTCGATTTTGATAACTTGTTGAGGCAGTTCCAAGAATTCTGTAGGCATAATTTTCAAATACTCTGCTATTAGATACCCTTTAACAGTAGTAAGACTCAATTTTAAGTGCTTTATGATCCATTTAAAGCTTTGACATGCCCCTTTTGGCACAATTAACTGGGTATAAAAGTGCCAACAACAGGAAATAACACAAGTATTGCTCATAAATATCAAAATCATATAATTACTCGTCGTCATCGTTGACGGAGAAATGAAGAACTCTGAGACGGAGACCCGTATCCGTAGTACTACAGCGTACGGAATGTGAGTACTACAAATTATTTGTCGTTGGTAAATAATAATAACAGGCTTCTTGATTGCGCCAAAGGCATTTCTTTTTTTTATTTTTTATTATTATTACTGAATGTAGTTCGCCGACTCTATGTGAATGTATTCATTATTCTTTATTTTGTTATTGTATTTGTGTGTGTTATCGATATCAAAGTGCAAGTTGACGCATTTCCCCCATTTCCTCCCTAAAACACAGGAAGTTTACTCACATATTTAACTGCTACTCGCAGCCACTTACTTGTGTGTATTTTTGACTTAGTTGTCTAGACAACAATACCTATATATAGTAGCAGTACCTAGTGATTTCTAGGGTTTGGAATGCGGAAAAGGAAGTTGTCATCGGAAGTGTATCAAAAATTGTATCAGATGTGCAAAATTTCTGCAAAATTTAGTTAACTATTTGCGATACAACAGCTCACAAAGTTCACACCGTTACTTTGATTGATTAAATACTTGAATACGAATGACACTTAAAAATAGTTTAATCTCTGCCTTAGATTAATTCAATTGCTCGATGCTTTACTACTAAATATATTAATATTTTAGAGCACAAATAACTTTAGAATTGCCCACTACGATAGTGTATATATTTTGAACAGATTTAAATCACTTGAGTCGACTGATAAAGCCATAATAACAAACAAAGTTGGAAAATAGGAACGTGCGTACTTGGCGGTACTAGAGATATGTTGACCAGGTTTTAACTTAACGCTTTAGAGATGACAAAAGCTCCTTGAAATGTCACGACGTGACCAAAGACAGACGTGACTGTGATTTGTTGGTGTTGTTATCTATCGTGTCAAGGTCTTGGATATCACAATTGGCTTAAACCACTCACGATAACTGCAGGCAAGAAATCACTTTGCCAATGATAATAAAAATAATAGAATTTTCAAGCTACATAAAAAAACTGCATTAAAAAACAGCTATTATGCTCAGCTCTATCTAATTCTATGCCGAAATTTTCATTCACGCACTTTTGCCTAAAGAAGATGAACAATTTTAATCAGTTTCAAGTCGGAAGAAGGGAAAGGAGAGTGAGGAGAGTCGAAAGTCGGGGGATGGGCAGCTAGGAGGGGGGCGGTATGGACATATTTTGACTCTTATTAGATTTTTCATTCAATGTTATCGGCTCAATATTGATATGGAATTTGAACGTGCTGCCCTCGTCGCATTCACTGGTAAAGCTGTTTACGCCCTGGTTGCCCAATACGTGTGATTGTGCAGTGTATATCTATGATAGGGTGTTGTGTTTGTATGTGTGTTGTGTGTAGTTCCCCGATCACTAAAATAAACTATTGTTGGCATCTTAACAATAACTTTATTAAAGCATAAATTAGTATATTATTAATATTTTTAAACTAGTTTAAATGCAAGAAATATCTCGGATTACAAAACTATTTGGCATAATTATAATATCTAACTCGACTGTAAATATATTCTAAGAAAAACATATGTAGAGGAAGCATTCTAGGAATAATTCTCGCATAGCTTAGCGTAATTATATTGAGCACTTTCTTGGACATTGACTCAGCGAACGGAGGAATGCCAAAACGTCAGAGACTTGGAATTTCCGATTCCCTCATCGTTTGGTATTCGGCATTCGGTATTTGGAATTCGGAATTAGTAGATTTGCCTCTCCTTCAACCTGTTTGGTATCTCAGCTCACGTATCTTCTTCTAGCTTCAGAGTTAATTTCTTTTGGGTCGCAATGGCATTTCGTAATGCTTCTTTATTTTCGCAGGTGTCTATTGTAATTGTTAATGATATCGAGTCGAGTTGGGTTTGTGGTTAGCGTTTGCGTTTACGTTTGGGTTTCTTTTAGGCCTAGTTTGTTTTATTTTTTCCCACTTGGGTGCGCTTCGATACGTTTTATGACGAGGGCGATACATAAAAATTGTTGCATTTTCCCTCACCCCTCACCTTAACGGAGTATTTTCTTGTTCTTCCTCTAGGCCCCTTTTCGTTTTTGGGTTAATGAAAAGTGTACTGGAATGTTCACATTTAACGGCTATGTTTGTTTTCGAATTTTTACGAGCTTATGAATGAACGTGCAAACAAACAACAACCACATCAAGGGAAAAGTCTATCGAAAATGTCTAACGAATCGGTGAACTCATTGAAAATGCGTTCAAATTCCAAACCCGAAAAAAACAACAGAGAAACGATTTCGTTTGCTCCATAATAAAAAAAGAACAGTAAACCAGTAACATTCCAGTTCCATAAACCCAAACTGAGAAATGAGAACTGTACAGGTTTTTAGACCCCGTACTCTTTAAAAAAGAGTAAAGGGGGTCTATTAAGTTTGTCAGAAGCGAGATGTGCGTAACAGGCAGAAGGAGGCGTGGCCGACCCCATAAAGTATATATATTCTTGATCAGCATCAACAGCCGAGTCGATATAGCCATGTCCGTCTGTCCGTCTGTCTGTCTGTCTGTCTGTCCGTCCGTCTGTATGAACACCTGGATCTTTTAAACTACAAAAGCTAGAGACACCAAATTTGGAATGAAAGTCCGTTTATGATGTACGCAGATCAAGTTTATTTCAAATTGTTGCCACGCCCCCTACCGCCCCCGCAATGAGCAAAAAACCAGACAAACCTCGAGAAAATTTTTGTTTTAGGCGAATATCTCAGTAACTATAGCACTTAGGAGCACCAATTTTGGTATACAGGTTCCTAGAGACAGCCTTAATATAACGCCATTCAAAATTTTGAACTGCCACGCCCCCTTTGCTCATCAGAAATAAAAGACTCTCCAGCTTCAATGCCTTGTTTCAGGCATTAAATCAAATAGTACAGTGTTGTAATTTAACATACGCTTAGAGAATTACTATTTCTAACTTTCCTGAAAGTAGCATCAAAATCTTATGTCAAACAACAGAGAAATTACGGTTCAAAGTCGAAGTTATTTTAAAGCAAAATCACTGCATGCGCGCAACACATACAAACAAACACAGAAACATACAAACATATGTTCGAACGTTTTCTCTACCTGCTGGCGGCAGCGCGGCCGGAGCCGCTGGCCGCGTCGACCAATGCTATACATACACACATATGTATGTGTGCACATACATATATGCAAATAATCGGAAGAATGATAGAAGAGGGGTGTGGTGCAACTGATAGAGTTGCGGCGCAATGTGGAACCTTCGCATGGATCGCGGGTTCGAGTGCTGACGATGACAGTTGTTAATATATATATTTTTTAATTTTAATTCAAAATGTAAATATTTAATTTTAATTTTTTAAATTTCATTTGAAAATTTTAATTTAAATAAAATGCAATACTATGGGAGTACGGGGTCTTTTACAGTCGGCTCGATCGACTGTAGCCTTTCTTACTTGTTTTTGTTTTGTTTTGTTTGATGAGACATTTGATTTGATTTGTCACAAAAGAACTGGAAAATCAATCAATAGAATATTCATTAAGTGAGTTATTACTATTATTAATATATAGCAGCTTTATAGTAGTTATAAAAAATTAATAGCTGCGATTTTATGGACTCAAAAGATACAAATGGAATTGATATCAAATATTAAACAGAAAAATATTAACTCAAGTCCAAAATGCATAAATTCAGTTTAATCTTATTTTGTTATTAGCAAAACAAAACTTATTCTTAGTATTTTTAATAGACTTAGTATACAACTTTATTTGTTTATTATAAAACTGGGGATTCCAAAGTAGATACTAATTTTGAAGACACATTTTATTGATAAACTCTTAACGCTACACGCAAACGTCAAGTAGTCAAGTTTTCCGGCTTTTCCAGTCATTAACAAATGTTGCTCCACATAAAAGAAAAGCAAAACGGAAATGTGATAAAAGAAAAGCGTGAAAAATTGTGCGCCAGGCACCAAATGATCTGTAATGAAATTCAATTCATATTTACTTTTTATTATTTCATTATGATGATTATTTTCAGTATTTGGGTCTCGTCATAATTCATTGTTCAGTTTATGACTCGGTTTCAGTTGAAATCTTGTGTGTTTTTCCGATTATTACAGGGAACTCGATTGTTTGTGTTACAGCGAATCGACTATTGATACCCAGCTTAATACTAATAATAATTGTAATAATAATAACAATGATTTCTATTGAATTCGCTTTAAATTTCATGCTGAATTCAATTAAAAGTTTATTTTTCAATTTGTCAGCGATAAGAAATGAATTAACTATCGTAAATACTTTCTACTAACTGTTGGTAGCTCATTTAAACCAAGTTAGTAGTTCGTTAGTCTTATCTATCAGCATTTGCCGCAATCAATTTGCGTAGGACACGTCATCTGATTCAACTTGTTTACTTTGGAGTGAAATATTTAGTAGCTTTCACTAGCTATAGTTCTTGGAATTGGGCTTAGTGCTAGTGACGGGGTCGTCCATTATATATATTATATAAATATAAAAACTTTTAAGCAAATTTATAAACCTCTTTTCTCGACACAAATTCTCTATATTTCTCATTATTTTTATGAATTCTAGGAAACTTAATGGGGTTTATCAGCATTTTAGCGAGTGCAGCAGTGTTTCACAGAATTATGTGAGATTTAAATATCGTATTAGTTAATCAGCACAGAGCTTAGCTGGTTTATAGCTAAATTTAGCAGTATTTAGCTGTAAATTAAGTTGTCATAGTTAAAAATGTCGTCAAAAATCTTAACTTTCCCATTGTTTTAGTTTAGCTATTTCTAGCCATTTTTCTGCCAGCACTATGACAGCAGAATTGGCGACCGGTAAAGTCGCGATTTATCTCGCGTGAGGCGTCACGTTGCTTATCTGGAGAACCTACACAAATGAGGCACGGGACAATATGAGTTCGCTTCGTATGCTCACTAAATATCGGGCTATACAAACCCCTTTACTATATATGTGTGTGACTATACTAACAAGTTTATTTAGTTTCACCTGTTAACTTGTGTGTGCTCTCTCGCTCTCCCTCCCTCTCTCTCTCTCTCTCGGGGTAGCACTCTCTTATTGTTATTCTGCCCATTCACTCACACACACTGAAAATGACTTGACAAATTCGAACGGGGTCTGTTGATAGAGATTAGGGCACTACATGTGACCGACTGACGAGCAACTATCCAGAATTTCAGAAGGCAGAAGGCGGCACCTCAAATATTATGAAATTCCCAGAAAATATGGTATGCAGCATTACAGGCACAAAGTCAAAATGAAATTCTGGAATGAATTTGACGATTTCACAATCAATTGCTATGAGTTGATCTTAAACTTGTCTATAACTGATTAGTTGGCATTAATACAGTTTATTTGTAAACAATAATTATTTATTACTTATTTGTGAAACTTATGCCAAAACTATTTTGATTAACTTTTGTTTAGCGAATTAGTGTTAAAGGCAACTTGAAATCTGAGAGTCATTATTCCGGGAATAGCGATTGCATTATTGACAAGTTGTTTACTATTATTTAGTTTACAGTTCTTACGAAATATTTGTTTATTTGTTTTTTAGTCAAGTAAACTACAAGTGTTTATATTGTTATTGCATTTTCCCAAGTTTATCAGAGTAAAGTAACACCTATTGGAAGATCATTCAACCATAAGCTTAGTTTAAGATTAAGCTGAATTTGTGTCAGAAACGTTTATCTTAATAATTATAAAGGAATGTTTAAACTTTCCTGTTTTTTTTGTTTGTTTTGTTTTATTTTGTTGATTTTTGATTTGTTTTTGTTTTCGGTATGCGTGTGGTTAGTATGAAATAACAACAAAATTAAGATACACAGAGAGAGAGAGAGAGTGAGGGAGAGGAAGAGGGAAAAAACTTGCCCTGTGGCGGATTTGGAGCATAAGAAAAATATTTCATGCATTGCTGCTACGCTTTTGGTTACTTGTTATTGTTGTTGTCACTGCTCTTAAACTTAACTGGTCTGGCAACTTTGTGTTGGATTGGAATGTTGCTACCTTTTGGATGCCGCAGTGGTTTATTCGTTCTCTTTGTTTTGTTGCTGCTGCTACTACTGCTGTTGTTGTTGTTGTTATGTTGCTGTTTCTGTTGCTCTTTCTCTTGCCGTTTGCCGTTATTGCCATCGTCAATGCCATCGTTAATTGTTGTTGTTGTTATTGTTAATTTATGTGCACGCTTGTTGCTGTTATTATAATTATTGTTTTTAGATTTTACTTTTGTCTTTGCTTTGCTTTGATTTTTGCCATTGTTGCTGTTGTTGCAACAATGAGTCAGGAGAGGGTCGAAGTAGCTACGTCAATTGGCTTGGAAAGCAACTGCGTTGGCGTCATCAGCCTATTGTGTTATTGACGTCGTAAAGCAAAGCATCGCCTTGCGTCGCTTCTCTCTTTCGCTGTTAACAGCGACGCGACGTCAGGCGCGTGCGTAGCGAATGCTGCAGTTGTTTTTGCAGCTTTAAAATATAAAAAAATTCCCCGATACCAGCATTGCCCTTTTGACTGTAAGCAACAAGAACAAAAAATAAAAGCAAGCAAGCAAAACAAATGACAGTTAAGCGTGCCAATTGCACCTTTACACTTTTACGAGCGCGTGCACGGTGGCGCCTGAGCAGAGTTTAACGAAATGAAACAATAATAATAAAATGTCGAGTGCTAGCGTCTGTTCGTTTTCCATGTGCACCTGATAAGCATGTGTATGTGAATCGTATCTCTGTATATGTATGGTATATATGTAATTGCTACTCACAGTTTCTGTTTTCTTGTCATCGTGTAGACGGAAATGTTGCGATTTTTACCAGTTTTCAGGTAGTAAATATAAAAATTGTGTGAAATTGGGTCAGCTGCCAGCAACAATGTTGTTACACGGTTTGAAAGCCATTGCTTGGGCATACCCTCCTCTCGCATACACACATACATACAACATGCGTTGGTGTATTTCTCTCATTATCATTCTCTTACTCTCTCTCTCTCTCTGTATGTGCGTGAACGAAGAGCTACAGTTTTGAAGCCAACAGAAGTGCTTAATGCGCACAGATATGTATGTGACTCTCAAACTATGATTGCAAAGAGCGCGAACGCAAAAATATACAAAGTGAGAGAAGGTAGAGAAACACTGTGACCAAGAGAGCGAGAGAGTACGAGTGCGGCAGGTGTCATGGCGGTCGTCAGAGGCAACGTGCAGTTGGCATTAGACATGGCGTTTATTATACAGTTTTGTTGTTGTCTTTAGCATGTGCTTTTAATGTCATGTATTATAACCATTTTAATTATTTTAGTTAACTATACGGTTTTTTTCTCTTCTAATTATTAATGGCGCCATTGGCTTTAAACCGCGACTGTGGGCCGTCCGTCCCGGCTGCCCATATATTGTATTATTTTTACTGCGCAATAAGAACAACAACAGCAACAAAAACAACAAATAATAAAGCATAATAAAACAAGCGGCGGCCGCAGCATTAGCTAAGAAACAGAGAGAGAGAGAGCAGAGTGCGTAAGTGCCAGAGAGAGGCGATTGTTGTTTTGTTGTTGTTGCAGCAAACATTTCTGACAGGCCCACAAGAACATGCTCCAATAGTAATTGTATTTGTATGAATTTGTGTGTGTCTGTGCGTGTGGTTATATATACACACACATGGTCATAATCATGCATATGTATATGCTCGTATTTATGTGCATGTATGAGTACATTTTAACTACGCAGCAGCATTTTTACTATTGCAAAAACAAGAGCAAGTACCAAAAGGCGCCCCTTCCCTACCGCCCTCCAACTTCTAAGCTCTCCCATCTCTCTTTCGTTTACAGTTGTTCTCTGTTTTGGTGCCACGTTTTGCGCTCAGCAAGCTCACATCATACCGCTGACAACGCAGCCGCATTTTGTTTTCCTTACGCCCCACAAAAAAAAGAGCAATAAAAACAAAATAAACAAGTAAGAAAGGCTACAGTCGATCGAGCCGACTGTAAAAGACCCCGTCCCCCCTAGTGGGGCCCTTTTATAAAAAAAAAATTTAAAAAAGAAAATAAAAAAAATAAAAATAAAATATTACCTATTGTAAAAATAAAAAAAAAAAAAAATAAAACCCGCTTGCCCCCCCGCCCCCCGCCCGGGGAGGCCCCGCCCCCCCCCCGGCCCCCCCCCCCCTCTTCCATCCTTCCGCTTTGCAATGTTGTGGGCCTACATACATATGTGGGGGTGTATAGCGGTCGGGGGCGGGGCCGCAAAGAGGGAGAGAAAGGCGAACATATGTGTGTGTGTTTGTGGGTGGGTGTGGTGTGTGGCGCGCTGCAGGTTTTGCGAAAAAAGGTTGCCCAATGTTGACATAGGATTTTGATGCCACTTTCAGGAAAGTTAGAAATAGTATGTCTCTAAGCGTATGTTAAATTACAACACTGTACTATTTGATTTAATGCCGCAGAAAGGCATTGAAATTGGAGGTGTTTGCCAGAGCAAGGGGGCGGGCGCTCAAAACTTAAATGTTGGGTTGGGGGGCCGGGCCCGGCCAAAATTGGGGCCCAGGCCACTTTGGGTTTGCAAAACAAAAATTTTCGGCGGTGGGGGTGGGGGGGGGGGGGGGGGGGGGGGGGGCGACATAAAATAAAGGGCGGGCATCCAACCGCTTCTCCTCAATGGGGTGTCGGTGTTTATAAAGGGGGGGGGGACAGACGGACAGACGGACGACGGACAGACGGACAGACGGACATTGCTATATCGACTCGGCTGTTGATGCTGATCAAGAATATATATTTGGGGGGGTTTTGGGAATAACTAAGGCCGGCAACACCCAGTGTGAGCAAAGGGGTATGGGGGCAGTGTCAAGTTGATGAATTACAACGTAGTTGTAAATACGCTATGCGTAATTTTTGATTCCTTTTTGAGTTCTTGTTACTATTTACTACGCTTGTTCAATTGCGGCGCTGCCGGCGTAGCGTTCGCGGTCACAGTCTCTCACATGCTGCGAACGTCAGTGTGGCGACGGTGACGACGGCGTCGACGTCGGCGTAGGACGGGCGTCATGCAAACAAACGTCAATGCCGTTTGGCCAGCAGCAACAGTCAGAACAACAACAACAACAGCAAGAACAAGTAGAATACAACAATAATAACAATTAGTATTTATTCTTGTTTCTTTTGCCGCATAAAATTATTGCTATGTATACACATACATTTACAGTGAAATATACATCTAAAGAGAGTTTAAGCAATGACTATTGGCGCTGCCAGCGTCGCTGCTGCTTAATTGAGCAATCCGGCAGCGCATTAGCATTCACACATACAGATGCATGATTTAGATGTACACACAAACACACCCATACCTATATTAAAAGTTTGCATGAGCTTTTCGAGTGTATGAGGTGAGTGTTTGCTTGTGTTTTCAAAATAAAGAGCGAGTGATAGAAAGAGACAGGAGGATCCGGCATAGCAGCTGTTAAGCAATTTGAGCCATGTATTATTATTGAGAGTAGACAGTATGCAATTATTATTGATGTATTATTAGCATGTAATGACAGATTGATAAACTTAATCACTGTTGAGCATGGTCACCCTAAACACCGCGATAAAGCAACGTCAGCGGCGCCGCTGACGACACGTGTGTCGAGCACTTGGCGCCCTTTTTCGCATAAAATTATTGTAATAGCCTCTGTGTGCCGCCTCAGTGTTGCTCAAATACACACGTAATTGTAATTGTTGTAATTTTTGCCCTAGGGCTGTTTTGTTTTTTGTATTGTTTTTTTAGTATGTAAAACAAATTAACAACAGTATTTGCACTTTTTTTTACTTACAGGTTTTTGACTAGCGACAACAACAAGAACAAAAAGCATTCCAACTGACGACGATAAATACAAAACTACAAAAACAACAACACCAAGAATTGAGATACAAGAGCAAATGAGGAGTAGAGCAAAAGCTGCAATGATTACTTAGTGGGCCGGTGCCCCTAAAAAACATTGAATTTATAACAAAATAATTTGCAAAAACACTAAAAAGTGAAATTCAAAAATTTTATTTGCCAAGTGTTTAAAAAAAATAACACCACAAAATGTTCAAAGAATTATCTAGCGACGATGATTCGTTGCTCATCACAGCAACGACGACAGCAACAACAACAACAGTATCAACAGCAGTAACAACAACACCAACAGCAACAGCATCGCATGGTAACATTTGTGTCATATGCCGGCATGTGTTCCCAACAACAAGTTGCTGCTGTGAGACAGCTACTTGCAGCAACAACAGCAGCAGTTCCTATTGCAGAGAAAACAGAAGTAAACGGAGAAGCAGAAGCAGAAGCAGAAATCCCAACGAAACGGCAACAACATTCCCAAGCAAGCTGTTGTCGTTGCAACATTGTGACTGTCAACACAATACACATCCGCAGCAACATCAGCAGCAGCAACAGCAACAGCAACATGTTGCCGGCAGTGCGTCTTGTTGCTATCCCGCAAACAGTAGCTGTAGTAGTTATAATAGTAATAATAATCGAGAAAGAAATAATAGTAGTAGTTATAGTACAAATGACAATAACCAAAAAGTAACAGCAACAACAACCAATTGCCACTGCAACTGTAAAAACAACAGCAACAATCAGAGCCACACAAACAATCCGCGACTGCAGCATAATAAGAATAACAACAACAACTTTAGCAATTGTTTAAATATTTTGGGCACACTGCAATTATTCTTGATGCAACACTGTTGGAGTCTCTTTGAGAGACGACGAAAACAACGACAACAATCGCAGAAACAACAGAAGCAACACAATAATTGGCGACAACACAGCATTGCATACACAATCATCACAATGTTGGCTCTGCAATCGGCATCAGCAATGGCCCAAAGACAACAGCAACATCCGCAAAATCAGTTTGAAAGGAGTCTAACATCTCACATCTATAATGGCAATAACATTGGTCTTGACACAAACAGCAACGGTAACAGCATCGCTAGCAGTAACATTAACAGTAACAGCTACGGTAACAGCTACGGCAACAGTGTGCGCAGTGTTGGCACTAAAAGAACCGTAAAATTGGCGAATGTGGAAAGACGTAAGTATAACAAGACTTTTACAGTTTATTAAGTATAGTGCGCTGTGCAGAGGGTATGATAGGTTTGTTAGCAGCAGTTAACAGTCCATGTGATGCATTATCGAAGTTGAATCTCAGAAGTGGTATGAGATCAGAAGCATTTAATTAAGAAATCTGATTCCTTTGCACACAAACAATAAATTTGATAGTCATTTAAATGAGCGCTTTAAACTTAGAACCTACTAAAATGATTAGATGTCTAGAGAATAACCTTTCTAAAGCTATATCGAAAGTTAATTTACAATCGGTTCACAAGCAAATAAAAGAGAGTAACTAGATCAATACTTCCACTCGCTTGGTTACCTAAGTTAACATTTAAGGAGAGGCACAGTTATGCACTATAACAGGGTATTTTACGGGCGGTTCAGCTCTACCGTACTTGAGCGTGTTAACAACTAACTGACGATGAATTTTCTCTCCTTCACACAGACTGCAAATCAATGGATATACGTAATACTATAGCAAACCTACATCATCTGGCTAACTGTACAGTTATTGAGGGATTTTTGCTCATCACTCTTATCAACGATGGCGATAAATTGAACACAACATATCCACTGCTCACTGAGATCACTGGTTTTCTGATGGTTTTTCGTGTGGGAAATCTTATATCGTTATCCCAAATCTTTCCCAATCTGAGCGTTATACGTGGCAATATACTATTTGAGAGTTACGCATTAGTTGTGTACTTGAATCGGGATCTACAGGACATTGGATTTACCAATTTGCGAGCAATTTCCAAGGGAGGTGTACGAATCGAACGGAATGATAATCTGTGTTTTGTGGATACTGTGAATTGGCAGAAGATCGTCTCTTCGAATGCCACCGATGCGACTATTGTGGTCAAGAACAATCGTAGAACCGATGAATGTGCTCGCTGTCCGGGTGATGACTATGGTCCCGATAGCGTTATGACCGATCAGAGCGATTTTACGCCATGTCGGAAGCATGAGAACGACAAGCGTTACTGCTGGAATAATCGCGATTGTCAGACAAGTAAGAGACTTTGTTAAACAACCTCTAAGTATACATCTAATACACTATTTTTGCTACAGTTTGTCCCAAGGAGTGTCCCTACAACTGCATCGACGATAAGACCTGTTGCAATGAGTCTTGTTTGGGCAGATGCACCTCAGCCCTTGAGGGTGATTGTTACGCTTGTCGCAATGTTTCCATTCCAGGAGGAACATGTGTTGATCAATGCTCCGAAGGTTACTTTCTAGTAAGTAATGATTTAAAACTCTAAGTCAAATATTTAACACTTATTTGTTACCTTTTCCCCGTTTAATCCTTCAGTACGAACAACGTTGCATTACCGCGGAGACGTGCGAGAAGATTAGCAAGAAGTACGTCAACAATGTGGAGATGCAACTGGTACGCAGCAATGGCAAATGCACAACATTTTGTGAATCGGGTTATTCGCCGGTGAACAACACCTGTCAGAAGTGCAACGGCACTTGTGAGAAGGCCTGTCGTGGTGGTGTGATCGACAGTTCGGTGCGAGCAAAGGAATTCTATGGCTGTACCATAATCACAGAAAATGGATTGACAATTAATATTAAACATGGAGGACGTAAGTTATTAAAGAGTCAAATGCTACACATTTAATTAACTGATTTTATGCTCCACAGAACACGCAATTGAAGCACTGGAAAATGGATTGAGCTCGATACACACCATTGATTCATATTTGAAGGTCCATTTGACCTATGGCATCACCTCGCTTAGTTTCCTTAAGAATCTCCGTACTATCAACGGCAATGGCACTGTGGATGGACGTTATGCATTATATGTGTTGGAAAATCGAGATCTTGAATCGATTTGGGCCGATAATCAAACAGTCTTCATCAATGGAAGTGTCTTCTTTCACTTCAATCCAAAACTTTGTTACACACAAATTGAGAAATTGAAACCGATGTTGGCCAGTAAGCCAGACAAATTCAATACTAACGAGGTGGCCGAGGACTCCAATGGTGACAAGGGCAAATG
The DNA here is from genome assembly GCA_035046005.1 of Drosophila acutilabella. Taxonomy (NCBI): domain Eukaryota; kingdom Metazoa; phylum Arthropoda; class Insecta; order Diptera; family Drosophilidae; genus Drosophila; species Drosophila acutilabella. The sequence continues at coordinate 1,932,651 of JAWNOK010000061.1, forward strand.
TAAGATCAAAAAAATAATTTACCACTTAGAAATCGTAACTATATAAAACAACTATCGTTTTAGGCAATACAAAGTTACTGGATGTCGATATCTTTTCACTGGGAACGTATTATGTAATTTTTACGATAAACAAAACAATTGTCAACTACGATGACGACAGAACCTTTATCGGTTATCAGTTTTATTATACGCTTGATCCCCATGGAAATGTCACTAGGGATAACTACATGCCCTGTTCGGATGAGTGAGTAATTTGGTTAATTCAACATAGCGACTAATTTAATTTATCTCGTTTTATTTTTGTAAATCTCCTCACCATTCACAGCTGGAGTGTCACCGAGCCCAGCAAAGCCAATTCGATTACGATAAGCAATCTACAGCCATATACGAGATATGCGTTCTATGCACGCACCCTAACGGTATCGTCTGAAAAGAAAAACTTTCAGAGCGAAATAATACGAAAGAGAACACGCCCTGGAAAGCCATTGAATGTGGCCCGAATCAGTGCCATATCCACAGATAGTTCGGAAATTGTAAGTAGAGTTAAGACAATTGTTTAATTTTAAATTAACTCCATTTCTTTTTTAATAGCTGCTCTCCTGGAGTCCACCATTGTCGGCCAATGGCAAGTTGTCCGAGTACTTGCTGTCGGTAGAGCTCCATCGACGTGACGCAGCGCTCGAGTTCAGTCGAAACTATTGTCGAGATCGTGAGTATTAAAGTTCGAATATAACTTGGAACACTTACTAAATTGAATTCGATTTCTCTTTCTGTTTTTAGCCATGCCAAATGCCGCTCTTAAGGACAAAACTTCGTCGCCAGATGATAAAGTCAAGAAACCGATACCCGATAATTGTAAATGCGATAAATCGGGTCGTCCCACATACGATCAGCAGTTGGTTGAGGAGCAGATCAATAAGGACACCGAGTTTGAGAACGCAATGCAAAACTATCTCTATGTGCACAGAAAGAACAAATCGAAAAAGAGCGGATTACAATTGAGCAATATTACGATCGATGACATCTTGACCAAGAAGACGAATCGTCGTAAACGATACATTGAGGTGGACAACGAAATGGATGGCATTGATGGACAATTGGAGAGCGTTCTTATGCGACACGTGCGTTCTGTCAACATTTCTAGCAATCAGCAAAAAGTCAGTTTAACCAACGACAATGGAACGTGGACAAATCGTACCGAAATGGATCCAACTGGCAGCTATTACAGGGTATTCACCATTGCCGTTAATGCCAGCACTACGGAGTATCGGTTCAAAAACCTAAGACACTTTTCGATTTATACGCTCAACGTGATCGCTTGTCGGGAAAGCGAAAATGTCGACAATCAAACTGAGGAGGTGCACATGCTGTGCAGCAAAGCCGAGTCCTTTGACAAGCGGACTCTTAAGAAGCGTACGTATTTTCCAGAGAAAAAGTTTTAAATCTGTTGCTCCAACCTTAGATTTCATCTTTTAATATACATTTGTTTTAAATGTACAGCATATGCGGACAAGGCATCGAATGTAACAGCCAATTTGGTGGAGAGAACTGTGAATACCACTAGAGGCAGTGTCTACCTGCGTTGGGAACCACCCGAGCGACCAAACAGTGCGGTCGTCTCATACACAATCTTTTACGAACGGCAAGAGCAGAACGCTGTCCCGGAGAAGAGATGCATTACAATCCAGGACTATGTCAATCAGAGTGGCTATGTTGTGTCCAACCTGAACGAGGGAAAGTACAGCTTTCGCATTCAATCCAATTCGCTTGCCGGGGAAGGTGTTCTAACTGAACGCCGTATATGTCACAGTTCCGGTAAGTTATACAAAGAGACTAAGGATCAAATTTAACCTATATGACCTACATTTAATTAAACGATAAATCCATTGCAGCCTCCTGGATTTTCGCTTTTGGTTAAGCTCGCCTTTGGACTCGGCGGTCTTCTGATTGTGCTCATAATACTCGTGTGCTCGTATGTGTTCTTCAAGAACAAGAAGGCACCGCAGGACTTGATCATCAACACGGAAGTGAATCCGTTTTACGCTAGTCTACAGTACGTTCCAGATGACTGGGAAGTGCCACGTGAGCGTATCATACAGTTGGGTCCGCTTGGTCAGGGCTCCTTTGGAATGGTTTACGAGGGTATTCTGAAGGCACAGAATCGGGGCGATGATACCCCATGTGCTATCAAAACGGTTAACGAGAATGCCACGGATCGGGAGCGTACTAATTTCCTGAGCGAGGCGAGCGTTATGAAGGAATTCGATACATACCATGTCGTACGTTTATTGGGCGTCTGTTCACGTGGCCAACCCGCCTTGGTGGTCATGGAACTGATGAAGAAGGGAGATCTCAAGTCCTACTTGAGAGCCCATCGTCCTGACGAACGGGAGGATATGCTGGCTGTCTATCAGCATCGGATTGGTCTTACTAGCAGCACTGGTACCACTCTGGGCTCTGTGCAGCCTCCGCCGTACAGTCGCATCTTTCAAATGGCCATTGAGATTGCCGATGGCATGGCTTATTTGGCAGCCAAGAAGTTTGTGCATCGTGATCTTGCCGCTCGCAACTGTATGGTTGCTGCCGATCTCACAGTGAAGATCGGTGACTTTGGCATGACCCGAGACATCTACGAGACTGATTATTATCGTAAGGGCACGAAAGGTCTGCTGCCAGTGCGTTGGATGCCGCCAGAGAGTTTGCGGGACGGTGTCTATGCCAGCTCCAGTGATGTCTTCAGCTACGGCGTTGTGCTCTGGGAAATGGCCACACTGGCCTCGCAACCCTATCAGGGATTGTCCAATGAGCAGGTGCTGCGTTATGTCATCGACGGTGGGATTATGGAACGACCTGATAACTGTCCCGAGGTGCTGCACAAACTAATGCATCGCTGCTGGCATCACAGGCCATCGGCACGTCCCTCGTTCCTCGACATCATCGCCTATCTGGAGAAACTGTCTGATCCACACTTCAAGGAAGTGGCCTTTTACTACAGCGACTCGGGTGTGCAGTACCGGGAGAAGGAGCGCAAGGAGCGTTCAAATCAATTGGACATCTTTGCGGGCGGACATCTTGAAGCCGATGCAGATGGCGAAGGCGAGGATGCCACAACGCCGCTGCGAGTAGGCGAATACCAGGACTACAAGTCTAACATGGCGAACAATTCATCGCTGGACCAACCAGCGGAGAGTCCTATTGCCCTGGTCGATGATCAGGCCACAACTCATTCACCCTTTAGCCTGCACTCGGGTTTCATAGTCAGCAGCACACCCGATGCACTCTCTACCCTGCCTACAGCACATGGTTCGCACATGGAGGATGACTCCACTGTGGCTGGCTATGTCCAGGCGGATGCCAGTGTGGCCAACACAGCAGATGCTGAACGTGGCTATGAACTCTACGATCCAAGTCCCAATTTCGGTGAACTGCCTCACAGCGGATGTGGAAGACTGAGTGGGGAGCAGCACTTGATACCCAAATCGAAGCGAGGTGGAGCTAACATTGTGCACAACATGAGCAGTTCCATGCCGGACGAAGTGATCGGAGGTGGTGGTAATGCAGCTGGTGCCATAATCTCCAGCTCGTTGCAGCCCTCGACGGCATCGGCGGCCAGCTCGAATGCTAGCAGCGGAGGTCGTCAGCCGAGTCTGAAGCGGGTCATGGCCGATACATTCCGGAATCGGGTGTTGAGTCGTTTTAGCCACAAGCGGAGCGGCAGCAACGTTAGCCACAAGAGCAACATCTCGAATGCGCCCAGCAACAGCAGCAACACGAATCTTACCAGTCATCCAGCCGGCATGGCCATGATCAATATGGGTCCCAATCTGGGCACCATTGAGAGCGGCGGCAGTGGCAGTGCGGGCAGTTATACAGGCACGCCCCGTTTCTATACGCCCACGGCAACAACACCCAGTGGCGGTGGTGGCAATGGCAGCACAACGATCATTAGCGATAATCCCAATTATAAATTACTGGATGAATCGGTTAATAGTGCTGATCCAGTGCACTCCACTTGGCCCCAACAACTCACAACAAGCAGTCTGAATCCCAACTATGAAATGATGCAACCTCCAGCAACAGCAGCAACAACAACAGCATCAGAGGTTGATGGTAAACCCTTAAACATGCTCAGCAGTGATAATCCAAATTATGTGCTAATGAGCGAACCACAGCTGGGAACGGGTACACCTGCATCGGTCTATACCAGCGACAATCCCAACTATGCATCAATGCTGGCACCAACACTGGGGCAACAGCCTAGCAGCACCGATGACGATGAAAACGAAGTCGAGTAAGATTTCCTCGCATACTTTAAGTAAATGTTCAATTAATTGATTTATATGCTTTTTCAGTGACGACGATGACGATGAGGACGAGGATGCGGATGAGCATACGGAACACATCAAGATGGAGCGAATGCCGCTCAGTCGACAAGTTCAGCGTAGGAGCAACAAACAACAGCAGCCACCGCGCAGTCGCAGCGTTAGTCAAACGCGCAAGGCAGAAACGCTGACGCCAACGCCAGCGTTAACGCTAGCGCCAATGCCGACAGCAACAATAACAGCAACCACTGGCAATACGTCCAACATACTCAAGGAGAATTGGCTAAGGCAGGCGAGCACGCCACGCCCGCCACCGCCAAATGGTTTCATAGGACGCGAAGCGTAAAAGAGAGAATTTGTAAATAAATATATCACACACACACACACGTAATTGCATGCACACATAATGTGTATGTAGCAATTAGCATATGATATATACACTTATATATAAACAGGGGTACTCACAACACTTGCTTAACTTGCATGCGATATAACTCTCATGCGACAACAAGAGAGTGAGAGTGCAGCTTGAACGAAGCTTTCATAAACTCGCTCGCCGATCTTTCTCTCTCTTTCTTGTGCTCGCTCACTGTGTTGGTGTCTTTCGTTGAGCTCGTTAAGTTTCTGCGTTTAGTGTTACCCCTCCCACATTTGTAAATCATGCTTAGCATTAAGGGCGCAAGCAAACTTTTGCCTATAGCCAAGCCTCCTAACAATTTATTATATACGTAAGCTTAATTTATATATGTTTATTTTTATTTTTTTCGTATTTGTTAAGTATTTCTTTTATAATTTACTAGCGCCGTTAAAAAAATGAAACACATACAAGAAACAAAACAAAACAAGTCCTAAATGCAAATAACAAAAGTACAAAAGCCAACAACCAACCAACCTAAGTACCGTTTAGATCTAGACATAGAGATAGACATACAAAACAAAAACAATACACTACATTACAGTGCATACATACACATACATACATACGCATGCATATGTATTTATATATGTGTTTGTGTATGTGCAAAACCTAACCTAACTTATGTATAATTATAATAATTATTTTAGTACCTACCAAAACGCAAAACGAAGCGATGCAACAATGAAGCAAACTAACTGTACAACTGTAAAACGAACCACAAAAAAAAGAGATACAAAAACACAAAACTGCAACAACAATAAGCAATACAACAAAACGATACAAAAAAATAAAACAAACGAAATGTCTTCACTGAGTTTAATGTCCTTAAATTAGTTACTATTACCAGCTACAAACTAAATTGTAGTACATGTACTCAAACAACTTATTTTGTTGTTCTTTTTTATTATTGACTTTTTTTTTAAATGGCGTTGTGTTGCAATTTTTAGTGCGTTTATGTTTAAGTGTTGCTCGTTTTATATACAAAAAAAAGAAAAGAGAAGAAAGGGTAAAGAGAAGTAATCTGATATAAAGCATGGCGCTTGGCACTGGCAAAAGTTTGTACTATGAATGAAAAGAAAGAGAGCGGGAGTAAATTATATGCTATGCACACACACACTCACACACACATACACATGTTCATACATACGTAGCAAAGAGAATGAAAGATGTAACTTGTGTTTGTTTTATATTTTGATTTTCGTACTTTCTAAATTAATTTGATTAGAAGCCAAGCTTCAAAATTACATAATTAAGAGCTTAAGTAACTAATGCATTATTTAAATAATTATATGTATGCTATATGCTAAATAATGCGCATTTTATTGCTAACATTATTGATAAACTATACACAAAGCAAACACAGATAAATTTACACTCGGACAACCACATACACAACACACAAACACATAGAGAGATAGCATGTAGAAGATATTGCCATACACTCAAATTAGAACAAGAAAAGAGACAAACGGGCGCTTAAGAGATCAATATTTACGGATCATAGACAAATACATTCATACATAGTAAAAAGTACAACAAAGTTCAACAATGGATACATGGAAAAGCAATAGACGAATTCAAAGTTCTATGAAAATAGAAGACTTGCTATAAAAAATAGAATAAATCAATAGAAATTTACAATTACACATACACAATATACATACACCTACACCTACACACATACAAACACAAAGACATTCTCTTCAAATATTGCAATTGCAACAAATGGAATTTTTATAAAAACAAAAATTAAAAACAGAAACAGCAACAAAAGTATTCGATATTTGCCTTCGCTCTTTATATGTATACATATACTTATATACAGTTAAAGAAAAAAAACAAAAACAAATAAAACTTTACAGAAACAAGTAGAAGATGAAGATGATAAAACAAAAAGATGAAAAGAAAATACGCAAGCACGTTTATACCTTATTTTATTTTATAGATGCAAATCAAGAAAACAAGGACACTTAAAATATTTAAATGAATTATACAAAATGCTAGTTGTAAATGAAAACCTATGAAAATACTATTGAAAGGAAACAAACTATTGAAATAATAATTAAATTAAATTAAATTAATTGAAAAATAATATGTAATACGCTATATACATACATAAAGCAAACAATATTCTACAGATATACACACACACACACACACATACATACACGCATATATATATACATTGATATATGTATATAATATGTATATACACACACTAAAAAGACTGAAAAATATAGTTCCTTTTGTTTTTATGTACATAACAAAGCAAAAATTCTAACGAAAATTGTAAACTTAATGCGAAATGAGAACGTAAAAACAATTAATGGAATTATAAATTAATAAATATAAAATTTAAATCAATAAAAACGTTAAATATATACAATACATACATACACATTAACGGGAACGAAGATGATTAAATGAAAGTGAAAAGCAGCCGAAAGCATTATATATAAAATTATGTATAATTAGTAGTTGAATTAACTCAATTTGTGTAACAAACTGCAAATGCTTAAAAACAATAACAGCAACAAGCAACAACTACAACAATAGCAGCAAGGAAAGGGGGAAAAAGGTGTTAGAAAACCTGAGCAGACGCGACAACGCCAAAAACCAACATCTTATATATACATTTAATACATAGTATATTCTGAATAGTTGGCTTTTCGTTGGCTCACATTTAGCAGCGTTAGTGTACATACACATACATACAAATATATACATATATATACATACATACATTATAATAGACACCTATCATGTAATAAATTAATACAAAAGAAAACAAAACAAAAAAAGCTTCAATATTTTTATTATTTCTAACTAAAGCTAATTGTACATTTAAAGCTAAGTTAATTAATTAATTGTTTCCTGTTTATATAAGCGAAATAAACAACTACACATATTATTATGTAACAAAATTATTATGGCGCGACTATAATAAAAACTAAATTAATATAAAAAATTAAACTAAATTTGTATTTATTTGGGTTCAAGTATATAAAGGTGTTATTCGCCTTATAACACAGAACGTCGCTCTCAGAGCGACCAATAGAGAGTTAACAGCGTCCGAGCGAGAGATGCAACTGCAGCTGTAAGAGCACATGTTAATGTTAACTAAAATATCCATGGCGAACTGCTGATCTTTATGATCGCCTAGTATTCCAGCAAGAATATCTAATGTGTTTGGGTACTGACAATCGCAGCGGCAAACAAAATCAACTAAAGGCTAAAAACGAAGATATCACCGTGTGAAATACCAGGCGAACAGATTCAGCAGCAAGCGGCAGCAGTGCATTCAAATGCAATTAAAGAGAGGAGAGCGTAAGAGAGCAGTAACAGAGTGTGATGTAGGTTAGCGCTGCAGATGGCTGCTAAACCAACAACCAACAGACAAACTGCAAGGAGATCGCAAAAAGAGAATTAACAGTAAACTGTTAACTATTAGAGTTATGTGCGATACTTTACGAGAGTGGCCAATGCACACGTGTTTGTAGATTACGTTCTGTTGCCGATTCTGTTTGCCTGATATTTCAGCTGCAATTACTGACGCTTGCAAACTGTGCGGCAAAACAGCATTTTTACCTAAACCCCAAGATCCGCCCACAGATAAAATAACGACAGTTTTTGAATTTATGTTCTTTTCGTTCTTTTTTTATATTTATTTGGTTTTTTTTTTGTGTTGGTTTTGCTTTGAAACGAAAGAAAAGTACCTAACAAATTTGTGTTTTATTTATATTTCTTTTTGTTTTGTTTCTTTATAAAATAAAAGTACATTTACAGGGCTTTCCTTCTCTTGTTTTATTTTTATACATTTTGTTGTCGTAGTTGCTTTTCATTTAAATTGTATTTATGTTTAATGTTTTTTTGTTTGTTTTTATTTTTAACCTCTAGGTGATAGGTTTAAATTACTAGTTGCGGTCGATCCTGTGTGTGAGTGTGAATGATTTGGCTTTGACTTTGATGGTGAACTTTGAACTGGGTTTAAGTATTTTTGAGGATGTTCACGGTTCAGTTGAGTTACGATAAGAGTGTGTCAAGTCTTTTGTGTATGTGTGTGTTTGTGGTGTGTGTTTGCTTTGTAGGTCACAGTTCAATAACAATAACAAATAATTATGCATACTTAGCTTTAATAACTAAATCAAACGCACTGAGAGCTTGAAACGGCAACTAAAATTTATAGAAACACAGACAAGACACAATAAAGGGTAACGGTGAAGGTAAAGGTGACAAATAATAGTTTAGAATTAGAATAATAAAGTCCCTTGATCTGGGTTGCATGCGTCAATAACTAAACTGGGAGTTGGTCGAGAGAGGAAATGTTGCAGTTCTTCTTCTTGTTATTCATCTGGTTTTCTTTTGGAATTTTCATAGCAATATATTACAATTTTCAATTGAATTCGTTATAGTTTCTTGTATGTTGTGTGGTTTTCTTTTATTTGCATATAATATTAATTTAATAACTATTTTGTTTTACTAATTAAAAATTATGTTCTTGTTTGTTTGTGTGTGTGTGTGTAAGTGTGTGTACTAATTTACAGACAGTTCTGGCGCAAAATATTAATTTATTAATGAGGCATTTTATTTGTTCTCATCTTTTCTTTGTTTTTTTTTGTTGTTTTCTTTTTTGTTTTTTACTTTTGCTTTAAGTGTTATTTTCCTTTTGTTGATTCTCGTTTATGGCTAAAAATTGAAATTTGCTTATAAAATGTGTTTTTGCATTTTGCGAGGGCATTATTATTAATTGTTTTTTGTTTTTCTTTTTGTTTTGTTTTTTTTTACTTAAAATACGTTTGGATTATAAATTTAAATGTAGGTTTTTACGCTTAAAATGTTACACACAACTTAGTTTCATTAAGTTTTCTACATTTTGTTTTTGTTTTATTTGTTGACCATTTAAACTGCTTCTTTACTCGATAATATGTAATAATAATAATAATAATATAATAATAATATTAATAATAATAATAATAATAGATCATCTCTAACGTAATATATGCGCTGCTTCTCCTTGTATATAATTTTAAATTATAAACACCCCCCAGATTCCCCCCCAATTCGCAGTTTTTGTTGTTGTTACCTCCTGGACCTACGGATCGGTCTTACCATAGGATCCGTAAGCATCGGAACTGAAGTCGAACAGACGATCAATGCCTTCGTTTGCATTCAGCGCATAGGGATAATCATTATCATCCGGTGGATCGATCGGGACAAAAGCTTCGTTATAGATGTCTGCAAAAGAAGCGAAAAACCAACCCATAAATTAGTTAAAACTATTTCTTTATCTTATACATATTTTAGTTAAAAATGTTTATGGATTTGTATTGTTTGTTGGGTTTCGATTTGTTGTTGATTTTCGGGGATGATTTATATATATATATTTTTTAGATTTTTTGGTGGATGCATGTTTGAAATTCACGCCAGAGCTGAATCTCATGGTGCTACAAAATTTCAATTTCAATATGAACGAACAATTGCCCTCTGCAACGGTCAGTGCACTGCAGACCCACGAGAATTCAGTTCCAAAATGAATTTGCGCTTGCGCGTTTTGCTAATTAATGGTTCCATCATTTTAGGACGATACAAGTGGCGGCGGGTTAATACGAATATATACATATACATACATTCTATATACCTTCAAGTTTAGTAGTATTAGTATTTGTTAGTTTGTTATTAAAATTTTCAATTTCGAATGTGGACAAAGTTGAAATTTCCTATATTCGAGTAGCAGCTGTTAAGTTACAGCAGTCCTACTATAAACTTAACAGCGCGCTGGAGCTTTCAATTCTGTCTGTTAATTTAAAAGTTTACCATGATTCAAAAACAGCATGCATTGGATGTGTGAGTGTGTGTTTGGGTGAGTATGTGAATGATGTTGGGTGTGAGTTTGTGTGCGTGAGTCGGAGATTAAGAGAGCATGATACAAATAGAGTAGTTTAGTAATTGGTTAATTTCATTTATTAATTCTATTTTATTGTATATTACACAATTCACTGTACAAGAAATTAAAGGCCAAAATAATAACAAAATTATAAATTCAATTTTGAACTGAATCTCGTTGGTTGTTGGTAGCTTTGCCGAAGCATTTCATTTAAATTTTGAATAACACAATTGAATTAATTTGATTTTATGTACACTATCACTTTTAAGATATTCGAAGATGAGCAAAGAACGCGCTCAGCAAGAACTCAGACTGTGATGCGGTTTTAAATATTAAAATTCACGCAAGTCACAGAGAAAGTTCTTGACAAGCACGCTTCGTTATCAATTTGTATAATGTTAACGTTAACGTTAGCTGCTGTTATTTACAGAGGCATAACATACATATATAGGCATATGTGTGATGAGCGTTTTGTATGGTAGCGAAGAATGAGAGGCATCGGCCCACAAAGAGAGAATAAAAGTAATGAGTTATGATTAAATGGCAAAGAGTACTTACAGTCCGCATCGATGTAGCTAAAGAGCGCGTCGAGGCCTTGCAGAGCAACATTACTGCCATTGCTGTCAGCGTCGCAATCGGTAACGCCTGGCGGCAGAATGCGATTATATGAATGCTTTTGGATGTATTGCTGCTGTTGTTGCTCCTGCTGCTGCTGATGGTGGTGGTGATCAACATTGGCGCCAGCGCCAGAAATGTCGCCATATGTTGTCGTCAAACCGACGACGCCAAGGCTGCTGTTGCTCTCGTTGCCAGCCACGGATGTAAACTGCATTTGCAGTGATCCCATGGCAGAAGAGTTACTGCCGCTGTTGCTGTTACTGTTAACAGCAAACGTCGCATTCGCGCCTTCCATTGCACAGTTATACATTGGAACATCGCTGCGCCGCTGTTGCTGTTGCTGTTGTTGCTGCTGCTGCTGATTGCTGTAATGCACTGCGCTGTTATTGTTGCTGCTGTTGAGGGGTTGGGAGTTGTTGCTGCTGCTGTTATGACTATTAAGCGTAGTTGTGTTGCCCGCAGCGTTGGCAGCGGAATTCGCTGCACGTCGCCGCGTCGTTGGCGTGGGCGAGGATTCTGTTAGACTGCTAAAAAGCTGCTGAATAGCGCTCTGATGCTGATGACCTCGCACAACGGGACTGGTCAGTGTCGGCACCAATTGACTCCGCTCATCGTCGACGTCATCGTCAACAGCATCATCATGATTTACATTATCATCATCATTATTATCCGTATGCTGCTGAAGCTGCTGCTGCTGCGGCGAGGTCAATTCATACTTGACGCTGCCAATATCACAAATGTTATTATATTCAGGCTGGGATTGCTTAGACGCCTCCTCAATCGATTTACTGAGGTTGCGTTGGGCTGATAAGCGATATGGTGTCTGGCCTGTTATCAAATAAAGTTACAAGTTATAATTAAATGTTCATAAATACTCTTTTATTTATGTAGCTTAACTTACCTAGACCCTTTGTGCTCATGGCATCAATGTTTAACAACAGCGGATCATTGAGACGTTGGGTTTTCAGGTGCTGCTGCAGTCGCGTCGAAGTCGCCGTACGCAGACCACTGGTGCCCCACGATGACGCACATCTCGCGTATCCAGAATCGGAGGCAATCGGCGAATTCTCTGGTGAATTGTCGTGGCACAGAAAAACGTTAATTTCCCCACTGTTCTCCGCTTTGACGTAAATCTCACGCGGCACCTTCGTGCTAGGCAGCTGTAAACAGAAACAAAGAGAGCAGTGTTAGTATAACAGTCGTATGTTAACAGTAATATTAACAGAGTGGGAGAGCAAACTGGACATGGCGTCGTTTTCGTATTTTTAGAAATGATATTTACATATTCTTATTTTTCATTCAATTTTGTTTGTTTTTGGATTTTTTTGCGCTGCGTGAGTAGCACAGAATCAGCGTTGCCAGACTCCTACAATTTCAGTACAATAGCAACACAGCAGACGATAACAGAAATGTGTTTCGTCTACTCGTAGACAGCTGCACCCAAAAGTATGCAACAGTTTTAATGCAGTTGTTGCTTTTCAATTGAGTAACGGATATTTCATAGTCGGGGGACCTGGAAGCGCGTGATTACTTGTTTCTTTCCATCGCTTGTATTTTTTTTTTTGGCTCGCGCGAGTTCATTAAGCAGTTCAAGGCGAGCGGAAACATTAAGCGAAATATTTATAAATAGTGCGTGGCTAACAGATCAGACAACAGACAGCAGACAACGGACATGATCAGCCAACAGTTTAGGCCAAGTCAGCAGCAGTCAGTATATTAAGACTATTGAGCGAATTTCAATTGGAAAATGTTTTCTTTTTTCTTTTTTTTCTTTCAAAATGAGCAAAAGTTGATTTCACTTTTAGCTTGATATCAAAATCAAAGGGGGATGGAAAGAAGGGGACAGCACGGGGGTAGGAGTGTGTTCCATTTTGCAGTGCGGCGCTTGTCGCCGTCTGCGTCGTGTCTAAAAATAGGACGCCATGTTTTAATGGCATGCAGACGCTAAGAAGAAGCACAATTGTCTGACGTCGCCGGAATAGGGACAAGTAATGATATTCACACGATGTCTCTAGTATATATACTAGATCGGGATTTTATCTACATAGAATTATAATTCCCTTCTGAGGAGTACTCACCACAAGTTTGGCCTCTGGCGGTGCCTTGATCACAATCACAATCTGATCTTTAAACAGATCCACATTCAATAGATCATTCTGCGTCACATAGGCCATGCCATCACTGTTCTCCACCTCCTGCGAGATTCCGGCCAACTCGCCACGCATCTGATCGAGCAGGGTATTAACCTCATTCTCCCGCTGCTCAAGACGTTCGTTTTCCGCCTCGATTTGTCGGGATCGTTCGCTGCTGACCAACGACTGACCACCACGCCATTGGATATTATTCTTGGACTTCTTCTCCAGTATACCAATGCCCTCGAGGACGTTCGTAATGTCGTAGATGCGTCGCTTTTGCACCGACAATCGATTGGAGGCATCGTTCAGATCGACAACACCGTCGGGTGACTCTTCTAACAGATCCACAAACTTTTTTGTCAATATGCCCAAAGAGGTGTCTGCTCGATTTCTATCACCGCCGACTCCACCACTGCTAGCACCTCCTCCACTTCCAGACGTGGCCAACGAGGATGTGACTAACGATGTCTGCTGTAGCTGCTGCTGCGTCGACGTCTGATGCTGCGACGCTGTTCGCGCGAACTGTGAATGCGAAAGAGAAGTACCGTTGCCGGCCGGTTTGCTCGTTTCCACATCGTCGTCTTCATCGGCTTCGACTTCGTATTGTTGCTGCTGCTGTTGATGTTGTTGGTACCGCAGCTGTTGTTGTTGTGGCGTGTGTTTACTGTTGTTGTTGTAGGTGACCGTTTGGTGGTGTTCGTTCTGTTTCGCCTGCTTCTTCGGGTGGATTTCGTGGGTGGTTGCATGCGCCCGGCGCTTGACCTGCTATCAAATCATAGAATGGTGAGTTTTAGTGCGTGTGTGGTGAATTTTATTACGTTTTCTACTGATATCGTTGTCTCTACTCACCTTGTAGTAATGTGTGATATTATTTGATTTGCCCCCAGATCCATTTCGCTGCTGCTGCTGTTGTTGTTGTTGGTGGTGCTGCTGCTGTTGTTGCGGTGTACTCGTTTCCTCTGCAATCACTGTTGTTGTTGTCGCTCCACTTCTATTCAAATTTATATATACATGATCTCGCAGGTGGGCAGCGACGCCAACGCCGCCGGTGCTGCTGCCAGTGTCGTTGCCAGCATGTTCATAGTCCAACAGATTTTTAATCACAATATTGTTATTATTATTGTTGTTGTTATTGTTATTATTATTGTTGCCCAAAAGCTCATACTTGAGCTTTCGCACCACTTTTGAGCTGCCGCCACCTCCATAATGTTGTTGCTGCTGCTGCTGTTGTTGTTGTTGCTGCTGCTGCCGTTGTGTTTGATTGTGATTGTTTTGCTGTGGCTGTTGGGCGCGGCGGTGGTTATTATATATTTCGACATTTCGCAGTCCACACTGCCTGCAGTTGTACAAAAATAGTATTTGCTAGCTCTCTATCTATCTCTATTTCTCTCTCCTCCCTTCACTCTCTTTTCATTCGTCTGGCGACTCACGTCTTACGTCTCACAATTTTGTTGCTTTGTGTCTTTTGCTTTTTGCTACGTTGCCCTCCTGACAGCGCGGCTGACGCCTGAATTTGTTTGTAGCATACTTTTAAGCGCGACCGCTATAAACGTTGCCACCTAGTTGGAAATGTTCCCGCTTTTCGTGAGTGTTGTACGCGTGTGTGTGTGTTGTGTTTTTTCTTTTATTTTATTGTACTTTTTGTTTGCGCTTATCAACTAAATTAGCACCTAGGGATTCTTCACATCTGAAAATATACAAAATATAAAATTAAATTAATAATTATTCGACTAATGTATATATTTAAGTAAGATTTGTGTTTCAATAACTTTAAACGTATGTAGCGTATGTATTTATGCAATTGGCACATTAAACTTTAGCGCCATTTGTTCTGTTTTTGTTTTGTTTTCAAGCTTTTTATGGGGCTGCATTTACATGCCATTAACATGTAAGCAAAAAAGTGAGTGAGTGAGAGAGGGAGAGTGAAAAGAGAGCAAACCCCCAATAACATGACACTAAAAAAAGCTGATGATAAAGCGCAAGCAGGGAAACCATTTTGAATTATGTATAAGCTCATTTAACAGCACCCCCTCCCACCTACAGTGCCCATAACCTCAACCCAAAAGCTCTCCCCAATAGAAGCCGCTCTATCGCATACCAAAAATATTTTAAGCATAAAACAAAAAAAAAAACAATGTCATGCGTAGATGTTTTTGTTGTTGCCGTCGCGCAAGCGCAAATGTCAATAAACTCAGCATAAATGTATTAGACCAATCAATATGGCAGAAGGCAGAAAGAGAAAGAAGACACGACGACGACACGGCGTGTGAAGAAAACCCAAAAGGCACAAAACGAGAATGAATGAAGCGAGAGCAGCAGCAGCAGCAGCAACAGGTAAGAATAGTAACGTTATTGTTAATGTTGTATTAACTGCATCGGGGCAATACGTCTTTATCTGCTGTGAAATTGTGTTTGTTCATTAGAAAGACTTTTGGCAAATTAAGAAAGCTTTAATAAAAAGAACAACAGAAGATATAAAAAGAATCAACAATTAACTGTTACCTAACATTCCATTAGCAGAACTGTTAGCGTGGCACTGCTAAAGTTGATGTTGTATTTTGCATTTGTCAAACGGGAGCTTTAAAATTTACGAGCTGTTAATTGCAGCAACAACAAACAGCAAACACACAACGAATTGTAGTAAATGACAAACGTTTATTACCATTGTGTGTATGTGGCAAGAACAACCGCGATATTCATATGTATGTGTGTACATGGTATGTAGAAATACCATGTACTATTTTATATACATACAGTGAAACGTTAAACGAGCAAAATGAACGAACGGAACGTCGCGTGGAATTTGCTGAAATTGGCAAGAAATAAGCAGCAGGCGGCAAAGGCAA
Source organism: Drosophila acutilabella (assembly GCA_035046005.1). Lineage (NCBI taxonomy): Eukaryota > Metazoa > Arthropoda > Insecta > Diptera > Drosophilidae > Drosophila > Drosophila acutilabella. The sequence goes on from JAWNOK010000061.1 coordinate 1,948,874, forward strand.
TGGCAAAAAATAAAGCAACAACAACAAATCGGCGCAGGTAGCCAAACACAAGTCAGCCTCTCACTTGCTCATTCTCTTTTTCACTCGCGCTCTCTATAAATTGCAAGCGTCGGCGTCAGCGTTGGCAGCAGCAGAAGCAGAGGCAGCACACAGGCTTCATTTCTGCTGCTGCAGAGATTTTGTTGTTGTTGCGTATGTATGAGTGTGTTTGCCAAAAACGGTATCTGTTTACAGGCCGGCGAATTGTGTTTTATATCTTTAAGTTTTTTTTTCTACAGGTAATTCAAATCGAAGACATGGAAATTTTATACTCAGCTACCAGTTAACAAATTATGTGGGTAGCAGACAAAAAAAACAACATCATATTAAAAAATATGTGTATCCAGGTAGGTCCTTTATATGTCTTAATTTAAATGCACATGAAATATTTGCTCCGTTTGATCAACAATGCAGTAACAAGTAGCCCTAGTCGTACATATAAAATTACAGTGATCATATAATATTACACATCGAAATTCTTCGCAAGAAGCAGCAGCACAGCAACAATGAAAGAGTTTATGCTAATTTAACTCTATTGAGTGAATTTCTGGTTATGCCCAGCATTCAGTCAGTTAGACAGAATCAGTGTGACCCCATCATAAAACGAGATGTATGTGAAATGCGTGCGTTACTTTGCCATAACAGTTGTGGGACAACACTGATCATCAGAGTTCACTGTTTACTCCACTTAACATTTATGTAGGTGTGGGCGTTTGTTTGACTGTGTTGGTGTAAATATAGTGTGTGTGTTTGTATTAATTTTTCATGATACCCTCAAGTGCACTTGTCGGGCATCGCTCTCTCTTTCGCTCGCTCTGCGTTTCTGTATGTATTTATCTAATAACAACAAAACCCAAAAGGTAAATAACAAATGCAACTGTGACTTGAGAAAGAAAAACATTATGCAAACAGGGAAGAGAACATTGAACATGATGAAAATAACAGAAATCGTGGACAAAATGGCCTAGAGAAAATAAATATAGCAAGCAACCTACCACTAACAAGAACAACATGAAAGCAGCACAGCTTAGCCTTTTGTTTTTGTTGCTTTCAATCAACCTGACGACATCGACGCAGCAGAGCGCAGCGACCGTATGACTGATAAAGAAAAAGCTAGAAATATAAACACTATACACACACTAATACATGCCAACATTTGTGTATGTGTAAATGACGAGTAAATAAGCTGCAGAGGTCTAAGCACGCGAGCGACTTTTTTCTTTTATTTTGAGTTGATAGCGTTTCGCGTACTCGACAACTGCTGCCTATTGTAAATTAGTGAAGTAAAACACGAGAAATTCGTATTAAATTAGAAAATATTAGAACGAACCAGTTCTGATGCGGCCCCAGAGGTGTGACCACCATTTCCACCATATATACCACCCTCTTTTTGGCCATTATCCATTACAAATGGTCAGCAGAGCTAATTGGGTGCTTCGAATGCAATCTAACGGGAATGCTGAATAACTTCTAACACGAGCGATTAATTATTCAAGCTACAATTTATGGTTCTTTAATTATGTACATAATATAATATATATACAAACATATGCATAAATTTATCTTCGGTAAAGAGTGCGCCCTCGCGCTCTCTCACTCACGCAACCATTTTGCGCGTCTCTCTGTGTGTGTGAGTAAATACATACATTTGTATACTGCTAAGCAGAGCAGCGTTGTTTGCTGCAGCAATAGCAGCAGCGCACACGTAAAAAGTTTCGCTTTCTTTTTGCACAGCATTTTGCATGCGCAGTAGAAAATCAGACGCAAAAGACAATAAAAAGAAGACAGACTAGCTAGAGTCACACAAACACATGGACTTCTTACATCTACATATAAGCATAGCATATACCCCAATGATTGCCATGAAAATCATTCAGTAATCGGTAAGCGCCGGAGAATAGAAGAATTTTGTGTAGAGCTCCATAGTCGCTCAGTGAAGTGCATGTGTGTGTCTGTCTGTGTAGTAGTATTGGGAGAGCTTTTGAGCGAGAGAGTGGGATGCTGGGGCTTTGTTGCTTTCATGAGATTGCGACTGCGACTTCGACAGCGACTGCGGTCGGTGTTTCTGCGAAGCCGGCCGCACTTTTTGTTTCTTTTATTCTTGCTAGCTAACAGCTGTTAGATCAGGCGTCGACAGATACGGTCCACGGCAAATATTGATGTTTTTGTTGTTGGTTTTGTGTGGATTCTAAAGTGTGGCACTCATGTTTATTTCTACGTAGCCGGTTTTCTGACTTGAATTCCACACTGATTATGCGCTTCGAACTCTTTGCATGTGGTTGTTAGTGGTTGACCGGCAAATACATAAGCAAACGTCGTTTTACGTATGTAAGAACATAAATACATATAGTCAACGGCATAAGTATTTTGACATGAGAAATGTTAAGCTAAAGTGTGAAGAAGTAAGTGGACAAGAACTGTTAATTTGGAGAGTTATTTTTTACAGAACGCCAGAGGAACCATAAACTTCGTCAAAATACTTATGACATCGACTGTGCGTCACTGAAGAGGAGGCAATTTCGTTATCGCCATTTTTGCATTTCCCTGCTCGTTGTTAATTTCATTAAGCCAATTACAGGCCAGTGCTACACATTAATGCGATTCGATTTGTCTCTCCGCTGGCTATCTTTAGCTTTGTCTGTGTTTGCCTAAAACAATCAAAGCTTAACCCAAAAATGCCAATCAAACCGGCTGTAGCTAAGTTGCCCAAAAGCAACATCGTTAGCATGTACAAAGACCAACACAGAAAATAAAAATAACAAAAACAAAAATAAAAATCTAATTATTTGTTTGTACTCGCTTGTTCAGTGCGCTCACTTTGATATGCAATTTAAATAAACGGGCAGACAAGTGTAAACAGCAAAAGTAAAAGGTAAAAACACAAAAAGGGAAACACAAAACTTCGTTTCAAACAACAGCGAGTTGTGCGAGTGAGATGCCAAAACTGTAGGTTAACATAACGCTGTTAGGCTCAACAGTGGCTGGTTTTTCGTCATTTCTCCATTTTTGTTTTTTTTTTTCGTATGGGTGCAAAAAGCCAAAAATAATTGCCAGTTGGTGGGCGGGGAAGAGAACCGCCCAAAATGCGAGACGAGTGGAAGAGAGAACGAGAGAGTTACTACTCGTCGTGTCGGCGAAGGCGCATAAAATGCGTCGCAAAATATTTAGCCAACAAAATGCAAACAAAAACAGGCAAATATAAAGTTGGCAATATTTTTGGAAGTGTTTGGTGTGGGTGCTGGTTCTGGAAAAGTGGAAATTCAATGCCGGGCGCCGAGCAGACAAATTTCTTTTTTATACAATTTCGGGGAAGTCCCTTGAACGAAAATGCATCTCTAGCAATATTCAAGGCAATACCAGGAATATAAAGTCATTTAAATACGGCATTAGATTCGAGCTGTAGTCGTTCCATACACATGCATATGCATGAATGACGCATTCGTGGTCATGGGGTTCCGGAAAAACATGCAATGGAAATGAAATCACAATGTTCCCCTTGTGTTATCACTAAACTCTATCGCTTACTCGCTCACTCGCACTGTCTTCCTTCTCACTTTGTCGCGCTCCTTCCAAGTGCTGTCTATGTTAAATAACATTGAAGCCAAACAGAGTCCGAGTTCCACAAATGTTGATAATGTGGAACAACAAGCAGCAAAGCGAGCCAACAGTATGAGGGGGCGGAGTGCGCACGAGGGCGGGAGCTTTAGAAGTTTGCTATTTACAAATGAATTAAACGCCGTTTCAGGTGTAATTTCATGTGGACGGAGAGAAACACACACAACAATACACATTTTAAGGTTATTAACGGGCTTAGTAGCTAAGGGAAGGAAGCACAAAGCAAACTTGAAAGAATGATTAATTGTTGAAATACACACACACATTTGTACACAGTACACAAACCAACACATGGCTCCAGAAAGTTTTAAGCCAATTGATAAATTCACTCATATTTAATCTACGCTGAGTTATTGCATATATTCGTAGTATTCATTCTTGGTGAAATTGCTGAGAGAATACAGTGGCTCACTCCTTATTTGATACAGTGCATTTAACAAACTTTCTGTTAAGGTAGCCTAAAATAACAAAAAAATAAAAAAAAAAAAAAAATATAAATAAAAAAAAAAAATTCAGTTAAAAAAAAAAATATTTTAAATAAAATTATGTTGTTAACAACAAAAAAAAAAAAAAAAAAAAAAAAAAAAAAAAAACACCACAACTATTAAATATAATAATAAAATAAAAAAAATATTTTATAAAAATAGACCCCCCCGTAAAAAACCCCAGACAGGGGGAGCGGGGGGGGGGGCCCCCGGGGGGTGAAAAAAAAAAAAAACCCAAAAATAACAGGGGGGGGGGGGGGGGGAGGGGGGGCACGGGGGGAGGGGGGTGGGGGGGGGGAAAACAGAAATAAAAAAAGGGACATGAGAAGAAAAAACGACCCAAAAACCCACCCCCCCCCCCCCGCCGAGAGACACAAGCCAAACCACGCAGCGGGGGGGTTGGGGGGGAAGGCAGCGGAAAAAAATAAGGAGAAAAAAACCGAACGAAAGGGGGAGGAAGGAAGGGGGGGGGAGGGAGGGGGAAGAGGGGTAAAAAAATAAAAAAAGAGAAAAAAAAAGGAAAAAAAAAAAAAAAAAAAAAGAAAAAAAAAAAAAAAAAAAAAAAAAAAAAAAAAAAAAATTATAATAATAAAAAAAATTAAAAAAAAAAAAAAAAAAAAAATAAAAAAAAATAAGAAAAAAAATAAAAAAAAAATAAAAAAAAAAAAAAAAAAAAAAAAAATATGTGTAAAAAGGAAGTGCACGCACCTAAATTGGAATTTCTTCGCTTTATATATCACGACGAACAAAAACCAGCAAAGCAAATGCTTGACGCCGCTGCCCGTCGCCTGCGTCGTCGTCGTCGCTGCTGCCAACGTCGTTGCTGCCGTTTTGTAGTTGTTGTTACTGCTGCTGCCGCCGTCGCGCTCATTTAATATCACACACGTTTCATATTTTTGCGTTCGTTTTTCATGTACATTTTCTCACTACTACGTTTTTCTTCTTTCTTTCTTTTGCGCAAGTTTATTTTCTTCTCGTTTTTGGACGTGTGACGTCAGCAGTTCAGAAAAAAAATTATATTATTTGTTGTAGATATCACATAATTGTTGTGTTTGATAATCGCGCTCTGACTTTCTGTCCTAAATTGTTGTTATTGTTGTTTGTTTTGTGGCTAAATGTGTCTGAATGTGTGCAGTTTTTTCTTTTCATCAGTTTTCACATTTTGTGCGGCGCGCTAAACGAACTTCATGGGCCACGACGTAAACGCAAAGTGAGTGCTGAGTGCCGTGACTGGCCTGAGCGTCTTTTTTGTCGTAGTAGTAAATGGAGTCGCCGGCAAACCTACAGCGAAAGAGAGTGCCACGCCGAAGAGAGCGAGATTATTGAGAGAGCGCGAGCGAACAGAGAAAACGTAAGCGGCGGCGGCAGCGGCAACGTGACGTTAACGCATTGTTGCGTCGAGACGGCAGGGACTGCGTGTTGCTAAAGATTTATGTTGCTATTGTTGTTGTTGCTGATTATGTTGCAACAGTGGACAAGGCCAAATGCGGCAGCCTTGATGACGTCACTTATGTATTCGGTTTAAAATAAATTGAATTAATGTCACAACATTTGATCATTGAATTCTCCGTATCGTATCCAATAATTTTCTCCACGCGGGCGGTTTTACGTTCTACGTTTCACGCTGTCGCTAACTTATTTGTAGCTTTTCGTTTGCTCAGTGGGCAGTGAGCAGGCAACATCAGCGACACAACCACGACAACAGCGACGACGACGACGACGGCCAACAACAGCGACGACAGCAACAACAAACAGACACGACCAGCAGTGCGGAGCGTAAACGAAAAACTGATTGCGGCGAATTTGCTGCCGCCAATTTGAACTGTTATTGTGCTGCTTTTGCCTCTGTTAAGTGTATGCGCTGCGGCGAATTAAAAGCAGCAGCTGAGAGTAAGCGTACACACAGCTGAGAGAGTGAGAGAGGACCGCAATAATGTAGGCAGCAGCTGAGTGGGCAAACAGTTTATCAATGTGTGTGTGTGCCTTGGTGTATGAGTGAGTGAGTGGAACGTAGGCAGATGCTTGTGGCATGTGGATGCCAGACTCACGTTGGGTAACTGTTTGAGAGTGTATGTGTGTGTGTTTGTGTGCTTTTGAGCCGCTCTCTCAGTTGCTCAAATGCCGGCTACTAAAACTGAGAGACGGAAGTGCTGTGTCGCCACCGTTAACGTCGCTGCTACCGCACCCACAAGCATACAATACTAACCAACTCGGTACCAATGTAGATACAAACACACACGCAGATAAGTAATAAATGTGCGTAACTGTGTGTGTGAGAGTTTCTTGTCTTCATTTACACACCGTCGTGGTATCTGTAACTACGTCTCAATGTGGCACGCATTCCGTCTCAACAAGCTATATATTTTTCATTTAAAGTAGAACATTTTAATATGGATTATGATTAATAAAGCCGTATTTAAACATATGTATTGCCAATTTAAATATGTGTTTGTTTAAGCTACCAAACTTGGGACAATTATTGTTGTTTTGACTCAAGTTCAATGAACTAGACAAACACATCTGCTCAAATACATTTGTCCATTTGCATGTACCGATCGGTAACTGGGGTACCCACATACGCTCACACACTGACACACACATGCACAGAATGCCATCCATGTCTGTTTCTATTGCCCATAAAAAACAAGTAAGAAAGGCTACAGTCGATCGAGCCGACTGTAAAAGACCCCGTACTCCCATAGTAGTGCCCATTTTATTAAAATAAAAATTTAAAAATGAATTAAAAATTAAATGAATATTTACATATTGATTAAAATTAAAAAGTAAATAATTACATCGTCATTGTCAGCATTCGACCCGCGATCATGCGAGGTTCACATTGCGAGATTACCAGTTGCACCACGACTTTTATATTTTCCGATTATTTGCATATGTTGTGTGTTATATGTGTGTATGTATAGCATTGTTCGGCGCGGCCAGCGGTGCGCCAAAGCAGGTAGAGAAAACGTTCGAATATGTTTGTATGTTTCGTGTTTGTTTGTATGTGTTGCGCGCATGCAGTGATTTTGCAGTAAATACGTGATTTGACCGATTTTTTTGTTTGACATAGGATTTTGATGCCACTTTAGGAAGTTAGAATAGTATGTCTCTAAGCGTATGTTAATTACACACTGTACTATTTGATTTATGCCTGAGAGGCATTGATTGAGAGTGTTTTAGTTCTATGAGAAGGGGGCGTGGCAGCTCAAACTTTAATGACATTGCATTTAGGCTGTCTCTGGAACCTGCGTACAATTGGTGTCCTAGTGCCATAACTATTGAGTTATTCGCTTAAAACACAAATTTTTTCGAGGCGTGTCTGGTTTTTTGCTTATTGCGGGGGCGGTAGGGGGCGTGGCAACAATTTGAATAACTTGATCTGCGTACATCATAAACGGACTTTCTTAAATTTGGTGTCTCTAGCTTTTGTAGTTTAAAGATCAGGTGTTCATACAGACGGACGGACAGACGGACAGACGGACAGACGGACAGACGGACATTGCTTATCGACTGCTGTTGATGCTGATCAAGATATTTACTTTTGGGGTCCCCTCCTTCTCCTGTTCCCTCTCCTTCGACAACTATAACCCCCTTACTCTTTTTTAAAGAGTACGGGGTCTAAAAATGAAGCAAATTATGTTAAATACGCCGCAAAACTCACGCCCTTCTTCACTCTCAGTTTCTTGCAGGCAGTGGGAGCGAGATGACAGACAACCAACGAACAGCAAGCAGACGAACGCATTCACTCACACACGCATTTCCAGTTAATTAAAAGTATTTATGACACTGCACACATATGCACATGAAGAGCGAAAAAAGAACGAAGAGAAAAAAATTACAGTCTTAAGTACAAAAGTCCACAAGGATCGTGGGAAGTTCCAAGCGCAGACGAGATCACAAAACGAGCTCAAAAACTAAATATGTATCTATGGTGGGCAAAGGAAAAAAAATAAATAAGAAAAAATATATTAAAATCACGCATGGCAAAAAAAAGGCATGCATAGAAGAAGCTCAATTCAGGGGCAGGCGCAACGCAGGGGGAGGGCAGAAGACATTTCACCCTAAGGGTGTGACTCCCTGTGATGTGAAAAACGCAAAAAAAAAGACTTCTTCTCAGCAAGATTTAAAAAAAAATTAAGGACTTCGGAATCTTCCAAAAAGTCCTGCCTGTCTGCTTGGCTGAGGGGTCGTCATGAGAAGCAACAGCGACAGCCGAAAAAAAAGGCTGACAAAAAATGTGAAGAGAGTGAGCCGAAAAAAAGTTAATAGAAATTGAAAACTGGAAATCGCATTATTTTTTCGGCGTTTTGAGGGCTGGCATGTGAATAAATTTGATTAGAGCCGACAAATTGCGTCTGGTTAGATAAAAAATTGATAATGGTTACGCTAAATTTTAATAACAGCTTCTCTTGCTAAGTCAAAGTGAAGAGCTTTCCAAAAGCTCTCACTTAGTAAAGAGTATTACAAGCCAGACGTAAATTGCCGGCAGCACAAAAGTAACCAAAGCGGAATGAACAGAACGAAGAACATCTTCAACATCTTCATCATCGTCATCGTCTACATCATAATCATCAGCCTCATTTTTGGTCTTTGTCGTTTCCATTTGCAGCAACCCCTTTACAGTGGGGTGGGGTGCAAAAACTCTTTTTTTTACAGCCTCAGCCTCCGCCTCTGTCTCTGCCTCTGCATCCCCAAGGCGTGCACATGGACACGGACATGGGAAATGAATGAAAGCTGAAGGAGAGACGACAATGACGCTGACGACGTCGACGGCGGCGGCGGTAACGTTGCCGGCACACAGACATGCCGCAGAATGCAATCAACTTGAAAACTACTTGAGAATCTGAGCGACGGCGATATTCAAATTTGAAAATAAAAGTGAAACAAAAAAAAAGCGTACCAAAAAGGAAAAACAAAAAAAAACAAAAAGCAGAAAACAAACGCATTGAGCATTAAAGTTTTGAGAGAAGCCGACGATGACGGCGGCGTTGACGTTGACGTCGCTGCATGTTTGACAGAATGTCAGTCACATTGTTGAATTGTATAGTTGTTTGTTGTTGTTGCTGTCGCTGCTGCTTCTTAGCGTTGTGTTATTGCTTTGCTCTTTGGTTAGGGTGGCTCATGAGGACGACAGCTTACGAAGGCGCTTTTGTAAGAGCGTGAGTAAGTAAGAGAGTGTCAGCCTGTCTGTGTGAGTGTAAGTGCGAGTGTGTGTGTGTGTGTGTGCATCGCGTCTGCTGCTTACTTCCGACTATGCGACGCGTCATATTGACTAACTTGACGCAACATTTATTGAATTTGCCAACAGCGTCGCTGACGTCGACGCATGCAGCGACGCAAATTGCTTTAAACAGCAGCAGCAGTAGCATAAATGAATATTTCGTAAGTTTGACTATGACAGAGTTACTCCCTCTCCAACCGTTCCCCTCCGTTCGTTACAGGGAAATCTAGCTCCCACTTTCAGCTCACACTAATTGCAAATTAATTTGATTTGAATGTTAATTATTTTTACAGACATCGCGCTCTTTGGCCAAAAGGGCACAACTAAAAGCAGTCAACTTTGAGCTTTAATGGATCTCAGCTCGAGCATGGGAACCGATACCCTACAGTGTTAATAGACTAAGCTGAACTTTAAAGTAGACAAATGTCGGAGAAAGAATGGATTTTATATAAATCAGATAAACTTAAATGATTTGTTTATACAAATCTAAAATTAATGCACTTTTCTGGTAGGTGAGTTCATAAACTTGGTCTGATACGGTAATAGCGCTACAGGCCACATAATTATCTTGTACGTGTGCAGCATTACTCACTGTACTTGCTCAGTTTGATACCATAATTTGTGTGTGGGTCTGTGGGGCGTAACCCTATCATGCGCCAGTTTAAAATTACAAAAAAAGGTAGAAAGAGGAAGGGGGATAATCAACTGTAGGAGACCCTGTAATTTCTACTTGAGTTAGCTTTAGGCACCAGTAACTTTAGAGTTGTTTTTAACCCCACAACTTTAGCCACTTTGTGTTTCATTTTAGCGCAGGGTTAACACACTCCAAAAGGTTACCGATGCGACTCGCAATTCAAATGGGGTTAGGGTTATAATGAGCGGTCAGTTTAACGAGTGTTCGACCTTAAAAACACGCTGCAAGCCCGCATTTAAAACAACTGTCTTCCCTGCGTCCTTCTCCTCCCCCATCTCCAAATCCCCACCAGTCTAGAAACATACAAAGCTAAGTATGTACTCTATATGGTTAGACAACAACTGAGTGGACTTGACTTGGTTTCTAAGACTGGAACTGAGCGCGTCTGTTGCGGGGCAGAGTCTTTCAAACAAGTTAAAAAATTATTTCAGTTTCTGTTCACGTTCAATGAACTCCACTGTAAGTCATAAAACACAAAAACAGTAACTACAATCTTATTATTATTTAATTATTCTTGGGGAACAACAACGAAAGTGCTAAGAAATTAAACAAAGAAGAGAAACGAGTAGAAGTAAGCAAAAGATACCCTCAACAAAAGGTACCTTAAAATGTTTTGAGTCATAAATATAAGTTAACAAATTTGCCTTAAAGTCTTAACTAACAATAATTCCACAAGCATGCCCTTTCTCCCACTCAAACGCTACAGGGTATGCGCAGCGAGTGACTACAACGAGTAAAAACTAACGAGTATCTTTTAACTCTTGTTATTCACTAATATTTTTCTTGTTGTTTTTTTTACTTACGCGTTTTGCTGGCATTGAGTTTGAAATTATTTAAGGTAATCCAAAAGTTGTATCTTGTTTGTAATTTTTGTTGTTTTCGAATTTGGCAATAAATTGATATTGATTTATTTTTAACAATGTTATAAATTATGTTTAAGTTAAGGTGCTTTGTTAAGTTAATTAATAACTGATAAAAATGCTTGTTTAATAAATTTAGAACGAGTTAAAGATAAAAGTAAACACTTAGCACTTATGAGAATTTTTGGTGTAACAGTTAAAGAAAAGTAGTAATAGATTTGGTCAAAAATGTTTTTAAATATAACAAATAGAAACAGAATAATTTAAGAAAGTTTTTATTAAAAACTTATTGCATTTTTTTGTAATTTTGGAATCGTTTTCATAGAACTAAGTAATAATTTTGTAGCATTTTAGCACTGAGTTTATAGTTTATTTATGATCATTTTATTGTTTAGGAATTTTATTAATTTATTTGCATTTTTGTAATCCTTCGGTGTATGTGTGTGTGTATGTCAGACTTCATTGGTATTGGTTATAGCATCGTTCGGGATGTGATTGTAGAAATTTCAACGATATTTGCCGTGCACTTTAATAATTTTGTTAACAAATTTAATGCATTTTTGAGTCACTTTTTTAACAGAGATTTTTGGGTGTAAAAACTTGAACATTAACAATGATAACGACAACGATAACACGTAATGATCAACATATTGAATCACTTTGGAACGGAACGGATCGGATCGGATCACCGTCTCTCTGGAGATTCACTTCCACTTTCTGCAGCGTTCGGTTTGTAAATGTTGCGTAGTTCTTGCCGCAGACAGAGTTGAAGTGAAGGCAGTCAACATATAAACACACACACACACACACACACACAAAAGCAGACGCGAAAGAGGAAGCAGAACAGGAATGCAATTGCAGAGCAACAACTACAAACTACAAACAGAACAACAACAACAACAGCAGCAGGCAGAGATCGCGTGCGTGCGAGAGAAAACGCCTAGGACAGAGAGAGCGCAGTCCAGACACTGCGGCCGCCACAGCAAGAGAGCAAGAGAGAGCGTAACTGAGTAACGGGGAGCGTACAACAGGAATGCAACAGCAGCAGCAGCAGCGAGTAAAGCAAAAGCAAAACAATAAGGGAGGATAATGCAGCGATCAAGCATGCCTGCTCACTCGCTCGCTCGCATTGTTTTACACTCTCTCTCTTCTGTCGCACTGTTTTTGGCTGCGGCCCACCCAGCGCAGGGTTGCTGTGTGCAGTCTGTGCGAACTTTTTCTTGATGTCTGTGTGTGTGTCACATCCCTGAGATTTATACAGACAAAGTGACTCTTTCTGCCCAAAATGTTGTCTGCTGCCCTGGCCTGGAGAAGCGCAGGGCTGGCTTAGCTAGCAACTGAGCGACAGGTGTTAAGTTTAACTAGTTCTGCTTCTTCTCTTCGTCTATGCGGTCAGTCAATGAACCCTATACCTCAATTAGCACCCAAGCAGCTGAACAGCAGAACCATCAAATGCAAATGCCACAAAAATACAGAAAAATGTATATAAAGAAATCCAACCGGAAATCACCAAAAGATGAAAAAAACAATCGGCAATATAATGACAGAGGGCGCAGGATACAATAAAATTACAGAGGCTGCAAAATCCATAAGCAATTTTCGGCAAATACAATTTTTAGACGGACGCGTCAGAAATTAATCAGCGAAGTAAGTTGAAAATCAAAATGCAAACGGATATGAAACAGGAGATGAATTTGCCGCCCCACAAAGAGACAGACAGACAGCGGAATCGGGGAGTATTGCCAATTGTAGACCCCGTGGGTACTTCTGCTCCTCCATCCCCGTCCTTTCTCCAAGCAGCACGTATCCTGTACAGACTGCACAAATTGCATGCGTTGTTTACTTCAAGGGTTCCAGGACTCTAACCGAATTCGAGTTCGAATTCGAATTACTGACTGACTGTCCGACTGTCTTTACTGATGTATTACTCGACAATATCAACAAGCATTCAACATAGTTTGCAGCTGTCGTTTTGTTATTGCCTCAAAATGTCGTCGCACATGCCAAAATGGGTTGGGGGAGGGGCAAACAAGGGTAACTAACTGTGTATTTGAGTGCTCAAAAACTCGGAGAACTGAATACGGAGTAACCAGAACGTAAGACCATTGAAATTTCTGTTTTGTTACGCCTTAGAGAAGGTTCGTTGGACTCTTCTGAGGTCTGGGAGCTGATAAGGAATTTTTAGAAAGCGTCGGAGAGTTCTACGATAAAGTCATTTAGTCATATTTAGAGTTGAGTCACGACTTCTTAAATAGAGCGTAACTTAAACATGCACTTTTTTCAGGGAGAACTCAAGCCGATTTTTAAATCTTTCAACAGTTTTCAAGTTACCCTTCCGAACTCTTAATTAACTAATGAGAAAAAGGTGTTTAGAGAGCGCTTAAAGATAAAGATTTATTTTAGTAAGATCTTTCTATATGTATAAAAATTTCAAAAAGTGTGAGAAAATTAAAAGAAATTTATGAAATTTGAATCTAAAAAGATAATATAAAACTCAGTGATTAATATCAGAGATTTTAGTGGCTTCTCGGTTCCCAACTGGACCAACTATTCCAACCAACTTGGTGTCTGCGTGTGTGCCTAAGGCTTCGGGAGTCGCTCGTCGGGCATAGGGAATCAGGCATCGGGCAACGGGTGCTCATTAAATCTCTGACTACCTGGTCGATGCCTTTGGCCTGGCTTACCGGTTTTCAAATTTGGGATATGTGCTCACGTTTTTCAGCTATTTTAAGTAACAATAACGAGAGAAAGAGACCGAGAGACAGTGAAAGAGTAAGAGCGAGAGAAACTACAAAAGCTGTGCCGGGACAGGGCACACTACAAAAAAAATAACAACAACACCAGAAGAACCTTCGAAATATAAACAGCAAACACACAGAGAAAAAGAGTGAGTGCGAGCAGTAGAGAAAAAGAGACAGGGCGTCAGAGAGTGTAAGAGAAAAAGAGAGAGGGAGAGAGGTACAAGTACGAGAGTACATTCATAAGATATTTTATATACAGGGCCAAGAAGGTTCAGCTTCGTCTTTGGCTTCGGCTTCTGCTTTAACTGCAGCTTCAGCTTCAGGTTTGGGTTCAGGTTCAGGTCCATAGGTAGAGCAACTCGTCTGCCTAACCTCCTCCTCCTTCTTCTGCTGCTTCTTCTTACTTACTTATCGTCTGACTGTTCCTCTCCTCTCCTCTCTCTCTGTCTCTGTCTCTCTGGCCTGTACGCGAAGAGCGTTCGTTGCGCTTTTGTTTTTCCATTCACGAAATTCCAGGAAATTTGTAGATCAGTAAATCTCAGTTCTTGTTTCCTATGAAGGCAGCGGCTTTGGAGGACACTGCGATTGCAATTAGCCTAAAGTAAAGCTCACTTGATAGTGCCAAGCGTGGGAGCTTCCGAGCGGATGTGAGTTCTGGGATTAGGATCCAAGCCAAAATCAAGCTGACAACGGACAATCAAGACCCGTAAAAAAGGAACAAACAGATGTCCCAAATGTGGCTGAAACTAATGCCTGAGAAACAACGAAAACTCACAAACAGAATGAAAAGGAAAAGTGGAAAAAGATGAAGGAAACGACAGAGACACAAGACACGAACACGGTTAAAGGGAAATACACACGCACACACATACACACATGTACACACACCTGGACGAGGTCTTACGCAAAACTCTAGACTCTAAACTCGAGACCGAAAAGTCGACTCGACTCGGGCTCGTCTCGACTTGAGACTGGGTAGAAGCACCCTTAAAATGGAAAAACCAAAAAGTAGCAATAACAGCACCCTCCATGGTGTGCACCCCGTGTGTACCTCCTTTCGTTCTTGCCCACGAGGCACTTCAGACATTGCCAACGTCCTCCGTGTTCACTTAGAAAGTGGAACGAACTCAGCTGCACTGAGACACGGCTCTAACAGGACCAGTGTCGTCATTAGTAGATCTAAAGAAGCTAAATTGTCTAATAGGTTAAAAGTAGCTATAAATCTGGTGGCAAAATGCTCAAAAACCAAGTTATTAGGGTATAACATATACTACATAATTTGTATATATTAAAATGAAATGAAATAATTAATTAAATAGATACAATTTAGTTGTGTTTATTTTTATAGCTGGAATTCTAAATTTTAAAGTTGATCCGGCTAGATATTGCGGGAAAAAGGCTAAAACGGCAGCACTGCTACCGCGACACCAAATCCACAAATGTCTCTAGCTTTTGAGGCTACGTGCTAAGGTAATTTTTATACCCTGTAATTGAGCAGCTGAGACAAGGGTATGCAGATGAGTTAGTCAAGACTTAAAACTAATTATAAAATCCTTAACAAATCAAACTCAAATTTTAAAATTAATTAATTTAATTGTACCTAAAAAATATACATAGACTTGCAGTAAGAACCTTTGCCTAAAACTCTACTCAAGTCACTCCTGCACTGCCTACAGGGTATCTGCATGTTTAGCACACAATATGCATTGCTGGTTACCCAAGGAGACATTACGTTGCCGCTGTCCCGTTTATAATTGTTGCAAAAATGCAACAGCAGCTATGTTTTTAAGGGTGCAACATTATGTTGCCCGCCAGGGATCAATCCCTCTGCCTCTCTTTCGCTCTCACTCTCACTAGCTATCTGTCTGTCGCATTTGCACACTCTTGCAGTGAACTCCCTCTCGTTCTGTCATTGTTCTAGTGTTAGAATTGGGCGCACTGCTGCTGAGTTGGGTTTCCTGTAATTCAACAGGAAATGGAAGTGGTTTTTTTTTGCAGCAGCAGAAATTGTAATGGGAACGGAACGACAGTGGAGCGTGTCACAGTGGGCCAGTGTTGCACAACGCAATTAGGTCGGAAAAGTACAGACATGGGTGAAAGGCTCTTTAAGTCTGCACTGTGGCCCTTCAACTGAACTGTAAAAATTGAAGGGATTAAAGGTAGAAGCAAGGTGTGGTAATCAAGCAGTATAAAACTCAATACCTTTATCTCCAGTATTAAAGGATTTTTTACTTTAAATACTTTGAGTGTTTTAAGTATTTCTTATTAGGTATAGTTAGGTTTATTTCTAATTTTATAATATTTATATTTTAATTCCCATAAGCACCTATTCTAGTTAGCTACGCTCACTTTACTGCCTGATTTGTCCCACTGTGCTGCACTGAACAACCGCTCGCAGAGACCAAAGTCCAATGCAGCCATTGACATGTGCCAAATGACGGCAGCAACAGACAACAACAAAAAGTATTTGCCCCTTCGGCAAGGGTGACCGCTGCCCGATGCAGGAGGGCTGAGAGCCCGATACCAGGGCTACTGAGCTAATAATTAAAGTAAAGCAACCCCTAAGCGGGGGATTTTAAAAAGGGAATTCTAAATAGGGTGAACACCGTTTTTACTTTTACTTCTTCTTCTTCTTCTTAAACATATATTTTTTTTTTTACTTTTTGCAAAAGCCTTCAACGAAATGTAAAAAAAACTCATTGTAAATTAGAGCAGGGCCAGGGAGAGGCAGGCACCCTCGAGCAGGGTTGCCAGGGGTGACAGGGGAGAGCTTGTCGCTATTACAACTAATCAATTGTTGTTGTAGCTGTTGTGTTGGAACTTTGAAATTAAGAAAACAGCTGGCGTTTCGTAGAGCCCATTGGGTAGGATGCCTACAAAAAAAAAACTAAGGATCGATCGGTTCCTTGAGGTTCGTTGACGCGCGTGTCAAAAAAAGCAACAAGGAATGAAGGAAAAAGGGTTCACTCAAAGTGCCAAAAGTGTCATAACCCTGCAGTGCAGTGTGTACAATTTTTAGACTCTTTCTAGGCAGCATCACAGGAAAGCACTTTGGTAAAAATTAGGCTTTTGTTAGATTGATTAGTTTATTATATGAAAGAAATAAGTAAGGGATTAATAAGATTCATTAATTAAGGAAAGTAAACTATTTTATTGAGAAATGGAATCAACATGTACATAACTTTACGCGTAACTTTTTTATTAGTCTATAAACCTTGGGTCTAAGAAAGAATTCTACATATGTATATGCCTCACATAATCAGTTATAACAAACTGTCTAATGAAACGTTGACACCCTTCAGCCAGGGTGCAAAAAGAAAGCAAAGTAGGTGCCTTAAAAAAACTGCGAAATGCGTTCAGCTTATTTTCAGGGGGTTAAAGATGAGTTGATACATATTTGGTCGCCTCCTTCTGGAAATAGATGCAATTACATGCGTGAGATTCAATCGGATCGAGATCCGGCTTTGGGTTCGTTTTTGGCCCGGTGGCAATCAGGTAGCACAGAAAAACGCGTTAAACCTTTTGCTCACGACACGCGAGTGATTCTATTTCCCCGTCACCACTCCTCCCTCCCTCCACTGGTCGCTGTGTGTGTGAAAATCAGCGGAGCATGGCAAATCCCTCGCCTTCGTTTGCTATCGTGGGATTAATTAGCATTTGGTTTAGGGATTCTTAAATTTGGGTCACCCCAGAATTTATGCGTACGAGTATGTACGGATCGGATATGGCGGTATGTCAAGTGAATGTCAAAGCAAATTGCTTGCTTTTCCGAAAAGGGGTGCGAGGGAAATGCATTTTCCGAAACTTGAAATTGATTTGTTAACTCAACATTCAACTGCTGTTGGTATTTAAATATGGCAGAAATCCAGTTTGGTATGCCCTGTAAGCAAGTAGAGCAGCACTAAGTTGTGCACGAACTAGTTACTTGTCTTAAAATGGCCATTAAACTTAGTAGACTCTAAAGAATTTACTAAATTGATCTTTTATCAGGGAATTTTTAAGTCTTTGGCAGCACCTTTCGCTCTCTTTCTTTTAAAGGGTGGGGTTAGGGGTTGGGGGGTTTGTGGTTTTTTTATGAGTTTTTACTGGGTATTTTTAAGTCTTTTGCACCTCTATTATACTTTAATATCTTCAACTACAACATTCTTGCAGACAAATGACTTTTCCCTCAATGTATACCCTGCTAATCTATAGTAATACAACCAGTAAGGATCGTTTACAGGGTATCTACAAATCCTTCTCACCCTCTTAAGCATTCCTGCAACCAAATGTCTGTGCCGTGTGACATTTTGCTATGCAAACAACAAAAATTCCTCGTCTTGTCAATGGGTAATGTGGTCCTGACCATTTGTGGACTGACAAGTTATCTTTGATGTACTCCGAGAGTTCGAGTTCATTTGTCTGGGACATAGAAAGATGGCAACAACTTATAGAACTCGTACCGATATTGTTTGTTTTGTTTTGTATAGCCATGTTATGCAGTTTGTAGTCTCAATTCCTGTCACTCTCAACTTGTCCACGGTTCAGTGGACTGTCAAGCGGTTTGTCGAAGGGTGAATAACACCTCAAGAGACTCGGGGCAAGGGGCAAGCCAAAAGGTAATGTCCATAGCCAAGAGCACAAAAAAGTAGTTCAACAACAAATTCTGATCTATTTAAATGAGTTTTCCCTGGTTATCAGTTAGTTTTCCCTTTGGTTTGTTTATGAAAATCCCATGTTTATCTTTGGCATCAAGGGAATAAAAGAAAACTTACCAGCAATTAAATATGTAAAAGCATGCAATCTGTAAAGTAAATAAGAATAAGTAATTTCATTAGTTTATAGCTTTAGATAAGATTAACATAAGATTATCCTACTTCAAGTTATTTTGCGAACAACAGCTCGTTAGAGCCAAGATCACTTCAGCTCAAAAAAGAAGTTTTTATTGTAAACTTGATTGAAATTCAAGTGGATTTCAGTCAAGCAGATTCCAATTCCAATTCCGATACAGATACAGATTCAGGGCCTAAATCAACAAAATAAAAATGCTAGTCGCTGATTTAGAAGCAAAAAAGCGAAACGCGAAACGCAAAACGAACAAAGTTGTCAAATCAAACAAATCTTAAAAAGGTGGAAAAGGGAATCGCTGGGCATGATTGTGGTTACACTGAGAAAATAGAAAAGGTTTTTTAAACCAGAAAATATCTTAAAAGAGGAAGAGTTTAAAGTGTTAAATTTAGGAATTTTTATGGATTGTCTTTAAGTCATTTTTAGCATTAGATCTTGAAGACTTAAAAATTGTAGGCAATATTTTAAAGTTATTTTTGTATATTTACTATATTTTAAAATCAAAATACGTTCACTACTTTTAGAGTAGAGTTTAGAAGACTTAGATTTAGAAGAATCTTAACTTTTTAACACTTTTTTGGGCAGTGTACGTATCTGGTTTCTTGGCTTGGTGTTAAAAATATGAGAGGCATTTATAACTTTTTGTGTTGCTGCATCGCTGGACGGTGTGCTTAGAAGAAGACCGATCCATGGAGCTGCAGCAGCACTGAAGCGGGAGTCCAAAAAGTAATACCCAGTCATTGGGCCCAATGCGAGTTGGGTATTTTAAAAACGCCAGCGATTTATGCGTCTGTCAGAGACGAAACCTGATTTGATGACGGCCCAAGAGTTTAAAGGGCTCGCGTAGGTAGAAAGAGAAGAAACCAAAAGACACCAGAGACACCCAAGACAGCGACAGAGACAGAGACAGACAAAAGACAGTCCAACAAGACCAAGAGACGACGCTGTGTGAAGTCGCCAGACTTTACTGAAATTCCTGGACAAAGTGCCTGACTACGCAATAGAAGAAGCAGCAGGAAAACTTAAACTCAAAAGTCAGAGTCAAAGGCAGGGAGCATCAGCAGCGGTATCATCTCTGGAGTCAGTTGTTCTCAGGTTCTTCAGACTGCAGCATTCCAGCAGACAGTCAACCCAACCCAGTGTAGCCCTGTTCCAATGCTGACTGCCACATGTTGCACACACTGTGAGAATGAATTTAATTAAAGAACAATTTTCAACATTTGCAAATCCAGACCAATGCAGCGCCACACACACACACACACACCGTCACACAACTAGTTCAAAGTCTAGCGCTCGCACAGTGGTTCCAACACGCATTGACTAGCCAATAACTATTAATTGGTTATGGATTAAAGCTTACACTTTTTACTGATTTTTTATGCTCTTTTAGAGTCTTATTTTACAGCTCATCTCACTTTAATATTTATTATTAATTATTATTATTTATTATTTATTTTCAAAAATCTTTTTTAACTGGATTTAAAAATAAGTTTTATTTTATGAAGCTGCTACTAAATTATTATGTTAGGTCTCATTTATAAAACTAACTTTTAAATATAAGTTAATTATCATACTTTTCTATCAATGTCTTTTTAAAAATGTATACTCTCCAATTTTTAATTTATAAACATGATTTCATTTGTAAACTTTAAAGATTATTTTTTATATATCCTACTTTTTAGAAAGGTTTAAGTTGTTGAACGTTTTGTTCAACTAATGGGTATATATATAAATTTAAAATTTATATTACCCAAAGTAATCGATAAACTTAGCTTGATTATTACAAAATATGCAAACGTGAGTAGACAATAATGTTTGCCACTCATCAAGTCGATAGTCTCGTAATTGTGCATGTAATTGATGGCTAAGAAAACGAACGACAACAAAAAACATAATCAACTTTAATAAGTTAAATCATGAGGGAAAGCTGTTGGACAGGTAAGTTATTCCCAGCACGTGTAATCAGTCAATTTCCTTGATTTTAGTGTCTAAGAGTTGGTAGAGATAGGAGTTAGTGTTAAGAAATATCTTTGATTTATTATATACATTATACCAAGAAATCGTTAGGTTGTGTTTTAAGTCTAAAATACTTTTAGGTTTAAGCTAAGATTATCCAAAAGAGCCCAGATATGACCGACTTAATTTATATATATTTTTATATAGCTTTATTTACATTTTGTTACCACTGTGCAGCGCTTCTACAGTAAGCCGACAATGCCAATTAAATCACATTTCAGTGGCACATTAAAATGCAATAAATATATTCGTGTGACTGTGTTGTGTGAACGTGTGTGTGTGTGTGTGAGTGCAGCGACTGCCATTGGAGCGTTTAAAATATTTCATGCTCAGCAGACGTATTGCCTATCCTCCCCCACCTCTGTACTACCCCTACCGTTACTCCTGCTTCACCCCCCACCCCGGTACAACTGCCACCCACTTCATGTTGTCCTTTTGCGCATGCTCCAAAAGAAGAAGAAATAAATAAGAAGAAACTACGCATAGATGTTGAATGTCCGATAAGCGGGCGTTACGAGCAGCCAATGGGAGCTCGGGGCCCAGTCAGCTCTATGGCTTCCCGATAAAACTACTAAAAGCAAGTCAGCCTCTGTCTGGCATAAACATACATATCTGTATATAAATATATATAGGTATAGGTATCTACATAGTGTGCACATAAACATGGGTATAGAGTGGAGTCAACCAGACTGAGAGAATCAGCTCCAAGTTCGCATCGCATCGCATCGCATATTTACCGCTCTCATTGCATTTTCAGCATAATTTGGCGTAATTTTAGTACAGCGAGCATCTGACATTGTTTCCACTTTTGAAAGGGTTTTGCCTCAGATGTATAGTTGTGTGTCTGTGTGTGTGTGTGTGTGAGTTTGGTGTCCACTTGCAACATTTTTGCGCCATTGCCATTCGATGAGAGCATGATGATGATGATGATGCTGTTGGAGAGCGTGAAACTCGTGATATTGAGCTGGCCACGAATTATGCTGCGGAATATTGAACAGTCTCAAGGTTGTCCTTGTTCTCCACCAACTTGTACCACCCTACACCCTCTACCTCTTTGCCCTCTACCAAAACAAAAAAAAATAAAAGAGAAAACTACAATAACAAGATCAAGAAGCAGATGAACCTGGCGAATCCAGCTGCGTGACTTGTGGCTAAAACCAAGTGAAGACACATGAGACGGCTTTTGTTTCAAGTATTCGCCAGTTTTGGCAATAACAACAAACAATAACAACTGCAAGTGCTGCTCAGACAGTTCCCAAAAGTAACTGTAACAGATTTGCTTTAATTGCTTTTGCTTAGACCACAACTAGTCCAATAATTAATCTAATCTGGAAATGGTTTGTATTCCTACACCGATAAAAATAACACACTTTATAGACAAAACTATGATTCCTTAAAATTAAGAATTTCCAAAAGATTATTCAAAAGTCAACTTGCTAAATTAGTTTTTTTATTAAAATCGAAAATGACTCCCTAGGTCTGTATAAAAACATCATTACTATTAAATTGTCACTTTACCAAAGTAAGTCTCACATTGAAAAATGCACCTGTCGACCTAACCTCCATTCCCTCTGAACTTTCAGTATCACACTTAAGGGTGAAGCTTTCGAAAGCACATTTTTGTGGTCAACTTTGGAGCTTATTTGTGGCTCGCGTCCTAACCACAAGTACAACTTTAGTGTCCAGTTACCAAGTAATGAAGGAAGTGGGTAGGCAAGGCAACAGGAAAGAGGAGGAAAAGCCGCAAATGAAATATTTCTGGAATTGCAAATGAAATAAATGAAGTTAAGCCAATTTGAGGTTAAGCCCCAAAGAAGGAATTCATTATATCTACGGTGACAACAAAAGCAAAGAAGAAGCAGAATCAGCAAAGAAAGAAGGTTTAAAGAAAGACGCGTGTCTTGTCGTGTCCTGGGCCTAAAAATAAGAGGAATTTGCGCAAACCACAGAAATGCGATAAATGCAACAATAGCTGTAAAGCCAGTCAGCAAGTGTGAGGGAGAAACTGCACACATGGAGGACACAGCAATAAACTTGTGGAACAGATAAGATGAAAGAATGCAAAAAGATAAGCCAACAAACCACAAAACTAAAAAGAAAGAAAAAAAGAAAAAGCACACACTACATAGAAATAAGAGGAAGGAGAAGTGGTAAGCTGACTGTGTGGGACGTAACGTTTTTGGGGGTTTTTATTGTTTTGTGGGCACTATCTAGTAAGTTCGATAAAGAAACCGGCAAATGCAATTTTCTAAATATATACTAAATATATGTACACATTAATACATAATAAACGCGTGCATGTGTGTGTGAATATAATAAAGAAGCAAGCAGAGGCAAAGCAATCTAGCAAAAAGTTCACCCGATAACAGCGTCCACAAAAGCTCGTAGACACCGACAACGTCGCAGTCGCAGCTAACGCTGACGTTAACGTCGCGACGTCGCTGTCGTCGGGCAACTCCAAAAGGTCCACGAAACGTAAACAACAACCAATAAGGCAAGAGCCAAAACGACGAAGGAGCAGCAGCAACAAAATCGACAGCAGAGAGAAGAGTAAGAAGCAGCAGTAACAGCAGCAGAAGAACATGAAGAAGCAGAAGGGAATGCAGCCAACGGCGGCGGCTACATGAAAAAATGAAAACATCAACCGAAAAGCAGAAACAACAAATAACTGTATTACTCCGAATACTAAATACTCTGTTTTGAGCGTTTGTTAGACTATTAACGATGAACGGAGTGCAGTTGTAAGCTTTTTTGCGAATAAACATACATTTATTTATTATATGTGCAAGGGTTACTGATAACTTAATAGAAGATAAGCACATAGCTTATTGCATTTGTTTGGTCATATTCTCTGTTTTTCGGGTTAATTTGAAATCTGTTATTGTTTGATTAAGAGTTGTCAACTCACTGCGACAATGTTGCCAACCTATTGCTAGTTTCGATAAGTTTATATTTTAATAAGTTTATTTTACGAGCAGCAAACAGCGTATGAGAATTCAAATAACCCTTTTCATATTGGGAATATAGAAAAAATTATGCGCCGTTTGCAGAAGGCTGTTTCATGTGGATATATTATTGTTGTTTTTGGTGTAACCAAAGTGCTGCTAAAAGGATGCAGAAGAAGGGGGGCGGAGGCAGAGGAGACGGTAAGATGCGTGTCTGGGTTTTTGGTTTGGCGGCGCTGCGTTCTGCCGGTCTGAGACGTCGACTGCAAGCACATTCACAGCAGTACAGAATTCCATTGAAATCGTTTGAAAATTGAGCACTGCTGCACAGGACAGCCAAGGACAGGAGAGGGAGCAGATTTGCTCAGAGCAATTCCAGACCAGAACACAACTGCATTGGTTCTGTCTGCGCTGGGAGTTAGGGTGGGGAACAGTCGGGCGTCGCCGTCGTCGTCTACCGCCTCGTAATAAATATGCGCCGAGAGTTTTGCTTGAGGCAAGAGAGAGCGAGAGTGGGGGAGAGTTGGAGGTGAAGTGGGTTCTACTTGCTGTTTTTGTTACTGTTGTAATCGCTGTACATTGTACATATACTCGTAAAATGTGTAAAAATAACAAAGCAAATGAATTGCAGTTTAGCAATAAAGCAAAAGGGAAACGGATGCGCGTTACGGCCTTTTGAAAGAGGCTGGCCACAGGACCGAGCTTTGGAGCAACGAGCAAAGAGGACCGTGTCTGCTGCACCCGCATAATAAACCAGAGCGCACACATATGCACACACATACATCCACATAATAAAGTTTCAGAGTGTGTGTCTGTGTGAGTAACAAAATGCAGCCACAAAACTTTTTGCATGTAATTGTCAGGCAACGCAGACGTCGACAATGCGACAATAGAGCACGAGAACCCAAAGGAGAGTGTGGAAGGAGACGCAGAGTAAAGAATGGCCTCCTCAACGGCAGCAGCAACTACAACAATGTTGCTCCAACCCCCCTACTCTAAAAATTGAAAGTGCAAAGCAGAGAGGAAGAGCACTAAACGAATAAGCGAGTGTGCGAACGAGAGAGGAAAAAAGAGCAAGGGAGAGCACAGAGCCGGCATATAAAACGTTCCACAACAACAAAATATCCGGCAAGTGC
This sequence comes from Drosophila acutilabella, assembly GCA_035046005.1. Lineage (NCBI taxonomy): Eukaryota > Metazoa > Arthropoda > Insecta > Diptera > Drosophilidae > Drosophila > Drosophila acutilabella. The sequence continues at coordinate 1,973,453 of JAWNOK010000061.1, forward strand.
CAAAGCTGAGCAAGCGCCACACACAGACACTAACACCAAAACCAACACTCATACAACTGGATGCAGCGGTTGCTCTGCTGCTGCTGCTGCTGTTGGTGAGAGACGCACAAAAACAAGCCGCAAAAAATTTGAAACAACAACAAACATGACAGCGTGAGAGAGACGGTTATAAGCTCTCTCCCTCTTTTATTGTCAGCACTCTACGTGTGGGTCTGTGTGGAAGTGGAGCTTAGCGGCAGCGACGGCGGCGTTAACGTCGACGTTGGCCAACGCAGCAAAATTTCATGAATGGAATTTGTAAATTTTCTTTTCATTTGCTGTTGTTGTAGCGCTAATCATGTGCAGCGCATCAACAGAATGAGCGAAGAGAGAACGAGGCAGAGACTGAGAGGCACAGACCACAAGCATGTGGGGCAGACGAAGTTCACAAAAACAACAATAACAACGATAACGTTTCAATGTGGTTGTTCTTGTCTGAAACGAGTTTTGTAGCTTTTGCATACATACAAGTATTCGTTGCACTTTTGTCACCCCTTCCACTTACTGCTTAACAGCTGTGCGGGTGTCGCCACATTAGGGGACGAATGATGATAACGAAAGTCAACATTATATTCAGCATTGTCGCCGTTTCTAATCAGACTAAGAGCTAGCATAGCAGAAATACAAACTAATGCGATTTTAATTGTCGTTCAACTTCAGTCCACCCCTTACCTTCATCCGACTCCACTGCCTTGGCCAGTGGCTAATTATAGGCATAGGCAACATTTGGACAAAGTGATTTGTGCAGCAAAATTTAACAGATTGAAAAGGAGAAGCAAATAGAGACAGGGAGAGCGATAGCATATGTTTTGCTTTCAGTTTCTTGGAATTAGTATACAAAACAAAAGTGTTAAAAAAAAAGCGTGGAGATCTTGGGGGCACAACAACAACAACAGCTACAAACGAGGACAACAACAGTGCAATGGAATTTCATTACATTGCGAGACGATTCGCAATTACAGGCAGCATGGCACTGTGGTGTGTTTGCACGTTTTTTTGGAGTTTTTAAGTAATTTGAGAAATAAACAATTACTTAAATAAATTCAATGTTTATTTGAAGAAAGTTTTTTAAGTACACAAACTGTAAACAATGCATTTGTTTTAAACAGGTCGAGTGTATTTGAACATTTTGCTTCATTTTTTAAAGGGTTGAATTTAACAGAAGTTAATTCCATAAAAGCAGCGAACTGCACCATAGTGCACGTCAAGCAGCGCAGCGCAGGCACAGCCACGAAACAGAGAAAAGGCAGCGCGTCAGCGCACACAAACGAATGTACGTGTGTGTAAGCGCATCGAATGGAGAAGCAGCGACAATAACAACTCTTTATGTCTAAAGTACACAAGCTATGAATACTCTTCGAAGCTACTCTTCGAATACTACTCTTGCTACTCACTATTAACAGGCATGTACTGCTGTTAGACCAACTAACAGTAGGTTAACAGATTTCTATCCAATATTGATACATGTATATACAGTAAGAGAGATGGAATTAGAAATAAAAGCATAGAATATAAAAAAAATAACAATTAAAAATTATATTGTTGATAAAAAATTCTTTGATAATCCTTTGAATTTATAATTTTGTGTTGCAACAATTTCCTTAGCATACTTTTGAGAGTTATGAGCAGCCATAGACTGCTTAGACAAGAACCAGTCTCTACTCTAACCTTAAATCGTTAAAAATATGTTATGCTCAACGATAATTTTATTATAACCAGATTTTGAGAAGAGAATCTTTGAATAAAGGCAACAATAACAACCGACACAACAGACGAGGCAATAAAAAAAATAGTCGATTGACTTTGAACTTTGCGATGCCGAAACAGGCGTCGCTGTCGACGTCAGAGGCGCCATTGATGATGAGCTAAAGGATATTACCAGGGTATGTGTGAGTTTGAGTGTGTGTGTGTGTGTGTAGGGGCATAATCTAATCAAGCAATGCGAAACGTGTGTCGACTTAAAGAAGAGGGCCATAAAACAGCAACAGACAATAATAAATTGCCAAGGCGAACAAGTGTGGGCCAGCAAAGGCCAAGAGCGAACTCTGTGCGGGTGTGGTGTGAAAGTAGGAATTTAGATACCCTGTAGGATTTCAAGCTACGCAGTTACTGAAAGTTCCTATTAACCTGGCTCATAGTTTTGTATATGACAAAATCAATACGGAGAGGACATTGCATCATCGATTACCAGAAATACCAAAGGGTATTACAATGGAACTCCATGGCAGCTGTTGCACTTTGGTAAGCGTTAAACAAAAGGTACAAATTATCAGCACGAGCGATGCGATGATATCAATTGAAGGAGACTAAAGGGCCATGTTTAATTAAAAAACAACAGCCAGAAGAAAAACGATGTAAAATGCCATAAAGCAGCCATGAAGGCGAAGACGAAGTAGAAGGAAAAGAGGAAGGGCCAACAAGCAACAGGCAAACGGCAGCTGGCCAAAAGGAAAACCTAAAGGAAAAACTGGGCTGGGTCGAAGCAGGTGTGTATATGTGTTTGGGTATAAATTATGAGCACGCACGAATCGTAGGATGTTCAGGATTACAGATGATCCAAAAACCAGAAGCAGCCAGGAGCAGAGAAGAACAAGGAATAACAAGAGACGAGAAAAGCCAAAGGTTAAATAAATTTACCCATTCCACTTTCATCTCGTCCCGTTTCCATTCAAAGATGATGCAAAATGTTGTCCTCAATCTTTGGTGCATTTTCCTCCACGCACAGCTGCCGTGAAAGTGGAAAGTGAAAAGCGACTTTGCGATTTTTCCCAAACTGTGTGCATTGTCTCATTGAATGAATTGAAGAAAACTGGAACCATCTCACACTCAATGGACTCAAGCAGCTGCAAAATGTATCTTCTACTTAATATTTTGTATCTGACAGATGCAGCAAATGTACACGCGTAACTGTCCCATAAATTTGCACTCGTAATCGATTTGTGGGTCGTGTGGTAAGACCCATCTAGACGCCTGAAAAGTAGGCCCGAAGATATGCTTACATAATTCCATATACATTATGCAATTAGATCAAAGCATCTTCCTCGGTCTGCAGCTGTGCAGGATTGAGATTCTCATCATCTTTTGGGCAAAATCAAATCGAATCAATGATACATCAATTTATTGGGGTTGCTCTTGGGTTTGGTTCCTGGAAGTGTCATAGGAGTGTAATATTTTAGGCTGAGAATTATGATTTGTCGAAAGGAAAACAGAAATCCCTTGGGAATTTTAATTTAATCGTATTTTATGAGCAAAAATATTAATGTTTTCGATCATTCAGTTGTCTATGGAAATATTTATGAGAAAATAAAGATTTTTTTCGCCCATTTTAAGTAAAACTTTAGAAAAATTAAAGATATTATTTATCTGTTTTAATAATATCATAAAGCCTTATTTAACCCATTTAAAGCGCTTAATTTTCAAATTAATATTTCATTTTTTGACTTTTTAAACCTATTTAAATATTTAATTTTTAAATAGCTATAATTACGTTTTAAATATACTTTTGTTACCCTCTTTTTTAAGTGATTTGCGAACTCTCCACCGAGATCATATGTTATTCATTAAGAGTTTTGGCATTCTTTAAATACTTTTATCTAATTTTCGTTGGCTTTAGTTTGAACCCGTGACTGAACTCTATTGAACTTTGTGGAGAATATTGCGCGGTTCTCATGTGTGTCTCGCTGTGGCTGTGATAAGCACACACTGCAGTGTGCCACAATGTTGCAGGGTTAACCAAAACGTCAGGGTCTGATTTATAAATCGTTTAAACATCCGCTTTACGCTTCAACACCGTTTAGGTGACACACATACATGCACACACACACATGTTTGCGCACACACACACACACATTAATCATAACGATTAATCATTTTTATCAATGAAGTGCGAAGTCGCATTTGAAGTCAAACAACAAAAAATATGTAAAAAAGCATAAACGGCAAATAAATAAATTTAGCGAAAAACGAATTCAAAAAGCAAAGAGATGTCGACGCCAGTGTGACCCAATTGAAGGGACTATGGAATAATGTGTTGTAGTCGTTGTTGTTGTTGCTGTTGTCGACGCTGTCAGCGTCAGCCTGAGCATCTACATCAGCAGCGTCAGCGTCATTTTAGTGACGACATCACCCACAGCAGCAGCAGAAGCAGCGACAGCAGCAAAATCGGCACAACAACAAATGAGTTGTCATACAATGGACATGTCTGCGTCTGTCCACTTCTGTCCCTCTTTTTATACTCTCGCAAGATGGGGGGAATGGAGGGGGCTATTTTGGCGGGGGGGGGGTCGGCAGGGGGGGGTGGAGACAATTTGTTTTTTTGCGAAAATGGGGGGGTTCTCTCTATGTCTGTTTGTCTGTCACTGACTGGCTGCAGCAGGAAATCGATGCTGTCGCCGGCAGCGCTGCTGACGCCGCTCAAAACTTTTTGCTCCAATTTGCACGCACCAACAACAACAGCAACAACAATAACAAAGCTGCGACGCTTTGGAGTGGAGTTTGTGAAATGTATGTGTGTGTGTGTGCGTGTATGTTTGTCAGAGTGTGGGAGCAGCAAACTGAAATTCCATATTCCACATTTCTTATACGGCAAAACGCAACGACGACAGCGACAGCAGAAGCAGCAGCCGCAGCAGACACAATAACAACAACAGCAAAAGCAACAATGATGGCGTCGCTGCTGTCGCTGCGTTGAGTTTTGCTTCGTGTTTTCTTGTTGCTTTCGCGCATTTTAAAAATAGCCAAGCCAGCGAACAGTGTACAACAATAACAATAACAGCAACACTAAATGAACAGGCAACGTAAAGAAGCGACCGAAAGCTTTACGAAAAGCACAGCAGCTGAAATACTCTATCTTTGAGGTTACCTATTTTAAATTATAGAAAATTATCGAAACAACTAAATATAAGTTTATTATTTAACTTTCTAAGGGTAAATACAAATCAATTTAAATATTAACTTGTTCACATAATGATTTCAAGAAAAAATCATAACTTTTTAATTCAAAAGTAAAGTAATTTTTTACATGTCCTTACGAAAATCCCAATTGGAAGAAATATAAATAGTAGTAGCATACTTTTAGGGTGCACAGTGTATCAAGAGGATACATTATTATAGAAACTGATATTTTTCTGTTTTAGTATTTAATTTTATTGTAGCAAAATTACTGGCAAGTCTAGTGTACCCCATTTGCAAGGGTATCAAGCAGCAAAAAGGCAACGAGCAACCCAAAACGACCTAAAATCAACAACAAAAGGCAACAAAAACATATTAATGAAATCGTTTTTAACTCGTTTCGCTCAAGTATTTTTCATGCGTTTTGTTCAATACGGATAGAGGGGCGGTGAGAGGCGTGTGTCGCGGTGCGGGGGGCTTGTCTTGCTCTCTCTGTCTCACTCTCTGCGTTGCGGTCGGTCTCTCTGAAATTTTTTGTGCCTCGGCCTGGTTATAAAAAAAAGTGCAACAACAACAGCTAAATACATAAAATACTATATGATAAAAACAAACACGATACGATCGCAGCGACACGACACGACACAGCCCAAAAGTGGCAAATCTACAAAACAACAACAACAACCGCAAGTAAAAAATTTAAAATCAAAATAAATTTCAAAAGTATTTTACAGGTACAAAGTGTGTATTTATATGAATTTTATATGTGCCGAAGCAAGTGCGCCATTTATTAATTGTTAATAGCCGCACACATTTGAAAATTGTGTAAGCCCGCTTGGGTGCTTCACGCGGCGTTGCCAGATCAATCGATCGCGATAATTAATGCACGAGTATTTATAGCAATTCATTCGTAGTTTGTGTCGTGAGTGTATGTAGCTTATCAATTCTGATTTGGTTTTCGACGTAAATCACATTTTGTGGTGACCCGTTAGGAATCTTGTGAAGCTGCCACAACGTTCAAAAATCTTTTTGAAATTCTCACTTGTTCTGGGAAATTATTAACTGAATCAGAAGAACAATTATAAGCGTATCGTATTATAAGTATAAGCACATTTCTCCTACAGATTTAAGTTGGGTACGAAAGTAGTGAACAAATGAAAAGCACAAATCACTGCTTCCGTAATAATATATATTGAATTATGTAGGGACTGTTGTTATAACCAATTTATAAAAGGCAACAGCGCCGAATAAAAACAAGAAGAAGACGAAGACGCATAAGAAATCACGACATTTGTGTGTATATACCAAATGGAGAACAGGTAAAAATAAAAAAAAATAAGCAACTGGTTCACAAATGATGAGTTCCAAAGCCAAGAGTGAAGCAAGCACTGAAGGCCAACAGAACACGAATAAGAAGAAGCAGCAGCAGAAACAGAGGCAAAACTGTGACCAAAAATATGCAGACTCAAGAAGACTTATTGCTACCAACTCGGTCCGACTGGCCTCCCTCTTGCTACTCCCCCTTTTGGGAGAACAAGAACTTATAAAACCGATGACGCAGCGTCGTCGGGTGGAGGTCATCAAACTATGATGACGTCGCACCGCACATCAGACAAAATCCAAGCGAAAGAGTGTGTGAAGAACGAGGAAAGAAAACAGAGGCGGAAAAATATTAAAAATTATTGAGTAGAGTTTTGCCAGCCAATAAAGCTCTTATCACGTGCTTCTTCTGCAGCTCTTCATTTTCCATCATATCTAGGTTAATTGATACACGCTGATAAGGCGACTCAAAAAAAAACTAAACTAAAAAGCGGAAACAGAAATAGGCAAAAGAAAACTACAACATGGCCAAGCAGAATTCTTTGTAAAGAACGCAGGAAAAACTATTTTAAGAGCCATCAACTTTTCATCATCAGTGTTGATCTTTGCCATTGACACAGGCACAAGGTCGAGTCCATTGTACATCTGAAACTCCACGCGAATTATAAAGTATAAAGTTCTTAAAAATTCCGATTGTAAAATAGGTCAAAATGTGAAAGTAAACATAATTAATGTGTTTTAAATTTCTTGTTTGCCAAGTTTTTTTTTTTGAATCTTACATGTGCCGACAATTCTGATTAGAAATGCAAATGGCAAATCGAATGTGACGTCATCCACACGGCAATGAATTGGAGTTGTTTGTTCATTTATAAAACCGTTACTTGCGCACAAACACACACACACACACGCACAGAGAAGCAAAAGAGAAAGAGTCAGCGAAAAGAAGAAGCAGCACCAGCAGCAGCAGGTTGATGTTGTTGGCTCGTGGAGTGGGCAGACGAGAGACCAGTATTGCCACATGCACAAACACATGTAGAGATATCAAGAGAGCGGAAGAGGGGGGTGGGGGGTCATACAGAGTAATACTACTTGAATATTATATAAAATAAACGGGAATTAGAGAAAGTCGCCTACTTCTTATTTGCTTCCCTTTGCTCAAATTGCGCATCAGCTGTGGCGGCAGCAGCAGCGGCCGGCAAGACGACCGACCGGGTGCTTAAAATGAAAATGTCCAGCGCAGCACCCACATACAGGCACACACATACGCACATGTGTACGCGTATATAAGAACGTCACATTTTTCGCAGCCTCTAATACTATTACATACATACATACCTACCACATTTTTTGTCGTTTCTCTATGGGCCTGAGCTATGGATTTTTTCTGCCACGTTTTTCACACACTTTTACTTAAGTCACACACTTGATTTTGATCTCAATTTGAAGCGTGTAATATTTTCTTTTGATTGTGTCTAGTTTAATGGCGCACACTCAATATTTTCTATGCGAAAACTGCAGCGTACAAATTATTCAAGCAAAATGTGCTTCAATGCTTCCTCTTCGACACCATGACAATTGGTGGCTGCAGAAAGAATGAACGAGCGTGTGTGAGTGAAAGAGAAAGAAAGAGCGAGAGTCGAACAAGCGGCAACGACGACGACGACAAGCGACAATTGAAAAGCAACAGCAGCGAAGTGCGGCCACCGCGGCGATTATGACGTTGTTTTTATTAAAATTACAAATCAAATCGGTTTGTAAAAGTGCGCCAAATTTATCTCTGACTTTACGTTACAGTAATATGCATAAAATATTGAGCGGGTACCTGTATTTATTAAGACAAATTAAACTTTTTTTATTTTTCTTTTAAGCACTCGCGCTCGCGTTCTCGACCATCAGCGAGGAATGGGAATTTTTGTATGTTAGTATTAGTGTCGTCGTCGCCGTCGCAGTCGTTGTACGTGTTTTATTGCCTGCTTCGCTTTTGATACTTTGTTTGTTCTTTTACACACACTTTCTTGTACACACAGCGTTGCTTTTTGCGTTCATCAACGTTGCGGTATAGTTGTCTTTATTTAAATTTCGCGTGTAATAACTCTTTCTGGTTTTTAACTGCTACTAATTTAATGTCAAATTTAATCGGTACACAAGAACTCGTTGCCCATAAACGCATACAAACATACACGCATACACCTACACGTGAGCGGCGCACAGTTTTCTGTTGTTTACATTTAACAGCTGTTGATCAGCTGTGAAAACAGCTGTTAACTAAATCTGTTAACAAGGCCGCTCGACAACATTGAGTCGCCGCGTACAAGTTGGCAGTCTTGCTATGGTTGCCACCTGTTAACATTGAATTTGAATTTAAATTGTATCAACTTGAAATTTTTTTAAATAGTTTGCTTCTTATTATAAGAAAATCCGTCGAATTATACAAATATTATGTTAAAGAATTTTGTACTGTCTTTTTTTTTCTATAGAATCTTAAATCAAATATGCGAATTTTTGTGAATTTTTTCATCGAGACAGTGCATTGAACTGCAGTCTGGGAATGCACAAAGATTTAAAAAAAAATGAATTAAAGAGGGTTGTCTGGGAAACAAGCACGCTGAAAATTCACAAAGGCAAAGGGTAGAAAGGTTCTCTAATTGCATTTGCAGCCGCAACACACACAAATTGAATGCGTCTTTAAAAGTCATTCAGGATCGGTGGCAGCCCCAGGATATTTTTGGGGTGCAAATTCAACAGATTTGCAAATTTTCGGCACAGTCTGGCGCATTCTTGTTATAAAGTTTTTTATATTTTTTGTATATTTTTTTTTGGGCATTTCACTTATGATTAATGAAGACGGGGATGAATCAAAGGCAACCATATAAAAAAATTATATATATATATATATATATATATATGTATATACAAACAAATGCAAATTGCACATTTAATACCTTTTTTTTAAGATTCTGATCGCCGTTGTCGTCGTCACTCAAATATCAATTATGACAAACACTTCGTAGTTGCTTCGCTCCACGTCTTGGACCACTTGCATGGCCGAATATGTGATTGCCTTCACCTCGGTGCCCTGGGGATGTTTACCCAATTCAAAGGGTTCACCGTAGCAGCGGCAAACAATCTCAAAGTTTTCCAAATCAAATTTTGTGATTTCCAGTTTCTTGCACACCAAATACGGTTCAGCCGAAAACAGGAACAGCAGCTCGTCCAGAAAATGAAAAAGTAAACCTTCGACGTCATCGCCTTTGGCTTCGATCTCATAGCATGATTCCACCGAAACATAATCCAGCTCTGTCATATATCCAAACATTGCCACGCCGCATTGCTCAAAGGCTTCCTGTAGTGTTGTGCCCCATCCGTGCAATCTGTTATTCAAGTTGGAATGGAAATTCGAATTGGAATCTAGAAAATGCCGGCAACGTGGTCGGTGTGTACTTACTGCACATCTGCTGTGTGGTCCAGGTCTGTAACGAATCCAAAACACGCAACAGTTGTTGTACAATGTAAAATACGCATTTAACTATAATACTTACATTCATATTTTGTTTCGGGCAGTAAAAAGTTTATCTTGCTAAATTCCACCTCCATTGCAGTTTCAGTTGTTCTGTTGTTATTTCGTCAATAAGCGTAAATTGTGTTTGGTTTGTTGACGAATCAGCTGCTCTGTTATAAGCATTTCCCGCGAGGGATATTTTAACAGGGTGCATAACATAAGACTGGCAATGCAATTCTTTAAAAATTCAATAGAAGATTCCCAAAAACATTTTAAATATAAGACTTATTACTAGGGCTGCACTTTAAAAATATGTACACTTTAAAAATTTTTAAATTTATACCTGAAGTTGCACAGGTTTTTAATTTAACGAATTTTATAGTGAACGCTGTTAAGCGGATATTATCGATAAATTATCGAAAACTGACATATTCTGTTAACTAAAGTTTTGTCGATATGGCGTTTGCTGCTTTCGGTCACACAGTTCACAACAACTTACTGAACTGAACAAATGTCCGAAATTTTCTTAAAAAGAAAAAAGTAAATTCGACAATTTAGCGTTAAGAAAACAAATTTTTACAAATTGCACGCAGTACAACGGAACGTGGTCCATGTAATACAAATATTGTAAAGCACATAAATCCATCTGAATATATTAAAAAAGGAACCAAACAATCTATGGATACCGCATCGGACAATGACAGTGATGAGGGCTCCATTGGCGGCAATGCCGCCAACGATTTGGGATTGGATCTAACAGGAATACTTTTCGGCAACATTGACTCCGAGGGCAAATTGGTTGACGATGAAGATGAACAGGGACATGCATTTGATGCCGAGCTGCGAGAGAATTTAAGTTCCTTGTCAAAGTGAGTTTTTCGGTTACTGAGTGTGTGTGTGTGTGTGTGCATGTATATGTAATAAAATGAAATTCTTGCAGGTTGGGATTAAACTCTTTATTAAACGAGGTAATTGAGCAGAACGGTGGTTCTAACTCTGAGGAGGAGGTCGAGGACAAACCAGCGCCCGAGTCTGGGGACAATTTAAGCGCCTTTGATGCTCTTAAAGCTGGTGTCAACAACGAAGACACCACGGAGGATGGTGCCATAAAGGCCCAAGACGATGCCATTGACTACTCAGACATAACTGAACTATCCGAGGATTGTCCACGCACTCCATCGCCACCACCAGCACCTGTGGAACCGCCCGCCACATCAGCCTCCACATTCGATGATTTGGAAGATGCTATTCCCGCCACTAAAGTCGAAGCAAAGTCGAGTAAGTCAACTTAAGACTTTTTCGTATGCTATACTAACTTAATTCTCTTTGCAGCCAAAGACGATAAGGAACTCATGCCGCCACCAAGTGCGCCTATGCGTAGTGGCACCTCCTTGTCCACTGGCACAGAGGATTCTACTGGCAAAGCAGGTGGCAGCGATGCAGCCAGCTCCAGTGAGGCCAAGGCAAATGAAGCTAAAGGTTAGACCCTCTACTAAGTTAGACAGACAGAAGGAGTCATCTTCCATGTCTCTGTCAGCTAGATATACTTGTTTCCTCCGACAGGATAAAAGTTTCATTTTAAATAATTTTTATTATACTAGCTGAAGCTGATCGCCGATTGGACACGCCATTGGCAGACATATTGCCATCGAAATACCAAAACGTTGACGTGTGTGAACTTTTTCCGGATTTCCGCCCACAAAAGGTACTACGTTTCTCCCGCCTCTTTGGTCCCGGCAAGCCTACAAGCTTGCCCCAGATCTGGCGACATGTGAAAAAGCGACGTCGCAAGCGAAACCAGTCACGTGATCAGAAAACAAGTAACACAGGAGGATCGGACTCGCCAAGCGATTCGGAAGAGCCTCGCAGGCGTGGGTTTAGCTTACATTTTGGACCGGAGCCTTCCCCAGCGGAATGTGTATCGGATGATGAGGACAAACTGCTCAGCGACCTGAACAGCGAGGATGTGCGCCAGGAGGGGCCAGACAACGGGGATAATAATGATCAGAAGCCAAAGGTGGCTGACTGGCGATATGGACCAGCACAAATCTGGTACGATATGTTAGAAGTGCCTGATTCTGGTGAAGGATTCAACTACGGATTCAAGACGAAGCCGGCTCAGTCTTCATCCTCGCAAGGGAAGTTCAATGGCGAGCGTCCACCATCCACAACCGAGAGTGAAACTTCCCAGGAGTCGAGCATAGCCGATGATGCATTTCTTATGGTATCCCAGCTGCACTGGGAGGACGATGTGGTCTGGGATGGCAACGATATCAAGGCAAAGGTGCTGCAGAAACTGAACTCCAAGACAAATGCGGCGGGTTGGCTGCCTTCCAGCGGATCCCGCACAGCAGGCGCCTTTAGTCAGCCAGGAAAGTCGACGCTGCCCGTGGGCAATAGCGGTGGAGGCGGTGGCGGAAACAGCGGCAAACAGAACTCAGGCGGCGGTTCCAACAAGAAAGCGCTGCAGAGGTAAGTTGAAATCATCCTTAGTGATTTAGATACACACCTAAACCATCTTTTTTTGAATGCCCCTTAGTGCTGCTCAGAATAAGCAGGTGGAGGCTCCAGACGACACCTGGTATAGCTTGTTTCCTGTGGAGAACGAGGAGCTTATTTACCACAAGTGGGAGGATGAGGTCATCTGGGATGCTCAGCAGATGAGCAAGGTGCCCAAACCGAAGGTGCTGACCCTCGATCCCAATGATGAGAACATTATACTGGGCATTCCCGATGACATTGATCCATCCAAGATTAACAAGAACACGGGTCCACCTCCAAAAATAAAGATACCACATCCACACGTCAAGAAATCCAAGATTCTACTAGGCAAGGCGGGCGTGATCAATGTGCTCGCCGAGGATACGCCACCGCCACCACCCAAGAGTCCTGATCGTGATCCCTTCAACATATCCAATGATTCGTAAGTGTATGACTTAAAATGCGTCAGATCTGATAGTTAACCCCTTCGATTTACTCCAGTTACTACACACCCAAAACGGAGCCTACGTTGCGACTCAAAGTTGGCGGCGGGAATCTTATCCAGCATTCCACCCCCGTTGTGGAACTGCGTGCTCCGTTTGTGCCAACACACATGGGTCCCATGAAGCTGCGTTCCTTCCACCGCCCACCGCTCAAGAAGTTCTCCCACGGTCCATTGGCTCAGACCATGCCGCACCCAGTGCATCCACTGCTGAAGCATATTGTGAAGAAGGCCAAGCAGAGGGAAGTGGAGCGTATTGCATCCGGTGGTGGCGATGTATTCTTTATGCGTAACCCAGAGGATTTGAGTGGCAAAGATGGAGAAATTGTGCTTGCCGAGTTCTGTGAGGAGCATCCGCCACTGATGAACCAGGTGGGCATGTGCTCCAAGATTAAGAACTACTACAAACGCAAGGCGGAGAAGGATAGTGGTCCTCAGGACTATGAGTTCGGTGAGGTGGCCTTTGCCCACACCAGTCCATTCCTAGGCATACTCCATCCGGGTCAATGCATTCAGGCACTAGAGAATAACATGTATCGTGCTCCCATTTACCCTCACAAGATGGCACCACATGACTTCCTTGTCATACGCACCAGAAACAGCTACTGGATACGTGCGGTGAACGCCGTGTTCACCGTGGGCCAGGAGTGTCCACTGTACGAGGTGCCTGGACCCAATTCCAAGCGGGCCAACAACTTTACCCGTGACTTTCTACAGGTGAGTCCAGGGATTGTCCACGAGGTGCTCGAGTTAAACAATTCTTCTGCCTTTTAGGTCTTCATTTATCGCCTGTTTTGGAAGAGTCGCGATAATCCGCGTCGCATACGCATGGACGATGTGAAGCGTGCCTTTCCAGCTCACTCAGAGAGCAGCATTAGGAAGCGTTTAAAGCAATGCGCAGACTTTAAGCGTACTGGCATGGACTCCAATTGGTGGGTCATAAAGCCTGAGTTCCGTCTGCCCTCCGAGGAGGAGATCCGAGCCATGGTCTCGCCGGAGCAATGTTGTGCCTACTTCAGCATGATAGCCGCCGAGCAGCGTTTAAAGGCGTGTAAACAGTTTTTAGGTTAATGTTACATATTTAACTTGATTTCTGTTTATATTTAGGATGCTGGTTATGGCGAGAAATCCTTGTTTGCACCACAAGAGGATGACGACGAGGAGGCACAGCTGCTGGATGACGAGGTCAAAGTGGCACCTTGGAATACCACACGTGCCTACATTCAGGCCATGCGAGGCAAGTGTCTGCTGCAGTTGAGCGGTCCTGCGGATCCCACGGGCTGTGGCGAAGGATTCTCCTATGTGCGAGTGCCCAACAAACCAACGGTAAGCCGACATTACCATGTTAATGATTCCACAACATTAGTAACCCACTTGTTTACAGCAAACCAAAGAGGAGCAGGAATCACAACCAAAGCGTTCGGTAACTGGAACAGATGCTGATCTTCGTCGACTTCCGCTGCAGCGTGCTAAGGAGCTGCTGCGCAAGTTTAAGGTGCCCGAGGAGGAGATTAAGAAGTTGACCCGTTGGGAGGTCATTGACGTTGTGCGCACTTTGTCCACCGAGAAGGCCAAGGCTGGAGAGGAGGGCATGGATAAGTTCTCGCGTGGCAATCGTTTCTCCATAGCCGAGCACCAGGAACGCTACAAGGAGGAGTGTCAGCGTATATTTGATCTGCAGAATCGTGTGCTTGCCAGCTCCGAGGTGCTGTCCACTGACGAGGATGAGTCGAGTGCTTCTGAGGAGTCCGACCTGGAGGAGCTGGGCAAGAATCTGGAGAATATGTTGGCCAATAAGAAGACATCCACACAATTGTCCTTGGAACGTGAGGAGCAGGAGCGTCAGGAGCTGCTGCGTCAGCTGGAGGAAGAGCAGGGCGATGGCGGCAGCAAAGCAGCCAAAGCCAAAGAGGACGCTACCCAGCAGCCATTGGCCAATAGCAATCTGGGACGCATCCTGCGCATTACTCGCACCTTTAAGGGCAACGATGGTAAGGAGTACACGCGGGTGGAGACGGTGCGCAGACAGGCGGTTATTGATGCCTACATTAAGATACGCACCACCAAGGATGAGCAGTTCATCAAGCAGTTTGCCACATTGGACGAGCAGCAGAAGGAGGAGATGAAGAGGGAGAAGCGACGTATCCAGGAGCAACTGCGTCGCATTAAGCGCAATCAGGAACGCGAACGTTTGGCTCAGTTGGCTCAGAACCAGAAGTTACAGCCCGGCGGCATGCCCACCTCATTGGGTGATCCCAAGAGCTCAGGTGGCCATGCCCACAAGGAGCGAGACAATAGCCACAAGGAAGTCAGTCCGTCGCGCAAGAAGTTCAAACTGAAACCGGATCTGAAGCTTAAGTGCGGCGCCTGTGGCCAAGTGGGGCATATGCGCACCAACAAGGCGTGTCCACTGTACACTGGCATGCAGAGCAGTCTGTCGCAATCGAATCCATCGCTGGCTGACGATCTGGACGAGCACAGCGAGAAGGAGATGAACATGGACGATGATGATCTGGTCAATGTGGATGGCACCAAGGTGACGCTGAGCAGCAAAATCCTCAAGCGTCACGGACAAGGCGAGGAGGGTAAGCGACGAGGCAATCTAACGCTTAAGGTGCCCAGGGATGCGATGGGCAAGAAGAAGCGACGCATGGCGAACGAAGTCCACTGTGACTATCTGCAGCGTCACAATAAAACTGCCAATCGTCGACGCACCGATCCTGTTGTGGTGCTCTCCTCAATACTGGAGCACATACTCAACGAACTACGTTCAATGCCGGATGTGTCGCCCTTCCTCTTTCCAGTGAATGCCAAACGTGTGCCCGACTACTATCGGGTGGTCACCAAGCCCATGGATCTGCAGACAATGCGAGAATACATCCGCCAGCGACGCTACACCAATCGCGAGGTCTTCCTCGAGGATCTCAAACAAATTGTGGACAACTCCATGATATACAATGGCTCCCAGAGCGCGTACACCGTAGCTGCCCAGCGCATGCTGAACAGCTGCTTTGAGTTGCTCACGGAGCGGGAGGATAAACTGATGCGTCTAGAGAAGGCCATCAATCCGCTGCTGGATGATGATGATCAGGTCGCATTGTCGTTCATCTTTGAGAAGCTGCACACGCAAATCAGAGGATTGGGCGAGAGCTGGCCCTTCCACAAGCCGGTGAACAAGAAAACCATCAAAGATTACTACACGGTTATCAAGAAGCCCATGGATCTGGAGACTATTGGCAAGAATATCGAAAGTGAGTTCATAAATAGAAGGAGCAAAGCGTATCGATCATATAAATATATCAAATCTTTCACAGATCATGTTTACCATAGTCGTGCCGAGTATCTGGCCGATATAGAGCTGATTAAAACCAACTGCGAGCAGTACAATGGAAGCGAGGCTCAATACACCAAGTATGCTAAGAACATCCTGGAGTACGCATATGCACAGCTCGTGGAGGTGAGTCCTGTGCTCTTCAGTTTCCCTAGTGAAATTTATAACTCATTCATGCATATCTATTCCTTGTAGTTCGACGATCATTGTGGCCAGCTGGAGGACAATATACAGAAGACCCAAGAGCGTGCCAGAGCAAATGCACCGGAGTTTGAGGAGGCTTGGGGCAACGATGACTACGATCTTAGTCGCGGTAGCAGAGCCAGCTCACCTGGTGACGACTACATCGATGTGGAGGGTCATGCTGGCCTTGGATTGGTCACACCTAACTCCATACATCGCACAATGGGCGCTGATTCCAGTT
Source organism: Drosophila acutilabella (assembly GCA_035046005.1). Lineage (NCBI taxonomy): Eukaryota > Metazoa > Arthropoda > Insecta > Diptera > Drosophilidae > Drosophila > Drosophila acutilabella. Next base: position 1,989,936 of record JAWNOK010000061.1, read on the forward strand.
TGACGCATGCCACGCCCCCAGTGCGCAAACCAGCGCCTGCAGCTGCCAGCGAAGTGAAGCGAGGAAGGGGTAGACCACGCAAACAACGTGATCCAATTGAAGAGGGTATGTTAGCGCTAGACTCCATGTCGTACTCTTCACTACTAATACTTGTATCTAGTCAGGATCACTTCATTCAATATATACACATCATATCCTGTATCATATATTACACAGATCACATTTGCCTTGATTTGCTTAACTACTGGTAATGTTTATGCCTATTCCCATACCCTGTAACATAAACAAATACATTTAATTTATAATTTTTTGTGTATTTAAGTCCTGTAACTATGTAAATATGCTTCCACTTGGTAAAGGTCTACAGATTTAATTCCATTAGCTTGTACTAATCTAAACACCTTGTAACACTATTAATTTAGGTGATTTTTATCGAACTTTGAAAGTTTTTAAGTGAATCTGTAAATATTTTAAACCTTTGTGTAAAATGTATTTTATTCATCCACTCAACATATCAAATTATATCTTAAGTTCCCCACTGTGTTATCATCTGCATGGACTCTTTGTATACAGCCAAGTCCAAAACATCTCAAAATACACACAACACATCTGATTGTTATCAAAGTGTCCCATAACCCACTCTATATTCATGTGTGTAGCGATAAATAGCCTGCAACTGCATTAGGGAAAATTGTTGATATATATATGTATATATGCTATATAAAGTCGTATTCGTTATTGTACTTCACCCGATTTTTGCGTTTCTATAAACCGATAATTATGCACATTTTGCCAACTGCTTTCAAATACTTTGTACCCGTTGTTTATTTTTTGATTTTTCACGGCAAAGAAAATTATTTTTGATTGTCTTACAACATATTTTTCGTTCAGAATCCAAATCCAACAACAATATAAAATTGAAAATAACTAAATTACATGCAAGCAATGTTTTTACTTTTGATTGTTTTAAATGTTTCACCATTTTTACTTGTATATTAAGTACTTGTAATACAGAAATTGAATCAAACATTGAAAAAAGAAACAAAATACAACGTGCATAAACACGTACAAATTTGCCAACTTTTATTTTCTAGTCAAAAACTCGAATCCCGTTAAGCGTGGTCGGGGCCGTCCCCGAAAGGACAGTCTTGGCTCTAACATGAGTCAGACGCAAGCTTACTTTCTGGATGAAGGTAAGACTTATGGCGGAGTTACCTGCATTATGCCACCTGTGTGTGGACCACAGCTACAAGCAAACCGCGCACACACACACACACGCACACCCCCACACAAACTTTACACTTTTCTAAATAAAAACTAAACTTTTTTTAAAACACCCATTCACACTCACACACACATACACTTAACCCACTGCAGCTTTCATACTAAATTTTGCATCGGTTTTGCTTTGATTTATCTATTAATTTATTGCATTTATTTATTTAGTTTTTGGGCAACATTAAAACTATTAAAATTCTACATTATTTTCTTGAAAATTACATTTATTTTCGACTTACACTGCACTAAAAACAAATGATTTTTTTTATATAATTTTAAAGCAATTGCTTAAATTTGCTCTAATTTGATTTATTTATAACATTAAATTTGATAAGTTTTTTTTTCAGTTCGTTGGTAATTTTACACAAAGTGTTTAATACTGTGTTAAATAATAATTATTTCTTCAACTTTGTGCTTATCTTTAACCAAAATTTGCTTAGATTTGCAATGCTCTACAGATGATGAAGAGGATGACGAAGAGGACTTCCAGGAGGTATCGGAGGATGAGAATAATGCTGCCAACATACTTGATCAGGGTGAACGTCTCAATGCCACCAACGATGGCATGGACTACATCGATCCCAAGAATATCAAGACGGAGATAGACATAGAGGCACAGAACATGGCAGGTGGGTGAAACTAAATTTTGTGTTGTATTCAGTAATCTAGCTCTATTTGTTGTGTGTGTGTCACAAGTTTTAAAGACACCGTACTCAAGTAGAGTATGGGGTGTCACAGTGCACTGTCTGTTCATATAAACTGCTTAGAGACTACAGGAGATAGAGCCATGAAGGTCCGTCTTTGCTTTCATTGGGCTATGGGGTCCGAAATAGGCGATTTATTTGAACAACTTTATTTAGATATCTCGACTAAACTAAAACTGTTTGAATATAATGTGTTTATGTATATGTATTTAATACTTAAAGATCGGACACTTTTAAATGTCTCATGTTTATTGCTGCTGATAATGTACGGGGTCTTTTACAGTCGGCTCTTTCGACTGCAATCTGCTAGTTTTCTTTGAAATCTTTGTACGCTTGAGATTCTGTTTGCACATTCTCATATATATCCTTTATACATATATATATATTTACTTTTGTTATCTGTGCGTGCGTGTTTGATTAGAAGAGGAACCAGGAAACGAGGATGACAGCCAGCGAGCAGCTGAAGCTATGGTGCAGTTGAGTGGCATCGGCTTTTACGCTCAACAGCAGCAAGGTTCATATTATACCCAACTATCCAATACTCTTTTCCTAGTTTTGTTTTTATACTTTGTTATATATTGCATAGAAGCGCACGGCTTGTTTTTTAAATCCTTAACTTTCTCTCTGCTTGGCTTTAACTTATTAACCGTCGTGTGGTTCTTTCAGATGAGTCCATGGACGTCGATCCCAACTATGATCCCTCGGACTTTTTGGCCATGCACAAGCCACGACAGAACTACGGCGAGTCCTACAATGCACAGGGCGCCTTTTCCGACTTTATGCCACAGGCACAGGATGACAATGGACAGTACAATCCACCAGAGGCCAGCACCAGTGCAGCAGCAGCAGCGGCAGCAGCTGGATCAGCAGCTGGCTTACAGTCGCAGGAAGATGATATGCCCGCGTCCAGCCATGACAATGGTATGGGCATTGATGAGGATCTGGACATATCTGAGAGTGACGAGGAGGATAACGGTGGTGGTGTGCGCATCAAGAAGGAAGTCTTCGATGACGATTTGGATGCGCATCAGCAGCATCACTCCTCGTCTCAGCAGCAGTCGCAAATTTATTTACTGGATGCATCCAATGAGCCCGTTCAACCCAGCGATTACCAAGCTCAATCTTCTGATTTCCAGTCCACACAGGACCTGGAACAGCTTCAGAGCTCACAGCAGTCAATGATGCAATCTCAGCCCGATCAGCAGCAGCAGCAACAACAACAACAGCAGCAGCAGGGTGAAAATGATTATGATTGGCTGACATTCTAAAATGTCTAAAATCAAGATGAAAGAAGATTTAATTTAATCACAAACTGAAAAGAATTACAGCTACTTATTTGAATATTGATTGATTGTCCACGACAATACAAGATTTTATTTTCTTTACTTTTCTATGCTTGTCAAACAATTTTCTACAATTTTAAATTACTGTTACATTTAAATGTTACTTGAATATAATAAAATTAAGTTAAATCAAACAATTTAAATCACAATAGACTAGTTAGACTTTTAATTCATGTTGAAGTCGCATGCAAAAATCATTTGATGAGTTTTTTATAAAAGGTGAAATTCCATTAGCTTCAGTTAAATCCTATATATAACTATTGATCACTTTTAGAAAAAGAATCCAAGTAACCCAAGTGGAAAATGGAATAGGAAACTGGGTAGGCACTGAGCTAACACCGATTTGTAAACATAAATAATACATTGATTTTGGTATTAAATTCCAATGGATTCCAAGAGCGAACCACGTGCAGATATCACCTATCCCATTGAAGTGAAATATTGTGGCAACTGTTCCATGCCCTTTGAGTACTGTGAATATTACTCTGAGTATGACAAGTGCAAGGAATGGCTAGCCAAAAACTATCCAGAGGACCATGAGAAGCTGCTGCTTCGAGAGGCTGAGCAGGGAGTCGATGGAAATGATGGTGAGAAGAAGCGACAGAAACGTGGTGGTAAGGGATTGCTACGTGTAAAGAAGGATACCAGTGTGGATGATGACGCACCCAAACGGATTTGTCTATCATGTACCACACGGGGCAAGAACAAGCGTGTAACGATTGTTGCCGGCATGGGGGCATTCAAGATTGATTTGCGTGCTGCTGCCAAGTTCTTTGGCAGCAAATTCGCATGTGGATCGTCGGTGACGAGCGACAATGATATAGTCATTCAAGGCGATGTGAAGGATGTTTTGTTCAAAGTGATACCCGATAAGTGGGAGGAGATAACTCAGGATGTTATTGAGGATTGCGGTGAGGGCAAGAAGTCGTCGCATCAAAATTAAACCAAAAATTTATAACAATCAGTTCGATTTGATTTGAAGACATCAGCAGCATCACAATTAATTTAATAATATGTATCTATGTAATAGCTCAGTGTTACAACAGTAAAACGCACAAATCACGTGCAGCAGATGTCCTCAAAGATTAATCTGCATTTCACACGGTCACAGTCATTGTGGCTCCCAATATTGCTTTGAAATTGGTGTTCGTGGTTGGGTAGGAGGCAGAAGGAGGGTGTTAATTCCATATGTCTATTTGATACGCGTGGGGCGTGAGAGTTAAGCATGCACTTTGTTTAGCGAAACTTTACAATAGCTTCAGATGGCCAGTGACTCGATCAATGTCCACCGCTGCCGCTGGACCAATTGCGAGAACAGTCTTAGAATTTGGTTCAATCTGTGTGCGGCCAGCGTCGCGTATGAGGCACGTGTTTAATTGGTTCTTCTCAGCAGCCCGTTTAATGGTCAGCAATTCAGCTTCGCTTTCCACACGCACCGCGATTTTGGCACATCCGCAGTTCTCCCAGGCACGCAACAGACGCGGTGTACGAGTCACAGCTCTTTGGTAGGCACCCACAGCACCATGAGAGCATTGGGCGGCGATTTTGCCTTTGCCCATTTTCAGGTCGTTGCGCACGACCAGCACCATTTTAAAATTGTCATTGAAGCCGCTGTAGTTCTGAAATCGTTAACATTTTATCGATATTACTCTCTTAGTTCAGTTAATTGCATTTCGCTTTACTTTGTCGGCGACTGCGGCAGCAGCTGCTGCTCCCTCCGCCTCCTTCGTCGTTCCCTCTGTTGACGGTGTATCGTCGATTTTTGCGCACGCTTCACCACGTTTTAATGCATATTTGTAGCCGACAAAAAATGATATCATCACAGCCAATCCATTTATGATTTGTGTTGTGTCCAGTAGCTTGTCACCCATTCTTCTTTGATGTTTAATTTAAATATATTACAATATCTAATGAAATTCGCCGAGAATTGATAAATGCATGCACTGACTCTCCAGACTTTCGGCTTGTTGAAAACTTATTGAGACATCGATAAAAATACTTTTGATAATATATTCAAGGCGATTAATCGATATTAATATCTTCTATGAGCTTGTTGTCCGATACATTTAACAGTTGTTTAATCGATTTTAAATTCAATTGAAAGTTTTCAAAACAGACCGCATTTTGATAAATTTAATTAAAAATTAGTAATATAAATTAAATGCTACTGTAAAATACATAACAAAAAACACATACTCCACAGTCCATCACAAATAATGAGAAACTTCTAGTCTTAATCCTAGCTGCTTCTAGCCCTAAATAAAAATACGAAAGCATGTTAATTCGTATTCGATTTTTTTTTTTTTTTTATTATTGTGCAAATAACTATTGTGATCGATTAAAACTTCATTTGTGAATTTTCGGTTGTTAAGCCATATTCTGGTATTTATTGTTGGCATATTTAGGGCTTTGGTATATTTTTCACTTCAGTTACACTGGCATCCCTACTGACGTGTCGGACCAACGCTTCGTCTGTCCGGCGCTCTACAACCTGTCATTTTTTGTCTTCGTGGAACAAAACCAACAAATTTTTGGTGCGAAAAAACTGTTTTTTGCACAAACAAGCTGCAATTATCTCAGACAGCAAAGACAGACATAAAAAGGCGCAATCATGGGTTTGGCCAGCATACTGCAAATCGATGAAATGATGGGCGACTTCAATAGAATGAACAAGCGTCAGGTAAATCTGACTCTCTGTGTTTGGTTTATATTTGCTAATTGAGTTTGTAAATGCATTTTAGTCGCTGTACCAGGTGCTAAGCTTTGCAATGATTGTATCATCGGCCCTCATGATATGGAAGGGCCTAATGGTCGTCACCGGCAGCGAATCACCAATTGTGGTTGTGCTTAGCGGCAGTATGGAACCGGCTTTTCACCGTGGTGATCTGCTCTTCCTCACCAACTACAAGGAGGAGCCAGTGCGCGTTGGTGAGATCGTTGTCTTCAAAGTGGAAGGGCGTGATATACCAATTGTGCATCGTGTCATCAAGTTGCACGAAAAGTAAGTATAGTAATTATTTTAAATTGAAATAATGACTAATGTGTTGGCTTTCTGTTGAGCAGGGAAGACGGCTCTGTCAAGTTCCTGACCAAGGGCGACAACAACAATGTGGATGACCGAGGACTGTATGCACCAGGACAGCTTTGGCTGACCAAAAAGGACATAGTGGGGCGTGCCAGAGGGTTCTTACCCTATGTGGGCATAATAACGATCTTCATGAACGAATATCCAAAAGTTAAGGTATGTTACACGCCGGTGTTGTCTTCGTATCCGTAGTAATCGCAGTTCTTTATGGATTTTTCAGTGGGCTATCCTGTCGATTCTGGCAATATTTGTGCTGCTACATCGAGAATAGAGCCAGTTTAAATATAGTTACAATTTAAGTAGGATCTGCGGGCATTTTGATGCCAAGATGATGAATGTTGCACAATCTCGAGCCTGTTTGCATTTCGTTTGATCTATCCAATATGATGTGCATTTTGTAATTTGTTCTTTTTCTACAAGATACCACACGTTAGGTTCAAGTTAATGGAAAACAAAGGAGTCCCGAGCTGAATTTCAATAAAATGAATTTTTAAACATGTATATGAACGATTAAACAACATAGTTATATATTTGCTTCAAATGCCAACAATTCGCTCTTGAGCTGTGCTCCCCAACCATATTTTACAGCGCCGCTCTTGGAGACAATGCGATGACATGGTATTAGTATGGACACCTCGTTCTTTCCCACAGCGCTGGCTACAGCTCTTACTGCCTTCGGACGGTCCACACGTTGAGCGAGCTCCGAGTACGTAATTGTTTCGCCAGCTTTTAATTTCACCAGCTCCTCCCAGACCGATAACTGTAAGTCCGTGCCCAGAATTGCAACATCTATGATGGGGGCATTCTCCATATCGCACGACAAGCGTTCCATGCACTTGTCAATAGCCACGTCGTCCAGCACGAATTCCACTTTTGGCCAGCGTTTATGCATTTGATTTAGAGTTTCCAATTCGCTTTTTAGCACGAAATACCAAACGCAAATTGCGTCGCAGCTTTTCCCGCCTTTAGTAACCTTCGTCAGGCCAAGTAGGATTTTTCCAAACTTTGAGTCTGCATATCCATATTTTATAATTTTAGGTAAGGTGTGCAATTGCGTTAAGCAAACGTCTAAATTTTTTGTTATCCACATATTTATTTTTATATTTCAAATGTTTAGCTTTCGGTGTGACCGTAGCTTAACAATCATTGAAATCACTAGCTGTGGAGTGTGGAAAAATACCAACATACAAAATGTATAATATTTGTTTCCCTTTAAAAGCTGACTGCTATGTAGTATAAGAGTGAAGCTCTACTCGAATTAATTATCGATAGTTATAGTTTCGAAAAAGCGCGCACTATTTAAAAATGAATGAAAATTTAATACAACTCTACTTTAAAGATTTATTGCATTAACTTAACATTTTAGTTAACGTTTAAAGTACATTAAGCCAGATTTCCTGTGCTCAAATATAGAGATAACCTTGAGCTATTTTATAAACATAGTTTGACTCGTGCAACAGCAATTTATAATGTGGAATTAAAATCGTATCTATCACAAGTACAGCCCGACTTTGATGAGCCCTGTTGATGAATTTTACTGGGTATTTTTGACTTGTGCAAATTAGTCAAGATATCAAAGCGACCCAGCGGCAAATCCCCATGAAAATTTAAATTTTGTACACATGTGATATAAAAGCTTCAGTTCGATATTGATCTTTTCGTTTTGTTTGTAATCCCCTAATTCATCAAAACCACATTGATAAGAACTCAATTTCCGTGGCAAATGATAATGTAAATTGTTTTCCCATGTTTTCCAATTTTTAGCTTAAAAATGTGTGTGTGATTTTTCTTTGCCCAAGGTAAAGTTTTCATATTGCAAATAAATTTCAAAATTTTTTTCAATAAATTGTTTTATTTTCATCTGTTTCGGCTTTGTGTTGTACAGTTATAATTATATTACAGTTAGGACTAGATTAAATATACATACATCAAGACTGAATACCAATTTGTTCGAACAAAAAACGACTAACTTTTGTTCTTGTATCGTAGAAGGCCTTGCTTAAATTAAAAAACAATAATAATAATACTACATACATGTACGAGTACGAACATTATAGTAATATATATTTATTTAATTATTCATTTAGTATAGCTACTGGTGCTATTGCTTATGATTATGAAATTATCATAGCGTTCTCGAATAGATTTTGATTTAGTTGAACAGATTTGTATTTGTATCTTTAAGTTGAAAGTCGATTGCTCTGCGTGCTACAGTTAGCTAGTTAGTTAGTTAGTTAGTATGTATAACCCTGAGTTTAGTTAATGCTAGTCTAGAATTCAGTTGCTGTATCATCGGTTGGTATTAGTTTTATTTACAGTTTCCCGATTCTACAGTTGCTAGTTCGTTTGATTTCTCGTTTTTGTACAAAATACAATTCAAATTATTCAGTAACTGGCTACAAGTATGACATAATAATATTATTTTTATTAATTTATATTTTTTATATCATTTTCATTTAATTGTTAATTTTTTTGCCATTTTTCTTCCAATTAATTTATCACAACAAAATGCGGTCGACATTTGGCAATTTCACACAACAGCAATAATAATAATGCAATAACAACAAATTAAAACAAACAACAATAACACAACCACAACGACAAGAACAGCAACAAAAACAATCGCAGCAATGCCAACAACAACAACTACAACAATACAAATTATTCAACTTTGTTTGGCTGCTGTTGTTGTTGTTGTCCCTGCTGCTGCTGCTGCTACTGCGGTTGTTGTTGCTGTTGGCATTTCATTGCTGACCAATTCGGAAGCCTTCAATTCAGCTTGTTGCTGTTGTTGCTGCTGCTGGTGTTGCTGTTGTTGGGGCTGCTTTTCAGTTATCACGGTTGAGCTGTGCTGAGTTAGAATATCCGCCGGAATGAGACCTTCCTTGACACGTTTCTTCTGCTTCATTCGACGATTCTGAAACCATATTTTCACCTATGAAAAAATAAAACAAATAATTAATAAATGTGTTTGTTTTTATATAAACTGACACTAAAGCTATCAATAAATTATTTTTATGTAGAAGAGTTTTAGCTTCAGATTTTCCTTTCCCAAACTTTATAATTTTTCTTAACTATCACTTTAACCTAGTGTCATTAGGCACATAAATTGTTTGAACTTTTGACCCACCTGCGTTTCATTCAGTTGCAGCGTATTGGCGATTTCGATGCGACGAGCACGTGTCAAGTAGCGGTTGAAGTGGAATTCCTTTTCCAGTTCCGTCAGCTGTTTGTTGGTAAAGTTGGTGCGTCCCGAGTTGTTGGTGGAGGTCAGACTGCAGCTGTTGAGACCGGTAACCGAACCAGCGGCAACACCATTGCCTGTGGACAGCACTACGCCCAGACCGTTGGATGCACTGACTGCACCAGGATTGCTGGACAGCAGCAGAGGATTCTGTAGGGGCAAGACGCCTGAGGAGCCGGACACGTTGCCCGCACGACACATGTCCAGGTGACCATTGAGCTGGTAATCGTGCATGTTGCTGATGTTGGCAGGTAGTTTCGGTGCTAAAAGAGAAAGAGCGAGAGAGAGAGTGAGAGTGAGAAAGAGAGGGAAGTAAAAGAAGGAATTGTCTTGGCATTTGTTGTGGTTTCATTTGACTTGCTTGACTGAGTGATCCCCTGGCGTTGATCTCTAGCTGTCGCAGCTAATCAGTGTGAGAGCCCAAGAGACCAAGAAACCAAGCGACCCTCTCCCTCTCTCTTTGCTTTCTTGGCCTAACCATAATCGTTGTTTTTTTCTTTCTTTTCCTTCTTTTTTTTCTGACTTTTGGTCTTTTGCGTGATTTTGCATTTTATTCATAATTTGACATGCGCCCCGTGGCTTTAAGCCGACGATGATGAAAATGATCTCTACCTTTTTCCATAGAAGGATTTAATGTGCCTAATAGGCTTGTTTGAAAATATTGGGATTATCCTGACAGCGGGAATTGACTTTTTCGTTGTCAAAAATAAGGTAAAAACCACAAAAATACATCAACATATTATTATTGTGGGTGGTACGAGAATTATGATATATATTTTGATTTTGTGGGCTTGACTTGTTTGGGTAAACCCACTTTTTGTAAAAAAATATCTTTTGTGTAGTTGGGACGTGTCAGAAACGGTTTTCTTTTCCGTGAAAGCAAATAGATTTTAAGAAATGAGTAGAAAATTATATACTAGTTAAAGAATATGTGCCTTCTAGGATTCTTAAAACCTGTTTGAAATTTAATCTTTCGATACCAACTTAAGAAAGTCTTTGAAAAATATTAATAAAAATTAAAAAGAAGTAATGAAAACACTTTTACAAAACAAGAAGCAATACCAACACTAATAAACCCATAAAAAGCGCTATAAATTGGATTAAACGATTATTTGTACTGGGTCAATTGAGGAAAGGAAGTTTTGAAAACCTTTTCACACAGTCATAAATCTAAATGGAAGTTTCCTTCGCATAAATCAATTAATAATAAGCATTAAGTGGTAATAACGACAGTTAAGTTAAAAGGTGCCGAAAAGTAGCCAAATCGAGTACAACACTATTAACTAAGTGCTTATTATATTTATTAAGTTCAGTATTCGATTTTTGTGTTACTTTTTTTTATTTTTTTTTTAGTTTTTCTGGTTTTTTTCCGAGGAGATTGTAAATTTTTTTGTTGAGGTTTGTGCAGAGTTTTTGGGCGATAATAAATCAAGCTAAATGATATCATAAATATAAATTGTGCCGTCCACACAAGAGCACGCGAATGAATGATGAATTTATGGCACCCACTGTTATGGTAGCCAATTGGCATACAGATGGCAGCCACTGTGCCACAATTTGCACAGTAGCGCGATAACGTGACGTAGCAATTGAAATTGGAATTGGAAAATTATAAGACCAACTCAAAACTGCTATCGTAATACACACACACACACGCTCAGGTATGACAGGAGTGTCTCAGAAAACAAGACCAAGGATTATATTGGTGAGTGGCTTGAGCTACATTTGAATTTTCCAGGCAAACAAAAAACGCGTCGAACGTCGACTGAATGTCGCATTCCGCATTATCAATGCTACGGCTTTTGGGTAATGGCTATGTAAAGTATACCGTTGTGTGTTACGGGTGTGTGTATAACTGTGTGTGTGTCTGGGTGTGTGTGTGTGTGTGTATGCCTGTCGCTGTGTGTTTGGAGCAACTGCAACTGCTGGTGTTGCTCGGCATGTCAAACATGTCGCGGCCAGTTGGCGGCACTGTCGCCTTTAGCTGGCGTCCGTGTCCGCGTTTGCCTTTGCGTTCGCGTCCGGCGCCAAACGATATCAACTTTGTAATATTAGTTTTAGAGAGCATTATCGGTGGATCGCTTCCACTTGAATGCATGCCCAGCTCGCTGACATGTCCGCATAAGTCTACCGGCGTCTCCACCCGACTTAGTACACTGAACGAAAGCATCAAGCATGTTTCTAATGAAATTTTGAATGGGTTTTAAATTAGTCAATTCTTAAGTTAACTAGAGTTCATAAAGGTTAATAATTTTATTATTTTTCAATCAAATTTATTGACATTATCTGCTCTACTATTTCTTTCTAAGACAACCTAGTTTTTCCTGAGGTGTCTTAAATCTTTTCTATATAGTCGAATGCTCATTATGGCAATTTTAAACATGTTTTAAAATGTTCAGACTCCAGACTCGAGACATAAAACAATTGCCCCAAGGTTTTTTAAACACGTTTTTTAAGTATTCTTTGTTTTTACTAGACAGTTGAAAAGTTGACAAACTCCATAATTATGGTAAACTTAGGTTGAAGCTTTTTTTAGGAAACCGCAGATTTAAAATATACATAAAAATGTTAAACAAAAATTAATTTAAATTAATTAAAATACTCTTATCTTTTCTTCAGTGTACTGTTGACAGTATAGTTGAAGTGTACGGGTATTTCTCACTGTGTGTGCGTGTCTTTGGGACTCACCCTCTGCACATGCACAAGGCCATTCCGCTGTTGCCGCTGTCTGTATTGTTTGCCCGGGGAAAGTCGCGGGGGAGGCGGGTGCTAAGCGCCAGGGCAGCATGGCACCATGGCGCTTACTTAAATGACACTGCTGACAATCAATGTAAACAAGAACAGAAGTTGCTGCAACGCCAACACCAACACCAACAACAACAACAACAGCTGAGAGTTGCCATTGTGGATCAAGTTGCACGTGCAACAAACGTTTAGATGGCAACAAAGTTGGTTGTAATTTGATATCATTGCAACTAGCGTTAATTACAGTGGCTGCCTTAAAGCATTTCCATTTGTTGACTTTTGCATAACTCGATTCAATTCTCGTGAGAAAAGAAAGTGAATGAAGTTTTCAAGTGTTACATAATCCCACAATCAACAAGGATTAATTTTAATCTTGATTTGTAAACAGCATGTGTTTTTAACTGATTGACATAGTTGGTTCTTATTTAATGGTTAATGTAAAGGTTTTGGGTAAGGCAGTTGTCTTTAACCACCTTTTTACTTAATTTAAAAAACGATGTGTTTTTTAGAGTAGACAGTATTGGAATTTTAATAAATATGTTCAAAGTAAAGAACAAGAATTGAGTTAAGGTTTCTAACGTTTTTAGTTCTTGGAGTACATTAAAATAATTTTAAATTTTATTTTAGAAACTTGTCATTGAGATTAAAGAACTTTCGCATTTAGGCACTTGGTTAAATTGTATCATACTTTTAAGTGATTAATCTATTAGTTATTGAATGTTGATTTCAATATTTTAAACGATTAAATTCTAGTTTATTGGAGATTTTAAACGTCGGAAATTTTCTATCCGGTTTGTCTAAAATTCAGTTCATTTTTTATACGATACTTTAAGTGTGCGCTGTTGCAACTACCGTGGGAACTTTCGTGTAAATAACTTATTTAAAAAAAATAATAAATTTCTATAGCTTTGCTTGTATCATGATTGGACAATCTATCATATGGTAATTACTTCAATAGATCTGCTAGGGAACACACACGCTTTGAATCTGAAAAATGCTCGAGTAAAATTACAAGTTTTTTGTGTGCTTTTTTGCATAGTCGAAATTTGTGAGTCATGATCAATTGACGGCCATTTTGGTATGATATTATCAGAGCTATGATATGTAGGCGCCAGTGGCACTTTACACAGATATCCCCTACTCTTCACACACGCTACACCGCATTCCCCTCTTCAACTGGGGCATTATAGAGACGGACGGAGCTGTCGAGGCCGATGGCGATTAAGTGGGCAGACGAGCTCGCGGTTTGCACGAGCCTCCGATGAGGGTCTTCTGGTGTCTATAGTTTCATGTCTGATGTCTGTTGTCTGCTGTCTGGTTTGGGGCTCAGTTGATAATGATGTTTAATTCGTGTGCAAATAGAAAATTATATTGCAATTAAAAGTAAATTGTTTTAATTATTGCTTAAATGCAACTCGTATAAAAATAAAGACAACAAATGTCATGTTCGGTTATCCAACTTAATATGCCAAGCGTTCTTCGACTAATCACAATCATAAATGCTGAGACCCAAAAACCTCTTTATTTTCATTTTGGACGATCGGTTGATTTTGTAGTGACGATTTGATTGATCACCTAGGCAGTTAAACGATTTCAAATTGTATACCAACTAAGTACTACTATATATAATTTATGGCCTGCCGACGGTGAAAATCAAAATTGCCGTCGCATTCACCGACTAATTTGACACTTTTTCTATAATATTTCGCAATATCCGTTGATAAGAATTTGTATTTGTCGAGTCAGCAGATGGTCAGATTCAGTTTGGTAGACAGCTGACCGCTGGTCAAATAAGCAAAGGGTCAAGCAAATAAACCAAATTAAGCCGCAACAAATCAGGGAGCTAGAATTGTGGGTAAACGACTAAGAAATGCCCTGTAAATGGTTTGTTTTGTTTTATAACTGCATAACTTTTGTGTTTCTGAAGCGATGTCTGTGAAATTTTCAGAATATCTGCTCCCAACATTAAGCTAAAGGTTTAGCAAATCTGGTGTGATTATATACAAAACTAATTAATTTACAGACTATGTTAAAATTGGTCTAAGCTGCCACCCCTTCACTTTTTGTTTTACGGAGTATACTTATCCTGCTGACTTGCAGGACTAATTGACTTATCTACCATTTAACCCCTTGGCCAGTGACAGTCCTACTGCGGGGGTGTCTAGTGGACAACACACACACACACATATGCATTTTTGGGTTAGAAAACTATTTCTCCTTTTTTGGTAATTTCAATACGTCGCTGACTTGACTAAAACTCAACTAATCCAATCCATTTATGCTGTCAGTTTTATTGGCTTGCTGCCTGTCAACTTGAACTTTCCACATGTCATGCAATGCTGCAGTTTCTGAAATTTTTTGGAACATGAAATGCATAATTCGAAACCCCATACACCTTTGTGCAGAGAGAGCATATCCAAAACTTTTCATATTAATTGAAAGTTGTTTGTCTGTATGGACGTCCCGTGGCTTATTAGTCACGATGTGCAACATTATGGACACACGTGAAAATTGCTTAACAAAGAGTAAAGTTCCAAAAATCAAACATAACCTCTACGCGAAGACTTTTTTAAACATTTTCAAATTTTCCGATGAAAAAAAAACATAACAAATTTGGGCCCATTAAATATCTGTTGTCTGTCGCGCCGGAAGAACTTGAAGATTTTTATCAAAAAAAAACTATATTTGTCTTTTTCGTGTGTTTTCCTGCTGGTTTTGAAAGTGACACAAAAACCAAAATCGAAATTTAAATATTTACACAGATCTGATAGATAAGCACATATTTATTTTGTAGAAGCGTTAATAGCTACTGTTTTTAAAGATTACTAAAATCGAATTCCAGTAGCCTGAGAATTGGAACATTATTTGGTTTGTCGCACTTTGATAAGCTGTTGTCTGTATGTGAGTGATATAACCCGTATCGGAATAATAAAAGACCCACATTTTTTTTGTATGAAAGAAAGCTTATGAAGCTATTAATTTTAGCTATTTAAGACATTATTCTAAATGCCAAAAGTATAAAGTAGAAATGTAAAATAATAGACTTAGCAAAGTTTATTAAACCACAAAGTTTTGATCTTTAAAAATAAATATTATATTTTATAATAATATCTAATCTCTTGACACTCTAATAATAGACCAATGTACTAAAAATAATATAAAATTTTTAATTTGTTGATATTGAGCTAAAACTAATTGATTGCTTAAAGTGAATCACGTAAAGATATTAAATGAATCATCATTTCTAGTGCTAGTAATCCTCTCTATAAAGTGTTTGATTTCTAGCTCTAACAGTTGAGTCATAAGGTTTTTTGAGGACTTTGTGGCCAGAAAAGGCGAGCGAAGGTGAGCTCGTAACTCTTTTTCGGTTGACAGTCCAAATCCAAGGCCAAATTAAGCTGTTCTAGTTTTTCTGCATTTACTTTAGACACTTTTGGGTTTTTTTTCTTTTGGATACATTCGACAATTTTAAGAAAATGCCCGCTTTGTGGTAGCAGCCAGGCTAAAAATGATTTATTATATTGAAATTATCTCATGTAAACAAGTCAAGCTGCCAGTATAGCTAATGCCACTTGTCGGCAGACTTTCCTTATTCCCCTACACCTTCCACTCTTCCTATCTTTGAGCCACCAGCCACAGTCCAAAGTCAGCAAAAATGCTGTTAATTTGTCTAATGAAAATTGTGCGAGTGTGGGCACAAAAAGCATAAAGTCAGCCTATGATACACAGGAAAAAATATGTAGTGAACTGTTTGTCTAAAATACTGAATTTTAGTTAATGTCTTTTAAGTATAAATTTTGGATACATGATAAAATAATTTTCTATAAAATTTTAGACTAAGGATATACTTTTTTCGATCAACTAGAGGAGGATCCTAAGTGGTGTTACAATTTCTATATATCTTAATTTTCAAATAATGATAATAAAGCGGGAATTACATAGGACTATTATGAAAGATCAAATTCGAAATATGTTCAATATTATATTTGAAATATTTTTACCAGAAAGCCAAACTCTAAAAATTTCTTTTGAAAAAAATTATGATTGTGATTTCCAATAAAACAGGACTATTTGTTTTCTGTGTACAGAGTTTTTCCACATTGGCTAATAAGTATTGAAGGCCTTGCTTCCTACACACAACTGTCTCTGTCACTTTCTCTCGCTCACTCTCTACCTATCTCGCTCTGCCTCGCTTCTATGTGTCTTTCTGCATTGCTGAATTTTCGCACGAAGATTGATGATGACATTAGCATCATTGTCGAATATTTTAAAGCCCAGCAAAATTGCCAAAGGACATGGAACAAGACGTACAAAAAAAATGAAAAGAAAAGAAATAAAACGCGATTCGAATTTGTGTCGTCTTCGGCTTCACGTTTTACGTTTTAGTCGCAAAATGTTTTCAAATTTGTTTTTGTTGACATTTTAATTTGCAAATACTTACAGACAGCCTATGTAGTGAGCCTGAGTGTGTGTGAGTGTGTGTAAGTGTGTGTTGTGAATCAATTTTCGTCGTATGCCAAAAGCTCACACGAATGAAGCATTAATTGAATTAAATCGTCAAAAGACGCTGACGTTGAGGGCTAAAGACGGTGGATAGGAAGGGGAGTGTAGGGGCGGGGAGCGTTGTGTCAAGTGGATTTCAATTTGGAGCATTGAAAGTGTTGACTGTCAGCCATTGGCACGCACAAACACAGACACACACGCACGCACACACACACACACGCAGATATGTATGTATGCTTGTCAACCCACATTTGGCATTGGCAGCCATTTTTTCTTGGCTTTTATCGTACACCCTTATTTCTATATACAACTAGAGTTCTTTTGGGTTGTGGCAAAAACATATATATACGCATATATAACAAAAAAAAGGGAAACTATGGGCATCTACTATTTATGTGTGTGTGCGACTGTACGTGCGTGTGTGTGTGTGTGCCTCTGCATTTTCGTTGGTGATCCGTCATGTTGTCAGAATGTATTATTCGAATTAAGATTTTACTTCTTTTTTTTCTGCCATTGAATTGAATTAACACAACACACACTCACACTCACACACATGCAAGCAGCTGTGTCTCACACACACACATACATACACAACCCTAACTGTCTGTTAACTTTAACTAGTAAATTTCAAATAGTATTAATAGAAATCGAATATAGAATTTTTCTTGTGAATTCTGTCAATTGTTGGCTATAAAAAGAAATTTCGATATGTTTAATCTAAAATATTTTTCATTATCTGCCTAGCTAGCAACTACTTGAGGTAATTATCATTATCCGGCTACTCGGAGACGATTTCAAGTCTACTCAATGAAACCTAATGTCATAATATATTGTGGCAAGCTAGTAGACGTGCCTCCAAGTGGATCTCTAAGTGGATTTTTAATGGATACGGATTACCAATCCAACAAACGTATATTCACCATTAATCAAGTAATCCCATAGAGCAAGTATTTCCTACTTTAATCAAAGCATAATGAAAATACTTCTTCCTATATCGGCTTACTTGATATTATAGGGGTTTTATTCATAACTTTTGTAGGTATTTATATATTTTAGATCGATCTTTTCTAAATGTAAATCTTTGTTGTCGAACTAAGACAATCGAGTGCCATTCATTTAATACTTTAATATATCGGGGCAACACCTTTTAGATAGATCCATCAATTAGCTTCAATCCAAAATTGTGAATCAAGTGGAGCGTGTCGCAACCCAAGTTGAAGTTCAAGCGTACAACCCTAATACCAGAGCCCACTAGAATGTCCACTTTAAAGCCCACTGGCGTCAAGCGGTGTCCATTGTTCTTATCACAGTGGGGAACAGTGGAGGAACTGGGGAACTGCGGGGGCAATGGGCATTACCTAGTGCTACGCAACGGATCATGGTGACACTTCTGTAATGCGTTCGATATCGCCATTTCACAATTGATATAAATAAAATCAAACAAGTATGCACTTGTATTTAGTGTCGCGACTAAAGCATACCCTGTGCGTAACTTTTCTAAGAGACGTTTATCTTTGAAATTGTGTTGGTAAAAAGCGAAACACATTTGTCTATTATCTGCTTTACAGGGTATGGCAACAGAAATAGTTAAACAATGATAAAATCCAAACAAAGAAACTTCAAATTGACAGCTTTCGTTTAACTTTTATCTGCTGAAACCGTTTGCTGCCGTTCGGCACAGAGTACACCACACACACACGCAGTACACCGCACACCTCTCTCTTGTGTAGGTGTGGGGTTTTTGGGAATTTCGGAGCTTGAGCATGAAATCACCTTCACATGTTTGGCGCGCCTAACGAGAGACAATTGTGGAGCTATACGGGAATTGGAGGAGACATGTCCAATAGCTTCGATGGCGGCTTCTTTGATTCGCAGATCATTGGCTAAATGCGTGTGTGCTTTTTGGAGAGCCATACACCATACACCAGACACCATAGACACTACACCAAAGAGCGCCGCTACAGTTTGGAGAGTCGCTCTATTGTTCTTGTTGCACTATATACATGTATACTTGAGGTACACATGTGTAGCTATATCGAACCAGTTCTCTCTCAATATTGTCTATTGTCTTTAAGCGCAAATAATCAAAATTGTGAGCAGCTTAAATTGTTAGTCGACTACTGTTTGTTACCACAAATGATTCATTATGCGAGTTACGGAAAGTGTTTTGTTATTTCATTGATTTGTCAGGTTTTTAATTCGACTTACATCGAAATGCCATTTGGATATTTATGTGTAGTAACTTTAAAGTTTGGCAATATGGCATAACAAAGACCAGTGGCAATACAATCGAATCATTTCAGAGGTTCAAAGGGATAAAGCTTTTTGACCGAGTTTTTGAATAATCAGTTCCCGAAGTAATTTCCGGGATTCAGAAACTCTTTTAAAAGGCATTCCAACCAGTTGAATTATCTTCTAGTCCAAAATACTAAACAATAATTTATAAATAACAATTTGAAGCACAATTTGTATATCTAAAAATGAATTTGGCGTGTGGAGTACATGAGGTCGTTTCTTATCAGTTCCTGTCGATATTTATACACACACCCACGCATATGTACAGGGTACTTAGGCATTACTATGAGTAGCATGATTTTGTGCAATTTTAGTTAGGCAGATATTGAGTCGTGTTTTTATCGGGGTATCTTTTGCTTCTGCTTGGTGTTTGGCACGTAACTGGATACTTATATAATTTAGTAAATTATACACTTGAAAAGTATTAAAGGCAGTCGAGCAGACGCCACTGTCTCTGTCCACGCTTTGGGCTGAAAAGGAACTTTATGCGAATGCAAACAAAAGATAAGATATCCTCGTTTTTGGCGCAATGTTTGCACGAAATGTCCAGAAAGGCAAACATTCAGTGGCCAAAATCAACCGAAAGTAGTTCAGGCTATGACTTACTTTATGGCTAATATTACATAACAAGACGAGCGCACCCTTGAGTATCCTTTAATGCTGACAACGGGTGGGTCAGTAGCAGGAGGAGGAACAGGGGCAGAAGCACTTGCTTGTCTCTTCTCTCGAGGGCGAGTCGCCCTGTTGCGGATATCATTTTTGGCCTGTCACGCAGTCCGCTAATGCGCTTCTTATGTTGTTATGATCTTTCAGTTATACAGACATACACAGAAAAAAATCATGTTGGGGTTTTCTCAAAGGGTGCTTTAAATACTTGTAATTTCAGGTAAAAGTAAACTCAATTTTGACTTAAATAATCCAAATTATAAGCCAAAAATTCAAGCTCACTTTCCAGTATAGCTTTTTTGTTCAGTGTACATTATACACACATGAGAACTGTCATGACATTTGAGGTGTGTAAAGTGTCGCAGACAAGTTGCGACCCAAAAAAAATGTAGGGATTTTTTGGGGTTTTCGAATACGGATTCCGATACTGATACTTGAGTGATACCGCGTTCTTAAGTGGTAATTAATGTAAGTACTGCGGCATTTATCAGTTTACAAATCGATTTCAATCTGGCGAGAAGAATTCACCGTTTGGCTGCAAGTTGAAGGTGCATAGCTGACCCCTGACCCCTGACCCTGTAGCGCCTTAACCCCTTGGCCTTTCGAAAGAAATTTAATAACATGCTTTCCAAAATGTTGGCTCAAAGCGCGCGAGTGAACAAAATTTGTCACGACACATGCCGCGTACAATATTTTGTTGGTTTTCAGTTTTTGGCCCTTTTTTTTTGAGGTCCGAGAATGATCCAACTAAACATTGTGACGTACGGTGACAGACAGGCGGGCGGGTCTCCGCTACCGCCTCCACCTCCACCTCAACCACCGTCTCAGTCACTGTATCTGTCTGCCTGGTTCGGTACGGTTCTGGCTGAGCGTTTGATCTTATCTCAAATTCCTGGTGGTCACTTTTCTATCCACAATATCATTTCGTTTAAATAGTCTGCCTTTTTATCCCCTTTTGTTTTACTTGCCTCTTTATAAATATATAGAGTTCTTTTTTCTCTTTTCTTTCTTTCTATTTTTTTTGTTTTGTTTTGAAATGCACGTAATTAATTCATTTCACTGTGGCACATTCGGTGGTGCTGCGTCGCGTGTTGGTGTCAAGAAATATCAAAACATCACATCAAATAAATGTTGAATACGCCAAGCGAAATGCCCAACCTGTCCCTGGTACCCTTACCCCTCTGTTCCCTTCTCTAGTCCCTAGTTCTTACCTCTCCTAACACCTTTCGCTAGTTTGTTGCCCAAAGTCCACAACTAACTGAACCGACAGTTATGTTAATTTTCATGTTAGGTTTCATTTTCGTTCACTATTTTGAGCTCTATTCATATTTCAAATTATTTCATTTGGCATAGTTTGCGTGCCTGGAGTCTTTTCTCCTACTCCTCCTCTCTCTCCAAAGGGGGAAATGCTGCGACAAAGTGGTAGATCGTTTAAAAAACAATAAAACACGAACCGAACCCAACACTACTATGACTACTCCTACTCCTACATAGATGGGTCTCTAAACGAGGCACGACATTCAGTCCACGACTCGGAGTACAAGTATTAATTAAATTGTTATGCCACAAGACGGTGGACAGTTTTCAATTATGGTTGCTCATAAAAAAATACTAAATGAAATATAAAATAAAGGCCAATAAACGCTAACAAATAGTAGTGTGGAGTATGATTTAGGGCTATGCGAGTAGACGATAAGTGCACTCATAGAATGGGTGACAAAACTTTCAATCAATGAGTATTGAGTTGTGTGAAAAGGGGCGGGGCATAAAGTGGGCAATTATATCTTAATAGGGAACATAGGAGCTTAGTTAGCATTAGTGTTTTATGGCTTATTATAGTTTATTGGTGGTATTGTCATTAAAAATTTAATTTTTGGTGTTGATTTATAAATAATGAAATTAAAAATTAAATCAGAAATTTACTTAAAATATTTTATTTTAATTTTTTATTGTGTTTCAATTGTCTTCAAGTATTAGGAAAGTTATTTTTGGTATTATCTGAATAGTTGAAGTTTTTTTGAAATACTCATAAATATTTTAATATTTTAACTTATGAGAAAAATACTGAAACATAAAACTAACTGCCAAAATTCTTAAAAAACTGTTATAAATAAAAATATTGGGTTATAACCATTCTATATTCCCTGGCGAAGACAATTTAAGGAAGTAGTACAAGTCCAAGTTCTTAATCAATTCTTGCTGTACTCGAAGCAATTTTTCTAATTACTCATCGAGCTAAGACTGATTTGTATCTCTAATTTGAGCGCAATGTCTCTAGTGCCAATTTGCTGTCTATGTGTTTGTCACTGGCAAAACCCTTTGCACAGATTTCAATTAATCTTTCTCCTTTCGTGCTCGCAGCTGGAGAAGTTTTTCATTTTGGAAGCCATGTCATGTTTTTCCATTTCAATCTGGTCTGGTTATTGAAAAATGCTGATTAACACATTAGAGCACATTGAATTGAATGCAATGAATGTGAGTTAGTGTGTGTGTGTGTCTGTGTGAGTACCCCGTGTACAGGTATTTTAGACATGAGCTTCTGCTGTGCGTGAATGCCAATATGTCGAATGCTACCATTTATAACCATGATTGCTGATTATGCTGTTTCCCTGGCTAAAAAATGGATGACATGACAGATGGAGTTGGAGCACAGAGGCACAGCCAGAGTCTGAGTCGAAGTTGGATTCTGAGTCTGAACCAAAGAACCCAAAGACTGTCTCAGTTGGTGATTTCCCTCTCTACCCCATTGCCAACAATCTGCATCTCTGTCCAGATCTTATGAGCTTGGACTCATGGACTCAGTGACAGTTCGGTTGCAGTGGAGCTCAAACAAGAACTCTTATTTAAATAATCATTTTTTCTGACAGCCAAGTTGACTTCCAGATCGGCATCCAGCATCCAACATTCAGTGACAACAACTGCATTGCTGCGTTGCTCGTTTCATTCTTTAACCGCACTGCATTTCTTTCATACATTTTTTTTATTTCATTATTATTATTATATCTTTTCTTTATGGTATACTTTTTTATTTGTTTTTCATTTTCTTTTCTTTGGGCTCTTGCACGCTTTAATTGTTTGTTTGACTTGTGGCCGAGAGACGTTTAAGCGCCCGCTTCGGATTTGGGTTCGAACCGAGTATGGGCTCAGTATTCATTTCCATTCCCATTCCCGTTTCAGTTCCACTTGCACACGTCATTGTCATAATCATTATGATCACGATCATGAGCTTTTGGCTTGGGGTTTAGGTTTGAGTCTGGGTTTTGGGTGCGGCGCGTGCAGAGATCTTTGGGGCGTCGTTTAATTGAAAACGATGCATGTAAATGACACTTTTCAGCATTAATAAGCAAATATTTGTATGATTATTGGTGTAGCCGGGGGGATTACGTTATTCATGCTGTAAGTGGTGTGTGCTTGTAGCCCCTGATGCTTTATATCTGATCAAACTGATGCGTTTGCTGTTGCCTGTTCTTGTTGCCTGTGGCTTGTTGTTGGCTGCAACAGGTAAAGTGCATTAACTAGTTTCTGGAAGTCAAATAAGCCTGTCACATCAAATTGGCCAACAGGTTCAGTTTCTGAGCGGTGATTCATGAATTTAAATAGTGATGTACTAGTAGAGCACCAATTGCTGAAGAGTTAAGGTTTTTATTTAATTATTCTAATTTTTTTAACAATAACTATTTTATACCTGACTACCGACTATGCAGTAAATCACAAATTGCTAAGCCTTGGAACTTATTTATTAGGTAATCAGTTAATACTCTTCTTAACACCACTGTCTTCCCTATTAGCCAAATATTAGCTATTCTATAAATTCCTTTCCAATAATTCTTAATAGCGCCGCGAGAGACACCATTTATCATTATATTTCAGTTTATCATCGTTGCGTATTTTCTTAGCTGGCTAATTCCAAGATACAAAACTTCTCAACGCACTGACAAGTGACAACCTGACTGACTGCACAGCATTGACAAAATTATCTGAAATATGCAAGAAATATGCCAAAAGGCAGAGGGGAAACGGCAAAAACTTATGAGAGAAAGAGGGAGAGAGAGAGAGAGAGAATGGCAAGCGAAATCTTTGGCATTTGAAGAGACATTCTTATTTTTAGGTGACATGCCCTCGGTTGGACGTCTGACGCACTTGGGCCTGGGTTGTTCGTATATCTGGACTGTCAATCAGTTTTGAAAGTCATCGTTTCATTTTATTTGCCTTTTCGTTTTAATTTCTGATTTTTGGATTTGGATTTTTGTTTTTCTTTTTACCCCTTTTCGCGTCATAATCATAAGTATATACTAATACTATGTTGTTCAACTGGTTTAAAATATGTTTTTATTCATTTGGTTAGCTGTGTGATCTATTGCTTAGAGCGTCTAAATTGACTTTGCTTAATGGTCTTATGTGATCATAGAAATGGCAAAACTATTTTATAATTGCCACCAACATATCTCACATGGCAGAGACAATATGAAATCGATGATATAAGTTTTACAATATATTACGTTGGAATTTGAATAAGGTGTCGATATGATTAATTGCCAGTTTGATGCTGAAGTTTTATTAATTTGAACTTTTGTTGAGCTTTAAACAAGCTTGAACTTCAGGAGGCATTTGTTCTATGAACTTCTTTAAATGAGCTAAGATGGGTTTTGTTCTTGGGAGTTAAAGGTTTGTGTTTCTTCTTCCTTAATTTAAAAATATCATACGTAGATACAAAGATTCTGTTTCGAAATGGTTTAAAAACTAATAGAACTATAACTGGATATTATAAAATATTTGACCTGTTTAAAAAGCTTTAAAGACCACAATGTACTACCAGTTCTAGAGTCAAATAGTCTAAAGAAACTATTGTCTATAATCGTGTAAACTCACCTTGTGGCTTGGGTACATTCCGCTTGAGCTGCATCCATTTGTAGGTTGGAATGTTGGTCGCGTGATTTGGTGATTTTGATTGTGAGCTCGTTTGATGCGTCGAGTTGTTGCCGGCGGACGCGGATGCCGTTGAGGATGAGGTGGAGCTGCCAGGTGAGGTGACACCACTACCACGTTGATTGCGGCTCATGCTCATGCAACTGCTCGAACCGTTGGGTGATAATGCATGTTGTGGCACCACCTGATTGCTGCCAGTCTGTTGCTGTTGCTGCTGCTGTTGTTGTTGCTGCTGCTGCTGCTGTTGGTGCTGCTGCTGTGCGTGTTGTGCGCTGGTAGTCAAACTGGCCAAGTGTCCATGACTGAGAGTGTGATGCAAGTGGGCGTGTGGATAGTCCATGGCAATACCCGCATCTATGGTGTAACCACCAGCCATGTGCTGATGATGATGCCACATTTGTGATGTCGTCTGTTGCATCATTGGATCCTGCTCCTCAAGCAACAGTCCGGGTGGTGCTGCAGCCGCATAGCCGGCATGCAAAACTGCTGCGTATTTCTCCTCCATTTGGGCGCCATAGCCAAGGGGTTGCGTCTGCGCCTGTTGTGCCACGCTGGGGGAGTACAAGCAGTCCAGATTTGTGTACATCATGCCATTCTCGGAGCTAATGATGGGCGCATGCGCATCCATTGTCACCTGCTGCTGCTGTTGTTGTTGCTGTTGCTGCTGTTGTTGCGTGGCATTGGCTGCTGTAACGGGAGAATTGTTGGCGGGTGGCGGCACTGTTGCCACCGCTGCTGTAGCATAATACGAATGCACCGAGTCACTCTCATAGTAGGAATCGGCGGGCGAGTGACTACTGGGATGCAGTGGTGTACTATTGGCAGCTGCTCCTCCACTGGCTGTGGTGGTAATGCCATACTCCGCGGCACTGGGACTAAACAGATGCGAATGGGGATACAGTTGATGTTGTTGTTGCTGCTGTTGCTGTTGTTGTTGTTGCTGCGCAAGTGGATGTTGCAGCTGGTGCTGTTGTGCTGGTGGCGGTGTTAGCTGTTGCTGCTGCTGATAGTAGTTCGGTGAGTTGCTGTCGTAGCCATTGTAGGTCAATTGTTGCTGTTGCTGCAATTGCTGCTGTTGGTGCTGCTGCTGTTGTTGCTGATGTTGTTGATGCTGCTGCTGTTGCTGCTGCAGCTGCTGCTGCTGTTGCTGAAGATGGTGGGTCGGCGAGGGAAAGTAGTTGCTGCCATAGCCATCGTAGGCCGTAGCAGCGGCATGTGGATGATGATGCGGATGGTTGCCGTACATGCTGCTAACGTCCATCATATTGTATGCCAAACTGCACTCAAAATATTTAATTGCCTACAACAAGTGAAAATTTGCCTATGATGTGATCTTTTTTGTGTAAGAAGTTTATTAAATTGCCTAAAATATTTGACTTTATATAAGACTTGTTTATTTTATAAGCAGATTATGTAGTTAAGAAAATAGATAAAAAGTTTTTCCACAAAATTACAGAGCAAAAGCTAATCAAAGATCCTAATTAAAATATGAAATAGGTAGAAGTGGAGGTTTTAGATTTTTGTTAAATTGGATTTATATAATTTTTTTTTATTTGTGAATACTTTTCAGTTTTTCTGATCATTTGGTACCAATGTTCATTTCAAAACGATATATTTTCGCATATTTACTTTAAATATCAACTATTTTAGGCAATATATATAAAATGTTGAAAATTCTACATTTAGGCAATATATTTTATTTATTTTTGTACACTAACTTTTTGCAAAATAAGTATTTTGTGCAGCACTGTCTGCTCCCGCAGCAGCAATAAGTATTGATTTTGATTTGATTAGAACTCGCGATTAATTTTTGATTTCTTAAACACTTGGGGCACACTGACACAAGCAGTTACAGTTGTACAAGAGGGAGACACGCCATTACAGTTAAAAGAATAACAGTTTCTTCAATTCACAGTTTACAGTTAAGAATTTACAGTTCCGACGGAATCTGCTTTGGGTACGCGACGACTAACGAACTTCGTGCTGCATGCGCGCTAACCAAGTCGTGACTGATTGCTGGACGGGGACAGCCAACCCAAGGCAGCGCGCACAGAGGCGACAGCAGCACAAACAGCAGGCAGCACAGGCCACGCCTAGCGCATGCCAGCACCAGCTGTTGTCTCGCTCGCACTTGCGCTGCTGTTGCGAGCTGACACTAGTGTTGGACCGCTTGCACTTGTGTAGTTGAACGGGTCGAGGGTTCTTATCAGTGGGCCCCGGTTCGGGGGTTAGTCATTACCGGTTTTGGCAGTTTGCTGTTTTCATTTAGTGTTGAGTTTTATATTCCGCTCTTGTTTTTTTTGCCGGTCCGGTCTGGTCCCTGGGCAAATGCTGATATTAGAGTTACGCCCATGTTCATGTCTTATTTAACTGGAAACTACAAAGCGTACACATACACAAGTGTGTATGTGTGTGTGTATATAAGTACTGTGTATGTGTGTTTCAGTTTTTGATACTTTTGGCACGTTTTGTTATTTTTGCGTTTTTCGCACCTACACAAATTCCCAAATGAATTGACAGTTGCAGGTACTGTCCAATATTTTTCGGGCATTGAAGCTCTACAACGGGATGTACCAACTGTGCAGCTGTCAATATGTACACATATGACAGCCCATCTATGTTTGGTTACTGCGGAATTTAAATCGTCGTCGCTTGACTTCGACTGAGACTTGGATGCAGAGACTGACTCAGTGGGATGCAATTCGTAGGCGCCCCCTACGTGTCTGTCACACTGTCCAGATAGAGATACAACATTGAGATATCTTTATGCCCCGAACCGGCATTGCACCTTTCACGCACAATGCATCATCTTTGGCTGTCTGTCAGTCTGTCTGTTGGTGCGACAGTCAGTCCTTCAGTCTGGAAAACTTTTGTGTTTCTTGTGTATTTCACTTTTTTCTTCATCTTTTTTCTTTTTTTGGTTTTGTGTACAAGTTGATTGACATTTTCACAACTTTTTGTCGTGTACTCGTAGTTGGTGGTTTTACTGGCCGTGCCCAAAACTCAATCCAGTCCCATTCCTATTTCCAATCCCAATCCACTTCCCATTCCCATTGCTATGCCAAACACTCGTCCTTTTGGGTCTTTGGGCAGCGCTCCAAGGTGATTTGTTATATTTTCGGACAGCAGCAATTAATACTAACAGGATGTGTGTGTTTTTGTACTTCAGCTTCCAAACGATCCCATTTTCCACCTATGTTACATGTGTATTCCATATCCCTCGGAATGAGTTTATTATGTTATCTGCCTTTTATGTTGGTTTCAACAAAAGTTTACAACTTACACGTTACAGTATCCCTTGAACATCTAAATTAAAGCATATAAAACATTTTAGTATGCAAAAATACCCTATAGTTATTAGCTGTAGTCTGAATTGGTTATTGACTTTATATGCCCTCGATAATAATTATACTTAAGCTGAAATATTGATAATTGAATTTATTACCATTTCAAATCATTTGGTTTATGTTGATTAAGTTAACATTAATTTAATATGCACGAAATCACTTTAATAATATGGAGTGTTAAATTAATCTCTAATAAACTACGTCGACTCATTGATGAATATACCTATATACTAGGTATATAGGTATACATATCTTGTATTATTTATGGGTTGAATATTCGAATCATGCAAATAATTAAATTATTTTACCTCTCGATCCGGTTTTGTTGAAAAAATGGCGAGTTTTGACTCCTCGTAATATATATCTATTGTAATTTAAATAAATAATAATATATATTCATATACTGAACGCCTTATGTTTCAAACCTTGTGAGAAAGGGATTCCTTTAAGTATTTCAAACTGACAATAGAGCTAATAAACTAAATAGATTTGTAATTATACTTATAAATTATTAAAAAGTCTGTAATATATTGATTGTTGCTCATTATAAAATATTAATAAATAAAATATTACTGGTTTTAGATTTATTTTAATGGTGCGCATTTTTGGTGATCATTTTTCCACACAAATTGCAATTTTCGACCGATTTGTCTCATGGGAACTATAGCCTAAAGTTGACTGATCCGGATTACAAAATTGCCATGTATAACCAATTTATCCTTTGGTAAGGATAGGTAAACGGTACCAAACACATACATATTTTGTAAATTTGGCCACGATAGCTCTAGTCTTTTCGTGTTATGGTGATTTGAACATACTGAGGTGATTAAAGTTTATAATAATTTGCCGTCTTTAGCTTTTGTTGATAAAATATCCAGGTGTTCATACGTACATACAGTCAAGCGGACATCTCTATATCGCCTCGGCTGCTGATGTTGATCAGTACTAAGTGCGGGGTATAAAAACGCAAACAAGAGTATATCTATAGTTCAGATTATACCGGTACAGCAGCCATAGATTCCATCTTAGACCTTTTAAAAATGGCGGTCCAGCCATCTTTGCAATTCTCCCCTCTTCAAGTCTTACTGTGTTTTTTATTCGATATGCACCCTGGAAATATATAAAAAAGGACACAACAACTGGGTCAGCTTGACTTTTTTGATGCGTTTCTAAGACCGCTTGTACAATATTCAGAGTGGAAAGGGAGCTCTGTAGTCACACAGGTAACTTAAGACATCATTAATGTCTGTAAGTGCTACTGGGGCCGTCGGAAGTATGACATATGGATGTGATTTGGCTACTTAAGAAGGCGTCAATGGACAGACGTCGATCGACTGAATTGTCGTCTAAACTAATTACAATTGTAGCAGCAACAACAAGAGCTGGAAAAGTGACCAGTGTTTGACGCCAGTAGATGGGACGCCGTGGAGTTATAAAGCGACTTTCAAAGTTATTGTAAGTTTCCCCTGCAACCCTCCTAGTAAACCCCTCACAACAAAAAAACGGCAGCTGGCCATGTGCTAAGGGGGAGAAGGAGGGGACGTGACGAGTAACGGTAACAGGCGTAATTGGCGCTGCACAAATTGATGGATTGCTTGGCGCCGACTGTCACAGCTCCCAGTCCAACCCAAACTCAGTCCATTCCCACTCCATATCCATATCCATGTCCACGTCGATGTCCAAACCATTCGGCGGTCTTTTTTGTAGTTTTTTTTTCATTCTTTGTAATATCATTATTATTATTTTTTTTATACTTTTGGTAAATCGATATTTGTGCCATTTTCGTGTTGTTGTTGTGCGCAGCTTTGACTTTTGTTGGTTCTTTTCAATTCTGTAATGATTAATTAATTGTTCAGTGCTTATCAGATTCTATAGTTAACTGTTGCTTCCAGTGCCTGTTGCACTCGTCAAAACGGTTACGAAGAGGGGACGGAGGGGAAGACAAAACCGAAGACGGACCGAACAATTAAAGCCCAGACGCAGCCTGTCGCCAAATTTGTTAACTGGGCTAAAGCTTAGCTCCTTTAATTGAATACATAATTACAGGTCGACCAGACGACCTGACCTCATTGTTCTTTCTTTTTTATTAATATGATTTTAAG
Source organism: Drosophila acutilabella (assembly GCA_035046005.1). Taxonomy (NCBI): domain Eukaryota; kingdom Metazoa; phylum Arthropoda; class Insecta; order Diptera; family Drosophilidae; genus Drosophila; species Drosophila acutilabella. Next base: position 2,020,174 of record JAWNOK010000061.1, read on the forward strand.
CTTATTTCTGGTCACTAATTTAGACAAACAAAATATGTAATTACAACTTGAATTCATCACAAGTAAATCTCCTTAGAATGCAGACGAGTTTTTGTGAGCCAGAGATATATGACACCCTTTTGAAATGATTGATAGATGTTACAGTGTGAATACCAGTACTTTGTATTCTTAATTAGCTGATGTATCGGATACATCAATACATGAAACTGTAGCTAAGATACATGCATACAAAAAAATGTTTAAAAAGCTTCAGTGTAAAAGCCACAGAAATTTTACATTAAAGTTCAACCAGAAAATATGCAAAATACATTTTGAGATACTTTAAATATAGTATACAATTATTCAATACAAATATTATAGTAGCAAATAGTAATAACAGATTATATATAATTATACCTATAATATTTTAACGGACATAAAATATATATAACTATATCTAAATATATTTAAAGACATGGCTTAATTGAAGTGTCCATATACTAATGTACACATATTACAACTGTTTATATTGATAAATTTGTTATATATGTTTAGATAGTTATAGCTTAGAGCCACAAGTATAAATAAGTAACCTTATCTTATCACAAATTGCAAAATGGTTGTTTATCGAATTTTACGTGCCCATGGGTACAAAATTTTGCCCTTTGCTACCAATTTTGATAGACATATAAAATACAGGAAAAACAGCAAACTTATTAGCTATATTTTCATAAAATGGTGAAAATGTTATAAATTCCAAAATTCATTTATTTATTTGATTGTTTACACAGCTCATAAATTTCTAAGCCATTGACCTTGGCTCTTATTGTTATGCAAATTTATGCAATGGTTCAGTTTTTGAGACAGTCGTTTCGTAATGCCGACGACTTTAACGGCAGGAAAAACTCTTGAATGTTTCTTTCATTTTGCACGCGGATAAAGTTAGAGCGAGACAACTAGATGCGCAGCTCTTATCCGTTGCTCAAATGAAACCAGCCAATGGGAGACGAGATGGTTGAGTAATGACGCCGATTGGATCTCCATACAACCCCTATATTTAGGAGGAATATAAAGTCTGTCAGTTTGAAGACAGCTGCACAGATGGGATACAATTCATGTTCCATATGTCTTTATGCTGTATTCAGTTGCCAAATTTGTACAGATGCTCACCTAATTCAAGAAGATTGTGTTGTTATACAAATTGAAATGTCGGATAAAAAGTGTTGACAAAGCAGAAAGCCTAAAGGCTTGGTGACTTAAGTATTAACTGTTTAGTTAGATTGTAAATTAAAAAAAAACCCCCTTTAACTAATTTGTGAAAAAAAAACATGGCTTAAACTGAAAGTAAAGAAAAATTTAATCGTATATACATATTTTAAAAGGTGTCTGAATGTGAATAAATTTAAATTGTATTGAATATAAAATGTGTTTGAAATAATTGTGCTATAATTAAGAAATTATCTCGGAGTATTGTAGAAGCTAGATAAAAATACTTAAAAATATATCCTATTTTTTAAATATTAAATATAAGTATGTGTGTAGTTTCTCTATTCATAGCATTTCTTTTTCAGTTCACATTTGTTGTTTTAAAGTGTTTATTTTAAAATAACAACTTTAAATACACCCACAAATTTACCATCCAAATTATATATTATAATTATTTATAACTATTGACCCGCCTTCCCATCGAATATGCGAATACAAACTAGTAACTAAACTGGTTGTGTACTTTTGCACTTAGGCTTATTCACAAGCGTGGACAGTAGTCTACTTTGAAGTGATAATAATTCTATTAATATTTGTTTTTATTAATTTTTTTAAATATTTTTTTTTTAATATTTTTTACTTAATTTTACTATTGTTCCTTAACAACTTAAATTTACAATAAGATATTAATCGGATATACAAGTTTTATTGTGCTTATGTGCGCCATCTATGGTGAAAAATATATTTAGAAAATATCAGTGCATACTTTTAGGGGCAATCAAAATTCAATTTGCCATGCTCCGAATTGTTAGAAATCTAGAGCTTCAATATTGTAACTGTATATTGACAATATATTTTTGTATTATGACAATTGAGGGAAGATCTGGTTACAGCAGATAATTTTGGATATACTTGCGGAAAATCCAAATTTTTTTATTTAAAGAATATTTTAACATAGCTTGTTAATTTGCATATGTAGCTGTAAATCAGTTAATATCAAGTATATATATTTAAAATTTTAAAACGTGTCGCTCAAAAGTGCATTTATTTTGAACTACATAACTTGTTGTAGTATGACAGATGCATTTTTGAGCTGATCACAACATGCAAAAGTCAATTACAAGACCCGATGATATTTTTAAAAACCTGTCGATGTCTGATAAACTAGTTGGAAACGTCTTCAATTAGTGCTCGTCTGAGGAGGTCCGACATGACCTTGCCACAGGACTGTATCAGGTATGGGTATTGTATCAGGACTGTATCAGGACGGTGGCATTGACTTACTGCGCAGTGCCCTATATAAAAGGGTCTGAGCTGATCTGAAGGGTACTTGTATTGCTTCAGCTATCGTCTGGGAAGTGTCTCTTAAATCGCGACAGTTATGTTCTACAAGGTGAGAATTAAATTTGCACTAAAAAATAAATTAATTATAGTAATTATTAATTTTTTAACAGGTATTTTTGTGTGTGGGATTCGTTGCTGTGGCCAGCGGTGGCCTACTGCCCAGTAAGTCTCCTAACAGTGAGGACTCCTATGATGCACATCCTCGTTACGACTTTGGTTACGATGTGGCAGATGCAGTGAGTGGCGATGTCAAGTCCCAGAAGGAGTCCCGAGACGGCGACGTGGTGCAGGGTCAATACTCCCTAAACGATGCCGATGGCTACCGACGCATTGTGGACTACACGGCGGATGCAGAGCGTGGGTTCAGTGCGGTGGTGCGACGTGAACCACTTAATGCTGTTGTTCCAGTTGCTGCCGTTCGCGTTGCTCCCGTGCCAGCTGCGATTGTTTTGAAAAAACCAAAACAAACTCTACTAACACCCAAGCTTAGGCCGGTTCAACCAGCTGTGGTGGTCAGAAGCTATGCCACGCCCACGTTGGTCCATCACGCGCCAGTCGCACACGTTGTTCACGCCGCTCCCGCTCCAACTCTGGTCGCCCATCACGTGCCATCGGTGCTGAAGTCATCGTTACACGCCGCTCACCCACAAACCATTTCTTACGTATTCCAGCACTAGAGAGAGGCAAAGTCTGATTTTCAAAGCTATAGACATTAAGGAATGTTTATTGTTTTTAAATAAATTTCAAATCCGAAAAAAGGATACATGTTTATGGATTTTATGAATTTTTTTTAGTTTTTGTTGGCGTTTTTGTTTAGCTGATGGTCACAAGTTTAGCTGAAACATTATCAAAGCTAAACTGGTTATGCAAATAAACGAAAATATATCGAGCTCATAATTTTATTAATTATTTTGATGTGGCTTTTTAAAATGAACTGGTAACGTAATGAAATCTAATAGAATATATTAAAAATATATATTAATTTTAATGGAATATCTTTCATAGTGGAGAAAATGTTTTCAATATATATTGAAATTAAATTGGTTTCAATAATTTTAGGATATTTTTGAGATACATTAATTAATCAGTCTGTGGTATATTGAAGTAATTTTGTATTACTTAAACCATAAAATAAATAAATCGTTAATAGTTACTCTTAAAATTTAATGTCTTAAATATTTTTTCTCTTAAACGGAAGTATTTAAAAACTTAATCCTGTTAAGGCAATTGTCGCATATCTTTTCTATAGCAAAAAACCAAACACTAAATATAAGCATTTAAAATGCGTAAATAAAATACATAAAAATCTATTGTATAGCTAAAATGTTATGTAAGCTATAGTTTAGGTTTCTATACGCATACACACACATAGCCCTACTCGTGCTTAACACAAACGTTTAATGGAGTGGACAATTTGCTCGGAAGTTGCAAGGTGGCGACAATAAAAAAGAGCATATGAAATCCAATTAGAGTTCAAATTGAACAGCAGACACAAAAATAAAAAAAAAATCACATGCTTAAGGTCGCTACTGGTGGGGGAATAGTCACAAATGTGTGTGAGTTTGTGGGAGTGCGTATGTGTGTGTGTGCATGCAAGTGCAGAGAGGTGCGCAGTCAATTTGAAAAACCGTTGTTATGCATTTGCGCATGAGCAGCATACTAGATTATTAATAACAAAGTGTGCGCATGTGTGTGTGTGTATGTGTGCCTCTGTGTGTGTACTCGTGTATGCTTGTGTGTGCCTTTTGAAAGCGAAAACAAATGAGCAATCGCATCGATTTTAGTGGCTCGTCCATCGCGTAGTGCACGTTTGAGTATGCGACTTCTGAGTATCTGAGCCCAATATTAATTCGGCTCGAGTGCGTTCAATTCAATTAAGAAGGCATTATGCCTTCGACTGTGTTGTTGTTGTTGTTGTTATCGTCATTGCTGCTGCTTTGTCACTTGTGTTAGCCTTGGTTAATAATGTGCTTGTGCTTGGCTTCACCACCACCACCGCCTGCTCTTCCTCCTCCCCCTTAGCCTCTTCCATTGCCCACTTCTACGGTGCTTCTAGTCTTGGCTCGTCGTCTGGTATTTTTTTTAGTATTAGTATTGGTATTGGTATTTTTGTATTGTCGCCGTCGTTTTGTGACGCAAGTTGGACGCATTTGGTTACGAATTCGGGCACATCGCCTCGAGCGTGGTATATAAGCCCCAGTTGGACACTGTTCAAATCAGTTCAACACCAATTACGGTATCTAGAGCAACCCCCCAAAACAATCCAACAATGGCATTCAAAGTAAGCCCGAAATTCCCCCCAAAACCTAAGAGATTAAAGGGTGCAAATCCTTTGCAGTGTCAAGTGAAAAGTGTTTAACTAAAAATACCAAGAAAAACTTTGAAAATGTGTGCTCAACTTTCAATCAATCTACTTGCAGTTCACCATTCTCTTCGCTGCTTGCATCGCTGTCGCCAGCGCCGGAGTCGTCCCAGTTGCCACTCCCTTGGCCGCCGTTGCCCAGGTGGAGGAGTACGATCCTCATCCCCAGTACACCTATGGATATGATGTTAAGGATGCCCTCTCTGGCGACTCCAAGACCCAGGTGGAGACTCGTGATGGCGACATTGTCCAGGGACAATACTCGTTGAATGATGCCGATGGTTATCGTCGCATTGTGGACTACACCGCCGATCCCATCAACGGTTTCAATGCTGTTGTGCGTCGTGAACCTTTGGTCGCTGCTGTGGCCGCTGCTCCCGTTGTTGCTGCTCCAGCGCCAGTTGTTCGTGCCGCTCCCGTGGTCGCCGCTGCTCCCTTCACCTATGCCGCTGCCCCAGCTCCCGTTGTTGCTGCCGCACCAGTTGCAGCTCCAATTGTGAAGGCTGCTGCTCCTCTGGTCGCCACTGGTCCAGCTTTCGTCAAGACCCAGTTCGCTTCTCCTCTCATCTCCTATGCCTATTAGGAGATCAATAGGTGCTGCCCGACCTGATAATTGCCGTTAGTTGTTATTGAATAAAGAATGTGATGTCATAGAACAATTCTGGAATTGTGGATTTTCATTGGGTGTGGGATTATTTTAAACTTGTGATAGAAATTCTTTGAGATTCTTGTTGTTCTTATTCTTATGTTAAGTTAACATATTTGCGTCTGCTAATGTTATGTTGTGCTTATGTTAATGTTATGTTAATGGAAAATTTAATTTTTATAGAAGGAGCTAAACTTATCTACATTTTTGCTTTAGTATCACTTTAAAATTTGTAAAGAAAATAATAACCAACTATAGTTACATTTAAATGAAAGGTATGTTAATCTTTAACTGGTTTTAAATTTAATTAATTAAAAGCCTTAAAAGTTCCTTCAAGATTTACAAAATAAGTCTTCAAACTTATTGTTAAAACTTCCACAAATTCCAAAGAGAAATTAAAAAACATTACATGCACAAAATCGCACGACTTTCGCTTCCCCAGTGTTAACACACACACATACTGTACATTTCAAGGTCGCAGTCGGCATTGAACCACTTTAAAGAGCCATTAAGACCAGAAGAAAGAACCAACCGAAAAATAAACAATAACAAAACGATAACAAAACAAAGCGAAACAATGTAAATGTAAATGTTAACATACGAGTACAAGTACGTGAGATGCCCAAAAAATAAAAAAAATCACTTTATGTTGGCCGAGAACGAGGCAAGCAAACAAAACGTTAAAAACTGCGCTGATTAAGCCAAGTTTACAGTGGACAATTATTAAAATTTCATACCATTTTTCAATGGATTTTGTTTGATTTATTAATTAATAAAATACATATTATTTGTAGATTAATTTATAATTACTATGTAATTAATTTAATTATTAAGGTAAATTTTGTATAGATTAGCCGCTTTGTTTCTTAACCTTTTTGAGTAGATTGCAATTTGATATGACTGTTGTTTTTTTTTTTTGGTAGTGTGAACACGGTTAAAGTGTGTGCTGGGTTTTCCACACATTGTTGTAATCGCCTTGTGGTTTTATGGGCCAGCTTTGCCGACCAGGCCAAGTGACCACCTCGGACTGGGTCTTTTGTAGAGTTCAAAGCAAACGGCAAGTTACTGTAATTGTAATTGGTATGGAACGTATTTGGTTGTCTTGATTTTTATTTTTGTTTTATTTTTTATTTCTGCCGTTTTACTTTTATGATCTGCTACTACTGCTGCTGGTTTTGGACTTAACATGGGAACGGGCGCGAAACACGAACATGTCATCGGGTAGCCGTACACGACTCGGCCGTAATTAACCATAAAACCTGACTTTGACCTTAACACTGGAAATCGCTGGTCACTTGTCGCCAGCTGCAACTGCAATTGGAGGACAAAACAGTGAGACAATTTGGGGACCATGCCTTGGCATTGCTGGGCGTACGGATGTGACAAGGTATGTGTAACAGATGTAGAGGTAAAAACAAAGAAATAACAGGGAATGGGAAGGTACGACTGGCAAATACCCTGTGGTAGCCATAGGTAGTAAGCTGAGCTGTTATCTTCAGTTCTTTTAGCTCCTGTCAAAGCTTACACCAAGGCAATATACTCTCATTAACCCAGCTTATGCAGAGTCAGTGTATATGCTTAAGAGTAAGTCCCAGACAGCTTGTGAACTGTCCCTATCAGTTGACAGCTATCTGGACGATAGCACAATGGCAACAACTTAAAACAATATCGTACATCGTAAATCATTCTGAGTTTTATTTTGAAAATTGGGAATTGCATTTGGCGAAAGGCCCCAAAAAAAAAGAAACCAAAGCCAAAACCAAAAAACCAAATCGAATTGACCTTAAGTTGTTGTTCGGTTTGGCTCTTGAATTTTGATTACAGCAATAAACGTCCGCATCAATTTGCGGTGATTGGTGTAAATGTAAATGGTATCGTATGGCAGATGGTAACTCTGCCCTCCTCAATTTACTCATAATGAGTTGGTAGCGTGCAATCTGCGTCAGAGCTGTCAGAAATTGATTTAAAATATATACTAGTGGTGGCCATATGAGTGGTAGTGCCTCTATCTGATCTACCATATGCCATTATTGGGCTGTGAATTGCCGTTGACTACGTGATCTTAAGCACTTTCGATCTGGGCGTTGTTAAATCAACTCAAGTACAGTAAATTAAGTGCCTTAACTAATTATTTTTAGTAAAAGTAACAAAAGTACAGACTTTTCTATACTTTTTTAACTTGTCGGTGTACTAGATAGACTTTAAAATTCCTCGGGACATATAATATACAATTTTCTTTCCAAGCTCAATAGCTTATTTTTCTGTCATTCTTCTTTCTCTTCCCTTCTATATCTCAGTCACCTCTTCCATTCAGAAACCTCCTTCTGTTTATGCTTAGAAATATGCAACAATTTATTCAATTTAAGGACATGTTGATGGCTTTAAACAATGCGAAATGGCTGAGCTGATTCCTTGACTTAATGATGATAGCCAGCAACTGCGACTGGAGCAGCCACAGTCTTGATCACATGATCGACAGGCACACGGTTAACAACGGCATTGAAACCGTGATCGGGATCAGAGGTATACTGGACGGTGCGCTTGAAGCCATCGGCATCGATCAGGGAGTATTCACCACGAACGACATCGCCATCGCGTTCCTCGACCTGGCTCTTGTTGTCACCGGAGAGAGCATCCTGGACATCGTAGGCGTACTTGTACTGGGGATGGGGATCGTATTCATCATCGTGCTTGGCCAGCACGGGATGTGCATGAGCGACAGCCACTGGGGCCTGAGCGTAGGCGACAGCTGGAGCGGGTGCATGGTACACCTGCTGGACGGGCACGACACCAGCGCTGACGGCGGCAACGAGAGCAAGGATGGCAAAGAACTGCAAGGATATCAAGGGTTATTAGACGGAGAATTGAGGTGGTTTGATGGAGCTTACCTTGAAGGCCATGGCGATTTGGTTTGATGGCTTGGTTGGGCGAATATCCGAATACTGATGCGAAAGCAGAGATGCTGTGGAATGATTTGCAGAGCGCCGAGCACTTCGTTTTATACGCTCAAAAATGTAACTTGAAAAATTGAAATTATTTTTATTTTTATTACTGTTATTATTATTATTATTATCATGTTTCTTTATTCGTTTATTTGCACAATAAGTTTTTTTGTCACTTGTATATATATTTTTATATTTTGTTGATTTATCGACTTGAAGCGAGGTAATTACGAATACGAGCAGATACATAAATTTATGCAATATCTGCGACATGTAAATGTGTGCAGATTAGTGTCATAGGTAAGTGGTGCCCACCACAATCACCGCATCAATACAACCACACACAACCACACCTTCACCAATTGCTGCTGTTTTGACCGCGGGGCATTTGCGATTTGGGCGCTTTCACAATTTCACCTTGAAGGTGATATCGAATTAAATGCATGTATTTAACCGTTTATTGGATTGACAGACCTTTAAAACTGTGTGCTATATCATTTAACTGTAATTACTATTTATAATCTGGTAGTATAAACAATGAAAATAAGCAAAAATAAAGGCAAAACTGTGGATTAAATTGAAGCACTTTTTTAATTGCATATTTTACTAATGTGGGGAAGTAAAGATAGGACTATTGAAATTTGTTTAAATCATAAATTAATGTGTGATTTGTAAAATAATAGTTTTAAGCTGTTTTAGAAATAAATTTGGAAGATTTGAGTTACTGAGCTACCTAGTTACCTTCGGTTCTTCTATAGATCTAATGTCTCTAGCTATCAATTGGGAAAGATAAATATTTCTTTTAGGAGTAATACAGATAGGCTCGAATCCAGAGCAAGCGTTAATGACTTATATAGACCTGTTGAAGAACCGCTACAGTTACCGTTATACGAAACCTAAATGAACAAAACCTTATTGATGATCAAATAAAACCAAAAAATTCTTATAAACAATCACAATTTATTCCAAAGTCATTAAACAAACATTAAGTCAAGTTTAGATCAGTAGTTGAGGAATTTACAAGTTCCTAACGGCATAGGCTGGCGCTGTGTATCTCAGAGGAGCAGCAATGGCAGGAGCGGCTACCGCCAAAGGAGCGGAGCGGACGAGGGGTGAAGCTACTGCAAGAGGGGCAGAGCGGACGAGGGGTGCAGTGACGGCCACAGGAGCTGAACGGACGAGGGGTGCAGCAACAGCAACAGGAGCGGAGCGTACCAGAGGAGCAGCAACTGCGACTGGTGCAGAGCGGACCAGAGGAGCGGCAACGGCTACAGGAGCGGCCTTAACGAGGGGCTCAGCAACGGCAACGATGGGCTCACGGCGCACAACAGCGTTGAAGCCGTTGATGGGATCAGCGGTGTAGGTGACGGTACGACGGAAACCATCGGCATCGATCAGAGAGTATTCGCCGCGGACAATGTCACCGTCACGTTCCTCGAACTGACCCTTGGAGTCACCGGAGAGCGTATCCTGGACATCGTAGCTGTAGGAGTATTGAGGATGTGGATCAACCTCCTCGAGTTCCACTTGCTTGGCGAGCACTGGAACGGGCGCTGGAGCAACAGCAACTGGTGCAACGGTTCTGAGTACTGCTGCCTGGGCAACGGCGAGCAGAGCCAATGCGCAAACGATCTGTAAATGATCAAGAGGGTTAACAGGTTACTTAGTAGTCCAGCGTAATCCACAGGTCGCCAGGACTCATTAATTACCTTGAAAGCCATTTTATTGTTGATTTGAACGGTGCTGTTTAAAGCCAAAGCTGAACACTGAATGTCTGCCCAAGTGCTGACCATTATGTTATATAGTCAATCCGGTGACATTGATGACGCCTAATTGGAATTCAATTTTGGCACTCCGATACCCTCGGTGGTATTGAAAGTGCATTTCGGTGGACACAATTCGAATCAATTTGCGTATTTTGATCACGTACATTCTTCAGTTCTCCAGGTCGATACTCAAATGGGAATCTTTAATTAAAAACCCATACTGCATATTACACATCTGTATATTAAGTGTATATATATTTATTTATATTACTCTGCACAGTTTACAGTTATTGCACAAATCAATTTAATTTTAAAATTGATGGTGTGCGAATAAACAGAAACGATTTTGGATTTTTAATCCATATGTGAGTTTCATAAATAATAAACACTAAAATTAATAAAGTTTGGATTTTTCTGATATCGGTTTTCGAATTTGTTAACTATTTATTATTGGTGTAATATAATATATATTTTAATAAATGCACGTGGTAGTAGTTATTTGCATATATTTGGATATAAGCATATATATTATATTAAGGTATTAATATTTAAAACAGGTAAAAAAGGCAAAAGTCGAGCAAGCCGACTGTAATAGACTCCAAACTCGACCCCGTAGTCGTAGTTATAGCTTTTAATCTCGATCTGCCTGAAGCTTAAACGGACTTTCTTTCCAAATTTGGTGTCTCTAGTTTTTAAGTCTCTGAACTCCAACAAATAGACTTTACTATATTGACTAGTCTGTTGATGCTGATGGAGAATGTATATACTTTATGGGGACGGAAAGCCGTCTTCTTTCCTATATAGAGCCCTGTACACTTTTTAAGTACGGCGTCTAAAATTTGTTGTATATTTAATTAAATTTATAATTATGTTCGGCAACAAATCAGCTAGTTTAGAGGGCCTGACAATCTGTTATTTGGCATTAAAAATATACTTCTGTAAATTGTTATTTATTTTTAAGTTTAAATTTTACTTTTACTTTTAAATTAAATTAGTTAGTCAATTCGTCATGTTCTATATTTTATAAAGTGATTTTTGAGCAAATGTATAACACAATATATTTTTTTTTTGATTTAGTATTCATATTTGGCTTATTCAAATAAATTGGAAATACAACATCGATTTATTGCTGCTATTTGTGGAAGTTTATTATGTATTAATAATTATTAATACAATATATAATTTCATTATTTATTTCTACATTTTTTGTCTAATTTAATTGATACAATAATTTCCATTCAATTCACCTTAGTGCTGGTGTATTTGTTTAAAAGTTATAATTAATCCAATATGGCATTCTATATTTTTAAATTTAATTTACTTGGCTTAACCAAATTAATTACCCGAAGCCCTTTTAGTATGCCCATTCGTCATGGCTTACAATTGTTTAACCTGTTTTACGTTGTGTTTAACATTGCAATCTTTGCATTTTACTGCAACGCGAGTTGAAAACCGGTTTTTGCACCCCCAAACATTTGAATTTATTTGGATGACAACACACAAATGTAAACGAAATATACATTACTTTATGGACAATTCGTATTTGTCTGCGTATGCGGCCTCAATGCTACATTTTCCACACATATTTAGCATAAATGAAGTAAATGAATTGCACTAATTACACGACTTGAACACGATGAAAGACTGACCCGATTCGGTAGTTTTGACTTGCTCGATCGCTCTATATAAACACTCGGCATACAGCAGTGATCACAGTTCAGTTCGCTCTCCGCTCTCAACAGTATCCAAACAAAACCCAAACACAATGGCATTCAAGGTATGCCCACAACATATACATATCCAAAGAGTTCAGATTTCAATTGCTTTGCCTCCATTTACAGTTCGTCGCAATCTTCGCTCTGATCGCTGCCGCCAGCGCAGGAGTTCTGCCCGCCGCTCAGGTCTACCATGCTGCTCCAGCCGTGGCCACCTATGCTGCCCCAGCTACCGTGGTCAAGACCATCGCCCCAGTGGCCCAGCATGTGATCACCAAAGCTGCCGAGGAATACGATCCCCATCCCCAGTACAAGTACGCCTACGATGTCCAGGATGCCCTCTCCGGTGACTCCAAGAGCCAGGTCGAGGAACGTGACGGTGATGTTGTCCGTGGTGAATACTCCTTGATCGATGCTGATGGTTACAAGCGCACCGTCCAGTACACCGCCGATCCCATCAACGGTTTCAACGCTGTCGTCAACCGTGAGCCCCTCGTCAAGACTGTTGCCGTTGCTCCAGTTGTTAAGACCGTTGCCCCCGTTGCCCACTACGCTGCTCCAGCTCCAGTTGCTCACTATGCTGCTCCCGCTGTTGCCCACTACGCCGGCCCAGCTGTGGTCAAGACTGTGGCTCCAGTTGCTCACTACGCCGCCCCTGCTGCTCGCTATGCCAGCTATGCCGCCCCCGCTGTTGCCTACCATCATTAAGTTTTTTATGATCCCTGTGAGTTGTTATAGTTTAATGTCGAAGAATAAATGTTAAAAGTATTTTCAAATTAAACTGGATTTTAATTAGGCCAAGAAATTGCCAATCAAACTGCTTTCGGTCAAGTTGCTGTGACATTGAATTAGCAAAGAAATAAATGAGTTTATTTGAAATACGTGTCTTTTTGTTACACTAGCCCTGAATTTTAACAAGTCCTTAACAAGTTTGTATCAATAATTATAACTAATTGTAGCATTGTTATAATTTAAATAAAATAATTAATATTATGTTCAAGTCAAGGCCAAAACGTATAGATTTTTAGTAAAAATGTTGTGCCCAATTCTTTGCCAATTGTGTGATTAAAATCTAGATTAATTCAATTAAATTCAACTTTTACCCATACCATTTTATGGCAAGCATTAACACTAATTAATTTGTAAGTGCAAGCCATTAAGTTAAAAATATATCTTTAGGTACTTATGCATTGCTTAAAATTAGAACATATTTGATTTTAGAACTGTTAAATGTTTTCAAATTGAAACATTAGGGTAAACAAATGATAAACAATCAATTTGGGAAACACATTTTTTGAAAAGAAAATTAATTAAAATATGGATACACTGTAAAGTATTCAATACGTTTAATAAATAGTTTTTTTTTTTAAACATTGTTTAGGCATTAAGGAAATTAAGGTCAGTTAATTGTCGACCGTTTGTCACGGTCAATACATAAATTCCAAAAAAAAAATTCAAAATAAATAAAGAAATAAACTTATGAGCTATAAACCGGAAAACACGATCGAAGCAGTGCCAATTACTGCAATGAATTAATCAAATCTGATAGATAAAATATTTAAAAAAGTACTTAAAACCTAACCCCATTGTGCACTCAAGGGTTAAAGCTCCGTTGGCTTGTAAGAAACAATACCAGTACTTTAAGAATATGGAAGTATTATTTATTTATTTAAACATTGGCAAGTTTCAGTCAACACACATCTAACAAAATGGCATTTAGTAGTGATGAGCCACATGGACAGCAGGAGCGGCATAGGTGGAGTATGCGGGAGCGACGGTCTTGACCACAGCTGGAGCAGCATAGGTGGCCACATGAGCGGGGGCAGCATAGTGAGCAACTGGAGCAACAGTTTTCACAACAGTTGGTGCGGCGTAGTGGGCAACAGCGGGAGCAGCATAGTGGGCAACTGGAGCTGGGGCAGCATAGTGGGCAACGGGGGCAACGGTCTTAACAACTGGAGCAACGGCCACAGTCTTGACGAGAGGCTCACGGTTGACGACAGCGTTGAAACCGTTAATGGGATCAGCGGTGTACTGGACAGTGCGCTTGTAACCATCGGCATCGATCAAGGAGTATTCACCACGGACAACATCACCATCACGTTCCTCGACCTGGCTCTTGGAGTCACCGGAGAGGGCATCCTGGACATCGTAGGCGTACTTGTACTGGGGATGGGGATCGTATTCCTCGGCAGCTTTGGTGATCACATGCTGGGCCACTGGGGCGATGGTCTTGACCACGGTAGCTGGGGCAGCATAGGTGGCCACGGCTGGAGCAGCATGATAGACCTGAGCAGCGGGCAGAACTCCTGCGCTGGCGGCAGCGATCAGAGCGAAGATTGCGACGAACTGTAAGTTGGTTAAAGGCAGGTCATACTGTAGTATGGAAAGTAGAGAGTGTTTAGGATTTGCATACCTTGAATGCCATTTTGAAGTGCTTGGTGTGTGACTGGAAGCGTGTGCTATCGAGTGGAGCGAAGATTGCAGTATGATTAGAAATTGGACTGAGCTTGGCTTTTATAGAGCAAACAGAGCAAATGTTAGCTGTGGAAATGGGCAAGTGCATGCCCGAGGTTGCGGCTACTCATTATTAACAACCGAATTACACACAACACACAACACACACATACGACAAGAGAAACAAAGGGAAACGAAAGGCCGAGTCTAGTTGATTCAAGTCGAGTCGACCCGCGTCGTGTATTGAGTGCAGGGCGTACGCAATACCTTAAACATTTGTTTGAGGAATGTGGAGCAAATCGGGTCTTGTCTGGCAATTGGACATACTCGTGCTATTGCTCATGCTCATGCCCATGGACACCATAAGCGTCGAGGTTCCGGACTCAGATCTACCTCAACTCAGTTCGGCTCAGCACAGTCGAATCCAAGTGAGTGCCCAGCCAAAATCTGCCCCGGGGCTATTTGACATTCAATTTGTGTGCGCGACATTACAATTGCGAAAATTGCCATTGTTGCTACCGGATACTTTGGCATGCCAAACCGGTTAGCTCAAATGCCAAAAAAAATACAGCTAAACTAAACTAAATTAAATGAAATTAAACAAAATAAAACAAGTGTAGGTAAATATAAATAGACGTATATAGATATGTGTATATGCTCCAGTTGTTCACTGATCGTGTTCAATTAGTAACAGTAAGTCGGGAAAACCCTATTCTTACTTGGCGTATTGCGCCGAGACTTTTACTTCAAGCCAACTCTTTATGGGTCTACAATTTCTGCAGCGTTTGGTAGGCCAAATGTCGCTATTATTTAAACTGGATAAAAATTATGCTGTGTCTCCGAATTGGGTATTACATGTACTTGAATATATAACTATAACCAATATAGATATTGGTTTGTTTACTTTCACTTTGATTAACTTTAATGCATCTAAAATTTAATCCAATTGGATTATTTTTAAAACTTTCATAGAATCCGAAAAAATGTATCTTAATTTCTTTAACTAAATTTAGACTATTGGAAACATTTATTTATTTAATTAAGAGCTATAACAAAGATTATTTATTAATGGTAAACCTAAATTCATTGGTGAGACTTAACTTTTTAACGTAAATAATTTGGATAAAATATTCCCTGACTAAGCAGTATAAAAAGTTATAATTTTTAGAAATTAATATCATTAATAAAGAATAATTATTTAAAATTTTGGAAAAAGTTGGATTTTTATTTAACCGTTTTGCAAATGGGCTCAGTTAAAATTAACTTTATGTATTTATTGATATAATCCAGTTGGTCGCTGCTCAATTAACAAATGTTTGAGGTAGTATAATTATATTATTCCCCAGTGTTAATAAATACTGAAATAATATAGAAAATTCCACTTTTGTATTATAATAAAATATTAAAAAATAAAGAAAACACCAAGCACAATTTTTGTATGCATTTAAAAATGTATTGAAATATTTACAATAGAACTATTTAACAGATCCTACAGCACTAGGGAACTAAAAATGTGTGACAATGAGTACAAGGAATGGGGGATGCAATAATACTTTCAACGGCGCACGTGTCCACTCTAGTGATGGTAGTAGTCGTGGGCATCGTGAGTTGCGGGAGCAGAAGTCTCATAGGTGGCATAGTGCTGGTGCTCCTGTTCGTGGTGTGGCTCGTGCTCGTGGTGGGCATATGAGGGAGCAGGAGCGGCATAAGTGGGTGCCACATAGGCAGGAGCAGCATAGGAGACTGGAGCCTTCAGCACAGCCTGTGGTGCAGCATGATGGTACTGCACAGGGGCAGCAGGAGCAGCAGCAATCACCTTGTGGTGGGTGTGGACGTGAGCGAGGGGCTCGCGGTGGACGACAGCATTGAAGCCATTGACGGAATCGGCGGTGTACTTGACGGTACGACGGAAACCATCAGCATCATCCAGAGAGTATTCGCCTTGGACCACATCACCATCACGGGACTCCACTTGGCTCTTGGAATCACCGGAGAGAGCATCCTGGACATCATAGGCGAAGTTGTACTTGGGATGAGGATCATCGGGGTAAACCTCATGGGCGTGGGCATGGCCGTGAATGTCATGGGGCTTCTGGTAGATCACATGCTGGGGCTGTTGCACAGCGGTGTGGTAGAGCTGTGGTTCATGGTGTTCATGATGTTCCACAGGGATCAAACCGGCGGAGACGGCAGCGGCGAGGGAGACCAATGCGATCAACTGCAAGGAGGCAGCAAAGGAAACTGTTAGTTGTTGAAGGATATCGTTAAGGATACTCCAAACTTACCTTGAAAGCCATTATGCTGTGTTTGAGAAGGGTTTGCTGTAATCAAAACTGAGCTGTGTACTCCTGCTTTGAGGGCTGTGATTTGAATAATAATTGAACGGCCATTGCATTTGTATTTATAGACGGAATTTCGTGGCTTACCATGGCCAAAAGGTCCATTGTGTCTGGCCTTTCTTTCACTTTTTCGTAAAGTTTTACACAAGAAAAAAACAAAATTTAATTTGAATTTGAGTTTTAATTCATTTGCATGTCTTTTTGTATGGATATTTTTTATTTCTTTTTCTTTTTCCTACTCCTAAAGTTAACAAACGCTGCGAGATTTGCACCCACGAGTCACACCCATTTGGCCAACTTGCTCTCGCACATTGGCATTGTTATGAATGGAAGACGGACGGAAAGAAAGAAAGAAAAAAAAGGGCAAAAAACAAAAGACTTAAGCGAGCAACTTGGCTTTGATCGGCGTCAGAGTCCGAGACGGGGAGGAAGTGGTAGGTAAAGAGGTAGATGGGATTGAAGTTGGTGTCGTATGTCGGGTAGACTCGCGAGTCATGTAAGTAACCCAATAAAGACAACTTGATCGATGCCAGCATTGCACTTGACACACACCCCTGTCAATCCCCCTTAGCCCGCCCACCTACCAGCTGTCCAACGCTCGCACTGCAATGACCCAAAAATAAAATACAAAATAATTGAAAAAAAATCAAAAAATACACGTATACCAATACCAAAACGAATTCGAATTTTTGGCCCATGTCCAAATGTCCAAAACTCTCAGCTCGTTGTCAGACTTGTAATGTCTGAGCTTTCAGGTTGAAGCTTTTCCAGCTGTTATTTTGTATAGCATCGACTTACGGCATAAGTGCTCAATCATGCCACAACAAGCTCACACACATACCCTAGGCACTTACACACATGTAGCTATAGTGACTCAACTCTTTGCAAAATGATGTAATATTGTGCAGCTCTGCAAAACGGTTTGAAAGAATTTCATTTGAGGTCGTTTCTAAGAAAGCAATGAAAGCGACTTCTGAAATGAATATAAATTTAATGAGCTATAATAAATAATAGTAGCTACTTAAACTATTCAAAACTACAGCAGTTTAGTTGTTTATCTTTAAGCAAATTATAGTTAAATTTAGAACTTTTCTAACTCATTAAATTTAATTTGTTAGAACAATTTAAAATAGTTCCTCATATTCCTTTTTTTCTTTAATAAAAGTCTTGTTTTTAAATCGCTGTTTATTTATTAAATGGTTGCCTTTAATTCGATTTCTAAATTTAATTAATTAAGTTGAGGTTTAAACTGTTAAGACCTTTGCCAATAATTCAATGACGTGTCTGACTTTCAATTTCAATTTCAATTCGTTTAATGGCTATTTGTTTGTAGAAATTCACATTCGCATTTGAGAAGAAAAAAAGAATAATTAAAAGTTTTGCTCTTGGGCGAGAAAGGTTCATTCTCATTACTCAACCATTATGCAGACATAAAAGAAGTAATCAGAACTTCTGATCTCTCGGGGTCTGACGTGCGTCTGACCAGCGCCAAACCAGTTCCCATTAAATGAACCGAGTCATGTTTTGGAACGGAATTGGAAAAGCCGATGCCGATGCCGAAGCTGACGATGTTTTGCCAAAAATCTAAACGAAGTTTAAAATAGCAACCGGAATCAGAAATCAGAAAATGAGAATGTTGAGACGAATTCCCCGTTGGGGGACTCCAATCTCGGATCTCCAATCACGGAGATAACCACAGTCTCAAATTGCTCCATTGTCTGCTGATAGGATTAGTTCATTTTCATGGCGATTGTTTGGAAGTGTAACAAATGAAGCCGTAATTGAAAACTTTGACTCCACTGCGGAATTTCAATGTCGCACCAAATTTAATTGGCAACACTTTTGGCTCAAAGCCAAATTCGTTTGGGGTGTGTGGGCCTAATCGGTTAATGTTATTTATCAAATCGAAATCAATTCCGTCTTCTTTCACAGCGTCGGACAACTAGTTAATTATGCTTCAACTCACATCAGTTAATCACTGACTATTAATTACCATTTGGATTAATTGAAAGTTTGTTTGAATTTAATTTTTCATGTATGCATTATTTTATTGTAAATGTCAATAAATAAATGTACAGTGATATGAGCAACGATTCTATACAAAAACAATCAAGGATTCAACACTTTAATGATGGTAGGCAACAGCAGGAGCGGCGTAGCTGGTGTAGTGGGCAGCTGGGGCAGCATAGTGGGCAACGGGAGCCACAGTCTTGACCACAGCTGGGGCGGCGTAGTGGGCAACAGCGGGAGCAGCATAGTGAGCCACTGGAGCGACAGTCTTGACGACGGCAGGAGCAGCATAGTGGGCAACTGGAGCAGGAGCGGCATAGTGACCCACATGAGCGGGGGCAGCATAGTGGGCAACTGGAGCAGCAGCAATGGTCTTGACCACGGTGAGGGGTTCACGGTTGACGACAGCGTTGAAACCGTTGATGGGATCAGCGGTGTACTGGACGGTGCGCTTGTAACCATCAGCATCAACCAGAGAGTATTCACCACGGACAACATCACCATCGCGCTCCTCAACCTGGCTCTTGGAGTCACCGGTCAGTTTGTCATCAACGCCATAGGAGAAACGGTACTGAGGATGAGGATCGTAGGTCTCGTCGGACTTGACGACCACCTTGTGGGCAACGGGCACAGCCACGGGGGCGCCATAGGTGGCAACGGGGGCAGCTGCGTGGTATGCCTGGGGCACGTAACCGGCGCTGGCGACTGCGACGAAGGCGAGTGCGAAAACAAACTGTGAATGGGAATGGGAGACGGAATTGGCGAGATAA
Source organism: Drosophila acutilabella (assembly GCA_035046005.1). Lineage (NCBI taxonomy): Eukaryota > Metazoa > Arthropoda > Insecta > Diptera > Drosophilidae > Drosophila > Drosophila acutilabella. The sequence continues at coordinate 2,039,710 of JAWNOK010000061.1, forward strand.
TCCATTAATCCATTAGTACACATGTGTCGAATATTGTCCAGTGGTAATGCGACTTACCTTGAAGGCCATGTTGCTTGGGTTTTTGGATTTGTGTCGAGTTCTTTTCGGAAGCAAGAGCGAATGTTGAATGATACTGCTTCTGGGCTGGCCAAGATATTTATAGTCAGTCGAATGACTTTTCACCGATAGCCAATTTGATTATGTCTGCATACTCTAAACCATACCCATACGTGTACCCATATTCATGCCTCTACCTTTACCATTACCTTTACCTTTGGCAGTACAATCAGCCACAGCAGCAGCAGCAGCAGCAGCACCTGTAGCTGTACCTTTAACCATAATCGTAGTCGTAAGGTGCTTAACTGTGGCCTTCTGCATATCATGCTCGAAATTAGCGCAGTCACCGCTGCGGTTGGTCATCGAAGAGATTGTCAAGCTGCAGAGCGGTGCAGAGTAATGCAGGGTAGTGCAGAGTGGTGCAAAGCGGTGCAGAGCGGTGTGTTGTGATGCCAACTGCAATTGCAAGAAGCGAAATTATTTAAAAAGGATTTGGGATTTCCTTTTGGCCACGCAAATAAAATTCACGTAGGTGCAATTTGCGAGATCTCAGAATAATATTTTTGAAATGAGGATTACAACATAAATAATTGAAATAAGATGTGCCGAATGGTGTTGGCAAATAAAATATACTTACTAAGGAATCAATTTATTTATTTAAAAAAATAATACAAAAATTTTAAAATTACAGTACACATCTACTGAAAGTCTATGAGTAAAATAAGCCAAGCTTAAGCCAAAATATAAATAATTTTAAATTTGAATCATACTAACAGTTATTAGTGGTCTTTCTTAAAAAGGTATGTACATTAAATAATTTCATTTAATTTAAATGGCACATTAAGCAGAATGAATTACATTTTAAGTTCCTAAGTGATTATTTTGTTGGTTTATTAGCCGATCTTTATCTAACAAAAACGATCGTTACATATGTTAGAATTTAAATCTAGACTTTCAGAAATTCATCATAAATTTGTTGGTTCTACACATGGGAACTGGTTTTTTTTAATCAGTTTGTTTGAATTTAATTTATATTTATATAAAAAATAAAAACAATAAATTCTTATAAAAATTTGTAACTCGGTAAAGGCCGAAAAATAAATTTTATGCCACTTTGGAGTGTAATTCTGCCACACACCTAAATACTTTTTACAATCTTGTATACCTTCAACACAGATCAGTAAAACATTTATTTATTACAACAGTGGTATTCCCACTTTGTTCTTATTATAGAATATATATAATTTCCAATTTGTTATGTAACACCAAATTGTATAATGCTCTCAACTGCTTACGGATTTAAGATTTAGATAAGTTTCGGTTTAATACTCTTACGTAAATTAGATTAAAGAAATTCGATACAGAAGTGTACGCGTGTAAGAACCGTTAAGCCTTTCCAAGTCTAGATGTTAATACAAAGATACATATTGGCAGCCCCTTCGCCAATGGTCTTTCTCTTTTTGGGCATGGTTCTTTGCCGATCTAGACACGATTAACCATACACCCACGGTACTTAGCACCAACGAACAGGAAGTATCCATATGAGAGTGCGAGTAATCGACAGCGAACAATCAAAACGTCGAAAACATTAAATTTTTGCTGTCACCATGAAAATAATACGCTCACTTGAAGCAGCGCAGTCGCGTCGTTGATTTGCTATAAAAGTTGACGCTTACGCCCAGAAATGTATCATTCGCAGATCAAGTTCACTTCTGTAAAGAACTCAACGCAAATCCAAAAACCCCAAGCAACATGGCCTTCAAGGTAAGTCGCATTACCACTGGACAATACTCGACACATGTGTACTAATGGATTAATGGATTATCTCGCCAATTCCCTCTTCCATTCCTATTCACAGTTTGTTTTCGCACTCGCCTTCGTCGCAGTCGCCAGCGCCGGTTACGTGCCCCAGGCATACCACGCAGCTGCCCCCGTTGCCACTTATGGCGCCCCCGTGGCTGTGCCCGTTGCCCACAAGGTGGTCGTCAAGTCCGACGAGACCTACGATCCTCATCCTCAATACCGTTTCTCCTATGGCGTCGACGATCAGCTGACCGGTGACTCCAAGAGCCAGGTTGAGGAACGCGATGGTGATGTTGTCCGTGGTGAATACTCTCTGGTTGATGCTGATGGTTACAAGCGCACCGTCCAGTACACCGCTGATCCCATCAACGGTTTCAACGCTGTCGTCAACCGTGAGCCCCTCGTCAAGACTGTTGCCGTTGCTCCAGTTGTTAAGACCGTTGCCCCCGTTGCCCACTATGCTGCCCCAGCTCCAGTTGCCCACTACGCTGCTCCTGCCGTCGTCAAGACTGTTGCTCCAGTGGCTCACTATGCTGCTCCCGCTGTTGCCCACTACGCCGCCCCAGCTGTGGTCAAGACTGTGGCTCCCGTTGCCCACTATGCTGCCCCAGCTGTCCACTATGCCGCCCCAGCTGCCCACTACACCAGCTACGCCGCTCCTGCTGTTGCCTACCATCATTAAAGTGTTGAATCCTTGATTGTTTTTGTATAGAATCGTTGCTCATATCACTGTACATTTATTTATTGACATTTACAATAAAATAATGCATACATGAAAAATTAAATTCAATTGTTGGAACAGTTCAATGGGTCGGGTAAAAAGAGCAGAGTCTTTCACTCCTGTTCTTAGCTGTTAATTTGTTTATAAACTTATTTATTGATCTCCTGATTAATCTGTATAAATAAGAAATTCCAAGTACTCACTTCGACTGAGCTTTGGGTGTTATAGAATGGACTGTTGTTGGATTTGCATTTACCTGGATGCGCAATTCCAACTGCATTTTTGTTGTTATTGTTAATTGGGAAGGTCGTTCACATTATGCGCACTATTATCCTGTTTTTCCTTCTTTATTATATATGTACATACATATTTTTTTTGATTTGTGAAGAGTTCATAACTTGTTTGGCGAAACAACGGAAAAAGTTCACAGACATTAAGAGGCATGAAAGGATTGTCAGTGCTGCGAATTCATGTCCTGCTCGACTTTTGTTTGAATGCGAAATCCCTTTAAGGATGGTTTTTTTTTTTGCTTTATGCAGTACGCAGTCGGGTGCAACGAACTGTCATTGTCCTGCCTACTGATGAGCCTGGTTCCGTCCGGCTGTCTGTTCGTCGTCTGCAGACAAAATTGAAATTCCTGCCAGACCTGACGCAAGACAGCGATGGAAGGACTAAGCAAGGGTTTTGGGGGAAAGGGTTAAAGAGGTAGTTATTTGCATTTGAAGGGCGGGCTGGGACTTAAAATGAATAGCCTGGAGGTCATGACTTCAATTTGAAAATGACAAACGGATATTTTGATGGTTTTGTGTCCAACGGAGTAAATAACCACAATTATGGCGAAATTCAAGTCAAGTCTGCTACGATCTCGCAGAATAAAATCTCTAGTTTCTCACCATTGTCCAGGGCATTATTCTAGATGCCTACCAGATGTTGCACCTGTTGTTTGTTGACTAACTTAAAAGAACTATTCTGCCGCAAGGGGTAGTCCAAGGTCGAGAATTGTAACTGCGTTTTGGACCCTTTGAGTTTGGCATGATTTCGGCTTAAATCGAAGCTAATCAAGTGAAAGATTGCCAAGTTTTTAGTTGCATACACATCGATATATCGAGTGAGCAAGTTTCCGACTCTTGGTACGAGTGTGTGAACCCTTCTCAACTTCATCATCATCATTATTATCATCTGCCAGCAGCAACAACAACAACAACAACAACAACAACAACAACTATAATGCAAACCGACAATGCAGACCAACAGAAAAGAGCATAAAAAACACTGAAGACAAAAAACAAGCCAAGAAAAAAAAACCAAACCGAACGAAACAAAACAAGAAAAAATTGAATGTAAAACCCGATCAAGTGAGTTTAAGGATCGCTGCGCAAAAAATTAAAAGCTCAAGAAAAAAAGGGAGAACCAAGTAGCTAAAACAGGAATCTGTCTGGCCAGTCACATATAAATAGATGTGATAGATTCCTGGACGGATCATTCAGTGTTTTGTGCTGAGTCCAAGAGGTTGGGCCCACGGCCAGCAATCGTGCAAAAGTTTTGGATTCGTTTCGGTATTGGAATCGGTATCGGGTTAGCAGTTGCCGCAGAAAGTATCACAACAACACAGAATGCGGAGCTGCAAATTGTAATTAAACTAAATACAATTAACTAAAAGTTAATTAATACTAATTAAACTATTCTTTAGCTCAATTGGATCAGTACAGTTTGTGTTGCAGCTGCGCGCACTTCGTTGAGATCTCGAAACCAAACCAAGATTCTCGAAACTAACCAAACCACCCAACCACCGCTCGGCACACACAACACCTCCAAACATTTTCGGCATACATTCGGCATACAACTCACATCTAAACATCATCCAGCAGCACCGGCAAAACAGCACCTCAAGTTGATGATGTGGATGAGAATGAACCCACAATGTCGGCGGCAATTGGCAGTCGATTGTTAGCCACGGCCAATACGCATTTTGGCCCTCATCACAAGGCACTGAATCGCACGGAAACAGTTGGAAGAAACCCACCCAAAAAAACCAACAAACAACACTCTCGGCCCTTGTACAAAATTTACAACTTTTGTGATTAAGTTTAGGTGTAACCAATAAACAAAAAAACAAAAAACTACAATAGGCTACCAATTCGAACGTGTTGTTTATTTAAGTTTGGAAGGAACTAAAATTATATGGGATTCCAGGCTCAACTCAAGCACAAATGAAGGCAGAAGTAACCTAACTAAATAGTAGTATGGAGAATTTAATTTTAGTTTGGAATTTAGTTTATAAAATGTTTGAACATAAGTACAATTTGTTTTAAAAACTCCTGCAGTGAACCAAACAATAATTTTCCCTGCTTCTATTTCCATTCCGGCTACGATCGCCTGACGTCATAACTTCAAAACCTCTTACAAAGTTGTCAGCACCTAAAAAGAACCCAAGAACTGTCATGTAAATGTTAGACCTGCAAATGTTAATGATTTATAATCTGTTATTATTATTTTACAGGATTATTTCAATTAACAAATTTGAAACATTTTAAATGTTTATCTGACTTATCCGTCATAAAGAAAACTCTAAGCTGAAAACCTGTTGAACAGCAGCTTAATTCAATTTTCTTGAAAATCATATGTGGAGAAAAAAAAACAAACATAATTTAAGTGCGATTATAAAAATATGCATGAAAATGTTTTAAAATATTTCGTTATGATAACTTTACACAAAGCGGCCGCAAGTGAACAATAATTTATGTATATCAAGGTCAGAGGGGCCCCCACAAAAGCCTATAACTGGAACTTATGAATCAAAAGAAATAAGCCAAACACACCACACAAACACACACACATATACAAAACTGCCAAAATGTAAGCTAAGCGCAAACTGGTTTGTATTACTTTAATTGCTATTATTTCACTTGTTAGCCAGTTGGTAGTTGGTAGCTGGTAGCTGGCAGTTGGCAGTTGGCCTGGACAGGGCCGTTAAGGTTCGGTGTACTACATACTTTGACAGACTTTGTTGAAATTGAAATATCTTACAAATAACAATAACAGTTGTCAACTATTTTTGGCTAAATGTTTGTAAATTTCATGTTACATGCTCGCATATTTGTCAGCTTCGTCTTCGTCATCGCCGGCTAACGTGGCCAACAAAATGCCGGCTCTTAAAAATGTTAATGGTCAGTTATCGTAATTAACCAGCTCAAATTCCAGTTACTTCAGCGCGTTAAACGATAAATTCAAATTCAGTTACTCAGTTTTGAAAAATTGAAACAAATCTTAGAGCCAGAAATGACTTGTTGACGTTTTGTCTGCCACCGTATGTGTCCAAATCGATTTCTGCCTCAATTTCAATAAAGTCTTTGATTTTTTTTCCTTCTTTTGTCGAAGTTTTTGGAATTTCAAAAGTCTAATTAATTTCAATACAGCCAACGACCTTAAAGACCCGCGTTTGTGCAGCTATTTACAAAATTTAAATGTACTCTCACATTCATTTGAGTTTTGTGTTTTGGCTTATAAAGAGTGTGCGGTAATTTAATTAGTTTAAATTGAGCAGGACACACTCTAAGCCACAATGACAGTGGTGGCTTATAAATAAAAGATAACAAAACAAGTGGTATTAATGGCATTGCTGATATTTTAAATGCCCTTGCAGTTACTTTAATTAATTATGATTTAAATAATAGTCAAATTATTTAATAGAAGCTTGGCATGAAGGTAAGTTTACTTGGTTTCAAGTTGATAACTATTAAAATAATTTTATGTAATTTTAATAAGCAATAAGTTAAAATTTTTAAGGTATTTTAAGCAATTTAATTTTAATTATAAAAACATATTTTTGGGCACAATTTTTTATACAGGACGCTCCAAAATTTTTTAAAGGATTTTTCATGTCACAAAAGGTATCTGTTTTATGAAATTTCACAGTTACCTCTTTTGTTAATCATAGAATCATCATGCTCGCTGTAAGGGTATAGAAGATCGGACCATAGCACATGCGTGGCATATGAGAATGTGGGCTGATTCAGGGCGAATGGCAAAACGGCAAACGGCAGACAGTTGTGACATTGTTTAGGTTTTAGCCTGCACTCGACACAGACACGCTGCTCGACAGGCATAAGGACACCGACTGCACCCAGTACTCGGTACCCAGCAGCCAGGCAATTTTGACAAACACTCGGTTTGGTGATCAATCTTAAATTTTCACCGCTTCTGTCAGAAATGTGCGTAGTCGACGACAGGGGATTGGAACAGGAAAAAGGAACTGGGATTGGGATTGGAAATTGGTAACTGTGGACTGAGACTAGGAGTGTGACGAGGATTGGGACTGGGACAGCATGTGGCATAGAGGCACAGAACGTTGACAGGAATGGCCAAAAACTGCTGCTGCTGCTGCTGGTTGACGAATGGGCTCAGCTGGAAGGTCCTTAGGGATGCAAACTGCGACCAATGACCAAATGAAGCATAAATGTCGGCACTTCAAATTTTCAATAAAAATTGTGTATACCCTATAGAAGAGTGTACATGGTTTGTAGGGAGCATCTTTATAGTAGATTAAAATATTATTAGCGATAGAAATTGGGAAGCTTAAAATTATTTACTTTAAATCTTAGACTTACTGGATTTTTTCTAAGTTTCGCAACTCCATTGCAAATTTGGATGAGAACATGTGTATCTTTTATCTTTATTTGCTAAGCATAGTCGTAATCCCACAGTTCACAATTACCCACTGCTGAAAGGCAGCGGTACAAGTAGTACATGGGTTTAGTTCCCTTCAGCGCCTGAAACGCATCCATCATTGGTTGTCAGTCTTTGGGAAGGCAGAAAGCATATATTTTCCATTCTAACGTGTTGGCGAAGAAAGGTGAAGAAAAGTGTAGAGACTGTTGTCATGTGAGGAGTTTTCTTTGGCAACACCTTTAGGTACCAGATTTTGTATCTCAATTAGTGCAATTTAAAATGAAATTGTAAGTGGTATTTTTATTGATTTATTTGATTTCATTTATTATTATAGTCTAGATATTTGTAAAGTTAATTGTATTGGAATTTAGAACAACATACAAACATTACAAACATTGAATTTGTCGTTTATTTTTATATTAATTCGAATACAATATTAAATAATATTACAATAATGGAAATTTAATTTTATTTGAATCGCAAAACGATTTCAATTCGGAATTTCCCCATTTGATTTGAGCTACACGTATTTTCAAATATATATATTTACAAAACATAAATTGCGACAATTTTTAAGTCATTTTGATTTCTGTATTCCATGTGTAAGATAAGAACTATATATAGTATGCTTATAATCAATTACTTTTGATTAGGACTGGTGGAAATGACAGTAAAGTATTTAAATTTTTACTAACTATTTACAATCAGAGCTTACTTCTAGATATTTTTAAGAACGGATAGACTCGCGTTGGCTTTAAGCCAAATATGAATTTCCCAAGCGATTTCTCTTTCGACTGATCTGCTGAGATCCTCAAACAATATCTGTCGCAGAGTTAAGTATGGACTGAAGCATTTTAAGACGCTACCTACATATCTACACACACATAGTAATATTTAAGGACAGAGACTTATTGACTTATTTACAGATATGTTTTTACTTAGACAAAGTGCTTACAATGACAGCTAAAGTTGAGGACAAAAAATTCGACTACATCGACATTGCAGATTATTTACACGTATGTATATATATATTCTATATGCCCGTGACTCTCTACCAGAACTAACTCAACTGATAATACTCTGGGGCAAAGTCATTCGCCAGATTGCTCAAGAAATTAAAGTCCGAGGAGCTATTCGAGTTCTCCAGCCCACTGATAGCGCCTCCACCCACACCGGGTCCAACAGAGTTGCCAGTATTGGCAAATGCCTGTATTTGTCCACCAGGCGCTCCATTTAGCACAAAATTGGGGTTAGCACTGACGTTCGGTATGTGGACATGTGCGGTCGGAGTTGGTGGAGCTCCTACCACCTGGACAGCACCTGCAGCCGTTGCGTTGTGGTGGCCATGTAGATGAGGATGGTTCTGAGCCTGCATATGATGATGCGGTAAGTGGGGGTGGGTGTGTGTGGGCGGAATCGGCGGTTGTTGTTGGCCTGGTCCTGTCTCATAGTAACCACCGCCAAAGTTATTGTAGCCATCACAATTCTCCATTTGCAGACCGAGTGCACTGTACGTCTCACCTGTCCCAATGTGATGCATGTGTCTGTATAAAATAAAAGAGATTAATTTGTTAATAAATGTCAAATATACTTTTCATTGCTTTAATTTCGTTAAGTGTGGAGCAGTTGCGTTCGGTGTGGAGCAATTACATTAAGTGTGTACTTACTTCGTTAACTACAAACTTTGTACACATTGTGCGCTTGGCACACAGATGGCGCTCTGCGAAATTTGACTGCTAGCGTGTTACTTGATTGAAAATCGACTTTTTCTCACACAGAGTACGGCTTAACACTAATGCAGAGTTTGTACTTACTGTTGGTGATTAAGAGGCGTTTGCTGCTGTTGATGTTGCTGTTGTTGTTGCTGTTGTTGAAATACCACTGACTGGTGTTGGTGTTGAAAGTTCATATTGTCATAGTAAGCGCTCCCTGCCTGTGACTTGGCATCGTAAAAGTTGTTTGGTCCGTTGATAGGTGGCGCTTCAAAGTCACCAACTGGATGATGCTGCTGTTGGTGTTGTTGATGGTTCATGTACCCGCTACCGCCGTTGGTGTCATTGTAGTTGTAGTAGAACTGCTGCTCATGCTGGTGTTGTTGTTGACTGTTTTGATGGAAACTGTTGGTGTTGCCAGCGTTGGTGTTTGGTTTGGGACTTAGATATTCGCCGTGAAGCGGTTGTTGCTGCTGCTGTTGCTGCGTTTGTTGCTGCTTGTGCGGGATGTGGTGTGGCGAGGCAGCAAATTCGATGTCATATTTGCCGTAATAATCTTGTGCCATTTGCTGCGGCGGCTGCAATGCTTTTGGATTCGGATTTGCATTAGGATTGGGATAGTAACCAGCGCCAGGAAAATAGCCAGCCGGTCCAGCAGAGCCACTATTCTCGTTCAGCGGGGATGCAATGGCAATAACATTGGGATTGGCATTGGCATTGGAATTTGTATTCTGATATCGCTTCTTGGCCGCTGCTTTGCTGGATGGAGGATTTGAGGCATTGGCATCGGAATCCCGTCGGAAAGAGACCAAACTTGAACCAGAATCATAGCCAAATGGCGAGGCTTTCGAAGAGGTGGACACAGCCTCCTTTTTAATAACCTGTAAAGGAAAATTTACTCACAAATTGTGATGGGCAAATGTTTTTTAATCACTTACCTGATTGTGACTATCGTCCTTTTTCTTGACCTTGATGGGACTCTCGTCAATGTCCTCGTCCAGGCTGACACTGGAGGCCACGCTTGAGTCGGCGCTGATGACATTCGAGGCGGATACGGTGGTGCTGCCCAGCAGATTAGATGAGATACCCGTTTCCAGCGAAGAATTTGGTGTTACTATAATTAAAAAATATTTTTTTAAATGAATTAAATCAAAGTTTTACCAATCACACTCTCAAATCAACACTTACGACTTCCTGCACTGGGATTGTTATTTGTAGCACTGGGTGTGTTGTTGTTGTGTCCTCGGGAATTGGATGTAGAGTCGGGTATATCATCGGAGGGCAGTTCGCAACCTTGACACGATTTCTTCGAATTGGAGTCTGCATTTCATGGGAAGAGCAAAGTAGAATCAGTCAGAATCGAGTGTGAAAATTGATGATTTGATGTATTTTTTTTTAGAAGATACAGAAATGAAACAAACGAAAAACCAAAAAAAAAAAACAAAGCATAACAAACTAAACCTGAAGATATCACGAAAGGGGTTAGGTCTTATGCAAAAGCTGAGCTCTACTCCATCTCCGACTGACAATGATTGATAAGCTACAGCGTATTCTACTCTTCTGCGTAAAAGCCTCGACAAAAGTAAAAGTGACCCGTTAAGAGCAAACTTCGTGGTTCTTTTGAGCCACATCAGTTTTGTGCACAATTTGTTATGCTTCTCTCTGTTTTCTCGGTGCTTTCAAGTGATCCAAATCCCTTAAAAGACATCTGCTTAGGCCATACATTAATGAATGAATTTGTTAAAACAAGCGGAGAGTAAGCGAATTTTGGGTGTATTTGAAAGCATTGATTTTTAGAGATTTGACATATAATAAACTTTATTTTAAAATTAAAATATTCGCCCTTTCTTATATTAAAGTTCAGTTTAATTCCTTATTTGATTACTATTCTTATTTTTTAAGCATAGACACTGATAAAGCTGGGAACTCTTCTGGATTTTCCTGAAGATCCACGAAGTTCTAGAACTTTAACAGAAAAATGATACCTTTTTATACCTAGCTAACTTCGTTCTTTGGAAACGTTCTTTATTTAAACTTAATTACAAATATATTTAAACTAAGTATGATTAAAGTGATTTTTGCACTTACTACTGTCGGATTGATCATCGTCACCTTTGAGACTGTCCTTGTTGTCCTCATCGTCTGTCTTTGAGAGCGTTTGTCGCTTGTGTTTCATGCGACGATTTTGAAACCAAACTTTGACCTGAAAGCAAAAAAAATGCAAAAGAATGCGAATAAAGGTGTGAACGAGTGCAATTAAAGAAGGGTTAGTTAAAAATGGACAGAATCGACGGGGTCTTTTGAGTTTACACGGCCTCTGTCAACCTTGGCTTACTGCAATTTGTCAGAAATAATGAAAATTGTTCCACCGTAGGGTGCGCAGAAATGTTGAAATACTTAAAGACAGGTTGTAGGGCGTGGCAGAGCAGGGCAGGGCGGGGTGGAACGGTGCAGTGCAGTGGCAAATGTAGTACTCACCTGTCGTTCGGTTAGATCCAAACTGGCTGCAATTTCAATTCTTCTTGGGCGGCATAAATATTTATTGAAATGGAATTCCTTTTCCAGCTCCAGCAGCTGCGTGTTTGTGTACGCGGTTCGCAGACGTCGAGGAAGGCCATTTTCTGGAACGAATTCAGCTGCAATTGAAAATTGCATTTCTTGTTTGAGTCTTTGGGTGAATGTGAAATTTGAACACGGCGGATAGAGCTGCACTCGATAGAACTACAACAAAGTTCCACATCTATCCTCTACTCTCCTTTCTCTCCTCACTGCTCTCTACTACTCTTCCTCCTCTCGCTACTCTTCCAATCTACTGACAAATTGCATTCGCTTGAGTGGTTGGACTTTAAGTCGCAGTCTTGGAGATGAGTCGAGTTGTTTCCCGGGGCGAAATCAATGCTCTGACATGCTGATGCATTGCGACAACTTGTGCAACTGATGCAACTGCCACAACAGCTACAACTACGCACAGCTACCACAACTGTTTGTTAAAAGTGTAATCAATCCATCAGCTCGTCACCGGCCATAACTAATTCAAGGAGCAACTTCTCGCTCAATGTTGCAGCTGATGTTGTTGTGCCACCAAATACGGTTAACACACACACACACATACATACGCATACCCACATTCAGTACGCATCTCGCAAGTTTTTCGCTACTAGATCTCTCACCTCACATCTCTCTCTCGCTCTCTCTTACACTCTCTCATATGCGTAGAGCTTCCAATCTCAAGCGTTAAGTAATTAACAACAAAAAATCTAATCAATCAATCTGAGTGCCACCGCGTGAGGCAACGACACTTCAAGTAGTTCGGCTACTGTTTCCCTCTGCTTCTTCTTCTACTACCACTACCTTATGTGCTTCTTCTTTACACTCCTCATTTGGGCAGCTTCATTTGAATACTCGACTCGTACAGATTATGCAATAACATAACGACATTTAGTAGCTTTTGTCTCCATTTGCTTTAATTTGTTCACAAAATCGAATACAACATTTTATTCTCATTCGATGTAGTTAAAGGAACAAAAGAAAAACAGTTTAAACAAGCTAAAAAAACTAATTTCTTAACTTGTTTATCTCTTTGTTGTCTAAAGAATAGATTTAATGCAAAACTTGAAGTTTTCTGTCTCTGTAATCAGTAGAAAACATACAAGAAGCAGAAAAAAAGAGTGTAAAATATAATGACAAAGTTACATTTAATATATTATTGAGAAAAAGTCCCAACAGCCCCAATAAACCATTTTTATACATCACATTCTCTGGCAAAACTGTTGCAATTTAAAATACGTATTATCTACAAATCAAATCGGATGTAAAAGTTCAGTTATGAAACTATTAAATAAATGACGTTGCGCTTGCTAAAAAAAATTGGCATATCATATAATATTTTAGATACTTTTGGCGCAACTTATTTGCATTGATGCGATGATATTTTTGACACTAAATTGTCAAAGAGCGAAGAGGGGAGTTGAGGCTTTATACAGCGAATGAAAAATATATATTTGCCGAAATTTCCAGTTGAACGAGCTGCGTAAACGTAGTTCGCTACGGCAACGGCAACGGCTACGGTAGCGGCTCCGGTTGAGTTCTCAAAAGGCAGACAGACATAGACACTGATTGAATTACAGATGCGAGTTCCTTCATCAATACTCGCAAAGCGGATGCCATAAACACCACCTGGTTGCGATGTCACAAGCACACACACACACACACACATATAGACATTTCCCCCAAATATGGAATGGAAAGCACAGGGAAAGCACATTCTCGGGTATCGGTGAAAAGCTGAAGCGAAACGGTTGTAAAGGTGGAAATTTGGAAAGGTAGAAAAGTGAAGGCAGCAAGTCGTATGCACGGAGTACTTGCGAAAAGTGTCCTCCAGATACGATGCGGTGAGGGGAAATGGTACGTAAAGCATAAATTTCGCACAAAAGTTGCAACCAAACTGTTTACGAGCAAGTGCTGCAGGAGCGAAAGAGACAGGCGGTGGGTAAGGAGGACGGTGGTAGATGAGTGGAAGGAGTTTGAACGTAAACTGAAAAGTAAAGTGCACAAAAGCAGAAAATATGATTTCCTTTTTGGCGACGACGAGCAGCAGAGCGAGACAGAGACGGAGACAGCAAGAAAGAGATAGCAGAATTGTAGCAAAATCAATGGCTACGACAGCAGCAGGCGGTGTAGTGGGGATCGTGTTAGAGTGGCATCACTGTACAAGATTCAACCCAAAAATGAAAGCAAAGTTGAGTGCAATTTCTGCAGCCTGGTCAAAATGAAATCCACAGGACAAAAAGGACGACAGCTGGCTGGGTATGGGCCACATTGCAAGGTGGCTGAAAATTACAAAATGAATTTTGTTAGTCATTGCGCCAGTTGGGGGAAATATTGGGCAATGCGTGGGAGCACAGAGTGGGGGGTGTGTGGAAAATATGCACATTGGAAATGTCATCAACATGGTTGAAATGCCGGAAAAGTCAAAACGTAACGAAAACTTATCAGCAAACTACAGCAAAAGGATACTCGAACTTAATGTCTAGGCAATTGCCAAACTGAAGATTTGCAGCTTATTAAATTAGTGAAGAATTTCCACAGTCCTCTGGCTTGGCCAGGAAATGCTCTTCACATGATTTACAGCAGTTGAGAATACACTAAATTAACAGCGCTAAGAGCATAATTTACATGTTAACACTTAAACACACTCGTTGCCTCTCTTTCTCTTTTAGTTGGGGTCTAGTCTTTGCCTGACCTTTTTCTGCTTGCACTTTAACCTCATTCTCCCCATACTCCCCGCTCACTGCACTCAACTGTGCGCAAATTTATGTCTGTATTTTTGGTTAGGCAAACATAAAAAATGTTTCAGCTAAGGCCACACTTACGGCTGTTGCCCGCTTCAACTCTCTCCCCACTCTGCTTCTCCTGCTTGCGAAAATTAAAATGAGCGTAAATTTTGCAACAATTGCAAAATGTTTACCCATTCCAAAACAAGGTAGCAAAACGACTTGTAAGTTTCTAGTTGCTTATTAAAAAAATTCTACACTGCACAAAAACTTTTGGTACATAATAATACATGCTACAGTTGATGTGGTATATAAATCCAACAGTCTTTATGTAGATCATTAAGTCTACAAGGAATTTTTAAAATTTTCAAAAAAAATTGCGAGTCCAAATAAAATAATTACAAAATCTTATACCATTTGATCGATAACAAATTTATAAATTTATATAACATCAAGTTCTATTCTACATTTTTGGAGCTCTGTCGGGATTTTTTAAGCAATCCAGTATACTATAATTATATGCTTAACAGTTTTAAAAATTTGCCAAACTTTAATAACTTTCTAAGATTTGTTTACATAAATGTTGATAAAGAAATTTTAGATTCATCTTTAAATTATTTTAATTTTAATATTTAAATTAGCTGGATATTAATTTTGACACATGAATTATTTACTTTATTATGTGCAAGTTGAAGCGTATACTTAAAGTATCTAATAAGCTAAGTTATTTAATTCAAGCGTATTTGAACACAAACTATACAACAATATCTACAATTTCTTTGAGTGTACTGAGCTCATTTAAATCATTCTCAGCTCTCCTACCAAAGAAAAGCGCATCCCTTGTGTCATTTGCCCCTGCTCCGAACTATGCACACACTTTGTAAATGTAGTGAATGTATGTGTGTGTGTTGTGTGCGTTTGGTGCTTAACCACTTACATGTGTTAGTCCATAAGGATAAGGATAAGGACATTAAGGACATTTGTGGACACACGAATGGAACAGCGGTCAACAAGGTGGACACAATTTGTGGCAGGACCTTTGAACGCCACACCACAAACAAACAAGAAATGGCCAAAAGGTGGACACTGCCAAAAAATGACCTCAATTTATCTTGTAAATTTTTGGTCTAGCTTTCAAGCTGGAGACAAAAAACAAGACCCTCGACCAGAGTGTGGCTTGAATTATGGCTGAGTTTGTGGTTGGCACAACTTTAAAGGCCTTGGCCAAAAGTTAGAGGGGGGATTGGGGAGGAATGTGAGCCATGGCATAGCAAGTGCCATGACAAATTCAATCAAAAAAGACAGTCGAAATGTGGCAAGGACGGATGTTGCAGCTTACATGCTCGGCTTCTCGGCTTCAGTTTCAGCTTCAGCTACGCTGCTAAGCGATGCGATGCGTTGCGTTCCAATGCAGTAAAAATGCTCGACAAACAAACAACAACAACAAAAATGGAAAGAAAGGAAACAAAAAAAAAAACACTAGATACAGATACAAATGCAGAGCCACGTAGAGATACAACTACAGCTATAACTACAGATACAGATGGAGCTGTGGTGTGGGCCGACAAATGTACGAATGCGCAGAGATGCATCATTAATCATTCCAGCCAAGGAAGACAACGACCGAGACGTAAACGTAGACGGAAAAGAAGGCGACGACGATGGCGGAGTCGGAGACGATGTAACCGTAGAAAAAGTCAATTTCTCATGAAAATATTTTGTATCTGTATCTATTTGATATGTGTCTACTACAAGCACTAAATAAAAAATTGGCATTTAAAACTGGAGACACTCGTATCGAATACCTAGCTACCTACTAACATGGCTTAAAGCTTGTTGCTTCAATGGCCCCAGTTGAGTGCCTGCTGCTGATTAGCTGCCAAGAATCTTTAATGCTCAATGAACGAATGTCTTCAATCATTTAATTGTGGGCTTGATTGACATTCATGCGAAAAGTGTACAACATTTCAATCAGCTAAGAATTTCTACGGCTTAGTTTTAATTAGCAGCCTTTCAAAAGGGTTGAAAGAGGGAGAGAAACAGAGAGACTTGTATCCAATCCAGACGGGCAAAATTTCTATTCAAAGTTCTACTTGAATGCTTTTACCGAGCTGCCAGTTTGCAAGATAAATTAGAGAAATATATTTAATGACTTTTCATGACCAGCAAATGTCAACAAACAGAACATTTACAGAGCAGTCACAACAACACACAAACAACAACAACAACAACAACAGCAATAGTAATAATAATAATAACAACAGCAATGATAACAAAACTATGTAAAAGTAAATAAAACTCTCTTTCCTTCTCTTTGTTCTCTGTTCGTTTCTCTTTTCCTCTTCTCTCTTCTGTTTTGGGTAGGTGTGAAAATTGTTGATTAATGTTCAGTTTTCCGAAATGTCATTGCACAATCAAAACGGAAGGCGATATTCAATATATAAATTTTAAATTTCAAAAATATTTAAATGTATATAAATTATGAGATTAAAAAATTAATATACTTTTTTAAAAATTGAATAAAAATAGACAAATAAAATTTAAAATAAATTCAAAATTTTGTAAAAATTACTGAAATTTTACTGTAAAATTTTTATTTATAAAGTAAATTAAATTTTACTATAAATTATACATTTTAAATTAAATAATGTAATGAATTATTTATTTAACAGAAATTTTAATAAGCTTAAATTTTATATATACACTTAAAATTTTTGATAATATTTATAATTCCATTTTATTTGAATAATCTTGATTTAAATATATTTTAGTGCATTTCGGATATTTTTTATAGCAACAGTTACTCTCTTTAAACTCTTTTCTATTAAATATTTAATTAAATTTTGAACTTTTAAGAAAAGTTCAGTCAGACTTTTGCTCGATTAAACGCACATATCAAAAAGCCATTAGGCAGCTTATGGTAGTAGAAAAAAAAAGAAATATTTTTATATGACAACAAATCTGCAACGAGTTTAAAAATGGTTAAATTTTCGATTTCTTTTTATGATCTCTAAACAGAAAAAACTTTTCACGCAACGAATCGGATATGAAATTGACTTTTTAGTCTCCCACTCACAGACACACACACTCACACACACACTTGCAGCAAGTTGCGGTAAATCGTCATTGAATCAAGTTGAATACTTTAAAGCGGCTCAAATTGAAAAACTTTCAACATGGCTGCCACAACTATGTATTGCTTTTTAAGACTGACTGTGTATACAAGTATATAAAACTCTTGTATATAATATACATTTATATAAATTTCATATTTATATAATTTCATATCTCGTCTGTCAGGGAAATATGAAAGCTGTTGGTAAACTTTTGTGTGAAGCGCCTAAGCTACAGCTCCCTGGTTTTTCCATGTCCCTGGTCTAGAGTCACCAACTCGCGTCTCTGGTCTGTCATTTTGGCCTGTCGCAGCGCCTCGGCGTCGTGGCTCAAATATGAAATCCATCAGGGATGCTGCTAAGAGCTGTCAATCAAAATCAGCGAGGGAAACTTTTTCCAACGCTCTCATGAGTAAAATGCACAGCAACAACAACAAAATACCAACAAAAAAATGGAAGGCAAAAAATTTACATTTCCCTTTTCCTTTTTTAATTTTTTTCTTAGAGGGTGGAACTGGATTAAACTTTCTGCTTAGCATGTTTGCCAGATTGAAAGCGAATTAAAAATGGAAAATTAAATCCCCATAACGTCAATTGAAAAGTTTCCATTGAATTTCAATTCCAATTTCAAATGTTGCCCTTTCCACCCACAATCTGAAAAAAAGATGGCCAAAATGACAAAAATTCTACACGCTGGCCACAAATGCGATTACAACTTGTCGTAGTATGAAGAAGTCTTAACAAAAAACCTACAATGTGGTATGGTTAGAGCTCTTAACAAGAAAAATGCCCTTAAGCGTAGCCAAATTCCATGGAAAGCTTCGGTTTTTTGCAGAGCAACAATGGCGATCGGTGGACAAAAAAGTGCCGCTGAAATTATAGAAAAGAGTCCAGAGCCATGAAATATTATCATCGAAGCGAAAACAAAGACTCACGGAAACCGAAGGCCAAAAATCAGCTTAAGATCGGTTCAACTCTTTCGACAAGTATTGCTGCCAAGTGGAGCGGCTTGAATGGTGGACTGACTGAATGAATGACAACGGCAGCGAGCAGCAAAGTCATGATTAATCAATATTTTGTTTGAAATGCAACAAAAGCGTTGCGTCTCCAAGTGGAGACTTGTGTCGGGTGCCAGCGGTACCAGCACCAGCACCAGTACCAGCACGAGTAACATTTTAACAGAGCACTACGGATGCTACTACCGCTTTTCTTTTCGACTACGGACCTGAGTTTCGGTTGCCGCATTTGACAGATCAACGTGCGCTGACAGCTTTGTGTTGTTGTTGTCGCTGTTGTAGTGTCTACTGTAGTTGTCATTGTTGTTGGATTGCCATTGAGCAATGTTGAGCATAATTGATGATGCGGCTTTGGCTTTTGAATATTTCTTTCTTTCTCTGTTATTTATTTTTTGGTCTTTTGGTTTTTTTTTTTGCTTTTTGGCTTTGGCAATGGACGTCTCTTGATCGCATTGGATCCACAACTATTCTCCACATACCCGTTTATGTGTTTGCTTATTTTGTGATTTGCTTTGTATTCGATAGCAGCGAATAGAAGCGAATTCCAAGATGTTTGATCGCATCGCGGCTACTGTTTATATTCACGCTTCATAACTGATGATAGTTGAAAGAGAAAGGAATGCCCAATACACAGAGAGTTAGAAAGAGTCAGAAGGTAGAGCCGTGTTCAGACAGTAGTCAATTACTTTGTATAGGGCTCTAATTAGAACTGTTGCCGACTTTTTGACCACTTGAAATTGATGATAACTTGGCGGTTTGAATGGAGATTGAAGATATTGAAAAAGGATTTCTTTTTTAAGTACTGTTAACATTGAATTTGTTTGGAAAAGTAAAAATGTGTGCAAGTTTTAAGAAAAAGCAGAATCTTTTTAGATTTCTTGATAAGATTGACTTAGAACTCGTTTTTGTTTTATTAATTATAATTTACATATTTGTTCCAACATTAATGATAATTTTTATATTTAAATAAAAAGGTGGGAGTCGTCTACTAATGTTGTCGTTTAATTTAAATAGTCACAACTTTTCTTTAGGAATACATCCTCTATTACTCCTGCACTACCTAAAATTTAAAGACTCTGTAATTTAATTTAAATTCTTTTCTGCTTTCCGAACTTGAATGGAAAGTATTTAAATTGTTTGACCATTTTTGCGGACTCAAAGTCATTGGCATTGTTTGAAGATATGAAATTTATTTTTCTGCTCGATTTGATTGCGATTAAATAAGTTGTTAAAACGCAAGTAATTCATGTGGCTTGAAGGTTCGAAATAAAATGCCAAAATCATTTTGGAGCAGCCAAACGGACTTACAATAACCAACGGGGAATACGAAAAGCGCCAGCTCATGACCACATTCAAGATGGGAAGAGGAAGGAGCAGAGTCCCGTGCAAGAATATTTCCAAGTCCGGAGACTGCAGAGGAAATTGCCGCATTCCACGGCGGAGAAAAAAAGCTCACAGGTTACGGTTGAGCCTGCGTCCAGTTGGCAACACGGCATTTCCGCGCCTCGGGCAAAAATGAAAATACATATAAATATAAATAGGAGTGTGCATGTATTTACGACTTGGCTAAGTCGCCAGTGAATTCTATGTGGAAAAACAGTGGGCATTGGAAAGGGGGGAAAAACTTTGCTTGAAACAACGAAATAATGCCTCATTTTTTTTCTTATCGCGGCAATAAAGCAGCATAAACGCTTCATTTCCATTTGTCTCGCAACTAAAATCGCCCTCAGCCACAGCAGCAAAGAGACGCAACGTCACTCAACCTGGTGGTGTCCAGAGGGTAGGTGAGAGACAGCAGCGAAGGAGGGGGGCAGCGAGGAATAGCTATAGAGATGGCCACCCAGCCGGCGACGTCGGTTGTCCACATCACGGGGTTCAAACAGGAGAGAGAAACGGAGAGAGAGAGAGAAAGATAGAAAAAACCGTTTACACGCCAAGCTCAAGTTTCTTTTTTCTGCTGCTTCCCACTTCTCTTCTTTCGCCTTCAGTTTCTTCTGTTTTTTTTTTTGCAATTTTCCCTGTTCTCGGTTTCGTCATTTCTTATACGCCTTCAGTTCGCTGCTGTAGTTGTTGTTGTTTCTACTTGAAGCGGCATTTTTATCGCCCGTAAGTTTTGCTTATTTTAAACACGAACGAACAACAACACCGCAAACACCACAACTACAGCAACAGCAACAAGAACAACAACACCGGCGGCATAATATTCATGTTATAGCATGAAGAAAACAGAAAAAACAAAAGTCACTTCCGTTGCGCCAAAGGAAAACGCGAAAAGTCTGCAGACGACCACGAAGACGACGACGCCGTTGCCCACTGCGGGTAGTGGCCGCTTTCAGACTTGAACGAGAAATGGACGAGAAGCTCACAGCTTCTAATTAGATGAAAAACAGTCGCAGATACCAAGATCGAGTGGAAAAAATTGCAATATACTATATACTAAATTACACACATTAGAGTTTGTACTCATGAGCTTTAAACTGCACGGAAGACAAATAAAATAAGAGCAATTTAATAATAATGTTAAAGAAACTACATTGAACTAATTTTTGTGATTAAAAATAGAAAATATTACACAAAAAATTTTAAAAGGAAAAAAGATTGTCTGATTTAGTATTTGGTATGAAGTTATTTTAAGAAAATAGTTTCTTTAGACTACAAAAAATGTTTCTTTACATCTGTAAATTACTTTCCAAATATATATGGAAAGAATACATTCTAAGCACAACTATAAGATTGATATTTTATATAAATGTCAACATTTACTATGTTATTTAAATAATTTTTTTGATTTATTGTCTGCAATTCTTAGGAATATTCTAAAAATGATAAATTATCTAAAACTTCAAATATGTATATTAAATATATATTTAAAGGTTGACAATCATATTTTCCAATAACTTCATTTAAGGTAAGTTTAAATTAAATGAAAATAAAACACTGGAAAAGCTGTACAATTTCTGTGAATCAAGATCTCAAAAGTCCACCTAATGACACAATAAGAAATAGCATGTACATATAGAGCTATTATGCATTAATGCAAGTATCACAAATGACATCCGCATATTTTGTAGTTATGCATAATTGTGTGCTCTTAATCGTGGCTTTAATAACTCAACAATAACTTGTAATTGTAATCCCCCCAAGGCAGTGGAATTTGTTGAAGCAAACTAGTTTGAAACTAGCAGATTCGTGCGATAAACTACAATCAATAAATCTATCAGCGCGATTAAATGTACAGATTGCACCCAAGGTGCGGACAGAAATTATTTAAAAATGTCATAAATCTCAAGACGATTAAATTGCAGGTTTAGTATGTTGCTGGCAAACACAAATTGGCTAATTGACAAGCTAAAAGCCCGGTTTGCGCTACAGGTGCATGTAGATGTAGATAATTACAGTAGAACTTTTTTAATAGCAACTAATTAATAGATTAATTTATATAAATGTAGATTTAAGACAACAGTCATTCAGTTTTAAAATGTATTTCGAAGAGCTGTTTGTTATAATGAGTTTTGACCGTACCTCATTATATGTAGTTTTAATAAAGCTTGGTAAGTTACAGCTTAGACTTCCCTTTGAAATATATTTAAAAGAGTTCTTTTATTTAGCGAAGCTTTACTGTATTCTACATTCATCATATTATTTTAAAAATTATTTTTCTCAATTTCCATTTGTCACTATTAACAGAATTTTGATGTAGCTGTCAGTTATAGCATGTTTTGACTGTAGCTACACACACTTAGCACACGCTGAGTTTGGAAATCAACAAGTTTTAGTGTCCAGTTGTCTCTTCGACTCGTTGGCGCAAATGCAAATTAATTAGCGAACCGCGTTGTGTTGCGTTTGCTTTAATTGCAGCCCCGAGAACATGGCGTATGCGTGTTGCATGCCCCATTGAGTCAAAGAGTCGTAGAGGCAGCAACACACCGAGACAGAGAGATGCGCACCGATAATTGAATTTCGCATGCGTTAAAACTGCAGCTGTGTCTGAAGATGGAGCCTCCAATTTGCCACAGGCGCCGCCTTTAAATTTGAGTTATGGACAGAAACGAGTATGAATATGCACGCGAATATTCATACATATTCATGAGTGTTCAGTGCGTAAATTTGTCCCCGAAACGGGCAGCGCTAGTTGGTAGTTGGTGGTGAAGTGGCTGTTGTTACTGGCCAATATTAACCCTGCAGTGTACGTCTTGAGACATAAATCATCTAAATCACTCGAACATGCAGCTTTACGCTGAACCATGCCACAAGCTCCTGTCGCTGCCGCAGTAACTGCCTCTCCCCCAACTCCCATCCCTCCGACCCCCCCTCGAAGACATTAAATAAATCGCTGGCTGCCAAATGTTTCACATACGATTTGCCTAAGCAAAACCCCTCAGCTTTTATACGTTCTGTGCAAAAAGTTTTGCATTTTCCAAGCTGCCATTTTCCTCCAGCCCTAACCACCCACGCCCCTCCTGTCCGGACACACCCAGAGTGTTTGCTGTTTTTTGGGTTTGGTCTTTAGATTTGACTGGATTGCTCCTTGGGCAGCCTTGTCAAGTGCATGTGTATCGTACATTACTCCCAGGTGGCGACATATGTTCAATGTCTCATAGTTTCAGCTACATTACAGCTATATATATTCATGTAGAACATACACACATTAATATATATACATTCCATATATCATTTATACTTTTTTAGCTCGGGGATATAAGTCAATCTGCTGTATTGAGGTTGCAACTGGCATATAACGAGCTAAGCTTGAAATATCTGACAGATACTAAAGCATGTTAATGATAATGTCTTCGGTTGGAGTCGTAAAATATGTTAAACAATATTTGGGGATTGGTAAGAGACCTTAAACTACTTTTTAAAACAATCTAAATTACATAGATCACAGATTATGTGAACTAATCTGTAAAATGTTTGTTAAAAATAAATATTAAAATTTTAAAATATTTTTATTGAATTTCCACAATTTTCCAATCAGTTATTTTCACCACAAACCCATAACTTTAGCTAAACTACTATAAATTCTAGTACTTTACCTATTTTAAACATTTACCTTTATTTTAGCCCAGTTTAGTGCAAGTTTTAGCTGAAATTCTTAAAGTTCTCGGCTTTCAACAACTTTTCGCACATAAAATACTGGCTGAAAGGCCATTTGTCCTTGTATCAGGGTAACCAGCAGTACCAAATCTAGGTTGACTTATATACTTCCGCTTCCGGCATGAAAAAAAACATACGTTCCGACTCCGCTTGCCGTATTTTATGGCCATATTATTCCATGGGCCGTGGTGAGTGCCTGGCGCAGAAACAGAATTTTATGCAAATATCCTAATCAAATTCACATTTTGAAGTTCAACTGTTTTATCCAAAAGTTTTACCTAACAGCTAAAGCCGTTGTGTCTCCCCTCGTTTCTCCTGCCACCCAAAGCAACGCGTGTTTTGTAGACGCCCCCAAACCGCTGCTCTAGAGTTGCCACCCATTTTTAATTTATTTCCACTTAAAAAAGCCAAGTGCACGACGCGCAGGCTAAAGAAAAGAAGGCCATGAGCATAGGCTCAGTCTGAATCCCAGTCTCAATCTCAATCTCTTTCCCAGACCCGCTTCCTTTCTCTTACCCTGTCACTGTCCCACTCCGTGTCCCTTTCCCCTTCCCTGTCACCTTAACAAGCGCAGAGCTTTGCTCATCCCTCGATTCACCTTGGACTCATCGCAGCATCCGCAGCTCGCATCCTGTGCGTGCGTCCGGTGTAGCGATTGTTGGCTTTGGGTTTGGGTTTAGGGCACCGTTATCGGGTGGTTGGGTGGTTCAGTGTTTTGGGTGCACCACAGTGGGTTCTTGGCAATATCCTCATCCGCCCAACACACACAGACACACACACAGCTCGAGGGTTGGGCTCTTCTGCATATTTTCACTTATCACAGCTCTTACTCTCACTCTCTCCACCTTTTTCTCTTTCTCTCTTGCTCTTTCTCTGTCACAAAAAACTTAAATCCGCATGTCGAAAGCGATTAAACAGTTACCGTGTATTTCTCCTGCTGAAGTTCCTTCATTTGTTCGGTATTAAAACAAAAGCAGCCAAAAGGATAAAATTAGTCACTGTGGTGACAGTAATGCCAACTTTTGCTCCACATCTGTCCCCCTCTCTCTCGCTGTACAATATTTAAAGTCGATGTGGCAGCTTCACCTCCACTCTACTCCACTCTTTTCCCTTCTCTCCTTTCAGCCAATCCTCCTCCAATTCGCTGCGCCACTCGGCAACAACTGTGCAACTCGACTCTGGCCAAGTGATTAATTGCAATTTAAACGGTTTCAATTAAGCCAATGCGCATCTTTCTGCTGCAACACATTCACATTCACATTCACATCCACATTCAATTCCACTTCCATTTCCACATCTACATCCCAAAACAATTTCAGTTTTTTTTTCGCTTTGTTTTTGCTTGCTCGTCATATCAATGGAATTGATGGAATTGACAGACAGACAGAATGAAAGACAGACAGAATTGTTACAGCTGCTTTTGGCCTGGAATTTTGGCTATCAGCTTGAGTTAGATAAATAAATGATTTAACATTCTGCATGTTAAATTGCGTAGAAAATTGAGAAGGAAATACGCTTAAAATCTCGTATGCAGGTGAAACTTAAATTTCGAGTCTATAAATTTATGTTGTAATTTAAAACTATATCAGAGTAGAATCTTAAATATGAAGAATAATTTGTTTGTTTTATTATTGATTTGGTTTTTTTGTAGATTGGGGTTTTATGAAATTTTTATATAAATTAATTAATTAATTTCTTTTTTATGTATTTTTACTTAAAGTAAAATACTTTTCATGATGTTAATAGGTTTTACCAAAAATATTTGTAACTAAACATAATAGAAATTAATTTCTTATAATTTATATTAATTTCAAAACATTTTTTCGACTTTTCCCGTTTTTTAACTGCATTAAAAAAGAATTCTCCCATGCTCTTAAAAGTACGAAAGAAAACATGTGTTAGCCACTCCCTATTTAACCAATTTCACCCTCTCTTGTAGATAACAGTGTACGCCATGTTGTCGCCCTTTGAGCAATTGTCTCGTTGCCATGGTCAAGACACAAACAATCCAAAAATGCCGAGCTACAAATGCCGAGCTGCCAACTACCGACTGCCGACACTCGATGCTAAGGATTAATTTCTAATTTCACCTAATGCTCTGCCAAGTGTTTCAGTTTGTGTTTACATAATGTGCACCGTGTTTCAGAGTTTTTCTGTGTTTTTCTGTGTTTGTTGTCTAATTTACCTTGATGTTTGGCCAGTGGCAAGTGGTGCGAGCAGTTTGTATACCATTTCCCCAACTACATGCGAGCAGACATTCCCAGTGTCCCTTCCCATGGCCCAGTTGCCAGGTCGCACTGCCCTACCCCCAGGGCTGTCTTAGTCGCCGTCCCTGTCCCTGTCCGTGTCTGCGTCTGAGTCTCTGTCTCGGCCTTTAAATGCAGCCAGGGTCGGGCGTGCTCTTTACTCCCTGGTTTTTGACTCTAACTGTGGATGTGACTGCTTTGGCTTTGGCCTTCGGGCCCACATGCTTGCCAACATCATTAATCATGACGTTTCAGCTCTGACACATTTGTCCGATCGGCAGCTACAGAAATAGCAAACGGCGGCAACGGCGGCGGCGTCGACTACGCACCATTTTCATTGTAATGAAAACGTTTTTGAAAAAAGCCCTCAAACTGACGTCTGCCTTAACTTGGCCAAGTCCGACTCTGTCGAACTCAGACACAGCCAAGTGTCGTTGTGTCGATAGAAAATTGTTACATCTCCAGTGGCAGCAATTTCAAAGACAAACATTTCATAAAGTGACCCCAGAAAGAAACCCACAGGCAGCGCATGCCAAATGTAAATATTAAACAACTATTTATTAACTATTAGTCTTAAGAACAGGCTAATTGTGGCTAAGCACAAGACTCAGTTGGAGGTAAACAAGTTCTTGGGTTTTACCTTAATAAAGTAGAAATTTAAGGGATTTCAATTACAAACTGGTATTACTATCCACTTATTGTGATATAGTAAATATGAGTAAATAAATTGGGGAATTTATTATAAAATTAAACCGATTTATGGCATAGAGCTGCTACAGTTGAAGAAATATATTCAGACTTGTTATTGAATTATTTAAATTTAGTTCTTATCACAAGTAGAAAGGTTAGACATGAAAGCCTGGATTGAAAAATTAAAGAACTATTTTAAATATTGCTAAAAATAAATGGAAATGGTTGTTCTTTACTATTCTCGAAAATAGATTTAAGTTTAAAAGCTCCTTTGGTTTTGAATTTTTTTAATGGCAACCGTAATGACAATTTATGTATTTCAAA
Organism: Drosophila acutilabella; assembly: GCA_035046005.1. NCBI lineage: Eukaryota > Metazoa > Arthropoda > Insecta > Diptera > Drosophilidae > Drosophila > Drosophila acutilabella. The sequence goes on from JAWNOK010000061.1 coordinate 2,066,430, forward strand.
AAATCTTCAATTCTTTTGAACTCGTACAAAATTATTTTTCAAACATTATTAATCATTATTTATATCAATAAAAACACAGTTATATTACCATACTACAAAACGGTTCGTCGAAATCGTGTAACAATACCAAATATAAAGCTATGCTTGTCATAAGCTACTACACAATAAATTGACTCGTATTAGCCCAAAACGCTCTTAGCCAATAAGAGTAACGACATAGAGTTCACTTCAGCGGGTTGGTTTAACTGCCTGGCAGGTGGGTTCTAAGGGGTGAGATGGCCAGAAGGGCAGGTTACTACTGAACGGTGTGCACTCTGCAAGCGATACAATAATTGCTCTGGGCATTCGTGGACATTGTCGTCAACATTGTTGCGGCTTTGGCATGAATGAATAAAAAAGGAAGAGAAAAAAAATAAGAAAAGAGCAACAACAAATAGCAAGAACGAACACGAAACAACAAGAATTTAGTGTACAAAGCCGCCATTCATTCCATTGCCGGCGTTTGCAAACACACACACAGAAACATACTCGCACACACATGCGACGCTGTCATGCAATGGTCAAAGGGCCAAAAAGCTGGAGCTGGAGTTGGCCTGGCTAACGTGTTCTGTTCGATCAGACAACAACAATGCCAGCAGCAGCAGCACTAGTCCCCCCTACCCCTACCCACACCACCATCACACAGTAAGCTCCACCAACAAGAAGGTGACCGCTGTTGTCATTGTGTGTGTGTGTGTGTCTATGTATTTGTATTGTCAGTGTGTGCGTGTGTTTGTGCTTGTGCCTCAATCATGTAATTATTTCCTCCGCAGCCGCTTTAGCAATACCACTAAAATGACCAACACATGCATACATGACGTCGCTGTCGACGTCGAAGTCAGCGTCGCCTTCGTCGACAAATGATATTACAAGTGGGGCCAAGTTGGGAAGAACAGAAAGCAAAAAAAGTAAGAGAGAAAAGAAAAACACGAAACTGGTAGCGTGTTTCGCTTTGAGTTTTGTTCGCTCTTTGTAGCTTTTTTTACGCTATGCAAACAACAAAACAGAAACTGAAACAAAATTGAGAAGAAATCAAGTTCTGTTTAAAAGGCGAATGTTTAATACTCTGCTAACTAAAGCTTATAAATGTACCACCCAAAAAATAAAACTAAAATGTCCAAAAATTTAAATTTAGGTTTATGTTTAGTAAAATAGAATAAATCACTAAATAAAACATACAATTTTTTTTTCAAAAAGAATTTAGTTTCCTGCTATTATATTAAGAAGATGTTCTTGTGCAGAACAATGAACTAAACTGAACAATTGAATTAACTAATCAATTTCTTTCTATAATAAAACAAGTTGTTTAAAAATAAATAACAAGTATTATTACTACTTAATTGCCTTAGTTAAAATAAGCAATTACCAGTATATTACTAACCTTACTTTCAATCAATCCTACTTAACTTTATCTAACTTTATGGAATACTTTTTATATTAAGTCCAATATTTTAAAGTCTCACAAACCTCCGCAAGTAGCAGAGCTACCTTTGGTCTCAATATAAGAGCAAAAAAAGTACAATGCCAAATAAAAAACAACCAAACCGATGTCGACCAATGCTAAAAGATACAGAACTGTCTATAGTCTACAGACCTCCATACCTTTAAGTACATACAGCTGTGTGCGTGACTTTGTGTATGTGAAATACATGGAGAAAAAAAAAACTTTTCGTGTTTTTCGTTACTCAATTTAATTCAGGTAAAATTTTTTTTTGTGCAGACCCCGAGCACTCTTAAACTTTGGTCACGAACATGAAAAAGCGACGTTTCCGTCGAATTGGTCAAAAATGGTTGACGGTTGATTGGTTCAGTTTTTTTTTCGGTTTTCTGTTTTTTTTTTAGACTGACTGTAGAGGAGAGGTCGACGTCTAGACTCTAGATGGAGCGAGTTTCGATTCAAAATGGCAGCCAAATTTGATATGAATTTAAAAATGCACGAAATTTACTTAAATGTATATGTATGTTTGTTACTTGTGGAGAAAGGAGTTATCTGCAGTTCCCAAATATTTATGTAATTATCTTTGTATAATTCGAGTTCCCAAAAGCTTTTATCTTTACTTTGCAGCTTGTTTTAGCTCATTCAAACAAAGCCAAAGAAAGGGGTAAAAGAGAAATGAAAAAAAAAATTTACGAAATGGCTAAAACGGAATTGGCTTAAATTGGCAGCCGTTGGTTTATTTTGCGGCTCTTTGCATAACCTTCGCACACTTTTCGGCTCAAATACTCATAGTATAATAACATTTAATCATCTTGCGGTTTCAGTCATTTCGTTTTTTAGCAAAATCTAATTGTGTCTATTCCCAATCCATTAAAGATATGTTTTTTTTATTATTCAAACTCAAACGAATGCAATTTGTTGTACTTATGTTGCCAATTAAATATGTTGTGGTTTTCAATGTTGAGCAAATGAATGGAAACAATCTGTACTTACTTATGGAGTTATCACCTGGAAATAAAGAGAAAAACTTTTTATTAATTTTAGGAATTTATATTAAATAACATATATATAAACAGCAAATGTCTAGCCATTATCTTGCGTAGATTTTAGTCACATATCCATCAGCACTTAGTGCCAAGAAAAAGCCTTAGATTAATCAGTTTATAAGAAAGTTTGATCAGACTTTCAATAAGTTTTACTTTAGTTACTTGAAATTGAGCCCGAAAGTGGAAAATAATTAACCCCAAAGTTGCTGGCGGAAGTTTCAAGTTGTTGCCTCTGACCAGACTCCGATTTGAGCTTGGACCTCAACTCAGAGACAGTAGCTAAGTTAAAGCTGGAGATGATGGGGAAACACATGCAGCACGTAACGAGCGGTCAACAAAATGGCGACGTAGCACTTCCGGTGACAGCAGCAACAGTAGCAAAATATTAAACAACTTCCAAGCCAAGTAATTGAGAAGTTTGCTCTACAGTTCGATGGCAAAAAATACATAAGTTTATGTGAGAAGGATACAAACTACTTGCAGATTGTCTTAAGAAAGCCCTCGTGTCTGCTGTCTGGCAGTACATTATTTGCACAAAACTGAAAAGCAACCAACTGAAATATCAAAGGAGTAATCTGAAGACACAGAAAATATTTGGTTTGAGTTGAGTCGATGCGAAAATAAAATCATGCGCTCGGAAATAATAGCGTCTGGGCTGACAGTTAATTCTGTTTTTGGGATTGAAGCCAACTTTATGCAGTTTCATAACAAACCATAACCAGTCCAATAAATGCGAGTAAGTAAATGTACATATATATTAATAATTTCTCGGCTAGAAATGGCCAACAGCTGCATGATTAGCAAATATTTTGATAGATAATAAGTTAGTGCTAGTTTATTCCTAAGATTCTGTTGGCCAGCTGCTGGCAGCTCATGAATATGACTGGCAGTTTAGTGAATTGAGTTAGAAATCCTGCAAAAATAATCAAATCTTAAAGCCAAATACTGGAATATTGAGGCAGAGGAATTTTATGAATATTTAGACCCCGTACTCTTTAAAAAAGAGTAAAGGGGGTCTATTAAGTTTGTCAGAAGCGAGATGTGCGTAACAGGCAGAAGGAGGCGTGGCCGACCCCATAAAGTATATATATTCTTGATCAGCATCAACAGCCGAGTCGATATAGCCATGTCCGTATGTCCGTCTGTCCGTCCGTCCGTCTGTCCGTCTGTCCGTCCGTATGAACACCTGGATCTTTTAAACTACAAGAGCTAGAGACACCAAATTTGGAATGTAAGTCCGTTATTTTCTAGAGCAGATCAAGTTTATTTCAAATTGTTGCCACGCCCCTTACCGCCCCCGCAATGAGCAAATAACCAGACACACCTCGAAAAAATTTGTGTTTTAGGTGAATATCTCAGTAACTATAGCACTTAGGAGCACAAATTTTTGTATACAGGTTCTTAGAGACAGCCTTAGTATAATGTCATTAAAAATTTTGAGCTGCCACGCCCCCTTTGCTCATCAGAAATAAAAGACTCTCCAGCTTCAATGCCTTGTTTCAGGCATTAAATCAAATAGTACAGTGTTGTAATTTAACATACGCTTAGAGAATTACTATTTCTAACTTTCCTGAAAGTGGCATCAAAATCCTATGTCAAACAACAGAGAAATTACGGTTCAAAGTCGAAGTTATTTTAAAAGCAAAATCACTGCATGCGCGCAACACATACAAACAAACACAGAAACATACAAACATATGTTCGAACGTTTTCTCTACCTGCTGGCGGCAGCGCTGCCCGGAGCCGCTGGCCGCGCCGACCAATGCTATACATACACACATATGTATGTGTGCACATACTTATATGGAAATAATCGGAAGAATGATAGAAGAGGGGTGTGGTGCAACTGATAGAGTTGCGGCGCAATGTGGAACCTTCGCATGGATCGCGGGTTCGAGTGCTGACGATGACAGTTGTTAATTTATTTATTTTTTAATTTTAATTCAAAATGTAAATATTTAATTTTAATTTTTTAAATTTCATTTGAAAATTTTAATTTAAATAAAATGCAATACTATGGGAGTACGGGGTCTTTTACAGTCGGCTCGATCGACTGTAGCCTTTCTTACTTGTTTTATGTTAAATTAGCATTAGAAACAGTGTTGGTCTTCTGACATTTTATCTTTTTGAAGTGTTTTTAAGTGGAAAGTCTTGTAGAATCTAACTTTGTTGAGGATAAATATACAGCCTATATTCCAAATTATATAGTCATTAATTAATCTATTTAACAATTAAAATCATAGGTCTCTTTACTCAAATGGAATCCGTTCAATTGCAAACACACCCGTTTTATATTCATGTTTAAAGCCCATTTGCCTAATTGAAAAATAGAAGAAAAAAACTTATCTAATGTGCAAAAAAAAGAATAAATAAATGTAAGTGAACTTTAAAGTTGTGCTTGGTGTGGTGAAGAGTGCTGTGGTGCAGAACCCAAGTGGACCCACTCCAAAGCCACAGTTAAAGTCCAAGTCGGGGCCAAACGCAGACGCAGAGCAATGGGAAACGCCTTGTCCAGTTCAAAATGATACCGTTGTTGTTGTTGTTGCTTTTGGCTGCCCTGTAGCTGACTGACAGTAGGTGTGACCAGTCTACTCATTCATTCTGACAGTTTTCCCACCCACTCTTGCACAAAACGCAATTTGTTGGATTGTAGGTTGTGCCCTCTAAGCACGAAAGGTAAAAGTGCTGTGTGTGCCCGAGTGTGTGTGTTTGTGTGTGTGTGTGAACCACCACCACTGTTGCTTTGTGGCACTGCCTACAGCCGAGTGGTGGTGGTAGTATAGCTTGTGGCGCCACAAGCCGCATTTTTCGCAGTTGCCAGTCGCGTGTCTCTTTGGCCTCAGTATTTGAATTTTCTTTTTTTTTTTTATTATTTTCCTTTCTATTTTTTGTTTTTGGGCTGCGCTTGCAACTAATTTTCATTTCCAACACACTGCACCTTTTGCCAAGTCTCAGTTTAAGACCGAGTCTCAGTCTCAGTCGCAGACGTTAAGAAATCTTATTAAAAAGTGAACAGTGCGATAAAATTGAATTTGCATTCAAAAGCCATTAACCACAGCAGTCACTTGTGCTCTGTTGTTGTTGTTGCTGCTGCTGTGGTTGCTGCTGCTGCTGTTGACAGACATTGTCCTTGCAGCGAGAAATTAAACAGTTTATATCAGCAAAAATCCTTAGCTTCAGCTTTAAATATTTCACAGTTCGAACTTTGCAATTTACGCATTCTTTTTTTCCTGTATTTAAAATTCACAAAACGCGAAATTAATATTTCACCCATACAAATCAGCGATAGCGACAGCTGTTGGCCACGGCCCCACAATTTGCAGGGACTATAAAAAAATACATGCCTGGCAAATTTTTATGTTACCCTTTAGGGGAGTAAAGCGGAGTATAATGAGCTATGCGAGTCAATTGGCCGCACTTTGATTCATGGCTAAAAGTAAAGCATTATTATTAAGAAGATAAATTAAAGATATATTTTAAACCTCAGGCTATAGCATATTGATCAAGAAAGAAGAACACCATAGAAATATCTTAGATATGTAATGAAATGTTTTAAAAATATATTCTACTTTAAAAGATTCCAGTAATATTATTTTCCCTAACAATCTATTCAAATAAGTTATGTTTAGTTGTAAAAAATTAATCACTGCTTGTTAGTCTTGATTGAATTCAATTCTCTTTACAGCATATGTACTAGTTAAGCACTCTGAACTGGTGACATATTTTCCAATTTCTACGTGCCTCAAATTAATGCCAAATGCTATTGTTATTGTATAATAAATGCTCCACTCACGTGGAAAAATATTATTTTAATTGCACATGAATTTCACGCTCTTTACCAAAATATTATTCGCAATTATTATTCGAAAGCAATTTGTCCAATGATCTGAACGATGCGTTTATAACAATTACACGGTCAGACAGTTACCAATGCCACCGACCCTCAACACCTTTCCACCAAAATCACCTAACCACCTAACCACTTTTCCTGTTTTCCACTTTTCCCTGCCAATTGGCATTCAAAATTGTAGCTAAACGCTGCCAATTACACAACGCATGGGAGCATGTAACCATGGAGGTGATTGGCAGAGTGGAAGGGGTAGAGGAGTATGCACGTGGAGCTACTTGGTGGTTCATAAATGGCCCACTTATTTCATTTTTATCTGTTATACATGTATGAATATCCATTAATAACTGCCGCCATCGAATTGTTGTAATTACACTCGAGTGTACTCGATACACGATACTTGCTGTTGTCGTTGTTGTTGTACTAGTTATTTATTTATTTATGCACATCGAATCGCTCGATTTAATGGCACAAAATTATCCAGAATATTTATTTATATCCATCGCTTATTTACAAAACAATTTTGCATTTGTCTGTGGTTGGCGGGGCAAAGGTTGAAATTATTTATTTATATTTATCCAAAGAAAAACCTAATAAAATCATTAGATTTAGTTGTGGATTAGAATATTATTGTTTAATTGATATGTAAATGGTGATTACAACAGATATTAAGCATGAGACTGTCTCTAAATACGACACGACAAATTAAATAGTATTTATTCAGTTGTGTTTAGTTAATATGATGAAGTTTAAGCGATACAAGTTTGAGCTTTTTTGTTAAAGGTAGTAAATTTGTAATAGGTAGAAAGTAACAATTTATTTAATAAGCAATCGGTTAAAAATAGAACTGCCTTATAAAGACTTCACTTTCCCCACTAAATATGAACATCTACTATGACGATGTGCTGCCCTAGAGCGCCTAGAGCGACCTTCTATTCAGATAATTTTACTTTAGACCTTAGCAACCCTCCCTGATCACACGACTAAGAGCCATAACTGACTTATGCTGCGTCCCCCAGAGAACGCCCTGCTTAACCCAACCTTACCTAACCTAACCTACTAAATATGAGTTGAAAATTTATTAAATATTACCCACAACTCTATATTAAATTTAAATATAGTTCAGAAAGTTATTTCTTTCATCAATTACAGCTTCATAGCCCCAGAGTTATTCTTATATTTTACTAGTTGCGGAGATTGCTCTAAGAAAACTACATTGAATGCGGCTCAATATATGAATTGCATCGGCTTAGTATTGACATAAAGTCGATTTCAAAAATTTTCCCAGCTTTAAAAGTGCTGTACAAAATGCTCTACTTAAATCTATCGCTTAACTGCTCTTTAGACCCATCGATCACATTGATAAATTCAGCTGACATAATTATTGCAGTTTAGCAAAAAGGGACACCAAATTATTAAAACAAACTCTAGAACACACCGCAACTTTCTCTGTCCCTCCCTATTTCTCCGACTCTCTTTTTCTCTTTTTTTTCAATCGGAAAATAAAACTGTCAATTTAAATAAGAATTCCCAATGCAAATCAATCAGACTTGGACCATGGCTAAATCAGTTGATGTATTGGCTGAATCTCTGATTTCTGTGATTTTTGCTCTTTAGTTCTTTAGTCGTCTGATGTCTGGCGATTTTCGCAAACATGTCACACAGTTTACAGTTAACAGATGACAAATTCATTTTTAACACGTTTGCCAGAGTGAAATCCCGACTTGATGGACCAACAACCATATAATCATCGCCATGTCTCTACAATAAGCCATTGCACTGCACATTTCACTCGAGTTTAGTGTGCATAAAAAAAGGAGTGCTCGACATACGAATGCCCAGCATGTGAAATAAATATGATTTATGCATAAAGTTTGTTGAGATTTAAGTTTAATGTAAGCTTGGCATGAAGATGACTATACATTTTACAGGGTATACAATCATCACAAAGTGAGGTCGCATATGTATTTATATATGTATGTACGTTTTGTATATAGACAGTCTGGCTGTCTGTCTGCCAAGTGACGTTTGGCTGTCAACGAACCGCTGCCCCACCCCATCAGTATTTGTATCTGTATCTTTTAGACAGAGTATCTGTGGCATGTGTGTGTATGGCACAGCTTGGAACGCACCTCATTCCAGCCCAGATAAATGTACAAAATTAAAGATTCTTCTGCTAAACGGAAGCTTAGTCAAAAAAAGGTCAAGTCCAAAATGATGGATGATGCCATGACACTCTCACACACACTCACACACACACATGCAGCAGAGATGACACCCCAATCGACAAGGAGATGAATGAAATGGCTGAGTGACATTTTCTGCTGTACTCGGTAAAGGTCTATTAAAAAATTTCCCAGCTTTTTTTGGGGTGGTTGCGAAAAGCAGATTTCGAAGGGAGTATTCCAGTTTCAAGGTTTATTTTAAACACTTATTCTTATCTCAGGTGATGATAGGTACGTGGTGTACGTTGTGTGCCACCTTGTGGCAATATCCGTTGTGGCAAGAGTCGCAAAACTTTTGCCAGAATATCATAATTTTTATCATCGCATTCATCGCATAAATAATTCTGTTAACATTCTCAACAAGCCACAAATTAAAACTACAAAGCACTAAAAATTCGTGCTACGAAAATTTACGAGCAACGGAATCACGTGTCATCCACACGCCGCATGCCCCTTTAGCCAAGCCCCTTCTTCCTCTGCCTCTGCCTCTTCTTCCTTCTCTTTACGTAGCCGATATGATGCATGACTCGGCGGAAGGCGTCCTCGACTGCTGAAGCCAGCCTTAAGGATTCAAGTTACGGATTTTCATTCACGTGCTAAACGTATGCGATTTTAAATCTGTTTAACAGTGTCTGTGTGTGTGTGTGTGTGTGTTTGTGCATTTGAATACGAAGCCTTGAAGCCTTTTTGTGGTTTGCTGTTTGAATATAAAACAGTGGGAAACACACACCACACACCCCAGCAAACACACACACACAACAACACTCCGAGAGTCGATGACAAACAGAAAATCCATTTCACACAAACATTAGTTTTATTTAAATCACAGATTCGTACACACACGACCTTTGTCCCAGGAGCAGCCAGGAGCATACAAGAGCAAACAGGATCAAACAGGAGCATGTGTTCATCCCATATTCCCGTGTTCTCTTTGTTGTTGTTGTTGCTTTCTTGTTATCCTTGTTGACTTTTCACGCTCTTTTAAACGCCGCTTGGCAACATTTATCACACTTTAAACAGCAAATGAAAATAAATATGACCATAAATTATTTAAATTCATAAATTTAAAATGCTGGAAATTGATGAATTTATTTACTATATTCAATAACTTCCAATTGGAGTAGAATTACCGATGATATAGTTTCCTATTGGACTTAATATTACTTAGGTGATGCGTTTGATGTAGAATAAATTATCAAAATCATTGTAATTAAGATTTATTCTAAAAAACTCCATGAAAACCAAATCGTTATAAAATGTAGTCTAAGAAAACTAATCTTAAAATAATGGCTTAAGCGGGTGTGCTAAAAGCAGAGACAACAAGTCTTAAATTAGCTATGTTTTCAAGATGATTAAAAAAGAATATTTAAAAAAAAATATAAAATTAATCTACATAAATATTTTAAATATGAGTTGCAGTCTAGACTTCACGGTTGTAATCAAAAGAGCAGAATATGTCAGATTTTTTAAAAAAATACTCAGCTATATATTATATCTTCTAAACCTTCCACAATGAGTAGGAAACACAGAAATATATCCGCAGACATTCTGAGACATTGCATGTCGTATGTTGCTGAATGTATTAAAAATTCACACTTGTGATTTCGATGAGTTTGACAGATGAGAATAGAAGTTTTCAACTAATTAGTTTCAGCAAGTTTTGGAGTCAGCAGAGCGTTACCAAAAAAAAACTAAAATCAGCGCTCGTGTGAACAACTAGACATGTTATATATAATTTATGACATTCTTTTATGTATGTATACATATAGTATATTATTTCAGTCATTTGTCTCGGATTCAAACCGCCCACTCAGACACTTTTCCAAAGCTCAACACGGAATCCCCGATGATAATTACGGTAGTTCCGTGGCTCATTGATAACTAAGCGTCGTTTTATGTAAAACCCGATAATTTATGAACTTATTAGAGTTTGTTAGTTAGTGAAGTGCAACTGTAAAGTGTAAACTAAACAAAGGTAAGGTTATAAATACAAATTCCCCTAGTATTTGAATTTGTGAATTTGCATGCAATCGAGTGTTGGTAATGCGATTAACGGTCTCTGATATGCGGTAATAAATAGGTGTACTTGCTGTACTTGTTGTAAGTGTATTATGGCCATTAACTTTGGTCCAACTTAGTGCGGGATCCTTTTGATAAACGCTCAACAATGCCGCTAACAAGCAATTTTTATGACCGAAAATCCAATTCAAATGTTTACAAATCGTTTAAACTGAATTAAACTCCTGGCAAGTAAGAGCCAAGTTAGGGGGAAGAGGAGCGCGAAGGGGAGCGCTAAGAAGAGTAGAAAAAGTACTGGAATAATGCTTAAGTTCGGGCTGAGAAAAAGACATAAAAGTAAATCGCGTACAAATTGAAAATAATTTCGGATTTGATTTTCTTCTTTACGATGATGCGACAACAAAAACAACTGGAACAGTGGACAGAGATATATTCAAATGTGGACAGTGCGGGTCAACTAAGTAAGTACGTTGTGGTTGTTGTGGTGTTGCGGTTGTTGTTGGTGTACTTGAAACCACATCGTGGGGTGTCCCTTCCATTTGACTAAGTACACAAGAATAGAGCGTAAAAAATTTTATCGTCGCGCTTTTTACGGAATGTGATCCGTGGCGATTAAGTGCGCGGCTTTTGTGTCATTGTCATGCCGTCGTCCTTTCCACAAAAGAGGAATGGGCTCCTTGTTGGGACAGGCATTGGAAGGGGACAGGGGCATGTAGTTGAAGTTTATTTGCAGAGGGCGAATCAACCACTGCCACCAACACCAACACCAACGTCTCCACCTCCAACTCCCCACCTCCATTTCTAGCGCCACCTCCACCTCCAGCGCGTAATGTATTCAAATTTTCCAAGGCGAGGCCAACGTCAGTGCAGTCATTTCATAAAATGCTTTTTTAAAATTTAATCGTGGACAAATATTTTCATTTCGCCCCGTTTTTTTCTATTTTTTTATTCGTTCTTTCTACTTTTTTTCTCCATTCCGTTTACTGCTCTCCTTTGGCTTTTAGCTAAATGAGTGGAAATAAAATTAAATCGATACTGGCCGTGAGTTTAATTCTATAGTCAAAGTTTCTTTTCCTAATTTGCTAAGGGGTCTAAATGATGCACAGTGGGAATTGTTTTGCAGTAATCAAATAAAAGCTTCAAATGTTTTAGTTTAAGCTTAATATTAGACTTTGAAATCCAGGAGAAGTTTCTTTTAATTTAATAATTTATTAAATTTAAAGTATTTTATAAACTATTTCTCTGCTTCCCATAAACCCCCTATACCACTGTGCTGGGTCAGCTTTAACCAGTACATTTTCAATTGAAGCCACAACATTTGCCTTACAATTTCTGGCAAATTAATTTTTATTAAGAAATTGCGTCAGTTGGCCTAAATTGTTAGCCATGGCTAAGCAAACTTAACCGTGCATTAATTTTTCATAATTTTTGTAAGCCAAAATGCGCTTTAAAATAATGACAAATCAGTTTGCAGATAAAGGAGGCCCACAAAAAAGGAGACCAACAAAGAAAATAGAAAATTATTCGAGTTTTTCTTTTGGCAGCCGCTGTCGCACTTCTCCTTAAGCTTAACTAATCGCAACAGATTTTTTTCACAGTCACCTTGGAAGGGGCAAAAGAAAGCAAATAAGGGCATCAACAAAAAAAATATAGAAAGCCTTGGGCAGAAGCGTCTGTCTCCCTGATGCTGGCCATATTCTGCCCCGAGGTCTGCCAATTAGAACCCTTTGTTTGCCTTTTGGAGGCTTCAAGACGGCGCTCTATCTCAATGCACTTATCTCCATAATAAAGTCGTAACAATTAATTGCGCGACCTTTTCTACTGGCCACAGCACAATCTACCCTTTGTGGCCAACGCGATTCCTGCCAGGGTATAACGGAGTCTGAGACTGAATCGACATTTTGTGCGCTGAGCACCTTTTTTGCGGTTTGACGCGTCATTTGTGCTCAAAAAAATATTATTTGATGGCCCACAATTAATTTAATGTTTTCCTTCATTCTCAAGTTTAATTTTACGTTTAATTTAAGTGGGCCTAAAATGTAGCTTAACGGGTTGTACTCACAGTGCTTGGTATTTAGAAAGTGTCTTCTATTTACAAGTCTCAGGGGGATTACTGAATAGCTGTCCTAATATGTAATACTTACAAAGTGGATTTCTGTTAAAATATGTATAAATTAACTTTAGTTTATTAATTTGTTACATTCAAGTCACTTCCTTGTTGATAAAGACATACAAATTATCATGTCTTCGTTCCCCAAAACTGTTCGTTCACAAATATGTTTGAAATTCAGCGTTGTCTGCTCGGAATACAATACATATGTATGAGTATTATTATTATTATCCATGGATGATCATTGAATACATTTCGCACTTATTCGCGGTTTGTTTTGAATGAATTCAACTGTAAAGGTTAAAATTATAAATGTGCAAATGACTCATCATAAATAAAATTAATAAAAGGCACACGGATACGACGAGACCGAAGCCAAAGCCGAAACTGAAACCGAAACCAAAACCTGGGCTCACTCGTTGGGTTGAGAGACCTTCATTGAGAAAAAGTACAACGCATCAACATAAATATTATGATAAATGGTTTGTTATAATCATAATCCGCAGGGGGTAAGTTTTGAGTCGTGCGCTACGCATTTTTTATCCAGCGACGCCCCCGAATCATAATCAGGAACTGACACGGACGCGGTCGAGGACGCGTTCACGGGGAACAGCGGGTGGAGTGGATACGGCTACAGGATCAACTGGCGCAACATATGGTCGTTGGGTGGATTAGGCAGATGGCGCACCCTGGTTACGAATTTTGGATTGGAATTCAATAGACGCGAGCAAAGTCAAGTTGGTTTTTTATTGGTTTCACTAACTGATTGCTGCACGGGGATTAGAAGCCAACACGAGAGATTTGCATACACCCACAAGAAACACTCCCAAACCCAACCAGAACATAAAGTAAGATACTTCACTCAGAAGATAAAGTCAGATACTTTGCGCATCTTGTTGGGCCATAAAACGGCTCGTATTAAAACTTGGCCTTTAGAGTTCATTAGAAGTGGAAGCTTTACGCCTAATTAACACTTTATTCAACTTGAAATTTTATTGTTTCAATTATGTGAGTGAATGAGTCTGAGAATCAGCAACAAATTGCCAAAACAATTTGTATTTGTATGTGCACACACTCGTGTGCTCGTTACAGCACTCACAACAGCTCAATGGGGTACAAACAGCCCAGAGAACACAGTCACACGCACTCTCAGACTCACAAATCGCGAGCACATTAAAATTCAGGATGTGAAACACACAGTTTGTGGCAAGGACCTCGATTACAGCTTGTAGGTATGGCTGGGATCTTGCTTTGGTTTTTAATAATGGTTTAAAAGGCCTAAATAACAATAACAAGTCGTTTAAGTCATTGTTTTAACAAGAAATCTAATTTAGACATATTTATTATAAATTAAGCCTACAATCTCTGGAACTGTTATGATTAAAACAAGCAAATTTGGGGAGTGGGTTCTTAGATATCTTAAATACTTCAATATCATTTTATTTTAGTAACATATACTCACAAATGCTAATTAAAGCAGCAGGAAAAAGTTTTAACGCCTATGTCTAATAAAAATCATATCTAAAATTTAAACTTCAAGATAATCGACGGCGTTTAAACAATACACTGCACTGCTGGAGACCGACAACACTAAAACCTGACAGGGAATTAATTTGACAACATTAACAAATTAAACTGTTAAACTAACACACGGGCAACACCAACAACAACCGTTGAGTACCGTATCAACGTGCGTCTCCTTTCCCCATTCCCTTCCCATCCTCCGTACCTTCTCCGGTTCCAGTTGCCAGACATTTACAACATCATTTGTAATCCATATCGCACAGCATGTAGTCCCATAGTCCCGGACGATAGACATACCTACATTTGAACGCTATGTTTGAGAATGTGTAGGAGAAAAGATGTATTGACCCTTCAACGAATTCTGTACGGAATACTTCACGCTATTTATTGGCTCACTTTCACTTGGACTTGAACAGGGTCAGGGATGGGGATGGAGAAGGGAATGGGAACAAAGTCGCTCTATCTGAAATCCCTAACACGCCCACAAGTGCTCCAGCAGTTGCTTGGGGAATTTGGTATTCCTTCACTTCCCTGGGAAGTGACATTGGTCACGTGTTTGGATTTCGGGTTACACTTGAAACGTTTGTCGGATTTGTGGTGGCCATTTGTCAACATGACGATGATGTGGTTGCTATTAATTGGCATTGAATTAGTTTAAGTCCAGTGGGTCACAGAGTGGACACCAAACAAATGGAATTGTGTAATATGCTAGAGGAAAATGCGTTTATAATCCTTATCTTAACTAATGATTATGTGAGAGCTTGTGAGATAGGTGGCAAAGAAGTTAAGCAAAAATACCTCTAAGTATTTTATTTGGGTTTAGATTTTTATTATATATATTGTTATATATATTCTGGCTTTTCTTGTCCCGATGTACCGTTGTTTTGATAACATTGACCTGGGGCAAGACGTACAAAAGCTGAATGCTGCACTCCAATGCTCCACTTGTGTCCAGTTGTGATTAATTGAAATATTGTGCAAGTGAATGGAATACGAATTGGAATGGCAAATTTTGCAGTACAAAACGCATCGCAGACTGAACAATTTCCCGAGGATATTCTACAAATGCGTGTGTATGTGTATGTGTATGTGTGTGTACTGCAGTACTGCAACTTGCAGCCGGCTGTACATTCCCATTCCCATTTCAGTTCCCATTCCCAGCTTTGGGCTGTTTTCCTGCCCCTTTTATCGAAACAGGGGACAGGAAAAATATTTTGACAAATGAACCTAAATAACAGGTTGCAATCGCTTAGAGGAGTGAGAGAGGAGGAAGAGCAGTAGAAGGAGGAGCAGCAGCAGCATATGCGTGGCCCTGACAGAGTTGGACGCTGGTACTCTCTGCGCTCTATATGTACCTTTACCTGTGTAGTTGGACAGGAAAACGTATAGTCAGACAACCTTGATACCTCATTTATTTCCAGAAAACCCAACCACAGACTGAAGTCCAGGTTGCACAAATGAAATCGACACATTGGGGTAAAAAAAAAAAATAAGAAGAGACATAAGATGAAGAAGAACTGAAACTACGAAGCGTCTTTCGTTGAGTTGAATTCATCAGTCAGTCACAACTGACGAACTCTCGAAAATTGTTACAAATGATCGCAAATAACAGATCTTTGCCGCACCGGTCGATCGGGCTTTGGGCCTGCAACTCTCAACCTGGACCCAGTCCAGTCCAGTCCATCAAAGGAGCCGAACCCAGAAATGCGAATGAGAACGAGAAGCACGAAACGCAAAGAGAGAGAGAGAAAGGGAGAGGTTGAGGGAGAGAGAGACAGACGCGTTGCGTGTGATTCGAGTGTTGCACTGAGAAATGAAATGGAATTCTCGGGCTTATTGGGAATCTGGTAACTGGAATTGGAATTGGAACTGAAACTTAAACTGGAAATTTTTTATTTTGGGCGCCGCTTGTTGCAACATAAATTGCACTGATTTCTTGATTAATGAGACTTTTGCATTTTCCTGCTGTTTGCGTTGACGGCTTTCATCTTGGCCGATCAATTTGGTAACTGGTACTTACCCTGATTGTTGTTGTTGCTGCTCTTGCGCGATGTCTTCTTCTCCTTCATCCAGGGATACTCCGGCACTGAGTCCATGCCATCCGGTGTCTGCGGTACACCAACACCAACCGGATATCCACCACCAACACCGACTCCGACACCGACGCCGACACCACCAACACCGCCAACAGGTGTGCCTATTTTCGGACTCTCCGGACTCAAGTGATTGAGAAACTCAGCCATGGAGGGCTGCGAATTGATGAAACCCCCCTCGGAGGCCATCCAGTAGGCGGTGTCCGCCGCTCGTTTATCACAGTTTGGTGCCATTTTGTTGACAAGCATCACCGCTGGTGGTGGTCCCTGCGGCTGTTGTCCGGGACCGACTCCGACTCCGGGTCCGCTCCCGGTCACCACAGACGCCACCGTTGTCTGTCCGGTTTGCACCTGAAGCGGGTTCAATGGCGACTCGGATTTGATCTGTGCTCCCATTTGGGTGCTTTCCAATGTACTGCAAACCTCTTGCATTTTCACACACGATTTTCCTTAACAGTTATTCTTGTCTATTTTATTTTCACAGTTTATTATGATTTTGCCTTTCAGTTGTGCACCTAAAATGATTAATGTAACATTGGAATACTTTAAAAATGATTACTAAAAGTAAATATTATAAATTTAATTGTATTTGAAATACTTTTATGTTAGTAAACTTTAAGAAATATATTTTTTAAGTAGTTTCACTTAAGAAAATTTTTTTTTTTTTTGAGAAACTGTTTGCCAAAACTTAATTGGATAATTTTTAAAATAATATTTAAATATTATAAATATTTAAAATCTTTTTTTAAAATCAAACATTTAAAATTTGATTTCATACAAAATAATTTATATTGTGAAGTCATCTGTGGATTATATTGATAATACTAACACTACTTCTTCGGCGCTTTAACTAAGTGATTTCTCTAAAGAATATATTTTCTTTATATACTTTACTATATACTATATTCGTGGGAAAACTGTTTTTAATTGTAACTAAAACTAAATTTAAGTAAGCAAATTATTGTATTACTTTAAGGAAATATATTTAAGCACTAAAAACATGGTTTGACTTCAACTATTTTAAATAAACTATTTCTCTTGCATATAATATTTCATTACTATCTTAAAAACTAAATTATTTTATATCAAAATCTTTCTCAAAACCATAAGCAGATTTTTTAAAATAGGTCAAAATGCCAAACAATATCATACTTTAAATTATATTAAAACCAATTTAGCTACTTTATTAATGGTATCTATTCAAACCTAATTTTTTACTTTGTAGTGAGTTGAAAAATTTACCGTCGGGTGAAAAAAATTTCTGTTACATTTTAAAATTATAACGTAATAAATAAACAAGAATTGTTTATACAATGCTTACAGAAATAATACAAAAAAAAATGTAATTGGAATCATTGGAGCATTACTAAAAGTACATTTAACTTAAACTCTAGATTTTTGTAGAAAAAAATAATAAAGTTATTAATTATTTAATTAATTAATAATTATTGTTATTATTTACTTTAAACGCACCATTTCTGTAGATTGCCGTGTAGCGTTTTCTCAATTGGTTTCCATTTTGAATTTTTCACATTTTCAGCACTACTTAACACACTTTTTGGTGTTGCAATCGCAGCACAATTACTATTTGTTGTATGTACTACACAGTATTATTATTATTATTATTACTACTATTATGTATCTTGTAGATGTTTAGTGCCAACAGGGTCAGATAAGGGCGCAAAGCAGGCACAAACTTGTCAGCGACACGGGCAAACGCGACACGAATGGCAATGGCGACCGTTGTTTACTCGAGCGGGACAATTCCAGGTTCATCATGTAGAGCAGCTGGGGCAACTAAGTTACTGTTTTACACGGGCACACACACTACTCGCACCTTGGCACCCATGGAAACGCGAGTGTCAAAACAGAAACACGGCGATAACAAACAGAGCAAACTACAAACTACAGTACAGTAGAATACAATTGTATGGCCCGGTATAACGGTGCGTGTGCGAAACGACAAGTTGAGTACGAGTTTGGTTATTGAGCTGAGTAAAGCGAGGGTCTGGGAGCTGCTCTGTGCAAAGCGACAAGAAACCGAAGTTGATCATGCAATGGCTACACACACACACACACACACAAACTCGCGCGAGTTCGTACACACACAGACAGTTGCACTGCAATTTGTAGTTACAAGTTACACTTTTCTACACATTCGCGCCACTGTGTTTTGTCTGTATCTCTGTCTCTCTCTGGCCTGCGGCGTAGGTTCAGCTTCGCGTATCGGTGCGCAGAACCGGTTTAAACTGCTGTTGTTGTTCTCAGCACCTCAATGGTGGCCTTTGCCGTTCTTATTTGTTAATATTTTCACGTAAATATTGTACACAATTTATTTATTGCACTTTGCCAAGCAATACTAAAATTTTATTTAATGTTTTATGCTTGATATTTATTTGAAATATTCACAGTTTTCAGACTCGCAACTCTCCCTCCGATTTTATTTTGGGGCTAAACGACGATGCTTCGTGCGTTCACGAATCTCAACCAACCATTTCATCCAATAGCACCGACCGCACTGAAACTTGTCCGCACTTGACACAAGGAGTGGCCAACAATAAGCAACACAGCGAGTGCTTCCAAGATGAGCGCCACAACCACCGACTGAGAGGGCGTGTCTACACAGTCAGTGTGTGAGTGTGAGTATGTGTGATGGCAGAGCAGCGCAGAGCACAAAACGACGATGGGGTGGATTGCCATGCGATGTGAGATGTGCAGGTTGGGTGCTCGTGAGCGTAGATATCGTGAGAGCTTGGAGCTATCGTATGAGTTGGAGACTTGCGGGTTTAAAGAGAATTACAAAATTAATAAAATATGTTGAAAAATTATGTTTAATCGCAAGATTTTGTACAATTTTATATAGCATTTAAAACATCAACTTGAGCATATAAATGTTAAAAAATAAACTCTAATTTATTTATAAAGTTTATTGTATTAGTCTACTTCCATTTAAACGATATCATCGTTTGATCTTTGCAGCACCTCTAAGCTGAAGCGTAGTGTTGCTTTGCACATGCGCATAAGTAGCTGGGTAAGACGGTTGCCGGGGGTGGAGTTGTCTCAGTCGCACACAGTCAAACACACATAACCCTCACACCAACACATGTACACGCACGCACACAGGCAAAAGAGTGTAGAGTCTCCGCAACGCTGATTGGTCGAGTGTGGTTGTTTGCCTGTTTCTTTTTGTCGCTCAGCGGCTTTGTTGCTTTGTCGCTCACTTTTTACTGCTTGTGTTGGGAACTGCAAACGTGTTGCTTGTGACGGAATTTATTTGCTTTTTTGTTATTTACACATTCCGTCGCTGTCCCCGTTGCAGCGATAGCGACAGAGACAGCGACGAGTTTCATTTCTTTTTTGTTGCCTTTACGCGTCTGTGCGCTTTGCGTATTTTTGACATTTCGTTTTGCGCGCTGCGCGTCTTTCTTTTTGTTTTGAGCGCCTCTTCTTGTCTAACCATCATGTTGTCAATCTTGGTGGTGTTCGCTGGCATTGTTTTTGTCTTTCTGCTGCCACAGTTTTTCACATTCTGTTTTTATTGGCAATCGCTTCGTTTCTACTTGCTTCTGTTTTATTTATGTTATGTGTATGTTTGCGATGCACAGTGGGCGCCAAAATTTGATGGACCTCTTGTACCTTTATTAGCTGTTAAAATGCTGTTGAGTTAACAGTGCTAATATTTTATATACATATGTATATGGGAATGTTATGTCCCTTGTAAATGAGCACTTAGTACATATCAGTGTGAGTTATGTGGAAAACATGGAAATTATGTTGCAATAACGTAAGGTGCTGATTGATAAGTCGGTTAACAGCTGATAAGAACGCATATGTACGTTAAAACAATTATTGACAGCACTGCTCATGAAAATAGCTACACTCTAGCTGGAGTTAAATATAACTTACTTTATTGAATAGAACATTTCGACAATCCAAATTAAAAATTTGTAGTAAATTTAAATATATTTTGTGTCTCTTTTAAAAAATGTTAGGCTATGAAAAAAGCTTTTATAGTCTTAAATGTTCTTAAAAAAAAGAGACTATCTTGGAATTGTTTAAAAATAAAGCAAAAGCAAGAAATTGATCAATTGCTTATAAAGAAATGGGTAAAGAAATACAATGTATGTAGGATTCTTAAGTATCTAATTAGAACAGTTAAAATAATAGAATCAGTAACAAATTAAATTACTGATTATTAAATACATTGATCAAGAACTAAATGAGATTGCTATAAAATTTTTAACAAAGTATATATTTAAACTATTTAAGACAACATATCTAAAATCCTTCCTTTGATCCTAGTAAATCACATGAGTATGTGCAGCATATAATGAACACCTGAGTGGGATAAGTGTTATGTACTTATTTGAAATCCAGATCTGGCGTTAGTTTGCATAAGCCTGTCAAGATATTTTCCTTTAGCCCCTTACTTTTACCCCTTGGCTTAAAAATGGCGAATATTTATGGAGGAAGATCAAGTTTTAACCGACGCAACGCGTTTTATAACCGGATTAGGGATCATCGAGAGCTGCGACTCAACTAAGCAGGTAGATCAGTATTGAAGTATTCACAGTTATTTTGGAAAACCCGCGGAAAAACCAACGAAGTTTCTCTTTCATCGCGTAGTGAAGAGCATTTGGCGGTTATTATTACCTGAAATAAAATTTAAGTAACATGAGTTTGACACCCGCGAACAGGTAAGCGGTAAAAATCTTGCAGACCCGAATTTTTGTAAGAACTGGTAGGATTTTTATGCAGCAAAATGTTTAAATACAATACTAAATGAGTAAGTAATATAAATAAAATATTTTAAGGCTAAGACAATATAAATTAATTATTTAACTAATATTTTAGTTATATAAAATCAGGAACTCCTTTGGTAACCTTTCTTTAGGTGTAAGTCTTTGCGCCCTGTACATTACTTTTGATTATTTATAGTGTCTGCCAAAGTCAATTATAGTGTGCATTACTAATAATTAGTCACATGTCGTCAGTCGTTTCGCAATCACGACTCACGCCAGAATTTAAGTGCGTCGAGCGACAGAGTCTTTTAGCCTGTCCCAGAGACGTGGCCAAAAAAGGAGACGCGACGTCACGTAAGCGTTTGCATGCAGCCGGCTAGTTGACCTGTCACCGTATTCGAACAGGTAAGAAATGCAAAAGAGTTCCCGATTTCGCGGATGGATTTTACCTGACGGGTATAAAAGTATGTGGACAACACACAATTGTATTCAGTTAAAAAACAATTGTGTCAGCGAACAGAAGCAAAAATATTCAAGCCAGAAAAATGAACAACAATTACGACAACAGTTACTCCCAAATGTTTGCCAACAACGTCAGTGATGGCAACAATTTTCAGTACGACGAGACACAGTTTCCAGTCTCTGTCACTATGTCTACTACAGTGTCTGCCAAGTGTAAGCGTTCACGTACAGCTTTTTCAAGTAACCAACTGCTGGAACTGGAGCGGGAATTTAATGAGAACAAATATTTGGCCCGAGCGCGACGCATTGGAATCGCAAATCGTTTGCAACTCACCGAAAGACAAGTGAAAGTTTGGTTTCAAAATCGTCGCATGAAGTGCAAGAAAATAGCCCATGGTCAAATCAAGCCCAAAGAGATGAAACTGCCTACTATAAGTGAGCCAACACCAATGGAGTGCTGCTTGGAACCAGCTCTCAGTGAACATGAACTGATTGTGGAACGTCTTTTGCAGTACGTGAATACGGAAAATGTGCCCCAAAACTTTGATATATCATGTGATGTCACTCTATTGGAACCGAATCAGTTCAATGAGTTGCCAGAAATCCAGGAAAATCGTGTGCCAGAATTATCGTGCCAAAATAACTTGTTCGCTGCAGATCTTTGGAATCAGTCTAGTGCAGCCCCAACTGATGTGCAACAGTTTGAAAACATTGATCAGTTTTCTTATAGCCCTGGCCCTATATTGGAACAACATTTTGGTTGGGATTCGAGTAGTTCCACTGCCACCTCCACATCCACGTCAACCGCTTCCTACGACTCCTTTGAAACACATGACGTGGATTTTGACTTTCTAGAGCATTTATTGAATAACTAAGCATTAATAATAAATTATACTTAAGTTTATTTTACATTTTTTTTATAAGCTATGTATGTCTACAAAAATCAAAATTTATTATAAATAAATGATTGAATACAAAAAATATGGGAATAAATTTGTCTTATTATTAGAAATCTGTGTCACTTTCAGTGGATTTTGTGGGTTGTCTGTCATCTTTAGGATAAATTGGTGTCATCACATCATAAAGTCATTTCAGCATATTGGAAATTCAGCTCATATCACCGAGTAGCCAAGTGGCAAGGACATTTACAAGTTGATACACTGAGTGTCCTGTATCCTGGCTTCCGTCTCCCGTTTGAAGCAGATTGTTTTGTGGACAATATTTCATCAGCAGCTGCTGTATTACATATTAGTTTTATTATGCCAATAACATTAATGCATTGCATTTCATTATCGATAAACTTTCCCACTGCCACAATATTGATTACAAAAGTTGGCCTAAACATGAAAAGCGTTAGAACAGGGAGTGGAGCGGTAAGAAGTCAGGCAGGTGACAGATGTGAGATAAAAATCAGCGTCATCGTTTATTAAACAATTAATTCTGGATTAAAGCAAATTAACAAATAAATAAATGACATGTATATTTTTACAAATTATTTGGTTAAGAACTTTATTTATATAAATTTATTTACCATATAAAATATATTTCTAAATAGGAAAAATACGCGATAGAGCCGATTCAAGAGTTTTTTTTTATTATTTGTATACTTATATTTCTATGCTTTTATGATTTTATAAATGATTTTAAAATTTGAGCTTATCGCTGTACATTCGAGAGTATACTGACATAAAAAATCGGAGATATCGCCAGTAGACGATATTAAACTACCAGTAGTGCGATTCGGGAAGTTCTTAAATGAACCATTTAAGTATTAAATAAAAAATTATAGTATAAAGGTTTTTAAAATATAAATAAATTCTACTTCAATTAAATTTGATAATCTTTATAATTATTAGCAGTACTTTCCACTAGCTTATGACAACGATTTGAGATTGATTGTGGACCGTGGTGTCCTACTTCTCACTAGTACATACTGCATCAAGCTCTTAAAAATCTGCAGATAATGAGCGCAATTTCACCAGACAATTATAGCTTAAAACTCAGTGTTTAGTGATAATGTTTATATAATATAACTAACTTTATTATATATAATTTCTGTTTTCTTATTAAAACAACGTATATTTTAAGATTAGTTCAAATTCAAAGCCAAATTTGAACAGTCGATTGATAAGATGAGATTCCACATTGCTGTAACTTTTCTTTAATGATCACTGATGTTCAGTTGGTTTCAAGTCAAATGTAAAATTGAAAATAATAAATGTACTCGGAAAAACTTTAATCCGAAACAAGAGATAACATTGATACCGAAGGAATTTGGAATTGAAATGGTCGAAAATTAAGAACAAAAATGTTAGAAGTCTTTCAATAAATAAAAATAAATGTTTAAAACTATAAAGAAATGTTAATTATTAATATAAATGTGAACTTGTTTTAATCACAAAGTGGATTGCATATTTTCAATAAATGAGTCGATAAATTTATTTTTTTTGAGTGATATTTGCGGACACATTTAATGCAGTTCTCAAAGTTGGCTTCATCGTTAAGGCTTTTATAGGCCATGGCGCGATATAGCCAGGCCAGGTTCTTATAATCCAACTTATTAAGCACAAAGTCGCAGTCAATAATTGCACGCTTGTAGTTTCCCAATCTGTTAAGAAAGTCTTAACAAATTATGGGTGAAATTTAACTTAATAAAGCAGAGTGAGCGATTTATGTATAAAATCTGACTATCTTTGATGTTTTTAATGGCCTGACTGTAGTTTTTATAGATGTTTTCATTTTTAAAACTTATACTTTTAACGCTTAAATACAAATAATAATCGTTAGCCTATATAAATATTTTAAAATATATCAATTGTATTACGTACGCTACTTATTTAATGTATTTTTAACTACATGTATTAAACAATATAATTGCAATATATGACCATGATGGGCAAAACAATCGCAACAAAACAAATCGTTCAGTTTGAGATAACGATTTTGGCTGATTTATGAAGATTGAACTGTTTTTGTTTTTAATGCCATTTAGTCGCAAAATCATATTTATAATTAGAACATACATTACATTGTGTTCACTATGAATCAAATAAAGGCAGTAACTAATGTAAAGGATTAATGACTTGGCAGATCTAAGTAAGTTGAAAAAAAAAGATATTATTCGACTCATTTGCAGTATTTATTGACTTTTTTCCAATGTGTGATTGGAGCGGCAAAAATACTTAACACACAAACAAACAAACAAACACACACACACCGACTCACACATACACATGTACCCAAAAGTCAAAGCGAAAGATGCAACTACCGCAACAACCGTGACAAGTACAACATTTGTGTCGCCTTCCTCTTCCTCTGCCGCTGCCCCACCTCTGCCTCCGTTAGCGTCTCTGCTTCTGCCACGCTTCAATCTGTCGCCCTCCGACGCAACCTTTGACACGCATAAATGGAACAGGAACGAGCCAACCCCCAAAATCCCCACTCGATTCAGCCCGCAACTGAGCTGCAGATAGGCACATGGAATGGGACAGAGATACGTGGCAAGTGGAGAGAGGAATGAGGAAGGGGGAACGGGGAACGGAGAACGGGAATGAGACAAACAAAGATCGCAATTTGACTCTACACCACGGAGCTGTCAGCTCGCACAGAGTGGAGGAAGATTGATTACCGCCATCGAATTGTTTGCCTTTATAACGGGGTGGCATATGTGCATGTGTGTGTATGTAGTGTGTGTGTGTGTACAGGGATGCGAGTGCTTCGATTGAATAGCATTAGAATCGAAAGAGTTATACGACAGTGCAGACCGTGACAACGTCGACACCAACATGAAATTCCCGTTGTCATAAGTAAACAACACTTGAGCTTTGCATATTTCTTCCCTCTCCTTATTGCTGTGTTGAATTCTTAACTTTAAATACACTCTAACAGCAACTATAATAGCAATACTTAATTTAGTAATTCAATTTGCCAAACGAATGCGCGATAGGACAGACTCGCTAGGGGAATTTTTTATTATTTGTATACTTATGTTTCTATGCTTTTATGATTTTAATCAGGGTAAGGTTAAATAAATGATTTTAAAATTTGAGCTTATCACTGATAACATGTTTAAATGAATATTCGAGAAGAACACAGAAAGAAAATCGGAAACTTTGTCCAAGAATCAATTCTAGACGATATCAGACTAGCAGTAGTGCGGAATGGGAAATTTCTTAAACGAATTACTTAAGTATTAAAAAAAGGATTAAAGTATAAAGGTTTTTAAAATATTTACAAATTCTACAAAAATTAAATTTGATAGGTTTATTTTCAATGCAATATAGGGTAAAGTAACTTGAATTCATTATTTCTAACATAGGAAATTCTATTATCAATACTTTCGACTACTTATGACACAGTGTTGAGATTGATATTGGACTGTTGTGCCCTACTGTTCCTATAATCTGCAGATTATGAGCGCAATCTCACCAGACAGTTATAGCTTAAAGCTCAGTCTTTAGTGATAATGCTTATATAGTATATGTTACATGTATATAATTTCTGTTTTCTTTTCAAAACTGAACACAACGTTAATTGTAAGATTAGTTCAAATTCAAAGCTTAATCTAAACAGTCGATTAATAAGATGAGGTTCCACATTGCTATAGCTTTTCTTCTATTGTGTCTACTTCAATTGGTAACACCTTCACTGACTGCTAATACGTTACGTTCCAAGTGTAGCCGTGATAAAGCTAATAAATGTGTTAAATTGGAGCAGAATAATATATTTAAAGGTTAATACATCGAAAATTTAGAACAAAAATGTTAAAAGTCTTTAAATAAATACAAATACATATATATAAGAATAAATAAATATTAATTGGTAATGTTAATGTGATATTTTATTTAGTGTACTTATAAAAAGACATTGTAGCTTTTACAAATGTTTTTTTTTTTAATTCTTAATCTATGTAGTCGTTGTTCGGGCTTATTTTAATCACAAAGCGCCTTGCATTTTTTCAATAAATGAGTAGATAAATTTACATTTTTTTGAATGATATTTGCATACTTATATTTCTATACTTTAATAATTTTAATCAGGGTGAGTTTGAATAAATAATGTTTTAAAAATTAATCTAATCGTTGAAAACATGTTTATATGTATATTCGAGAAATAAACGGAGAAAAAATCTGAGACTTTGTTCAAGAATCAGTTCTACACGATATCAGACTAGCAGTAGTGTGGATTGGGGAATATCTGAAACGAACTACTTAAGCATTAAACAAATGATTATAAAATAATAGTTTTTAAAATATATACAAATTCTACAAAAATTAAATTTGATAGGTTTATTTTCAATGCAGTATAGGGTAAAGTTTCTTGAATTCGTTATTTCTAACATAAGAAATTCTATTAGCAATACTTTCGACTACTTATGACACAGTGTTGAGATTGATATTGGACTGTTGTGCCCTACTGTTCCTATAATCTGCAGATTATGAGCGCAATCTCACCAGACAATTATAGCTTAAAGCTCAGTCTTTAGTGATAATGTTTATATAGTATATGTTACTTGTATATAATTTCTGTTTTCTTTTTAAAACTGAACACAACGTAAATTGT
The DNA here is from genome assembly GCA_035046005.1 of Drosophila acutilabella. NCBI lineage: Eukaryota > Metazoa > Arthropoda > Insecta > Diptera > Drosophilidae > Drosophila > Drosophila acutilabella. Next base: position 2,093,537 of record JAWNOK010000061.1, read on the forward strand.
AAGATTAGTTCATATTCCAAGCTAAATCTGAACAGTCGATTGATAAGATGAGGTTCCACATTGCTATAGCTTTTCTTCTATTGTGTCTACTTCAATTGGTAACACCTTTTCTGACTGCCAATAGGTTACGTTCCAAGTGTACCCGTGATAAAGCTAATAAATGTATTAAGTTGCATCAGACCAACAATCAAATGGATCATAAAAAACATATAAAGGTTAACACATCAAAAATTAAAAACAAAAATGTTAAAAGTCTTTAAATACATAAAAATATATATAACTAAAAGTATAAATAAGTGTTAATTATTCATGTAAATGTGAACTTATATATTGTGTGCTTTGTAGTTTTTTTTAAATTATTAATCTGTATACACGTTGTTTGAGCTTATTTTAATCACAAAGTGCATTTCATTTTTTCAATAAATGAGTCGATGAATTCAATTTGTTTCGAGTGATATTTGCGCACATATTTAATGCAGTTCTCAAACTTGGCTTCATCGTTAAGGCTTTTATAGGCCATGGCGCGATATAGCCAGGCCCTTAAGTTCTTCTCATCCAATTTATTTAGCACAAAGTCGCAGTCAATAATGGCACGCTTGCAGTTTGCTAATCTATAAAGAAATGTTTAATAATTATAATAACAATAACAAGTTATGAGTGAAATTTTACTTGATAAAGCAGAGTGAGCGATTTATGTATAGAATCGGACTATCTTTGATGTTTTCAATGGCCTGACTGTACATGCTTACGGCACTTTCGTAGTTTCCCTGGCGATAATGGCAATTACCAAGTCTTAAAATTCAAAATAAAATCATTAAATTCGTGTGCTAATTAAAAATACCAAATTTACTTGCGAAAATGTTGGGCAACGCGTTCCCGTTCCAGTCGTGCCTTGGAGCGTTCCTGCTGTTCCACTTCCACTTGTCTCATAAATGTGAAACGATCACAGTTCTCACCTGGCGTGTTCACTTTGCGATTTTCTCGCACAGTAACCATAAAATTATCATCTGTAACATTTTCCGCCGTTTCCTCTTTCTTTCCCTGTGTTTTATCGGCTTCTTCACTGCATTTTGATATATTAGTTATACTAAGCTTAGCTTTAAATTTGTTTAACTTACTCTGTGGGTTTAATCATGCTACGCAGCAGAGTCATAACTTCTTCCACCTTCGAATCTAGTTGGAGAAAACTCTCATCGATTTGCGGATGTTGCAGTGAATACATGTTAAATCAACTTAAAATGTTTATTAAATAAAATTTACTTAAACTGTTTACTTTTCTTTACTATTAAGTTTGTTTATGCCATCAAAACCTTTACGTATCCCTGGGAAACCCAGGGTAGAATGCCTAGCAACGCGATAAATAGAGTGTTTAAGGGCTGAAAAAGAAAGTCGAAGTTATTATAATTAAACAACACATTTTTACAGTACATAAATGTTGTATAAATAATTCCAAATTTCCTAAAATAAATAAAATTAAACTTTAAATATATTAATATACTATATAAAACTGACCAAATTTAATTAAAGTAACATTAATTCATAATTATTTATTTTGAAAGCTTAAAATAGCTAGAAAACACAATTTAAGTGAAGATAAACCGATTTTTAAATGTATAATTATGTCTAATTAATAAACTTAGTCTCTATGAACTGAGATTTTTGTGCACAACACTCACACACATTACATTTTATTTAATCTCATGCAATTTGTAAGATAACGAAACATATATATATATATAGGTGTATGTACGAGTTTATACTTTAGATGTGGTGTATGCATGCCAAGCTCAGAGGATCAATTATAGACTATAAAACATAATGGCGTCTAATAATACAGCCGCAATCTGAGCGCAAAGCCAAAAGACCCGACCCAATCCCAGTGCCAATCTCGATTCGTATTATAGCCCAAAACACCGACTCCAACTCCAACTCCAAGTCCGTCTTTGGCTCAACTCCAGCTCCGATTGCGAGTGCATTGGCTTTGAATCTGCCTGTGTGCATGTTGTCAGACATTACCTGGTCCTGCCCCTGTATGTGTGTGTGTGTGTGTGTGGGGTGCTGGCGGCGGATGTGTGTCTCGTGTGCAGACTGCATTTAGGAGCACACACGATGGCCGGACATGGACATGCTTAAGCGCCATCGTTTGTACCAAGTTTTGTGGCAACATCGAGGAATAAATAATTGCAGCTCAAAGCGAGCCGGTGAACTGGTTGTGGCACCATTGTGCATATACTCCTCCAGTCATACCAGTCTTCTTACCCTCTCCCCCTTCATCTCTCTTCCTGTCTTTTCCCTGGCAGCGACGTCAAATTGCTCACATGACGCATCGCATTTTTATACGAATTGGGCTTAGGAGCAACATTTCTGTCCCTACACGGCAAGAAATTCGGTCTAATTTAATTTTCAAACAAATTTAGAAAATTGGGAAGTGCCTGACTAGAGTTCTCAATGCTTTCTTAATTCATTTATGCATTTATTTAAACGCTTTTAAAACTTTATAAATTTCCACTTGGTTTGTATTTCTCGCCGTGTACTTGTACGACTTCTCCTGCTTCTGCCGTTTCTACGAGTTCTCCTGTTTTGCCCATATGACGACCGTTTCGGCATCATCAGCATAGATTGCCGTTCGGAGTAATTGTTACAAATGGATTTTATGTAATTTAATTGCGGGTTTAACATCATGAAAAATATACCCGACATTGGCTCATAAATAAAAAAAGTGAGACCGCTGTGTCCGGTTCACGCACACACACACACACACATGTCGTTATAGAAACACCATGAGAGAGTAGTAAAAAAGGAACGGCTGCCCCTTCTCTACCGAAAAGGGTATATTCTATCGTGTTATATGATTAATTTGCTTATATTTAACGCTAACTTCGACTAACTATAAATTAGTTGTCACTAAAATCAGAAAACTCGAAACAATTGCCGTTTCAAGTGCAGAAAACATACGTGAAAAATCATCAAAATATTCAAATTTGTCGCACATTGTTTGAAGTTTTTCATAGCGAAGGTGAGGGTGGATATGTATGTACATTCCCCTTCAGCAACAGATGCTTAGAACAGCCTCACGGCTTAGTGCCATGATTCAAGCACAACAATAAGGTCGTTGTATTGCGCTGAGGTGCACAGGATAAGCAAGGACCCACCTGTCTCCCAATTGGCATTCAAATGCCAAAGTGAATCTTTTTTCCAGCACAGCATACAAAACAACAGACGGAGAACGATACTCCTGCTCCAAGTTGCCCGGAATATGCCTAATTCACTATTTTTTTTTTAGATACGTATAACCATATAGTACATAAGGTCACACACTACAGCTAAACCAAAAAAAAAAATGAAACTCACACACTCGTATTCCAATATTTTTGCCACGTGCGAATTTTTTGGTGAGCTGAAAAAACTTTTCATTTCAATTTTTTTTACTTTTCGTATTTTGAAAGGTGTTTGGGGGGCATACATTTGGCCTGTTTATACGACAGGTGTTGCCATACATTGGCGGCGTTGAGGGACTAACACGTCTGTGAAATGTCATAACGTTTAAACGTGCTAAAAATTTGAAAATGTTACCTTTTCGCCTCGTTCCATATTAAAAATTATGCTCATTCGGGCACTGAATCCATTGAGAACTAAACTGAGCTCCAGTGAACTGCGATTTTAAATCGAAAAGAGCTGAAAACGTTATTATGTAGAGCAGGTTAGGTAATGTCTGGAATGTTAGAAGTTGAATCAAAGTCTGAAAAAATATTAAAATGTAAGAAAACGTATTTAAGATTAACTAAAACGAATGATAGAGTAGATTACTTAAAAATTAAACGAAATGTCTAATTTTAATATTTCCTTTTCCATTGATGTTTCATTCACAATCTAAAGAACATTTTTAGTAACGATATATCTCATCTAATTTATTGACTATTGTATATCAAAATATTATGCTAAAGAGTATAAAATAACCGTTTAAACATTTAATTACTAAAAGATAACACTCCGTTCAACAGCTGTGCTAAATTATAACACTAAAATTTCAAATCAAAGGGTTCATAGTTTTCCTGAAATCGCATTTTCCTCCAAACACTCAGAATAACAAACTCAATTAATTTAGGAAAGTTGTGCAAGAAAACTCATTTCATTTGCACGAATTTCGCATTTGTTATAAACGAGTGAGAGAAATGTTTCATTTGAAAGTCGTGAAAGGAAAGCCACAAATTCAAAATTCAGTGCAACAAAACTCGCCATGCGATTAGCCATAAAAATTATAGATTCAATCTAATTAGAAAATGTCGCGCTATTTTTTAGGGCAGAGAGGAGGAGGAGCAGTTGGAGTAAAGTGAGTACCTTCTGTGGTGGAAATAAGTGAATCCCAAGTGAATATTTAATTTAATTAACAAGAAAACCATTTGGAAAAAGAGGAGAGCGGCTGAAAGGGGGAAAAACCAGTGCGGCCTGGAATTTATTGTTATGACCAGGCCAAGAAGGAAGTCGCGTTGCCAATGTCATCAGCAAGGCAACGGGACTGGCAATTTCGCGGCTTGGCGAAATGATTGAGCTCAGTTGGCCGTGTGTCTGTGTGTGTGTGTGTGTGTGTGTGTGTGTGTGTGTGTGTGTTAGTTTAAAGAAGCAACAACAATTGAAACAATCTGTTGGACATGTTTATTACAATAGCATTTGAAGTAATTGCAAGTGCTGCGTCTCTCTCCTACTCCCCTCTCCTCCCTGTCTTTTTGCGGTTTTTTTGCGCCTTTGATTAGCTGCGTTTATTGCCAGACGATTAGCCACACCCCCTTTGGCTAAGAGCCCACTTGAAACGCCTTTCTCTCTTCATCTCTCCTAACCAAATCACATCTATATTCATTATGGCAGCGACTTCGGGGCCTGTAACAGGACATGTGATGTGAAGGACTTTTCCCGCCCGCGGCATCGTCTGACACATGCTCGGAAATGTCAACAATGCGCATGAAAGTGCCAAGGAGCCAACCCCTTTTCCAGTTATACAGTTTTTCGAATTTTCCGCATTTACCACATTTTGCTGTGGACTGCTTATGCAGCTTCTTGGCACACTATTTCCGCACCGACAATTTCCTCCCAGGGGAAGCAATTTGACACACCAGAGCTAACCCTAACTCAGGGGTAAACCCCAAAAGTCACTTCAAGCCGTAGTCGTAGTAACTAAATGTGTTTTGTGGCATGTGTGTGTGTGTGTGTGTGTTTTGCCTGCATATGCATGTTTGTGCGTGTGTCTGCGTGTGTGTGGCATTCCTTGAGGGGCAGCCAAAAGACGACGTCCAGTTGCCGCCCAAAAACAAGTGTCCCAAACAACAACCAAGTACAAGTAATGTGAGTGCGGTTAAATATCCATAAATCAAATCCTTAGCACTTCTCTTACTTCCCTCGCCAAACCTCTCCAAAAACTCCATATGGCTGTGTTCAAGATGACCACTGTGGACCTGTGTCTCGATTTGCTCTTGACCAATGCGGTTGACACTTTGCTACCGTTAATAGCTGGTCAGCTGCTCATTTTGGACCAAAGCAAATTCCTCAACTTGACCCTCAAGCCGCAAAGAGCGCATTAAAGGCTAAAGTGAAAACTCAGCCAACTGGGGCGAGTTGGCTTAACTATGCCACAAAAATGAACTCTCTTTCTTTGCGATGCTTTTCCTTTTGCTCTGGTTTTGCCCACTGACATTGGCAATGATGGATACCTGTTAAGGAAGGGGAATTAAATGGAAATTCTAGTCATACATGAAATTGAAGAGAATCAAGAAAGGAAATGTAGACGCTGAATTTAAACCTAACCTAAACCTACTGATGTTTACCGCTAAAACCTTCCCATAGTTTCAGACTTCCCATCGCTTTTAAGCTATTTAAAAATCCACTTGATGTTTTATGCAATTTTTGCTTTATTTTATTTTAAAATAGTTAAGTAGAAATACAGATTTACTAAGTAGTAGGAACATTTAAAATTTTTGACTTTTCTTAGCGGTTTCACTGAGTTCAAAGCGCCTTTTACGTCGGCTTGGTTGACTTTTTGATACCAGGGACGATTACTTAAGATCTAAGACCGATCTTAAACTTAAACTTAAACAAAATTATATCTAATAGTTAAAAAAAAATGTTGACTTAAATGCCAGTGTTGAAATCGTAGCTTGCTGTGCAGGGATTCAAGTGGGAGACACTTAATTTCCTGGACTTGGCAGCGGGTTCGCCCCAGGAAAGATTCATCGAAATGTTTGAAGTGGGATGCATGACATTGGCATCGGTATGTCGGACCTGTGAACCACCATTGGTCTTGGACCATGCCTGAGCCGCCTCCTCTAGCTCCTGCTTGATGCTCTGCAGCACCAGGTCCACATTGTACGAATAGTGTCCAGAGGATGCACTGCTGACGGGAGCAGCATTGCTACTCGGTGTGGTTGAAGACGCAGCCAAATGCTCTAGAATTTCACTTAGCTCCGAGGAGCTGCTACTGGATACGGTTTGAGTTCTGGGCTTTATTTGAGCCTTGATTTGGCCATAATAGCTGGGCACTGGATTGGGCTGAGGGGCAGGTATAGTTGCATTAGAACGCTTCTCTGCCGTGGGATCCTGGGAGTAGGACATCAAGCGCTGCACAATGCCACGATGAGCACTCTGCTCAGTCTGTGGTTGAGTAAGTTTCGCATTTGGTTTGGCGTCACGTTGGCGATGTCCTTGAATGTCCTTCTTGAACTTCATGCGTCGGTTCTGGAACCAAATCTTCACCTGACGCTCACACAGCGACAAACGCTGGGCAATCTCAATGCGGCGTGTCCTATACAAATACATGTTGCTCTTGAACTCGTGCTCCAGCTCCACCAACTGTACACTAGTGAATGCGGTGCGTGAGCGCTTCAGCTTCACACGCTGCTCCTGTGCCGGCTGCAGTGGCATATTCTCATCGGAGGACAACTGCTGGCCTGCTGTTTGTTCGCCTAGAGAAAGAGGTAGTGGCAGTGGCAGACAGTGGCCACTTGTGGGTGCCATTTGCTGGTACGTGGGCGGTGCGTTGATCACTTGGGGCTGTGGCTGTAGTTGCTGTTGTTGTTGCTGGGCGGTGGCATGATGTTGGGCATACAGCAGCTAAAGGAAGGTAAGGAGAAGAATCTTTAGTTAATGCAAAGTTGGATGAATTTGTATAAAGTTCTACTTACATTGCTGTACTTGACAACTGGCGCTGGGAAGGCGTTCATCTTGGGCTGGTGCACTGGATAGTAATGCATGACGGATGACATCTCTCGTAGTTGTTGCTCTGTGACTGTCAAAATCAATAGTGATGCCCACTCCGCTTGCACTCCTGTAATTTATAGGCTGCTAGGTAGACAGATCAAATCCGATCTGAACCGAACTCTGCTCGGTTTTGCCAAAAACCAAAAATTTGCCTAAACTCGCGATTCGGTGCCATAAATCCGTGTCGCCTGTGCCGCGACGCACTCTCTCCCTCTCTCTTTCTTTCCCTCTCTCCCTCTCTTTCGCTCCGTCTATGTCTTGCGCCGGACGCCGCTAGGACTAGCCAAGTCCAGTGTAGGGGCAATCTAGAGGCTTGTTTTGATCGAAATCCGGCTAGGCTAGCCTAGGCTGGGCACGGATTTTTGACATTACGTGAGTGCGAGTCCAGATCGACAGGTAGATCCAGCCAGACGACTGTCCATAACTGATGATGATCTGTGTGTGTTGTCCAACTTGTAGCACCTGTTGGTTGAAAGCGAATCCGACTGACTCGTTTCAAGGACATTCGCAACAGAGACAGCGACAGCGACATCATCCATGGTCCTTCCACAATTATCCGCATAATGCAAAGAAAGCAACGCTATGAGAAAGGGATATTTCGAGGGTTTTATGCTTGATTTAACAGTTTATGACTTTATTTGTGACACAGACCGACGACTGTCTTCCTCCGTCTCTGTCTCGTCTACTATTGTCTCTTTCTTTGTTCAGTTCCCTATCCAGTCTCAGTCCCTGTCTTTGTACCGGCGCCCGATCACCTCACCTGCAAATTCCAGCGAGTTTGCAAAATTTTATTACTGGCGCTATCGGATTTGCGACTTCGCAGAATTCACTAAAAATATTCAGAACAAAGGCCGAGTCACAACAGATAAATACTGTACAGTTTCTAGATCCTACCCACGAGTGTGTGTAATTACATTACTTGAGCAAATAATATATCTTTGTATTCCGAAAACTAAAATATATGTTTCTAGTTTAGTTAGAATTAAAGGCGAGTAGAGTTTTGAAGAGTTTTAAATGATTTGTATAAGAAATATATAATTTATATGTTATAGTAACAGTAAATTAAAAATTATTATAACAAGTATTATGTACTATTTAATTAGATTATAATTGGGGAATAATAGACCCAATAAATGGGTTAAGAAATTATCAAGGAGTAGTCCTCAGTAAAAACTTCTTAACATGTGATTTTTTATGCGATTTTCAAATACAACTTAACCATCTAGTAACCATTATGTATGAAACTACATATAAGAAAGATATTTTTATACACATTTTGGTTTAAAATTGGTTTTGTAAAGAGTTTTATAAAATATTTAATCACAAGTAATCTATGACAAACTCAGTCTGTTTCCTTATGTATCATATAAACTTATGAATTTTTAATCAAAACTTCAAAATTTATTTTTATAGGGAGGGACACACATGTTGTATCAGCTGAATTTTATTAAATTCATTACTATTAATTTATACATATTTATAAGCATTGCATCAGTTTCTACATATGCCATAATCTAGTTTTTAACGCGCCTCTTTTGAGCATAAACTATTCTAAATAATGTTTACTTGGCGGTACAGGGAACGAGTCAATAAAATTGCATCTGGGATAAACCCAAGTTTCATTCTTTCATGCAAATTTTGGATTTTCCATATTTTATATCAAAGAAAAATGAGGCAACAAGTTGCCTGTTCAGCGGCGCCTCAGAGAGAGGCAGAGATCGTAGAGCGAGAGAGTTTGAGCCGTACACGCGGTGCCGCTGCCCGTCCCGTGTCCGAGAGTTGGTTGTCAGCCTACCTAAATAGTGCAGGTCGCAGGTAAATTGTCAGATACAAATCTGCATACATGTAAATAGGCACCTGGTGGCTTCCCAAGGAATTAACGGCGAATTTTATTACGCGCTTTTCGTGGAAAATTCGCGGATCGGATTTTATTGCACACATGTGCCTGGCAATCGTAAAAGCTATTTTCTTTTCTTCTAGTTTTCCGTTTCAAATTCATAAGATTTTCGGAAAAACCAGCTACGTTTTTCGTTCATCTCTGTGCACATACATATATGGTATATATACTATATATTAAATAGAACTAGAAATACTTTAAATAAATTTATATTAAAACAACTTTGTTAAATATAAATTATATACTAACCAAACATGCGTTTTATTTTATTAAATACAATTTTCATATTATTCCTTAAAAAATGTTGTTGGACAGTTAAAATATGTTGCCATATAGACTACCTTATACAGATCAGGTATACTTAAAGCATTAATCGAAGGGTGCACCATTCGCATCGTGACTGTACAGAATTCCATGCATTTTAATCTACATACAAATTCGAAATTCCGCTAATTAAATTAAGATACTATTTCTATAAGTGGATCGGTTTGTTTTCATGCATTAATTTACAATTATTAAACAATTCTTGCGCAAAGAATGTTCAATTGCTGGCATGAAAACCGAAGCATAGCAAATGTTTAAAAATATTCTGATGACTATTATTGTTTAAACGTTCAATCTTTGACTGATAATAGCAGACTCCTAAATTTAGAGATTGTCATTATCAGGAAGAGAAACATTTTTCATTTCGATCAGTACAGTTTTGGTTAAGCTACGCCAAGTTGATCGACTTATAGAAACATATTTCAATTTTACAAGGGAATTTCCGAAGAAACTTTGTCTGTACAACGTTCAGTAAAGCCCAATAAAGTCTCTACAATATCTGGCTAAGCATTCACGGGCTTTGGAAAATGATCAGCCAGACAGTGACGAGAACAACGAACGTTTTACAAAGAAAGTTTCATCAACATATCGTTGGAAAATGCATTAAAACCTGCACAGACAACGACTAAACTTAAAATATTTAAAATCATCTAAAACAATATAAAATTTCTTAAAGTGCTAGAAGGAAATTGCTACGGGTAGATATCTACAATAATTAAAATCTTTGTACAATCAGGAAATAACGTGTCACTTAATAGCTATATAAACTCCACAAACATTCAAATTTGTGTTTACAATAAATGGATATAGCTTCCAAGACCCATCTTGAGGTCTCGACCAGACCTAATTAAAGCAGTAGGCGAACTGTGTGTTTCCACCGGCATTACGATGTGGATTATACGCTTGCATTATCGTATCCATCGTGCATTGATATTGATTCGCCTCATGCATTGCCTCCAGTGTAGCTCCCGAGGGCGCTAAAGGCGAGGCCTGTGCTGACGACACACTGATCTTGCCAAACTTGCCAAATGCGCTGCTCCCATTGAGATTGCCACGTGCCACAGCAAGTAGTCCTGCGCCCAGAACATCGCTGCCATCGTCACAGCTTTTGTCTGCGCCGTTGTTGATCTTCAGGGGCTCCAAGTTCTGTGTTATTGAGGAGGAAATCAAGACAGTTAGTTGACATATTTAATTAGTTAACTCTCTTTATTGGCTTTAATCGTAATTAGGTGTTTGAATTAATTTTTAGCGTTATGAAAGACATGTTTGATACTCCAGTGCAAATGCTACGGACATAATATGGCCTACTGATAACGAAGCTCTAAATCAGTATAATTTTGAAGAATATAATCTTTTGTATGTGTGTCAATTAATAGCTGACTAAGGCTATAGTTTGCAAAACGCTATCAATTAATTCCCTTACTTTCAGCTAGATCAAATATTTTAAGAATCAAATTTGTATAAACGATGCAAAATCAATGATAAGTAAGAAAAAACTCTGTTGACTTTAGTGATTCTTTTGCCATGGATATTGATTCAACAGATTTCAATGAAAATTAGGTGAGATCAGGCTCTTTAATCATAAAATTCGAATGGAACAGCCGCTTTTAGATTCGCCTGATTTAAACAATTTAATTTTAAAGATATTTTAGCCAAATTCACAGATTGTATTGAGAAAATTACTGTCTCTCACCATATTAAACAGTTTTCATAGTATTGATTAGGTGATAGTGATATTTACTTTCAAATGGATTGATTATAATATTCTTTACCACATCGATTGTACAACTTTGGTAGGATCGAAGTAAATCTAAATAGATCACATAGAATTTTGACTGTTCTGTAAATCTATAGACTAACTAGACTTAACTGGAATAAATAAAATTGTATGCTCACCTGTAGCGTCGTCGTCTTTTTAGTCGATCCATCGTCCATGTCTTCGGAGAGATCGTCGGCGTCGACAGCGGTGGCACAGGGTACGCCAACGCCACCGCCACCGCCACTGGCAGCGACACCACCGCCGCCGCCACTACCACCGCCACACAGACTGGGACTTTCGTCATTCTTTGGTGTTAATGGCTCATAGACCTCGGAGCCCGGCGAGAGCGCAGACGTCACGGACTCGACAGTCGGCATATTGGCAGCGACGCCGGACAGCGGCAGCGACGTCGCTCGCATATAATACGAGCCATTGAAACTGTAGTCGCCCTCGCTGTCGCCCTTCAGCAGCGACAGACGACAGCCATTCGCATTCTTTTGCTGAAAGTCAAAATGATGATATTGTTGTTGTTGTTGCTGCTGCTGTTGTTGTTGTTGTTGTTGTTGCTGCTGTTGTTGGGCCATCACGTGGTGATGATGATGCTGCTGCGACTGCTGATGATGCGGCGGCGGTGGCACCGACTGCTGGTGATGTCCATGCTGCTGACCATGGCCAGGAAAGAACTGGGCCGCAGCATTCGACGCTGAGTACTGGCTATGTGCATGACGCTGCTGTCCCTGACCCTGTCCTGTGTGATTATTGTAGTTGTAGTAGGTATTGAAGGATTCCCCGTAGTGCTCCACTAGATGTGCCGTTGGGGTGGACGGTGTGGGCGAGGGTGTAAGAGCGTTAGGCGAGCACAGGCTCAATGCCTGTAGACTCGGTGGATCGGCTTCTGAGGACTTTAGTTGTCCATTGGGCATTGATGGCGACAGTGGCATGCCCTCGTATGAATGATCCTTGTGTTGATCTGTTTGGATTTTATGACGACGGCGACGGTTCTTGAACCAGATCTTAACCTGTGCAGTGCCCAGTGCCAACTTGGCCGACAGATCGGCCAAACGGGGTGCGGTCAGGTAACGTCCCTGTAGAAAGTGCTGCTCCAGTTCCGCTATCTGGGAGCTTGTAAAGGTGGTGCGAGTGCGTCGCGGTCGTCGCATTACTAGGGAGTCGGAAAGCTCATCTGTGTGCCAAAGGAATGCATACAATTAATAAATAAGTCAAGGATTCATGCATGTGTGGGTATGTAAACTTGCCTGGTTTGGTCATTTGGTTTGGCAAGTAGGGACGTATATAGTTGTAGTTGATGGCGCCCGTTCGTTCATCAAAGAGCTTGGGAAATCGTTGTTATTATTATTGTTTTTGTGTGACACTGTTAACTTACTAAGTCGAAGGGGTTTCGAAACTGTGGCGGCAACTGCAGCTGCGGGTGCTGTGTGTGCGTGTGAGTGTGTGGATGCGGATGCGTGTGCGGATGCGGCAGTGTATGATGGTAAAAGTTTTGATCCGGCGGCGGTTGCGCCATTTTCCACAACTCACTCCACCTTGATGTATTTATATTTCTTAATTTTCCGCACGTTTTACTTAAAACTAATAATAAGCTTGTCTTTGCACATACAATTTAATTGTAACCGGTTACATTTGCAACAATTTAATCTATTATTCCCACATTTTTCTTTCGCGTCTGGGAAGTGCCGTTATTTAAAGCTAAAGAACAACAATTCAAAACAGAATGCGCAAAATAGTTGCCAGACTGCATGAGAAAAATTCGAAATACGCACATCTGGCAGCACTACGAATGCAAAGGCGGTAGGTGGCGTTTTGTTGTGTTCAGAGCTGACTCTCCATGGTTGTGTAAACATACAGCAGATGGCGCTGGTAAGTTTTTTATTGGCGCGTAGATTTAAAAGAATATTTAAAATTGGCTTATTTTGTGCGCAAATGAGTTATATGGTACTTAAAGGAATTAATTGTAGTTATGTAAACTTAAATTTCAACTCAGGCATAGAGTCGCTGCTAGCGCTGACTATAAAGATTACTAGTTTTCCAACTGTAAATTGTTTGTCTTAATTTATGTTACAGTTTGAATTGTGCTAATACCGTTTACCAAATATGTAACTGATCAATGTTATGTTGACTTTAGATGTGTGCTATGTTTGTTGTTTTTATTGTGCCAACTGGCAGCAAAAGTCAATTCACAGTTCAGCCAGGCAGCGAGCCAAAAACAAACAAAACATTGCACATACCCAGGCAGATACACACATAGTCACACACACACAGCCACACACACTGGGCCACAAATTCACACGCAGTGTGTGACAAAGGACTACAGCAAACCCCTCCTCTGCCCTACTCTCCCATCCCTTCACCGCTCCCCTTCTGAGGCAAGAGCACCCAAAAGAGTCACTGACAGAAACAGGATTCGGGTAATAAATTACAAATTTTGACATTTTCTGTTTCAGATCCGCTTGAGCTCTCGTAAACGTGAACGTAAACGTGAACACTGGCAGTTGTTGCCGACGCAGTCTTCCCAGTTCCCAATATTGGAAGGATATGGATATACACATACACATACACATACATATATAAATATAAATATATAGATATATAATTTTTTATATGTGTACGTGAGTTAAAGCAGTGGCAAGTTTTGTTCAGTGCATAAAAGAGCATCGATGATGAGCCAAAATGCTTGACTGCAACTGCAACTATCAAAGGACCAAAACCAGGAATATGACCACATTTAGGATTGTGTGCATCTGTCGGGGCACAGCGGGGTACCAAGTAAGAGATAGAGAAAACTCTGGAAGAAGTGTGAGAGTGAGAAAGAGTAGCGCTCTATGCGGTCTACAGATACAGATAGTTAACTTGAAATTTATTATTTTACACAATTTACAATTATCTGATTCAAATGTGCACTCCATTCCAACTTTTGCTGCGACTGCTGCGTCTAAAAAGGATGCACTTTCATCTGCTCACTGCCTTCGACTGTGACACCCACTACGATTACAAGGACTCCAGCTCTGACTTTTTCTCTGATTCCTACTCCGACTGCTCCTCCGATTCCGTGTCCGATTCCGCCTTCGCTTTTCGACAAAAGTCGCAGTCACAGTCACGTTTTAAGGTCTGATTTAATTTTCTGACTGTGGTAAATGCCTCTATCTCATTCCTATCTCTATTTTAGTTGTATTTTTTATTTTTGGGCAATGTCTCTCTCACATATCGTAATTCGTGTTTGAGTGCGTATACCGACAAAACCACAAACAACTAAAAATTCTATTAAACAAAAGGTGGGAAATTTAAGACTTGAAGTTTAATTACGAGTTAAATTTATGGAACACATAAGTTATTGCCATTTTTAGTTGAAAAACTCAATTAAATATTTTTTAAAATTTACTTAAAGCATTTAAGTAAATTACATTTAATTTCGGATTTTTCGCTAATATATTTACTTGTATAGGGTATCATTTAATAAAGAACATTTTGTCAGTCATTTCTTGCCTTAAAATAATAAAAATAATCAATTTTAGGTAACAATAATTAAATTCTTGTTAAAAAATATTTGATTGTACAAAAAATCGTAAATATTCAGTAATTTTTACAATTTTAATCTTTGTTCCTTCCTTTACCAAAATATCCCTTATTAACATTACCCCGTAAAATACTAATCTCCGAGTAACCCCTGTTCATAATGCTGATTTTAAGTCCATATTTCTGTTATTAAACTTCCTTTTATTAAAACACGTTGAGAAAGTGAAGTTTTTGTGCAGTTTCAACCCCCTTTGATAATTTCACGCACGCGCCTCTGCTTCACAACGATGGTCGTCGTCTGTGCGTGACAGAGATGGCATGCAAATGTATGCACATGTGTGCGTATGTTTATGTGTGTGTGTGTGTGCATGGTTTTCTTGCAGGATCGCGACCTGGCATTGGCATTTCCCGAGGCGAAAGGTCTTTCCAGCAGACGGCATTATTGCTGTTGTTGTTTTCGCGTCCTTTGTTCCCTGCGCCATATCATAAATCATCGTGTGTATGTGAGTGTTTGCTTGTGTGTGTGTGTGTGCGTTCACCACCTTTCCACGAACTTCTAAACGGTTTCAGGGGCAAATGGCGTCACAAATTTAAATTTGGTGTCAGTTTTGTTTAGTAACTCGCGAGTTGTGAATCTTTGAGGCGTTTTGCACGCGTTTTTGCTCCTACAACGGCCATTCGCCTTTAAGTTGCTGCTTCAGTCGCAGTCGACGCTGCTGTCGACGCGTCACGCAACAAAACAAATCAATTTAAGGCGAAGAGTGCAGCAAAGTTTAAGTCATTGATAAGTGAGCAACAAAACACACACACACACACACACACAAACAAATGGACGCATGTGTATCGACAAACGAAAGCAAATAGACAAATACAAATACAACAAAAAGTAACGAAGAAGAGATACGATCATGTTGCTCTTCGGCTGCAGCAGATAACAAAAAGGAAAATAACAAAACAAGCGATCGGTCAACGTCAACGGCGACGGCAGCGCAGACGTGATTGTCGCTGGCTTTAGACGAAACCGCCGCCAACGTCGACGCCAACGGCGACGTTACCCGAGCGCAGCTCAGAGGCCACAGCCGAAGACAGAGCTCGAGCCGACGGTCGTGTCAGTCGAGCGGCGAACGTGAAACGCACACAAACAAAACAGACGCAAAAACGGCGC
Source organism: Drosophila acutilabella (assembly GCA_035046005.1). Lineage (NCBI taxonomy): Eukaryota > Metazoa > Arthropoda > Insecta > Diptera > Drosophilidae > Drosophila > Drosophila acutilabella. The sequence continues at coordinate 2,109,458 of JAWNOK010000061.1, forward strand.
ATTGAACTCTTTTTCAAGTAAAATCGAAATCACTTGTGGAATTATCAGTAAACATAAAGGAAAGTAAAGAGCAAAAAATCAAAGAGAGAGCATGACAAAGTGTTGGGTTCACTATCTATGGCTTTTGTGGCTCTCGGCTACGGCTGTGACCGTCTCAGCCACTGCGCCCGTTATCAGTCATATCACCAAGGATGTGGTGGCCAGCGTGGGCGATAGCGTTGAGTTCAATTGCACAGTGGAGCACGTGGGCTCGCTTACCGTTAGCTGGGCTAAAGCCGATCCCAAGTCGGCTGTAGTGCTCAGCATGCGAAATATGCTTAGTCTAAACGATCAGCGGTACAATATCAGCGTACATGAGAATACCAGCCAGGATAGTGCCGTCTACAGTTTCCGCATTAGTCAGATCGAGATCAATGACATGGGACCCTACGAGTGCCAGGTGATTGTCTCTTCCACCGTCAAGGTAACCCAACAGCTTAATCTTCAGATCAAGACACCGCCTGTGATCGCAGAGTCGACGCCCAAGAGCAAACTGGTAACTGAGGGACAAAATCTGGAGGTCAGTTGCCAAGCCAACGGTTATCCCAAGCCCACAATTTCCTGGGAACGTGTGGGACACGCCATTATGCCCGCCGGTGGACACCAGGTGAACGATCAGACGCTGCGCATCAAGGAGGTACATCGCCTGGATCGCGGTGGCTACTACTGTGTTGCCCAGAACGGCGAGGGTCAACCCGATCGTCGTCTGGTGCGTGTTGAGGTGGAGTTCAAACCAGAGATCGTGGTCGCTCTGCCCAAGGTGGCCCAAATGATGTCTCACACAGCGGACCTTGTGTGCAGCGTGCAGGGCTATCCCGCGCCCACTGTCGTCTGGTACAGGAACGGTGTACAGCTGCAGTCAAGTCGTCAGCACGAGATCTCCAACACCGCCTCCACCTCGGAGACAACCACATCCGTGTTGCGTATTGACAGCGTTTCGGAGGAGGACTTTGGGGATTACTACTGCAATGCCACCAATAAGCTTGGACACGCTGATGCACGGCTACATCTCTTCCAGACGATCATACCCGTGCCCTCCACATCGTAGTCGGTTTCATTTTCCACACACACACAACACAAAAAACAACCACAAAAGACTTGAATATTTTAATTTTATTCTTTTTTTTCGGCAATTGTCTGCGGACTGCTTCCACTCGGATGCGGTCTGTAGCTCACATTATTAATGATTCATTCAATTAACTCTGATTCCGATTCACTTAATCTACGTCCATCTACATCCCGATCTTTGTGCCTTAAGAGCCCGCTATCCAGCTGCCTTGCATGTGTGGATCTCGTGGCATCTCCTACAAATAAAATCACATTTATACTATATACACACAAGTCTTATAATTTCTCTTATACTCGCTACTTACTACTCACGACACGGCATCGCTGCTCAGCTCAGTTAGCTGCTTTCAAGCTGAACATTTATTTACACACTCGCATTGGAGATAAGATAAGAACTGAACTGTAGTTCGGTTCAACCATTTTATCGCTTTGAAGATTAATATCCCTCGATTCTTCGGGAATGTCTTTTGGTAAGTACGAGAAAACCTTAGATTTTCAGTCAGATTTTGAATATATATATATATTGCTGGACAGAGTAAAATAATGAATTAACCTAAGTTAATTTAAAAATCGGATTATCAAGAACAAATATTATAATAAATAACAATAGATAAACTTGGAAAAAATAATCAAAAGTTTTTAGAATTGGAATTTAAAAATGTATAAAAAATATATCTTAATATATCCGATATAGAAAAATAATATATTTAAATACCACATCGTTTTCTTGTCTTGTTGATAGAAATTTTAAGTACATATGTATATCTTACAAGTTCCCTTTTATATAAAAAGACCAAAGAATGGCAAAGAATATTCTTTTAAACAGAAAACAAAATATATAATTCAATATATAACTCATTTGATTGCTATCTCCTTAAAAAGATGTATTAAAATACTACGAAACTTCTCTGTCTAACTCAAAATCAAAAGAAACTTTAAACCTTAAAAAAAGATTATTCTAAAGTCTTAAAATTTTTAGAAAAGTAATTCAGATAACCGAATACACCCAAAAGATTAATAACTTTAAAAAATCTGTATGAATTATGACTTTGTTCTGTTATATTCTAACTTTAACAGAAAATCCTTAAAGTAAATATAATAATATGTATTTAAATTTAATTTTTTCGATAAAGTAATTTATATTAAATTTACATAAACGCGTGTAACAAGTTAACAAAATTCAAAAACTTTAAGCCATTAACTTTAATCAAAATTGTGAACAACATTTTAAATTCAAAACTTTGCATGTTCCGCTGCACATGTCTGAGGATACATATAGAAATTATATATATATATATATCTGGCACATAGTAAGTCTGAGTCCTCATATGAGGACGGGCAGTAGATTATTTAAGTGTCATTTATGTTAAGCTGCTAAAACTGCCACAACATTTAACTCTTAAATCATGGTTAAAAATGGACTACAGTTCACCTCTTGACACACACACTCGCACACTCGAAAATAAACTCGCACACACACACACACACACACACACACTCGTTGGGAGGCTGGCAAGTAAGTTGTTCAATGTAATTGAGAAAAATGCGAGACATTTGTAAAGGCAGCCCGGAAAAGCGTCTGCTCTTGGCACTTGTGTGGCTGTGTTTTTGGCCAACGCAGCTTTAGTATAGTATATATACTAAAGCATAGGCTTAGAGCTCGAGTTATATATCAAGTACATATATACTACATATATAGTTGTGCGTGTGTGTGTGTGTGTGTGTTTTGGTGGGTGCCATGTGGTGAGCAGTTAACCACATGAGCGATGTCTCTAGTCCTTTTGCGCCAAGTCCATTATGTGCTGTCACATTAGTTTTTCCGCCTCTGAATGCCACTCCCCTTTCCCTAACCTCTTGGGGTAGTCATGAAAATCAACACTTGCTAATGACTTAATTGTTTCCATTAGAAACTCGTTGCTAAATACATTTCCACAATTTTTCATAGTCAACTTTTGTTTTTCATGTTTAATTTTTTGTTGGGATGCTCCCAGGATACACATCCTTTGGGGTCTAGGCATGGCAGGCGAGTTTACTAAATGCAATCCAGCTCTAAATGTCTGTCTATATTGTAATTGGTCTTGTTGCCGCTAAACGCACACACACACACATGCAGTTAAGGGGGTGTGTGTGTGTGCTGAGGGAATTGGGGAACACACAGGGACAACACGTGCGCTCTTTGAATGCGTTGACGGCTACGTCGGCTTCATCATTTCATTGTCTGGCTGCTGTCCACACGGCGTCCAACATGGACGTCGACATTATTGATTTTTTGTTGGGTTCCTGTAGCAACAACCACCCGGAAAAGTCGATTGGAATGTTAGCTAAACAGCATCCTTTGGTTTAAATCTCTCGCGCGCGCTCTCTCCCTCTCTCTCTTGGCCTCTCTGTTTCCTACTCGCTCTCAGCTAAGGGTGGTTTCTGTTCAACCCTGTAGAAGAAAATGGCAAGGTGATTGCTGTATACACTGCACTCTGCTTCAGACTGCAACGCGGTTTAACAACTTGTTCACGTTTATGGCTAAGAAGCCGAGAACTTTTGCCGCTCACAGTCAACATCCAGATTCCAGTTTCCAGTTTCCAGTATCCAACATCCAGCATCCTTAGCATCCAGCTTTTAGATGCGCATGCGCTTCTCACATCGTTGTTTACCTTTTTGGACCAAAGACTGCATTTTGGCTGCTCTCTGTCTTCAGCTATCTCCCTCTCTCGCTGCCCCTCTCTTTCTCGCGTTGGAATTGTGGAAACATGTACGTGGAAATGTCTATGGAAATGGCAATCGCAATGGCTTTTCCAGGCGGTTTGTAGCAACGTGTACGCCTTTGGTGTCGGCTTCAATGCCTCCACATCTCGATGGCGCTCATTCGACTTGGACCAGGCGGCGTTGATGCAGCTGCCGTACACAACTCTACGGGTCTTTTTTTGGGCCACAACTCCGGGTGTTTTTGTTTTTATTGTATCTTCGACGTCTTTTACGATGTGCCATCGCCACTTTTGGATAACAGCCAGTTTGCCTGGCCCAAAAACCCCGGTGGGTTGAACCTCTTCTAGTTGTAAACAAAAGGCGTATTGCCCTTTTACGATCCGTGTCCATTCAGATGTCAGCGCAGTAAACCAAACGACAGCGTCAGCTTCAGTTTTAGCTGCAGCGTCAACGTCAACGTCAACTTTAATGTCAACGCGTACGTCAATGACAACGTCCAAGCGCCAATCTCAAGAATGTCCAAATATTGTACCAGCTGGGATGGGTTTAGATGGGATTGGATTGGGTAAGTAGCGCGTTTTAAGATTTTTATAAAAACTAAGTGCTAAAGAAATAATTTGAAAAGTAGATTCGAAAAATTATTAAACCTAACTAAATATAGTGTTTAACAAGTGTAAAAGTGTCTATGTTTAAGAAGTTTTAATTTGATGCAATTTAAATTTCCTCTTGAGTTTGATTTTATGTGAAATAACACCGCATCATTTTAGTAGAAATATATCTTATTTAAAATATATTATTAAAGAGCAACATATGTTAATCAAACGATAAGACAGCATCAAAGAGTTTCTTTGTGGTAGCTCAAAATGCAAACAATAACGGAATGAGCTTTGTGCGCAAGTACTAAGGACTGCTTGAACGTCGCTGATATAGACTGTGATTTATAATTCCAGTGATTTCTGATCATTAGGAGTAAGCTTGAACTGATTAGACAGTAGTTAAAGACTCAAGCAGAATTAAAAAAGTGATACTCAAGAAATAAGGAGTTATAACTATATATTTTAGATACCGAATAATTATACTAACGAGATTATTATGAAATGGCTTATCGTTTTGAATTTTAAGCTCCTGATTATTTATTTGGTGAAGAATTTACAAATCTCTCTATTGTGATAACTGTTTAAATTAATAGTTTACTTAACCGGTTAATGATTTTGAGAGTTATAACCTCTTAAATTTACTATCAAATCGTCAGTTTTATTCATTAATCAATTTTCATTAAAGAAATATGTTATTTATAAGATTTATATAAAGAAGAATAATAAGCTGCGAGTTTTCTTACACAATATAAAGGATACACTATATTTTGACTAAACTTGATTTTGATTTAAAATTAATTATAGTGTTTATTAACTTACAATATATATTTATTTAATTAAAGCTATACTATTTTACTCTTAGCTCTAAGTGCCATATTTACTCATGATAGAGTATTCAATATTTTGGCCAGCTTGTTTCTATCTGGCTGTTAATAGCTCTTATGATTTGCTTTGATAAGTAGCACATGTGGATGTTAATTGCCACGCCTACCTCCCACAAACAAACACTCACACACACACACACATTCGCGCACTGTTCCATAACCATAAAGCTAATTATGTCCATATAAGTATATATAAATACGCATACACATACACACTTATATGTATATGCATAAAAGGACAATGTGTGTATAAGTAATTGCATTGTAATTAATGCATACTTGCTGTTTGTGTGTGTGTGTGTGGGTGTGTGTGTGCGGTCGGTTAAGATAAATTAGTAATGAATTATCGATGGAACATTAATTGAAGTCTTGCCCTTGATTTATGACACACAATTTATAGCCAAATGCAGTCAAAAGGCAGCAAAAAACCAAAAGTTCCGTTGGGAGAATGAAGCAACAAAAAAATTAAAAATGAAAAAATGAAATGCAAATTACGTTGCATCAATAAATAATAATTTAAAAATTTGTATTTAACGCGTAAGGCATAAAAACAAATTTGACTCAGGCGTATGCTTAAAGCCAAACAAGCATAGGGGGTAGACAGGAGAGGGGGGTAGTCTGGTTTAGGGTATGACAATTTTCATGCATGCCCTGGCAAGTTGGGAAGTGTCTCGAGGGGTCGTTCGGTTGGCTGCTGCTGTTGTTGCTGCTGCTTGTCATTAATCCCTTCGCGAGGAGACAAATGGAAACTGTTTTGTCGCTGACACATTGCTTCTGGTTTGGGTTTTTGTGTGTGCGGCTTTTTGGTTGCTTGGAGTTTGAGTTTCAGTTTGGATTACGAATTTGGCATCCTCTGTCACTGCTGCCTCTGCTGGCTGCTCATGCGGTTGTGGTGCGTGCTCAAATAATAAATTTAACTAATTGTCCTGGCGATTGGCAAACAAAAGGACAGCCACAGTCATAGCTTCAACACAGCACAACTGATTTCGCATTCAAATTCTGTCTGTTTCTCGCTCTCTTTAATTCTAAAAAACTTTTTCCAACACTTTTAGATGTTTGTTTTTGGGGTAATGCCACTTGCAGTTTTGGTTGTGTGCCTTGGAGCGCAGCTAAAGAATGCCGTGAGCTATAAAAATGTGTTGGCAAGTCACCAAAAAAGTATTTCGCGGCACATACTCATTAAATATGCAAAGAACTTAATGGGTTTAACACACAATTTGGAAGCTCGAAATCATAATTTAACGTGTAAAGATTTTAAATGTTTTATAATTTAAAGATTTACTTTTATAACGGCAGCTTAAATACGATCTGAGTAAAGCAACATTTTTTATTTAATATTGCAGTTAAATTAAAAGTAAAAAATATTTAATGCCATGATTTTAAATCTATTGAACTGGCATGAAATGGCCAAATTTAGTCTTAGTAATTCGACAACTCAAAATTGAGTCCGTTTTTCGCTAAAATTTGAAAAGGCCTAAACGATTTTAACTAAACAGTTTAAAGAGCTTAGTGAAAAATGTCACAGAATTATGTTTTATATTTCAATAAACTTATTATATTTGCAAGAATAATGGAAACGTAAAACATTTGCAATTAAAATCTATAAATACAATGCTAAATACACAAAGTAGACAGAAAAACAGTACAGAAATGTATATAAATGTTTTCAGTAATCAGATTTCTGGACTTAAACATTGTAGACAACTATTTAAAATGTTTTTATTAAAAGCTCTCTACATTTTAAGTAGTTGATTGTAAATTTCTTTCATAATTAAAAGTTCTTTTTATTTAAATTTAGTAATCTACGTTTAAACAACTCCCTTTCCATACAGGGTATCTGCTAGTTTACATACCGTTTCAGACAGAAGTTTCAACTTTTTGGCTGTAGGCAGCTGGTGACAACAACTTGGCTTTATAGCCATAACTATAGCTATAGCCATAGCCAGAAAGCCAGTGCAATTTGCCATTGCAGATTGTTGGCGAGTGTAAAAACCGCCATGTATTGTATCGTTTTAATATTTTAACCAATTTAGATAACTGTTTCCATTTGCAATTAAAATGCAGATGCATGCGACACAGTTCGTAGGGGTAGGGGGTTGGGTGGGCAATTGGCGGGGGAGGAAGGCCGTAAAACTTGTGCAGCAACTGAAATTAAAACTTTTGCTTGTCGGCCAAATGGGCGTGGCTCTTGCCGCACAACTGGGCGCACTTATCTGCGGCAGGGTCTCGATATCACGTTCGCCTTTTTTTTAATTTTTGGCATTTTTTTTGTTGTGCCAAATTAAAAAAGAAATAAAAAGTTGTTAGCTGGTGGGTGGTAGGGGTTGGAGGCGTGGGTAGGTGTGGCAATGCCGCGTTGCCAACGCATTTGCATGTTAAGAGCTTCGCACTGTGCACATTTTATTTTCCACAAACGCCCTGCACGTCCCTCTACACCCTTCACACATCCCATTCCCGCCCCCTACCTCCTACTGACGTGCAACGGAAGTTGGTTCTGGTTTGCGAGTCTGTCCTGCGGTGTTGGCCATTTCTTTATTCTTTGCCTGTGGCAGCTGCGGAAGTTTCGTGCAACCGCCATTTTTGTGTACTGCAAAATGCGTTTTGCCAGCAGCAAAGGCACCAAGGAGCCAAGGATACGCCAAGGAACCTGCCAGTGGAATGCCAAAACGAATGCTGAGAACAAGTGACACAACTGCAATTCACACTAAACATTTAACAAATAAACACACAAATATGAACGAGGTACTTGCCACACCAAACAGAGAACACAAAATGTTTTGAGCACAATTTAACAAGGACTTTGCCACTTTGGAGTCCTTCTAAACGTACATACTTGCTCCTAATGAGCTGTGATTACGTCGGAAGTGACTGTAACCCACACACATTTGTAGTATAGTATATGAATTACTATTGCCTATTATTTTCAAGTTAGTTTTTTCAATTTGGAAATCTGATTCAGTTGGAAGAAAAGTAACAAATTACTTGAAAGTTTTCAAAAACTTACTGTATGAAATACATATGAACTTGTACAGCAATTCTCAACTAAATTTATTTAATAAAATCGTGTTCTTGAAACTGTAAACTAAAACAACATATTGAAACACTTTTATGTGTTGGCTACAAGTTGCATTGGAGTCGGAGTCGAAACAGGTGCCAGAAATTACATTTAAAATGTATTAAACATTTTTTGAATTTTAATGCTGTATGAGTAACATATATTTTTGTGGAAAAGTTAAGTTTTAAGTATAAAGAGTTCAGTTTATATATTTAAGTTGTTTCAATAAAGTTTTTTATTAAATTTCGTGTAAAACAAAGTTAAAATTTTAATTTATATTATAAAACAAATGTAACGAAATATGAGCAGTATTTAAAAATAATTATCGATAGCTTAAAAAAGATAGTTTTCTTTTTTAAATAAATAAAATACTTTATTGCTTCAGTTCAGTTCATTATGATATAAATTTCCTTCCGCAAGCTTAAAGAATATTATTTGATATTTTCAATAATTGCAATTCCATATTATATTTCATTATTTGAGATGATTGCCCAGCATGACTTATTTTTCTTTGGTTGCTTTAAGCGAAAACTTTGAATCAGTTTCGCGCACTTAGCTAAATTAATTTTCTTTCCGTTGGACACTTTAGTGTGTCACATAAATCAAAAATAATGTCCATTATGATCAAAAATGTTTTGCCGGAGTGGCGAATTCAGCATAGATTGTGTGATTTTGGTGATTGTGGCGCCAACTAGCTTCAGCTCTCATGGCACTGAAAGATTGAAGCCAAAAGGCGACGTGGATGTTGAATCCGATGCCAAATGATATGCAATTTATCTAAAGTAAATCTAAGAAAATCTGAAAATCTGCTGTGTAATGAATGTCCCTGATATGCTTGTACACTCGCTTTCGCAAGGCACTGTGTAGTTTTAGCTCTTTGGTAGTGTATCTTTGTGTGTGTGCTCTGCTGGTTGCGATTACGTTGGGGATATTATTTGCTTTAAGAGTTTCATTATAACATGCATTGCACGCTCTGCTTTATCGCTGAGCACATCCTGCCACTGTAGTTGTAGTATCAGAATCTGTTGTAGTATCTATCAACATCAAAATGCGCCATGTCCTTGTGTCCCCGTGTCCCCGTGTCCCCGTGTCCCCCTGTCCATGTGTCCTCATGTTCTTTGTGTCTGCTGAACGCTTACAGCCAATGCTGCCCGCATCATGCCGTGAGATTCATGACCGTGTGCTGGGCTACATTAAAATGTTGCCATTGCTGTCAGAGTTTGGCGTAGCTGTGGGCTGCAGGGTGTGGTAACTGGCAAGTCAATCCTCAATCCCAGTCTCCAGCCCCTGCCTCACCCACTCTTCCCCTCCTGGGCTACACGACTGTGCACCGTATATAAATAAACTGGCGCAATCGCCGGCATCATCGTCGCATCTGCAATTGCGTATTTCTGCGCTAGTCCTTCCTACCAGCAAACGGAGCAACTGAAGCAAGAGCAGCACTTGGGAGTTGGGCGTTGTAGTGGGAGCAGGAGGAGGCGTAACAGAAGTAGGTGGAGTCGTCTGTGTCTGTTTTTATGTTTGTATATTTATGTTTGTGTCTGATGCTAATGCCAATGCGGCTGACTGTGTGTGCGTGTATATGTGTGTGTGTGTGTGTGTAGCACTTGGACATGGGGTTAGAGGTGTGTCTGGACTTTCCATTTTTGCTTCTTGTCGTTCTAGTCGTTCGGCAAACCCCCTCAAGCCATAGCATACAATTTGCATATAATTTGCGTTCATTTTATTTTATTCCAACATCTCCGACAACCGCCACCATCACCGCTCTCCCCTACATACCCCTTCCATGCTACCACTTTATGAGCTTGGCTATAGCATTTGCGTTGGGCGTGGCAACGCCTACGCGCTGCTTATTGATGGCTCAATAGCCAGCCAGACAAGCAACATTTAAGCCCGAACAAGTTGTTGCCGGTTTAACGCAAGCAATTATGATATGGACTTGAGATTTGATATTTTAACTCTTTTAACCACATCAGTTTTGCATATTTAAATGCAATTATGTTAAATACATAGCCATTTTCTAAATGCATATTTTAAAGCATTTTATTAAGCTCTGTTCAAAAGAGATTTAAAATATCTTAAATCGGATTTACGATTGGAATGTCTTTTTTAACCATGACTTTCGATTGACAGCTAAAAATTGAATAATTAACACTATTAAAATTGACATAAATGTTTGCTCAAGACTCAACTTTAACAGCGCCTAAGAGTATGCTACACATTTTAATAAAACCACTAAACAACTTAGTTGGCAGTTTGTTTATATAAACGGCAAATTATTGCTTTTAAATGCTGTCAAAATTCAGCTGCACTATTATAATTAGATTGCTTTATTAACCTTTTTCTTCTTGCGAAATTTCAGATTCCACGACTATGACGCAAACTTCGTCTACGCATTAAATGCGCAATAAAAACGTGTTGCATACTTTTAGGAGGCCAAATAAAAATTTGTCGGTTTTTAACGAGAATGCTGTTGCTAAAGCTAAATTTGCAGAGCATTGTGGGTATTTTGGTAACAAGTACAGATAATTTGTATTGGTAACTGCATTTTGTTGCCCACGTTCGTGTATTTGACAGCCATTGCATAAAGTACGCGAACTAATTAAATCTTTAATGCACTTACGAATAATGTTACCATTGAATATATATACTCGTACTCGTACTCGCAGTCGCAGTTGTTCTCATTCTCGTATTCGACATGGACATTTGCATAAATGCAGCGGGGTCCTAGAGTGGCAGTACTTATAGCAGAGATACGGCTAATGGGTCGTGGCCGTTGCAATCGGCTGAATTTATCTGAATGCTCTCGACTCGACTGTTAGATGGAGATTTTAATTACCCTTTGAATGAATGCTAATTCATAATTGAGTATGTGCAACAGCAACAGCAACTGCAACTGGCACAGCTGCGTGTATCTGCAAACTGCAGTTGTAGCTATAACTGTCGCAGTGTATCTACATGTAGCTGTGGCTGTATCTACATCTGTATCTGCATCTATATCTGTATCTGCATCTGAGCTGGCATGCAATTATGCTTGTTTAATTTAAATCAAATTTATGTGAATTTTCCCGACTACAGCGACAGCGGAAAAGTAAAGTTGGCCATGGCCGCTGTGAATTTATGTTTAAGTTAACATAAATACACACACACAAGCACACGCACACCCACATACACAACACATAAAAATGGTTGCAAACTGTGGCACAGCGAGCGGCTTTGTGGCAGCTGAAAATTACTTGTGCATCCGGTGCATCCTCTGACTTGGAATTGAAATCACTCCGCGTGGTCCTCTTAGAAGCCTCAAGGCGTGAGTTTTACAGTCGCCTTCCGCTTCTTCTTCTTCTTCTTCTAGCGTTGAAAGCGCTCGTTGGCTAAGTGAAAATACGAGCAGACGGAAGCAAACTAGCATCGTTACGCCCCTACAACCGCCTACGTGGATGGCCCAAATCCCTGTTTTGGGCATCTCCAAAACTAGCTGCCTGCTGCGAATGAGTTGTGGGCGTGGCAGTGGCAAACATCAAATGCGCAGTGCACAAATTGAAAACAAATGACGCGCAGGCCTTTTTCCTTTTATGTTGGTTTTTTTTGGCTTTTTTTTTTGGGCTAAAAAGGAAAATAATTTTTACAATTTTTGCTCGTTGCCTTTTCATTTAGAATTTTTGGCGTTGGCTCGACTTCTCGGCCAACAGCGCTTACCAGTCTTACGACTGTTTCATGCCAGCCTTTTTATGCAACCCATTAGAGAACGTGGCCAGCAGTGGCTATGAAAGCGGTAGAGGAAGTGGTAGTGGAAGTGGTAGTGGTAGTGGCATTGGTACTGCCTTTTGGCCCATAACTCACAGCGAATGACCTTCTGGCGCAGCGAGCAGCAGGCAAAAAATCTCAAAAAAATACTGTGGCGCTCTTGGCCAGACCTTTTAATTCCTCTATAAGGCTGCAAACAAGGACAGTATATGGCCAGGACATGGCGCTGAACATGGCCAGGATGGCATGGCAGAACATGCCTTTTAAGCATTTCTGGCCTTTTTAAGCGATTGCCAAGCCATGATAAATTGTTGGACTAATTTAATTAAAGTTTACGGTGCACACTCACTGCATTCTTCCAACTCGGAGTCCACCTCATCATCCACCTCTTTCTTGGTCTTCCACTTTGTCTTCTGCTGCTTCTTTGCTGGCGCTTTTTCATTTTCTTATCCCTTGTCCACATGACTTGTCCAATTTATGTGCAGTTGGCCCAAAGCCACACTCAAATGACAGTCACAATCTGCACAGATAAAAGTTCCAATTAAGTTTATACAAATTATTAACAGGTGTAGAAGTCTTTACACGAATCTTTACACAAGAGCTGTACTGAAAGAGACGAGACATATAAAGGCTTAAACTAAAATTTTGTATTTCCAAGCTTATTAGAAAAGAATTTTGTGCCTTTTTAAAAGGTAGTTAGACTTAAAGATACTCAGTAAAGTTACTACTAGTTGTAATTATAATTTAAAGATACATATTTTGGTTCGAGCTGTAAGATTTCGAACAAACTCGACGAGTTTGCTTAATTGAAAGCAAAAAAAAGTAATTCGCCTAATAGATACTTAGTAAGCTTAGCTTATAGTTATTAAAGATACTGTAAGTAGTTTACAGATACAATTTTATTATGCAAATTTGTTCTAATTATTTTAAATAAAAGGCTAAACATTTAAAGCTCAAACTAGCTTGATTTAGACTAATATATACTCAGAAATGTTTGTTAAACGTTATAAAACATATTAATATAATTATATTTATATCAAATCAAAGAAACAAATTTTAGTAGAAGAGTTTTAATATTTCTTAAAAATTACTAAACATCAATTATAGTTTTGTTAACTAATATTTATACTGCAGTTGTGTAATATATTATACAAAATAAATTATGAAACGAGAATCATAGTTTTTTGTTAAGTATTTGATTTTGATTTATTATATTTTGCTTTTATTTGAAGTATGCCAAGCACAATTTCAAATTAATTAATTTGTAACGAGGTCAAAGCTTAAGTTAGTATGTGTATTTGAGAAAATCTAATTACGCACATTTGCAAGTGCCATAAATAAACAAAATGTTTGCTGTAATTCACAGATTATAATGCAAAAACTAAACTGCAGCTGAGTGCAGGCCGTGGCAAGGACACGACTGCGAAAACGCTTACACGGATACGGATGTGAATGCATTTACAGATACGGATACGGATGTGAATGTGGATGAGGATACCGATGTCAATGTGCATGAATGTGTAGATAGATGGGCAAACAAACTATGGCACAAAGTAGAGATGCCAATAATATGCAGTTGGCCATGCATGGACCATAAATAACAAGTTCATTCTCGTTTAATTGCACATTTGTGAATGCAATTTGTTTACCCAGAGTGCAAATAAGTATTATGTACTTAATACATGTACATATTTATATATCTGTATATATCTGTATACTTTGTAGTTTGTATACATTTTCCAATTATGATTTCAGTTTATAAACCTTTCAGAGAAAGCAGCCTGTATACACCGCATCATTTCCTGAACTCAGTTAAGAATGCATACAATTTTAATATTAAATGCGTTACCAGAGGGTATAGATAGAGGAGTACGATCGCCGAAGGACAACTGGATGGCAGGAAGGACATGGACACAGCAGGACATCTGCTAGCTTGTCGCAATTTCACTTTGGCAATGGACAAAGTTTTGTGGCAAGTATTCGGATGCGTTTTTGTTTTCGCTTTTTTCCCACCAAAACTTTGTCTTGTCTGTCTTTTTTTTACCCCAACCCCCCAACCACCCCCCTCAAATTGTTATTTTACTCTCGGAATATACAGTATTTCGAGCAGATACGGAATACAACAAAAACAAACTTTACTGCATATTTATGGCAGTTGTTAGTGTTTTATTTTTTGCTTCGCAAGGTGCGTGGCATTTATCTACTTACTACCAAAAACCACAAAAACCAGCCAAGAAGAAAAAAGCATGGAGTTTCTGAAGTGAAGCCACAAAACGATTACGTATACGCACTGGATACCCACAAGAAAAACAAGACACTGAGTCTCTGTTTTGGCAATAATTTGAAGTTGAAGTGTTTTGTTTTATGCCTGTGTCTAGAACGTGATCAGGTGCTGTGTACAGTGCAGTGTTTAACTGAAACGCTCCCGTGACCTACCCTGTAGTTCCGGGCTTTTGTTTAAAGCGCAGTCAAATGCCATTGTCAATTATCAGAAGCTCGTCTCTACAGGTATCTCACAGGGTAGAAAGAAACAACAAAAAGCAGACTATAAAAAATATAAATAAATAAACTGAAATGGAAACTAAAATAAAATAAAAGATTTTAGAGCAAAGAAATAGTAAAGAAAAGAAGAAATTTTAAACTGCTTAAGCTAGAAAACTACAGCAAATATATTTAAATATTATATTATATTCCATTAACTATAAATAAATGCATATTAAATTAATATTTGGCTTACATTTATGTATTTACAGCTTACTACCTAAAGTGCTCTACATTTTAGCTTTAAAACTTCGACAACAAGTTGCTGACTGTTAACTAACTTTTGCTTTTGTTTAAGTAATTCATTAGCATGTTTATTGCTTTAAATAAACACGTCTTAAATTGCAGCCCAGGCAAACCGAACAAGTAAGAAAAATATGTTTTCATCCAACTTGTCGCAGGTGACTTACCAACTACTTAGCACATAAAACATCAACTCAACTATGATGCAGACGCCAGGAAGGCAGCCCAAGGCAAGCTCGGAAAACTCGGAAAACTGATGGCGAGTGGGAGGCACAGGTAGAGCTGTGGTGAGAAGAAACAATGGGGAAGTTGGTGTCCAGGCGCCAACAATTGGCGGTGCCTTTTAACGTGTATTAATAATTCAGGCTCACGTAAAAGTTGCCGTCACTAAAAGTCGAAGAGAAAAGGAGCAAGAGAGAGCGGCGGGAGGGAGGTAGACTGTGCTCAGGGGCTGCGTGCTGAAGTGAAGTGCAAGTAAAGAGAAAAAGCAAACAACAATAGCTTAGAGGAAATCTGGAGAAAATCACAACAGCAGCGAAGCAGAGGAAACTCAACAGCTCAACAGCACACATAAACTGTGAAAATCCCGGGAAAAGAAAAACCAATGGATGCCGTTGTCTGCAGACGCGAAAAACACACGAACAGTAGGAGGAGATGGAGGTGAAGGGAATGTCTAAAGTGGGTAAAGTGTGGAAAGGTGGCTGAAAGGAGGCCATATCCTGTACTGTTCAGTGCTATGAAAAATCAGCCTGGCACGTTTCCATACATAAATAACGATTTGGAAGGCCGTTTGGCTGTTTGTGCCAGGCCTGTTATGATGACGTTTATGTGTCCTCCACTCCCCACCCACTGTACTGTGTTGTGCCTGACATTAAGTATACGCCACATGCTGCAGTAGTTGGTTTTTTGTTTTTATCCCACGCTTCTGCACTCTGTTAAACAAAACAAAAGAAAAGCAGACTAAAAAAATAACTCAAATTCCAGCAGTTGTCTGATTTCTGATATATCCCCAAGATATCTATTGGTATTGGTATTAGCATTGGCATCTTCTGCTGGCATTTATGTCTACCAAATGCATTAATATTCAACACATTTCCTGCTCCTGCTACTGCTACTGCTGCTGGCCAACCACATTATAATCCATACATATTCGTCTGGGAATTGTTTATGTTATGCTTTGATTTCTCTGCTTTACCATTAAATGCTAATTTCCAATCATAAAACACACACACAGCAAATCTCAGCATAGTTTCTTTACTCGTTTTGGGTTTCAAATCTGTTTAAAATTATAAACTTTATGACCTCTCTAATGGCCTAAAAATAATACACTTTTTAACATCAGTTTTAGAACATAAATTAAATAAATATGTATATTTTTAAAAAGACTAATAAAGAAACTTCTTATATAATCCTTAATTGAGTTGTGCTTTAAGTTAATGTATTTAAATGTTGAGTTCCAAACCGTGAGTTTATAAAGAAAGTGCAGCTAACGGTGACAATATTTTAAAATATTTCTAGCAACTGACAAAACAAAACTTTCTTTTCACGCAAGAATGACAAACTTTTCGCTGAGGTGCAAAATAGTTTTGATTTCCTTATTTGTCTAACAAAGTTTGAAACTCTTCGCAAGCATTTAAATTTCCTTAGAAAAATTGTTAAAAAGTGTTATCAAGTGGCTGTGATTGAACTGAAAAGTGGAAATTGAGTTCGAGTTGCTGTCGATTTGAGTGCTCTTGATTAAATCTACGTGAAGTCCTTTTAGACTTTGCAAGTATAAAAAATTGACGCACGTTTTATCAACGATGCTGAACTAAACTTTTTATGGCAGCTGTTGTCCTTGGGGTATAGCTGGAGGAGGGTAAGGGGTGTGCTAAAATGAAGGAATGCGATTTATTTTCGCATTGACAATCGTTTGATTTTGGTCGTGTGCGTTTTTCAACTGCTGATTTAACGCTGCGACTACGGCGGTGGTGCTCAATGGCTCAATGGCATGTGTGGAGTGGGTAAGCGTGTGGCAGGGGGGGATGCTGGTGGTAGTAGGGGTACTAAGGCTGCTGGTGGTATTATTGGGGACTCTGGTTTCTTGTCGCTTTCATTGAGTTGGCAATTTCTTTGGCATTTGAATTGTTGTTGGCAAGTCTTTGCTTGTTTGTTGGCTCTTGATTGCCGCTGTTGCAGTTCTCGTGTTCTTTGTTTTACTTCCCTTTTCTATACGAATTTCCTTGTTTTTTATATTTTACAGATTTCAGCACATGACTAGCTGGGGGTGGAGAGAGTTTGGGTTAGGGGCATTCTCTGAAAGGGATGCCGTTCTAGCAATTCCTGTTGTTGTCTGTTGTTTTTTGGTTTCTGTTTTCTGTTTTCTTTTTCCGCTCGCTCGTAAAATGATTCGCACATATAATTGCTTTTGTTGTGCGTTCGCCACGTTTGGCACGCCCACACCGCCTTATACGCCCACAACTCCCACTCCTTTCGCACTTTGGGCCGCGCGTTGAAATCATTCGTCAGGATTTATGCGAATGAGCGACAGTTTTTGCCATTTGTTTGCAACGATGCCGCCAACAAGGACAGCAAGGACAACAAGGAGGTGGCAAGCAGCAAAAAGCAATAGAAACTTCTGTGCAACAACAGGACGAACGGATGTGGTGAAACATAAGCGATGAATGATGGTGTATCCGTATCTTGCCACTAAAGTATCTTTGTATCTGCAGTGGCAGCAGCAGCGATGGCAGCCGGAACAGCGGCAACAATTGCTGAATATATTTTACGCGTTTAGTTGCGATACTTTCTACTTGCCACTCTCTACTTAACACTCTCTTCATGCCCTTCATCCACTTCCCACTTGCCACTTCCTTTTGCTGCCTCGGTTCTTTTATTAATTCGTTTTATTTTCTTTCGCGTGACAAGTTGACATAAATGGACAAATTGAGCTTTTAAATTTGTTACACGCTGCCGTGGCTGTTTGGCATCAGAAGGAGCCAACATCAGGACCCCCTCCAATGTCGATTCGATAACGATAACCAGCAACAACAGCAAATGGGAAAATGTTTTCCAAACAAAATTGATTGCCAAACTGTGTGCTGCACATCAGACAAATAATATTTATTGGATTAACATAAACTGAATGCCATTTTTATTGCTCCATCCACTCGGCGAACTCTTCATCCCTCTGGCCCCATTAAAAGTTCCCCTTTGACTTTGCCAATTAGTCGAGGTCAGTTACAGCAGCAATCATCGGACTTCCCCCTCGAAGGGATAAACGGTCAGAAATCAGAACGAAATCAGTCAATCATTTTTTAACAAATTGATTTGTAATAATGATTGAATGGATTCGGTTAATACTTTATTGTGCATCAAATTGTAAAAAATTAATCCATTCAAGGGTGAAACCTTCAACATTTTCAATTGCAATAACATTTTAAAAAATTCTGAAGTACTTAGGGAACTTATCAGCAACAGCAAAAGTTTTTAACTGACAAATTAGCTATATTATTAGACAAATCAGCTATGGGTCAGACAAAAGTAAAAATTTTAATATGAGCATTTTAATATTTTCTTAAAAATAATTAGAGGTATAATAGTTGTTTAATAAATAAATATTATACGCAATACATTAACAATTTTATAGCCAATTAAATTGCATAAAAAGAATTTAAAACTATAAACTAGCGGTGGTAAGAACCATTTGGGTGCGAATCCTAACTAAGCATATTACTGTTGTCTCGCTTCATCAGAGTGAGATGACAATATTGTATTGCAATTGTTCAAGTCACAAACCTACTGTGGAAGTCAAGTTTAGTTTGCTATTTGTCAACAGATGGCGCTATGCTCTCATGTGAACAACATCTGAATGGTTGAGTATAAAGAACATGGCAAAGGAGAATAACATTTTATTTGGAGAACGGAGATGTAATGTTTGAGAAGTGTAAATGTATAAAGGAATTTAAATCTAGTTCGTCAAAGTAATCTAAGTGTGACAGAATAGAAATAAAGATTTATTAGTTTTTTGTACGCTGAAAAGTTTAAGTATAGTCAAAAGTTTTAATTGAATTATGATTGAGTTATTAAAAAGAGAATCAGAATTTAATTAAGTTATAAATGATTTAATTTTCCAGTTTAAAGTGTAAAAAGTTTTATATAGGTAATTTTCAATAAATAAAACAAGAGAGCAATAATTTGACAGAACTTACAGTCCATTGAGTAACAGAAAGTTAAAGTTTCCTTCGATGTATTTAGTTCTGAGTTTACGCCATCACTTCACTTGCACACATGTTTGCTACAACGAAAAATACATTTCTGTTTGGACCCTGTTCTTCGAAAGTAAAAAGAGTATGCACAAGCTGTGTTAAATAGAAACTTTTTATTGCTGACAGAGGTCTTAAGGTTATTATACATATACAATATAATACTTATGCATACTAGAAGAGTACCAGTAACTAGTTATAGTGCAGGGTGTTCTGCAGCTTAGTTTATTTGCCTCTTCTTTGTTTACTGCTTTTTTATACTTTGAGGCACGTCAACGAAATAATCAAGAAAAGGACATGGCACAAAAAAGCGGAGGACTAAACAAGCGGCAGAGATGACATTGACGGGTATGTGAACAGAATAAAATTTCATCAAAATGCGACTGTCAGAGACAGAGATACACACACGCACACACACATACGCTCTTTCCACTGAGGGTAAAAATTGCAAATGGACGAAATTGCTACTTTCATGTTGTTCCCTTTGCACGCATGGAGAACTTTCACTGCCGCTCGAGGAAGGGAGGGAGAAAGGAGCGGGGTGACTCTTGCAGAGGGTGAACTGAACCCTAATATCATACATGCTTATACGAGTATATGTGAGGATTTGTGGACTCTTCAGTCATAGGGGGACTGTCGAGCTGTCAGCCAAAAGAACAAAGCACTCAGTAGCGCCAGGCGGCCATGATGTGGCTTTAAGAGCGGAGTAGATGTGTGTGCTTGGAGGGTGTGTGTGTGGAGCCCAAAGTGGTGGCAGTTGCAACATCCACAACTCACCTTGCCAGAAGGTGTTGAAGGACGTTTCCACTTGCAAATGGAATGGACAATTCTGGGCTAAAACTGCCTTATTGCTATACATATATGTATAAACCTATGTACATATATTTTGGGATTTGGCCTGCGTTCAGCTCTCAGCGGGCTAAAATCGCAAGCAACAACTAAAAAGAAGAAGCAGAGGAACAACAACCAAAACGAATACAAAACTAAATAAAATTCGAAACGAAATGTCTGCATTGTGCACTTTGATTAATGATCGAATGTCAATTACCGCATATACTGCGCTCTACACCCCACACTCACACACACACACACACACACACACTAGTACACACTCACAAACAATTTCCGTAGAGAACTCAGACCAAATGCGGATGAGAAGCTGCAAAAGGAGCGAACAATTCAAAAGAGTCTCCATATTGATGCGATTGAACATTCTCAAAGAAACCTGCGACATTATTGCAATTTTGTCTTGTCAATGGATTGCGGATTTCTAAAATTCTGAATTTATTTGGGAATGTATCAATGTATGTATGGAAAATCAAATGAGACTAGCAGATACCCTTTACTAAACTCTGGCTAACTTAATGTGCACAAAATGTTTAATTTGAAATATAAATAAGACAATTTTATGTGAGAAATTTGTAGTATGGATAAATAATTATTTTACGTACTGGTAGTTAACACAATTAATATATTTTTAATATTTTAAAATAGTTGATAATTTCTTTATTTGTGACTGCTTATATATATTTAAACTCTTGATGTTTTGGATACCCGAAATAATTTTAATTCGATAACCAACAGCAGAATTATTTATGATTTAACAAAAAAGACAATTTTTCATTTGTTTTCCCAATGAAACGCTTTGATTTTGAACTTTTTCACACCTCAGTGGTTATTCTTTTTGGGGGTTCTTGAGCGCTACAATGGAAATGTGTAGCCGAAATGTTTTGGCCATTTGTTTAAATGGTTTTTAATAGACAGCAATCACCACAGACATTCATCCATCCCACAAACAATCTATCCATCTTGCCATCGAGCCTTCAGGCAATCACATAGATATGTGTATGTGAAGCGTCCTCCATGGTGCTCGTAACATGGATAACAGCATGCATTCGCTTGGCCAAACATAATACATTGGTTAATGGTTACAAATTAGGCTGATCGGCCGCACGCATGCACAACAAATACACGCACTTCATGGGAGAAAGAGAGGGAATGGGGAAGTGTGAGAGCGAGAGAGAGAGGGGTAAAGGGAGCAAGTGCATAAATGGCCAACCGCACGATTCTCTCTCTTTAGGCCTCTCTTGTTCCTGGCTGGTCAAAAGTGACGCCAAGACTAAACTGCCAATTTAATAAATGGCTACACATTAATTAAACCAACACACACTCTCGCACACACACACTTCAGAAGGGCTGGTTGAGGCCTCTCTGTGAGTGATGAGCCTTGATTGATTCCTGAGGCCACACACTTGAGTTTATTGTTGGCTTTGTTGCCACAATTGTTACCAGCCAATGCAGTGTTGGCCTTGACTGCAACTTTGATTTATGCCGGAGACTGCACAAATTTGTTTCCAATTCAAGCCTAATGAGAATTTATGTTTTATTTTGACAAAAACTCGACTCTCAGCTCAAAGGACACTCGTGTGTTTGCCTGTCTGTGTGTGTTGGCTGTAAACATCGCTAGCTAATTAGCAGGTAAACACACTTCTTGGAAAACTCCGATGCCGACTGCAGTCAATTCTCTGTGCACGGTAGCCCTAGTGCAAAAATTGCAGAAATTGCTCGACAAAAGCATCAAAAGGACACGCATTAGCAGAAGTCGACGGCGTGCGGCGCTCAGCAGGATCCGAACAATCCTTTCGGTTCATTTAAATCCCTTCTAGTGATGTCGCCGTCAGTGGGCGTTCACGGGGGCGTAACGCTGTGTCTATGCCACATATGCAAAACACCGTTGGCATTCGTAGGATCCTATGAAATTAGCAACAGTAGACGGGTTAATTGTTTTTTCCTTCTATTCTTCTGTCTTTTTGCCCAAAAGTCAAAAAGGATTGACTTTAGTTTGTTGGGCTGTGCCGTGTACGTTGACTTCTGTTGGGATTAGCCGGGATGAAAGAGGATGAGACGGGATTAAAGTCAGCCGAACGAATATTTGTGACTTCAAAGAAGGCGGTCATGGTCTGTACTTGGACTAACCAGGGGTAGTTCGGTTAAAAGTCAATTCAATAAGGCGGTGATCGGCTAAACAAGTCTTTTTACTAAATAACATATGGAAGTATGTAAATTATTTGCTTATTAATAAGGATTCTATGAATTTATGACCTTGATATATTAGAAAATTACTTTCAGTAACTTTACTAAAACTTCAACTTAATTTGTTCGAATTATAGATAAAGTCTTCTTTTGCAATAACTAAGAAGGGTATAAAAATGTATAAGTAATGCCAGGAACTCAGAGAAATTGTTAAAATACTTTCACACGTTGCTTTATCAATTACATTTAATGCTAACACTACTCTGAAGATTAGTTTAAAAGTTGACTTAAAGGACCAACTAATTTATCCTTAACATACAATAATTGTAACGCAAACTTTTGCGGTAGGTCTGCAAAGCGCGGAAAGCCACTGACAAACGGGGGCTACCGTTGCCAGTAATTAGGGTAGAGATGTCGATGTTGCAACACGTGCTACTTGCTGCTTGCTACTGCCACTGGCGTAATCAACTCGAGCTGCCAATTTCGACCCTTGAGGGTCTTGGCCTTCTTCGTTCCGGTGCACGCTTCTGAGTCCTATTTAGGACTTAATCCTTTTTTTAATCGCATTGAATGAGTGCGCACTGTATGCTGGATAGGGAGCTGGACTTGAACTGGAACTGGAATTGGAACCGAAAGTGGAACTGGCGGAGTGGCTTGAGGCAAAGGCGCGTAGATCATTTCGCAATGATAAATTAAGCGCTAAGAGTGTTTTCGTGTTCCTGCAAGACAATCCACTGTCATGCCCGGTAGATTGATTGTGTTGAGCTTGTGGCAGCTACCCCTTCCCCAGCTCCTTCCCCAACTCCTTCCCCTCCCACTTACAGTTTGTCACATGTGCTGTGTGTTTTACCTGTGGCTTTATGGCCACACTGTCAACGAGATGTCCGCTTGAATAAACAGCGACAATTTGCAATAGGACTCGCTTTTCAGGGAAGTATCTCTGACGCAAACAATTCAAGACTTGCTTAAGACCAGTTTATGACACTCACTCCCTCTCTCTGTCTCTGTCTCTGTCTCACTGGCGGTTTGTTAGCCAGGAATCGAGTAGGTAGGCTGCCAATTTGAAAGATGATGCCTTGTTTAACATATTTCCAGAAGCCAACAGGTGCCAATGGTTTGTGATCAATCATTGCGAATCGATGTTTAATTAAGAACTCTTGTTAGCATTTGCCAACTATCGCTGTCTGTTCATCTCGCGCCTCATTTCAGACTGAGTTTCCAGCTCCAGCTCCAACTCCGACTCCAGTCTCAGACCCATTTCCAGTTCCTATCCCTTTTACTCCTCCGTGCCATTCCACATGAGCTGCGTTGATTGCCAACAAAGGCTTATTGAATTCGGAATTCTTTAGAGCCCAATCGCAGGATGAGCCGTACACTGTTGGCATCATATCCAGCAGCTCGCTTTCATGATGTTTAAATTTGTCCTAATTAGATGACTATGAACGATGAATCAGCGCAAAATAACAAACATTCTGTGGGGAGCAATCGGCTGAATGTTACACAACTATTTCTGTGTCTAAAGATTGATTAAAGTATAGCTTTGGAAGTAAACTATGGCCCTTAAATTTAAGGGTTTTATTTGGAATTTATCTATATAAAATTTAATCGAAATGAGTAAAAAATATATTTAAAAATTTGAATAAACGAAAAATAAATATATTAAAATTCATATGATACTTATTAACATTTGTATAAAGACAAAAAATAATCGGGTTTCTTCGGCACACAAAAGTTTTTCATACCAAATATGTGAGTGAGTTTGGCTGGGTAACCTTTAAAAATCTTTTTACTTAACCGACTGTTCGTATGAGAGCTATATGATTTAGTGGATCAATCTGACCGATTTCAACATATGAACTGCGTTCAGAGAGAATTCACAGCAGTACCAAGTTTCATCAAGATAGCTTTAAAGATGAGAGACTAGGAAGGCATAGAGACGGACATGGCTATATGTTCCCGTTTGTTGATTTTGATTAACAGTTTATATACTTCATAGAGTCGGCCACGCCTACTTCAATGCGTTACAAACTTCGTAACAAAATCATAACTTCCTCTGTAAGAGTATACAAATACTATAACATTGTTTCCGTACTTCCCTCTAGATTTCTTAGTACTGTACAATTAAATAAATAACACTCAAAGTTTATTCCAAGTAAAATTGTTCTGTTTATTTGGTTTTTATATTGTCTATGTATATTTATATACTTATAATCATGTGTTTCTGTTTGTTTCTTTCAATTGTTTTGTTGTTGTATCCATAAAATATACATTTGAACTTACATAAATAACTACGCACAACAGATGCAACTACTTAGATACAATACTAATTATAATAACTCATATATTTATTAAATGTATACTCGTATATGTTCTATATAATTCCACTTAAGGCTATGACATATTGGGGCTTGTGTTTACATATATAATTTGCTATGCTTTATACAAAGACTTATGTACCGCTAGTTAAGTACTGCTAATTTACAAGTTTTTTTAGGGGTTTTTTAAGGGCTGTATCTTAACAGGGCTGCAAAGCTAGAAAGTTATGGAGTGACTTCAATTTACAGTGAAATAAAAGGGGTTTTAGTTTGGTATTTGGCTAAAGTATAAAATATTTTATTTTAAACGCACTAGAATTATTTTTGAATATTTTTTTAAGTTTGTAGTACTTTGTTTGCAGCCCTGTTTGTACTCAGATACAGAGCCCAATGGTCGTGTTTAGTATTTACTCACTTTTTTGGTGCTTAACTAACTATAAGTAAAGATTTCACTGTATACTCCGAATTACCCAAAGGAACTGGTTGGTTCAATGGGTGTATAAAACGAGAATTTCCTATGATTATATAGTACAATATAAACTGACTTAAGAATTGTGGTTACCAAAGAAATTATTGCGGTGCTAACTAAAGGATTCAATGTACAGGGCTCAATGGGATTAGCTTAATGCTATCCTAAAGTGCCGTTAGGTCGTAGTC
The DNA here is from genome assembly GCA_035046005.1 of Drosophila acutilabella. NCBI lineage: Eukaryota > Metazoa > Arthropoda > Insecta > Diptera > Drosophilidae > Drosophila > Drosophila acutilabella. The sequence goes on from JAWNOK010000061.1 coordinate 2,134,577, forward strand.
CTGTTTAATGTGCTGCTGCAGATTGGTCATGAGATCGGATTGTTGTTGTTGTTGCTGCTGCTGTTGCTGTTGGTGGTGATGCAGACCCGTATGCATTTGATTGTTGTTGTTGAGGTTGTTGCTGTTGTTGTTATTATTGTTGTTGTTGCTGTTGTTATTGTTGTTGTTGGTGTTGTTGTGATGCACTTGATGTTGCTGAGATCCTGGGTAACCATTGCCAGTGCCGCCATTGCCACACGACGTCAGATTCGGCGCCTCCGAAACGGCGGGAATGTACGGCGGATTTCCCAGCGAGGAACTGACGTCACCAATGCTCTCCAGGCTATCAGAGCGTAGGCACTGGAGTAGAGAGGAGAGATAGAGGAAGAGAGGAAATGATGAGTATGATAGATATAAATAAATTGCATTAATTAAGTTTAACTGATTCTAATTTAAGTTTCAGTTAGTTTTAAGAAAGCTCAAGTATATTATTTTATTTTATTTTTCAAGATATTTTAAGTAAATTGATTGTAGTTGCTGTTATAAAATGATCACAACTTTATATATATATTAATTTTATGTGATTTGGAACATTTTAAATTATATCATTATCGTTTGGTATACTTTCTGTTGATTATAAAGTTTAACGGATTGTTTTTTATTAACTTAAAAACAGGAAAACTTTAAATGCTCAAGAAACATTATTGTGTACTACAAGTTCTTTCAATCCAATTAGTATAACTGATCATAAAAACTTCCAAAACTCTGTAAGCTTTTTAAAAAGCTTTTTCTGGCTGATATGCGACTTAGACAAGCTTTCAAGTCGCCCGCTGTTTAAAACGCTCTCGATGCTTGCATGACTCATAAAGCGTTGCATTGTTATGCAGCCCTGACAGAATAATCTTTTGCGCAAGTGCCACTTTCAGCTAATGTCATTGGTAGTGCTCTTCGTGTGCTTTAAGTGCTTCGCTGTTTACGTTCAGAGCATGCAACTTACCTCATTCATCACTGGTGTCTGCTGTGGTTGCGTTGTTGTTGTTGCTGTTGTTGTTGTTGTTGCTGCTGTTGTTGCTGCTTCTTGGCACTGGCACGCTTAGTGGGCTTCTTGGCTACTGGTGTTGGATTGCCATTGGCATCGACTGTTTTCTTGCGCACATTCTTGGTATTGGGCAGCTTGTTGTCCTTCTTCCACTTCATGCGTCGATTCTGGAACCAGATTTTGATCTGGCGCTCCGACAGCACCAGCGTATGTGCAATTTCGATGCGTCGTCGTCGGGTCAGGTAGCGATTGTAGTGGAACTCCTTCTCCAGTTCCAGTATCTGGTGGCGTGTGTAGGCGGTGCGTTGGCGTTTCGGCTCCATGCCCGGCTGATAGGAGCCATTCGCTACAAAAGAAGAGTAAGAAAAAGAGATAGCGTTAGTGAGGGTTAAACAAGATGCATAATTAATGATTGGCAGCAGAGCAGAAGGGATGAGCTTGGGTAGCGATTAAGTCGCAACGCGCCACAATTAATACACTTCAAAAGGAGTTTCATAATAAGAAACAGGCTCAATAAATCTCCCAAGATAAGTTGACAACCCCAAAAAAGCGCGCCAAAAACTTTCTCGGCGAACACCTTCTCAAGAACTGCACCCAGAAGGGTAGCCAGGAGTAGCTAGAAGTAGCAGTAGACAGTACTTTATGGACAACGGTTAGCGGATAGATGAAAGAGCTGTACTTACACAGCGCCAGTTCGCGGCAGTTGGACAGGATAATTAATCAAAATCAAATAATACAACTGCCCTGTCTGTCCGCCATTCCGTCTGTTTGCCTATCAGACAGGGACTTCGAAGCTGAACTCAAACTGAAACTGACTACTTGGAAAAAGGACAACAGCTACGCATTTTAGTTTTTCCTTGAAATTAAACATTTCCCGCCTGCAGCAACTTTCAGCCGCCTTAGCAGCCGCTGTATCCTTTTCCTGTTCCTTTTTTAATGTTTTACACCTGCTACCCGTAACCGTTTCCATTCCCACTCCCATTCCCGTTTCGATGCTGCCCTGCGGGTCCATCAACCTACAGACCGTTTGATAGACAGACAGACAGACAGACAGACCCCATCAAATTCATTTTTGCACCATCAATTTCAATTTTTTGGCCAGCATCCAATGCCATCGACTGGATTTTGGGATTCAAGTTGATATTTCTATCGTTACATTTATTTTTTGGGCTGCTCTCCGGTCTTGACCAATCATATCCGGCGCACACCGTGTTATAATTTATAAAAATTTCATTGCACTGTGACAGACAGCTTTCGATTTGATATAAATATTTCAATTCGCAGACACTACGCAGATTAATGATGTTGTTCAAACGGCCGCTGACAGCTGAGGAGGTGGCAGCGCAGGGTGAGGGTTAGAGATGGGTTCTAAACGCTGTCTCCCTTTGATTTGTGCTAAAATTGTGCAAATCAACTGATGTGGGCTTTAAAAAGCTGCTGACAAGCTGTAAATGTTGTGTTCTATTCATTAAGATCAGCTGGGCATAACACTGGAATTATTTGTTTATAAATGTACCATATAAAATACATATCTAACAGGTAACAAAATAGTAACTTTAATGAAAAGATTTGTCCTGGTAATTAAAAAAATATTTTGTTATAGGTTTTCAAACTTGAGTTAACGTTCAATTTGTAAATAAAAATATATTCCTTTGTCAATTCCTTTAAGAATACTTCATCAACACAATTCGATGCGGCTTCATACGCAAATTCTTCAATGAGTTATTAATTTGATAACACAAAAAAAGCAATAAAGCTAAAAACACACAAAGAAGAGAAAAAGCAGATAAAGAAAAAGCAAATCAAATAAACAATATCAATTACAAAACCCCAAAGGAAAAAGAAACACAAGGAAACAGAACAATGAAAACGAAACCAACGACGTCAGCTGCGTCGTCGTCGTCGTCGACTGCGACGTAGGCGTTGGCGTTGGCGTTGGCAGCATGCTGCGTTAATTCGTTTTTAATAAGTGCGTATCATTTCATTTCAACATTTCAACGAAACATTTGAGGTGCCATATACATGTCCAGGAAGAGGCCTTCAAGTTGCCAGCTCGCAATCATCTCCAGCTTCGGATCCAAGTCCAAGTCCAGGTCCAAGTCCAATTCCAATTTCAAGTCACAGTCCCGTCACGGTACAAAGTGCAGTGTCATGTTTTTTGCTGCGGAGCGCGAAGCCAAAGAGTGCCAATTGCAATTGCTTGGCAGCCAATTTATGAAACTGCCGAATCATACAAGGCCAAGGAAATCAAGATTGCACAAACAACACGGCCACTGTGGGCACAGAGGTGGGCAGTGGAGGGTCGCGGGTATGGACAAGGGGCGGCACACAATGTGGCGAGAACGTAGCGTGAAACTGCTAAAGAGAGCGAGCCGTACAATTTATTTTTCATTTTTTGGGAAAATTGGCGCTCTCAGGGGATTTGACGGCGTTTCTTAAATATATTAATGCGTAGGACGATGATACCCGCACTCTCTTACTCCCTCTCTCTCTCTCACACACTCTTGTGCCTCTCTCTTACTCTGCTGTTGTATGCATATGATGTGTCGAGTTATTATAATTGGCCCTACCTCATGCTCGGCTGTCGGCATGTTTGTCCCATCATATGATTTATCATGCATATGTGACTCTACACTTTCATTCATAGAGGGTATCGAGGGGCTTCCAAAAAAAAAACGAGAACGAATAAAAAACTATGTCAGACGTTACTTAATAATCATAATCTTTTGTGTCGGTGGCGGTCACAATTGTAGGTTAACTTTATGCTTTAAAACCCGAAACGAGAACACTTCAAGTATCAGCAGCGATATCAGTTTAATCCACAAAAACTGATCCCATTTAGAGTCTGGCCCGAGCCTCTGAGGTGTGGCCCTCATTGGAGTTTAACTTCCGGGCTTTGAATTCTCGTTTTCGTTTTTCATTCATTCGCAATGTTCGCAGAGCAGCTGAGAAACCGAGCAATTGGGACACTTGATTAATTGCTGTGATTGTGTGAGAGTTTGTAAATATTTTGGGTACGTTTGGGGCACGACCTGTGATCGAGAAATTTGACTCGTGCCAAGTTGAAAATATTTTACGTCTGTCAACTTTGATTTACCTGCTCATTCATCAAATCACAGCCCAAAAACCCAGACCAAAACCAGTTCCCATAAAAACTCTCTTCTATGAGAAGCTGGCGCTTCAAATGCGCACAGAAAATAATATTCATATGCAGCATCAAACATTAAATCAAATAAATGACAACAAATTAATTTTCAAGTCAAGAATTCTCAAGTTTGTTGCTTTTGGCCCTAATGAATCTGAGTTTTTAGTAAGTGCAAGGCGCATATTGCGCATACGCCGCATTGGCCAGTGTCAGCTTCAGTTTTAGAGTTTTGACTTTTGAGTTCTGAATTGAATTCCATTTCAGGTTTGGTTTCGTTTCGTTTTTCATAAAATAATGTTAGTATTGATGTTGCCAACTGTGTGTGGGTATGCTTTAATATGTCTGTGCGTGTGTGTGTGTGTGCGCTCGTTTCATGAGCTCATGGAAAAAGGCAAGTCAACATCAGCATTTCAACAACAGCGGGAGCTGCATCAGCAGCTTGTCAAGTGACTTGCAATTTGTGGCAGGCAAATAAAAATAAACATGAGCTCATGCTACTTACAAGTACACACACACGCACATACACACACATGTGTGTGTACTACAAATCTCATGTACTCTAAGTACACAATTGTCTATATACCTACATACTCGCAATTGTATCTTTCCGACTTATTTATTTAACTACAGCTGAAGCACCCGCAGCAATTGAAGCTCAAAAAGTGCACAACTCGAATTCTTAATTCGCCAACAACACTTTAATTATAACTCTTACCGCTTTAAAGACAGAGAAAGGGAGACCGTTTGTATGTGGGAGGAAGAGAGCAAAACACCAAGACTAAAAATATACTTGTTAACTTAAAGTTAAGCTTTAAAAAAATCACAACAAAACAAAGTAGCATTTAAAAAAATGGCACAATATACGTGCCAAGTACTCGATCAATTTTTCAGCAAAATTTTGAACAAACGTCGTTTTGTTTTTAAGCTCAGAACACAAATACTGTCTGGGAAGGCATCAAAATGATTGATGTCACCTCAAATGGCGTGTATTCATTAATAAACAACAAAATGATTATGACTCTCCATAAGTTTTATTTAGCAAGTTATTTTGATGACTGCAAATCTACGTAGTTGGTTCTTAAATTATTGTAATCAAATAGATTAGTTAACAGGTGTTGTGTAACATTAACTACAACTGTTTTAATTAAAAAGTACTTATAATTTAGAAAAACAACAACTTATAACTTAAGCTATACGAAAAGATAAGTTAAATTTAAAGAAGCTTTTTATGTACTGCAAGATGGTTAAACCCTTTGGTTTATTTTGAGCAGCCCAATCAAATGTTAAGTTAGAAAAGCTACAAACTACACTCAATAAAAACGCTTCTTTATTTATTCCTAATAAAAGAAGGTTTTAAAATATATATTTTAACCAACGCAGTCGTTCCTCAAAGAGTTACTTTTAGTTTCTTTCGGAAATGACCTCATAACAAAGCATACTTTATTCAGAAGCAACTAAAATGGTTTTTCTAACACAGTCCATTCATTCTTTAAGCCATCAGAATACTACTCACAATACACCAGATATTTTCACTTTCCAACGCGAACCTAATGACCAAAAGTTGTTTATTTTTAGCGAAACTTAAACTGGCACTTGTGCCAAAGCTGATTTTATGGCCATTTTAAAAAAAAAAGCTTACTACGAGCTTTGTAGATTGTAAAAAGTGTACAAGACAAAAAAGTGTTATGACCAAAAAGCAGAAAAATAAACAGCATCAAGTTAAGAAGCTCACGACTTTAAAGACCGCAGCAACAATAGAGGCGACCTTGAAGATTCGTTTCGTTTTGGGTCTTTCTACAAAAGACTTCACTGACAAAAGACCTCTCGAAGTTTGCCAGTGTCCGTCGCCGATATACGTTAATATACGGAATTATTCTTGGTCCAATAAAAGCGTCGCTAATTAATGCCAATTTCAATAAATCGCACAATATGAGAGAGAGGGACAGGGAGACCATCCAGAACTTTATTGGCGCAAATTGAGCACAATCAATCTGAAGGGAGTTCGAGGAAGAACCGAGGAAACTTTGCAAATTCTGGGCTCCATTCACATTCGCATTCTTGTGATTTTTGTTTTTCATTGGGACGCTAATTACGCTTTGTTCGCCAAACAGATACTCAAGTACAGATACAGATACCAATACTCCAGTGCCAGATGGCGAGTCACAGTCACATTCACAGTCACAGTTACAGTCTCTCAGCTGTTCGTGCCTCATCTGTCATAAAAGGCGAACTTCTTAATTTTTACTGCGTCATTTTCATCATTGTCATGCCCTGGGCCTGGGCCTCAACTGGAGTCGGAGTCGGAGTCTGACTCTGTGTTCCCCTCTCTCAAACGTCTCTTCCATTCACAATCACATTCGCATTCGCACTTTGCAAAAGGCAATAGGAGTTAACCTGAGCTCGGTTTACGTTTTACAGCATCTCTCGGTCGCATCTGGGTCTCGGTCTGGGTCTGGGGCTAAAACTGCGACCGAGTCTGGGCTTGCACTTTTTTTTTTTGTCGGTTTTCAGTTTTTGCCTCAACGGAGCTGATGCTGATGAGGTTTTTCGCAAGTCATCGGGTAACTGTGAGCCTGGCCTCTGTGGCACATTGGAAACTTAATCGTGGACTTGCCATTGAAATTCAGTTACAAGGCTGGCCACGTTTTCAGTGACTATGACTATGACTACGAGTATGACTATGAATATGAGCAAGAATACAACTATGAATACGAGTGCGAGTGCGAGTGCGAGTACGAGTTTGCATGTGTTTTTTCTGTTATTGAATGTTATGTGGAACGCGTTCTCGCCGATCATCTGCAGGGACTCAAGAATAGAATCGTGCATGAAATCAATATTCCACAAAATTTATACAAAAACAGCTTCTAAGAGTGTTTTTATGAATATACAAGCGGTGTTATTGAATTTGCATATGATACGAAGAAAATCATGTTGTGGGGCAAAATTAGTTTGAAGCTACATTTAATCTTATATCTTTAAGATGTTTAATATAAAATAAATTTAAAATATTAAATTAAAATAAAAAATTATCTGCAATTTTGCATATTAGAAATGTCTTATTGTTAAAAACAGTCCCATGAATTAACTGAATTTCTGAAAATATTAAAAAACACCTTTAACTACAGACAACCAAAAAGATTTATTATTATAATTTGGTGGTTGCATTTGCCTGAACTGTAGAGTTGCACAGAGAAGTTTAAATTTTTTATCAACATCGAAATGTAATTTATTAAATTAGTGATAAATTGACTCAAGCAGGTGATGTTTGTTGTTTATTAATCATGTTATATAAAGCAATCAATTTGAATAATTTATTTAAAGCCGAAAATAAACAATTAAACAACTTCAATTGTAATTATAAAAATTATACATTATTTCTGTTATGTTTTAGCTTCGTATATTTTAAGAACTTATAACTTCTAAATATTTTTAAATACTCACAGTATCTACCCCAGCAAAACGTTAATAAATAGTTGACTAGCTATACACAAATTGAACTACAATTCAAATTAGATTGTCGCCCGTTAAGACTCTTGTCAACACTTTGCGGCTATTAAATTATTTGTATAAATGCCAAATTGTTCCTTAAATACTCACACTTTGGCAAATTAAAGCATTGCCCGAAGGCGAATTATACAAATTGAAAGGGCCAGTCGCGACCACACGCCACCTGATACGCACGCCAAGCCAAAAACATGTAGTAGTATTTGGGTCTTGGCCTACGAAAAGCGTTAACCGAGTGTAAGTCATTTGTAAAAGAGCTGAGAACAACAAGAAGACAGCGATTCAACCTGGCAGAGAGTCTGGAGTAGGAAAAGTGAAGGTGTAGTTGAAGGGGGTATGGAGGGGGAATAGGGAACAGGCACATTCCGTATAACGAGAGATGATGCACTGGCGATAATCAAGTTTCGTCTTGTTTTCGTAGTCGTGCGCTCATGATAAATGTCACAACATTAACATCAAATGACACGGACCATCCGTCACTCAGTCGGAGTTTTCTGTGTGTGCCCCTGAGCGATCTCTGCTCTCGGTCTCTCCCTCTCTCACCTCTCTCTTTCTTTGCCTGGCTCTCGAACGTCGAACTACTTCGATTTGATGCTCATCAGCATAGCTAATCCCCCAGTGTCAGTGTCGCATGTCGAGATTGTGTCTCTGTTTCCATTTCCATCTCTTTATACTCATCTGGAGTGAACTGAAGAGTTAACGCGTGGCGAAACCTAATAATATAATTGCCCATTAGGGTCAAGGTTATGCTTAATTGGAGTGCATCACTGTAGCTGTAGCTGCATAGTAGTAGCTGCGATTAAACAAGTGGCTCGCTTATTAAAAACCAATTTATCAGCCTGCTAAAGTCTGACCTAGAATCACAATACTCATATAAAACCCAATGAAATAGCTGAACCTGTCGAACTATTGTCAGCTGTTCGTCTGTCCCTCCATCTTTCTGTCCCTCTTTTGCCCTGGAGCCAGTCCAGTTTCCAGCCACACGCAGTAGCCAATTTTTGGTTGAATTAAAACAATAAGCGCTGACAAACGTCGCTTTGATAATGACACTCAACACATGGCTCAATGAATTTGGTTTTAGGCCCATTAATGTTCCGTCGCGACAATTAATGGTAATTATCTATCAGAGCTGACATTCAAATGTGTGTATTGTATCTAACCACATACTCAGAGTGTAACCACCTGGGTATACAGCTCTGAGTATTGGCCATTGGACATGGTGTGTGTATTCGTTGGTAGCCAAGTTCATTCGTTCATCAAGTCTGACGTCTCGCTTGAATAGTGAATGGAAACCTGTTTCCACAGCCCACATTCGAAACTATTTGGTGTGAAAATCGAAAACAACGAAAAATTATAATAAATAAATAGATAACATTGTCGGAAACTTCCAAGTCAAGAATAATTGTATACCATTTATATCGGAAAATAAATATATTGGAAACGTATTTAATTTAAAATGTGTTTTTCTGTCACAGCAGTAAACAATTTATTATAAATAATATTTAAATGGAATTTGTGTATTAAAGAGATCTTAGAATTCGTATTAAATGTATTAAAATCTTTTTGACATACTGTATGTGAAATAAATTCTATGTAGTTAATGTAAAGACTTAAAAGAAGCTTTTCCTTGATGAAAAAATTCTTTCGAAGTATCAAGTATAAAATTGAATTCATTAATGTATCGAATCTCAATTTATATGCCTACTTTACCTACTGTATATTCAGTAGTAGACTTTTCTCTGGAGATTAAATATAAAATAAAATTAAATAAATAGGAAAATATTCTTTGCTTATATTCGTACACTAATAATTCTAATCGTGGCAATATTTTGTGAGTAGATTAAGTTGTTTTTAAAAAAGAAAATAAAAAGTCCCCCCTGCTCTAAATATCTTTAACTTTACTAAAGTTTACACAAATATACACCCATCTATATCAGAGACATGGTTATTTCAAGAATAAGTAGTTCAATTGATGTATCTTTTGATCAAAGCAATTGACTTTGTCTTACAACTATATTTATAAGGCAATTGTTTCCCCACTAGGTTTGACAGGCAAATTAACTTTAAGAAACCCAGAAGTGTTGATAGAGCATGTAGAGTTATTATTACTAAAGTCGAGTGGAAGTTGCATAAAGATACATACACGATATATAGGGAATCGTGTGTAATGCTCATGTATGAATATGTCACTCGCCATACACAACTTGCCCTCAGCAGAAGGCGCGCCATTCTTGATTTTGATTAATGAGCAAAAGTGGAGGTTTTTTTTATCTTTTTTGGTCTTCAATGTTTTTCCTTTTGCTTTCTTTTTTTTGCTCACATGGAGCATTACAAAGTCTGTCAGTGAATCACGTGGGTGTTGGCAGCTAAGTAATTTAATTAGCATACCAACAAAAATGGGGCAGTGTCTGTTTTGTGGGTGCATCTAGATTCATAATTCGAGTGAAACCTGTACTCACCAACTCCCGCTACATGAATCTTCTTCATCCAGGGATAGATAATGCGTTCGCCGTCGGTTGTCTCTGCCATCAGATCATCATCACTGTCCGAATCTCCCAGATCATCATCGTTGTCATTGGACGCTAACTCGTCTGGCGATCGATCGAGCATTAATCGATCCTCTTCAGACATGTCCTAAAAATGATACAATTAGTTTATCAGTTGCTCTTTAAACTGGTAATTCAATATATACATTTTCTGATCCCATATCATCACAGTGTAGAACTTCTTGCAGTTGTTGACCAGTTGGCGCCGCTTCTTCCAGGCGCTTCTCTAACTTTAAACCTAAAGGATACATTTACGAATTATTTATAATATAATTAAATTGTTGCAGTAATACCCTATTAATTTAACAGTAATAAAAATTATTTCTTCAAATTTGTTATATTATAAAATTACTGCACAAATAATAACTGAACCATAGATTTTTCGATCAAATTTTATGAAATAAAATATTAAACACATACATACTTGATACGTTAAAGAATATAATAGTGGTCGTTATATTCAAAATATCAGTTTAAGTTCTTATTTGTACCGAAAGTATTTTAGTTACATTATTTAAAACGACTGAATCATAACTAGAATTCGTTTATTACGCAAATTGATTTTAATTCAAAACTATTAAACCGTTTAATCACTCAATACAAGTTATACAAGTTACAAATATTTTTTATTTATAAATACGGATATAATAATACAATTTACACTTATATAAAAATAGTTGAAACATAAGAGTGTTAAACTGATTTTTTTAAATTCAAGTTTGACCTGAGAAGTATTTTATCTTTTAAGCCATTGCCTACATAATATTTAATTAAACATATGTAATACATTTTGTTTAACTTGTTACCAAAATTGAGGGAAAAGCATAGCAAATAATTTGACTATCAAAAAAATGAAGCATTTCTCTCCATTCTAAAATCACAATGTTGAATTCAAACTTTAGCTGTTAAGACATCAATTTTGAACTTCCTAAAGGTATTTTTATTTTACTAACTAATTAACTAACTAACTAACTGTTAATATGTTTAGAAGCTGAAAATATTACTAATTTTCTGTACAACCTCGTCACACTTACCTAATTCCTGCAGCCCCAGAGAGGTGTTTGTTGGTGGTTCCGTGGAGGAGCATTGTAGTGGCAGGTCCATTATCTGGGCGGAGAGCGGCGAGTGTCCTTGGGAGTGCGTACTGCCGACGCTACCGTTGGTAGCGCCGTAGTAGCTGCCGTAGTATCCATTGGAGGGATTGCCGCTGCTGCTGTTTGGCACATTAACCGACGGCGGTGGTCCGTAGTCCCCTCCAGAGTGCACCACTCCGGCAGATATGTACTCGGGGGCATGGTGCACGGCAGCAGCGGCTGCAGCTGCCGCATGATGACCGTAGTAGCCGAGACTCTGGTGCGGATGCGAGTGCGGATGATGGGAGGGCGGTGTGGTGGCATAGTTTGTGGTGTAGTTGGCATTCTGGTGATGGTGGCCAGAGAGCGCACTGTTGCTGTGGTGGTGCGAATGCGAATGGCCGTGCGTGTGGGTGTGGGAATGGGAGTGCGGGAGCTGATTGTGATGGTGCGCAGCGGCAGCCATGTAATCATTGACCATTTCCGCCGGATGCGTGGCGTGCGGGTGACCCGACATGCCAGGGCCACCGCCAGCGAGAGCACCACCGCCACCGCCAACGCCAGCACCGCCGCCCATGTGGCCCGTCGAGGCGGTCATGGAATAGTGACCATTGTAGTGATGATAGTCGTCTGCAACCGGCGGGAACTTTGGATCCAGGCCATTGCCCATGGACATGGGACTCTGGACATGATGTGGTGCGTGTGGGTAACCCATGAGGAATGAGCTCATCGTGGTTGCTTAATTTCTTATGTGTTTTAATTAAACTTTCGCTATGCTCTTGCTCTTCGATTCCTAGTAGCAGAGCGCATATTTCATTTAAATATTTATTCACTTATTGGCACTCACTTTCAGCACTTTTATGCTTTATTGAGAATGATCACTTTATTTGGATTCTGGCCAGCATGATTTAAATGCAGTGGGGCTCTGTTTATTGAACACAGCGCGTAATTTGCGCAACCGGCGCGTTGAAAATATTAAAAACACTGCGGAGCACCGTAAACAACAAAAATGCCAAACAATTTTTGTGTGACGTTCAGAAAACATTCAAAAAACACCTAAAAACACGACGCGTCTGAGTCTGATCACGAACGAGTGCGAGAGTGCGAGTGCGATTTCGAACCGTTCAATTCGAGCCGTTCTTTTGTTATGAATACGAACGAACGCTCAGAGCGCAAGCGAACCTGTTTTTGCTTTTCGGTATCGGTTTTCTGTTTTCTGTTTTCCCTCACAGTTGCTTCTTCTGCCGTCCTACTGCTATTCTCTCTCTGTCTTTCTTTCGCTCTCCGAGCAAATCGCCATTGCCATTGACAGCCAGCGATGACGTCGACAGTTGAGTTTCGAAACTCGATTTACTGGTTTTGTTTTTGTTTTTTCTTAACAGACAGGCAACAACAACGCGCCAAAGGACGGCCCACACGCAGTGAGAACACTGTGGCCATGGCTGTACGCCATTTTCAACCACCAAAAAGTCTGTGAGTTAGCAGAGTGCAGACTGAGCTAAAGCGAGCGAGACAACAAGCTGTATGGTCACACCCATTTGCCGTTGGTGCGGAGCTTGTTTTGGTCACAGTCGAGGCCAGAATAATGTGCATAGCTGCGTAAAGATTATGAACTAACTAAAATTTATGTAAGAGAGTTTTTAAATTGAGTTATTATTTAAGAAATGGAATATGTTATAGTATATTTGGTTGATAGCATTAAGTATGAACAGTCCAATGTGGCTGTTTGCTTATTACGGAGTCCACTGTTGTGCTCTGGTATGCTGTTTAAGTTAGAGCTGACTGTATGCCAATTGCTGCTGGCTGCTGGCTGAGTGAGAGCAGATGTGTATGTGTGAGTGTGTGAGCATTTGAGTGCGAGTGTGAGTTTTGCTTTTGTGGTCTTCGGTCATGGCGCACGCTCAAAATAAAAACTTACAAAAAATGAAATAAAAACTGCCCTCAACGTCTCTCGCATCGGTTCGTGCGTGGCCAACAAGCACCGCCCACTTTTCACTATGCCTTTCATCGATCCCACAAGCGAATATGGCAGGCCAAACCATTTATTTTCCAGAACTTATAAGCGGATGCAACAAAGTCTCTGACACTGCCACCTACAGTAATACATAAATATTTATGGACATTGTAAATATCGATCGATCGGTCGACGAGGCTGCAAAGTGTTGATATGAGTTGTTTGGTCTATAGCTACCGAGTTGAGAGGCTCCAGTTATACCAATGGAGTACATACTTATGCATAGAGAACACACACACACGCACACATACCTATGTATATAGTGCGAAAGGCAGCCTCTGACTTGCAATAATTTTCCATTGCCATTGAATGCTGAATGAATATCACCGCACTTGGCGCGATGTTTCATTTTTATTGTGGTTACTATTTGTCTGAGGGAACGGGAAAGGGATAGGGGGAAGCTGCCGCTACTTACTTCATGTTATTGTTGTTGTTGCTGTTTGTTCTTATCATTACTACCGTGATTTGTATTGTTGCTGAAAATGTTGATGAAATGATGAGCATGACAGGCAAATATTCAAATGAGTCAGACTCACATGGAAAATCGATAGAATGATTTTGTTGTATAATGCACATCAGGAAGGTCGCACATTAAACGCTTTAATATTTTTACACATAAATATTTAGACACTGTTTTTTCTTGTTTTGTTACCGCTCTCATCCCGCTCATCAATAAATACAGCTTCAATATTGTTACACTCTAATGAAATTCTCCTTTCGAATTTCACACACGAGTCATGGAATTGCCGTGTGCCGTGGATGGTGAATAATGGAACGTGGAAGGTGGTTTGTATAGACGAGACTGTGACTACGACTTTGACTGTCTAATTGCCGAATAATTGAACCCACTCCAAGAGAGCACACGTGCTATACTCTACTGCTAAACACACAGTCCAGTCTGCAAATGTTTCATGTGTGTGTGTGAGACTACTAATTAATCGACTTCCAACTGATTCGATTTTGATGGGGACTATCAAAAGTTCATTAAGACCATTAAGTGTATAAAACTTAAATTTATTTGCCTGGCTTGTTGTGTACTATATCGAACATTTAACATATTTGACTTGTGAATAAATAATTTAATAAAAAAGAACAAGAAGCTGTTGATAGTATTCAGACAGCAGTTGTGACATTTAAATCTTAATTAATTGGTTTGTACATATTTAATTTTGTTCAGGCAATTAATGGGGCTTTGATTTATCAAAAGACCTAGTAAATACATTTAAACATACTACACGTTAATTTAAGTATTCTAAACTGTTCAGAGTTTTATATTGAATGTCTTTAGATTTCAGATTCTCTTAAATTTAATTTACACTCCAAAATTATTGAAAAGACATCTATCTATCTATGATTAAAATTTCATAATTAAAATCAACATAAAAAACTTTATCAACATCAAATTGTTGTAATAACTAAATTGATATATTTAAAAATAATTTGCTGAGTATATTAAAAATGTCAGCTTTAATTTGAATTTAAAACAAAAGTGAAATCACATTAAAATATCTATTAAGTTCTCAGTCTTTTAAAGAAACTCTTAAGTATAACAGACTACTCCATTGAATTAACTCTACTCGTGTTTAAGCTGCAACAAGAATTCATGTCTTTAGAGTGTTGAGAGACAGGCGGGTGGTTTTAGGTGAGAAAAAGACAGATAGAGAACGAGGGGGTGTAAGTGAGGCAGAGAGCTTTGTGTCTGAGATGATCCAATGCTGGATAGGGTGACTGTTTTGTGCAGCATTTGAGTTCCAAATCCCAATTCAGAGCCAGCAATCAGTTGCGACTGTCAGGCGGCAAAGGAAGTTCACTTGCTGCACAAGGCAAATGTGATTAATGGTTTCATTCGAGCCATATTATATCTATGTGTGTGTGTGAGAGTCTGTATGTGTATGTGTGTGTATCTAAGTGTGTGCCCTGTCGTGAGGCACTTTTGGTCTTGTTGTTCCTATTCGTTTGGCTATTTTTTTGTTCCCTTCCCCCTCTCTTTCCCTCTCTTGCTCTATCTTTTCGTCTTTAAGCCAAACATCAAATTCATCTTTTTGTTTAAAATCAAGAAACCGAAGAACACCGCTTAAATTATGCAGATGGGTGTTACCCAGATATCTAATTACCTCACTAATAAACACAATTTGGAAAATATTAAATTCTATAATTATTAATCAACATCCAAGTTAGTTATTAGATTTCAGTTAATATCAGTAGAGAAAGTGATTTGATTTATTATCCAACTTTAAGTTTTTTTTGCTGTACTAAAATTTTTTACTCTTTTGAGCTAATTTTCAGGGGCAAGACTTTAGTTAATCCCAGCTTAGTGGCTTTTAAAACATAACTTAAGTGTAACTTAGGTTTAAATACTTAAAATAGAAGTTTAAATATAGTTTTAAGTTGTTATTTATATAAATAAAATAAAAAAAATAAATTATTGAATCATTAGGAAATTGACAACGATTTAAAAACTTTTATTTAAGCTACAATAATAAGCCATAAATTTTAAATAATCATTTGCTACACTTTTATTTACTTAATCGCTTTTCAACTCCCTAAAAATCCAAGTCTTTTATTGATTTGACAATCCCCCAATACATCCAAAAAGTTCCCCATGAGATCTGCTTAGGATGAAAATTGTGTTAACGACATGTTGACAAGTGAGATTGAGTTTGAGAACGCTGATTAGCAGCCTCGTTCTTATCACAACCATTTCCAATTTCCAAATTTAAAAGCTGAACTCTGAGGAGAAGTTCGCGACAGGACAATAAAGGAGGCTGCTCATTGATTGATTGAATGATTAATGATTGACTGTGCGTCAATCACAAGCCTCATGTAATTAAAGCTACAAAACTTCTCAACTTGTGACTTTTATTGACTTTAAAGTCGCATTTGCGTATGATTTTTGTGAACAGGGAAAGTCCTCAAAACACTTAGCCAGGCCAATTAAATGTGGTTCATTTGGTTGTTTGCCATTGGGAGAAACGTACAATTCTTTCATTTATCAAGTGGCTCAACTGTTAGCTGTCATATTATGCCCAAATCGGCGACCCAGACTCCAAATACATATATAAATATATATGTATACATGTGTAAGTCCAGTTTGGAAGCAAGATGAGTGTTTAACCAAAATTTACGCTGCGGCTGTTTAAAATAATTACACAAACGGCTTAAATGAGCCAAACTGATCGCTTCAGGGGGAAAACCAGCAAAGCTGGGACTGAGACTCGGAATGAGACTGAGATTGGGACAAGTCACAGGTACCCATTATCCATGACAGATTATCTCTGATTGATTTCATTTTACCCCTGCACAGCCATAATGAAGGCTGCGGTTGCATACACACACGTGTGTGTGTGTACATATGGACCAACAACAGCTTAAGGCCAAAATGTTTCGTTTTAGAGCTGAACTTCGGTCGCCTTTTGCCGTCAATTGGTTAAATGTTCAATTTTGAAAGATGACTCCGTAATTGCCTCACATTAGCTGAAATTAAAGAAAACTGTTAAAATTATGCTTAATGATCGTACAAAGTTTACCTTTTCCTATAAGAAGAACTCCATTTCACATGGTATTTTACTTGTATTTGTAATACTTATTTTAGACCTGTCATAAACAATATTTTATTTCGTCAGTGGATTGTTGCAAAGTGATTTTTCAATAACTAAATAACTCATGTAATGGACTAACTAAAATCATTGTGACATTTCCCTCAGTTTATAAACTAAATTGTATTACTATAAAATATGTATCATTAATTTTTATGGCTTGTAATCAAACTGAGCTGTCAAAATACTGCCACAATTTTAAGAAAGTAGTTTAAGTCTTTGAAAATTAATGAAAATTTTATAAATGTGTTTATTTAAAATATTTTTTTTTTTTCATATTTTATAAACAAAAATTGACTACTTTTAAAATTATTTTATTTTTAAATACGTTCTAAACATTTTTGTTAAGCAAACTTCCATTTCTAGTAGTTTGCTTGGAGTTTCAATCGTCTGCTTAAACTTAGCGTTAAAAATGCCAAAAAAACACAAAACTTTCTATAAAATTTTCACACCAAATGTGGACCCCCATCAGCTCCTGAAACTGGGCTCTATGAAAATATCGGTTTTGTTTTTTGGGAACCTCACGCCTCTTGCGCTTATCCATCAAAGAAAGTTGGCTAAGGTATTTAAGCTAACCCTTTAATTTAGTGAAACTTTTGAAGACCGCCGATTCCGACACTGAATTTGACTCCAACTCCAACTCTGGCTTCGATTTGGATGCCTGCGTCAATGCGGCTGCCAATCGGCCCAAAAGCTCTGCCTCAAATTTCCAATTACGTCTATGTCAATCATAATTAGTAACAACGTCGATTTTTCATTGAAGGGCCCTAAAAAATTGAACCTAAACGTAACATAAACGACAACAACAACAACAACCACTGCACCTCAGAGGGCCTCACAGTGCCCACTGTAGCGACTTTCTCACACATGTGCGTGGCTCGGGAGCTCCACAAAACATAAATGAACAACAAGTTTTCTTTCTCAACTACACGGAACAACAAGAAGAGATTTATAAGCATAGTTAAGTAGAAGTTTGAATACCCTTTTATAAGAAAATCAGCTTTTAAACTGAATTTTAAAGCGGATATTTTATTTTATTTAACTCACGACTCTAAGATTAAGTATCTAAACATTTTACATAAACAGTTTTCTTTATATAAAACATTCTGACCAAAATTACAACAAAGTCTATCAACTCTAACTTTATAGAAGAGTAAAATCTTGTAACGAACTAGATTCGATGCCAAAGACACAGCGAGAGACGGCCAAACAAGAGAAGGAAACAGGGAAGTAGAAAGAAAGAGAACAAGAGGATGGAGACATAGGGGAAAGAAGAAGAGAAGAGCAGCTGAAAGGGGGAGGGCTGAAGTGGGAGGGGCATGGCCAAGAGCAGAGCACAGTGTGTTGTAACATGTAATTTGGGATGGCATCGGCATCGGATGCGCTGCCTCTCAGTTCCCCCGCCCCTGCCCCTCCCTCTCTCCGCCCCTGTGCCCATTCCCGAAACATATTGAGCATCCATGTAGTTTGCTGGCGGTCTGTTATGAATGTGACTAATTAAATTTAAAGATATCCAAGAGATTATCAATCTTTGAAGCGCATCGCCATCGCCATCGCAATCGCCAGCAGAGTTTGGGACAGCTTGAGAGAGCAGGGAGCAGGAGGTAGGAGGCGGGGCAAAGAGTATCGATACGCTTCGACACAACATTTCACAAGATACAAAACAAAAGCCAAAGAACGATGCCAACAACAACAACAAACAACAACAACCATCAGCACCAAGAGCACATTTGTTTCATGATCATGATTGAAATAATGATTAATGAATGTAGCGCCAAAATTCAATTCGAATTCACTATGTATAGCCCGGGAGGGACTCGAAACCTGGTACAGCAACTGTGACTGTAGCTCCGACTCAGGAGTGGAATTGAGATTGGGTTTGGAAGTGGAATTCAAAGTGGAATTGGAAGTGGCATCGAAATTGGGACTGTGACCAGCTTTTCGCCTTTCCAGACTTACCGCCGACTGAGTTCCGTGCATGAAATCAACAACCAAGAGAGAAGAGAGAGAGAGCGAGTATGAGCGGGAGGGGAAGAGTAAAAGAGTCCAGATAGATAGACCAACAGAGTTGCATGTGGAGTCCATGCTGCACTTCTCGCATGTGTCCTGGTGGCATCATCAATTATAGCTTTTCTGTAACGCCAACAAGCTGAGGCTGGTACTGAGACTCATCTGCACAATACACTGAAAAAATTAACTTTAATAGAGAATATAATTAAGTTTATGCTTGATTTTCAAGGGATTATGTTAAAGTGGAAAATTAAATCTCAAGTTCTAGACTTTAGTACCAATATTGAACACTGATAAATGATAAATAATTTACTCCTTCATCCGATTTCTTTCCTTACTTTCTGTCTAGATTTTAGACATAATCCATAATCCTGTAGAATTCTTCTTCCCGTGTAGGCACCTTTGACCACGCCAACGAAAACGTTTACATCTTTGGCCTGAATGACCAAATGGCTTTGTTAACAGCTTTCTGCAGTGGCTTCGCTTTCGGCTTCGAGTTCGCCCTCGACTTCGATTCGGCTTTGGTTAATAAATGTTTTTTTAATTGACTGCATGTGCTGCAAGAGATTCCAGCTCCTCACACACTGGGAAATGCATTCGTCTTAAAAGTACCTCGATTCTAGCCAAGCTATAACCCTCTTGACGTTGTCGCTAGTTGCGTAAACTGTTAAGTTTAGCACCACTTACCTGTAATTATCATTAAGCTCGACAATTGAGCAATTAGTTTATTCCAAGCTTTCGCTTTGTCTGCTGTCATAATCCACAAGTCCGAGTGTTTGTAGATCGCGAATCCCGTAACTTGTCATTTAATTAATGAATAAATTTGCTTCTAGTAAATACCAAAGAAATAAATAAACTACTAAAAACAGAAAAAAAAACTAATCACTTGGAATCCAAGTTGCACTTTTCACTTCCACAAGTCACGAACTTGAACAGTTTTCATGATTTCAACGCTTTGTTTTAGGTTTTTTAAGTCATCAGTTGAGTCTATTAAATTAATTGAAGTACAGCCGAGAATCGCAAAATTTAAAGCTAAACTTATGTCAGTGTACTGCCGCTGGTAATCGCCCTTTTATATAATTAAATATTACATTTAACGATTGTTTCTAATTGCCTGACTATATTATGATTTTTTGTCTAAGCAACGGAATTTTAGAAACTCTGTTGATGATTAGAATATTTACAATTGTTAAATAAATCTTTTCTTATTTTCCAAATGGAATGTAATGCTTTTTAAAGCTGTAGGTCTTTTAACATTAATGGACTTACTTACTGTAGCTACTAAGTTACTTAATTATAAAATATTAAATCAAATTATATAATGACAATAATATTTATATGTAGTTTGTACGCGACTTACCATTAAAATATAACGATCTTCCGCTTTGTTGAAAAAAATCATTGTTTTCTTATAAATTCTAGTTGTCTTATAAGTTCTCAGTTTTTATTGAAATCGCTCAAATCTTTTGAAGCCCACCCAGCTGTAGTAACAGTTAAAAATAAAGTCGTCTCAACCATGTCCGAAAACAACTCAATTACTAATGATACAATTACAAAGATAGAGCTGTAATACCAAATCGAATTGTTCTCTGATTTTTTCACTTCAGTTGAGTTCATTTTGGGAGGTGTTAGCTTGGGTTAAGTGCAGTTTTGTGGAACATGTCGCCGCCATATGAATTTCTCAGCTGAACCAAAGAAAACTAATGATCTCAGTTCGACGGATTCGAATGAATCGAAAAAGAAAGAAATCGGGCAAAGCGGGTATTTCTTTCACTTTTCAAGAAATCCACAGGAAGAGCAAAAAAAAAAAAACTACAACAAAAAAAAAAGTTTTCAATACAAACTGTCAGATAAATCGGGAGGCCCTCGGTTTCGGCCAAAAGAGCGGAGTAGAGTAGACGGTTCAGTTGTCTTCTCGTCTTGCGCATAATTAATGATCTGCTCCATATTCACGCATTGGTGTAGGTCTTCTTCTTAGCTGTCTCTATCTGTCTCTCTCTCTGTCTCCGTCTCTCCTTTGGACACGACTGTCTGGTCCGGCAGTTGCAATGTTCCTACGCCTGCATGTCTGCATATCCGTGGGTTGCCAGAGTTTAGATCTCTGATTTACCATTTCTTATGTTCCGGCAACTGTCACTTTTGTATCTTTCGGTCACGTGATGTGCGTGCAAGACAACTAAAAAGATACATTTACTTACATAGTTTGAAAGAAAGACTTTCCCGACTGGACGAGATACAATGATGTGTGTGTTGGAAAACAGTTGCATCTGTTTAGCTGCTAAAGATTCCAGCAATGC
The DNA here is from genome assembly GCA_035046005.1 of Drosophila acutilabella. Classification (NCBI taxonomy): domain Eukaryota; kingdom Metazoa; phylum Arthropoda; class Insecta; order Diptera; family Drosophilidae; genus Drosophila; species Drosophila acutilabella. The sequence goes on from JAWNOK010000061.1 coordinate 2,155,780, forward strand.
CATAACTCATACCCAGTAAACCCTGCTCCCCCCTCTCTCCTCTATCAGCTCGGCCACCACCTTAAGCTACCAAGTTGACAGACAGCAAGTTGACAGCCCACGTTTTGCCTGCCGCTTAGCCCGGGTGCCCCTGGTCTGCCAGCTCCCTCCTGTTCCAAGATATAATACCATTTCTTATCGACCGCCCGCGCTGTCACTTGCGTGTGGCGTTGTCCGCCGAGATGCTGTGGCTTGGGGCATGCGGGATTGGGACTGGGAAGGGACTAGGCTTGGGAATGGGATGCGCATTGGCCTGGGATACTCTCCCCCAACGCACTCAGCTAATCAACACGGCCTCAAAATGTAAATAGGCACATCCTTCAGCAAATATTGTCGCCATTTTCTAGCTGCCACACGCCTCAACCCCCAGTCACTTCATCCACTTCATCCTTGGGCTGCGTATCTGTCGCCTTGTCTGTCAAATTCATGCAAAAAAAAAAAACGAGAAGAAAAAATTGGAAAATAAAAATGATACTTTTCTTTTTCTCTCTTATATTTTATTTTCGAAATTCTTTTTTTTGTTTTTTTGGTGTTGTTTTTGTGCTGCTTTTCGCTTTCTTCGAGCGAGCGTGTTTTCGTTTTCCCCACGTTTTTCTTTTTGTATTTTGTTTTTCTCGGGGTTTTTCTTTTTTTGACACATAAAAGGACACGCACCGCGTCACATCATGAAAGGATTGATTAATGATTCGTTGATTTTCGCCCTTATTCTCTTTAGTTACACTTGGGCACATAATCCGCCTCGTCTCTGCAAAGTTTCCCTTCTCACTCTAACTTCCACTCCGCCTCTCTCGCTCTCTCACTCGCTTTCCTCACCTCCTCAGCAGTCACCACATTCATTCGACTCTCCCGAATTTTTGCGTAAAGTTCACCAAGTTTTTAAAAGACAGAACAATGCCTTTCCCGCTCTATTAAAAGTTTAACAAAAAAATTGTTTCTTTCCTTTGGAACTTCTTATTTTTATATGCACATTCCATTAGGTAATTCCTTGGGTTTACTTAAGCTCAGGGACTTTACAGAGTGTATACTGTATGAGTTGAAGTAAATGATTAATTAATTTACATAATTTGAGGAAGCAACAATATAATATATTTTTAATATTTAGTAAATTTAATTGGAATGTTTGAAAAGTTACGATAATTGTTTAAATTTTATAAACTATAAGAATTGAACTGAAATTTCGATCACTTAAATTAATTTAATCTTACAAATGTTTATAACAAACTCTTTCAAAAATAATTTGCTTAAATGAAATTTAAATATTTAATAGTACAATTTTAATCTTGAATATTTGAATAGAATTATTTTAAAAAGTAAACTTTGGTGTTTACTTGCATAAATAAAACATTTATCACCATGTCTTAAAATTATTTATGCTGACAGTTCTTTAGTAAAAGTAACATTCTTTTCAATCACTTCAACTAAAAAATGTTTTATATTTATTGCTTAAATATGATAACTTTCAAAAGAAAGAAAGTAATTAGAGGAAGTGTGTTTAATGTAAATTAGCTTGGTTAAATGCACTTTGACTTATCAAATGGAGTCCATTAAACGAAAACAAATGCTTTCTGCTGAGTACAACTCATGAATAAAAGAACAGTGGAAAAGTAATTATCATTGGGCATTTCACACGTGGCCTCTACTCAGCACTTCGACTTAAACCCCCCCAAACACTCCCCCTTCAGACAATGACAATTAAAAGAAGCAGAGGAGTGGGTAAGGCAAGTGCAAAGTGGGAGTGTCCGAGTGGACGGGAGTCCCTTGGTCCTCCTTAGTCACATACGCACTCACACCTTGTTGGAATTGGGCACTTTGACAAAGTGTTGATGCTCCGAAGTAATTAAACTGGATACAGAACTGACTAATTTCAAGACTAGTTGAGTTTTGACCAATGTCCATTCGTTATTAACGCTTAAGCAGTTGATGAGAGCACGCAAGCTGCCAACTTGGCCCAAAATAGATCTCTTCAAATGAAACGGAGTTAGGGTGGACGTGACATATGTCGACACTGGACAGGATGGAGCAGGAGTAGACAGCAGTGAACACGCCTGGACGGTGCTGAACTGGTCTCAACTGAACGTGTAAATCACATTCACATTCCAGAAGCCAGAAGTGACCAGTTTTGGCCCCACTGCGAATCGCCTCACTCTCTTAACTTGGCCAAGGGGAAAGTCAACGGTCTCACACCAGTGGCGTACACGAGGGTGGAATTTTAGTGTTTAAAGTGTCGAGTTTTGCGTCTTAGAACTAGAAAAATGATTCCGCTCTATCAGCTCTACCTACTGCCGCGCTCAGTTGCCCATTTTAAAATGCGTTTAAGCCCGTGAAACGTAGGATGGCCCAAAATGGACAGCAACAACAACAGGAACAAGAGCAACAACAACATCGACTGTAACAACAACACGAAATGAGGCAAAAAACATTTAAAAGGCGAAATGCGTAAGAAACCTTCATCAAATTTGACTGACAGGTTTTCAAGATGTTCGCACTACCAAACGAAATGTTTCTCTCCCAACTCCATTTCTTTCGGCTATTACGTGTTAAAATGGCCAACGTCACTCACTGTTCTGGCCAACATAACGAACGTTATGGCCGAGTTTTAATTTGAAAAATTCAAATGATTACTTACAATGTAATTGACTTTCTTAAAATAAATTAATTTAGTGTATATAGTAAGAGATTGTTCTTCAAAATAACAATGACATGTTATTAATTAAATTCAATAAAAAGTATAAAAATTGTTAGTTAAAGTCTTTACATGCCTTCCTGCCAGCAAACGCTGGACTGCTAACATTACTGTTAATAACAGTGGTTAGCGCCATCTGTTGTTTGGTTGACATACAGTCCACACTGTATATATTGTTTAGCAAGGGCAACAACCACCAACATGATATAGCTGCACTGCTCATGATCACATGGTTATCTCTTTCTTACACCGATAGCCACACAACATGTTACTATCGATAAGTTGCGATTTAACAAAGCGTCTTAAAAGAATTTGCTTGTGCTTATTATTTGTTAAATAGATGTAACAATTATTGTTTATTAAATATATATATGTGTTAAACATATTTTTAAATTGTTTGGAAACCAGAACTAAATAAAGCTATAAGCCATTAGGCATAAAACTATTCTTAACAAAAGCAAAGAAACTGGCAATTCTACTTGACGTTCTAAATTTCTTAAATGTTTGTAAAGTTGTGCATATTTTGTATTGAATTTGTTTACATATATTTTTTTAATATTGATTTCTTTAATTAATAGATCTGAGCGCCTACGCAACAGCAGGCTGCCAAAGCAGGATCAATTGGATGTGATCTCAATTAGTTAATTTCTTAGTCAACATTTTGTTTTAAAAATTCGTTTATTACACAAAAATAACTTACGGTCAATTAAAACGTAAAATTATTGCTTTAATTAGATTAAGCAACAAACTGTTCATATAAAATAGTAGCCCATTCGTTTTAAGACAACATTTGCTGTGCATTTCTTTCACTCGAATCAATTTAATGTAAATTGGTTCATCAGTTGCTGATCAAATGTTGTCGATAGTGTAGAAAATAAAAAATTAGCAGCGGCTTACTAATTATTTTTGCTGAAATCAAAGTATACGTAAGACAACTGTGTCACAAAATTTCAAAATATTTATTCTATTAATTAGAAAGGGAAAAGTATAACGCAAAGCGAGCAGTGAGTCACATTAGGAACAGTTAGTCGTGTTACTAGTGTGTTACTTACAGCTTAAGAAAAAGTCAATAAACTAAAACCTTAGACAAGGTATTCTTTATTTTTCAATTCGATATCAGTTGATTCAATCATGGGTTGCCAAGCGATATTAGTTTTGCAACTTATATTATAAGAAATTATACAATTAATTTATCATGTTGGACTTTATCAGGTTTTGAAATGAGTAAATAAAATATTTTATCAACTCGTATCAGATAATTATAAACCATTTGTATGTCAGCAGAGCAGAACAGAGCATTGCGGAGACCCATCGCTTAAGTTATGCTATCTACAAGTAGTAATACTACTAGCACTTTTAATATCTAAACTAAGTGTGCGTACTTCACAGGCAGACAGATACCCAGGTACAGTCAGCGATCAAGTATGCGAACGTCTATATCTTTTTTTCCTCCACACCACTCCCACGACGACACTTTCCCCCTGCCGGAAGTGCTTCCTCGAACTGTACTGGCATGCAAATTGCAGTAACTGCACCGACATTTGCACAAAGTCGGCAAAAATCCAAGCGTACCACAAATCGGCAGACGATTGACCCAAATGCTGAGCACTCGTAGCTCTCCACCCACCCAAGTAGTCTTCCATCACCAACTCTAACCGAATTCTAATGGCAATTTGTATGCTAAATTATATTTATGGAAATTCAAGTGGAACGTCGAATAAATTGAAGTCACTCAGAAACAAAAAAAATAGAAAGAAATAGAAACAAGTAAGAAAGGCTACAGTCGATCGAGCCGACTGTAAAAGACCCCGTACTCCCATAGTATTGCATTTTATTTAAATTAAAATTTTCAAATGAAATTTAAAAAATTAAAATTAAATATTTACAATTTGAATTAAAATTAAAAAATAAATAAATTAACAACTGTCATCGTCAGCACTCGAACCCGCGATCCATGCGAAGGTTCCACATTGCGTCGCAACTCTATCAGTTGCACCACACCCCTCTTCTATCATTCTTCCGATTATTTGCATATATGTATGTGCACACATACATATGTGTGTATGTATTGCATTGGTCGGCGCGGCCAGCGGCTCCGGGCAGCGCTGCCGCCAGCAGGTAGAGAAAACGTTCGAACATATGTTTGTATGTTTCTGTGTTTGTTTGTATGTGTTGCGCGCATGCAGTGATTTTGCTTTAAAATAACTTCAACTTTGAACCGTAATTTCTCTGTTGTTTGACATAGGATTTTGATGCCACTTTCAGGAAAGTTAGAAATAGTAACTCTCTAAGCGTATGTTAAATTACAACACTGTACTATTTGATTTAATGCCTGAAACAAGGCATTGAAGCTGGAGAGTCTTTTATTTCTGATGAGCAAAGGGGGCGTGGCAGCTCAAAATTTTGAATGGCGTTATATTAAGGCTGTCTCTAGGAACCTGTATACCAAAATTGGTGCTCCTAAGTGCTACAGTTACTGAGATATTCGCCTAAAACAAAAATTTTCTCGAGGTTTGTCTGGTTTTTTGCTCATTGCGGGGGCGGTAGGGGGCGTGGCAACAATTTGAAATAAACTTGATCTGCTTGACATAATAACGGACTTTCATTGTGAATTTCATGGTTCTAGCTTTTGTAGTTTAAAAGATCCAGGTGTTCATACGGACAGACGGACAGACGGACAGACGGACAGACGGACAGACGGACATGGCTATATCGACTCGGCTGTTGATGCTGATCAAGAATATATATACTTTATGGGGTCGGCCACGCCTCCTTCTGCCTGTTACGCACATCTCGCTTCTGACAAACTTAATAGACCCCCTTTACTCTTTTTTAAAGAGTACGGGGTCTAAAAATATACAACACGCTTGGCAACAACATTTGAAATGTGTTTTCAATGCGCCATTGAAGGACGTTTCATTTCCTTTATTTCCCCATGAGCTGAAAGCTATGCATTTAGGTAATGGCTTGACATATGCAGAAAGCACCAGAGAACACTCCGGAATCGGTAGATAGGCACACTTTAAATCAAACGTAGTCAAAAATCTAACTTTATAGTTTATATATAATTATTTTTAACAAAGAAACTTAAACTGATACAAGATAAAGTCTAAAACATTTATCATATATTGTTCATTATACAATAACAAATAGTTATAAAACTTGTCACAATTTGAAAAGATGATAAGATATCTTAAAGTATACATTAGACTTAATTAATACGCATAAAACAAAGACAACAATGTAGATAGCCTAAGTTTGTTAAGTGTACATAATTTAAAACTATTTTTAGACCCCGTACTCTTTAAAAAAGAGTAAAGGGGGTCTATTAAGTTTGTCAGAAGCGAGATGTGCGTAACAGGCAGAAGGAGGCGTGGCCGACCCCATAAAGTATATATATTCTTGATCAGCATCAACAGCCGAGTCGATATAGCCATGTCCGTCTGTCCGTCTGTCCGTCTGTCCGTATGAACACCTGGATCTTTTAAACTACAAAAGCTAGAACCATGAAATTCACAATGAAAGTCCGTTATTATGTCAAGCAGATCAAGTTTATTTCAAATTGTTGCCACGCCCCCTACCGCCCCCGCAATGAGCAAAAAACCAGACAAACCTCGAGAAAATTTTTGTTTTAGGCGAATATCTCAGTAACTGTAGCACTTAGGAGCACCAATTTTGGTATACAGGTTCCTAGAGACAGCCTTAATATAATGCCATTCAAAATTTTGAACTGCCACGCCCCCTTTGCTCATCAGAAATAAAAGACTCTCCAGCTTTAATGCCTTGTTTCAGGCATTAAATCAAATAGTACAGTGTTGTAATTTAACATACGCTTAGAGAATTACTATTTCTAACTTTCCTGAAAGTGGCATCAAAATCCTATGTCAAACAACAGAGAAATTACGGTTCAAAGTTGAAGTTATTTTAAAGCAAAATCACTGCATGCGCGCAACACATACAAACAAACATACAAACATATGTTCGAACGTTTTCTCTACCTGCTGGCGGCAGCGCTGCCCGGAGCCGCTGGCCGCGCCGACCAATGCAATACATACACACATATGTATGTGTGCACATACATATATGCAAATAATCGGAAGAATGATAGAAGAGGGGTGTGGTGCAACTGATAGAGTTGCGGCGCAATGTGGAACCTTCGCATGGATCGCGGGTTCGAGTGCTGACGATGACAGTTGTTAATTTATTTATTTTTTAATTTTAATTCAAAATGTAAATATTTAATTTTAATTTTTTAAATTTCATTTGAAAATTTTAATTTAAATAAAATGCAATACTATGGGAGTACGGGGTCTTTTACAGTCGGCTCGATCGACTGTAGCCTTTCTTACTTGTTTATAAAGATTTATGTGATATTTCGATTAGTTTGTAATATTTTAAACACAACACTTTTTGGTAACATATTTCGCTGGGCAATGAGCCACACAAACCTCTCTAGAACCGAATTTGTCCTTAAAACTAGTATACAACAAATTCGGATCTACAGGGTAGACGTGGAACAAAGTGAAAAATATATGGAAAAATCACGGCTGGAAAAAAATAGTAGTAGTAGTAGTAGTAGTACTGATGTTGTAAGCTGTAATTTGCGCGAACCGTAGCCAAAGTTGGGGCACTGAAATTACATGTGCATAGTCAAATAATTTGTGTCGTGCCACACGTGATGCCAAATTATGAAATGACCCATAAAAATGATTACAATGCTCAGAGTGTGTTGGTAATTGTATTGAAACACGTTCACCGTCACGATATCCTTTCTCTGTTTCGTGACTTGGTCCTGGCCAAACGCAAATGCAGCTTGTCGTTCAGCATGTTGTCTTCAGCCTCGTATCGTGGAACCAACTGAAGTCCGCTTGTCAACGGTGTCGTCCAGGTGGAGGCACAAGATTAGGCAGTCGCACCGAAAATCTATTTGTTATCGAGCGATAAGATAAGAGACAGCGGAATCGAATAGTTTCCCATCCCGAACATGTCTTGTGCATGTTCTTAGCGTTTCCATGTATCTAATTGATTGCGCATGGGATTAAAGCACTTTCTTCATATCGATACCGTTCCTCGTCTTTACCTGTGCGATAAAAAAAAATATATGTTAGAATTGAATCACATTTAATGAATGATAGATACATTTTTTGTCTGTGTATTTTGATATTTGTTATTTGCTATTGAGGCCACGAATCAATCAGTTAATTTCCACAGTTTGTGTCGTTTGCCTGGCTTAATGGCCAAGTTCTTCGTCATTATAGTCGCTGCACTCAGCCAAATTTGTTTGCATTTGTTAAGACGCCCAGCTCGATTAGGCCAGGCGGCAACATTGTTGGCGCCATGTGCCCAAAGCCTTTTATAAGCCCCAACGCCCCTTTCCAGGGTTGCCTTCAGCTCCCTTCACTTGCTGTCTCCCTTTCTGACTCCATTTCTGTCTCATCTTGATGATGATTCAGCATAAGCATTCGCAATACTGCTGAATAATGTACAGAGCACACACATGACTAGGGCAGCAGTCAGGAAGCAGCAAACAGAAGGCAAACAGGGATCAGGAGAGGCGTGGAGCAGAAGGGCGGTATGAGTTTGAAATATGGCACAAATCATTGCCATTGTGCAAGGTCGTTGCTGAATTGTAATACAAAAGATTCTATCAGTCTTCCTGTGCATCGCTGTGTGTCTGTGTGTGTGTTTTGGGTGAACGTGTGTGTGTTTGTGTTGGTGTCCTGCAAGCAAAGTGAATTCAAGTCAATTAATTAATGACTTTTCAGCGTTATTCATTAGCGCTAATCGCCTAGGACTAAACTTTAATGAGCCGCCCCTAAGCTGCTTAAGGGGCGCGCACAGTGGGCCTAAAGTCAAGCCAGCAAAGTCAAAAACCTTTTTAGGAGACTAACAGGGACTGAGATCCCGGATTAAGGTCCTATAATGGCAACAAATCTTGCGTAAACAAAGGCAAGCGAAACTCTCACACTTTGCACCCCTGCGAGCATTGGCCCTCTCTCTGTCTCAGTCACAGACACACGCTCTTGCTCTCCCTTCTCTTTCGCTCTCTCTCTCTTGGTGTCTCGCGCTTTGTCTTTGTTTTTGGTGGTGGCATTTGTTCTTTTTGCAGCCTCAATGGCTGCTGCTTTTCTCTCTCTCTCTCTCTCTCCCTCGCTCACTGTCTCTCGTTCTCTCTCTATCTGTACGGCTTTGCCTCTCTGACTCTCCAAAAGTATACACACAATCCACAAAAGCAGGCCATACACAAAGAAAGAAAGAGAGAGAGAGAGAGAGGGAGAGAATACAGGGTGAGAGGCAGCTGGGAGAGGGTTGCCAATTGTCATCGCTTTCGGTGGTGACTTTTGTGCTCAACGAGGGAACGAGTGCGAGTCCGGGTTCGATTCCGACTCCGACTCCGACTCTGAGTCTTTTGGTCAATAGCTATTTGCAAACTGCTCTAAATACTAATAATTAACTAACCTTGGCAAATTAACGCGTCTTCGCCAAAAAATTAAGTTGAAGTTTGCGAAAAATATACGCATTACATCATCCCAAGTGCCATTTGATATGCTAATTGATTTCACGTGGACGCATACTACTTGCACAGAGTGTTAGCACCATTTGACGCCCAGATGATCTACTAACAACACAAAATACTTATCTCAGACTAATTCCAGTAGCTACTTTGTGAGCAATTTGTTTCAAATTATAAATAAATAATACATTTAGCTACAGTTTGACAATTAAATGCTGTATATTAATTAACTAAATGTATTCGCTGTTTCCGTGTTCTGAGTTTCACAATCGGTAGCAATTTAGCTAATTTTTAGAAAATATAAAAATTTTCTTTTTAATATTAATCAAAAAAATTTTCTAAGTAAACATTTTGGATAATATTTTGCAAGGTTTATAATATAAAAGGTATTCTATATGGTGTTACCTTCTGAAACGACTTAGTAATAAATTTGTACTCCTTGAAAGCCGAATTTAAAAATCAAATTTAGGCTAATGAATGCACTCAGCTTGACAACAATTGATTGAGTGCGAATCAAACTACACACAAGTAGAAGGATTGATACAAATCACATTGAAATTGGATTGAAAAACTAACCCAAAAAAAAGTTCTTAAATGATAAATATGATGAATAGTTGTGGAATTATTTTTTGATAACCATTAAATCGAGTGCTTTTGGTTGAATGATAATTACTGTCATTCATTTCGTGGGCGGAGCTACACTTGGTACAGTGGGCCAAAACAAACACACCCAGTTTAGGAAAACTTTATTGAATGTTTAAAAAAAATATGTGCGAGTGTGTTTGTTTGTTTGGAGTCAGTGTTATTTTGCTACCAGCACAATGCATTTACTGTAAACCCCGAAATGGCTCAGAACGGAAGTTCCGCGGAGCAAACAAAAGGTAACTGAGAAATGCGCGACCCTTTGCAAAAATAAAAGTGGGAAAAAAGTGGAAAAAACAGGGCAATGACTGGCGAATTTAACGAGACAGAAGACAACTTCGCACATAAATCACAGAGTGGCATGGTTGACAGCGAGGGCAGCAGAGGAACAGAGGAATTTTGTAGCATTTATTCCACAGAGAAACAGAGCTAATAACTAATGCATAAATTCAATAGCTTTGCCACACTGTGCTTACCAGCGAATTTGTTTGTTTGCATTTGTTTTTGCATCGCGGCGATTGAATCGAAGTGAGTATAACTTGAGGCCAAGGTTGTTGCTTTTTACGACTTCGATGCTCAGTTTCATTTTCAGTTTCGGTTTCAAAACACAAATGTTTCGCTGTTATTGCCGTTCGCGAGAACGCGGCGAAAGAAAGAAATAAAGAAAGACAGAGAGAAAGAATAGGTGCAGGTAGAAGTAAGAGAAAGAATTTCAGAAAACGGTTCGGCCTCACCTTTAGCGCGTATTTATTATGAACCTGCAAGTTGCGGCATTTTGTATCTGTATCTTTAGCTGTATTCGTATCTGTATCTTTGCTCTATATACTAAGCATATCGCTGTATTTGTATACCGGTTGTTGTTGTTGTTGTTGTCGCTGTTGTTGCTTTCTTGTTCCTGTTTGTTGTTTACAAAATACGCAACTTCGTTTTATATACTTTTATCTTTATGCTTTTATTCTTTAGTTTTATATCTTTGGGGTCTAAGTGAAAACGATCGCGTTTAACCCGCTAACGATGACTGAAGCCACGAGTAAAGTACATTTCTGAGCAGCTGCAATTGCATAAACAACTAAGAAATTTGCATGAAATTCAAATAAATATGCCACTGCAGTCAGATACTCTACTGAAAAGTGCACGGAGTTCCCAGCACTCCAAAGGGAAGTTTGCCTAAACTCACCCTGTAACTAGACGCATCCCCAGTTTCGAATTCTATGGTTGCAAAATGCGTACATAAGGGCTGACAATTCTTTTTTTTTATAAATATTTATAACAAGTGCATTTAAATAACTAACCAAAACTTTAAAAATAAATACATATATAAAATTTTGAAAAAAACTCATATAAAAGGTTTTTAAGTGATCAGTCTTTGCTAAGATTTGCATAGACTTAACTTAACTAAAGAAGAATACGACTAGCAATACTATTTTTAATGGTACTATCTATAGTGAAAACCTATCCCCAGTCATAAAAAGAACCGTAAAATTATACAAATAATACGAAATTTGATAAAAGCTCTGAAATAATCAAAGATTGTATTCAGCAAAACGAATTTGAATTCAAAATACTTTATAACTTGTTTTGTGGTATTAAGATTTCTCCTATATATTTTTGATCATCGTTTTTATATGTTAATTATCATTTATTACTTAATTAACATTTCTGAAACAACTAATTACTGAGGTAATAATTTAAAATCTGCGAATCATCTTAGACTGAAAAACATACAGAATATTCCCTTGACAATTCTAATATTTCTTGGTCGTAAGTTTTTATTGTACTTATCGTATGACTCATGGAGTTCATTATAAATTTCTCATAAATGGTTTGCATGTGGCACTCAAATAAAAGCCAGAAAAAAGCACATGTTTTGTATGTGTATTTAAAGTGTAGTATGTTTGTAGATGTTTTTAATAAGCGGGCGGAATTCGGGGCAAATCCATAGGAATTACATGCACTTTGCGGACTATGTTAATATTTGAATAACAAGATAAAGATAACCGACTTCAAAACTATGTGGACAAACAAACCGAAAAATCAGGTCAAAACGAGATGGTGGCACTAGAGACGGAAACGGAGATGGAGTCACAGATGGAGGGGAATGGGGTTTTTCGGCCGGCATTTGATCAGCCTCGAAAACCAAATTTGTCATAAACTAGTTGTGTATAACGACGAAACTAGAGAAGATTACAATAATTCGCTTAACTTATGTATAAAATAAACATAAAAGACAGCGAGCTGATTTTAATTTAGTTTCTTTTATTTATTATTTGCATACAACAGTCAAGATTCAGCAATTAAGCTGGAAAGCCCATGGAGCACAAGTTTGCAAACATTTGTATAATTTTCCACAAATTAAGCATGAAAATTGAGAAAGTGTGGAAACTGTGAAAGGAGTGCGGGAAATGAGAAATGGGTAACAGGCAGAAGGAGACGCAGTTTAACCAAGTGCCGCGTAATTGCTGTAGTTGCAGACACATGAAAAGGGCGCACAGATTGTCGCACACCACAGTCACACACTCTCACACACACAGCATCAGAGAGTTTAGAGTCCTTGGCAGCTGCATTAAATGCGGCTCTTCTAAGAGTCCTGACATGGCCCGCTTTGACCTTAGCCAAATGTGGGTTTCAGGCGTCCGTCGCGCCATATTGTGCACCCATACACAAACACCTTACGCACACACACACTCGCACACACACTCGCACACTGGTCACACATAGACTAACATTAAATGCAGCCGTTGGCAGCGCAGGGTTGCAATTTCGGGTTGGGTCATTGTCATCTCTCTGCCCTGGCGCTGCAAGCTTCGCACTTCTCAGCTCGTGATTTTGTTGTGTGAAATTCAGTGTGGAGTTCAGTCTGCTTTTGGTTTTGGTTATGCTGCCTGGCAGCTGACGCCGCGCCGTTTTTGGCCATATTTCGGTATACTACTTAACCTATGCATTAAATGGCGGGACAAGTGCTTTATAGCGCGAATAGAAAACCCGCACCAGGGCTGGGGGTGGTTGCTCAAGTGGTTGTACTTCTTCTACTGCTTCTTTTTATTGTTGATGATGAGAGAATTAGTGGGGTGTCGTGGTGGGAAAAATTGGGTGAATGGCTGCCTTTTCTGCGCAAATGAAAAGTGGATGAAAGGCGCTGAAGCTGGAACAGGCGCTAACTATGGCGTTGGCGTTGCTGTTGTCGTTTCCGGGCGCGCACACCACACACACACACACAAACACACACACAACGAGTCAAAACGAGGACAGACGTTGCTAGAGTTATGGGCAGAGTCGTCCCTATTCTGGCACATGCGTACTAACAATCTACAGCTATCGAATGGTTTCCAAAACCCAAAATTGCCGTTTCTCAATTTTTAGTTTAGTATCAGCTCAGCAATTTATTAATGTGTGTAGTAGCAACTCACCTGTGGCCATAAATCGTTTACCTGATCTCCGTTTAAATTCCAAAAATAAACGCTAACGATAAGTAACTTTTTTTTAGCTTTCTGTGTGCTCTCTTTAAATGCGGCTCGATATCTTAAGTTTAACACTTTGTGCACATTTGTAGTAATATTTTTTTAGAGGGGGGACTTTAACTCGCAGTCAGCATCCAGGGCAGCCGCAGGCTGCAGGATATCAATGAACGGCGACAGCGACGCTAAAGCTGACGTAGACAGTGACAGAGACGTAGGCAGAGACAGCGGCAGCGACTGAGACGTTATCGTTGTCCGCAGTCCGTTGTCTTTGGCAATGGCCGCGCTCTCGTTTTGAACGAACTGCTGCGCTCGGCGTCAAATTTCAAACTAAAGTCAGTTAGCCCGACATGGCCGCAGCTAAAACCCAGTTCGAATGCGACCCTCCAAGCCAGCGTTACCCAGCAGGAAATTAATGGTGTGCTGTGTGTGTAGAGTGCGATGCGTATGGCAGAAAGAAACTCTCGTTATGTGAAGTAGTAGATCTTTGTTTGTCTAATTATTTGTGTTTAAATTTGTTTTTATTTAAATTTTGGACTAAATTCTGATACCATTTTTACTGTTTTTTATAATTTTTTGAACTAACCAATTTATTTTATTAGTTTATGTATTTTAAAATTAAACTCTTCATTTAGTGTTTCGAAATAAATGAAAAAAAAATAGTTTATACATTTTATTACTCTACCTTATATGCAAAACCGTTTTTTTACTCGTTGCATACTTTTTATCACACCGAAATTAAACTTACATAAGATAAAAGGTTCTAAAAAATTAGTTACACTCATTATTAACTGACAGCTTAATAAAATCTTTTTATTTACATAAGATTTTTATAGAAAGTTTTGTACTGAAAGCATTAAAGGTTTGTGTGGTTACTGCTGTGAGTTTCCACGTTTGAATTTCCTACTGGGTACACGCGGCATTCGGCAGCAGCGACAGCAACAACGATAGCCGCGCAGGCAAACGGTGCTTTTTTGCTAAAGTTGATAACAGCCATATTGCTGACAGTGTGTGTGTGTGTGTGTGTGCCGGAGAGTTTATGTGTGTGTGTGCAACCACCTAGCACCTAGCACGCCAGAGAGCGAGTGCAAAGTGAGTGCGAGTAAGAGAGCGAGAACGCGACTACACTGAAAGAATAAAAAGCAAATAGTTAAGCGAACACACATAAAGTTGTTTGTACTTAATCTTTAATTTAAATGTACAGAAAATATGATTTAACAATTTAATATAATATAGAATATACATACATATGTGTAACATAATTTATATTATATAAAAATATTTCAAACGAGCTCTTAGCAGTGTAATAGATTTCATTCATTTTACAGGACATGCCTTGTTATACACATACTAACAGCCACGCGTAAGTGTGTGCAGTGTGTGTGTGAGTGTGTGTGTTTGCCTGGGAGTGCACCCAGAGCAGCAAAAGACGCGAGTGTGGACCTTGTGGATTTTGTTTCCACAAATTGAATCGCCCAATACATTTGTATTTGTATTTGTATGTTGCGTGCTCAGCAAGGACTCGTGCAAGCAATTTACAAGAGCGCGTATCCCTTGTATGCTTGTGTATCCCTGTCTCCTTTGATGCACGCTCAACAAACTGGAGTCAATGAAACTTCTTTGTTGCACGCTCCGCGTCTTTCAAAATGAAATCAAAGTGGGATATTTAAAGCCTCATTAATCAGACTGTCGCTTTCCACAAGATGACTCCATTCATTCCCCTAAGCACATCCAACGCCCTTAACCAGTTCGTCTCCCATCACATTTAACTACCCAATGTTAGGTGTTGAGTGCACGGCATCACGAGACTCCCAAGTTACCAACATTGAGAGCGTTAATACGCTCATTAAGTTCAAATTTGTTTCATTGATAATTAGTTGATGCTCAGAGGACATTACGGCAAAGGTTCATACCGTTCAAATAAATCTTTTTACTAGCTCAGCAAATATTTATTTACAGCATATAAAAGTTAAACAGAAAACTGCAAGTATTAATACAAATATTTCTAATCAAATAACCTTGGCTAAAGTGCCAAACGTTTTGCAATTCTAGGTAGTAGTTCCAGGAAAAGACCGAGGAAAACTCAAAAAAGAAACGTAAACAAGTAAGGAAAGTACAGTCGAGCAAGCCCGACCGTAATATACTCTCTGCATTTTTTCGCGATTTAATTACTAAAATCGGTTTAGAGATATTACAATGTGTAGTACTTGCATTAAAACACGTTAAAACAAAAACAATCTAAGCATAATCACACATACATACATCTGTTTGTCTGTATGGGAATACACATACGAAAGCCAATATATGATGCATATACACGTATGTATGTAAGTGTGTATTCAGCGCGGCCAGCGACTGCGGGCAGCGCTGCCGCCACGCAGGCAGCGAAAACATTCGAACATGTGCTTGTATGTTTCTGTCTCGCTTGCACTCATACAAGATATTGCATTCAGTTATCAATATTGTAACGCTTCTAGTTTTCTTGTTTATAGTGCGATTTCAATGCGCCTTTCAGAATAGTTTGATATAGTTAGTCTTCACACGAATTATAAATTGCAATACTGTACTATATTAACAAACGCCTAAAAAAGGATCGAAAGTGGAGAATTATTTTTATTAATTGTGAAAAAAAGGGGCGTGGCAGTCCGAAATTTTAAATGTCAATGCATTTAGGATGTCGCTAGGAACCTCCATACCAAAATTTGTGATCCTAGGTGCAATAGTTATTGAGATATTCGCCCAAAACACCAATTTTTTCCGAGGTGTGTCTAGTTTTTTCATCATTGTGGGCGAATGGGGCGTGGCATCGAAAAAAAAAAAAGATTCTTGTATTGACTGACTAAATATGTGATCGACTGAGACCAAGCTCGAACTTGTAGCTCTTACCATCTCTGAAATCTGTTTGTTCATACGGACGGACAGACGGACAGACGGACAGACAGACGGACAGACGGACAGACAGACGGACATGGCTATATCGACTCGGCTTGTGATGCTGATCAAGAATATATATACTTTATGGGGTCTGCCACGCCTCCTTCTGCCTGTTACATACATTTTCACAAACCCAATATACTCTTGCAGAGAGTATAAAAATAAAAGACAATCAAGGTATTTTTGATCCCTTGCTAAGCAATATTTTTAATTTATGACCCATATTTCCTGCAGTTTAGTATTGTAAGTCTACCTGAAAGATGTAGAAAATGTGGACTTCATTTTGAAACTGGGCGATTTCTCTTTTTTTGAGTTTGTGGCAACAACGTCATGGAACTGTTTCGAAAATCTTTATCGAATAAATATTTGCGTTTATTTTGTAGATTAACACAAACTAATTGTATAATAACTAGTCCGTTTCTTAGGTATATTCGTTCGTTCGTAGGTTTGCTGTTGGTTCGTTGAGGCAATTTGATGATTTGTCGTAATGAATGCTAATTAAACGCATTCGTTTTCTAGTTCACTTGCCAGCCAATGGACAATGTCCAAAGAGCTAACAACTAACAACTACTAGCTAAGAGCTACTAGTATCCACATCGATGTTAAAATACTCAGAGCAATCCCAATCTCCAGATATCTCGATACATATATGTGTATGTATGTGTGTATGTATTCGTTCAACTTAAACGCTTGGTTATATGGCAGGGTTACAAAGTGTGTCAAAATTCTTAGGCGTATCCATGAACAAAACCATGCTCACATGCTAGATACACAAATATGCAACACACACAGACACACGCACATACACTCACACAGGCATGCGTAAAAGTATATACAAAACACTTACACAGATAGACATACAGATAGCGTCGTGCTTGCCCAGAGATACAGATAGCAACCTACGAGTATGTTTCACACAATTTGGGTATATCCACACCAAAAGCGTAAATAAAAAGCAAATAAAAGGTGCTAATTTCATGAGGGTTCAATTAGATGTTGGGCTGCTGTAGGATTTCTTTTCGGCTTTTATTTTGATGGTCGATCGCAGGTCTAGTTTAAACGAAATGGTATACATATAGTATATGCATGCATAAGGTACGATGTTTTTAAAAGCCAAGAAAAATAAAAATGAAATAAAAAAATTTGTTCGCCCGAGCAGGGACTTGAACCCTGGACCCTTGGATTAAAAGTCCAATGCTCTACCGACTGAGCTACCCGGGCATGTGGTTCTTGCTTGCCAAAACGCCTTTACGACGAAGCAGTCGAAAAAGCTTTTCACGCAATAGTGTTCTCGAAAGCTTTAAGCACAATTCTACAACAAATGCTAAATTTATAATTTCCCAAAGCTTTCGATTTAGATTGCTTAGACTTAACAGAGAGCACCTCAGTTTACAAATAATGAAAAAAAAACTAATATAATGTTTAGAAAAATACTCACAGTCCTCAAATAAGTTTTACATCCCAAAATCAGGCAGACATTGTAAATTAATGTATTTTACTGAATTTTGTTTAAAAAAAAACATGCTTTTCTTGGAACTGAACGAGTTTTGAAAAATTCAGTTTAAGGCCAGCATTATAATATTGACATTAATTTAGTTAATCACATTATGTTCAGTGTGTGCAATGACTATATAATAGCAATTTGACCGATTTTGTTATCACCAAGGAAAAAAAGACAATGAGCTATTATTCTGAATTTGTTATTAGATTAAAGGTATGGCAATAGACGACTGAAAAATACCACGTACTTATTATTATTAAAGCATTCAGTAGTTTTAATGTTTGTATACGGGTTACAAACATTAAAACTACTGAAATATTGGAAATTTTTTTTGTACAAAAAAAAACCATTGTACAATTGATATGAATGCTTTAATATTAATAAGTACGTGGTCAACTCTAACAGGGCAGTGATACCTGTCTTGGTTTCCATAGCTCCATTATCATAAAGGTCAAAATGAAATTATGGAGCAGATTGCTGTATACATACAATTTTACGAGAAAAGCTTTGGGTCAATTATATGTATTAAAATTGATTTTGAGTTCTTTTGTCTATCATCCTATAAAAATACCTCAAACAAATCTCGGGAAGTAGTTAAATTTAGGCAACGATCAAGAAAACACTTGCTAGCAGTCATTGTACAAACAAGTTAACCAATATGAAAGGACGATCAGTTATCGGATTTCTAATATTAATTGTTATATTGTCACGGACATATGAAACTGTTACATTAAAGGAACATGAAAAAGAGCATGAAATTAGAAGACGGCATTTCAGACCCAGCTGTGATTATGATGAATATGGTGAATGTGTTTCAATTTTTCACCGATACCGTAGAAGTAGTGGATACAGATGTATGCGACGTGGAAACTACTGTGTTAAAGTTTATTATAACAGAGATTGCTGTTACGAATATTGGTGCAATTGTTAATAAGACTAATGGCCACTTAAAAATATATAATAAATAAAACTTAATTAATAAACTAAACAGAGAATATCAGTGTATTTACTCGTGCGTTGATTTGTTTGAATTTTCTGGCGCGTAAATATTTTAAAAGTATTTTTTAACACAATGTATTTTTTGAGTATTTTTATCAAAGAGTATTCTTAACTTTTCTGGATTTAAGTACTACTGTGTTAAAACCTAGTTTTTGGCACCATGTTTGTAACGCATTGAAGAAGGCGTTTCCGACCCCATAAAGTATATACAACATATAATACTGATCAGCATTAACAGCCGAGACGATTATATCATATAGCTGCCATTGGAAGAATTGGTGATTGAAACATAATTAACGCAATATGTCTCTTGTTGTTTTATGCTAATCTTAGTTATCGATTTGAGTCATTTCTAGTCATCGTTACTAGTATTGCGTCGTATTTTAATGAAGTTAATTGAACTGAAATTGCGGTTATTCAATCGATGACGTTAGTTATCACGATTTTACGATTTAGGGGAACTAAAGACAAGTGACATATACATATATAACAAACCAGATCTCTATTGAATCACCTGTTGTTGATGGTCAAGAACTTAAATATTTCAAAATTCTACTCATCCACGTCATTGACATACCCTGTTATTAATAAAAAGAAGAGAACCATAAATTTACTTAATAAATTTCATGCTTTTATCTCATTCACCAATTATCATTGTGAGTTCTTCCGCCAACCCATAGATGGCGGTAATTCTGATTTTGTACATTAGAAATTGACAGTGCTAATGTTTTAGTGCCTATTTTTAGGCGGCTCATTAAAATGCCGTTCCTTTACAGCAGTTTCTGAACAAAAAGCTTATGTTAATTTAGTTTGCTAGTCAAAAATACTATGGTTTTAAAAATATCGATTTAATTTGGTAGCATTTTAATGAAACTTGTCAAGTTTTGATATGGTTTTAATTATGCATATATGTGCATTATAGAAATTGAACAACACAGACTGGACTGTAAAAGTCTCCGTTCATTTTTAGAAACATTGACAATGTCAATTCAATGATTCGACAATCTACGGATTTAATGATAAAGGTAATTAAAGTATTTAAAATATATCGTAATCGTACTGTTTGTATAATGAGTGACAAAATTCGAAGCAAACCTGATCTGTGTAACACACACGGGCAAATTAGAAAGAACCTTGACTGTTTCATTAAATTTTATATTTATTAAATTCTTATAAATTTGTTCGATGTTTTGCAATTTTGTTTAAATTTATGCTAATTTTCTTATTTGCCTTCCTATTAAAATACTTAAGACAAATCTTGACAGTTGTTGAAGATAATCGTCGGTTGAGTAAAAACCAGCGAAAATGAGGGTCCGAACAGTTCTTCCAATTACATTTATAATACCATATTTTTAACATGTACACAATTTTAGTGCTTTAATTGTCAAAAATACTATATTTAAAGTATATTTATTCTGTATATTTAATTCAGTATCATCTAAATAAAACTTGATATTGTTTTTTGAAACCAACTAAATATGAAAATGAATATGATTATTTGAGACGGGTTAGATTTCGAATGACCTCGTATGTTTTCTAGAATATTTAAATAAGCATTTTAATGATTCATCCGTTCTTAAAGTATTCTAACTAGACAAATTAGATAGATCATTTCATTACGGTTTGTACAGTGAATGAGAAATGTATATGTGCGGGGCATGTTTAAATGTTATAATTTTCTTTTTGCAAAAATAGTTTAGATTTATTTCATTAGAGGATCAAAATTAAATTAAAGTACCCAAGCCGCAGCAGCTCGACAGCTATTCAAGTGAACCGGCGATCGGACTAAAGACTGTCTAACAAATCAATCAGGATGAAAGCACAAACAGAATTGGTCAAACGACAGATAACAACATGCCTAAAAATCGTTCAATAAACAAAATGGGCTCTTTTTTTTGAAAAATAATTTTATTTTATGTAAAATGCAAAAAGATTGTGGTCCAACAATTGGCAAGGCTGATAAGGGCAGTCCACTCCGGTACGCTATCCCACTACTGCCTACCACGGGAACTCTTGGCTGCTAGCTTTCACCCCTGGCACGGTTTATCCCTCCTAAGCCAACCTAAATGCCCTGGTCTCCCCCGCGGCCCCCTTATTGATGGCAAGCTTAGGAAAGGAGAATGGGACAATGAGCTATTATTCTAAATTTGTTATTAGATTAAAGGTATGGCAATAGACGAGTTAAAAATAGCAAGTATTTATAAAGCATTTATATGCGGAATTGGCAGATATCTTAAATAAGTAATAAAATGTACAATGTTTTTTTGTAGAAGTAGTTTATACAGATGTATGCGACGTGGGAACTACTGTGTTAAAATTTATTATAACAGAGATTGCTGTGACGAATGTTGATGCAATTGTTAATAAGACTAATGGTCACTTAAAAATATATAATAAATAAAACTTAATTAATAAACCAATATATTAAAAGTATTTTTTAACACAATGTATTTTTTGAGTATTTTTATCAAAGAGTATTCTTAACTTTTCTGGATTTAAGTACTACTGTGTTAAAACCTAGTTTTTGGCACCATGTTTGTAACGCATTGAAAAAGGCGTTTCCGTCTCTTGTTGTTTTATGCTAATCTTAGTTATCGATTTGAGTCATTTCTAGTCATCGTTACTAGTATTGCGTCGTATTTTAATGAAGTTAATTGAACTGAAATTGCGGTTATTTAATCGATGACGTTAGTTATCACGATTTTACGATTTAGGGGAACTAAAGACAAGTGACATATATATAACAAACCAGATCTCTATTGAATCACCTGTTGTTTCTGGTCAAGAATTTAAATATTTCAAAATTCTACTCATCCACGTCATTGACATACCCTGTTATTAATAAAAAGAAGAGGATGGCTTTTATCTCGGTCAGTGCTAATGTTTTAGGCGTAGTTTTAGGCGGCTCATTAAATATCGATATTATTGGGTAGCATTTTAATAATAATAATTGTGATGTTTTGATATTGTTTTAATTATGCATATATTTGAACAACACGGGGTGGACTGTAGAAGTCCCCGTTCATTTTAAGAAACATTGACAATGTCAATTCAATGATTCGACTATCTACGGCTTCAATGATAAAGGTAATCAAAGTATTTTAAACATATCGTAATCGTATAGTACTGAGTGACAAAACTCGAAACAAACCTGATTTGATATTATATTTTAATTAAATTCTTTTAAATTTGGTCGTCGTGTGGAATTTTATGATCATTTTCATGTTTGCCTTCCTATAAAAACACCTTAGACAAATCTTGTTGAAGTTAGTCGTCGGTTAAGTCTGCACCGGCGAAGATGAGAGTCCAAACAGTCGTTCTAATTCTTCTTTGCATGTTGTCCCAGATCTTTGGTACTCCTGAAATTCAACATGCAGTTAAACGGGCCTCCAGACCTATCTGTACTCGTAATGGCTTCGTATGTGAAGAGCTGCCACTATACCGAAGACGATGCAGGCAAGGAGAAATTTCTTGGCCCTTGATTAAAAGGCAAAACAATAAGAAAAGGCTACAAAGAATCAAATGGAACTAGTATGTGAAAAACAATAAGAAATGGCGACCGAAAACGAAATCGAACTATTACGTGAAAAACAATAAGGATTTGCGACGGAAAACGAAATCGAACTATGTAAGTTAAATTGTTAGTTATTAGATATGTTTGTACAACTCATAATTCTGTGGCATTATCAAGCTCAGTAAATAATTGCCCTTACTAACCAAACTTATTTTCATTGCATAATTAACAGAAAGTGGTGAAAATAAAGTGTTTATTTTCCGATACGTACTAAACTTGCTTTATCTTGCCTCCATTACGGTTTTTAATGCAGGTAATAATTTTTATAATATAAATTTTACCCTACGTGTTTTCAGATTAATATCCAACTTTAACCAACAATAGATATGATGGCCCAATTTATAAAATTATTGTACTTCCCAAAAATTGGTTTAGTTCCAGTTAACTTGCCACATTTAAAGATACTTAAAAATAAACAGTAAAAATCAGTCCCTCATAACATATTCACAAACTCCCAATCTAACTAACAAAGCATTAAAAACAAAATATTCTATTCTTTTTATTTGTTGGGTTGACTCACTAAACTTAAAGTGAATTTAAAAAAACAGGTTGATTGTTCAAAATGATAAAAAAAATGTTGGCAAATCTGTTTGAAGCATGTATCATCAATGTTTGGATAAATAACTTATTGCGTTCATTTATTATTTATTTAATACACACATAATTGTGTTCTATATATATATATATATATATTTCATATTTATTGAACAAAAACAAAAAGTCATTTACTTTAAAAATTAAAAAGAGTTTAAGAACTGGTTAGTGGTTCACTGGTTTTGTACTTATTTTATTAATTTTTATGCTGTCCCGGATTTGTGATACTGCAGTGCTAACCGAACACCACAATCAACATGTGATTGAAAAACGTCAGTTAAGAGTTGAATGTGACAAAATAAAAAAAAAAATGTCAAAAAAAAGAATTTCCCAGTAGACGGCGTAGAGATGCCGTATGGAAAAATAAAAAAATTGTTTTCAAATATATGCGAGAACGGTTTTTGTTGTTTGACGGCTACAAGAGACCAATCAACGCGCATTATTTAATAAAACATAAAATTGACAAAATGGTTTTTTATTTAAAAGTAATTTTATTTTTTATAATTGCAAAAAGATTGCGGTCCAACAATTGGCAAGGCTGATAATGGCAGTCCACTCCGGTACGCTATCCCACTACTGCCTACCACGGGAACTCTTGGCTGCTGGTTTTCACCCCTGGCCCGGTTCATCCCTCCTTAGCCAACCTGAATGCCGTGGACTCCTCCGCGGCACCCATATTGATGGCAAGCTTAGTGCGGACGTTCCGTCAACATGGCTGGTCCACTACACAGTGATCCCCAGCCTCAGGTCATCCCACAATCAGACCTCACAGAAGCGTGATTACAGAAGCTGCCAACCTTCCAGTCGAAATGCTCATGCTCAAATGTTGATTTTGTATAGTATTGCCCTGCTTAATCGACAACTTGAGTGTACACACTGCTTACAACTGCTTGATGAACTGCTTATGTTATGCTAAAAAGAATTGCACTGCTTTTGTTGAGTAACAACTGCCTGTATAAACTTATACATGTGAAATAATAGATAATAAATAGAATTACTATTTTACTATATAATAATTAATTTAAAAAATTTATTTAAAATTTAAAAAAAGAAAAAAAATATTGTTCGCCCGAGCAGGGACTTGAACCCTGGACCCTTGGATTAAAAGTCCAATGCTCTACCGACTGAGCTACCCGGGCATATGCAAAGAGCTCGCCAAAGTGTGGTCAATATCTTTATCGAATTGTTCTATCCTAAAAACGATTCTGTTTTCAGAGTTTTTAATATGTTTAGTTGTTTTTGAAAATTTATTCATACACAAAATGAAACACTTTATTTAAAAATTAATGTAGAGTTAATTATATAAAGTAAAATTTATAATTTTATTTTACTAATCACTAATCAGCCACTAGTTGATAAACAGCTTTTGGTTTCTCTATTAATCGCATTACGGTTATTATTCAATCTGTGAAGAATGAATACATATTAGAGTTTTGTGATTACAATCATACGGGATCTTACTTTTTATGAAGAGAATCAATCACGTTCTTATTCCAAATAGTCGCAAAAAACAATATTATGCCCTGAGAAGAGGTAATTAAGTCAGAAATATATGTAACGTATTCAATATTAATTTCAAACAAATATGAAAATATGTCAAGCGCCCAGATTACACCGGCAATGCAAAATATCCGAAGGAACACGACTAAACTGAAAATAAAAATCATTTTTTGATTAAATATACGATTTTAAAATTAATTTTTTAAATAATATACTCATTCTGATTTGATTTGTTCCTTTGACTATCAGCATTGCTCCACTCTTTTCTGTTACGTTTATTCTCCACGAACATGTGTCGTGCCGTCATAATAAAAAGTGTAATGTTTATTAATAATGCAAGTAATATTGGACCATAATAAAAAAGCATTGCTGACCAATCTTGAGCTATTTAAAATGATTCATAAATATTTATCAATGTATAATTTACAGTAGTTGAGCTTACTATTCATCCAGCAGTAATAAAGACCAACACCAGGTCGGTAAAAAGGCTGTTTCTCAAAATATATGTCGTAAAACTTGTACTCAAACGATCCAGTCGTTACTAGCAAGAAAAGAGCTGTTGTCCAGACAAATACATGATATTTAAACATGCTGATATTGTTAATAATCCCAAAGTTTCTGAATGTTTTCCACAAATGAAAGTTAATGACCGTTAACCAAAGGAATATGGCCATAACAGCGTAATATCCACAATAACCTAGAATTTAATTAAAAATACGTGTTACGTTGGCTCTGTTTTCTACATTTTGTTGTGTAATTAACCTATTGCAACACATGTCCCTCTCGAAGTCACTTTTTCCCGAATTAAAGGTTCAACCCATAACATAAGAAAGCTTATTGTCACACATGTGAAGTACCACGTACAGGATTTAAAATAGATATTTTGAAACTCTGGTAAGTACAGATATACAGCAATAATTATAGCCAAAAACAATACTGAGATAACTTTAAGAGCTGAATGAAAGTCAACTAAAAATTAAGAATGCATATTTAAAATAGAAATTTAAAATAAAATTACAGATAAATCTCTTACAAATTGTTTGATTTCGAACTGGTTGTTCGAATTTATAGGGCACAAGTTTATAGCTTGCATCTGAAACCCTGAGAGGTACGAGGCAATAATTCTCCTTTTCAAATAATTTGTCTTCAGTTAGATTTAGGAGTGTTCCATTCTTATAAAACAAAGATAATTAATACTTAAATGTAGTTTATTGATCACTTTAATCAAACCTCAAATAGTTTCCATTGTCCGTGGAATTGTTTATTAAAATCTTTATCCTCGAGTAGGTCACAAGACATTTCAAATTTTATTTGCACTGCGAATTCATTGGACTCTTTGAATTGAACAGCTTGGCCATTGTTTAGAGTTATGTTTAAGTCGAAGTTTTGAATCGATTTGTCTGGTTCACAGCAGAAAAGGACGCAGGATTTTATTTGACACAGACATCCCCGTGGGTAGCTGGAAACCATCTTTTCGACACCGTACATTGTTTTCCGATAATCGTAATTTCCAATTTTGTCAGACGGTATTAAAATATTATTATACGAATATGAACCGTTTTCAAATGGTTTTTTGTCTTTTAGACTGACAGTATCAAAATAATCACACTCAGGAACGTCCTCAGTAACTGCAGTCATTATAACACATAATAGTGTAATAAGATTACAGCTTATTTTCCACATTTCTGTCGACAATGTCAAAGTCAAAGTTACAAGCAAGTTGTTTTAAAAGAAAAAAAATTATATTATTTATATTAGTTCCGGTAGTAAACTCTGTGTTTCTCGAAGTTCAAACGCAAACTAATGAAATATAATAAATCCCTTCACATAAATGAACAAATCAGATTAATTAAACTCTAAATAAAACTGCGATAAGCTGTGGTTTTTTGAAATTTATAATACAATTTTATACTTGACCACAAGCTATTAAACATCATAACATATTTAAAGATATTTTAAACTGAGTAATTTACATAACATATAAATCTGAAAGATTATTAATACTTATGCAACAAATTCATTTATTTCAGTAAAAAAATTTTAGTTACCAACCAGCCGAACAATCAGAGAATGATTAAATGGAAATATTGAATTTGGTTTAAGCCTAAACAAGAAGACTTGCGGTTTATTAAGGATTCATTGGTCAGTGATTTAGGCATTTATTTTAACTCATTGTGCGATTTGTCGTTGGAATTCATTATGTAAGAAAGAAAAGTTTTTGATGCACATGTAAACATATTGTGGCTTAGCGTTCGATACCGTTCATTCAGGGATTTACTCACGACCTTATTCCAGATGGTTGCTAAAAATAGTATTATGCCCTTTGAAGAAATGCCCTTTGAATGTCTTGAACCTAAATGGTGCCTGCAATGGTGATTAATCTGAAAAACAAAATAAACCTAAAGATAAACCAATATTAAGTATATTTGATTGGAAATAACTCCTTAAATTCCTTACTCCCATTTATGATTTAAGTTTTTCTATTTTGGACAGCGACCAACTCAATTCTTTTCTGCACATATATGAGTCTTGCCCATAAAATAAATATTGAGTTACATATACATAAGCTACGATTTCTGAGCATTGTGAACTTATTTAATGCTTAATTTTATTTTGCAATATATTTACATTTATAATTAAACTGATGCTTCTCTCTTAATAATAGCTTTATTTATTTATTTATTTATTTGACTAAAATATTATATATACAGCTATGTTCTAATAAATGACTTGCATATTAACATATGTATTTTGCTAACTTATTGTATGTTTTAGATTTTACAGTTTTGGTTGTATTTATTATGAATCGTCTAATTAGTAGACAATTTTCGGGTTTTTCAAAGGCAATAAATTTTTGTACATTATATAAAATGTTTGTTCAGTTTGTGTTCAGATAAGGGAAATGTTTTTATTGTATTAAAAGTAAAAGTAAAAAGTAAATTAAAAATTTCTTTGACTACCTCTCTATATAAATACCCAAGGCGATGCTCAATAGTTCATAAAATAGAATTGGTGATCGAGTAAAGACGTTAAAACAATCGTCGTGAGAATAAAGCAGGATGAGAGGACAAACAGTAATTGGACTTATTATATTAATTTTTATGCTGTCCCGGATTTGTGATACTGCAATGATAAACGAACATCACAACCAACATGTGATTGAAAAACGACACTTAAGAAGTAGGTGTGTAACTCTGGGAGGAGTATGCATTAAATTGTTTACAGGAAGAAGAGGACGTAGAGATTCCTTTACCTGTAAGAAGCGAGGAGGGAAATGTGTTGAGATAAATAATGGGTATGACGATTCCTCTGATTCCTCTGATTCCTCTGATTCCTCTGATTACTCTGATTCCTCTGATTCATCTGATTCCACAGAATGGTATCCTGTTACCTATACTTTTTATTACTGACCACTGTAAACACATTTAAAATAAAATTTTTTTAAAAATGTAATTACTTTTTAAAATTTTTTTTAACATGAACAGAATATCAGAGCTTTAATTGTCAAGAATACTATATTTAAAAAATATTTTCTGTATATTTAATTCATTAACATCTAAATAAAATGTGACTCTATTTTTTGAAACCAACTAAATATGAAAATGAATATGATTATTTGAGACGGGGTGGATTTCGAATGACCGCGTATGTTTTCTAGAGAATTTAAATGTTAATTTTATGATTTATCTGGTTTTAAATTGTTCTTATTTAATAAATAAAACAATTTATTACGGTTTGTACAGTAAATGTGAAATGTATATAAACAAATTTGATCTGTGTAAGGCATATTTTAATGTTATAATTATCTTTTTGCAAAAATAGTTCAGATTTATTTCATTAGAGGATCAAAATTAAATTGGTTCGATAAAGAACTATATAATGATAATGAAACAAACAATTCTGATAATCACTTTGATTTTGCAGAACATTAAAAATGCAAATTTGACTTATTTCGGTATCTCAAAGTTAAGGTCGAAGAGCGCTGAAATAACATCATGCCTAACAAGTAAGGAAAGTATAGTCGAGCACGTCCGACCGTATAATACTCTCTGCTTTTATTCCCGATTGAAATAATTAAATCGGCATGCAGGTATCACAAGAGATAGCATTTTTATTAGGGCACGTCGAAACAAAAATAAATTCTAGGCAAACAAACATTAATTTGCCTGTATGCACATACAAATTCGTTTGACATTACATGTATGCACATACAAATCCATGTTTGTATGTATTGGTCGGCACAGCCAGCGAACGCGGGCATTGAGACTTTCATTGAGACTAAGTTCGAACTTGTAGCTCTTACCATCTCTGAAATCAAGAAGAGTCGCGGCTTGGGATATTTTTCTCCCGACGAATTTGTCATTAATGATCAGAAAATGAGCTCATTTATGACTGTTTCTGCCACGCCTCCATCTGTCTGTTACATACATTCCAACGATTACAATATACCCTTGTACTTTACGAGTAACGGGTATAAAAATATGACACAGATGTAGGGAAAAAAAATTTTATTTTTGTGGTTGACGGCTACGAGTGACCATGCTGAAACACAATCAACGGGCATGAATTAATAAAACATAAAATTAACATAATGTTTTTTTTAGACCCCGTACTCTTTAAAAAAGAGTAAAGGGGGTCTATTAAGTTTGTCAGAAGCGAGATGTGCGTAACAGGCAGAAGGAGGCGTGGCCGACCCCATAAAGTATATATATTCTTGATCAGCATCAACAGCCGAGTCGATATAGCAATGTCCGTCTGTCCGTCTGTCCGTCTGTCCGTCTGTCCGTCCGTCCGTCCGTCCGTATGAACACCTGGATCTTTTAAACTACAAGAGCTAGAGACACCAAATTTGGAATGTAAGTCCGTTATTTTCGCGAG
The DNA here is from genome assembly GCA_035046005.1 of Drosophila acutilabella. Classification (NCBI taxonomy): domain Eukaryota; kingdom Metazoa; phylum Arthropoda; class Insecta; order Diptera; family Drosophilidae; genus Drosophila; species Drosophila acutilabella. The sequence continues at coordinate 2,185,093 of JAWNOK010000061.1, forward strand.
CAGATCAAGTTTATTTCAAATTGTTGCCACGCCCCTTACCGCCCCCGCAATGAGCAAAAAACCAGACACACCTCGAAAAAATTTGTGTTTTAGGCGAATATCTCAGTAACTACAGCACTTAGGAGCACAAATTTTGGTATACAGGTTCTTAGAGACAGCCTTAGTATAATGTCATTAAAAATTTTGAGCTGCCACGCCCCCTTTGCTCATCAGAAATAAAAGACTCTCCAGCTTCAATGCCTTGTTTCAGGCATTAAATCAAATAGTACAGTGTTGTAATTTAACATACGCTTAGAGACTTACTATTTCTAACTTTCCTGAAAGTGGCATCAAAATCCTATGTCAAACAAGAGAGAAATTTCGGTTCAAAGTGCACGTTATTTTACTGCAAAATCACTGCATGCGCGCAACACATACAAACAAACACAGAAACATACAAACATATGTTCGAACGTTTTCTCTACCTGCTTTGGCGGCAGCGCTGCCCGGAGCCGCTGGCCGCGCCGAACAATGCTATACATACACACATATGTATGTGTGCACATACATATATGCAAATAATCGGAAGAATGATAGAAGAGGGTCGTGGTGCAACTGGTAGAGTTGCGACGCAATATGGAACATTCGTATGGATCGCGGGTTCGAGTGCTGACAATGACAGATGTTAGTTTTTTACTTTTTAATTTTAATTCAAAATGTAAATATTTCATTTTAATTTTTTAATATTTAATTTCATTTTAAAATTTTAATTTTAAGAAAATGGGCATTACTATGGGAGTACGGGGTCTTTTACAGTCGGCTCGATCGACTGTAGCCTTTCTTACTTGTTTTTATTTAAAAGTAATTTTATTTTTTGTAATAGCAAAAAGATTGCGGTCCAACAATTGGCAAGGCTGATAATGGCAGTCCACTCCGGTACGCTATCCCACTACTGCCTACCACGGGAACTCTTGGCTGCTGGTTTTCACCCCTGGCCCGGTTCATCCCTCCTTAGCCAACCTGAATGCCGTGGACTCCTCCGCGGCACCCATATTATATTGATGGCAAGCTTAGTGCGGACGTTCCGTCAACATGGCTGGTCCACTACACAGTGATCCCCAGCCTCAGGTCATCCCACAATCAGACCTCACAGAAGCGTGATTACAGAAGCTGCCAACCTTCCAGTCGAAATGCTCATGCTCAAATGTTGATTTTGTATAGTAGTACCCTGCTTAATCGACAACTTGAGCGTTCACACTGCTTACAACTGCTTGATGAACTGCTTATGTTATGCTAAAAAGAATTGCACTGCTTTTGTTGACTAACAACTGCCTGTATAAACTTATACATGTGAAATAATAGATAATAAATAGAATTACTATTTTACTATATAATAATTAATTTAAAAAATTTATTTAAAATTTAAAAAAGAAAAAAATATTGTTCGCCCGAGCAGGGACTTGAACCCTGGACCCTTGGATTAAAAGTCCAATGCTCTACCGACTGAGCTACCCGGGCATGTATTTTTCTTGTGGCTTTGAACTGTTCTGATAATATCGCTATAATAAGGATCTACTTCATCTACTACATCTACTACATCTACTTCTAACACATTTTTTGCTACAAAAGCTGATAAAATTAAAACTCATTGCAATACATTTTAAAATAGTTTTTATTTTATTCCATATTCATAAATGTTTACATATGTTTTGCTTTTGTTTTTTTTTTTAATTTATTTATATTTGTATGATTTTGTGTTTGAATAGTTGAAGATTCAATTTATAAACATTGTATATGCAATTAAACCCACATTATTACATTAATACAGATTTTATTAAAAAATAGTTATGTATTTATTTTTACATGGAATGCAGTTTAACTTTATTTGCCCACTGTACAGTGTCACACCATCCAAAAGTTGAAACTTTGAGAAATCAAGTTGTTTGGACAAATTGCAAAAATAAACATAAACTAAACATAAAGAAAAACAATTAATTAATTTGTGCTAAGTAGTTGCTGTTTAAGGTTTTTCATTTGCATTTGTTTTTTTTTTTTGTAATTATTTTTGTCCATTGCGCAATTTGTTTTATTTGAATTATGTTTTTTATTATACTTTAAATTACTTTTTACTAAAATTTGTCTTGCTAATTCGATACATATAATTCAGGCTTACGAGCTAGGTTCACATAGACTACCGATAGGTTCTAGAATGCACTAACCTTAGCTTAGCGAAAAGTACAGCATAAATAATTACATTACATTTAGGTAAATTTTACTCTGTTTTATATATATATATATATATAGAATTAGGCTTTAACAATTTGCGCATTACTCAATAGATTTACTTACGCTAGGAGACAATATTTATAGGATGCTGTTTAATCGATTTACAGAGATGAAAACTTTTAAAAACTTTAAATCGACTTCAAATAAGAACCGATAGATGCAGAGATAGTAGTAAGGGGAGGGTACGGTAAGATGGCTTTATCTTGCTATTGAAATTATGCTATAATAAAAATTCGCAACTACGAAAACAGTTCGATCGCTTGCCAAATTCCCTGTTTGTCTTCCGAATTTGTTATTCAATTGGTACAAATAAAACAATTACAATTTAAATTTAAATATGATTAAAATTTGTTTTTGATAAAATTAGTAAAGCATTTGCAAAAGTCGCTAAAGCACTTTCAACAACACAAATCAAACTGAACATTTCGATATAATTGTAAATTTTAATACAAATTTGAAACAAACAAACATAATAAGGCGCCATCTGAATTTGTAAGTTGGCGCTCAGCTATATACAAACTAAACAAAGCCTTAACTTGGATAGTTATACAGATATAAGATATAGTGTTTTACTTTTTTAAGTACACATTTGAGAGGGCACAAATGTTGCCGGGGTACATTTAAGTTAGAATTAAGTTTTAAACGAGAACTAATTTTAATAGAAATCACTTTGAAATTATTGCAAATATTATATTATGGTTTTGTTCATCGTCTGTGCTGCTGCTTATATACTAAAATTTATACTAGACTTAGATCTAATAGCTTTTCGAATACTGCTTAGAGAAAGAGGTTTATCATACTGGACGTTCAACGGTAATAACTTCGATTTTGCTGAAGTAACATTCGAGTGCTCTACAGATCCATTTCCAAGTGCTCTGTGTGATGAATGTGTGTGTGTGTGTGTGTGTGTGATTGAGTGTGTGAGTGTGTTTGTAGGTATGTTTGGGGTGTGGGTGTTTGGACGTACGGCTCTGGGAGAACTTTGTGAGTCAGTTCCACCTCCAGTATTATAAACCCAAACGAGCCGAGCTCCAGCATCGGCTCGTTTCTCAGCTTTAACACGAATCAGTTGCAAACAAGAAGCATCATCTTTGATGTTGGTTGATTGACGGCGGCGGCGGAAGTGGATGCGGATGCGGATGTGGATGTGGTTGCGAATGCGGAGCAAGGCAGTGGCATAGATTTAGCAGCAAAACAAATTGCAGCCCACAATATCCGCTTTATATTCCAACTCCAGTTCCAGCTCCAGCTGCAGCCCTAGCTCTAGTTCGGTCTCCGGCTGCTGCTTTGGTTCCGTGTCCGGCTTGAGCTCGAGTTGTTGTTGCTGCTGTGGCTGTGGCTGCTGCTGCCTGATGATAACCTGAGATCAGAACTCTTGCGGATACTTAATGCACTCGGCATTGACATTGGCCACCGCCGCAGCGGAGCTGAACAAGGAGTTGGGACCGTTGCCGACACCGACACCAACACCGACGCCAGCTCCGCCGCCGCCGTTGCCGCTGCCAGCACCACCGCCATTGCCACTGCCACTGCCGAGCAGCGAGACTGCCGATGTGGCAACATCCTGAGAGCCCTGTGACTGATAGCCGCCGGCCACGCTTGCCGCTGCCGCCGCCTGATATGGTTCCTGATACAACTGATTGAGTCTCTAACCAGTACCCGAAAAGTGCCACGCGTCCTATGCGCTCAGATGCGCGAACTGTGACGGATGGATATCGAACTGATGATAAGGATGGCCATAGGGTCCCATATGGTAGGGCACAATGTTCATTGAGGCCATTTTGTGCTCTTTCTTCCATTTCATGCGACGATTCTGGAACCAGATCTTTATTTGCCGCTCCGTCAGACAAAGCGCGTGAGCGATCTCAATGCGTCGTCGGCGTGTCAGGTAACGATTGAAATGGAATTCCTTCTCCAGTTCCAGTGTCTGATAGCGGGTATATGAGGTCCGTTGTCGTTTCGTCTCGCCATTGGCATTCACAGTACCTGTAAGGTCAAGAAACGGCAATTAATCACAAGTGAAATGATGGGACACAAAAGTATCTTTCAAATAAAATGTATCTTTAAATAATAAAATAACATTAGGCCACAAAGGTAGCACTTGAAAACTTGCTAAGTCTTTAATTCTAAAATCTATTGTTTCAAAAGTTTTCTATAATATTTACCACTTCTAATCAAATGTTAAGAAATCTATATATGTTATTAGTATTTACAAAGTCTTAAACCAAACTAATAAAAATTCATCGTATTTGATTTCTAGAAGGCGTTTCTAGGCAATCGGCAAACACTGAAGTGGACAAGGTACCGTTAACTCGATTTCCTACAACGATATATAGTGAATCGAGTTAAATATCTTGTTTATTTTGTGATTTTCTGCAACGTTGCGCATTTCACAAAATATAACGTGTCAAACTGCAATTTGGTATTCAGCAAAAAGATTTCTTTATTGCTCTTGGCCAAAAAGTAAATAAAAATACAAAAAAAATTTAAGAAAAACACGAAAGAAAATCAACAAAACAGGTGGTGAGGGGCAGTGGTTGGGAAAGGCAGAAAGGGGGGAGGGGAGTAACATATAGACAAGCCGACTGAAGTATCACTCTAGACAGCTGTCGGTTGAGTTCTCGGCGCTTTCTTCCTCCCACAATGCTCGACCAAAGATAATGACAATTTCCCCTACCACGAGCCCCGCCTCCTTCCCCAACCCTGCCCCTCTACCCAACCAGTTTAGCTTTTGTCATCTTTGGACTGGCGCGAGGGCGTTCGCAACGCGTCGTTCGTAATGAGGGGGCGGTCTATGCCAAAGTAGACTTTTAAAAGCCATTTACCGTGGCGTGTTATTATGGCCAAGTCAATTGGCCTGCCTGCCTTTCGGCCGCAAAGAGTTTGAGACAATGCCAAACACACACACACACACACAGGCATAGTATCTGTGAAATGTATGGCAGTCAGTCAATAAGTTAGACAGATCGTATCGTCTGAGAAATCGCTTTTTGGGAATACCGACAAATGCTCCATTTTGGACACATTTTGTAGCGCTCCAGTGGGCTTATATGGGTCATGGCCCATTGCCAAGCGGTAATTGCTGTCCACAAAGTTGCCTAAACTGTTCTTGTATGTGCAGTAAATGTATCTGTATCTTTTCTCCATGTCTAAATGATTTTTACAGAAGTTCGGAAGAACGAAACTTTAAATAAATTCAAAAGTCTAATTAAAAAAGTCGTATGCTATATTCAAGAACTTATAAGTTATAACATGCATTTGATTTAATTAAATAATTAGGTTTGTTTTTTCAAGTTGAACTTAAAGCTGCATTTTTATGATTTCCTATTTAAACTCATTAGGCTGTGCAAATTTCGCAATAGTTTCAATTAAATCAACATCATTTTTAGAGCAATTTGGGTTCTTCGAATCTTTTGCTATTATTAATTTTGGGGCAACGCCCAACACGCGCCATATTAAAAATGTTTTATTAGCAACAGTCGAGTTTAATTTTAAAATATTCCGACTATTTATTTGTATATTTAACGTTAAGCTTATCAAACAACAAGAATTATTTGAATGACTGATAACTTTCGTGGATTTGCACAAATTTTAGAACTGAATTAAATCGAAAATAGTTTTCAAAGCGCCCTTGAATTTTCCACTATCTCCCTATCTTGCGCACTCTCCCTCTAGTTGAGGATGCGCGACAAAAAAAAGTTTATTTTTTGCGGTTGACGTGACGTTGTCGGAAGATGTCGGGTCACATCAATCAGAGGGAAATCTAAATGGAATTTCCGATTAAAGTTGAAATTAATTACCGCTCATTTAATTAAAGTGAATTTAGCTGTGGCAAATGTCGAAGCGGCGTTTGCCAAAATACACACACACACACACACACATAAGCACACCCACACACATACACACACTCACACACATCAAAAGCACTCTTCCGCTCTTTATAGTGGGAAGCAGTCGAAACCATCGGGTGCCTGAACGGGTTTAAACTAATGACCACGTAAACAGCAAGCAGACAGTAACCAGACAACGACATCAACTCCATCACTCATGAGAGCAAGAGAGAGGGAGTGAGCGAAAGAGAGGGAGTGGGAAGGTGCATATAAATACACTTTAAGTTAGTCGTAATCCTTTCTGACCCATTTTGGTCAGTTAGCAGCGCTGTCAGTCAGCTTTTCAACTATCCACTTTGATTGGAAAACTAATCTCTCATTTTGGCCATTAGAATTGGACAACTCAAGTCCAACTGTCGGTCAAAAGAAGTTTTCGCAAACTGTTCAGACTTTCAGACACATTTTGAGTTGTTCAGTGGTTCATGCAACATTCAGCATGTGGCAAGTTTGATGCATGAAGTGCAGACTTCGGGTTGCACTTATTGTTAATATCTCTGACCTTGCCCCGTTCTGTGGCAAATCAATACGAATTGTTGCAGGCCACTTGTCGGACATTTGATTTGTATAAGTACGCTGTGTGTGCATGTCTAGGGTCTGCTTGCATTGGTGCTAAGGGGCCACGGGCTGGGCTGGGGGGTGCGGGGACTTACGGCACTTGTATGCTGCCGCCGACCATTTACAATTGTCAAATTCTGCTGTCATAAGATGTTGCAATTTGTTTACACATGTGACAAACGCACACAAAAGACACACGTACTCACACACACACAATCAGTTGGCAGCAAGAAAAGTATCTGTGAGAATGCGTTCTTGTAGCTAAAGTATCTGGGGATTGCCGGCAGGTTAAGTTGCTTGCGGGATTTAGCGGGAAAATCTATTTCACAATTTTAATAAGAAAAGTACACTGAGAACAATCAAAAAGATTTAGAAAAATATGTAATTTAATTTTTACTAAAAAATAAAACCATAAAACCAAAACCAAAGACAAAAGACACAAGATGATATAAAAAATATTAATTTTTAGATAAAAATCATTTTGAAGCTTCCAAAATTTTGTTATGAATATGATAATAAATTTTTAGGTTAAGTAAAAAGCTATGAAAATTTTTGAAATTGATATTAAATTATCAATTATCAATAAATACTTTTCAAAACTAATTTGCTATTTCAAAAATACTTTAATGAAAAGTCTTAATTAAATTTCGATTCAAAAAAATAAGTTATCGATTTTAGATTGAAGTGTCTTTAATTTATTATTTAAATTAATTTTTTTAAATATCTTTCAAAGGCGAAAAACAAATTTGAAAAATTTTTAATTTAAGTTAATTTTTTCTGCTTTATATTTAAATTTTTTCAATATCATTATTATTAATTTTTTTTTTCACAGTGCATTGTTAAGCACTTTAATCAGCATGTATTATAGATAATTTGGCATGTGCATGTTGTTGGTCCACACTAGTGACGAAAGCAGACACACACACACACATGTGAATTTCCAGCTAAAGATCAGAGCACACAACTCAATCTGTGAGAAACAAGAACTGAACTGCAACCCGTTGAGAGGGCTCAAAGAAGTGTCAACACTGTGGTTGTGTTTGGAGTACTGGGAATGGGATACAGATACAGCTACGTATTGGGAATGGGAATGGGAATGGAATCGGTACTAACTATATAACTACATAAGTAGCGCATCGTTGTCGCTTGTCGTCATGGCCAGGCGCAAAGCCCCATGAGTTGACAGGGCTGAGGAAATGGCACCTGGCATGTCATATCACTTATCGTCGTGGCATGGACATAGGGATAGGGAGGGGTGGGTATGGGGACATCGGGGCATGGGGCATGTCGACTCTTGACAGCGCCAATGAGCGAACATTCGAAGCGTTTTACAACTTTGTGCCCATTTCGTTGTCTAGGCAGAAATACTATATAGACATATTGGATTTTGCATATGTATGTTCAAAGAGCAAGAAACTGAGTGTATGTTTATATATTTTAAATACTTTCAGCAGTGTGGAATGTGCTTGGTCTTTTGTTTTTTTTTTTTTTATTTGATCTTTTTGCATTTAATTTTCATGTAAGATGACGTCAAAGTCAAACGCTGACAGTCGTTTAACATATATCAGTTTGTATATACATATATGTGTATGTATTTGAAATTTTGGTGCATGCAAAAATCTGCAACAGAATTTATTAAGTGGCACAAAAGTGATCTTTCTGCCCCTTTTGCAGTGTCAACGTTGCCACAAATTCTGCAATTCAAATCGCCCATTGTTTGAAGCACTTTGCATACCAGTGGGCAAAAGGAAACAGGGAGTAGGGAAAGAGGGGCGAGGGAACTAGTCTGGCTGTCTGATCATGTTGATCATGTTGGGATTGACACAAGATTAGCATATGCAGTCAGGTTCAAAGTTAAGCTCAAAACCCTTGGCCTAGGTCAGCTGCAAGAAGTTGTTTTTCCTTGGAGTTGTCATTGCAATTGGGTTCAGAGTTTAATTGTTTTTTTCTGCCACTTTGTCTTCTGCTTGTTCTTCAACTTCAGCTGCATGGTCTTTGTGGCTCTGCTTTGAGAGTCACAAATAGAAATAAATAAAATAAAAACGCTTGCGACTTGTCACAAACACTTGTAGTGGTCATTTGTCAACGGCCGGCGTCTGCCTCACAGCAAAAGGTAGTTGAAAAAAAAATACAAAAAAATGTACAGGAAAGTGAAAAAAAAAAACTGAAATAAAACTGAACATCGTCATCGTAATCAGCCGAGCAACGTGTGCGGCATGAAACTCACCTGGACACAGCTGAGTCTCAACTTGCAACGCTTGGCACTTGAAGCTTGATGCTTGGAACTCGCTGTTGATCTTATCGCGGCAAAAAAAAGGCTAAGAAAACAACAACATTGTAAGCCAACTTGTTGTTATTGTAGCCTTTCGCCGTAACACACCTGAAGCTGAGCAAATTGCGCTCGAGATTCAAACGAAAAGTTCATAAATCAACGCACTTCCGATTGCGCAAGTTCACAAGTGGCAAGTGGTCAGTGGTCAGTGGTTAGTGCTCACTGTACTTTGATCAGTGTTTAGTCTACGGTGCTCAGTGTGCAGCTACTTAGCGGCAGGCTAATGAGTCGTTTACCAAAAACCATTATCAGTGTCAAAATACACTCAAATGATCATTACTCATAACAGACACGCGGCAGTACTGAAGTGTGGCATCCACACAGAGGTAAAGAAGTAAACACAGGGTATAAAGAGTTGAGTATCTGGAGATCTTTATTGTGCTAGAAATGGTTTTTATCATATTTAATAATTTTAAGTGCATGAGCTAATTGTTTACCTAATGTTTACTTCAAACAATTAATTAAACTTTTAGCACATTAATTAATTTTCTTGCTGTTTTTCTCAATAATCGTAAATGTTGATTTATGAGTTTTAAATGCCAAAATAAGTTAAATGTGTATAAACAATTATTTTGAAGTATTTTTTAAGTTATTATTTTAGATAAGGTCGGATAAGTATTCTTACAACTTAACCGACCTTATCCAAAGTTATTTAAAAATGTTTAAAAATAGTTAATATTTAAGCTGATTACATATTGATAAACAAGAAATTCATGTATTGATAAACAAATTAATTTTCGTTTTATTTTCCAGAACTTAAGATACTTTTTTCAAAGGATAATTTTAATTTAATGTGAATATGTGAATTGGAAATATTTTGATTTGAGCAATGCTCTATAAATAAATCAACTTGCGACGTGCGCGACGGCAGCAGAGACAATGTGTTAGAGGGAAAGGGAGCGGAGAAGAGCAGCAGCAGGGTAGCGAGAGAGGAAGAGGGGTATATTGGCCATGCTCGAGCTATACTGGAAGAGATAAATCTTGAGACGGCGATCGAGGGCGCGTCAAAGAGGCCGCTGGGGTCGACATGTGCAGCGGGTTAATTTCTTTCGGAAAAGGAAAATTAATCAAATATGCTCGCTATTAAAGAGTGTGTGTGTGTAAAAGAGTGTGCGTGTGTGTGTAAGGGAGTCATAGCATTCCTTTAGTGATAAATGATGAGCGGGCAGTTTTGTGCAATGCGACAAATGATGTGACATTTGTGATAATGAAAGTGTTGCAGCGGCACGAGCTACAAATACTCGAGCTGAATGATAGATGAAGAGAGAGCAGTCGAGAGAGACAATGGGAGAGAGAGAGAGGGAGAGAGTGCCACTATATGACTACAACAGGTGTTTGGGTTTATCGCTGTTTGTTGTTCACACACCATTAAAGTGCTATTAAATCGTAGTTACAACCTCAATTGTCAAGACGACAGGCTCAAAGGCATCTATTTATGTATTTGTATCTGTATCTGTATCTGTATCTCTATGTATCTACAAAAGTATCTGTATCTGTGGGCAACCATTAATCACAGCCCAAATAAAGAGATGGCCATAAAAAATGGTCAAACGGTAGCAATTGCTGCAACACTTGGCATTTGCAGCTGCCCCACGTGCCCCGCTACGCCCCCTCTCGCTCTGCCTCCCCCGCCTGTATCTCAACCCACATTTGCCTATTTTGGAGCCACATGTATTGTATTCTTTTGGACATGTTTTGTGTGCGAATTGTGCGTGGCTTTTTCTACCAAGTTGTTGTTGCTGTTGCTGCTGCTGTGGTTGTTCGACTGCGTCTTTTTGGCATTTTCTCTCGCTCGCGTGGTTGCCTTTGGTTTCGTGAAAAATGGAAATTATGTCAAGAAGTAAATTGATTATTTCGCTTTAAAGCATTTCTCAATTTATATTCCGTGTTCGTTGTCAACACGAACACATTCAGTTTCGTCAGCTACAACATCAGCACAAAATACAAAATAAAAAAAAAAATAAAGAGAAATAACATTAACAATAGTTTCCACTGCCTTTGCATGTATTTCTTTTTATTTTTAATATATTTTTTTCTCAGCGTTCTTTATATATTTTTTTCCAAAGCCATTCAACTGAAATGACATCATGTGCTCTGAACTTCTCGTGCAGTGCAAACAGCTGATGCCCATGGCAAATTAAATGATCTGAACCCTCTGAGAGTAGCCAAGCCAAGTCAACCAATCGGCAGCATATGGTTTCCGGTTCACACACATACACACACACACACATTAAAAACTGAAACCAAAACACAAACACTTGCCAGAGAAATGCCTGAAGGACCATTGATTAAGAAACTTTATTTATTGGCTTTAAGTTTGAGAAAAGTTATTTTTTTTAGGTTTCATATAGAACAAAATATTATTTATATAATATATTAATTAATATATCATTTTCAAGTTGGAAATATATTATTTAATGACCTATTATTATAAAATATTTTTATTGTGAATATTTTTTGAATTTGTCTTGATTAAAACCAAAAATTAAGTTTAATATATTAATTTTGTTATTATAATATGCCAGCTATTTTTATTAAAATATAAATATTTATTTATTCACCTTTCTTTTATACTAATTAATTTATTTAATAAACCTAAACACGCTGTAAATTGTTTTCCGCTTACTGCTATTATAAATCAATTGCCCAACATTGGGAATCAACAGGTTGATTTGCCACTTGAAAGTTAAGTGCTTTTTGGGGGATTAAGCTGAGGACAGCCCCCACGGGAGACACGTGGCGACTGAAGCTCACACCTCCCTGAGGGCAGGAGTAGTCAAAGTAAGAAAGTTCTGAATAGAAACCACCCCAACAAACAGTTAGAGAGAAACGGTAATAATTGTTTTCGATTCGAAACAGTTGCCACCTCAGCTGAACATCCTGAGCCCGAAACTCCCCGAGTTCACATAATGAGCTGGATAACAAATTATGGCTCCTTTTTGTGCGTATTGTGTTGAAAATATAATTAATGAATTATCTGCTTAATTAATGAGCTTTTAATTTTTAATGGCGCGTCGCAGGCTGCTTCTTCTTGGCACCGCTAAGTTTGTTTAACTCTTGTAATCGTTATTCTTTTGGGATGCAAGGAACGAGTCCGAAAATGAACTGGAGCTGGACATGTTTGACATGGTCAGAGAGCTCTTTTCGCTCTGTGATGTGTTTTGTGCTTATCAAGCGATGCGTATCTTTTAGATACAATTTTAATGCGGCTTCTTGCAAATTATTTATGTGCGCATTTTCGCGCAGATAATTATCGTTTATCTTTGATTTAAGGAGAGGGTCTCTCAGAAGCGCGTTCGTTGATTGTTTCTCTTGTTGATGCTGTTGTACTGGGTGTGTGAGTGTGTATCTTAGGGTGACCATGTGTGTGTATGTGTGTGCATGTTCGAATTCAAAATGACTACCTCAGTTAATTATGGGGCTCCCGAGTAGGGAGCGAGAGCGGTGCGCATGCGCACATAAATTAGCTGACGCGCCAGCGAAAAATGAAAAAAAGAAAACCAGTTCTTGCCCCTCTGTTTGGGCCAAGTTAGTAGCCCCGTCTCCGTTCGCAGCCACTGCCATGTAAAGAGCGTCTAAACTGTCGTCTGGCCTGGCCCGCTATGCGCTGTTCTGGTCTGGTCAGATCTGGTCCGGTTAGTTCTGGCCCATCGCTTGATAGTACCTGTGCACCCATTTTTAATGAGTGTCCTGTCGTCTGCAGTTGAATGAACGCCGCTGCAGCTCTGTTTTCTTCACTTTACCCCTGTCTCCAACACTGTCTTTACCTCTGAATGGCTTCTGGACTTATTTTCGCCATGTATGCATGATTAAGTGCCGGGGTCTTTGACTGGCGCTGCTGCCTGATGTCCAGGACAAAAAGCGCGCGGAGTATAAAAAAAAACTGACTTCGTTCGAGCAGCGTGTAATCAATCAAAGGCACAAAACAGAATTTTAAAAAGAATTCATTGACTTTCCATTAATAATTTTCTTTGTAAATTGCATCCTCTGGCAATTGTTGTAATTGTGATGAATTCTTTATTAATGCACTAACTCAAACACACTACATGCACATTTAACTGCTGGCTACTGTGCCAAAATGGCGTTAGCATCAATTATATATGTTGAGAATACACCTCAATCTCTTACGAGCAATCAATTCATTTGTGATCAATCAAAGACACATCCAGCCGAGAGCATTCCTGGTCAATTGGCCCAACGGCCCAGCAGCAGCGGTGGACTTTAATTTGCCATTTAATATGGTTCTGATGATGCATTTAAATGCAATTATTTTGCTCTCCGTTGCGTAATATATATTAAATGGCCAATCAAACTCATTTTTCTTAGCTAATTGTGTTGACAGCTAGAAATGTGAATAGTGGCCTAATGAAACCAGTTTAAGTTCAATTAGAATATCAATGGGCCTATTATGACAGCGGTAGCAAACTAATTTAAATAACAACATATAATTCGGATTTGCTATAAATTTTTGAAAATATATTTATATATATCTTTTCGTCTACCATTATTTTAAAATATTTTTAAAAGTATTTATCGTAAAAAAAATATAAAAAGAAATTCACACTGAATTCCCATATCATAGCAGAGCAAGGTTTCGATCCTCGGACCTCTGGGTTATGGGCCCAGCACGCTTCCACTGCGCCACTCTGCTGCTGACACACCCTGTGACCAATGCCTATTTAGTGCTTGGACTAACAAAGTGTAGTAGCTCACCGATAAGAAAGTTATCTATAGATTGCCTTGCTATTAGTTTTACGTCATATTTTAAGCAGATAAAACATATTGTCATAAACTGATTGATTTGCATTTAACGCTGTGTTTTAATCTTGCCTTTCAGGTAGAGTCTGCTGAGTGTCTACCGGTTTTGTTATGTTTTGTTTGTGTGGTTGTTTGGTTGTTTAGTTGTTCTTCAACCCACTCGCATTTAAATATAGATATTTAAGCTGTAGATACTGTTGGGGAATTGTTTGGGAGCCAACAACAGTACAAACGAAATTAACTTGAATTTTGACTACAAAAAAATACTTTGTTGCGACTGTTTTTTTCTGTTTTGTTTTGAAAAACAAAAGTATTCAACATGGCGGACAGCTTGGAGCAAGAAACCAACAACAACAAAAACAGAACAACACCAAACTTGGTAAAATAACAACAACTAAGACTGAGACTGAGACAGAGACTGCGGCCTGTGACTACAACTGCGGTTGAGACTGGGAGACTGCGATGATGAAGATGAAGATGGTGAAGTCAAGCGCGGAACAAGTTTTAAACTTGCTACAAAGGTGTCTTTAAAAATCTTTTAATTTTGACTTTTTGCTCGCATCGCTTCGTTTGGTTGCCAAGCTGCAAATTTGCTGCTCGTCAGGCAAGGGCAACGAACAAGGACTGTGAATAAAAGGAGTATGAGAGGGAGAAGGAGGCGAAGTAACTGCTACATTTTACTGGTTGCATCCGCCCGCCTTTTAATGAAGCGCGAAGTGCAGCGAATGAGCGAAAGAGGCAAAAATTGAAAGTAAAGTAAGTCAAATGCGTCCCACTGTACAAGGCAGGGTACACCATACACAGTGTATACTCCACGGTGCTACAGTTGTTGCCCCAGGGCGGGCTGTGAACAAATTGCAATTGTTGCCATTGCATTGGCGCTGTCATTTTGCAGCCAGACCCAGACCCAGACCCAAACCCAGACACACACACACAGGATCGCTACACACACTCATACTCATGCATATTTTGTTGTTCCCCTTATGGGGACTGTGGCGGCTTAGTTTTTATTTGTGGCACTGCCTTGTGGCATGTCTTCATTGCAGAGCTTTAGCTTTTGACCCCCTGAACTCTGGGCTCGTTTAACACGCCATAAACAGCAAGAAACGGCAAATAACAAAACTAGCTTTTCAAATGGAAAAAAGTCCTGCCAAGACATAGGAAAATATGGTCCGGAAAAGCGGAGTGGAAATGCCAGGCATTTAAATCGAATTGGCTTCAGGTGTACAGTGTAAACCTGTGTGTCTGTGTGAGTGTTTCTGTATGTGTGTTTAGTTTTAATCTACAAATTGTAAGCCCGTGCTGCACGTACCACTGCCAGATACAAATACCTGCAAAAGTATCTGTCAGATACACGTTGGCATACTCAAGCGGGGGCAGAACTCAAACACACACACACACATACGCGTGTAACTCAATTTTCAATGGTGTACAGCAGTTCGAAAGCAGCAAAGGGGGAAAAGAGGCCGCTCACGTACTGCGGTTTGTGGCACAGAAAGGAGCGGGGAAAGGAGTCGAAAGGGGGGCAAGTTAAGGGGAACGGTTCGTGGGTTTGTCTACTCTACTCAAATAGTTTGCCGCCTGCATTAATAATTCACAATTTCATCTGGAATTGTATGCGATTTGTGATGGTTTTCGCTTAGCTTGCCACACTTGGCTTAGTCTGGCCATATTCTGGCTAAAACTTGACTCCCCGAGTGCCGCCTGTTGCTGCTTTTGGTATTTTTCTTACACGTTTTTTTCCAGCTCTTTTTTGTACAAGTTTTTTAAGCAGAGACTTGTGGTACAGTGGAACAAAGTGTTAAAATAAAAACTGGACTAGAGAGACGATAAAAACTATATTATTTTTTAACAACTTATAATAGAGGATTGTCTATAAGTCTGTTGACTGTAATTATGGGGCACATAAGATTTTTTCTGCAGACGCCAGAGTGTGTAGCTGTCGTGTCACCTCTAAGTTACAATCAATCAAAGCTTAAAGTGTTGTCGCTATGATTTTCTATCTCAGATAAATCTTTACTGCTACCACAGTTAGTTTATAGGAGCTCAGTGCTGATTTTTAGGTGATTTCTAACGCTTTTTGCCCACTGTGCGGCTAGCGTTTATCTCGATTGCGTCATTTCATTTAAGTTAATGCGCTTGCAGATTAATATTCTATGCGTATCTCGGACGATATCAGTAGGTACAGAGTACAGGAGCAAGGATGTAAGCGGGATGGGGTATCGGGAGCTGGCAGCGCCGGGCAGTGCCAATTTGCAGATGTGCGCCAATTTGCGCCTGAATTTGATAAATTCGCATGCAGAGCTGGCGTGACATTCAGTTGAATTTATGACTCGCACTTTTTCACCATTCAAATCGCAATTACTTTGCTTTATTCGCAATTTAATTTCCCCTTACATTAGCTAGCTGGGGCAATCGAAATGTATCTGCGAGATACAGTGTTTGCTATTTAAACAAAAGCAAAATAAACACAGCATTTAAATAAAAGTTGGATAGAGAGTTGTGGTATCCAATGAACTGTATACTGAGCATAAAGCTGTGCGTATTTGTCTATCTGCAGGCGGGCATCTGCAATTGTATCTATATATAGGTGTACCTGTAGCTGCATCCGTAACTGTATCTGTATCTGTGCTGTATTTGCATCTATCAGCGCTCGCACATCATCAGTCATTAGTGGCGCCATTGTTGTTGTCTTTGTTTCTTTCTTTTTTTCTTTCTTTCGCTCTTCGGGTCTTTATTTCTTTCTTTCATTCTTCCTTTGTATCTTTTGGATTTTGGGGGCAGCCCCCATTGTTAGTGTCTCGTGCTTTTTATGCACTTTTATTAACTTTGGCCAAAATGTGGCCAGCCACTTGAAGGCATCATCATCATACAAGTTTTTTTGTGGTTCTTATAAACAATTCTAGTGATGCGCTTTCGAGTAATCATTCATCTTTTTTTCTTTTCGGTTGTTGTAGAAAGCTTTACGGCTGGTATATAAGTCTGGGTAAATGTGAATGTTGATTTGGACAATATGATGAGTGAGATTTATCAAAGTGAAGTTAAATGAAACGAGTATTGCCTCTAGATTTGACCTATAAACAAATAAACTACAAGAAACCCGTCGTAAATAAAGTAATTTTTATAAAAAAAAATATTTTTCCTGGTTTGAGCATGTAATTGATTTGATAGTAGGTAGCTTCTCATGCTCATGTTTTATAATTTGTCAGATCATGAATACCCCTAATGTTCTGCATTCGAAGCAAATGAATTTTAATTCAAGCAAAGTGATGAGTTTTCACATCCGACACAATTTACTTCATGCTCTGCGAGCCGCAGGAATGAATGAGACCAGAATTCATTAAGAACAATCAGATGCGACAAGAGGCAGCTCAGTTGAGTCAGTAGATGAAGTAGACTGTCTATTCGTATCTACACAATATGCTTGACTACATACAGACAAAGATACAGATACGTATGTGTATATATCTTTTGTGTGTTGCCAAGAGTGTTACGCTTTGTTAGTAATAATTCAACATTTTAATGAAATGCCAGCTTCAGTTGCAGTCCCATTAGCAAAATCAGAAACATTACGAGTACAACATTTATAAATATTTGTAATTTAAGTGCTTTTCTACCGCTAACTCTGTCTGCCAGACACCTTTTGCTATACCTACAAAAATTAATTTATAGTCTTATACTATGCTTTCAGCACCTTGCGCTAAGTTTCTATATCTATCCGGCAGTGCAAAAAAACGTTTATTTTTATGAAAAAGAATCTTAGAAAGTAGTTGGATCGGGGAAAAAGGAATAATAACAATCATTATGATTAAACGTGGCTATTTGAAAAGTCGTGTCCCAAGTTAATGAAAATGTAATTGACCAGCGAATGCAACTGGGTCTGCGATCGCAGGTCTGGTGTTGCTGCATGCCACCGCGTGCAGAAGCCACCGCAAAGAGGCACTAGAAACAGCAGCAAAACTAAAACCAAGTTTTAAACTCAGACCAAGACCGAGTCCTCAGTCTCAGTCTCAGTTCAAGAACAAAAAGAAGACACAGCAAGAGGGTTCCTCGTGTTGTTGTTACTGCTGTTATCGTTGTTGTTGCCTTGCAGCCATCGTTGCCATATCGCGTACATATCTGGCATTCAACTCGTTTGCAAACTATTAATTTTGTATAACATCCTGCATCCCAGTGTGGCCTTCGGGTTCAACAGTCCAAACAATCAAGTAAATCGAAAATTTAAAAGCATTTTCAGCTCTAATATTATAACAAAATAAATAGAAGTAGGTTTATTTTACGTTAAGCTTAAACTGACAACGGTGGTAATAAATTTAATATTATTTTATAATTTAAGTACAACATTTAGCGGAGTGTTATTTACAATTATTTATACTGATTATACATGAGTCTATAACAACAACATTGATTGATTGCCCTTCAATTTGAGACTACATCTACCTATTGTATAATTTTGAAATTTCTACTGCCCACAGTACATAAAGTATTGCATACTTCGAGGAACTTAAGCTGGTTAAATAGCTAAAAAGCCATAACTATCGCTACAATGATTGGTAAAAGTTAATGTAAATATTCTCTATTACATAAAAACATTTCTACAAATTGTTTAAGCCCCATACTCTGCGAGTAATGGGTATTGTAATTACCCTATTATTTGGCGGGTTGGAAGATTGGAAAACTGCAGCAGAGGGACTGGAAGGGGAGGGAAAGGGGGCTGACGTTCCCAACCCAGATGAATAATATTGCTTTAAATTTCTCTTATTTAAATGATTATAAATAAAATCCCACTAATTAGGGTGCGGTCGGGCGTTCGTCTACAATTGTCCCTCGACCATCGTCAGAATTTTGTTTCATTTTTTTTTTTTGGGCGCGCTTCACAAATTTTTATTAAATTGACAATTTGTAGCTGGGGGCAGAGGGGGCAGTGAGACAGTGGGCGGGGTTCATGTGTGTGTGTGTGTGTGGTAGTCGGTGGCATCTAATAAGCATTTGACATTTTGTTTGGCCTACACAGACAGCAGGTAAAAGTATCTGAAAGATGCAAATGCGTTTAGCTTTCAATTCGTGGCCGAATGATGAAGCGCAAAAAAAGATCTTTGATGATTGTTTGGAACGTCGCCAGCTTTAGTCTTGTCAATTAGAGAAATGCACTCAACTTCACAAGATTGCATGCGATGCTTAAATGTATCTATAGCTCTATTTGTCGTGTAGTCGTCAGTGTATCTGTATCTGTATCTACATCTTTTGTCGTGTTGTTGTAGCTACTGCAGAGCTCGTTTCAGACAAAACACTTTTTAACCAGATGCAATATGCAAATGTCGAAGTTTTTTAAATCAAACTTAGTAGGAAAGGGGGTGGTAAGGGTGTAGGGGGGCGTAGTTTCGAGGGCGGGGTGTGTCGCAGAATTCCCGCGTTCTCGCCTGACGATCTCTCGTGCAGCGTCTAATTGAGGCTCGTCTCGATGATGGCGTTTAAGTTCATTTTAATATATGGTATATATAGATGCATATATAACGTATACTCGTATACTCGTATATAAAAATAAAATTTGACGTGATTATATGCAATCAACGTTGTTGTAGTTGTTATATTCCAGTTGCACCTTCCACTCAGCACAACAACATGCACCCAAATTTGCATAATTGTTAACATGCTGTTGTTGTAACAGCCATGTTGTTGTTGCTGCTGTTGTTCCTGTTGGATTTTAATCAGCGACTGTTCTTGCTGCAGCTACATGCAGCTAAACCTGCTCCCCAACTCAGGCCATTTTTCTGCAACGCTCTTTATTATTAGTATTTGAGCCGCTTGGCACCTAAATAACCATTATACTAGCACTTCTTCTTCTACTCTCTCAGCATTGGCTGCATTTTTGGTTGATTACCATTCAAATGGCTTTCGTAGCACACAACACAAACCCAGAATTGCGGTTTAATGAAGAAATTTGCACTCCAAAATTAAGTTGTACACGATAAACAGCGTCCCAGCGATAAGCAAACAACAACCACAAAAAAACTATAGAAAATCTGATTATAATTGCTACACAATTTGGACATATGCAAAAAGGTTATTGACTTGAAAGGCTTCTCTTTTAGCCAATTAGCTGTCGATAGCTTCTTTTTTGCTGCTTAAGTGGAAACGGAAGTGGCTCGAATTTGTGTTTGTCTTTCCAATTGCTAAACTGCCTGCACTGTAGTTAAATCAGCTCTTTATTCACTTTTTGCTTAATCTTTCGATTGGATACTGAGCTTATTCTGACTTTCGTCAATGGCTTAAACCATGGGTTATACGTCTCACTAATTGGCAATGCCAAACATTGGCTCATTCATGAATACTCAGGGAACAGAGAGAAAGAAAAAAAAACTGATGGAATGCAATTAGATCTCAACGATGCATGAAAGTAGATACATGCACATTAGATACAACCGACACTTGTGTCTGCTTCCAAATTAAGATACACACATACAAATGAGTTTGCAAGTGCAGCTAAAAATGGCTGAATGGCTGTATCTCATTGGGTTCCATTCATGTTCTTCAATTACCACAAACGTGTACGCATCTTGCCAATTCTCTCCCTCTCTTAGCTGCTTTTCTCCACACTCTATAATTATTTTACCCACTTGCCTTTTAGACCATTTTGCCTTGCACTTGTTCTGGCTTAGTGTTTGTTGGTATTGCTAAATTGGCTGCCATGAGTTACAGATACAGCAAGAAATAACAATAAACTCGATTGATTGGCTTTTTGCAGCGAACCCAAACGAGTTTTCATTTTTTTCTACCAAATGGCAATAACATGAACGATTTTTCCAGCTGCTTATTGTTGGGTTTGTTATTGAATGGTATTTATTATTTGTATGCACTCGGTTCATGGCACTTTTCAGCGGCTCTTTAATTGCCTGACATGTTGTGATTTTGGCCTGTCACCTCGCCTGAACTGCAATTATTGCATATCGAATAAGTTATTAAGTTTATGTATGTGTTTGAGTGTGTGTGTGTGTGTGTGTGTGTGTGGTGCTGCCAACTGGCTGCAATTAGCCAGACTTGCCAACTACGAGTTAAATCGACTGCGAAACATTCACGCTAATGAGCGCACTCAGGCAGTTGATCGTTGACAGCCGGACATTTGATAGAAAATAAAAAAAATATAATAAAAATTATCTTAAACTATTCAATAAATATTTATGAAATACAAAAAAGCAGAAACTGTTGACTTGTACACCTGATAATTTGACTCAATTTGAACTGTCAATAGGTCAGAGTAGCTACGCATAATAATAGACAGAGACAGTGTGGGGGAGGGCCAAGCAAAGACAGGGAGATGCTAAAGAAAAATCACTGACATGATGAAAAATCGCTCAACAATTTTTCGTTCACAATTTTTTTTCTCTGTGGTTCAGCATCTTAGAATCTTGCATGAGGCCCAACAATTTTTCATGAAATTTGGAGAATTTAAATATAAACGGAGCGAGAGGTGTGAGATTTTCTAGTAGTCCAAGTATCTGCAATGTATTTGTCTGTATCTGTATCTATAGGTATTATGAGTTATTGTGGGAGTCTGTCGGCATTAGCCGCGGGTGCCGCAGTGGATTTACCGGGCATATTGGAGGCACATTTGTTTACAATTTCACGCGCTGCGATTTTCGCGGTCGAGTTTCACGCAGCGCCCCGCAAACTAAAAAAAAATGGGAAAGCTGAAGTGTGAGGGAAATTTTTTGTTATTGTTTATGTATTTTGACAAGATGCTACCAGCGCGCTCTCAGTTTGCCAGACAATTTGGTGCTGGAAACTCTTGCCTCCTCTCAACTCGTCTCGTCTCCCCCTTGGCCCACTCTTTCTGCTCTTACAACATCAATTGACTGCATAATTGATTAACTTAAGTAACTCATAAAATTCTCTACTCAAGTTTGGCTAGAAAAACTTAAACAAACTGAAACTGTTCTCGAATTATCAACTCACTTGAACAAGTCTTGTAGCCAATTATCACAGAATGCACTTATAGAGTTTACTATATAGTAAGTGTATCTATGTAAGAAAGCTGAAAAAAAATGTGCTTAAATTTATGTTTAGAATTCTAAGCATAGAAACCAAAATCTGTTTGAAAATGTGCTTAAAAAGTTTGAAATTTTTAACTTTTTAAATACGAATAACGGGGACAAGGTTGACCATTAAATAACGACTGTTTCTGAGAGAAATTTGTGGGCATTTGGGGACTCCAGGCTTAAAAATATATTGAGATTGACCCTACTACTCATGTATTAAAGAAAAGATTTTGGCCAGAATTTCCAGGTTATTTCTGTGCGATCTTCTTCTGAAAATTGATTGTTTGGGGTGACCATATTGTTACTTACTCTGCCCGAGATGTACTCGCTTCATCCACGGATAGATCTGTGGCGGATTCTTCTTGCCGTTGCCGCTGTTCTGACTGCTGCCCGCTTCGTTGCCGCTGTCGCTCTCCGAGTCGGAATCGCCACCGCCGGGACTGTGCATGGGAACATTGACATTGACGGGGCCAACGCCACCGCCGCCGCTGCCACTGCCACCACCGACACCAGCACCTACATGGTTGTTGCTCAGACTGACGGCAGCAGCGGCCAAACTGCCGCCGAGGACACCTTTGTTGAGGGAGCGTGCGACGCTTTCTACGACTGAGCTGGGTGAGAGCTTCGGGGAGATGTCGCGGGTGGAGAGATCCTGTGGACTGGCAAGAGACTGGTTGTTGTTGTTATTGCTGTTGGCGCTGTTGTTGTTGTTGTTATTGTTGTTGTTGTTGTTGCCACCGGGCGTTGAGGGATCGTTGGCATATTTACAGCTGATGCTCGACTGTTGTTGCTGCGGGTGTTGTTGCTGCTGCTGTGGCAACTGTTGCTGCTGTTGTTGCTGCTGCTGCTGTTGCTGTGCCACAACAGCCGCCGTCGCGTGTGCATGTTGTTGTTGCTGCTGTTGTTGTTGCTGCAACAGCAATCGCTGCGGCTGCAACTGTGTGTAGTCCACCATATCGGGATTTGCCTGTCCACCACCGGGCGCACCACCGCCACCACCCAACCCATAGGCAGCCTGATTGGCATAATGTGCCTGCGGCGTATTTGGATACAAATTGGGTGTATAAGCTGCCGCTGCTGGAAAGTAATCATTGCTGCCTGGCGTCGCTGGTCCGGAGTTACCTTGTCCACCATTTGCACCACCTGCACCACCATTGCTATTGCCAGCATTTGCGGCATTGCCACCCGGATGACTCTGCTGTGGATTCATCTGCTGTGGATAGCACGAGGCCAGTGAGTTGACAAACTGGTACGAGGACATGGCAAAACAGTCGGGATCCATATTTGAAGATCGTTATCTAAAATGAAAGAGTAGAGTTCGAGTTGTGGTTAGTTCTGTTTGCTTCACATGTAGCCAGTGCTCACTGTAACACAGATGAGCAGCCCTGATACCACATTGGCTTTAGGTGTAGCCTCTTAATCCCCGCCTACTTTCCAGATCCCATTAAACGATTTCTACTCTACAGCTCACTTCTGTTCTGACTTAATGTTTGCATTAGCTGCATATTAAATTTAGTTGAAATTTGCATAACTTCATTAACTGGTGTTACTTTAAGCTCAGTTCTGGGTGTGTTTTCAATAGATAGAATAGAATAGAAGTCTAGACCTCGTAGTATGGGTGATAAATTTGCATGATTGATGCTTTTTACTAAAAAACCTTTGTTATAAAAAATCTTCTTTAAAGAAATAGTTTGTAAAAACTTGTAGATATATTTAAAAGTATATTTAAAAAAATATGTTCGAGTGCTGAACTATTTTTAAATGATTTGATATGATATGTAAGGTTGGAAATTAGTTAAAAGCTAAGCAGATAAACTTAAGAGCACTATTTTCTTTCAATGAGAAAGTTTTGTTACATAAATAAGAATACTATATAACATCGCAAAAGAAATCTACATTATTTAAATAAATAAAATTTATTTAAATAGTTGTTGTTATCTGTGGAATAAAATATAAACATTAAAATTAAACTAGACTTTTTGGCTTTACGAGGATCATTCTGAAGTTAAGCTAATAATCAAAAAGAAATCTGGAATTTGTTTCAAATTAGACACATATAAAAATATTTTTTTTAGAACTGAAAAATATTTTTATCGACTTTTGCCTTTTGGGCTAAGTTTTCTGTATGAATTTTATGCATACTTATTTATTATATTATATATTTTTAAATTATAATCGTTGTAATGCTGTCCAATCAACTGTAGTGAATTTTTGGGCTAGTAATTTTCATTGGCGGTTGATTATAAAAATTATTTGTAAACCGGTTAGAAGCAAAAAAGTGCAGAGTTCTTGTAGTTGGCCAAAAGTTGTGGCTTTTGGGGTGTGGAAAAAGGGGGAGGAAACTGTTTGAATTTCACTTGAGTCGATGGGCAAGCGCGGATATGGCTAAGCATTGGTATTACCTGCATGCAATTTTAGTGTGGCACGGCAACAACAACAATAACACACAACAACACGACACTGAGTGGAATGTTTGACCCGCCCACTCTCGTTGCTTGGACACTTGAATTGCACTTGCAGGAGAAACAGAGAAACGAAGAAACGTAGAAACAGAGAGAAAGAGCCGCTTGCAGCTTGGACACCATCGCTGACACTGAATGGCAAGAAGAAGAAGCAGAAGAAGAAGACAATGAAGAAGCAGCAGAAGAAGGAAAACTTGTATTTTGGTTGTTTTTGCGAACAGATAGCCACGATTGCAAAATGGAAACAAGGCAAACGGTTTTGGTTTTGACTTTAACTTTGGTTTAAGCCTTAAAGCCGAAAAGTGCAGTGCAAGTAATCCGCTAAAAAAAAGTATAAAGAAGGAAAAGCATTGCCCAAAAACAATGCAACGACCTCTGCAAACAGTACGTAGGTCCAACTTAAAGAGGGGGTACTGTAGACACTACGCGCTCCCTCTCGCTCTCTCTCTCTCTCTTCTCTCTCTCTCTCTCTCTCTGCCTTGCTTATTTTGGGCTCTTTTGCTGCTTGGTATGAAACCAATAATTTTGATTCAGTGGGCAATTTAACCCTTTAGCATGTTGTCCAAATGAAAGGAGTTGAAGCTTTAAATTAAATCGGTTCTGGCTCTGACTCTGGCTCTGGCTCTGGATTTGGCCCTAACCTGGCGGGTTTTCAGTTAAAATCTGGTACGAGGTGGCATGCAGCATGTTGCATGAGAGAGACGAGGAGAAACTTGGGGCAAAGCTCATCGCTCGACAGAGATTTATTTGATGAGCAAAACTTGCCGCAGAACATTGAAAATTTCGCCTTCGAGGACCTGGGTATTTTGTCGATTATGCAGTTAAAAGCAATTGTAACGGTCTCTTCTTACCTTGGCCAAAACATTTCGATATCCAATGTAAGTGAGTAGAAAACTGCGACATACAAAAACAGTTCGATTATCGAAATTATATGCTGCAATTTAGTTATAGACAACAGCATTGACCCCATTGGCTTTGTGGACTTAACAGCATCGAGAGCCAAAAGATCAGCGCTAAAAACTATGATAGAAACTGTTATCTAGACAATGTAAAAAGATTTTCATTATGTTCTTAAACTAACTTATAGTTTGTGCTACTTTTGCGCTAGTCTTCAAAAGTTATTCGACAATTTGTTGTTTACTTGGCGATCACTTTATGTGAATTAACTAAGGGCCATAAATTATAAGAGTTTGAAAATTGTTTTCCAAAGAGTCGAGACAAGTTGAGTCGAATCGAGTCGATAAGCGGTTCAATTGGTGTTAATTAAATCCATGAATAATGAAAACGCAAACCGAATTTGCGGGCTCTCTCTCTCGCTCTCTTCCTCTCTCCATCTCCCTCTCTTTCTCTCAAAATATCAACAATATATAAGTGCGTGTGTTTATAAATATTGTTATAGATTGGTCGGCTGCTTTGGGCTGATTGTCGCCTCATAAGAAAGCCATAAATTATGGCAATTCATTGGCCCAGCGACATCTTCTCTCCACTCCGAGACGAGGGAGACTCACAAAAATACTGAGCGAGTTTCCTTTGTCTCGGCGTCTGCGTGGCGGTTGCGCATTTTCTCAATTTCTCATTTTCTCTTTTCTCAGTTTAATTTTTGTATTTTTTTCTGTAACGCCTCGGGCCTCTTTTGTATAAACAGTTTAAATATGCCAACGAGAACGGGAGTGAAATTTTTCGTTGGATATTTAAACCGCAGAACGAATTTCTTTTTCAAATGTGTGTCTTGATACAGGTAAATAAAATGCAATTGAGTTGCACATGATCAGCGCTCTAA
The DNA here is from genome assembly GCA_035046005.1 of Drosophila acutilabella. Classification (NCBI taxonomy): domain Eukaryota; kingdom Metazoa; phylum Arthropoda; class Insecta; order Diptera; family Drosophilidae; genus Drosophila; species Drosophila acutilabella. The sequence goes on from JAWNOK010000061.1 coordinate 2,211,171, forward strand.
GACTCCCTAAATTTACTTTCCTTTTTCCCTTCTCACTGTTCTTGTTCCTTTCCCATTCCCTTTTCTCCTGCCCCCTGCCTCCATCAGCAACTCAGTGTCACTATAAATCAATTGAACCCAATGCGACAGCTGAAAAGGGTTTCTTTTGCCTCTTCTTTGAGGGACTTTTCATGAAAAACTTCCAGACAATGGCAGACGTTTCAGCTCCTGACCTTATGACTGCAGTTCAGCGTATTGTAATTAAGTTGATTAACTTTTGCATAATCGATATTTAAAGAGCATTATGTATGAGCTAGGAAATTTGATAGATTTCTATGGATTTGTTTAAATATATATCTTAAATCAGCTAGGAATTCTTTAAAACTCCAAATAAAGACAATTAAGTTTTAATATCTTAATTTTCCAACAATATTTTTGCTTAATTTAAGAATGTAATATATTTAAATACCAATTAAAATTGAGACACGTAGAAAATCAGAGCTGCCGACCAATTAATAAACCTAACACGTGATGTGCTGAGCTTGTCTAAAAGTAGTGCTGTTATTAAACGGTTATAAACCAGTTTCAAATTCATGTATCGAAAAGAATTTTAATAAAATCCCATAACTAATTTACGTAATAATAAGCTAACACATTTTTTGTTTAAATTTTATTACTTGCCCCACCTAAAACTAACACCACTTCAAGAGAGAAACGGTTAAGATTCAACCATTTTTGAACACTTCATCATCGGCTAGAGGCAACCATATCTTAATTATGAACTGAACAAAACCCTAAGCAGTTATTTCTTTAAAAAATGTCGCCCTGTTGTTGTCGCCCATCGTTGTCGTCTACTCCGACAGCGTCACCATTACAGATTTCTAGTTGTTGTTTTTGTTGTTGTTGCTGTTGTCGGGTTCCGGGCCAGGCCATAAATCATAATTTTTAATATTTGTTGTCAACATGGGCGTAGCTCGTGTATATGTAAACACGCCGCTTCTAAAAAGTGCCACAGGCCGCAGTTGTAGCCCGACCGAATTCGACCAGGGACGCTACAATTCTAAAAGGTATTTGCGCACGCGCAGTCACACTCATTGGCATCTAACTGTCCACCTCTCTCACTCTCTCTGTCTGTCTCTTTCCATAACAATGGGCCAAAAGCAACGACAAACACACACGACTGCAAGTGAGCCCATTAAAAACTCATAAAAATTTGTAAGCACCTCATAAAAGTAGTCATAAATATTATTATTTTGTTTGTTTTTCTCTCCATCTCCCTCTCTCTTTCCCTTTCTTTCCTTTGTCTCTGTATTTATGCCTCTCTTTTGCTCTTATTTTAACCCTCGTCTTTGTCGCCTGTTGCGGTTGTGGTTCTCATAATTTTTATGAGTTTTTGATTTGGTTTTTCGTGTTTTGCGTCCATTGTCGATCCCAATTCCGATCCCATTTCAAATCCTCACTGCAAGCGGCCATTGTTGACCTTTTGACACGTACACAAAACTAGTTGTAGTTTCGAGTTTTTGCGGTTTGCTCTTTAACACATAATTTATGATCTGTTATGTAATAGTTGTATCTGTCAAAAACTAATAAATAATGACATTTACCAAAGGTCAAGGACAACGCAGTTGTGCAACATGCAATTATCCCCGGACCACTACCGAAACACTAATTGGGTCATCTGGCCACAGAATGAGAACGAAACACAGACACAACACACACATAAATAAAAATTTAAACACACACTGTTTAAAGTAATTTCAATATTACTTATGAGTAGACCGTTTAAAGTTCAAAATATATTTGTAGCTTCTATGATTGGCTTTTTATTCTAGAAGGTTTAAACGTAATTTTTTAATTTTTCTTATTAAATGTAGATTTTTGTAATCAAAAATAATATCTTCTTAACACAGGTTCTATGTGTATTTAATATTTCCGTTGTAGGTCAAAAACCGCCAAGAAAAAAAATCGTAAAAAAATTCGAATAATTTTTGTGTCTCGTATTGCATTATTTGAGAAGTTAACACGGTTTATTTAAAATGAATATATTCGTCAAAATATTAAATTAATTAATAATATCATAGCTTTAGCATGTGGTTTAGAATTTTATTAAAAATGTAGTGAAATTATGGGTACTAAAATATAATAAGTTTAAATTAGAGCTAAACAGCATAATGCAAAAAAAATATAAACAGAATTTTATATATAACAAAAGACTTTTAAAAGGCCACTTTAACTGCAAAATGTTTAATTTTTAAACTTTAAATAAAAGCTCATGTTTTGCTAATAATTATTATAATTCTTTTTAAACAAAATTATTTTTTTATTATTAGGTCTTTGGCAGCCTTAAGTGTCTTCTTATGTGGAGTTTGTTTTTGGTATTTGCCTAAAAAGTATGCCAACTATTATAATTCTAGAGTAAACAAAAAAAAAACAGAATTTATCAGCTTTTGGGGCATAGAAATTCCCAAGGATGTTATGTTGGCGTCTACCCAAGACGGCGGGGGGAAGAGAAGAAGAAGAGGCAGGCAGAACTGGAGTTGGAGTCAGAGTGGAAAATAAATGTGTCCCGGCACTTATTGTACCTACACATTCAAAATACAAGTTGTTGCAAATGGCTGCCGTCGACTCAATAGATCAACGACTTTTTAGCAATAACAAAAACAACAATAGAAACAACAACAACAAAGTAGTGCTTATAGTTTTGTTGTTGTTGTTGTTTTGGCTGTTTGTCGCGGCAAAGTTTGCGTGTTTCATACATTTTTTTGGTACTTGGTAGTTGCTTGATTTATAAATATAAATATAGCAAGAAAAGCTGAAATATCATCAGCCCCATTATGCAAGGAGTGCAGAGAGGGATAGAGGGGAGTAAGGGAGTCCCTCTGCCAATGATGAATGTGTGCTCCAAGCGCAGACCAAATGCGAATGTTTATGGCATAAATAAAAGTGCTGACAAGTCAAACAAAACTCGCGATTCTAAAAAAGGCATAGAACTCGGAACTGGAATTGAAACTAGCACTAATACAGACTCGTATTAAAGACGTTGTGTTTGTGTGTGTGAGTGCAATTAACTCGACGGGCAGCAGCCTTTGTGTCCACACATTATGCAACGAGCCGTTGGTAGTGCTTTGATCTGACTTTTGACCACCCTCCGAGTGTTGGAGTGAGTCAAATGCAAATGAAAGTGACCTACATCAAGTGGCGATTTTCCCAACCATGTGTGTGTCTTTGGGTGTAGTGTGTGTAAGTGTGTGTACCCTAATTCAGTTCCATATCAATGCGTCTTCTGTCCTCCGTCCTCCGTCCTCCGTCCTCGTCTTTAGCCAGTTTCTGGGCGCAGTTTGTAGTCACATTTTAATAAAATAAAATTTCAGTTTCGTTTGCGCCCACAGCGAGCGGGTCAGCATGACTTCCATGTGGTTAAGACCGAGAGCTCAGCCAAGGCAAGTCAAGATATGCCAATGTAGGCTCGAATAGGGCATGTCAAAAGCAAACCACGCAATTTCTATGTACAACACTATGTATTTTGATAATATTGTATATATTAAGAGTAGTATATATACATATATATGTATAGGTATAGGTATTGGTATAGTAGGTAGTTCGCTTTGGCTGCTTGTTAGACATTTTTCATTCGCGGTGACATTCCGCCTTTGTGGCTCTTAATTATTTCAAAAACGGCTGCATTCGTTTTAATGAAGTGAAAATTCTTTGTGTTGATATCGCGCACGCAACCAAAAAAAAAATTAAATGAAACAAAAACAAAAATGGAACACAACAAAGCAAATTGGAAGAGCCCTTGAAATATGGCAAATAGAAAATATTCACGATTGCGAGTTAACTAATTTAGTTCAAGTCTCAAACTGTTCATTATTTAATATTTCAATTCGATTAGAAGATTATTTAGTGGGTAGTTTTATGTTGAATTTGTAGAGCAAGCACTATTCATTAAATTAATTAAAAGAAATTGATGATTTAATTTTGTATGAAATAAACTTTAAAATATTGTAACCCATAAAACGTTAGAAATAATACTTATTTGTCATATATTTTATTCATCAAAAATTTATTATAAATATTTATCAAAATTATTCGAATTATTGTATAAAATAACAAACCTTTTTAACAAATTATTTTATAAGATTTTTTGTATCTTTTTGCATTGTTTACCAAAAAATAGTTGTATTATATCAATGAACTACCCAAAGCAAATGAGAAATACTTTCTAGGCAAACAAATAAATAATGTAGAAAACATTTTGAGAAATTATGAATAAAGTTTTATAAAAATACAAGTGCACACTATTATTATTAAACAATATATTTATGAAGTTAGTTTGGAATTCATATTAAATAAGTACACACATTTCTAGTGGATTTAATAATGTTAATTATTATTTGTATATTTTTTGGATACATTTTCATATTTTTCTATATCTGAACTTGAAAGAACCTATTCTGATTAGTGGAACTGACTGTGTCCAAGACTTTGTGGCAATGCAAAATTTTGAAATGTGTTTTATTTATTAGATAAATAGCCTGATGCTGCTTAAAATTGATTATTGTAGATGTAAATATTGTAAATTTATTTTGATAACTTCTCTAAATATTTGTTAACAGTAAACAAAGTATATATTGACCAAAGTATACTCCAAAAAAAACGTACAAAAATTTTTCAAACACACCAAAAATAACAAAAACAATAATAAACAATAATTTAAATAAAATAAGAAAACTTTCTTTTAGGACATATTATTTAGCTTGTTTTTGTGAAAAAATTTAACAACGTGTAGTTTACCTCTGTTTACTGGTCAAAATTTATTTAATTTTCCAACAACGAATTGCGTTTGCTCAACAAAATAATTTAACCGACGGTAATTGCAATTTGGGAAAGTATTTGAACAAGTGGAAGTGATTTGAATGTTATACACTGCACAAAATGAAAATGTTACTGTCTATTTGCGGAAACAGTTTGCGATCACTTTTGAGATGGCCTTTCGCTAATTGCCAGTGCCATTTGGACCGGCATATTCTCAAGTTAATCCGTTTGCATCCTGAGGTGTAACGGGGTTAACAAAAATTTACCTGCTAATTCACTTGTTTTGACGTTTTGGCGGATTTTTAGCCGTAATTAGCCGCAACGGGCATGCACACAATTTGTCACAGTTCTAGTTGGAATCGATTATAGCGATTGTATCTCATTAGGAGACAGAGACGGACACGGAGATGGTTATTCGCGATTCGAGTTTACGCCGAGTTTATGGTATCCATCAGCGCGAATGTTTGAGTATTTGAGTATTTTAAACGTCATCGATGAAAACACTGGCAGTGAAAACACTTTGCTGCCCATCCATCTTTCGTTATTATCGTTCAAAGTCAGCACTGAGTCTCTTTCAATTGTATCTGTAAATGTATCCAACGGATGTTCGCTTTGGTTGTATTTGTATCTTAAACACTGAGAGCCGCACGATTCGCGAAGCGAGCGCGTCTGCTATGACGGATTGATGAATTGCTTTTGGCTAGGGCCAAAGTTTTCGGTTTCTGTTTCTATTTGTGGTGTTGTTGCTGTTGCTTTTGCTTTTACTGTATCGGTTCTCGAATGAATGTATCCGCGAATACGTGCTCGAAGCGCCAATGTCTCACTTTGACTGCTCGGGCATAATTCAAATATCTGAGCATCAATAAAAAACTCATGCTACGCGCAGCGCCAGCGCCGCCAATTGTAGCTGCGAGTACGAGCAAGTAAACTCACACACACACGGGCTCACACATAGGCAAACACTCACTCTCTCACTTACATATAGCAAGCACACATCCATTCGAGTGCATTCATTAGACACTCGCGTTGAAGCTAAAAAAAAAACAACAATTTCGAACTGGCCATGCATGTTAGAGCAGTCAGACAGTATTTAATGCGGTTGCATGCTGACTCACTTGCACACATGGCCATTGCTGTTCTGTTGTTACCTTTGCGGACGCAGAAATGTGTAGCCGCAAGTATGTGTGTGAGTTCGTGTGCGTGTTTGTTGCTTTGTATACGTGTGAGTTCGAAAGAGAGCCAGTTCGAATAGCTTGCGCTCTCTGCGTTCGAACACATTCTACTTCGAAATATTCTTATTGATCTCACACACACTGTCCGTGTGTGTCTCACATACACGGCGTGTGATGGGATCGCTTGAAATAATAAATATTCGAATTTCGAGTAAAGCTGGCGCGTGTGTGTGTGTGTGTTTGTGTGCAGTCGAAAAGTTTGATAACAGCGAGAAAGTTTGGTTCAGTCGAAAAGTTTAAACAGAAAAACAACCGCAAAGTCTTTAAGGTGTTAAAAGTTTAGTTTTAAGCGATTTTAGGGTCATTTATTTTAAGCAAAATTGCCAATAAATATACAAGTTTTGTAAAGATTTATGGATTTAAACGAATGACAAATATTTTTATTTATCAATTGTTTTCGAAGACCATTCCTGCTCTACCTTTGCCCTTAACACCTTTTTACCTTACTCTTTATTTTGAGACTTACCTAATAGGTTGCTAGTTGTAAAATGGAATCCAAAGTTGAGTTATTGGGTTGTTACAGCACTTCACTTAGTTTATATATTGTATTTGATTTAAATTACACTCATGAACTTCTATGCACTTTGAGCGCTCGATTGCTTTCATTAGTTTACTCGATTTTCGCAGCACTCTCCAATTGTATTGGCATTTCTTAAGCTTTAATGCTTTTTACTTAAGTTGTTTATTACTCTAATATTGCATATATCCTTGGGCCTGAGTTCCACTAATTTATCCGTTAGCTAGCAGACTTTTATAAATTATATATTTTTTCACAGAATATTCCATAACACTTGCAGTTGTTGGGGCTTTTGTGCCGTCGCCTGGTGGATTTGTCTGATTGATTGAACCCAATCGGTTGGATTGCAACTCGCGTTACACGACTAAATTCCACTGTGGGAGAGACAGTAACAGTTAGTTTAACAGTTAACCGGTTACCGAGCGCGCAGCTGGCGTACTTGAGTGCGCCACGTTCGATTCACGTTTGACAGAGCAGCGCTGCGCTGAGCAGAGCCTTGCGCGGTGGAGTCCACAGTCGAACTCAGTGTGTGTGTGTTAGTGCGCGTCTGTGTGTTCGAAAACTGTAAATCATTCTGGTTGCTCGCTGTGCGTGCAAGCGAGACGCACACTGTGTGCGCATGTTCGAAAATGAGTCGTGCTCTTTCGCCCCTATGCGAGGCCACGCCTCCAGCTTTGATTTATGCTTCAGGGGGTGCCGCATGGCCTGGACCAACGGCCTATGGCGGCGTCTCCACACGGCTGCCAGTCTCAGCTGGCAAAGAGAAACAGCAGAGAAACAGGTAGTTGGACGCTGGACGAGGCAGATGATTGCCTGCCACTCAAACCCAGCAGCTTCAACGTCAACGTCAGCGTCAACGCCAACGCGTCTTTGTCCTCCCTCTCATCCAGAAGCTGTGTTGTTTTTTGCTCCAGATTAGGCTGAAATCATCCTAGATTAGTGCGTCCCGCACACCCCCTAAGCACCCTATTCCCACTTCCCCTCTTGCCACCCTCTATATATCCAATTCTATTCCCCGCCCAGTTTTGGGCACTTTATTTGTATTCAATCGTGGCGCTGTTCCGCTAAATCACCGTCACATTATTATTTCGCATTATTATTTTATAAACGTTTCGTTCTCTGTGCGCCATCATTTCCATTTTTATTGGCTGCGTTCGAAATTTTACAGCGAGCACTGTAAACAGAAAGTCACCAGAAAAAGTTACCGACAAATGGTTTTTATTTCTGTATCTTATACCTTTAACTTTTTCCCCTCTTACCCACTGCACACCTGAGTTTGTTTGCATCTCTTTAAAATGAGCTCGTTTGCACTCGAGCTTTGAAGTCGTTATCGAATCGGTCGTATCGGTTCCTGTATCTGAATCTGAGTTTGTATCTTAAACAGAATTTAAATTTATTGATCACGTTGGTTGGCGACATCGCGGTCTTCTTATGATTCATACGGTTTCATGTTACGGTTAAGCTTACGGCTTTTTGGGTTGGGTCTGAATTTCGAGATTACTCAGTTATTTGGCTAAATGCCTTAATTAAAAATCAATTTTGGATTTTTGCTACCAAATTCCAAATGAGCAAAACAAGAAATTCAGATTCAGATACAGATACAGATACGGTTATCAATATTCTTCAGTGACAAGCAAATTTGCATTTTTTAAGATTTATTATGTTAACCGAGTAACAAATCAAACAATACCTTTAAGGGACTGGTTTACTGAGTAGATGGGTTATTTTCATTTCATTTTATACAGGGTTTATTAAACAATACTTCAGTTTGAAGTTGAAAATCAATAAATAAATTATAAATTTATTTAAAAAGATTTATATCTAATAATATATTTATTTGTTTGTTTTTTATTATATAATATAATGATTTTTTTTTATGTTTACAAAATTATTTTAATTTGTCTATATTTCAACATAGTTTCATCAACAGCAATTTATCTTTTTCTACTTTATAATAAGTATATTATAATAAGTTTATCTTCCATCAATTAAATTACAATACTATAAGTAACAGAATTTAAAAAGAACTGATTGTTTTATTCAGACCCATTAAATATGTACTTATTTAATTATTAGTTTTATTTATGAGTATAATTATTATTTTAACCTGTCATAAATAGAATACTTTTTATGTAATAAATTTAGACTGATAAAAACTTAATATTATAAATAATTTAAATATAAACATAATATAGATAAACTCAAACTGATAATTCGAATTATTTAGAATGTGTTAGACCAAGCTTCAAGTTAAAAAATTAGTAACTATTTCTACTGCAAGTTTCTAGTTAAAGCACTTGAAAATCTCTTTGGAATATAGTACACCCAAACTGCGTTGTCATTGCAACTACTTGATTTCCAGATGGTTCCAAATTTCCCCATGCAGTTGGTATTTTCTCTAGTGTTTTTATAATTTTTTTATGCAGCCCGCACGACATGAGGGAACCCATATTAAAATTATAAAAAATGAAAAGAAAAACTAGGAATCATAAGAGAGACGCCTGCGTGTACTTCTGTAATTGGAGTTGATGTCGGAGCTGCCAGCGGGCAGCCGACTCCAACTCCATCCACAGATCCAGAGCCGGAATCGGAGTCGGAATTGGACTAGAAGAAGGCGGAGGGAGGGAGGGGCGAAGAGTGGTTGGGAATTGGGAGGGAGCTGCATTCAGAGTCTGCCCAGCAGCATCCAACATGTTGCAGGCGATTTTTCATCATCGCTCGCATGTTGTTAATATTGATGCTGTTCTTCTTCTTCTTCTTGCTCGTATTGCTGTTGTTGATTTTGTTGTTGTGGTTGCTGTTGCTGTTGCACACACGCTTTTAATATGAAACAATCAGCAGTGTTTGTAGTTTTGTTTTTATGCTGAGCTAACAAAAAAAAAGAAACTAGAGGAATTTTCAAATTAAATGTGGGCATAGAAACTATGTGCAACGTGCAACATGCAACGTGCAACGGAACTGCAACAGTTTTCAATTAAACTCAGTGCCATCGACCCAAGAAAAATGGTCAATTCCACATACACAACCACATCCAGATTCACATTCTCATCCACATCCTCGCCAGCTCACGACAATTCGTTAATACCTTGCAATTTGAGTTCTTCACGCACTCACTGAACCGGCTAAGAGACTGACTGCAACTGAAGTAATGTGCAAGGCGGAGGGACAGTAAGTGGGGTTCGGGGTAGGGGAGTCAGTTGGGCAGTTGCTACTAGTGGCAATTGATAAATGTACGCCATTTAGGACAAACACACAACGCCAAAGTTGCAGCTACTTAGAGCAAACGATAACTAAAAGACAAATCTGGAGCACACACTCCCAAGTCACCAAATACACTCAAAAAATATACACATATTTATAATCGATACTGAAATATGTATTGGAAACTTGACTAAATAAGAAGAAGTAAAACAGTTTGGGAGTGTAGAGATTAGAAATAAATTTTATTTATTTTCGCTAAAATACTTATTTAAAACTGGTTTAATTTTTTTTATGATTTAAAAAATTATAAAATATTTTGTCAAAGCTAAAAGCGTTATTAAAACAATTCTTTATTCCATAGAGTCAGTATTCATATATGTTGAATAAAAATCTGAGTTTCAAATAAAATATCAAATCCTCAGATTGAATGGATTACTTATAAACTTATGGTTTATTTAGAGGCTGTAAAAATCGATGTACTTACTTACTATACATATTTACAACAATGTTCCTAGTTTAACACTGATTAAAATGAAATTTGAAATATTTAATGCTTATAATTCAAGCAGTGTACGATTTTATTTGTATAATGTTAATAAAAGATTTTATAAACCTTTGCTTTCTTCAATTTGACTTTGAATTATATAATCTTTCTAAAGAATTCTTTGTAGAGTAATACAACTACTTAGTTGCTTGTTTATTGATTTTCTAGATATTGTTTATTTTCTTACGAAAGTTTTCGATTTTCCGAGTGTAGTTCGCAGTTGGCGATGCGTTGAAAGATGCATTTACATCAAAATGCAATTTAAACTAATTTTCCAATTTTTCTGCTGTGTTGTTTTAGTTTTTGTCGATATTTTTGAAGTTTTTGTTGTTGTTGTTGCAGCTGATGACTTTGTGCTTGCTCCAGTGGCAGTGTCAGTGTCAGTGTCACTACTGTCTGTGGCAACACGAGTCCATCCACATTTGATTATGATAAACGCGTCTCAGCTGTCAGCCGCCGAGCTACTTAGTCGACAAGATGGCGGCCAAAGTGAAGCTGGAGGCGAAACTGAAGCTGGAGGTTTGGTTGGGGAGTCATTAGGCGCAGTTGTTGGCTTTGCTGTTGTTGCAAGGACAACAGCTGGCTGAGTGTATCCATCATTAGGAGCATTCAAATACGTGGTGTTCTGACTAAAACGCCATTTTGATTTGCTTGTGGCATCGCACACACTTCCTTATGTACACAAACACACACATACACACACGCAGAGACACAGTGATATAAAAAAGCTCATTGCTATGAAAGCTCTCAGTGATATGTCCTTCTCCCTCTGGCTGCTGCAGGTCCTGTTGCGCATGTCCAGGACCACAAGCTGTGTACTTAGTCTGTTGATTAATCTGTCGGGGCAAAAAGGAAAGTGGCTCCACCCCCTCCAAAAAAAAGGACACTTTAAAGCATTTAAACTCTACACCAAAAAATTAAGATTAAAATGTGTAAATTTAAAATGGCGGCGCTGCACGGCTTCTGCTGCTTCTGGCAGCTGCTTTCAGCCCCTAAACTCATGTCCCCTAAAAAAAAGTGTATTTACCGTGAGGGGTTTTTCTTTGCCAGCCGCATGACAGCAATCAATCAGATTGCAACAAAAGATATAGAGTCAAATTCTATAAATGCCTCACTGAAATGGCTGTGGATGACTGTTCTTTGCTCTCGAACCATTGCGCCAAGGTCGTGTCCTTCTGCAGGCGAACCAAACAGGACCAACAGGTCTGCCGGCATTTCCCATTTTCCATTTCGCATTGTTCTCTATCCCATGTACATACATTTATATATATACTTGTTTGTATGTGTTTGGCTTTTGGCAAATGTTTGCCATTTCATGAGCGTTGGCAAAAACTCCTTTCGCTCTGCTCATTTGTGTTCATTATCGTCCTGCGGCGCGCCGCCAAATCCTTTTTGCCCACATTATGCGTGTGAACAATGTGGCAGTCACTTGTATCTGGTCTATATGGGATAACTCTGCATGTTCCTTCCTATTCTGCATAGTTTCCAGTTGTTTTTCTGTTGCTGCCGGTGCTAATCAGCGCCGCTTTAATTAGTTTACCTCATCAAGGCCACATTAAACAAATGCGAATCAGAGTCAGGTCTTTAAATCTGCAACTGAACAGGAACATTTAACTGAACAATGCTTTAGTTACGCTCTTAAGAATGTCGTACCAAACAGGTTCAACTGGGAAATGAAAGAACTTTAGTTTTGTTTTGGTAAGACTTTAAAGTTTCTTTTAAAAGAAACTGTTTAACAGCTGCTGTTTTATAAATTGTTTTTATTTACTGATAAAAATTTATACTCAAGTATGTTGCATAATTATAAACATACAGCTAATACTGTATTTCTTGTAATACAATTGAATTTTAAGCATAATTTTAAACATAAAGCTCAAACTGTATTTCTTGTAATGCAATTGAATTTTAAGCATAATTTTAAATATAAAGCTAAGACTGTATTTCTTCTAATACAATTGAATTTGAGGCTTATAAATAAAAATATTTAAATGGTTTATTAATTCATTAAATAGCTTAGATTTTTTTATTATTCACTTCACATTTCAACTATCACCTCTACGCCTGTGTTAAGAGTTATTACATTAAATCGGTAGCCATTTATTGTAAAAAATATGTTAACGAATCATTTAAGTAGAACCAAATTTATACGACTCTTCAGTTTAAACTTAACACCAATTGTAAGCAATTCACGCGGAGCAAACTTTTCTTGATTTAACTTTAAGAAAAGTTTATATTTAATAGTTATAAATAACTTTAAATGCCAATATCTTCAATATAATATATTTCTACGCTGAGCAAATAAATAGAATTTATATAAAGCAAGCAGTGCTCATGTCAACATTCCTAGCAAGCAGTTGCGCATGCACTGCTTTACAATTCAGCTGGAATGTAATGCATGCAGCTCGGTTTGTGTCCAGAGAAAATTGCAACTTTCCATTCGCAAACGCAGCTAATTGGAAATAGTGCGAAAAGCATATAAGGAAAACTCCAACTGGAATAGGAAAACTATGTTCAATTAAGTCATTAACTATGCTGACGCCAGATGTCGCTGCAGTGCCGCTTTAAGGACAGTTTCTAACTCTCTTTAAAGTGCTACAAATGTTGCTAGAGTTTTCGATATAATTTAAGCTGAAGTAACCTTTTGAGGTCCTTTCACTCACCGAGCTGTCAAACTTAGCATCGACCTTGGCCATTAATCGTCACCGTCTCAATTTGTGCAATTCAACTGTCAATTGTGTGCCAGAAGGCGGGGTAAAGCGGAAAAGTTCCTCAAGTGTTTGAAAATCAATAATTCGAGACGCGTGAATTTCCATTAACAATTTGTTTGGCGCCGGCAAAAAACTCGAACTTGAAATGTAAAACATGAAGGGCCTTGAACCATTTGCTAAAAAATAAATTAGAAAATTCCGCCACACACAAACACATATACACATAAAAATACACCCAAACACACACAATGCCACATGTGCTGGACAAGAAGAGGGAAGTGCAAAGGGAAAGGGATTTCTGAATGGTTCTGTTTGGGGTTGGGAAAGGCGCCTTGCCTAATTTGAATACATTCTGTATGTGTGTGTGTGTGTGTGTGTGTGTGTAGGCTGGGTTTACTGTAAATGGAAACGGAAAACTTGACGTGGACGCTCGACGGACTGACTGGGTGGCAACGCGCCCCACGGCGGACTGACTGACTGACAGCCGACTGGCTGACACATATTTGGGCATGATCAAAATTAATGACCCGACGCCAAAAACACACACACACACAGTCACACACACCTATGCCCAAAACTTACGTAGATGTGTCTAATTGACGGAAAAACATTTCTGAAAAATAGGTCATATATAATTTGAAATATTTAAAAACTCGCACTCGAGCATCTAATGTTATTTTTTTTAAAGCTGATTTTAACTTAGAAGCTACTGTTTTAAATAAAGAACTCTTTAAAAAATTTAATAATATTTTTGGCTTTGAAATTTAATATGATAGCTAAAAAATAAACACAATATTTTTAGGAGCGAACTGAATTTAACAGTTTTTATTTTTCATTTCTTTTTTATTTAATTTCTTTATGCTCTTTCGTTTTTCAACTAATCACCGAGCGCCTGACAAAATGGAAAACATTTGTGCAACAACTTTTATGATTGTTATTAAAATACAAAAAACCACAAAAAAAATGGAGGGGGATGTAAAAGTTTTTCAACTTTCTGATGGCAAGATAAGCGCTCGTTTTTGGCATATTGCGACGCGCCGTCAAATGTGGCTGCAATTAAAAACTGTTACGCCTCATGCTAATCAGCTCAGCCCAAGCAGCTCGGCACCGAGGTCGATTCCAATGCCGATCCCTTCACCCAATCCAACCAACCAGAGCACGCTCCAACCTTAAGCTCAGTTCCTCTGTACCCCAGTTCCCGTTCCAGTGCCGCTACAGTCCCCGGTACAGACAGCAGACAACAGACAGAAAACATGGCAAACTGCAAAGAAAGAATTCATTATTTCAGTTTTAATTGCTTTTTTCATACTTTCAAAATTTCAGCGCCAGCCGGATCCACAGCTATAGGCCCCCTTACCGCTCCCTCTCTCACTGCCGCCCCCTTCAAGCCGCCACCCCTTGAAACCTTGTTGTCGTTTTGCATGTTCAGGCCACATCTTTCACAAACAAACAACTGTTTGCAAGAAATTCAATTATGCCTTTTAATAACCTCCCCAGTTTGGGTCAAAAAGTCTTTGGCGAACAAAGTGCAAAACACAAAACGCAAAGCGCAAAACGCATATTGCAGGCAGTTCCAAAAATCATAAGAAATAATAAGTGAACTGCAGTTGGGAGTGATTGACTAAGAGATACTCTGCTGGCTGAGCTGGGGTAATAGAAGAAGTACATGCAATAAATTTATTTGTAATATATTTGAGACTGGCGTAACTAAACTGGTTTAGACTTATGTATATCATTTATAAATTACTGCTAAATTTGCAGTTAAAAGAATTGGCAAATTAACTTTGTTTCTTGTGGAAAATATTTAAGTAGAAGATATTGGCAAATAGTAGAGCTATACAGACAAATAGAGACAGTCCGAGTTTGAAACATTGCTAAAGATTCTAATATCTCATAATTTTATTATAAAAGGTAACGGGAATTTAAATTAAATAAATTTAAATTACTGATATATATCAATGCAACAAATTAGTACATAAAGCAAGAATTCCAGAATATTTTATATATTTATTTGACTGTTTTTTTTTGTTTATTTAAAAAACCTTTCTTTTCAAACTTAAAAAATTCAATATCAAATTACTTGCTTAACAATTTTATCGTTTTTAACCAGTATTATAAATTTTACATTTTAAAATTCAGTAAACTATTTTTGTGTAATAGAATTTAAGTGCATGTAAGACACAAATTCTATTTAAAGATCCATTAAAAAATTTATTAAGTTTACAAAATCTTAATAAATAAACTACTCTTTAGATAACCGTTGTGTACTATAATACAGCACAAAGAACTGCAAATATCTTGCTCCGCAAAAAATTTACACAGTTTTAGCAAATAATATTTCTAGCTGGAATTTAGTGTGTGACTTTTACTGGTTGTTAAATGTTTAAAGCGAGCAGAAATAAACAATAAACAAATTCGCATTTTGTTTTGAATATTTGATTAACAATCATAATACATAAATAGAAGATTTATTTAAGCAAAAACAAGATTGTTGCAATTATTGTACCTGGCCAGGATGATTGTGGATTAGAAGAGGAGGAAAAGAAACGAATGGAAACCTTTTTTCGAACACAATCAGCTTAATCATAAATTAAGCATAAATATGTGGTTCCCTCTCTCCCTTTGGTCTCCTCTACACTCCATTCTGCCCACTCCAATTCGCTTCTCTATGCTCCCCTTAGCTCCTCATTGTCTTCACCTTCTTCAGATAAATTAGTCAAAGCGACACACCATAAAGCATTTGCTGAACTCATAAATCGCTGAGGACGGTGGCGGTTGTCGTTGTCGGAGCCACCGTTACCCCTTTAATCTCCCCTCATCTTTACAGATCGCAGTTTGATCTGCGCATTAACATATTAATGTTTATTTTATATATTCTGTTTTCTTTTTTTTGGCTAGTTGGGGGATCTAGCCGGCTTTGACTTTGGCGCACTGATCTAGCCGCCTTTTGGCGCTGATTTCATATCAGACTTAGACTGGGATTCTGTGAAACGTTTGGGGGCTTGTAAACCAAAATTTATGCATGCCAATGGAGCATTTAAACGCGACATTTGTCCGTTGTGGCCATAACTCATGTGTAGTCAGCGCCATCAGCGCCAACACCACCGCCTTCTCACACACTCTCTGGCGATCGTACACATTTGCCGCTCCATTTGACCAGGCCAAGAGAGAGTGTTGCCAACCATTCAGAAACTGTTGATTTGGGTCACAATTTTCGGAGCGCCATAAATAAAGCGACGAATGCGCTAATCACAACAAAGGGACAGACCGCAGCCGTGACCTTAAGTGTGCACCTTGAGGAGCACAAAATGTTTAACTCAATCTGTATAGACTCCAAATAATCGACTTTACAACAACTGCTGGAGAACCTGTTGACCCAACTTAAATTTGCATTGAGTCTGGGTATGGGAAATAAACAAGCCATAAATACACTACTAAAACTGCGTTTATGTTGATAAAATGGCTTTAAAAACAATACTTGGTATGGTAAAAGAGCTTTATGGAATACTAATATATATTTAATTAATTTCTATAATTATAATGAAACTTTGCATTACAGATACTGAGGGATTTTATCTGAGAGTTAACAAAAGATTCAATTATAATTAATTTTTCTTTTACTTTATTGTTTTAACTAACTTAAAACTATCATAAAGATTGTCTTAACTGTTTATATTATCAAAATTTAAATCTAGAATGTTTTGATTATATGTTTACACACATTACGTGAACAAATCCCTCACAAAGTTACTTTAAACTTAACTATAAACAGCTTAGAAGGATCTGTAAATGATGTTGAAAGGATTAACCGTCCGAAGACCAAAATGTTTTGGGTTATTAAAATTGAGTCAGTTCCACCCAATTTTGGCATTAGACCAAATCAACGGAACTGATCTGCTGTTTGTGTTTATCTTAAACATAAGGATAATGTAATTTAATCCTTTCCAGTTAAGAGTTAAGACTCATACAGCAGAGACTTCGAGATGTTGTCATTTGCGAATTTGTCGAGGTGGGCGTGTTGACTGTAAACATACTGCGGAGGCGGATTAAGGAGACATCAGAGGGACAGCGACAGCAGCAGCGGCAGCAGTACTGAGGAATAAATTGCCAACCGACAATTCTAAAGGAACACAAAGGTGTTTTGTTTTTATGACTTTGTAACTCCTTCGTCCTGTGCGAATTTGTACGGTTTCTGTGCTCGTGTTTGCGAAAGGATAATTTTACGATCGTTATTCGCAGGCAGACAACAGAGGACAGACAGCCTGGGACAGAGGACAGTGGACAGTGGACAGAGGATCAGGTATCGTGTTTGGGCTTAGTGGACACAATAGAACGCCTATTCGTAGTGCGAATCGAGAGATGGGCAAAGGAGTGAATATTTCTGCACAATTGTTTTGACAAAGGGCGGGCTTTATTTTGACTATTTAAAGGATTACGCTAAAGGATTGACTTTGCAGCCTTGACTGCAACTCCTTAATATCCTTAGACGCTAACGCCCACAATGAACTTTTCCGCGAATCTTCCTCAATATCTTTCCCTTTCCGCCATACCGCCTTGCCAATCCTTCGACATTGGGTTTTATGGTTCGCGAATGAGTTAAGAGCGACCTTTGGGTTTTCAATAAAAATAGAAAGCGAACACTTCGAGATCGCAAATAAAAAGGATTCACTTCCACGAAGGACATCGAAGAGTTAACGTAACTCTTTCGCAACTTGCACGTAAACCTTTTACCACTCACCAAGAAGTTGTAAAAAATCAGCAAATAACTCTAAGAAAATATCGCCATAAATAAGATAGCTCTAATGTTAGCCAAGCTCTAGGTAGTTGCATTTATTTGCCTAATTTTAGCGAGAAATTTTCATTTAACAAGTAAGAATGGTTACAGTCGATGGAGCCGACTATAAAAGACCCCGTACTCTCATAATATTGCGCATTTGTATATAATTGAAATAAAAATTTTAAAATGAATTTTAAAAAATTAAAATTTAATATTTACACTTTGAATTGAAATTAAAAAAACTAAATTAACAATTGTCATTGGTAGCATTCGATCCGGCGACCTCAGACCAAGGTTCCACAATGTTTTGTTCCAAAACTCTACCAGTTGCACGAGCCCCACATTTAAGCATTTAAGCATCTTCCGATTATCTGCATTTACATGTTATTAATTAATGTTATATAAAAAAAATAAATGAAACGGCTGTTGATGCTGATCATATATAAATACTTTATGGGGTCGCCCACGCCTCCTTCTACCTGTTACGCACAGACCTAACAGACCCCTCTACTTATTTTTAAAAAGTACGGGGTCTAAATATGCGAAATGTTGAAAAAGAAAGAAAAGAAGAGATATGTTTAATGACTTTTTAGTTATAAATAGTTTATACATATAATATATTTCAGTTTTTGCTAATAATAATTTATTTTTAATTAAATACATCATATAGATCTTGCCAAATAAATGTTTTAGAGACAGAAATCTTCTTCAGTTAAAGTAGTTTTTGGAGTAGTTTAGAGATTCTATTGAGAGCACATTGTGGAGAGCATTACAATATTACTATAATTATTATATATAAACTTAATATAAGAATCAAAGATTGTCATCTGGTCAAAAGTAGAAAATCTTCTTAAAAATGATTAATTTATGTGCTTTTTCAATTTTTCAACCTGGCTAAAGTTGCCACAGTCCAGTGTCCACTTTGAACTAATGAATCGGATAAATGCAGTCTGGCAACTAATATATATAGCACATGGTTTCTCGGTTGCATTACCGATAACTGTCATGGTAAGAGAATGAAAAATGACCAATCAATGTCTCCGTTGAATAGATGAACAAACATCGAAAGGCAGCGATACGAAAAGTGACGATGGTGGTGTTGGTGGTGGGTAGCGCCCAAAACTCGACCAAAATGTGACGTTTTTCTATTACGAAAATAGTGCATTTTATAGAAAAATCAAGGGACAGTGAAGAAGGGAGCAGGAAATGGAAAAGGGAGAGGTAAAGGGAAAGAAGGGGCATCAAATTGCAGCTGCTCGAATTTAGAATTGATATCAAAACGTTTGTCTTTTGGCCTAAAGTTGCCTTTCGGGTGGTTGCATTCCTAATGATCCAAAAATTTTAGCAAGATTGGAAAGTCAATGGGAGATTTATGTTTTAAAGTCGGCGAACTTTAAATCTCCAAAGCTAAAAGTAAAAGAAACAGACTAGCAGGAGTGTAGATCAGATAGAATTAATATTTTAGTAAAATATTTAACAGAGTTAAAGATATGTGTTATAGTTATAGTTATTAACTTTGTTCAGATTTTAAAAATCGGTAGAAACTAAATATGCGTTCAATATTTTATAATATTATTTTAATTCTATTTACTTTGATAATTTCGATCATTCACAGTATTATAAAAGATATTCAAGTAAATCCTCAAATATATTTTGTAGACCTTTGTGAGTTCTGTCTCTTTCTGTAAACTTTTAAGTATGTTTAACAAAATCATTAATATTTCTGTTAAAAATAATACTAATGTATTCTTAAGGACAGTTCGTCTTGAACGTAAGCCATAGGTTAACCCGATATAGTTTAAATAAATTAATTAAAGAGACCAATTGATTTATAAGTTTGTACTATAACTTTAATTGTCTATAAATTTAAATAAATATTAATATTATTAACGCTATAAAAATATGTACAGAATGTGCATTTGCTAAACATTTTCAAATATTTTCAGTCTCCAAGTTCGTTTTGGTTTGGTTTTTTGGGTATTATCGACGATAATCGAGCTCTCCAGGCCAGCTGGGTTTACAGGGATTGGTATGCCCTGTTGTTGGTCGCTCACTCTATCTCTTTCTTGCTCTCTGTCACTCTTGCTTGAGCACATAGCACACTCGTCCTATGCCCAGTGTGCTGGGCACTGTAGGGAGTATGCGTTTCTTGTGCGACTGCGACTGCGACTGTGGCAGCGACTGCGGCAGAGGCTGCTCAGCATCTCGTTAGACATTTGCGTGTCACCGGCAAATGGTCGAGATTGTGTACGGCACTTTGGTTCCGCTTGTGCGTCTGCGTGTGTGTGTGTAGGTAGGTAGGTGTGTGTGTGTCGCTTAGGGAAGAGGGAGATGATAGAGTGCTTGGTTGGAGGTGCTCAGTTCCTGCTGTTGTTGGTAACTGCACTGCTGCTGCTGCTGTTGCTGCTGCTGGTGTGTGTGTTGATGGTATTGCGGTGTGTACTGCGTCTCGTACTGTTGCCCAAAGTGCGGCGGTGGTGGCGGTGGCAGCGACAGCGACAGAGGCGACGACTGCTGCGGGTAATCATAGCTCTGCTGTGAGCTGGCCAAATAGGCGGGATACGCTGCATAGCCCACAGCGGACGGTGTCTGGCCAACCGTTTGTGGCTGTACGACTGCATCCAGTGGTGTCATCAGTGAGCTGTATACCGCACTGCTGCAGTGCTCGGGTGAGGACTCCAGTGTGCGATCCTTCTTGGACTTCATGCGTCGATTCTGAAACCAGATTTTGATCTGTCGCTCCGTCAGACTCAGCGCATGTGCAATGTCCACACGGCGACGTCGTGTGATGTAGCGATTAAAGTGGAATTCCTTCTCCAGCTCCAGTGTCTGGTAGCGGGAGTAGGTTTGGCGGGTTCTTTTCGAGTCTTTGCAATCTGTAGAAAGAAGAAAAGAAATATGAAATTAGTAAAATGTCTTTAATGGAGAGAGGGAGAGTGGGAGAGAGAGGAGTACTAGTCGACGGGGTGGGACTGGTGCGGATTGTCGATGCCTACCTGATGCAAGTGTCTCCTCGATGTGCGACCAATTGAAATCACCGGCGACTGCAGCAGCTGTCACATTGCGATGATTGATCTCATTTTGCTGTTGTTGATTGACAGCCTTCTCGGCCGGCGATTGAGGTGGCGTGCTGATGCCAACAAGAGCAGCGGGCGTGGCCTGTTTGCGTGCCGGCGAGTAGACATCCAGATAGTCAACATCTTCGCTGCTGCTGCTGCGCTGTGGCGACATGTGCGTCTGTTGCGTGGAGGGTGTGGGCACGGCATAGTCCTGCTCGTAGCAGGGCGACTGTTCGCCGGAGGAGCTGCTCTTGCCGCTCTGCTCACGCTTCACGGGTTCAATGCTCGTGTAGAAGTAGTCGGGTGTGTACTTCAGTTTCTTCACGGGATTTGTGAGCAGGGCACGCAGTGTGCTTGGTCGTTCCTCCACAGCGGCGATGATGTCGGCCACTTGCTCCTCTGCTTTGCGCTTGCGGCTCTTGGCGGGTGCGGGAGCGGATACGGCGGCGGGAATGGGTGCGGGTGGTGTGGTTGTGCTCTCCAAGGGAGTAGACAGCGTGGCTGGTGCTTGGTACTCGGGCTGTGGCATCAACTCCTGGTAGTTGGCGTAGTAGCAGGCTTCACTGTAGTTCTCCTGGCTGTACTGCGCGTAGCTGCTGCTCTGGTAGCTAGCAGGCTGCCAAGTTGGGGCTGCCATGGAGCTGCTCTGGTAGTAACTGCTGCTGTGGCTGTGGTGACTGTCGTAGTATGTGGGCGGCAGAGTGTGCTGCTGCTGTTGGTGGTACATGTTGTACATGCTGTCGGCATAAAAGTGACTTTGGGTATTGCTGGTTGCCATTTTGGTGCGAGTTTGTGTGTTCTGCGTTCTGCTGTGATGTTTACGCGACGCTGTTGCGTTTGCGAATGAGCTGCTCTGCTCTCTGATCCTGCCTAATATATAGTGCTGCCCTCGTCCTTGTGCTTGTCCTTGCTGATGCACGGCACACGCTCATCGTCATAGCGCATAAATATCCCTGCGCATGACACTTTGACACATGCTGAGCGCGTAGCGAACACTTCCCCTTCGAAGCAGCGCAGGACAGCGCAGGACCTCGCAGGGGTAAGTTTATCCGGCCTGTGATTTTATCCGTAAGCGGCCTACCTGCTGTGCTGCTTATTACCTACCCATCGCGCCCATTATCATCGCGAGTTATCCGCTCTCGGCATTTCCCCTGACATCGAAAGATGTCCTTGGTTCGCCTTGAGGCAGGACGTGCGCTGGACGTCCCACAGGCCCGTAATTAAGTCGACACCGGCTTAGTTAGTGCAAGCGAGACAACTGCGTACGCAGACGTTCCTCTAATTGCAATAATCATAAAGACATAAACAGAACTGTAAACGGTAAACTGAAAATAGAAAATTTAAAACTGGAAACTGAAAACTGAAAACTGGAAACAGAAAACTGCAAACTGAAAACTGTTGCTAAAACGCTTGGCACAAAAGGCTTTTCCTCTGCCCGTTCGTTCCTTTTATTGTAGATTCCTTAAAAATTTCATCGTGCTGCCAGTTGTTCCAGGAATCGCGATCGAGGTATTCGCCAACAGACCAAGGGCTTGAAACAAGGCTTACGCGTAGTTGCCGCTGCTTCCGCTGCTGCTGCAATCATGTGGCAATCTATCTAAAGGATAGCTATGTAATGGATAACATTGCGCGTGCTCCGTTTGCTCTGCTTTGTTGCGTCGCGTGTTTGCTTTAACTGTTAACTGTGTCCTTTCTGTTTCCTTTTTACTTTTTGGGTTATTTTTTGTTTGCTTTCAAGGGCTTATCCTGCGGCTGGCAAGTGCCGTATTCACACATTCGCGTATTTGCATAGTCGACCCGTAAATTGACTGGCCAAAAGGCACAAAACTTGCTTTGGCTCGCTCTCTTGTGCTCTCCAATCTCTGTTATCCGCTTAGCGGTATCGCCACCCCCGTCTGACTTGATCTGCGGCCCAACCCTCATAGAGCACCCTCCACACATCCACAGATTTCTGCAGATACCCTGGCATATGTGTGCAGTTTGTGCATGTGCCAATTGTGTGGCTAACTTGTGACTCTTCCTGTGCCTGCCTCTACCCCTGCCCCTGCTCCAGCATTTCCTGTAACTCTCCCATTCCCTTGTCCTTGCCCTTTGCTATTGAGCGCACGTTCTGTGACAGCCGAGCGAAATTTATGGCGTTTTTCAGTTTGACAGGCCGTCGCCAGGGCGACTGCAACCCACGACCCAACACACGAAACTCAGGACCCACGACCCAGGACAACCCACTTTCAGATATACAGGACATTGTTATAACGAACACATATGTACATAGAGATTGGGTATTGATTTCAAATATATACTCACAGCTTAAATTTCCACTGATCAAGCTACAAACGTGATATGTGTGTATAGACAATATAAAGAAATCCAAAAAGAGCATAGAAAATTTGTAAATTGATAAAGAATTGAATTCCATTTTTACTTGGGCAAAATTAAATTTAAAATAAGACAATAAAACTCAAACCTTTAACACTTATTTTTATCATATGTGAGTAGCCTCGAAGGCAGAATGAAATATTTAATTTTAGTAGATTTTTTCCATCTATATCTTTTTGAATTTAATAAATATTATAATGATCACAAACCTAACAACTTGGAGTACAATTTGCAATGGTCAATGATCTGATATTATTTATAAAACACATTAAAAGTCATACGAATGCGATTTAAATAACTTACCTGCCAGCTATAAAATAACATAAAAGTGACGCAAATGCACTTAATTTATATGAGACATGTGTCATTTAAATGGTCAAAATCTTTTTAACAAGCTGTGTAGTTGACTCCTCGTATCTGTAGGTTTATCAGGTGCAGTTTAAATTGAGTTTGCCGCAAAAAGACGCAACATTTTGTTTCTGGACGATTGACTTTTATCACTCAACTGATTGTATAATCCCAATGAAATACTTGGAATAAACACACACATGAACAACAAAACGCTGCAGTCGGTTACAATATCGGATTGAGGTTCGGGTTTGGGCAGAGCGAGAAGGTTTAATTGAGTTGTAAGGCCCACATGCGACTGCTCGACCACAACACACCCCTTAGCTGGGCGAGAGGAGAGTAGGGTAGGGAAGGGAGAGGAGAGAAGTTTGTGCATCGTTTTTATTGCCGAATTAATAAATTACCTTGACAGCGAATCGGGAACATCCCATTGTATCGCCGTACCCCATACCAGGTCGTACCGTACCATCCCCCTTTTCTTGCACATTTTCGCAGCTTTCATGAGGGTTAACTCACAGGAGGACTCTATTTTTTTGCAGTCTGCAAATACTGGACATTCGGACCCATAAATATTTATCAATGCTCTGGAAGGTAGAACAGGCACGCGCCTGAAGTAGGCGATTGTGTTAATACCCAAAGATGAACCGTTAATACTCGTATCATCAGCTGCTCTTAGATAATTTATGAAGAAAACTGCATCTTTCGGCAGCAAAATGATTAATAGTGCAACAAGTTTAAGTATGCCAAAAATACAACCGTCATAAAGTCATTAAACGATAAAAGATGTCATGACGAAATATCAATCTGTCGGAAATTATCTAAAAAAAAGTATTCACCTACTAAAAGCTTCGATAAACTATCTGTAAGGTGCAACTGCCAGGTGTAGTCAGCACTTGCGTGTATCAATTAATGTCGAGCTCATTAATATGAAACAATCATCATATAATACCTGAGATCTCTGAGCTTTTGGGCAGTCTAAAACTTCAAAGGATTGCAACTAATGGTATTAATTGGAATCTAGCAGAGAGAAGGTAGAGTTGGAGAGGGGCAGGGAGAGGTAGTACCACTTAAGATACTCCCAAATAGTCAGTCTGTCTGTTAGTTTGTTTATTTGTTATTGTTGGAGTTCGTTTACTTGGACGAGGGTCACACGCTGTGGTTGCTTTGTCTTTGAAGTTGTAATCTCCTCTGGGAATCGTAGATAGCATTGCTCATTACGCCGTCCCCAAATGCTAATTGTGCGGCAACAACAACACCAACAACAACAACAATCGGTTAGATCGACACTCATTATCAGACCGAAACAGACAGTATCAAGCTGCGTATAAAAATGCGAAGAAAAAAGCGGAGAAAAATTATCAACAACAACAAAAACAAACAAAATCTATGTATGTGTGATGTAAAACTTTTAGTCAGATTTATATATAGTATAAGCGTCAGAGGGTCTAACACGAACACATCCAGTGGCACAGCATGACTCTTTCGCCATATAAACGGTATAATCGGAGAGTACGTGATTCCAAAATCGTATTTCAATCCCATGCCCAATCCCAAACCGTTGAAATGCAATCAATTTGATGGCCTCAATCGACGGTTAATTTGTGAAAAATGCCAAAATTAATGGAAAAACAAAGAGTGAGTTGTGTTACCTGTTAAAAATAGACTGAAAATTACCCTGTAATTGAAGTTTAGTCGTTTTTTGAGGATAATAAATTTAAAGTGGGTGAGCAAAAATATTTATAATTTGTTTTTTATACCGCTAAGAAAAGTGTATTTCACTTACAATTTTTATAGTCTGGGATTACCTATGTTTGCATTGATTTATATCACCCGCTTTGAATATTTCCAGTGGGTATTTTGGGTATAATTATTCAAAATCTGTTTGATTTAACAATTAACAAGTAAGAAAGGCTACAGTCGATCGAGCCGACTGTAAAAGACCCCGTACTCCCATAGTATTGCATTTTATTTAAATTAAAATTTTCAAATGAAATTTAAAAAATTAAAATTAAATATTTACATTTTGAATTAAAATTAAAAAATAAATAAATTAACAACTGTCATCGTCAGCACTCGAACCCGCGATCCATGCGAAGGTTCCACATTGCGCCGCAACTCTATCAGTTGCACCACACCCCTCTTCTATCATTCTTCCGATTATTTGCATATATGTATGTGCACACATACATATGTGTGTATGTATAGCATGGTCGGCGCGGCCAGCGGCTCCGGGCAGCGCTGCCGCCAGCAGGTAGAGAAAACGTTCGAACATATGTTTGTATGTTTCTGTGTTTGTTTGTATGTGTTGCGCGCATGCAGTGATTTTGCTTTAAAATAACTTCAACTTTGAACCGTAATTTCTCTGTTGTTTGACATAGGATTTTGATGCCACTTTCAGGAAAGTTAGAAATAGTAATTCTCTAAGCGTATGTTAAATTACAACACTGTACTATTTGATTTAATGCCTGAAACAAGGCATTGAAGCTGGAGAGTCTTTTATTTCTGATGAGCAAAGGGGGCGTGGCAGCTCAAAATTTTGAATGGCGTTATATTAAGGCTGTCTCTAGGAACCTGTATACCAAAATTGGTGCTCCTAAGTGCTATAGTTACTGAGATATTCGCCTAAAACAAAAATTTTCTCGAGGTTTGTCTGGTTTTTTGCTCATTGCGGGGGCGGTAGGGGGCGTGGCAACAATTTGAAATAAACTTGATCTGCTTGACATAATAACGGACTTTCATTGTGAATTTCATGGTTCTAGCTTTTGTAGTTTAAAAGATCCAGGTGTTCATACGGACAGACGGACAGACGGACAGACGGACAGACGGACATGGCTATATCGACTCGGCTGTTGATGCTGATCAAGAATATATATACTTATGGGGTCGGCCACGCCTCCTTCTGCCTGTTACGCACATCTCGCTTCTGACAAACTTAATAGACCCCCTTTACTCTTTTTTAAAGAGTACGGGGTCTAAAAATGCAGACGTCTTAAGTAAGCGATTTCTTGTCGAGTTTCTGCTGAGAATATCAATCAGTGTTCGCATCCAGGCACTGCAGGTGTTACTAGTTACCACTTGGATAGCTGCTCCATGCTCAGAGATGTAGTAATTTTCAGCTGTAGCTACTCATTTTCACTCAAGTTGAATTTGGCATGCCTCATTCGCTTGGAGGACAATTTCCCTGTCCTTGATGTGCTGGGCTCTATGCAAAAGTCCTTCGATCTGCATGATCGGCCGTAGCAGAAAGCCAGCGTGGGTGTGCTGAATGACCTTGGATAATCTAAGAGTGCACCAATCAAAGTCAAGGCATCAAGGTCCTTCCGATTCCCGATTCCCACTCCTATTCGGACTTGCTGTGCTCCTTTTCACGATGTGTACAAACAATCCCAATACGTCACGCGTCGTCTGCGTCCTTGGAACATCGGCAATTTCGTCGTCGTTGTCGTTGTCGTCGTCGTTGTCGTCGGCTTCTGTTCTCCTTCTTTGACTGTCGTTAGGACATCTTCGCTCAATGTCATCCTGCCTGCACCGTCTCCCCTGTGTGTGCGAGTGTGTGTATTTGTTTTCTTGTTGACATTTCCTTAGCGCATTAATTGCTTCTGTCACACTTATTCGCATTGTTTTGCCTTCTTCATAATGAGGTCCTTTTAAAGTCATTGCATTGAAAATTATGATCATATATTTACAGTAAGCACTCGATTTGTCCTTCATTTGGGCCATAAACACAATTATTAAATTAGGAGCTAAACGTTTTACACTGTTGACGCCTTTTGTCGGAATATCTCTGATTCTGTTACAAGAAGGTACTGTTGAATAGATAAAAGACCTGTGAGTCAACTAACGTAATGCGTGTGGTATCATTTGATATATTGAGGAAATATTTTGTATGAGTCGGAAAACTATATCAAAAACTATTCCACCACTTTGAAAATAACAAGTAAGGCTAAAGCCGATCAAAAAAACCGGATATAGTTGTCAGATCTGGATCAAACTTGTTATGGATAGTCACTATTTGCGGGCGGCAGTGGGCGTGGCTGGAGCCTTTGCCAGCTGATGTGCTCGCGAAGTAGAATTTCATTTCAAATTTGGTGGCTCTAGTTCATATAAAGTCTGAGATCTACATATGTGTTCATACAGACGGACGGACAAACAGACTTGCTTTTGATCAAGAATATAGATTCATATATATGTAAGTTATTTATGGGATCGGTAATGCCTCTTTCAGCCTGTTACGCACATTTTGTTTCTGACAAACCTATGGACTCTTGATCACTTGAGGATCTAACAAGTTTAATGGTGGATTCCATTTAATTTAAATTCATTAATCTATTGATATTTTAGTTAGAGACTTTACTGCCTACTTCAAGTTGGAAACAAATATATATAGGTAAATTACTTTAAAAATATTTAAGCTAATTTAAATCTAGAATTTAAAATAGTCTAACATACAACACACTGTTGTATTGCTTTTCAATATTTTACTGCTAATATTTTGTTTTGATTTTAGATGGCCATTAATTAAAATTAGCTTAAATTGAATAAACCCAACCCAAGCCGTAAGAACTCCTTTGGCTTTATTTCGAGAGCATGTTGAATGATAACATATCAACAACTAATAAGGATTCCTTTCGTTAACAATAATGAATACAACTATGGCCCACCTACGAGTTTCTCTTTAAACTCTCAATGTAATTTTGTTAAGGAGTCGTGCGCCCGGGAATCGAAGTCGCGCGCTCGATGAAATTCAGCGAATTCCTTGATGGCGATTGAAAGTTTCAGTTTTCGAGCTAGTCTAGATGTCCTTAGAGGACGCTGCCGGAGCAGGACAGTTCAGGATGCAGTTGAAAGCATTTCGACCCCTGCGGACAGTTTTATAGTTTTACGACGTGGCAATAATATTTCCGCCTTGGAAACCAATTGCGCATCGCTAGTGAAGGATACGTGCGCAATTAAGACGTTTAAGGACCCATGACACGGTGCATTTACATTCCATAAACAGTCGAGTCGAACCAAGTCGAACGAGTCGCGCGAGTTGTGTCCTTCAGAGCCCGTCAACAAGACATCATTTTAATGCGAGACACACGCGTCTTCTTGCCACTTTCAGGTAGTCCTTGATTTACCAACCCAGTACCAAACACAAAGTTTCGAGTTCCAAGGGATTCTGTTTACTCTAAACAAATTTAACGCCTTCTCCCGCCTTTACTTTACCAATTTTGAGGGGAAAATTGTTGTTAAAGATTCATTTATTAAGCTTAAATATTAGATAGATTTTTATTTAAAATTTGAGCAGTATATTAGTTTGACTTGAATCTTTCAGATAAACATATTTTTAGTGAATTAATAAATAAATTATATTAAATTATTAACTAACAAATAAATAAATGAATTAATAATGCTCATAATTTGTTTTTTGAAAAATTATGGAACGTTCAAAATCTTTGCAAAAAATAACTAGTAAATCTATTAATAATCGTTTAGATATCGCTTGTTAGCAAAACTAAAATTAACTAATATTTTTTCTGCAGATACCAAATAACAAATTTAAATGAAAACAATTTAACCTCAATTTTATTTTAAGAATAAATTTAAAAGAATTTATGAATATTTAACAACAACAAAATTTAAAATAATTTTTAAGTAAAGAAACTAAATTTTTAAAATTATTTATTAAACAAAAAAAAAATGAATTAATTATTTTATATATATTTTTTTATATATTTATTTTGTAATAAAAATAGTTTTCAGTTTTAAACAACAATAATTATTTGATATAAAAAAATTATGTATGTATATCCTATTACATATAGTCTTAAACTAATCCTACAACTTAAGTTTACCATAAGTGCATTTTAATAAAACTTTTCATTCTTTTCAAAGCTTTCCCAGAACTTAATATTCTCACAAAATTTCTGCACACTTTTTGCGAACCCCCCGTCGAGGTATTTTATAAAGGCAAATCCAATGAACACGAGTTGAACTAATAAATAAATGCAAGCAATGAGATAATTAAAATTCAAAGAACTTCAGGCGAGTCATAAACAAAATAGATGTAAACAAAAGTGTTTGTGGCAAAAACTGGGTAAGTTTTTAGGAAATGTTTAAGCAGATATGAAACAGTCACACTCCGAGGGCCAGTAATTTAAATTAGAGCAACGGCGACAGGCATAATTGTTTAGCGGAAGACTCGAGCTAACTAATCCCCGGATTTGAGAGCATAAATTGTGGAATATTGTGTAAGAGGAGTGAAGTGACCTGTGAGTGTCGACTTGAATCTATTGACTCGACTCGTGGACGTTACCCGGTAAACTATTCAACGGTAAACAATGGAACAATGCAGAAGTAGAGCAATATGGGTTCCGTGGGCGGCTTAAAGGTAATATTTGCATTTATTATGTAAGCCGTTGCATAGACTTGCATAACCGGACACGTCCTTGGACATAGCAATTCGCAGTTTTGCACTGCTGAGGATCAGAGCCATTTAGTTCGCTCTGTCTCTATGTCTTTCTGTGCTCTGTTACAGTTTTCGTGGCTACTAAATAAGGTCTACGGTTGAAAACTCGAGCACGGTCACGACCGTCAGGCAACTCAATAAAATTTTATTGGGACTGAGACGTGGTCGTAAAACGATAAACTCATAAATCTGTAAAAACTTTTGTTTTACGCGCATTTTAAATGGAAAATGAGAGGAAAAAAATTAAGTCGCCGCTGAAAAAAATGCTCAATTTTTTAACAATAGCAAAAACGCGCGACACAATGAAAATTCGCTCTAAAATATTTTTCTTTTTTTGAATATCTTTTTTATTGTGCGCATATTACTGCTACACTATTACCATTTTTTTTCTTCTGACGCTCACAGAGGTTTTCTCAAAACTAAACTAGAACTGAAACATTTTTTTGTATGCTCTTTTTTGTTTCATATTTTTGGGCTGCTCGAATTTTTGTAGAAAATGACTTTATGGTAGTCAAGGTCTGTTTAAACTGTCTCAAAGTTCTTTTTATATTTTTTTCTTTTTATTTTTTTGTAGACCATTTCGCTGATTCTGCGAAGGGAAATGGGATAGAAAGTCCAGCGGCGTAGATAACTTGGAAATTAGGGAACAAAAGCAGAAGAAGTTGAATGTGGAAATGAAATTTAGAAAAATATGTAAAAAAAATATATATCATACATATATTTTTTTATAATTACCAAGTTTTCATTATATTCATTCATGGAATAATGCCTAATCCAAAGGAGTACGCTTGATATAAATAAAACCACAAACAAGTATATATAAAATACTAAAATACTCATAACAAATTCATACAATAGCTACTAGCTCAACAACAGAATTGTATTCTCAAGATCGACATACATATTTTTATTTTCAAGCGGTAGCCACAAAATATTTTGTTATTTTGAAAATGAGAACGACATGCGAAAAATCTGTGGTCGGTTTAGTTTTAATGGGCCGTAAATGATAATTTTAATTTTTAATCAAACATATGTACATAAAATCAGCGCAGCATAAAATGATTTAAGGGCAGAGGCAGAACCAAGAGCGAAGCATCATCCTCTGTGCCACAACTTTGTCAAAGAGGCCGCCAAAAACATGTGCCGACCACTTCGAGTCGCAAGTCGAGTGATTTTTTGGCCCAACTTTTGGGATCGACAGAACGTAGGTTTATGCAAACAACGGCACCAAACGCCAACTAGCGTTAAAATTCGGTAGTTTTGGAATTCCACTTTGCAAAAAATGGCAAATTTGATTACGCTTTCTCATTGGAATGAGCATTTTCCGGCTTTCACATATTCCATTTCGCATACTAGTTTCCACTTTAGCAAAGACACACACCGCAGGAAGTGCTAAGAATTTTGTTCAGCGGCAAGCAGTGCAGCTTACTTGGCTCTCCTGCTTGCTAACGCAGCGCACTGCTTTGTCGGGAGTAAATGTACGTCGAAAGCGTTATTTCGAAAGTATTCTAGTATTCTAGATTATTTGTTTATACATAAAATATAAAAAGGATATTTAAAAAAATTGAAAAATCTTTACGCTCATATATTTATTAAAAAAATAATTCTTTAATTCTATATCTACCGGAATACTTTACAAAAGTAATTTATTTATAATTATAGCGCATCTGAATGAATATAATAAAATTTGTTGAGATGAGTAATTTGAATAGACTTGAAGCAATCAGTTCTTTTCGGTTTGTTCCTAATTACAAAACATGAATGAGTTTTCACAGCCACACGCAATGTACACATTGATATATAGTTTTGTAGATACATTTATAGGTATATATGAATGTGCAAGCTATATATTTACTATTGTGAGTAGCATCAAAGATATCCGACATTTTGTTTTTGAGCTCGCGTGAGTCAAAAAGTTTGTGAGGAACTCGTGTGCGCGTATCTACAGTTGTGGCTCAATTAAAGGTTGAGGCATCAGGTTTGAGGCAGAGGCAGAGGCAAAAGCAGCGAAGGAGGAGGTAACCAAACGAAAGCCACACATTCAGTATGTACAAATGAATATGGCGCAATAAACAGAGTATCTGGAAGACACAATTATACGCACGCAATTCGTCAATCAGAACGACATTTTTCTTTTATTTGTTCTCTGGTCATTAAAAAACAAGAAACAATTCGAAACAAACACACAAAAAAAGAAGTACAAATTATAATGTGTAAGCAGACATTACTCGACTTGACCATACTCTGTTTAGAATTCCAGACTTTTAGAAGCACAAGCAACTTACAAACTTTGTTAATTGTTAACAGCATACCCTGTGTTGAACACGTTTGTATGCAGGGTATGCAAATGTAATAAAAGTGCCGCAAAGCAACGTTTCCTGTCTTTTTTTATTGCTTTAATTACATTTGTTTTGCTGTTTGTGTTTGCATTTTTACGTCTACGCCCTTCCTTAGACAATTATAATTCTGTTAGACGACTTATCGCACTCTCTCTCTCTCTCCCCATCTCTCCCTGTCTCTCTGTCTTTGTCTTTTGGTTCAACGTATGACAGCGGCTTATGGCAATGGCGACAAGAGCGCAGACATTGCATTTAGTATGAGAGCTAAACTAATTAATTGATTTATGGCTACGATCACACGCTGTATCTGGCAAATTAATATTATTCACTTTAAAACTGACTTAAAGTCGTTTTCACCACAACTAAAAGTTGTTGGCCAGTAATGGCGCCCATTTGTTGAGCTGAAAGTAACCAAAACAGTCAGCAAGATCCTTTTGAGATCTTTATCGGCTACGAATAACGATAGTCTTCTCCTTCTCTCACTGGTTCAGGTTCACGTTCATGTTCAGATCGTGGAATGAATCAGTTGCCGCTTGTCACATGCGAGCGAGCCGCAGATAATGTCAATGGATCGCATAACTCAAATCAGAGCCCAGTCTTTTGGGCCCAGTCTGTTGGAGCCAGTCTTTTAGGCCCGCTCACATGTGCCGGCAAGAGCGTAGACCTCAAATTAATTGAGCTGTTAAATGTAAGTCTCCACAAAACGAAAGGGAAAAATTATAGTTGACAACGTAATTAATATTTGGCTCGTTTGCATGTAAGAAAGTCCCTAAGAATTAACTGGTTTTACAGGTTTCTCAATTCCTGGAAAGAAGAATGTCATTTCTATAAAGTCAACTGATTTTTGTTGGGATTCGAACAGTTTTATATTAATAAAAGAATAAATAATTTACAGACCGCAACTCTAGTTTTATTTTAGTCAATTTTTAAGGCACAACTTTCCTATATTCTTTTTTCAAATAAGAAAATTAAAATATTTTCAGTCTTCTATAATTATTTTGTAACAGGAATTTATAAGGAAAAGGTGGCAATGGACCATATCAAATTCAATTCTGGCCAGTTACTCAACACGCCTCATGTGAATTCTTCGTGCCTTAAAATTAATGACTTATAATTAGTCAACATAATTTCCACTCAATAATTTTCCATAATGCCAATGGGTGTGCTAAAGATTTCGTATAAATTTGTACACTAAATATGCGAATAAGTTTTGGAAAAGTAGTTTTAGAAAAAAACAATTTGCATTAAGTTTGGAAAGTGTTTAGTTTAATAGAAATGTTCGAAATGGAACAGAGTATGTGCTGCTTAAAAAAATAAATACATTTAAAATATATATGTAAATATTTCTATATATTTATGTATTTATATATATAAGTATAACTGTTGTTATTGTGTTGCTTGTGATGTTCCTGTGATACGCGTCCTGTTGGCAGTTTCTGGGCTCTCTTCTTCTACCTCTTCTTCCAGCTCTACCTCTACGCAACACTGCGCAGTGGCGCTGCCATCGCAGCGCTGTTTGTAACAGTCTGATTTTGACATTGACGAATTTGTCGCCATTTATCATGTACGCCCATAAGGGAGGCACTGGAAACAGGCGAAAAGGATACTCGGAGTGTGCACGCTGCAGGCAGCCAAACAGCCAAACGGCCAAAAACAGCCAGATAGACAGAAAGACATGCAGACAGACGAGCGGACAGACAGACTGACAGTTCGACAGTCCAATAGAATGACAGCCGGCTGCGCCTTCTGCCTTTTCTCAGTTCCCTTTGCCCTCCATTGTCATTCTACCCATTCCCCGTTCCCCGACTGACTGACTGACTGTCTGACTGTCTGTCAGCTCGACAGCATTCCGTCAGTGCTGTCAGAGCGACGTTAGCCATCATTGGCGTTGAAATTTTCATTATATTTTATTCACGACGCGTTGCGATGCGTGGAACAAATCTAAACTGCCACCACAATTTGCCTAGCCTATCAACCGAAGCGTGTAATTAAAATGTATTCATATATTAAATAGCTCAGCATTTCGGCCTTAGAAATTACATAATTTCTACAGTTTTTATCGAATCGTGTCCACCATTTTGCATATTTAAGACAATTTCTGATCAGTAAAAATGTATGGAAATTATTTGGTAAAATAAATAAATATTTAAGAAGTGATTTTATCCCAGGCAGAAAAAATAATGCTTTATGCTTCACATTTTCTTATAATTTAATTCTTAAAACAAGAAAATATCCCTTTGAATATTTAAAGTATTTTTCACACGTTTCCAACCGGCTACACAAAACGTACGCTTAAATTCAATAAGAAAACATTAAATACTGAATTTATAAAATATAGACAATTTATTTTTAACTATAAGGCTTTATAATTTAGTACAAACATTATAAAAGAATATTTTTAAAGTATTTTGGATGCTAAATTTAATGTAAGAAAAGTTCAAGTGCACAATGGGTAAATGTTCATACGGTTAGTAATTTGATTATATTAATTAATTATTATTATTAATTAACAAAATAGAATATACAATCAGAGAAATCTTAAAATTATTATTATTATAAGTCATTTAAAGAACTAAAGCGAATGTACGAAAGATGAAAATGTGATTATGTTAGCTCATTTGCTCTCAGTGTGCGATACGCCCGATTGAATCCGACCGAAACAGTTTGGAGTCTGTACAAATTACAAGCCCAAAACGAGAATAACAATAACTGAAACGAGATGAAGAACCTTTAAACATTTCATTCCACTGGCAAATACAAAATATATATGTTCATGTTCATGTCCATGTCCATGTCGGAGTCGAAGTTGCTGTCCACGTCCATACGGAGCGAGTATTTTGACAAATAGCTCGATTGGACATTGAAACATTTTATCTGGCGTGTCGTCGATGGCATAGGGGCGCGAAGGGGGGAAGGGTCGAATGAGGTTTTGGGCACTGTGTGTGGGTCAATGCGTGGCATTTTGGTCATTTATATGAACACTCGTCCTTTTTCATTGCCAGTTGGTGTCTATCTGTCTCTTTTCCACTGAGTGGGTGAGTGGGTGTGTCTGTGCTGTGTGCGGTGCACATGTGTGTGTGCCACCCCCAACAGGAAAAAAGGAAAGGCCGCCTTCAGTAGCACATCATGGCGAATGACAGATTAGCAAAGTCCCAATGGACATTTGTAACCGAACTGCAAAATTCCCAAAATGCCTGCCACCGTGTGGATATCAGCCATGATAGAGATGGACACAGGCGCTCCACTCTAATTTAAATTGCCAACACACACACACCCACACACACAACATTGTGAGTTTTGACCATACGGAGTCTCCAGAGACACTCGACGCTTCTTATCGGCACTGATTACTTTCTAATCCGTGCAGCATCAAGCGTCCAAGCGTTGACATAAACAAATGACCACAGTCCAGTGAGTCTGTCCAGCCTTGAGCCTGCAGCTATTTGTGAGCAGAAGGAGGTGGAGTTGAAGGTGGCCCATAGGCCGACAGAGCACATCAAACGGGCCCAGAGTGAAAGGTATTAATTGCTAATGCCGGCAGCCAGGTAGGCCGATCGAATGTCCATACAAATACAAATAGTAGAGGGTAGTACATCAGGTTGATACTACGGGTGGTGCTGCTGGTGGTGCTTGTAGTGGGTGAGTGTTTTTAATGTGAAAGCAATTTGAGCAAATCTCTCGTCAAACTACCGAATGCCATACCACTGGCAGGTATAAATTCTTTAGTTATTATGCTCGAAGTGGCCATAATTATTTTGATGTTGCTTTGTAATTAGTGCTCGATGAGCCACCACCTCCCACTAGCTCTCCCTTTCCCTTCATTTCCCTGCCTTTCTCTCCGTTTCCCTTCATTCAATCTCGTTTCTCCTTGCGGTAACACAGGTCGAATGTGGATTGAAGTTTGCCGCTGCTGTGTATAAAAAGGGAAAGTGAAAAATTGCATTTTATGCGTGGCTGACTCAATGTGGAAATTACTCAGTTATTTGTGTAATCGAAAAGTGAAAATGCCGACTCGATTTTCATCAAAAATACTTGTAATTACCATCATTCCAAGCATGTAACTTATTTGCTGTCAATGCCAAACATAGAACACTTAAATTCAGAACAACTAAAGAAACAAAACAAAGTGGTACAAATAATTTGTGTATGTGGAATATAATTTATATAATTAGAGCAGAATAATTTTGTTGTTTAGTCTTATAAATGTTTAAATAAATATCTTTTGGGTTTTATAAGCATTTAAATTTATTTAACCACTCGTTGAAAATTTAAAAATATTTTATTTAAGGTTGTTTATAATAATGTAAGCTTAAAAATATATAGCTCTTGCATTACTTTCGATCTCTTATCGTGACTAGAGATATTAAAATTATACTAGCTAAGCTTAAATCTCAATTACCAAGTCACAAATAATGTGGGTTAAGCTTAGATCTCAATTACCAGGGCTAAACTAATAAAAAATGCTGGCGTGATCACTTAGCTTCTCATGATAATCAGCAGAATGGAGGAGGGAGATAGCCATACTTCGGGGTGGTAACATTTGAATATATAATCTTAGACATTGCAGGAACGGCTATAAACGTGGATGGGCTTTTGAGTGATGGTCGCGTCTCTTGTTGACGAGCAAAACAAATTTCATTGCAACGTCTCATGCTATCAATGTCGGCAATATGTCAAAAATATAACAGCAGCAGCAACAGCAGGAACAGCAGCAGGCGCACGTGATGCCAAAATAAGTAAAAATAAAATGAAACGTCATGGGTAGCAGAGGGAAATGGAGCTGAGGAAGTGGGTGATCACCGCGGGGAATGAGGTGTGCAGCCGTTGCAACCGCATCAAATGCCAAAAGGCAGCCAAAGGCGTATGAAAATTCATTTCAAACTGCTCCCCATGTTGAAGCAGCCACAAATTAATAATGACGACGACGACTCGATGCAGCCATAGCTGCAGATACAGCTACATGTAGAGTAAGATACAGATACAACTACAAGAAGTAGTGGAGATCAAAGGCAGAGCAGCTTCTGCTCTGACTGACACTTTTGGTAATGGCGCAAAATGTTGTTTGACTCGACCATTTTTGATTTCGATTTTAGAAATGGCAGCAATTGCAACTAACTTTACTTTGGCAATCTGTCACAGGACTAATAAAGTTGGGTATGAGAAAAAAATAGTTTTTTATATATTAAGTGTAAATGTATTTATATATTTTTACTAATAAATATTAAAATACATTTTCTTCTATTAATTTTTATTTTAATTCCAAGTAGTTTCGTTTGATTTGCTCTTCACATTTCTGCTTAACCGATAAGCCTTATTTAATTCGCTTTATTCTAATCAATAATTATGATGGCCCATCTAAAGCCGCAACGGCTTTCTGATGTTTTCATTTGGAGTTCAGCGAGTGAAAGGAAAACGCTAACAAATGACATACACAATTTTCTATTATGTGAGAATTGTGTGAGAAACAACAGCGAGAAACGTTGAAAGAGAAATGATTTGAATGAAAGAACAACTGACGAAGCGCTCGCTCAACTCATTGACATTGAAAACCCAAAAAAGAACAGACAACAACAAAAAAGGGAAAAAGAACAACATTAACAACAATAAACTGAAAATTAGATTAATTTCGGTAATTTGAAGTTTCGTTGTAATGAGTTTGGTCAGTCATTTGGCTTTGACATTTCATTGTTGTCTTTATTCGTATAATTTTTGTAAACATTCCTTTGAATACCCTACAAGTGGTTAAAGAGGGTTTGTCTGACTGTAGTTTTTAGTTTACCATCAAAGTGTGTTTAATTAAGTTATGTTTTATGGCATAAAACACTGAGTAAAAGAGCGTTTTATATTTATTTTTATTCGTTTTAGAATTTTTGTCATTTGCTTGTTATGTCTCTAAGCACATGAAGTGCTGTCTGTCGCCTGATGTTTCGTATTTATTTGGCTGCCAAAACGCTGAAGTCGCTCATTTTTATTCCAGCGTCAGTTCCGCATTTCAGGCAGAGTCAGTTCAGCGTCTCCATCTCCTTCTCCATTTCCATTTCAAACGCCATCTCCTTCTCCATCTCCATCTACATCTTTTCAGATTCAGATTCGGATTCAGAGCCAGAGTCTGAGCAAGTTCCCAATGCGTTTTTGCCTGATGTTGTGTCTCTTGACTCTCCTCTTGCCATTGGTTTCGGTTGAAGATGTTTCTTATTATTTTTCGCTGATTAATCGATTGTCGGCTGAGTGTCGCTGGTTTCCCTTGCCACAATATGTCATCCCGTTGCAGTGTGATTCAGACACTTGTCACTGGAAAAATGTAAACATGAAATGCATTTATGTAGAAATGTATAAATATGTATGAACAGAACACGCCCCCGCTTCCCCCTGGGTAAGTTGCAATAACAAATTGCTGTCGAGGGCGTGTTTCAGTTAGGAAAATCACTTTTTTTTTAGTATATTGCACTAGCGCTATTTATAAGCAATATATTAATAAAATATTTATTTTACAGATAAGTCAATTTGAGCATAGTAATTTATTTTTATTGAAATTATTGTACAGTTTCCAACAAAAATAATCTTTAAAAAAAATTGTGTATTAAACAAACAACTTTCGTTCTTATTTGGGATACTATTCAGCAGAGGCCTCAGCTTTAAATTGC
Organism: Drosophila acutilabella; assembly: GCA_035046005.1. Lineage (NCBI taxonomy): Eukaryota > Metazoa > Arthropoda > Insecta > Diptera > Drosophilidae > Drosophila > Drosophila acutilabella. The sequence continues at coordinate 2,250,161 of JAWNOK010000061.1, forward strand.
GAAATGAAAGCGAAACCTTCAGAAATTCCCAATTGCTACATTTAGTCCATTGCAACCACTCGAGAAAAGCCCCTGGTCGAATTGGGTATTGCTGTGCTTTGTTTTCCCAATGTTTTTCCCGAGACTTTATCACTCCGTTTGCCTGGAACTGTTTCTTGTTCCGACTCCCTGCGGGAAACTGCTGCTCTGAGCCGTAGCCGTGGCCTTAGTCGAAGCCGGAGCCCAAGTTGAGACCGGCTGCTGCCTGGGCTGCTTTTGATGATGATGGCATTTCCTTTGGTAGTTGCGTACGTCATAGATTAATGACAGCAATTCATCAAATCACTCGATGGACATCACGAGTACCCAAAAAAAAAAAGAAATAAAGAAGGAAAATGCTGGGCAAGCTGCTGAATCTTTATTTCGCTGCTGCCCTGTTAGAATTTTTATGAGTTCTAGCTTTTGCCTCAACTAATACCCTCTAATCATGTAATGTGTAAATTTATAAAACTTCTTTTAAACCACAAATCGATTACATTAAATGAAACCAACTTAGAAGATAACGATTATAAGTTCTATATGAATTTAGATTGTGAATAGCCCCTATATATGGTTTTCCCTTTAATTAGTAATAGTTTAAAACTCTTATTGTTTATTGGTTCAGTTTGTTGCAGTATTTAGAGGAAAACACGTCTAGCGATCCCTGAAACTGAAATAATTATATTCAAATCATTGAAACTTGAAACAAAATGTTAAAAACAATTTATGTTCTGCTTATACTAAGTGTTATAATAAGTAAAGTAATGGCAGATAATACCAATTGTCTACAAGTTAATACAATCGATAACAAAGACTTTGAAAATCTGCCATTTGAGGACATTTGCTTCATCCCAGATAAATTAATTCTTTTGTAGGATTATATGTGTAATTGTGATAATTTGAGCTCGATAACAGCAGTATTCCAAATGATGTTGAATAATGGTTCATATGCGTATGTGAGGGGACCTTTTGTTATTGAAAAGAATTATGAGAGACAGTGTAAAAAACTTTATGATTTTGACAAGGCACTCATAAAATATGACTGGACTTTCGAGGTTTGAAGGGATTTATTAATAACATATAATCATTTTTATAATAAATTAATTATTTAGTCTGATCAACTGGTCATAGATATACCCGGTTACAACGTAAGTATGTCGGATGTCTGCATTAAGCTGTACAAACCAGAGGATGTAGATATGTACATACTTCAACCTCAGCTCTGTGGAGTAGAAAGGAATACAATCGATATATGTAGTAAGAATATATGAAGTATTTTTTCATTAAATACTAATTAATGTATTCTCGACACCCAGTTCGAGTTGTCTCTGTTTTCTGTATGGCTTTAAGCATCTGTATCTATCTGTTCTCCTACTTGCCGCGAAATGGATCGGTGCACAACAAATGCTGTACCTGCTACATTATCTGCAAGACTATAAACTTCTCTTTGAAGACCATTGATGAAATAGCATTGCATTTCGGATTAACTATTCCTGCAGCATTTTGTGCTCTGATAGGTATATTAAATTTTGGTTTTATTTGACTTGATATATATTATAAATAATTCTTTTCTTAAGGTTCCCTCGGTTATTATTCAGTACTTACCACATATTTGTGGCTACTGATTATAAACTTTAGTATACGGAAATCTTTTATCACTTATGAGTCAACAACGCAGGAGAATTTTAGGAAATTTAATAAACTAGTCTGGTATGGAGCTATTGGCCTCTTTGGTCTCTCAGCTTTGCTTGATTACATTATTACAACTAATTACAAACAAGTTTGGTCACCAAAATTAGTTCTTTTAAGCTGTGTGGTACCTAGTAAGTAAAGTATCTCAAGGCTAAGTTTATTCAACTTAATAACAATTTAATTAAATAGCACATGACTTGATGGCAATAGTTTTAATGCATGGACCTGTGGTTCTTCTGATTTTAATTAATGTAACACTTTTAATCTTGACGGGAATTCACATCTATAAAGAAAACAGGAGTATTTGTCAGGAATGGACCGATTCTTATGTACAGAATCGTATTAAAAGTAAAACAAAGTAAGTTTTATAGCTAAGTTTCTATTTGTGAATATTTAATAAAATTTTATCTCTTTTCAGTTACTTATTTTTCTTCCGATTGTTTGTGTTCACAGGCGCATTTTCCATTTTTGAAAAGTTGTATAATATTTTTGTAATCTTACGTGTTTTTCAATACGAATCTGTTGAGTACATGGAGCCCATAATTTCACTGCAGGGCGTCTTATTATTCATTTTGACTGTTTTAAGAAAGGAAGTTATCGAAACGCTCTGTAAACGGTAAGAAAATTTATAAAAATTATTAATTTCAAAATTAATCATTTCAATCGTATTCAGAACTAGGAGAAATAATTCTGCTGAGCGTGAAACCCAATCGACTGAAATGACCAGTAATTAATGTTGGGTTAATTATTTAATTATTTTTAGAAATAAATTGCAAATCATTATATCGGAGTATCAGTAATAATAACTGTTTGAAATAACAAAAATTGATTTGATTGCAAATTTTATAGACTTTTTTGCACTATATGCAGCAATAGATGTTACTATTGGTACTCTACTTAATTTATCTTAATCTCCTTAGTTACAAATAAAATAAACTGACTCTCAAATTGGGGTCTGGGTCTGCGCACAGATCGTCCGAGTTCCTGCCACTTTGGCGTCAAAAGTGCGTCGCTCTTCGTAATTAATCAATTGCCGGAAGAGCTGGCAATGCTGGCAAGGTCCAATGGCAGCGATTCTATGAATAGTTCGATGGTGTCTCTCTCACACATGCCACTTATCATGAAACCGGCATTTGCTGGCATTTGAACGCACCTCGACATGGACTTTGGGGCAAGATGCACAGGCGTGCAGTCGCCACGTTTAATTAACAACAAAAGTGTGACTGCGACACATTTCTCTCGGATTGTACTTATATATCCATCTATGACTGGGTATTACGTGTGCTTCGGTCGTGTCTGCTTATCTGAGATCATCGACAATGGCGAGACAACTAGCACTGAGAGAAAAATATTATTTTAAAGCCTTTAAAGTGCTTTTAAATATATTTATTTCTTCAACAAGAAAATAATTTAAACTTCAGATCCCAATAGTAGTCAGCTTAATATTTAAATTTTAGTCTTTTGAAACGAGACATTCCTAAACGAAACACCGACTCATTTTCTCAAAAAATTCTTGGTGTTCTGAATAAAATGTTGAAATTAAGAAACATTTTGTTGTCAGTGTACGGAGATGAAGCAATGGAAATGCCAATGTTCTTGCTGTTGCTGTTCTTGTTGTTGTTGCGGGGGCACGGTAAGGTGTCTAAGAGTATTTTTATTTTTTTTTATTCAAAACTCATGTCTCGCTCAGCTGCATTATCGGCAACTGATTAATAACCATTGTCAAAAGGAGCCCAGCATATTCGACTCGCATTCTCCGACTCCGCAGTCCCGCGACTTCTTCCCCTTCATTCCCGTTCCCAGCCAACCCCCGATGTCTCCGATGACAAGCTAAAGTGAAGATCTTGTTCCGAATTTTGTATTTTGTCTTGTTCTTGAAAGGTTTCGATTTCGAATATCTCTGATTGTTAGCTCTTCTTACTGTCGTTGTTGTTGTATCGTTTCTTCGATGTTCATGAGCAATCCATGTTTTAAGACAACGCAATTTGTATATAAGTTTGGGACAAAGTATTGTAAAAACGACAATTTTATTCTTGTCTTTGGAGTTATTTTGCGGTAAGTTACGTAGCCTTTTTAATGTCTTCTTTATATTACTCATGTAGTCATTAGTAATGCTTAGTTTGCCCAATTTAATATATAAATAATTTTAGTAAATCATTAGAAAGCATTCTAGACACACTTCTGATTATGCTTCACAATTTCTTTACATATTTATATTTATTTAGTTATTATAGAAGCCTAAACATCCTACTAATTAATTTTGTATTGGTTAAATACTTTATAATCTTCTGTATTTTAGTTTAAAGGAAAAGAAGTACTATTGAAACATTTGTCTCCTGGATTAACTACTTGAATTTCACTTCCGCTTTCATATATATATTTTGTTATGCATAAATGGCAACTTAGAATAACAATCTAATTGATTTTTAAGTGGCGTACAAATTATATAATCACGTGCTCCTAGACGCTACAGTGTGCCCCAAAAGGGGGTTCCATTACCTGAACTGCGACTTGAGGAATCTAAAGGGTAATGGGAAGGGAAGCTGTGGATATCGTGACGCGTGGCTTGGCACGAATGATTATTCGTCTTTTTGTTTGATAAATGTTTTTATCACCGCATCGAGTTCATTCATTGCCAGCAGCTTAATCTGAATGCCATCGTCAACTGATGGCAACGCATTAGTTTGCCAGCTGCTGGACTGGCAGTGGTGGCGTAGGAGGACAGAAGGGCAACAGAAGGGCGGTATGGAGTGGAAACAGCGGATGTTTCATTACAGTTGCCAAAAGGAAATGAGCAAATGCCCACGCTCCAGAGTTGCCAAGTTTGCCAAGTTACCAAGTTACCGAGCTTCAAACTTGCCATTCAAATCGATGCGTATCTCGAATGATGATTTGCGGTGCGAGCTTGATGAAACTTTAACTTTTTGGAGAACCATAAAATAATTAACACTTGATTATTATTCGGGGAGCGCTCGAAACCAACCAAAAAGTTATACAAACTTTTGTGTTTTACTCCTAACATGCAACCGGGGAGACATTCTCCATAATTTGCCCAACTATTCGCTTGCAAAACAGAAAAACAGATTTCGTCCTTTTTGAGTTAGAGTTGAGCTCATTGTCAGCAGCAGAATGCAAATTGTTAAAATAGTTGCAGCACAAGATTAATGCAAACATTAATTTATCAAATTTTAACACTCTTAGTGGAATGCCCCCATTTCCTTCATGTCACCCTGTGCTCCCTGTGCCCCGCCTTTCAGCCCCGCCCTCTTGTCTTTGTTCTTTCTAATAAACTTAAGTGCAGTTCGCAAGCAGCAAAATGGCACAAGAAGCTGAGACAAAAGCAACAAGAATAAAAAATTAACGTCAAACAAAGAAAATCCACCATTATTATGTGCCACGCACATAAAACTTTGAGCTACAAAAGGAAATACGCACACACTCATACACACACTTGCACACACACTAGCACACACTCTGACACACTTATACTTACACGTAGTCGAAAAAGTGATCGTTCTGTTTCACGCGGGTTGCTCTAAAAGTTTGTATATATAATCAAAACTATGTTTAAACAAATTAACCTTCAGCTAGACAAATTTAAAATTATATGAAACACTAACGAGTTAAAAAATTCTTTATTTTTAATTTAATTAAGTAAAAAGTCAGCAAAAGCCTCAAATTTTTAAATTGGAAATCACTTCGCTAAAAATTTATTTATGGTAATAAAAGCAACATGATTATTTATAGTAGTAATCGAGTAACTATCTTTAGACTAATATATTACATTTTGAAATTTTTGTTTAAGTAGAAAACATTTTATCAAATGCTGTCATACTAAACTTAATAATTCTTTATTATTATGTTAAGAGTTATACGATTTTTAGTTTTAAAATATTTTAATTTTAAACCATTTATGTTAGACTATTAGATAATTTTTTTAACAAAATTACACCGATTAATAATCTGTTGAATTATTTATTATGTATTATTCAATATAAGTACTTTAATATTTCATTCAATATTCAATACTTTATATAACAGCAGTTTCTTACGTATTTTTTATATACAACGTTTTCTTTCTTAAGAATTTTCTGTCCTGAGAAACTGTTGAAGCTACCCAAAAACCAAAGCGTGAAAAAATGCAGCTTTCATCCCTGAAAAGGAATCCATTGTTGGTTTTTGTGTTATTTTCTTTATTCTTTATATTTTTTTTCGTTCTGCCAGAAAGTGAAACAAGGGTGACTTGACGGACAGACGTCCACGATGACGACGACGACGACGACGACGACGTTTTTCATCAACGCTCGTCATCTTGTGCCATCGCCAGCTACGCACAATTGTGCGTCGTATGGGATCAACGAGCAGGGCAGTGGGAAAAGTGAAGGAAAAGGGAAGAGGAGGGGTGGGTGATAAGGTGGAGGGGGTATGGGAAGCAAAGAACGGTTCATGCCGCCATTGTGTCTTTGCTTTGAGCCGTCGCTGCCTGACGCAGTGGTTGCTACAGACTCTGGTGCCTCTGATGGCTCTGATGGCAATGGTGGTGATGGTGACGATGGTGGTGGTGGTGACGGTGGAAATGTAAGTGGCAGAGGAAGGGGAAGGGGAAGTGGCATTGGTGGTGGTGGAAGTTGTGCGTATTTTTGTGTCACATTCCAATCTATATCAATCTTGTGTTCGCAATGACGGATGACATTTGTCAATGTCAGACATTTTCGTTTTCCATTTCAGCCTTAAATGGCAGTCTCACAGTCCGCCCGTCCACCCTGTCCGCCTGTCGGCAAGGACGACAAGGAGAAGGTCCTGGTTTTTGTTGTTGCCTGTGTGTCTGGCTCTGGCTCGGCCTGGCCTTAAAGTCACTTGCCAGCAAGTCAACCCACGCCTAAAACGCCCCCTGTTTGCAGCTCCCCTTGCTACGCCCCCAACTCCCTTTCAGGCCATTCAAACACACGGAAGGCGGCCAACGCATGAGTTTGACGAATTTGATGTCAAATATTTTCGTTGTTTCCCTCATTTTTTTATGAAAAGCATTTTCCCGGAATTAGAATTGGCTTCTGGGTGCGTTTCCCTTGGGCCCTTCTCCGCTCCAGGGTTCGCCCAGCTCCCCTTCTCTTCTCGGTAGTCTTCCCTTTACCCGCATGTGTATTGGCTTTGAAAAGGAATCACTAAATGTGTTTGCGTTAAGTGTTTTCGATTCACAAATATTTGCATTCATGTCAAGCCCCTCGATTGTTTTTGGGGTACGTTTATTGGCTCGGCTTTAGTTTATTAGCTGACTGAGCAATGTGGACACACTCATCTGCATATGTTAGCATGGGATTTAGAGGGGGCTCCAAGTTCTACATTTTAAAGAAGTCAGTAAATGAAGTATATATGTAAACGCGTACTCGATAAAGAAACCATAATTAAACTGATATGATTTATATCGAATAAACCCACTAAGGTAAAGCTACTCACAGATTTAATTATTATCCATTTTATTTATAAAGATTTTATATTTTTTAAACTACTTAACTTTACGTTGAGGATTAATTTCATTAATAAAGAAATCATATTTTAAATTACTCAGCTATTAAATCGTTTAAATTACTCAACTAACTAACGCTTACTCATTACTTAATTGGAAATCCATTTTTGTATTTACTTAAAACTTTTATTAGGGAAGTTGAATTCGTACCTAAATCCCGTTTTCCATTATAGGTTTAAGAATATAGTATATTCTTCTGATTCAGACATTGTTTTGTACTTATCATAGCTCATAATCATTCCGTTTTAAATACTCAATTATACTATACACTTTTAAAATGCATTTAATCACTTAAATAGAAACGCACTCAAATAAACCCAAGTGAAATAAACCTGATTATCCTGCCGTCTTCCCACAGGTCAATAGCATAAACAACTGAGGGCGTCAACGAGAATTGTAAAATCATTAATCAATTGGCTAAATGTTTAATAATAACAAGCACCTCAGAACATTCGATGTCAAAACAAACACTCGACATCATTCAACATTTCGTAATGATAAGAAACAAAACTGACTGCGACCAAAATGGGAAAAAAGGGCCAAAAGGGGCTCGAATGATTTCAGAGCTGGGAGTGCGAGTAAGAGCAGAATGATTATGTATTACAACTGCAAAATAAACAGGAATTAACCGCAAATCATCAGTGGGCAGACAGTGTCATCGATGGCCTAAATGAAACCATCTAAGTACAAGCCAAAAACAGCAAGTAGAAGAAGCAGAATCAACAACAACAAGGAGTCGTTTTGTTGAACATCATTAATAACAAAATACGGGGGAGACGAAATTGCTGGAAATTGAATTAATGAACGCCATATGAATGCCTTCAAAAGATGTGCTAAACGTGCGTCCAGCCCAAGTCCAAGTCGAACTGAAAGTGGAACTGAAACTGGAAGTGGAACTGTGTCCGAACATTTCGGGGAAAATTAATGAAGTTCTGTTTTGAAACGCATGCCTAAAAATTAAAACAAAACCCCAAAGAAATGAAATAAGCATAACATAAACAATTGAGAAGTGTGCTGACAACAGAACCAGAAAGAATTGGACCAGTAGCCACAGTGTAGAGAGAAGCAGGGGGATGCATGGGCCACCCATTTAGCCAAAGAGGCGGGCAGGTATCCAAAGCTGGAACCAAAGTGTCTGCATCGCCAGAGACACTGAGTAACTTGACTACTGCACTAGACTTCATGTCGGCAAACACGAGAGCCTGGTGAATGTATGGATATGAATACGACTACAACAACGAATTCGAATACGTTACTTTGCGATTGTTTGATCGATTTCGATTTCGATTTCGTTGGTGCTGTGCACATGATTAATCGACTCGAAACGTGGTTTCACACCCAAAGATATCGCATACAAATCGAATTAAAGACAGAACCGAACGAGTGGTAATTAATTTCTAGTGAATGTTGATTAATGATTTCAAACACAAGAGTCAATGCAAATTCAGTAAACACACTTACAAAAAAAAAATATCAGGAACAAAATTGAGTTTATTTCATACATTTTATACCCGTTTCGATTTGAAGGAAAGTAGAGTGAATTAATTATATTTAATTAAATAAATTCCCTTACATGTTTGAGAAAATAAAATAATTTTAATAACTGAAAATCATTTGATCAATAAATAGCCTACAACAAAACGGAGTTCTAAAACTATTCCAAGAGTGTTCCGAGATTATGGTAAAAACTTAAAGCATTTTTTAATCATTGGGTATTCATATTTAATATTATTCTTAACCTTTAAAACATATTGAAACTAATTAGATATGAAATAACTGAACATAAAGGCCTTACTTCATTAAGTACCATTATTTTTCATTAAAAAACTTTATCTACGCAAGAGATATTCGAACTTAAATACTTTAGATTAAACCGATTTGAAATTTCCTTACACGATTTCATACCCATAGTTTCTCCAAGTGTACCGTATGTACAAAACTTAACCGCTGCAGTTGAGAACTTCAACTATTGGAGAATAATAGCTATAAATAGCCAGAACACGGCATTTTGGCTGCTGGTTTGCTCCGCATGACAAATGATGTGCCAGGGAACAGCTTCAAGTGACGGTGGCAATTATGCGAGGAGCAAACTGAAACGCAAATGACAGGTCGATTGAGTTAACGTTAACGCTAAACACTAAACGCCAAACGCCTCGTGCCGTGAATAGGGTATACAAGGAGAGGGAGATCAGTGATCGGCAGCAAGGCGAACGGTAGAAGGATCGGAGTAGGGAATCGCAACGGTGGCAGGCAGACAAAATGTTATGTGGCTATTTTTATAAGCGCATTCACGCGATTGCTGCACGATCGATTGCCAATCATTAATAATCCATTGGAACGAGGCATTTGTGGGGCAAACAGGTGTGCCAAATGGTTGCCGTAAGTCAGCTCATATTTCTGGAGTCGATTGGCAACGCGATCATCCTGTCAATTGGTGTTGCCGTACATGCCACAAAAATCGATCATCGTCACGCGCGACTCAAATTCGATTAAAACGAACGAAAATTCCATTAATAGAATAAGTTTACGGGTATGAAAAAAAGAGTATTAATAAAATAATAATTACATACTTTTATATGTAAGACAATTGACTTCCGTTGACTGTTTTGACCTCATGTATTCAATTTAGTAAAAATTAGTACATTTTTATTAATCGATGGAAAAATTGGTAAAAGAAAAACTATTTTCCACTAGTTTTACTCACATTTATGGCTTGAATTTTCAGCACGTTTACAATGATGAACTGATTGTGTCAAGATGGAAATAGAAACTAAACTGTTTGCAGAGCAAATCGAATACACATGGCCAACTTAACTGGCCGCCAAAGTCAGTTCGCTGTCATAAATCAAGAGACTCAAAAGGATAAACGCTCAAAAGTCAGGAGTCAGAAGTCAGGAGTCAAAACACAACACAAACAGGACACCCTCTCGGGGTCGTTGAAGTTTTATGACGGTCATCGATGACAATTGAGTTTCCCCGGATATGGGACTGCCTACGGGGCAAGGATTACAAAGGATTGCCGAACAATTGTATAGCAAATATTTGCATATGGAAGCGTTACGCATTCGCAAAATGTCAAGGACACGCAGACAATCTGAATGGTAGGCAAATGTATAAAAGATACAGATCCGAGTGTATTGAGTTTAAAGCACATGTTGCACGCTGTTTACGTTAGAGCGGATTAGGTGCTGACTTGGCATGGGAGTTACCTGGAGCTACCTGGAGACTCAGCTCAGTTGGTTAATTTGCTCAGAATGTGTACTGTATTAGCCAAGAGTTTGTTCGGGTTTAAACTCGTTTATTTTTCGCTTTACTATACCCTATACGAGGTACGAGCGGGTATGCTGAGTGGGTAATTTAGAAAATAAACTTATAATGTAATATATATTTTAAATTTATTTCCACTAATAAGTACTTCTTCAATCATATTTAAGAGTCATTTTCTAAGTTTTGTAGGGTATACCATAGTCGTGACCCCTTTCGCTTTTCCTTGTTCTCATCTACTCTTATTCAAATCAACTCAAGGTCTGTAAGGTTCGTTATTGAGCAATTAAATTTACCTGCCTTCTCAGACCAATTTCCAGTTTAAGTTTAACATTTGTTAATTTCTACAGTTTGAAAGTGGAACCTGCGATGAGCAGTCACTAAGACATTCAATCATTCAGTCAGTTTGTGAGTACGCTAATAACCAATGGGTAAACATATAGATTTTAAGGGGTGTTTTCGGATTTCGCGGGGGGGAATTGGAGCTGATGGCAACGTGTTGCATGAAAACGCAACAAATTTGCATAATTATTGTAATTATTAATAAATATGCATTAGTGTGAGTCATGTGCTTAAATTTAATTTACTTTTAATTATGGCGATAATAATTACTCTCAATTAGTTCGGGAACATTTTAATAAGTGCAACTACACAACAATGTTTTGCATTTTTACTTGGGAAATAATTGAAAAATATGAGTTCATTTTGTGAGTTGCTGATTTTCTTTTAAGCTTGTCGATAATTTACTTGTGAAAACATTGAATATATTTTATAAATACAGTAGAAGCCCTAAATGATATTTTAAAGAAGATTAATGATATTTTGAAATGAAATGGAACTTAAAATGTATTAAAGTAGTATATATATATTCATAAAAATAGTTATTTTTATATTTAATTTATCTTTATTTCAATATATTTAAAGTGTGCCCACCTTAGACCCACTAAACCCGATTGCAGAACATCAATTAGTCAACGACTTCCTTAAGTTTCATTTAAATATTCAGTTCCTAAGAAAATCTGGGATTTAAATAAACTCCATTTGGTAGACAACAGAAATTAACTTAACCTTTTATTCAAATCATGCAGATGCAGATTTGAAAATAAGCGTTGTAATTAAACTCGAACAAAAACAACAACAGACCCCAAAACAAAACAGAGAAAAAGTCAGCCATTGACCTCACAGTGGGCGATCAGCTGAGAACCAGTTTTGACCTTTACCCCGCACCAACCCTCCACTGTACAGTGTACAATGGGTGCCGGCTGAAAATGCAGTCGATAAATTTTCTACCTGTCAATAGATGAGGCTACCTTAATGGCATCCAAGATAAGCAGGCATTTTTCTACTTCTTTGATTGTGCGGCAGATTCCGTGACAAAATGGCGCTGTAAACTGCGACTGGAAATAGGTTAATGCACTTGCCACACGGCCACTGGCTACTTGCCACTCATCTCTCTCTCGCTTTGGCATGAAAATTGTATGCCACTTAAAAGAAAATTCTTTTAATTATATTGTAAAACATGTGCAGCTCACAGCGAATTAAGCGCAACACGCACTAAATGGACTCCAAGAGCTGCCCCATCGAACTGTAATCGAGTAATGGGGTAATGTCAACAGCAACTGCCACATGGTTGGTTGCCAGCTCCGCTGGTATCAGTCTCTGGGCCAGCTCGCAATGAAGTCATTAAAATTTCACCCTTATTATGGTTTTTAAAGTGATTGCAAAACGAACAAAAGACAGAGAGGGAAAGACTGAAAGAAAGGTAGGGCAAGAGAGGCAGTTGATTGTGGCAATGTCTTCATTTTGCATGCATCAAATTTGTTATTAAATAAAAAGTGCAGCCGCTTAAAATTTACACACACACAGACACACACACCTGTGAGCGGAAGGAAGGTGCAAGGAAGCAATTTTCTGTAATTGCAACCATTCCTGTTAATCACACTCCACACACACTCAAACACTCACTCACACACACAGTAGCCTGCCATCTAAATACCGTTGAAATATTAATAAGCTTTTAAAATTCAGAGAGAGACAGACCAACCTCAAGTCCTGTGATCCATAGCATCCATAATTGAGGTTCTTTGGCACAGGTGCCCCGTACAGTCGATCCAAGTCACGAACACCCGAAACACTCGTACAATCGACCGATCTGTTGACCGGCTTTGATAACAAGTGAATTTACTTGCAAGCCAATCAAAAGTTTTGCCTCTTATAATTTAACGCTAAAAGCAAATTAATTTGATAACCGAACATCAAACGAAATTGTTTTCCGAAAATTATATGCAATTTGTGATTATTTTGTGATCGAAATATGATATTGGTGATGAAATAGCGCTGATTACTGCTTTCTTTATTTCTGCTTGACAAGCATCATTGTTGCAGCTATCAGGTGTTCACATAGAGATGTGTATCTGACAGATACTCTGGGTTATAGTGAAGATTTAATATTGATCATCGCTTTAAAACTTATGTGTCTTATATCTTAAGGGATAAATGAAAGAAAGGCGTTTGGGTCTAGGTACCTGATATTTTAAGATCGAGATACTTATTGGATAAAACAAATTTTATCTGGCCTTTAAACATAATTTAAAACTGGTGTATTAAACCTTTTCATGAAGTTTGTAACTCATTGAGGGATTGTAACAACAAAAGTATAAGCACCAATAGCCCAGTCGATAATGCCGTGTCCGTCTGTATATCTGTCTGTTCATAGGTTTCTGTACGAACAAGTCTCTAAACTAGGTTCAGATGTGTATTACTTCTACAAGCAGTTCATATGTTAAAATCGGCCAGATAGGACCACTATATCATATAGCTGTCATAGAAATAATCAGTTGAAAATGATTAGTATGAAGCATCTCTTAAACGATTTCAACCAAATTCAACTAATATCACTCTCTATAAGCGGTCCAAATTTTATACAAATCGTACTACTGTGTAGCTATCTTCGGAACAATTGGTGATTGAAACCAAACTTACGCAATTTGCAACTCAAAAATGTAAACAACTAAATAAATATAAAATAATTTTTGTCGGCAGTAAATTATTGTTTTCCTTTTTGCTACAAGATGGGCAAATAGATTAGTGCAAACTTATGAGACAGGCCATAAGTGGGCTCCAAAAGCGTTGCCATTAATTACCACAATTAAAGTATTCTTTTTTTGGTCAGTTTGGTGTCTGTTTTGCAATTTCTCCCGTACAAGTAATTTGCCACAATTAACGACTGATCAACAATTAAAAGTGCATTACCTGCCAGTCGAGTTGGAGTCGACTCAGAGACGAAGTCGGAGGTGGAGTTGGAGTTGGGGTTGGAGTCGGTGCCTTAATCGGCACCTGCAGATCATCGAATGATGCCGCAAAAGTGCGTGTATAATAAATGTTTGTTGCCTTTGTCGATTTCGCTATAAGCCCGTCTGTCTCTTGGCCATATGTGTGTTGGATCGTTCAGTTATTTCGCTGATTACCTAAGCCTGATTCTCCGTTCATGGCGTTTACTGGCGCTGCTTGGCGACGTACATCAAAAACGACTTAAGGCCACTACCGAATCGAGGTAAGAGTTATGTGAAACGACGTGAGAGGTAAGAGGCACTATGCACTATGCATATACGTATTTGGAGGATTTTTCGCTGTTTCTAATGATGATGATGGCCGCTGGCAACGGCACCAAATTGCTGGCTCCATTGCCGACTCCATACTATTTAAGTTTTTTACTCTCAACTCCCGCTGACTCTTTGCCCAATATCATTGTGGTGCCAGAGGGTCAAAGGCAAAATCAAAAAATATGAAAAACTATGTACAAGACATCAAATGTGACTACAAATGTAAATAGATATCATTAAAGGCATTTGCTCAAGGTTGTTCAACGGTGCAAAAAAACACATTTATATTTGGTTTTACTGATAGTAGGCAGGGACACTTACGAAATTAACCGAAAGTTTGTATTTTTATTTACTTTTAAAATGAAGAAGTTATAACTTTTCTTTCCTCATACAAATTAAAAAAAAAAAAAAAAAAAATGATAAATCGCCCGAGCAGGGACTTGAACCCTGGACCCTTGGATTAAAAGTCCAATGCTCTACCGACTGAGCTACCCAGGCATATGACATCATTAAAACATCCCGAAATTATTTCATAAAATAAAATTTAAATGGAATTTACACTCTTCAAGAAAAAAATTAAAAAAAATAATTAATAATACTTATAGAATTATTTTATTTGATAGTTATTTTATTAAAAATTTATTGGCAGTTAACGTAAATTTTGCCACAATTAAAAATAAATGGTTAATATCTTTATCATATATATTTAAATGTCTTTTAACAAGCTCCCTGTCATATTTATAAACTCACTCTAAATTGCAATAACTCGAAAAGTATGGGGGGCGGAAATAAAATGTTGGGGAAAAAAGAAAAAAATAATAAAACAAAAAAAATGCAGAAAAAGTTATTGGACCATCAAACGGTATATATAAAAAGACACTTTGTTTATTTCTCGTGTGGGATATTTATAAAATTTATAATATTTGTTTTCCGGGGGGGTGTGATATTGGGGAGGAAAAAAAAAAAATATAAAAAAAAAATATTAAAAAAAAACCGGACGAGAACGCGGGGCAGGAAAAGAAAAAAATAATAGAGGAAGAGAGGGGGCGCGAAAGAAAAATGAAGAAAATTCGCGTAAACAATCTGTCGGTATTAAAAAAAAAAAAATTATATATTATATTTGTATGTGAAGAGAACAAAACAAAAAAAAAAAAAAAGGAAAAAAAAAAAAAAAAATTTGATATAAATTTGTTGTTGAGGTGTGGGGGGGGGTGGGGAAAAGAACGGGTTGGGGTAACACGACGTATGATAAAAATCAAAAATAAAAAAAAATAAAAAATGAAAATCATATAGGAATGACAAAACAATATTGGATTTATTTTATTAATATATAATAATAAAAGAAAAAAAAAAAAAAAAAAAAAAAAAAAAAAAAAAAAATTGAAAATATAAACAGCAAATAACAGATAGTTTTGGTAAAACAATAAAAATAATGTAAACACCAATTGGGATGTGGAAGGATCAATTAATATAAAAAAAAGTGAAGAGAGTGTGGGTGGGGGGGAGTCTATTAATATTATTTATTTTAATTGAGATAGAAATATAAATAATGTAAAATAATATAATACTAATTATATTTATTTATTTAATTTAAAATTAATAAAAAAAAAAAAAACAAACTTAAAATTAAAAAAAAAAAAAAAAACAACGAAACAAAAAAAAAAAAAAAAAAAAAAAAATATAAAATTTTAGGTTTAGGTTGGATTAATATAGAAAATGAAAATAATACGTGAAATTGCCGTATAAGCGAATGAAATTAAAATATATAAAAAATAAAAATTTAATTATATTTTATTTTTATTTTTTTATTTATTTTATTATAGGATTTATAAATATAAATACTTATTGTTTTTTATTTATATTTTTATATTTTATTATTATATAATTATATTATATTTTTTTATATTCTACTATAAAAAAAACAAAAAAAAAAAAAGAGAATAAAATTATAAAAAAAAAAAAAAAAGAAATATACACTGTGATATTTATATAACTATAATCATATAAAATATATTTAATTTTACATTTTTTTTTTTTCTTCTTTTATTTTTTTTCTTAATTTTTTAATTGATTTTTTTCATAGTTTAAAGGGTTATTCCCACTTATAGGCAAAAACGCTTTATTAGAAAGAAAACCAGTTCCTTAAATTCCTTAAGTTCTTTAATATGGCTCCTATTAAAACACAAGTTTATTGAATAAGGCCCTCTTCACTCGACTTTGTCGATTAGCTTTAACATAGTTCAAGAATTTTCTACCTTTTATTTTAATATGATTAAATTGAACTTGACTATTTCCTGTTACCTTAGCGTATTTCCGATCATCACCTGGAGTCAACCACATGTTGAACGCCTCAGCCTCACTTATGATATTAAAAAGCACACACAAACACACACACACATACAACCAATGCCACATTTGGTTGTACTTGTTGTTGTTGTTGTGCCAGCTGAGATTCAATTCCAACGGAGTGTAAAGCTCGCGGCCCGCTCGTAGCCTCGAGGACATTGTAAACTTATGAGAGACAAAGATTTATGAGTTTTAATTTCCTGAGCTGTTGCAAAGAGCTGAGAGCAGAGAGCGGCAAACCGTGGCAAAGTCATTTGGAATGTAGTGCATCTAGAGGAGAATAGGAGACAGCGAAAGGAAGTATCTGTGTATCTGTATTATCCATATGTGGGCGTGTAGCGCTGTTTAGCATGTGTGTAGTGTGTCAACAGGACAACTCAGACAGGATTCAGGCGGTGGGTAAAAGAAGAAGACTGAGCACCGTATTACACTACTAAAAGGATGCGAGAGAATTTGAAGTGCGACACGTAATATTCCGGTTGCATAAACGCAATGGCGACGACGACGGCGACTGCGACTGCGACTGCCTGTCAGCACATCTGCAACAAAATGAGGCATGGCCCTGGCGACCTAATGGCATTAGCCCGTACTTTGTGCAGCCCTAGTTGTGGTAGCTGTTTGCTACCTAAATAGGCAGCTTCTGGGAAACAAAGTGAAAGTGAAAGTGCGCCCGGGACAGTCGACATTCAGTGAAATTTCATGCAACATTGCGTGGCACGCTGCCTTCGCACTGCTGGAGATTGTTACATTTGCATTGCAGGGATGCCACACGCATGCAAAAAATAAGGCGAAAGAAGGCGAATAACAACAGTGACAGCGAATACGACAGTGACTGGCACTCGACGTAGTCGTACATATAATATATGAGTGCACTCACTCAAACTGACTAAATTTCGAGCCCTTTCACTGGCAGGAACCGAAATGTTTACTCTTGATCGATTGCCGTTGAACCGTAACGGAGCAACGCACGCGTAACAAATGCAATCCTCCTTAAAAGCAGAAATGTGTCACACGTTGGCGACAAATTTCCCCTCAGCACCCCCTCACTCCTTTACTCCACACACGCTCCCTCGATTCACTCTGATGCTTTCAAATCTAATGGCTGAATCCTTTCAGGTCAACTCCAAGCCCCGCCTGTTGTTTCTACTGGGTGTTTTTTTCTTAGTTTTTCCTTGCTTTTCTTAACATTTTCCCCAAGTTTTTTTTTCGGGTTTCTTCTGTCGACATTGTTGATGTCTCCTACGCAGCAAAGTAACTTGACGGAGTTCTCTCTTTCCCTCTCTTTTCCCCCTCTTATTCCTTTCTATTCCTTTTGTCGCTTGGGGATTGTTGTTTGGTTCGCCTCAGCGTTTGCTTTTTATTATAAACTTTTTGCTTTCCCTACAGTTTTAGTTTTTGTTTTTGTCTTTTTCTTTCTTTTTGTTCTACTGTGTAGAAAACAAAGATAAATTGGTTAATTTCCCCCAGCCATTGTTGTGCTGCCATCAATCGATGCCTGGCTCTGGTAATGGACTTGGCTGAGCTTACGCATTACTCCTGTTTCCCCACTGTCTTCTCACTTACAATTCTCACTCTGTTTTACTCTCTTGGCCAGCTTCATTATTATTATTATTTTTTACTTTTATTTTTAAGAAAATTGTTTTTCGTTCTGACTGAAAATGAACATTAAATTAAACCAACACAAATTAGAACAACAATTGGTGTTTCTATTAACGACAAGTTGGGTTAACTATGGGCTCCACTGTCGCCTTGGTAGTGTATTAGGGTTGATGTCTTAAGGACTTTTGTTTCTTTTTTGGTATTTTTTCACCCTTTTAAGTCCCACAGAGGATCATTACACAAAGGTCAACCGTAAAAATAATGTAACATCTGCTTTTAAAACCCGTTCAGCCTTTGTAGATTTTAGAAATTTACATTTATCTCATCTATTATCTATTTTAAACACATTTATTCAAAAAACTATGTATTAAACACCAACTACTTTTTATAAACTGTTTAATAATACAGAAAAATAAAAACAGTAATAGCAATAAACTGTAGTTACAAAATATATATTACTCAATTAAATATATGTGTCAATTGAGTCCGAATCTACATCAATTAAACTATTTTTGTACCACATATAAACCAATAACTTGAACGAAATATAATGGCATTTAGTGGTTTATTTGCGACTACCCTGGAATATGTGAGGACTCATAATAGATAAGGTCGACTGTAAATTCAAACATATTTATAAACATATTAGTAATATATTTAAGCAGCACCATCGAATGCCAATAATAAGTGAAGCGATATAGCGAATTAACTAAAAGTTGAAAGCTTTTGATTGAACGTTAGACTTAAGCTATTTTCAAAAGCCATTTTATAGTTTTACTCACCGTTAAAAATATGTGGTGTTTAGAAATTCCCATCCTAAATATAAAAAGCGAAATTAAATTTCATTGTATGTTTAATTTATAATTCGCGATTTAACACTTTTATTTATATATTTCTGTAATTTTTGAATATAGTTAATCTACAGTACTTTCAGTTGTTGAGTAGTTTGCAGTGTTTTCACTTACGATGGCTTACAAAATGTTTAATCTATATTTTTTCTATAAAAATTAAAATTTTACATTCATTTATTATAATACTTAATATTATTGAAACATTTTCTGGTGTTTTAACAAACAATGTGCTGAGGCTCTAGTGCACAAATAACTATTAAGAACTACAAACTCTTAAGAATGCTATGTTTTCTACGCACTAATTACTTAGTTAAGCCATTTCGTTGCATTATTATTAGTTTCAGACAATTTGATTGATACATTCCATCATCGCAATGCTTTCTAATTACCCATGTCATTGTTAAAGTGTTCAGTACAGAATTTAAAATTGATACATTATCTAGCAGGTGATAATTAAAAGTCAATATAGGGCAACACAGGCTACAAGAAGAGGAAGATGAACATCCGTGAGAGACGGGAACATTGAAGATGTATTACAATCCATAATCGCTAAGCGTAACGCTATCAATCAGTCACTCGACGGCGACCTCATCGAGAAGGAGACTGAGACTGAAACGTAGACTGACGCAGGAGAAAGAGAGAATTTGTTGGCTGGAGAAGACAGAGCTGAATACGGATAACTTTTCGAATAGAAATTCCAAACTGACAAGTGTGCATCACACTTCAAATTCAGGTCTCTGGCCCAAGTGTATCTTTGTAACTGGCAAAGGCTCAGTTCAGCTGAAGATTTGCTACCGTTGTGATCCCGTTCCGGCTGCCACTCCTCCACCACTCTCCGCCCACTCATCCACTGGACGATGTCGGGCTAGAACAAAAAGTGTCGGTGTATACAAAAAAAAAAAAACGGAGCGAAAACTGAAATACGGCTGCATCATTAAATTTAATATGATACTCATTTAATGAAATTGTTGCCGATTTGTTTTGGAAATACACGCGCGGTCGCTCTCTCTCCTTGGAGTTTGACGCCTTCGCCAATGCGGAATATTCTACAGCCGCAGTCGTTGCTTTTTCTGTTTTCTGTTGCTGTGGCTGTTACTGTTGCCCTGGAGCTGCCTTGCCGCATGCGGGCGGTGGCAGTGCCAGGCTTTGTGCCCCCAATGGGGGCGGGGCAGAGAGTGCAACATTGCGAACATGGCCGGATAATGACGACAACGGCAGCAGCAGCAGCAACAGCGGCGGCGGCAGCGGCCTGAGCATCAACGACAACGACATCGACGACGACGTCGACTTTGACGAGGAAGAGAACGAGCATGTGGACGAGGACGAGGATTGCGACGACGACTCGGAAGGAAATGTGCAGTGGCCGCAGGCAGAGAGAGAGAGAGAGTGTGCTGAAGAATGGGAAGAGAAGTAGTGGAAACAGAGAAAGGAGGAGAGTTCGAGCATCGTAGTTAGTGGTAAAAATCATTCTAATGACAGCAAAACGTAAAAAGCTCTGAAAGTGTTAAGTGGTTTCTCATTAAACTTTATGTACTGCCACGTCTGTCTGTCTGACTGTCCATGTGGGCGGATAAGCAGTAACAGTAACAGTAACAGGACAAGGGGGAGGGGCACTTGGGTAGCCAGGCTTAAACGATTGCCAGACCAACGTCATTAGCACTTTTAACCGCATATTAAATTTAGTAAAGCGTTGATTGATAGTCCAGTCTCAGTTACTGTTCCCTCTCTCTCTCTATCTCTCTCTCTCTCTACACTTCCTCTTCTTCCCCTACTTCCTCCCCTCTTGTGGTAACTAACCTGCCTTAAGTTTATGGCCAACACTTGTACTCATATCGTTACAGTTGCAGTCTGACTCAAAACGGGCATCTTATCTTTCAATGAATCGTCGAGACAAATGACACGTGATTTTATTTGATTTACTTACATCTGCAGCTCAATTTTCAGTTTGACTTTTGCCTCGAGTTTTGGTCTTGAGGTTTCCTTATGGTCACACTTACTGTTACAGTTAACAAAAACACTGTGTGGCCCTTCCCCCTCCCGTCCACACTGCCCCCATCCCAGACAACGCTTGGGCACATTATCCGAAATGATTCGATCATTAGCGCCACTGTGGAGCAGTAGTCATCGTTGTGTTCTCTTTTGGGTCCTACTGGGTAATTACTGGGAATGTTGTGACAATATTTTCCTAGCTTGTCTACCAAATTACTTCATTTCAATGGCTGGCTATAACCAAAAGCAAAAGATTAAGATGCTCTTAAGTATGTGATTTTTGACAACTCTTTAAAGTGTTTTACTTTGTTGATTGATGGTTTCTTTGATTATTATGCAAATGTAATGTAAATTGGTAGCATTTACCTACTGGGTTTAGTTTTCTGAATTGATTTATTATGCACAAAACTGCTATATCTTTTTTAAAATGTATAATTAGTGTCAATTACGGCTTTAAATGTATTTATAAACTTATGTGCCTTTAGTTCTAGGTTTCTATAACACTATAAAACTTAGCCTGTGGTTAGTAACAGTTGAAATTATATTATTTGAAAATGAATAACAATTTTAATTTTTTTATTATACATTAACCACAATTTTTATGAGTCTAAAAATGTTTAAAATATAATTTTATTCTTGATAGCACGAAAAAATAAATAATTTCGTCTTGAATTTAATATTTAAAAACTTTCTGTTATTTAAAATATGCTAATTTACCTATTAAACAATCATTTGCTAACCTCAAAACACACAAAAAATATTTTCCAACTTTATCAACGCATAATAAACACACATGGTTTTAAAAATGAATTTTCCTTTTTATTTGTATCAAACAACTCCTTTTTAAAAAGTAATATTTTTAAAAGGTATTTTATTTTTAATTTATTTGAAATAAATAATGGAAGAACCGCCGCCGGCATGAAATGGAACCCGTGGCGCTTGTAGGGTCCCATTGCTGTTGCCTACGCATGGCGCATCTGGCAGTCAAGCGAGCAGCAGCAGCAGCAACGAGGGCAGCGGCAGCGGCAGAGGCAGCACCAGCAGAACTCGCAGTAGCAACAACAACATGCTGTAGCAACGGCGGCCATATTGAAAATCATTCAAGTATTTCGAACATGGGTAGGCGGAGTCAGTGCATGCGTCAAGTGCGCATGCGGGTGCGAGCGAGTAGGCAGCAAACATGTGTATGGCTTGTCTGTCTTGCTCGCCTTTGAATGAATTTACTGCGCATGCGCTGTGCCTCGAGCATTGCTGACGATGGTCTGCAGTGGTCCGAGTTCGAAAACTAACTGAATTTCGAAAGCTACGATGGTCGCTGGTGTCGAAACAAAACACTGTTCGCTTGCTCTCTCTCAGCAGCTGTGAGTGTAGTGGTGAGCAGATTGCATTGGTATTAGTGCCGGCGAGATCTTCGAATTTTCGAAGTCGACCAGAGCATGCGAGTGTGTGCGTTTGAGTGTTGGTATTCGAAGTGCGGCTCAAACCGGATTTCGAGCATGCTCTCTCGCCGTTCGAATAACGTTCGAGCATTTGGGCATTCGATGAGCTGTTGTCGTCCCAGAACTGGTTCTCAGGTCCAACTCGAATTGAGGTTTACCTGCTGCGGCTGCCATCGATGCTTTCTGCGAGTTAATATTCTATTAGTGGCTCATTTGTGTGATTGCCATCAAGGATATGGATATTCTCGCAGTGACTAGTGCAATTTTCCAGAGATTGCCTTTTCACTTTTAGCCAAGCCAAATTGAACTGCGCTTGGCATTGGCCAATAAATCCCTTTGGCTTTAAAAACAACTCTTACAACTCAATTTGAGTTTGTTTTCCGTTTAATGTTTATCTTTGTTTATTTTTTGTTATTTTCATTCGTCTGCATCTGCTAATTATCGTATTTAATGATTTATCTCTTGGCCATTTTAAATTCATCATTTGCTCACACGGGGGGCAGCAAGTGGGCAAACAGTCTCAATATCGCCTTGATGGATCGTCAATCGATTGATGGATTGTGTGAAGCGGGTTTAGGTTCAGGCCTGACTTTGGGCATGGGTCTGTGTTTGGGTTAAGCCTGCACTTGTCTAGGCCTCATAATGAGGAGTACCTCGGATGGATTTCTGACATCTTTCTTTGTTTCTCGTTGTGGCGTTCATGTTTCTGCCTATTTCAATTTGTTCGTAATTAATGATTTATTCAATTCTTTCAGTTTGTTGTCTTAATTCCACAGAACTCATTATTGATGGTTTTCTGTTTCTGGTGTCCGTGTACAACTGTTGTGGCACACAACTTCGCGCGTTTATTGTTATGCCAGAAACGCGTCGGAGTTTTCAAAAATTACATAAACTCTTGCAGAATTATTAGTAGCAAATTACAACACTTATTATTTTCATGGAAATACGGAAGAAATTAATACATTTTGGGGATCTGTTCAAACTATAAGATGATATTTTTGGTTGTATATGCAATAAAATAACTAATTATAATTATTAGTTTATATTTTTGAGGTTGTGTTTTTGATTAGGCAGATGCTTTTAAGATATTCCGTTCTTATAACATTTTTAAATTTAAAAATAAATATTTTTTTTTTAACTTTTATATAAATTTGGAGCAAGTCCACTATAATATATATAATATTTTTCTCTTTTGTTATACATACACATTAGAAATTTTATTAATATTTGTTTATTTTTATGAAAAATATTCCTCAATTTAATTTCATATTCTTAGACCTAAAAAATTCCTTATTTCCTTTGACTAAACGTTAATAAAATTTATATTTAATTATATTATATTATATGCATACAATTTTATATATTGTTTCAATTTAAAATTATTTCTTCTTAAACAAATTTCTACTAAGACTACATAATGTAAGTAGATTCCTTGACTTTTAATAAATAATTTGCTCGAGTGCAGTTAAGTCAATCACAATCTAAATGATTTTCACGCAATTAACAAAATAAGATAAACATTATCTTATAGATGCTAAAACAGATCTGAGTAATAAAGCACAGAACAGGATGATCCCACGTAGAACAAGACTATATGAGTAATATAGCACGGAACAAGATGATCACACCTAAAACAAGATTATGGTGTGTATATCTTTAGGTAATGGATTCAATTAAAATTCTATTTGAGGTGCATCATTTGGACAAACAAGAAGATTTTTAATTAATTTCATCAGACCGAAAAACAAATAGAAAAAACTCAAAACTTGATGCGTTCTTGCAGAAAATCTTACAAACAGTGCGATTCAGTTTGGGATCGGGATAGAGATAGAGATAAAGATTGTGGATAGATGTTGCTCCGGAGAAAGGAAAACGCATCCGCGTTGGCTGTCAAATATTCTTTTGGGGATAGAAAATTGGCAGCTGCTCAAGAACTATTTCGAGTGGATCTCAGTTATTCGGAAAACTCATAGATGAAAAGTATTTCAAGTGGCCATTGAGGCGCAACACAAGATGCTAAATCGGAAGACGAAAGAAATGTTAAGATGTGTATATAATTTCAAGAATTTTTGAGGACTTTTTCTTCGCGCCTTTTTGCAAGTGCCAGACGTACAGATCAACGAGTTTTTTGTATTTTGTCTCAATTCAGAGAAAACAAATCTTGGCATAAAATTATTAATTTGTTTAGTGTGACATAAACGTGAGCAAATTCTGTGCACCGATTATAAATGTTCAGTGATTACGCGAACAATGCGAATTCAATTTGTTTGGAGCTCGAGTACGTGTTTCACTCCGTGTACACCCCCGCTTCACTGTACTGTCTGTACTCGCAATGGTGTCATATGCTCCTGCTGTTGGAGAATGGTGATGCTGTTGCTGATCCGAGAGTCGTGTCTTGGGTTTGGCCTCAGTTTTCAGGTGGCCATTGGTCAGTGTTTTGTTAATGCCATTTGATTAATGGCTTATTATGATGTCAGATTAATAAGATCGTTTTCCAAATGGCTTATTTGCTCAGAGGTTACCTCTATCTCTCTCCCTGTATCTCTTTCTCTCACGCTCTTGGGTATTTTTATCTGAAAGTTAAACATGTTATTCGCATGAAGCCGAAAAGAAACAATATATGCTTACCTCTGGCTTAGAGATTGCTTCGTTTTGGTAAGAATAACAGTTCCAGAGTTGACAAGCTGCAAATAAAAATATGTTTTAAATTTGTTTCTGTTTAGATAAATTTTTTAAAAAACTTACCTTTACTTTGCTCTACGCTGAAATAAAACTTTAGACCCATTAAATGAATTTAAAAGACAACAGTTCTTTGAATTTTTAAATACTATATTTTATTATAAATATTACAAATAAAAACAAAATCTCATTTGTAATTTAATTATAATTTTTATGCTTTTCTTTCATTTGTTTTTGTTTTGTTTTGTTTGTTTTTGCAGCTCTTCTCTCATTTTCATCTTGTTTACACTAAAATTTAAGTTTTATTTACAACAAATTAATTAGCTTCCTTCCACATATCAATTTCGCGTTGAAATGTATGTGTGATTTTCATTCTATTTAAATATATATATAATCCATTAGATATATATTTTCTTTTTGAATGCATTTTAATTTTGTTTCTCTTGAATTTCTACAATAAATTTTTTTAATTTTTCTTATTTTTTTTTTTGTTTTAGTTTTCTTTTCATTTTTGTATTTGGATAATCGAAACTTAAACTTTTAGTTTCTTACAGAATGAGGCCGAAAGTTACGTATCTGGATTGAGTCTGGATTGTTATAGCCAATCGATCCCAGTGAATACCACACTTGGCTGTTGATCTGCCTTACATTTCCACGCGTTTTCCAACACATTTTCATTTTAATAATTTCTCTTACAATCACAAATGTTGTCTCTCTATTTTTGGGGATTTTCTTTGTTCATTTTTTTTTTGTTTTTTCTTAGTTGTTTTTTTTTTGCTATTGTTTGAATTCTGGGGGAATTTACAAAACGAAACGATCTCTACAAGTTACACGTATAATATTACGTTGCTTTAAATACATATATAGTATCTACATATAAACATATGATGCTTTTTTCTTTACTTTTCTTTTGTTTTCTTTCTTTATAACTTTGGTATATGGATTTCTACATTTCTCGTTCTCGTTCTCGGCGTTGTGTATGAAAAACGTAGAAATTGAGTTGAGTTACGTACATACATTCAATATAGCTTCGATTATATGCATAGTATACGATTTTTATTATTATTTATTTTATTTTTCTACTTTACATGGATTATTTCATTACTTAAGTATTTTTCTTTCCGTTTGAAAACAGCGTGTACAATTCTTTAACAATATATAATGTTTTTTTTTTTGTTTTTGTTTATAGAAATTTTGTTTAAAATGTTTGCCAATTGTTTTTGTCGGTATACTTTATATCCTTTACGACCTAATTCAAGTGTTTTTTGTTTTTTTGCAATTTTTCGTAATTTTAGAAATGAGTATAATAAACAAAAGTGGAAAATAAAAATTGCACAAGAAATAATAGTATAGTTTAAGTTATCGAGTGTTTTATATATTTTTTTGATAATCTTTCCACATGTAGTTTTAGCATTTTCTAAGCCTGGGAAAAACTATGAGAATTCGGCGAGCCGAACTGCAGTGTAACTCGATATTCGATTCCTTTTGGTTTATTATATATATATATTTATTTATATATTTGTTTTATTTTTAGCCATTTTCTCCACTGTTTTGGTATCTCTTTTGTCTAATCCTGCGACATTTAGCACTTATTGTTTAGTTTAGTTTAGATTTCTAGTATTATTCTGCTTCGATTTGTAGTTTATTTAGTGGTCGTTACTCTTTGCTCTCTTTTTCCTTCTCTTTGCTTCTTCCTCTGCATAGAACACGCTAATCTGCATATTGCATGGTTTTAGCAATTGGTTTTTCTGCTTTTTTCCTTCCTTTCGCTACAAACATTCAATTTAGTTAGTATATTATAGTGTGTTTAGTGTTTAGTGTGTTTTCATACGAACAACTATGCCGTATAAATTAATCGTACTCGTACTTTAATCATAAAGTATGCTTTACACTTAGGACGCATAGAACTAATATTATTTTTTGTATATATATATATATATATATATATAGTATTTACTTGTATATATGTTTCATATATATAGTTGTTATTATGTACTTTAATCGTATTATTATAGTTATTATTATGCTTTAGTTTAATACACATATTAATATTTATATATACAAGTATATATATGTATGCACATACACATACACATACACATACATATATATAAATATATATATATATATAGTTATTTATAGCTTATTTAATTCTGAGGTCACATGAGTTGGTTTTGTTGAGTTTTACGCATTAATTGTATTTTATTTGATTTAACTTATTACGCTTTCTCCATTTGCATTTTGTAAAAATTAAATAATAATATGAAAATAATAACAATTAACTAAGTTCTTGTAGTTTAGTGTAGTGTTGTGTACTTCAACGCATTGTTAGTCCTCTTGGATAGTTCAAAACAAATTCATAAATTGTAAATTGTATTTAGCTTGAAATTTCATTTAGTTTTGTGCTGAATTCGGATTTGGAATTGGATTTGGATTAATTCGGCTTCCACTGCTCCCACTCCTCCTCCGCCTCCGCCTCCTCCTCCTTCTGCTCCTCCTCCTACTGTGGACTATTGGGTGGCGTTATCTCATCTCCCTCTCCGCCAGATCCGGGCTCTCCCTTCGTCTTGTTCTCCTTCTTCCACTTCATACGTCGATTCTGGAACCAGATCTTGATCTGACGTTCGGTGAGACACAGCGCATGTGCGATCTCAATGCGTCGTCGGCGCGTTAAATAACGGTTAAAATGGAACTCCTTCTCCAGCTCCAGCGTCTGATAGCGTGTGTAGGTCTGACGGCCACGTTTGCGCTCTGTTGGTTCCAAGTTGATCAAAGGTTCCCCCCAAAAACAAACACACAGAAAGTAAAGAAGAGAAGACAAAAGTTCACAATTAAAATCAACGTATTATTCATATAGATATATATAAAAAATGTTTAACAAAATAATACCAATTCCAACAACAACAACTACGACTACAACAAGTACAATGCATACAACAACAACATGTACAACAACATATCATAGCATGTGAGAGCTGAAATGCAGCTACACAGCGAGAAACAGTCATTGACTTCTAAACAAGTTCGAAATTTCTGTAGTAAGAAGTTTCTTTATTAATTTAAATATAAATTTTTATTTAGTTAAATATTATTTGCCTCTATTGAGAAGTGTTTCTGCTACTCTACTTCACCCACTTTCTCCCAGTGTACTGCCTGAAACATTTGTACATGTAGCTAAAGATGTTTCTGTAGCCATAGCCATAGCTGTAGCTGTATCTGTAGCTGTATCTTTAGCTGCGGGCTTTGTTCTAGACCCTATTCGAATCTCGGCAACTGAAAAACCACATGAAGCGCGACGCGATGCGACGCATGAAGCATCCGTACCTGATTAAAAGACGACCTTACCGAATTCAGATATTTGTACTTGTCAAAAACCCAACAGGGCTCGATAGTCGAGCAGCCTCTTTGGGATTAAAGTTGTACAGATCGAAACAAAGAGGGAGAGAGAGAGGGCAGACAGAGGTAGAGAGGGAGACAGGTGCCTGCACTGTGGAGCTGGCAAACTAATTACAAAAAAAAAGATGCCGGGTATCGTGAGTCGCTTGGACTCGCTGAAGTCGCAACATTGCCACAGATTGTAACCGTAAAATAATTCGGCGTAATTACAGTGACTCCAAAAAATGAGTTCAGCGCCTAATGACACTTACTATAATTATAATTTTGGTAATGACAACAAAAAAATAAACGAAAGCAGAACACGAAAATGCCACATACACTAAATATGTCAAATATAATTCGAGCTAATATAATTGTCAATGGAGAAATCCCCTACCAAAACCCCCCCTCTCTACCCCTACCCAACCACTGTAACACTGGTCAGCTAGCGTGAGAGCGACGGGTGGGGCCTTGAGCTACACCCGCTGCACTGCCCGGCGGCGGAAAGGGAAATGAAAATGGACTCCAAGTTGGAAAATCAAGTAAAAAAGCCAAAAACAAAAACAAAAACGAAGGCGTTCGACTTTTGGTGCGCTTAACTATTTTTTAATAACATCTTCAACATTTGTCTTGCTCAACTAGCTCTGTCACTCTCTCTCTCTCTCTCTCTCCCCCTCTCTGTCTCTCTTTCAGCTGAAGCTGTAGGTCATTACATCATAAGCTCTTTTTTGTGCGGCGGCCATTAATGTGCGCGAATCGGATTCATAGCAGAACCGAGGGGGGTCAGTTTGCGGGGTAGGCGGAGGGCGGGGCAGGCTGCTCAGCTACCTTCTTTTAAATGACACGACTGATGCCATGTCTATAACCCAAGGCGTTCGCATTTAATCATCATCAGTTAGACGAGTCTCAGCCGCAGCGGCAAAAAGCGAAGAAAAAAGAAAAAAAAACTTGAGAGATTTGTGGTAAAAAGCGTGCGTGTTTTTTGTTTTTCATTCCTTTTTTTATACCCTTCTCCTGCAATCTAGAAACTCCCTGTGGTCCCCGACTCACAGTGAGTAGCTTCTTAGCCAGTGGGCTGAGGTATTAGACGTGGATTAAGAAGAGACTCGTTATGACTAACTTGTGCGGAATATGGCCTAGAGCAGCACTTTCACCTGCCTAGTAGATGACCATAAAAAAAAGTACAGCAATATGAAGCAAAGTGGAGTAAGGAGGGACTGGTCAGGGACTAGTGAATTCTAGAGTACTAAAAGCTTAAACTATTTTTTATTAAATTAAACTCATTTGAAAGTTATTTAAAAAACAATTTTCATGCCTTGTACTCATTGGGCGTATACATAACTTTTCTGCAACGGAAGTGAGCCAAAGAAAAAAAAAATAAATAAAAGAAGAAACTTGAGGTAATTAGCAAACACACGGTCATTCAGAACCGGGATTTCAACTCAAGGACTGAGAGAGCGAGCCAAATAAATGTTTATTTTAATTGATAAAACACCTTCGTAGTCCACGAGTCGCTGGGGACTGGGAAGTTGGAGCTCAAGAGGCGGAAGAGAAGGCGTATAGAGAGGGCGTGGTAGGTGGTTGGTACCCCTATCGTTTGGTCTTAAAATTAGTTTTTAATGATGCCTTTGCACTTTTCATGTGGCCATCACTCAAAAGGCCACAAAATGAAATTTTTCTTGATTTCGTTTCAAAAAACTTTGCCAATGGCTCGGAAGTCAACTAAAACTTGTGTACTAAAAAAATTATTATAAACGCATTAATGTCGGCGTATCAAGTACAAAGAAAAAAATATAAAGAAAACGTAATAAAGGTGAAACAATTAATATGAAAAGGAGCTGCGGATACGCACAGTGGTCAAATTCAGCGCTGAGTTTTCGAGGCGCCGAATGTGGCGCTGTTCTCAAAAAGCCGCCACATGCCACGCCCACGAAGTAAAAAAAAAAAAAAAAACTACTCCTAACTACTGGCCAGCTGAACTACCGGTCGAATGAGTGGTTGAGTGGTTTCAGTGGTTTGAGTGGTTGAGTGGTCGGCTGTCTGGCATTAATGCTTTTTGATATGAAAGCGTATTGTAATTAAATTGCGATTAGGCCACCATTTTAACCATTTTACTTGTATATTACTCTTCTTGCTCCATAATGGATTTTATTTCATTTTTTTCCCTGCAACCCCGCCCCCACTACCACTCCTCCTACTCCTCCTACTGCTGCATGTGCTCACAATTACATTACTACTATTATGTGTGTGTGTGTGTGTGTGTGTGTGTGTGTGTGAGTGTGTGTTTGGCGTTTAAAGGAAATCATTAAAATAATTACAGCTACTTTTTATAAAATTCGTTGAAGTCGCAAACAAATAATTATATCAAAAAACCAAATCTAACAAGTAAGAAAGGCTACAGTCGATCGAGCCGACTGTAAAAGACCCGTACTCCATAGGAGTGCCCTTTTTTAAATAAAATAAAAAATTTTTTTTTTGATTAAAAATAAAAAGAAAAAAAAATAACAACGGCCTGCCCGGCGGGACCCGGGCCAAGGAGGGATGTCCATGGGGCGCCGCCCTCTTCGAGGCGCACCCCCCCCCTTTTTTCTTTCTTTGGTTTTTTGGGAATATGTGTGTGTGTATATGTGGGTGGGGGGGGGGGGCGGGGGGGGCGGCGGGGGGGGGGGGCGGGGGGAGGGGGGGAAAGGTGGGTGTGTGTGTTTGTGTGTTTGTGTTGGGGTGGGTTGGTGGGGGGGCGGGGCGGGTATTGTTTTTTTTTAAATTAACTTGCGTCTGGTGTGTTTTGTTTTTTGTGTGTGGGATTTGTTGGAGTTGGTGAGGTAAGGTAGATAATGTGTTTCTATGGTGTATTATAATAATATTCTATTTGTATGGTTTGGATGGGAGGAAGGGAGGGGGGGGGGGGGGGGTGTGGTGGGAGGGGGGGAGGGGGGGGGGGGGGTGTTGATTTGGATGTGGTAGATGGGTGCTATGTGTACTATTATTAGATGGGGGGGCTGGAGGTGTGTGTGAGATATAAACTACACACAAATTTGTTTTGTTTGGGGGGTGTGGGGTTGGGGGGGGGGGGGGGGGGGGGGGGGGGGGGGGGAGAATTGGTAGGGTGAAGGGATGGGCTATTATTTTATATTCGGGGTCTGTGTGTTGTGTAGTTGTGGTGGTGGGGATATGGGGCGGCGGGGGGGGAAGGGGAGGGGAGGGGGGATGGGAGTCGGTGGGGGTGGGTGTGGATATGGATTTGTGTGTGGTGGGGGGGTGTGCCGGGGTCCTGCTCTGGTCGGTCCCATGACCTTATTATTACTATAGGGTCTAAAAATAAGTCAAACAAATAACGAGAAATTAAAATTAACTTTGCATACAAAGAAGTGTAAATTATTTAAAGCTTTTGTTTAAAAGCTCTGTGTTGATATTCCATACTAGTGACGAAAGCAGCGAAGTTTCAAATCTTTGCTTTAACATATTCTGTAGTAAAAACTTTTGTATTTTACGGCATAAATTTGAAAAATGAGTACAAAATCGGCTAAAGACAATCACTTAAACTTCCATTGTGGGCAATTCAATCTTCCTTCCCTCATGCCAATAAATGCTATCAAACTCTGCACTAAAAACCACATTTATTGTTAGTTCTAACCTTTAACCCATTGGCCAGGTTAATACTTGCAAAGAATCATCAACGTTGGTGGTCTCAGCTAAAACTTGCATGTCATGACAACAGCATAAATAACGCAAATAAAAATGTAAAAAATTGAAATAAATAAAAAAAAAATAATAAAACAAAATAAAAATGTAAATGTGAAAAAAAGAAGTAAAAAGCTCACATCAAATGCGAGTAAATGTTTTTTTAATTGCGGAAATTACAGACAAACGCGCGCCGCTGCAACAAATGCTGGCAAATTATTATTATTTATGCCCGCGAGTTGATAAATATTTAGCCTTAGCCAGAAAGAGACAGCTTAGCCCAAGTGAGACACTGGGAGTGAATGGGAGAGAGATGTTAAGAATACCTCGTGTGTGGCAATTTGAGTTGGCTGTGATGTCACCCGTTCTCTGTTGGCTAAAACTGCCAAGTCAGTCAGTGATGACTTTGTGCTAAATAAACGGTAAACAGCGCGCCCCCTGGCGGTGGGAATGGCAACAACACTTACTGACATACTTGCCACTTAGCACACAGTTTCAGCGATATAACATTCGATCCAAAGTTTTATTTTTTACTCTTAGCAATTTGGCCATTTTCCAGCTGCCAGTTTCATGGGTAAAAACACTGGACTAAATAAAGCTAAAGTCGGCGATTTGATGCCTGAATAGGTGAGTTTTTCATTTATTTTCAGACTGCAATATATTTTATTTTAATTAAACAAAAATTGAAAGAGAATGCGCTGCTTAGGCTAGTAAATACCCTGTACTAGAAATTTCAAGAGTTTATACTTGTGAATCAATAGTGGCAAAAGTGAGTTTTAGAAAATATTAAACTATTAGAATAACTTATACCCTTGATATGCAATGAAAGCTTTCACATTATCTAATATATATTTTTAGTTGATTCAGAAATAATTACAGTATTATACTCGTTTATATATTTAGATTTAAATACTGAACTACCAAGATAAACGATATCCCTTTTTTACCCTTTATTAACAGGGTATATTCAAAATAAAACCGTAACTGGTTGGCCTGTCAGAGTTAGCGGCTACAATTAAAAAATTACCATTGACCAGCAGCACATTTATAACATTTTTTAATTTTGTTTCTCGTTTCTTCCCTTTTTGCTGACCAGAATCTCAGGAGACGCTGCGACTTTTTAATTTGGGACTTGTTAAGCACTTAAGAGGGTTAAAAATCGACAAAAGTTGACAGAAATAACAAAAAAACATATACCAAAAAAAAAAGAGGAGAAGAAAAAGACACACTCACAACTAAAATGCGCATAAAGGACAGCAAAAGGAAGCAGAGTTGGGATGATTTGGAACCTGGCTTATGAATGCGTTCATTAGAGACGCATGCACATGTGCAGTGGCGGTGGGGATAGGATGGGATAGAGGGGAAGGGGGGTAGAGCATAGGGTCTGGGTGAGGGACTTTAAACTTTATTTAGTTATCGCTTAAACAAAGGCACACTCAACTCAATGCTCAATGGGTGCATACCCTGTTAAAGTGGGGTATATTCAAAGTACACACAGGAAAAAAATATTTGAAATGAGTTTTAACTTGAACACAGTTATACTTCTGACTGATTCCCATTAACCTCTTACAAGCGGAGTCTGCTAGTACAGGGTATGTAACTTTATCAATAAAATACTATTTTTAATTCACTTCCCTTTAACTACAGGGTATAGCTTAGTTAGTCTTCTTGCTCTAGAATATTCTCTCACACTTGTTTAGTTCGTCTGTTTTTTCTATGTTCCCCATTTTGAAAATAAATTCGAATTCGGATTCGGATTCAAGCATTCGCTGCTCTCACTGCTCGCTGCATGGCTCTGGCCATCGCAACCCATGTCAAAATATTTGACAGCTGACTAAAACATGCTATGCGAGACGGCATGAAGAGCGAGAGAGAGAGAGAACAGAAACCGTGGGCGGACAGTAGACAGACAGGCAGTCAGGCAGTCAGGCAATCGGGCCACATCATACTCGTATATCCCTAGACCGACCAAAATTCAGGCAGTCTCTAACATTCCCTCTCCCTCTCTCTCTCTCTCTCTCACGCTGTTTTTCTCTGTCTGGTTGGTCAAGCGGCGTGTGGAATGCGAGCTGAGCGCCTGTTCCATCATGGCAGGCGTTGCTGTCGGCCATTGAAGCCATCGAAAGCAACGGAACCATGAAACATGTGGCCTGACATTGATGACGTCGACGCCGATCAACGCGCAACTGTCACGACTTAAACTATATGCTATATAGAGCTTAGGTCCTGGCAGAGGTATCTCAATGTAAAATGGATACTTTAAACTTGGCATGTAAGTAGATACCATCCCGCATAAATTATTACCGAAATGTAGTTGTCTCTCTTAAAAAAAATCACTCCTAATTAACTAATAATAATTTAATGATTTTCTGGGCTTATTAGAAATTTAATATATTTTCAGCATAATTTTTAATTGGTTTTATGTAAAAACATATATATATTTTTTTAACACAGTTTTTCTAACTAAATTTGTTTGTACAGAAAAAATTTCTAATCTGCATGAAATTTAATACTCGGACCTAATCATTAACTTTTTTATGCAATAAAAATGCATTCCATAAACATAATATTTTTGTTTAATATATTTTTCTCCTGTCTTTGTTTTTTTAGAGTAGTTTTAGCCAATGATTAGCTGAAATAAATTATTTTAATTATTCTAATCAAACTCTCTTTTTAAAGACATGTCAATTAATTAGTCATAAATATAAAAAATATATTTATAAATTTATAGCTCTAATTTTGCCACATTTTTTATGTTGTAAACAAAGCTGTTAGCTTAGCCAATTAATTTCTAAAATAATTACATGTTTTTTAGCTAACCATAGCATAGTTACTTTCAACTGTGTCTATTATATTTCCTATTAATTTTTATAATTAATAAATTTGAGCAATTGCCCAAAACTATTTGCGGTAATGTTTTATTATTAAAGAAAAGTTTTGATTAAAGAAACCGAAGATGGAATTGGGAATCCCGAATCCAGCTGGGGATCTAAGCACACTTTTTTTGGGCAAGTTTGTTGGACAGAAGAACCACGAGAGAGCTTCCTCACTTCATTGCTGCATGAATAATATTCGTAATTTGTCAAAAAGGTTGGCCAAATCCCAAAATAAAAACAAAACGAAATGGAACCAAAAAAAAGTGAGCAGAAAACGATGCGAAATCCAAAAAAGAACGCTGCGATTGAGCGAAATGAATGGCAAAAGCAAAAGAAATAAAAACAAAAACAACACCCACAATTTGAGGCAAGTGTTGTTGTTGCTGCTGCTGCTGCTGCTGCTGCTGCTGCTGCCTCAGGGCAATACCCGAAGGACCTTTGGCGAGCTGTTGCCATTATTTTTTGGACTTCACTGCTGGCCACTGAAGCGGTCGCAGGGGCGGTGCAGGGCGGATAAAGCGGAGAAAAATAAAAGCGAAATTTCCTTTTCGCATTTGCTGCGCTTTATTAAACTTTTTGCCGCACATGGAAATCCCAAAAGTTCCTGTGTCATTTTTTGTTGTTGTTGTTGTTATCATTTTGGTTGTTGTTGTTGTTGTCCACTCGACGCTCAGTTGTCGTTGTCGCTTTCGTTTTGACAGGCCGTGTCACATTGGCCAACAGCTGCCAGTGGTTGCGACTGTGGTTTCTCTGCCTCCCCCCTCCCCATCCCTATCTACTTTTTATATTTCCTCTACACTTTTTTGAAAAAATCTTCACGCATTTGGCAAATTATCTTTTGATCCGCACGCTTAAATTGCTCGCCACGAAAGGTGGCAGCGTCAACACAGTGCCACATCGGTAAAGAGGAAAGAGAGAAGAGCAGAGAAAACAGAACTAAGCCAGGGCAATCGCCTGCCTAAGTAGTTGTTGTCTCAAATGTCTCGAGCTGCCATCGAAAAGTAGTTTGCGCGCAAATCCTCAACTTAGCAAAACTCCCAGCAGCAGCAGCAGCACATCCTGCAGGACCCTCTACGCCGTACAGCTCCTCTACTTCCGGGCGGTACATTAAGTGCAGCAACGCAAGACAGACGACAACAACAGTTGCGGGGCAAGCGACGTTTGAAAAACTTTAGCAAAGCCAACGCCAAGTGGCAAGTGGGCAAATCCAGGCAAAAGGGAAGGGAGCTGAGGGGGCATGCTGCCAACGGATGATGGCTGGGGATCAACGTTTTACGTAGCAGCCAAAGAGCCGTAAAAAACTTTTGCAGCAGACAACAGCCAACAGACAATAGACAAGGGGCAACGTTCCATCGTTCAATGTGCAACTTTTTGGCCAAAAAGTTTCTTTTCATTCTGCAGCGCCCTCTGACACTGACGTGGCTACCAAGGCCGAGGGCTGGTGGGACTGGGCTAGTGGGAGGGCAGGCGGGGAAGCTGTCGCACATAATGCGCACAATGAAGTGCACTTTTCATACTTGAACGAATTGAAAACTTGTTTGCCACACACCAAACACAACTCCCAGTGTTTTGAGTTAGAAAAGACTACGATTTGAGTTGTTATTATTCGCATAAATATTCGATAAATAGTTGGGCAGTTACCGTTTATTTATATACAATTTAAGCAGTCAATGGAATGATGATGACTTTGATTTAAACCATTTACTAAACTTAGTTTTATTATGTGAAATGTAATTGAAACTTTTGATAGAGGCTACACTTAGTTCAAAAGTGCTATAAAGAAGAGATCAATTTAAGGTTAATTTTATTATAACATATTTAAACAGAGTTTGTCTTGAGCAGTTAATAACTTAATAAGTTATCATTGCTAATAATTAAGCGATTAATATTTACATTAATGATTTTTATGTGCTCATAAAAATAAGAAAAATTTTAATTTTCTTTAGTTTTTTATTACTCATCAGTTAAAATGACATTTTAGTAACTAAAAGCTGATTCTTCGCTTTTAAATTTTACATTAATTGTATTGAAACATAACTTTATAATTAAGCATATTCTCTTGTATAATTGACCGTTACTTATACTGGTATTTTCAAAGCGAGTTGCCCAATTATAGCCACGTTTAAAAAATCTGCATGGTATTTGAGCACTGGAAATTTAGACACATTAAGATAAACATCAAGGCGCAACAAGGTCACAAATAAAACTCTTTAGCATCCAACACACACACACACGCACATTATATGTAAAGATAGACAAACTAACGGATGCTACATGGTTACAGTTTTGGCCAAGAACAGCAGCAGCAGGAGCAGCAAACGGCCACTTGTTGCAAGAATTTGTTGACTGTCGCTAAAATTTATGACCCAACACGAAGAGCGAAAAGACGGCAGGATAAAGGATGGGAATGGAGATGGAGATGGGTATGGGGCACAAAGGATGAGGCGGTAAATGGCAGCCAAAGACCAACAGTTTTTGCTGCTTATGAGCAAATTATCAAAAACCAAACTGAAAACTTTGCCAACACCAATACAGCATCAAAACAACATTAACAGAACCACAACTAGGCGACTGCCAAGGGCTCAAAAAGTAGGAGCTGCACTTGGTCATCGCCTAGGTCTTCGTCTTGGTCTTCGTTTGGGACTTGGTCTTGAACTTCAGACTGTTTGCTCTTGACTTCATTCCCTGCGCCTTCTGTTCCCTACTTTATTATGTCTTTCGCTTTTTGTGCTCATGAGTTACAACTTAATTGAAAGTGCGCCTTTGTGGCAGCGACAATGTTCCTGCCACAATCCAGCATCGAGTTCTACACGAAGGACGCATAGTCACGATCGGCGCTCTTTAGTCATTTGCCTAATGTCCGTGTGAAATATGACGAGGCGTTAAGTAGTTACTAAGCAATATTGCCAAGCAAAGTAAAGAGATTTGTTATGCCAGAGTATCTGTATCTTTAAGTGGCTAAAAGTGGGCAAGGAAAAACCTAAAGAATTTATTCTAATTTTAAACAACTGCAGTTTAAGTTTTCATAGAAATATTTGGACTGTTTTCAAACAAAATTTAAACTTATTTTGTTGGGAAATGGTTTAATTTAAACTACACAATTCAAGTGCTGATAGTTTTATATTTCCTAAGCCAAAAACTAGTCGATGAAGTTGTCAATCGATGGCTTAAGTTAAGCTATTTTTAATTTTCAACCCACTGTGTTGGCTGCAGCACAAAAATGAAAAAAACAAACTGGAAAAAAAAGGCTAAGCAGAAATAAACTCGTATGCATTTAATCATCGTAACTTAAGCTCGAGATCATGTTGTGCCACAGACCCACAGAGTCACACAGCGTCACAAAGAGTGCTCCAAGTACGTAGTCCGAATCCGCGTCCAACTCTGAGTCTTTTGGCCGCACCCTCCGCGGGAGATGCTCAGACTCGGACACCGACTCCTACTCCTACTGCTACTCTGACTCTTCCTCTCACAAGTCTCGAATGCTGAGTCTCAGGTTTGTCGCTCTTTTATTTCTTTAATAAAAAAATACTTCGTGTCACCGCAGCGTTTGGTTGCCTTCTTTTTTTGTGTTCGCCTGTAGGCGCAGGAGCAGCTTGAGACAGCAGGAGACTGGGGGGTGCAGAGGGATTAAGACAACGCGACTTTGGCCAACTCTGAAGTCCAGCCAGGTCGGGAGCATGAATGGAGTGGAGTCCGCGGCGTGTTCTGGAGATTAATAAATTGATGGCATCCATTGCACATAACGTGTAACTAATGGCGCTCATCAATTCTGCTTTACATCTCAATCTGGCGTTGGCAAAAAATAAAAATAAAATATCATGTATACAAAAAGAAAAGCCAGAAGTGGCAGAAGCAGCAGCTCAAGATGTAGTTGAGGCTAGAAATAAAAAGCTAAAACAGAACCACGACATTTGGTAATGAGCAGAAATAAGGAAACTGCTTTACTTTCATTAGAATTTAAAAAGGGAAAGCATTTTTCACATTTGCCTTGCCACTTATGCAACCCACCCAAAACTACCTGACTGAACTGATTTCAAACAGAAACTGTTTTCAGAACCTTTTAGGCAAATTGTCGTTAGATTAGTTACGCTCCGATTTTGGTAACCTTTTCGCTTTCGTTTTCGCATTCAAAAACGAAACTATTGTCAATTTGCATTATTTGAGAGACCGCCTTCTGAGTCAACGTGCCTGGTTGCCCTGTACCTTTTTGTGTACCTCTTTCGACCTCTTTCACACTGCGTGACATCTTGTGTCGTGTGCATTCATCGATTTCGTTTTTGGGAATTTTGCAAATTTGCCAAAATGTCAGGTATATTGAAACGATCGAAACCCTTGTTTTTGTCCTACTCATTGCAGATGGATTACGTTTAATGTGACCGATTGGCCAAGGCAATAAAGTGAAATTACACAGACGTGTTAAGGTCAGCAAGTGTTTTGTTCAGGTTGCAAAACCGAACTGAGTGGAATTGATTTTGGTGTAGAGTATAAATGACAAAAGTTAGTATGCTATATAAACAAGAAGCAGCATTTATTGCTATTTATTTTACTTATGATTTGTTTAAAATTCAACTCAAATTTAAATGTTTCGTAAGTGTAATAAACTTGATTTGAGTTTAGCGCGCAAAACGCGCTCACTAAAGCAGTTCAGCTCAACGAAACTGTAAGCAGTGCAAGCTGCTCCTCTCGCAACAGTGCCAGGTAAGCAGTGCCAACGCTGCAAGCAGTGCTCACAAAGTCAACGAAGAGATCAACGCGGTTCATATGACAACACAGAAGATTATTTTCCGATTTAACATTTGTGCTAAACAAATCCCCTTGGATTAAATTAGTTTTCAAATGCTTATTAATTAGAGTTAATTTTAATTAAATTGTTGTTGTTTTGTTGTTGTGTGCGTTATGCTTAGCAACTACGACTAGTTTAAGACTACAATCAAATCAACTAACTACAGCAACCCACTACTATAAGAAGAAGAAAAATTCCACTTAATACGTTTCATGGAATTATCGATCACTTTCCTTGACACTTACCAAACTGACTTCGCATCCAGGGATACAGTGGTGACGGCATCCCTGAAGATTGCGAACTCGGATTTTGGGATGGCGGCGTATGTTGTCCAGGATGACCCTGATGCATCTGCGGTGGACCCTGTCCCGCACCCGGATGCATCATGGCCTGCGGTGGTGCCACCACGGGCGGCACACCTGTCTGCTGCTGTCCATACATGCCCATATTGTGATGGTTCTGATGCACCTGTGAATAAGTGACGATAAGAATTTGTTTATCGTTGAAGTGCCATCACCAAGACAGGGGAATCGATAACAAAAGCAAATGGGCTAAGTTAGTGGGCGGTACTTACCTCTGTGACATCGGGAACGCC
This sequence comes from Drosophila acutilabella, assembly GCA_035046005.1. Lineage (NCBI taxonomy): Eukaryota > Metazoa > Arthropoda > Insecta > Diptera > Drosophilidae > Drosophila > Drosophila acutilabella. Next base: position 2,290,474 of record JAWNOK010000061.1, read on the forward strand.
TACGTCAGTGTAACCCAACTGGAGAGCGAGACAGAGTTAGATGGGAGAGAGATGGAAGATTGCAGCGTTAGAAGTGTTATAAGCGTTTGGGTTAGAAAGTTATCGATAAACGATAAATTTAGGGTGTAAGCAGTGAGCGGGGTAGGGGGGTTTAGGGAGCTTCAGCTTACCTGTGCCTGCGGATGTCCCATGTGGTGGGGCAACGTCATCTGTGCGTTCATGTGATGCCCGCCCATCTGATCCACCAGCGGAGGCGAACCCTCCTCGTGGACCAGGCCCAAACCGCCGACTGCTGCCTGCAGTTTGCAACTGGCGTAAACGACGGGTTGTTGTTGTTGTTGCTGTTGCGGGTGTGTCACCTGTTGCGTCACCTGAGGATGCTGTTGTTGCTGTTGTTGTTGCTGATGTTGCGCCTGCTGTTGTTGTGTCTGCTGTTGCTGCTGTGTCTGCTGCTGTTGTTGCTGCTGCTGCTGTGCAACTGCGACCAACTGTCCGCCATTTGTCTGCACCTGCGGTATCACACCACCCACCTGACTGGAGGGGCTGTCGGGACGCGAGTAGCCCTGATGCTGCTGCTGTTGTTGCTGCTGCTGCTGGTCCATGCCTTGGCCATTGTAGTAGGGCATGCGGTCGTAGGGCGGGAAGCGCGGGTAGGGCATATTGCCCTGTTGATTTGGATTCTGGCTATAATGATGCATCTGCTGAGCATCGAGATCGGTGACGCCGTTCCCCGGATAGTGGCCATGATGCATATCCGCTCCCATGTACGAGTTTGTGAAGTATGACGTCATGCTTTCGCAGTTATTTGTACTCATCGTCATTTTGCTGCTGTTACTCTGATACTCTGCTACTCTGTGACTGTGACCGTGATCGTTATTGTGACTTAGTTGCTAGTGACTGTGACTCGACTCTGTATGCTTTTAGCTACTTTCCTGCAAGTTGAACTGTTTTAATGGTTTACTTTTTAAGGGGTTTATAGCTAACTTACCTAATTATCCTTTGAACACTTAAGTACAATGTACAGTTGCGCCTTAACTTTAGTATTGTTTGTGTGTGTGGGGTTTTGTGTATGTGTGTGTGAGGTATAAAATGATTTATGTATTTTACTGTTCCTCCGTTTGGTAGAAAATCCGTTGCAGTGGTTATTGTTGCCTAAATCCTTAAGTAGCCTTAACCTCTAATTGGTATTTTTCAATTTTGATTTTGAAACTCTGCAAATAAATAAATATACAATATTTTTATTAGTTGAATATTTCTGTCAATCTTTGTTCTTTTCAGCTCAAAGTTTCGTTTCAAAATGCGTTTAAAAGTTTTGGAACTGGAGGCAACATGTGCTGCACGATCTGTAGCAAGAATCGGCTGATAAATTGTTTATGCTACGCTTTGACAATTTCTTAAAATTATTCAAAGAGTTTTAAGAGTAAGCTAAGATGGGATAGGAAGGCGTAGAAAGAAGCAGAGAGCGGGACAACGCGAAGTTAATTCAATGCTTTTGCAGTGTTGCCAAACTTCAGCTGAGATTTGAAAACTTAAGTTCATTTTGTTATGTAATAACTTTTGAAGCATTAAAATGGTTTTTTCTTTTAGATATGTATTGCTGTTTTGTAACAGAAATGTCATTCATTGGCTTGGCTGACAAGCTGACAACATTCGTTGAATTTATGAATATGAAATCAATTGTGTTATCCCCTTTTGACCTGACATCCTTCCGGTCAAAGTGATTTAATTTCCTGGCTCATTATCACGAGTCTCTGACCTCATAAATCAAAACTCGAACAATGCAGACAGACAGAGACAAGCACACACCCACACACATACAGAGACAGAGGCAGAGACAGAGACAGGGAGACAGACAGAGACACACGTTACATGCCATGCATATAGTCGTATGTTTGCATGCATCTCTCTCTCTCCCTCCCACTCTAGTTACTCCCTCTTTAACTCTGTTTGTGCTGTTGTTGGTTGGTGGTGACAACCCTGCCGAAAAACTAACTAACGGTAACTTGTTGTCGGAAATGAAACTTTGCAACTTTGCAGAATGGCCATAAAGCGCAAGAAGAGAAACACTGAGAGGCAGAGGAAGAGGAAGGGGTAAGAGAAAAGAAGGGAAAATCGTAAAACTTTAAAATATTTCAGCGACAAGCGCTACTTGCATATTTTTCCGCCTTTTCCCTGGTGAATATGTATTTGTATTGTGTCTTCTTTGCTCCCTTTCTCACTCTCTTTCTTTCTGTCTCCTTCTCCCTGTTATTTCGCTTTTGTTAACGAAATAATTTCTTGCGCCGCCAAAGCCAAAGCTTCCCTTTCAATTACACATTTCCCGCTGACGTTGGGCGTTGAGTGGGCAAGGGGGCATGGAGAGCGGTGGGCGGTTAGCCGTGCGAAAGGACAATGCCTGGCGGAAGGAAGCTGCGCCGGGCGAAAAGGCCAAAAGCCCCACTCCCCTTTCCACTCCCTTTCCCCGGTGAAATCGGTGGCTCGCTCTGCCTATGGAGTTGGCCATAAACGAGTATACGATATGTAGGTGGTTATCAGACATGTGTTGGAGTGGGACTCAGTTGGAGGCGGAGGCATGGTTGGGGCATAACTGCAGACGAGACAGCAGCCTTGGCCATGGCCACGGTTGGACCTTGCACGCTGTGCGGTATCTGGTGAGCAGGAGAGCTGAGAGCAGAGGAACAAGGGGAGTGCAAAGAAACTCACTCAAGCACAAGCGAGATGATAATAATGTCTGATGTGTGTTTTGTGCTGTTGTTCCCGTTGTTGTTGTTTTTGCTACTGGCACTTATTGTTGTGCGTGTGTTCGTGTGTGTGTGTGTTTGTTTTCTTTATGATTTATGTTTGTCTGATGTGATTTATTCAAGCGAACAAATGCTAAAATTTGATTTGCAATAAAAGATTTGCAGCCAAGCAAAAATCATAAGCCATGCTTTAATTGTTCGTGTCTTCAATTTGATTTAATAATTTTGTTTTTATTTGTAGCAATCGAAATATGATTAAAAGCTGCAAACTGTTTGACAGTTTCCATTTAAACCTTAATTTTTTTTTGCTTTTGCTTTTTAGTGTAGACAATAGGAATATTTGAATTTAGTTTGCGCTGACTGTTGCATACTTTTAGGCTTGTTCGTTTTCAGCCCTCTAGCGGTGATGTAGTGGAAACTGTGCAAGTATTGACAGATGTCGCTTTCGCTTTGACTGACAAGTGGCGCCCCCTGACAACTAATTATGAAACAAATGTGACTGACAGTTGGCTAAATGGAATTGTACTGAACAAAATGTGGAATCAGTTAAAATTTCTAAGCTATAAGACACCCTGTATAGAAGTTAAATCAGTTCTCCTAATATACAAAAATGTCTGTAGATGGTTTAAAATGTTTTTTAACATTCGCCATGTTATAGTAAAAAATTTATAAATTTTAAATAATACTTAAATATTAAGTAAATTAAGAAAACTTTAGACACTCCATGAGTTATGATTAAAATATAGGGTATATAAAATTAACAAGTCAAACTAATTTTCTCAAATAAAAGTACGTTTATATTTTCAATATATGCTTTAATTTGTTTCCATAAATCATTCGATTTAAAAACTTTATCATAAGTATTGCACCACTGTGCAAATGCTCGTGCAATTAGCCAAGACAGCAACCATAGTTTCAAGCCCAGCCCACTTTCTCGTACACATGCACACGCACTCACACACACAACTCACTCACACTCGTGTGCACAAACGGGAATGCGCATGGCATATGGGCAGTCCCGTTACCTGTTTAAGTCGTCAACGACAACGACAGTTGCCTGTCCTCTCTGCCCCTCTCGCTCTCACCCTTTTAACAGCTAATTTGAGAGCTGCGCATGCAGCGAAAACAACAACAACAAGGAGAACACTATTGAAATGGCAGCCAATCCATCAAAGGCGACAAACAGCTACCACAGTGAAAGCAATAAGAAGAGCTCAGCAATGCAGTTAATCAGTACACACATCAACACACACACACACACTCACACGCATGCGCTGTCTTCTGATGGAAAGAAAACGTAAATGAAAATGAATGATTTCATTCTTCAGCCATCAACTGCAGCCATTTTGATTTACGATTGCCTCGTTGTAGGCGTCGACAACGCTGTCGCCGTCGCCAGCGACGTTAACTGCAGCTGCAGCTTCAGCGTTTACTTCGCAGTTTTGCATAGCGTTTCCTTGTTGTTGTTGCTGTTGTCGGCATCTTCTGAGCGACGCAACGGTAAACTTACAAAAGGTTGTTAGCGCGCGTTATCTCTTAGATAAGAAGCGAAGAGAAAGGAAACGGGAAGATGAAAGAGGAGAGGGATGTATAGAGAATAGTCTGAGAGCTCCCTCAAGTCTCCAGCTGAAAAATGTGTTCTGCTTGGTTGCTTAAATTTCTGTTTTGCATTTTATTTAAATAACAACTAATTGGCCCAACTAAAGGGTAGAATAGTTTATGAGAAAGTCTTGTTGATTGCGAATTAGAGTGTAAATTCAGCTATTTAAATATTTAAGGATGTAGTAAAAAGTTACAATAGATTAAATAACAAAAGATAAACTAAGAAAATTGAAATTTAAAATTAACCAATATAACTAAATATCAATTAATTTGATAATTGTATAAAAGTAAAATTTAATTTTATTGAATTTTAAAAATAGATTTAATAACAATTTCTTTTATTGTTGCTGCTATAATTTTCTGCCTACAAAAACCTTCCTTAAATTACTGTTTTACTTTTCTCCATTACTCGCGTTGCTAGTGACGAAAGCGCATCCGAAGAATTCAAACACATGAACAGAAAATTCATGATTATTTTATTCCCATAACAACCTTAGAAATCAACATTGCTTAAGATTCAATTTATGCGCATCTTAACTGTTACAAACCGCTACACAAACGACCTTGAAATATTACCCAAAATACTCTGTAGAAAAACATGTAGTAAGTAGTTAAATGAAAGACATAAAAAACAAAACACAGAGCGGAGAAGCAAAGGAAAAAGGAAAAACAAGAAATAAAAAACAAGAGAACATGTTATAAATAAGCTGGCAAGTTGAAGCACGTGCTCAGGGCGAATGCCAGAAGAGTTTATTGTGCCATCAACTAAAGGAGCAAATAAAATTTTATTACCACTATAAATTTCAGCACTTGAAGCGCAGGTTCTTCTCTCAGTCTCAGTCTCAGTCTCAGTCTGGTCTCTGGCCACGTCTCTTTGGCCAGACTTGGCTCAGGCCGGTGCTAGGGATAAGCCCACGCGATTTAGCGACGGTGTTGCATAAAAACGAATAAACCAAGAGGCAAAAGAAGTGACTGAAGAAGAGACAGAGACAGAAAGAAAGACAGAGAGAAAGGTGGAGAACTGAACGCAGCGAGGCCTGCATTTTTCTCACATTTATCTTATTTCGAGCACTGCGTTTTATTGCGATTGGAAATTGAGCTTGTCAACGCGACCGTGCGGCAACGCTTGGCTAGTCTGGCAAGCTGGCAGGCTGGCCGGCTATCAAAAGGTAGGAAAGGGAAACGTCTGCCGACTGCCAGTTAACGTGGCCAACAGCTGGCCAACAGCATTCTACAGTTTTTGGGCGCGCGCGCTCTCTGGACGCTCTGATAATAAAAATGTCAGTTGCTTGACGATTGCCGGTTCATAAATAAAGTTTTGCATTTGAATTGGAAATTTGTTACTGACCAAAAAGGTAGAGGAGCAGGAAGTATAAGGGGAGATTGAAAGAGAGGGAGGAAGAGCAAACGTTGGCCAAGTTTAGAGCCCAAACAAGACGCATTTCTTACATTTAATTGGCGTTATTTAGCATTCACTAATGGACATGGCTCAGTGTGAAGCACCTGCACAGACTCTGCTGGGAATAAGTCTTACTCAAGAAAGACAGAGGCAGAAAGAGAGCGAAAGAGCGGGAGAAACAGTAGAGGAACTTGTACTAACTGATAATAAATCTAATTGACACATTTGCGCCGGTAGACAATGCCTCCAAAGTTATTCCCAGGACAATTGACATGACTCCAATGGACTCTGTCCAATAATATGTGAGTGCGTGCAATTAAAAGTGCACTGCATTGCTAATGATCGCAAAGGATCTGCTGCTGTGGACAGTAGTGCCATCGATCAGCCATTTGCTGTAATTATGCCTAAAGAGTTGACAATCTACACACAACAAACAACAGCACAACAAAACAATACATAAATTTAATTTACAATCATATCGAATCAATGCATTGCAACATGGCACTTGATCGTCCATCGTTGGATCACTCGATCACTCGATCACTCGTTGGCTCGGATCGATCGATCAATCTTTTGGCTCTGCTGCCTGTGGTGATAACGCGCCAGGGGTAGGATCGTCAAGTGGATGTGTTGTCTGTACTGTCCACACTGGACTTCATCTGTTTGCTGTTTGCTGTTTGCAGTTCGCTGTGTTGATTGGCAGGCTAAAATGCAATGTTGTCGTTGTTGTTGGCTATTGGAAATTGATTGGCAACAACATGGCCAATGCACTGGTTCTGGCTTGTTATTGTTGTTGCTGTTTGTTGTCCTGCTTCAGTGTTGTAATGAGCAATGCCTTCATTACAAGACGCAATGCGTAAACGCAATGCACGCATGCGCATTGCCAGACACGGACATTGTCTGCGTCTTGACCAAAACACGCACTCACGCGCGTCTCACGCACGCAGCAGCAGCCGCAGACATGGCCAAGGGGGTTGGGGAGTGTAGTTTAGCGGGGGCTCACTGTAGCAGCGCTGCTTTAGCTTTATCGACATTTTGTTTGCCGCTCTTGTTAAGTGCAAATGCAATCGCTTGTCGTCTGTTTTTTTCCGCTTTTCTTTTTTTTTAATGAGAGTTCACTCCCCCCTCCCCGTTTAAACCCCTTTTACACACACCCTCCCAGCTTACATTATTATTCCACAATTGAATTGTTAAGTGCGTTCGCAACAAGAGCAACAACTGCAGTCGTTTCACTGCCCCACAACATCAACCAGTTGCCAGTTTGCGACGATTGCGTGTGAAAATTATAATTTCGTGTGTGCACCATCGAACCACCGAACCACTGAGCTCCGCACCACTGTGTCCACAGTGCCATCAAGTGACCGCTGTGTCCACTGTGTTCACTGTACCCCAAAGCACAAAGAAACTTTACTTTAAATGTTGTCAACAATTTGCAAATTTTTCTTTTTTGTCTTCACATTTTTTTCTGTTTTGTTTTCGAGTCTCGCAACTTTTAAGTGATAATTAAATTTCTTTTTATTGTGCAAATGAAAGTGAACATAATTTAGCTACAGTTTTTTGTGTCGCTTGTTGTACATTTAATACCAGTTGCTAAACCATAAATAACACAATTTCTGTGACTGCAACTCAAATAAATTTGCTTTGTTTTCTGTGAAACCTTTTTGAACTGCCGACTTGGCCAATTAACCGTTAGACACACAAAGGTCAAAGTTAATATTTGCTTAACATAAAATACTAGTTTTATTTGGCAAGAATTTTCGACTTTCGCTGAACTTATTTTTTAGTATTTCATTATTTTTTATAGTAATTAAAGTATTAAGTTGAATACAAGTTCTGAAGAGAAATGAAATTGTTGAGATTTCAATTGAAATTTTAATAATCAAATGTGTATTGAAATAAACTACACATAGTAACTTTTATTATTAATATTTTAATCGTTAACAAATTTTATTCTTTGTCCTTTTCTGCATATCTCTAACAATCATCTTTCCCACTTGATTATATATTTTAAATATTTAAGTCGCACTACACAAATAAATCAAAGATAAATTTGGTTAACAATCTGTGCGCCCACTTAATTAACAAATTCCTCAACCAATATCGTGTGACTTCCAGTTAAAACCGTTTTGCTTTTAAGAATTGCTAGCCAAAATGGAACATGGACACTTTGAGCGGAGATAGCAAAGCGAAAACAGTTAGAAACCTGCTCGGACACCCCATGGAGTGAGCTACGAATCAGCGGGATATAGGTGAAAGTTGGCATTGCATAAGAATCAAAGCCAGAGATATGCAATTCCAAACAGTTTTTTCCATTTTTTTTTTAAATAGATATGGAAACAAAGGAAATTGCGTAAGACATTGTCAAGGCCCCGAACTCGATGACCCGCAGGTGCTCGTAGAATATACCTGAGATACAGTCCGTGAAATTGGACAGACATTGACCAAAATAGAGCAATTAACCTTGTCTACGTGACAGCGAATGTCTTTTGGCCCTAAGTTAGTGGACACGTTTGTCATTTGGCTCGTTTGCCTAATTGTCAGCTAGTGACTGCGATTATCGGAGCGTGGAAAAGTTCACAGTTCGACTTTAGACAATGTCAGTAAAGTCATAACACGTAATTGTCAAATGCTTGAATTTAATTAACTTCAAAGAGCAATTTATACGCTATCGAAGCATCTGCAGCTTGATGGCGATGACGTCATCCCAAATCAATTAAATTAAAGTAGCTCAAAGGGTTAGATCTAGATCGGAACGCCATTATGCGAAGTTTAATTGAATCGATTGAGAGTTTGTTTCAGAAAACTAGGGGAATTTGTATTAGGGTATATATATTTATAATGGTTTCAGAAATTATTCACTGAACTGAGAGCTTTAGGAGAGTTCATCAATAATTTGTGTAAAATGTTTCAAAATTATTTTAAAATTAAAGATAAAGCATTTTCTCCCGACTCAAGTGCAGGGTATTTAGATAATTCAGCAAACTTTTCTGTCCATCTTTAGCCCTATTAACAATGTCATCGTCATCTCTCCGACCATGTGCTCACTTGGCTTGCCACTTCCACAAAATGTTGCTGCTTCTTTGTCTCTGTCTCTCTGCTTCTCTCTCGCATATAGATGCTTATTTACTTATTCAAATCGTTGAGATTTTCCCCCGTCTCTCATGGCCACATCGACCATTTCATTTTCATTTCCCATCGCATGTCGGCTGACTGCCTGCCCTCCCTTTCCCCCTCTGTCGCTCCGTCTTCCTGTCTCTCTATCCCTGTCCTATTCAACTTGCCGCCTGACACTTCTCTGACAGCGACAGGCCATGAGCAAAACTTTTGTTCTATATACAGTGTGTTTTTTTTCTTCTTGTTTTCTTTTTTGTTTCTTTCTCCGTTTTTCTTTCATTCTATTCGGTGTGTCGTTGTATTCAGAATATGAGCAAAGCCAAGTTGCAAAAATGCTAAAAACAAAAAAGGGAAAAGAGCTAGAACTGTAGCTAAAGCTGGAGCAGAAACTGAAACTGAAACTGGAGTTGGAGTTGAAGGAGATGAAGGCAGAGTCAGTGAATGTCATGACAGGCTCAGTGACTTCGAGACCCAAAGCAAACTGAATACTGAATACTGGATACTGAATACTGAATACTGAATTGCTGACTAACAGCCCTGTCGCGAAATATGAGTCCATTTCAGTGGAAGATTCACTGCGTAAGACATACACTGATAAATAAAGAAGACTAGCTTTAAAAATCTTAAAAAGGAACTACAATATATTGAGCAAATATTTTTGAACTCACAAGTATATTGTGCGAAGAATTTAAGAATAATACAAGTTTTTTTTTTAGAAATATTAAGAGTATAAGCTCTTTAAAAAAATTTAAAATTCATAAAAACATGTGAAATAATAATTACTATTTAATACAGTAAACTTTCAATGACTAGGATCGCAGCATTACTGTTCGTATAGACTGTATTCATTACAACTGAAGGCAGTAGATTTATTTCTGTAAATATTATTAAAGTGATTTTGATTCTGGCGCAATTAAAAATTAAATTAAATTGATTATATTTTCAACTAATGATTAAATCATCTGAATATTAATTTTTAAATATTTTTTATATTTTTTAATATTTATTATTATTTTTTTTAAATTTATTTATTTTTTTTAATTGGATTTTGAAAGTATAGAAGTTTTGTCTAGTTATATAACTGATGCTATAATCAGAAACTATGTATTCTTCAATCAACATATTTTCAATGCAGTTTTTAGTTACTTAATCCCCCAATGTTACAGTACAAATTGTTATAGGGGATGTGGCCTAGCCATATAAGCGTATTTATTCGCTTTGGCTCCACTGTGCGCACGTGCTTAAATACTTTGCCAACAATAACAAGAATGAGAGAATACTTTTCAGGATGTGACACAAAATGCCGCCATCGTCGTCGCTGTCATCATTGTCTGCTTTAAAGATTACACAAAATATTTGTAAAAATACAAAACACAACAAGCTGAACGGGGCGGGGGTGCTGCGGGGGTGTCACTTGCTCTTGGGGTTGTGGATTGGGTAAGGTGGGGGGGTTGTAGAAAAAATAAACTCACAGCTTTACAGAAATAACAACTGCGGAGGCAGCAAGAAGGCGCGCAGAACGTAAAATCAAAGAAGAAAAGCAAGAGAAAAACACATGAAAATATTTACAAAATATTTTCCACTTCAACGAAATGGAAAACGCGACCGCCCCAGTCGCAGTCGCAGTCGCAGTCACCGTGAGTTGAGTTGACTTGGCTTTTGTCTGCTCCTCCTTCACTGCCTCCCCCTTCGTTCTCCTCCTCCTCCTCAGACGTCCGTCCGCCTGTCAGTTCGTCTTTCCGTCTAGCAATGGCTCGTTGGCTCCGTCTTGGGCGCGCCCGCGTCGACGTTGGCGTCGGCGCCGCCGCCTGACAACGACAAAAAGAAAATGCAGCGCAGCGTGAAATGCCTCGGGAGCAACACCAGCAACAGCAGCAACTCAACAACAACAGCAAATCAAATGCGCGCCAAAAAAAAGAAGCAATTTGCAAACTGAACTTGACTGAGAAATCAGCGCTGTAACAAGAACAACAACAGCAACAACAGTGCCGAATGTATCTGCAGCTGCAAACCGTAAGCGTATCCATATCTACATACATATATCTGTATCTGTAGCTGCTGCTGTAGTTGCATCTCAAGCAACACGTTCATTTGCTCTTAAGTGAATTGTGTGAAAGAATTAAAACATTCTGAGCAAAATGTTCTAGCTAATTTTGAATTTTACTGCACACTTCATAAATGTATCTTTGTATCTTTTTTCTTGCATCTCGTTGGCACTGCAGCTAAACAAGTTTTTAATTGATTTTTGCTGCACTGACCCACAAATTTGGAAAATTGCAGTGGCGCCAATTGAAATCAAGCCTAAAAGTATAAAAGAAAACTGTGGAAAAGTGGAGGAAAACCTGTTGAATATGCTGTTTAATTAAGACAAGTGTTGGACAATTGTAGAACTACTGGTGAGGTCAGTAAAATGGAGCAGGAGAATTTAAAAACCTTTTAATAAGTAAGCTCGGGATAATTTATTAAAAAGTATTGACTTTTTAGACATTAAAAATTTAATAAAATTAACTGTAATTTTAAATTGTAGTTGTAACAATTTATGTTAATTTTAAATTGGTTTAATGCCCAACTATTAAAGTCTACCCTGCACTTCTTCCAACTCTGCTGTGCTCTACAAAATTTCAGAGTTTCATTTGTCCTCCATTAGGAGCCGGTTAGAGTCCCTGTGATGGCAAAAGCAACCCATTCACCGCTCAGTCTCTTATATTTATGCTAATGTGACTGAACCTGGCCCCAAATCCCTTTTAGAGGACGCGCTCATTGCCCTCCCGAGACTTATTCTCTTACCAACAGTTTTGTGGCTTGCTTAGTCCTCCTAGACATTGTGCCATGATATGATAATTATATACATACATATATCTATATATATATATATGTATACTTATATTGTTGGCCACAAAAAGCACACACAAAATGTTAAATTCATATGCAAACGGCCGTAAAACTTCAACACGGCAGTGGGGAGTGGGCGTGGGCGTGGGAGTGGGGAAAAGGGGCGGGTGTTGGGTTAACATGGAGCGACAACTACAAGTCAAAATATAAAATGGAAAATGTGTGAATATTTCATTTGGTTGGCTGGCACAAAAAAACCATACAAACGTAGCACACCGAAGCGGATCCAAATGCCACATGTGGCAACTTGCAGCAACAACAACAACAGCAACAGCAACGCACGCGTCAATGTTAATTTAGTCAACGCCAGAGAACAACGTAAAACTCCAGAACACAACGCCAGGAAACACAAGAACAACAAGAGCAGTAAATGTAACAATTCCATTGGGCATTGCGGTGGCCACCCACCTACCACCCACACCACCTTCACACCGCCCCTACCCTCCCTTTTTAGCCTGATTTCACATGTGCTTCTATGTCAACTTTCATGAAATTAGTTGGCAGCATGACGAGCTGACTAAAAACACGCCCATTAACAGGCGTCGGGAATCAGGGAATTCAGCCAGGAGGCAGCTGGGCCAAAGGGGGAGTGGCATGTACAGTGTGTGTACGTGTGTGTGTATGCCTAATGCGCAGCTGACACCTTTGCCAAAGTAGTTTTCGCTGTTGTGGCTCGCGGTTAATTCACAGAGGCAGCGACAAGGCCAAAAGCCCGAAATTCTGAGGTCCCAATGGGGATTTAGAGCAAAACAGGCCTCGCTACTAACGGGACTGGCGCCACGCCCACACCGGCAGCACTCTGCACGTGTTGCAACACCGCAGTGACGCAGCTAATGCCACAACAGTTGGCGGTGGCAGTGGCGTTGTCGTTGCTGCTAATTAAAAAAATGTTCACTCCCCGTCGCCCCCTTTATTTGCCTCTACCCTAACCAACCCCTTCCGTAACCCCTGCCTCTGGCCATTTAGTTTAATTATTACAAATGGTCGAGTAGTAAAAACCAACTGCAATTACATTATGTACTCAAAACGCAGCCACAAATTAATTAAACCAAATTAAAATGTCATTTAAATGCAAACTTGCTAAATACTGCAAATTTGCTTATCAGCTACAAAAGAGTACTATTTAATTTTATTTGTTTATTTATACGTTGGGAAATAGTAACTAAAAGAGAGATGAAAATTTGATTTTAAAATGTGTGGCATGTTTGGAATACATTTTCTACATAAAGCTAACTAAATTGTAGCTAAGCTCAACTGAAGAGTTGTATGGTTATCTAAATAGATGAATAAATTGAACAAAAGATGTTCCATACATTTATAAATTTAATAAAATGGTAGTATTCTTAATAAATTTATATGTTTAAATCTCCACAGGCGTTTAAAAGATCAGTCTCATGTCTATTCAACTATTTTTAGTTGAACAGTAAATATTTAACAATATGTTTCATTCAATATTTTAACACTGCTTTGAATTCCTAATTTTATATGAAATCTTAATTTAATGGCATTGCTTAAAAGGGAATTGAAAATATCATTTGAAATTAGCCTTTATATTTATTAAATTATTTATTTTAATTCAACATGCTTTTAAGACTTTTTCAGAGTTATTAAGACTTAAAAAATAATCTAAATTTTCTGTCTTTTCTTGAGCTTAGAGATTAAATTTTAGCTTTAATTTAAAGCACACCTCAGTGCCTTGTAATCAGAAACTATTGGCATTCATTTCTTGCTGCTGATAATCAGCGTTGCTGTGGTAATCACCTTGCAAACTTTCATGTATTTTTGTTCACACAAAAGCTGGATTTAGAATCGCTTAACACGCCCCTTTCACGCCCTCTTTTCCCCCTACTTCATCACCACTTTATTTCCGACTACTGCGAAACGCAGCTGTTAAATCGATAAAAACATTTCAACTGCAATTTGGCTATCGGTTTTTTGGCAGTAGCAGCAACAACTATAACGACAACAACTACAGCTACTTGTAGATACAATATGCTCAATGGCCATGGCCATATCGAGTTGTCCCCACATTAGATACAGATACTGAGATTTAGTTGTATGCCCACGGGAGTAGTCAAACCATGAGTGTGTGTGTGTGTGTGTGTTTTGGCTGCGATAAACACGAAACGAACAGGATTCGAGCAAGAGAACAAAGCAACAAGCTACGCTGACCAAACGGTCAAGAAACTGAAACTGAAAATGATGGCAACCCTGGTCAGTCGGCCTGTGTCCGATAAGCTATGTGCCTCCTCGGTCCAGCTGGAAGGCCATATGGATGAAAAACTAAAAATGGCATTAAAACAAACGTAATCGCAGACGACGCACAGTTTGGGTGGATTTTCATTTTCATTTTCACAGGCGCACAACGGAAAAACAACCCCGTCCACAGGGTAAGTTTTTCCACACGCATTCAACTAACACTCGGTGTGTGTGCGTGTGTGTGTTTCTTATGGGGTGGTTTGTTATTCGGGCGCAAGTGCGTTTGCCTGATCTGCGCTATTGAAGTTTTCCCATTTCCACAGAGGGTGCGGAAAACACACACATTTAATTACGATAGTCGCAGGGAATTTTCCAAATTTCGAATTGCATTTTATTGAATTTTGTTTAGCTTACTTTGACTAGTTGTTGCCAGGAAAGGTGCCAAAATTTACCTAAAAAGAGAAAGAAAAGAGAAAAAAGTTAATAAATTTATTTATAATTTAATAGAATATAATTAATAAATAAATAATTGAACAACACTCCCCATAAGTAATCTTATGGGAGGCAAGTAAAGTGCTCAAATATTTATGAAACTATTTTCAAACTTGTCAGAGTCTTAAAAAAGTGTTAACACTATAATTAATTCAAGTCAGAGAAATAGCAAAGTCATGTCTATAATCAATTAAAGTCAACTATAAAGCAAGTAATTGTCTTTTGTTTATGTTTGATGTCATTCACAGTTTTTATACACAATTTCAAGCTCGATTGCATTCAATTCCCGTGCTCAATTGGCCTGGCTATAAGGCGCTTAATCGGCTGTAAGAAACAATTAAGAAAAAGTCAACTGCAGAGGCAAAACGCTAAATGGCAAGTGGAAACTGCCACTACCAATACCACTTCGAATTCAAGTTAGCAGAAACTTGGACAGAGGAGTGTTGATTAAGCAGCCATAAAAGCCAAGGCGCAAAAACAGCAACAACGACACTTGCGGAAAGAAATTACTTAATTAGCTGAATCAGAAGATGCTTGGCCAACTTCAGCAGACAGAAAAGTAAAAAGAAAAAAAAAACAACTCCATGTCGGGCCAAGTGTAAATTGAATGAAATATTCATGCAGAGATTTCAGGATGTTCGCTGGCTGCTTGCAAACCCAAAATTGGCAACGTTCGTTGATGTTTTATTGAATTGCAAATCTCATTATCACCTCGACGCATTCTTCGAATGCATTTCAGGTTTCACTGCCTTTCAGTCCTTGTCGAGATTTGAGAACGCCAAACGAAGAGCGAAGATTGGAGAAACGCTGAGCAACGCATCCCATCGCATCGCATCGTCATTGGCATCGGAGTCTGCTGATATTCGCAGCTAATTATCGTAATTATTGCAAATTTACAAATTGATATGAAATTGATTAGTGCCCCAGTGGAACGAAGACAACTTGGCTTGGACTTGGCAGCCTCCCCGAGATGGTCAACATTTGGAAAAACTTGTTTTCATCGGCTCCTTTCGATTTTGTAGTTTGCAGTCGTCGTTTGACTTTAATAAATGCATTAAAAAATGCTAATTTCATGGTGAGAATTCAGCAAATGGGCAAAAAGGTGTTAACTCAAATATGTGATTGTTGGCAGACCATTAAGGAATGATTTTTTGTAGCAGAATTGGCGGTGAAATGTTAATTAAAAAGTCAGGAAAGATATTAAATTGGTTGCTTAAAGGAGTTGAATAGAAACTGTTTTATTTATACTAATACTTTAGTTACACTTTCATAGTGTTGCCACTAGTTGCTACTGTCAACATGACACTTGGCAACTCTATGAAAAGTCGCCACAATTTGTCCAGTAAAAATGTCGCGACGATTTATAAAGAAACTCTGATGGTGAGAACAAATTTTTCAATTAAGCCATTAATTCACTCTGTGCCACACACAAGCAAATTTACCCACACCAAATGCACACACAAACACACACACACAGAGTAACACACTCGATCATCATCATTATTAGCTTCATCATCATCATCATTATTGTCATTGCCGTTCCTTCTGTCGCATTATTTTATTAAGCATCCACATTCGCATTCACATTCACATTCACATCTACATTCACATTCACGAACATCCCAAAGTCCAAGCGATGTCTCCAATTCAAAATATCTCCCGCTCACTCTCACTCCAGCTCTGCCTACCTCTCTATCGCGCTCCCTCACTCATTCACTCTCTTTTTGTGGCTTGCTCTCGTTCGCTTACGTTTCATTCCCTCCCGCTGTTCTTGCTGCTGTTGTTGTTGTTGTTGTTTATTTGCTCGTTGTCCACTTTTACGCAAATTTTATTCATGTTTGTCCCTGTCTGTGCCTGTCCATAGTTGTTTTTGTGCTGTGTGTTCTGTTGTTGCTTTGCCCATTTTGCTCACATTGTAAACTTGTCGTCAGAAAAGTTGCTCGTTTCCCAAGCTCTTAACAAAAAATACAAATATTCTCATTCTCATTCTCCCTGGCATCCAAAATGAATTGAAATTATTTCAGTGTTGAGTTTTTAGCCGATCTGTGAGCTGAGATTTTGATTAAGTGAATTGTTGTTGGCATATTTAAGATTAGTTTCCGATGCGATTGAAATTTTATTTTATAGACAGGGGAAGAACGAGAAAGAGAGAGAGAGAGAGAGAGAGAGTGTGTAGGAGTCGACGATAAAGAAGAAAAACGTTTAAACTCATCTATTCAAATTAGCTACCGAAAAAAATCTGAAGTTTGTGGGAATCAAAACGATCTGTTCAATACAACAAATTTTATAAATCATGGGAAAGAGGCCTCATTAAAAAACAAAATTGTTCTTTAAATAAAATATTAGTTTCAATAATAATTTAATGTTATTTAAAACATACTTCAAGCCTGATAATATCTAATAATTTTTTACTGGTTTAATATTAAATTAATATAATATAATAAGAAATCTTAAGAAAACTCTTAGCTCATTATAAATCTTATTTTATGACATCTAATATATAAAACTTTTCAGACGTGTCAATTTAAATTTTAAAGCAAAGAAAATTCACTGGTGAGTTTTAAACCTAAAGTGAAAAGAGTTTAATTCTCATATTATGTGCATGTTATCTATTTTAACTATTTCATATATTATATAACTATATTAAATATTTCAACCTGCTTCTGCAGCTATCTGTATCTCTTACAGTCAGTGCCAAAAAAGCTATCTAAAATCATATTTGAGCCGTCAAAAAGCAGCAATCGATAACTCAAGTTTCCCGTCGACAGATGCGGTTGTTGGCGTTTGTTTGGCGGTTGTTTTGTGTTGGTCTGGTGTCTGGCACCGACTGGATAGAGAATTGGGTATATAGACAGTTACTAATTTTCAACACCTTCGCCTCTGGTGGTTTCGGTGGTTTTGGTTGCCAGAGACGTCGCCAGTTGGTGGCAACTTGGTGGCGAGTTTGTTGCAAGTTGTTTGCTTGGTGTTCATGCAAATGGAATACTTTTCACCTGCTTCCTTTTCGGGCTGTCGCTGGAAAAGCTCCCTGTGCGTGTATGTGTGTGTGTATGCTTGTGTGTGGCATGCATGCGTGTTGTTGCTGGTGGAAATTGCATGTTATTAGCATTAGCCGCATACACGATCCCTTCCACTGATACCGAAACCATATTTTATTTATACACAAGTATACGTTATTTTTTTTGGTTTTTGTTTTTCTCCTCATACAAAATTTGCGCGCTTAGACATTTTATTTACCAATAACCATCGAGAAAGCAACACACTTCAGCCCACCTTCCCTGGCCACAGCTAGATCCACTGGCCACGTTGGTATATGGAAAACCGCAAACAGTGTCGCAGCATAATAAGAAGACATTACACCAACAACAGTGGCAACAGCAACAACAGCAACGACAACAACAAAGTATAACAACAGCAACAACCTTTGCGTGCTAACATGCAATTTCAGTGTAACCGATTGGTCTAAGCGAGAGAAAGAGGGCGAGAGAAATGAGAGGTGGAGGCAGAGGGAACAATACTCGTCTATAAAGAATTGTGAATAAATTTCCAAATAGCAACCAAGCGATGACAACGCACAGTGAACCAAATAACATACAAATCAATGAAAGTAGAAACAAATGAAATAAAATATTGAACAGGTAAGCATAAGAAATCTTAAATATATTCTATTGAAACCTTTATTAAAAGTTCCAAGAAACGTTTTAAATAAAGAAATCAATGTTCAGACTTGTTAGTACAAAATATTTTAGATTTTATCTGAGACTTGAAATGTACATATGTTAAATGTTATACAAAATAAATATGTACTTATTTCTTTAAGTTAACGCGCATCTTGCGCCACTGTGCCTGCGTTTAAATATTACGTATACGCCACGTGTACAAAATCGAAGCGTCGCATGGCATTCAAACGGTTTTGTGTTTGTGCATTAGATATTTTGTGAGATTTCAACGATGTGTGGCAACTTTAGCCAGCGAGAACCCTTCGTCAATACGACTGCTCCTACCTTCACTTGCCGTTTTCCCCACCTACTGCTGATGCCACTGGAACAATCCTAACCAGTCACGGGTTGCCACAAACTTTCTGTTTGTTTATCATTAAGACATTTTACTCTTTACACGGGGTTGCCTTTCATAATCTGCCGCTGGCATATGTCCTTGTATGCGTGAGTGTGTGTGTGTGGGAGTGTGTGTGGGTGCAGGATATTGCCGCCGTTGGCTGTTTGTGCTGAGGATTAAGCGCCAGCCACAACCAACTGCGTCCAACTTGTAACTCTCAACTCACAACTTTATGGCTCTTTTCCCACTGCTTTTCCCACCGCTTTACCCCCTTCGGCTCATGTGTGACTTACATGGCCTCGTCTAGTTGGCAAAGCTAATTACAATAATTTTTCTAATGTCGCTTTGGCATAAAATTTGTAACATGACGTGACGATAGGCATCTTCTTCTGTCTAGTGTTCGGCTCGATTCAAAACAACATGACAATTTGCAGAGTCCGACACGAACATGGGGCCAACAAAACATTAAAGCCAGTTGGAGCCAAGCAGCTTGGAGCTTCAGTTGGCCACAGTTGAAGTCAGAGGCCAGACTAGAAACGTGTGCAGCGATAAGCATCAATGGATCGCTGATGTTGTCAATCACAAGCTTCAAGACTGTATTACATTTAGCTAGAAATGAGCGCGTGTCGATTACTTGTCGATTAAAGTTACACAAAACTAGTTAAGCTATAGTTTTAAGCAGACTTTTCCACATAAATAAAGCTTCGTGACACGCCAAATGCTCATCTCTACAAACGAATACACTTAAACGAGTAACTCGGTTCATTTGCAATGCGCAATAGACACCGCCTCTCATCCAAGTCCAGGTCCGAGCATTCAGTTCTCTTGTTTTGTAGACCGCCCGAAAGTGTTGGCAATGTGCGCTGCCGGTGGCATTTAACCGCTGTAAATGAGTTTATCTGTCGCAATCAGCAATTTTCGGTATCCGCTTTTGAGTCACAGTCACAGTCTGAGACTCAAGACTGAAACTCAGTCTCAGACTCAGACTGAAGCTCTACCGATCAGTTGAGTTGCGCATGTGCAGTTGAATGTTAATTAATTGAAATGTACTCGAGCCTCACGGCAGAAGACAGCGCCAGTAACAGCAACGACAACAACAACGACAGCGACAGCGATAACAACAACAATGCACGGCAGCAGACTGTAACAACAATACGTATACGACATGTGGTACAAAGCGAAGCTCCCCATTGGCAATTGCGATCGCTGGCGATAAGCAAATTGCAGGCGCTGCAGTTCAAAGGAAAACGACAATTATGCGACACTAAAAACCCGATTCCGAATTAAAACAAAGGCCTTGGAACGTAGGGGTAAGGCGTGGAGGGCAGTGCGGGTATTGTGCAAAGACTGAGATAAAAATACACACTAAAGATGGCGATCGAAAGTGGTATGGAAGAAGAGCAGAAATATACTTTGAAGAATCATAAATAATCGTAAAAATCGTATCAAATTAACTTAAATTTATTTTCAGTTCGCTCAGAATTAAAAATGACAGTTGTTAAATATTGAACTTAATTTTAATATATAAAGTAAATAAATACAGTTCAAATACTAATAACATAGCTGTAAAATGCCTCACATTATATCTTTAAATAAATCTAAAAGGCTAAGAGCAATTTATTTAAACGGTTCACTGAATCGTTAACTTGATTTAAACCTTTTTTCCCCTGACTGCTAACCAAATGACCACTACGTACTTTTATGGCTTAAAACACGACAGCAATGGTAACTGAATTAGAATCACTCCATTTGTTGCTGGCAGTAAGTGCTGCTAATTGCATTCACTTTGAACAACTCCTACGCCTAATCCTTGCCAGTGTGGCTAATGACTCAACTGGCTAATAACAGCAACTACTCGGACAAGAACAACAACTACAACAGCCACAATAGCACTCTGGGCTAATTAAGTTATTTGCTGCTAGTTGGCAACTTGTTGCCGTCGGCATTCGGTTGACATTCGAGTGCAATTGAGTTAATCCCCGGTAAGTCGCTGTCTGGAGTTTCCCTCTTTCTCCCCTTAGACCCGTTGAGGAGCAGAGACAACTCGCATTGTGCACTCGCCTTATTTGTACCGACAACAACAGCAACAATAACAACAATTTAAGCCAAGTTAGTTGTCTCTGCGTTGGCGGCTTGCCGTTCGCCATGTACTTGTATGTTAATTTGTTGGCGTTGGGATCTTTTGGCCATCTACAGGATCGCTTTTGGCCTGATCTAGCAGCGCGTGTCATCATTAACTTGGCTTCTTTCCTGGCTATTGTTGGCCCTTTTGCATTGTTTCAGTTGCCAGTTCTCTCCCCTTTCATTTCATACCATTTTCCATTATCCCTTTTTCATTTCCACTCCCTTGTCAGCTGGTCAGTTGGCCATGTGCATCTTATGAGACCGCGAGCAACAATAGCGACCACATTAATGGTAATGGCAACACCAGCGGCAACAACAAATGCAACAACAGCCACAATAAAAGCGACAACAGCGACAGTTGCTGCACAAAACTGACCCAAAAAATAAACTAAACAGGCAACAGGCTACTTTAAGCCCAAAACTAAATTGTGGCTAACAAAGTGGCTAAAAAGAGTAGCCAACAAATTTAAGGGAATGGAAAATAAATGGGTTTAAATTGTTAGAAATGGAAAAATTATGTAACCAAAATAAAGTCTTTGTGAAGTAATTTTAAGTTGAGGAATTCTTATAATTTTAAAAGCTTTAATCTAGAAGCGTATACTATAAAAGGATGGCAAATTAGATCCCTGAACCAATTTATATAAAACAAATTAATTA
This sequence comes from Drosophila acutilabella, assembly GCA_035046005.1. Classification (NCBI taxonomy): domain Eukaryota; kingdom Metazoa; phylum Arthropoda; class Insecta; order Diptera; family Drosophilidae; genus Drosophila; species Drosophila acutilabella. Next base: position 2,311,750 of record JAWNOK010000061.1, read on the forward strand.
TAATATTTGAAATAAAACATGATTGCACTTTAAACTATTGGAATTATTTTTTGAAGAAAAGTGTTTGAAAATTGATAATGATTTTAAACGAGCGCAGTCTATGTTAAAACATACAAAAATTTAATATTTGAATACCAGACTGTAATTAATTACACACTGATATATTTATGCGAATATTGTGATATTTATGTTTAAGCTCCTCTGATTAATTTGCTACACAAAAACCGAACCACAAAAAATAGGATGAACTGGCAAAAAAGTCCAGTTTGTTAATAATTATTTTAAAGCTCAGTATGCATTAATTTATAAGCTTTGCGGACAGAGACATATATTCCAGTTGTAGATCTTGCAAAAGCTAAAACCGATTAAAGGTTTGCAAAAAAATAAAAAATTAACACATATTTTGAAAATATTCCACTGTTCAAATTTGACAAATCTATTGTGCCAGCAATAAGTTGATCAGTGGCTAATTAATGGGTCCACAAAGTGCTGTTTGTCTGGCACGTCGAAGACCCCAAAAGTGACACAGTTTAAATGCAGAGCAATCTATTGGCGAATTCGGAAACTTTTGGCACAATGGGAACAACTCAGCCAAATCTTAGCTTAAAAATCTTCCCAAGCTGCTTTGATTAAACGCTGTGACATTTCTATTGCTTGCTACGAAAGAAATTGAAATTAATGGCAGATTAATCGTAATCGAAATCGGAATCGGATTCAGTATACACAACCGAATCATGTTGTATTAATAGATATTCATGGATTCATGAATATCGAACGAGTTGTGGCTATCAGACCCAACGATCGATTGTCGTCTTATGCAAATGTATCTCCTTCAGTCTTCCGTGTATGTGTGTGTGTGTGTGTATATCACTCGATTAAGATCAATAAATTTGTAACTTAACTGCAAGTGCAGTCAGTTAAATGAGTGCTCAGTACTCGTCCCGATTTTATGTCTCATTTCGAATCACATTCTGTGCTCACCGCATATATTTTGTTAGAGATTATCGGCGACAGGTGACAATGACAGCTTCATTATAAAGCAATTAGTGTGATGTACAACTGTGAGAGTGTGTGTAAGTGTGCGTTCAATGCATTTACAGCTGGGCACACTGGCTGGCAAATTAATTTTTAATAAGACACAGGCACACTGCGACAAACTGGCAGTGACAGGAGTCAAATGGTGGTATGTGCAGTCAGAACACCCACACACAGCCATACACACACACAGCCAAACACACTTGACTGCCAGACAGACTGCACTTGTCTCTCTAGTTTCTGTACGGGAGCTCAGTTTGGGCCGAGTTGCGTATGTTATTCACTACAACAGCATGTTGAACAGCGCCAGCAACAAGCAACGGCAGCAGCAACTACAACAGCAACAGCAATAAGAGCAACTACAACAGCAACAACTATGTCTCTACGGCGACTCTGGAAAATCTAACGAATATGTAAACGATATGCTAGAAAAATGTCAGTCAAACTGTCGCTTCCAACACACGCGCAACAACAACAGCAGCAACAACAACAACAATTTTAGTCACTTGATGCTTATATTGAAAATTGTTTTCTGCATTGCATTCTGTTGCATCCGTCGGCTATTCAGTGTATACTGTTCAGTTTACAGTGTTTAGTTGCGAGTACACTCATGAGTGTATTGCGAGTTTTACCTCAGCGCTTTTGAGCTCTCAACCAGCTGCGACTGCGGCAACAACACAAAAAATAAACACATTTATGGAAATTTATTCATAGAACTTATGAAACCGATAGACAACGGCAGCAACAACAACAGCAACAATAACAACTATGACAGCAACAAAAGAGGCTGCCTGACTGGGTCGCCTGTCCACTCGTCCACTTTGGCCCAGGGGCTGCAGTAGTCAGAGCCCCACTAGCCCCTCACTACTCGCCACTCACCACTTACCCCCTTCTGACCGAGGCTGTGGCAGTGTCTCCCTATGACCGCAAGTCTGGAGGTTGTGAGCCTGGTTTAGTTTTGCCAAACAGTTGGCAGTAACTTTTTTTTTTCGCTTTTCGGTTTTATGGTTTATATTTTTCGTGTTTTTGAATTCGTTTTTCTAGTGCTGTCCAGCCTTGAGTGAGCTTTTGATTCTATATTGTTAATATACATTAAAATATGTACAATAAAAGAGGAAACCAAAATAGTTGCTTATCAAATCCTAGCTAGGGTAAGCTAAGGTTATAAAGTTTGTTTAAATAAATGAAACAAAACTAAAAACTGGTAAAGTTGTTAAAAAAAAAAGAATAAAAGTATATTTCATTATAGGGTAAGAAACAATTAAGATAAATGAGTGTCAATAAATTTATTTACATTAACACAAAAATAAGAAAACTTGAAAATGAGTAAATTTTTTGAAACTTTGAAAGGATTATGCGTGGAAATTACTTTAAAGTAGTTTTAAGTTCTATATATGTTATTTCTTTTTATCTATAATATAAAAGATATTGTAGTATAAAGGCTTTTGTGTGCCTTGGATTATTTAAATCCACAGATAAACAGTTTAATTAATTAGCAATGTTAAACAAATTAATACGTGTAATTTCCTTGGTTATTTGCAATGCAGTTGGTGTTTAATGTAATTGTTATTGTTGCATAAATACTTGATGCCATATCGTGGCACATCATTATTACTACAGATATTTACACACACACACACACACACACACACACACATCGGCTTGTATGTATAAACATTTTCATGTGCAACGGCACTCAATAGATTCAACAGCAGAAAAACTTAAAAATATGAGCGAGAAATGATTTATGGCATTCACAACAGCAAGTAGTAGTGAGTGAGTGAGTGTATGTGAGTGTTTGTGAGTGTATGAATGTATGAATTCACATTCATATGCAGTGCTGGCTTTGACTCTCTCTCTTATCTGCTCAGCATTTGAATTGTTTCATCTCCATGCGCTAATTATTTCATATGCTTGTAAAGTGCTATCTTCCTCTATCTCATTCCCTCTCTCTCCCTTTCTCCCTCAGTCTCTGACTGTCTCTTTTACACTTATTGTCATCTACTCTTTCAGTTTTTATATTTTGTATCATTTACTTAGAACAACTTGTTTGATTACTGAACCACACAAGTGTTTAACCCGCAGTTAACAATTTGTGTTTTGAGATTCGAGTTTTGAGATTCTCAATTTGCGATTTGTGATTCGCGTTTTACGATTTTCCGATTTGCGATTACCGATTACAGCTAATTTGTTTTGTAAAACGTGTCTGTCGCTTTACGGCTGGCAACTTTGAATAAAAAAAAATTAAATAAGATTTATGAACTGTTTTAATGATCTAATTAAATTGCAACTAGCCATGAATAACATCAGACGGTTCAGTTCACTTCACTTCTCTCCTTCTTCCCCCTTCGCTTCACTTCTCTAGCTTCTCGCATTCCTCCTCATCAATTATGAGGCAAAAAAACACTAACTGTAAGGAGGGAGCAGTGTTAGGTGTATTACCGAGCTGTGATTATATTGAATTATCGACACGCGTTTATGCAAATTAAATTAATTAATTAATACTAGATAATTGTTTTTTGTGCACTAGTAGTAGTACATGCAAAATAGTGTATTTTGTGAGAATTTATGCCAATACAGTTGAGTTGTCGAGAACATGAATTTACAATAGAATATATTTGATGTAAGTAAATAATTTTAGTTCAAATTAATTTTTAAATCATTAGTAATTTTAATATATTAAATTACTTAATTTTATTTGCTTTATTTTGACCAATTACTTATTTTAAAATCGCTTTCAAATCTCTTCTTTGCTAAACAATTAAATTTGTTTAAATATTTACCTTAGTTTTGTGATTGTTTTCGTGTCTTTTCGATATAATTCGTGTCTTCTTCTTGTTGTTGATGTCTTGGTTGTGTAAAAAGTCGGTGCCCAAAATATATAAGAGTGTTTATTTCTATATATACTATATATGTATAGATATATACTCTTGTGTACTCTGCTCAGCTTAGTTTAGTGCGTAAATATTTATGATCTTTGTTTTAATTTTAATTTTTTATATACATTAATTATGTATATTGATGTTTCTATACGCTCTGCTATTTTTATATACAATTCGACGTGTTTTCTTAAGACGCGCGTATGTCTAATTTATATATATTTAATATCACAATTTCCTTTTTTAAAAACGTCGACGTTTAACTCGACGATTTACACTTAAATTAACCGATTCCGTTGTTGCTACGTTTACGTTTATGTTTACTTTAATTTATATAATTTTTGTTTTATTTACAAAATCGACAATCACAATATTTTGGTGAATTTATAAACGATAAATAAGCACAATTTATATACTAAACACGCGCACACACGAAACACATCAATATGTACACATAGAAATCACCAAATAAAATATAGCGAATGTTTTGATGTTGAGTTTTTGGATTGTATTTCCCTTGATGTGGTTCTTGTTGTTGTTATTATTATTGAACTGTTGTTGTTGTTGGATTGGGATATGAACTTTTTGAATTTCTTGAAATTTTGCAAACGATACAAAAGCAAAATGAACAAAACTCGCGCCACAACGATGGCAATCAGAACGATAAACGAAAGGACGAGAAGACGCAAACGCAAATAATTTCGATGTTGACGGGTCGACTTGCGTTTTCTACCCATAAACAACAAATATATTGTATATTATGCACGGTCAAAATCAATTCGCAAAACTCGAGTGCGTCTCAGTCTCCGTCACAGAGTCACAGCGTGGAACTGGGTCTGGCCTCCTTATCAGCATACGTTGCTTATCAGTTGTGTTCAGGGCTCAGTCTCACTTTTTGGGTATGATTTTGGGTTCGGTGTTCTTTGCTGAGCCAGCGCCAAAAAATTGCCAGAGATTTGGAGTCGATGATGCTGATGATGAAGTTGGTGTCGTTGTCCCACTGCCGGTGACATCGCAAGCCGAGCAGCAACCAGACAGTGAGAGAGATGACGAGAGAGAGTGCGAGAGTAAGTTCAGTTCGGGCTTCTGCTGATAAGGCAATTGGGCGCAATTGTTATTGCAACAATTGTTTTGTTCAAAAAAAAAACCAAATCAATAAATTTGAATTATTTTTTGTAATTTAAACTTTTCTTTTGTCGTTGTTGTTGTCGGTAGCGGCTGCTTTGTCAGTCCACATACGATTTTCTACGTATTTTCCATGTCATTTTCGCGCACAATTATTACTCATTGGATACCACACGTTGTCCTTCATCATTTTGCGCCAAAATGTTGCACAATTAATTTTATTTTCCAGAGATTTGAGTTATTAATATTTAAACCGTTTCAATGCGAGTATTAATACGAAAAACTTTTATTAAATGCAAAAATATAAATACAATTTTATATTATTTTGATGGATAAACTGGAGAATTCTTGTGTTCAATGTGAGAGTGATTTTTTACGTCAGTTTTGGAATGAAGTTCGCGAGAACGAGTACCCGAGTAGCGGCGGCAACACGTCTATTTGGCACGTTCATTCATTCACAACTAACCGTAAATGCTCGTAAACATGTATCTTTCGGATTCACAAACAAACTTATGGATACACCGCAACATTCAGCAACATGTTGCTCACCAAACGTGTTGCCCTCTTCCCACAAACGACCGAGAGCGCAAACTGACGCACTGGCGAATGAGCGAGCCGGCAACACAGAAAATGATAAATGGCGGCATTGTTTTTGGGCAACGGAACTCAAGTCACAGTGCGGGGCAGACGTTTAGAAGCGAATTGGGAAGCAGTTGGTGTGCATACGAGTGAATAAATGAGTAGTTGTGTTTATTTATTCAACGGGTGTTTAAAATATTAATTAAAAGTTAGTTTTGGTTGAAAGTATGCATATTTAAACACATAAAATATATGGAAATTAAATTCAATTCCATATTTAATGCTGTAAAATAATAGAAAAAATAAATAATTCAGCATAAAGTTAAAATTAGTTTAAACGAAGCTTATTTCAAATTTCATTTATTTTTAAGATTGAGTACTCATTTCCTATTAAAATACACGAGTGTTTCTATATGACTTGGCGAGCATTAATGTTGCGAAACATTCGCATGGCAGAAATGTTGCCAGTGCCTTGGCAACATGTTGCGAGAATGTTGCGCGCGCGTTGAAAACTTGTTGGCTGCATGTTGCCAAGCGTCCAAATAAAGTAATAAAGAAATAATTGCAGTTAAAGCATTTGACAGCCAAACGAATATGAATAAAACTGCATAAATTAGCTGCACATTGAGGCAAATTAAAACCTAATAAATGCAAATGATAATCAACTTATGCGCAATGCAATTGATAAGCGATAAAAATTTGAAATAAAAGTTCAGATTGATATGGAATTGAAATAAAAATTATTAACAAATAAAAGATATTCAAAAAATTGTCACATTAGCATTGGCACCTTTGAAATTATGCCGATAATTGTGGTCATGAATATATAATAATTCCAAATATATATTTCATTTTTCAGCGCTGTGAGTTGTGGAGTGGGTAACAAAGGGCGGAGCTTTGGATTTGCTTTGGATTTTGTTTGTTTAGCCGAAAACCCTTTTCGGATTCTTCACTTCTGTGGGAAACTGGCTGAACTTGAATTTCAGTTTGTGCAGCAACAACAACAACAACAACACAATCACAAAAATTACCGCCATGCATATGAAATAGAAATATGCCGACTCTGACGCCGCTGCCGACGTTTCCAAAAGCGCACGCAATGAACACAACATTTTTTTGTTGTTTTTCAGTATTTCAGTTTTTTTTGTTTTTTGGAACAACAAGATTTATTGCTTTTGTCGGCGCAATTGTTAGAAGAGAGACGGCGACAGTGCGAGCGAGAGAGCTAGCGATAAAGAGCTCATGAAATAGTAAAAAGTTGAGCTACAATTGAAAGTGAAAAGCGTGGAAACGTGGAAGTCATCGAGAGTGTCGTCGGTGTCGTGGAGGTTGTTGTTGTTGTTCTTCTTCTTACTGTTGTTGGTTGGACGGTCAGCAGCGCCGTGAACGGCTTCATTATGCTAAGGTCCTGTCTCGGTCTCAGCTCCCGGGGCAACACACTCGGCTGCTGTTGTTGTTTTTTGAAATTTGTGATTTCAATATCCCTTTGCATACATTTAAGCGCTAATTGCGTGAAGCCATAAATCTAAAATTCTGTTTTTTATTTGACTACGCAGAGCAGAAAAATCTCGTAACGTTGATAACTTTATTTAATGGATTTGCAACGCCACAAGAGCAACAGTTGTTGTTGTAGTTTCTATCTAAAATCGATTACAAGAAGTGTTCAGTTCTTTTATTAAGACTAACAGCTGCACAAAAAGCAATGGTGTCTTGATTGGAATTAGTGCAAGGAAGTAAAAGAAAATATAATATAAAAACTATAGATACTTTTATATTAAAGAGGAAAATATGTTTCAAATGAATGGAAAAGATAACAGGGAGCAATTGACAATGTATTTCATTTTAAGAACAATAAAGTAATAAGAGTTATTAAATAATATTTTTGAAACCATAAAATGGGTTCAGAAGTTATTTTAAAAATAATCCCTTAAAGTTTTTATGGTAAAGAAAATCAATAGTATTAAGGATAAAAAACTCCTCTACTGTAATTATTTTATCCCTTACTCGTTTTGCACCACTTTCAATCAGCAATCGATTTAAAACTGTTGCCAATTTCGACAGCTACCATTTTGTGTGTACAAGACTGTTAATTTAATTTATTTGGGCATATGTTTCAAGCACATTTAACATCCATTAGTCTAAGCAATTCTCTTGATTGCACTCACATCCCTTTCTGTGATGCTACCACACCCACCACCCTTCCCTCCCTATACAGGGCTACAGTGCACTGTTTCTGGTTAGTGACAGTGACGCGGGGCGTCATTAGCAGCAAAGTTTCCCTCCATTTGAAATGGTCAAATGGAAATGGAAAATCAAGGCAAAAGTACAATGTCCAAGAGACGTATCAAAAACAATTCTCTGCAAATCCGTTGAATTGAAATTTCAACTTACGCACCAAAAATGTCAGCTCGAAACGAGGGCACCCTTATTCCCCCTCTCTCGTCTCTCCTGTCTCCTGTCCCTTTTACCCTGTCCCCTTGCGCCCCCTTGTGCTCAGTGCTCAGTTTTGTGTCCCGTGTCTCTTGGCCACACAAAGCTGACAAAGACGAAAATCAGAAATCGTAACGTGGCGCATGTCCTGGCAGCAGTCACTAGACTTGAAATTAGAACCTCCCATGCACAGCTAATGGGCGCACTCGCACTAGTACACCGAGATGCGGGTTGTGGTAGTGACAGGGTAAGGAAAAGGGAAAGGGGCTTCGGGGAGGGCTGAAAGATATTCCAAACTCCCATATCCGCACACATTCCACATTCCGCATATGAGTATTGAACGACGAAATGAAACGCACATAAATCAAAATGGCCGGACAGCGGGCCAGCGGACGTCGCTACCTCTCTCTCTCTCTCTTACTCTCCCCTCTCTTTCTCTTTCACTCACTCCCTTAGTCATTCAGTCGCTCTTGGTTAGACTGACAGGCAGGCAGGCACACGGGAAATGAAACTGAAAAGGGAAAGGAAACGGCGTTTTGCTCTGTCTCTGCTTCTGCTTCTGCCTACGTCTCTGCCTGTGTCGTGGAGTTCTGCTAACGGGTGGTGCGGTGGTTCGATGGTTCAGTGTTGCGGTGTTTTGGTGGTGGTGGGTAGCGGGGCGAACATGGCTGAGTGCGCGCTGCTGAACAAATGAAATGACGACGGGTTGACTGCCTGTCAAAAGAACAAACATGGGCGCACAGCGTCGCGTCGCTGCTGCCACCGCCTCAGTCGCTGCTGCTGTAGCTGCTGCCACAGCCATAGGAAATCAAATGAAATGAAATGCACACATGACGAAACAAAAGCCAAACGAAACCTAAAAAACCAAAAAAAAAAAAAAACAAAAGTAAAACTGAACAACAAAAAATTATCAGCCGAGGACGAGGACGAGGCCGTTGCTGTGGCTGTGACTGAAGCTGAGTCCAAGGCCCATGCCAATGGCGATGCGATGGCTATGCCACATCCAGAGTCTGTGGCAGATCCAGATCCGCAAAACAAAAGCTTGCAACAAGAGCCGAAAATAAGCAGAGGCAAAAAGGAAACCAACGGCCATCATTGTAATCATCACCAGGCAACAAGAACAGGAGGCAACAACAACAACAGCAGGCAGCAGGCATCATGCGGCTGCCACAGTCATGGGGCATGCTACACTGTGGCAGACAGGCATCAGGGCTTACCCCCAATGCGAAGTCAGCTCCCTGTTCACTGCTCACTGTTCCCTGTTCCCTGTGTGGGTGTTGCCACTGCCATTGAGCCAAAGAGTTGCCACTGGCTATGTGTGGCAACAACATCATGTGCTCAACTCTGCTGCTGTTTTGTGGTTCCTCATTCCACTCCACTTGTTGTTGTTGCCACCGAATGACTGAATATTAATTAACGCTAATAGAATTGTTGTGAGACACAAAAAACATTGAACTGCATTCGAGCGGGAGATGAATGATGGCTTTCAACAGGATTCCCACTGAATTGTGGCATGAACAACCCTTTTGGGATGGCTTGCAACTGAAATTGTAGCAACCACAACGGGGATTATTCTTTTTATAAGTAATACATAAAATAGTTTTAATGCTTTTTGTTTGCAGAGTGCAGAAATAAAAGTCAAGTATTTAAATGTTAATTTACTTGGCTTTAAATAAATATTTAAATTGGTTTTGGGTATTAGCCTTGTAAAGCTCAGAAATTCAAATTTAACTGTATACTTTATGATCCAATATTCAGCTCAGAAAGTATACCATATAATCACAATTATTCTCTTAAGCAAACTTCTTTTTTATGATTAAATAATTAAGTTTATATATGTTTATTAGCTAAAAGAATAGTTCTCATTATTCTCTGATTAAATCATCATCTCAGTATACTTAAATAAAATTTTCCTGTCTTTCTTTCAGTAGGTAAACTGTTCCAATTGTGGCTAATTTTGTATCATTATAAATCACACCTGTTGGCATTTAATGAACTAATTGTGGACTACATTTTCTTTTCAATAGAATAGTAAAGTAAAATGGTTCCGAAAACTACACGCCCACGAGTAATCTTTGAGTGGAACAAGCGCTCGAACATCAAGTGAAAATTGAAATGTTTTCCTTCCAACGAATATCAATTTCGACATTTTCGAAGGACCAAACAGAAAAGGACACTCTGCTAGGCTCGACACATGTGTAGTAGGGGGGATCCTGGGTGTCAGAGTCGTAGTCGCAGTCGTTGTCGGAGTCAGGGTAGGGGTCGAAGGTGTAGTCGGGGTGCCTGAAGAATAGGCAGTGTTGTCCTGTGCCTGGTGTTGGTAACGCACATGTTCCAATCTAAGCGAACACAGCAACGGATACAAAAAACTGTACATGGCATGATTACACTTACATGTTGCCAATGTTATTCTTGTTCTTGTTGCCCAGTGCCGAAAAAAGAATTTCAATTTTAGAAACGTGTTCCGGTTTTTGTTTTTTTCCACTGAGCGATTTGGGAGGGTAAAAGAACGAGCAGGAAAAAAATGTTGGGCAAACTACACATACGCTGGACGGCAACTAGCTGCAGATACATGTATACAGATACAGATACATTGTATACAGATTCAGATACAAGTAGAGAGCTGCCTTGAGCTGTCTTTGGGATATGAGCAGTGCGTTTTTTTGGACACTCTCCGTTGCGTGTTTTTGGGCAAAAACACCCCCGGACAATGACGAATGATTCCTGTGAGTGTGTGTATGTGGGTGTGTGTATGTCTGTGTGTTTGCTGTGTTGGTGCTGTCATTATGCGCCGACGAGGGCAGTAAAGTGTCTAAAATTGCGCCGGAGCTAGACAAACTGACGAACTGTCACTCACAGCGAGTGATTTTTCTTCTTCGTCTTTGTTTTTTTAGGGAATGGCGTGTGTCCTGTTTCAGGGTTAGGATTTGGATATGGCGATCTCGGATTGATTGCTTTCAAAATGGGCTAGCAGAGGGTCAGTGAAATACAGAGCACAAAATGGCTGCCACTGCGGCGTTAGAAGCTGTGACTAGTTTGGAGTTGGGGGCGTGGCAGTTCAGTTATGCAAATGGGGGGCGAAACTTTTCCTTCATTTCCGCGACATGCACTTTGATTAATATTCATAAATATCCTGCAGGCAGCAGACAAAGGTGCCCAAGACACAGACTACAACAACAACAACAATGGCGAACCAAAAACCTGGCAACCGGAAAATGGAAAATGTTAATTGTTGCCTCGCGACGCACTCAAGTCGAAAGCGCGCACGCAGTGAAAATCGAAGTGGAAATGGAAATGAAAATGGAAATGTAAAAATGCGAATGCCTCTCTACGTATTAAAGTTTTTTTTTCATTTTGAAGGTAATTCTTTTGTTTTGGAAAATGTGTTGAAACGCAATTTGTTGGCGTTCACAGCAAACGGATACCCAAAAACAAAAAATTCAAAAAATTATTCATGAATAATTTGTAGGCCTTTTTTGGGTTGGTTTTTCTTAATATTGTGAGTAAATTCGTGTGTCTTACAAATGTTTAATTGGTTACGCATGAGAACCAGTTGGATGAGTAGTAGAGATAGTCTCTATCTTAATGGAGTATTCTACAGTTTCCGACAAGGCGACAAGAATAGACCCTAAGATCTTTGATAGTTAATCTAACAGAGAAAAATATATATATTTTATATACTTATAATATTTACTTTCACTTACTGTATATACTAGATTAAATGATGATTTTCTTAAAGGCATTCCATAGTTAACTGTTAAAACGTACCTAAAACGAAAGAGAGAGAAAAATTTTGGATTAGAAAGAGTTAGAAAATGAAACATGCCCATTTTGGGGGGGAAGCTAAACAAATAAGTAAAATGCACTTAAAAATTCGTCACACAAACACGTGACCAAAGGAAATTGAATTACGAGCACTTTCCCTTTTTCTTTCTTTCCAAATACTCCATGGGGTATCCCCTTTTAGAGCTGCATTTACTGATTTCTTCGACGACAAATCAGGAAAATCGTAAAAAACAATGTTAAATAATAATTTCTAAACTGCTAGAATATTTAATTGAAAGCTTTAGAATATATAACTGAAGTACTGAACATTTAGCGAGTTGACAGTGGCATACAAATGTTTCTATCCAACTAGTCGAACAGTGTATTAAAAGGATGAGAATGGGGATTTACTGTTGGCTTTCAGGACTTGTCTGCAGCTCGTCCTTTGGTGGCCAGTCGCTGGGCTGGTTCGCCCAAAACATGAGTTACAATATTTTTCAATTAGAAATTATTCTGTTGAAAGTAATTCGATTATTTTCACTCCGAGGGCGATACGACAACGATGCTGGACCAGAGTGTGGGCTGCATCCGTTTGCCAGCCAAAAACCCAGGGACCAAACAATTTGGGGAAATGAAAGTAAACGAGGGACGAACACAACGTCGCCGTCTTGTCGAACAGAGAAAAACAAAAAAATAAATAAAAATAAAATGCGAGTTGAGCAAACAAAAGCAAAGTGCACAAAAATGTTTGGAAACTGTTTCGATTTCGATTTCGTTGCGTTTCGTCGCCAAAAGTTAATGGTAACATTTTTGTTGACTTTTCAGTTTATTTGTTCAATTTCTAATGAATTATTTGCAGCAATTGAGAATCTGTTGCTGACAAACTTGCCACACACGTATGATGCATGTTGTTTATGCGCCTGGAAAGCGCGCAGATTAAGAAATTAAATGTAGAGAACTATAGAAAACGTATTGCAAATATTCTTTAAAAATTATTTTTAAAATTTAGAAATTTTTAGAAAATATTCTTGAAGAATCAAATGTATTTTTAAGTGAGAAATAAACTGTTATAATGCAGTGCGCCAAACTTGGGATAATGACATTCATGAGCATCATAAAACAGCAGCGAACACAATGAATACAATTACGAATACAAAGCGAATACGTGCCTGTAATCGGGCATCGTTGAGCATTCGTTACAAATGTCGCTCGCACTTCATAAAACAAATTTATGAACTCGCCGCGATCATTGATCTCGACATCTTCATCAGGTGGAATTGGCAGTGGAATTGGCTATGGAATTGGCAGTGCAATTGGATGTAGAATTGGTGCAGCATTTTGCGGCGTTGATCCGATCTGTGCGATCGCTTACAACAATGTCGCATGTCCATGTGGCACGATTGCCAGTGGTGGAGGGGGTAGTGGAGGCAGAGGGGGCAGTGGGGATCTCTTGCCGACTGGGTTATAACTCAATCGCTGATCCAAATGCCACCACAACTGGCACTGCAATTGCTCCCAGGTTACCCATTGTTACCCCTCGATCGTCCGCTTTGTTCTTGCAACCTTCTGCCCCCTCCCCCACGCCCCTTTTTAGCCAGTTTAAGTTGATGCCTGTTCGTGTGTCTGACATCATTGTCGTGGAAGCGTGTGTCGCTCACTGAGTGCGAGTGCGAGTGTGAGTGTGAGTACGAGTCGAGTACTCACTGTGGACACTGGGACACCTCTTGGAGTCTGGCTCGGACACTACTGGGTCTTCGTCTCTGGGCCTGGCTAATGAATTTAATGCAGCTTTTGGCTTTCAGCTTTTTACTTTGCCCCGCGCATTGTTGCGTGGCATTTTTTTGCCTTATTCGTCTGACGTTTTTGCGCACGAGTTATGCGTATTTATGATATATGTACCCAGTAGTGGGCACCCCTGGCTCTCCTCCTACCGCCACCCCCAACCCCTATGCCCTGCAGCCCCCTCTGGAATGGAATTGTTTGGCTTCTTTTGCCTTGCTTTGGCTTGTTTTGGCTCGGTAACCTGTTGCGTTTGCTTTCGGCTTTTTTGCTCCTCTGACTTTGTTTTTTTGTTGTGCCTGGCGACCGGTTCGGTTCGCTGTTTATGACATTTTCTTTGTAAGCTACGCACCTTCAAGTCAAATTTATCTCGCTCATTGCTCATTGCGAATGAAGTTGTTACAGTTTTTCGCGATTTTCAATTTGATTTGATTGTGACACGACTCTGACATGAAATGACGCAATTCTCAAACACATAAGACTCAATCCAATCCAAGGTTTTTGCCTTGTTGCTTTCATATTTGCTCTGTCTTTGGCCACAGTGACTCATGGGAATAATAATGATTTTTAATAGCAAAAAAATAGTGATATTCCTGCAGTACTTTTGTTAAATTAAATCAATTATTGTAGCTAGAGTGTCCAAGCTGATCTGCCAACTAATACATCACAAGCTTTGCAAATTCCTGTGTCAATAATTTTGGATTTGGGTGAAAACTTTATGAATTGCATGTTTAAATCCCATACCAAACCGGACTAAATTGCCTGTCCCAGCACCAATCAAAGGGCCAACATGGTAATCCAATTTAGCCGCTTCCCGGAACTTATGAGCGCACAGTTCAAATCGATTCATTAAAATCAAATCGAAAAGGCAAACTGGAACGAGGGCGAAAATCTGCCAATGCCAAAACGATTGCCAAAAAAAATGGCTAAAATAAAAAACGAAAAGTTGGTAAGAAAGCTGACCGTCTGCTGTGAGATGACCAACACAAATACACTTACACACACACATACACACACATGAGCCATATGAAACCCATAATCAAGCAGAGGAAAAAAGTTCGCAGCTTGTGGTAATTTTGTGGGCGTTTTTACTTATATTAGGTCAGGAACGTGCTTTGAATAGTTCTCCATTCTAAGATCCCAGCTCCAAGTAGTACACTGATAAAATCAGGAACTAGAAAGCAGTTGTGGATAAGAGTGACTTCAAGGAGGAACAATTTTCTTGTAGGAGATATAATATTTTTTAAGTTTGTTAATGTCAGACCAGACGTAATTAATGTTTTAATAAATTATGTTCAATCCGGAGAATGTTGTAATGTGTTCCAGCCTAAAAGCAATTTCACTCTAGTTTTATCTTTAACAGTCTACCTTCTTTCTGTCAGTGTACAGACCCCTTTCTAAGGCCGTCTAAGCCAAATCGGTATCGATGTTGTTGTCCTGTTCCCGGCTCTCAGTTCTCAGTTCTCGGGTCTCGGGTGCGTGCGAATCAGTTTGAACCGACGTCGCTCACCTTTCACATGCGCCGAGACTTCGACTTCGACTATGACTACGACTCTGATTCTCGGTCTTTTGGTCGGTCTTTTCTCTGAGTTCTCGTGGTGCTCGCACCATCATCATCGCCATCGCCTTCGCCATCTTGTGGCCCAATATATGCATGAGGCGCACATAAATCAATGTCAACCATAATCATTTAAAATCAATCAAAATACGAACGCTTTGACTGCAGAATTGCCTGGAATTGGTCGAACGTGGCCGGTCGGACGACCAGCCGGGACTTGGACAGCCGGATGGACATGTACATTCACCCCCTTCTTCTGCCCCCATCCCCCCAGCCATCAGCTGCTCCTTGCTGCTGTTATCTGCCGTCTATGATCTGTGCAGTTGGTCAGTCTGAAAGTCTGACTGGCTGCCTGCCCTGGGCTGCAGTTGGAGCGATTAGCGACCTACAGCTCCCTCCATCTCTAACTCGTGCTCCCACTCCATCTACCGCTCTCTTTCGCTCTCGCTCACTCCCTCTTTCTATCTCTATTCCTATCGCTTTTACGCAGCGCCCCCGCGAAGCCTCCGATTGAGGCGGTTGCGCCGTCAATTTGTGTAGTTTTTACGCGTGTGTCTCAACCTGTCTGAAGTGGCCAAAGTTAGATACTCACACACACACACTCGTGTATGTACGGTAGTATTCACATTACCATATTCACACACACAGCACACACACACGCACTTTGCACAGCTCTCTAACTCATTCGCAGTGCTTGTCAGTCAAATGCCCTGCGTGATACACACACACGTGTGTGTCAGTTGTGTGTTGGTGTCTGGTTTGGTTTTAGCCAGTCTCCGTCATGCGTCATGCATCCATCTAATGGCGAGGACGCACAGTGGGATCATTTACGCGAATTAAGATACTAGATAGAAAGTACAAAACCTTATGAAATCGTATAAGGTAAAATTGTTTAAAGCACATTTGAATGAACTTCAGAGTATTTAAAAGATTTTAGATTTTTTTGTATAGAGTTCTAAAATATCTTTGTGTATAAATAATTGGCATACATGAGAAGAGGCCCTAAGAACAGGACATGTTTTTCTGTTTTATCATCAAGATCAGATAAAATGTGTCCTTGAAAGAGGAGGATCCGCTGCCGAATGTCCGTTAAGAAAGGTGTCATCGCAAAAGCAAAACATTTCTTTCTAAAATGTCATTAAAAATCTAATAAATTTAAATTTTAAGACATAATAAAAATTCTTTTTATAGAGAGTTCGTTTCCAAAATTTTATAAAATTTATTCAGATAATTTACAACTTTCTTAATAATTCTATGTCTAAATTTTCCCGACTGTTGCCCATTGTGAGCCGATGCCATTCGATTTGTTTTCTCGTTTGGCAGCACCACCGGCGTTGCAATTTGAAGTTGCCGTAGCCGTTGCCGTTGCCGTTGCCTGTCGCTGTCGGCACACACAGTCCGCACAGTGGGACTAGCGGTGCACCTAAAGAAGAGACGGAGGGGTGTGGCATGATAGTTTACTTGAACTGGTCAGTTTTGATCGTTGGCCATGCAATAAAATTGGCTTATCGAGGCAAAAGCATGAAACGTTTGGAGACGTCTGGCGATAAAAACGAGGCGAAAATTGAACTAAATTATCGATAGATTTGCGATAGGCACTGAGCAATTACAGTTACTTGGGGTCGTTTCAGCTAAACGCTTATTGATTATATGTGAATGCCACTCGTGTATAATATGGTGGGCAGATTCTTATCCTTATACTTATCCTGCGCAAGTAAACCAAGTGGTGCCAGTCAATGTTCAATGTCTTGGCACCTGTCAGTGCGGCACAGTGTGTGTGCCAGTAAGTGTGTGTGGGAGTGTGTGTGTGTGTGTGAATATATCGTGTGAACTGCTGCATATGTTAATGTTTGGTTCGCCATCTTCTACTTCCACTTCCAGTTCCACTTAAATGTTAATTTCCTTTTGTTTTTGAAGACCCTCTATTGCCTGGTTCTGAATCGCGGACTGGGACTTGCTTCCAAGCAACGCTGCAATGTTTTGTGCTCCACACCGCCTTGGGCTGTGTTTTGGCCCCTTAGCCAGAAGAAGACGGAAAATAATAGAAGGAGATGGCATGAACTTAGAAAATTACAGACGGAGCTACCTTATGAAAATGACGGCGACGATGGCGTCGACGGTCGTCGGTTGTCGGTCGACCCACGTTCCTATTTCGCTTCGTTTTTGAATAATTTAACGCTGTGAAATTCTTTAGTTCGGTTCGGTTTGCTTTCGTTTCAAGCTCTTGCGGCTTTCATAATAATAACGGCGATAAATCATAAAAATTGCACCTTTCATTCAAGTCGAGCGTTGGTATTTTTTGTTTTTTTTTTCGGAACTTTGATTTGGGGGCTCAACTCCACAGCACAGATTTACCTGTCTCCCTTTTACCCACTCCAACTCTGTCTCTCTGTCTGTCTAATAATAACTAGTAATCACTTGCACTGGGTATTCATACATTGTTTGGCCAAAAACGGCGACTTTCAAAATAATCTGACGGCGCTTAAATCCATGTTTTTAATATACTTGTTTTGGTTGTACCTTTTGTCTTATAAATATGATTTTGGTTTATGTGTATTGTGTGTTGTGTGTTCTCTGTTTTTTGGTCAGCGTGTGTTCAATTTTTGGTTCGGCTCGTGTTGATTTCTTTGTTGTTGTTGGATTTGCGTGTTCCGCATAAAAAAATAAAACAGAACGACAAGTAAAAAAAAATACAACAAAAAAAAATAAATAAAAATTTTATGCGTTTCTAGTTGACATGACATGTGCGTGCAAGCATTTCTCATTTCCATTTTGTATGCCATGTTAGCATTTAAAAATATATTCGTAATTAAAATAAACAACACACATACACAACAACAAATATAACTGCCGATAAACTGGGGTGTATATTTGTATAATACTCCCCACGTTCAGCCTCAAATCGAGTTATATTGTTGGCCTGCGATAAGAATCTTGTAGTGTTTCTTGCACTAATTACTGGAGCCATTCATAATTCTCAAATGAGAAATTACTAGATCATAATTCAAACGTGATGTTTGTTGGTATTTTTGGTTTATTTAAATGCGTGCTGGAATTCGCGGGATAATTCTTAAATTGCACATTTTATTTGATACGACTTTAATATGGAAATGTGGGTAGTTTAGTTGGGCTATATAAATATTTAGCTAGGTTGTTGAATAAATTATGTCCGAAGGGAAATATTTCTCTAAGAAACATTTGTTTAATTTTTTTCTTGGTACTCAACCGGACTTGAAATGTCTTTTAGCTCTTAACTGTTTCGAAATACAATTTTTTAGTATTATACCTGCTTTGTTAGCACATTTAGCTGTCAATGCGGATTATAAAAACAAATTGAGTATTTAAGATATTATATAAATATAAAATAGAATAGAAATCTTGGTATTTAAAAAGGCATCATAAATTTAACAAGAGACATTATTTGTCAGCCTGTGTTTTGTTTAGCTGTTAGGGAGAAGAGCAGCTTTTGGATTTATTAACTTTCGTGTGTCTGCCAAATCAGCCGTCAACGCCTTCTGCCAAATGGATTTCACTCCACGAAAATTTGTTTAAAAAAATTTCCAATTTAATTATGACAAGACAGGCGACTTGACAGTTTTAGCACTCGCAAGTGTCACGCCGCGAAGCTCTAAAGAAAAGCAAAGAAAATGGGAACTGAAAACTGCTGCTGTTCAACAGAATGTTAAAAAATATATTTCTAAATGTTTTGCAATATGTTTTTTATATTTTTTAGTAACTAAAACAAAACAACTAAAGCACACACTCATACAGGCACTCAAAAATAGTTTCTGGCTAAAGTTTTGAAGCCCTGGCGACGCATCGATTGATTTATGGGCCCAAATTGAGGAGCTGGACCCGAATCTGAATCCGAAATCGAACCCAAAAACGAACCCGGATACCGCTGCCAACCGAAAATGCTATTGTTGTTGGCTCGAGGCGCTGCCACAGCCCCTGCCCCTGACAAAGGTGCAAAGGGAAAGGCATCTGCCTCTTTGCGGTGGCTGCAACATGATTTTCATTCATGAAGCTTCTTGCCACATGCCCCTACCTATCGGTTAACCTCCTTCCCTCACTCTAGTCTGGCACACAGCTGCAGCGATGGCGCCGAAACATATGTATCTAATTTTTAATAATTATCAAAATTGATTTCGGATGAAAGTGTTGTTGTTGTTTTATTTCCTTGTGGGCTGCTCTTAACCCATGTTTGCTCTTAGCAGGCAACTTATGTGCACAGAACCTTGAAATACTTTGCCTTTGGCTTTGACTGTGGTTCTGTGTTTATTTCTTTATGAACTCATTAAATTTAATTTTACTGCGCATTTTTATTTCATGCACGTTCCCAGTGACCCCCCAAAAACTGACATCCCGCTAGAGCTGAGCTAAAGTCGTGACTCAGAACAATACAAATTAAAATTGAAACTCGTGAGTCACAGTTCGTTGAAAATTAAAATAAATACAGCAGTGAAATTGATTTATAGGGGAATTATATAAAGTTTTGAGAAATAAAAATACTTTTTAATATATTTAAAATCAATTTAAGCTAGAATTAAAAATTTTTAAATTGTTTTTGACTATATAAAAAAAAATAAAAATATTTATTTACAGAAATATTCTATTCACACTCAAATACGTGCCTCAGAAATTGTTGAAACAGTGCTCTATACGTATATATATCATGCCTCGTGAGTTCACAGTGTTGATAACAAAATGGCTTCACGCTGCCATCTCTAGCCCAAAACGCAGTTGAACCGTCAAGTTTTTTGCTTCCTCCCCCACGTTCGAACTTTTGTTTTTGTTTTTGTTTCTGTCTTCTTTTTGTTTTTTTTTTAAATTTTTTTTGTGTGCTAATTAGTTGAAATTTTCATTGTAGCCAATTAATTATGTGACACGCTTATCAGCCGCACATTTTTGATCATTTGCCACTGACCTGCGGAAATGAAAAGCTGGCCATACTTCCGCCTACTGACCCCCGACTGAATGGCCACGCCTCTGCCTCCCTTCCAACGCGCCTTTAGCGTCTTCAGACAGCAATTAAAAGCCAATAAGCAGCCAATTCATGTAATTCAGTTAACCAACCTCAGGGCTCATAAAATCCATTTAACTGCCGCATTAGAACCTTTTCAACAGCCAGATCTTGTTTATTCTCTCTCTCTCTAAAACTCAACAGTGCTCAAATGGGATGGGCCACAGTTTATGGGCATGGCAGCTCAGCTGTGGTTAGGTCTGCTCCGGTCTGGCCTGGTTTGGGGTCTGTTCTGGTCTGAGCTCTGGTATAGTCTGTGGCAAATGGCGAAATGATTGCTTTTTATGACCTCATAAAATTAGATACAAATCGTTTTGTCGACGTTTATCTGTAGCACTCTCCCTCTCTCTGTCTATTTCTCTCTCCCTCTCTCTCTATTTTCAAGCACTGCTTTAGTTCCTTACACTCTTCTTCTCCCTGTTTCATGTGAGTGTTGATTTTATGGGACATATTTATGAGATGTACGCGTCTTACCCAAACGATTCCAAAAGTTTCTAACTTCTCATGTGCTAAACGGATCATAAAAAGTGTGCCAAATGTTTTAATGCCACCAACTGGCTAAGTAAATAATTATTTAACGCCTTTTATGTACAAATTTTATGCGATTATAATGGAGTGCACTCGTCTCTGTTCTGGGTTTGATTTTTACGAGCTTGGGTTAGGTCAGCTTTAAGTGAAACATATGGAAACGGTTACAAAACACATAAAACGAAGTTTTAACTATGTCATGCTTAATTGAAGAGCCATAAGAATTTAAGTTGGGGGATTACGCAGAACTTCAGACCGTTAAAAAGTGTTTTAAAAAAGTTGTTATAGGGTTGAGCAGATTGAACTGAATAACACAAGAGCGCAACAAAATCTGTGACGTAATAAAGATATTTAAGTAGAGGTGAAGATTTAAAATTATATAAAAAATTCTCCTATAAAACCTTCATATAAAATTTGAATAATTTGCTATTTTCTTTACTGATAATTAAGCCTCAATTAATGGAAGTGACTAATATATTGTTATACATTAATAATATATAAATACAACAAGTAAGAAAAGTACAGTCGAGCGCGCCCGACCGTAAAATACTCTCTGCATTTTTCGCGATTTAATTATTAAAATCGGTCTAGAGATATTACAAGGTGTAGTACTTACATTAAAATACGTTGAAACAAAAACAATCTAAGCATAATCAAACATACATCTGTTTGTCTGTATGCGAATACACATACGAATGACAATATATGATGCATATACATGTATGTATGTATGTGTGTATTCAGCGCGGCTAGCGACTGCGGGCAGCGCTGCCGCCACGCAAGCAACGAAAACATTCAAACATGTGCTTGTATGTTTCTGTCTCGCTTGCACGCTGCCGTCACATGTGCTTGTATGTTTCTGTCTCACTTGCACTCATACATGATATTGCATTCGGTTATCAATATTGCAACGCTTCTAATTTTCTTGTTTATAGTGCTATTTTAATGCGCCTTTCAGGATAGTTTGATATAGTTAGTCTTCACACGAATTATAAATTACAATACTGTACTATATTAAAGAATACCTAAAAAGTTGAGAATTACTTTTATTAATTGTGGGAAAACGGGGCGTGGCAGTCCAAAAATTTAAATGTCAATGCATTTACGCTGTTGCTAGGAACCTCCATACCAAAATTGGTGATCCTAGGTGCAATAGTTATTGAGATATTCGCCCAAAACACCAATTTTTTCCGAGGTGTGTCTAGTTTTTTGCTCATTGTGGGCGAATGGGGCGTGGCATCGAAAAAAAAAAGATTCTTGTATTGACTGACTAAATATGTGATCGATTGAGACCAAGCTCGAACTTGTAGCTTTTACCATCTCTGAAATCTGTTTGTTCATACGGACGGACAGACAGACGGACAGACGGACAGACGGACAGACAGACGGACAGACGGACATGGCTATATCGACTCGGCTTGTGATGCTGATCAAGAATATATATACTTTATGGGGTCTGCCACGCCTCCTTCTGCCTGTTACATACATTTTCACAAACCCAATATACTCTTGCAGAGAGTATAAAAATATCTTCTAAGCGTGCCGCTGAAACAAAGAGTATAGTGCTGAGGGGCTATGGGAAGGGAGAGCAAAAAATAATAATAAACGCAAGGCTTGAATTGAATGCAGACACGGGCGGATATTTTTTGACGTGACTGTTGCCGATGGAGAAGACATGCTGCGATGCCCAAAGCCGGATCCGTAGACGAAAGCAAAGAGGCGTAAATGGTTTCGAGACCAAATCAACTGGACAAGGCAAATGCTGCAGAGGGAAGTGGTAGGAGGAGGGGCTGGATTGCTATAGGGGCAGTGCCAACGAACAACGAATCAACTGAATCAGATGCTGTTGTTGCCGCCAACTGGAAACTGGCAACTGGTAACTGGCAACTGGCGGCTGGTTAAAAAGGGAATTCGGACGCAGCTGGAGGGCAGCAACAATGTGCAGAGAACCGGGACCAGGACCAGGACCAGCCACATCCTTTTGTGCGCTCGAGCGAAAGGTAGGAAGAACAACAACAACAAACGGTGGTTGCAATTTCGCTGAGTGGAGAAACAGAGAGAGAGAAAAATGAAATGAAATAAAAATGAAAATGGGAACTTTAACACTTTGCATGTGCAAAGGAGAGAAATTGAAGGAATTACCAAAAAATGTGAAGCCCACACTCGAAGGATCGCTTTGGTTAAATGTAAACGTGTCACAACTTTAATTTCCGCCCTTTTGGAGCTAGCCGCCGCAGGACTTCCTTCATGGCAGGCAGGCAGAACGGGGAGACAAGCAAAAGAAGAAGAAGGACCAGTAAAATGCACACATACTCAATATGAAAACCTATGCACAGCTTCAGGCTTGGCCATGTTCACTTTGTATGTAAATCATTCCAGCAGCTTTCCCGGCAGGACCAGCAACAACAACATGAGAGGAGGAGGAGGGGTACAAGGGGTAGGGCAAGCAGGAACAGCCACAGGATGCGGATGCGCCGTAGGTGGTCAACGGTACGCGACCGCAGAGGGCGCCGTAAAAGCTTTTTGTGTCAACGCCATCAACGTTGAAATCAATTCAACCACCGAAGCTGCAACCAATCCCACCCCCGTAGCTACCACCATGCTATAACCAAGGCTGCTGCCCCTGCTCCTGCTCCTACATCGTCTGGTGTTGGCATTGTTGATGGCTCTGCCTGGCAAAGGGAGTGGGACTGAGAGCGAGTGCTTGTGTTGTGTGCCTGTGACTGTTCCTGTGCTCTGGACCTACACCATCCGACTGAACTTTCACCTACGCGTTTGCTGGCACAGCAGGAGAACGCGCAGGATACGAAGGATGCCATCAGAAAGTGTCAATAGCAAAACTGCGCAGGAATTATGAAATATTTTATTAAAACTGAAGCACAGAAATGTCGAGCGAACGAGACTGAGTTGGAACCAGAGACAATGGCATCGATACCAGCAGCTGCTTAAAGAGCGAAATATTCAGTTCTTTTAGTACTGTGTAAGTAATTTAAATAGCACAGGGAAAAACTGTAGGAACTTTATAAACTAAACTAAACTAAAAGTATTTTAATCTTAAGACAATGCAAATTTCCAACTTAAATTTTCTTTTGTGAACAAAATTAATTGAAATTTAAGAAGTTTTTAACAGATATTCATAAAATATTTGTCTGGTTTTATATTAATTTAGTTGAAAGAACATTTCTGATACAAAAAACCTTTTTAATATATAAATTATAATTTGTTGTCCATTCAAAAATTACAAATTATTTTAGCTGTCATAAAAAACTAACTATTCTTTAAGCCTTTGTAACAAATATAATAAAAAATGAATTTTTTATGTGCTATGCTTTTTATGATATATTTAAAACATTTATGCTAGTCCAAAATATTATTATAAAAGCTTTCAAATAAATTTGTATGCATTCAGTTGCATTCCAAACGACAAGGGATCAAAATGTCATATCCAACAAATGCAAAATGTAAAGTACAAAATACAAAATACAAATATACAAGCAAATGCATTACAAATATCATTTGACATGTCTTTGTTCTCTTTGTTGTTGTTATAACTGAAATGAGGGAAGGTAATAATTCATTGTGTGTCGTGGGCACGCCAATTTCAATTATTTAATCAATAATATTAATTTTCGTATCATATTTTGTCACTGGCAATAAATGCGAAATTTGTAAAGCAGTCCAGGCAGACAGGCCAGACAGGACAACTGAACACACATACACCCACAGGACAATTCACTCATGTAATTCACACACACTCCCACACACACAGGATGTTCACACATTCGAAATTGTCCACCCCCAACTGCTGCCCCTTCCCTTTGGGGGTCTACAATTGCACATTTCATTTGCATTTTGTGCACTGCCTGCAATTTCATTTGTCCTTTCCTTTCTCCCCTTGCCACACCCCCTCAGCTGCCCCTTCTGCTGTCTGGCATAGTGCGCATTCCTGTGCGCTGCGTTGACAATTGCCAGCAGCGAAATTAGCCACTTAAATGCGCCTGATCCACTTCTCCCGCCCTCCCTCATCCTGCTGCTGAGACCTCGTTTTCATTAGCAACAATTACTCAGAGCGGATGGCTGGCAATTGGCATTGCTGTAGTTTGTTGTTGTAACCATTGTTGTTGCCATTAAATTGTGCAGAGAAACTTTCACTTTAATGCGAAACGCATCCTTGCTGTTATCCTTGTTTTATGCATTTCATTTGCCACACTCCCACACTCTATTTCCCATTCCACATTTCTCAATCGCCTCGTTTTTAATCAAATTGTCAATCGCTGTCGCCTGTTAAGCGTTCTCTGTTCTGCGTTCTACATGCTCCGTCCTTCGTTTCGGCCATCTCTTATTTATGGCCAATAAACTTCAAACGTTGCACTGGAATTTTTTCATTTTGTTGGCATACACTCGAAGGACTCTACGACGAGGACACTTTGAATTTAATTTTGTGTAAATTACAAACGCCAAAAGAGCACAAACATGCAAGGAAACTCTCAAACTCCCCTCGCTGAAAAGCAGCAAATAGTTGTGAAGGCGCCAGTTTTGTAGTTGAATTCCTAAAGTTTTCCAAATTTACTCAGCAGTATTAGTTTCATATTAAATTGAATAACAAATGAAAATTCAGACCGCTAAAATTTTATTAAAAATAAAAAATTAGAAACTAAAATTTAATTAAAATAAAAATATAGATGAAAATAATATTGGTTTTTTAATTCATTAATTTTCACAGACAAACTAGTTCCGAAGCATATGTAATGCATATTTTCCACCAAAATAAAACCCAAAATGGCTACAAAATAAATTCAAAAATGGCCCAACACATGCTCGACAAATGCATAAATATCAATAGCAAAATTGTGGTAATTTTTAAAAACTTACATAACTAATTTGATTACAAATGGAAACTGTCTCAGCGCCGCTGTGAGTCATAAAACTAATGATTGGGATAATAACCATATCTACAGGGTCTAAGTGCAGGTACATTAACCTTGCTACAGTTTGTCCACCACAGAGCGTTTATTTTAATTGCCATTGAAGGCACTTGAAGTAACGCTTGCACTTTCCGCTGACCTTGAGGTGTTTACAAGGACATGGTCATTGCATAATGTTATGCGTTTTCTTGTCAGATCCTGAACAAGGACATTTAAATGCGCTGTGTGGCCTTGCACTCGTTTAAGTTCAGCTGTAACAAATCCAAATGGTTCGACTTACAGTCTGTTACATAAGTTGTCAGTTGACCTTTGTAGTCACTCGGTAGGTACTCGGTAGTTTCTATGTTTTGGCTATTTAAATAGATGCATAATAATAACAGATACACCCACTGTAATGCAATAACAATGCAACTTTCTCTTTTCGTTTCAGTCGGTGTCAAAAGGACTAATCCGCATACACCTTTGTTCTGTAGGGTTCTTAGGTTCTCAGGTCGCTCAGGTTCTTCCTGCTGTTTGACACTTTCGCTTGAGTTGCGTGCGTCGCAAAGGATTCGATTTGTTTTACTTTTCACTACATTGTAGTGGACATGCAAACAGGTTTGGTTTCTCTTCCTGTTCCCATTTTCAATGCTATTCCCGCAGCGCACTGACAAATTTGTTGAGCCGCCGTTTGGCAGCTTCTCTTCGAGACAAGTCGAATGCAGTCCAATGGAACGAAGATAGATTGTGTGTGAAAATCCTTTCAAATGATTTGTTTACCAACAGCGCATCGCGAGCCTTTCTCCGCTCAATGCTCTCCATTCTCCTCTCTGTGGCTCTTTGGCAGCGCCTGCTGTTATCCAGCCCTGGCAGCTGTTGCATTTTCCACGCATTTATCAGCCGGTGTCGTTGTCGTTGTCGGCGTCGATGTCTGCCAATGCGCCATGTCCATGTCCTCCTCATCAGCTGTGGACACATATTTCAATGTTCGTGACTCGATTTTATTTTTTCTTTCCTTTCATTCTCTTTTCTTTCCTCTTTTCTTCTCCTCATCTCTATTTTTCCTGGCTGTCTGTCGGTTTCGTGCCTTTTACTCGCCACTTGAACATTTTTATTTTGTGCGATTTAATTTTTATTATATGCGCTTTGGTCAATCGCACACGTTCGCCATTTACTCAACCTCAACCTGAACCTCATCCTCAGTCTTAGACTCGGTCTCAGTTCACAATCATCCCTCACATTTACTATAGTTTTATCGACAAACACTTTATGCGAAAGCAATCACTAGCAGCAACGCCAAGAGGGAAGCTATTGAATGCTTTTTAGGCAGAGGAGTGCACGTATAGGATAGGAAACTTTTAAGAAGGCATTGGTAAATGAAGGGTATCAAAACTTGTATATTGTAACTGTGAATAGATCTTTAAAATGTTGTATAAAATGATTCTAAGCTGTTTCAAAAATGTATTTAGCACACAAAGATAGTCGAAATAATTTCCTAACTTGTGTATTACCAAACTAACTTCATTTAAAATATTATATACATACATATTTTTTGACCAACTGTAACGATTCTTGTTTATCCTACTTATAATTTTACCCAGTTGTTGTACTCATCCCTTTACTACGCCACTGTCAGCGCAGCTGGTCTTCTGCTGATTGTGTTTTTGGCTTTCGTGTGGCGAGCCTGGACTTGAAACATGTTTGCGACCATCCACAACACAGCACACCAAACACAACAAAAAACTTGGCCGTTAGCTTTCTCAGGCTGCTTATGTTGTTATTGTTGTTGTTTGAGTATATATTGTCGATACGTGAAGTTCGACTTGGACAACGACTTTTGGTGTCTTTGGTGTTTGTCTGCCAGTTGCCGGATACTCGATCGGGCCATCATTTGGTGCTAAACTTGTCCACACTTTATTACCAATGACTGACGCACACACACATACCAATACAGACACAATGTTCAATCAACATTTATGTTAAGCTCGTTGGATTCAGCTCAGACTGAGCATCATCATACTGTTCCCATTTTCGAGGCCTGGTTCTCGGGCTCACCTGCCTGTCAGTGCTTATTAAACGTTGTCCAGTCTAAATTGCCTGGTCTATATAGAGTTCGGTGCCTAATCTAGCTTGTCACTTGTTGAGGCAGTTTTGTAGGCACCTAAGTGGCCTCTGCTAGGCCATAGCTCATAATGCCGCAACTTCATGATGCCCCTGACACTGACTTCCACTCTGACTCTGACTCTGAGACTCCGTCTCCAACTTCGACTTCGATGGCGGCGCAATCTTCAATTCATTTACATTTTTATTCACGCAGATTAACAATATCGTCGTGTCATCTGGCTTTGTGCTCAGCGGCTTATGCTAAGAGCTCTGGCATTGACTGCGAGTGCCCCGATCAGCGAGTGCGAGTGCGACGCCAGCTGGCAACGCTCCATGCCAAATCGCAGCTAGTGGCAACTCCTTCTCGTAGCTCTTGGTTCATGCCTCAAACCTCGCACCTTCGCCAAACTGTTGCAATGTCGCAAATTTTTATCGCACGTCTACAAGAAATTCAACGCGTGCACATTCCACATTCTGTGCTCACAGCAAACGCAGCAAGGCACAGTGGGTTAAAAAACTTTAATAGCTGAACTTAATAAAATTAAGGACGGTTTCGGTCTTCAAACTCTTTGGAGTTGTACTCTATGAATACAAAAGATGACAAAGCGTGCATATTTGACACACAGTCGCTACACTTTTTCGTCTATTCTGCCCACTGTGCGTCGGTCGACATTGCGACGCATTGCCTGTTTGGCAGCTTACTCGCAGCCACTCGCGTACAGCTGTCTGTCTATTTGCTGGGTTGGTTGGCTGTTTGGCTGGCTGCCTGCAGCATGGGGCATGCAACGCGCAACATTCAGCAACTCTGAGTACTCGTGGTTCTGCAATTGACTTGCGCTTGTTTGATTGCATTCGAACTCGCACCTTGGGCTTGAACCGCAGTCGGAGTTGGATTAGGAGACGGTGTAGGAATCGGAGTCAGCGTCAGTGATGCCGATGCTGCAATGCCACGACCGATGCTGACTCTTGTGGTTGAGGTTGAAGCTGCCTCGTCTCTTCATGCTACCCTCCTGCCGTCTGTCTGTCTGCTTAGTTCTGTCTGTGGCATTTCGCAGAAATAAAGATGTTAAACGTTTTGCTGATTCGTGTTTTATGAACTCAATTTCAATTTATAATCTCTGTTGCCACTCACTGGCTGCAACTCTCTGTGGCATCCGTTGCATGCCTCTGCTCTTGGCCAGTTTCAGTTTGAGGCGTTTTAGCCTTTTGTGTTATCGCCAGGCATACACTTTGATATACATGGACTAACAAAACAACGTCAGTTCCCCCCTTGCCCCTCGTGGCCCCTCTTTGCTACCTTGCAACCACTCTGCCTGTCAGTCTATGTGAGTATCTGTGGGTTACTTAGTTAGTTTGCAGATACTTTTGTTGTTTTTGCATTGCACTTTGTGCATTGTCAAGTCTGCAATTTTAATGTTGACAGAAATCAGATACAGGCGTCTACAGGAATGCTGCATTCGCATTTAAGGCATTTGAAATGCATCCAGTGCCATGTGGATCTAACTTGGCCAAGATGCATGTAAAAGTATCTTTGGAATACAGGTGCGTGTTTACCTGCAATGAGAAAAGAGTAAGCAATCGAGAATTAGTTTAATTTGCAACAGGCGTGAGTTCTACAAATTATAATTAACATTTCACTATCTGAATAGATCTTGTATAAATATCAATTTTATTAATTCTTAAAATAAAATAAATAGGTTTATAAATAATAGTAGTTTTGTGTAATTTAAATTATGAATTTATTTGATATTTATTGTGGGGAACAAATCTATTCAATGTTAAAATTCTTTAATTCTTCGTCTTAAATATATTTTATAGATAGACTGATAAGTTTCATTGAGTCTTTTATAGTACAATGATAATTGGTTGTTTGCTTATTTAAACGAAGTTTTTTTTAAGAATACAATCTCCAGAACCCAATGACCTCTTGAAGTACAACGCCTTAAATCAAATTTAAATTTGGCTGTGCCCTAGGAATTCCAATTATTCTAGCTTGTAACTAGCCGCATCTCTTTCTTACTGTCCCTCTCTTTCACACTCTCATTCAGTCCCTTACAAAAGATGAAAACTAAAATCATATTTCACAGACGAAATAATTCCAATTAAGTATAACATGTATTTGCTGGCGCCAAATGCCTCCGGGGACTTGTACTTCTGACTTTTCCCACTATATGTAAGTGTAAGTGTGCATGTGTGTGTGTGTGTGTGTGAGGGTGTGTAACTGTGTGTCGCTTCTCTAAGGAATTGAGTCTGGTTCTAAAATGTTGTCGCTTATTTAATACGCAGTTGCAAGATCTAATTTCCCTTGCAAGTAACTTGTAATATCCTGTCTGAAAACGAGGAAATTACTTACATATATGAGTTTATAAGTGGGTGGTTGTTTGTGTGTGTAAGTGTGTGTGTGTGGGTATTAGTTGACATTATGAAACAATTTAGTTATTCAATGTTTGCTGACGTCATCGCTAGAAAAAGTGTTGCTCATGCAAAATGAAACACACATCTAAGTTATGTATGTGAATGTGTGTGTGGTACAGTCATGGCCGATGGGCGCATGAGTTAGTGGGCGTGGCTAGGCGAGAGCTCTGATTACTGCTGCATACTTCGGGGGTTGTTCTGCCTTCCTACTCTCGTTGTTGTTGTTGTTGCTAATATTGACGCTCTGCTGATGCCGATGACGTTGACATTTACATTGATTTATGGCTCTCGCTTTGCCTGTTTCTAGTCCTGATTCTGGTCCTGTTTCTGCTCCTTTTTCTACCCATTTCAATGCCCTGAAATCTTATCCATCAATCAACATGATGATGTCGACCCAACCCCTTTTTTCCCATTGGTTTTCTAACTGTTTTTTTCTGGGCAGCGCCTTTTCTGTGCTAACTGCTACGCAATTAATGAATATTATTCACAAGTCCTTTGGGCTGTGCCTGGGTAAACTTGATTGCAGTCCATTGTGTACAATTAGTTAATTGAGCGCTAGCCAACCACTGGTTTATCCCAGCACCACCCAGTCCCTTGCCCACTTCCATTTCTCCTGACCATGCCCACTTGCGTCTAGGTGCGTGCTGTGGTACTACAAAACTGCTGGGCTTATCACAAATGGTTACTTCTATTACCGTTAAAAGCTGCCAGTCTCATGTTAACGCTGATGAACACATCTCCCTCTACTTTCTGCCTCGTCTACTTCCCTTTCCCAGCGCTATCTCAATCCCTGTCTCGTCCTACTGTCGCTGCCAACACGCAAGCTACAAGAAACAATCAACTGACCGTTCCCGACTCCCGATTCCCGTTCTCCTGGCCAACAAGCAAGTTAAGTGCACATGGAGGACGCAGACCAGGATAAGGGAAACAGGAACAGCGACGCATTCGGTAACAGAAACGGGAATGGGATTGGGAACGGCATCAGGGCTAAGGGGCATGGTCATGTCGAATGCGGTAAATGCAGCACATCCGATGCTCCTCAGTCTGACATCGCTGCTGATGGTTTAAGGCGTAAAACACAAGCACGGACTTGTTCACGAAGGGTCGGGCCGGCGGAAAGGTGGTAAAAAAAATGTGTAATGAATTATTACCTTCTGATAAAAGTGCATGTCGACTTTTTCCTTCATTTTCCCCCTTATGTTGACCGTCGATTTTTGTTGCAATGTGCAAATGTTTTCAGGTTTTAGCTTTAAAGTGAAATTTCGACAGGAACAGCAATATAAAATTTAAAAATTCTCTAAACTTCTTCACCGTTTCATCATAGATGAACTTGCTCCTACAGATAAATTATTTAAGCACTTAAATCTGAATTCGTTGTGTTTAAAATTTAAATATTTAAATACCTAGATTCAGTTTGTAATTTATTAAATTTAACTGTTTCCAAACTAATTTACTCCCCAATCAATTAATTTGTACAACGAATCTTTTTAAATGCCAATAGTCAAACTCGAGCTAACAAGTGTCGCAGCGGAATGCCATAAGTCTTAGCTGCTTGGCAATCTATTTCGCTTTAGGCCAGCATATTTTGGCTTAAATCAGAACTCGCCGATACAAAAATCACCGATGGCTAAACACGCGCCGGTAATTGCGGCAATTGGCTCTCATTTCTCTGTCATAAATATCTAAGTTGACTTGAAAAAAATCGAAAATTGTTGGGATCATGCATGAAAGTATAAAGTAAACTACACCCAGCGCTAGTTTGGTAGTTGGTCGAACATTGTAAATCACCTTCACACCCGACAGACACGCAGACAGTCGACTCTGACTACGACTACAACTCAGACTCCGAATCGAACTCTGGGGCCGACAATTTCTAACACGGCGGCATAATCGATGCCCATTTGGCCCCAAGGTCACATCGTTTGCGCTAGAAAACGCTGTTAATAAATTACGTGTAAAACAACGTGTGAACTAACATAAATAATTTCCTTAATCCACCTTCACTCTCGCTCTCTCTCTGCGCCCTGCATTCCCTGCGGGAATCACCGCATTGTTAATGGGAGTCCTAGGCACATACGTGCACAACAATCGATTAAGCGTAGATAAAAATCAATTTGCGGCAATAATAAATTGCTCAACTACCAGGCGTGCGGACCCAAATGATGCCCCCAAACATCCGCATGTGCCCCCGCTGTACGATGCCCCCTGAATCATGTCCCATCCCCCAGCCATATTGCAACTGCAACAGCTGCAGTGGCCAGGGCCAATTTAGCTTCATTTTGTGGCCTGTCGAGTCGCAGAGTCTGAACAGTTTCTCGAACAAATTGGCCGCAAGGTGAAAACAAAATGGCAGGAAGACAGAAGACAGGAGGCGGAAAGACTGGAAGACTGAAGGACTGAAAGACTGGTAGACAGCGGACAGCAGACAACAGACGCTGGTCTGAAAGGGAAAGACACTCCAAAATTTACAAACATTGTAATCATGGGTTAAATATCGCCATGACCATGAGGTGTCTCAGTTGCCTCAGTTGCCGCAGCTCCTCAGTGTCTGCAACTGCGACCAGGTGGAAGGCGCGTCTGCATCCAAGTATCTGCCATTGAGGATCTGTTCAAAGTTCATGGATTAATCACCGCGGGCAGGGCACAACCGCAGTTTTTAGAGTCCCAGCCACTTGCAGTTGTAGAATCACGATTCACAACTTAATCCACAGCACAGAACTGCGAAGGCGCAGCATCGTTTGTCGATTTGTCTGTTATTTTGTTTTTATTTTTTTCTTCTTCTTTCTGCATTTCACATTTAGTTTAGCAGCCGCAACACGCCCCTTCAGCTGCGATACGCCTCCAACAGACCGGGAAAAGCAGAAAAAAAAGTCAGAAAAACTCAATTCGCAAATCGCAGCTGATTCATCGCACTCAGAAATAAATGAATTCATTTGGCAAATGCATTGCGAAGACACCGCTTCAGGCTTCAAATCCTACTCCAAATTCAACTCCAATTCCAGTTTATAGCTGAGTCTTCTAATTGAACTGTTTTGCTAGAGCTGGCAGCTGTAAACGCTTGTCATTAGCAATAAATATCGTCGAAAGGTGAAAAAGTTAAAATGGTTAATAAAAGTAAGTGGAAGTTCTTATAAATGTTGATCTTTTTTATTGGCGTAAAGGCTTTAAGGGAAATTATATTCTGAAAAATAACTATCTTCAATACTATAAAATAAATTTCTTAGTAAACTGAAAAATTTTTAATATTGATAAAAGTTTTTATATACAACTGGCTTCCAAACACCAGCAGTAAATACTCCAATAACATTTTAAACTTCTCTAAAAATTGTGCCATTTTCTGCACATAAAAGTCACTTTTCTATACATAAATCAAAACAGTTTCGTAATCAATTCAACTAAATGGTGGCTCATCTTACTTATTTTAAGCTCAATGCGAGTAAAGTCCAGCAACAAATCGATGTTTAACAAGCCACAACTCCAACTACAAAACCAACAACAACAATAACAATAACAATAAGTTGGCATAAAAAAAACAGGGCTTACAAAGAAACCACAAAAAACAGCCGCAACATTTTCAGTTGGCAATTCGCAGTTCGCGTCGCGTATTTTATATATTAATTTGCGAACAATCGAGAATCGACATGTGACACGCGTTTTTTAAATTTATGCCCTACGAATTGCATTTACAATATTCCCTTTGGTTTGTTGTTGTAGTCCCTGAATGCTGTTGTTGTTATCCTTTGCTGCTGTTGTAAATGCATTGGAACAAATGCAAAAAATGAGGCAGAAGGCAGAAGTCAGAGGGAAAGAAGGAATCTGTACATGTATGTGTGTCGCAAATAATAATCGTAACTGAGTGTGTGTGAGAGACCAGCATATGACTGTGTGTATAGTACAGTATGTGTGTGTGTGCGACATATCAAAAACAATTCCAGCTCATCAGCATCATCGTCATCAGGCCTCGATTCTGGGCACTACCTTTGTTTGTCCTCTCTTTTATACTCACTGCCTTGTGCTCTCTTCCTCTCACTCTTGCTCCTTTCCGCCCCTCGCTCGAAAGGGAGCCACAGTTTTTGCCTTGCCACACACACGCCATAAATCAATGTTCGATTTTTACAACAACAGCAGAAGGGAAATTCGCAAAGCAATGCAAAAAAAAAAAAAAAACAACAGAAAGAAAGAAAAAACAGAGAGAGCAAAATAAAAGCTGAGGGCAGAGGGAGGCAAATGGCAAGGACACAGGACATTATGTTCGCGCCATGTTTAAAATTTTTGCGTTTGCTGTTTGCTTCCTTTTTTTTTGTGTTATTTTCATTTTCGTTTTCATTTTTATTTCCCTGCGCTGCTTTTCATCTCATGCGTTACACATTTTATTGTTGTTGTTGCTGTTGCGACAATGAAATGCATTAAATTTTGTGGCATGCGGAGCGCCAGAAGAACAACGTGCAACACAACAGGAGCAGAGGAGAAACATGTCATGGACATTTGGCAGGTAAAAATGTAAAATAAATGCTACAAATACTAGAAATACTGCTACAGATTCCAGATGCCACTAACAAAATCTGAACATTGCAAAATTACATTGCACTCTGTGATTGCGCAATGAAATCAGTATGAATAAGTTAAAAGTAATAGTAAATATATAGTAAAATAAAATAAAAAATAAATAATAATTTTACTGTTTCAACACAGAATCATTGAAGAATTTCCTGTGACGTTCTCCAAACTAAATTTAAAGTGATTCATTAATGTCTTAGTTTATTCATTTATTTTAAGACGAATTCACGGTCCATACATAAATTAATAACTTATCTGATTGAAATTAGGTTATGTACTTTTAAATTAAACATCGAAAAGAAAGCTTTTTTCGTTATTTATAATAGTATAAAACCTCTTATTTATTGTAGTTAATGTTTCAAACAAATCCTCAGGCCGCAAACTCTCAAAAAGTCCAGGTTTATATACTCAGTTTCTTTATGAACTTCATCAAACTTGTTCGGCAACTGCAAAATTGCATTTAAGCACAGATATATATATAAATTCTGTATTGGTTATGAGTCAACAAAACATTTCGACAGTTTGTCATATACTTCGCCCCAGAGAAAAACTTTTGAAGTAGTACGGAAAATTGTGAGCAGCTGTTGCAGCCAGTACAAGTAGAAGAAACAGCACAAGAACAAGAACAAGGCAAGTGCAAAGTTCAAAGTTTGCCAACTTTAATGAAGTCGAAACAAGTTGAAACGTGGACAACAGCAATTCCACAAAGTCTTAAGTCTTAGTAAACTTTTGTCAGTCATCAGAATACTGTTAAAACACTCAAAGATCTATAAAGCGACATATTATTATTACCTGCAGATTTGAAAGTCGTTCAAAATATCAGAGTTGAAACCGAAAACACTCGGTGAGAACTCAGGATACAGGGAGAAATCCTTTGTGTGAATGGCCGCTTGTTATGTGTGAAACTTTTTCCGTTTGGTTCTGAGACGCAGTTTTCGTTTTTCCAGTATGATTGTGCACAACAATTTCATTTGCTTTATGGGGCACATGTTCGCTTCGATGTGGCATCAATACCAATGCCAGATCATACCGAGATCATACAGCGATCGATAGACACATCACTTGGAACTTGGAGCACTTGAAACTTCAATTTTACCGTCGGCAAATTGCAAACAGCAACAATTTCCATGACATAAACGCACTGGAAAATTTGGCATAAGCAATTTTCATGTTTATTACAAATACAACGTATAATTCAAGAGGAAAACGCTCTTGACTTTTCCGCACGCAGTGCCGCCAATTTTCCAACTAGCTGCCAGCGCTTTGGTAGCCACTGTAGGAGCCACAAAATATATTTTTTATATGCTCCTTATTTTTTTAGGGGCAACAGCAGGAAAACGCTTCACGAGCAGCGAAAAACGCTCAACTGAAATACTTAACCAAAACGGCCAAATGACAACAAAGCCAAAAGCGTGAACAGGCCAAGAGAACAACATCAGGCATAAATTATTTGGCCAGCTTAAGAGTATTTTCATTGCCAGCTGAGAGTTTTGTTTGTTGGCCGCTTGTTGCCAGCTGGCAACATAATAACGCAACATTATGTGTGGCAATAAGCGTTTTGGCCAGCCCTAAAATGGAACGACTTAATTCTAGACGCTAAACTGTTACTTGATGGCTCTTCGATAGGCGCCCATAAAGAATAAGTTCTCTTAAAATCCACTTGCCAGACAGCTCGACCCGAACCGAGGCGAGTAGAGTCGACTCGGCGTTGCAGAAAGAGCAGCATGCGCAGTTGCCACTGGCAACTCTCAGCTGGCAGCCAACAGCCACAGGCTGTTGCAAGAACAACAATAAATAACTTGCACATTGGGAGCCAATGGCATTAAGATTGTTTATGTAAATTCCATTTAAATTAAACAATGCGCCTAATTGTTTAAAACTGGGTGTTTGTTTAAAGCTTTTGAATTAGAGACATTTTAAAGTGAAGCAATAAGTATAATATGTTTAGATAAAAATACTAAAATTTAAGCGACTTTATGAAAGCTCATATATAATAATACGAATGTGATCTTAAGTACTGTATTAAAACAAAGGCTTTAGAGATTTAATAGAATTATCATACCACAAATTTGCTATTTTACTATAACTTTAAGAGAATTTAACATTTATAACAAATAATTTAACATATTTAAGATAATTTAAAATACTCTGCTTTAAAATAATACTTAAGTTTTTAAAGACAATGTGGATTCAACATGCTCACAACCAACACATAAATTTAATTTAAATTTATTTATTTATTTAATTTTTACAGAGAACACATTCTAATGAATTTAAATTAAATTTTGTGTTTCTTTGACTTGGTTTTCTTTATATGCACCACAATTGTATTATTTGGAGCAAATGCTAATTGACTTTACCCCACTGTGCTAAGTTGCACAGCATTGTCAACGCAAATACCATCAACACATCGAAGTGTGTGTGTGTGTATGTGTGTGTGCGTGCGTTTCTGTGTGTAAGTGTTCTGGCAGCCAGGCAGCTAATAAAATTAAAATGCCATATTTCAGGCGTTGATAACAACAATAAGTGCAGCAAAGTCGCCTCGCGTCTGCGAGAAGGAAATTATTTTTTGGCACGAACTCATTGCGGCCTTGTGCCAGCCGAGAAGGCAGTAAAAGAGAGTGGAGAGAGTGAGCTGTTGTGCGAGTAAGCAGGATGGACAAGTCTCACTCTCTGGCAGCCAAAGTCTATTG
Organism: Drosophila acutilabella; assembly: GCA_035046005.1. NCBI lineage: Eukaryota > Metazoa > Arthropoda > Insecta > Diptera > Drosophilidae > Drosophila > Drosophila acutilabella. Next base: position 2,349,123 of record JAWNOK010000061.1, read on the forward strand.
ATATGACAATGGCAAATAAAAGCGCCGGAAAATTACCTGTAAAAAGTTTTTTAGAGCCTGCGGAGGAATTTCATTTATTGATTTTTATGTCGTCGCCGTTTTGCCTTTTAGCCAAATTCTTTCAACTCAAATTATGAATATTGAAATTGTGGGTAAGCGGAGGCGTGGTAAGGAGTACAGGAAGTGGGGAAACGACTGCTGATTTGGGTGATAAGCATCGTCAGACAGAGCACAAAAATGGGCAAATGATTTATGTCGGGGCTGATTTTATTGATTTCTTATCAGCTCTTTTTGGCCTGCGTATATACGCGGCTAATCTATTAATGTGCATATTTATTTTAGCTCAAGCAAAACTCAATCTCTTGTTGCTGCTGCTGGGGGAGATGGAGGGGCAGTGGCAGTGTCTGTCAGAGGTGCGGTAGGCGGGGGGTTTTGCTGGCAGCTTGGAAGCGTAATTAAATTAAAATTCCTGTTACATGACATGCCTGGCAAAAGTGTCGACACAAACACACAGACACATAACATGGGAGACAACAACTGGCGCCCACTGTGAAGCTCTGTGTATGTATGTGTGTAGCAGCTTCTATGTCCTGCACTGCCACAACTACTGTGCGTGTGTGTGTGTGTGTGTGTGTAGCTCGTTTTGTGCAAACTAAGACACGTTGTCAGCATTCATGTCACCGGTGCTTGGCCTAGAGGGGGGCAGTCGGAGGAGAAACTGAGGAAAACTGTAAAGTGCCTTCTGCTTTGCTGCATTCTACACAAGATTTTTCATTAAAATGTACAAATTTTAATAGTTTTTACCCATTGCTTTATTTTCTAGACAAAAGCCCAAAAATTTTGCTGTTGCAAGTGAAAAACTTCAGCTTTTCGGATATGTGTCAAATGCAGACCAAGGAATTTTCAGCCCAGGATGCAATACAGTCTTAAATACAACACATTATTCAATTATTTTTGCTTAGCTTAAAGTGTACTTTAAGAAATGATTCACAAGTACTTTTTAGCAAAAGATAAAACCCTATTTAGTTTATCAGAACCCAGCGATAAAAGTGCCAAAGTAATTCATGGAATTGCGTTAATTGTATTTAATTGCGGCTTCAACCCGTTGATACACAGAATCCACTTAAAATTATGCGGGTTTCTATTTTAAGGCAAAATTATTTCACTCACAGCATTGCTAATCTATCAACCCATATAAGTCAGCACTAAGCATTTCATTTTTTCGCCGATTGCAAATGCATTTTATTTTTTTTTTGGAGCAATGGATTTTGTAAATTTCACATTAAAACACAAAAATTCCTCACGACAAATTATTAAAATGTGTATAATTATAATATATAGAATACTTATAAAGATTAGTGCAAAGAAAGTTCCAAAAATGGATTTATTTAAAGTTATTAATAACGTGACCTGTTTATTGAGAAAACGATTTTTGGTTCAATGAATTACATTTTACTTAGAATAGTTAAAAATAAATAAAAAATCGCAGTTAATAGAATACTCAAAATATTATTTTGAATATTAATGTTATTTATTAGCATTTATTGTATTAATTAAATTTTTATTAAACTACTATAGAAATTTCTTTAATTTTACTGCACTTCAAACTCCTGCTCTAAAATATGTATCTCGGCTGCATTTAAACACGTTTAGCTTACAATATTCACATCATTTGATTCGCATTAATTTCTCTTATTTTCAATTCGTTTTTCACTTGTTTTCCATTTGATTTTCATTTCATTTGGGCAACCTTTTGGTCAGGTAGTACAAGTAAATAAACAACTTTTCGACTACAGCAGCAGCAGTAGCAGCGTTTAAAGATACATTTATTATTTGGCAAATGCGCAAACACTTCATGATGATTACCAAAGTGGTGAGAGCGGGGGAACGGTGTTGCCTTCTTACAGTGAGAGAGAAAAAGCAGCAGCAGCCAGGGTTGCCGTTCTACCCAACAGAAATCTTTTTACGTCAGTTCTGCCTGTCTTGCTGCCTGGCATTTTCTTGCGTTGTTACCTTCAGCGGGGAAAGGAGCGTAGAGGGGGCGTGCCAGGGGGAGTAGGGGTAACAGCGTGCAATGCTTGGCTGGCTGCGTTCATCCCTGCCCCCCCAGTCCGACTTCCCACTACCGTTGCTGCTGCCAATCCTTCAGAGCTGCTGCTCTTGTTGCTGGCAATTTCCTTTAGACGAGCTGCGAAAACACACGAAACTGAAACTTTTGCGAAAAACGTTAAACGCAATGTTGTCTGTCTGTACGTCCCTTTGTCCTCCTGTCCGTCGATCCATCCGTCCGTGTGTCTGTCCCACGTTTTCAGTTCCAGTTTGAGCATCAGGGCCTGTCCCCCTTCAGAGCTCAGTTCGCAGTTCGTTCTCTGTTCATCCGCCCCCTTCGTGTCTGTTTATATGTCTGCCTGTTTGGTTCATCCTTCCGTTTGCCTGTCTCGGTCTCAGTCTCAGTTTTAGTCTCGGTCTCAATCCCCAGCTCCAACACGAACTCCATCTCCAACTCAGTTTAGTATATAACAAGTCAGCGTCAGCTGCTGCTCTCCTGCTCTGGTTTTGGATAGCTCTGAGTTCTGGTCTGTCCGCTTGTACGCCACTTTGTCGGCTGCCTCGAATACTTCCATGTTCATTTTACAAGTAAAACGGAAATGACAGTTCCGCAGCGAGCGACGAGCATCTTTTGCAGTTGCCAGCATCGCTCCATGAAAGTGAAAGAAACCTTTTCCCGCATAATAGTCTGTCAAAGTGGCTGCCACCACCGACCACCGACACCACCAGCACCACCGGTATCACCAGGCACCACCAGCACCACTGGCAGCACTGACAACAGCCCTGTCAGTCAGTTTCAGTTTCGGCTCCAGCTGCAGCTCCCACTGTCAAAATACTTAGCACTTAGCGCTTTTACATCTTTGCTCAATTTTAGCCCACTTCAAGCCGTCCTTTTTGCCCTTAACTCCTGCCCCATTTTCAGGGCCCAAAAAGACAGCAAAACAAGCAGAATTTTGTGATTTTTGAGAGCCGCATTCAGTTTCCAACTAATTTTCTAATTATGAGCACAAAGGCACACAGAAATCATGTCACGCTTTCTGACTGATTTATGGCCTTTGGAGAAATGTCAAACATTCGCCAGGCAATTGTACCCAAAAACGACTGCTCCTCCTTCTCTGAATCCCAAACTAAACTCAATCCAAATTCCAGCCCACGCTTTGGCTTTTAACTTATCCAAATCACTTGGCTACGTCGCCAGTTTTTCTTTATTTTTCTTGCTGCTTGTTTTTGTTTTTCTTCTTCGGTTTCTTTCTTGATTTTTCTTTTCTTTTTGTTGTTGTTGATTTATTTGATTTATTTATTTATTGTTGGACTTGTTCTTAAGGCGCCTGCTCAATAATCGCCAGTCGAGCAACTGATTAGTTTAATTTAACGGATGGTGGACCTCTGCCCCTGCCACGCCCACCTTCCCCTCCACTGCCCTTTTCCGATATCAATGCCAAACTTTTACAAGTGTTTCAACTGCCGTTTTGAACTTTGAATATAGAAATGCTATTATTAAATCTTTATTGGATAACGTGTAACGGAACTTGCTTGCAATAATTAATAATTACCATTTACTACGCACTACTCAATATCGTTATAGTATATAAATGTATATAGTATGCATAGTATTTATATAAATAAATTTATATCGACTGACTTTATCAGTAATACGCAATTATTGCCATTGAATTATAAAATTTACTAGTAAATAATATACGCAGTTATGAATATATAAATAAATAATTTTATTACAAAATCTTGTTCAGTTTAGGCTTTTAAAGTTGTCGTGTAGATGAGCAAGATACGTTTAGGAATTAAAAATAATAAAATATGAAATTTATTCTTATAAGTTACAAATAGTTGAAATAAAATAGCAATTACTAATTTAATATAATCTCAAACTACTTTGCTGAAGTGTTTTATATTTTTATACATACACTCAATTTTAACTGAAGTTATTTCCTTTTCAAACAAAGATTGAACACCAATTTAATTTTTTTTGCCTTTATTGTTTTCTAAAAAGTCTCATGATTCCAAATTTCCCAAAATACACAACAAGTTTATGTTTACTAGACTTAATTCAGTAGAATTCTAACAACTTTAAGTGTGAGTTGAAGGCGGTTTATCGAATAATCACGCAGTCATCGCTATTGGAAAACAACACCCACATATGTTGATCCACTTTAGTCGAGCGTACTTGCAAGTCAGCCAGTGTGTGTGTGTGTACGAACATGTGTGTGCGTGTGTGTGTCGACTCCCAGGGGCCGTTGGGGCGCTATGACGATGGCCATGGGGCACACTTCCAAGTAATTTGCAAAACTCCGACATCCGACACTTTGCTGTAGTTTGGCGACTTTGATTTATCGTCGAGCTCCTCGCTGGGGACACAATCAAACGCAAATGCAGGCATAAGGAGCCAACGTCAAGGGCTTCAATGTCCTGCAAGTGATGTAGGCGCGGCACACACACACACACACACACACACACACACACACTCATATATATTAAGAAGGTCAGCGTTGTTAACGCGATTATGGCAGCTGTTAGTGGAGGGAACTGCAGAAAAAACAATGGCCAACTCAGGGTCTTTAGCTGTGACATGCAAACCCGGAGGTGACAGCCCTGCAGTTAGCAACAAGAACAACGCGAACAACGCTTTTAAAAGATGAAACAAAAGTCCATGTTATTCTACGAAAGAGTCAAAAAGTCAAACTCAACTTTGCCTGTCAACTTCAACTTCGAGTTGAGTTTTAGCTATAGCTATATCTTTAGCTATAGCTACACATATAGCTTTAGCTTTTGCTTCACATGACCGAAAAGTCGCACAAAAATAATCCCAAAAACTTCGCTGCTCAAAAACATGAAAACGTTCAGCACAATGACAGCCAAGGGGGTGTGGCAAGGGTGGCGTCGGAGGGCGGGAAGACGTTGATCACAAAAAGGAAAATGTCAAAGTTCTTTTGCGGTCTCCGAGGTTCTTTAAATGTTCTTGGTAACAAATAATTTTTTCTCTGTTTCTTTTTGCTTCTTTTTTCGTTTCTTTTTTTCTTGGAACCTTCGCCAGGGAATTTAGCACACGAGAACTGTGCGCGATTTTTTCTGCCTTACACATAAACATATATATGTATTCATACATACATATATGTTGTTGTTCTTTGGGTATTTTTTTGTTTTTTTGACATCGTCTTTAGTTTTGAGCTTTGCTTTTTGGGTTTTTGTTTTGCTTTTGTTTTTTTTTTGTGTATTATCAAAACATTTTGTTTTGATGTTTGTGCCATGGAGCTGCAGAGGCATCCACTAAGGGCAGGTAAAGGGCAAGAAGTAGAAGAAAAGGCTTTGGTAGGCACAGGAAATGTCAATGAAAGTTGTGAATTTGAAACAAAAATTGTAACTAGCGAGAGGCTAGTTTATGAAAAGCTTTACAAGTACCAACTGTTAGTTCTTTAAGCAGTTACAGCTTTTACTGTTATAGACTGGGAAAGTAGGTTGTCTACAGAAAATACTTAAGTGCTCTTTAGCTGCATACTTGGCTAAAAGTGACCTATTGGAATATAGTTTAAGTTCTTTTATTTAAAATTCATCGCTATTTAGTAAGTTCACTATAATCTAGTTAAAAGAAAGTACCCTATTTCTACCTCAATTTAAATAATTAACATTTTCCTTAAGGGCACAATTAATAGCTACTTTAATTCGCAAATTTTCATGTAGCTATAACTTTCTGGCATATACATATGTTATTGCTACTATGTTGCTTTATATATAGTTACATATATTTTGTTTATTTTTTGTTGTTTTTTGTCTGGCTTTATGTGTGCCACGGTTGCGTGAACATGAAAAGGAAGTGCACGTCAAAGCTTAGACACAAACCACGAAGCGTAAAGGTGCAAGTGAGGCTAAAGTAACAACATTCATTGCAATTGCCACCAACAATGAGTAGACAAAGCTAGTAGAGAGAAAAACATAAAAAACAATGGCTAAAAGGGTATCTGTTTCTGTATCTGTGTCTGTGGCTTTAAGTATCTGCATGCAGCAATGCGTGCCAGCGAGAATTTGTTGAACAATTTCGCTAAACTCGAGGCGAAACCTGAATAAATTGGCTTGAAAAATGAAAAGCAAAAAGCGAAAACTGTGCAGCAAAGCAACCACAATAACAACAAAATAATAGGAGCAGCAAACGCACAAATTACAACAATTAAATGGCGAACAAAGTAAGCCAAGCCGCAATTATCACATCACTAGCGGAATGGAGCGAACAAAGTCTGAATCGGACTCCAAGTCGCAGTTGGACTTGGAGTTGGAGTTGTAGTCGGAGTCGGCTCTAATTTATGAACTGTGGCAAGTGGATGTGGAACTTGCAACCGGGTGGCCACTGAGGCGCATAACATTGGCATCTCTTTCTCTCTCCCTGTTTCTCTCTGTCTTTCTCCGACTGTTTTCACTCTACTTGCAGCACAGACAGACAGACTGCGCCGCAAGGTGAGCACCGATTTGTAGCGGCAAATGAGGCAGGTAAAAAAAGAAAAAACATTGTAGAAAATATGCACAACAGGTGTCGGCAATTTAGTAGCACTTCTGACTAAAGAACACATTTTAGAGCACTCGTTTCTCAGCTCGTTTCATCTTTATAGTCGCGTCTCTTAATAAATTGACAACGATCCAATTTCATAATGAAATTTTTGCGGCTGTCAGCCTTCAATTGAATCGGAAAAACAAAACAGCGACAATAGTGAATTGAGTGGAGAAAGGGGCTAAGAGATGAGGGAAAACGCTGAAGAGGAATAACAGAAATAACGCACAGAGATCCAAGAATTCCCCCATGAAAAAATCCAGCTGACAGGCCTGGCCCCGTTCATCCCAGTCGTCCCCATTTCCCCGCTGCCCTTTCCCCCTTCACACAGCTCTCACAACCCCAATGAAACTTGCACAGAATGTGGCATGATGTTTGTATCTGCGTGGTGTGTGTGTGTGTTGTTCTTTTTATATGTATGTCTGTAGTTATATCGAGTAAACGAAAAACAAAAACTTTTTTCCACTTGAGTAACTTAAGTGCCAATTCCTCCAAAAACAAAAAAAGAAACTAGAGAAAGAATTGAAGGCAGAAGAAAAACCAACGCAAACAAAAGAAGAAGCAGAAGTACAAAAAAAAAAAAATGAAGATGAAAAACAAATCCAAAGAAGACGAGCACATGAACAATATTTTTTTTAATAGAGGGAGCCAAATATTTCTATGGGTTTCAATATAAAAATCGATAATACATCAAGTTGAAAGACATGAAGACAACTGCCAAGAGCTGATTACAAATTAAATGTGATAAAATATGAAAATGGAACTTTGATATGTATTTGCATTACATAATCTTCTTAAAGAACTTTACATGTTTTAATAAGAATACTATTAAATAAAATTTGAACGTTTTACATAAAGTTTTACGATATATAAGTATTCAATAAATGTTTGAAAATCTAGTATAGAATTTTGTAAAACAGTTATAAACAAAACATTGAACTTCTTTTAGATTTCTGGGTATTTGGGGGCAGCTAAAATATAATTCTTATCTATGAGCATGGCAGGAGTTATTAAAATGATCAACTGCATATTTAAAGTACAATAAAATACCAGAATATAAAATAATAAAAATCTATTTAAAATGGTTTACTTGTTCAAGAAAACTATACTTATTACTTTGTTACAAATTTACAACACTGAATCGCAATTTTCTATTTTAATTTGTAACTATTTTAAATTGATTTTAAATATTTATAGCTAATTTTCTGCTCATTTTATTGAATAAATAAACAAATTGTATTCTAATTAAATGCTTGTCTTTTGCTATCAATTAGCCGTCGGTAATTGCTTAATGTCTTCAAAGAACATATATAAATTAATTGAACGTTGTGGACAAATTAATATGTAACACTAAATTCAAGGACATCATAAAACACAGTTTGGTTGGAATGAATACTGCAAATGACAACGATGGGAAATGGAAATGTTTGCTCTTTGTTTGAAAAGGGAAATATGAATAATGGCTGCTCATCAAATCAGATAGATCATTCTAAGCACCGACACACACACACACATACACACTCACACACACACAGTTACACAAACTAAACTCCAGTGCACACAACAATAGAAACGCGACAAGAAGAGAGCGAGCGCAAATCAAAGAAAAGCGGCCATGATTTGCCGTCGGCAAATTTGAGTGGCACTTCAGCCATTGAAGAGCGTCGTGGCATCGCGTCGGCCTGGCAACGGTTTGTCGGTCAGCCATGCGAAGGCTTTGAGTGGTGAATGCTAAATGCTCGTCATCATCCACCATGGAAGATAATTTTCAAGATACTTTTAGCAGCCATAGCGGCGAACACATGGCATCTTTCGGCTGCAACCCCGCAGTGAATGAGTGAGAGCGAGAGAGCGGGACAGTGCTTGCTCTCACACAACAGCTGCGCGCTGTGTCTAAAGAGAGCGCAGTAAAGAGAGCGCAACTCTTGCTCTTATCCTGTTTAACACTTCCATGCGCTCTTCTGCACGCTTGCTATCTCACTCCCACTCAGCAGCTGCATGGCTTCCCGCCAAATTTTGTGCCTGCCATGCTGCTCTCACTGGAAGTGCCGCGCGCTCTCTTGTTCTCACTGGAATAGTCAAAACAAGTTGCCGGCACTGGAGGACCAGGAATTGCATGTTATTATGAACTGTTTGAGAATTTTATTTGTTGTTTCGAATATTTTTCGAATATTATTTTTAAATTTGCTTGTTTTTATCAAATATTTTGATGTCATTGCCAAATTTTTCGAAACGGATTCGCCTTGCTGCATATTAATCATGGCTCTGAAGCAATTTGTAGTTCAATTACATTAACATAAATACGCTGCCACCTAAAGTGGCGTCTACATAAAACTTTCGATCGTCTAAGGCAATCGACAGGTATTTTGTTTGTTCGTATATTAGCCATGGCCAAGAATCCATTCGCACGTCTGACCCTTTTGCGGCTAATGAATTTTGCCAAACACTTTGATTGCTTCAGTAAACGATCACGTGGGCCCCAATTCTTTTGCAACACTGAGAAAAATATTTGATATAAAATATAATAAATTAAATTTATAAAAAGTGATGTTTTAAATATATATTAAAGTTTGTTTCCTGCCACTTTCTTATCAGTATTGAATTGATACTTTAAACAAACAAAACAAGTAAAAATATTGAAAACAAAATCAATTAGTTTAGTTCTGTACTGGAATCAGGTTTAAGCAACTTTAAAATAAAACTGTTCGAGGGGAAGAGAGAAAATTGCAACCTTCGCATTCCTTTGCATCGCCTCGAGGCGCGTACGCTGTTCCTGTCAGTTGATCAGCGTTTCAGGTATCGATTCCAATTGGAAGTCGACAGTCGCACTTTGGTAACACGGCGAACAGAAAATAATTAAGTTCTCAAAAGATAAAAATCATGTTAGCCGCTGATCAATTAGTAGATTTTTGCAGCCCCAACGCATATTTCATCTTTTTGCATTCGCCTCAAGCGATGACGCCCCCATTTGTCCCCTCCCACACACCCTTCCGCCCACCAATGCGGTAGTTGCATAAATTTACATATGAGAATGTCTGGAAACGATATTGAAAGCTGTTGAAATGCAGCAACTGCAACATGCAGAGAACCTGCAATCCGAGGTTGGGAACTGAGATGGAGAATTGAGAACTGGGACCTGAGACCTGAAACCTTTAGTGAAGGAGGCACCTGTCTGCGCTGCCCTGTAGCGATCGGATTGGAGACTGGACATGCACATGCACAGACATGTCAGTAACTCATTTATCGCTTAACTGGACTTCAACAGAGCTGAGTTTGGACTTTGGTTACGAGTTGTGGTTTCGAGTTCTGTTTTTTAGTTTTATTTTTTTTTGTTTTTTGACAACGAATTTGCATGCACTCGAAACTGTGTTTTGAGCCTTGTTAATTTTGACTAAAGTCTGCACTGGATAAGCGCCAATTTCAGTGCCATTCGAAGTCCAAGTCTTGGTCTCTGTTTTAGTCTGAGTCTCTGGCTCAGCTTAAGTCCCAATCGCAGTTGCGTGACTGAGAAAATGCGAGTGCTACGCATGCGCGCGCTTACAAACGCGAAGCTTGAGCAAAATGATCAGCAACAACAGCAACAACGACCAGTGGTGACTTAAAAAAATATAAATAACAAGTAAGAAAGGCTACAGTCGATCGAGCCGACTGTAAAAGACCCCGTACTCCCATAGTAGTGCCCATTTTCTTAAAATTAAAATTTTAAAATGAAATTAAAAATTAAAAAAATTAAAATGAAATATTTACATTTTGAATTAAAAATAAAAAGTAAATAAATTAACAATCGTCATTGTCAGCATTCGAACCCGCGATCTATACGAAGGTTCCATATTGCGCCGCAACTCTACCAGTTGCACCACGACCCTCTTCTATCATTCTTTCGATTATTTGCAAATATGTATGTGTGCTCATACATATGTGTGTATGCATAGCATTGTTCGGCGCGTCCAGCGGCTCCGGGCAGCGCTGCCGCCAAAGCAGGTAGAGAAAACGTTCGAACATATGTTTGTATGTTTCTGTGTTTGTTTGTATGTGTTGCGCGCATGCAGTGATTTTGCTTTAAAATAACTTCAACTTTGAACCGTAATTTCTCTGTTGTTTGACATAGGATTTTGATGCCACTTTCAGGAAAGTTAGAAATAGTAAGTCTCTAAGCGTATGTTAAATTACAACACTGTACTATTTGATTTAATGCCTGAAACAAGGCATTGAAGCTGGAGAGTCTTTTAGTTCCTATGAGAAAAGGGGGCGTGGCAGCTCAAAATTTTGAATGACATTATACTAAGGCTGTCTCTAAGAACCTGTACACCAAAATTTGTGCTCCTAAGTGCTACAGTTACTGAGATATTCGCCTAAAACACAAATTTTTTCGAGGTGTTTCTGGTTTTTTGCTCATTGCGGGGGCGGTAAGGGGCGTGGCAACAATTTGAAATAAACTTGATCTACTCGCGAAAATAACGGACTTACATTCCAAATTTGGTGTCTCTAGCTCTTGTAGTTTAAAAGATCCAGGTGTTCATACGGACGGACGGACGGACGGACAGACGGACAGACGGACAGACGGACAGACGGACAGACGGACAGACGGACATTGCTATATCGACTCGGCTGTTGATGCTGATCAAGAATATATATACTTTATGGGGTCGGCCACGCCTCCTTCTGCCTGTTACGCACATCTCGCTTCTGACAAACTTAATAGACCCCCTTTACTCTTTTTTAAAGAGTACGGGGTCTAAAAAGAGAAGTAAAATGTGAAACAAGAACCAAAACAAAGTGTTCGATGTTTCCGTTTCAAATTCTTTGGAACAAGACATTTGGCCAAGAAGACAAGCGCACCACAAGAGTCCCAAAATGAAAAAACAAAAACAAGCCAAAGGCCACTTGCGTTAATGTGGCCACAACAGATTCCGATTCCGAATCCGATTCAAAGACACAGACACTAACCCGGACTCAGACTCAGTCTGAACTTAGCCATTGTGAATGGACTTGGGCCAAAGAGTTGGGCAGACGCTTTAACAATTGTTCTGGCCATTCGTTTTAGTTGTTTCTTGCTTGGCCCAAAAACGAGTTCAGTATTTTGCTTTAACAGACCGCCAGAGGTGCAGAGTAACATACAGTGTTAGACGGCGCACCATGGGATGTCATGGATACAATTTTTACATAAAAAACGTAAAGCATTAAAAAATAAATCTTAAGACTTGGACAACAAAAAAATGTCAAATGAGCTAGATAATAATTAGTTTTAAAAGATTGATCTTATTAGAGATCTATTAACTACTTTAGAATACTCAATACACGCATAATAATAAATTTAAAAACTTCCTTCTATTTAATCTACTTTTCTATTAAATCTCCTTTTTATTAAAAATAATTCTATAAACATTTATCTAGAAACGCCCAGGAAACCATTGACAGTAGATCTTAAAATGTAACTAATAATTGTCCTACATCACCCACTGTGAGCATGCAGTTTGCCCCACTGTTTCGCAGTGCCGCGCAGCTGAGCGCGCGATTGTGCCGCAGATAAAGGCACTTGCGCATTACAACTGCAGTCGCAGTCGCAGCAGACAGTCCACTAGACAGACAACAACAAGCAGTGCAACAACAACAAGTACGACAACAACAACAACCAGAGGCACAACAACAAGATGCGGAAAATGTGCAAGAGAATTAACAATTCATTTTATTGTTAAATATGCCTTGAGTTTCAGCGAGCAGACGGTTCTAAGTACGCAGAGTCTGCTACGCTTTTGGCCAAGCTAACAAGGCCTGTCTGCATCTGCATGCTACTTCTGGCCAGCCTCAATCCCCTCACTTCCCTACTTCTTCCTCTGCCCACTGATACCCACTGTTTGCCGCAGGCCAAGCTGGTCGCTTTGGCTCATAGTTAATAATGCGATAATTTCATTTTCATTCAAAGCAAATCGAATGGACTCGCATCGCAGAGAAGCCAAGAAGCTACCGGATTACGACTGGCATCTGGCGTGTTGCAGCAACATGTTGCAGACGTAGCAATGTAGTTGTTGTTGTTGCTGTTGCTGTTACTGATGCATGCGCAAAATTTAAATTATGTTGTTTTGTCGCATGTTTTTCGCTTCTCACTGCTTCTCATTTGTTGTTGTTCGTTCAGTCGCTCGCTCGTTCAAGGGACCATAAAAACAAAAACATTATCAATGAATAAATGAAAATGTCTTTTGTCGATGGAAAATTGTCGTGCTGTTTGTTTTGTGGCATGCAACTTAACCTAACCAGTGTGCGCCTTAAAACTTAACGTCTTCTTTTGGGCAGAAAGCAGCGCTTTAAGCCGCTGTTTAATGTCACAGTCAACTGTCATTTGTACACTGAATGCTCGACCCTTTTGTCAGTGGTACGAGCAAGCAGCGTGGACGATCAGGTGGACCCAAGGGGACAGGACTGAGCTTGGCGATATGTTCGATTTGCATAAAATCACAGGAAGCACTTAGGATTAATAGGCCGCGCAGAGGATACTGAAACCAATGCCGATTCCGATGTCAAGTGACTGCCACAGTGGGGCAAGGGTTAAGCATATGCACATGTATGTTTGCACCACTGTACTTTGTGAGCGAATTAATCGCATTATCAGCAAGAATTGGGCAATTTTCTTACCTTATTTGTTGCTGTGTCTGTTGTAATCCATAAATCTCCACTCGATTCAGCTAATCCAAATTATGCAAATGGGTAATCCAATTATCCAAAAATCTGCAGCTGCAAAGAGAAAATTGAAAAATTTATTTAGTTTTGAGTTGTTTGATATTGAGAATTTCCCTAAACCAAGAAAAGAACCAAAATCGTGCGCAGGCACCACAACAAATTCAAGAGCCGCCCTCTAGCGGCAGTTCTGGGCAGTGTCGGAGATGCGCAACGAGATAAGAGAATTTATTTGAATATTTATATTTATGTGTCTATTTAGCTGTATTTTGGAGGTTTTAATAGGCAACTTGAGTTTTGGAAAGCTATTAGAATAAATGACATAATTCTCTTATTTTAAGCCATTTAAATGGGGAATATTTAAATAATAAGCATTCAAAATGTATTCTTGATTTATACAGTATTGGATTTTTAAACAAGCAGCCTTTAAATATTTCTTAAATCAAAATATTAATCGTTTCTTTGGTGATTTTCCATATTTAAATTCAGTATTAAAATTGTTAAAAGTTTTTTGTACCAGCAGCAATTCAGATTTGAATTGCAACTATTTATGCTGACCATTGACAACAAAGCGAGCTCCCCGTTGTTATCGCTGCAATTAAATCGATATCGATTTAACCCCCTTCCTCTTTCATACTCCTTCACTCCTGACCGATAAAGAAAAAGATTTTTTTGTTGCTGCAAACTGCTGACATTTTCCCACCTTTTAATGTCAGCGCCCAGTTGGCATATGGACCCAAAGCCACGACCCGTTGTGGCTCACGGGGCATACCAATGTGCCTGTTGCTGCTTCTGCCCCTCGCCCCTTGCCCCTTTGCACTCCCAGCAACATCCGACTGTTACTGCCAGTGAGACTGTCAGGTTGGCTGCTGTCATATCCTTTTGCGGCGAGTTTGCAGCAACAACAGAAACTCTGTTGGAAATTTTGAGCGCGCTTCTCATTCATTTGCGCCAAATGTCATTATTGTTGCTCGTTTGTTGTTGTGCCCTGTGGCAGAGACGTAGACAGAGGCAATCGGCAGTGAACTGCAGTTCTGCTGCTGGCGGCTTCTTTCGCCGCTTTGGGTCTTTTGTAAGACTCCCTCGTTAAACAGATTATTTTCACACCCGTCTTGGAGTCAACTCGATTCGATGTTACTGCCAATTTGGTAAGGCAATGCCAGAACAGGCCACTCCAGGCCAGAGCTCTCCAAGCAAGGCGTTAATAATGCGATTTCAATGCAATTGCTGGCCAAATTCAAAGGTGTCTTTTGGTTGAAAGTGCGAGGAATATGAAAGCGACAGCCGCTGCACAAAGTTTGCTCGGAGTGACACATGTATGCACTTGGTTTAGACACAGAATTCGAACTTTAACTTGGTCGTCTTTTAGGCCAATACCAAGGAAGTCAGCTAACAATGGCATAAGCCTGCCACAATCATTGGCATCGCGTTTTTGGGAACTGTTAATTGCAAACTGATCGTGAATGGTTCGCCCCGAATTGAGTTCCGGAAAAACAAAGTTTTACGTCAAATGGTAAGGCAGTTAAGGCATTTTCTAGCCAGAGTATTTGATGAGTTTTTGAATTAATTTAAAAATATAATTATTTTAAAATCAGTTTAATAGAAAAGTCAACATATCAAACTCCTCCTTATCGACTTGTCATCTATCGAAAAAGAAAGTGATTCCGATCAGTAACCGACTGATATTAACACCCATTAGAAATCCACACGCACAAGACATCGGACATGCTCCAGGGCACGTATACAACGAATACGAATTTAAAATTCGATTAGAAATACGAATATGAATACCCTTGGAATGCCAGGCGTCAATCGATGATGGGTTGGTGTTGGGTGAGGTGGGCCACCTAGGCGTATTAGTAACCAAATTCATATGCATATTGGTCTCTTTGTTGATTTGTTGCGAGAAGCGCGAAATTATTTGTGTTGCTGCGTAATATGATATGGGCAGGTGAAGGAGGTGCAGACTGTATAATAGACACTGCGCTGATGGATTGGCTTTCAGATAGATTTCAAAACAACTCACGCTCACATAATATCAAAAGCGTCCATAAATATTTTTGTCGTATTCGCGAGAGTCAATTTATGGCCGAGACTCGTAAAAAGTCATAAAAAGCTACAATCGTAAAATTAAAGTCGAAAATAGTTTTTGGGCGCTTTGCGCGCACTGTGTGCCCAAAATACAAAATTAATTGGCACTCACAACTTCTGGGTGGCCCCTCGCATCATCAGTGTCTTGATTTATGCGTATGCATAGCGCAAAACCGCTAATCAGTCGCATTTGCATGCGCAGCTGGTACTCTCCAGTATTTTTGCAATGTTTAAAAATAGAGAATCGCGCCAAGTCCAATTTGTTTTTAATCAATTCACTATGCGACGTGGGGTTTGAGAGTCACTGACAAGTTGTGGCCACTAGACGATAGGTGGCGCTGAGTGGTAGCCCTCTAGCGGCTGCTATGGAAAGTATGAAGTATTATCCTGCGCAGGTTCGGAGTGCAGGACATTTTCAGCAGTGCTTTGGGTTGTGTGTCTAAGCTTAAAAGCTTTAAGGAAATGTGGCGTATTTGCAAAGGACTTGCTGTATTTTTACAAATGCCCGACAGTTGGCGCTTTGGTGTCCTTGATACCGGTCACGACATTTGTGAAAGGATATTTTAGATGTAAAGCTTTATAGGAAGTTATAGCAAACTGTTTGCTTAAACTAGGCAGTCAACTGAATACCCAATACAAAAGATAATTATTTTATCTTGCGCATTTATACATAAAACATTATACTAAAATTAGATTATAATTAATTTAATTAAGAAAACAAACAAATGCCGTCTGCTATTTTTAAAAATTATTTATAAATAAGTAAGTGAATAATTTTCTAGCTGCTTAATTGAAGAATGAACGAGTACTCGCACTGGTAAATTGTTGTAGAAGCGACCACACAAAAGCATCTAAGATATGAATTAAAAAAGCACAGATACAAAAAAGATGAAATTCAAGACAATGCAAACAAAAAACAACAAACAAAAACAGAAACCGAAACCGACGCAAAATGTAAGGCAATAAAAATGAACTTCCCTTTAATTTTATGGTCGTGCCGACACTTAATAAACAATAATCATCGTCATCATCATCAACTCAGTGGAGCGGGGAGAAAGGAGACAATGGCTGGTGGGGGGAGGTGGGGTAAATCCTCGAACCAAGTGCTACGCATCACGAGCCGGTTACTCGCCGTACTTCAATTTGGCTCAGACAAAGTCCCAAAGAGTTGGCCAACGAGATTTGCATTTTGATGAATTGCAGGCGAGAAGCCGAAAGATGTTACTTTGTTTTTTTAATTTTTGGCTCGACATGAAGCTACTCGTACTACCTGTAAGTCATTTTTAGTGACACTATCTGACAAATGTGGGCGTGGTAGGGCACAACAGACACAACACACCGAAACTCGTGTACTTTTGTGTGACTTGAAATTTAAATTAAACTCTACTCGATTCGGTTTTGTTTTCGGTCTCGACGTAATTATTTTTTATATATTTGTTATTTTTTGCAAATACTCCAAGTAAAAAATAAGAAATATATATTAAATTTGTGTTGTTTTTCGCCTTTGGCTGAGTTATTGTACAAATTAAAATGAACGATGTGTCGGTAAGGTCGCAGCTTTTGTTGTCTAAGCGCCAATGCTTCAGACCTGGCCCCGATCCCGTCCCCGACCCCGAAGCAAACCCCTTGGCTTTGACCACACCGAGCAGCAAGCACATCACACGTCAAACTTGACTTCAATTTTTTCTAGCATGTCGGACATGATGTGACTATGAGTCGAGTGGATTCCACTGGTGTGGACGAGGAGTGTAGTGAAGTACAGTGAAGCTCTATGCTATGCCCGGTCATGCCATGAATCTCCATCGTGTCCAGCTTGTTGTGTGATCGCGATAAGAATTACCGCGGTTCAGATGAAAAGCTTTTTTTGCCTCTTGGCCAAAACGAAATATTGGCTAAACGCTGCCAGTGGGACAGACCGACAGGCTGACAGCCAATGTGTAACTGTAAGTGATTACTTTACATGGCCAACAACAGTTCACAATGGCCCGAACCAGGGCCAAAAAACAATTGTGAATGTCCACAGCGAACTTGACACTCGCACAACGGAGTACACACATAGAGATACACGGAGTATCTTGATCCGCATCTAATCTAAATTCATAAGTCGACCTGCAGATACAATGGCGGCACTCAGCGAACGTGTGTGAGTGCGTGAGTGATTGCCGTTATGTCAAAGAGTAGTAGATGAAGTATAAACAGAAGAAGAAGCGTAAGAGAAGCAAACTAAGATGAAGTTACGTGGTATCAAATCAACTGACATATTCCTTATCCTTGCGAACATCTTGATTTATGCCAATGGTTCTCTTCAGAGGAATTTGTTGCGCAGATTGTTTATCCATCATAGTTAACAAGGTCAGGCTGCTCCAAATACCACAACTATTCAAAATTAAGACACAAAAATTAACAGAATTGAGTGACGCAAAAATCAGTAGTAGATTTAAAGTTGATACGAGCTGAATTTATAACTTTGACTATTTAAAATAAGTATAAAATGGAAACCAAATATAGTTTTTAATTTATATAGAAGTTGTGTAACAGTTTATTATTTAATACAGCAAATAAAAATATAATAAACATTATATTTTTAAAAAATATTTAAACTTTTATTCACATTGAAACTTTAGCTATTTAAAGTATTCAAAAAGAGTCCTAAATTTATTTACAGCTCGAGACCATTTTCAATTTCAACTCGACTTCAATTGAGACTTGGAATTGCCATAAATCGCATGTGCGACAGCTGTGTGTGTGTGGGCTTGTGGGTGTAGGTGTGTGTGTGGGTGTAGGTGTTGGAATTGGACTTTAGTTGAAACTGCTGAATGAAGTTAGTTCATTTAACTTCAACTTATGACGCGCCAGAAATTTGCAGACAATGTCATGACAGACTTTCGAAATATTCCAGTTGAACTCAGGGGCAGCTACAACAACAACAACAACAACAGAAACTACACTAAGAGCAAGAACAATGTGCACCAGTGCATGTGTGTGTGTGTTTGGGTGTGTATGGAAATGTAAGCGCACTTGGTTTGAATTTTGAATGACCTTGGCATAGAGGAAATGGCAGAAAGCATTATTTAAACTTAACAAGCCGACAACTGGGAACCCCAAACACACATACACACACATGTACACGCACACACACTCGACGGGAGTTAAGGGTTGGATGAGTGAGTGTTTGTAGCAGCCCTGGTCCCAATTTGCTGAACTCAATCAGAACACGGCAGCCCATTAGAGACTCATCGCTCCAGGGGGGAAGTAAAGGGGTGTGGCCCGCCCAACTGCCAGCCGGTGTATCTATCAATGTGTGTGCGAGAGTGTGTATGAGTGTGTGTGTGTGTCGCTTCTGCGTGTATTTTGCTAATTTACTAGACAGAAATACGCCTTTAACCCACCGAGCTCATTTATTATATAAAACAGCAACAACAGCAGTGGAGAAAGGAGTTGGAGAAAACCTGAAACAGGAACAGGAGGAAAAGGAGGAGTCGGAGTAGAAATTGGAACAGGAGCAGCAGCAGGAGCTGGAAAACTGCTGCACAGGAGTTACGAGCCATTGCAAGGAGTAGCCACAGCTACAGTGACTGCTAAAGCTACACACACTCACACACACAGCTCACTCCTGCCATTCCAGTAACAGACTGTCCCCAGACCTGAAACCTGAAATGTGAACCCTTTTCAGCCTGCGACACGTGTGTCCTGTGTATCCTGGTGTGTCCTGTGTACAGGGAACTCTCTGCCGAGCAACGAAGGGTAGCAAAGTGTAAAAATCGTGTTAATTTAAAGGCAGCAAAAACAGAGATTTTTGATGTAACCATTTATATGAGTTTATAATTACTGAAATTAGTTTTCTCTCTCTCTTTCTTTCTCTCTCTTGCTCTCCGTTTGTTATCCGCACATATGTGACTTATAAAGCAGTTACAGATACAGATACAGATACAGATACAGATACACACATCTGGGGTAAATTATAGTTGGTTTGCCTGCATTATGAATCATATTTGAGTTGCCGCAGCAAACAGTGCAGAGAAAAATGGTAAGAATATTAAAAGCAATTGGAAGCTTATAAAATATTAAATGAAGCAGAAAAGGACTCAGTTTGAAATAATAAAATATTTATTTAAATTAATTTAAAAACTTATTGGAAGTCTAAGAACTAGGAAAAGCGTAATAGATTGAATTAATTGATTCATTAATCCGACCTATCAAATATGTTTCGTAAGTTATCGAAAATATTTAATTCATTTTTCATTGACTATATATTCCTTTATGAAGTATCACACATAACGCCCACTTCATAAAGCTTCTTATAGCCAATTATAAAGCGAAGCTGTCGTATTTTGGTTTTACGCAAATTGTATAAAATATTTAAATGCAATTAACATGGCCGAGGCATAAAAATCAGACAAAAAAGGCCAGCGTTGAATAACAGTGAGCGAAAAAAGTTTTGTCAAATCAAGTTCCTTCCGTTCTGGAAGCACAAAATGAAAAATTTCATATGAAATTAACCCTGTTGGCAGGATTTTCAGCCCTACTCCCAGAGTGTGTAAAAAATAACCCCAAAGAGTGCGACAGGACGAAAAGGGGGAGAGAGGAAAAGGACGTGGATTGCGCCCGGGGCAGACAATGTGGCAACAAATTTGTATGTAAATGTATGCAAAAGTAATTAATCATAGTCGCACATGCACGCACACACACACACACAGCAACAACTGCAGGAGCAGGCAATGCGGACATTACACAGACAAGGATACACAGCACGAATTGGGTCTCTCTTTCTCTTTGGGACTCTCTTGGTCGTAGGTGCAAGCAACTTGCTTAAAGGTTAACTTCATTTTTCTGATATTATGTCAGTGGAGGAGATTCTTTGTTGCTCCGATTTTAGTCAGTGAGTGAGAATAAATTTCACTCGTCGTAGAGAGAACGAAATTGTTGTGACTGAGGAAGGACCGCAGTATTGGAGGTCCTTTGATTCAGGAAGAGAACTCAAGAGACCTTTTTTGTGCAATTTGAGAGATACTGAAATGCGACACCGTAGACCCAAAAAGTCCTGTATTTGAATCTTCGGGCAACAACACGTGGTTAACTAATTTACCCCTGCAACGGGGTTGCTGGCATCGATAAGGTTTGGCGGCCATGATGCGAACGCTGCTTAGTGCCTGGCACTGATAGCGTCCAACAGATGCTGAGAGGCACAGAGGTGAGAGGTACAAACGGGGTTGGAGAGCGAGTGAGTAAGAGAGGGGGAGTAGCGTCAGAGTTAGACAATGGCAACCGCTGCAGCGATGGCAGCGGTGACGACGACGACGGCGGTGGTGGTGGAAAATGAGCAGCAAAAGGCGATGCCCTCAACAAGGCAGACTCAGAGAACTCACACACATGTGAGATAGAGAGAGTGAGAGAGAAAGAGAGACAGAAATAGAGAGCGGAAGAGTGAGAGGCAACACACAGGGCACTGTCGGAGTGTTTCAGCTTTTTGGTTCGTTCATAAATCATCGCTGAGACGACACCATGTTAAATTGGAACTTTTCCCATACATAAATAGAATGGATGAGAAAAAAAATATAAACCAAAAATATAATAATAAAATATACACACACATAAAACCTAAAAAAAAAATTAAAAATCTAAAAATATAATAAAACTTTGCGGAAATAAATAAATTTAGTAATTTATAAACAGTTTAGGCAGCTATTGAAGCTGAAGAATATGAATAATATTTTCAATATCTTAGACTGTGCTTTAGAATTATACTGTTTTGCACTTAAAATCGATCAATGTATTCTAACATTTTTACAGAAAATAAAGTAATTTTAATATACATAAAAAAATTTAATTGGTTTTTAGCAAAGTTAGAAAAATATTATGATAAATTTGCTGCTTTGCACTTCAAATCGATTACGTATTCTATCTTTTTTACAGAAAATAAGGTAATTTTAATATACATAAAAAAATTTAATTGGTTTTTAGCAAAGTTAGAAAAATATTATGATAAATTTGCTGTTCTACGAATGCATTAAACATTTGCAACAATGTTGTTATTTTTCTGCAATATTACAAATGCAATTAAAATGTGTGTAACATTTGTATCTAAAAGTAGCCATAGCCACAATGTTCATTCAGATACAGATACAAATGCGCACATGCAAATGCAATTTTATATACGTGTATTCTATATATGTATTTATGAATATATATATATTTAACATGCACCAGGCTCTCCTTTACACACACTTCTCTCTCTGTCTCTCTCTTTTACGCTCTGACTTGTTCGCGGCCAAAAAGCCATAATTTTCCAATTAAGCGAAAATGAGCGATTTATTTGCCATGAAATCAGTGAGAATCGCCGATAAAAATCTCTTCATTCTCTGCTTGCAACTGCAACAGGACACGACTCTCTTGTTGTTGTAGTTGCTGTTTTGGTTGTTGTTGCTTTTGCTTTTCGCTTTGGTTGCAGAAAGTGCAACTCGAAATGTTTGCCGCCGTTGCAATTATTTATTATGCGCATGGCAATGGCCAGCGACGGTCTGCGGAGGGGGTGTGGCACAAGGGGCTTGTCGGTCAAGGGGCAGTGGCAACAACAGCAGCTGCTGTTTCTGCTGTGGGTGGATGACTGTGTGCAAGTGTGTGTGCCTCTGTTTATGAGTGTGTGTGTGTGCCACTTAACCCCAGGCCAAGCGAAGCGTCCGCATTCGCAGTGTCAACACGAGAGCAACGACGCGACTTTTCTGTTTCCCCAGCTGCGGAAATTTCAGTCGGTGTCTGCATCGTTGTTATTGTTGCTGTTGCTGCTGCTACTGTTGCTGTTGTTGTTCTTGTTGTTCTTGTTGTTGATTTTCTTGCATTGTTTTATGCTCTCGCTGCTGTTGTTGTTGTTGTCTGCCTTTTTTGCTTTGCCATTTTTCCGCTGAGCTTTTGATTTGCTTTTTTCTCCCCCAAAACAAAAAGTGACTGCAACTTCAAGTGGAAAATTGCTGAATATATGTACGTGCGGATGTCTGTTGTTATTATTAAAATACCCTGTAGTTCGTACAAGTCAAACGATGTGATATGCTAAGTGGAAGAAATGTAAAGGTTCTAAAAATACACTGTATTTTAAAGGGTATCTTCCATTGCAACACTTGTCATTGCAGTCTCCACTCGATTCCCAGCGGAATGCTCAACTTGACTTGTGCTTTGCAGTGGACAACCCTTGTTTGGTCTGCAGAGTTGTCACCATCCCTTGATTAAAGCTGAGCAGCAACTAAAAAGTGCAAACTTTAATGGCGTGCTTTTGTACAGTGGGCTCGACTACTTAACACCTGTTAGAGTAAAAGTGTTGCCATGTGTTAATTAAAAATGCAGTTGTTTGCAGGTAGGCAACACGCCAGGTAACTCTGTGTATGGTTGCATGTCTAGGGGGCACAATGAAATCAGCGGCAAGTAAAATTACACTACGTTTTGCAAGTATTTTGCTGATACCAGCGAGCTTTGCATATTTTGGCTGCCTAATTCAATTGTGAGAGTTCAAGCTCACTTGCCATGGCCAACACCATCTCTTGGCTCATTTATCAACACCTTTTCATTCACCTGCACGTGAGTGTGTGTGTGTTTGTGTGTAGTAACTTCCGCTGCAGTAACTGTAGGGTAGAGAGGGGGAACTGTTGGAGGCACTACACAGGTGCCAAACACAATTTGTGTTGCATTTTTAATTTGTGGCGCCCGAACTGGGACCTGACTTCCACTCGTGTCTGGCTTCTGCATGAAAAATCGAGAAAATGGAAAACTATTTTAGCGTGAAGTTCAAGTTGGCCGTTAAGTGATGAAATGTTTACGAGTTTGTTTCAGTGTAAACAGTGTAAACATGTGATATCTGACTTGCATCGATGCTGTTGAAATGACTAAATTCAATTTCAAATAAAAGCATTGAAGGTTAACATGTAGATTTTCTTAATATCTATACAAATTTTAAGGTTTATATATTTTTTTACTCTTGTAATAACTGCTATTAGACATATATATATTTTATTTATATAATTACAATTGATTTAACTTTGAAATACACTTCTTAACTGACATAATTCTTTAACATAAAGGGAATATAAGGTGTTTCATTGGCGCCAGTTCCTCTTTTATATAAACTGTTGTACTCAATCCCAAATGAAGCAAGTTTAAAAGAAAAATCTGAAGTCGAACCAGAACCTGAACCTGATTGGGAACCAGAGTCAGACTGTGTAGCAAACGAATGGGGGACAGGACTGGACCATAAATTAAATGCATTTTCCATGTGCCTGGCTACAGACTGCGAGAGGAGCGTAGAAAGACACTCTCCTCTGCTACTATGCCCACTCCCACTCCCACTGCCGTTTTCCATATTCATTTCCATGTGCATTTCATATTATTTTTGTTAATGTAGCCAGGGGAAAAAAGTAAAATGAAAATGCAGCCGGGGTCAGGTTTAAAAATACGCGGCATATGAGGAAATGCACACGAATTTATGAAAAATTAATTTTGAAATCGTTAATTGAGTGTTTATTGCGACTGAGCTCAGTGAGCGCGACGCCGGCGCCCCGAAAATGAATGCGAATGTGAATATGAATATGAAAATAATGTGAATAAATGCGAAAGTACATTAAATATGTAAGATTTATGTGCAGCAGCCAAATTGCACATAAGCAAAGCAATACATACTTATGTGCTACATAGACACACAGCTTAAATCTCTGTGAAATGAAGCAAAATAGGAGTCAGGGGCGAAGTGAGGGGGTGGCTGGGGGAAGGCAGCTGCAATTGCCATTCAAATGCAAACGCGGCAAATGTCAGTCAAAGTCGCTTCCAATTTGCATACGAACTTAAATCATTTTGTCGAGCCCCTGAGTGTTTCGCCGAGTACACAACTAAGCAGCAGTATGTGTGTGAGTGGGATGTGTGTCGATATGTGTGTGCGCATAACAAGAGCAAACAATATTTCTCACATAAATTCACACTTTAACCAATTTGCATGCAATCTGCGGGGGTGGAAACAACCCCTCGCTGCCCCCAACTCCACACCCCACGCTTCAGCAGCGCTGCGCAGACAGCGATGAAGTGCAACGCCCCCGTCGCCATTGTCAGTAGGGGCTGAGGGCGCATAGCGGTGGTAGGTGGGGGGTTTTTGCCAAGTACTTTTTGTTTTTTCTGCATTCAGTGCAACGGCAACGTGGAGTTTTGCATATTTAAAAGCGTGCGCGAGTGAGTGAATGAGTTTGAATGAACTCAGTATGAACAAATACAAAAGCTGACCATCGCTACACTCCACTTCCCCCACTACCAAACCCCAATCCACTCCCCGCAGTCTCCGCTGGCGATAAACGAATGCATTTCAGCTCAGCGGCAGAAGAAAGAGCCACCCAAAATGAGAAACAAGTGAAAAAATATGAATACATACGTGACTATTATCATTGTCTACCATATGCACAGTGGTCAAAAAGTGGATAACACTTTTGAATTGCATTTATAATAAATTATATTATTTTTAAAATATTTTTAAGTAAATTAAATCTCTATTTTTAACAAATAAAATAAATACAAGTGTATTAGAAATTCAGTAAATAAATTTTCCTTGCTCCACTGTGCATTATATTCGTTCCCCACCAGCTTGAACTGCAACCTTTATGCCATTTCTATTCTATTTCTTGCTACCTGCTAACCCCTAGGTGTCCCCTGCCCATCCCACCCTTCACCTCCTTTGTGTGCACTGAATGTTATATACTTAAATCAAAAGGTGACTAAACGAGAATTTCCTTTTTAAATTAATAAACTCACCCTGTGGCCAGTTACCAGCTCCCGTTGGGCATTGGCAGCGGCATTAACTTAAACTTGGACTTGCAACTGAACTAACTGCGGGTCAGTCCCTCTCCCCGCCTCTCTTCGCCGTACTGCTAACAGAGGCGCTTAAACTTACCCGTTAACTGCACTCATAAATTCTGTGAAAAACTTTCTGACGTGATGCAGTTTTTTATGGTCTGTGAAAAGTTCTTTTTTGGTCGCAGAACATTTAAAAAAAAATTTGGTTCGACATCAAAATCCGCATGAATTTTACGGCAAATTTTCTGCATTGATAAATTCGATGAATTTTCTATGTAGTTTATTAACTGCAGATAGTTTGGCCAACACTTACCTGTAATTAGAGAAAAATCATAAATTAGTAAATTATTTTTTACATAAATAAATATTAATGAATAATAGAAAATTCGTAAACTAGTTTAGAGTTTAATTGAAATTTAATTGGTTTAGTGGAAGATTGAACACACTTTGGCAAGTTTCACTGTACGCAGGAGTCGCCTTTAAGGGAGACAGTTGAACTACCCTACAAACAGTTGGTTAGATTGTTGGCCAGGATACGAATACGGCTACAAATACGGTTTGGTATTGTGACAGCACTGCCAGTACAGGGCCACACATCGCACAGCTGATAAGAATCACCCTCGAGCCCTGTTTAGAAGTAGATGGAGACGAAGAGATGGATATACCCAATGACGAACAGAGTAAAGAGTGGAATAACTTGGTCCGTCGCACTGCTGGTATTTCTGGTGGAATTCTGCCATGCAGCACACATGTCCTGCCAAGTGTTTTAATTATAAAAATGAGATATCGCAGACGTTCTCGAAGGGCGCTCTGAACTCTGCACTCTGCACTACGTACTCTGTAGAGGTCGTCCAGTCCCTGAAAAGCTAAAACTCCCCTCGTTCAATGCAAAACTATGCGAAACGCGTGGCAGTTGCGCGTTTGCCGTTTGCCCCGTGGCTGCGGCAGGAAACATGTGTTGTGCCTATGGACTGGGTGTGAGTTTGTGTGTGTGTGTGTATGTTTATCAGCAAACGCGATGGTTCTTATCAAATGCGAGGCAAAGACAAAGGCAGGCAATTTAAATGAAGCTAGAAACAGCCAAACAGCGGAGCAAAGGATAACAGCGCCAGTCTCAGCCAAAGTTTGAGTCCTGTCGATACCAAGTTCCATTTGGCATTTATTCATTCATGCGTTGCACATTCGCATTCGCTCTGATAAAACGAGTCTGATAACTGCGACAGCCCCGAGGATGTGGCCCAATCTCGAATATCTGTTTCAGTGTAGCCCCCGAAAACAACCCTGTTTATTTATTAGACATGTTTTGTCTCATTGTTTGTCTCACTGTCTCTGTTTAGAAGACGTTAGAGAAGAGTTTGTTTAAGATATACCCAATTAATAGGGTAGAAAGAAGATGGAACTGTTAAGCAGCTCTTGTAATTAGAAACATTTGAATGCATAAATAATTTTATATAAAACAATTTAATATGTTTTAAGACATAGTAGATTTATTCAACAAATAAAGCTATTATTGGAACTCAGACTATTATATAAAATACTCTGTTTAATACTATACTATATATCTTAGAATTTTATATTAAGACTACCTAAAAATCATATACAAATAATTTTAACTTTATTTTACTATCCCCAAACTTACTTAGCACTTTGTTTGCATAAAGCCCTAATTAGTTTTTAGGTAAAGACTGTGTTCTATCTATAAAGCATATCAAGCTTTAATCAACTCAAATATTTCCATTGTTAATATGCTCGTAAAGCTCCCCGAACCTTCACTCAACTGCTGTGCTGATGGAATGAATTGAGTTCTCAAGTATTTTGCGTATTTGAAATAAATGCCCGAAAATCACACACACAAAAGGCTAAAACGGAATGGGGCTAAAGACCAGGACTTGGGGCGAAATAAGTCAGTAGAAAACTCGGATAAGTCACCAAAATGTAGGCAAACGGAAGCCATAAATGAAATTAAAACGAGAGAAGTGCGGTGAATGCGGGGAGTGTGGCAGCGACATTTCTCAAAGGACCAAAATTAGGGTCACTGGGTGTGTTTGTATTTTGGGGTTCAGGAATCAGGATTCAGGGTTTTCCAAGGGTTTGGGTCTACTGTTGATTGCGTAACAGAAACCCGCTAACATACAGAAAAAGCCAGAACGATGTCTCGCTGTGGAAATAGACAACGCAGCAATGAAAACAGCCAAAAAATGTTTCCAAGTAGAAAATTCTGCTCGTTTTTTTTCTACTTTTTACACCATTTTCATTTTGAATGCGGCGCCCATTTTTTTGTGTGTTGTTGTTTTTTTTAGCTGACCAGAAAAGTTGGAAAATCAACTTTGGTTTTCGTATTTTTTGTACATATTCATTCCTTTTCTTGTTGTCTTTTTTTCATACTTTTTGCATTCGTTTCTGTTTCGGCTTCACAGCAAGCGACTGACTTGTTTGTTTTTCTTTTCCACATTGTTTTGTTTTCTGTTTCTGTTTCTGTTTTCGTTTCGTTGTGTTTTTGTTTTTTAGCTGCCACCCGCTGTTTTCCCCATTTTTTATATTACCACGCCATTTATCATTTCCTTTGCCAAACACTCGCACAGCGCACTTGCTGTCCCACTCGCACCTTGTTTGTTTTTTTCGCCACATCTACTCAGTGAGTCTTTCTATGTGTGTGTGTGTGTGTGTGTTTTCTATATACTTTCTGATACTTTTAGCATATTATTTACACATAGGCTTTGGGTATATAAGGCAATTTTCACGCAGCTTTAATTTAATTTATTAAAACTTTCGACATTTCAGCTGCGATTTTATTTCGGTGGCAAGGTGCGTGCGAGGCCACACCCCCTTTCGAAATAACGGCCCCTGCCCCCCCACTATTACCCCTTCGCTTCACCCTCTCCGCTATGTGACTTTCGGAATGCCTTCAGTTGCCACTAAACATGAAACTGGCTCGTTTTGTTCTCGTGTTCGGTTAACTTCGTTCTTGACATTTCCTGGCCGGGAACCTTTGGAGCTGTCGCTGGAAGAATCCCGTCCAAATAACTGGGAGTAGCTGGTGAGTGGAGGGAGGGAGGGGTTGGGCCAAGGGGTTGGCGCTCAGAGCTGCGTGTTTGCATTTGACACATTTAATTCCACCCCCCGCACTCGTCAGACGCTGACATGATTTATTAATTACGAGCCTAAACATGAAACGAACTTGAGTTCTTAATTTCGACCTTAAAGCTCAAGTCTTATATTTATTTTTCAGGCTATGCTTACTTGAAATTGTTAGCGCTATTTAAAGAATTTAACGAAGAATAGAAGCAAGTAAAATTAGAAGAGAAACCAGATAAAATATTGTCAAAATATACTCTTATTTATTGTTTTATGCTTTCTTTTCCATTTTACTCTTAATATCTTAGTAATATTCTTTATAATTATATCAAAGTATCTATACTTGATGCTCTTCTACATATTTTTTCTTGATCATCAAAATTTGTAAAGTTTTCCTACGAATTACCTTTAATTTTGTATCAAAAGCCGAGTTAATTGTATTAATCTGGATAAATTGAAATGTAAATTTGTAGAAGAAAGATCACTAATGAAGGTAATCCTCTTGGTTTTAATTAAAACCATATTGTATAAGCCGAAAAATAAAACACACACGTGCCTGTTTACGTGTGGCTTTCTAGCCACAACAACAACAACAACTGCGATAAAGGCCAAAACCAGACGAAGAAAAATGTTTTATTTTTGAAAATTAAATTTTTGTAGAAAAACAAGAGAAGTGGAGAAGGGCGAGTGGTGGAGGAGGAGGAGGAGGGGGCAGGTGGGGGATGCTGCAACATAGACAACATAGAAAACAACTTTGGTGCTGAACGGAACGCGCCAAGCGAGATAGATGGATGGCTCGGGTGCCAAGATTTATGGTTGATCAAGAATTTCCCGTACGTTGCACGCGCTTTTCTTTTGGCTTCGCTAGACTCACCCCACCTCAGCCCTCTCTGATGCTTCTTGCCCCTCTGTTCGCCCCTTCTCACCTTGTCTTGGATTGTAGGTTTTGTTTTGCTTATTTTTAGATTCACTTTTCGTTTTCAAGCGCCCAGTGCAATGCCCCCGCTCCCTGCCACGCCCCGTGCCGTAACGAGTCCAAAATAAAAAAATCATCGTCTTATGTTCAACTTGTCGTCTTGCAACTGCAACTGCAACTGCAACGAAGCTGCAATCTGCGGCAACGCGCGACTGCGAAGAAGAAAAATGTCTCTTGGGTGTATTCATAACATGCCACAGCCATAAATATGCTTTCTACGAGACATCCGACATCTGCAACTGCGGCTGTGTCTTCTTCCCCGCCCTCTTTATCTCCACTTCCTGCCCTCTTCACTCTACCCCATCCCCTTTGCTGTCTGCTGCGTTGCAGCCAATCGCACGTCCAACGCCCCAAACTGGGCGTGCAACAACTGTTCCTTGACGAATTGGACGGATGCAGTGCGTCCGTGTTTGATGAATACATTCACAGACACTCATGTAAATACACTCACATCACTAGTGTGTGTTTGTGTGTGTGAGTGCGAGCCAATCTTCTGTGAGTTGTGCTGCTTAATTGAGAAATTAGTTTCAGTTCGCTGCAAATGTCTGAAGGCTCGGCATATTCAAAAACTGGCTGATGCTGCTACAGTGGGTCAAATCGTTAAGTTTTGTTTTGTGAATAAATAGAACTTTACATAAAAATATAACATATATTGTGAAGCAAAGGGTTCTAGAAATTTATTTGGATTAATTGATCTCTGAATAATCTTTTTTATGTATTTTACCAAGCAGCATAAGAAGTGCCTCAAAAACTGTTCTGCAAAATTAACTTTCTGTAGAATAAAATATTTTAAACAATAGAAAACTTCCAAACCAAACTCTTACTTTATCTGGCTATCATTTAAAATGTTATTATATCTTAATAAAAGCATTTATACATAAACTCAAAAGTTAGTCAAAGTTTTTAAAAATGATATATTTTATTTACCCAAAATAACTATATAATTAGTCAATTTATATTAAGCTCAATAACTATAACAACTAGTAGAAATTTTGGCATAAATTGTAGACTTTGTGCCCATTGTCGCCATGGATTTTAAGGTTTGCGCGCTCTTGTCGCAGGAAGTGTTAAGCGGAATGTTTTAATAGCTGACATCGCAGGGCACTTTGGGTTCTCCTTTTTATGCAAATTACAAGAGTCTGCGCTAATAACATGTTCCTCGCCATATCCGAGAGATAAAACATTTTAATTTTCAAGTGCGACGCTTGTACCCAAAACGAGTTTGGGGTCGACATCGGGTTTGGGTTCGGGTTGGTACTCGAATTGATACAAAGGACAGAGAAGGAGATGGGGAAATCGAAAGACTTTGGGTTACATTCTTGGCAATGTCTCAATTGCAATTGCATTGGTAAGATGGCCACCTACTTGTAGTTGTGTGTAGCTGTGTGAAATTCGTACATAAATGCAAATAAATAAAATTGAAATTAAAAGTTGTTTGCGACGTACACCGAAAACACGCGAAAGGTGATAAATCAGGTGACAGAAATTAATTGAGTTATTCAGCATTGGATGCATCGCATATAGGGTGTGTGTGTGTGTGTAGATACATGTGTGTGCTTGTCGTCGCTGTTGTTATTGGGTGTTGCAGGCGAGTCGCGATATCGATATCGAAACTCAAGTGTTGTCATCCGGCCTCACACTTGAGCATCATCTGAGCTTCAGGCCGCGCCACAAAGCAACAACGGCTACAATGTCTGTCTGTGTCCCTGGCACCTGCCTGCCCTTCCCTTCCCCCTATGCCACTGTCCGCCTTGCAACGCGTTGCACGCCTCATGTTGTTGTCTTTGCTGTTTGCTTCATTTCTTGCTTGTCTCTTGCTGATTTTGGATTAATTTGTTCTTCAGTCAAGTAAATCCCCAATCGCCATAACAGTCCCCACTCTTCTTCTCACCACCATCCCTATTCCCTTCCCTTTGCACTGCATTTCTCGCTGGTTGCGTCACAAAAGTTGAAAACAAAAAACAAAATGAGTAAAAAACTGCATAAAAAAACTAAATTGAGGCACAAGTCACCTACCTGCCAGGGCTAACATCACGTTTACTTTTTTATATTTTTTGGCCAGACCAATGCAGAAACTACAGCAAAAGCCGCAGCAGCGGCTGTGACTGCGACTGCGACGCTGACTGAGACTGAGACTGCGGCAGCAACGGAATGATATATGAAGTATCTCATGGTATGACATTAACAGCACACACGAACATGTAGTTTTGTTATTTATTGAGTTTTCAGATATTTTGAAGGCATTAACATTGAAACAAATTATTATGATTACAAGATTTATTACCGTTTGCAAGCGAAACATACGAATAATCGTATCAAAGCGGAAAGATTAACAGAAAGTGACAGAGAAACAGCAAGAGAAAGAAAGAGAGAGAGAGAGAAAAGAGAGCCAAAATATCACATATCTTATTTGCATAAAATGTCTTTGCCTCAGACTGTTAAATGTCCACTGTCCACTGTCTACTGTGCCAATGGTTTGCTCTCTTATCCTCTCCCAATTTCTCTCTTATTCTCTTTTATTGATATTTATTTCTATTGTCATCTCACTCACGCACTATTCACCGTTTTGTGAGTTGATTAATGACGAAATCTTCAAACTTCATTCGAATATCACCGCACGTAAAATGTTGACACTTGAAACGTTTAATAACTTAGAGCTAAATAACTTTAAATATGTTAAATAATTGCAACATTTCTATTGAACATGTTGATTAAAATTTCTATATTCTTTCTTAAAAAATAAAAAACTCCCAAGACTTAGATATAAAAGTTCTAAGCTCTGACCTTAAGGACCTACTACCTTGCTAATATTTTTTCTTGGGAATATTTAAAGTATTTAAATAGCATAATACAGCTTAAATCTTAATATTGAAACTATTAAAGGTATTTTAATTGAGTTAAATGGTTTGTTTCATGTTCTTGATACTGCATAAAACAGACTTTTTATGTTAAGTATTTTTAATCACTTCTCTGTTTCATAATTTTAATTCTTATTACAAAAATCTTTTCTTAACAATTTTATATTTTTATAAATTTGTTTCGCTCACGCGCCACAGCAGCCAAGCAAATAAGTAGAGATATAAACATTTAGTTATCTCAGCATTTCATAGATGATTTAGATGATTGAAGATAAGAGTTTTAAGTAGGCAGGCAAAGCAAGAAAGAGAGAGAGAAAGACTGAGAAAGGGAAGACCAACATTTTATTGGCTTATTAACATTGATAATCTCTGGATGTTGGCCAAGTGGTCTGGGCCCACAGTGTCCGGCTGACTGACCCACGCACAGTGGTCAGTGGACGCCTTGAAATCGTCGTCGTCGTCATCATCATCAAAACGTGGCCAATTGCAGTTGCCAATTGCCAATAGCAAATTGCAAATTGCCGATTGCATAATTGTAGACGACTCTTTGGCTAGTTGGAATGCGCAGTAGCAAATGGATTTTTTTATTGCGGATGCATTGGCAGACGATTTGCAGCAAACGATAAGACGAGACTGGACTGACTGTGTCTAATCAGAGTTTATTGATTCAAACGACAGCCGTTTGAAGCCGACAGCTACAGCTACAGTTCAGCAGACAACAAGCTGCAAACACCTGCCACAAATGGGCTGAGACGGAGACTAAGATTGGGTCTATAGACTGGGAGTGAGACTCGCTCTGGTCTGAGCTAAGTCTTGGGTGCTAATGTTTGGTTTGGGCGCCAGCGACGGCGACGGTGCCTCACGGTGTGGACACGGACTTCATAATTGCCGCTGGTTGACGCACGTCGCACGTGAAGCTACGTGTCTGCAGTGGCAGCCACAAAGACCTTCCTGCAACATCAGAGGCGGATCAACAAACGCTTCGTATTTTCTTTCTACTTGGTAGCTAAACATTTTATCACACTTTTATGGCTTCTCATAATTTTATAGCATTTTTTTATTGGTTTTTTGCAGCCAAAATGTCTTGGCTTTGTGTGTTTAGTTGTTGTTGTGGCTGTTATTCATACCTTGGGCCACTTTGACTAATTGCAGTGCACTTGCAGCTTGAAGTGTCTGATAGTTGTTGTTGTTACTGTTGTTGTTGTTGCCGTCGCGCCTGTCACTCAACTCAGTTCAACAATTTGTCATCTTCTCTGTCATGTCACAAACGGGAGTGTGTTCTCTGTCGCTGTCTCTGTCTCACTGTCTGTTTGTGTGTGTTGTTGTTACCTCTATCTGCATATCCATAAGAACTTAATTTTTATTAGATTTTCTTCATATACATATGTGGAAAGGGCAAAACGACGCCAGTTTATTGAGTTCGCAGTACGCTGCTTCTGCCCATCGTTTATCACTTCCTTAGACAATTTACATGCAAATCAGTTGGGCAGTTTTGAGTGGGCTTTCTTGGCTTGGCTTTTGTCAGTCGCGGCGTTTAGCCTGTTGGCAGTATTAACTGGAAGCGATTCTGATAGTGGAATACTGAAAAACTCAAATCTGATTGGCAACTAATTCATTGGCATAAGAAATGCGCTTCGACTCTGATAACTTATTCAAAGTGCAAGTGAATCAATAATTTTCAATAATAATCAATACGTAAAGCTATGAAAATTCTTAAGGAAACACATGATAGTATAGAGTCTTAGAGTATTTAAAGGGTTTAGATATGAATACCTTCTAGACTGTAATAAGCCCCTTGTTAATTGAGTTTGATTTGAACGTCTAAGTAAGTTTAATTCTATGGTCGTACTAAGTAATATTAGTTTCAATTTTAATTGAGTCAAATATATATTTAATGAATGTTTATTTAGTTGTACACACAATTAGTAAATTAATACTCTTTGTCTTCCAGTATCTATTTAAGAATGTGCCTTAAAGCTACTCGCTTTTTGGTGAGTAAATTATATTTCTTGTACACTATTTCGCACATATTTTGCAGACATAACTTGGCCAACCCTTATAGCCTCCCTTGCCCGCCCTCTAGACCCTATGTGTTCCCCTGACCTTTCGGATATCGTTTGTCTGGCGCATAAAGCTTTCGACTCGAAGGAAACCAATTTGTTCAGCCGTTTGATTTAAACGGTTTTATGGCCGTCCTGTTGTTTTCACTCTCCCTGTCTCGCTCTCCAGTTGCCGCTGACGCGCCCTTAAGTATGCCACTCGGCGCACTACCCCCTGAAAGTCTCCCTTCCCAAACGGTGCGGTACTCGAGTCAACCCACTTCCCCCCCTGCTCGCTTTTACTGCTGAGCAGTCAGTGGCAAATTCGCAGCATATGCACAAAGGGCGAACGACAGGACGTGGACGAGAATGAAAGGACGACAGTTTCGCAAGACATTTGGTCAAATTCAAATTCATTCTGCGGGGGCCGCAATGTCACTGCTTCGGGCATGTGTGCCAGTCTAAGTCCCAGTTCCAGACCCAATCCCTTGTGTACTCCCTCCCTGCACACTTAAGTCTTAGCCCCTGCCCTCTGCGCAGCTTAAAGGAGCGTGTGTGTGTGTATGTGTGTGTGGACGCAATGTGGTGCAAATGGCAGCCGTAACGGTTTAATCTGTTTTAAATTATTTTTGGGAATTTTGCGAAGCCCAAACAATGGACAAGAGACGTCGGCGTGGATGCGGCACGCTAATCTGAACGCGACAGCAGAAAGGGGTGGAGTGGGGGGGGGTGGAGTAGGAGATAGGCAGGGCTGCTTGAATATACATATATATATATTCTTTTTTTGGTTGCGAATTCGAAGCTGATTCCCAGTTGGTTTTGCCTTTTATGCATCCGCATCTTTTTGGCTTTCATAATTTTGTTTGAGTTTTTTGCTTCTTTGTTGTTTGCAGTGCGCTGCCCTTATAATCCCCGCAACAGCAGCAACAACCAGAGCACTCCTTCTCTCTCACTCGCACTCACACTACTGTGCGCTCTCACTCTTACTCGCTCTGCTCTCGCTCACACGCTTGAACGGGATCCGCGTTGCTTGGCAACGCTTGGCATCAAGATTAATTTTAGACGAAAAAAGGAAAGAAGTAAGTCAAAATGATTAATGGGCTTTAATTTTTGTTCGTCGTCGTTGTCGTCTGTGTTGCTGCTTCTTCTGTGTATGGGTGTGTGCAGACTGTGTGTGCACACACATGAGGGTTGAGGGATCCGAAATTTTTTATTGGTATTGGGTTTCTGGGTCTCACCCGCTAGTTTCGATTTTACAAAATAGTTTTCATCTCCTGACTTGTTCTTGTTCAACCATCTTTCTAATCATCTGTTTATCTCACTCGCACCCTTGTTCTCTCTCCCTCACACCCTAAGTGATTCATCCTCCACCGAAACCGAGCAATGGCTTAGGATAAAAAGGGAAATGGAAACAGCAATGGGAATAGCATGATGGTTGCCGCTGCTGATGCTGCCTGACTTGAAAATTCTGCAGCAGATCTGGCAGCACTTATAGCTTGTGAAACTTTATTAACTATGAATCAATTGGAATTAGAATACAGTTTAAGAAGAATTTTAAATTGATATATAAATTAATTTAGTTTTAAAAAGTATCTGGTACAAATTAGAATTACAAGAATTCTTTCAGTGCTAATAAAAACATGTTTCTCGATTCTATCTCCAATTAAATAAAAGACAAGAACTTCAACTCATATCAAAAATGTAAGAACAGAAAATCAAAAGAAATTTAGTCATCATCAAATTTAATGGCTTAAACTCTTTGCCCTTTTCCTCTTCAACTCGTTTCGTTTTGCTACAGCTTTTGGCAAAGAAAAATCAGATCAACAATGGTTTTAGTTTCAGTTTTGGTTTTTTGGCTTTCGTCGGAGTCGTAGTCGGAGTTGGAATTGAAATTTGACGTTGACACGATTTCTCATATTCCGGTTAACTCTTTCCTAAGATTTTGTGCCTTTTTAATTGTGAAATTTCCACGAAATGCGAGTCGCGGTTTTTTTTTCACTTCAGTTTTGTTTTTGGGGATTTGAACTTGGTTCGTGTTTTCGAGTTGACACGATTCCAGACGATGATGATGACGACGTGGGTCCAGTGAGGTCCAAGTACACAAGTCCACTCCGATGAGGGCACAATGGAGGGACGAGGGTTGTGGTGTGTGGAGCTGGTGAGCAATCCGAGCAACATTTGTGTCATTCTGCGACAACTTTGACATGTGTGACATTGTTTTTTGTTTTCTTTTCTTTTTTAGCGACATTTTCGTGTAGTTTGTCGGTCTGGCAACGGCAACCAAACGAATTATTTCATGTGTTTTTTCTTCAACTTTTTGTATGCGAAACTCACTCACAAACACACACTTATACACTAGCAAACCAAGTGCCCAACTTGGCCATGGCTAGTGAGTTAGATACAGATACGAATGTGTATATACAAATGCAGATACAGATACAGATACATAGATAGCAGAAATGTCGACATCTACATGAACATATACTTATGTGTATGTACAAATATATAAAAAACCTCGTCGCTTGGCCTTTGCTTGTTCATTTATAATACCCTGTATTTTTGGGAGCAGTGTGGGTATAATGGCACTATGTAGAAAGTTTCAAAAATTTTAGGTTTAGATTTTATTCAATTCATTTTATTTAATTTTTAATTGGACAATTAAAATCTTTTTATGTAAATGGCGATGCATTTTTAAATCAAAAAATTTTTGAAAATTCAATTGATATTGACAACAAATTATAGGAGATTCGATAGTTAATAGGGTATCTCATTGTCTAAGCCAGTTCTTGCCTTCCTACATCCTTTAGTTTTGCAAATTTGCCGCTCAGCTTTGAGCTACGTTTTGCATTTTCTTCGTTGAAAATTTGGTTCACTTTCAGGTTTTTTTTTATATTTTTTATTACGAATATTCTTTTTCTTTTATATTTGTTCAGCTCGTGCTGTTTGAACAATGAGTTTTTTGTTGTCTCTTGTGACTGTGCGCGGTGTGTGCGTTTGAAATCGGGTAGATACAGACACATTCTTAAAACTTAACACACATTTAGAAAATCCGAATATAGAGCGTAGCTAATTGCTCTATAAAAAGTACTCAGAAATTTCCGAATACATTTCCATATTGATATTCATATTTGTCATTGTTTGGACACATTCAACGGCTACCGTCGGCGAATTTTCACTGCCGCCCGCTGCTTCTCTGAAACTGCCACAGTTTGCGGCATTTGTTGCAATATGCAAATGTTATGCAACATATGTCGTCATCAAGTTCATGTTATCCCGTGATTTCCTCATGAAAATTGAGACAATTCTGCTGCTGTTTAGACGGAACAGTTGTTGTTGTCGACTTTTTTCAGGCAGGAGGCAGAACTCCTGGCAGAACAAGATTTATATGCGACTTTTTTGAATGTGAGTTATTGCTATTTTACACAGATAAATCATAAATTTTCTATACTTTGAAGTGTTTGTGTTTTAGTTTTTGATCGGTGGGTGGTAAAGCGTAGAAAATTTGAAGTTTGCCTTAAATCTTAAGTACAGAGCACAGAGAGAAATAGTTGTAGATCTGACAACCCAAAATATCTACAGAATTATCCCAAATTCATTTTCAATATTTTCAATATTTTCTAACATTTTTTAATTTTTTGAATTATTTATTTTAATTTTTAAAATTATTAATTCTGTTTATTATTAAAAAATTATTTTATTTATCTATTTATTAATATTTTCTTTACATAAATTCCAAGCAGTTTTACCGATTAGCTGCTAATCCTTTGCATAATGCAAACTGCACGGACTTCTAAAGAGTCACAAATTGATTTATGGCCAAATGACACATTGAACTGCATACAAATAAATTGATTTATTATGAATTTTCGTTTTCAGTTGAAAGTAAAAATACAAATACAAATACAAATGAACTGAAAGAAGATAGCCAACTGTGTGTAAGACTCGATGCGATCTCGACCAGGCTTTTTGATTCAGATCACTTTCAAAAACGGCGACAACAATGCGAACTCATAAATAATAATTTCAGGCTGACTCGCGCTGAAAATCGAAAAAAAAACGGAAAAATAACAAGAAGTAAAAGATATAGAAGTAGAAGAACTGTAAAAACAGGTAACCTTCAAATACAATGGCTGAGAGCAAGATTGAGAGAGAGAGTTAGAGGGAGAGAGAGGTGCCTAAAGTCAAGCCAAAAGTCATGTCCGGTGCGCGTCAGGGGCTAGGAACCAGGGACGGAGAACGCAGCGGTTCACAGTCACAAGAACAAGAAGAAGTAGAAGAGGAAGATGCATTTGTTGAGATACGCGCCTCAAATTGCCACAGCGAAGGACGCATATTAATTTTTATGACCGTAGAAAATGACGATTGCATAACCTGAGACAGAGAACTGAGAACAAGAGAATCGAGAACTCAGCGGCCTTCGCAAGGTGACTTCCTAAATGCCTTAATGATAATTTGGATTTTGGAAAATTCTTTATGCTATTTATGACATGTGCACGTAAAACTGCAAGTGGCATAAAGATGAAAAGATGAAAAACCACACAGCAGGTTTTCACTTTCCTTAGACTTGACTTTTTCAGCTGCTTCAGTAGATTTGTTGTTGTTGCATTTTCAAGGACATTTTTCGCATAAAAAATACAGATTTTTGGCAATTCTTTAAGGTGTGTGAACTAGTGTCTCAGGTAGTTTGATTTTCCAGTTAGTTTAGCTAAATGTTTGAGTCTCAGTTGTGAATACTTTCTCGCTCTCTAGCTGTCTCTTGTTCTCTTACTGGCTTGCTCTCTTTCGCTGTCTGCATTTTTTACTTTCATACTTTTTGCGTTCGTTGTCGCGTATCTCTTTGCCATAAATCATTGTCACCCGCTCGGCGCAATGTCACTGCGAGTGCATCCCGCTGGGCGGCCCAAGCTCTGGCCCCGACTCTGACTCCGACTCTGACTCCAGCTCCGACTCAAACTCAATTTCAAACCCAAAACTCATACTCAAATCCAGCCACGCCGTGCTGGTGCCACAAAAAACATTTCGAGTGCACTCGTAAAGGCGCTGACTGCTAGCTCCAAAAACGCAAAACCCACAACACACACACACCCAGACACACACACTCTCAGAGAAATGGCAAACAAACTGCAGTCACTGCAAATTGCCACCCAATGCCGAGCATTTGGGTGCTGTTTAGCCCTTTTTTACTGCAGCTACATCAAAATCCGCACAGAAATTAAATGGCACAGCAAAAAGACCACAACAAGTGGCATGCTACAAGAAAAAGAATGCTTGCCATTTTGAAAATCCGATAGAAATTCGCTGACTTAAATCGTTTTTGCTTGAATGATTTAAAAACTTGAGACACAATTGGCCAGAAACGTTCCCAAAGCTAAGAAAAGCAATATAAACTTAAGCTCTGAGATACAAGTTAAATAAAGAAGATACATTTAAATTTAAAAATCACAATAAACAAGTTACTAATTTATTATTTCTAATGCAAAATAAAATATTTCATTGCTTCCATCTGCCTTTTTTTTTGGGAC
The DNA here is from genome assembly GCA_035046005.1 of Drosophila acutilabella. NCBI lineage: Eukaryota > Metazoa > Arthropoda > Insecta > Diptera > Drosophilidae > Drosophila > Drosophila acutilabella. The sequence continues at coordinate 2,388,773 of JAWNOK010000061.1, forward strand.
CAAAATTAGTTCTCTGTAAAATTAATAATAAATTAAACGTTCAGTAAATTTAATTTTACTTTCACTTAAAATTCTTTTTCTTATCTATCGTTTACATAAACATATTGTACGCTTTACAAAATTTTAAAACAGTTTTAGAAAAATTTAACTCAATGATTATTGTATTGAATAAAAAATTAAGCTTTGTTTTTGTTTTGTTTTAGGCTTTGTGTTTCTTTTTCTGTTTTAGGTTTTTGCATTTGATTAATTAGCCGCTTCATGTCGCCATTTATCAATGATTTTTAAAATAAATTTTAATTTCAAATGGCTGGCATCTGTTTTAACTAAACAAGTTTTGTTTATTGTTTTCTCAGAGCTCTATGCTCTTTGTTTCCGAATCGGTTTAAACCTTTTTGAATACATTTATCGATTTCGTTCAAAATTCATTTGCTTTTGTTGCTTAGTTTCGGTTTTGATTTTGGATTTGGTTTTCTCCTCTCGTTGTACGGCATTGATTAATGTTTTTACAAAAGACTTTGTCGCCATTTTTATAGGGAGATTATTTAACTCATAAATCATGTCAAAATGTGTGAATTTGATTAAAAACTTGGTCTTTTTGGGAACTTCTTAGTCATCTGCTATTATTTTAAATAAAGATATTGAAAGTGTTGTATAAGATTTATACAAATAAAGTCTGTTTACTTTCGAATTCCAATGGGTTAATTCAAGGAGTGTTTTAATTGAAAAAATTAATTTGAATTTAAATAAATAATTATATATATATACATAAATTGTATTTATTTGCCAACTTAATTAAAGAAATATTAATAAAATAATTGTTATCATTTTAATAATTAAAGTTCTTAAAGTAAACTACTAAATTTTAAATCAGATCGAGGCAAGTGACAATACGAAATGCATCAATTCACAAATGTTAGTTCAGTCTCCAGTTTTCTGTTCGAGTCATAAATCATGAACTTTTTGCCAATGCAAATAGAAAGAGAAACATAACTAGTTGAAGAGAGAGACGGAGAGATCGAGAGAGATATAGAGAGAGAATGGCCGAGTTTATGATTTTGTCAGCATTGAAACATTTCCAGCTGATTAAATCGATAAATTATGAGAAAATAATATGATCTGATGGCAGAAATTGGCAAAATAAAATGGACTGTTTGTTGTGTATATAGTACAAATGCGTTAACAGCAGAAATAAAGTGAAGTAATGTTCATTAAACATTATTAAACAAATCAACAGCGAATCAAATAAATATTTATTAAAACTGTGCAAAAAAAATAGTGAATTTTAAATATGAAATGTAATAAATCTGAGCGCAAATGCACATGGAAAGAGACAATGAGAGACAGAGATAGAATGGAAGAGGGAGAGAGAGAGAGAGAGAGCTAGAACAGACAGAGAGTGCGACAAATATGCAGAAGCCAGACAACTAGGACAACAACAACAAGGACAATGCGCCGCAACAATGGCCGCATAAATTTTCTATGCAAAGGCTGTTGGTCTCTGTGTGTAACTGTGTGTGTGTGTTGGTGTATGTATGAGTGCTACTGTGTGTGCCTGTGTATGGAATGGCTGCCGCATGCGGAAGTGAAACTATGTTGCCCAGGATATGTGCAATAATTCAAAATGATTCCAAGTTCAAAGCGGCCATTACTCGTGACCAACTCTAGCTCCAACTCCGACACCAACTCTAACTAGTTCCAGTTTTAGTTCGGAGCTAGCTCCAAAATTTATGCAAATGTCTAATAAGCCTGTCAACAGTTTGCAATTTGAGTGATGTTCTTTGGCCACTTGTGACTTATGAAGTGTTGAATTTACGTGCCACAAAAAGTGGCAAAAACTTACCATTTATATCCAATTTGATTCGCCAAATCCGTGGATTCTCGAGGCTTACGAAATTCAACTTGCAGTTTGCTGTGCACGTGCGCCAAAAACTTTATCACACAAACTTTTATTTGAATTATTTTTTATTTTTTTATTTGAACTTTTTTCTGTCGAATTTTCGCTTTACTTTTGCTTTGTTTCTGCGCACTTTGATTTTGTTTTATTTTACTTTAATTTGATTTTTTGGCTGTCTGCTACGTTTGTGTAAATATTGCTTGTTTTGAGACTAGAAATGTTAAGAACTCTCTCTTATCGTGTTGCCGTTAACTTGGCTTAAACTGGTATGAGAGTGTATCGAGTGTAACTCCACTTATTGCACAATTTGTTCGCCGAGTTCTACACCTGCCAGACATAGACATAGGCGTTAATGGGCTCTTAAGTATCTACAGCGTGGGTCAACATCATAAAAAATCTGTCCAATAGACCAAGATGGGGAGTTGGCTAGAACCGAAGAATTTATAGGTAGAAGAAGAGCGCGCGCGAGTTTCTTCTGTGTCTGGCTGTGGCCAATTTGCGACTGCGAGAGTGCTCTAATTTTTTACGATTATTGTTATGATTATTTTGATGATTTTTACGATTTTTACGAGCTGTCAATTGGCGGGTAGATGGAGTGTCAAAAAGGGGCGGGCGGGCGACGATTTGACCACGACGACCGCAGGCGACCGAATAGTTTGGGCAAACAACAGAACCAAAAGATGCCGCTGCTGCTGCTCTAGCCGGCTGCTGCTGCTCTTGATTTCAAAGGTGCCCCCAACGTCGATTATAGCAATAACAACAACCAGTACGAGAACAAAAATAAGAACGAGAGCAAGAACAACTACGACTACGGCGACTACAACGACGACGACGACGACAACGGGCAACGTGTGGCATACACGGTTTATAGTACACGGGTGCGTTTTGTATTGTGTGATGTTGATTTCTTTACGACTTCTATCAAACTAAACCCATAAAGCATTCAATTCAAAGCATATACATGTGAAAATCCAAGCGAGAACTCCTTATTAATCCAGAAGCGACGCGCCAGCTGACGCCAGCTGCGCAGCCACAGTCAGCGACAGCGCTAGCAGCGCGCCCCCCAAAACAGTATATAAATAATCTTATAAGAAACTCATGCGCCGACAGCAGGCAGCAAGCAGCTAGCAGCGAGCTGCGGACAGCAAGTAGCGGCAGAGAGCGTCAGAGAGAGAGAGCGTCCAGACCGCAGCCGCGCAGTCGACGTTATTTACGATCTGCCGCTGTTGACGCTAGCGTAAACGTCAACGTCAACGCCGGCGTCAACGCTGCCCATAAAGTATCTGCAGTCAGTGCGAAGCACAACAACGAAAAAAAGTATCTTCTGCTCGCAGTTTGCGCTCGTTGAGTGTATGAGTGAGTGACTGAATGAGTGCGAAATTTACGTTCGCCAGAGCTTGCCGCAGCTTGTGGCACAGCCAGTTGGCCACTGCAAATTGCCAGTTGAGTTTGTAGCGCAGATTCGCACAGCGGTTTGTAGCGGCAACTTGTAGTTTGGCTTTGACTCTGGGCCATTAATACTCGCAGAATGCGAAACTGTTTACTGGTTATTATTTTGGTATGTTCGTTTTTATTTTTTTTAATTTTAATTTGATTTTTTGATTTTTAATTTGTTGAAATATAGTAAAATTACTAAAATATTTATAAATAACTAATAAAGAACCTTGTAAACCATGAGTAGAATTTTATTATTTTTAATTTATAAGCTAGAAAGAATACAGTATTCAAAAATGTGATATTAAGTAGTCCAAAAATAACCTTTTCTTTTCAGCATTAAATAAAATTAAAATATATGTTCTTGTATCAGAGTAAAGTGTAATAAAAATAACAGATAACTGACACTTTAAACTAAACACTTTTTAAACAATTTTTTATTATTATTTAGCTTTATTAAATACTATTAAATAAGATGCCCTTTCCATTCTGTTTTTATACTCTGTAAGATTTCCTTAAGATTAATATATCTCATAATTGCCTAATGATTTAACTGCCCAAATATCTAATCACAAATAATAAATTAAGTGGAAAATGTAGAAATAACACTAACTCTAGTTAAAATTGCCCTGTATTAAAATATTTTACAAATTTCCCAAATCGAGCCATTTTCAAGAGAGAATTATGGCTGCCGATATATCTGGTATCTTCATTTGCCGACGGCACAACAATCATGGCGTACAATCTCCACAAAACACAAACAACACGCACTCACACCCATACAAGCAGACAAATAGACACGCACGAACACACACACGCACACACATACGCACACTTGCACAGCAGAACCACCCTAAATGAGCGAAACAGTTCAGAATCTCTCTCTTTCTTACTCTCACCACGTTGGCTTGCTCTCTTCCCTAGCTACAGCTGTTGGCCGCACAGAGCGTAAGAGCAAGAGAACAAGAGCGCGTGAGAGCATGAGATCAGCGGCAGCAGCAGAAGATGATGATGATGATGAAGAAGAAGAGAAGCAGCTGCTATGGCTACAACAACACGCTCCACGTGCAACATGCTGCCCGAAAAAAAAGGGCCTCCAATTCGACTCACTAACAGCTCCCAGCGAAAAGTTGGCCAACTTTGTGCTGTGTCTCTGCCACGGCCAGCCTCTGCCGCTGTCACTGCCTCTGCTAGCGTCGCGACGCCACCAATTGGCAACGCGTCGACAAACAGGGAGGAGCCGCTGCGGCGTGCAGTGCGCTCATAAAGCATTCTCGGCTGTCGCTTGCTCGACCGCCTGCCGGAGAGCAACACCAACAACTCGACTCCAAGATGGATGACGCTGATGACGCTGCCTGTGTGTGCGTGTGTGTGTGTGCGTGCGAGTGAGTGCGCACGAGCGCTGACTCCTATGCGCAACAGGGATGGCAACATGCGGACCGCGTTAAGTGTGACGAATGTGCCATTATTTTGCTTTATTGTGTCGTGAGCGGCCGCGTTGCTCTTTTCAATGGGATTTCTCACATAAATTTACGCAGCACACCGAGCAGACCTACAGACCGAGTCGACGTCGGCATCGACTTCGGCTTCGGCATCGGCATCGACGTCGGCATTTGCTCTAGCGTCGCTGTTCGCATTGTGAGCGCAATCCGACGGCTTTGCTCGGAGTGTAAAATCATTTGGCCGTTTGCTGTCTGCCATGCACGAAGAAAAAGACAGCGGCTAAAACGGGCATTTTCTAGGGTAACTTTGCAGAATTTTCTTTGATTATTTTTAGTGACTATTTCAAGTGGGTAGAGGGGTTTTATTTTGAATTAAATTAAATTTTATTTCATTATAATTATGGGCATTTTAAACAGACTTTTTTCTAAATTTCATTTTACCATATTAAATGTTAGTAAAGAATTGAAATATATAAATTTATCAATTGAGTAAATTATATATTTGCTTAAATATTAACAAAATATTAACACATCGCCAATATTTGAACTCTTTTTAATAACTTTAAAAATATGCAATTAAAATCATTCAATTAAAAACCAGATTATGTTAGGAACCTTTACTTATTTATTCTTCCTCAGGCATTCATTAAAATTAACATTGGAGATCTTTTGAGCATATTCTTAAAGTAATTCAATTTGAATCCATAATTTAAATGGGATTTAGACTTTGGCAGCTGTTTTTAAGTTTCTTCCAAACAATTTTACACTCAATTATGTGAAGCAATAAATATCTGAGGAGCGGATGAATCGGTTTTAAAAGCGTACTTGGCGCCCCACCAACGTTGTAACCACGTGGATGTGAATGTGGATGCGGATGTGAATACTTTTCTCTGGCACACAGGACCAAAAGCTCAGGTCCTCGGTCCTGGTTTCTCAGTCCTCTGTACTCGGACCACTACAGTCCTTTGCTGTGGACCCGTACGCATCGCTGCTCTTTGACAACTGTGCGCCTCTAAATCATTCAATTGGGTTGCATGAAAGGGGCGAAGGTGTGCGGGAATACCTGGTGGGCGGAGGGGGGTTAGAAGCAAGGTGCTCAGCTGGAATCGTGTTGCTGTTGCTGTCCTCTGACTCTGACTGCGGCTCGTTTTGCATTGGATTTGTCCTTTTTGTGGCGTTCACCTTGGAAAATATTTTCACAAGCCGCCAGCGGGCGCCCTCGGTCTCCATTTCCGCTTCAGAGAATTGCAGCAACAACCATCACCACGCACCACAACAACAACAGCAATCACAACAACTACAACAACAATAACAAGAATAACAGATATAGCGACATTCAGAAAAACAAGACGCGCGTGCCGTTCAGCCCTTGGATCCGGGACTCTGGATCCCTGGGTCCCAGCTTGTCTCTTGCTCGTCCTCGGCTCGATTGTGGCTCGGCAATCGGGCAAATAAGTCAACCTGCTGCAGCAGCAACAGCAACAACAACAACAGCAGCAGCAGCCCAAAAGTGATCGATGAAGTCCAACGCCAAATTTACGACGTGAAACTTTGAATTGTTTCGCATGTCGGTTCGATTTTGCTTTCGAGTGGAGTTGCCTTTAAGCCCGCACCTGCCCTTGGCCTCGTCTCAGACCCTGTCCCTTTTCTTGGTTCCGCTCAAGTCCCTGTCTCAGCCCTCGCTCTGTTTCCCACATCGATCTGCTTTCAATGTCTCTGTCTCTAGCTGAACTTGAATGGAATATATATATACTTGTACTTAGTTATGTTTTAGTTCGCTTTCAGTGTTTTATAAAAGCTATATGATTTTATTTTTTTATTTTATTTGATTCGTACTTTTTATAACTAACATTTTTTTGACCTCAACAAAATGTTGATCTAAAAAAAAAGATTGTTTATTTATGTACACCATATGAACACTAAACAAACAATCTACATAACTTATTTCTTGTAAATAGTTTTACATATGTACATGTGTGGTAAAAAATAATTAGACGTGTTCTACAAATAAACGTTAAACTTATTAACTTATGTAATGCACATATCCCTCATTTTAAACATCATTGTTCTTTACAGTGTACAGCAGAGTTCCTAAAAATACTAAACTCATATTTTGCATAATACTAAATATTTATCATAATTGTAATTGTTAACACAATATTATAATAATTTTATAGTCTAGCAGTCATAATTTCTCATTTTTTTGTAATTATTTATTTATTTAAAAATGTTCTTTTAATATTAATCATTACTTAATTTTTTTATAATTTGGTCCTATTCATTTGATTGCATTTGAATAATTCAAGTGCCATCAAATTCAAACTGAATCAGCTTCTTGTTAAGTAATAAAGAACACATGAAATCTATATTGCTGTACTTTTTGCAATTGTTTTGAATGAAGTTGTAGTTGTTATTGTTTCATGTAGTCGTTGTTGTTCTTTTTATGCTCTTGTTGTTTTTGTTTTGGTCTTTGTGCCAGACTGTGCATGCATACGAATAATCAGTCAAGTTGATCAGGTGAGTCAATAAATAAAGCGCCAACTGACGGCGCACGGTAGCACAGCAGTAATAACAGCAACAACAATGAGAATAAGAGTACACACAGTCAGACGGACGGATAGAGAGACATATAGAGAGACATAAGGACAGACAGGGAGACTCAGAGTAGACATATGTGAACATATGACAACATTTTAATGGTCGTTTATCATAATTTGTCTTTGAGCTGAGCTAATGCTAACATCAATTGCTTACTTTGTATGTATATATTTCCCACAGTGGGCGTGGCAGTGGGCGTTTTATGCTTCAGCGAGTGTCAACAATTCACTTTGGCCAACATTACATTAGGCCAACAATGGAAAGCGTCAAGCGACAACGAGCATACGTTAAATGCCATCAGAAACGACACGAATCACAAACTGTACTCATTCTCTACGATTCCAATGGATCATTGGATCATGGCTCTTGATATTAACCTCAAATTGAATTGGTTTTAAAGTTTGAAAAATTTGTATTTCCCACGATAAATTTATATACTTAATAAGCTATACTTTAAAAAGTTATCAAGTCGTTCTCTTAATTTATTAAAAACTAAATTTATTTGAGTATTACAAATCAAAGATACTTTCCACACATTCATTTAACTCTAATCAGCACTGACAACAGACACTTAATTATTAGATTAAAATATTGTGGTAAGACGGCAAGTATGAGAAATTAATTTATTATTTGCCATGGATCGACTTACATTGAAAATTATGTTAATCTTGGGAGTAGCTATGTTTAAGTGTGCGTGTTAATATTTATTTGTTTTTGTTATTATCTTATCAGGCGCATAAATTCCCCAGTGAGTCTAAAACTATGCCCATTGGGTGCATCTAATGATATGATTATGAAAAATATTAAAGTCAAGAAAAAAGAGTGAAAATAAAATACGACAACGCCCATGTATGTGTAGTTGGAATAGTGTGTGTGCGAGACTGTGTACGGTGTGTGTGATGTGTGTTCATATCTATTGTATCGAAAGCAAATGCGTGTGCGCCATTAAAATGAAAGAAGCGGAACGCCTACAACTTGGATAGATGGATGGAAGTGGGCAGGGCCAGACGGAGATAGCAAGAGATAGGAAAATAGAGAGAGCAAGCGAGAGGGATGTAGTGAGAGGGAGGCAGAGGGTGGTCTGCCTCTCTGGGTGGTGAAATACGATGTGGCAACACCCTAAGGCGCCACTACATACCAACACACACACTCCCACACACACACCCATGCACACACCGAAGGCCTTACTCCACCGCCCGCACAGCCCCTCCCTGGACACGCACGCGAGCAACGCACGCACGCACTCGACACATGGCGCTATCGGCGCTTCCGGTGCGTGCCAGAGACCGAGACTGAGACCGAAGCCGGGTCTTGGACCCAGGACTCCCGTGCTGTCAAGGATTCGCCCAAGGCGTTCGGAATCTAAGGCAAAAAAAAATGTATATAAATAAAAGAAAAAAAAATCTAAAACGCAATATCTTTGGGGTGAAAATAGCCGAAAATATCGATGGAGAAGGACACACAGCAACAACAACAACAACAGCAGCAAGTTAAACAGCAACAACAACAATAATATCAGTGACAGCATTTGAGGCAAAAGAAAAAAAAAATTAGAAGCAAAATGAAAGCCCGAAAAATGCCAAAATAGAAATAAATTCCTTTGTGTGCTCTTATCTATATGATTTGTGATTCTGGGTGTCGTCAATTGTTGTTGTTGTTGTTGTTGTTGCTGCTGCTGTTTCTTTTCTTTTTGTTGTTGTTGTTGGGGGTACTGACAATGAGTGGGTGTGTGGATCTGGGTGGTTGAGTGGCTGCATCATCCCCAGATGGTCCCGTAACCGCAGCGAGCCTCAAGACCCATTCACAAACAGAACTTCAGTAAAGGTTTTGGTTTGAAGTTCCACGCTAAAAGATACCCTGTAAACACAGCTAAGGAAATGTGCCATACAATTTGAAAATGTGTTCTATAATATATTTTTGTAACTAATTTATTTAAAACAATTAAGTTTTCATTAATTTTATTTACTTCCGTAAAAGAAGTTAAGGGCACAGCGACCCTTTAAACATATAATTATTTATAACATTATTATCAATAAAGCTTTAAATTTTACTGTTTATTTTAATAACAAGCTATAAACTTAGAAAATTGATGAATATATAAAATAAAAGAGGTAACCTATAAGTAAACAATTTACTTACTTTTTTACGTTTAACAAATAAGCCCTTAGCACCACACTCTGCGTTGCAGGGTAACTCAGAGCAACTTGCTCGCTTAATGGAATTTTTGGGCTGCCTTCTCAAGGATGCGCACAAGAAGTACAAGGAACAGAAAGAGAAGAGGAAGAAGAGGGGTAGGAAAGAGGGAAGTGACTGCCATGTGGCGCAGCATAAGGAGCTGCTTGTATCAAAGATATTTCGCACATAAATATGCAGGCGGGGCAATCTATCTTGTGGCACCCGCACGTGAAATGCCTTTTGTCCTGCAATCAAAATGAGAATTTTTCAGACAGTTTTCTTAGGCATGTCCTGGCCAGCCGGGCTCCATAATGAAATATACATAACTAAGTATTTAGAAAGGCCCCAAACAAGGAATAAGGGAGAAGCAAAGAGAGTGAGGGAGATAGAAAGCGAAGGCTTCCCCTCGAATGCCGAGAAAAAAGTATATAAATAATATCTCATAATGTCGTGAAGTATCTGCAAATGTGCACAGAACAGAATAGTCCTGAGAAGTGGGAAGTGAGTGGCAGGGAGAAAGGGCAGGTGGGCCATGTTGGCTCTGTTGTTGGCCTGGCCGAAAGCTAAAAGCTGAGAGCTGTGGACCAAGAGTTGGGGACAGTCGCAGGCGGGCGCGAAAGCATTCGCATCCGTATATTATAATAATGCGGATAAAGAGATACAATTTCATTGATATCGTCTAAAAGTCCAATATTCACAAAGATTTATGGCCAGCGGACGGTCGGTCAAAAAAGCCAAAAAGCCAAAAAGAAAAACAGAAACTTGAAGATGATCCCCCAGTTCCATGCCGCATATATGTATGTATATATATTGTACATATGTATACATGTATAAAATCAGCCTGTGTCTTGACTTGGCATTTTGTTCGCTTTTATTTTATTTTGCCGGTTTGACTTTTCTGCGAGCCAAAAAGATTCATGTTCATGGCCAAGATACACCACAAAAATTATCAAATACTCGCACATACATATTCATTTTTTATTTGTATCTGTATCTTTTTTTTATGTGTGCCGCTCAAGATATAAAGATACAAGATACATGCCCTCTCTCGCGCAGAAACACACAAGCGATTTTTGATAAATATCCGTCATTACAATTTTCATTATGACCACCATATATCTCCGGCATTGTGGACAAAATTTCTAAACCTCCAAATCGCACATTATACGCTATTGTTATATGGATACATTATAGGTACATTTTATAAGAATAGGGTCATATTAATATTTAATTAAATGCGATTGTAAATTACTTTTATAAATTGGAGACATGGAGAACTTTTCCTACAAGTGATATGTAGTTGATATAACTATAGATGTATAAAGTTTAGAGTATTCATAAGAAGACAATTTTATATCTAACTTTATAGATACTACTGCTTAAAATAACACTTAACATATAAAAAATGGAAGTCTATTAAAACAAATATAAATTATGTTCATATCTTTTACCTTATAATGTTGCAAATTCAAGTTATTTATAATATAAGTTGTTCTTAAAATATAATCTAACTATTACTTAATATATTTGAATTTATGACTATTGAAATTATTCCTTTTATTTAACTTTATATGTATTTTTATTTTGTTTTGTCCTGTTCTTTTGACCAACATAAGCCATGACCTTACTTCAAATGTCTAAAAACCTATAAGCGATAATCACTTGAATGTCTAGAAAACAAAACAAAATTATGTAATGGTTTAAAAGTCGTCTGTTAATCCAAAAACAAACCTTGAGCTGCAGCCAGGTGACCGTGAAAAGCGAAAGTAAACGATTCGTTTGAGACACACCTGAAGCAAGGACTTGGCCAACAAACAAAGAAGGCCAATGTCCAGCTAAATAGTGCAGTAAATGGCAGAAAGTGGAACAGCAAAGCATTAGGAATTTCAGTGGCATTATTACCACAAGTGGTGCAGGTGGTTCCATCGGTGGATGGTAAAGTAATTATCCAGCGACGCTCGCGTGTGTTTGTAATAATGCATCAGAACCTGAACTGCATTTTGGGCAGTTATAAAATGCATTAATTGTTGCAATTGCCACAGAGCAGCAAGTGCTGTGTGAATGGCCTTGACGTGTGGCATTAGTGGTGCAAGGTCAGACATGAACCGCAGTCAGGAATCAAGGTTAATTGTCCATTAAGTGTGCGGAGAAAGTGCAAGTGCAAGTGCAAGTCTGGGAAATGCCAGACCACCACCAACAAAAGTGCCATTGAAAATGCCATTTCCCCGCTAAAGCCATAAGCCAGTCGCTCTACTCAGTTGCATCTTAACCGAACGACTGAGTGTGTGTGTGTATGTAAGGGTGTGTAATTTATGAGGTCAATGCGCTCATTTGGGTCTGCCGTTAACTCTAAGCCTTGGCCAAACTGACCGTCTGAGAGGCTTATTGACTGCTGCAGCGAATACACTACAAATATGCAGCGAATAAGGAAAAGAGTAGACATCCTTAAGCTTAGATTGAGCTATTAAAAGAATATCTTCTTAAAAGTGTGTTTAAGTCAAAGTTTAAGAAGAAGATAGCCAATGCAAGAATAAAGTGCTTCACTGAAGAACTTTTATTTAAAAGAACGCAGTGTCTTATCAACGACAGTGTTATTAACTCAAGAGTTACCTCTAATCATTCTTAGTTTTATACACACCTCAAATATCAAATGTTTAATTGAACTTAGCCTAAGTTTAGTTATTTGACTACATTTAACACTTATATAAATCTGATTTACTTCTAGGCCATTAAAAAATATCCATCAATTGAGTCTCATTCTCTATGCACATGCCACTTTGAATCCCCTCCTCTAGTTTCTTGTAGGTAGGGAACACTGTAGCGTATAAAACTAAAGGCCTAGAGGGAGAGAGGGACGAAGCAAGGACAGTTGTGTCCACCCACTATAATGAATTCAAAATCACTTCCGATTTGTCGATTGAATAAAATGACTATAATAAATTTGCACACACACAGTCGCACAGGCACAGAGCACAGACACTCAGAGAGCTGGGTAATCCCCTCGAACTTGGGCATAACAAGTGAAAAAAGATTGGCACCACTTAAAAGAAATTGCCAATGATAATGATAAAATAAACAAGAACAACAAGAAGCGACGGCAGCAAAAACATCAGCAAATGAATGCCAGAAAACCAGGAGCAAGGCACCAGGAACCGCAATGAAGGAGGCCGACCGAAATGGTAGTCAAGACAAAACTTCGAACCACTGAAAACCACACAGAGCAGCAGCAGCAAAAGCAGCATAAACAAAATGCCTACGAAAACTTTTCGTGAATTTCCATAAAAAGAAGGAAAAAGAAGAAAACAGAATACAACAACAACATGAACACAGAAGCAAAAACAAGCCTTGGGCCTTTTGGGGGAGGAGTTCCGCCCACTTGGATGTTTGGATGGTTTGGGGGTTTTGGGCTTCTAGTGAGAGCAGAAAAACAGTGAAAAACCGTAACCGAAACCACATTTTCTTCATTTCGAGTATTGTGGGTTGGTCTTGCTTTGGTCTGTGGTTTCGACTTCATCTCCAACTCCAACTCCGATTACGATTCCGATTCCGAGAATGAATTCACTTGTTTAGCTTTGACTGACGGGGAAACTTTTGGCCGAGATACAACTACACACACACACACCCACGGTTAAAGATGAATCCTGTGGGAAATCGGTTTCGCTCAATTTCGAAAATGTTTGAAAAATATCAACACATTCACATAGAAGTTTCCTTGAGCCATTTTGGCTGAGTTTTTCTGCTCCCCGGAGACCAACAAACTTAATCGCTTATGGCCACCAGCTGAAGAGTCATCGGGGATTGTAGTTCGAGATACAACTACCCCAATATAGAATTTGGTAGATGCAAATCAGACAGATGTCAATCTGTAGTTTCTCTGATTGGCACTTTGATTTGTGCAGAGGGTTGGGTTCTGTCTCTCGAAAGCCTTTTCCACAATTATTCCATTTTTCATTTGCATTTTCCAAACTTCTGCCCCCTTTAAACATGCCCTCAATTAGTGCATTGTGTACTCAGATTGTGTTTTCATTTTGGTATTTCAAGTGCATTTTGCATTTGCATTTTGCAGCTGATGCAATGGATTCAATGGAAATCTGGTACTGGGACATAAGGAAAATGGCAATGGGCAATTGGCAATAACACGTCTGTGGAACGAATCACAAATCCACTAGTAAACTAAAAGAGTAATTATCCTCTGCTCAGAGACCGTTTGATATATGTGTTCTATCTGGAGAAATGTAGATGAGATTTTTATTTGTTGTGCTTTGAATTTCCAGGAAATAATTTAGTTATTATAGTTTTTAATAAGGTTTACTTCCTTATAGAGACAACTTTGATATGCCAAACACAAGATGATAATGATAATACCATAAATACCCATAAAGTCTGTCATATTCAAGTGCACGTGTCAAAATTATAAAGTAAATTTCAAATGTGTTCCTGCATAATCCAATTATCCAATATACACGCCCTGCCACACCCCCTATCCCTGCACCGCCTACTTCTTTCTCTAGTAATTGACAGCGGAACGCGTTGCAGTCCAAACTGTCTGGGCCCAGATGATGAAATCTTTATTTATAATTCAGACAGACAGAAGATCAAAGCTGACTGTTCTGTGCACTCGGAGTGTGTGTGCGGTAGGTCTGAATTTGAGTTGGAGGCATTTGTTAGATTGAAATGTATATACGTAGTATCTTCTCTATAAACAAGCTACACACAATCATAAAAATTCCAAAGCATTTTTGCAATTTGGCAACGTCAACAGCAACAACTAAATTAGCATAAAACAACAACAACAACATCAGCAAAGATTGTGTTAACATTATCCAAAAACTGAACGTTACGTGTCAACGGACACAAGTAGCAAATTCAGTGAAAATCCATAAAAAGAAAACAGTGCCAAAAGGCTGCAACAGCAACAGCAACTGCAACTGCAACTGCAGCTCGGAGATGCAACGACTGTAAATCGCATTCATTTCGTTGCGTGGCAACGATTGGGTGGGCAGGTGGAGGGGGAAAAGAGGGTGGAGGAGGGGTGGGGTAGTGGATACAGGTAGCAGGAGCACTGCATTGTAATATGCCATCAACAATGATGAGCAGATTTACATGCAAGTGCAGCAACGTCGCACAACAAACGTAACCACAGCGCAGCAAGTCCCCGCTCTGCCTCTCAAACCTCACCCGCTCTACTCCTCCACCCCAGCCAACCCCAGGAATCGCAACTATGGACTGTGGACTGTGTCGACTCTGACGACTATGCCGACGACTCTGACGACTCCGACGACTTAATTAAAACGTGAGCTAAATGCAGCATGAAAATAATGAAAAACTGAAAACTGACTGAGTGGCAGTTGAAAAGGTGGAAAGATGGAACTGTGAAAATGTGGAAACGCACGCCCAAGTCAGGCACCCAGCCAGGCACATGCAATTCCAGTTATAATTAGTGTCAACAACCACATTACCATGCCTCACCAGCCACATGTCGATCTCGAGTCGAGACTCCATTTTTATGCGGCGACAGCAATCAAATCCAAAGCTGTCGAAACTGCCATTAGACAGCGTCAATAGCCGTAGAAAGCCTTTGGCTTAGCCTCCCATTTTTGGTCAATATTGGGCGTAGGTGGGCGTGGTGGAGAGGACGCAATCGCTTGCCAAGAACTGCATGTTGTGTCACTTTTCCCGCCTTATCCTCCCATCAGCGAAACGCAAGTAAACATTTTGTCGATTCTCCACACGATTCGCGTCGCTTTCGCTATATTTAAAAGACAGATCTGATGAGTAAGGTTCAAGCTACAAGTACTCAAAACAGGTAGCGAAAACAACAGCAACTTGCTGCTTTTTATTGCACCTTTTGTTATGAGGTTTACATACAAAGTGGAGCTCCTAGAGAGCAGCAGAGAGAAGGCAGCTAGTTAAAAATGCTTTTTTTAATAATTATTAAGTTTGTTTTGATTTTCTTATCAGTTTAATTGTTTTTAAAAATATTTACCGACCAAAACAACCCAAAAATTATACATAAAGTGGAAAAGAGCGTGCGATGGATCGCTACTGTCAGCTCTTGATAATCGCAGTAATAATGTCAGGAGAAATCGAGTCATACACAGCGATTCAATATCGAACATTTGCAAAAAACTCTGGTAATTGTAGATATGCCGCAGGGAGTGACTTAAAATTTTTATGCAAAAGTAAAATCACCACGAATCACATCGTGCGATGGATGGACGTGAGGGTCTCAAAGGATGTGACATACTCACTGTGGCAGTCAGGAGGTGATGGAGACGGCACTGTTCTAGCCTCGTTCTACTCTTCACCTATTACCAATTACGATACAATCACGGTTGTGCCCATGTTTCATTTTATTTTGGGAAAGAATAAAGATGACAAGTTCAAGGTAATCAGATTTAGGCACTCGGACTTGCATTGTTTTAACATAAGTCTGAGATATATTGTTGATCTAAGGGCCAACTGTATGAACCGCTCCTATGACCCCTTTGAACCAGTACCTCGCACAATTTTGCATTATACAAAAATAAGAGGGCCATCAAGAGGGTTCACATCAATGCCTATTAAATCTTTAGTTTCTACTATTGCTCCCTTAATCGCCTTTATCAAGCCAATATCTTTGTGAAAATGGTAAATTTTGTTGTGAATATAATAAAACAGAAGTACTTTTTGTAGTAAGTGTTTAATTCAATTGCGTATACGTAATATTTATGGGAAATATATCATGACAATTGGGTACTAACACTGTCAAGTATAGCAAACTGGTATTAAGTAGACAATCTACTAAAAATTAGTTGAGTTTCCTATCTAAATATTTAGTATTTTACAGATTAATCAAAAAAAAATTATTTGATTATGTTTCACAACTCCTGTTTATTTGATTAACAATTATAAATTGCTATACCAACTGATATATGAGTAGAATTCGTGTGTGTATGTGTTTGTGCGGTGTGTGTGTGGTGTGTGTGTGTTTGTGTGGTGTGTGTGACTGCGTTCATTACTGGCAGCAGCCAATTACTTCCAGTCGTTTCCTACATTACTTTATCTACTTTCGTATTCAAGTGTGAAGTGCCCGGCAAATGTACACGCAATTTAAATGAGCAAAAGAATCTCCATCCCGTTCTCCATTTGCCATCTCTTTCCACCAATTCTCACCCCTCCAAACATGCTTGTAAATAACCCACCTTCATTCATTTTATTCACCCAACCTCCCACTGGCTGCCACTCAACTTGCAAGCGGCAAATGAGTTTTCCCATTTCTTTTTTTCTTCCTCTCTTTTTTTTTTTTTGCCTGCAACGCTCGTGTATGTGTGTAGAATTCTTCACTCACCACCCACTGATGCCCTCAGCTCACCGCTCAGCACTCATACCCAACCGCACACCTTTAATCAGCATCTGCTGCTCACATCTTCAAGTTGCCACAAAATGCTTTATTGCATTTTGTTGTGTTATATTACCCTCGTGTACCCCACCAGTAGCAGGGGGAGTGGCAAAGGGAAAAGTAGCAGCAGCAGCAGCAGCTGCCAGCAGCCTGCCTGTCAGTCTGTGTCGGTTCCAGGACCTGTGTTCTGAGCTCTGCTCCAACTACAGCTACAGCTTCAGCTACTGCCAGTTGAGCAACCCTCGAAACCGAAACCAAAACCAAAACCGAGCCATTGCCTCCAACTTCTGCGTATCCGTGTGCTAAAGTAGCAAAGGCAAGCACAAATGTCCTTTTCTTGTTCCTTGCCGCCCTCAGCTCATTGTTGTTGTGTGTTTCTTTTATTTTCATTTTGCTGCGTTTTCTTTTGGCATTTTTCGAAATTAGTTTTTGCTCTGTGCGAGTCGAGTCGAGTTGACTCGAGTCGAGTCGAGTCGGTTTTAATATATAGCATCCCATACATATTTATAGAGCTGTGGCACATTCATCTTCAGACCATCTCCAACACCCCTCACACCACACCCCTGGCCCCCAGACCGTCAGACCCCCGCCTACTTGACACACCCACCCATCAATTTGTGAGCGTGCGCAAGCGAAGGCACATCACCCACTTAACTTGGCATAAACTTGGGAAATTGTTCTTCACTTCTGTTTTGTGTTATTTTTTTTGTGTGTATTTTACCAGCTTTGGTCATTGGCAACATCATCAGGCTCATTTTCTCATCTGAGCCCGCGTCAAACTGAATACCTAGAATTAAAAAAGAAAATACGCTTTTCAACTAATTTCTAAGCGACCCATTTTCACAATTTATGTGTCTGTGTGCGTATATTTTTGGGTGCTGTGTGTGTGTGTGTGTTTGTGTGTGTGTTGCCACTTAAGAATCCAACTTGGACACATCTGGTGCCATCTTCAGCTTTATTTTGGTTCGGATCAAACCCTATGCCCAGTGGACAAAAAGCTGCCTTCGTTCTGCCTCCAGTTTGACACAATTGACGAATGGGCGCACAGTGGACCAAAGCGATGAAAGATCAACTATATTTAAATAATAATAAAGCCATTAGTTTTGAAATTTTAATAGAAATATAGGAGCAGTCGTAGGAATAGAAATAGCAATAAAAGTTTTGGCAGTTGTAGGAAAACGAATAGAAATAATAGTAGAAACGGTAGCAAATTTTAATTAAATAGTAAAAGTTTAAAAAAAATTTAAATCAATTTAAATACTGCAATAATATAATTATTATCAGCACTTGAAATCAAAAAAAAAAAAATAATCGAAATTGTGGATGAAGAAAAAAAAATAGCTTGCAATCTTAGGAAGTAAAATAAATAAATTAATAGATGATATTAAAATAATATAAAATAAAATAGTTTTGAGCTTAAAACTCTATTAATGTTTTTTTAAATTTCATTTACTTAGTAATTTATTATCCTTAAACTTCAGATACTTCAAATCGTATGTCTTTACCTACTTTTGTTTTATGCTTAACATATGCTGAAAATATAAGACTTATTGCCCACTGTGTAGTACTCAGAGCACAGCCTTAAATTTATGTTGTTGTTGTTTTGCAAATGCCTAAAACTTTCCATTTTCGCAATTTTCAGAACACAACAGCAACAACAACAAGAACGAGAATTGTAGAAGAGGAGGAACAAGTGAAAGATGGAGAAGAAGAAGAGGAGAACTGACTTGGAATTTAGATGAGGGTAAGAAATAATTCATTCGCTCGTTGCGACGCTGCTCCAACTACTTATATATGTGTACATACTTTAACATATATAAGCTATATATATATAAATATATATATGTACATATTTAGATATACACCTAATATCCTTTTTTCGCACTTTCGACTTTCCCCGCTCCGTTGATACGCACGCAATTTGCTTGGCAGCAGCAACAACAACACAACAACGTGAGGAAAATGTAGCAACAAGAAGAACAAATAAAACATTTTATATAATCTTAGGAAATATATCACACTTAGCGCGCTCGCGAATCCCTCTCCCGACTCTCCTCCCCTTTCCCACTCTTACTCCTCTCCCTCTTCCTTTGCTTTCCCAGTGTCTTAAGCTAAGAATCCGAATCCAAATGCGATTCTCTACTTTCTTTTCCTTCGTTTGCTTTCATTCCTTTTCTTTTGCTGCTGTTTGTCCATTGTGTCTGTCCGTCCAGCTGCCGAGCTCGTCCTTTTTCGTCCTGTTTGCTGCTTCTTATGCCAGCAGGCACCATCTTGAGCTGCTCCTGCTACTGCTCCATCTACTACTACTACAGTTGGTGGTGGTGCTACTGCTGCTGCTGTTCTTGGTGGTGGCGGTGGTGGTGGGTGTTGTTCATCTTCGCTACGTGCGAGAAAAATACCCTCGAACATATTAAATTGCGAATGCTGAAAATGCTTTATGGCTTTTCAGTTAGATTTATTTCCATTTTGTATGTTTTATTTATTTATATTCGACTTTGCCGCTCTGTTGATACTCCTACCACACACAAACACACAACATTTCCCCCTTCCTGCTGCCTTTGCTACCCTTACCACTGTGAGGGGTGAGTTTTGTGTTTTGGGTTCGTATTTGGCTTCCGTTTCAGATGCGCCAAATTCATACTCTTCTTCTTTCTATAGTTGCTGTTGTTGTTGTTGCTGTTGTTTTTGAAGAATGATAGCGAAACTAATCGAAAAATAATTGGATGTTGCCACTGCCATTGCTGCTGCTGCTGCTACTGCCCAGCCACGTTCTGAATTTCTTTGCCTTTCCTTTTCTATTTTCCTTTTTTTCATTCAGCTCCTTTTTTTTTAGTACCGAAAAACTTTTTTCCAGCCACTTGCATTGAATTCCCCAATGCATCGTAATGTTTAAACAATTTAAAGCCAACAGCATTTGGCTTTTATTTTGACAGCAGCAACTGCCAAATGTGGTCTTTTTTCTAGCCTACATCTTCTATTCCAGATTCAATTCCACATAGCTGAAGCGTATGCTTTTGTAAAGTTGTTTTGCATTTAAATTGAAACATTTTATTAATTTGTATACTTAGATATTAATTAGTTTATGTTTAAACTACATTTTTATAAGCGTTGACCATTTAAGACAAGAGTCAATTGAATTTTCTTGTATACCGCCTAAAAGTGAATTCATCAACAGTACTAAACAGAAACTAGAAGCAAATAACGGTTTAAAATAAAACAAGAATTTCCAAAAGCTTATCCAATTTTATATGGGTATTTGGCTTGGAAATTTTTTAAGAAATACTTCAAAAAATTCTTTTAGACTTAAAAAACTTGAGTATCAAATTTTGTCCCTCAAGTCGTTTGATTGCATTCGCTTTAATATTTAGCCAATTTAATCATAATAAGTTCAACTGACATCCCATTAACCCTATAATACTATGCAGTAATAATGGGCACATTCACAATTAATCGAATATTTATAGGGCCCAGTTAAGTTAGCACATCGATTAACTGCAGAAACATGGAAATCGCCAACATTACAGAAAATAATGAAATTTATCATGAGCGATGTCCAGCAGTGAATTTATGCATTAAGTGCAGCGGCGACATCAGTCTTTCTTCTATCCCCTTCCCCATCCCTCTCTCTATCTCTATCTCCGTCTCTTTGCTTTGCACTATCTGTATTCCTATCGCTATACATTGCCATTTCCATTTTCATTTGCAATTTCGTTGGCATTCGGATTCTTCTTTTAATTGAATCGAAGCAGCGCAGTGCGGACATGAACATGGAAACTGGAACCTCAGTCTCTACTGTTCTTCGGTTCCTGCCTGCAATGTTCAACATAATCATGTCCTGCTGCTGATGTTGGTTTTGGATGGTACTGGTGCTGTCCTCTCTTTGGCTGCCTCTTTCACTCGCGTAATACACACAAAAGGACTGCGCAGTATGCTGGACACCAAATTAATTTGGAAGACAAAATGCTCTAGTGCAAGTAGCCAAAAGTGCGCGAACGCCATTAGCGGTTGGTATGGGATAAAAGCGAGAGAGGGCAGTGGGAATGCGTGGAACATGGCCTAAACACGCGCCAGCCACAAGCTGTGACTACGAATCTGGCCCAGAACGTGACACGACACAACTGCAAACTGTTCCCACTGTACCCGATGCGTGTAAAGCGGCATCTTAAAGGCAAATGCGGTATGAAGAGCTAGCCTACAAATAAAGGTAAGTATTTATAGTTTATACTACTAATACTTAGTATTTAAAAAAACTTAAATATTTTCATACCACTTCTCACAAGTTTCTTTTCGTAGCTGCTCTTTGAATGCATCCACAATAAATTTGTATAATCGTAATGTTGAAAATTAAAACAATACGCCACATAAATGCTCACGGAGGCGCACTTCCAGCGGCCATTGTTGGCGCAGCTTCCTGGTGGTCGCGAACCGCAGAATCGTTGCGACAGCTGCCTGGCAATGTCCTGGAACAGGAACATATATATTTATATCTATATATTATATATATATGTATTCAGTCGTCTATTCAAATGTAAATTTTTTATGAGCCAATGAAATGCGCTGCCGAATTTCGTTTGTAATTTTGATTTTATATGCGAGAGGCCAGAGCTGTTTGGCTTTGGTTTGCAGAGAGAAACCAGAGAACAGAAGCTGAAAACGAATTGCCTGCCATATCCTTCCGCGTATTAATTTTTAACCACACGACCACACAAATACAAAAAAGGCAAACGCACTACAGGCCAGACGCAGCTGACAGGATGCGAGGGGCGAAGTATGAAGGACGAAGTGAAAAGGACAAAGCGGAATGGGAAGGATGAACAATTGGCGGCCTGTTGCCAGACACAAATGTCCTGTTCGAGCTCGAAGTCGCTTGTAATTGTCGACGCTGCCATCAACGCTCGGGAATCGTTTTAATAATTATTTAAATTATTCTTGTTGAAATGATTATGGCGGTTGTAAGTGTCGCGCCCTTCTCTCTCCCCTCTCTCACTCCCTCTCGCTTCTCCCACTTCCTCACTCACTGTCAAAATCTCTGGGTTTCTCAGTGAACTTCTGCTTGTTTTCTCCCTTCGGCTCGCGATTCATTTTGGAATTATGTGGTGCATAAATCTTTTGGTGGTTTTCACAGCCAATGTGGCCACTGAGCGACCCGTTGTCTTTGTCACCCATTGATATGGAATTTCACATCCGAGCTGGTTTTAAAATAGATGCTTTATGGCATTTTTCGTTAGTTTTTAGGTGGGTTCTATTTAAAGAATTTTAAAATAATTGAAGAATAATAGGAAACTTCTGTTACTTTAAATGTTGGGTAGTTTGAAGATATACAACAATTTACTGGAGGACAAAAGAGTTGGACAAATATAATATAATATATATAATTTAAACTGCATTTATAAGAATAAAATATTCCAAAGCGGAAATCTTAAGTTAAAGCTGATTTAGTTTATGCAAGATTCAAGTAACTCATAATAACATTTGTATTAAATTATAAATGCTGGCTAGTTTAAGGGCTAGGCCATTCTTACAGAATATGAAAATGCAGGACGTAAATTAAATACTCGTTTGTAAACTGGAACACACTAGAATTTTGGTCTTTAGAAACTACAGCAATTGGGACTCAAATTAAAGGCACCCAAATCATTCAAATACTCGCAAAAACAAAGTACTTTCCTCTGCACACACTCATGCATTCACACAGCTACACTCACAGCCACACACACACCCCCACACACACATTTGCAAATGCAGAAGTAATGAAATCCTTCGCTTTATTACCATGCAATATTCATAAATTTCTGCACAACATCGCCGAGGATTTCAGCAACAGCAGCAGCAACAACTGCAACTACAACAGCAAAAACAACAACAACAAGAGGAGAACTAACAACAATGTGAACAGTGTGCAACAATAGGAAAGTGCAGCCGGAGAGCGGAGAACTGAGAGGAAGTTTACACCCGCAACCCCTTCGACGGCTCGTTACTTGTTGAGAGGTGTTGAAACTGTTGGAATATAATAAATAATAGCGCTAAGTACTACTTTAAGAATTTACATGCGGCAATTGCAGCAGCAGGAGCCAGGGGCGTGGCAGGGGAAGCTGCAGCAACCGCGGCACCAAATCCTAAAGCTAAGTCGAGGAGCAGAGCCCAAAGGCAAAAGAAGTGAGAGAAGTGGAGGAGGGAGAAAGGGGACTGTGGCTGTGACGCCAACATGGCTGCGAGGATTTACAAACACAGAGAGCGAGAGAGAGTGGGATAGAGCAGAAAGAGGGAGAGAGAGACACATACGTGAGCTTGTGACTTGCATTTTGAATAATCGTCGGACAACATGAGTGAGGAAAAGGAAGAGGAAAGGAGTAGGGGTAGGGATGGGGAGCAGAGTAGGAGAGATAGAAGCAGGAAAAGGAGCAGGGAACAGCTCCGAATTCGAGGCAGGGCACAAAAGCATGTCGAGAAGCTTTTTGCATTGTGCGGCGGCTGTGAATCTTTTTGGCTGTGCCTTTGTCTCCCTACAAGTGTGTATGGTGTATATGGTGTACATGGTGTGTGTGCGTGTTTGTGTGTGACTTAATCCTTTTGAGTTTGCCGCATAAGTAGCGTGCAAAGGGTCAGGAGGAAGTTCCACATTAATAGAGCCACTAGCCAAGAGCGTAGAGACGCGTGGAGCAAGGGCCGCGATAAATAAACCGTCATCAATAATGTCTAAAATAAATGTTGGCTTATTAAATCCCATTTCCCTGCATCAACTTACTGTTAAATAAAATGAGAAATGTGCCCAGCTTTCTGGCCACTGTGGTTTTTCCCCACATTCTTCATGTTTTCCATCCAGCACTTGTGTGTGTCCTGTGCTGTTTATCCTCCAACCATTTGCTTGTTGCCAAAGACGCTGGCAACGTCATCATCAGCAGCGGCAGATAAAAAATCCATTAAAATAAAAATACGATAAGGTTTTGCTTGTAGTGAAAGCGTGAAAAAAAAACGAACGCGTCTAAATTTATGCGGCTTTGCCATAAATTTAGCAGGCTATAAGGATATCATTAAAGCGCACCAACACACACACACACAGAAACATCTTGGCAGGCTTTCACTTTCATACAATCTACGTCCGTGTGTGCGGCTCGACTTTGTCCTTCAAAGTGAAAGGTACAGTGGGTAGATTTTCAATTAGTTAAAGCAAAATCGTGTAGAAAACAGAGATAGGAATTTCTCTCTTGGCAGATAAGGAGTACAAATAAGATAAGCTAAAAATAAAAATGTTTATAGAGAATAACTTGAACTTAATTCATATTAAGGAATATATGATCAAAGCTTCCTTTAAGATAGGTATTAATAAAAATATAAAAGAGTAAAGGACTTTCAATATACTACTATAATTTGCATGCACATTAATCATTCTTTTAACAGTACTTATATTAAACAAATTTATTAACTAGTCAAACTATAACATGTCATTTATGCCCTTCTGAATATTCAAATTTAGTTATGTTTAGCCTTTATCGAAGCTTTAGAATTGTTTAAATAATTTCGGTAGATTAAGGCTAACCGTATAGGTTTATTAATAATTTTCATCATATTTTTACTGCTTCTTGTTGATGTCACACCCACTGTATAAGTGCGGTAAATTTACAAAAGCTCAGTCAACGATGTCTCGACTTGCTGACTGGCTGCCTAAGAAACATCAGGGCACATTAATAATAATTTTCGATATTTATGACGGGAAACATCTCAGATACAATGTGGAACTGGAACTGTGATTACAAATGCCGCCCAATATCAAGGCCCCGCCCACAAATTAATGGCCATTGATTATGTGCAGAACTTTTGGATCAAAAGCAGCAGCAGCAGCAGCAGCATCATCGGGTTAGAGCATTGAAGCTTCGGCATTTGCATTGCCTAGTTGAAGGGAAAACTCTACGGGTGTGTATCTGGTGTAAGTGTGTGTGTGTGGTTGGAGTGTGTGTGAGTGTATTTTTCTTGCCAAATTGTTTGCGGGGCCCAAAAAGTTTTTATTTGTTCGGTTTGCTGGCCAAAATAAGCAGCAGAAAAGGCGAAAAAAAAAGAAGAATTTCATTTATATCGAAATAAACAACCACTGGAAACCCTCTGTTTGGGCGCACTCCAACGTTATTTATGATGTCATCCATCATTTTTATCGTGAAAAAACATTTTCCTGTCTCAGCTTGCGCCTGAGACCGTCCCACCTCCTTGTCGCTTACACTTGGCTCCTTACTCCTGGTTCCTGTCGCTGACTCCTGGCTCTTAGATCTGTTAGTGCCTCGGCTTCGGCTTCGACTGCGGCTGTGGCTGTCATTGGCCAAGGACTTTTTGTGTCGTTGTCGCTGATGCGAAAGCCTCACCTCCTACCGCCCCCTCATGCTACAGGACGCGAGCATATATGCGGCTGGCAGGATCCTTGAAGAAATTAGAGAAGGTCTTCGCCAAAAAGGACGTAAATTTCAAGGCACGACTATGCTCAACGACTCTAATGATGCATCCCACCCCCAGCTGCCAAACCTTCCCTTAGCCACCCCTTTCCGCCCCCTTCCTGACAGCAGCCTGGTTAGCAGCCATTGAAGCGAACTGAAACAAACTCTTCTTTCTTGGAGCTAGCACCCAGGCTCTGAGGGGATGTTAATGAAGTGTATGCGAATGAAATACGGAAAATTACAAATTGCTTTAGCAAGGCAAAGTAAGGGAGAACTACAACAACAACAATAACAACAACACTATAGAAGAAGAAAAAAAAACTGCAAATGTTGTTTACGATGTTCACGGTTTCCTTTCGATTTCTTTGGCAATTTATGGTTAAAAGCAATTTTTGGTAAGGGCAACATTGAGTTCGGTTCGGTTTGTTTCGGTTTTCGGCTTTTGGAATCTGAGTCAAGTGGCCTTACATTGGTCAAAGATTCACATTCACGTTCACATTCACATTGTCTGGTCTGAGCTTGTTCAATGGCATTAATTAGCGCTTGTCAGAGCTCAGATTGATTCATAGCATTATATTTTATTTTCATGAATTTATTAGGTGTTAAGCAGCGCGTTTGAACGCCAGGGAATTGGAAACTGTAACCAAAAAACTTAGATAATTATGTGTTTCATCAGTGACGCAATTTTAGAATTTTTATATTATAAAAGGTAGGGTAATCAGATGCCAGCTGTGTGCCAGTTCAAGTATTTTGTATGCTAGAAATGTTATAAAGGTATTAAATGTAAATTTCATCATTATTGAAATGCTATCTCTCTTTTTGGCATATTCTAATGTATTTAAAAGTTTTCATTAATTTTTTTATCCAATATTTTTCTGTTGTTAAGTAATAAAATTTGTAACAAATTTTTAAACCATTTAATATTAACTTTAACAATTTCACCCAAATTTTTACTATTTAAATAATCAAAGACTAAATGTTAAGAAACCATCCCTTTTTTATCTCTGTCTTACTTGCTTATTTACCTCTCTTTCTATCTTCCCATGCTGTCTGCTTTGGCATTCTTAATTCACATTGTAATACAACATATCCTGGTGAAGTCTGCCAAGTGCTTGTAAAATACACGAGTTTATAATGTACGCAGAAGGCCCATAAATTAAAACGTATTTCACTTGGAAGAAAAAAATCTACGACACATATAAAACAAATAGCATTCAAAATTGTAAGACTCACACACGAATGAAATCGCATGCATCGTGTGTGCGTAATTCAAATCGGAGACAAAATATAAAGAAATTTTTTGTCTCAAGATACAACAGACGAGCTGCAAAATGTTGCCAGAAATAGTCAGACAGCAGGTCGAACAGACAGACACTCTGGCAGACGGACAGCCATCAACGAGCCATGTCTATTAAGAATAATGACTTATAAATTACAATTATTTAATTTTGTATATTTAAAATAGAATTTAATTTAAATAAACACACATTTTTAAAACTATCTGCATTTTAGTATAAGTATTACAGTGCATTTTATGTGGTCTATTTTTATGAAAGTATAGCTAGAAAATAGCTATATTTATTTTATTAAACAACCTATAGGTTTTAAATAGTAACGTAGGGTTTGATGAACTATGAAGAATTGTTGTCAATTTATTTATTTTATTTATTTATTTAACTCCCATATAATTTTCCTGCTTAAACACACATTTTATTTCTAACTGCATTTATTGATTATTTCAAATTCCCATTAATTCTGTGTGTGAGCATTAATAACAGTTTGAGCTTAATTTCTGCAGAATGTATCTTTAATTTCTCAGACTTGAATTAAAAGGATGTCGCTTTGTTTGTTTGTTTTCTCTCTGTTTATTTGTCCTGTTCACATCTGCAGTTTATTTGCCAACAACCATCGATGTTGTTTCTCCAATCGCTTTGTCAAGTCTGTGTTCACTTGTGTGTGTAGTGTGTGGGAATTTGAATGTGTATGTGTGCGTGTGAGTGTATGTTTGCTCGGCGCCATAACTCAAGTTGTGGCACAATGTGATCATTGGATCGCATGATTTGGATTTATTCCCGCCGCGCCATTGGACATATTGCCGGCATGTGTTCCACTCATGTCGCCCAAGCAATGGAAATTAAATTAACATAATCGAAAACCGATTCCATACCCGGCACTTTTATTTCCACTCCAATTTATTTATATATATACATTTCCCGTCAATTTCTGTTGCAGCGAATGCCGTTGACAGAATTAATTATTTCGCCACATAAATTCTGGGTGAGATGCACAGTGACACTTTGTACGGAGATTGGAATGTATTTTCAATTGAGCTATTGAGTGTTATAGATAAAGAGTTGATAAAGAAATGTTAAACTATTCATTTATTAAGTTTTTAGTATATTTTTTTTAGCGAACTTCTTAGGAAATACTATAGTACCAGCACCTCTACCACCTAGGTTGCGCTCAAGATACTCTAGCTGATTGCCACAGTTTGTAGCATGCCTCAAAGTGGAACAAGTTCGTAGCAACTTATGAATTGTAAGCCCAAATTGACCCACAGGACTTTCCGGAGTCTCAAAAATGCAAAGCCCAATTAGAGCCAACCTTATTGAAACTTTAATGCAATACAAGACCAAACTGAACCTGCATCCGAGTCTAGACTCCAAGGAGTGAGCACTGAGGCACTCAGGGAGAGGAAAGCACAGAGGATGCGGGGTTATTCATGCGGAACCACTTACAAATCCATAAATGTGAATATTATTACTAAAATTGTTGTTGCACTTGCTGTTGTTGTCGTTGTAGCTAAAGTTGTTGCTGTTGTTGGTTGCTGCTGTCGTTGGCATTGTGCAGAGTCGACCGCATGCCCCTGGGAAGCTTTGTGGACTCGGGGGTCAATTTGTGTAGGGTGAAGGGGGGCAAAGCACCGCAATGACTTTAGCAAATAGTCAAGCAGCATCGAGAGACAACACCAATAACAACAGCAACAACAACAGCAGCAACATTGAAAACAACAGCAATGTTTGCACTTTGGTTTTGCGATTTGCAGTTGTTGTTTCTGTTTCTGTGTTTGTTGTTCGAAACGAAAATAAATTCCAGTAGCTTTGATAGCCAGCAGCCGGAAACAAACGATTTTATTGCTACTACTACAGCAATTGTTGTTGTAATTGCAATTGTTGTTGCTGTTGTTGTTGCCTGCTGCAAGCTATTGTTTTTTTTGTTGTCCTATAACATGTCGTATTATTTGCGATTTTGGTTATTTGCCTTTTGTTCCACCAATCAGCCCAGCAAATGACAGAGAGAGAGAGGTGGAGTGAAAGAGATAGAGAGCTAGCTTTGAATGCGTTTATGGCCAACTCCCCATTTCTTCCGAAACTGTCCGTCCGGCAATTGATTTTATTTTATTTATTGTTTTGCGTTAAACTATTAAAATATTGTCGTCTGTTTTTTGCAGTTAAACTCGCATTGATCTCTCGGTTTTGGCCTTTTTCCGGCTTCTCTGTTCTCGTCTTTCTCTGCTGTTCGGCCAAATGAATAATATTTGTGGCGTCGTTCTGTTGTTGACTCAAGTTTGGCAAATAATTTGATTTGCAAAACAATAAATTAAATAAATATATAAATTATACTTATACGAGCTTAATGCAACATTTTTAAAGGATTAAACAGGCGCAAAAACAATGAACACAGTTCAAGTTTTTTCACTGAACAAACTTTCAGAAAAACACGATAATTCAGTTGTAAATATCATATATACAACAAAGGAAAATTAACAAAATAAATCTATAGATTACTTCGAAGATAAATAAGTTCTTTCAGCTATTTTAAATCATGGCCTCTATGCCAAAGTTCTTCGGATTTCATTTAATTATGTATATAGAATATATTCACTCGTTTTCTAGCTTGTATTTTTTTGTGTGCTTCCAATAAAGGAAAGTAAATAAATTAAATGTAGAAGCCAAAAAGGGGAAGAGAAGGGCAGGCAAAGAATAAGCAGGAAAGGCGGAACTTTCGCATAAATTAGCCGTTTGCATTTGAAAATTCGAAACTTCCTTAACTTGAAATCAATTCGATACTTTCAACAAAAACAAATTCAGTTCGCATTGCTGAAAGCTCGAAAGTTTGTTTTGCCATTTTTCATTGCTTACAACAGAAAGTTTTAAGTAAAAAATAAATTTCAGCTAGCCGAAAAAAGAACTAGCACAAACATGTCGAGTTGGCAAAAAAAAAATACATGTATATATAAAAGAAAACCAAAACCAACAGAAAAATACTATGTTTTCCATATAATTTTTGCGCATATATTTTACGCCTTGATTTTTTCTGCCATTTCCGTGCTCAGATTTTTGTGGACACTCGGATTGAGTTGAAAGGGAGTGTTTACTGTAAACCATTCAATGGGACAGAGTACACAAAGTCAGAGGGATAGTCTAGTGATTATTTTGTACTGAAAGTTTCTCGAGAATCCATTGGAACCCATCCAAATTATAAGTTTTGCCCTCATTTCAATTCAGCTGCATAGACACTCTGGCTGAGATCAAGACCTTTGGTTATTTGTAGTACTTATTTTGAAGTCAGCTTCATTATGAAATTTCTACTCTATTGGGTTTCACTCCAGCCTCAATAAAATCCCAACTATTTTAATGGAAGCAATATTTCAGGTTGCATACAAAAAGCCTTTGAGTTTGTAGTTAATGAAGTTTTATTTATGAATATTGCTTTTTAAATAAGTCAACGTCAGTTTATGTTTTGCTAAGAAGTCTAAAAGATGAAACTGAGTGCAAATAAATGGAATTCTTGAGTAGCAGCAAAAAATAACAATTAGTCTGCTTTCTTAAAAAAAAATATTGATTTATTATTATAAGAAATTATTTTTAAGAAATTTCTAGTCTAACAACTCAAGACTTTTATTTTTATTATGATAAATTTTAGTAAATAAAGAAATGTCTCTGCAGAATTTCTTTGCCTTGGATAGCTTAATAATGACAATGCCATTTGCAGTCAATTGCAATGTTGTGAAACTTGAAAATAAGTAATATTTATGTCGAACTCGAGAAAAATCCTTGCCAAATCCTGGGCAGCGTGTTGTGCCGCAATGAAGCAATCAATCACGTCGCAAATCGCTTTGGTGTCGCAAAGCACCGCTGGGCGAAGACTTTTCGCCTTAGGGATAATATCCATCATTGCAGTCGCATTCGCAGTCGCAGTTTGGGTTCCAGTCACAGTCACAGTCGCTGTTATAGTAATCGTCTTCATTTTGAGCGTGCATGCCGAGTCGGAGACGCCTTTGAAGCCTCTAACCCAAGCCATGACTCAGTGTCTGATGCTGATGCTGAAAGGAAAGAGTCAGCAAAAGGGTGAGGAAGGTTAGGACACTGTCTGTCTGTCGAGTAGTTGAGTTGAGTTTCGTCTCCATTTCCATTGCCATTTTCCATCTCCATCTACAGACTTAACCAGCTAGCCTGCAATCTCTTGCTGCGTAATCACATTCAAGTGCCTGCAACGCCGCACCACCACCAGTGCGCACTACGTTCCACGTTCCACATGTGAGCCGCAACGACGCCGAAGCTGTGCCGCATATAAATGTTTGATTTATGCATCCAAATGCTTGAATCGCAGCCAAAAAGTCTTTTGGCATTGCCAGTGCAGCTGCTGTTGTTCTTTGGAGCGAACTGAAGTTGAGTTCAGTGCAGTGTAGGGAAGTGGAGTGGAGTCTACTGCACCACCATTGCTTATAATGGCGGCACTTTGAAATCTCACTGAGAAAAACCACCGACACAGGCAGCTTATCCTATCGATGCATTCAGTGACTGACGACGAGCACATTATCATTATCGGCGATACCACAACCACCAGCACCACCAACACCTACTGCACCACCTTTTTTCTAAGGCTTTGCCCTTGCTCGCACTCAGTTATAAGTCCATTCATCATGGCATTTAAGCCAAGGTGTGCTTTATGCCAATGCATTTACTTCTTTTACTTCGACGTGTGCGTATCTTTCAGATGCGTTTTCCATCTGCCAGACAAGCTCAAAGATACACTGTGTACTATGTAATTTTCTCAGTTGTATGCAGTGACGGTCGCGAATATTACGCCATTTATAGCTCGTTAAAAGCTAAACAACTTATTCAGGGCCAGATATTGAGGGCCTAACCATGGCCTATAATTTGGAAAGGTCTGAAGAGGTTTGGCTTAGACTTCAGCTATGTATTAAGTACTAAGAAGAGTCAAGGATTGTATCTTAAAAGTTGTCAGGGATTTGGTATGAATTCCAGCCCTTTTCAGTCAACTATAAAGAAGGATATCTTATCGGATCTAATAAGTTAACATCTATCTTGATTATCAGAACACAAAATATACAACAATAGTTTGGCAAATTCACAGTTTTCGTTACAGTCCATACATACAGAGCATTCCAATTAAGTCCGAGCTCATCTGCACGGTCTTATGAATAATGCATAAAATGGTGGGCAACCGAGAGTTGACTTCATTGAATGAATACAATTACAAAACTTGCGTATGCATTGTCCGTCGAAAGTTTTCCAAGTTTTTGCTTAATAAATTTACGAGCTCAACTTTCCGCTAGGACTTTGAATCTGTTCAGCAAAAAGTAATCACTTAACTTTGCTCCAAAAGTCGGCTAGTTGTGCTGACTTAATCATCGTTCGTTGATATCGGAACAAAGAATTCATTTTCTTACTACCATAGACAAAAAAAAAGAAAAATGGCCAAGTATTAAAATTTGGAAGCTAACGAAGCTGCTGTAACTAATTTGCCAACATATCAGCGGATCTGGCAAGAAACAACATCACGAACTCTCCATCAACTAAACCACTGGCAGTTGCCAGTTGCCAGTTAGCCACCCGCGTGGAAAGCAATAAAGTAACAGCAAAAAGAGAAATAACAAACTTAAATAAACAAAATGTACTCATTATTTATATTCGCGACGAAAAAGAATAAAAATCATGGAAACAATCTGTGAGACAAAAACTTCATATTATACAGGGTGCCATAGATTATTTTAGAGCAATGGAAACTATTAGAAATATTATAAATAAAATAATTTTTAAAGTTCTTAAATACTTTTAATCTTTATACTCATTAACTTGCTTTAATTTTACTGCCTCGGCTCACCCTGTATTTGACTACTGAAATATGCTTAAAGTTTTCTTGCCACCAGACAATAGACGTAAGCAAGAAAAGCGCATTAAGTTTTTCTTTTTTTTTTGTTGCTTTGTTCGTCTTCCCATCGTCTTCTGCACGCACTTAAAAATTAATTTAATATTCTTGTGTATCCTTTCAGCTGGCGTCGTCGACTCGCATGTTCCTGTGCTGCCAACGCTGCCAGGCTGCTGCCATTGGTGGCTCTACACTCCACTTCACCTCCAAGGCCAGGGAAAAGCACAAAACGTCGCTGTATATCATAAAATCCCCTCGTCCTTACATCGAGCGATTGCCGAGTTCTGGCTGAGGATGAGCATCCTGTATTGTTCGTGTTGTTGCTTAGCTCGCATGGCGGCTGTAAATATAATTACGTCGGGAAAATCCGATCCTTGCAGGATTAATTAGCGCGCATTATGAGACGCACTGTCGACATCGAATGGCGACACGGAGAAATGGGAAAATGCGGAAAATGGTAAAATGGAGCACGCAGCTCGGCTGGCACTCGACTAATTTGCTGCCTGTGCGGGGCGTGACGAGTCATTCCATGGGGAAGGGGGACGTAGGGTGGCTGAGTGTTAACTAGCTCATAGACCATAGTTTGGTAATACCTCTGTGTATACATGTGTACGTGAATCGCGTTGCCAAGGTGTAAAAAACAAATGGGATACATTTGCTACTAATTAAGAATCCATGTTTAAAATATGCTACTCGTTTACTTTTCGAGTGTCTCGAGCGCTTCGAGTGCTTCGAGTGCTTCGAGGTGAATGTCTGAGTCTCTCCATTCATTCTATAGAATATAGCACAGTGTGTGAGTGTGTGTGTGTTCTAGTGGTTTTGAGTTGCAAGCAGCAGCCATAAAAATATAAGTAGAACATGGCGCATAAATGTTCTGCCCAGCGGGTGGAAGCAAGATTGAATGACATCAACCACCTCAATTTCACCTCGATCACAATCATCTAATGTGAAGGCCTTAAATTACCAGAAATTCAATCCTTGGACAGAGACAGATAGAGAGCCAAAAACATGCAAGAATACACGTCTAAAACTAGCCATAAATTTTAATTACTATTGTGAATAGCAGGAAAGGAATTCACAAATGTTTGTGGAATTAGAGCTAAAGAATACGTTATTGTGCTTTAATCTAATGAATAAACTATAGTTAATACTTTTCTAAGAAAAATTAAATAACAAATATTAGTTAATTTAAATTTGATGCATTTTAAAGCCAGGCCAATATATTTTAAGCAGCTTCGACAATGGCAAATTTGTCAGTTTTCACACCTTTGTGACCTTTTGCGTCACGTATTCAAATGTCAAGAAACAGAAGGACAAATTTGATGCACAACCTCTTGCCAAAGTGTGAACACAATGGACTCAAATTAGAAGTGAACCAAAAACCAGACAAAATCTCGTAAAACTCATAAATGGCGCAATAACAATAAAAATTCCGGTTGCAAATAAAGCTCACAACTTTGGAGTCGACTTGCCGAGATTCGCAATCCCAGTCCCAGTTCCAATTCCAGTTCCAGAGTTACAGTCACTCACTCAACATGTTCATAAAACTGAATCGAAGCCTGTTGCTTCCTGGAGCAGGGAAACCAACTGTTGACTGAATTTTACGAGGCGAGTAATGACGGCATAAAAATTAACAACTTCATGGATAGAGTATCTTCTTCCTTCTCTTCTATCTTTTTTTTTTTTTATTATTTGCTGCTTTTAGCATTGAAATTATTTGAATGTGTGCCAGCTACGAATTGAATCAAGTTCAGCAAGGGAGGAGGTAACTGAGATGAGGAAAAGTGGTAGAACAAGCCGTAACCCGTAAGTGGCAGTTAAGACATCAAATCAATTTGGATACGACTTTCATTATGAGCTGACAATCGCGACGGACGCTCCGAATTTCTCGTTCCAAATTCAGCATAAAATCTAACTGGGAAATTTAACTGCAATCACTTGGTCTCTAAAGTTTTCACTGCATTTTGCTGCAAATTTATTTGCGTGCCAAAAATAAAAACAAAAGCAAATAAAAATTCCAAACTGCAACAGTTCAAAAGGTCGTGGCTGCGGCACAGCCGGAATCGGAGTGTGGCAAAATTGCGTCGGAAAATTTACCGTCGAAACGAACGGGCCAAACGGATACGGCCAACAATGCACACAGCACTCCGAGCCCCTTCACAATCACAGGAGACACACACACACATACACGTACGTACGTGTGTATGATGGGTGTGTGCAGTGCGAGGGTCCAATAGCCAACGAATATAATTTATTCGATCTGTGATAGCAGCGGCCTCTGTCCGACATGTCTCATAAAAATTGCAGTTTAATTACTCCATCGACAGTATCAATTTAGCGAAATCTTTTATTAGTGCCGCAGATGGATTGCCATCGTGTTAAAGCGCCATCTGTAGTCAGTTAAAGGTAAAGGATTGTCTTCTCTGACATTATATTGGATGCTGAAAGCGTATAAATCGAGTTTTACATGTCGAATCTATTAGCAGAGGATGAATTTTAAAGGGGATTTTTACGAATTATTTGTTTTAAAAGAGTTTCTTTTAATTTCACAGAATTTAAGGAACAGTTTGAAAGGTGTAAGTTGAAAATTAAAAGCTAAAATTATGTAAAATAAGAGTCATAATAAATTATAATTGAAAAGAAACTATAATATAAAATGTAAAATATTAAATAAAGAAGAAAGAGTACTATTTGAAGTAGAAAACTAAAAGAAATCCAGGCTTTAAATATTGAATTGCTTGGTGTATGCTCTTAAAATTTCAAAGCATTATTATATCTAGTTAAAATTTTGTTTTTCAGTTTGAATATATTTTTTCTACCTCTTTAAACTTCAACTGTAAGAAGTATACGATTTTATAAAGGAACAAGCATTTGGTTTATGCTAGAGAAATTTTCGAATATTCCAGTTGCCCCAACCGACGCACAGCTGCTGACCCCCAATCACCGAGTGGAAGGTTCGACCCACCCCCGATTTTGTACCGCCCACTCGGAGGGGCAGAAGTTGCGTTGCACGCTGCACGCTCATCCACAAGATTTATGTATCTCAAATATGTGTGTGTTGGAGTGTGTGCGAGTATGTGTGTGTGCTAGTGCAAATGCGAATGCCTATGCCACTGCCAGCTGTAGCCAGTATGCAGCTAGGCGGAGTACGAGAGGGCGTAGAGGGAATTCAGAGTGTTGGGCAGGCTGACTCCTTCAATTACTCCGACTACAGCTACGGATCCGGATCCGACTATGACTGCGACTCCGACGCCAAATGCACTCACAGTCGCATCTGTAACAGTATTTGTATTTGTATCTGTATCTGTAAATAAGCGAGAGCGAGTTGCAAGCGAATGTTTTGTTATTGTGCCGCGCTTTTTAAATTTACGTGCGGCAAATGCAACATACTTCACTTACGGAATTTGCGTTAATGTGAATTTGCAGACCACTTCAGTTGGTCGACAGTGACCAGCCACGTACCTTCTACAGCCGCACTGCCCGCGTACCGCTGCCCAACACTCTGACGTACCGCCTTCATTTTAAATTTGCATAGCTGGACGGTGGGCCAGTTGCATCAAAAACTGAAATGAGAGTTATGGAGATATTTGGGAAGTTTTTTAATTGAATTTTAATGAACACCAAGTTAATTTTAATAGGTAAAGAAAAAGGTGAAAACATTCAGATCGGCTGAAATAAATTTAAAATTATAAATTTAGTGCACTTAAAATGTTTTTAAGCTTTTTGATTTCATTTTTATTTAATAAATATATTTTTTTATTTAATTGTTACAGAGAATTAATTCTAAAATAACAATTTAGTGTAAAGATTTAGTAAATCTATTTTACATAAAACTTCTATTACACTTTCGAATTCCAAAATTATTTTTCGAAGGTTTCCTCGAATATTATAAGGTACTGTTCTTGGTTAAAGTACTGTATCTGCTTTATACAGTAGATAATAAATAAGAAATACATATTTTGTAATTAAACAGCAATAAATTTCGTCTACTTCCCGTGCATTGCTGCAGTCTACTTTTGATCTAGACTTACCCAATTTTCCCACTGTGCGCCGTGTTGGTGGCTCTGGGGATGAGGTGTGTGAGACGCTCGCTGTGATGTGGATGTGGATTCGAATGTGAATATGGATGTGAATGTGAACGTGGATGCGTCGGGCACAAGTGCAGCGGCATTGACTTTATACAAATGCACAATGAGTGCATGTTTATATTGTTGTTGTTTCAGTTGTTGTTATTGTTGTTGTTGCTGGCTTTTTGGTTGTTTTTTGCGCTGCATCTGCAGCCCAATGTCAGATACAAGGTACATTTTGTCTGCATCTGTATGTGTGTGTTTGTGTGCCTATATCTGTGACTGTGACTGTGTCTGTGGCAATGCAGATGCAGATGCAGACGGTGGTTGCGTCGGAGTTCCCAAACTCCTCCACTTCGAATGCAGCTGATGTGTGCACACACGTCCATGCGCTTGTGTGTGTTGCCGTGTGTGTGAGTGTGTTTGAAATGTACGTCCGTACGCAAATGCAGCCATGATTTATGATCTGAAACAATATTGAGCGCCCGAAAATTTATGGAGTGCTCCGCTTTGCAAATAAAACGAAATAAAATTTTGTCAGTTGTATTTTTCGTTTCAATATTTCTTGCTAGCTGCAGTTGTTCTTGTTGTAGTTGTTGTTCCGGTTGTTGTTTTCACTGTTGTTGTTGTTTTTGTATTGTTTTTTATGCCTCGCCTTCAAACTGACCATTCATCCTTTTGAGGCCATTCATTTCGCTCTCGATTTATTTCGTTTCCGTGTGTGACTATGACGGTAAAAGCGTTTCGTAGGAGTCTGTATTTTCACAATCCATAAAACCCGACAGCTTCAAATAATCGAAAATACTTTAGATTGTTTTAAAGTAGTGAGACTCGAAATTGTTCGATTTTGTTAAGAAGGGTTAAATTTGAATTTAGTTTTGTAGATCAGAGAAGTACAAGAGTTAGAAACGCTTTGCTTAAAAGTCGTAGTCCTATGTTGTATCATTCTGTTTGAGATTTTTTAACAAAATATGATCTAGTCCTGTTAAAAAACTTATTTTTCCAAACTATGCTCCTATTTATCAACTTGATTTAAATAAAATAAAGCAGTATTAACTACCTGATTTCCATGACTTAAAAATCATCTGCTATCTCTTCTTTAGTTATGAATTACTTTCTTTAAACTGGCATAATATAGCAAAACGGTTGTCAATATTAAAAATAATTCCAATTATTCTATGATAGAGACTCACTGTCTATCCATTTCACGGACGAGCAACTTTAGCTCTTCACTGAAATAAATAAAACTATGTATTTATATTTTAACATATTTATCAACCATTTTACTTACCATTGGCATTCCCTGAGCCATCTTATCACTTAGAAAATAGACTTTTGTATTCCCCTAAATTAGATTAGACTCGTATGATATTTTATCTAGAAGCAGCGCTTGTTAAGTAGACTCCGTTCGTTCCATTTGAGTGGAAATTGGGTTCGAGTTTGAAATGGAATTGGAAATGGGGACTAACGAGACGTGCTGTTGGTATTCATTTGCAACTGACAACTGCTATAAAGGAGGATAACACGCACATTTATCATGTTGCACACGCAGCGCTCTGGCAATCGATTTGTGCCCGATTGAGCCTTATCAGCAACTGCGGGAGGGACGCCAGCAGTGGGAAGGAGGCAGTAGGCGGGCCAGGAGGTAGAAGGCGGGGGCAGCTCAGCATGCACAATTGAATGCCGTTACGCCAACTGCTCAAAATGGCTGCAATGGCATCGTTGAGGCTTAGGAAAACACTTCCTGCCAAAAGGACACACTGGAGCATCGTGCGAGAAAATTGGGTTGCCAGCATATCTATCAACAAGAGCACTCCGAATTAGATTTGGATTTCGAATTGGATAGTGGAAAGTGGCAGACACCCCCACAAAAACTAGTGCACACTGACAGACGCCATTTTGTTTTGACTGACAACATATGGCCGCATACGGTAATGGATCTTTGAACCGGGGAACCATGTTGCTCTGTTTCTATTTTAATATGACAAATGCACTGCATTTGCCACAACGCACGTGACTTTGGACTTATTTAAAGGAACTAAAGATATGTCTTTGAGAAGTATTAAGTAACTCAGCATTTAAATATTATTTGACATTTTATTTAGTTTTATTTAATCAGTACTTTAGTATCAAGGTCTATACAAGGCTTATATGAACTTTAACTCAAAAATTGCATACTAATTAAGTTTAGATATGATTTTCAAAACTCTTTTCTTATATTTGTTATAAGTCTTCATTAAATCTTTATAAACATCGCCTTTAAAATCACATTTTAGTGCCCCTGAAAACTGTATGCCTTTGGACCTGGGCAATGGTAACATATGTCTTACTGTATTGATCTGAATATTCATTTCTTTTAAGGTCTGGAGTGGCTCATATGCTGAGTTTTTGTTGCATGCCACACTTGCCGCTGTCTAAGCATCCTGTGCCGAATGCCATAAATCATAAAAGCAGACAAAATATTCGCCAGGCATAAGATGCAAAAAAAAGGACCGAAATTATGTTTTGCTCCAGATATGTCGCCGCACTAAGGACAAGGCAGGCGCAACTTGAAACTGAGATAGAGACAGAAACAGAGACAGAGATAAGGAGAAAGGAACAGAGACTGTAGCAGAGACTTGCGAAAATGCACGTGGAGTGCGTAGTTTGCATTTGCGACGGACGGACGAACGCATCATAAAACAACAAGGACAATGTACCAAAAATATTTACAAAAAAATTATGCTTAAATGCATTTTTGCATTTTTTGTAACGTTGTTTTGTTTTGAGTGTTACATTTTTTTCCCTTCGTTGGGTTGCATCATATGCATGTGGCGCATAGATATGATTTATGATGATGCAAATGGAACACAACTCAAGCAGCAGGACAGAGTGTGCCAGGCATGAGGTAAGTGCCACATGCATCGAGCATCTAGCATCCAGTGCAAAGCATCCAGCATCCAGCATCCGGCACCGCGGTGAGCAATTAAAAGTCGATGCGATAATGCCATCAAAGTGCAATTCATACATCGTTAAATGGGATACATTCATTGAGATTTCTACACGCCAATGCCACTTGCAGCTAATTTATTATTAATTGAATGTAACGAAACTCCATTCAGGAACCCCTCAGCTTTAGATGGCTCCCCCGCTTAACTGCGCCACTGGAAGAGCAGGGAACTGTGATGCGAGTTTTATGTTCTATTTATGTTGTGCAAACGATTCCACATAATCGTAAAAATATCAAAACAAATCGTTAAAATCGATCGTCGTCGATTGTCGTCATTTCGTGCTGTTTCCTCGTTTCACACACTTCACATTCACATTCAGATTCAATGAATGTTTTCATCTGGGGCTGTCGAGTGTTGCCACAGCTTCATTTGCGGAGTTTGGAGCTTGTTTATGTGGAGTTGGGGTAGGAGATGTCTATACACACATACACCCATCTATAGATGTATCATATACGACGCGTGTCAATTGAGTTTCTCTCGCTGCCGCGCATATTTGTATTTGATATTGAATGTGTCTGAAGTTGTGTGCGGTAAGTTGACTATGTGTGCGTGAGCCCATAATCACCAATGCCAGCCAGAAGTAGCTCATAAATTTAGTGACTTAATTAAGTTGGCATCACTTGAAAATTGTTTGAATTCTCTTCTCTTTTTCCTCGAGTTTTGAACTCGAATTCGTGTGTGCTTTTCTTTATGCTGTTGAGTGTGTGTTTAGTTAACATTTACAGATAATAATTGTGAGCGCCCATTATTGAATTCAAATTGATTTATAATTATTGAATGGGTCGGCAGAGTTCTTGAGCACCAAAACAAATTGCCGACGATGGAAAGAAACACGACGCACTCTAGAAAATTGTACAGAAAATGTATTTGAGGCAGTTCAAATTTTAGATAAACAAGTTCAGCACTTTTCAAGGATCACAATCAAGAATTTGCTAGCCATTTTTAAGTAAACATCATGCGCCAACTGCATAAAAGTAACATAAATAAAATTGAAAGTATATTATTCAAGTTCCAGATGGATTATCGAATTCTGTGCTTGCTCTTTAGACGATTTAAAAAATGTAGCTGTTATTTTCAAAATAAATAAAGTGTTTTTCGAAAGTGAAAAGCATCAAATTTTGTACATCGTTCGATTTGTTTATTTTTCTAGCGTTTAAAAATCTTGAAAAACAACAACAAATTTGGAAATATTCGCAGCGTGATCGGAACTCATAGACAGCGGCCAGTAAAAACTAAGCAGAGCTGATACTGGGAGACCGAGTGGCTCCCTAGAAATGTTGTTGCTTCGGAGGTGCCACACGATATGTTGTGAGGGCGCTTGTTTATCCAAAGGGGGTCGACACTTGGATGCCACATGCCCCACTATTTGTTTTTATACACTCATTTTATGTGCTCCACGATGTGGCATTTGTTTATTTGCTTCTGACAGAATTCGATTGCTCAACACTTGTTCTAGCAGTGGGCAGACGGAGTCGGAGGCGTTGGGAGGGGCATGTTTACGACTTGTACGAGTAAGTGTAACTGTAAGTATGTTTTATATGCGTTAGGTCGGACAACAGTCACATTCGTAGTCACAGTCAGAGATTGAGACTAATGCTACACACATAATAACCATAATAATAAGAATTAACTTACTCATTATCCTGCAACAACACACAAAGGATTGGCATTGGCAATGGAAAAGGGATTCAGACTGTGACGGTGACGCTGATGGGATGGTGACTGTTACGGTAACAGTGACTTTTAGTGTTAGTGGACACACAAAAGCGTCATAAAGACATCATAACTCACAGCCTGTTGAAAGGATAAAACGGACACGTAGACACAGACGGACAGAGAAGAAGGCTGAGATGTAGACGGACACACAGAAGCCGCAAAACCAACTTTGCCTGGCCGTAATAATTAAGTAGTTTTCTATGCAAAATTGGAACAGTTCTCTCTCATTCCCTCCCTCTGTGTCTCTTCATCTCTTTCGTGTTGCCAGGTAATTCCTGGCTAAATTAAAATCTCCCTCTGTGCGCGGCAAGTGCTCAAGACATTGTCACACAATATCCAAGAAGATGAAGCGGGTGGCAACAGCTCGAACTTTGAAACAAAGAAGGTTTGTTCCGAAAAGGGGTGAGTGTGTGTATCTTTGGGTGTGTGGCCGGAATGAGGCTGTGTTGACTCAGCTCAAAGACAAACTTTTCGCAGTGGCTGCTACTTGGTGGACGGTCGTCGCATTTCCCGCCGCTTTTCCCTTCACTCACCCACACTCTACGACTCGATTGCAATTACGGCAAATTACTTTATTACGTCCGTAATTGTGTGACTATCGAGCGTGCCATTTTTCGGGCAGTGGAATTAGTAAAGCGCCACAAGTGGTTGCGCCCCTGTCCTGCCCCCAGACCCGACCCCTTTCTTGTTCACATTATAGACCATGTCTCAGCCTACCAATTGGTTAATAATTGTGCTTAACATTGTAGGCTGTAATTGTTGCAAATACTCAGATACAGACATCAGTTGCAATACCGACGGCAACTGAGAGCTGAGTAATTTTTGGATTTACATACTACACTCTCAGTAATTTTAAATAGTAGTAAATAGAAAATAGTTAATGTAAGCACAAGTTCTCTAATTTCTTAACAAAGACATTAGCTAGAATACAATTTTATATATAATAAAAATTAAAATGCTGGAATTATTAACGAATTGTTTAATCGGTGACTTAACGCCACTTCATAATTTTTGGTGGATCAATTATATAAAATCTAGATCAATATATTCATAAAATTAATGTAGCAATAAATATATTAAAAATATTAAAATTATACTCATTAAGTTTCACTTTTCACCTAACACCAAATAAACCATTTAAACTGCAAATTTATATCATAATTTTAATCTACACTTAAAATCTTATTTTTGTCATTATTAAAAATTAAATATTATCAATTCTTAATTGAAAAAATTTAATCTTAGATTTATTACAACATAAATAAAACTTATCCGCTGTTAAAACACTGTCTTATGAGTGTTAAATGGTATTAACCATCCTAAATCAAAATTGGTTACTGTTGTAGTTTTAATTTATTGCCCGATTCTCATTAGATGTTGTCAATATCACTCGTAATTATCGATTCTGGTGATCATATTCTTTAACGTGTTTTGGCTCATTTTTATGCCGCTGACGTCACAGCGTGGCTGCAAATTTGGCATCAACAAGGCAATCGGGTTGAGAACGCGCGCCAAAACGCAGTGCTGCTTGCAGCACGCAGAATCGGCTCTCGCAGCACAGCCATATTTATTTATGATGTAAACAAACCATTAAACGGGAGAATTACGAGCGCAGTCGCAGTCTGCGCTCTGCTCGGCCATGATGACTGCGCTGCGACAGTGGCGGCGGCGACGTTGGCAGTGCAGCGGCTGAGCAGCAGCAGCATGAAATAAATCACGCACACGCGCACAAATTTACGATGTCGCTGGCTCTCTCAGTTGCGGTGTTGCGTTTCGCTTGTGCACACACGTTGGCATCGTGCCTTCTCGCTTGCAATGCTTTATAGCTGCCGGGAATGGTTTATTGCTGGCATCTTCATCTTCTGCCTGCACACAGACGCACGCACACAAGCACACCAGCCGACTGCGCACTCTCTCAGAGAGTG
Organism: Drosophila acutilabella; assembly: GCA_035046005.1. NCBI lineage: Eukaryota > Metazoa > Arthropoda > Insecta > Diptera > Drosophilidae > Drosophila > Drosophila acutilabella. The sequence continues at coordinate 2,431,991 of JAWNOK010000061.1, forward strand.
AAAGAGAGCGACACAGAAAGAGAGCAGCTGTTTCTGTGTCAAGCATATGCTTGAGTTGTTGTTGCTGTTGTTGTTGTTGCTGTTGGTGGCAGAAAGAAAGGGAAGTAATTAAACTGGGCCGTTGCACTGGTGTGAGCGAGGCGGCCAATCAGTCTCCGCCCCTTTTCGGTGTTGGTAAACGCCACGAAACCGCTAACAATTCAAAAGCTGCCAAAATACATGCAAATATTTAGCATTTTCCATGCACTCTGACTACATTTAGCCCTTGATCCTTAACCAGCACTGGCCTAATGAGAAACCTGTTAGAGGAGCACACTGCGAACTGGTTCAGAGCACTGCCAAATTTATGGCTACACGTGGCTTTCATTCAGAAACTGATTCTGCAGCACTCGGCAAATTGCTTTGTTTATGGGCGTTTACTTTTCCAGCGCTTATGAAATTTACGAGCTCTTGAGTTTCCACTCGAACGAACATTTGAGCGCATCGTCGCCTCTTTGAGTGCTTTTGCCAGTTTGCATCCGCTCACAATTACGAGTTATTTTATAATATGCGCTTTATGCCGCATTTGAACTTGAAAATTGCTTTATTAATCATTGAGGAATAAGCGCGTCTATTACAACTCATTTGTCATTTAAACGGTGCGAACTTGAGTTAGCGTTTGATGTTAATAACTTGATGTGACACATCTAAGCTATATGCTATCTAAATTAAGTAATTTATTATTGTAAATAACATTTAAACAATTGTTGACATTTAACAGCTGTTAGGCAAGCTGTTTTGTTCAAACAGTTAATAGAGATAACAAGCCAATAACTCTTTAATTTTAATTTGAGGTCCTTTAAAAATATTTTTTTAAACACCACAAGAATTGAACAGTTTTCAATTCAGTCCGTTTTGAATTAAATATTAATCACAATATTTTAATTGAGTATATTTTTATTGTGATGTTATATAAAAATTTACATATTCAATCAAAGCATTCGACTTCTTTATCTTATAGCCCAGAAAATATATTAATAGTATTTTTTAAGTAAATAGCTCGTCTTTTCCTTTGTGACCGAGAAATGGTTTAAAAGCTGTACATTATTAAAATGTTTAAATGTCTGCTTCTATAAATGTGCATGACAAATTTTAATTAGTGAATTCTTAACGGTAATGCAACAATTTGATACTTCTTGACAACAAACTCCATTTTAGTTTTGGGTATCACGCCTTGTATGCACATAAAAGTCCGAAGTCAGCAATGGTCATCAATAAACTTGAGGCAGCATCCAACACCTCTCGAGAGTTCTCAGTTTACGGAGTTGTCGCTGCGACTCTTCCTGGGGAGTCGTGGTCGGAGTTGGAGTCGGAGTCAGAGTGCGCTCCTTTGGCCAATTAATCAAAATCGTCGCCGTGTGCAGTCGAAGGAGTCAGTCAAAGCAGCAAGCAAAGAAATGTCGTTAACTTAAGTGTCCAATTAATTAAATTCGCATTTAACAGCCGCCAAGCTGCGAAAAGCCATTAAGATAGTTTGTCACACACGGAGTAGGAAAGGGAGAGAGTGACAGAGACAGAGAGGAAGAGGGAAGAAGTGAGACGAAAATCAACCCTACTCCTTCCTGCCTTCCTTTCTTCCTTCCATCTCTCGACAGTCCTGGTCCAAAATGAAAACTTTGCTCCTTGTGGTTACATTGGCTTTTCTGTCTTGAAACTGGAAACTTAATCTTGTGTGTGTTTGGTTTCCTTTTAATTTTATTTTTCAAGTGGTTTTACTCTCATGAACTCGTGTTTGGATTTTCTGTTCCTCATTTGGTCATGTCTTAAGTTTTATGGCCAAGTTGCTCGTGTGGTTGTCAGCCAAGACGAGAGGCCAAGCCACACAGTCGAGCCATCTAACAAACATTTATTTTTATATCTTTCAACTCACACACTTAGGCAATATTTGAATAAAGCATATCATTTAAAAATATCAAACTTTAAGATGTATACTAAACTATTTTTGCACAATAAACCAATGAGTTTGTAAAAGTAAAAGGCAAAGGCAAATCTAAGGACACTTTCCTCTAAGGACTTTCATAGTACGTTGCAAAGTTTAGAGTTGCCGCAGACGCACATTCATTAATTTAGTGAAGCAACATTTTTTGAATTGTTTTGTAGTTGTTTGAATGTGAATGTGAACAGAGTTAAATTTATGTACTCACAAAAGCCGAGTTTCCTTAAGGCTCTCCTTGTGGGAGACCCCAAAAGTGCAGTGCCAGTGCCAGAGTTTTCAGTACGGTGGGTAAAGTTAAGCATTTGCCAGTTTTCTTTGAATTTATTTTGCGGCAAGACAATTTATTTGCCTCTGTTCAAATGTGAGGCGCTTATCAAATAATTGCCGGCCAGCAAATGTTGCACAATTAAGCGGTAAAAGGTCAGGCAGCGTCCACCGGGTCCTGACCGCATAAACGGACGCAGAACACTGGAAACTGGACACTGGACATCACCCAAAAACAGAAAAAAACAAACAAACACCCACCACTAACTCGAATGTGGACTTTTTTCCAAAGTTTCCTCTTTGGGCAAAGCAATTGCTCACACATGTGAATGTTAACAATTGTTGCGCTCTCACCTCGCCAAACTTTTTTTTTCATATTTTTAAATGCTCTATTTTAGACTTATCTTTATTGTCTCGTTTAGTGGGCTCAAAACGAGCGATAGCTCATTTTTGGCGATTTATGAAAAGCTTCTTAACTAGAAATACCCTGTAATTGTTTCTAAACCGAACATTTTTTTATCTTTTAAGACTGTGCCTTTTAACTGACTGAACCTCTTTATGTTATTGCCAAAAGAAACGGTTAATTAGTTTACTATAAAGCTAATAAATCATTCTTTGACCTTATAACAAGTAAAAAATATGCAGAACCTTTGTTAAAGTAATTTATTTCCCTTTAGAAAACATTAAAAATTTCTTAAGATTTTTCTCAGCTCTCCAAACGAATTTAATTCGTTAGCTCAATCTTTCTCTGAGCACTGACTTGTTTTAATTTATTTCTTAACAATTATTTTCCTTAATCATTTTATGGGTTCAGACCTTAAATTATTTTTATTTTTTATCCTAAATAAATATTTATTATTTATTGTTCCCCTTAGAGTCTGCAATTTTAAAAACTGTTTAATTTATTTACACTGCATTAGCTTTTTTTTAATACATTTTTAAATATTTTTTTTACTTGATCAGTTAAAGTTGAGTTTGCTTTACACGATATTAACAAGTAAGAAAAGTACAGTCAAAAATATTGCTTTTTTGTTTAAAAATAAAGGAAGAAATATAAGTGTGGTTAAAAAACAGAAAAAAAAAAAATTAAAAAAAAAAAAAAATATGTTGGGATGCAATACAAAACAAAAGAAATATAATAATGGAGTGGGGAAAAAAAAATTTCAAAATGTGAGGCCATGGTGTTTCCAAAATAATTAAAATATAAAATTTTTTTTTTTTTTGGTGGTTCACGATAATAATTCACAAAATATATAATAATATACTATATATAAAAAAAAAAAAGAGTAGAATATTTATATTGGTGGGGAGGGGGGAGAAAAAAATTAAAACCATGAAATGGGGGGGGATAGTGATACCAAAATGGGGGGGGTGGTGGGGGGGGGGGGGGGGGAGAAAAAAAAAAAAATATGAATTGAAAATTAAGGGAGCGAGGGGGAGAAAAAAAAAAGAGAGAGGGGGATAATAGTAGCAAATAAAAATGCATACGAATTAGTGCGAAAGTTGTCTAGTTGATAAGACATGATATATTAGTGGTTCAACCTTTGCCATGGCTCTCATTTGACTCTGAAAATGATGCTCAGTCGGACCCCGTCTCCGTCTCTGTTTCCTTCTCCGACTCGGACGCTGACGCTGTTTCTGGCAGGGTTGGAGCAACTGCAATCGATCATTTGGAGCGCGTGTGCAGTCTGTGGAACCTGATGCCAGAGGCAAGGTCCAAGCTGTTGCACGATGGAGACGCAACGGATACCAGTTTGTCACACACAAGAGAACTAAAGAGAGAGCGAGAGGAAGTGGGAGAGGGAGACGGAGAGAGAAAGAAACGCAGTGGAGGTTCGTAGATGAGATCAAAATGCCGGGAAGTGGTTTGGGTCTGAAGTTCGTGGAGAGTGCAGCCATCTTGTGGTGCACTGCAGTGGATCCAACTGCGAGGTGTGTCACATCTCTTTTGTGTCGCACATTTGTCAGAAATTAATCATGTGCTTGTTCCTGTGAGGGGTTTGGGGCTAGGGTTAGGGTCTGTATATATAGGCATGGATATGGGTCTGGGTCTGGGTTTGGGCCTGGGTTGCATTCTTGGCATTTTGATAAATTAACCGTCGAGTTAAGGAAGGTGCGAGCTGCTGTCTGGAGTGGTCTTAACGCGTTGTATGCGAGTGTAAAATGCAATTAAATGCGGCCAAAACACACGACTTTGGTGGCGCAATTAATTTTCATTAAAAGCAAAAAACTCCAGTGAAACTGCAGCACACGATCTCCTCCGATCAGCACTGATCACATGATCGTGATGTGCGGGTTATTTAGCTGATCGAAACATGAAATACACGCTGTTTAGAGGTGAGCACAGAGGGCACAAAACTTGCATCGATTGACATTAATTGATATTCTTATCGGCAATCGATAAGATTACGATTACTCAGCACAGCTACGGAGCAACTCAAGGTACTAAAGCACTCAGTTAGTCAGAAACTCGTTGCAACTCAATCCACTTTCAATTTGACAGCCGCGACAGACAGGTGACAAGCCATAACTCAAGATCGCAATGTTGGTCTTTTAAAATATACATATATATTTCTATATATGCAGCGATCCTTGCCATGTCCGCTTCTTTATTTATGCACAGTGGGCACTACTACACAAATTATATGCCAGACACGATGCACTGTGAATTATGCCAAGTCGGCGAATTTTACTTTTAGTTTAGGCCTCTGAAATTCTCCAAATCGGCAGACAAAAGAATTCGCGTCATCAACAAGCAACTGCATTTTGCTGGCAATTCAATTTCATGGTAATAACATAATTGATGATATTGTCTTTTAATTCGTTGCATTCTTCGTGATTTGCATATCAATTTATACAATTTATTCTCGGCCATCTATGTACCCACATTCACTCTCGAATAAAGTTATTCTTTATGAACCGACAATTTCTTGAATTTGTGTGAAAAGTTTTTAAAACTAATCAATGTTTAAAATTGAATTTATTTGTATTTTCTTTGTGTATCCACACACTTTTCATTCGCCTGTAATCTTTCGTTTGCCACGCTGGGAATCAACAACAAAAGCGTCAAGTAAAAAGTCAGTAAAAGGGAATTTGAGAAAGGATTTCACCTTTGGAGCAAAACAAATTAGAGATTTCCAAATGTAATTTATTACCAAAATGGTTGATCTATGATAGGTATTAAGGGTATCTATGGCGTCGTTTGTCGAGAGTCCTTGTTCTTACCGCCGCAGCGTGCTTCTTTCATGGGGGTGGAAAGCCAGTCAGATACACACACTAACACTCATACAGGCTGCACATAATAAGCAGAAACTCTTTTATATTATAGCTAATGTTATGCTCTACAAACACCCAGGAAAGGAGTATAGAATTGCCTTTAGGTAGGAATATGGAAAGCAAATAAACTAATAAAATACATAGACATACAAAAACATACTTTACAACTGACTTTATTAAATAAATCAGTTTACTTGAATTTTGCATTAACTAAATCTGCTTCAGTCTTTGTATAATTATATCTAATGTTTTAACTTCATTGGTAGTAAATTTATCACTTTTTTCTTACCTTCCTTAGTTTTTGATTGGCATACGATGTGGGTGTTTCAAGTGGAAGGAAATGGGATTCCTATCTTCTGTATATTTAATTACCATTCAGTTTTATAAAAAACTTTTCATGACAAATCAAAGTTTGAAACCTTTTCTTGAGCTGTTGACTCTGCGAAATTGAAACGACAAGAAACCAATGGATTTCTAATATTTTTTATCTCTTTTTGATTTTAGTTTTCGTTGTACTTTTGTGTAGTTGGTAGTTTTGTTGTTGTACAAATAAACGACGCCAACGGCCAAGAGCCGTCCGGTCGCCATTCATCCCATTCATCTTGTTTGCCGCCTGCCGTCTGCTTACGAGTTTACGAATACTGCATCAAGAAATCTGCTGCAAAACGGGAAAATAAATCAGTGCACTCTTCAGTGTGTGAGTGTGTGTGTGGCACATACGCGGACACAACTCGATACTCGTATGTCAAGTGTATTTTTGGACCCCTTTTGCTGACCCCACTGGTTCCCTCCCTCTGTTCCCCCCTTGAGGCAGAGGCGCACCTAAGCGTCGCGAGCCAAAGCGACAACTCTTTCACTTGGCGTCTTCTGCTTTAGCTTCTTCTTCTCGCTCTTCTTCTTGTGCTTTCTTCTGATTTTCATTTGGTTCGTTTTAACAGGCATCCTTAGCGCTGAGATTTATGACATTTTAGTTGGCAACGTCCACTTATCTTATCGAAATGTTGGCATCGTTGTCCTGCAGTCTCTTTCTATCCCCCTTTCTCTCTCTCTCTCTCTCTCTCTCTCTCTCTTGCTCTGTAGCATTGCATATTTTCGACATGACCTCACCGCACGGTCAGAGCAGCAGCTAAAGAAAAATCTCCGTTTTATTGTCCACTCAATGAGTCGAGCATTCAAAATGTTGCGCGACACTTTCCGGGTTCTCACCTTGCCACATGGTATGGGAAATTGTACATTGTTTTATGGTCGAATTAATGGAACTACCTGTGTGAGTTGCCTGAAAGTAAAAGTGCGTCTCTGCTCTCACTCTGTCTCTGTCGCTGACCCAATAACGCGTAATGTCTATAATTTCTATTGGACATGGACAATGCACAGATAATGGCATTGCGAACCGAAATTCTCATTTAGGCCAAGGTCACTGATTGTTTCCATTGATTTCCCAATGTTTCACCTGCCAATTTGGTATATAAATATTGCTAAGACTGCCATTCAATACGGTTACCTTATGTTTGAAGGTCAATATTTATTAAAGGTGTTCTTTGGATTTGAAAACAAGTATGTCTGGCATAAACAAAGCTAAGTAAATGAGCTCTAAAAAGAGAAAAAGTGAGAAAAAATTTAAATATATTATTAATAATTATTTAATACTTAAATAATACTTATATATGGAGAGTTTTATCTTTTTTAAACAAGTGGGAACTAGAATTACGCAATTAAAATATTTTGTAATGGCATAATTTTGTGTGGAATTATAAAAGTCTTTGGAAAAAAATTTATTAAATATATAAATATACTCTTAGGTATTTTTAAAACGATTTATATATATTTTAAATATTTCTTAAGCATATTTATTTTATTATATTTTAAATTGGTATAACATATATATTTTATACGCTACCATGAAACCTTCTGAATTTTGGAGTACATTTTAATTTTACTGTTAATTTCTATACACCATCGCAGTGGCAAGTGTTGTGTGGCAGTTAGATAGACGCATTTAAATCTGAATTCAGCACATGTATTGATATTGATTTATCTGTGTGGAGAACATACATCTTCCAATTTTACGTATACGCCACACATTCCTGCCCGCCCACAATGAATAAACTTTTGCAATTTCAAATAATCGCTGGCTCCATAATGAGGCCTTGGAGCACACGCACACAGACTTAAAGTAGGGGAGGGAACTCCATGGAGGGGGGGAGTTACGATACCCAAACAAAGCCAATGCAGACCCAAGCAAAAGAAAAGAGAAAAACTTTCTTATTGCCAAACTCAGACCCGAAACCGAAGCCTCCCAGTGTCAGACACTCGTACAGACCCCAGGGCCAGACCCAGCAGACCCAGGCCCATCCAAAGAACCCCCACCACAACCCCATGCCGAACCCAGACCCAAATGTAGACCCGCAGTCGTCTCTGGTCTGTGGCAAAGTCGACAGCGGCAACCGAAGACGACGCGGCGATAGCATGAGGGATTACAGCGCGTGATTTATATGGGATTCCGAAGAAATATGGGCGAAATGTGTCGGCAATTTTTATTGGACATTTTAAAAAGCGAGTAAGATGTTCTACGCGCGCTCTCAACACACACACTTGCACACATACCCCCCTTTTTCCATTCCTCAATTCCCCAATCCCTTTCCTTCTTGCTTCTAATGTTGTTCTGTTTGCTCCTCTCCTTGTTGTTGTTGGTGGCATGGACGATGCTGCGGCTCCTGGGAATAAGAAATAAGGAACTGCGGCAAGAAAGTTGCCGCCTTGGCCATGGCCACATATTTTCCGCTGCTGCGCCAGCAGCTGCTGCCGCAGCATTTTCCCCACTTGATTTTCCCGTGCGTAGTTAGTAAGGAAGTCGCGTTCGCTTTCGCATTCGCGTCCGCGTCCATTCTAACGAGCGCCAGCGAATATTTATGATCGCCCCTCGCACGCCACGCCTTCTACACACCCCACACGCCCACAGCTGGCAGTAACCAACAGTAACTGCAAGCGGTATCCAACGGCCGGTAGCAAAAGTTTGCCCAACTTTGCCATTTTCAGCGGTTTTGCTTTAATTTAAATTTCGAATGCAAATGAGCCAATTTCACTGAGTGCCACGTTTTTGGTCTAAAGAAGCTGCCACAGTTACAGCCACTGCCACTGCCACTGCCACTGCCACTGCCACTGCCACTGTTGTTGCACCCTCGACAACCCTTCAAAGTGCGGCCAATTGCCAGCTTGACAAATTGGCCCAAAAAGCCTCAAGCCCCAGGCTTCAAGCCTCAATCCTCAATCCTCAACCTTCAGTACACGAATTCTGTGTGAATTGTGACGCGTTGCGAGTGGCGTCAAAATGATTTAGTTTTATTCCTGGCACTGCAATTGTTAATGCGCCACTTAATTTAATCGCCATCCCTCAGCAGCACTCCTCACTGTACCCACCTTTCACCAACCCCTCCCTTCTTCCCACCTACACACACACACACATGTAGCATCGTTTCATGTATTTTTGGATTTTTGTCGCGAGTTTTTCCATTGTTTTTATTCGTTTTTTTTTTTGAACGTACGTTGCAAATTTGCAACTCGTGGCACGTTGTAATGGAAATTAATTAGGCAACTTCAACTGCCTTCAGAGAGTACAGCGCGGCGGCACTTTTATTTGCCACCCGCGGCATCGTTATATCATTTTTAATTTAGTGGGTGTCCCGCCTTGAGAATATTGTGTAATTTATATCCTCAACGCGTGAATTAACGAGCCCAATTGCAAATCGCCAGGTTAAGCGACAAAGCAGTTTTATATACTAATTTCAAGGACTATCATGGTATTTATAAAACACTTATGAGTAAGTTACCTTAATTTCCATATTTAAAATTAAATTTAAATTAATAAAAAGTCTATGAGAACAGAGGGAATAGTGTGGCTGATCTCTTCTGCTACTTATCTTTAAAGTACCCTTAAGTCATGTAATCTAAGCTAACATACCGAAGGGTATGTTTCCAACTCAAGGTAAAATACTCGTGAAAATCATGTGATATTATAAAACTAAATATATAAAATAAATATAAATGTTATGCATAGATTTTTACATCAGGTATTTTTTAAATACAATCTTGAAATATTTGTTCAATTTGGACTAATTTTAGATGAGTTCTACTAAGCCAAATTATCTTATAGAAGTAAAAGAAAGTTGTTAATATAATAATTTTAAAAACTACATACAATTTATAGTAAATAAATCGGAAGTCCGTAGAATCAGAGATGTCAAAGTTTATCATTTTCTAAGAGAATTCCTGTATTTTTTTTCCCTCTCTTCACAATACATTTCAACTAGCTAATGAAAATTAATCACTTTATTAACTACCAAATTTTAAAATAGCTTTTTAGCTTGGTTAAAAATAAATAAAGTAATTCACTGTCTAAATGTAGTCTTCGCTCTAAAAATGATCCCCTTTCAAACCCTTAAACAAATTTTTCCCAAACTGGAACCTAATTGAAAATTAAGTGTGTAGTTTTGAGAGGAAAACTCCTTGCAGCAAAGAGATGCTGCTGCTGGTTAATTATGAAAATGCGGCAGAAGCGATTTATCATATTTATGAGAAACGAGGCGAGTGTTGTTATGTTTTGAGACTCTTGCTAATATGGCGCCCCTTCCGCCGGAAACGCAGTGCGACGGCGCACTTTATAAACTGTACGAACACACACATGTGTGTTAGTGTGTGTGTGTGTGAGTGTGCTCGCGTGCTATCAACAGCAAATAAATGTAGGAAACACGCGAGAATAATGCGCGCATATTGTCCAAATTTGTTGTCTATAAATTTTATAAACAAAAAACAAAAAGTAGGCGAAACAAAAAAAAGAAATGAAATTTTGCGCTGCTTGTTTACCAGAAAAATAGCACAGGAAAAATTTCAGAAAATGCAGGGACTTGAAAGTGGCTAGATTTTCAGGAAACAGAACTTAATGGTGGATTTTATTTGGGTTTGCTTGGAGTTGGTTGGGTTCTGTTGGGGTTTCGTTGGGTTTCATTGGGTTTTTCATATTCCTGATGCTGTTGCTGTTGCTGATGCTGCCGAGAGGCAAAAGAACTATGTTTGGCGAGAGATAAAGCAATAAATTCTGTCAGAAATTTAATTTGATAATAAATCTTTGGTTCTAGCGCTACGGAATTTATTTGGCTCGCACTCACGCACACACACATACAACACACAGCAACATACACAGCCGTGTACGTGAGTGTGTGTTTGTATATAGTCCATATGTAAAGAAATTCGTGCACATAATAAAACAAAAAGGGCGCAAAAAACGTGCGTGCACGCCAAGGATGAATGAGGATACCGAACATGACACTTATGGATGTTCCACCAAACACACACTCGCACACACACACTTATTTGGGACATGGTTCTAGATGGCGACGATTGTTGGGTGTGTCGAACTTGTTGTCTCTTTATCCCTTTTGAAAATATCACCTACACCTAGGCAGGACACTAGTGTGTGTGTGTATAAAATGGATTCTAATCCGGCTAAGGGCCAAAACCACTTTCGCTTCCTAGAGCCATTTGGCTTTATCACTTTAAAATGGCCGCAAGTGTTGATAAGAATTTAAAGCAGTTTATTATAAACCCGTCTGTGTTTCTGATTTATTTGCCATCATTATTATTTAGTATTTAATCTTCAGTTATATATCATTTCTAAAAATATCGTATATTTTTAATACTTAAATGTTTTAAGATATTAAATATATATAGTAAAATTATTACATGCATTTTTGTTTGCATACATCTCATAAGGTTTTATTCTTTTATAATTTTGGCAAATCAAAATTGGAATAAAACCGTTGCATACTTTTTCATGCGCCACAAATCTTTTAACACATGCCTGAAAGTATGCTATGATAATTTCCAACTCTTGGTAGATAAGTTATCCCTGCAGTGTTTCTTCAAAATATTCACCATTTACAGTTTAGACTTGTAAAAATAATTTAGTATAGAATAAAGACTTGAGACATAATTCCTCTACAGGTCTTGAACACTCAATATCGACTTGAAATTCCGTACGAATTTGAAGATGATCTACAATTGCCATATCATTTTTGACGCGGTCATTTGATTTGCTTGGGGTAATAGAAAATACGCAAATAACATGCATATTAATGATTCATATAGAAAACTCTTTAAACATCTTTAAATGAGCTTCAAACCCCAGAAAAGTAATATTAGTAATAGTATAAAAACAAATTGTTATTTTTGTGTTCGCTTTGCAGTCTGCGTTTTTCAATGCTTCTTTTCTCTGAATCAACAAACTGAGAAAGAGAGCCAAAGACTGAAAAACTATTGGCGTCATCGTGTTGTCGGTGGCACAACATTCATCTTCCTCGCGCCGGAAGCGCCATTGGAAAACTCAGCAGCAGCTCTGGACTTTTCGGCTCTGGCTGCGTATTGCCCGTGAATTTAAATAAAAAGAGAGTTTTTCATTTCGTTTGCTGACGTTACTACTGCAGTCAGAATCTGAATCGAAGTCGGGGCTGGAGACTTGGAGTTAGTGACTGATGGCTGCTGCTTGTTCGTAGATTGAATGGAGTACTTCCGACATCCGGTTTGGGGTTCAAATGCGAGCGCTGCACTTTCGTCTGGAAAACTGCAATGTACCGCAAAAACTTTCAAAAACATCACAGCATGCCACCGCACAGTTCCCCTTGCCAGCATGTTGCCGGATTGACTTTGACTTGGCCAAGTTTCTCATCTTGCATCCTGAGAACTTTTTGCTGCTTCGCACAGTTTGCACAGAGTTATCCTTGAAGAGTGACCGAACCGCAGACACTTCGTCTACTCGAAGGACATAAATCTCAACGGATGCTGCGTTTTTTTATACTTTATATATTGTTTTATTTAGAGTGCATAGAAAATGAAATGATTTCAATATTCCGATAAAGTGTTGGGAATGCATCTCTTTGAATTTGCTTAAAGTCTGTTCACAACGGAAACTAAATAGGATGTGTATTAGCTGATAAAGCGGAAACGTATTTACTGATCGCCTAATTCTTTCGCTCTCTTTCCATTCCCTACACTTACCTCTAACTCTTGTTGGTCAGCAGCAATGAGTACACGGCAGGAGTCGCCACGGCAACAGGAAACACAACATTGGCTGCCCGCCCGTCTGGTTCCAAAATTTGACGCAGGTTCGCAGCTGTTTGCTTGTCCTTCGCTTAACCCTGTCCACTGTCCCCTGACTCTGCTCCAATTCTATCTCCATCTGCAGATGTAGTCGCAGCAGCCGCCTGGCAAGGATTCGCTTAATTTATGGCATTGAACTTTTATTGGGCGAATTTCTGTTCATTTCCATGCGTGTATTAAGAATAATGGCCGCAGCTGCCGGAAGTGCTTCATTTTAAAAGGGTGCAGCCATTGCCCATTTCATGTTAAGTATATACAAATATACGAATTTTAAGTGAACTCAGTTCATTAAATAAAGCAAAAAGTTTTCTTTTCAAATAGTATTCGAGAACGGTATTGGTATAATTTGGTTGCTAACATTTTAATTAGTTTTAGAATAGTTAGTTTTAGATTTTCACTCATTACAACAAGTTTATATTTAGTTAAGATATCTGCTTAGTTATGGCAGTAAAGTTTAAGCTTTCATGGCTAGTGTGACCACAAAAAACACTCTTTTTCTTGGTCTACTCCACTTTCTCTCTATAAAGAAACTATTTCCATATGAGTCATAACTCTTGACACCTACCTGCTTAATTTTCATTAAACATTTAATTTAGTTTCTGTAAATTTATATTCTTTAAAGCAAAAACTTAAATAATTACAAAATACTTTGGCAATATATTTTATCAATTGTGCGACTTCATTAAATTCGCGCATATATCATGAGTGCATTTTTCGAAAGTCAAACAAATGTGCAAACAATGCAATGCTGTGGTCAACAGAGGTCACAGCCCTTTCCCCCTCTCCAGACAAGATGCACACACAATAGTCATATACAGGAATAATAATATTTAATTGTTTATGGACAGCATTTATTACAATTAGCAGAGGCAGATTTTCAGCAAAGAATAATGTGTTGAAAAAGAATTTATATTTATATAAAAGACACTACAGTTTGTTACCCAATCAATACCTTAATCTATTTCAGGCATTAACAGTTTTTTGTCTAATAAACTTGGTAATGGAAATTCTTGGCTAAATTGAATAAAAATGGAAAAATGGTAAAAGGAATCACAGGAGTGATGACAAAATGCTGGTTAGAGTGCATTTGCTGCCATGTGACCACTGGACGTTGCAAGTGCGTTTATGGTTTGATGATTTACAGTCGTGGCCATAAATATTCGCACGGCCAGTGCGCACATTATTCGCGATTTATGCTGCGCCGACCATAATTCATGCAACAGCACATGTAAAATTTATGCAATTATTAATTTAACACTCCCGCGATCTACCCAAACCAACAAAGAGTCTCCACCCCTCCGCCCCGCCTTCTTTACTCCCCAGTCCAGCTCTGGTTTTGGTGTTATCAACGTGGGCAGAAAAGCAGATCTAATCTGACCTAGCTAAGCGTTTTAACCAATTTCGCGCGACAATGCAACAAATGAACTGAGTTTATTTGGTAGTTCCCTCACTTCGCTGCTTTCCACTGTTCCTCCTCTCCATCCCCCCTCTGACCACTCCCAACTGCAGCGCCATAATTTACCCGAAGAGCAAAAACACTCACGAAAATAATAAATGTCCAATATGTTAGCCCGGCTGGCAACATGGCCAGCTCGGCAAAAGAAAGCAACACCAACACATCCCCCAACACACACACACACGCCCACATAACACTCACTGAATCGACAGCAGCAGCAACAACAACAACAACAACTACAATAAAAAAAGCACATTCATTTGGCATGTGTGAAACAAACAGCAGCAACTCCAATTGGGATCAGTGTGGGAGATGGGAGTACAAAAGGGATTGAAACTGGGATTGGCATTGGGGTTTGAGTTCATGGTCCAGTGAAGAACCGTCCTGGAGGGGTCTCTGCCCCCATAATGCGGGCCACCTGCTAGGCTCGAGGGGACGTAGACGTAGACGTGGACGAGGACACATCGCGGACAGCAGCAAGTTCTGCACGGCTCGGAGCTCGGACAGCATGTCGCTCCATTAATTTGCCATAAAACAGAAGTGGACTAAAATTTGCTTGTAGTTCCTCATCTTCTGCTTCTTCTTCCACTTCCTCTTGTTGTTGTTCTGGCAAAAAATTACAAATGGTTCGAAAGATAGTTTGAGAAATGGAGCAGAGCAAAGAGGGAAGCAACAAAGGACTTCCTAATTTATTAACCAAACATTTTTGATGTTCTGTAAAATGTTCACAATGACATATTGAGCATGGCAATAAAAGCATCGAAAGCTAACAGATGGGCTTAGAAGGAAAGGACATTTTCAATTAAATGACAGCGATAATCGAACTTTGTATAAAGTAGGTTAATAAAAATTATATAGCATTACCTCTACGTAGGACAAGAGCATACTGAAACAAAGTATCTCCACCTGTTAATCATGACGGACTTATGTCATTTATCTTGCCGAGTGACATATCTCCAATGAGTAATTCTGATAGAATCATTATCATAAATATAATTATTTCAGTTGATTTATCGAGATACTGCCCACCTCTTAGATATCATAGGCACCGACATCTCGGTGTCAATCTTTTCAATGATCCAGCGGAACTATTCGAGATCCAGCCCCAGCAACTCATACGATTCATTCTTGCCTCTTGATGGAGCTCTACAGACACCGGCTCTTAACGGTTGTTTTACCATATCTCCGTTTGATACCCATCCTTGTAGATCCCGGACTCTCGGCTCATATGCGCTGTTGTTCTCGAAATTAGCAACCACCTAACCTAATCTAACCTAGATACATGCATCTTTGAAAGTGATATATCTTTATCAGACTATGGAGATAATTAAAACAGCAGATTACCACAGTTCTCTTTTTAAAATTTCTGGTATAATATAACTATATTTTCATATACATATATTTATAAAAGTTCTGGTATTTTAAAGCTAGTAGTAGTTATCTATATAGACTTAAGATCGGTTCTCCTCACCGGTTTTAATGGCATCCTTAATGAAACTCTCAAAGTGTTGAATATTTGTCAGAGTCGTTAAACTCTGGGCACACTGGCCAGCATTTGGTGCACTGCTAATAATCCCATACAGATAATGTCTGCTGGTGTCCCGAGAGAAGGCTCTGGTTTCTCGCTCTGCTGTGAAGCCACCGCCACTGTCCCCATGACAAGCTAGTGACTTGCCCTGGGTGTACATACAGAATTTATCGGTACTAATGTCCCTCAAGCTGGCCACGCACACCGAGTTCATATGCGATTCAGCAGGCACAAACTGCAATTCACGTTTATCCTCGAAATTCCAACCAGCAAATTTACCACGCACATTGTCATTGATGGTCTCCTTCTCGGCAAAGTCAAAGAAGTGCACACAGACCGGTCGAATGGTAGGACTCAGCTCATAGGGCTGATCCAATATGATCAGGGCTACATCGTTCACAAAGTTATCCTCTCTGCCTTTATACCGACTGTAGGGATAGGAAAAAGGTTTATGAATCAATCAAATAAAGCTTAAAGAGGTTTCAGTCGGACAATCTACAAGAATTTAACAGAGCGAGCTTTGTAAGCAATCTTTTGAATGTCCATCTAAACTCTTATGTATTTCATAGGTTTTCTTACGGTGCCACAATGATCTGGTTAACACGCCGTCTGCGATCCTCATTTGTAACGTCCTCGTAGCCCCTGTAGAGCTTGGCAGCTACCACACGAAATGTTTCCTCGGAGTAGGCTTCGGACACCACCTCATTAAAGACACAGTGAGCAGCGGTGATCACGATGTCCGGAGTGAGCAAGGAGCCACCACAGAGGAAGTTGAAACCCTTCTCGTTGAGCTCCGAGTAGAGACCCACATGCCAGGGCACCACAGTATTGTTGATCGAGTAACCGTTGGCCGAGAACTGTTTGATGGGCGTGGCAATCTGTCCACACTCCTGATCGCAGCGTTCTCGTTCACGATTCCAGTGTCCACTGGGCAGGCACTTGATCTCCGGCAGAGTAATCTTCAGATTGCGGAACCCAGTGGCACACACGAATTTGACCACTGTACCGGGCGGATGATAGCGCTGGGCGCAGTCCACCTGTTCGCCATTGTAAATGCAGGTAGCTCTGGTGGAGTAGCCATTAAACTGATCCTTGGCATTGCCAAATGTATCCCGCTTAGAGTCGCAATACTCTGAAACGATGCAAGCGTATTAAATTAAAGTACTGCCAACCTGTAGCTACTTCAGTTACTCACTCACACACTTCGGCACAACCGGCAGGCTCCACTTGCGGTTCGCACAGTGACTGCTCTCGCCTCCCTCCAGAAAGTAGCCAGGTCGGCAAGCAAATTTCACCGTCGCTCGAATGATCGGTGGGGTTAGGACATTCCCCCGAAGATCGGTTATTATCGGCCGCTCATCGCCGAAGGGCAGCGGACAGCCCAGCTGTTCGGGCACAGGCGTATTGTCCTTGGTCTGTGTGACTGTTGTGGTATTGCAGAGCAGCGGTGCCTCATCGGTGCCATCGAAACAGTCGTTCTTGCTGTTGCACACTAACTGATTGGATATGCAGCTACCACTGGCACACTTGAAGGCGTAACCCGGACATTCCTGGTGTCCGCACATGGTAACGGACTCATCAAAACCGCTGCCATCTCCGCAATCGTCGTAGCCGTTGCACAGGTACTTAGCCTTGTCTATGCAAATGCCAGAGGGACACTTGATCTCATTATCTCTGCAAGTAATCAAATCAGTTTAATCGTACACTTAAAGAAGATCATATCGAGCTGTACTCACTTGCAGTTACCCTGTAGCCTGCGATCGAAATCCCTCACATCGTCCTCGGTGCCACAACGCAGCACTGTCTCATCAGAGCCGTCATCACAATCCTTGACTCCGTTGCAGGCAGCAGTGCCGATCACACAGGCTCCGTAGCTGCACTGAAAGTAGGGCTTGGAGCAGTGCTGCCTTTGGGATACACACACCATGCCGGTCTCATCTGAGCCGTCTGGACAATTCCTCACTCCGTTGCATACCTCGTATTGGGAAATGCAGCTGCCGTTATCACATTCAAACTGTGTCGGTTTGCAAGCTCCAAAAGCCGCTCCTAATTCGATGTTGATATGTTTTGTTATTTTAAAAATTTATAAAAATTGCTAACTGATATTTTTTGGGATATTACAAATTTGTGGAAATTCCAAAACGCCCAAAAACCACAAAACAAATTCATCATTTGGTTCGGCGAACTGATTTTAATGGGTTTCTTATTCTTATCTGTTTGCTCAGCTACCTTGAGCAACAATTGAGAGTTCCAGCCAAGCCGATAACAGAGAGCACACTTTGTCTCTCATCTCTCTTGCTCTCATTCTAACTCTCTCTGTCTCTCACTCTCTCCCTGAGTTTCTCTTAATTTCTTCCCATCTTTGTTCTCGGCAGCTAAGATCTTCTGATGTTGGCTCAAATCCAGTTTATTCACACGCTTCCACAGCCCAACACTGACTCAGACACTGTCATTATACATATACATTTATGTATATGTATTTTAATAAATTTATAGCTTGCATATTATTATCAATGTGCACTTTACTCACTTGCATTGATGCTCAACACAATCACAGAGATGCACAGTAAATTTGATAAGCCGAGTTTTGATATCATATTTTTTGTTTTCTCTAATCACTGCGAATTAAACGAGATTAAAGATCCGCGCAAATGCGCATCTGCAATCGTTTAAGACAATGTATTAAATTCGTGTTTTTAATTCAGTATCTTAACGCAATCCGAACGGAAGTACAAACGGCTCGATCGACAGCACAAACCGAACTGATTTGAGAATATTTTAAACTCAAATATTAAGTAAACATAAATGAAAATATTACGCACTTAAGCCGCTCTACAGATACTCTTTCTGTCGATTGGGTATACTAAACACATCTTACAAATTTAATATTTGTAATAAATAACACTCAACAAGTATATGCTAATTGGGGTATAGCCAGGTTTTAAATCACGTTTTTTAGTCAAATTGATTTTATAATTTATATTTCACCTTGTATCTACGAGACCCTTGTGTTATCTGCTTGTCATTCAAAACCATATAACATAAGCAATGTATATTCAAAGAGAGTATAAAAACCGGGACTGGTAAATGCTCAAACGTGTTTTAAGAGTACGTATGCGAATCAATAATACTTTTTAAGAGAATTTGTCAAGATTAAAGCGCAAAATTTAAAAGTTAAAATATTTATTGTTATCAAAAAATTTATTTAAAAATAAAATAACAATTTGGAATTCCTACGTGTATTGAATGTGTCTTAGAAAATTATTGTTACCTTAAAACGTATTTGAATTTTGACTGAAAATGCATTAAAAAAATTATTTGTAAGCTTACAATTAATGTTTATTTAATTATAAATGAAATGGAAAATATACATAAATAATATACAACAAAAATTATTAAAATAAATCGATAGACGCGATCGGTGTGACCAGAGCTAAACGTTGAATGTGAACATACATTTAAAACACAGGGTGTTCAGTGGTTTAGATGTTCCACGTGGCGCTCTCTCTCGGGCACTAGCCGAACTAACAGCGCGAAAACGCATAGCAAGCAGCTTTCTATAAGCACACATACACTTGCTTCTCACAACCAACGCCAGTTGGCGTTCATAATTGGCGCCCTCCATCGGCGAAATAAGTAAGCCAAGTTGTTTTGAGTTTTTAGTTCAAATTTTTATTGGTTTTATTTGTTTACCACATTCTCACTGGTTGTTTTTGTATTTTTCATTTCATTTCGGTTTTATTTATAGTAGGTATAGTTAATATTGATAATTTACAACTTACAGGGCTAACATAGAATGACGTTAAATTAGAATTACATAGTAAACGAGTAGTATATACGATATCTCTCTTTCTTTTGGGCCCTTTTTATTGGGTTTTAGCGGATGTATTGTTTATACATTAGAGATAGAGAAAGAGTGTTTCTGTGTGTGTGAGAGATAGAGAGAGTAACATTATTAATGTCAATTAGAGATGTTGAGGCTGGTGAGGGTAAAGTAAAAAGCCACATGAATGTACAATACTCGCCATAAAGCGTTTTATTAATACATATACACATATACATATACAAATACATATATGGGGGACATATGCATGTGTTACATAAGTAAGTGTAAGTAGTAGGTAAGTTTGTAGAATGTAGAATAAATTCTAACGCTGGCGCGCTCCGTTTCATTTTACGTATATCCGTTGCTACGACAATTCACATTTAAATCTTTTAAGTATTGTATTTTTAGCTTCTTTTATTCATCCGATTTTCTTTCTGGAGTAGGGTAGGGGCGGTGGAGGATCTCCCTCTCTCTTAGCCACATTCTCCTTGCTCGCTTTTTTATGTTTTGTATATTTACGTATATTTTGTTTGCCTTTAAAATCTATAACATTTAACTTATCTCTTATCTCGCACTTTCTGTCGTCTCTTGCAAATATTCTCTTATTGTTTGTTTTATTTTCATGTAAAATACATAAATATAAATATATATGTATGTATGTATATATATATATATAGATTTATATATATATTTTTATTTATTTGTTGAACCTTATGCGCTAATTACGTATACATCTTGTGAAGGTTGTAGGTTAACCCTTAGGTGAATTAAACTGAAAATAGACCTTAAAGCATCTGTAGATACATTTGTATCTCAGAGTAGTTCACTTCGAGCACAGCTCGTTGCCTAGCAGTGATTCTTGTGTATATCCGATAATGATAGCATACCTCTAACGAACAATTAACGAAACGAGATCAAAAGCAATTTTGCAATGGGTCACATTCCCGCAGTTTTCAAGAACTCTAAGCTCTCTATATAGGCATCGTCTATATAGAACTGAAACAAATGAAAACTAACGAAATAACAAAAATTGCAACTAAAATAATAACACAATTATTTAATTCGTTTTTTTCTTTGATTTCTTCATTATTTTTTTTTTTTTTGTAGATTTTTTTAAAACCAATAATTTATTCGATTTGCCGAGGCAAATGTTTTGTTTTTCTGCTTCTTGCTGAATTGTTTTTTTCTTAGATAATCTCATAAACGCTTTTCATTAAACTAAACATAATAAAATTAAAATTTAATTTAGTTTAAAAAACTTTAATAATTACTTAAAGAAAACAGCTTCACTTTTGTTTGTTTTTGTTGTTGTTGTTTCCGGTGTTGTTGTCGTTATTAGTTGTTGTTGTTGTTGTTTGTGTTGCGGGCTTAGACGAGAAATAAACAATTTAATTTAAAATTAAACAGAGTTAACTAAAATTGCATTAACTTTAAGCACGAACTATACACATTTTTAATTATTATTATTAATATTATTTTAATTATTATTATAATTATTATTTTGTTTTCTCATATTTTTTAGTTTTTACTTTTCTAAATTTTGTTTCGTATCTGTAATATACTTTTACTTTGCTAACAAATTCTATTTAGATTTAAGTTAAATTTTCAATAGTTTTCTTTCGCTTTTTTTGTAATTTTTTTAATGAAATTTTCGTTTAGTTTCAATTAGTTTAAAAACGCGCCTTACAAAAATTCATATCAACAGAATTTAAATTTGTTTTTTTTTTACTTTCCTTTTAACATTTTTTGTATGAGTATTTTATATAAATTTGTTATTTTTATTTTTCGAAAAAATAATTTAAAACATAGCAGTAAGCAACAAAGGGGGACTCAAGGGGGTAAGGGGAGCAACATTTGAACATGATTCTTTTGAAAATAAACATTTATTTTTGACTGTTAGCTATATAAACATAAATCTTACGCGGGCAAATAATTTTCAAATGTTTTTACTTCCATCTTTAAATCGTTTGTTGTTTGTGGAATTTAATAGAAATTAAATTTGTATTGGTATTTGTATTTGTATTTGTATTCGTATTCGTATTCGTATATAGTAATGTATGTGTTTATATCTAGTTAGCTAGATAAGTAGATTTGTTCTGTCTGTCCACTACTTTAATCTGTCACTTACAAGTCTAGTAAATATTATTCATTTTGTAAATTTTTGTTGCTGTTTGCTTTTTACGTATTTTCGGTTGCTTTTCAAACACATTTTATTTTATTTTTATTTATAGTTTTTTTTTGTTTTGTTTTTTTTTAAATAATTCTTCGTGATGGTAAATACACAATAACCATACAGTATTTTAAGTATTACTCGTAATTCAATTAAGTTAAGTAAATGGTTTATTTGTTACAATATATATTTGCGCTCTGCATGCTCTGCAAAAATTAATTCATTCTAATTCTGATCTAAATGGCCTCCTTGCACCGCCGCCGCCGCAGCCGCTGCCGCCGCTGCTTTCTGCGCCTGCGCCTGTTTCTCTTGTTCGTTGAGCTCCTTGATCGCTTGGATTTCCTTTTTCAATTTCATCCGCCGATTCTGGAACCAGATCTTAATCTGTCGCTCCGTCAAACACAGTGCGTGCGCCATCTCAATTCTCCGTCTGCGGGTCAGATAGTGATTCGTATGGAACTCCTTCTCCAGCTCCAGTGTCTGGTAGCGGGTGTATGTCTGTCTGCCGCGTCTCCTCAGACCATTTGTGCCTGCAGAAAATAGGAATAAAATGTGAGTTAGTTAAGTTTGTGTTTTATTTGTAAACTCCACAAACTCCAAGTCGCATTCAGCTTTCGATTGTGCAAAAGTATCTTTTAGTGTCTCACAATCTAATGCTCAACTGCTGCTTGCGGTTGTGTCATTTATTTTTGTTTTGGGGGGTCTGAAATACATTGACAAACGCAAAATGACAACGAGTGTGGGTTCAATTGCCTCATTTGGTTCATTTATAAACATTTCAACAAGCATATTAAATTGAAAAATCATTTCACAAAATTTGCAACAGTCGCTACATTTGTGTTGTTGTCTCAGTTGTTGTTGTTGTTGCTGTTGCTGTTGCTGTTGTGCATTGCTCGTTGTCAAAACATAAATATAAATTTTTCAGCAACGATCAGCCAACATTTTGACGTAGGCAGCCAACAAGCAGCCAAAGATACAGAGAGAAAAAAGAAGTACATTTCATTTTTATTGCCATTGGCAGTTGCCAGTTGGTTGTTGTTGGTTGTTGGCCTGAAGTTGCTGTTGTTGTATTAGTATCTTTGGCAAGATCATTACTTTAAATTGAACATTTGCTGCTGTGCCGCATGTTGCTTGCTGTATGCTGCATGCTGCATGCTGCACGTTGCACTGTCAGTGATGTTGCCGTGTGCCACTTAAATTGCAGTTATGCCATTGTAATGCAACTTTAATTGGCAACTCACAAGCTCGACAACAACAACAATTGAGCTGCCTTTTGTATCTCAAGGTGTGTGCGTGTGTGTGTTGTGTGAGTGTGTGTGCTCTGCTATTGCTGTTGTGTTAATCTCTGATTTTAAATATTTATGAAGTTTAATTTGCCTCAAGTGCAATAACTCAATTTTATGTGTGCACACACACAACACACACACTCTCACACATACAACTGCATTATGCTGCGAGATTTTATCTGTGCAAAACTCTCCTCAACTCGCCTCATTGTCTCTCGTCGCTGCTCTCAACTCTGGCCAATGTTAAGTAACTTTCGCAGCAATTTTATTGGCCCTGGCCCTGGCACTGGCAAAATGTTAAGTTAAATATTATGAGCATTTATTATGTTATAAATTTGGCCTAAAGGTATTAACAAATTTATGCCGACACGAAAGTCATAAAGTGAAAACGCATTTATCTTTCACATTTACACTCCCCCCACTCCCCTCTGCACATATAAGGGAGTACAATATACACCTCTGTATATATGTATATAGAAACAAGGAACACGGCGCGCACATAGTCTATAAAAATATATAATTTCCAACATGCAACAAAGAAATTATACACATATAGATACAAATACACGGCAGCAGATACATTTCATTTTGTTTAATCTGTTTGTTTTTTATTGCATTTATTAAATCGCAAACAACGCAAAATCTTTTATTTAATGTGCGAGAAAATTTGCCAAATTTGTGACACTTGATTTATCAGATACTTTACAGCACTTAAAACGAGTATCTTGCAGATTGTTGACTTGAAAATGTATCTTTTATTAAATGCTCTTTGTAGTCAGTGCATATATTTGTAGTTTTGTGTCGAGTTTAATGAATTTATTGGCCAAATGATAGACTTAAATGAAATGCCATCTAAGACTACGCATTAAATGCAAATAAAAGATATAAAATGCGAATCCGTAAACACACATAAATACATTTATTTAACACTAAACCTGTTTGCTGATTAACTTAAATCTCAGTGCGTCTTTCACTCGAATGCCTCTTCGATTAGCCCCCTCTCGTTCTCTGTCTCGCTCGCACTGTTGGCGCATGTCCTGCGCCTGTGGAATACATCACGCTGAGGTTGGCAAAAGTTTCATTTTATTTAGGAGCCAGCAGCAGGCAGTACGTGAGTTTGAGCTCAACAATTTTAAATGGAATTTGTCACGCGCCTCCGCCACGTCTTCCACACACCCCTTTTATGCCACGCCCTCTTCCTCCATACACTTTCATTTATATATATATAGCATAGTATAGTATAGTATATGCAAAAATAAACTTTTTACCAAAAGTTTGCTTCTATTTTTTGAGCAGCTTTGGGTTATTCTTTTCTACTTCTCTTCATTTTATTTCTTTTTTTTGTTGGCTCTGGACAAGTTTTAAATTTATTATGCGAAAAAGTGCGAAATTCATTTTGCTGGCTCGCTCTTCTTCTTCAACTTATTCTGCTGCTGCTTCTTCTGCTACTTCTGCCACGTCTCCTGCTGCGCTGCGCCATTTTCTTTTGTCGACTTTCGGAGCATTTTTGTGTATTTCTAAGTACATAATTTAAATGTTGGTATGTGCGGGCTTAGAAGCTGAAAGGGGGGTGGCTGGGGGAGTGACAGGGGCTCGGCAAGAGGTATGACTTCAACTAGACAATAAAACTTTATATGGCAAGGCGCGAAATTCTTTTTTTCCTTCTTCTTCTTTTTAGATTATTTAGACGAAGACTAGAATTTTTTGTTACTTTTTAGCGGAACACTCGTAATTTCTCTTTTTCGTTGCCTTTGAGATACAATTTCAAGGTTCTGTCTGCGTTGCTTGACGGCTGATTTTTCTTTTTATTTAAACGGGTGGGCGGCTGCCAAGGTGACTAAGAGGGAAGTGTCTTCGGGGTAGCAGCTGCGCCCGAGCGCACAGTACGTGTTGTATTTTTTAACTTAAATTCCTGCGGGATTTAAAGTTTTGACAGTTTACGTGTTTGCCTTCTGCAGCGAACTTTGAACTAGAGAAATGGAGAAACGTAGAACTGGAGTACTGGCGAGTCCCATGTCTTTAGCTCTATCCCACTCACTCGCTATCTCGCTGTCCCTCTCTCTGTCTCTGTCTGGCTTTGCTGTGGACTCACCCCTCGCAATGGCGTTGCCAATAAATCTTCAGGTGACGGTGACTCCATGTTGCATGCGGCGCATCGTGTGATCTATGCTTCTATTATAACTATTTATATACACAGATACACACACATATAGTAGTAGATACATTTCGGGCAACACACACAGATACACGCACGAACAATGCGCATGTGTGTGAACGAGTCTCGGCTACTACTTATATTTAATTCGATTTCGAGTCAACTTCCCAATTCGTAACGCTCCCTCAGCTCCCTCTGCCCCCTCCCATTTGCTCTAATTTATGTTTTGTTGTTGTCGTTGTCGCCATACAAAATTGTCACGCACGCGCCCGAAAATGGCTCGAAAGCGAGAAGAATCCATCGCGAAGAACACGTCGCCCAAAACATGACCAGCAAACACTTTTTCTTAATCAGACAACAATTTCACTTTAATTTTTATCTCACTCATTCATTGGAATTACAATTTCTTAGCTGGAAAAGGGGTGTGCTTGGACCAGTGAGTACTCGTAGATACAGTATCTTTTTTACAGATCTGGGCTTATATTTGGTATTTGGGCAACTGCGTCGAGTGGGATTAAAGTTTATGGAGTATTGAGTTAATTTGAATTGTTTTTAATAGTTTAAGATATAAAAAGATTTATTTTATCTTTAAAATAATTCTTAGATTAAACAAATAAACTTTCACAGTCCTTTACAATATTTAAAAACCATTTTATGAGAAGCCTAAGTGTCATAAATTCTTCTATTGTTAAATTTGTTATAAATTTGCTAGTTTGTTTATTTTATTTAAGCAATCTGCTTTGACTCGTTTATAGCCTTTTTGCTTGGTCAGGACTCAAGGCCAAGTTAGCAAGCTGTCCGGAAGTCGTTCAACCGGAAACTGTCTTGACAGAAAACCCTTTTGGACACACACAACCACACACACACACGCCAATAGAAAATCGATTAATTGAGTGTATGATAGCCAACATACCCTACCTATGTATCGGTATATACTTATATATAGGAATATATATATATAGCACGCCGTTTGCTCGCAATTTAATTAAATCTATTTTCGTGCGTGTTGCTTGTGGGCGTGTCCCATGCAGAGGAGTGGGGAGTTTGGGGGGATTTATATGTGTGTATACCTCTCGAGTGTGTCGATAAAACAATTAAATGCGTTCGAGACGCACAAAAGCCGCAGAAAGTCAAAGTCGGAGGCTGATTGCGAGACGGAAAACTAATTTTCCGCACTGCCAATCGAGGCGCACTAAATCTGTCAATTAAATTGGCCGCAGGGAGTGCAAATTCCCAGTGCGTAGAACACTAGGGAGTGGGAGTCAGTTTGATGGGAAGGGGGAGGGAAGGGAACTCTGCTCCTCAGACGTGATTATGGTTTTTGGTTCTATGCCTATTTCTGGTCATGTTGCATATTGATGCTTGCGGTGGCAAATGCGCAATTGAGTTGCAATTGCGAACACGAACGCAATCTTCGAGATACATCTGCAGCTATAAGTACGCTGTGTGTGTGTGCGAGTACGAGTGTGTGTGGTTATCGAATTTTGAGCTACACGTTTTGGGTGTGCACAGCTGCAGACACACACACACACACACACACACACACCTGCACAACAATATTGTAGGCAAACAGTTTGAATTTCAATTTTTCTCAAACTCAAACACAGACGCAGGCAATCAGCTTTTAATTGCACACAGATACAGTCACACTTGTAGAGGGAGCTGCTGGCTTTCTGGTGACACTTTGGTAATTGACTTTGTTTGAGTTTGTGCTGCAACTTACGCCACAGCTTCCAAACTGCACTCGAAAGCCAACAATTGGCCAAAAAACGCTTTACCAAAAACTGCAACTCAAACTCAAGTCCAATTCGAATTCCCATCGCATTCCCTGTGCTCATTCCCAGCTATGGAAAGAGACCAAAAATGATGTGCCAAATATGATTAAAAGCAACAAAGACGTAGTGTATTAAAGTGCGTCTTAAATCGTGGCGCGTTCGGCCCTCAAAATTGTCGAAAACTGCGCGTAATTACAGCTGAAGATTCACTTTACCGATCGGCCTCTTGTGATATAGCAGTATATAAAAAAGTATGTACAAGCCATTCTCTGGGTGAAATTACCGCAACGATAAAAATCAGCTTAACTTACGGGTTTAAAGCTCAGCTTAAACTGCAATTTCTTTTTTGGCAACTCGCACGCATTTTTTGCTGTTACTTTTTGTTGGGTAATTTGAGGTGCAAGCTCAACATCAACAGCAGGAGCAGCTGGTTTAAAGGGGTGTGGAAAACTGGTTTCTGGTTTCTGCTGCCATGGCGGCAACTTGAACTCACGCATGCGCAGGACTTTCAAAACGGACGGACAGACATTTTGCTCGTCATTAAAGTAATTCATTGCAAGAGCTGCCGTGCCAACAGGTAGCCTCTTGTGCCTGCTCCATAACGAGTGATCAGTGACCATGTGATCGTTGATCACTGATCGCTGAGCAGTGGCAAGAGTTGAAGAAGAGAGCGCGCTAAAGAGTTATGAATTATGGAATTATGTAAGAAAATGGTACATAAACCAATACACGTGTGGAATAAAATTATTTTCATGACTTAGACACAACATTTTTATTGACAAATATCTTTAAAGTAAATGTTAGCTACATGCCCAATAATGTTTAACACTATCTTAGTTTAAATACTTGCCTAAAACTTAACTCATTCTTCTTATTTTCTGTCATAAAATATTTTCCGCTACCAATTAAAAGTTGAATAGCCCAAAAGAAGCCTAATTAAATGAAGCTTAAACACGTTCTATGCATCAAATCAATTCCCATAGATACTGAGCTCATTTTTAAACATAGTTTCTGAACAAATTTATGCATGACTGAATTCTTTGCTGTTATTGAAACTATTTGAATGCAAATACTTGTAAATTTAACCATCAAATTGTGGATTTCACTTTCATGTTGTCTGTTTAACCGTCACAATGAATTGGTCCGCCATGTTACGGCAATTAAAATAACATTTTGAGAAAAAACAAAAAAAATTAAGGGAATAACATAATGAATACATCAGAAATTTATTGTCTCTGGTTGAATACTTATAGTCTGAGCTTTGTATAGTAATAGATTGAGTTCGAGGGTATGTGATGACTGACACACCAACAGATGATGATGATTTGACCCACTGAAATGGTTTAAAACTAAGCGCGACGGAGCCGAACAAAAAGCGCTGCGGGTTTATCTTAATAGCTCAATTAATGAGCGATGCGAACGCCCCAACAAAATACAAGAAAAAGATACAATATTTGAACACGCAACACGCCATTTCCATATGCACGAATACAGATGGAGTAGAGATACAGATAGAGATATTGAAACATAGACATATATAGAAATAGCTAGAGATACGAGGGGTGTGAGAGAGTGTGTGTGTGTGTGTGAGTGAAACGCCTTCTTCTGTCGTGCCTTCATTTAAATAATCAACGACTTTATTTTGGCTTGATTCCATGCAGCAGCGACAGCTGGCGGAACGTACTGAGCTACAGATACATCCACAGCTATAGCTACAGCTACGACTACGACTACAAATAAAGATACACATACGGATACGAGATACTGTTAACAGTTCAAAATGCGAAGCAAAAGGCAAAAAGCATCAAATAAAGTTATTCAGTGGATTCAAATCCAAAGACCAAAACTCGATGTCGGCCATTATAAATAAATAAATAAGTGGCACGATGTCAAGCTGTTCCATATCAAGGGGCAGCATCAGCAGCGACTGAGGCAGCGGCAGCGGCAGAGGCAGCAGCAGCGACAGCAGCTGCTGAGTTTTGCAAAGGAAGCAGAAAGGAGTCTGTTGCCGATAATGATGATGGCCAAGATGCTGATGTTGTTGTCCAGTTTTGGGGCGATTTATACACATTTTCAATTTCAGACTTCATTAGACAAAAACTAAAAAAATATGTATGTATATATCTAAATATATTTATTTCTTTTTGCGCTTGGGCTTTGCTGACATCATCGACAGCTTTTGATGTCTATCTTTGTTGGAGTTATGGGCCAAGCAGCTAAAACTAGAAACGGAAATGTGCAACATTTCCGCAGGCTCTTCAGGCACATTCCTCTCACTGTTGCTGTTGTTGTTGGCCAATAAAAATGAGCAGCAGCAGCGGCAAGTCGCAAGTGTCAAGCATAAATTACACTGTGCAACAAAATGGCCGCTGAATGGCTTTGATAAGCGGCAGATGTGATTATTTATGTGCTGCTTGCTGAGCGTTCTGCACGCACGCAATCTTCCAGATACATTCGGTATCTGTATCTTTTAATTGCATTTGAGAGCGTCCCTCTGATTTGACACGCCCACTCGTTTAACTGGCTGCCACTGCCACTGCCACTGCCACTGCTGGTACACATCTTATCGCTTTGGGGCATCGCATTGAATGCGTTTTTAATTGCTTTTTGTTCGTTGTCGTTTTTTTAGGGCAGCCATTTTAGCCGAGGCGCCTCAGCAACTTTTGCCTATCAAATTCTGCTTGAAACACAAAGCTTTGATTAGACGCATAAGACACACAATTAGCCCAAGTATCAAGTGAAGCGTTAACACCTTTACTCATATTACACACACTCTACTACGTGTGTGTGTGGCAACTGCAACTTCATTAAGGGCGCATAAAAGTAAACAAGCCAAAAGTGTCGGAATTTCACACATAATTGGCACTTGAAGTTTTATTTTTATTTGTCGCCTTTCCACCGAAAAACGAACTAAACTAAACGACAAACTTATGTTTCCACTGTGCGGGTGCTGCCACAATTGGTGGCAAATAGTCGTCGTTAGGTGTTGAGTGGGCAGTGGGCATTTGGTTTGAGAGCAGCTGCTTTCTGGCATAAGCCAAACATTTTAGCTTCCTTTTTTCTCCTGTATTTTCATTTTGTTATTTGCTCTTTTTCCATTGTTTCTGCTTTGTGCAAAAGTGAAAGTTTACTGCAACATTTCTTTTAGGTTTTCATTTGTTCTTCTTCTTTTTGTGTTTCCTTTTTCTTCTTGTTGTTAATTTTTTTTTTTGTCGCTGGTTTTTTCACCTCCTCAGCTGCCATTTTGCGGGCTGCTGGAACGTGTGAAGCTAACAGTTAATTTCCGAGTCTGCAGTCGCCGTTCATATTCCTATTTCTATTGCTCCTCTTTCAATTCCTATTCCTGTCTCTCTCTCGTTCTTTTTCAAAGTTGCACTACCCATTGGGTGTGTGTGTGTATGTTTGTGTGTAGCGGCAAGTTTGTCGTTTGGAAGATTTATGAGCAAATTGCTTTTGCGCAAAATCAACAAAAACAGCAAAGTGTTGCGGCACAGTGGGCCCAAACAGCTAACAAACTAACTAAAATGTACCTTGACTGCAAACCAAATTTATTTATTTGAAAAGACAGTCTCTTGTACCACTGTAGCTGCAGTTTCACTCGCTTTGGCTGCTGTGTGCGCATTTTTGTCACCGTATTTCGTGTGTTTCGTAATCAATAACATTTTCGCAAGTGAATTACTTGCTATTGTTTCTTGGCTCATCCCTCAGTTCGAGTCGAACACACACAATTTACAGTTGCCACCAGAAAGTGCCCAAAGGTTGAGTAATTCATTTGGAAAACTCTTCGCTTTGCCTTCCCCAACCCCTACCCCTATCCTCCTCCAACACCCACCCAAACATGTTCGCTGTTTTTATAGATTTATGATGGTTTATAATGAACTTGTAAAGTAATTATGCGCTGCGACGCGTTCACTCGTCTCTGCACCACCTTCGCAGTCGTTGTACACCCAAGCAGCTATAACTCAGTCGCAACCCTTTTCAAAAAATGGTTGTCGTCTTTTTCGCGCGCTCACTCGAGTATGTGAACACTTGCAGGAGTAACCAACCAACCACCCAACCACCCACCGCTGCGTCTTTGGGTCCCGTTTATGCTTGTAATTACACGCTTCATTGTTGGCCTCTCAGCACACGCGAAGCATGCCAAGTCCTGTGTACTCTGTGTCCTGGCAGCATCCTTGAGCTAAAGTGGAATGGGGAAAAGCTCCATTTTCATGTTGTTTCATCGCCTCACTTTGGTGTCGTATATCTACTTTCTAATTGGGTTTCGTTGTGCGCTGAGCACGCTAATGTCAACCTTGTTGTCTTGCCCAGACTCCAAGCAGCTCCTGTTCTTCTGTTCTCACTCCTAGTGACAGTTCCAGTTCCACTTTGAGTCCCAGTCCCAGACTCGAGATTCACTTAGCTCATGCACATGCAAAACAAAACGTACTTCAAAAAGGCGCCCTCCGACTCCCCTGCCCTCTCTTGCTCCACGCCTCTGCATTGCCATTAAAAGGGGGTGTGGCAGTGTGGGCTGTTCGTATGCTGCTTGGGCATAAAGGAAACGGAAACGTTAAGCTTCGTCGCTTCTTGAGCTGCCATTTCGCAAGTCTAAGTCTTTGTCTCTGCCTCAGTCGCTCTTCCTCCTCCTCTCCTCCTCTCTTCCTCCACTCTCCCTCTCCCTGTTTTTGCTGTGTGTGGCAAGAAGCTGCCTGCTGAATTATGTTGCATGCTTTTAGGTGATTTAGCACACGTTTGTATGCAGAAACGTCTGCAACGTTTTGGTTTATGCTTTGTTTAACTAATATTTTCGAAAATCTTGCTTAAAATTATGAACTGTCTTTCTCCCAGTCGACTGCTCTTTCTCTCCCACACTCTCCCTCTCTCTATTTTTGTGTATCTAAGCTAGCCACAGGGCAAAGTTTCTTTATTTTGCTGCTTGCCAATTTCACACTCTGCCAAACGCTGCTGGGCCAGCCATAAGTTTTCCCCTGTTCCGCCCTCACAAAAAAAGGGGTCAGCGGGGGCAGCCAACGACGCTGGCAACTACAAAGACAAAGCTGACCCAAACACTGCTGTCCACTTGGGGAAAACATTACAAAATCGATCGAAAAGATCTTAAAGATTTTATGTAAAATTTTGTTTAAGAGAAAGGGTTTTCTTGTTTATGCAAAATACTTAAAAGGAATTAAATTAAATACCAATAAGGAAAGTACATAGTGTAAAACCTTTCATCATGTTTCTACCTTTTAAATATAAATCTTAAATTGAAACTGTTCCTGT
Organism: Drosophila acutilabella; assembly: GCA_035046005.1. NCBI lineage: Eukaryota > Metazoa > Arthropoda > Insecta > Diptera > Drosophilidae > Drosophila > Drosophila acutilabella. Next base: position 2,464,113 of record JAWNOK010000061.1, read on the forward strand.
CTCATCGTTAGAACAGATGAAAATTCTCTCCTTTGGATTTATTTGATGACATCCCAACCTACGCCCTTCAACCTCACAGCGTTTGGAATATATTGCTCCGCGACTGTCACGCTTATTAACTAAAGCGAATGGCGACTGTCACTTGTAAATCAAAGTCAGAGTTGGAGTTAGAGTTGGAGTTTGGGTTTGAGTTTGAGTTGGTGCTGAGTCTGGAGACTCTGGAGTTTTGTGAGGCAGAACAGGCAAACAGGCCCACAAGTTGCGACAGTTTGCGGCAATTTCAAGACTCTTTTTCACATATTAAAAAAATCCCTACAACGTTTTGCATAAAAAATAAAACTGAGACTCATGTGTGTGTTGGTGTGTGACATCATATCGTATATTGTCGCATGAATTTACGTGACCATATGTTGTCGTTGGAGCGCATAAATTCCGAAGGGGCCACAGACTGTGCGACGGCTTCAAGTGGAACTCAGAGTTGCCTCCTGCTCGCTAAAGCAGAGACAGTGGCAGGCACAGGCGTTGGCAACCCTTGCAAGTGTTGATATTTCAGAAAGTTTTTTGCATACATGCAGAACAACATAAAAAAGTGGGAAAAATGGAATGGAATTTATTGAATTTAATTTGAAATCGCACAAGAGACGACAACAGCTGGCAAACGACGATACTCTAATGTTCAAATGCTCCGATAGTCGGTTTGTTGCCAGTAACAAATCATTAGACAAAAGCCTAGTCTTAGTGCTTGGGCTAGTTAAAGTCTAAGTAAGCCTGCAGACAGTTTTGGCATATGAATATTTAAACTCGCATTTGGAATGCTCTTAATGAAGCTGCGCGAAATTCGTTTTTAATTGCGACTGAAAATCCCGAAGATGTTGGCCAGAAAAATTTGGTTTTAATTGCTAGCAAAACGGCGGGCAGCTGCCCAGAAACCAAAACCAAAAGCCCAAAGTCGAGCCCAAAACCAGCAACAGAACAGACCTTGCCACTTGCGTTTTTTCAGTGTTTTGGCCGCCCCCAAACTCGAATTTGCAGCTAATGGATGATGGCAAAAACTGTTTGGTAGGAGTCTGGGCCAAGTTGGAGAAAGGAGACGGCGAACGGAGTTTCAGCATCGGCATCGGCACAGCAGCCAATTAAAGGCATGACATAAATCCAGATGTGACTTGTATTGGGTGTTTCCGCCTGCGGCCCACATTCTCTCGCCCCTCTCTCTCTTGCTCTCACTCTTCAGCCAGCTGGCTGTCTCTCTCGCGCCAAAAAGTGTTCAAGATTGTTGCGAACAAAACAAAAAGTCGAGGAAAACTTTGCAACAACCAACCCAAAAGCAGGCACAGACAACACAACAACCAAACAACCGCTCGCTTTTCATGCTCACGCCCGTCGTTTCATTTTACAATGTTTTTTTGTTGTGTTCCAGGTTTTATATTCTTTTTTTCTTTAGTTTTTTTTCTGTATTATTGCATTGTACGAGCATTTTTCTACTTGAGTTGGCAGCAACGATTGTTGTTGTTGTTGTTTCTGTTTCAACATGCACTTCACTTGCTGGCAAAAGAAACCGCAGCTTATGTTAGTATCTTTGCCTTTGGGTTCGGTCCTGGTACCGTTTGAACCCATACCTTCCAAAACTGAACTCTCTCCATCTCTTTCTTTCTTTGGGGAATACTGAAAAGCCCCTCATGCGTCGCTACATTAAAATTCTTCCCAGTTGAGGCCCAGTCCCTGTAACAGTCCCAATCCAAGTCCAAGTACGATTCCGAGTCCAAGTTAACTAATTTATGTCGAACGACTTGGAATTAATGAATAAATGGCGGGGGCGCTTAGACGAATGGCCAGACCATGCTTGGAAATATGTAAATTACTTGGCAAAAAAACACAAAACGGAAAAAAAACTTTAAGAAAATAACAAAAACATGCAAGAAAATGCCACACGCAATCTTTAGAGGGCAATGTAAACTTTTGTATGCCTCGTATTACCATTTATAAAGTGCAAATTACTTGGGTCTTGAGTTCCAGCAGCTGCGAATACCTCAAAAGTCTATGAATGGCCATTAAAGAAGTCTAACTTTGCCTTCAATCTTGAACTGTATCAAGAGATTATGTAAATATAAATAATAATGACATATTTTAATACACAAGCAAACAAAAGTATCTCAAGAGATAATAAAGAGAAAATTCAATCTTTAAAGCAGTAAACAACTAAAACTTATGTACCCAGTGCTGGCAATTACAAAAGTAGCAGATGAAACCAATAAAATTAATAATAATTATAATTAATATGATTTCTTCTTATCGAAGAAGCGCGCAATTAAATTTGCTCCGACATAAATCGAAGGGAGCCCATTGGATGTTCCATCTCCGATGCTATATTAAAAATGCCCGCATTTGTGGCTCTTCTGCCCCTCTCCCAGCCCCTTTTCCCCTGCCAGAAAAGAAAAGTTCGGCAATTAAATTGGTCCAACACATGACGACAATGGGGTAAACTGCAAATAGCAGCAGAAGAAACAGTAAGCACTGTGAGGGAGGGGCTGTAGAGGGGGGAGCAGGGTAACTAGAGTAGGGGAGAAACAAGATAAGTGGCTTGGAAGACGCAGCTTGAGCATTATCTCTGCCCAAACAGACATGACAACGCGGCACAAATAATAAATCGCATAAAATATAATTATGAAATTTGTAGCTTGTTTGCCCACACAGCGAGGGCTGTTACAGGGGTATGTGGCCATGTGGCTCATGGGCGTAGACGGGGGCAGAGATAGTGGGGGGACAACCATCTCAATGCAATGCACTGAGTTAATACGCGACTGTAATTAACTTGTGATTTATTGGTTCAAGTTTTTAGCGCTACGGCGACGCTTCATTGGTCGCTTCTTTGCTCTTTTCTTCTTAACTTTTCTTTTCTTAGCATTTCCTTTTCATTTTTTTGTTTGCTGTTTCTTTGCATCCCTTTTCTACCTATTCAGTTTTGTGCAGTTCCTTTTCTTTTGCACTTGTCGCACTTTTGGTTCATTTTGTAAACTTTCTCCGTGCGCTGCTTTATTCGCAACAAAATGTCTTGAAAGTAAAGCTAATTTATAAGTAGCACCGCACCGCACCACTGAAGCACCGCAGTACCGCTGTCCCACTGTACCACCCACCTTTAATATTAAATGTTACACCAGGGACACATTTCGATGAAATATTTCGTAAAAAGTGTCTACGGTCGAAAAATGTGAGACTCTCTGAGCCTTCTCCTATTCTCAGCCAGCTTCACCTTTTCGGCCAAAGTCTTGACTTTTTTTGCTGCTGTTGGACTTGGCCTGGCCTGGTCCTGGTCCTGGCTCGTGTTGCGTTCAGTGGGCACCAAAAACTTTCTCCTTGCGGCATTCATGAGCTTTAGATGGAAAGTGCCACGCCTTCGCCGGCAGCTCACGCACGTGGCAGATGCGAGGCAAACTGAAGTTACACAAAGATGCTGCTGGCATTGGCTTCATTGTTGTTGCCTTTGTTTTTCTCCTCAGCATCCTCTTTGTTGTTGTTGTTTTTTCAAGACGTGCCCGTAGGTTAGGGGGTGGCAGTAGGTGGGTTGGGGGGTGGCAGAGCACAAGAATTATTACCGACCAAATAAGCGATATTTCTCGAGGGATGAATGTGCTTTGGTGCGTGTTTTATTTTATTTCGTTGAGTTACAACCCGCCAGCTAACGGTACACGCTCCCTCCCTTTTTAGCCTAGGGGTTGGGCAGGGCAGGGGGTTTTGTGTGTATCTGTGTGTGTCTTGGTACGCATGGCTGCCGTAGCCAAAGAAGGCGCCTCAGCTGAAGCAGCGACAGAGACAGGGAGAGAGAACGAATTTCGGGGGCAGGGGAAATGTCGAATGCGAAATTAAGAAAACATGGCAGTAAAATTGGGTAATAAATCATTGGGGGTCCTCAAAGTGTTGCTTATATATAGACTACAGCGGTACACAGTTGGAATTTGTTCAGCTACAAATTATATAGATTTTGCGACAGTTTCTGAAGTAAATTGTAGCGGAGTCACAGCTGTAATGGGTTTTAGGGCATAAGGTAATCAAAATAAAATAGAAAACTAATTAAATGTTATATAATAAACTTGGGTTTAAAGTATTTTTTAATATTTAAAGCGGTTGAGCAACTGTTGCCGGTATCTTTTGATAGGTTTCAGCCAAAACCCACCTGACTTTATTCAACTTGTAGTCGATAGCAATTTTGCTTAATGCCGCCATTCGCAGATACATGTGTGTGATTAAAATGGCGATATGAATGCATAATAATATGAAAGTTATGAGTTTTAGGCCGCAAAAGATACTCAGACCAGGACCAGACCCAGACCTAGACTCGGACACAGACTCATTTCCATTGAGGCATAAAACTGCAGTGAACTAAGTGGCAGGCGTAAAGTGCACTACCCTCTGCCGTAGCAGCAGCTACCCCTACCACCGAACTGCCCCGTTCTCGCCACCATTTTGGCCATCAACGCCGGGTGAGTAAGTGAGCTGAACTTTGATGCCGCCACATTCTATTCGCATTTGTGAGTACGAGTGCGAGTGCGAGTGCGAGTACCTATGGCCATATATCTCCAATGGTCGGACTAGGACTGTTATTTTGTGTATGTGTGTAGAGTCCGAAGCCGAAAAGCCGTAAAGCCATTGGCGGGACGAGGGACCAGGACTGGCGCACTGGCAAAGACTGCCGCCGTTGCCTCTGGAAGATTTATGCGGTTCATATTCACATTTTCCAAACGCCGCATACCAAGCGCAGCATTCGAACGCAGGAGGCATCGGAGGTTTGGGGCATGCACATGGATATCAACATTGTAAACGTGCCTAAACGTGTGAGTGAAACAGTAAGAGAGAGAGAGAGAGAGAGTGAGAGTAGAGTATGAAAGGCCAGTCGCAGTTGTTGAAGCTTTTTGGGCGAAAAATGTGCTCTGAACATTGCAGTTTGCTATTTTAGTTGTTCTTGTTGTTGTTGCTGTTTCTAGCCTTCCAAAAAACGTTGCTACAGCGCACAGTGGTGTGAAAAGGTCAAATTTTGTATTAAAATTTAATTTAAAAGCTATTTATTGAATACTTTGGACTGAGTTTCAATTAAATGATGGGATAAACCAGTATTTTAATCTCTTAAACTTAGTGACGAATATAAAGAATTTGCTATGTATATAATTCACAATTTGGTGAATTTAACCCACTGTGCACTGCCTTAGCTGAGCCCTCGACATGATCAAGTGCTGTAAGGGGAAGAAGGATGGGAGATGGGAGGCTAGAGACTGGCACTGGTTATGGGCTTGGAACTGAGACTGGGAGTGGAGGAGCCCTGGCATGGCTGCTGGATGACTGCAGGCTCGTGCAAGCGTTTGGAACACACTGCATATTAAGTTATTGTATATTAGGTGTTAAATCAGATAAATTTTCGCATAATACCGCATACAGCACTCGGATTTTCAAAGATTAACGTGGCGCACACAGTCGTTGGTCAGTGCTTGTTGTTGTTGTAGTTGTTATAGTCGAGTGTGTGTGTGTTTGTGTGTGTGTGTGTGTGTGAGTTGAGCTGTGCTTGGACTGTGGCTGCAGCATTTTCGAGCTGTTTTAATCATTTGAATGCTGCACATTGTTTTCAAACCCCTTTTCCCCTCGCTCTCCTTCCCTCTAGCCCGCTCTAATGTTGCTGTTAAAACACTGTTGCACTTTATTTGCAACACAGACTGTGTGTTGGGACTGATAAATATTATTGCAGTCGGTATTCCATAGTATTCGATTTCACTTTGATCATTCGCCCCAATGCAATCGAGCGTATATGAAAATTGCACTCCAAATTGCATTGTTAACAGATTATTAAAATGAAAATAAATTTATGTAAATTTATAATTGCACAAAGATTGCAAAACACAAAAAATAAAAGCTAAAAAGCTGCCTTAAACGGCAAGTAACCGACTAGTAGATACTGTTTTCCATCACGAAAAAAGTATTTCAATAATTTATATAAAATTTAGCAACTAAGCTGCTGTTATACCCGTTTAAACCATTCCTCACACCTACAGGGTACATAATCGAAGTGCATGAAATTTGTCTGCGAGCGCTTCATTAAGGCGAAATATAATTGTTGTTGTTGTTGTTGTTGCTACTGGTGTATATTTAAAAATAAATTTCACTGTTATTAAACAAAAGCTATTGTGTTTTATGAAAAGCGCATAAATAAAATGGCAAAAAGGCGACGCAGAGCTCGCTTTAATTTATTATGACAAGTTGCTCTGGCACTTTTATCTCTCGGCACACAAATTTTGCAGCCAGAAAGAAGCAGCAGCAACAAAAACAACAAAAACAACAAAAACAAACAAACACACACATTTAATATATATGTAGTACATATTTATATATACATATATTTGATATTTATGCTTGTGTTTGTATATTATACAATATATGTATATATGTGAGCAATAAAATAGCCACAAAACAAACTCTGCCCAAAAAGCTGCTTTCGAAAACTAACTGCCAAAGCAAAACACTAACACACACACACAATCACATGCTACACCCTGATAAGAAGCAGCAACAAATTCTGGCTAGCACCTAAATGGCATGACAAATAAGTTGGCAATACAATTTACGAGCCATGAATGGAATGGAATTCTACAACATTTAGTTCAGTTAACTAAAAGTTCGTTTAATGCAATTAAATAGTTTTACTACACAAATGAGTGAGAGCGTTTAATATGGCAGCAATGCATAAATTTACAAGTTAATAAATTTATGAAATAAGTTGAGTTTAAGATTATTAAATAGGCAGACTAGTTATAAAGTTTCTTCATTATCGTTAAAAAATCTATCAAATCTTTGGAGTCAAAAGATGTGTTACTTCTTCTTTGGTTAACTGAAGATACTTTCCCTTACTCAGCCGGAATATTCTTTGCTGCCTTTGCAGAAATACTACAACATTGACCGGAGGTTTTTTGGGCCACTTGCATTCTGAACCAACTGCCAAAGCTTCAGGGCATCGGGATAAAGAGGCAAGGGAAGTGGTAAGCATTGCTGTCTGCAAAATTGCGACTATAACTCTTGGCTGTTGAGTATGTGTTAAGATAGCCTCATGGTAGATAAATTTGCAGATTAAGCGCATAAATAAAACGAACTTGCATTAAAAGCAGCAGTAATCAGTGTGAGAGAGATGGAGACTGACTGCAACATAATTGCGTATTTAATTTAATTTAATTTAATTGAAATTAATTTAGTTATGAGCAAGACTTGAAGACTTGTAGTCTAGCTGCATCTTTTGTTTACTCCTATTAATAATATTTACAAACTCGAACTGCGAATTATGCGGCGAGACGAAAGCTTGCACCAACTTGATTGCAACAATTTGGCCCTGCAGCTGCAGCAGTGTTGCATGCAACACAAACACACACACACACACACACAGACTCAGCAGACAGGAAGGGGAAAAGTTGGAACACGTTCCAAACTCTGAGAGAGATGGGAACTTCTGCTGCAAGTCAACTGGTCAGCAGGTTGTTTTGCCTGTTGTCGTTGATTTGTTTTGGCCAGTTGTTGTAGCTCGTTCCCGTTGTTGTTGTTGTTGTTGTTCCTGAGCGCTTTTCAAATTGCCCGTTGAACGTTGGTCGGGTGAGTAAAACGATTACCCGCCGGCTAGTAGGCCTGCTTTGGTTAGAGTGCTCTCGTATGTGTTGGAACAACTATTATTAAGCGCGTTCAGTTGTTGTTTGTGCACACACACACACATACACATGTATTTATATATAAATTTTTAAGTTGTTGTTGTTGCGGCCATTGTTCTGCTTTGGCTGGAAATTATTATTCGCATGCCAAAATGAATTGAGCTGGCCAAGACGTGGCAGAGGCTCGACTCGACTCGACTCTTGGCATGCAACACGTTTGAGTTTATGAATAAACTAAACACATTCAGACACACTCGCACACACTTGTACACTTGCTGTGGGGTGTGAGTGCGTCGGCTTATTCAAAAGTAGCTGCATTAAATGAACGCGCTCTCAAATTGCACAGTTATTAAGTAAATTGATTTTAAGTATGTTTCCAAATTATTTGCTTCTAAATGTTTTGCTGTGTTTTTTTTTCCACTTTCTTCTTTCGCTTTCTACCAATTTTTATGTATTGTTATGGCTTTTTAGTTGTTGTTGTTGCGGTTTACTGCACTTGTTAGAGCAACCGGAACTTTGGAGTTGGAGACTCGCAGTAAAAATTGATTGTTAACATTGCCTGCAATTTGCTTGTGATTCCCATTTAGATATGCCACCGCTAAAGTGCTGCAACACACCGCAATTAAGATTATGACGCGTAAAAGCCGTAATTAATTTTTAAATCATTTTTAAGCTAAACTCGCTTGTAAAACTGTGCTGTAATTTTGGTGGAAATTATACAGATTTGTGCTACTTTTAAAATCGAATCAGTTTCAGTTCAAAACTTAACTTCAAATTCCACAGATTAAATCTGCAATTATTTATAAAGTAGAGCTTTTAACAAATGTTCTATAAATTAGTTAGTTGTATAATAAACAAGCGTTCGAGTACTAAAAATACTTTAAGACTTATATTTAATTATATGTTTGTAATAAATTTATAACTCTGCTGTTAATTTTTTAACCTCTCTCAGTTACTTAAACTATTGTGTTCCTATAATTGCAGTGCTTCTGCTTGAATTAGCCAAGGCATTCGTCTAGTTTTTTAACCGTTTTCCGGCCCTACATGTGCGCTGCAGATTACATATATCAGCGAGCATAAATGAAGATTTCTATTAACTGACGTTAAATTTAATTTAATTTAAAACTAACAACACACATAACATGGCCAAATGAGCACGTTGCATGCAAAATGCAAAAATCAACAACAACAACAACAGCAAAATTGTTAAATGATAATCAGGGAGAAGAGCCGAGTCGAGTCGAGTTTTCAGCTGGGAAGCAGCTGCATTCACTTGTTGTTGCTGCTGTTGCTGGCAGCAGTCAATGAAAATGCTTCATAAACAGCGCAATTAAACTAATGACTGTGCCAGGTACTGCAATCGCTGGAACTGGAACCAGCGGAGCACCACCATTGGCAGTCACACCACAGGCACAGACCACACAAGTAGACACTGGACACCACTGGCACCTCCAGCACCACCAACTCCACCGGCTCTTGTGGCTCAGTCGTTCGTCAGTCGTCAGTGGTCTTTTGGCACTTGTGCATATGATTAACCCAAGTCAAGGCAACGCTGATGCGGTGGTGCAGTGCTGAGCTGGTGCTTAGTACGTGAGCTTGGCGCTGCCACGTGCAACACACAAAGTGGTTGGCCTGTTGATGAAATGTGCGCGATTGTCTAATGGGTCGCCAAATGGGCAGCGGCTTCTACTTGGATGAGCTTCACTTGATGTATTGCCACAAATCCACAGCCATGATGCTGTGGTTCTTACTGCTGCTGCTCTTTGCCATGTTTATGGTTGCCATGGCAGCGGCAAACGACTAACCGGTTTTTTGGTTATCTTAAAAACCCGACTGAAGACAGGTAGAGCCACAACAGGCAAAGGTAGAAGCAGAGGCAGAGAGCCGGTTCCGAGTGGTCGCCTACTGTGCTACAGTCTACAGTCTTGGTCGCATGTTGGTGGTGGCTTTAATGGCTTCCGCCAGCGGATCATAGGAGTGAAATAAATGGCCAGACGGAACCAATAAACGTCGCGCGTTGTGCGTTCATCGCTCGTTCAGCCAAAATGAGTTAAGAACTGTGGACAGTTTCTGCAAGTCGTTGACTCATTGCGATTTATGGTACAGTATTAAGAGCAGAGATACTGAAGCCAAAGAGACAGAAAGGACAGACAGAGAGAGGGAGAGAGAAAGAGCGCTGTAAGTAACGCCCACGGATAAAAAGTTGCTTAAATTCCTTGTCTGACCATTTACTTGTAATAATACATTTTGCATTATAATAATAATATCGGGCTTTTGTATACTATATAATATAAAAATTGCCTAGACAGTCATCAATCAGTCGGGGCTTAAAGGAATTGACCCGAACTGGATTGCACTGCACTTTACTTCTCAGCTCCACCTCTTCTACTCTCCTCAGCTGCTTCGGGGTGAATGTGAAGGTGAAGCTTTGTGTCCAAGACCTAAGAGTTTGGACCACGGTTTGTATAATAAAAGTAATTGCGTCTTTACCCTTTAGGGTTAGCGAGTGAAGCAAATTGCGACTTGAATGCCATGCGCTTTTCTATAAGCATAAAAATTGCTATAATTTGCCGAAGATTGTGTTTTATCCATAACCATAACTCCCCCCACACCACCCTCCACTCTACACTATAGACAACCCTCTTAATGAACTACAAAAACATAGCAATTTATTTTCCCTCAAGTACATTCAATCAATATAGACAATATGGCCAAGTCTACTAACTATTTATTATAAATGATGGATTGCTTCAAAATGTCTATTTGGAAAATATTTTTTTAAGTGAAGGGCAGCTAAAAAACAAGCACATAAAGTGCTTAAGATAGACTTTAAAAATATTTCCTTTGATTTTTTGTAGAATAAAATATTTAAAGAGAACATTAAAATGCCTAAACTACTTTTTAATTCTTCGAAAAAGGAGCTGAATTTGAGCTCATGAGTTCGATGAGTGCAGGACGACAAATGGCAACTATTTCAACTATTTGCACTTTATAACGAAGTTGCCCAATGAAGCGAATATCGTCCAGTGGCGCCACATGGCTGCCTCATTGTTAAGGCCCCCTCTGCCCCTCTTTCCTCTGAGTTTTGCTGTTGTTGTTGCCTGTTTGCCATTGGATTTTGGTGCTGCGAACTGTGGCCTGGCTTTCTGTATGTTTGGTTGGCCCGTTTGTTGGTTTGTTGGCTGTTGGCTGTTGGCAGCCCCAAAAGCAGATAACAAATATTTGCAGGAAACCATGAGCCCCTTAATTAGTGTAAAGAAGCTCCCAGCTCTCAGCTCTGAGCGGGTCGATTGGGGTTGGGGAGAACTCATAAAATGCCAGCAAGGAAGCAATTTATCAAAGTTTTGTTGCTTAATTGTCGTCTGTGCGGTGCGAAGCGATGTTGGCAGTGAAAGTTGTCCCTTTGCCAGCTCGAGAGTCCTGTGTAAAGAGAGGGGGTGGAGTCGGACTCTAAGCAAACGAGGGCGTGTGCAGTTGTTCATTTGGCTGCTGCCACCAAATCACCCCCAATGCCAATGATAAATGTGGTAGGATATTTTTAAGCAACCTTTCCCCATCGATGATTCTGCCTGTGCTGCAGTTTACAAGATATTTTCCACATCATAAATATGTAAGGAAAGTCAACGCATAGGAGTACTCCAGGGGGCTGGGGGAAACAAAGAGTAAACACACGGCTTCTGTGTGCTGTCACATTTATAACAATTTAAAATTGCACGAAAAAATGGCAATAAAATCCCACAGACAAACGAAATTACGTGACCAATGTGTTTTATTACGATTTTATTGCGAAAATGTGAAGAAGTCACAGGAGTAAAAGGGCGGGGAAAGGAGCAGCGCAACCGCAAATATGACTGCGTCTGGGAAGCGCTTTATTATTTATCTTTCGGCTGAAATCGGCACAGAAGCCAAGCAGAAACCAGCGAAGGTGGAGGGGTGGAGGGGTAGAACGGGGGGCATAGCAGGCGCAGAAGCAAAAGCCGAAGCAGTTGATGCCTTATGGCACGTGAGCGTCTCGAATGCGAGGGTTGAAACTAGAGTACTAGCCGCCATTTAATTTATGTTCTTTCTTTCAGCCTTAACACTACTTCTCACGTGTCAGGTTAATGTGAAATTTATGTGCCTCCATCGTCTCAATTTTCGGTAGGCAAGTGTAATTCGAATCAGCTCACCATCCACCTGAACCAACCCCCTCAGCAGCTCGAGCACAGGTCCATCATTTTATTTAGCTGCTTAAAACTGTGTCATACAAGTGATTTAACCACCAACGCAACGGGGGCTGATGTTCTGACCAGAAGGGATGGTTACAGCCCTTAAAAACCCATAAATGGCCAACAAAACAAAAAAAAACGCCCCCTTGACCAGATTGGCCAGAGTGGAAAGAGGTAAAGAAGAACGGGAAATGGAAAGTGTAAGGGGAAATGTTTATATTGGCCTATTGAAATGATATTCAGCTTACACAGTTTGTTGTTGTTGTTGTCAACATTTTATTAAGTAATTTGCATAAATTTTCCAAGAGCATATGCCGCCAGCATCAAAGGGTGGAAAGGTGTGGAAATTAAAAACTTGATTACAGCTGTAATAAAACCAGAAAAAGCACAACAATTTTGATTGGTCTTTCCTCAGGGAGAATTGCAAGCGTTGACAACAGTTTAAAAGCCAAATGATTATACAGATTATTGACAAAGCATCGCTGCTGACTCATTCAGTTGATTTAAGCCATATTTGATCTGTGCCAAAATAAATATATATATGCAGAGACTTTTCTCTAACACATCCCTCGACAGTTTGTAAAGACTAAAATCTTGCGCCAATAAAAATGATAAAGATTTTTTCGTTTTTTCTTTTTGCGGAAATATAAAATTGAATTATTGCATGCAATTTAAAAAAAAGAAACCAACAAAAGCTGACAGCAGTCGAGCTAAAAGCCAAGCAGCAGCAACAACAACAACATTATCAGTGCCAAAAAATTTGTCAAAATAATGGCGTCATTCTGCAGTGGTCGCCAAAGCGAAGGAGGGAGCCAAGTGGAGGGGAGGTGGAGTGGAAGGCTATCGAGTGGATGTTGCTGTGGCTGTGGGTGGCAGTTGCGAGCCGACAAAGATGCCATAAGGCAGTAAGGATCCGCCAGGACCAAATACAAACACAAATACAAACACGACTCTTCTGCTGCTGCTGGCGACGCGACGCTATGGTTTATCCTTTATCCTTTATCCTTATGCTTTTTTGCACATTATTTGCTTTTGCAATTCAAAGCGATTAAGTGCGACGACGGCGACGCAAAAGCAGAGGACGCGACCGAACTTGAGTCGAGTTGACTCGACTCGGGGGTCATTAAGGACGACATAAAACATGTTTTTGTTGCAATGGCAATAAGTAGTATCTCTAGCTGTATCTATATATGTGTGTGTGTGTGAGTTTAGAGAAATATTGCATGCCTAATGGCCAAGCCGAAAGTCGTATAACTCAATGGAGTCCGTTTGCCAACTTTAAACCCTTTTCCTCTCACTCCTCTGGCCATTAGCGCAAGCGGTTGCATTTACAATAATACAGCAGAGGAGAAAGAATTAAAAATAAAGAAGAACAAAATTTAAACCCCATTTAATAGAGCAATTATGACCAGTTGAAAGTCGAAAAACTCAACGGAAAAACTCGACTCGAATTGAGCCGAAGCGACGCGGCCATAACTCAAAGTGTTTGGCCGTAACTAATTAAGCAATTAATTTTCGAGCAAAAGGCAGGCGAGATACAAACACACACACACACACACACACACACACACATACACACATACATACACAGCGAGTATGAGAACAAGTTCAACAAACTTTTCCCAAAAATAATTTACAATCAGTTTGGGCAGTTTGGCTGCCATAACCAATTGGTTATGAGCAGAAATCCTTTAGCTACATGCGTGCGCCGAGAAGTATGCAACACTTTTTCACCAGTTCTTTTTTATTTTTTATAAAATATGTTAAATGGCCCCGAATTGCCAGAGGGTGTGAAAACTTGAATCAGAAACCGAAAAAGCAAACCACGCTGAATATTTATGATGCGATTAGCAGAACTTGTTGTTGCCTTTGCTGCTGCTGTTGTTGTTGTTGTGCAGGTTGCAAGCAGCAGTCGAAATTTACGGCAAGGCAGGCAGGCAGGTTGCCAATTAAGCTGGGAGTGTGCCGCATGAATATGTAAATAAAAGCAGCTAATAAGTGGGTGTTTAATAACCGGATGGCCAACAGCCCAACAGCACAACAGTATAAAAGCCCAAACAGACCCAAACACACGAGCACTCAGTAGTCCGAAAATGTGAGAGAAATTACGAGTCCTCTGCCGTTTGTCAAGCGACAAAAGGTAAAAAATCAGTGGGGTAGAGGCAAGAGAACCCATTTGGGTTAGGGCATCGGGGAGGCAATGGAAGCCCAAAAAGGTAGCATGTTTAATTTGCGTGGCATTTGCAGCTGCCTGCGGCAAAAAGATAACGAAAATAAAACGTTTGTCGGTGCGGAGCAGGAGAAACAAGCAGAGGAATGGACAAAAAAGAGAAAAAAACAGTTGGAAAAAATATATAGGAAAAACAAAATTTCTGTTGTAGCACAGTGTAAACTCATTAAACAGCTTGCATGTGTAGGCAAATACGTGTTCAGGCGAACTTGTTTAAATAAATCCATGCATGTTGCCGCAAAATGGGAATTAAAGCGCGTCGAGACATTAAAATTATGATTAAAATTTAATTTAGCGAATATAATCAGACTGCTTTTGATTAACTCCAAATGAGCGAACAATTAAATCAAAAAAAAATATGAGAGAAACAGTGGGGATAAAAAGAATGCATAGCACGCCCCATGAATTCCATTAAAATTCAATTAAAATTGAAAATCAGCAATGAATAGCGCCAATAAAAACTAATAATAATCGCGAGTTAATGGCTTCGGCACTCAAGCGCCGCCTGGCGTTCACATTCAGCAGCATAACCGCACACGGCACAGTCCTTGATAAATATGCTTGCACAGCCGTTTTGTGGAGTGAGTACTGTCGCCTGTCGAGTGTGAGTTGGGAAAACGCATTTATTCATTCATTAAACGCAGACAATTAAGTACCAGGAATTTCGTAGCACCATAAATTCTACCGCCCTACAGTATCCTCATAACCCTCCGTTCCCCAATATTAAACCCATTATATGGGGTTGGAGGAGCTGCAAAGTGTCAGGTCAGCTGAAAATCTACATATGCACTGACCAAACAACTATTAAACTATGTGACTCCGTTCTGTACTGGGCCATTCAACATGTCTGTGAAAATTTTGGAAAATTTTCAATTTGCCAGCCTTTGTGACGGCCATTTTGCATTGGCCGCGATGGCGACCATGATGAGCCCTCAAAACCGCCCCCGAATCACAACCCCTATAAAAGGCTGCCAGCACGGACACACGACACACGATTAATTGAAAATTCTTGCTCGATTCATATTAAAAATAGATTGCCAAAACAAAAACTATCATTAAATTATGTACACTCTAACGTATGTTCCAATAAACTGACAAAAAGGAGTCTTATTTAAAGATATTTCACTTAAATCACATTAAATTTAAGTTATTTTGTTGGATTGTTTAATCGACTTATTGTTTCTTTATTTGCCGATTCCTCATATAAAATTTTCTAATGTCAATAACTGAGTTTAACTGATTAATTTCTGGCTGTTTTTTACCCCTCTCTTAGACAGTCTTGTCAAGGGAGTCGTTCGCTTATCAGCCGCTCGAGAAATTCAACTTGTGACGTATCATTACGGCGGCTTACTTTTAAGAGAAACTGTATGTGTGTGTGACTGTATGAGTGCTACTCGCAAGACATCAAATTACTTTCGTATGCAAATCAGCGGCTTTCTGCTAAACATTTTTTTCTACTGTTGCGGCTGCCACACGACGACGCCTGCCGCCCCCGCCAGCATGGCAACACCCACTCCCCTTGCCTTAGTGGCAACATTGGCAGACAGTCAGTCCTAAAAGATAGCAGACACGGCATTTGATCGGCACCAAATTTATCTCAATGATATGCAGATAAAACTAACAAGTACCAAGTTTCGTTATTTCTCTTTTCACTTCGTAGCTGTTTCTGTTTTTTCTTTGCTGCACTTCTTCTTGCTCATGAAAGGGATGAGAGAGAGGGAGGAAGCAAGTAGAAAGAAGAGTAGCGATAAAGAGAGCGAGAGGAAAAACTACATTAGCAAATAAATTTATTTAGCATTACAAAAAATGAGGTAGCTGAGTGGCTGTTACCAAAGAGAAGGAGAAGAAAGGGAGGGCGGAGAGCAGAGGAAGGAGAACTCAACGGATGCATGTGTAAGAGGGTGTGTGCTGGTGTGTGTATCTGTGTGAGGGCGCCATGAATTTATTTAAGATGCTTATTGATTGGATTTGATTTTATGCTATGGGAAAGTAAATTTGCGCAAATAAATTTAAATGAGGGCGTTGAGTTTGCTCTTTTCCCGCTGTTGCCCCGCCCACTTGTGGCAAGCCAGCAAAATTTTCTATTTTTACTTCGTTTTTCTTTTTTTTTATATGTCTGTCTCTGACTACGTAAACTAATCCTCACATGTGTGCCCATATTGAAATCGAAACTCTAAGACTGCGAAAAAAAAACACACGCATGAGTAATTTTCCAATTTTTGTTTCGCATTTGCAGCTAATCTGGAAAATGGGTTTTTCTTGTGCCCCAAACTTGACGGCTGGGAGTCTTTGGGTGGTTTATTTCTTTGGTGGTTGCTTGTAGAAAGTTTTATACATTTATTTATTTACTCACTTTAAGTTGCATTTGCTTACTTTGTCAATGTATTCAGGGGATTTGTAGAGGGAATTGTTGAAAACACTTACCTGGAAATAGAGAGAAATATAAATGTATTATTATGCAATTGAAAATTGAATTTAAAGACTACTTTATTATTTAGTATTTTATAGTAAGTATTATAGCTATTAATATTTTATGATTTAAATTGTGTAAAACATGCAGTTCGAGTTTTGTAATAATTTAACTACTACTACTACTAGATTATTTATAAGGTAATGCATTTTAAAATGTTAAAGCTTCTAAGTTTTTGAATGTGGTCACAATTATGATGAGGTTTATTATTTTATGACTTGATTTTTAATATTCCCATCACTGTCCGGTGGTCATGTTGCTCTACATATTTTTGTGCGTAATTGAGTGAAATGAAATAATTAAAATGCATCTCATAAAGTAACTTAAAAATGCTTTAACGACCTTTTGTTAATAACGCAAAGTGCAAATGTTCTCGCGCTGATTGCTGCAGGTTTCAGGTTGCACATTGCAAGTTGCAACAAACAATTACGAATGCGTAACTGTGTGTGGCAACTGTGGAAAACATGACAACTCTGCGCCACACGCAATTTTCATTTGCTGCTGTTATTAAGTGATAATTGAATTTTTATGCCAGCGCCAACAGGACAGCAGACATGAATTGTATCTCAGGTCCTTTTTGCAATTACCAGAAAGGTCGGACAAGAGTAAAGATGACACAGTAAAGAGACAAGGGAAGGACGGAGAGAGATAAGGAGAGAGCAAGATAGTCAGAGCAGAGCTTAAAGAGTCTTTTAAGTGAACAGTTCAACTTTAAGTAAATCGTGTTGGTGATACTTTTTTTTTTAATTATAACCAACAATTTAATTTTGATAAATATTTCGGACAGTTTAAAGTATAACTCTGAAGCTTTTGATATAAATTTACCTTATTAAATTTATTTACATCTATCAGAACAATTAATTTTGACTCCTAATACTAAATTTATATTTTTTTAAAACTTCTTAAATTTTTGAAATATTTTTCTCGCGTTAAATTCTTGTCTCGCGCGGCAATTGCAAACTCAGACTAACTGAACTGAGCTGAGCTGAGCCGCTCTTCTTCATTGGGCTCAGTTATTGCAGTAAATTGTGCTGCCAACTTTCTAAATGGCCAAAATTGCTGTTGGGTCATAAATCAGAGCATGTTCAACGCTGGATTACTGAATTTCGGCCATGTAACGCACTTTCTAAACAGTCACACAAAAAATTGGCCTAAAACAAAGCAAAAATCAAAAAAACGAAATACGGAAAAACGCTGTTAACAGTTTTTGTCGACCTGTTCCAACAATTGTTATGAAAATGTATCAACAACAAAAAAAAGATAAAACTAAAACAAAGCCTGTAAAAGAAAAAAAAACGATCGGAGCTGCAGCTGTTTTATGAGGGGTCACAGACAAAACACTGCGACAATTTCAGTTTGGAAACCGCAAACGTTGCAGAAATTATGAAAATTCATATTTGTGCACGCACTTGGCGGGAAACAGAGATTTTTAGGGGAAAATTCGCAAAAACAGCAGACACAGGTATTCTATCGCCATGCCGCGCCTCGCCGCAGGTGGCAGGCGTGAAATTTGCATGCGTCAATGGAATATGAAATTTAGAAAATTATTTGCAACTGTTGCAACTTGCCACATTCAGTTAGCCAAGTTGATTTACAGCCGTGTAACACTCATAAATCTCGTGTGCTACTATTTTTTTTTTTGTTTTTATGTGTCGTGTGTGTGGCAAATATTTTGGTTGCATCGATTTCATGCCACGCACAAAGGGAGGCAATTGCATTGCACTTGGGCTCGTTTTAATTTTTGAAAAAAAAAAAAAGAAACCCGAGAGGCAGAAAAAACATGAAAAAGGAAGCAGACAAGTCGCACACATTTCATGCGGCTTCCACAAAAGGTAACAGTCGATTCCAAGTCGAGACGTTCAGAAACGACGACAACGAAAAGCAATTTACGAAAAGCACGCAGCGTTTAGATCAAAAGCAAAGACGTCGCGAGTCGCCAATGGCAGGACACAGGACAGCGGTTGAAAGGCAGTGTAGAAGAGGGAAAAGAGGGTGAGAAAGGGGGTAGGTAGTGCGAGAGAGATAGGGAGACAGCGAGCACAACGATGCTATACAACGCAAAACACATCATTAAGTATAAAATTCTTAAAATGGAATTTTAAATCATTAAAAAAACGCTGCAAAAAAGTCAACAGCAGCATAAGCAGCGGCAATGTCGACGAGGAATTTGCAATGCGTTTGCTTTATTTGGCAGTGGCTCGTTGGGAAGCTGCTGCAACAGCAACATGCAACAGCAATGCCCAGTTGCCTTTGTCCAAAATGGTTGTGGCAGCAACAACAGCAGCAGCAGCAGCAGCGTGCAGCAGCTTTTTTTATGTACACGCCAAGCCAAACAGCTTGAATGGAAGTAATGATGCTGCCCGAAACGTTGTCCAAGACTTGAGAAAGGCGCGCAGTTGTTGCATTCGCAATGAGTTGAAGCTGCAGCAGCAACAGCAACAGCAGCAGCAATGGCAATCAGCAACATGGCCGCCTGGGCAGCAAACGAAGCTGAACTGCCATCGTTGCTTTTATCGGCGTTTTAGCTCTTTTTTTTTGTTGCCTGCTCGCAGTTGTATTTTTCCTATACGCCGTTGTTGTTGTTGTTGGTGGTGCTGCGCTTTTCGGGTAACATGTTGCCGCTGCACGAATTCTATGTTGCACTCGGAATTTGAAGTAAATAATTCTTTTGCTGTTCGTTTCGCTTGCAACATTTTTGCAAGTGCTTCGTGCTCGTTAAGCATTTTGCTCTGCGATTTCTTTTCTTTTCGTTGAGTTCTCTTTTCCTTACGTATTGTTTGCTGTCCCGCAATGTTGCTGCTGTTGTTGCTCATAATGCGCAATCCACAAAAAATACACATACAATAAAAAGTAAAAAGAAACTCGAAATAAAAAGGGCGCGCCAGCTGCGAAAAGTGGTTCCGTTTCGTTTATCTCATATTTGGGTGCGTTCTGCAATATTTCTGCCCGTTCTCTCTCACTCGGTGTGCCACATAAAACGATGAGTAAAGTCGATTTATTTTCGTTTTAGTTCTACTTGGGTTAATGACGTCAACAGTTAAGTAAGGGAGAAAGTGGAGTTAGCTGATGAAGAATTAATGATTCAAGTCACTTGATGAGCAATTCCATAAAGTTTTTAAGATTATAAAGTGCGAGATAAATTTGACAAGGGGAATCACTCTCACAGAACTACTGTCTCTCCACTGCTTTTGGTTACCAACATTTTTTAAAGTTCAAAAAGTTGTTAGATTTCTTCATGTGATTCCTCAATCTTTCAGCCGCAATCGAGTTGTTTGTCTGCATTTCTGCTGCTTGACCAAAATACTTCACATAGCTGGCAATCAGACAAACCGCTGTAAGCCATTAAAAGCGTACAAAAAGTCAACTCGTTTTGTATTCCGATACCGATTTGGGGCTCTACTCGTTCTCAGTCCATCTGCAAACTCCATTGGGCATTGGCCGGCGACATTTGCGAGCAAATAAATTCAATTTGCTGCTAGTCGGCAGAACGGCGACAGGTTTTTGCCGCATTTATCATCGCATCAACATCATTGCAGACAAGACAAGAGACTGAGGACAGGAACATGAGTGGAAAGAATGGGAGAGAGAGAGAGGAGGAAGCAAAGACAAGAACACATGCAGTTCCAGCTACAACTTGAGGTCCAAATGAAACGCCATTTACCAATTTATTTATTTATATAAGGCGAATATATTTTATAACCCGCAGCAAATGCAGTCGAGCAAAACTTCGAACAACTACAAAAAAAAAAAGAAATAAAACCAGAGAAAAAGAGAAAAAAATCGGAGAAGAAAAAAGATGTTGTATGAAGTGACCAAACTAGTTCGTTAAAATAAATTCGAGAGCCACTAACAATGTTGTGGAGGACAGACGGACGAACGGACGAACGGACGGACAGTTGGACCGTTGGACAGACGGACGAATGGGCAACATGCAACGGCTGCCGCTACCACAGGAACAGAGCTTGCCACAAAGGAGAGGAGACCCAAGAGTCTCAGGTTCCAGTTTCAAGCGTCGCTGCAGAGTCGAAGATGTATTCCTTTTGGGATGTTTTTAATTTTTCTTTAAAGTCGTTAAGCGTCGTCGTTTTTTTGCGCCTGCTTCGGTGCTCAGTCGCGGCCTCTGTTCGTTAGCAGTGGAGTTGGAAGAGAGGGGATAAGGGAGAGCAGGGGAAACTGAAAGCAGGGAGCGCGCCATTGCCATTTGCTTCCTGCGTGCCGCCGCGTTGCCTTTCTAATGGAGTTTTGCAGATAACAGGCAACAACAGAGCAACGACAACGGCAACAGCAACAGCAGCTCCATCTTTACCTTCTATTTACTGGCCCCCAACCCTCTCAGTAACCCTCTTCCTGCCTATGCTCCTGCAGCCAGTAACTGCCAGGGCATAAACACACACTTACACGTACTTGGGGCAATGGCATGAAATGAAATTAAACCCTTTTCGGCGACGTAGCTGACGAGCAACGAGGGCAAGACAGAGCAGACCAAGAAGGAGGAGCAGGAGCGGGGCAGTGGCAGCGTACAGCAAATAGTTGCAAAAAATTAACATTATTGCAATTTCGCAGCCTCGGTTAACAAGCTATGCCCCAAGGGACGCCAACAAGCATACCTTAGTTGGAGTAAAAACCAAAGCGAAGTTCAGCGGAATAATTGAAGATCTGCTCGGCTGTATTTGGCCATAAATTGAAAATCGTTTAGAAAATTAAAGAAATAAACGTCTGTAAGAATTTTCTACTCCTTGGCCATGGCTCAACTCTCGACTCGTATTTCTATTTAGTTTTTAGCTGGCAAATGGAAATGCCGACAGTTGCAAGACAAGTGCAACAAAACAAAGCAAAAATTGTTAAGAAACTTCGTTTATTTCTATCTTTTTTTTTGCCTTCTTTGTCCGACGACAGGCAGCATATGCAAATTTCCACAAGCCAGAGAAATGTTTAAGAAACAGACACAATTGTTGGCCACTCCTAGAGGAAAATGTGGGGATTGTAGTTGGAGTTGGAGACGTAGTACGAGTTGTAGTTGGAAAATGGAGTTTTCTTTCATTGCGGCTCGCGCAAATAATTCACAACGAAAGGTAGAACTTTTGCAGAAAGTCTGAAATCATTCGCAAAGCTGACAGCATTAAGGAAATTTCATTAGCAAATACTTTAAATGAAAACTTGGATAGTTGGAGCAGACTTTAAGATAGTACTAGTGTAGATGGTTCTTTTCCATGTAATATTGGCAGCCAGTTCCCGCTGATCAACAGTTCTGTTATTTTCTATTGTATTCCACGCACAACATCATCTATTTTCACTCCCATCGCACTCAAACATTCAATTGTAGTTTTGATTTCGTTGCCACGCAGTTGCTGCTCAGTTTCCCGCTGTGTTTGCAATGATAACAGCGAGTCCCACAGACATTTCCCAGCCCCAGCCCCCAGCCCCCAGTCCCATTCTCAACCCACTCCAGATGAAGTACCCAGTTGTTTGGTAGTCTTGCTGGGTATTCAGTTCAGTTCTAGAAACTGCAGGCGGATTTCTAATCTGTCTTCGCGTGTTTGCTTGTTTGCCTGTTTGCTTGCATGCGAGAATTGCAAAACACGGCGAACATGCAATGCAATGAAGGCAGCTTCCCTGCTACACCCGCTGCTCTCTGCCCACCTGTCCCCAAGCTGCCATTAACCCCTCTATGCCCCCGCTTAACCCTGCTTAGCCGCTGTTCAAACAGGGGCCGCCACATGCTGCGCTGCTGTTCTTGTTGTCCCTGTTGCACACACACGCACACACACTTAGCTTGCTGCTCTGCTCACACACTCACACAGTTATGCAAATGTCGGGCGCACCATCATAAAATTGGATTTGGCAGCTGATTCGGCGGCTATTTTAAGCCCCATTTTTCGCGCACAAATTTTGAATTAACATTTTGGCCTGCAATATATAAATTAAATTTAATTTTAGACCAACATTTCGGCCATTTCTATTTATTTTTAGTTTCTCTGTGAACATGTTTTTTTTTGCTTTATTTATTTTTAGTCGCATTTTTGTCGCATTGCGAATCTCTGTTGTACTCTCAGCGTTGCTGTTGTTGTCTCTGTGCCGACTAAATAAATTTCATTTTAAGCGTTTTCGCCACACTCCATATACAAAGGAGTTGCAGGAGCCGCAGGAGCAGCAGCAGCAGCAGCAACATCAGCCAAATAGCCAACGATAATAAAATAAACAAAAGGTTTGCCGCCAGCTTAAAGAAAACACAGCCGAGTAGCTGAGACGACCCCAATAAAAGGGGTGGAGTGGGGTAGAAGGGGGTAGAGGTAGGTTAGGGGGATAACCCCTGCTAAAGGTGAGTAGTCTACAGTTGCTGCAGGTTTCGCCAGTTTTATTTGTGTGTTTTATTGTGGGCATATCTCAAAAGCAAATCTTTTGCCAGAGTCGAACTGCAGATAAAAGAGGGCAACAAGAAGACAATAAGAAGGGAATAAGGAAGCATGGAAGCGATTGAAGCAACACATGAACAGAAGAGCTTCGAATACATAGTTTAAATAATGGAAAAGGATACAAGAAACTCTTACGAAGAGAAAGAGTACAATAAAAATCAATAGAAACCAGTCAGAGAAACAGAGTGGGGAAGGAGAAAACTAGAGTTAATTTAAAATAAATATCCGCAATATAATATTACAATAGAAACCTATGTATATATAACACCATATATTGTATAAATTAAGTTATCGCTGCTATTTATACGATAGAGAAGAAAAGGAGACCTGAAAATATTACTATAAATAATTTTATAAATCTTTTGAAAAATATTAAAATATATTTTTAAATTCATTTAACATCATTTGTAGTACTCCAGCATTACCTAAAGACCTCAGGCCTTTGACTCTAGCCTTTTTAAGCTCTCTGTAGCTCTAACTACATCGAAAACCGCGTTGAAGTCGCGCGCGTGGAAAACGCTAAGCGATTTCGGTAACGATTTCTGATTTTTATTTTGTGTCTTTTGCCTATTTTTCCCTACACCAGATCGCTCCTACTGCTCTTTGAAGCTCCAGAGGCTTGCGTTTTATGCTGGCGGCAAGAAGGCGCTGTGCCAATGCCACGCCCCTCGCTGCCAAGCAGCCAGCTAGCACATATGTATGTGTATATGCAAATAAACCGACATGCGACGCAACATGCAACTTGTGGCAGCCATTGACTGTGGCTTCCACTGTAGACAGTGGGACGAAGACGCAGACCGACGGATGGGAACAGACGGACAGACAACGTTTGCGATGTTGTCGGTGCTGCATCCGCATCCTCAGCTGCCTTCGTGTATCGAAGATGAATAAGGAGCTATTTTTACTTTTAAATCTTAAACAAGCGCATTCTCTCCCTCTCCCAATGGATTGTGTCGTTGTCGTTGCTGCTGCCGCTGCTGCTGCTGCTGCTACACGGATGCGGGTCTTTTGTGGCACTTTAGCGGTGGCAGTGGCAAGTTTCTCAGGCCTCGAACTTGAACCCAGACGCAGCTTGATGATGTTGTTCCCTATCGTTGTTTGGCTGTACTTGTCTCATCTTGTTTTGTGGCAATGTCATCGAACTATCGGCAACTTCTACTCCAGCTACAACTTCTGATGCCACAAAACAATATTTTGGCCACGTAACTCGGCTGCTCTAATCCCTGTAGGCTCTAGGAACACACTTTTTTGGCTCCATCATAGTTGAGCTTGGCTTTTGTGGTTTTACCAGCTACAGTTACAGTTGCAGATACAGTTGTTTCAGGCATCCACAAGATACTTTAGTGCCTCATGTCTGCAGCATCTTTGTTTTGTGGCTAGTGGACTTATGTTCTTATCTAGTGTGCATTTATTTAATCGCTTGTAGTATACACAAAAGCCAGCAACTATCATTTATACCCCCAGCCCCCACTGAAACCCCCTCCATACCCCCTCAAATACTTGTACATATAACATTTTGGCTGCGCAGCCAGACGACTGAAATCCTCATGTGATTTATGCAATTAGCACTCAACTAAGTCTAGTTAATGTACGACATGACGTTGGCAACTCTGGCAGACCCCAAAGACCCCGATTCTCAGTTGCAAGGCGACGAACCGTAGCGCCGCCAAGGAACGCTTAGACGTTCAAAAATCAAATTATAAATACAGCTACAGCTGCAGATACATTCGCTCTTTGCTCTGCTGTCGGTTCTAGAGTAACATTTAATTTCCACGAAAAACCCAGTGTGTTTGAGTGTGTGTGTGTGTGTGTAATTTGAACTGCCTTTGGTTTTTGTGATCGGTTTCTACTTTAGAGCCTGCCAATTGGTGGCCAATTTTAATGCATATTTCATTGCTTGGCCACGGCTAATGTCTGTCCTGATGTCCCATTGAATTCATGTTATACTCATACCGCCCGCCCTTTTCAACCCCTACTCCCCTTTACTTACATTTCGGGGGAGTTGTACTCCATATTGAATTATGATTTATGATTGAAACATGTTGTAACTGGCGCAAGGGTACTTAGAATACAACGTGTAACACAGTATGTGTGTGTGTGAGTCTCTGTGTGTGTGTGTGAGAAATGTGCACATATGCGCTAGTTAGTGAGACATTCACTGCACTTTCAGCCACAAAATCAGGAGTTCGAACTTCAAGTGGTTGAAGACCAAAAATAGCGACATTTGTGCGCGACACTTGAGAAAAAATGGGAAAATAAAATGGAAATCGGTGGCCATGTTGGCTCTAAAGGCGTGACAAGGATGCAAGATATTCTCATAGCATTTTTTCATCTATATTTTTTGCATCGCATGTGTGTGGGTAACAAGTCAATGTTTGTAATTGGAGCTGCAATGGCTGCAATGCTCTGACAATTAGCTCATTATCTGCTACAAGACATGCACAGGATGTGAACAATATCCATAGTTTAGTTAAGCATTTCAGTTAGATAATCTCTGGAGATAAGCTTTAGATTTCAGTGGTAGCTATTGAGAAGCACTTAGGGAAGAAGACAAGGAAAGGCTGAGAAAAGATATAGAGTTGAGGGAAGGCGGTTTGGAGGACAATCGTTTTAAAAATATATATAAGAGAACCCAATAAATTTGTGTAAATTTTTATTTTAAGATCATTTTAGAATATTTTAAAGTTTTTAAGTAAAAATTTGTATACTAATATTGGATATTATATACTTTACAAAAGTCATAGGCAATATAATTTTAGGGATAATATTCTAACGCCTTTTCGTGCGGCTTAAAAATCTGTTTGATATAGAAAACGAACTTTTAAAAAAGTATTGAAATATTTTTTCATTTGATATATTTTATATCATCAAGAATTATCTATCAGTTAACTCAAGTCTTTATAAAGTATTTTAATCTATTTATTAATAATATAGTTCTTATATTCTCAGGGAGAGTTCTGCTGTGCCTAGTGTAGAGTCTTGTTGACATTGGTTGCATGTCGTGTCTTGTCCATGGGGCAACGTCTAATCACCACAGCTGTCAGCTGCACTCATCCGATGCGACAATGAGTGGCAAGTCAACCCATTCAAGTGTCGTTGTATTTTAACACGTGAGTGACTTTTATACTTGGCCATTGTGTGTATGTGGAGATGACTCGTTTTAAAATGCCAGACCAGACCAGGCACAGGAAAATTCACACATACCATTTCCCCAGACAGCAGGGAGGATTAGGTAGAGGGGAGTGGAATATATGGAGTAAAGAGGAGCAGGGAGGAGATAGTCATACTCTTAGGACCGCATAAAAATGCCATATAAATGTGACACTTTAAATGCCAACGACCAAAATAGTTTTGAATGGCAGTCGGGCGAGAAAAAAGTGCACCGAAGGGGGAGAAACAATATATATGAAGTCTGTTGGCTGGGGAGGCGTCAAAGTGGGCGGGGTCACTACACGTGACGAATTCGTGACGTGACAACGCAAATGGAAATAAAAATGAAAATGGCCAACTTACATTTATTTGCATTTTCAAGTTTTTGGCCAGTGTGTGAAGAGTTTTTTCTGTTTTGCTGTTTTTCTATTCGTGTTTGGTTTTGTATTTCTAGTTGTCTTGTTCTTGCCATAGACGTTTGCACTTTTTTTCTGCACATTCCTCATTTCATTTTGAGTTGGTTTTGTTTTTGTTTTGGTTTCGTTTCGCTTCGGTCTCCCAGTTCCTTCCTTCCGTTCTGCGGGCTCTTCACACGACACATTTTCCACAAGAATGAGTCCAGCGAGTTGGCGACATATTTGCATATGTGTACAGGGTGTGTGTGTGTGTGTGTGTGTGTGTGAACTGTCAACGCGCCATAGAACTGTCAACTTGATGGTAATTCTGAACAAAGCCATGAAAACTGCCAACAGAATGAGCCACTACTGCATATGAATGCGACTTGACTTGACTTAGAGCATTGTGAGTAGCAAGAAGGGACAATTTTCCACCATTTTCACTTGTCGTCGCGCCGCTGTCTGCAATTTTTTCTCCCCTTTCTAGCCAAGACAAAGGCGCTGCTGATGGATTCATACAAATTAAATGGCTTGTATTTCGGCACAGACAATTTCTCATTGAAAATGCATGCAAACATGTCTCATTTATGAGCTGACCCACTCCCCTACGTTCCAACCTAAAGCCCCACCCCCTTCAGGGTGACTGGCAATTAGTGCGATGTCGAGCAGACACTTCCGCTGAATCTTGAGTGTCACATCCGCTGCACAGAGTGTATAAATCAAATGCTGGCAAATTAGACAAAATTCTCATGAATTGCTAAACTAAATCGAAAGCACTTTAAGCTATAAAATAGCTAGATTAACTCTTATCACTGAACTTTGTCTATCAACACGCTTAATTATGGCCCATATTTTATGTGCCTTTATTTTTAATTCTCATATGCAAAAATGGAGGGAAACTAATTTATTTTATATGCATTGCGTGCCATAAATCTTGCGCGATTTATGCTTATTGCCAATTTATTGGCAGTAAAAAAAAAAGGCTGAAAAAATATAAAGGAAAAAAATTGCATGGAAGCGCCAGCAAAGTTCAAACAATCAACGCCATTGTTGCGGCACAGTATGCTGTTCATTTTGTCTACAATTCACAGTTTTCATATAACGATATTGTCAATTTACTATCAGCAACAGCCACGGAACAACAACACTTTTCCATGAACAACAACAACAAAAAAGTGGGCAACTGAAAAATGTATTATTAAGTCCCAAAGCTGCACTTCAATTAAAATGCATTTTCGCAGTTTATGAGCTTAATCTCATAAACAATTTCTGCATTGTTGCAAACTCTTTTTGTTCTTGTCGCGTATTTCGACTGTCAGCAGAAGGTTTAAATATTTGTCGCTAAATAGAGTGGGATAGAGGGAGTGATAGGCGGACATAGAGAGAGAGAGAGAGAGACAGGTTTGTTGAAGAGAGATAATAGCTGGCAACAAACAGTTGGATTAAGCATTTAACCCTTACAAAACAACATTTCTTATCAGCACTAGTTCTGAGAATTATTTAAACTGATAGGCAAACAGCAAAATTGAGAGATTAAGAAATCGATCGTTTAGTTATTTAATTTATTATGAAAGTCAAAGCACTTTAAACAAGTGTAGACATAATTTTTAGAGAACATTTTAGTATTTTGTATTTAAATTATTACTAAGTTAATAGTTGTAGCTTATTTTTAAAGCCCTTTAGCTTACACTTTCCAGTTAGAAGCTTTTTCAAACGCACTTGAAGCGCCTACAAAAGTTTGAATTGCATCCTCCGGCTACAGTTGCCAATGTAGCCACTTCCTTTGCCCCACTGCGTCCCCTTAATCAACCTGTTTTGTTGCTGTTGTTGTGGTTATCGTTTTTGCTGTGTTTTTTGTCTTTTAATAACTTTATAATGGCGTGTTGTATCACGCGCTCAAACTTCGTGTGGACACGCCCCCTTAAAACAACCAGCGAATACTTCTCTCTGTTTCGCGCCAACACAACACAAGCCAAAACAACAGCAATTGTTGTTGTTGTTGCTGTTTGTTGCTGTTGTTTGTTGCTGCAATTCGTGCGATTCTTTTTTCGGTTATCGACAATTTTCAATCTATGCGCATAACTCAAGTGTCGGCGCAGCAACCAAAAACCCGACACCCCAAACGACCCCAAAGCCCGCATAACAGTCCGCGACCTCCCGTTGCCTCTGCCTTGCCCCTTCCCTACTGCCCCCCTCTCTCCCTTGCTCTTTTCCTCTTTCGTGGCATATGTGCAACTTCCGTGCCGAGCTCTCTTAACTGATGCTGGGCCTTCGTACTGCGGGCGCTGTTTGCATCAAAGTTGGCAATAGGCAGCACACAAAAAAAAGTGCAGAAAAAAATGGAGAATAGTATGAGAGAGTGGAAGGAAGAGTGGATGAAGTGTAGGAGAGAAGTAGAGGCAATAGAACACAACAGCAGCGAAATAATATTGGCAACATTTTATTGCACTGTGACCTAGAGCATCTGTGGCAGCCACTGGTCCTGAACCTGCTCGAAATTTGACTCCTCACATCCGCTTCACACTCCCGACTCAATGGGTAACTGGACTATCGCAGCAGCTTCATCTACGCTACACTCCACTTCAGTCCACTCTACTTCTGTCCAGCCACCACCTCCTTATCGCCACCGTCAATAACAAGCCACCCGACGACATTCATTCTCCTCCACTTCCACTGCTTTTCCCACTCTCTATTCTCTGATTCTCCGTTTCTCCATTGCTCCGATTCTCCAGTTTCCCCCCACTCATATTTTTGCCGCCTCTATCTCGCTGCCTGCTCACATCCTTGTGCGTCTCGTTTGGCTGCAAAATTTACATCCTGTACGGCTGATGGTCGTTTTACTGTTTCCGTACTCCCGCCGTACCAGCCGGACACTACGAGTGGCAAAAGCCATAGATGGTCTTGCAACGCATATGAATATTTTGCAGCAGGCAACAATAAAATCCATGACATCATAAATATCGATGCGTTTGCCATTGCGAAATTTTCGGTGCGGGCTTAGCACGGCCCGACAGGGTCATACATTCCCCAACAGTGGCATAGGGAGGGGAGAGTGGGGAGTGGAGGGCAGTCTGGGGGCTTGACACACCCGCAGCCAGTTGCCGCGCGATAACTCGATAATTATGTCCGCTTTTGTTTATTTCGCACATCGATTACAATTTCGACTGCTTCCCTGGGAGGCAGGCAGGTCAAAGGATGGCGGCAGGGGGAAGGAGTGAGAAATTGTTGGCAACAACGTCACGTAAGTACACAACAGTCGTGTGACTGACTTTGAAATATCCGTTACTTGACTTGGTTTAAAAAAGGTTTAAAATTTTTAGTTTATTTTATCCCCGAATACTATACTATTCTTAGCCTTTTCTGTGTACTTTTCACCTACTTTAGTACAAACTTAACCCAACCCAACTTTATGTCAAACGCGCCTGTCCTTCAGTGGTCAATATACGTCTCCAGCCAAGGTTCTATTAGCTAGCCCACCTGGATTGGGCCTAGTTGCTAAGGGCTGTGCATTCATCATAGTCTCAACACTTGCGGAATTTACAAACTTAACTTTGTCGAGCGGTTGGACACAGGCAGAGAGCGAGAAACTGAAGTGCATCACAGTTAGCCCTTTCCCTCCTCCCAGGTAGTAGGTAAGGGAAGGGGCGGGGGGTGTTTGTCTGGCGTCGCCTGCTGCTCATAAGTAAAACGTTGTGAGCAAAGTTTTATAAATTATCCTTGTGAGAATCCTTATTTATGGCGCGTGTGCAATTTTCATTTTATCGCAGTAAAAGCAAAGTTAAGTTAAGCTGCCGTTGCTCCTCCCCCCACTTCCACTGCCTTCTCCCCGCCCTCCACCTTTCCTTACTCCGCTGCAACTTTGCTGGCAAACGGAGGCGTTGCAGCGGCACCAACAACAACAACAACTGTCTCTCTGTCTCTGTTCCACTTTAGCGCTCATTTTTTATATTTTCCCCGACAAACTTCAATTGTTCAGCAGCAAACACAAACTCGACACGACTCAGACTGCAACTCCGAAAAAGAACAACCGAACTAAACCAAACCAAACCCAAGCAATCCCAATCCAAATAATGCACAAATATCTGTACAAGAATCGACACAATGGCATTGATACAAGTTGGTTTAATTCTCAAAATTCTTATCAAATGGGAACAGCTTTTTAAATGTTACTTTAAGTCTAAAAAGTATTTTATAAATCATTTTTAAATAAATTTTGAAGAATTTCAGAGCTATAACCAAACTTTATTTACTCTTAAACTCCTAAGAAAAACATCGGGATTGTACCATTGTGAGAAACACTTGGCAGAATCATTCAGGCTCTCGGAGTTTGCTGGTTTCGCATGGCGGAGTGTGAGCCGACGATAGGACGAACAAGATAAAAACGATGAAAGAAGTAGGAGAAGAAGTATGAGAAGTAGTAACTGAAGAGAAGGAAGATCTCTCGTTGAGCTGCCAAAGTTTTTTATGGCCTGCATATGAATATTATGCGCTCGAGTATAAAATGTTGTTGGCCACACTTCCTACGTTTTCACTTCCTGCACTCGACTCGAGAGCACATCTTAAGCACACACATGCATACATATTTATCATATACATACGAATATATATGTACTTTATGCTATGGCTGCAACTAACAATGCATAATAACAACAACAATAACAGCAGCACAAATACTTTAAGAGTTGCCTTTAACTTGAGTTTGCTCAACAGCCAAAAAAAAAACTTCAATCCCCACACTTGTGTTTGTCTAAAGTTTTCTTTGTTTTCCACTTCAATTTCCCCACCATTTTTCCCTTTCCACACGATGTGTAAAAAATATTTAGCTAGCAAAGTTTTATTGGCAAAATCTGTTTATGGCTTTTGAATTTTAATTAGTTTACATTATGTCGAAATGTAGCTGCTGCCTGGGATTGTGTGGCTGCCACACAATGGAGACTAGAAGTAGTTGCTGTTGTGTCCTGGAGAAGAGTTTCATTACTATTTGTCTGCTGCCTTTCCGCACAGCAGCCACAGCCGCATTTTATGCGCAGGATACAAATGTACATGAATAACTAAGCGTGGAGCACGAACTTGTCTACGAATTGAAGAGGGCGAAGAGGGGAAATGGTGAGAATGGGGAGAGTAGGGCACGCAGAGAG
Organism: Drosophila acutilabella; assembly: GCA_035046005.1. Taxonomy (NCBI): domain Eukaryota; kingdom Metazoa; phylum Arthropoda; class Insecta; order Diptera; family Drosophilidae; genus Drosophila; species Drosophila acutilabella. The sequence continues at coordinate 2,495,784 of JAWNOK010000061.1, forward strand.
CAGTGTACTTGCGGCCTGTGCTTGTGGCAGGATCAGCGCCAAAAACTTTGGCGGCAAAAGCTGCGAACGTGCCACGCTGCAAATTTTAATTCGACAAAAACATGCAACTGAAATTGTTATTGGATATTTTGCTGCACCGCTCGCAACTTGGCCCAAATTTTAAACTTTTGCACTGAAGTCGGTTTTGTATTTATTTATTTTGTAGTTTTTAAAATACACTTTAGGCAATACATAATATTATTAAGCATTTCCTAGCCAATTAGTGACTATTTTATTTAAGTCAAAACTTAATCTTGTAATTAAAAATAATTATAAGTAAATTTATTTAACAAATCATTTAAAAATCTTCATGTTTAAACCACAATTTCCACGCCTTTTAAACAAATTCTAAGGTCTTATTTTTAGTTTTCAAAGCCCACACTTACTGGCCTTAACTAAGCCCCAAATTGGCCAAGTTTTAGTCAATTGATCAGCCGGCAGTTAAAGCTCAAGCCATAAATAGACAGCCAAAAGTTGCAATTGAATTTAATGATTAACTGCATTCAACGTATTTCCGTCTTTGTCTCTCATATATGGCAGCGACTAATTAATGATGTTGCATGCAACAGAAAAACAAACTAAAATGGCGACAATTGAGTCGGCAAGTCAAACAAGCTGACGAATGTGGCGAGCCAAAAAAAACGCTTAAAAGACAACAAATAAAATACAAAAAACTGCAACCTTTTGCTACCAAATTTGATGCAGTGCAGCGAAGCGGCGACAGCAGCAGCAACCAAAGCAGCAACAACAGCAACAACAACTGATGAAACGAATCAACTTTTTTGTGTTTGTTTTTTGCTACTGTTTTCAGTTCATTTTCAAATCGTCTCGTTTGCTTTGTGCATTTTTATTTAATTCATTTTTCACGTTTTTGCTGCTGCTGCTGCTGCGACGACTGTTGCTGCTGTTGTTACTGTTGTCGTTGTCGTTTGGGGGCTGCAAATGTGCAATTAAAGAAACAGGTTACACGCCCATAAATCTTGCAATCTCCTTGTTGTTGTTGTTGTCGCAGCGACTGCAGCAACTGTTGCTGCCTCAGCTGAGACTGTTGCTGCTACAACTACAACAACTACTACAGTTGCTGCTGCTTCGGCTGTTGCAAATGTATTCGTATTCACATGTCTTAATGTTGACAGCATTTTTGTGATTGTCTGATTTATTGCCAGCCAATTGATGACAAATAAATTACCTGCATTTTTAACTTCATGTGTGTGTGCGAGTGTGTGTGTTTTATTTTGTTGACTTTTTGCTTTTCTTGCATTTTAGTTGCTGTTTTTCCTTTTAGCCGCCTTTGCCTTTTGCCCGTTTTTGGTATCGCCATTTCGAGGCCGTCTGAATGCAGTTTTTTTATTCTGTTTTTTTATTCGCTGCAGTTTTTTGTGCCGCTGCGTTAATGGCTCTGGTAATTACTTTTAATTGCCATTGTAAAGTTTTCGCATCGCGCCAAAAATGGCAGTGCCTTCAATGTCTTTTGGACTGGCCCGATTGGCCCTGACCACATCCCATGACTTGGCTTAAATCCTCACTGGCGCCATTTATATGCCCTCATTTATGAGCTAAAAATACAAGTAGCTAGTAGGGAAGAGTAGGTGCAAGGCAAAGATCTTTGTAGTCTACTTGGCGTAACATCTTAGAACACTAAGATTAATTGAGTTATTTTTGTGATGCCAGACTTTTCCACACTTATTTACCCTGAAGTACCTCAATTTTTATAGAAACAAGTTCCGAAATCCAGAGAGAGTTATTTACTTATTAATATATTCAATAAAAATCATTAATTTCAGACATTAATTCTCTGATTGCGCGTAAATAAATGTATTAAATTTAATCACTAAATTTGTTTATCGCAAATTAACTTGTTATAAACCTAATTTATAAATACTTTAAATTGCTTCTTTTTCTGTCTGTTGAATACAGTCAATACAACTCAATTGCCGCTGGTTTTTGAACTGCTGCCACCTCACGTCCCGCCCCCTTGCCACCTTTCCTTTATAAACATTTTTTTTGTTACCTTTGCCATGAATTAAACATATAAATTTTAATTATGCGCCTCACGATTTTGTACACAATTTGAATTGGGTTGACAGCGCAGGGTCCAGCAACAGCAACAACAACAACCACAAAGCACCGACATTTTTTTTTTTGTAGGTATCTTATTGAGTCGCTGGACGCTCAGGTAAAACGTGAAACTCCCAAAATTTATATCTCTAAAATATATATATATATATTTGGTACGTATTTATATAAAAGTAACCAAACTTGCAGTCAACATCTTTATAAATTGCGCCAAAAAAGCCGCTCAACATAAATCAAATCAGATATTTGAATTTTTAATACCCAGGAAAACTGGTAGAAAAGGGTGTTTTAAACCAAGAAAGTTCAAGAACTTAAAGTTTATTTGTTTACACAGTTTTTAAAGATATGTGTAAGTATCAAATGTTTTTAAAATATTTTTGTATTATCCCAGATGTTAAATTATCTGTGATTCGTTTATAAATCTTTGAGAAAATATGTCAAATCTTTATACTTGATATCTACCAGTCAACTGTATAGAAATTGATCATTTAACTCATCTAAACTGTGAAAAATCTCTATTAAAGTTCCCCGCAACACTTTACTGAGTATCTACTAGTCCAAAATACACTTCATTAGACAGCTCAAAGTTCAGTTTTTGGTAAATTCTGCGGGCGTGCAGTCGCGATCGAAATCATTTTGAAAGCTGCCAATAGCAGAGGGAACAATGGCGAAGAGGTGAGGAGAATTGGTGCAAAAGAGAGAGGCGTCTATGCTGTGGTCTCTTGGCCATCTTTGGGGCAAGGTGTCCCGTTGAGTTTTTGGCCATTTCGGTATTGGTTTTCTGTATTTTGAATACGAGCACAAACGCTCTCGTAGCTCACGAAATGTTTTATATCGCGCGCATATTTAAACAATTTGAGGCTCGTTAGTTTAAAGCAAGCCAAACCAAACAACGACAGCCAAAAAAAAAACATTTCGAGACAATCATAGCGAAAATCACGAAGTGTCCTTAGCCCAGTCCATGCAACAGACACTAACAGAGGGCGGGAAGGAGGGGGGGCAGAGAGTCAACTGCGGCAAAGGAAATGATTGCATTTAAAATTCAAACTCGACTCGTTTGGAAAAACAGCTGAAGTCGGCACAAAGCCATGTCGTTCTCAGGCCCACTCCAAGACCAAGTCGGAGTCTCAGTCACAGTACCAGTCCCAGGGCCTTGCTAAGAGGCACAGAGCCGCGTCAGCCATTTAGGCCGCGTCAGGCCATACGAAAAACTTACAATACAAAAGGCAAAAAAAAAAAAAAAAACCGAAAAAAACCAAAACGAGAGAGAAAAAAGTCAACAACTGAATAAAAAACATTTTCGAATACAAATGTTGGCATTGCATAACAAACGTTTTCTAAATGAGGCTAACTAAGCAGCCAGGCAGCGACGCCAGCTGCAGCTGCGACAGCGACGGCGACTGCGACGTCTGCATATGTTTGAATTGCCGATGACGATGACTTTTTCCCTTGTACGTCCGTCTGTACATTTGCCCCCCAACCGCCACTCACCCCAACAACTCTCTACTAACGTGGCTTGGCCTTTTTAACTGTTTCGTGTTTGGTTTTTGTGTCGTGGCTCTTTGCTTGACTGCCTGGCTGCTTTTGGCCCGATGGTGGTCCGACTCCGACTGCCACTTTTTGCATAATAAGACCACAAAACTAACGGTTAAATGCTGGTCTACACTACCCCCTTCCACCACCCAACTCACTGCTCTCCACTGTCACCGTCCTGCCAAGGCACAGGCAAATATTTGATTTGGTCTAAAGGTTTTCTCGTTTGTTTTTTTTTTTGCTTTTCTTTCTTTTTTCCTGCTGGCTCTCGACATTTCTATGACTGATTTAATCAGCAGACATTTGACAAGAGTCAGGAAGTCGCCTCGTCCACCACCTGACTAAGCCCTACACCCATTTCCACCACTCGTTCCTCTTTAGCACCCCTCTGCCTTCCTGCCTGCCACGCCCCTCTGCCATTTGTGTCGAGTCAGGCATTTAACGGAGAAACCACACGGCGCAAAATTAAATTAATTAGAAATCTGATAAGATTCCACTCGAATTGCGCCTTAGTTAATTTGCAAAAACTGTCAAGTTCTGTTTTGTTAGTTGTTAAAGCAATTTAAAGGCTTTGAAATTAATGCAGTTTGTTTGCTTAATTTTAATTGCTAAAAGCGGCATTTTAATTTAATTACTCTAACATAAAGCAGTGAATTTTTAGGAGCAGTTAATCAATTGAGGAAAAAAACTGTAATTTAATTTAATGATTTAGTTTAATCGGCAGATAAGTTAAATAATAAATAGTTCCTTTTATAGAAATTTGTTTGAATAAAAAGCAGCTTTAATTTCATCAAAGGTCTAAAAACTATGAGCAGAAAGCTTCGAAATTTTCTTACAAAACACTTTCCAATAGTTTATCAGCTTGTTTCCTATTTTTTAAGAAATATTTAATATATCTATTTCTTTACCTATTTTTCCAACTATTTTTAACTTTTGCACATTTACCTGATACTTGCAGCTACTTTTCTTGCTTGCTTTTGCCCGTGGACTTGGTAAAAAACTGACAAATGCAGCAAACAATTCAACGTCCATCTACCTAAATGGCCACAGCAATTGTCAGTGTATAGCTGTGTGTGTGCCAGTCTGCCTGTATGTGTGTGCTGTGTCCTGTCTGACAGCATCCTGTGAGCAAATTTTCAGCGGAAGCGCAAATTAGCAGCGCTGTCTCCGTTTTCGAGGCGTGCGTTTTGTTTATGGCACTTGAAACTGTGCAGATTTTTTTATGACAATTTAGATGCCTACAAGCGTCTTAAAAAAGGCACATTTTGTGCTCAAGGATAACCAACACGACCTTGACTATTTAGCAGACATTTAAAAGTTAATTATCAATCATAAAAATGCTGCGAATCATGTGTGGCAGCAAAAAATGTGGCATAAAAAACCAAAGCCATAAAAAAAAGGGACTCTTTCAAGGATAACTCTAAACGTTGTTGTATTCTCGATACTTGGACTAATTCTCAGTCTGTTGACTTTTCTGTTTTGTGACTGAGTTTTTTGTGCAGTTCGTGCCGCTTGCAATTTACGAGAATTTCCCGCCGAAATGCTCAGAAAATAACGTGGCATGAAAAACATTTCTCATTCGTTTGGCGTTTGCAGCACGAAATTCTTGTCATGATTCGATCGACTCGAGGACACGGACACGATGTGAACAACAACTAAGGAAACAAGCAGAGCAAGAAGCAGCAGTAGAGAAAGAAGACAACGTTCACATGTTGCACTTCGGGGGTCAGCAAAGTTCAGGTTCAACTGAAGAGTTCCCGTCGTGGAAACGATAAAACCCAAAGACAACTTGCAACAAACTTAAGCAATGAGAGAATTGTCAACACTACAACAACAACAAGAAAAGTAACGAAAGCAATTGATCGACAGAGCAAACCAATTAAACTTTAACTGAGGCAGCAACTGCAGTACAAGAAAAACTTTTACCAAAATCAGAAATCCTAAAAAAATCTTTGTATAAAAACAAGTAAATTGAAAAATAAATACAATAGAATATTTGTAGTCCTATGAAAATAAATTTGCTTAATAAAAAACTACTTATAGCCATAAAATCGTTTTGTTTAAGGCACAAAATATTTTGTAAATTTAAATTCAGTCCAAATCAATTAAAAGATTTAATTTTATGTTAAACAAAACATTCCCAGAATTCCTGCGATCTATTAAAGATTGGATTTGGTAAATTGTATGTTTTTAATCTTCGGGTTAAATCTGAAGTAGCTAAGTACAGTCTTTCCTCGGATTACGCACTGAATTTATCGCTATCTACGGCAGAATTCTACAGTTGCGCTGATGATCCACTTCATTGGAGTCTTAAGGAAAATGTCCGTCATAAATCAGGCAAAACTGACAGAAAATTTGATAAAGAAAGAAAAAAAATAACAAACACACAGAGCTGATAAAACGCATAAAAAAATGGGGGGAAAGGCAAGAAAGAAGAGGGGGAAAGAGAACAAAAACATACAACAAACTCAACTCGTATAACATTTTAATAAAGACTCATAAATTTACAAAAGAGACGACGACAAAAAGAGACAACACGATGATGGAGAAGAAGCAGCAGAAGATGGAGCAGACGAAGAGGAAGACGGCGAAGAACGGCGACGGCGAAGAACAACAAAAGCGACTTGCGACTTGGAAGATGAGTGCTAAAAATAAATAAAACTATTAATCAGTGGGAATGTTGCAGGCGAAGACGGGGCTAAATTTTCCCTTTGCTTGGTGGAAAATGAACAGCGCCAGCGTTTGTGGTCATAAACAATTTTTAAAACAACTCTTTTTGCCAAGTTTTGTGTGATGAGTGAGCGGGGGGAACGGTGAGGCAAAGTTAAAGATGAACATGGAAGAAGAAAATGCTACGACGCTTTGCCAATTGTGGCGCGGTTTTTCAACTGCTGCCAAGAAAAGCCAAGAGGAAAATTGCAGCAACAACAGAAACAGCAGCAGCAGCAACAGGAAAACAGTCGAACAAAAACAAAGCTCACTAACAGAGAGCATAAGAATGCGACACTCATAGTGTCAGTGTGTGTGTGTGTGAGTTTGAGTGAAAAAGGGGGCGGGCTTGGCCGACGGCATAAGAAATGCCACTTGCGAATATTGTGTGCCAACGATAAACACTTCACTTCGGCCATTAAAATCAGCCAAACAGAGAGAGAGCGAGCGTCTGTGTGAGGGTGAGAGCGAGAGCGAGCAGTAAAGAGAGCGCTCTCATACACACGACACACACACTTCCATGCACGCACGCAAGAGCGCGCAAAGATACTCACAAACACAATCAAGCGCCAGCACACACAGATAAACTCAGGCACACACGCTGAGAGCGAATGAGTGCCCAGACAACCCAGAGACAACCAGGAATGAACATAAGTGAGTGAGTGAGTGAAAGAGCGAGAGAGCGAGCGCAAGACAACAAAACCCAAATGAATAATAGCGTTGCCGCAAGACAAATAACCCAGCCTTTTCTTCATGTTTGCTCGCTCTCGCTCTAGCACACGGGTCGCCCAAGCAGTGCCGAAGTACATGTGCGCGCGCCTGCTTTGACTTATGGCAAATAAATCAGGCAGACATTGTATGCGCTTACCATTAAGCATGTGTGTGTGTGTGAGAGACTCTGTTTCTGCTAGAGTGTGTGCGTGTGGAGGGGAAATGAAATTCCAGCACTTGCTCAGCGGACACGAAATGAGTGACAAAACGTACTTACGCTTAGTTGTTAGCCATGTTTATTAATTAACAATATGAAATTTATTTCGATATGTGGTACATATATATTCGATATTTATATCACACACTGTGGCGCGATTTATGAGCCACAATCGCTCAAAGTTTTGTGCACATAAATAATTTGGTTTGTTTTGAAAAGGCGACAAATGCGCATAAAGCGAATTAAGCACGTCTTCTGCCTGGAAATTTATGTGCGAACTGCAAAAAGCGAACGACAGCAGCAACAACAACTAGCACACAAAAGAACTGTTGCTCGCATTTTAAATACAATTTTAAACACAATAAATAAATTTAATTTGCAACACACGCGGCGTTGTTATGTTTTGTCTGCTTCTTCTTTAGCTTCCGCTTCGACTTGGATATTTTGCGGCATTGCTTTATGCGCATGTTCCGTAAATGTTGCCGCAAAATAAACAGCAACAAAAATTACTCAACTGCAAGTCGCATGTTTTATTGCCGCAGGGCTGCAAAATTTATCGCACTTGCCGCGCTTTCTTATGCGCCGCCATAAATTCTCCACCCAAAAGCGAACGAGCAGAGAGCGACAGAGTGAGAGAGAGCGTACAAGCTGCGAGTGAGAGAGTGCACCAAAGAGCGAGTGTGGAGAATTGAGTCCGGTGCTTGTAAATGTTTTATCAACACTCAATTAGATTTATTTATAGATTTTGCGCTGCTTTGAGCAATTACTTGCTAAACTTACTTCACTTAATTAGAGCATAAACACTGCGATTTCATCAAACAACTAGCTAACAATAATAACAATAAAAAGTTCGCACTCAAAATCAATAAAATATTGCAACTCACGGCGCGACGCGTCGCGACGCTGCTCGAGCGCCCATCGATTTATTTATGTGTGCGCGCCGAAAAAATGAAAGAGCTCAGACTCTGGGCAGAGGGCAGAGCCAAGCACCAAGCGCTGAAGAGAGCGCGCTTGCTTTGCTTTTGAGCTTGAGCACTTTTTGCATAAGCTGCTGTTGGCTGCCAGCTCGTAAAGCACTCATTTATTGCCTTGCTTCATCATTATCATCATCTGTAGCAGCAGCGGAGCAGCAGTAGCCGCAGCAGCACCACAGCCGTCGCTGGAATGGCAGAAGAGCAGCACTCGATTGTTATATGGGTCAATTCCATTGAGAATTCAATGTGCTTAGATGCCGTCGGCAGCGCACAATTATATAATCTGGCCATTTATATGCTTTAAACTACAGATTTGAACAATTTTGTTTCGTTTTATTCAAAGTTAACGTTGTCATTTAAATTACAGTCAACACCTCATCAAAACGAATGTTTTTCCACCATGCGTTGCTGCATGCAATGCATTTTAATTACGCTCAACTGTTAGTGTGGGTGGGTGTGATGGTGTGTGTGTGTGAGAGGATGTTGTGCCTTTGTATGGGTGTGGGCTATTTGTGTCCACTTCAATATGAAAAGCAAGCCAAAACAAAATCAAAAATTAAACAGAAACTGAAAATAAAACGATCCCTTTGAGTTTGCGCTCAATTTAAAGCTTTGCTTATTCTTAGTTGCCGCTAATGGCCAACAGATGGCAGTGCGTGCAGTTTGACTCACTTATCGTTCTCCTTTGCGTCTAACTCTTCTTCTCGTTGTTGTTGTACCGTTGAATGAGTGAATGGCCAAGCCTTTAAGTTATTTTTGGGACTAAACAACAACACGCACGAGGGAGAAGTGGCGGAAAAGGGCACAGTGGTGCGAATTTCATATGCGCAGCGCAAAACTTAAAACGTGCACAAAAGAAGTTTATGAGTTCGGCAAGTGAAACATTACGAAAAGTAATGAAATAAATAATGTGATAAGTGTATAACAATACATAAAAAATGTAGTATAATTTATGAAATCTAGTTAATATTACAGAAAAAATTTGGGAATACCGAAAATCCAATCAATTTCTTATCAAGAAAAAAAAAACCCAAAAAAATCGAAATTTGTGAATTATTTACAAAGCTCTCATTACATAAGAATTTAAAAAATAAATATGTATAAAAATTTGCTATTTGACCTTATGAAGGTTAACATCTGTCACTTTTCTGCTTTAAGCACTGATAACGAACTTGATTATTGCCAGAAGCGTTTTTTGTTTTATGTTATTGCTCAATGACGGCGATCGGCGGAGACAGGTCCGTAGGGAATTCCGTAGGTCCCAAAATGCGCACGTAATAACGTCAAAAAAAATGTATATAAAAAAACTAAACTGACTAATGTTATTATAAATACGCAGAAACCATAAATTAAAAGTAAAAAGTTGAACATTTAACTGATTAATTTCTGCGAGTGTACGAGTTTGGTGGGAGTAACTGTTCTGTCTGTTTGACTCAAAGTGCGTGTGTGCGTATATGTGAGTGTGCCTTTGTGTTAGTGTGTGTGTTTGCAGCTGAAGGCACAATGATAAATGTGGTAAGCAAAAACGACAGAAAAAAAAGAAATTGGGTGAATAAATAGCCCAGATTCCGTTGGGCAAGCTACAGAAAAAAAAAAACTGGAGAGTAGGAAAAATAAAAAGGAGGAAAAAAAACAGAACGAAATGCGAAAGAGAATGGGTAGAGTGGAGCAAAAGTAACGCAAGTGGAAACAGAAGCAGAAAGAGAAACAGAAACAAACAAAACTTTGCTTTTGCTTTTGGGCTGGCTGCGAAAGGACAAATCGACTAAAAGCGCAAAGCAAACGTAAAGCAGAAGAAGAAAGGAAGGACAATATGAAGAAGAAGTAGTACATGAAGCAGAAGAAGCAGCAGAGAGAGAGACAGAGAGAAGCAGTGGAGAACAACAAACAGTGCGCAAAATGCCATTTATCAATGGCAATGGAATTTGGAATTTTAGTGCGGAAAGCTACAAAATGTTGTCGAATTGGTAGAGAGAGAGGCACATAAGCTTAGAGAGTGAGATAGCTATAGCGTTAGTACTAAAAGCAGTTAGAAGGAACTAGGTAAAATCGTGTTACTTATTTTTAAAACACTAAGAAATTAATAATATTAAATTCACAAAAATTGCTGGCGGTGTCTTAGGGTTGAGCATGATAACAGGGTTGTCAGCGCTCTTTTTTTACTGAAAAGAAAGCATTTAAAAAACAACCCTCACATTAGAAAGGGCTGCTAATGTATTGAGCTAGAACTAATATGAGACGAATAGATTAGATTAAACAGGATTTGCTGATAACGATTGTGTGATAAGCGTTTTAGTTGAATTTATGGGAATAAGAAAAAATGAATTTCCCGGATTAGAAAGGAATTACATTAAGAGTTATATACTTTTAGCTACAACAAATATTTTATAAATTTCTTTGGCTAATCGTTAACCGATGTTAAGGCCTGAAACACACACTCGCACACAGTCTTAGATTCTGCACGCAATAAAAATATAAAAAAAGATATCAGAGCCAAAGCCAGTGACATAAATAAATAATTTTTATATGGCCTGCAACATATATTTTTATTTCTGCTTGTATTTGTGTATCTGTGTGTTGGAGAAGGATAACATGACTGATTATGTAACCAAATGCGGTGGCGAGAACTCGCACGAGCCGCAAACAACAACAAAAAAAGAAAAACACATTTGTGTCCTGCCACTCCCACACCGCCCCTATCCTGAGGCCTTGTTTTTCTGCTTGTCCTGCCCTTTTTTTCGGCAGTTTTCCGCAGCAGGTTGATTTCCACGATGTCATACACACAACTGTACGTGTGTGCCAGTGTGTGTGTGTGCGTGTGTATTGTTGTGCGTGTTTTTGAGAAAGTGGCACAATTTTTATTTTACGAACGCCTAATGTAATAAAGCCCGCCCTGAGAAAGCCAAAGGCTGCCAGCGAATAATGTATTGCCAGCGTTTAGCATTTTGGGCGATAAAAGGAAGACCAGCATCGGGATTCACCCAGTGAAAGAGAGAAAGAGAGCGACAGGGAGAGAGAGTGGGAGAAAGTGCTCCCGTAACAAATCTGAGGTTGCCAACCTTGCGAAGAAGGCGGAGGAGTAGTGGGAGGCGTGCCTGGCCATGTGTGCGTCTGCGGGTGGATGCGAATTGCGGCCTGGAGCGGGGTCAGCGGGCATAAATCAAACCGAAAATTACACGCATTCATCTGCTGAGCTGGCATAAGAAAAATATATGTAATACACACACACACACATACACACATTCATATATATCTACCACATTGCCCCAAGGCGGAGGTGGAGGCACAAGGAGTGGCAGCGAGCGGTAACGATGGTTTGGGGGCATCTGCCGCATCCGCATTTTTGGGGGTAAGTCCTTGCTCTGGCAAATGGCGGAAAATATGGGTAACTGTGCAAAATTTAATGGCGTACAAAAATCAATAAAAAAGGACGCTGTTAACACAGTTCAAACTTTGCTGGCAAAAGGACAACGCACAGGTAGACTGAATCAGCCAAGTTGTAGCGCTGATAAAGGCCATCAAAAGTGGCTGATAAAATATATGATGCTAACAAGTATTCAATAGTCAACTATTTGATGTTTAGAAACTTTTAATTTATTAAACAAACCATTATAATTATTCAACACTTTACTTCCGTTTTAAGAACTTTATTGTTCTTTAAATTATTGTCAATACTTTTGTTTATTTCTTTTGTTAAAAGCTTCTCTTTTTGTTAGAAGAAGTTTAAAGCAGACCACCCAAAATGTTGAGCACTTTCATGTTTTCTATAATTTGCATACGTTTTGTATTTTGTTAAGACTAAATGGCAGTTTATTTATGCAGAAATTAATATTCAATGCCGTTAATCACAAGTTTAAAGTTGAATAAGAAGCTCAAGACATACAAATTGCATTATTAATTATACAAATATATTATATAGAAAATATTTTGTATTATAAATAGTTAAAGCTGATTAAACTGTGCAATTTACAATTACCAGAAAATCTTTAGTACTTCGTGAGTTAATATTGGCAGTAATACTGTCTTTAACAATATGCAATGAATTTACAATTTAAAGACTTTGTCTATATATTTAGTCAGTATTATGCGCAGCATTTATATATATAAGTACTATATATAGTTACACATCTACTTGTGTGTTTGCTGATGGTCTTTTAGGGAAGTACTTGCCACAATAAATTGACCGCCAATTAACTAATTTGCCGAGCTGCTCCGAGGGGCAATTAAACGGACACGGACAGCGACATGCCTGAGATAGAGAAACACACACTTCTACACACACGCACACTCGTGTATATGTAGATTACTGCACATGTAGATTACTAGACTCGCCTCGACTCGGCTTGAAGTCAAATGTCAAGTGAACTGATAATTTTGAAATAGTTGTAGCTACTTTCGAACAGGTAACAAAACAATTCTACAAACCGGATATTGCAACAGAATTTGTTCAAAGTGGTTTTTAAGACTAATGGAACCACAGTTCGATAGTTCAAAGTAATAAAAACAAAAGAACAAAACTTTAACTAAATAATATAAAAGAAAATTCACAAAAACAAAAATATTTCCCACACACGCTCATGAAATTTCCACTTCAAAGATGTGCCACAAAGGCCGAGGGGGCGGCGGTGAACGGGGTGTGGCGCCTCTTCAATTGCCTTGTTTAATGTTTCTTCTTTTTTTCCCACAAAGTGGCGCCAAAGTTTATCAACAATTCAACAAATTTAGATAGTTTATTGCACATTATTATGCTCTCACTGTGAATTGCTTGCCATTTGGAAAAGCCCCTCCATCCCCACTGCAGTGAACACTCGATACGAGACATTTGGTTCACACACAGTGCCATCGTCTACGTCTTTATAAATAGACCCATTGTTATAATAATGATTACGATTTCCAGTCTCTAAGCATATGGCCACGAGACAACAGATTCAATCACGTGAATCTATTTAAAATATTTATATTATCGAAGATTCACGGACATTTATAAATAGTAAAAATTGTATATGATTATGGATTATATATTAGTTAGTGGTAGTGCACTTCAAACCAGTTTAATTGCCGTGTTCTCAGCTTTGTAAGCCATAATTAACAAATGGTATAATTATAAGATTTTAATTTATTTTAATTGGTTATATTAGTAGACAATAAAAGCACTTTCTGAACATATGTATATTTTATAAATATTTTATATAAATATAGTTTAAAAGTAACTTTTGTTTTAAGTGCTTTAATATTTATAAGAAATGTGAAACATGCTTAAATTTTATAGTTTTATTTTTATATATATATTTAAAGTGCAGTTTTGTTTATCATGCATTAAATCAAATGTATTTATTTAAAAGCTTATATATTTTCTCCTACTTCCATTTAAATCAATTTCATTTAATGCTATTAGCTGTTTTCACTTAACCCCAAGACAAACATAGCTAAATATAGCTGGGGGTGAGCTATAAGTAAACCGCATTTATGTACAAGTCTATGTATATTTGAGCTGCTCTTTATTAATTTTCTAATGGATTTTACGTTTTCTGCATTTGAAGATTTCAACAAATAAATATTTATGCCTTTCTGTACTGTTCGGGGGTGCAGATACAACAACAACTGCGACTTAAGATACGAATACGGATACGGATGCTGACACTGACATTGTTTCTCTAACTCTCTGACTCTCAGTGTCTGCGACAGAGTCTTTTAGTTGGTTTTGGTCCCTTTTTTTATAGACACACACATGAGAATTGATTACGATTGGCAAGTGGCATTTAGTGAGCGAACTTTGTTTATGTTTTTCTTTTGCTGTTGTTGTTGGTAATTTATGCGTTTGTATAAATTGCCAATAAACAAACTACACACAAGCCATAGAGCATAGCGTAAAACTGCAAACGTTGCAGATACAAATATAAATATAGTATTTTGTGTGTATGTATAGCCGAATTGTGGATGTAACTGTAGCTGACAGATACTCTGAAGTGGCTGGTTAACACAGCTAAAAACAGGCATTAACAACAATTAACAAGCATACACTGTAAGTTTGGCTTTTTTAATAAAGAATAATTTATATAAATATTTAAAAAGCAGTTTAATAATTTCTTAATGCTATTAAGAGTAGGCAATGTAGTGAATTTTGTAATTTTTGTATTAAATATTATTAGAAAAAATATAAACAATTAATTATTATATTTTGTGAATTTTAGAAAGCAGCAGAATAAGCCTGAGAACATGAAATTTTAAATATTATTGGTTAAATAAGAATTAAAAATTATCTTTCGTTTTTCCGCCCATTTAAAATATTTTCAAAAAATTTACAGAGTAACTGCAGTGCGTGTATGCTCATTAAGCATACATTGAACTTGTTTTTGTTTCAGATTCAAGCACCCAAAGTGTTGTTATCTCAATTGAGGCAGGCAAAGTGTGTTTAATTGGGTTCTCGTTGTTGGTTTTGAGTACTTGAATATATATGTATAGGAATACCGATTGTTATATGACTATATACAAAGGTAGTTACATGCGATGGGTGTAAGGCGTAAGGGGGAGGTAGAGGGGTAGTCACTCTGGCTGCGTGCCTCAAAGCGATTCCCTGTAAAGTGCAGCATGCTGAAAAATTGCTAACAAAATGATACGCTTTGTAAATTGTACTTGGCACTGCAATTTTCTCACTCGTTTTCTTTGCGTGCCAAGTGATACTTTTCCAAGTGCCACAGAAACCACAAAAAAAAAATCCGAATGAGAAAAAAAAAACTGAGCGGAAAAACCAACAACATATCGAGAAAATGCGCCCACTTTTGGGGGGCGTTCTCGCATTTAATTGTGCAGCAAAGAAAACCTTTGAGCAATCGTCTGTAAAAGCGTGTGTGACGAATGACTTTGTGTGTGTGTGACTGAGTGTGTGTGTAACCGAGTGTGAGTGTGTGTGTGTGCGAGTTGACAAACTGAATAATTGCCAATTATTTGGCAAGTTTTATGAGCTGATAATTTCACATATTATATTGTTAAATTCATATTGCAACAGCTTTTAGCAGTAAATTTACTAGCTCTATTTCTCCTTCTCTCTGTCTCTCTTGCTCTCTCTGTTTGTCTCTTTCTGTTGTGGGACATGCACATGCTAACTTTGAGTATATATATATACAGTATATACATAAATTTATATATATACATAGAATAGATTTGAAAATTTGGCAAATGCACACAACATTTACAATTTATTGGTATTTGAGTTGTCTTTACCTCTGTGGGGGACTCTGGAAAACGCTCCTTTGACTGATTCACACTGATTCACACCAAATCAAGAGGATGCAATATGCGCAATAACAATAACAACATCAACAACAAACACACTCAAGATGGATAATCAACAAAATACAAAATTATACTCAAGATAAAGAAGCATTTTGATGGGTACAAAAAGTTCACAAGTTTAGGGATCGCATATGATTCAGGACAGGAACTTTATTTATCTTTTTTGGGCTGTCAATAGATTGGTGTCTTATGGTTTCTAGGATTTGGATATGGGCGCTGTTTAAATAAAAAATTTAAATAGTTTTGAGCGCCGCTCTAGGAAGTGCAACTTATAATTAATTTTGACAAACATAAAATAAAACTTAAAATTTTTTAAATGTAAAAAATAACAAAAAAATTTGTACAAAAATCAAAATAAACTATAGTTGTAAACTAAAAGCTAAAGTATACAGAAAAAATATAAAGAAAATCACACTTACCTAGCCAGTCTGGTAGAAGAGAGCCCGCAAGAGATTCTGAGTATCTCTTACCTGTAAAGCAGAAAAGACAGAAAATTTGGTCAGTTAAAGTATTTCAAACTAAACAGTTGCCTGAGTGTGTGTGTTAGCCAAAAAATAAATGAAATAATTTTAAAAAATTTACAAACAAAAAAATAAAATAATACTAATAAAGATTAGTAGCGTTTAATTATTATACATAATTAAACTAATATTTAAGTAGCTCATAATGGTAATAAAAGCAATAATAATAACTTAAAAGTGCAATAAACGCTTGACAAAAGAATTAGCATTTTTCTAAGCCAAGGAAAATTTATTGGTTATTAAAAATGCTTTTAAATTATAAATAAATAAATAAATAATAAATTATTAATTTATAAATATAAATAAGACAGATGTGGCAAAGCAAAATAAAAATCACGCCTTTAAAACAACAACTTTGTTTAACACAAAACAATAACAACATTTATGTATATGTTTTAAATACTATTCAGTTTGAAAATTTCCACATTTAATAAGGAAAATAAAAAGTGTGTAGTGTGTGTAAGCAAACGCAGTCCTAACACTTTCTAAACAAACAGCTGGAGCTGTATAAATCTAAGGATCCACCTGGATGCCCATTAATTTGCCAACATTTTGGTATGAGGTCACTATAAAAAGCACATGACTCCACGAAAAGTACGGTAACTTTTTCATAAATTTTGCACAACTTCGCGCACTTTTGCCGTATTTCCTTTATAAGCATGTAAATATCGCAGCTAAATCATAATTTCAAGCTTAGCGTAGAGTCTTCAAGATGCAAAGATGGGAAACTGTTGGCAGGACGCGTTCTCTCTCAGTCCCTAATGCTAATCTAATAACTTTAGCCGTCTACAATTTATTTGTTCTAACAGCAGCGCACAAAATTATGCGCAGAGCACAGACTCAACCCAGAATTACCAGGTCTCCAAGGACTCCCTTCCTGAGACTCAATTCTAATATAGCTCCTAGTCAACAAGGACCTCGGCAGTAAGACATTGAAGCGCGTCAGGTGCGCGCATTAAAAAGGACTCTCCTTCCACTGCCCACCTGCTGCTCCGCTTTGATCGTTCTACTAAATTTCGTACAAAGTTTTAAATAATCGAAAACGACTCCGACGCACTTGCTGAAAAGTTGAAACATGCGAAATTTGCATAAATAACAACTAAATGCAACTTGACGCTACACAAAATGGCGCCAAATGATGAATTGCGTTGGGGAAAACGTAGGAAAAACATGGGGTGAGGGGGAAAACTCAAAGACTAAGTGTCTCTTTTAAGGGTTTGCTACATGGCTTTCAAGTGGCAATTTGGCAGCAGCTCCAGCAGAAATTTAGAAATATTAAAAGTTGAGTTAGACAAAAGATTTAGAATTTATTTATATATAGGGTATACTGTAGTCGTGTGCTCTCTAATTTTGTAAAGCATTTTATTTTAAAACACAAATATTTTTCATTCTTTGTTTAAACAAAGTATTATCTCATTTTATTTATAACTAAATAAATACCAAATCCAGTTTTTAACCACATGGAAAGTGTCCCCTCTCTGTCACCTTTTCTGTGTTTTATTTTTGCCAATTGGATTTCCGATTTTTGATTTAAAATGTATTTTTTATTGACTCCCAAAATGTTGCATCCGGTGTGCCCCTGTACCCGCCCCTTCCGCCCTTAAACCCTCCACGTTTCATTCTTGATTTGGCAACTGCTGTCAGATCTATCGATTGCCCATCGACGTTGGCGTCAAAAGGGGGCGTTTCGACTGCACATTTTGTTGTTGCTTCTTTTGTTTACTTTTTATATATACTCTTTTCATTCTTGGATTTTTTATTTATATTTTTTTATGCACGTCTGCGCTGCTGTAGGCAAATAAATCAGATGCGCCCCGTCACATGTCACACTTGGCGGTGAAAGGGGGATAAGAGGGGACTTAAGGGCGTAATGGGCGTAACTAAAGGCTGTATGTTTTTGGCTGCAGTGCGCAAAAACATATCTCACACTATTTGTCACACTAGATATTTTTATATACCCTGTAGTTGAAAGAAAAAGGGTGGGACTGTCAGGACTTTGAAAGAACTATTTTATTTTAATAATAGCATTTTTTAATAACTAATACTTCCACTATTGTTAAATTCTTGCTTTTCCAAGTGGTATCTGTTAGTCCTGCACTCTCCCAGTGCTTACTTTGCTTTATTTTAAAATAAATTGCAAACTCTTTTGCGACTTTGTTTGGTTTAACTGCATTTCCATATTCGGGCCGCATACCAGGCGATATTTTATAATGAAAATCCTCACTTGACATACGATGTGTGTATGTAGTTGTAACTTATTTATATATGTACCCTACTGTGTGTGTATATAAACTGAATGCGCCAAAATGCACACACAATTTTCACATTTGACTAAATTTATCGCAGAGCATTCGGGATTTGCGCCAATGAAACGGCAGCCAATAAATAAATTAAATTAATGGCAGTGTGTATAAATTTGTCTTTTTTTTTGTTACACCCCATTCCCATTCATTTCTCCCCCCCGACAACCCTTCGTTCCCTGTCCCCATTGCCGGCGGCCTCTCCAAGGGTTAAATGCTTGAAATTTGCCTGTCGCTTTGACTGTTCATAAAATTAGCTAAATTTACGTAACTCTTTGGACACTGGGCCATTAGCTAACAGTGGTCATGAGCAGCGCTTCTACTGCCCCTTTGCCTCCTCCCTTTTACCCTGCTCCTCTTGGGCTTGTGCTGCCAAGCGTAAGAGTAAAGTCCCTCTGCCTGGATTTATTATTTTTACAAGATAAATGCAACATTTTACATTGGAATTTACGAGAGTGTGGCTAAAAAAAAGAACAACAAGCAAAAAACAAACACAACGAAGTCAAATGTCACTGCACAGTGGTCACAATGAAAGATATATGGCAATACGAGTTTGGTTTAAACTAAAGGAATTTTAATTTAATAGCAAGAACACAGTAGCAGCAGTTTCTCTCTGTTTCGTAACCATTTTAGTTACTCACATTTCGCTACTTTGCTCCACTGTGCGCCTAGAATACAGCCACAACGGCTAGCGGCCATTTGGCCATTTTCGATAAAACACATTTAAACAAATGAAAATCCTTTAAACAGGGAAAACTCAGAGGGATGATGAGACGCTTCATTGCGGTGCGCAGTTGGTTAAAGGCTGAAGGGGGGAGAAGTAGGACGACCTGCACAGTTAACCCCACAAATTCAACTCGTTGGGCGTCTCCCATTCGCAAACTCACTTGAGTGTGTAATTGTGTATTTATTTGCGTTATTTGACAAAATATCAACAAGCACAATCAATCGTCGGCAGTTGCAGGAGTCGCCAGCAACAGTCGAGAGTCATGAAATCCTTCTCTTCACTTTATTATGGAGGGGGCAAAAGGTGGAGAGGGGATCACTCCAGTGGAAATTGCGAATACTGCCATATGTCTGCCAGGGAAATCCATTTAAATTAAAGCTGAGCTGCATTCGAAAAGGCATAAATATCGAGTACAGAAAGGGATAGAGAGAGAGAGAGAGGTGGAAGGAATAGGGTGAGGTAGAGTGGTAAAGGGCTATGGCATTGTATTGGTGTTGGTGACTTTGCTAACTTTCAATTTGAACTGAATTCAAATTTAGCCCAGGCAACAGCCCAACATCCCAGGCCAAAGGCAATAAACTCTACATTTTTTTTTGCTTCTCTTATTTTCCTTCGTTTTCCCAACGATGTTGTTGTTGTTTTTGGTTGTTACTGAACTTTGGCTCAATTTTCGCACAAATTTAGTGAGTGCAGAGTGCCTGGAGAGGCCAGAGTCGCAATTGTATCTTATGCAAATTTACGTAAATTAAACAAAATCTTTTGGAAAACAGAAAAATAAGTTTCACAGTATTTACAATGCAAAACTTGCGTATCGAAACAGAAAATTATTAAGCGACTACTAAATTCCAAAGACTGTGTCTATGACTACGACTAAAAAGGGTGACAGAACTTTCAGAGCAACCCGGTAGGAATTAGTTGTAAAAGTGGGTTCCATTAGCTGATAAGTTAGTTGTTTAAAACACTAAAATTTTTGTAATTTTTATTAACAATTTAATAAGTTTTTTGTTTTATAAAACTCATTAAAAACCATTTGATTTTTCTACTGCTAACTGCTTACTTTTTGCCTTACCAACACTTGAAATGGCTGCAATTTTCAGCTAAACTTCAGATTTATACACTGAATTCATGTGTAAATTTGCTACTGGGCGCTAGCTTGCATATATATTAATGTAGTGCATGTATGTGCTTCAACATGTGTCTATGTGTGTGAGTGAGTGTGTGTGTTTGAGTGTGTGTGCAATGCGACAAAGACTTATGGTTTCAGTGCCGGAATTAGAAGCTTTCTGCCTGCATTTGCGCTGAACTGCACTTGTTGTTGTGACTGTTGTTGTTGATGTTGTTGCTACTGCTGTTGTCGTTGGAACATTTGTCGTCCTTGTTGCTGCTGCTACTACAACCCCACTTGGTACCCCTACACACACCATTCACCAAATATATTGCAAATAATTCTCAATATATCGTAAAATGTCTGTTGCTAGTACAGTAAATATGCAAAGCTCGTTTAGCGGTGTAAATAAAGGCTAGCGGGGGTTGGATTTCAAGGGAGAAGGAGTTAGTCTAAAAGGGGTGGGGGGGTAGGGCAAAGGAACCTGGGCAATGCGGCTTGGAGACACCACTGCCTTTAAGGAGCTGCATAAACTGAAATATTCGATGGCCGTTGAGCATATTGTTTAAAGTGACAACTCAGGTCAAATAATTAAGAACACATGTGTTGGCTGCACACACACATAGAGACAAGCAGAGACATGCATGCACATGCATAGACAGGCAGAGGTGTAACATATGGCGTTGAACTAAATTGGCGAAAGGGTCGCACACTTTGACAGTTAATTTTGCAATTGTATTTCAATATCAATAAATTTGGACACACACAGACACACGTGACATGAGCTATGCTGTGGGTGTGAGAGGGTGTGCGTGTGTGGTGTGTGCGTGATTTCACGCTTAGACACACCCTCGCAAAATGACCAAAATGCATTTGCCGCATACAAATACAAATAACGCATCTAATTAAATTTTAGCAGCAGTTCACACACACACACACATAGGAGCATGCACTGTCACACACACACACTCACACACATACTGCACTCTGTGCATACACATTGATCAATTAACAGACAATATTTTCATTTGTCAATGGGTTAATTTATAAGCAAATCAATGGCGTTGCATTAAACCCACCCAAACACCCAAACACACACCCCCCACGAACCAACCCCTCACCCACCAGTGGTAGGTGGCGGTAGGGCGGTAAGAGGCGTGGAGGGGTGGCCTGTGTTGCACGTTATTTGTGCCTCATTTCCTCGCTGTGAGGCAAGCGTGCCGAACCGCAGCGGAGCGAACCAAGCGAACCATATTGTTAATGGTGCAAAATCCGGAGAACAAACACACTCCATTCACACACACACACACACACACACTGCAGCACTCCTACTCTTACTCTCTCACACACATACACAAGTCGCATGGCCGACAGGTGCTGCAATGGCCGGCTCTATGTGTGTGCATGGCTGCGTGACTTGTCTGTGTGTGTGTGTTTCTGTGTCTGTGTGGGTCAACACTCAACCCCGCAGCTGCTGCAGAGGGTTGCTGCAGACGCATATGCGCTCTCGCTCGCACTTGCAACTGTTTCATTCACATTGGAATCCCTTTTGCCAAATGTTCTCGTTGTGTCTGTTGTTGTTGTTGTTGTTGCCTTTTGCTGTGGTGTGTGCTGGCATTTCATGGCAGACAGTCGAGGAATGCCAAAAGTGCATTGTGATTGTATGTGTGTGTGAGTCTCTTCCTCTCCCGCTCATTTCTTCTCTCTCTCTGTGTGTGTGTTTGTGCCCTGCAATTGTTTTCAAAGAAGTCCCCGAACCGTGTGCTAAATGTCAAGTTCAAATGCCAAAGTTCTTCAAATGAAATGATGCTTCTCTTTCAGTTGTTCTAGTTCCTGTTCTTGTTGTTGTTGTTGTTGCTGCTGTGTGTCGTGTTGCAGCGGCAACTTTATGATCTGCGAATTTGTTGCCAATTTGCAGTTGTTGCTTTAACCGTTTAGTTAATTTGGCGCACAACTTTTACTTGGCCAACAATTTTTGGGGTCAACTAGAATTGAGTTTAGGTAACTTGCAAGGTTCTTTGGCAATTCTCTGAGTGTGTGTGTGTGTGTGTGTGGGAATCGAACTGAGGTCATTTAATACAGTAAGTTTAATTTAATTGTAAAGCATTGCTTAGTTAATGTTTCAAAAAATATTATACTCATACTAAATTTATTTATTAAAATGATCTAGTTTCATATTTTTCGACTTATGCGTCTTAGCTATATATCTTTAAAATATTTATTTAATCAGACTTAGAGGTTTTTTTTTTAAATTGGCTCCTACTAAACTATTAAACATATTAATTTTATGTAGGCTTTTAAACACAAAAATAATAATTTATATTTAATAAATTTCTATATGTGATTTCTTACCCAATTAGGTATATAAAACACTGAGTTTATATAAATTAAATATATATTTTAGTTATTATACTTTAAATTTAAAATATCTGCATCTGACAGTGGAAAAGCACAAGTAATTCACAAAAATAAAAAAAATGTCTTTGGTTAAACACAAGAACACTTTTCAGTCCTACAAGCTCGAAATAAATGTTTTCTATGCCAAGCTCACAGATATGTGAGTATCTTTTCACACACATACACACGTATATACAAATACATATACACATATATAAATTTGTGTGTTTGTAGTGGTATTTGTGTCTCTTCTAGTTGGGCGCGTGTGTTAAGCTTCACTTGAATGTGATTTATGTGATCCGTTTGAAATTTATTGCCACAAGTTTTGTTTGTACACACACATATACAAATACAAGCACATATACTTAGTGTGTTTGTGTGTGAAACGCTTTCATTGTAGAATTACCGCGTGGTTCGTTGCGCTCCCCATGTTGCAACTTATGTTATTGTTGTTGTTTTTGTAGCTGTTTGTTGTTGTCACTGCGCCCAGCAACTGCCAAGTGACACAAACAAATGAAAGCACAAAAAAAAGACAAGGAAAGCCAAGAAACAGTACGAAATCCATGGTAACAATGCACTTTTCAGGGGAGTCAGTAGGAAACAGGGAGAGAAAGAGGGTGAGAAGGAGATAGAGAAGCCGGGGAGGGGGAGGTGTGACTTTGCCAAAGCACTTCCATTTCCACTTCTACTTCCAATTGCAGTTGCAGTTAGTTGTTAGCCCTTATGTGGGCCATGCCATTAAATGATTGAATTGTCAACTCTTTTTGAATTTCCTCCCTTTCCTCTTCCCTCTCCCTCTAGCTCTTTTAGCCACTGTCGCTACTTGGGTCTAAACGCCACCCACTTAACCCCCCTTTCCCGTCTTTCCACTTTCTGTCTTGGCGTTGTCATAGCCTCTTTCTGGCGTTTAGATGCCAAAACGTGCCTTGAATTGCCAAATGAGCATTTTTCATTGCCTCAGCTGTCAGGTGGAGCTCCCTACACTTCTCAACCCTCCACTCCCAACCCAACCCTTTGACATCCACATATGCTTAATAAAGTTATGAAATTGCAATGCGTGCCTTGAGTTTTTGCAACTTTAAGTGACATTTGTGTGACAGACATGCGCGTGCATCCAAGTGATTCCGTGCATCCAATTGATATCGTGCACTGTGAGTCCGTTTTCGTGTCACGCAAAACTGTCAGTTCTAGGAAAGCTTACTATGGGCCATTTAAATGCATTTTATTTGCATTTAAAAATGGCAAAATGCACATCAGACAATTCTACGAAACTGTTCCAAACCAATTGACATTATCCGATTTTTGCTTTTAGGCAAACAGGAAATTCAATGTATATTTAATTTATTATTATTATTCATACGTTTTTACAACTTTATAAGTGAGACGACGAAATAGTTTTATACAGTTTTCTTTTTAATTTCTTAATGTATTTTTAATTGTTTTCTAAATTTAACTATTTGTTTATTATTCATCTTCCAAAATTTATTTTCTAATTGCTTTTCGATTCGTCCCACTGTGCTTTGATAGCTACTTTCTTTATTTGCTGGCGCATCTAGCTGGCCGAGTTTTCTTAATGCTTAACGCAAATGTTTTCAATGCGAAGGTCAAGTGATTTGTTTATGGGCACGAGACGCTCAACGGTTAGCAATTTGTTGTGACATATGTAAGCTGCACGCCAACAACAACAGCAACAACTTCAACGACAACGACAACAACAACTCATTAACCCAAGCTGAACCCTGAAGTCCGCACTCAACTGACCAAGAAACTCGCCAACATTTGTAAGCCACCTAGAGCAGGAGCAGAAAGTGGGGGGAGAGTTGTGGAAGACGTGTGAAGTTGGGAGAAGGGTGAGGAGAGCGGAGATCAGGCCAACTGACAGCTACAAAATTGAGTTAGTTAACAGTTTTATACGCAGACGCGCAGATTTTGCGTGTTGTGCGCGGAATGCCAGAAAACGGCCAGAAACTGAAGACGGTCAGACGGGACAGATAACACCCAAGTTCCAAGTTCCAGGCTACAAGTCTCTGGGGCTACATTGGGACACAGTCTGTGGCTTGCCGGTTCCAGATTCCAGTCAACAACAAAGCCAACAAGTGACACTCACAAAATCTGACAGAGGCAGCGGCTTTAGTCGCTTCTTATTGTTGCTTTTGTTGTTGTTGTTTTGGTTGTTGTTGTTCAAGAGTTTGTTGCTGAGTAACTTGTGCGCATGTGCAGCCGTTTTGCTTTATTACACGAGGTAGGTGATGGCAAGGGAGCAGAGGATTGGTAAGGAGAACAAGAGGGAGAAGGAGAAGAAGAAGGAGCTGATGTTGGAGTTGCGCAGGCGCGCCAAGTGACACATGAAAACGAAATGAAAATGACAGCGGCAAGTGACAGCGTCGCCATCAGAGGCACAACATTGCCAGAGCTGACAATGACACTAGCTTAAATATGCAGATTAAAATTTGAATGAAAGAAGCATATGCTAAAGAAAACTAAAGCATTTTAAAGAATTAAAAAGAACTGGAAAAAAAGGTTTGCAACTAAAAGTGGTTATTTAAATAATTAAATTTTAAGCTTAGGTTGAATATTTGAGAAACAAAAGTAGCAAAATTTCGATCTACGATAAGTGCTGAGTAAGCATTGAAAACATTTTATCTACAGGGTGTAAACATATCTATTTAAAAGCTTAAACAACTCTCTTTTAATTCATTTATTAACTGAAAACATTTATGGAAACTTTCTGCATTTTTCCAATCATTAATAAATGATTTCTTCAAACAAAAGTAGTCACTTACATTTAAACAATTTGTTCTAATCTTAAAAGACCTAAAATGTATTATGTTTTTAAGCTATTCATTTTAGAACTTCATTTCCTCTGCTTTCTGTAAGCCTCTTCCAGCCTCTTCTTTCTAACAAATCATACAAAATTGTGCTTACTTTCAGCTAGTGTCATTGTGTCCCTAAAGTCGACTGCAACTGCAAGTTGAGCATTGTAATTTCATTTGTAATTAGCTGAATGCGGCATGAGTCGCTTCTCAAATGGCACAGTGGGTCGCATAGCGACAAAAAAGTGTTGCCAAGTGCCAAAAAGAAATAAGAATTGTTGCTGTTGTGTTGCTTCTGCTGTTGATGTTGTTGCTGATGTTGCTGTTGCTGTTAGCTTGTGTTGCTGTTGCTGCGGCAATTTTTGGTGCGACATTTTGGTGCGCCGTATGCCATATTTTATTTCCATTGCCAAAAGTGTCATGTTACAGAGATTTATGTGCGCTGTCACCACGGACGACGATGCTGCCGCTGCCTCTGCCGCCGCTGCTGCTGCTGCTGCCTTTTGAGCCATGTTTCGTTCATGTTGTTGTAGTTGTTGCTGGGCTACAGACGCTCACTGTGTGTAAGTGTGTGTGTGTGTGTTCACGCCCAAAATGTTGTCATGTTGTGTGACGTAGAGAGAATTTTTATATAAGTTTAAATAAAAATGCGTTGTCTACCAATTCAAATGCACGATAAGCCACAAAATGCTTGACTCTGTCAGTTATCAGCACACACTCACACTCAAACACACACACACACACACACTATCACAGTTATGCATTCACTTAGTTAGCCATCCAATCAGTGATTTATGTCTAAACGATTTCATTGGAAAGAGTGTGCTCTCAGAGTTCTAGGCAGTTGCTTCTAAGCCCAGTTTGTTACCTGCTGACACTTTCTTTTTCTTTCACTTCATTTGCAGCAACAGCAGCAGCAGCAACAACAGCAACAACAACAACAGCAATTGGCGCCAGTGGCTTCAGCAACATCTACAGCATCGTATGAGTTTCAATTTCTGTTTCTGTTTGGGTTTGGTCTGCGACTCAGGTGTCAATACACTCGCATTTGGTAGCCGCAGAGGCGGCCATTGGACAAGCCCCTGCCCCAGTCCCCAGCCCCTACCCCTACTCCATTGTCGTTCCCAATAACAATCCCAAGTCCCATCCATACCCAAGTCAAAGCCAAAACACTGACAATGACATATTTGCCTGGCACTTTCATCGCACGTCCATGTTAATATGCTCAGGATTTATTGCTCTGAGGCTCTGCTGACAAAGGAAATGGCATTGCATGTCAGCTGTTATTGTTGTAGTAGTTGTTGCTGTTGTTGTTGTAGTAGTTGTTGTTGTTGTAATAGTTGTTGTTGCCCATGTGGGCACCATTTTGTTGGTTTGCCGTTAGGAAAGTTGCATAATTTCTATGTGCGCTCGTTAATAGATCATCAATTGAGATTGGAAACCATTTCATTTACGTGTATCTGTGGTAGGTCCCATTTCGAATTCATTTGAAAACGTTTGACAAACGTTTTGGAATGTGCTTTCCCCAACGAATACTGAGCAGCATAAAATGAACTAGCTGGCAACGCTGGTTAACACAAAGTATGCGTGTTAAAGTTATTGGAGTTAAATGGAAATAAATCTTAACTAATAAATATGTATACGGTAGCAAGCAGAATATACAAAAATATTTTATTAATTGTAAAAATCATTTATTGTTAAAACTAACAAAGTAAGAAACTTGAGCAAAGCAAATATTACAAATAAATCTCTGCCTTAAAGATACATAGACTGAAACACCCACATAAAAGTCTTTGACAATGACTAGCTTATAAATCTTTTAGCTCGTATTTTACAATAATTTTATACACGCAAAACACAAGCTGATTGCTATGAAATTCAATTTGCTCATCTAAATAACTAATCAGATGCAGACGCGCAAAGATTCAAATGAGAAGTCGCTGGTGAATTTATTCAGGTGCGATCTGTCCTGTATAACACTTTTCGCTTGTCGTCTAACATCAAACGCAACTTCCAAGTGGATAAAGCAGCTAAAGTGAATATCGTTTACGATCAACAGCTGCTGAGCACATACATGCATACATATTTAAAATCCAACTAGCGGGCAAAATGTTCCAATTCGAATAGAGGTGAGATTCATTCAGGTTGAGCGCATATAAATTAAAATAAAACCGGCTCTATAGCTGAGCAAAAAGATGATCAATCATCACGCAGAGAGAGAGAAAGAGAGGGAGAGCGAACAGCAGAGAGAGCGCAACTGAGAGCGTGTGGGTTTGTGCGCTCAGAGCGCAGTCAAACGAACGTCATCACTCGGGTGTAGATGAGTATTTCTGTCTCTATACCTGTAATTCAAAATGGGTTCACAAAGATACACAGATACTGTTGCAAGTGCTTACAGGTACAACTATAGATAGAGGGTTCTATTCTGACTTTGACTGATGAGCTGTTCACTTGGCTGGCGGACATGGCGGTGACATGACTTGTGTCTCTGCCGAACTACACAGCGATCAGCTGATCAGCTCATGATGGCCGCTCGAGAGACGCAAACTAAAAGCAGGTTTCACTCTTCACGTTATTAATCATCAACACGCACAGCGAGCAAGTCAGAAAGAGAGTGAATTAGTAAAGAAAGACAGAGAGAAGAAGAGAGTGAGAGAAGAGTGCGACAAGCACGTGAATCATTTGAAAATTTAGAAAACAATTTTTGATTTTTGAGCTATAAATTTATGGGCAAAATACAAGCCGACGGTTGTTGCTTTGCGACATGCACAAAAGTCATTTATTTATTTTTTTTCTTTTCTTTTTTGTTGCAGCAAATTGACCTAGAAATGTTTCTGTGTGTTTGTGTGTGTAAGGCAAGTAGCCGCGATTCGTATCTGTAAGATACAAATACTTATTCATAAACCACCAAAAACACAGCCACACGCACTTCCGCTGCCAAAGGGGCCGAAACCCAAGAATGAACCCATAAATTATCTGCACTACTTCTACTCCTTTAAAGTGTGTGTGTGTGTGTGTGCGAACAAGTTTGCCCGCATAGTCATAAGCGAAAAGATTCACAGTAAACCAAAAGTTAACAATCTCAATCTCTTAGAGAATCTCCTTCATTTGCCAACTGACCGTCGAACGAGAATGTGAAACGATCGTGATCCCCGTTAAACTATCGCCAGAGATACAAAACTGAAGATTCTGTTTCAGTTTCAGTTTTTCGCTTTACCGCCGGCATTTCGCGAGTGTGTGTGTGTGTGGAAATGCCGCAAATTGCTTTTTGGCGGTTCATAAATTCTTAAATTAATTGACTAATTGCTTACCTACAGCATTTCTGGAGCAAAAGATACATTTCCACACAGATTCCTTATCGATATCGTTGAAATTTAAAACTCCCTGAGTGACTATCTATGCATTACTGCCCGTAATTGCCAAGTAAATGTAATATTACTGGTCTAATGCCACACTTGCCACTGAGATACAAAACAAATAGCTGCGGGTTCCCTAACATTTACCACAACTTTGCTTAAAGGGAGGTGTGTCCACGAAAGATACAAGTGCAACCTTTCATTACAAGCCGTAAACAAATGCAGCGAAATAGAGCTAAGTTAATGCCAGTAAATGTGCACTCCAAAAAAAAAATAAAGTAGGAATTATCAATGATTTAATGGCATTAATACTTTTAATGGATACACTCAATTCCCAACTCCATTATGCAATAAACGTACTGATAGAACGCGTAATAAAAGACAATTCACTGAAATTCCCCAAAGGGGAACTCGATGTGAGAAATTCAGTGAAACTTGGAATTTATAAATTAAAGTTGAGTTGGGTTTAAGACACATTTTTGGTACCAAAATGCAGTGCATTAAAACAATAAATTAGGCATAAAATGAAAGGTAGTTGCTTAAAAAAAAAGATATAGAATTTTATAATATTTAAAATAATATTTTAGAGATTAAGAGACTTGAACTCTTCTTGAATATTATTTTCTTGTCTAGTCTACAGATTTAAATCTCACTTCTCACCCAAAGCTAATTCCTTTGATACTTTAAGTTCGTTTCAACTTTATTTACTTTGCTCAGATCTATCAGAACTCAAGTTTACCAGCAACTTTAGTGCTCTGCCATTATATTACCACCTGCATTATTATAATATTAACAGTAAGTTTGAGACTCAAACGCCCACACAAAACTTGATAGTCCTAGTGTTCATTATGGCAATGAAGCCGAAATTACTAATTCATTAATTGAAGCCCAAACGGTCAGCTCCAGCTGGCGTTGTACACACTGCCACTGGTCACTGGCCACTTGCCACCACATGTGGCATCCTTCCATGCCCCTTTATTCCTTTATCCTCCTGCACTTGCTGTCTATCTTCCTGCTCTCCACGTGCTGCAAATGCCAACGGTAAAAACGAAAGTGCCGTGTGCCATTTTATGAAGTGCTACAGAGTTGCCAGCATGGCAGAATAACAGGACATCAGGACAACGGGACAAAAGGACATCAGGAAAACAGGACAACACTTATGCTTGCTGAACTACAAAATGCTCCCCAGTTAATAATTTCGAAGTGTGTAAAATCAAATGTGACACGTTATGAGCTAGTGAATGTGTTTGTATCTTTGTAGCTGTGTATCTACAAGACACGTTTCTGTTGATTGATGAGCATCTTTCAGTAACTTTGGCTTATTTCTAATGATTTGCTAGACTTTCACAGTCCGTCTCTGAGCATAAATTACTCGTAATTCAAAGCTCAATCAAATTAATGGCAAAAATCTTTGAGTTCTGCACAGACTTGTTGAGGTCGTAACGTATAATTTATGTATAAGCGTGCCGCAATTGTCTCTGGCCTTGTCCCTATCCCATCGCCTTCTTTCTCCCTATCTCCCCACTCTCAACCTACTCTCTTTTGACTGTCTGGCAACGCTTTGTGTAGCAGCTAACCGAAAAGCTTTGGCTCCCTTGACTGCCTAGCCCCAAAAAAGCATATGTGAAATTTTTACACTTTTGCCCGCATTTACACTTTGCAGATTCCTTTTTTTTGCGTTGTTATTTTCTAGGTGTTCTTTTTTTTTGGCCACGTTAGTACGGACAATTGTCCGTATTGCAGATGCAGGTAACATCGTGTCGCGTCGTGTTGAGTTTCGGTTCGTTTTGTTTGTTTGTCTGGACGCTTGTAATGTCTATGAATATGAATTATGGAAATTACACAACAACAGCTTTAACAAGGACACACACAGAGCACACAGGACATAGTATACAGGAGACGGTGCACAAAAGTAACGGTTACAGTCACTGTAACATTCATCGTTGCTCATCGATGCAGCAGTTTTTTATTGCCTTATGTCCATTGAGGTCGTTGGTACAGTAACCAAATTTCGTTGACATACAATTTGAAAATGGTTACAGTAAACAGCAAATATGTTAAACAAGAAATATGTTCAAATCATGCTTGAATTCAATTACGAAAATTCGCGAAAAGTAAACAGTAAATGAATTTTTGGAGTGATAAAAAAAAAACAGGATTTTACACGGACTGTGGTCACGCCCCCGTCACATTTGCCCAGCCAGCCGACATTTACATTTAATGCTTGCAAATTTAACAAATAATATTCAATTAACAATTTGAATATGAATTTATTACACGGGGCCCAGGCCAAGCGGAGGCCGGTCTTGGCTCTCAAAAGTGGTAACAAGTTCGACATCGCCAACGACGTGTGTGCAGAGGGTTAAGAGTGGTGTAGTGTGGAGAGGGGCGGGTGTGGCTAGAGGGAGGGTTAACAAGTTGGTGGTCGACTTGTTTACCCTGCCACTGGCAGCAACAACAACAGCAACAACCACAGCGAAGACGAAACAGAGAACGAAAACAACAACTGAAAAGTTATGTGAAAAAGGTGGGAAAATGCAAGCATTGTTAGTCTTTAGCTGTGTAGTAGTAGCAGCAGCAGAGCTTAAAGGTAACGATGCATGCAACGCTGTCGAATGTTGCCACTGCCACTGCCACTGCTGACGGAAGCCGCGCAGGAAGCACAAGGAGCACGAGCACAATTCCTGGCGGCCGCACATTTCAATAATTATTAACTGCAACATGCAACATGGAGCACACACCACACACACCGCACACACACACACACGCACACCAGCACCAACCATAGCTACGTGCAACATGCAGCACAGTAGCTGCCACAACACAAAACCAAATGCTGCTCTCGACTCTCTGCAATTATCAAAACTTGTCCAAATTGACATTTTTTCTCTTTATTTTTGTACATATATGTTTTTTTCTGAACTGCCGTTGTTGTGTTCTGTCTGACCAACCACCGCATTGTTGCAACAGATTGGGGCATGCAACTGGGGCACGTTTTTGGATTTTGAAATGCAAACACGGCATTTAATTCTATTAAGCCCGCAATTTAATTATCTCTTTGGGGGAAAATGTCATGTTCAATGTCAGCAGCATTGCGATGGCTAAAACCGCCTAGCCACGCCCCCTCTACCCCTCTTTGCTCTAACCCGTTGTACTGCAGTTCCGAGTGAGTGAGAAATGACAGCGAAATTATGTGATTTTAACTGTTTTGCACGATACGTCGTAGATTTCTAATTGTTGGTTTGGCCGCATTTATTAGTTAAAAGCCAGTCAAAGCTGTCATTATTTACTAAAAGGGTTTAGACAGTGACTAAAGTGCATTTTAGGCGCTCAAGCTGCAGCTGAAAACGTCGTTTAACTTAAAAGGGAAACGAAAACATTTACTTCTTGAGCAAAGTGGCTTAAATATACTTTTAAGCCATCACTTTTGGCTTCGTTTCTTAACTGGCTAAAGGTGTGAAAAATAAATCTGCTGCACCAACTTTAGATTTAATAAACTATATTTACTTAGGCATAGCTGTAGTATAATTTAATCTTGTTATACTGCCGTTAAGCAACCAACTAATTCCCACTCAGTTTGCAACACAAGTTGGTAGATCTCTGCGGTGGCAGCTACTTGCCAGTTTTAATCTAGATCTTGCAACTTATCTGCGTTCAGTTAATTGCCAAGTGCCAAAAGTGCTGCCCACCGTGTTGGCAGAAAGAAGACTTTAATCCTATAAACGCTCTTAGCCCTCGCTAGGAACTGTCGTGCCAAAACTATCGTATCGCTCACGCGCACACTCACGCTGTAGACTGGCTGCCCACTTGTTGCGCCTTGTGCCAATATTTAGCTACCGATTTGCAAGAGATAATCAATTGAATATAGTAAATAATAAGCTACAGCACAGAGCAGCTGTAGGTAGGAAGAGAAGGGTGAAGTATTGGGAAGTACTCCAACTCTGGGTGGCTTCGTCTCGGCAATTTCGAGTCTCAAATCATGTCTTGTGCCAGACAATTCATGTAATTTGAGTGCTTCAAGTGCACAACAAGCGCAGATCAATCTGCCAATCTCTCAGTCAGTTTCTCAGTCACTCAGTTTCGTTCGTCTGTCTGTGCGTGTAATTGGATTTTAAGAAGTAGCTGAGAGACGAGCTGATTGATAACCTTGCAACGCAAAAAGGTTTCATGCAACGACGAGCCTGAAAATTAAACGCCTCCAGAGGCACAGAAGCTGCCGCAAAACTCCAGATACTCCTCGTACTATAAGATACGGCTCAGCTTGTTGCCACAAGTTGTTGCAACTTGGCGCTGTTTAACGTTAACATTAATTGCCAAGACGCAACGTTGCGTGCTGCAACACTTGCAGTTTTGGCCTAATCAGTGTGGCTTAGAAACGCGTCAAATCAATCATTTGCACACCTCTGAGCAGACATGAATATGCATGCAGTTGTGGGGGCGAAGGGGCGTGTCTTTTACCATTGATTTTGCTTTGCCAAACGCCTAGAAGTATACTAGAAATTAGAACCAACACCTTAACTAACAGCTAGCTAATAACTAGTTAGTATTCAACGCTACGTTAGTCGTAGCATCTAAAATGGACTTGTTTTTGTTTTTGTTAAGTTTAAATAAATAAATAAAAAATAATGTGGAAATTTTCTTACCCATGTCTGTTGATATGCCGCCGTATTGTGTTAAATCAGATCTTATCTTACCTGAAAATACAGAAGACCAGAGAGAAAAGAAACGTTTAAAAAATGCTAAAAAATTGTTAACTCTCCGCATCTACTACACTTGGCCAACATCAGACGTGGTAACAGCTAATGTGCTGCATGTCAGTCGACTGAGCAAGTGAGAGAGGGAGAGCCAGATAGAGAGAGAGAGAGAGAGAGGGAGAATAGTTGGTTGTGTGGTATTAAGGTTAAGCAGCCGCACGTGGTGAGGCACTTGAGTAAATTGAAACTAAGCTTTTTTGTAGTTGCTGTTGTTGTTGTTGTTGTTACTTTTAGTGCAGCAAATTGCTAGATGAGTTGTAGGGTTTTGTGGGGGAAAGGGTAGAAGTGGGGTGGAGGCATATTGCACAGTAGCCAATTAAGGATACATTGCTTTGATCTTCAACCTATGCTACTGATCAGATCATGTAACTGCAGCAATAGAGTAGGACTTTTGATCTTAAAAAGCTGCGGGAAGTTTAAATTGATATTAAATAATATTGGCACTACAAAACTGATTAATTTTTAAGCTTAAATTTCATATATAGATTAAATCTAATTTTAAATGAATGTATAATAAAATGTTGTATAGAAATTCAAGCATTGATTAAATGTGCTACTCAATAAACAGTTTTTAGAGTTAATATTATAGAAAATATATTCTCTTTTCTAGAGAATTTATAGATAATTATGAATTCTAATAATCTTTTTGAACTATCATAGATGAGCTCTAAACCTGCTGTCTTTCATTCCAAATTTCCACTTGACATTTCGTCTGGCACACAACAAGCTTCAGAGACTTGGTCTCTTTTCCCCCTTCTTTGCCTTCCACTACCCCCAACCCAACCCCTGATGGTTGCTCCCACTCATGCGCCAAGTGTTTCATTGCGTCTTCTCGTTGTCTCGTAATTTTTGTTGTTTTATTTTTTCACAATATTTAGCGTCGTGTTATATTTTTTTCGTATGTTTGTTTACACCGTGAAAGTGCAAAATGTAAACAATCAAAATGCCAGCATAGAGCTCACAAGAGGGGGGAGGGGGAATGGGGTTTTGGGAGTCGTTGAAGGTGGCACAGCAAAAAGGTAAAGTATAAAAATATGATTTAATGGCAGCGATAAAACACGTGTGTATTTAAATATGCGCGCCTGGCGCCTGAGTAAACGTAATTTTCCACTAAAGAGAGACAGCAATAGAGCGGCAAAGAGAGAGAGAGAAGTCCAGACGGACACCAACCCAGTTGCAGATGCAGACAGCCGACATACAACGGCCAAAAAGAAACAACAAAGAAAATATTAAATTAAAAAAAAAAGGAACACACAACTATGTGGTGCTGTGGTGCGGTGGTGCTGCACCGGTGCACTGGTGTGGGCGCCACTAAAAGTAAACGGAAAATTTGACAAACGCTTTTTTCCCCAACTGTTTTTTTTTTATTTTTGCAGCAAGAGCAATGAAAATTATGAAAATTGTACAAATAACAAGAGCGAGAAAGGGAAGAGTAGGAAAAAAAGGGCAGCCACTTTAGACAAATTCAAACAAATGGTTGGCGGGTCGTCGTAGCGACGGCAGACAGTCGTTGGAGTAGCAGAAGTCTAGAAGGGCACGGAGGGGACACTGTGTTTACATGCGACGTGCGAGTCGGAAAAAAATTAAACATTTAGTTTGTGGTCTGCTAACGGCTAGAGTTGCCAACCAGTTCGTCAAGTGCAGAGCATCCCGGCAACCCCCTCACCCCTCTAGCACTACGCCCCTCCCTACACACGGAATTCACACCTTTCTGGACGCGCATTTGGCTGATTTTTATGACTCTTTAAAGCGTCGCACGCTCCAGACAGCATACACCCAGTCGCATAAATGAGCAGATTCTGAGCAAGAGAGAGAAGAGTAGAAAGAACGTGTGCTTGAGTGAGAAGGCAGATAGCTACTGATTCGCTTCTCTTTTGTTTGCACTTTGGCTGCAGCTTGCGTTTGGGGTTTTTATAGCCCCGTGATATAAATCTTAATTGCCGACCCAAATAAATAGACGAAAGAGTCACAGCTGATGCCAGGGGCAATAGCCTATATATACTAAGTATATACATCAGGCCATACGCAGTAGCACTCTGTTGCGCCGAACCCTAAGAAATAGATGAAACTATTTTAAACGAGAGTGTCTTCACTTTCGTAGAGGAAAACTCGTTAGCTATTTAACATAAACACTTTCCAGACGAAGCGACAAGTTTGACCAGCAACTGATAAGAGCAACAACAACAACAATAAGTAGGGGCAGAAGTAAAGGAAAACAAGTTGCAACGAAAGAAGTCATTAAGGAAACATTAAATTGACATTAATGTGCAGGCGAAGGACCCCAAAGTGGTCAGGCCCCCAAAGCATTCAAATCGGAGTCAAAGTCGGTACGTAGTCGGATTTGGAGTCGGGAATCAAAATGGATGTTTTGTTAGTTGGAAACGAGGCGCCAACGGCAACGCCAACGCCAACGCGGCTACTTGAGGCCCTTTTTCTGTTGAGTTCAATGTACGAGGGCTGTAAATCAAAATAGTATGTCTATAATTCATGCATGGAGCACATCGATTCGCTTTCCCAAATATTTAAACTGGTATAACAGTTACCCAGTTTTGCATGGAGCACTCGTAAATCACAGGCAGAGACATGGCAAACATTCGAGTGGCTACTGTACAGGTCGAAAGTGAAATGCCCTAACAGAAAAAGTATCTGTAAATAATTAATATAAATTCAAAAGCAAACTTGAACTTATTTAAATTATGTTGTACACTATAAACTAATTTTATTATTTACATATTTTAAGAGTCTATTTATAAATATTGTTACACTCGGCTGCTCTTTGTTTTATTTAGTTTCATTGAAAAATTCGTATAAAATATTATCTGAAATGATCTACAACCCTTTATACATACACGTTCAAGGTATTCCCAGTAGCTCAAAACGTTCTTAAAATAGTCTAGTATGAGTATGTGTGTGTGCGTTGAGTGTGTGTTAGCTAGTTGACTTGTAGTCTTTGGTCCAGTGCCTCAAGGTGGTCACTGAATAATTGTGAACCTATAAATCTTTGTCTCTTTTGTTTTCAAGATTTCTATCTTAATTGAAGCTCATTATAATATGCGTTTCCTAGCAACATAACGCAACTTGTGTTACCAAACCGATAGCCACTGATCAGCCCAGCTGGATATATGCCCATTCATGGAGTTTAACTCAAAAAAGCAGAGACTCAAACAACGACTCAAACTAAGCAAGTTGAAAAAGATACTCGTATTCAAATCGAGTTGTAGCTTTTTGCACTTGGTTAACTTAAAGATCAGATCGCAATCAGCGAGGGGCCCACCACCAATGAATTATTAATAATAAATAAATCATTATTAAAATCAAAATAATACGCAAATATGCATATTATACGACAGCAGTACACACACATACAGTTACAGATACTAAGATACAGATACATAGATGGTTTCTTATAAAGAAAAAAAACTTCATGGCGTTGCCAACTTGTGTTTCTTTTCATGTTTACGCCACTTTCTCATATACATATGATGTACAACATACACACACACACACACTTGGGTGTGTGTATCTGTACACACAAGTGGTTATAATGAATGATTTGTTGTTTTATAATAAACACGCCGAACGACGTTGCGTCGCTGTCGACGTCGTGGCTATGACGTATGATAGGGGACCTGAGCCCCAAAAAAAAAATGTATGTGTGTGTGTGTGCTGGCCACTGCGGCGCTCGCTGCGCTTATAGCCAGGCCAAGTTGCTGTTCCCCCTGC
The DNA here is from genome assembly GCA_035046005.1 of Drosophila acutilabella. NCBI lineage: Eukaryota > Metazoa > Arthropoda > Insecta > Diptera > Drosophilidae > Drosophila > Drosophila acutilabella. The sequence goes on from JAWNOK010000061.1 coordinate 2,533,032, forward strand.
AAACCGCCAGGTTCCCTTACCATCTTGCCATCTTCATTTGACCCTTTGCCATGGCGCGGTTTTCGCTGCAGTTCTCTACATGTGTGTGTGTGTGGGTCTGGTGTGTGTGTGTGTGTGTTACCCAGCCGTGTTGTTGTTTTTATTAGGTATCAAAAACACCTTAAAACATGATTTTGCAACTGCCAAGAAACGACCAATGAACACTGGTGCAAAATTACAAAGAAACTGCTTTCAAAATGCTTAAAAATATTCAGTTTAAACTTTAATTTGAATTTAAAAATGTTACAAAAATATTACAATTTGAAACACTAATTAAAATGCTTTATTTAAATGCATTTCAATTGGTTGTTAAAAAAATTCTTCTATGAGATCATTAAATTCCAATTTGCTCACGAAATTTGCAAGTTACTTAAACAAAACCTGTTTTATAAATTCTTTAATATTTCAAGATAATTTTGTTTTACAAATATTTCATTTTTTCGTAAAACTTTAATTTTTAATGCGATATTTTCTTTATAATTATGCAAATACTTCATATTTCTTGGGAAATTTGGTTCCTGTTCAGTTGTATAAATAGTTTTTATTTGTTGATTGAATTTATTTCTAAGAAATAAAATTTCGAGCTATCGAAAATTTACTAAATAGTTGAAAATTTGATTAACTGCGAAATTTTGTTGAGCTTATAAACATTAAAATAATTCCCCATTTAATTGTGATAAACAAGAGTGTTTGTATTGAATATTCATTCTTTTCTTTCTTAATTAATTTATAATCCAAAATAAATAATTGTTAACATAATTTAGTTTGAATTTGTAATTATAACTAGTAGTTTTACCCACTGTCAGGTCTGTAGTATAACCAAAAATTGTTTCTCGCCCTGCAGTCTTATATTTTTTCATATATATATTTTTTTTGGTATGTTCTTTGCCTCCTTTTTTTTTTAATTTTTTGGGCCATGTGTCTGGGCCACTTTGCGTTGTCGTCGGCGTCGTTTTCGCTGTCGTTGTCGTTGTCGGTTGGCCAAGTTTGTTCGAAGACGGCCGAGTCGTTGTACGACGACCGCCAAGGTGCTTATTAAATTCCTTATTTAAAAATACATTAAAAAATGCAAGAAGCTGTCCAAGAGAACAACAATAACACAGAGCTTGGCCATTGCGATTCATCATCATCGTCATCGTCATCATCATCGTCATCAGCTGCCGCCGCTGCTGCATCCGCTGCAAATTGTGAACCAATTCGCAAAGCGGATTTGATTTGCTTTTGATTTAGCATTTTGTGGCAAATATGATTAAAAGCGCGCGTTGAAAATGTTTTCCTGTTTGCCGCAACATCAATTCAATTTTCCTTCCAACAGTTCGTGCCACTTGTGGCCTATTAATTCTGTACTACAATTCTCAGTGCATTGGCATTTTAACCAAATACATACATCGTATATATCTCTGTGAGTTATGAGTTATGTGCTACAGAAATATAGAACATTAACCTTGACAGCATCGGATTCAAAAGTCAAACCTTTGTACGTGTGAACCACAATTGCGTTGCAGTGCAACTAATTGACAGAGTCCCGGAACAGAGACAAAGGTCGTTGGGTCAGTCTACCTGAGTCAGTCCACAGATAATTACAGCCATTTATGAGCACAGCAAGGAGGCGGCCTCAAAATATGAATTATGATTACCAATGGACGTGTCAATTGCTAGTTTCTCAAGGTCATTTTATAAGAAAAAAAAAATAAGAACTCGCATGCAAACATGTGCGAGTCGTCTGTCTTCGAGCGCAGAGATATCGATCTCGGAATAAGCAAAGAAATTAGCCAAAAAACAAATTTAGCCCCAAAACACAACATGTCACAAGCAAACACACACGCACACCCACACCCACACACAGGCACCGAGTTATACACACTCACAACCTGTAGATGTGCGTGGGGTCCAGGCAAATAAAGCAAATTTACGAATTTGCGAATTTATGTTGAAATTTATCGATAATGACTTAAAAGCCTTCAGGACAATGATTTAATGGCTCCGCGTTCAACGTGTTCACACATAACACACACACACACACGCACACTCTTGAATACACACAGTTGCAGAACACAACCAGCCAATGTTGAAGTAGGTTCTCAAATCTTAAACCATGTTTAGATACGATAAGAAACGGAATTTTTCATTATTTTTCTTGATTTTGTTTGGCTTTGGAGGCCGCTGCAAATGATCGATGATCGCTGGAAGTGTGCAACGATTTATTTATGGCTTGATTTACTTTTTTTTTGTCCATACTCTGCAAACATATTTGTGCGATCAAATCAGTTTAGTGTTCAGTGTGCAGTTTGCAGCTTAGAGCCAAAAAGTTATCATATTGAATTATTTTGCACATTACAAGTGTTAAATAAATCATAAAAATGCCAACAAATTGCAATAGATATTGATTTAAATCGAGTTGATTTTAATCGCAAAATTAATTTAATAAAAGTGGTAGAAATATGAATTTAAAAAGAAAAGAAATAAGTTAAAGGTAAAAATTATTCATTTACCGTTGCCAACAAACTCCAAATTCACCAGAAAGAACTCTGCTGTGTGGTGAATTCATAGCCCATATCGTTTTCTGATTAGAATCAGTTAGAACTTAATTATGACAGAAACTCAGGTAAAATTTTTTTCCATTTGACCTGAACTGTTATACTGCACTGCTGTTGTCTTTGTCTGCCTTTGCCTATAACAGCCAGACTTTGAGTGTTGTACGCATAAGCACAAAAGTAACACCCTGTATGGAGTTTGCTTCATTTTGTCAGTTTGTGGAACGCATAAATTTCATTACGATCATCTCGGTGTTATATCAAAATCGATTGATTGAGATTGAGCCACACGTAGGGACTACGCAGGGACCCGATACAAGCTGGGAACCAGTTCTTTCCTTACAAAAATAAAACCTGTCGTATTTAGTTCAACTTTAATTGTTTTTTAACCAGCCGCAACACAGGGTGCCAAGTTATTCTTAATTAACGATAGCCCAAGTGAAATTTGATTGATTTTTGAGCTGCATTTTCTGAGTTGCAAACTTTTTGTACCCTGAGGCTGCACTTGAAATTAAAATTTATGTTTGCCTCTTGGCCACCTACACGAGGGCAGTCATAAATTTTCAGTTGTTGTGAATTTTTCGGCATATTCTGAAATCAATTTTCTTGTAAATTTAATTGATTGCGAAATTAAATTTTGCTTTGAATTACTGAAGGTATTATGACAGAGCTGTGAGCTTATCAGTTGAGTTTGAACCGCAAGACTTAAAGTGAACCCGAAACAGCTGATAAGTCTGTAGGTTAGCACTGAAAAAGTCAGTGGCAGGTGACGGTGGTTGGCAACAGGAGCTGTGAGGACGCTGCTCGGCTGGTGGCCGGTTTCTTCAAAAGGGTTTGTTGCCTTATGCCTTTTGCCTTCTGCCTCACGACTGCTGCCTCCTGGGCTGTTCGACGTGCCCTGTACATAATTACATAATGGCGTTGTTAACTGTAATGAGCGCAACTTCTGCGCTCAGTGTGTGTCCTGGCATAAAGGATTGCTGCCTTGACTATTTTTCGCAGCTCTTTTAGCCGCCTGGCCATAATTTACAGCTAGCATTGCCATTGCCATTGCCACTGCCACTGCCATTGCCAGTTGGCTGCCTCTTGTTGCACAAATTGCTGCTCACTTTGCCGTCGACTTGGTTGCAACAATTACATGACAGCGTTGTGGAGCATCATTAAAACCAAAGGTGACAAAAATTAGTAAACAAAGTGTTGAAAATTATGAGACAGCAGCAACAGCTGCTGCAAGACATGTGGCAAGTGCACCACCTTGCACCACTTTCCACCACTCACTCAATTGCTTGCCTCGTGTCCAGCAGCAAGATACTTGAATTTGTTTATGGGTCTGTTGCTCCGACTTTGAGCCAACCTGTGATTAGACCTCAAAGTGATGGACAGCGTTTTAAATGTGTTAAACAATCCATTTAAATAGCGTAATCAAAAGTTTTAAAAATTAGCATTTGTGTGTAAATAAAATGTAAAGAAGCATTATTAAAAAATTAATAATAGTTTCTTTGATATTAATTGTAACATTTTAAGCTATTTGAAAAATATTTGTAAACGTTTGAAAAGTTTATGAATTTTTTGGAATTATGTAAGAATAGAAAAGCGTTTTAAAGAAAATTTAGTTTTTAATTCTTTTTAAGACTTTCTGAAATCATTACCATTCATTTTTAATAAATGGAATGATTTATATATGATTGTTTAAATATGATCAAATAATTGTTTTTTTGTAAGAATATAATTGATTTTTAAATAAAATCAGTTTAAAACTATTATTAAGACTTTCTGAAATAATTATCATTAATTTTTAATAAATAGAATTATTTAGTTGCGTGTTTAAAATTTTATTTTCTTTACTTATTAGACATTAATGTTTTTTTTCTTGTTAATATTATACAAAATTTGTACAGTAGTTTATTTTTAAAAATTATGTGTAAACAATTTTATTTCCATTTCAAAATTTTTAACACTAAATTTTAATTTTACCACTTAATTTTACATTTCTTTACCACTAAATTTGATATACAAAAATAATATTTTTTGTAAAGCTACAAAGGTCTAAACCAACCAACCACTATTGTGCCAATTAGTTAACTGAGACCTTAACTAAACAATAGGCCTTGTTTTGATTTATATTTTTAATTGTCAGTCAATTATTATTATGGCTTAATGAAGTCTTTACTTAAACTGTTTTGCTCAATGGACAATATGTTTATGATTTAATTACACATTTGTAATTACTATTCTGGCTTATACACTTGCACAAACGGGTATCTAATGTCTCATCAATTGGACAGAGGGAAACAACTATAAAAACAAACTGAACAGCAACAACAACAACAACAACAATCATCAATTGTTGATGAAAATAATAAACTTAAGCAAACATAAATCGTTTGGAAGTAGCTGAATTGATTTGAGAGATTGCCAAATAGAATGGAAACTCACTTTTGATTGGATCTGCTGTGGACTCACCTGCGATTGCCATCCAGGGGTAAAAGGTGTGATTGCCGGGCTGGTGTAAACTGCTGGCAGCCGCTGTTTGGGCCGCAGCAGCGCCCGAGATGGTGCAATTGGCATTCCATGCGCTGGCCGCGCCCACACCGCCGCCCACGCCGCTGCCCGTATTCTGTGGAACACCGCCGGCGGTACCGTTGCCACCACCAGCACTGCCACCACCACGATGGCTAACCGGACTGCCGCCCGATGTGTCCAAATAGCCGCCGACGCGGGAGTCCGGCGTGCAGGCGGATGGACGGACAGGCATGCCACCGCCTCCCGCATTATTCTGTCCATTGGCAGCGTTGGGTGCATTCGAGCCATTTGAGGTGTTGCCAGCGGTTGCAGTGCCACCACCGCCGCCGCCACCTCCACCGCCCCCGCCATTGGTGCCGCCCGTATTCCAGATGTCCTTGTAGCCATTGACAGCGTCCGCTTTGATATTGAGGCAGTCCTGTTTGTAGGCGCTGCCGGCATCGCCGTAGATCTTATTGCAGGCAGCCGTAATGCTCGCATCGTACGGCGAGTCCTGTGTGGTGCGCTGTAGATGATGATTGGCATAGGGTGACATGCCCAGTGATAGGGGGAATCCTCTGTAGGCAGCCGCTGCGGCGCTCGCTGTCGTCTGATCGTGATGTCCACTTGTGCCCATTGTCATGCCGGAGGCCTGATGTGGATGGCCGTAGAAGCCGGAGGCCTGTTCAAAGTAGGAGTTCATGTTGTGGCTGTTGCTGCTGGCGGTGAGAATTTTGGCGGTTACAGCAGCTACTAAAAGTAACTGCACGCGGCACAATCTATACGATCTTCAGTTGTTAAGAATTTGCGTTCACAATTTAAATTTTTTATAAACTGTTTTTATTTTAAATAAATTTTGTTGTTCAAAATTCGTATTTATTATTTTTTTAATTTTATTGCACTTGTAAATTTGTAATATAAATTAATTTAGTTTAAATCTAGATTTAATTTTATTGTAACAGAGTTTCGTGTGGCGTATACTTGATTTTGGTTTCGTAGTTAATATTATTTATTCAAATTGCACTCGTATATTTTAATTCATTTGACACTCGCACCAAATAATTTATAAGTTTGCTTGATGAATTGAATTATTGAAGTGGCGCTTATTTAATAATAATAATTTTTTTCGAACCGAATGAATCGTTTAGCATTCATAGCATTATTATCATTATTATTGTTATTACAAACTATTATTATTATGATGATTATGTTTATTATTATTTGTTATTGTTATTATAATTATTATTGTTATTAGCGTTGACCGAAACGACCGACGACGGCGACGCGCGCTCACGCTATAACGTGTTCAACTGACGACTTCAGAATTGTGTGATATAAAAATTCAGATTCAGATTCAGATTTGAAATTTCAAATTCAAATTCAACTTGAGATACTATTCACTGGCCACTACATAGACACAGGCATAGACACTGATACGATTGCTATTGCTATTGCGATTGCGATTGCGAATACAGAGCGCGAGGGCCATTCAACATTAAAATTGAGCGTACAATACCAATAACAATAATGCCGCTGATAATGTGGGATAATAAAACAAAGCGCGCGCCTGTTATCCAAACCGTTGCCATCGAACGAATGTGCCACCAAATCGCAGTTGGTTGTGTTTTGACTGAGACTCAACTAAACTCAACTGAATGGCAACGGGCCACAAGCAGCGAACAACAACAGCAACAGCAGCGTCGGCAGCGTCGTTTGCCTGTAGAGCTCCCCCGATACGCAAGCAGCAAGCGACGGCAGCAGCAGCAGCAGCAGCGACAGCGACAGCACTACCATCACCAAGAAGAAGAAGAAGAAGAAGCAGCCAAAACAGAGAGGCGAAACAACAAAATGAATGAGCACAAATGAAACAGAATGTGCCTCACTCATCTCAGTCACTCGCTCACCAAGTGATAACAGCTACTCAAACCTCTCTCACTCATTTGAGCGCTGTGTTCATTCGTGTGCGTTTGAGCGGTTTCGGTCGAACATGTTTGAGTGGTGAGTTCGTTTTTATGGTATTCATCATTTGTTTGCTTGGAAAATGTACTCTGGTTTGCGCTGCCGTGGAAATTCATCATGGTGGAGGGATGGATTTTTCTTATAGGCCAGGCGAGCGTAGTTGACTGTGTGTTCATTTCCACTCAAACGTTTTTCGCTCATTTGCACTCAATTCAGTTAGCAGTTGGCAGTTGGCAGTCACCAGTCGACAGTCGCCAGTCGACTGCTTTCAGTTGCCAGTTGTCAATTGCACGGCACGCGCTGCAGCTACATAATTTACTTACTAACTTTTTCTCTAATCTTATGTAGTTTATGCTGTTAAATTTAATTATAAGCATGCTTATTACATTAAAATTTAATTTTCTAAAATTGATGAGTAAAAAATATATTTGAAATTTACTTTAGATATAGCTTAAATATTTTCTACAGTATTTAAAGATTTTATTAATATTTAAGTGCAACTTAAGATAAGAAATAAACACATTTTTAAATAATATTATTTTCATATGGATTTTATGGAAGCTTTAATAAAACTAATTTAAAATGCATCTCATTAATGCCCATAAAAAATCGATCTCAGCATTCGTAAATTTTCCATAAATTTAAAGCGCAAATACTTTATTGATAAGATCTGCAAATTATTCATAAATTTAATTTATTTTGCATAATTATAACCCTTTCCTAAAATTCCAACACAATACATTTTTTTGTCGTATTTTCACAACTTTTTAAATAGATTACAAATACATGTGAATCACATTCAAACATTCTTATGCATGAATATGTTTTAAAAACACTTTCGAGTTTGTTTAGCTAAAGTTCAAGTTGAAACCTAATTTATAGTTAAGATTAACAGTAAACACTTAGCTTTATTTATTAAACATTTGCATCTTTTTAGAATAAAATGTGTGATTGGCGCAACAAAATTGTCAAGTATTAATTTCAGTATTATTATTATTAACATTAAAATTATAAATTTACGTGTAATAAGCTAAAATATTATCGGTTTAAGTGCATTTAAATGCATATTGATGGCAAGATTTGAATACATATAAATAATATGGATATTCATAATTTTTGATTTGTTATTTATGTGAGGGCAAATGTGAATCCAAATTGATGGTAATAAATTCATATGCATAATGCAAAGAGATCGCAGCGAAACGAAACGAAATGAAACGAAACTTTAGCAAATATTTGTCAAAGTTTGCACATTCGCACAAACGGCTCGTAGATTAAGGCCAAAAGCGAGGACGAAGCAAACAAAGTTGCTTGCCACAAGTGTTTGCAAAATAAACTTATTATAAGAAGAAATTTACTTTTTGTAAGCGAACTCATACCCACACCCCCAACGCCCCCTTTTGATCCAATGGTAAGCAGAGTCACAGTCGCCGCTCACATTCATTGCCAAGTCTCTAAAATCAACAACATACGAAAGATACAAAAACTTGCACGGATGTCACACACAAACACACAGACACACACACAGAGTCACACACTAACACTCTCTCACACATGCACAGACAGACGGCGACATTTTGGCCAAATATGCGAGGAGCAAACAAACTGCCAAGTAACATGAGCGGAAAAGCCGAGCAAAAAGTACAACCAAAGCAAAGCAAAGCGAAGTGAAGAAAAGCAAAGCAAAAGTAAAAATCGCAGTCGCAACTGCAAACTAAATATCATGAGTAGCAGGACGAATCCGACTCCGTCTCCGTTCCCTACTCCGACTCCGTCTCCCTCTTCGATATGGAGGAAACGCGCTGGAGCAGGACGCTGAAAAGCTGAAAAGCTGGGACACTGGGACGCCAGTGACAGACAAAATAGCCTCATAACCATTTGAAGCCATTCGAAGGCGCATAAAAGGATCACAACAATCGCCGAAATGAGCCATAATGAGCTCGTAAAAATTTTGCTACCTAATATACTCAGGAATCTTACGAGTATATTCAAACTTGGTTCGTTATGTGGCAGCCACAGCATTGCTGTTGTTGTTGTTCTTTCTGTTGTTGTTGCTGCTGCTGTTGGAATGCGAATGCTGCTCCCTGTGTGCGCTTCAGTTTTGTGAATTCTGCTCTAAATCGACGTTTGTTCTGCTTGGCACCAGTTGGATTTTTAGTGTTATCAACTGATTATTGTTTTTTTTTTATAAATTTAATACAGTAAATGACTCAATTGTTTAAACATAATATTTTATTTTAAATAAACAATATTAAAATATTTCATTTATATTCATGTGCAATGAAATATGAATATTAAAATAAAATTTATATTTATATTATAAAAATTTTAAAAACTATTAATTTGCAAGTAAGTTAATAAATTAAAAGCAAAATTCAATTATATTTTGGGTTGCCAAACACGAATAATTTCCATTACAGCTTAACATTGAATACTTTATGTTTAAATCATAAAACTCTTTAAAGGAAAATTAAGGAACAATTTTAATTAAATTAAATATTATACTAGACTTATTTTACTTTAAGTTTAAGCTTGGCAAAATAATTATAATACTAAGCAATTCATTTTTAAATGAATCTAAAATTTATTTATATTCCTCCTGTAGGCTAGAATTTATTTTCACAAATTTATTTCATTAATTTCATTTTAATTATTTTGTTCCACATAAACTATCTCAAATCAATGTAAAGTGCCCGTTTGAATATTGTTTCCTACTTGGGACCCACTTGAGGTAATTTTCTAGCCCATTTCGAAGGCGATGCATCAAATTCGCTCATTTGTCGGGTTATAAAAACGTCTGCGTTGCGGTCGCTTCAAAGGCGAATGCTGGAAATAACGGTAAAAGTATTGACTTTGAAAAACTGAACGATTGCTGCAATAAATCTGGGATGCGGCGATAACAGCGCCCTTCAAAAGCAGCCAACAGGTGCCGATGTAAGCGAACTGTAGACCAAAATTCCAAAGATCTTAATAGACACACACACACATGCACACTCAGAAGTATACACATACACACACACATAAACAAGGGAAAAGCGATCGAGTGTTTTGTACTTGCAACGAGTTGTTTTTATATTTGTTTTGCTTTTTCTTTGTAAATAAACCTCAGCACAGTTGGCGTTTGATCTCAGTGTGGGCGGTAGAGGTGGGTGGTGTTGGGGGTATTGGGGGTGGGTGCATAGTGGTGTGCCTTTTGATGTTTTGTTTGCTTTGGCAGCGGCGTCAGCTGCCAAATTGCTGCTTTATTAGCTGCGTAAGTGGCAGGCACAGAACATGAAGATTCCCCAACCAAAAGCCCCCAACCCTCTCCCATCCCTTCCGCATAAACTACTGTCTGCAGATACAAAGATACTATTTGGGTAGTGGGCGTCTCTCCCGATACATCGAATGCATGGCAATCAGCACCGGCGCTTGTTTTGAGCGATTATGGCCAATTAAACAGTAGGTGGGAGTGGTAATTAAATAAGCCGTGTAATTGCCGACAGCTATGCACTTTGAAAGCAAAATAAACTCGTGAGTTAAGGCACAATTCATCATTCAGGTGTGGCGCCCACTGTTGATCAACAGCTGCTCAGGGATTCCCAGAGGAAGTGGAATCTTCTACGCTTTTAACCATCACTGGTGTGCTTCTGGCTGCTTAGTATCTCCCGCTGCATCTGACCAGTAGCACTCGTAAATTTCAGACTCGGCTACCGTTGACAGTCACCTACCAGGAAGGTGGGTCATTCGTACATACGTATATATATGCTAATCAGTTTGCTTTGTATGCAAATCGGTGCGAGTATCAGCAGAATTCGCGAAAAGTTTGTTTTGGATTTTAGATTTCTGGCATCTGGAATTTGTTGTGGGAAAACTTTAACAGTGACTTGATTTGGAAAACGTTTTTAAAGGAATAGAAATATGTATTTTTTCTTGTTTTAAATAAAAATATTTTAAAAATTATTAAAATTATTTTCCTATTAAATTTGTACGTATAGAACTGCACACTAAACAACTACCAGACTTCACACTAAAGTTAGTTATAAACGCTTTCAGAATACTCACTTTAAACTAGTATGAAATATTTAAATAATTATAAAATTATTTTTTGAAGTATTTATATTACATTTATAATTACTTCTACTCTCCTTAAAATTTAACTATTACAATAAGTTGATTTTAAGTAAAGTCTTCTCTATTTGGAAACTTTTTTTTCAGATACCAAGCCAATATGTTCGTAGCAAAAGCTGAAAAACTGAATGAAATGTGGAAAAACAATGGAACAATGTGTGAAATTCCGACGCAATGAACCTCATGTCCTCATATCCTGATGTGCTGGTAACGGGACTCGTAATGTACGCATGGATTAACCAATTACAATGCAATTTTAATTTGCAGGCTGGCTGAAAATTTTATTACGAAATTGCAGTTGGCAAAAATGAAATCAGTGCGAGGCGAATATGGAATGGCATTGATAAGGAAATCCTGAACAACAGGAGGAGACAGGAGAGAGAGGAGTGTGGAGAGAGAAGAGCGTAAAATAGTGATATGAAAATGGAGAATACGAAATGCAAACCAATGGATTTAAGTTCTTTATTAACACTTAATAAATCATAGACGGATCTGAGTGGAGACACAACTGTTATACCTTCTCCCCGCTCTCCAATCTCCTTCTCCACCAAGCGACTTGGAGTGACGTGGTGCATTGGGAAGTGGAGGCCATAAAACTAGCGCCAATGCCAGGGACAGGGCTGCCAGAGCTCCACACTGAGTGCTGTAAATGTTTGTCCATTCATCCATTCATTCAACTGTCCGTCTGTCTGTCTGTCTGTCTGTCTGTCTGACGCTATCTGCCACACTGCGACAGTGTCAAGCATAAATCCTCATCATAATTCAAAGCATTGATCATCGTTGCAGCCCACACAGCACCCCCTTCCCCACTCAGTGGCAGGGAATTCTCCGACTGATGTCGCCATTGGACGAGCAAAAAATGACAAATTGTTTGGCGCTCGATTGGCGCAGGAATTGAGCGTCACATTCATGTCGCCACAGTGGAGTGGAGTGTAGTTGCCACATGCCGCATTTGCACGTGCATTGCCTACTTGCAACCAAAACGTTGCCAATGTTGCACAATAAAATTGTCGTAAAATGCAAGCGAACACACTGAAAACGGAAAACGGAGGTTGGTGAAACATTTTCCTCTTTTTCATTGGAAATGAAAGTTTATTATTGTTTTTGTGTGACAAGATAAGGTAAAAGCCGTTAAATTTTATTATGTATTTATGCATTAAACATTCTACATTATGAATTTAATACGGAATTATAAATATTTGTGGATTTTAAAACTTAACGCCGATTTGCGAGCAATTTCTCTACCGATTCCCGTGCACTTTAACATGCATTATTTTGGGGCAAATACTGAAGAGACTTTAAGTAAAAGTTTCTTTATCGTTTATTGGGATAAATGTGGAATTAAATAAACTAAATAGTCTAATTATTAATTAAGCAATTATTTAAATATTCAGTAAATTTTTTAACCTAGTTATAACCTTTGTTGAGAGTCTTAGCAATTTGGTTGATAGATTAGAAAACATTTCCTCAAGTTTTGATTTGTAATCAGCTTCTTGCCAGTTTGGCAAGACTTTTTTGAAACTCTTCAACAAAATTTAAATATTTTTTACAATAAATAATTAACATTTTCTGATCCTTCTTTAGATGAATCTGACTATAAGCTGCATTCAACAGTTGATTGCAATAGTTTTTGCGAAACTATTTAGAATTCTAAAGGTGCTTTTAGTTTAATGGAGCTGTTTGCGAACTGGGCAAAAACATTTTTCTTCATTAAACTGTGGAAAATCAATAAACCGAACGGCCAGCACGCACATCAGAGGAAGACTTGGCTTACAAGCCGAAGAAAGAGAGAAGGATATAGCGAAAAAAAACAGAGATGAATAGAGACAGGGATAGACACGGTTAAAGACAGACAAAACATACAAATTTTCCAATTAAGCAAAACACGTTTTCTAACGATTATTTTATGCAATCGAAACGAAGAAACGAAGCCAATTAAGACTATCAACGATTCAACAGCGAATGCGACTCTGCATTGCAAATAAATTGTCATTGGGGTGGCCCGAAGGGGGGTAGTAGGAGGTAGTTAGGGGAGAGGGGCATTCGTTTTGATGAATTAATGAATAAGTTGACGTGCCACTGACTGCAGAGCGATCGACTGTCAATGGATGTGCAACAATTGGGCGTGCATTCGTTAGCCGAGAGTTAGGAGAGTTTAGAAGCCAAGTTGCCACCAACGTTGGTTGCAGCCACACGGGTAATTGCCAACTGGCATGAATCAGCGTTGGGCGTGGGCGAAACGGGGCGTGGCTAGCAGGAGCTAACTGTAGGCACTGGTTATTCCCTTTAAGGTAAATGCCACGCGCTGTTGTGCCCCCAAGTTGTGATTTCTTGCATCGTTTAAACTATTTGTGAGATTGCATGCGAGAGATATGTACGTACTACGTACTGTGTGTGTGTGTATGTGTGTAGCTAAGAATCGCAGTGCAATTGTTGAGAGCTATTTTCATTTTTATGCCCAGCATTTCCACAATTCAAAAATTTGCACACAAAGTGGCAATTTGGCCCCAAAAACCGTTGCGAGCGCCTTTTATGGGCTCAAGTTGCAGCTGCTTTGTTGTTAGCCTGGTCAGAAGAGGGGTATGGGGTAAGCAGCTTGGAGGGGGCGTCGCATAATTGAATTGAAGCGTTCGCTCCGCGTTTCTTCAAATGAACGTCAATTAAAAATGCATCATAAACGCCCCTCAGCGCCATTTCGCAAAACGTTGCCATAATTTATGCTCTCAACTGTTGTTTCCACTCATGGCTCAAACCATGGCTAACACCACCACTCACCACCTCAGCGTCTTGGCCATAAAACAAACCAGAACTGCTAACTGCAAGCTTTTACTTGTACCAGTCTATCTTCAATCCAAAAAGCAGCTAATTGGTGCGTACAGTCTTGTGGCAGCCACCAGCACTAGCTACTAGCTACTTGCCACCTGCCACTTGCCTCTCGTCAGTTGTTGCACTCACGAGTTGATTGCCACTTGGATTGATAGATGATTGACTTGATCAACAGCTAGGCATGTTTAAGTCTAACAAATCAATTGATTTTCTATGATGAGATTATCGTGGAAGTTAACTGAAATTATGGCACTATTTAGCTTAGTTTAGTGATCAATTTAAGTAGAAGATTTAAGCCAAATTCAAGAAGAAATTAATTACTTATAGAAATATTCTGAATTAATTTAAGTAACTAGGTAAATTTTGTTCTGAATTTTTTTTAGAATTCAATGTAACACTGCTTATACTTTTAACTGCTGATAGATGTTTTAGTCTGACAAATCAGTTGATTTTCTATTATGAGATTATCGAGAAAATTAACTGAAATTATAGTCAGTTTAGTTTAGTAGTCAATTTAAGACGAAGATTTAACACAAACCCAAGCTATAATTATTTATTTATAATAATATTTGAATTCTTTAAAGGGTACTTGTTAAATTTTGTTTGAATTCTTTAAGATTTAAAGTAACACTACTTTAAATTAACTTAAACCATTGATTGTTTATTGTGAGATTAGTTTAGTAGTCGATTTAAGCCAAAGATTTAACTTGAACTCAATCAATAATTAAATAACTTTATAAATATTTGAATAAACTTAAGGGAACTTGCTACTTTTTGTTCTGAATTCTTTAAGTATTCAATATGACACTTCTTATACCTTTCCCTGCTTTCTTTCCCACTCTTTCTATGCATTTTCTTCTCTCTCTTTCACTCAATTCAAATGCCGAACTCAACTGGATGCTGCTTAAAATGCAAATGCGGTTCGAACACATCACCTTTGCCGTGATGAAAAGTGGTTTGAAGGAAAACCCGCCGTGATGATGACTTAATTTCAAAAAACCACAAAGTGGCCGTGATTGTGGCTGTGGCAGCGCAGTCGCAAACAGCTCATTACGAGGTCAAGAATCAATTGCAGTCCAAACACCACGAAAAACCAAAGGTCTCTGCTTATGCAAAACTGTAATGAACAGACAAAAGAAACGCCGCTGGCTTAAAGAGCTACAAAGAGAAGTATTAGGGCATGAAATTGGAAGTCGACTGTAATAAAGACATTCGATTCGTTTTGGTTGGATTTACCTACATAATCCATAGGGTCAGACAATGAACCCTTGACCTCCATACATCAAACAATTGACAGCATTTGCATTTGAGCGGCTTCTGGCCAACGAAATGCGGCTAAAATGGCAGTGAGTCCTTTAGCCAAAACTAATTGAGCATTTTTGTTGACTGCCTTAGCTCACGGTTTTGCCTACTTGTTGGCCAGGTTTTACCTGACTGCCAAATCCTTTTTCACTTGCCTAGCGAAGCGGCGCTTGCGAAAACGTGCAAAGTGGGTGTAAACGGATCGCTATGATGATTGTTTACTGTAATTTTTATGACTGTTTTGCACACAAACACGCCAAGGCGGCAATGATGACTGCAACACAGTGCCTGGCCCCTTTACCGCCACTCTCTTCACCCCTAAGCCATAAACAGTGCAGGGGTTGGTAACGCCTACGGGGTAATTTCGTGTCTCAGCACTTGCCCTCTAAGGGTTAACAAGCACTTGAAAACTTTCTAATTAAGCCATTTGAATGATAAAGCTCAGTTTCTTAAGAATCGATGTATATTTATTGTTATATTTATGTGATTTATATGGGCGGACTATCAAACAGTGCGGAAGCAACGATACAATGTCAACTAAATAAATGAAAATATAAATAATAGCAATTTTTATGCACTTTGAAATGCGTTTATTAAAAATATCTATAAATTATTTAACATTTCAATTTAGTATTAATTTTAATATATAAATTAAGGTAACAAGTGTTTCCATTGGAATGCTTACTTAGAAATATTTATATATAGTTTATTTTCTGTTAATAAATATGTCATGTATATTACAATGTCAAGAAAATAAATGAAAAAAATATTATATTTTTATGTTTTATTTATAAATTATTTAACATTTCAATTCTGTATTTATTTAAGTATATAAAGTTAGTTGCTTGTGTACTATTTAATATAAATATATTAATCACATTTATTTATTGTTAATATTTATTACTAGACTACTTAAACTTATGGCTCATTTTTGCTCATTAATCAAGTTTTATTATCAATCACAGTTTATGAATCCCTTGTGTAATTTAGCTAATCTGAAACTTGTTGCTCTGTCGCATTATCACTCGCACTTGGAATGAAAACATTTAAATTGTCGTAAAAATAAATTTTATTAACATTGCCCACTTTGTGTGCTCGTAAAAAAAAGAAGAAAGCAGTGAAATACCCGGCAGTCGGCAATTAAATGCCAAACAGAATAGAACAAGCTAAAATGGCATTTTAACAACTATATAAACAAATTGCGGTTAATACCAACACAAACAGCAGCCCAAATTTTATGACCAACTTTTACGACTTGACGCCACTTGAGCAACGAGTTCCCTTAAATCCAAAAACTCACTCGTAACTCAAAGTTGCTCAATCTTTACGCTCAACGATCCCTTGGCATCCCGTTGGTCCTCAAAAGGCAGAAGAGAGGGAGAGAGAATGAACTGTCTGTTGAGCCTGATCCTGAGTGTTTTGAGTGCGTTCACTTTGCCTTTGCAGTTCATGGATTTTACGACTTTTTTACGATCTGTTAGTGTGACATGATGACAATCAATATAAAAGACATAAAAACCCAAGTTCCGTGACGTATGCCATAATTATTGTGTGATACCCCTCAACAACATCTTAGCATCTCAATCGGAGGCTGCCATCGTATCCATCAGATACATTTTCATAGACATCGTTACTTTTATGAGGTGACTCGGATGTTGCCGCCGTTACTTTCATGTTCATGATGTTTGTAGGAAACGGTGGTAAAATTTTATTCGAATGCATTTGCTTTCCTATCGCCATCTCTCTCTCTCTCTCTCTTCTTCTCTCACTCTTTCATCTATCATTCGTCTGGTTTGCCTTTTGGACTGCATATGGACTTTTTATAGCATTTTAACGATTTGTTTTGTCTGCGGATTTGGCCAATCTCCTCATGATGATGAGCTATGCGTGAGCAGCCACAGCTCGTTGCCACACAGATTTACAGCCTGGGAAAACAGCTTTTCCGCTCTGCAATAAAATTAAAGAAATTAGGTTAAAGATTTACGTCAGTATCAACTGGATTAGTATATAAAAGAAGTATGGCAAAATATTGTTTAAAAAATGTTAATTTTAATATATAAGTTTAAAAATTTAAGATTGACTTTACTTATTTTTTAAAGAACTCTTTACTTCAATGTTGTACACCATAAATATATAATAAACTACAGTAAACCCTGTCTCGACTACAGTTTTCAAGATGGTCGCCAGTCTTCCGAGACTTGGATGCTTGAATTGAAACATATGTGTAACGCCTGCACTTGGGGTGTATTACCAGCTCGGGTTCGTATTCGGCTACAGATTTGGGTACAGACTCGTTTTCGAGCTCAAGTACTAGACTGCTGCATCTTAAGTGCGGTCACATTAAATCATCTGCTTGTAGTATATCATGTGCGCATTGGAAATGGAGTAAGACTGGGAGGAGGCACTGTCACAAGTACAGGCCTTACAAATATATATAGACTACTCTATACATGTGCATATATGTAGATGTGCTGGCACTCTTACTGGGAAATGAAGTCATCTTCATATTCTAAAGCCATCCAATGGGAACAAATAAATGAGCTGCGCATTTGTCACTCGATGAACTCGAGAGAATTTATATTAATTTACAATTGTGCAGCTTGAGTATTGTAATTATTGCCAAGATAAATTAAAGGCAGACTTATGGCTCAGTTGCTTGTTAATAAAACTGTTAACAGATTATAATATAGTTACTTTTATTGACTGTTAATTCTATTAGAATTTCACATATAAATTTATTTTAATTTTTTTTTTTTTAATTATTTTATTCTATTTATTTCCTATTGATTACTTTGCTTATTTTGTTTTAATGGATTAATATATTATATTTATATCTTAAATCTGCTTTTAGTTAAATTTTTAGCCAAATCTCTTCCTTTCCTTATAAAAATTGTTTGTTATTAACATTTCAATCCAATGTCGCTGCTAACGATTCCAAACACTCAAAAAACGAAACAATTGCCAACAAATTCCGGCGCCTTTTGGTGACAGCAACACAAAAACAAATACACATACAAATACAAATAATTTAGGGGAATAAATCAAAATTTGCTCATATTTGGCAATGCAAAATTGTCAGAATGCAGGCCAAAATTGTACGGGGCAAAAGAGAAAGTTGTTGGCTCTTTTGTTTGGTATTTGCCAGTGGTTTTTGTTATCAGATGGACGAGGGCGCGATCACCGCAGCAGCCCCGTAACACACAGCCAATCCCAGTACGAGTACGAGAGTACCAAAATCAGTTGTAGTTACAGTTCCAGTCTCAGTCTGAGTCCCAATTACCTAGATCGGGACACCACCAGCAATTTTACAGGCATTTAGATTTCCACCGTGTAACGAGGCGATCGAGGCATGAAACCGTCGGCTTTTTTTGGGTAACTGAAACATATTTTTATGATTTATTACCATGGCGGCAATAATCGAACAGGCTGTAAGGACAATGCGCCAGGGCTTGTAACTGTGTGTGTGTTCTTTATGCCAGAGATATGTGTAAGCCTTAGCCAAGATAACAAGCCTCGGCTAGAAGTCAAAACAAATCCTCTATCTGCCTCTAAGGTCAGTAAAAAGTCCTTCGTCTTGTGCATTTTTTATGCTCGTTCGAGGACATGTTGAAAGGTAGCTTCAAACTGCATCGCATCTTATGTGTTGTTCCATTTTGTTGTATTTTCTGTATTTTTTATTTTATGACACATTTTTATGATTTATGAATTGCTTTGGTTTTTCTAGGATACTTTAACGACGATCTTGCCGTTTATTATCATTGTTCGACTGTGTTTTTTAATGTGAACGCGACCTTAAATGTACTGTTAGGGCCTCTGGCCTCAAAACAGTTTAACAGCCCAACTTGCCATTATGATCATCTTTAAGAATCTTTTTTTCAACTGCGAGATATTTGGGCGTTCTGCTGTGACTTTTGGGAAAATTGTAATTAGTCTATTGTGATGGAAATCAGGCCGGAAATGAGTGGAAATTTAAGATCAGATTAAGATTTTAGTTATTTTGAGCACTGACCAGCAAATATAAATAACTTTATGTGTTTGTTGAATATATTTTAAATAATATTCAGATTCAGATTCAGAATAGCTAAAAAACTTTAAATAGCGAATACAATTGAAATCATAACAATAAAATCCAATATACAATTTGTGAATACGAGCAAATCGACATATTTAACTAGAAATTGGCAACTGGCAACAAGTTGCATGACAGAAAGAAGAATACACGGAAGAAACAAAAGAGAAAGACAGCAAAGAGAAGGAGTAGGCTAAAGTATAAAGGTAAATGGGTGAAATGCTTAAGAAAATCAACTGAAACGAACAACAACAACGTCTGAAAAGACAGTGCAAACGAAATGGCCATAAACTTAAGCCAAATGGCTGCAGGGCCAAGAGGCAAGAGGAGGGACTCAGGAGAGTGAAAAGTAGGAGGCGCAGAGTGGGGAGTGCAAATGGGAGGTAAACCCAACCAACCAGTTCGACAACGCGAACTCCGAACTTAATCGAAACGTCAAAGGAAGAAAGCAAAAGAAGCAAAAACAACAGCAAAAACAACAGCAAAGGCAAAGCATAAACTTATTAAAAACAACAAGTGCAGCGCAGTTTGAAGCTTAAAAGCTTTGGGAGCTACAATGGAGGAAGAAGGAGAGGGAAAGGGTAAGAGAGAGAGGGAGAAAGAAAGAGAGAGACAAGTGGGACAGTGCTTAGCGGGATACAAGCTATTTGTGCAGTGGTAGCACGTCTCAGTCGCTCAACGCTGCACTGTGCGAAACGAGAAAATCAGTTAATGCCAGCTCGGAATCAACAGCAACAGCCACAGCAACAGCCACAGCAACAACTACAACAAATGAGTAAGAAGAACCGGCAACAGCAGCAACACTCAAAATGGGCACTTTCGGTCGCAATAACCACGACATTTACGATTATTTTACGGCCACTAAAAATCAAAAGTGTAATTTACGGAACAAAACCAAAACGAACTGAGACACGGAACTGACACACAAACAGAGACAAAACATGTTTAAATATATATGTATATATATACACTTAAAGAGTGAGACAGAGTCACAACTACTAGAAACTGTATCTGCAGCTATGTTTGTATTTGTAGCTGTAGCTGTATCGATGCAGCTCTGATAATAGTCATCATATTGTTGTTGCTGTAGCTGCTTGTGGGTGCCAGTTTACTAAAAAGAATAAGACGTTTGTTATAGTAAAATAAGGAAAATTATATAGTCGAAAAGTATAAAGAATTGAAGATAATCTGTATTGTTGAATAACTTAATAATAGTAGCCGGTGCGCTGTATAAAGACTTTATAGTCTATTCTTTGGGAGTAGGCAACATAAATTTCTAAAGAAAAATTAATAAGACATTATAAAACAAAACTGAACTAATAAAATCTTTAATAAATGTAGCAAAACAAACAATCAAATGACCCATTCCGCATTTTATAAATATCTAAATATTTTATTTGTGTTGCCTACCGATGAAAGGGCAAGACAGAAAGAGAGGAAAAGACTCAGTAAGTGAGAGGGCCATAACGTTACATTGTCCATAAAACCTGTTAAGTTTTGCACTGGGTTTTGGGCTGCTTCGCAATCTCAACGCTTTGCTTCGCGTGCAGCAAAATGAAAAGCTGAAATGCAGTTCGAAGAGGTTTCAGTGCCAATCTCAGTACAGGTCTCAGTCTCAGTCTCTTCTCCAACTCCAACTTCAACTCTGTCTCCGTCTCAGTTTTAGTTAAAGTTTTTTGGTTAGCCTTTTTGCACTTGTTGGCAGCACATGTGCAGCCAGCTACACTACACCTATTCCCACCTGCTACCTGCTCTTCACCAGGTTGGAAGTGTCTTCTCCCTTCACTTGTGTTCCTTGGCATTGCCATCAAAAGCAACTGCAACGCGTTGAAAGATGATTTTCATGTTTTTCCTCAGCAATTGCCCCGCAATCACTTGCTCTCCATGCCCTCTTTCCGCCACCTTCTTATATTTCTGCTGCTCCCTTTTCCTGTTGCTGTCCCTGTCCATGCCAATGGCCATTCTGTTAGCCCGTTTGGAGTCATGGTCCTAACGATGCCCCGATGCAATCTTGTTGTCTTAACCGCGTTTACTGACATCTTGATGTTTCGATTGCTTCGATGGCTTCGATTGCTCCGATTTTGAATGAAATGATTCGCGTTTCAGCACCCGCTCTTCAATTTTATGCCCCATTTCGAATATTGTGACAAGCGGTCGAAATTGAATTGAAATCTTTGATTGGCAATATGCTTTGCACCGTTTTCTTTGTTTTTAACAAGCTGCGAGTACTTGGATTAACTGCGCTACGTTTTATTAACTCAGCGATCATCAAATCAATTTAAAGTTAACAACAATTGCCAAGTTGGTCTAGAAAGAGTAACTTTTAGTGTAGTAAGGAAAGAGTTTA
Organism: Drosophila acutilabella; assembly: GCA_035046005.1. Lineage (NCBI taxonomy): Eukaryota > Metazoa > Arthropoda > Insecta > Diptera > Drosophilidae > Drosophila > Drosophila acutilabella. The sequence continues at coordinate 2,554,720 of JAWNOK010000061.1, forward strand.
GTTTAATGAAATGACTTAAGGTCAATAATTGTTGAAGATACGCAACAAATATTGTAAAAATGTGGTATTTTCATGATTGGCATTGTAAGTAAGGCATATAAGTTTATAGAGAGGTTTGCTTAGAAATTGCATGTTAAAATGGTTGATAAATTAATGTCAAATGCGAGAAATTCAGAATTATCGGTTAAAGAAAATAATGAATATGATAGTTTGCCATATATGTTAATAACTGCTGACGACAAATTTGCTAAGTACTCAATTGTTACATATTGACTTCATTGAAATTATATGAATTTTCAAGCCCTTTAGATGAAATTTTCTTATCAAACTTAAGAATAATACTCCCAAACCCAATGTACATAAATGATAATCCCATCAGTATTCAGAGTTAATAATAGTTCGCTGTTAGTTAACAGCGCAACTTTAAAGGAGTTACAATGGCTGTTAAACTTCATGCACAATGACTCTCAAACCGACATTGAAATCGACGCATTATGACCAATAGATGGCGCATGCAACATGCTGCCGCCATCTAGTGCATAACTGTTGCAACTGCTCAAAGTAACCAAAATGGTGGCAAGCAAAAGCAGAAGAAGAAGAGCAAGCGCAGATAGGAAAATTATTTCTTATTTTTCCAATTCGGTATTGTTTGTTATTTGCATTTATAAATTTTTGTTTAATTTTTAATTGTATTTTATTTTATATGTAATTCTTTTAACTCATTATTATTTATAAACTATAAAAATTTTATAATTTTTTCTAGCTTTTATTTTTTGGTTTTTGTTTTATTGCGTCCGTTTTTCTGTCCTTCACTTTGTGTTAATTTTTGGTATTATTTTGTATAATTATTGTTTTATAATTATATTTGATTGCTTTATATTGTTGCTTGTTTAATTTTGTTTGCTCTTTTCTGCTTCTACTGCATTACCTCCATTGCCTCTTGGTTCGTCCGTCTGTCTGTCCACTTAGCAGAATAATGTCTGCGTGGCCTCCACCGTTGCTCGGTGTCGACGTCTGCGCCGCTGCGAGTCTCAACTGAAAATGTTCGGTGGTTGAACAAGTCAAAAAAATCCAACATTTCATCAAAACGGGTTCCTGCAGTACTACACTGAGAAAAAAGTTTGTGTTTAAACCTTACAGAATACAAATGACTTTATATAGCGAAAACAATTATTTATTAAGCAGCAATAAATATATAGAATATACACAAATACAAATTTCAAATTCTATTAAAATATAATATAGAATATAAGAATATATTAAATAACATTAATATACCAAAACATTTTTTTATATTAACACTTCGTCTGGTATACAATTAACGCAACAGCTACAACTTGTTTTCCTCAGTGTAGAGGTGGAGGCTGAACCAAATGGGCTTGGCCTGCGCATTAGAGTGAGAGCATTCCTACTGCTCATTTGGCTTCGACTCAGTCTCTATCTCTGTCTTGCACACTTGCTTTCTTTTAGTGTGTTTCTTTCCTTATTTCTTTTCTTCTTCTATATTTAGCAGTTGGTTTTGCTTTTTGTAGCACTTACTTAAATCGTTGAGCTACAGCATTTCCACATTTGAATTAACTTAATTGATTTCTTATAGCATTCTGACAGCGCTCAAGATTTTTTCCAAGTTTAATTTTATTTATTTGCTGTTAATTTTAGATAAAAAATACAGATATATTTTAATTTGTAGTTTTAATAAAATTCATTTGATTTCTTTGTATTATAAGCATAGGAATATTTCAATTTCTTCTTCTACTTTCATGGTATATGTACATCTGACTTTAAATCTAGTTATGTACTATGGCAGTGTGTCTCTTAATAAACAGGACATACAATTATACAAGGACATGATTCATGTCATGTTGGTTATTGTTTCATGTTGCATCGCCACTTTTGGGTTTGTCGCACAACTTAATTAAATTCATAGAGCAGCTCGCACTTTGAGTGGACACGCCCTGGGGGGACATTAGTGAGAAATATTTCCATAAAGGATACGTGAGTATTTTCGCTACACATGTACAATTTTCAAGCAAATGAAAAACGTTTTATTAGAATATGATTCCTAGTGTTGCTAATTTTTGTATGAGTTATGAAACATTTAAAAGGGAAGACGAGTTCTTGAAATGAAGTCATCAGCATTGGTCCATGGATTAATTTAATTTCACGCTGCATAAAATGAAGTGGCAGAATGAACCCAACTTTTCTGAACAATAGAGAAAAATATATAAAGGAAAATAGATAAAGGGAGACAGCAGAAGAGTGAGAGGAGAAAAGCCAGTTATACGCATTCAAGGAATTTATATTTTTTTTGGCATTGAATGAATTAAAATTTTTTGTACAAATTTTATTTATTTCTATATAGTGTATGTACCACAAAACGACGCAAGACAATGGACAACTGCCATGAGATAGCAATGGAAGAATAGCATTAGATAAGGCGAAAGGAAAGGGGAAAAGGAATGGATATGGGAAAGGGAACGGGAATGAGAACGGATAGAGCACAAAGCGCACCCCAGGAGCGTCTTGCGTCGTGGTGATTATGGCCGAGGGGTAAAAAAAAGGGCAGATAAGTTATTGTAACGAGTGAGCAACCCCTGCAAAGACCTAGGCCTGTAAAAATAGGACAAGTTCACGCACACACACACACACACACACAGACCAACACACACTCACACGCTGGAGGGTGCGCCGTTAAAATGAGTTACGAGTTCTGCCATTTTAAATTAAAATAGCAGGCAGCATCCAAGATGGAAAAACACAACAACAACACAGTGAAAAAGGTCAAAGGCCATTTCCACCCCGAGTTTGCCTAACAAAATGGTCATGTTGACAGAAGTAAATCTTTTGAATTATCGCATTAGAATGCCGCATTCTCATGGATATATTTTCATAGAGCGATGCCCAATGAAGCCATGTCGTAAATATTGCCAATGTCACTTGGGTATTATAAAAGGATTTTCGGTCTGCCATTTATGGTACTCGCATTGTTGATTCAAGCATTTCTTCTTCCAACCAAGAGCAAGTCTCATACCCAAGCGTTTAACTAGTTTTGAGTTCCACCAAAAACAAACATTAAGAGATTTTATATATACAATTTAATGTGTGATATACTAAACGCACACCCACGCACACACAACCACACACAGAAATATTGTATACAAACTCAACTAGTACATTATTGCAATACAGTTATGGTAAAAACATCTTCTGGAGCCACAAGATATTCAAATTTGCGAGTACCCACACGCAGATAGCACAGTTTGTTAGTGGGATCTATATCTCTAATGCAACTCTGAACGATTCCAACGAGTATGCCATTCATGTGCTTCACAATGCCCTGAGCTGTGGTGTTATCAAAAGATGTGGCTGCCACACTCCCGGTGGTATTATCGGAGACCACATAGCCCAAGGTGTTCTCGGAGGTAATGCGCTCAGTGTTTGCAGCGTTCTTATGGATTATATCCTCTAGCACGCGATTCATCTTTGATAAGTCTTTGAAATTTAGAAAGTAAGTGGAATTGGAATATTTTATGTTCTCAATGTGAAATCTTTAGTCAGACTGCGCTGTAGAATTTTGAATAACTTTAACAGCCTTTGCAAGTGTTTCTAAGTCTACTAAAATTGTTTAAAAATTAGTTGTATATAATATTAACTATTCATATGAAGCCCCATCTTAGATAGGTATTTATTATACTCTTCTTTTCCCTTTTGCATTAACTACTATTATTTTGCCAAAAGTACACAGCTATTCTCCCACTCTAAGCAAAACTTTCTTATCTTACAAGTATTTAAAAAAAACTGGCATTTATCTACAGTTTTATTATGCATAAATGCCATTGAACTTGTCTGCTTGCATGGAGGTCAGTTCAAATGACTCCACAAAATTGATATGAACATTTTGTGTGGTGGTGGTGGTGGTGCGGTGAGCGGCTCAAGTGGTCGCGTGGCATTTAGAGACGAGTGTCTTGCCCCACCAATCTGCAGTCTAGAGGCCACAGTCTACACAGTCTACACTCGACAGACTGCCTCATCATCAAGCGGTTCTCATTTCATTTTCATGCGCGTTTAATGGCGTCTGTTATTGACTTTTAACGAGATTTCCACTTTCAGCCCGCCCGTCGACTCCATTGCGCTTTTCCAGACTTATTTTTAGACAATGCCACGGTCAGAGTTTCGACCTCTCCCACTCTAGGCCCCTCCTGACTTCCCCTCCAGCCCTCTCAATACCTCAATTCCATGCCATCAAGTAGTTAATTGAGTTTTTGACTTTGAACCGCTTTTGTATTTGTGGTTCGTTGATTGAACCAGGTCGTTGACATGGCATAAAGCGACCTTAATTGCGATTAGCTTAAAGCGTTCCTCAATCAACTGTAAGTCGCATAAATCAACGGATTCTCAACACACAACTATCCCTATTTAGTCTCAGTTCCCTTTGCCAAACAGGGCACAGCTCATCTGTATTCAGGGTTCTACACACATATTGCTCCGTCAAGTGCTTGTTGGACAAGATGGGCGAGTGCATATATGCAGTTCCCTTCGCCTCTGTCTCTACAGCAAACGACAGCATCGAGACCAAACCCAAAATGGCCACTTGAGCACCCACAACGACCATAAAACACTTTTGGACATGTTGTTGTGCCAACGAACAACAACCAAACAACCAGCAACAACACGAGCTGTCTTTTTCTCAGTGCTGGTCAATAAAATGTGCATAAATTTTGTTGCCATTCAACGGCTAACTGAAACCGGGAGTTAGCTGTTGCAGTTTAGTAGCTCCACTCGTTTAACAACTGGCTAGCAGGACCAAAACTCGGGACAGGCCTGCAAACTGAATACTATGGTTGGGAAATGTTCACAAAAATATATTTCTTTCAAAATTTCTTTGAATTTCTAATAAACTTTGATTTATTTCCATTTATCCCATAATTTAATCTAAGCAAACTATTTAATTAAAATATTAGCAATTCAAATAACTTCTTATTTTACTCTTTTCAGAAATACTTCTATGAAATTGGTCTGTGTTTTGATAGATAACTGGATGGTTCTGTATAAAAAACTTACTTTTATATTAAAAATTTATAAATAAGTCTCTAAAAATATTCTTCATTATTATTTTACTTTGTTTTTTACACTCCCATTGTACTTTTCTGCATTCGCTTTTGTTATTTTGGAGGCTCTGCTGTTGACCCGGTCTGAAATGATATACGACCGCTAAATGCAAAACGTTAGATTTGTATGCCGTTGGCCGACGTTTAGGGATTTGAATAGTTGAAACTGTGGCCCAAAATGAATTGTGTGTATTTGGAGTGGAATTTGTGTAGTCCGACGAGAATAACAGCCATTTGAAACTATGCAAAATGCGAGCACATAAATCGCCAGAACTGCAGCAAACAGCGGCGTATCTGTGCAGTGCTGCTTATCAGAGACAGAGGCAGAGTCAGTGTGGGGTTTTGCCATGGGATTATACGAAGTCAGCCAAAACAGTACGTCCAACATTAATGCCGAGATCATAAATCATTTAATTAGATCGCAATCGAGTTTAGGGCACAATATATTACTCATTCGTTAGCAGAAGCTCTTTAGATGGCGATAGGTCAAAAGGTTGCGCAATGGCCGCCGTAAATAACAACGAAACGCACAAAATTCTTTTGTTAATTACACGAAAAACCAACAAGAGTCTCAAAAAAACTGAATTAAAACTCACACCAAATGAATTCCTCAGTTAAGGGCACTTTCCCTGTTACAGTTTACCGTTTGCCGTTTGCCGTTGGCCACAATATGCAAATGAGTCTTTGAGTATGCCATGCCGACCGCTTTTGACTCGGAGATTCGTTTGGGCTTTGAGTTGGTCCGGTCAACGCCCAGCGGTCAACGAGTTTTGAGCCAGAGTCCACACTTCACCTACATTTTGTATCTGTATCTTGTTTTTGGGCTTTGTTTCCAGTTTTTTTTTTGTTTTCCCTGTTCTTTTTGGGCTCAAAATGCCACATGCCACATGCCACACATGGCGAAAATTGGATCGCACGTCCGTTCTACCCGTTTTCTGTGTCTTTTTGGGCCGAGTGTTCCAAATATCCTTTTGCTTAGCTACCCCACAGACACACTGACACACATCGAATGGCCTCAACACAACTTTACTCCACATCTCATCAACACACTCCATGGAGTTGTCTTCCATTACAAACTCACACATTTATACAGGGCAGGACTCATAAATATGTAGATACATTCACATTTATTCATTTGTGAGTGAACAAGCACTCACCAAAAATGCGTTTGGAATTTTTAATTTTCAAATGTTGTAAAGTCCTTTTTTGTCACTGGTCAACGAGTTTTTGGGGATGAAAACTACTGCATCTGTTAGTTAGTTACGTAATTACAAATGTGTCATTTTCAAATTGTAAAATGAAAAGTGAAAAGAGCTCGAATAACTCAAAAGTTGCTTACAACAGCCCAAGAAATTTATAAAGCTTAAAGCGGCAGACAATAAACTATAATTAAATAGTTAACAACCTTTTTTAATTTATTTAGACTTCATCTAACTACAAAAACACGTTTAGGAATTATGGTATTCAAACATATTTAATAAGCAGCTTTTTAGCTTCCCTCCCACTAAAAAAACTTCCTCCATTTTGCTGTTCAAAAATAAACTAGTTAATTTATTATTATCAGAACTGATCTATGAACCAAATAATACCCACATAACATAATTAAAAGGGAATAAACACCCTCATATAATTAGCACAAAATGAAATATTTAATTATTATTGCCACTCACAAATGTCACATCTGTCATGATTATAAGTTTTCAATTCAAATTGATATTAAATTGGATTACTCAAAGATTAGTCCATTTCAAAATTAATAGAGAAATATCAAAATAGTATTTGTTGTTCGCTTTTAGGCCAAGTTTAAAGTTTTGTCTACTTCTCACGCATTAATTCACACAGTAAAATCAAATTATTTATTCAGTTGGTGACTCCACAAAGACAATTAAATCAGCATGTGAATGAATCTGAATATGTTGAGAAATTGATATCGATTAATGCTAAATGCGTGTTTCTAAATTGTTATGGCCACTTGGATGGGATCTGTGTGTGAGTTAACTTAACTGATTTGCCATTAGCACATAATTTGAGCATTTTATTGACAAAATTTAGCATGAAATGAATATAAAAACCCAATTGAAGACAATAAAAACTTTGAAAATATTGCAGAACCGAACTCAAACGAACCTCCAAATAACATACAGTGACAAATGACATTATTTACTCTATAGATTTATTTTATGGAATGCTAAATATCGACTAATTTAAGGCAATTATCTTCAAGATGCGTAATTTTGTATTCTAATCTGAGTGGGCTGCTAATTTATGTTGTTTTACTTCTACTCGCGGTCAAAGTCTTTCATTAATTTTGGGACGGAACGAGTGAATATAAAAATGTGATCTTAAGGTGCAAAATCTACTTATAAATTTTGATTTGAAATTAAATTAAACAACTTGGAACAACTCGTTTCGCGCATGCCAAAAAAATAAAAAACAGGGTCCAAGATTTTAATTTATTTATCCACATTGTGTTTTTAAAATAATGAAACAACTTTTTTATAAATCATGAGACTGCTGTCAGTTGAACTGAAAATGAATAATCGACAATCTGATGCTCTAACTTATAAATTTAATTTAAATGTTTTTAAGCTCTTAAGTTTTTAAGTGCTAAGTTCAAAGGACTTTCTGAGAAACTTAATCAAAAAGCAGATCTACATAATTCTATCATGATTTTGTTTAAAGGTAGATACTCTCGGTTAGTGCATCAAAAATAATCAAATGTATTTCAATTTTATTTTGCCAGAAGGTGAGAGATTTTTTATATCTTTTAGCTTTTTTCTTTTCTTTTCTTTTGGTGTGTAAACACAAAGACGACTTACAAAACAAAGACAGCCACAAAAGGAACACAAAATGAAAAAAAAACGACGTATTCAAAAGATAAATTTCTTAATTTAAATTCAGACCCCAACGTTGACTTTCCAGCGAGTCGAGTTTTTGGGGTTTTTGCCGACGCAGCTCCAAAACAGAAAAAAACAACAGCAAGTAGAGGAGATAGAGGGTGATACAGCGGCGGGGGGAGAGCAGAGGGAGTGCGACAGAGAGGGAGAGAAAAAATGGTTTTCATTTCCGTTACAAATGTTTTCAATTTGGTTGAACACAAGAGAGAAAAAAACTGAAATTCAATTTTCAAACGTTTTATTTCGACAACATTTTGATTTAGTCGCACATTTTTCGTTGTATGAGTGTGACTGTGTATGTGTGTGGTGTGTGTTGTGTGTGCTTCGCTTTGAATATTTTACGCATTTGGATTTTGATTTTCTCGCTTTTCGTTTTTAGGTTTTTCGTGGCGCATTGTTGTAACTATGAAATATTTATTATTTAAATTTGTATCTGGCATGGCACCTAAATCATGCGACAGGCTCATTCATGCGATACAACACTCCTACAAGATATACAGATTCAGATACAGAAATACAAATACAGATACTCGTACTACCAGCTATAGTTGTTGTTATACCAACTTTTTATCTTCTTCTTTTTCATTCGTCGCATGATTTAGTTGCAGTCATAAATTTAATTTTAAGCTTTTTTTGGTATTTCATTTCATTTCGTTTCGTTTGGTTTTATTTTGGTTGCGTTTTTCTCTCTCATTTTGGTTGACGCGATTCTCGCTTTTAACTGGCAGTGTGTCGCTCTGTGCCTCTGGCTTTGGCCGGGCTGAGATAAACACTTGACAACGTGCTAAGGCCAACAACTGGCAACACGATAAGCCCATAAATAATGTCGAGTAATAAATTCAGCGTCACTTCTGACACAAACAACGCCATTGCAAATGTTTATACAGAAAAAACTCCAAAACTAACACTTTACAAGAGATTTGAGTGCTCGTCTCTTTCAGTTAACTGTACTTACTTGTCAACTTGATCAGGCTTGAAGGACCTTTAAGGCAAGAAGGGGAATCTGACTGATATTTGGCAGCTTTTAGTGCATAAAGTCACGAAACAACTAACGTTTTTATAAGCTAAGCTGCAGATTGTCTTTAATTCCCAAAAACAATATCAGAAATGTTGAAACTATCGCTTAAAAAATCTAAGATTCTTGGCTTAAATCAACTGTAAAAGATATTAGGTAAATGAAATATTATCTTAAGGGTAATAGTGAATTTTTAATCGTTTTGTTATAGAATAAGCAGTAGTAAAGTTGTCCAATCTCCACATTGTTAATCAATTGATGTATTAATTTTACCATCAAAATTTCAGCGTTTTCAAAGTCTTAACACCAGTTAAAATTCTCCATTTTGTTAGCTGTCAGCTGGTCAATTTCAAAACTATTCCAACTGTTTCACTATTCAACTGGTCAGCTGCTATCCAACCGCTGCTAAAAGTGGACAATGTTCGGTAATTGCCTGCAAGGATGCGTAGGACAGTAAAATTATGACGTGCATGTGACAACTGTTACTGTGGCAAACAAAAGAGGCAACAAATGGGCGGAAAAAGGATGAAAATCATGCGGCAGCAATTCACGGCAATCAAACAGCGCGTAACACGAGTGCAAGCTCTAAAAGGTTTGTTAAAGGATGCGACGCGACTCAACCCGGACTCGACTGGGCACTCAGTGTGAGTGTGTAAAGTCCATTAAAAGGACATTCCACGTAACCGATCCGTGTGGCACTTGGTGTGGCAAATGGACTCTCGCTGCAGGCAGTCAGCGCCACATGCGGCCAGGACGAGAACGAGAACGACAACTAGGACGTGTCCTGCGTCCTGTTTGCTTTGTTTGTTTTTCTTTTTTCATACATTTCTTTTTTCTTCTTTCGTTTTTTGCATTCTGCTGTTTTCATAATTTTGAAAAATTGAAACTCGTGTGACCCGTTCAGGTCGGCGACTCCTCGCTGGCTGTGAATGTTGCAACTGCAACAACAACAACGACAACGACGACTGGAGTGTTGCGTGCAATTACATGAGTCTCTGCCCGTCATAAATTGCATCCTTTGCAGCCTTTCACGCGCGGCATGCCAAAGGAGTTGCCATTATCCAGCCAGGGGGTCCCACTAGAGTTCGTCTCCGAGTTTGAGTCCAAGCGGCCATGTGGCATGTTGCATGTTGTATGCGGCACGTTGATTGCTGCATGTGCTGCACACGCAAATTCCTGTTGCAGTCGTGTAAGTAGCTGGCAATGGCAGCATTTCATGTCGTGTTTACACTCACTTCCCGTCCATCCCAACCTCTGTACGTCCCACCGCCAGTCCCTCTGTCCGTGCCAAGCCAGAAAAAAGGGCAACCCTATTAAAAACTTCAATTAATGCGACCCGTTTGCGTCCGGGTGCCGGGCCAAGTGCCTCGATGCGACAAGTTGCAGTTACTGATTATTTATATTATTAAGTTTCTTTCTTGTACTTTATTTTATAATTTAACAATTTACCTTTTCCTGCATTTAACTACAGCTAATTATTTGGGGCCATAAACTTTACGCTGAGTAGAGTTGCCACCGAGTAATATAGGTCTACTTCATAAAGAGTGTAAATTAACTGAAAAAAAGTTCATTTTTCAATTTGATTGATTGCCTGCGGTTAAAGAATATCAACCATTAAATGCATAGGTTATGAAAGGCTTAATAATTATACTTATTTATTCACTGTATAAAGAATAACCCCAGTCTAAATTATTTCTTTGAAATCTATATATACAAATATGTTATAAGAAAAGTGAAAAGTATCTTCCCTTTTCAATATTTTTCATTTCCTTTTAATATTCATAAATTCATCCTTTAAAATCCAAATCTCTTCCGGAACTGAGGCTGCCGTCTTACAGTCTTTTGACCCAATTAAACTGCATATGGCGACTTCATGGCGGTTTCCAATTTTGAATTTGCCAATTAAATGTTTATCTGCCTAATTACCGTTGCGGGCGTCGATGCCAACGCCCCAGACAACAACCACCACAACAATAACAAACCCGAAAAGCCGACGCCGGCGGCCGCTTGGGCATTATTCAATTAAAAGTTGTTGCCTTGTTTTTTTTTCTTACGTTTTTGGCACGCACTAAACCCCATAAAAGTCATAAAGACCCGCATAAAAAGCATAAAATGAAAATGAAAATGAAAAGAATCTTAAAAAGCAACGAGAATTAATGAATAGTGAAATGGTAGAAATGGAATGAGTGAGCAGAGCAGAGTGAGGGAGCATGAGTGGGAATGTGTGAAAGGTAAAAACACTAGCGTTGCTGATAGAGACCAGCGTTTCGAAACAAACAAGTTTAAGGTGTTACAAAAGGTGCTGTGACTATATTTGTCGAGCCTACAGCTCCGATTGATCTCGAGTGAGAATGAGAAAAAAGCAAGAGAGAAAAAGAAACGACACACGAAAAGGGGAGCAATGCTCGCAACATGTTCGCCCAAAAAGAAGTGAACTGAACTCAAAGCAGTACACATTTTCACTCAAAGGAAACCCGAGTGAAAAGTACATGAAATGAACGCTGGCAGAGACGTTGCGCTGTCTGTCTGTTGGTTGGGGCGGAAAACTCGTGCGATTTTCTTGCTGCCGCTGCTGCTGTTGCTGCTTATTTCAATCAGTGCACAACAACAATGATTTTTATTTTTATGCGCCAACGTAACGATCTCGTTTCCACTTACTTAAATCTACATTTTAACTGCCTGGCACATTTTATGTCCCATTCTGGCAGCCGTGCTAAGTCGGCAGATGCGCGCGCGAGAGCTTTTTTCGAGTTGCTCTTGTTGTTGTTGCTGCAGGAGCAGCAGCGAAAAGCGCCCCCGAATAAAGCGCCAAGAGAGCGAGAGCAAATACGACAGACAAGTGTGAGTGAGAAGGCACAAAGAGTGGAGTAAAACTTTAAGTCCAACGCTGGACAACACACACTAATTAAATCAATACTAATTAATGTGCGCAAACATCATTAGAGGCAGCATTGGCAAACAAACATGCAAATACCCCCAGGGGCATGAGCAGCGCAACTCAGAGGGGAATGGAATCAAACGAAGAAGAAACAACAAAAAATAAAAGAGCGTCGGTAACGGCAAACAATTGAGCAACATTCAGCAAACGATTATGAGGCCATCTCAGTCGCACTTAAAACGGCCATAAACGACGACAGTTATGGCTACAACAACAGCCACTTCACCGGCGACGTCGGCGCGCTGCCAAAGTCGAAGAGCGTGAGAAAAGCAATTCTCACGAATGAAATCAGAACGAGCTGTGTATCGATTATGCTCAACTGGCGATTTACTTGCTTTAATGCGAGAGACACGTGGCTCCGTGGCAGGTTCGAAAAGAGAGCGAGAGCGAGAGCAGCACAGATACAGGCAGAGACAACGAGAGCAGCAACAGCAACAGCCCAAGCAGCAACAACAACAACAACAACAAGCCACTCAGCGCTTAATGCGCAGCCATTAGGGTGCGCAGTTTGTGCTCTCTCTTGGCAAGGCAAGCGCTCTCTCGTATGCACGCACTCTCGCTCTCTTCGTTGCTCTGTCTGTCTCGCTTGCACACGCCATTTGCTTTGACTTATCGTTATGGCCGTTATGGCTTCCGTATGCGCGTCATTCTTGTCGTCGACAGCGCTGTCGCAGAGGAGGCGTGGCCTAACACCAGCAGTAGCGCATCGCACTGTGGTTTTATGTCCGTTTTATGGCTCATTTTCATCGTCCGTCGGAGCAACAGTAACTGTAACTGAGGCTCTGAGCGTTTGCTGTTGCTGTTGCCATTGCCGTCGCTTTGGCGTCGGTGAAATTGTTTGTTTGGATAATTATTTGGATTGTTATTAGATTGTTGCAACAACTATAAAAATGCTATAAAAAATATTTTTATTTCGCTTTAAATGATTTTTAGTGGCCATTTGCCTGCCGTCGCTCGTTGTGTGGTGACAAATTGCCCCAAGATGATGCGCCTAATCACCGACTTGTCCCATCAAGGAGCTAACTGTGTTTTGTATGTGTGTGTGTGTCGTTTTGACCTCATTGAATCAAATGGCAATTTGTCTGCGTCTCAGCCTCTTTCTTGATGAATCGTAAAAATATTGTTACTAGTGCTTTACTAAATTGCTGCATAATATGCGTTCTGGGTGTTTTGACATACAAAACGTTTATATTACTATATAAAATGATATTAAGTTAAGCAACTTTAAGCCAGATTATGTGTGTTGGCGTTAGGACTCACAATAGCATTCTAATAAATATTTAAAATAGTTTACTATAAGCATTTGGGGTATATCATATTGTTATCTGTTTATTTTTACCTCTGGCAATGCATTAAATGCAATTCAAATAATGTCAAGTGTCTTGAAGCACTTAAAACCCAACCTTAAAAACTCATGAGATCGTAGATAAGCAGTTGCTTCTTGGGAAAATTGTTTATATAATAAACGAATGTCAAATTGAATGAATATTTCATATAAATGGATTTTTTTATGAATAATGGTTAATTAAGAAAACCGGATTCCCATCACAATCAGTTTCGATTTCATTTCTTTTGTTTTAGTCATCCCAAGCACATATTCGATTATTTATTTCTTTTTCATAAAGCAAACATAATTCTTTAGTCCAATAGCAAAAAATAATAAGAAGAGTGTAGAAAAAACACTGAAAGGAAAATTAAACAAAAAGCATTTTAACGAAACTGTCACGACTGCTGAACGTGAATTCCGTGATTGGATTGCCCAATAAATGTTTATCGAAGGGGCCACAAATGCGCATCTATCTATGAATGTTTGCCATGTCTGTCGTATGTCGCATGTCGCGCTCAGTTGGGAGTTTTTATAAAGAAAACATTCCGCTGTTCCAGCTCCCAGTTGTCAGATTCCTGCTTCACTTGTCCCCACTCTACTCCACTCCCTAAAATCCCAATCCCAGTGGTTCAACATTGTTTTTTTTTTTGTTGGTTGGGGCGCAGCTGTGCGACAAGAAACAAAAGACACGTTTTTGGTAAGGGACATTAATGAAGAAAAACAAACAGCAAACAAGAGTAAAATGGCGGCACAACAAAGTTATTTTTATGAAATTAATATTGACTGGCAAAAAGTGCCAGCTGAGTTTGTCAGTCCGCAACAAAATTGGTAATTAAAATAATAAAAGCATTTTTTGCCGTCTCTTTTCGTTTGATGCCTCTGGAATTTTAATGAAAAAATCGCGTATCGTTGGTTCGTCTTATAAATTGAAGCAGGCGACACTTTTAATGCTCTGCAGGAATGTTTTTTGTAAATAATTATCAAAAATATTGTTTAATAAACGCGTTTTTAAGTACTCCCCTTGTTTCTTTTTCGTTCTTCGTACATTTGTTTTATAAATTTCTTTTTAATTGACTTCTCTCTGACTAATTTGGGAATATGCAGGCATCACATATGCACCGCCCCCCGAGCAACAGAGCACACATGTCCATCAGCAGGGGGATCGCAGTTGTACCCTCACCCTCTGGCAGCTGTTATCCGCATTTCCTCACCACTTCCACTTTTCCAAAATGTCTGCGTTGTCTGTTGGTTCTGTCTCCCACAATTTATGTTCATTTTCCAATGTTTTCTTTCTGTCTTTCATATTATTCTTTTCTACTTTTTTTTTTTGGTAATTTCTTTGAAAATGAGCGACTTGTCATTCAACAAATTCCCCCATACTCTTGCTATACCTCTCCCTTTCTCTCCCTTCTACTCTTTCTATCATCTAGCAGTATGTTTGTTGTCGTCTCATGTCATTCCACCCAACGCTTTGCTGGCCATTTGGCACTTTTCTTCTTCCACTTTACTTAATTATCTGTTTTCTCAGTGCTATTTTTTATGTTGCACCTTTTGATTTGTGTCACCTTGTCACGTTGTTCGTTCTTTTTGTTTCACTTATTCGGATGTTCTTTTTTTGCTGCGAGTCATACCTGTTTGTTTCCTTTATATGTACATAATATGTTTATTTTTATGAATATAGCGTCATTAACGCACAACTGTTGAGTTTTCAAGGTTATTCTTGGTATGAAGATACTGTATGCTGGTTATTAGTTGAATCATACTATCTCTTTAGTCTTTATTATTAAATACTTTTATTTATAAAGGTCTTTATCTATTTAAAATACTTTCTTTTCATAACTATCCAAACCATTATTTTAATTTTTAATGCATAGCTTAAAAGAATATAGTTTATCAAGTTTAGAAAGAATAAAGCAAGTTTGTTTATATTTTTCTATCAAACTTAATAATTTAGTTCAAGTATCTAATTTGATTAAACTGATAAATTTAGTTCAAGTATCTAATCAAATTAAACTGATAAATTGATTTGTATCGTTAAAATGTGCACTCAAGTTTAAACTAATAAATAGTTTACTGAGTACAAAATGATTGATGACTTACATTGATTTATGTTAGACTGAAGTTTTCAATGCAACAAGTACTTGCACTTAGATCACAGCCTGCTGTATCTTAGCCAATCAACTGCATTTTAAACGCAGTGCAGTAACAACAAATTACAGGTATTTCTGTTGGCCAAAGGGGTAAGAACTGTAACTCGTGTGTGAGTCTGTGTATGTGCTCCAAAGGCCCGTAACTTTCGTCAATTAAGGTGGAGAAGAGTTGCAAAGAGGGGCAGCCAGGTGGGCAGGGGTTCAGCTGCCCGTTGGCCAAATTATCCGTACGCCATTAAAGTCATTAAAGCCATTATATGACGGGTAAAACGTTTAAGAGAAAATGCATCTTCTCAACGGATTGGATGCTGTTGAATGCAGTAACCAGCGACAAAAACGCACACATGTTTGAGCTTACATGAAGGGTTAAAAGAAGGACGAGAGACGGTAAAGGAAGGCAGAAGTACATACTGTTATTACGCGCAAAGAGAAAAAAAGTGGAGTTGATTTTGAGAAAACTTTTCAATTTGGTTTTAATTCATATGAACAACAGTTTGTAGTAAGGAGAAAAGAGGGATGTAGGGAGTATAGAAGGACTTGGGGCCACTGGTGTATAATTTGGACAAGTCTGTTGCTCAACGCGAACATTTGCTTAAATGGAATTATCGTTCAATAACCCATTGTGTCTGTTCTTCTTGCGCCAACGATGATAGCCAGCCAGGTAAGTCGTATGAGCAGCTCTCCTTCCCTTCCCCACACACCTGTTCTCCACACACAGATAATATAATCCATTTGACTAAAGAGATACTAGTGCCAGTCCATTTCATCGAAGACTGCAGGAAGTGTTAGCGTCAGGTGTTCGTTCGTGTTAAAATGCCAACTAATTTCAGTGTTTTGGCCAACAGCACTGGCCATTTCATTTAATCAATGGCCAGTAAACTGTCGACGTTTTTTGGGGCAGGCAACATAATGAAAACAAAACCATTAAATACTTAATACGAATTTTTAGCACAAAAACATGTCGCAGGAAGTCAATGACTGCACGGAGGGCTTTAGGTGGGCGTGGTCAGACATTTTGTCCATCAGCAGGACAGCACAGAGCGTCTGCATCTAAACAGAGACAAGATTGCACACGTTCAGCTGCCCAGCCCCTCCCCTTTCCCGCTCCCCACTTGTGATAGTCAGCTTACTCAGCGCAACAAATGTCAACGAATTTTATTCATTGCAGTTGTTAGTGTTGTTGTTAGCGTGACAACAACGAATGTATGTGTTTGTCAGTGTATAGGTATGTAGGTGTAGGTAACGACTTGCATGTCCAGCTGTCTGTCCAGTTGTCGACTTGTCTGCCTGCATGCGATTCGCTTAAATTGTGATACGTGATAAAGTGGCAACAAAAGTCACCAGAACCAACTCACAATTGCTGTGCACGTTGTTGATTTTCTTGTAGTCACTGTTGCTGTGGTTATTGCTGTTGTTGTTGTTGACGCACATTGTACGCCCGCGCAGTCAACGTCTTGTTTTGACCAGGCCCAGAGGCATTACCTATGGCGGAGTGGACAACAAACTGATGAGGAGGTTAGTCGCCAAGTTTTCCACTCAAGCAATGGAAATGCTTGATCAAATGGCGCCAGAAATATGAAGAGAGACTCAGAAGTGCATACAAAATGTAAATTACACATTTGTCTAAGAGTTAAATTATTTGCAACTGTCTTTTCTATGACCAGAATTTACTATACTGTATAGGGAAACTTAAGCTACCAAGAAAACTTAACAGAGGATCAATATTAATATTAATAGGAATATTAAAAGTCATCTTAATCCTATTTAAATTTTATGCGTAGCATTTAATATTAACAACTTAGTGTCAATTTTTAGGAACCTAGAATGAATTTACCAAGAATAACTTAGACTAAGAATAATTAAGAATATAAAATGATATTTCATTCAATTCCCTTTTAGATTAAACTCATCTGTAAACTAGCATATTTCCATATCTTCTTGACACATTTTTCAAACCAATCTTGTGCCACAAATCACAAGAAAAACTGCTGCATTAACAGTTTTAAAATATCACATAGTTTCCATTGTTCGGCTAAGCCAAATTGAGCCACCCACGAGTTCTTTGGCACAAATAGAAATTTTTGAAATATCGCGTATACGCCAACGATAACAACGAACATAAATAAAAAGAAACTTCAGATAGACTTTTTGGATTTTCTTGTTTGCTTTTATCTGACGCCCAAAACAAAAAACTTACAAAAAGCTAATAATGTTTTGTTTGGAAAGCAGAATAAACAAACAACCAAACACAAAAAAAAACTCAATAAAATATTACCAAATTGTAGTTGGAACAATCTAAAGCAAAAGTTTAGATCCGCCCGCACCCGTCTAATAAATAATTTGGCAGTAAATCAATGTACACAAAAAAAACACAAGAGAAAAAGTTCACGAGCCGCGTCTTATCTTTTTGAATTGCGGCGCATTATTTAAAATCGCATAAATAAACAATAATAAAATTGAGTAAGTCTACAGCAAGAACAACAAAAACAAAAACAAAAACGAAAGAACAACAACAACAGACATAATAAAAGGCAAATAAAAAGCAACATTAACGACCAATTGGATGGGACCATTAAACGCCTCTCAACGCGTCGCCGTCGCCGTCTGGACGGGATCGGAATTGGGATCGAAATTGGAATTGGGAATGCTCTCGAATGCTTTGCAAGGCGTTTCGCAATGAGGTGCGATCGCCGCCAAAAAAAAAGATCCACAGAAAAAGATACAGCTACAGATACAGAGAATTGAATTCGCGACTGGAGCTTCATTTTCATGTGGTTTGCATATCATTTGGTTCCATTCAAAAACTTGAACGAAAATTTATAATTTCATTAAAGTGGTTGGTTGGTTAGCCAGTCGGTCGGTCCGTTTCATTATTGGAATTAAGCAATTTGACGTAATTTAACAACACTTTCAATGCATAAGTCTGCCATGTTCAATGATAACAATGAGCCAAACTGCTCCCCAGTTCAACTGGATACTTAAGGCAAACTGTTGAATGAATGAGGGAATGAACGAATGAACAGCACACCGATGCCGACTGTCCATAGTCACGTCATTAGTTCAATTGTTTTCAGTCTGCTGTGTCTGTTACGTGGGTCTGTATTATGGCCCTGAGTATGGCTCTGGTTATGGCTTTGGGTCTGGTACTGGTACTGGATCTCGATCTGGGTCTGAGGTGGGACTGGCTTTCGTCTGGCACTGCTTATCAACACGTCTTTGACTGGCTTAATAATGGAGACCGTACACGATATAGATACGATTGTGTATATATAAGTACATATATACTTTGTTGGTTTATTTCTCTTTTTTTTTGCCTTTGCTTTTGTCTGTAATTAGCCAGCAGTGCACTCGAGTTTGTTTGCCTTTCGCAGCCTGTGCTGACTGAACATTTAATTTTGCGAAAGCTCAGTCATAACTCAAAATTTAATTGACATTAAAGTGATTATATGAATTTAGTAAGCTAAATATAATTTTATGACATTTTTATGATAAATCTTGTATGATTACAATTACTCAATCAATTTTAAGATCGTTTAGATTTTACGATGTTTTTATGACATGTCTAACAACTAATTATCCATATCAAATCACAAGTCAAACACACAAAACACACACATAGTTTACACAAACTTTCTGTCTCGCTCTTTCCGTCACTTTTGGTGTTTTGCTGTCTCTTTCCTACGCTGGTATAAACACTTTTGTTTATAGTCGCTTTATGGTGCTATGAGGCATTAAACGAAGTTTTACGATGGCGCTTGCACTTGAGTCCAATCAGGAACGCAGTTCAAAGGGACACCGAATGAGGATGTGGATTTGGATGTGGATATGGATGTGGACAAGTGACTGGCACTCGTCCTTAGACTGCTTTTGCTATTCAACACATCATAAAATCAACGGCCTTGTTGTTAGTGTTACTTTTACGATCTATAAAACGCACATAAATCGCCGGGGTGCGGGTGTTGTTGAGGGAGGGGATGAAACAGAGGGCGATTGCTTTGCTCTCCATTGCACTTGGCGTTTAATTGCCGGTGGAACAGACCAATGCACTGACGGGGAAGTTGTGTATTACACGGTAGCTCAGACAAACCAGACGAAGACAGAGACGTAGACGCCTCTCGTGGCATGCGGCTCGTGGCAGCAAACATTGTTTACGACTGTTTCCAGTAGTAAAAATGTCGTAAATGAAATTGTTATGAATTGCGGTAAATTAAATAAACATCAAATGCCAAATGCTTTTGTGTCTGTCATCAGTCTCTGGCCTCTGTGTGTCTGTGTTTGATTGTTGCTTATTGAATTCTTTGTATGCCCCAAAAGGCAAGTGTTTAAACTGTCGTTAAACATTTGTAGGTGGTACGGGGGATTGAAGAGCTGCTCTTTGCTATCGGCCAATTATGATCGGCTTAACGGGTTGACTAGTTTAATGGCCGGCAAACTTGGCAGCCATAACTCAAGTGTGTGCGTGCTGCTTATCAGCCAAGACGCTGCCACACGATATCAGCCAAAAAACATCAGTGGAAAATTCAGTTCTTTGTCTTACCTGCAAAGCACGAAAATGTGACCCCAAAAAAAGTGTAGACAACTAGGCATAGTGGGGCAAAGTACTAATTAAGTTAATTTTTATAATTTAAATAACTACTGATTTATTTGTGTGCTATTTAAAATTGATTTTAAAGGCCTAATGGCCCTATTATATTAATTATATAAATTACAATATTATTTTATATTAATTACTAGACTTTGTTCTTTAAAAACTTTCGGCAGATTGTTGACAATATTATTGTTATTTTTTAAAATAGCATTAATATTCCTTTTATTTGCGCCTAATATTAAAATTGTTTCCATACTATTATTTAGTTTAAAAAAAATTATCGTTTATAAATATTACAAAACATTTAGTTATCTCTAATAGTTGCAAAGAAATGGCTCTTTTTAACCACTGTGCGTTGAAAAGAAAAATCTGAAATCACAGATAAAAGGGTACGAAAAGAAGCCATAAAGGAGACAAACAACACGAAGGAAAGACAGTAAGAAAGAAAGGCAATGGCCAAGACCAGGCTGAGTTCGAGCTAAGACAATGTTGGAGCAGGCAGGCAACCCGAAACGTGCTTGTTTCTACCTAAGAGACATGGGCCCAGGGTCCGGGTCCGGGTCTGGGTCTGGGTCTTGGCCCGGCCATGGCCAGGCCAAGCCTTTAAACTGGCCTGGCTCAAACGACGACGTTGTTGTTGTTGCTGCATTCCAGCATAGCAATGACCGCAGCAGACATTCAGTGTGTTGTTGGTCGTACCAAACAACCAACTCAAAACAACAACAACCAAGGAGAAGAAGAGCAAGCTACCATACCATAATGGCTGCGACATTCATTCGCATTCGTATCTTTAGCTGTAGCTGTAGCTATAGCTGTATCTGTATCTGTAGCTGTTGCGGTGCCCTGCAACTTGCAAGATTTAAGATTGTCAACCATGTTGTTTATTGCTCTCTTAAGATTTTTCTTTTTTAGTCTTTTGCTTTGTGTACCTCAGTTTTTGTTCCTGTTATTCTTTTGATTTTCGTTTTATTTTTCTCCTTTCGAAAAGAATTCATGGCTGCCGCGTTGCTTATTCCGCGGAATTACTCAAAACTCAGGAGCGAACGCCTCAGTGGAATCATGGGAAGTCAAGATGCGAGTGGACCCATCAGATGAATCTGCTACCTTTCTGATTTATTTCTGCTTTCAATTCAGTTTTTTCTTCTCTCTCTGGTTCACTCTTCCATGGTTTGTGTATTTTCAGTGTAAATTTTAAAATTGTTTTTGATTAAAGGGAGATTCAAGCGAGTTTATAATATAGTGAATATTATTATTAGTAAATATTATATATGAGAAATATTTTTAAAATGTATATCAAAAGAAAATAATTTTAAAGATTTTTTAACAATGAATTTTGAACTTTTTTGTCATCTTAATTTATTATTATTAGAAAAAATTGTTTAATATTATTAATTAGTAAAGTCGGTATTGTTTTTAAGTCATAATTCATAAAATTTAACATAAATCGAAGCAAATTTTTAAGATACAAATAACATTATCCAAGTACTTTAACAATTACCTTTCATGGGCTAAAGTTTTCCATACATTGACTCAAGGGAGTGGATTTCGACTCATTTCAATTACATTTCACTTAAATGCACAAAGGTTTGTTTTGTTAATTGCATCATTGGTTAACAAAATTTAAGGATATCTTCAACATTGATGTATTGCATTTTAAAATTTATGTATTACACACACAACACTCTCACATACACTTCGGTCACACATTTCGGCACATTTTTTCTTACCACATGCTTTTAATATTTTTAACACATTTTCCATGCGTTTTTAACTCATTTTGTATATTTTGTAAGCGTATTTGCCGTCGCGAGTTATGAGTTGTGTTTTGAAGTTAAAATCGGACGTCCTAGCAGTCAGGTACTGGGATTCATACTGAGTGTTTACAAAACAGCAGTCGCCGATCTCTGAACCGATGCTATAGCCGATGGCGATCTTTGCTTGTGTGTTTTGTTTGCCAAAGGGTCACGGACATCATCATAAATCATAAATTTCCAGAGGTTGCAGCTAAAAAACCAAATCCAAAACTGTTTGCTACGCGGCGTGAAACGCGGCAGGAACAGTTATTTTTTTTTATTTCCAAAAACATTTTTTTTTGCCATAAAAAGATTGTAAAAAAAACGTCTGCTTAAAATTTCCACTTAAAATTTGCACCAAGGTCAACACCGTCGGCCATTAAAAAGGTGCAACACATACCTACCTTTGTTGGAATGAGACAGACAGAGGAGTAACAGAGAGGGCTAAACAGACTCCGATTCAGCTCCGAATCATTGGGTAATTAAGAAACTGCACTTGTGCGTTTTTAATGAGCTGCAACCTGACCTCACCTTTTGGCCAACCTTGACTGTGTTCATGATTTTTTTCTCTTTCTTTTTTTGTCATAATTATGATTTACTTCTTTTTTGGGCTCATCTTTTTATTAGGTGTGGAAAATGATGCAACCTGCCTTTTAGAGATTTGCCGTGAAAGTCGTGCATAACGATTATTGCCAAGGTTCCAGCTGCACTCAATTGACCTTCTATAAACCTCACACAGTTATTTTTCCCCACTTCCACCAAAAAACGACAACTTCAATTTATGAAGTGCATAGCTCGAAGCCTGTGGCCATCGACACCATTGTCGTCGTGTGCTGCAACTTTGTAGCAAATTCAATCCCTGCTGCAACAGCTTGACCTGTGACCACTTTTGTTCATATAACTTTGAGCTTGGGTTTTACTTAACGACAAGGAGTTTAAGCCTGCAAAAGCTGGATTAAAACATGTTTTTGTATAAGGTAATTAAAAGGGTTGCTTAAAAGTGAATATCCAATTTTTTAAAAATTTTAACTAGTCCCAAATAGCTTTATGTCTACAAAATATAATTCTCTACCTAAATTTAACTATATTAAACACTATTTCCCTACTCTATATGCATTAAATTTATAATAAAATCCAAAGCTTAGCCAAATTATTTGCTGCATTTAAGACATCAGCTTATTTAATTCAGAACACGCATGGGCTGAACTCAATTTGGACGTATGGTTAATTTCTATAATATATGAAATCCACCAATCAGCGAGAGTTTAAAGCGGCCCATAATTTGAAATGTGGTTTTTTGCACTTTAGGAAGCGCATTATTAGGCTATCCATAACATAATTAATCCTAAACACGCAATTTGTGCCAAATAATTACATTTAATGTGCCCAACTGAAGCTGATATTTAAGGGGGGAATGAGAAGGGCTCTCTGTGTAGGTACTGTAAAATTTGCATTGAAATGCTTTAAGTGAAATATATGTGAGGGTTAATTAAAATGCATTTTACATTTACGAGTTGCCGCTGTGTGCTCATAATGGCGAGTGCATTAATAATTAGCTGACCGCATTCATTATGCTCCCACTGTTGTTGTTGTTGTTGTTTGCTGGGGCCCTTGCTGTAATACAATATATAGTCGATTCTACTCTTTACAGATCCTAGAGCAGCCTCTCTTACAGATATACACAAACTGTACACTGTGTCCGCCCACCTTTTCCTTCTGGGCACGGTCCGTGCTGTGGCAATTTATGTGGCACGGCTGCTCGAATGCTAAATCTCCTGCCTCTGGCGGCGGCAGCAGCAACGCCGCGGCAGCAATAAACACGCGTACGGCCAAGTCAACACACCCACCAAACAGCCACCCGCCACTATGATCCACACCTCGCCCCTCCTCTGCTCTCCTCGCCCTACCCCTTGCCCCTCACAGGCCCCGGTCGAAGCTTGACCAGATTTCAGATTTGGTTCCAAAAACTTTGCCTTAGACGACAGAGCGGCGACTTGCGTAGCAACACCAAGTTTGCTTTAGTAGGATCTGCTCGACTGTAAGATATCCTGTACTTATGTTAACATATAAATTTTGGGTGTTTTGGCTTTAAGCACATACCATAAATGAGAGTTTCTTAACATATACTTGAAGTACTGCCACATAACTTTCGTCTGCGTGTTATACCCTATTCTAGAGTATTTTTATGTATATATACTATATATACGTATGTATTTGAAGTTGCTGTTGTTGCTGTTACAAGATTTAATTTCGTAAAAAAGTTGCTCTTGCGAAATTTACGAGGAGTACATGGCGAGTGGTGGCGTGTTGTTTGTGTATTCGCATAAAGTGTTGCCGACCAGATTTATGCGTCATGAATAAACCCAAGGGGGCAACAAGGGGACTGTTACACACAACAACACGACAGCCAGTTACAAACAGCAACAACAGCCACAACTTTGGCTCACAATTTTTGGTCGAAACTGGAGACGATATAGAGAATATACATATATAAATACATATATATGTATAGCATGCTGTACTGCGACTGTTAGTTCTCTTTTCTCATTATACAAATGCCAATGAATGCATTTCGCTTACATGGAAAATTATGTATTTGTTTTAGTTCAAATAGATGAGGATTATTTATGTAGGGGCGTGTCTCTCATAGCTTTTCCAAGCCATTTGTTGGCGCACAACTTATTTGTTAAATTTGGCTATGAAGAGGAGTGAACCAAGTTGGCAAAAAGTGGCTTTAAGTATGAATTTAAGTGATTTAAAAGCTCATAACTAAAGTTGGTATATTAAGCACAATATGAAACTGATTTTACAGTCCAACTTCTAGCTATTTTAGCCTTTTCTTTACAACAAACAAATATTCGCTTTAGTCGAGCAAATCGAACGACTTGAATATTCAATTGAAACCCAATGCGAAAACGGCACAGAAACAAGCGAAACAATTGCAAGTGGGCCGCAAATTTATCGAATTGATTTAATCAAAATGAAAAGGGAGGGAGAAAAAGAGAGTGAGAGAGTGAGAAGGATTCTGTGGAGACTGAGACTTGGCCATAATCCAGTAGAACGCCATAAAAGCTGTTTATGGTTTCGCGCTCCTTGTGCGCCATAAATCGAACAGGAAACAGAGGCCAGACTCCGCCATCGAACCAAGTTGGCTAGATACTCTATAGTTGGCCAAGTGAACAAGACTTGGCCCAAAGACAGAGACAAGGCGTATATAATTTAGTTATAAAAATAACTGCAACATGCAACGTTGTAAGATGAGATCGCCTGCTAGCTGAATGGGCGGTTAACTTGGCAATCGGTATGACTAGAGTCGGATCGTATATAGCCAGGGGCAAACCTAGGCATAAAACATGACTGGGGCTGGTCCGGCAGTCCGGCGTCATTATAAATTAATTTTAAATGAAGTGCGTATTATTATTTTTACTTCTTTTTGCTCTCTTTTTATTATTTTTCACTTTTTGCGCTGCAAATGAAAACAATTTCGATTAAATTATTTATCAGGCTTTTGCATCAGCAAGTAGGAAAAAAAATACTTGTATATATAAATAAATATAGTATGTATTCAAGGATTTATGCGCAGTAGCAAAATGAATTTCGATTTTTTTGCAGTGGCAAGCAAAAAAATGTAAAAAACCAATTAAATATTTTTATCAGTAGATTGCAATACGGATGAGTAATTGCATTATTTACGGCCGAGCAGCATACTGGAAATTAAAACTGAGTTTCAATTTACCATGCCACCAATAACAACAACAACAACGGCAACACGGCTCAAATGTCCCAAACCGCAGCTCATAAATACGTCCAGAAGCCGCTGACACAATTGCAAATGCAGCAAAGGTGGGGGAAGCGACTGCAACGAGTGTGAAATAAATTTTGCCAGATTAAAAATTAAATAAAAAACGCAACCTGCAACCTCCCAGCGGCCATGCAGCAAATGGCGTCTATAAAAAAATGGTTCCTCAATTGTGGACGCTTCATTTGAGTTGCAAATGGAAATAATTCGAAGTTCTCTTCATTGTGCTATTATTAGAAACATTCGCAGATATTTATGTGCTGCGTGACGCGTTGCTTTCCCGTCTCCCTTCATCCCCCTCAGCAATCACAACACCAGAACTCTCCTGCCATTTGCATAATCGCTTTCGATTCCTCGCACGGCATTCGCCTTAAATGAGTTATTAGTGAGTGTCGCCGAGTCGATTTCAATTCGGATTATAAATCAATAAGGATATGGCCAGCATTCTAATGTGATTTCAGTTCAAGCATCGGGGGGTTAACGCATAATTTTATGCCACTTTTTATATCCATGGAATACGCAATTATTTAAAGGTCTGAAATTATTACTTCAACTGACTTTGGTGGGCTCAAAAGAGGCGCAACTGTACCTTGGCTTTAACTAATATTACTTTTACAATTTTATTAGTTTTCTTAAATATAATTAAAACATTTTCACTGCTTCTTAAATTTATATCTACATTTTGTAGGAGCTTTTGGATCTGGAGACCGGGTTTTGTAGGTACTGTTGAGAAACGAGCTGCGCTACAATTTCGCTGATTGCGCACAATTGAAAAGATACAGATACAATTTATATGCACGACGACGAGACCAACAACAACAACAACAACAACAACAATAAGAAAGGCAATCAGGCGAACAGCCCAAAATTTATAGTACACTCGATGTAGCAAAGCCAAAGTTCATAAAGTTTCATCAAGCTGGCAGTAGGTAGAAAAGGGTTTTGGCTCAGAAAGAGATAGCGACAGAGAGTGTGAGAGAGAGGGAGCGAGATTAGGTGCGTTAAGGAGCCTTGTTTGCGCTCTGTAGGAACACCATGAATATTGGAAATCGAAGATGGCGAAAATATATATCGCAACGAGCTTCTTAAAATATGCAAATGAAGAAATAAATTTGCATCCCTTTCTGTGATGCACAAACAAAGTAAACTGGGATTGGAATCGGGTACGGAATTGGGATTGGAACTGGCAGAGAGGTAGACATCTCCTGAAAGTGCAGCGAGTCACGACAGTCTCAACTTGCGATATAAGGTCGCTTGAAACTCGTCGCACGTCGACTCACGTCTGGGGCATAAATAGTGCTAGCATATTCAAAGCGTCAGAGTCGAAGGCTGCCGCAGAGTCAAAAGATTAAGACACAAAATTCTTTATATGCTAAAATGCAAATAACATTAAATTAAGCAACTTTTTGTGCCAGCATCTTCAAGAGCAACTCCATCGGTTGTGCAGCCGTAGGAGCCAAGCCGTGCTAACCGGGCAAAACACAGGCAGGCCAAAGTTTTCTTGCGGTTTACGGCAATTTATGCATTTGGGGTTTTAATTCTAAAATTGTGAGTCACAACAGCCCAAAGGCAGCTACGGATATGCCAATGGTTTGCTGATACATTTACCACTTGCGGTGTACAGTGTACAGTGTGTGCACTGTACCTAATGGACCTAACGGTCTAACGTTGAACGTGTTGCAATTACGACATCTCTATCAGAAACTTTTACTTTGCCAGCCACGTGCAACTTGATCAGCCAAATGGCCAATTAAATGTGCAAAAGTTCTTCTTACTCTGCATAAATTATAGCTCTCTGACAATGTATATAGCTAAGTCCTTTCAATTGTTGCGTTTCAAGTTTAAGTCGGTGCTTAAACTTAAATTTTCTGTTTTAAATAGCAGCATTTTAAGTTTGTTTTCAACTGTTTGACATGGGGAAATATATTAGAAAACACTTTAAAAATGTTAAACATTTATATCAAACTATAATTAAGAATAAAATATGCAGATTAATGATATTGCTTATATTTAAAATTGATTTTTTTGTTTAACTCTTTATGGAACATCAAAAATGCCAAAAGCTTATAGCTAAAGCCAAGAATGCCTCAAAAATTCACTCAATTCTTTTGGGTAATTTTCAGCTTTGGAGAATAGTTTACGAAATAAGCTTAACCTCGCTAAAAGCGACTTATAACAATGGCTCATTGATGCCTGCGAGTCATGGAGGAGGATTTGAGGCAGAAACATTCATGAACAATTGAAGTGGAGGCAATTCTAGCTATAAACGGCTGTTAAGTAGCCGTCGGGGCAGAGTTATGTGCCGCTGAAACTGATTCCAATTTGCCAGCAAGGATGTGACCATTAATGGAAATTTGCGCAATGTACCAGCTGAGACAGACAACTTGGTCCAGACCTCGTCTACAGTCTCGCACCTGCCTCAAATTCCATCTACAACTTAAACTGCCAACTTCAGCTCTAACCATGTTTCAGTGCTGCGTCTCTGGTTCCCAAATGGCGTGTTGATGCGCTGCCAAATTGGCTGGACCTGGCCAACAACAACAACAATGATGGTGGCTGAGAGTGTAGAATGCGTGCAAGCGTCCAAATTACATTAAATCATGCATTAACCATGAGCGCTAGTCCCCTGCTACACCTCCATCCACCCCTCTGCCAATTCAGACCAATTTGGCAGCAATCCTTTGTTCCAAGTGCTGAGTCGTGTCCGTTCCACCTACCTCACCCGCTCTCTGCTTCAGATCATGTTTTATACATACGCTAAAATATTTTCACTTTGAATTTTTATTTGGCAGCCAACAGGGCTTAAAGCAATCGGCTGAAGAAGTTGAGTTGAATTGTCCAGCTCTACGACGCAGTTTGATACTGATTTCTAATACTACACCGGGAAAAAGGCAGTAACTTCCAATACATATTTTAGTTACTGAAAGAAGTGTATATTTAAACAATATTTAAGTAAACTAAATTCACTTCGGCCTCTTAATATAGTAGAGTCCAAAAGTAAGCACAGAAAACTCCTAGTTCTTTTCTCTGTGTGTACTTACATCCAAAGTCTGATAATAACTTAATATGTCTTTTTAATCCGACTCTGTGTCATCGGGCATACAGACAGAGGGGCTGAGAAATCCACTTTGATGATTAAAAATGATAAAATTGTTTAGTGCCGACGGCAATGGGTCTCCCGGGTGCACTAAGCTGCTATATACACATTATAAAATGGTCGCCAGGATCAAGAGAACGAAGAAGGACACAGAACAGGACGTGTGTCTGATTATGGACCATATCAACCCAAAAACAAACAGCAAAATGTCAAAATTTAAGCTCGACCATGAATGCTTAATTGTCTCGCATATTGTACCCGGATTGCTCCGGGGTTTCTCTTCGGATTCACTGCTCACCGGGCTACTCACCGGGTTGTCGGCCATTGTGGGTGGGATTTGCAGCATCGAAGCGGCCCAAGGGTTGTCCTGTGTGTAAAGTGTAATTAAGGCGAGCTTATAGCGGCCATATATGTATTTAGAAAATGCGTGTATGTGTTTGTGTGTATTGGAGCGTCGAAAGGGTTGCGTGCCTTTTGGCGCTTTATCGATGTGATTTGTGAGATTGGATTTCTGGCCGACACTCGGCATCATTTTCCAGGGCTCATGTGGGTTTATTGCGGTCTTAGCGGTCGTACAAACACACACACACACACTCACAACCCACACACTTTATTTAAACCATATATCAGGAAAAGTTGAACAAATTAATTCGTACAAAGTTCGCACAATTTGGCTATGGCCCAAAAGAACTGAAAATCAACTCCTGTCTCTAACAGGACGATTCAGCACTTTGCCAAAAGCACTTTCTTAGCCAAAATTCTTGGCATAAATTCAGCATTTCGAGTGTTTCATTGCATTAAACAGAATTGTCGACGAAAGTTATGGAAATACCCAACGATAATTTAAATAGAATAATGAGCCAACAGCAAAAATGTCGTTTATGTATTTAAATAAATATATCTTAAGGAATCTATAAATGATATCACAATTTCTTAGGAATTGATAGTCCAAAGATTCTTAAAATGAACGACACAAAGTAAAATATAAATATATTAAAGATAAAATAAATATATAAATAAAGCCAGTAAAACTTTAATAAACAAGTAGATTTTTAATATATGATATATTAACATAAATGAATTCTTTACCGATTAAAAATATGTAATTAGAATCTGTTAAACTTTATAATCCATGCTAATGAATACTGCAAGTCATCTTCTTATTAATCTGGTTAAATTTCGAGAATGGCATAAGTACAATCTGTGCAGCTGTTTCATTGCCCATTAGATGTACTGTTCATTAGCCAAAAGAAACCCAAACCTAGCCCTAATTATCGATCTTACACGTTTTCATTGTCGTTAACTTTTCGCATATTTCAAATGTTTCTTCCGATTCGTACAGCAAAAGTACCGAAAAAAGCAAAAAACATATCGTGTCCTTTTGGCGTTAATCAACTGGCAGCCAACACGACAACCAACAAACAGCAACCAACAACTGACAGACGGTAAAACGGTAAAAGGTGAACAACGACAACAAACGGGCCAAAAAGCAAAACAAAGCAGGAGGAAGGGAAAAGGAAAGGGGAATGCGAAACCAAACGCCAGAGTTGACATCACCAAGTTATGTGTTCTTGTTGTTGCTGTTGTTGTTGTCGTTGTCATGCCGCAAAGTTTATTTTCAACTTTTCCCATGCAACGACAACGACAACGGCAACGGAATGCGAGCAACTTTTGTTGCTGTCTAATGGCCCAACTCCTGGGACAGCAAACCAAAAAGGACAAACGTGTTTTTAATTACTCGTACTGGCATTTCCACAGGACACCCCTTAACGTTATTTGTGACATTAGCCATAGTACGACTACCACTACGAGTAAGAGTTGGAAGTTCTACAAACTTTTGCTGGTCCCTCCTTGTAGGCGGTAGTGCGAGAGTCGGAGAGCTGAGGGAGTTCCTACCAAGTCCCGTTGCATTTGCCAATGCCAATGCTGAAAATCGCAGCCATTTCGAAGCGTTCAATGGCGCATTAAAATCCGATTTCCCGGCGGCCCGACGGCGCGGCTCAGCGAGGCGCATAAATTCAATTTCCGCGCCATGAATTCCAATTCCATTAATTCCACTAAATTGACCCGCGCGCCATCTAGCGGCATGTGAGTGCACTAAGCGGTGGTCATGGAGCCCAGTAAACTTCACCGCTCCCTCCCTCCATCAATTCGAAACTTTAAAACGTGTGCTTGTGTGCGTGTGTGTGTGCTTGTGGATGTTGATGGAATGCCTGTGGATCGCAATTGGAGCTAGGGAGACCATGCATATCTACCTGTCCCGCTTCAGCCCGCAGCTGCCCTTATGTCTGCATAGAGGCCCAAAACTGGTTTGTGGCGATGAAAACAGGAGCGGATTATTGGCGGTGTTGCGGATTTTTGGGCGCGACGTAATGTAGAGCATAAGAATTATTTTATTGCGATTTTATGATTTTTAAGTTAAATAAAAATAAAAATAAATCATTAAAACATTTCTATTCAATAATAATAATACTTATTTTTTATACATATATTAAATTGTCAAAAAAAACTAGTAATATAGACTAATGCCCATAACTTACTGTACCTAAAAATCATAAATATTTATTTTATATTTATTACATATAAATATATCTTCTTTTATTATATGCAAGCTACTATACAAGCTTAAAATATAGTTAAAACAGTTTATTTCAATGCTTACAAAGCTATATTTAAAAATTTATCAGTCAATAAAAATATTTTTTAATATTTTTTATTTTTTAATTAGTCATTTATCTGAATTTGAACATAAAAATTAATATTTTAATAGAACAAAAACAAAATTTCTATAACAGCTTTAACCTTAAGTTAATAAAACAAATCACTGTCTTATATTAAAATATATTGCGTGTCTCTTCTATTGTTTTCCAATCTAACAAGTTGTTGCTAGACATATGTTTTAATATCACGGACTACCAACGAAATTATATCCCAATAGCTATAACAATTACAGCCATAACATAAATTGTCGCAACACCCAAACACAATTAAAATAACTGTCATTGGATTGACATTAAATGGCAATTTAAACGAGTGCGTATCATTCACGGCCTGTCCTTCCACCACCGTTCCCATGTTCGGGATATACAGGCGTTGTCTTTGTTCATCATCATCATCAACATCATCGTCGTCATCGCCTTGGGTCTTAAAACGAACTTCCGTTTCAATCTGCACCGGCAGCTCAGCTGCAGCATTGAGTAAATATTTTCACAGTGACGGAAACTCCAGCATGGCCGCACATTCAATAGATTTTCATCACTTGCACTGCGGAAAATTAAACAAACAACCCCAGAGCCAACCCCAACTCCGGCTAAAAACCCGGGTAGCCATTGCCCCGCCTTATTGTTCTGAAAATCGATTTTCCATGTGCCTAGATGTGGGTGTGCGTGTGTGAAAGTATGTGTAGTTGTATGTGTGTATTTATTCAGTGTTTGTGGAGCCTGTCTCCGACCCGTCGAAACAGGATTTCCTCTGTTGCGCGTGCAGATAGCAAAAATTGCATTGTGACCTCTGCCCGCTCATCGTCGTGCTTCATAGTCGATCAGCTCACATCTATGAGCTGCACAGTCTAGGGCATTCAAATAGGGACATGTAGGTAAAATTAGTAACACATTTTAATGTTGGTGCAATTATTATAAAGTATCAATACAATTTAGGACAGTTGCAAATGTTAAATCGAATTTCTTTGTATTATAAAGTATCATCAATACTTAAAAATAATTTGTCTTCAGATATCATTTTTAACTGAACTTATTTTATATGTAACACAATTTCTAATTTATTATCAGTATTTTTACCTTCACTAATGGTTTTCATTTATAACCATATCTAAATCTACATCACTATTCAACTGATACTACACGAATATCCCACACTGTACCGCTGGCGTATCCTCCTGTGCCAATGCATCCATTCAAATTCACGACTGAACTTCACAATGGCAACACCAGCGCTTCCTGTACACCCGCTCTCCTCCACCTCATGGGGGTGGAAACCCCCAAATAGCGTACAGAATCCGTGAAAGGTTCACGGAAACGGGAACTGAAGCGAGTGACAACAAAGGCGCAACAACGTCCACAATGTCGGATCATGAATCAAGCGACTGGCCATAATTCTGTTAGCAGATAAAGCTATTACCGCCATGCCCGGATAAGTGTGAGCGGCGCTCGCAGCGGTCTCCAGTCGGTTGGGCACCGTTGTGCCAGCTAGATTAGAGTTTAAATCCGGCAGCAGTAGCAGCAGCAGACAGTGAACCACCAATAGCACCACCACCGCTACTGTCCGTCGTTGGAGTTGGTGGCGTGTGTAAGCAAACACAAAGCGGGTGGTGGTTCAACCATTATGGATATCACCCCAAATGGGTTTGAATTGCGCTTTATGCTGCCACAGACTCGTGATGGCCTCCCATGTTGAGCCACGCGGTGATGGTGGTGGTGGTGGTGGTGGTGGGTTTGGGTTACTCCTGGTTGTCCTCCTTGTTGTTGTTCTTGTTGTCCTTGGTCTGCTCTCTGATGGCTCTCGCTGACGGTCTGTGCTCCGTGTGGACAGCGGCTTAATACAAACATCCCATAAATCTAATTCTAGTGTTTATTTTAATTTCTACGTAAACATAAACTACGAGCGCCAAGGGATAACCCGGCAGAATGTGAAGCATTTTTCTTTTTCATTGCAATTTGCTGAGCTGTTTCTAATTTTCTACTTTCGAATGAGAATTTATTTACGAAGAAATAAGAAACTATGGGAAAATACATTATAATTTTGCAGGATAATGTCAAGCAACTGGGAAGTATGTGAAGATTCATTACGAAAGCTGCTGAATAAATTAACAGGAATTTTAAAGCAATTTATAATCAACGCTGAAATTTTCTGAAATTTTTTTTAAATAAGTGAAGCAAATTTTAAAAAGCTTTATAGAATTACAAGTATTGTACTTCCCATATTCCTGATAAATTTACTTGTTTAAAAAACTTATAAATTTAAATTGTGATAATTATAAAAAATTATTTGTAATATAATAATTATTATAGTTTAAAAGTATAACTTAAAAGTATAATTAAAATATATGTTATTATTATATTTATTTCTATTTATTATTATATAATACCGTAATAGAGTTAATTTATGTATTACATTAATTTATATTATTATATTAATCCCTTTATCTTTAACTTCTGCATATCTGTTCCCAATAAGAATATTTTCCATACAACGACTTCAAATTACTTGTGTCTTTAGCTTCAGCTAAGAAATCAGATAATTACAAAAATAATAATTGCAATTTGTATGCAGGAGTCGGGAATCAGAGCAGGAATCGTGGCTGAGAGCCACTTGTGGTGATTGTCCCCAGTGTGAGACCCTTTTTGGTATGCATTGCCCATTGGCAAAAGGAATTCAGAGTTGCCACCCTAATGAACTGCTGCCACTTGAGGGACGCTGCTTGAAACTCTGACTGCGGCAAAAACAAGAAAAAATCAGCAATTTAATGTTGCATTTTATCGCCAGGCGAGGAAGCAAGTGGCGTTTGCCTTCGGCTTTCTTATCACAGACCGTGACGGCTCGGGGGCAAAGGTGAAGTTGATGAGGTGGCTGCCATTGTATCTATTTGGTATAGAAATAGAAAGAGAGAAAGGGAGAGAGACAGAGCAAATTGGTGGTGGGATGTACAAAGTCTCAGTTTTGTGTACGGGTAATTTGGCAGCATCTTTGTATAAATTTTTTATAGGTAATACACTCAAGGAAACGGCACTTAGAGTCATCATTACAAGCGTTTTTGCTGCAATAACAGCCCATCTTGCACATAGTTTTCGCAATTTGCTTGATCCCCTGACGCCTGATGGGCAGAGAGCAGGGGAGTGTCCCTCGGGGTGTTGTAGTGGGAATACTTTCACTAGCAACTGCTGCCGTCAAGTGCCCCAAAAATAGTCGATTAGACATATTTAAGCCAACTTCGAGTGGCATTTTCATCATATTCTACGGCCCATAAAGGCCACCGGTGCCACCGATGCCACCTGACAGCCTACAATTGGTGGAAAACCTTTGTGGAAAACTGTCTTCGGTTCTTCTAAGTCCCAAGTGCGGTAGACAATGCAAAAATGTACAGTCGTAGTGTCTAGACACCAGACAATTGAGTTACTGGACTCTTATTTCTGTACGCCCCTGTGATTTCCAATGACTTCTAATAATGCAATTGATTTTTGATTTGCAATTTTCGACATTTTTGCAGGGTCGGAAAATATTTGCTTCCATTTGGATACTTACCCACGATCTGTGAGGGCAATGTGCGCATTTCATAAATCCTTGCTTCATTTTCGCTACATTAAACGTCAAAATATGAACCCATTTGGGCAACATTTTCCCGCTGCCTTTGCCGGGACGTTGGCAGGGCCAAGAGGACGAAGAGAGCGCTGCTACTGCTGCTGCCGTTGTTGCCACTAGCCCATTATAACTACAGCAACAACAATAACAAAAGGAGCTACAGTGAGGTCCGCACACGGCCAAACAATATTATAGCAATAACGAACGGACGAAAAGAAAAGAGAAGCATACCAGAGAGAAAGGACACGCTGAAGGGATACTGAGGAATAGCCGAACTCTGAGTACGCTATAATTTGAGGACACCAAAAACGGTTGACAGTCAGTGCTATTAAGCATGTTTACTTTTAGTCTAAATTATATATTTAGTACTTTACCTATTTTTACTAATACTTTTCTTTTATCCCAGGAAGATTTTCTGTTTAAGCTGATAAACAAATGTAAAGAGTTTAAAGACAGAAATGACATGAATATTTTAACTTAAAGGTTAGCTTTACAAAAATTTTAATAAAATTAAGCTTACTAAATATTTTAAATGTCACAACGATTTACAGCTTTAAAATAAATCTTTTGATTTTTTTTACATAAAATAAAATACCAATAGCTTCAAAAACAATCTGCCAAAACTTAGAGTATTTAACGAAAATTGTGTAAGATGCGTTCGCTTTTCCCGCTCGTTATTTTTCTTCTATTTCTTTTTGTAAATTACAGAAATTGTGCTGATATTTTAGAAAAAAGCATTAACTGAACCATAATAATAATTTGTCTACACTTTCTTACACACAAAGTACAGACTGGCCAACAGCTATAAGAAGTACAGAACAATAGAAAATACTCTCGAGTATAAAGTTACAGATTTAAAGAGAAATTTTAAAGTTTTTACTGAATGGATTGTCGAATTGGCCAATAATATGCATAGAGTCTTTAGGAAGGCAGCTCGCGAAGCAATTTCCTTTTTACATGAATGAATTTTCTGAGAAACGATTCCACAGTGTATCGTTTTTTTGTTGTTGTCGTTGTAGATAGCACTGTGCACGTTCCACATCAGCAGCAGCAACAGCAGCAGCAACAACAACAGCAATAACAACTCATATGGGGCATGAACCATGGATGCTTCGAGTGGCATGACTCCCGTTGCAATTACGAGTATTTTTTAACTGCTTATTGCGTTTTGGTCGTCGTCGAACAGCAACCCAAACATGAACCCAGTACAGTACTCCCTCCAGTTTGGCGCACGCAGTTTCCATTTATCCAACCATCCCGGGAGACCATATCAGCCACAGCAACAAGCAAACAACCAACTGAATTTCATTCGATTTCAATGCGAAAAGGATCTCAAAAGCTGTCCAATAAAAATTAACGATATACTCGTTCTCTCGTACGCACACAAAGTGCGCAAAATATTGGACTCTGACTCGGGGATATTAAAGGGGCGGGTTGGGATGGTCCTGCAGGACATTTCCACATTTTGAATTTCAAATTGAAATTTTAATTTTGTTGTAAAGGCAATTGCACTGTGTATGTTAAATATGTAAGACTTTCGTCTAATTGAACATTCAACAATGTGAAGTATTTAAATAGCGTAGTATTTAATATCACAATGTTTGAGATTGATTAAAAAAATATTAAAAACAATGTTATATAAAGTCGAAATGAAATGATTAATGAAATATCTTGTTTTTAAAGCTTTTTGTTGTCATCGCTTGTATTAATATAAGTAACTAAGAGATGCGTGCCATACTTAAAACTTCACGATATAAAGAACATTAAAAATAAACAGATATAGTGTTTGGGATTTATGTTTTTGTTCCTTTTGGGTTGTTTTGGTAAATGTTACTTGTAATATGCGTAAAAACATAATAATAATGTAATAAGGTATTAACAATAATTTTTTTAAATTCACAAAACCTATCATCATTAAATGACTGAAGTTTTACATTTTATCAATGAACTTATTCATTAACATTGATTATTTTAGGTATAATACTATATTTCCCTATCCCTAGCCCTATTTCCTTCCCTCACTCTATTTTTCTACTTTCGATTAATCAATTTAAGTCCTTGCTAGGCATAAAACAGTCTTTACATGAGATCAAACTTTTAAAATATTATCCAAATTTATTTTTAGCATCTTGTATCTCTGAAAATGTTTCCGTGCCATGAAAATGTGTTTGTTGTTTGCAATCACAACATCATTAAAAATCGCTGCTTCACTTTTCTCAATTAAGTGCAGGAATATCGTAATTTTGCGACTAAAATCAAATTTATTTCAATGGGCGGAATCTGCCGAAGCTGCTGCAACAAAATCTAAGGGGGCAAAAACAGCACAAGAGGTCGTAACAATATTTTCACGTTTTGCCTAAGTCCGGAATGAGTTTTTGCAATTTATATGGCTGACTACGGCCCCGACTACGGTCTGCCCTCTAACCAAATGAACGACCCATCCAATCCGAAACACGGCCGAGCTGATAGGGCAACCAACAGGCAACTGGAGCTCAGGGGACGAAGGAAGCTGGCTGAACGAAGGGAGCCAAGGGAGCGGAGGGAACTGCTAGCCATTATTTTGATACTCAGAGCTATTAACGTTAATTTTCGTTAGTTACGTAATACGTATTCGAAAGCACCTTACACACACACACACACTCACCCTCCGCTGTGTACACGGACACATACACATATTCAGTTTCATTACGCAAGGAAGCCCAACCACATGCCGGATCTCTCTGCTTCTTCTTCATTTTGCTGGTTTTGGTTCTTTTGGCCCGGGGGTAAACAAGCATCTACCATGTGATTGCATGTGGGCGTATCCGGGAAAGGGCAAAACGGTACTCCCAACTTGCAACTGGCAGGAAAGTAAGGAAGGGATCCCACAGTCCCTCCCACCTGCGCCCACGCTCGTTGTCTCTCTGAGGGTTTTGGCCGGAGGCCGTTGGCATTAAAGAGATTTACGAGTACATGATTTTGCATGTTCTGTGCCCCTGATGCCATTTAGATTCGCTTAGGTACATTTTCATCCTTGCCACACACACAAATACTCACATACTCCCACACCCTTCACACATGTGTGTGCGTGTGTGTATTTGCGCACGCATTTAATGGCCCATTAGTGCTATCAAATACGCATAAATATTTGCACTTGTCAGAAGTTCACGCAGCCAGACAGACACAGATACATATGTGCACTCACAAGTATATGTAGATACAGCTATAATGATGGAAAATGTTTTAAAAATCTTTTTAGTTGACATTAGTTTGTATAGTGATAAGTTCAAATAGTTGTTACTGAAGACTAAAATAGTTTTTAATCATTTTAAAAATACATTAATAATTCTGTTCTTTCATTTAATTAGGACTAATCAAGACTGGAAGATGATTTCCGCCGATTACTTTCCATACTGCGTTTTATATTGTAAGGAGACAGTCCTTTGGTCTCGGGAATGAAGACAATAGTAACAAGAAAGACGATAAGACAGGAAACGATTGTGAAATAGAAAATTATATGACTATGTAATGCAAAATTAAACCATTCGCTAATCAAAAACACTGTTAGCCATGCAGTTATATTAGCAATAGCACATCCATAATGTCGAACTGTGGCCGAATTCATTTCCACATTAAGTAGACAGGCAATTGGTCCAAGGCCCATACAGTAGCTTGTAATAAATGCACACATAACTAGCCCGGTTAACGTTTGCAAGCCGTGTGAGAGAGACCATTTAAACCAACAGCAGAGATACACAGCACATACGGCCATAACAATCGAAGAAAACATTAGAAGGCGTCGTCGACCAAGTGTTTCAACCAGCAGGACACATGCCAGATGCCCGAGAAACATACAGAAGCATATCCAAATTATTCTGATCGATTGATGTCCCTCGGATATATCCCGCAGAATATAATCCAAGTAAAGGATTACCACAACTCCTCCACCAGCCTGATGCAAGCTCATTAGCACTGAGCTTCTCAGTACACCTCCCAGCAAAGTAACTTGCTTAAGATCTGCCCAGAAACCACCGGTAGGAACCATTTCGTTATTTATCGATTCGACCAATATGATCAGCTCCTCTTCCACATCGTAGTGCTTGCTCCGCAGCCATTTCAAGCTCTCGAACGCCTTGTCAAATTTCGCATTACAAATATAACGCATCGGTGATTCAGGGATTATCTTGAGTAATGCGAAAATTGGTATAATTACAAGATTTATAATAAAAAAGGTTCGCAGACTTATCCAGGCAAGCATTAAGTTGCTGTAGATAATGCCATAGAGGAAGGCACCAAAAAAGAAACAGCCAATGAAACCGCGATATCGCCATTGACTAATCTCGTCGAGATACACGGGTACGGCCAGACAAACTGCCGCTCCACAGATACCCTGTAGAAAGCGTCCCACAAAGAGCATATAAATGTTTTGTGCAAAGATTAACAGCAACCAGCCAAAGGAGTAGGGCAGCACTTGTATCATCATCAAAGGCTTACAACCAAAATGTTTCATTCCTGCACCTATTGGTAAACTGCAAAGGATTGCACCCAACGGCAGCATTGAACAGATCCAATTCCACTGCTCTTTGGTGGGCTTAAACTCAAAAGCCTTCTGCTTTAAGACCGAAATTTCTGCTGGACTTGTCCAGCCCACGGTGGTTCCAAAGAAAAATACACAAATGTTGCTTACAGCTGCCGCAATAAAGAGATTTCGTGTTTTTGCAGGGGACTGTAGAGCATCTTCGAAGGTACTCGTACCACGATCGACTAAGCTGGACGTTCTCGCGGTGGGCGCATCGTCCAGCGCCATAAAAATAGCCAAACAAAATACTGATAATTTTTCTAAATAATAAAACAATTTTTTTTTCAAAAAAAAAAAACTATTAAATAATAGCACACTTTGAATATCATAAAAAAGACAAATAATTAAAATAAACAATATAAATTTATAATGATTTTTTAATTAGACATATACATATGTATATTTATTTAAAGTATAATACCATTCTTTCGAACATAAAAACTTCTCTAATAATCAAACTTAGACAAGGAGATATAATGGAAATATTTATGATATTGTAAAATGCATGTTCTATTCAAGTGGCGCAAAAATTCAATGTAATTTTTGCGAATGCTAACATAAAGCGTAAACTACTTTATAACGGTTATATTCCAATGCTTGCAATACACTCAGTAATAGTGAAGAATGCTTGCATAAAGATAATATACAAAAAATACCGTTAATTTACTAATTCGTTTTCTAGCTAAGAGCATTTGAATAGAGGCCATACAGGGTGTCCTATTCAAGTGGCGAG
This sequence comes from Drosophila acutilabella, assembly GCA_035046005.1. Lineage (NCBI taxonomy): Eukaryota > Metazoa > Arthropoda > Insecta > Diptera > Drosophilidae > Drosophila > Drosophila acutilabella. The sequence goes on from JAWNOK010000061.1 coordinate 2,595,038, forward strand.
CAGTGTATATACTCCCCTTAGGCAAAAAACAAAACAAATTAAGTATTTTTGAAACGATTTTTGAGAAATGAACTTGATAACAGAGTATCTATCAGTCGTGCACTTCAGATTAAAAAGGTTTGACATTTTTACATATTCCTTGCAAAATTACATTTCAATTAGCAAACGATTCAAAAAACAAATTAATTTTATGAATATTTAGACATTCATTTAACTCAATGCATATTCAAATATTTGTATTTGTATTCATTTTCGTATTCGTACTTGTAATTAATTTTTCATTTGAGTCAGTTGAATTAAACATTTAAATTTAGTTTCATTTTATCGTTTGCATTGCCTGCGATCGAGCCGCGTTCGTAATTAGCGATCAAGGAACTCGACCCGAACGTTTTAATCAGCGACAACCCTGGTCGCCGGCTTGCAACGCACATGTCGATGTCGTCCATTAATTTATGCCGCTGTCCCCCATTCTCCTTCCAGACGCTGGTAACATGGCGATACAGCCGATCCCGTCGATCGATTCAAGGAACCCAGCGGGCAGGTATACAAAATGAGAAATTTATCAAATTTATTGTCGGGAATGAATTGAGATATAATTCAAAGAAATTACAAAGACGGCGCAGGCACAAAAATGGTGGCTTAAAAAACCAATAAATAACAATGGCAGAAACAAAAGCAAGGTACGAAGTCTGTCCTACCATTTTCTGGATCCCTGAATTCAATTCCCTCTCTCTCTCACTCTCACTCGTGTTCTCCTGACGCTTTCTACTACCAATAGCAGTTGGCCGTGTCCCGTTGGCTGCTGCTCAGAAGCGACTTAACCAACAACAACAACAAGAAACGGTGACGACGACGACGACGATTCACTCGGCGACCTCATGCTGAGCCCGTAATTAAAAGTCATAAACTATTTTTATGGTTACTCGTATATTTGTCGCTCAGCTGCGGCCACAAAATGTCAACTGTTTGTCCCTGGTCCGATTTGCATGCGTCGAAGCGACTGAGACAGCGATGCTCGTGGGAAGCTGAGTCTACGATTGAGAATGTTAATGTGAGTGGCACAGGTACTTGCTAGGTACTAATCGAGCGACAGGTGAGTTGCTTTAATTGATTACAGTAGCTAACAGCAGGCACAGATGATAATTGTGGGCTGAAAATAGAATTGTAATTAATATAAGTAATAAAACATAGACACTTTTACTTGAAGTCTTTTCTTAGTTTTATTTTAAAAGTTATTGCATTTTATTTAGCGCAAATCACACAACTTTTTTAGCAATTAAAAGTCATTATTATTTCTATTTTAATATTTAATTAACTACTAAGTTTATTAAAGAAAAGCCTTATTATTTTCAAGTCATGCCTTGGCCTTAATTGCTTATAGTTGACGCTCCTACAATTTGTTTAATTCCTCAAACAAATATATTCAAATTACAGCTGCAGACTCTGCACATTTCTACACATTTATCTCAATGATGCAAATCGTCATTAATTGAAATTAATTTGCAACTAAATCATATGAAGAAATGCAAATTAATATTTATGTGATTTTATAGTTAACCATCCAGTTTACGTAGTTAGTGCAACATTGTAAGGGGCATAAATTCATAAATGTCCCATTTCATTTGCATATTTCTGCAATGTTTAAGATAATTTTTAATTACGCTAACCAGATGTCAATAAATACAAAATGAAAACATTTATTTGAAATCTGATACAGTACTTAAACAATGTTTAAAAAAATATATATAAAATTTATGAACAATTCTTTAATTTTGGATAAAACTTGAATGCAAGTTGACTCATCATTGACTCGCTAAAACGAATCGAATAAGTGCGTTTAAATAAATCCATTGCTGATACACTCCAAATAGACTCAACTAAAATGGTTATATCCAATGACAGCAAAGCAAAATCAAAAGAAAAATTAAAAAATCTCAAGGAAAGTACAAAAGAAAAGCCGAAGTCGCATTTGGCAAGCGCATGTGCATAACCAACTGCGTCTGAAAAGGATGGCAAACTGGGGGGGATGAGATTTCTTCAACGAAGGTGAAACTGATACTGAATGCCACTCGCTGCTGTAGCATCCAAGGACTTCGTCCTCGTCCTCGTTGCCATTGTCGTCGCAGTCGTTGTATTGATTTTAGTGGGGCATTTACGCGCGATTATCGTTTAGTCGGCGATGCCCGAAGTATTACGAGAATTGTTATGGCCACCGAAATAGCGACAACGACACGATACCACGATGTTGCCAGCAATTGATGTGGGCCCCCTCTCCCCGTTCCCCTTGCCATCGCTTGATTTTCTTTCGACATCTTCTTTTACTAGTTTTTATTCTCAGTTGTTGCTTTCGAATATTGACATTAATGCAGCATTTGCGTTTAACGAAAGGTTAACTCAATACTTACTAATAAGCACTATATTATCAATGTATTTATTAATCTAAATTTTCAATGATAACTATAAGTTTTAAATGAAATATTTTAAAGTAGCATTAGAAAAAGTTTCTCTTAATTAAGTATAAAATATGAAGTATAAATGGTTGTTGTGAAAATTATTTTTGTAAATAAAATTATAGATATTTTTTTTTACTTATAAGAGCGGTTAAAAGTTAAATGAGTCTGCTGAAAGTTAGTTACTGATTGTAAGCTTTTTGGTTGAAAAATTCTATGATTCCTGGGAATTAAAAAATATTTTATATCACAGAAATTATTTAATTGAAATCAAGTTCAACAAAATTAATAATTAAGTTTACTATTTTATATAGTCTTGACCTGAAATACTATATTTTGGCCAAGATTCCTAAACCGATTAAGCTGATGCCGCTATAGCAGAACTTGTGCATTCTATCAGCTTATACAATACTTAAGAGAATTTCTAAATTCCAAAAGCATCGAGCTTAAGTCCCTTCGAAAAAAAAAACATGAAGATAAGCGAGCCAAGGGACGAGTAACAGCAACTTGAAAGTGGAAAGGATGCAGGAAAATTGCTTTCATATTTCAGGTGATAATGGTTTCCTTATGTGAATTTACAAAACATTAAAGCTTCTGTGTGCGGGGTACACATAATTTCCCCAAAAAGCAATTCACGTTAATGGCGCAAAAATCCCAAAGGGATAAGGCGGCGACTGAAGCGCCAAAAAAAGAATGAAGAAAAAAATAAATAAATAAAATAAAAGAAAAGAAAAAAGAAAAGGGCAAAAAGAAAATATGGAAGAAAAACGTTTGACTTTTTTCTCCACCAATGATGGCAAAAGGACATCCGAAGATACGAACGCGATACGCGACGGAGCCGCCGCCTTCTTGTTTATTGTAATGGGCGTTCTACCGGCGCCGCCGCAGGACCCTTTAACCCCCTTACGACTCCCCACCCATCCGGGCTGGGCACTGTGCAGAATATACGAGATTAAGGACGAGGCTGAGACTGCGCAAATACCGTAACGATATGCGCAGGGGCAGGACAGAGGAGCAAGTGAAGCAAATGGAAACGGGGACAGGTAAATTGTTCGGTTCGTGACTCCGGATTCGATTTTCTTCTATGGGTCTTGTGGGAAATTTCAAGTATGTTTCGCGCGCATGTTTTAATATTTACTTGTATTCTCCTCTATCTCAGTCTCCCTCTCCTGTCTCCTTCTCTGTCTTGAATGTTTTTTGCTTATTTTTTACTTTTAGCAAATGGTACTTAGACTAGATATATTTGACTTCGTGCTGTGCTCGTTGCCGTGTCCTGTATGAGAAGGTCACCTATGGCATATGCACCTCTATCTTTTACCTGTTATGGCTTTTTTTATTTTAGCCGGATTCGATGTGCAAGGTTCGCAGGTGAAGCAAATAAGCGTGAATTATGATATCCTCTGAGTTGCTTTGTGTTTTTTATGGCCAACGGCAATTAACCTTGGTCGCATTTTTACTGGTCTCGTTTCGTTTAATAACTGCACAGATATCACTTCGAATAATAGTAAAATTTGTCCTTGAAGAAGCGCTTTCCTTTAGTGTAGCTAAAATATGTGCAGCTAAATAATTATTTCTACATTTTCTTCAATGCAAAGGCTCAGATTGCTATAAAAATCTCAAGAATATTTTTTTGGCATTATATTTCATTTATTTATTGACATAAAATGTTTTAAATATATATAAAATTATTTAAAAAACCACTTCATCATTTTTTATTTTTATTTTTATCTTAATTGAAAATATGCTCACAGTTTTTTTTTAAATTTTAGTACATGAAATAACAGTTTTAATATTCTAAATATTTATTTTATTTTTCATTTGTAGACCTATGATTTCTGCCTCCATTAAGTTTGTAATCTCGCAATCTAATAGCTATTTGTCTAACGTTTATAATAAAGTCCAAATGTAGAAATATTTAGCATAAAACGTGTAGCCAGTCAAAGTCGAACGGAGCACAGGAACACCACCTAGCGACGGCATCCTGTTGCATACAAAGTGGTTCGGAGAGTGCTTAATCCGAGACCATTCAAATGTTTATCTTTCAATGTGAGGCGTCATTAAACTTAAGCGAAACGTTTTCAGAATTTTTAACGACTTAAAGGCGGCAAAATTAGGCGAAAGCAGCGGACAGAAAGTAACAGCTGCAAAAAATTAAATGCAAATTAGAAAAAAAAAACTCTACCAAAAAATACAATCGCATTAGTCTCAGATGTGAGAAATGTGATATAGGAATAAGAGTATTCCTATCTACCCAGCACACACACACAAACTCACACACTGTCACCCGCCCACCCACAGATACAATCTTTGTTTTTGTGAGCAAAGTAATTTTTCTTGAGTCCCCCCAGCTCCAAGTTTGCTCTCCCCTCCCCCAACCATACAAAAGCAATTTAGCAAGCTGTAGCTGTAGCCTGCCAAGTCTCGGGGAAATGGAAAAGCAAACCCAATTTCCTTCCTTGGGACACAGCCCGGCCAAATGGAATCTGCTGTGGCATGCTACGAGCAACGTGCAACCCAGCACACCCCCTAATACCCCCCGCCCTAAGAGAAGACCAAGAAACGCGCGCGTCTTCCCAATAAATCTTCTTTACGAGCGCACACTCTGGCAACAATGGCCGTGCCCACCCTCATCCACATCCCCTTCCTTTCCCTTGCCCACTCCCATCCCCATGCTCTGTCTTGGATGGGGTGTGGGAAAAATGAACCTAAGCAAACTATTCGAATGGCATTTCGGAGCAGCGCAAGAACCGAAGATGCTATTGCTGCCACTCCAGCTCCTGCTACTCTTCCTGTCGCTGCTCAAGATGAGGAAGCAGTTGGCAGCCAAAGCAGTCGAAGGAGCTGAAACAGCCAAAGAAATGCGGCAAAAGCAAACAAATGGCAGTGGCCATGACTCTCTGGCTCTCAAGGGGTGGGTTATGTGCCAGCAAAGCAGTCAGCCATGTTGCTCTCGGCAGTGACTCGGTTGTGGCTCTCGCAGTTTGCTGTTATTCCACTCAGGAATTCCGCACAGCCACCCCCGTAACAGCTTCCGGCAAAGGCAACGGCAGCTGTCTGAATGCGGACGAAATGCGAACGAAATGCGGACGAAATGGAAAAAAATGGCATTTAAGAAAAGCGAAACGAGAAAAATAAGGAGCTAAACGACTTTGGAAATTCCATTTGAGCAAACAACAGGCTGCACCTCCCTTCCCTCTTACCCTTCTGCCCAGTACCAGTCCCAGTCTCCTCTCCTTGAGTTGAACTTGGCATCTTTTTGTAGCTCACACAAGTTGTACTCTACACGAATCTTCTGGATATTCTATATATGCCTGAGTAAAGTCGCAGCATCTGCTGTATACTATATTAGAGACGACACACTCAGTTGTCTCAGTTGCAGCGAGTTGTCACTTGGCATTAAACACCCACAGTTTCTGCATCTCACACTTGCAGAATCCCACATCCCACTTGGCACATGCCACATGCGGCATGTGCATGTCTACTTATGTATGTGTTTCCAGTGGACACATAATGCAAATGGCTAAAAAGAGACGATCCAACGGCATCCGATCCAATATTTGCGCCAATAAATAAATTTAATGTACAAACTCCGGGGCATGTGAGAGAATATTAAAAATGAAAATTATATTCTACCCAGAAGTTGCCAGGCACACACACACACACACACACACACACACATACACACAGATACATATAGATGCCATATATTTATACATATTCATGTAAACTCACCCCTGTGTGTGTGAGTGCGCTGCACATTTGCATAAATATAATTATGAAACGGAAATTTTAAAATTGCATATGAAAAAAAAAATACAGAGAGAAAAGCAGCAGCAATATTCATGTAGAAATTGAAAATATTATGCTGAAGAACTGAAGACTCCGTAATACCAAATGAATAAAACGTACGTGAATCAGCAAAAATATTAGCATTGAAATTCATTGAGGAACTGTAATAATTTTTTGGGGGTTTTCTTACTATATGAAGCAATATATGTAAGTTTCTATTACCGCTGTTTAAGTTTAAAAAAACATTAAGAAAACTCAGATATCATCGAGCGTGCTTGTGAAGCTAAAAGATTCAAGTCAAACTAGTTAGCTTGATACTTTGGATTTTAAAGGATACCCGGAGTACAAATTGATTCATATCAAATTAATTTATAGCAATTTGTTTTCTATTTTTATATAAATCAACGATTTTTTAACACGTTTTTAAAGTACTTAACATTATTTTCATAAAGTAAATACCATATTTATAATTAATTATAAAAAAGTAGAAAGTACAAGTTAATTTAACGGAAATATGAAATGAATGGACTTAGTTTTATATTTTAAGTGAAGAAATAAATTGAACTAACAATCAATTTTAGACATGTTAAGCGGTTTTACTGTAAAACTTTTAGCTCTTAAGATGAGAACTAAAATTTATAAGAAGAGAAAAATGTTTTCTGTATAATATACTATATAGATCATTAGGATGTTTTTAGCAATTATGTTAATCCCCCCAAAAGACTAGCATAAGTAAATAAAAAGTTAAAATTGCTCACATATCGTTGCAAGCAGAGCTTTCAATTTATGAGAACATTATGAACATCGTAGAGCATTACATGCCAGGAGTAATAAGTGGGTATTATATTCACATATGCTGCAGTACCCTCTCCCCTTCCCCCCGCTCCACTCTTCATCTTCTTTCTCGACTTCGGTTAATGTACAATAAATGGTTGTCTAGTACACACATGTACATACATGAATATATATGTGCGGGGATATGCTCGCATTGTGACTGCATAAAACGCACTTTGCAATCGAAACACGTATCGTTCATGTTTGGTGATTATAAAGTTTTAATGAATGCGCAACACATCTACCCCCTCCTCCTCTACAGGGTATACCATTCAATGGCGATATTTAGTGGGATGCACGTTGCTTTTCCTTGTTACAATTCCCCAACTCAGTCGATGCTCGTACAACAACTGCAGCGTCATTTCATTTTTACAACGGCATCGCACAAAGCTCTGACTTGGTCGCTGTATGTGTGGGTGCGTGAGTGTGTGTTTGCCAGGCAGGATATTAACACGTACAGAAGATATGTCCTTGTGTCCTCTTGTCCTAACAATGCATAAATATGAATGACTTTGAGCTGAGATGGCGAAACAAACCCCTTTTTCTTATACTTTCTTACATATGTGTATGAGTGTGTGTGGGTGTGTGTGCGTGTGTATTTCCCCATTCAATTGGCTTGCGCATCGTGTTCCTTAAGGCTTCGACCTTTACAGCCGTATTCATATCCTGCGTATTCAGCCAGCTCAGCAAATTGCCATTTGTGATCGTTAAGACGCACGCTTTGTCTTCCAAAAACACTCATTTATGTGTTTAATATTCGCAGAACATGCAAAAATATTCACGAACCTTGCTGATTTCCTTTCAAATAAATGATATTGGCATTTGTTCAGTGAAAGCATCTTTAATTCTTTACATAGTAGAATTTTTAATAAATATTTATTTCTCTTTATTTTAATTTCAGGCTTGTCTTTAAGGAGTTCTCTGGTATAAATATTTAATAATGATATTTAATTTCAATAATTAAATTTATTTTAAACCATAATTATAATACGAAACTGTTAAATATTCTAGGTATTTCTGGTTTGAAAATCAATTGTATCAACTTAGCGATTATTCTCAAAACTGTAAGGAGCTTTCAATATTTATTTGTTTATTATTTTAAGTAAATTCACTCCAAATTATGACTTTAAATACTAATTAAAAAAGAAATAGTAGCTTTAAGTCGCTGGAGTTGTTGTTAATTAATTTAAATGTCAACTTCATAACAATCGCCATACTCGCTCGTATGTCAGGCCAAGTTGTCCACTTACCTGTGTTACCTGTGTTGCTTGTTCACTGCGCACTAATGAACACAAACAGCAACAACAACAACAACGGGTATAACAACGCTGACAAGTTGCAATGTTGAAATTAATTACGCTGTGGATTGGTTGGCATGTTACCAGTTAATTATGACCTTTGTTATGTTTTTTTTTTGCCTCTGAAAGTGCCGCGACTGTCGACGACAAATGAAAGTTATGGCCGAATGCAGCTTTGGTATTGGTCCATGTCGGGTATAAAAAACAAAACCCAACCGGTAACAAAGGCGGAGGAGTGGCCCAAAACGAGTTTTCTTTGTCTTTGCCGTCTCAGTCAGCACTCCCCATCGAGTCAAAGTCATAAATCCAATCAACGTTCCTTTTAATGGCGTTTTTCTTCATGAAACCATTTCTTTTCTTCTTTCCTCCTTCTATATTCTTCTCTTTTTCTGCCTTGTTCTTCTTCGTTTTGCGGTTGTGTTGCTGTTGCTATTGTTTTTATCTTAATTGAGCCACGGACCACACGTGAGTCAAATTTTATATTCATACGAGTGTGCTGGGGGCAGCTGTATTAGCTGGAAGTTTTTAAGAATAGTTATTGCTTTGTTTTTAAAACAAAATAAAAACTAAATGCCACTTAAAACTTTGCCAAAAATTTTAAATAAGCGAGGCAAGAAGAATTTTCGTTTAATAGTGAAACAGTATTAATAATAAACTAGTCAGGAAAAAATTTATTGTTGTTATTAATTTTTTATACACAAGAAAACAATTAAATAAATTCTTAGTCGTTTATTAATTTAATTATCATAAAAACTGTGTTTAAGCAGTCAATAAGTCCGCCATTAAAGTGATTACATATTTTTTATAATGTTTAAAATAATTCCCCAAAGTGTAGTATTTTTAAATATAGATTTAAATTATTTAAATGTATTTTAAAACCTCCTCCTCTTAGATTAAATGACCTACTCTTTTATAATTTTCAAAGCTCTTCTACAATATTTTTGCTTTTCCAAATAGAGTGTCCCTTAGAAAGTGAATTCAGTTATGAACTATTTGAGGCTGTAATTCGTTTTGGAATTGCACATTTGGCAGAACATTAAACTGCCACCAAAAAAGAATCAACACGACATTTTCACCATTTTGATAGGAATGTTTTTAGGTGTGTGTGGAAGAAGGGGTGGAACTGGTCTTCGTTAGCGAGTGTCCTCACAGGAAGCCAACCAACTGAATCTTGATTAGAATTCTTAAATATTTATAAAAACAACAGAAACAAAAGCACGGCCCAATGGGCACAACAAAAGCAAACAGGTAGATTCGCATTCCAGCTAGCATCCAACTACTTTGGTCTCCATTTTCCATGCTCCGTGCCACGCCTAAATGAGGTTCGCCAGTGGGCGTATGAAATTTACATATAACACAAATAAATGAAAGAACAGTTAGCCGTGCACGAATCGGGTTATGAAATTAACATTTGGAGCATTGCCGTGCACCCGAGCAAGGTTCAATTTAAGCTAAGGCTACGACCAAAATCTCCCCTCTACTGCCTCCATCCTCCACTCTCCTCTCTAGCTTCTTCCCTGCGCCATCATCCTGCTGAGCCAGCACTTGCCAGTTGGCCGCAACTAAAAATGCGAAAAGTCGACAAAAAGTCTAAAAAGTTTTTGGTCTCCTCGTGCCAAGCAGCGGTGCGGAGTTCTTCCGAAACGAAATGAAATTTTCAGTTGAGTTGCCAACATCGCACGCCCCTTTCCAGAAGAGGTGGGGCTAGAATTTGGGATGGAAATGGGAATGAGAATGGGGAATTCTGCTGAGTTGCTGTTGCTAGTGCAACGGAGTTGGCATCCAAACTGAAACAGAAACTGGAACTTTGGCAGTGGCTGTGGCAGGAGCTGTGGCATCTCCAGCAGCCACGTTGCCGGCGAGGACACAGTCGACACATTTAACGATTATTGCCGGCCATTAAAAATAACAAGCAAAAGTTTTGCGCATAAAGCCGCTTCGGGGATTCATTCAACGAATCCAAAAGGCGAGCACAAAACTCTTTTGCCGAATCCTTTCTCAATTGCAATTGTTGATCCTTTTGCAACTGTGAGGTATTCCGTTTGTATCGTTCGCATTTCGCAGTTTGCAATGAAATCGCTAAAGTTTAAATTCAATTCAAGTCAAGTGAGCGTTTCTTTGATTTGCATTGCCAAAATGGGTTTCCCTTTCCGTATCTGTTTAAATATACTGAGAATACGCGTAATCTTAAAGATAGATTGGAAATATAACCAATGTTTAAATTCTGTTATATGCTGGAATAGTAATAGAATTAATAAGTATACATTTTTTTAGAGCGGACAGCGAAAAACTATTATTCTTTAGGCGATGCTATACTTGTATCAAAATAATTGCTAATTTCTTGCTTCTTCAAAATAGCTGATATGTATAAAATTTCTGTAGTATCCAGCTTTTCGTCATATTTGTTTCACTGTTAAGAACTGAATGCTACAGAGTTAACATAATTATTTAACAGAATGCTCCTCTACTCCACCGGATAACATTATCATGTTAAGTTTAAGCCTTGCGCGATAACGATAAGTTTTCGATAGTAAATCAATAAATATCAAAACTGAATTATTAAAATGCTAAGCTCTGCTTTTAATTTAAAAAACAAATCTTTCAATAAACAGAAATAGTTTTGAACTTAAAGCTAAACTAGCATAACACGTAAAATACTAAACCCAACGAAAGTTCCACAGCTTAACAGAGCATGTTTACAGAATGTGCTCCTCAACTTAACAGGAAATGCTAAGAGCTAATTATTTTTCTTGTTGCCGTGCGCGGTCACACTGTGCGCTGTGTGCGAACTTATTAAAAAAAACAATTGACAATAATAAACAATTAAAAAATGGACAATGTCAGAGAACTTATACAATTTATGCAGCCAAATCAGCGGTTAGATCTCAAAGCAGTGGCCCTAACACATGTTCTGAGTAAGTGAACATAAATACAACACTCAGCGGTTTCCATTTACACCGCTAAAACAGCAACACGTGCTCGGACAGCTGTGTTATAGAATTGGTGTTTGTTTTTGATAGGCTTGACCGGCAGTGCAGAGGGCAAGGAAGCAATACTCTCACTCGATGATATGCTAATGGCCATTTTTGGACTGACACTAGACGCGAATGCCACTGTTGCAAAGGATGCGGTGCTGAGTCTGATAAACCTGACGGCAGAGGAGGAGGGAGCAATAAAAGTTTATGAGTTGGCTAAGCAAGTGCAACCAGTGAGCTAAAATCTACTCAAGTTAAATATCTAAGTTCTAAACTAATTCATGGCCTTTCCAGACCTTTGCTATTGCTGATATTGCCGCCAAGCAGATAACCGACGAGCAGGCTGAGCTGGCAGATGCCTGGAGCATGGTCCTAAGTAATTTGACTCGTGTCGAGTCGCTTGTTCATGGCATATTGGACACATTGGAGCCAACACTATCCCAATTGGCCAAGGCCTTTGCCCAGCTAGACTACAACAAGAAAAAGTCAAAACTACACTATTTGGCGCCCATTTTCTGCAATCTAACTCAGGTGCCGCGCGGACGTGAATTATGTTGTCAACCCAAATATAGATTGCTGGAGAAACTGCTGCCATTTGCCTCGTTCGAAGAAAGCGTAGTTCGTCGTGGTGGCACTATTGGCATCATTAAAAACATATGCTTTGATGTAGTGTACCATGATGTGATACTCAACGAACAGGATGATATATTAGTGGCCTTGTTACAACCGTTGTGCGGTCCCGAGGAGTTCAGCGACGAAGACAATGAAAAGCTGCCCATTGAGTTGCAGGTAAGTCTTCATTGAGAAGATGATTTAGATGTCTTGTACATTTTCTCTTCACACAAATTCAGTACCTGCCCGAAAGTAAAACACGTGAAACGGATCCAGATCTGCGTAAAATGCTGCTCGAATGCCTGTTGCAGTTGTGTGCCACACGTCGTTGCCGCGAAGTGTTGCGTGCGAAAGGCGTGTACGAGATTCTGCGGGAGTACCACAAGTGGGAGGCCAAAATAGGACGCGACAGCGACTGTGTATTGGCCTGTGAGAATGTTGTGGATATTCTGATTAAGTGAGCTATAAATATGTCAACGAAAAATACCCAACTAAAAGTTTCTTTCTTACAGGAAAGAGGAGGAAATTGGATTGGACGATTACAAAACTGTGGAAGTGCCAGCGGATAAGGCAGAGCAGTTTGTGCAGGAAGATGCTGCCTATGTTAAGAGTCTTTTAGATTAAATAACAAATTGTTCTCAGACTGTAAATATGTATAGATTAAGTTAAACTCAGTAAGCGTATTGAATTTTCAATATATGTATGCAGTTTTTATTCAGAAATGTTTATAGTTTTTGTGTGTTGTGTTTTATGCCTTAATTAGCGCTAGAAAAATGTTGTACGCATCGCATTTAAATGCAAAAGAAACAATTTGAATTCAATTTGATTAGTTTTAGTAGCTTTGTTTATCTAGTTATTCAGTTATCCGTTTTGCGCTTAAATGTAAATACAAACTTCTTATGTGCTAGATATAAATGTTTAGCAATTACAATTGCCGTGAAACTTGCAATGTTTTTATACATTTTGCTTGGTCGTTCATTGTATGCACTTATATATTTGTATACTTACGATTAGGCGAGCTGGTATATGTGTGTAGGAGTGTTTATGTGTGAGTTAAGGATTTTCAATTCTGTATATATCGGTTGCTAGCCAATCAGGTGCCTTAGTATGCTTAAACATTTGCTTTTGATTAAGTAGTTCATTTAATATTTTGTATATTTTTCTTGTTGCATTTTAAGCAAGCGATTTCAGCAAAATTTTGTAATCTTATCAAAAACTTGTGCAAACATTCTTTACTATTTATTAATTAATTTTCTTTTTTACATAGTTTCATTTGTTCTGAATGCGGAAACCATTGCAAGCTCGCTTTTTTTTATGAGAAATAAAAATGTTAAGATGATCGAAAACAGTTAAAAAACGTAATTGTTTAAGTATGATTACTATTATCAATTCTCGATTATAAAATGCTATTGTTTTTGATCTTATAGGCTTTGCGCATAGATTTAGTTTGGTCCTATTGGTTTTCCATTATCATATGAGTATGAAATATGTAGTTAGACTTTATAGTTAAACTTTTAGGCTTAATGTTAATTTTTAAGTTGAGAACTTAATTTTTTATTAAAGATTGCTATGTTTTAATATTTTCCTAGTATAATTTCGATTTAATTTGTTAACTTAGAACTGCTTGTCGTTTTAAATTCCTGCGTAATTGGGCCAAAATTGAGTTAACTCATAAATTGAACTGCGAAACAGAGGAAGCCGAAGCAGACAGTGACGTCATTAACAGCTAATAGATTAATTTAATACCTAGAAATCGAATAAACAGTAGTTATAAAATCTATTTAACTTTATGGGTACCCAAACTAAAGATAAGATACGTATGATCTATAAAAAAATTGCCGTTTATTGTACCAAATCTAACTATTTTTGAACATTCTTTGAAAGCGCTTATCGCATCTGCATGCGGCGAGACAGAACCTCATACTCGAAGATCTTAACCTCATCGGAGTCATAGGGAATGTAGAGGCAGCCATGGGAGGGATGCACCTTGCCCACAGTCAGACTGCCGGCATGATAGCCACGTCCGGCATACAGATCCTCGCCATCCACATTGCGACCCACACGAACAGCACAATCGGGTACCGATCCATTGGAGCCGGGCAACCACTCGTAGTTCTCACCACTGAGCACCTCGTAGTTCTCCAGCTCGATCTCTTGCCTGGCAAATGTCACGTAGGCTTTGCCCTTGTTAGGAATAATCTTTGCCGGCAACAGATCGTTGTTGTGGTAGGCACGTCCAACGAAAATGGTATCTCCATCGGAGTCGTGGCCAGCAACAACTGCATCATGTGGCACAACGCCGTTGCTGTAGTGTAACCAATTAACTCCTACAAAGGATCAATTACAATTTAATACGTAGAATGGTTGGATTTGAGTGGCTCTCTGCTTACCGTCCATTGTGTTCGACTTTTGGGTAAGTACTAAGTGTACAATACGGAATATAACTTATGAAGGCTTTTAAGCAGCGATAAGACTCTTGATAAGCTCGGCTATTGATAAGGCTCAGTCTGCAATCAGCTGATGAGTCAAGCTTATTAAGTGCTCATATCAGATCATATACTTCATAGATTACTACACAATTTAGGGTATGCTAGGCAGTAGAATTAGGGTCTTATCGACATGAAAATGAAGTGAAAACAGTTAAATCATTTTTGATAGACAATGAAGATGAGGGAAAAGACCTTAGGACACTTAAATTGAATTGTTTTCGCAGTTTTTTGTTTGATTTTGTTTTTCTTTCTTTTTGAACATTTGTTAACTCTATCTATGTGGCCATTAAATTTTAATTATTAATAATTGTTACTTAACTTGCCTAAAATTCAGCATCTTCTAACGAATAAATCAATCTATTTACAATAGTCGAACAATAAGTACACAGGTAAGTTTTGTAAGTACACAAATGTAAATATATACTTAATATTATAAGAGCTATAAATAATTGCAATTGAATTTGAATTCTCGTTTTGACTAGCTTTGATTTTCGACTCGATATTTGACTAGCAGCGCTTAGCGTTAATACATTGGTTTAAATTTACTTTAGTTCGAATTCGAAATTTGTTTTTATTTCTTGATTTTTGCTTTCATTTTCATCAATTTATTGTTAAATAGTTGTTTAATAATCATTTATAAATCACATAATTGCTTGATGAATTCCATATAAATATTTTTTGTAGCTTCTCTTTTGTCGTGTATTATCCTGTCTTATCCATGTATGTGTGTGTGTGTGTAAGAGTGTGTGAGTGTTCGAATGTGTGTGCAATTAATGTTAGGTGCAACTGTAGACACTAAGAGAGAAAAGGGATTGCCAATGTCAGGAATATAGCGTATGGAGTTGTGTAAAAATATTCGAGCAGCTGAATTATATTAAATGCTTTTTCACGTTCACTTTAGCTAAGTCCCCTTAACTTTTATGGGATGTCAGCTTTAGCTCCTGTTTTTCTTCTTCTACTTCTTGTTGTTGTTGCGATTGTTATCCTTGTTGTTGTTGTCACTGCTACCTTGCAGCCAGCAGCAGCAACGCAACGCTAAGTAATAAGGACTCGACGTCCTTTGGGTGGCTGCCATTGCAGGCATCCGCATCACTGCAGCTCTGAAGGCAACCATGCACGTACCTAACGAAAGAGACGGATAGAGTGAGAAAAGAGTACGATAAAGATAGTGAGAGAGGGAGGGGTAGAGCGTGATAATGTTAAGTTATGTCTGCGACAATGGGAATATATTAATGTCAGCATGTTACACACAAAGGTAACATATGAATTTTGTTAGTGCACATCTGTATGCCATTTAATATGTGCACGTCAAAGAAATGGAACACAACTGAATAAAGTTATACGACAAAGTTAAATGGGGTAGTTATCAGATAATTCTACTATTTACAACAATAAATAGCTCGCATTTGTTTATTAAGCTCAGCCACTGAGCTAAAATTCTGAGTATTTCATTCTGAATAAATACAATGAATAAGTTGTCTAACAGTCGGTTAACTTCTTTATGTGGAAAATTTCAACAAATTTTTAAATGCTGTTTTATGAAGTACAGAATGACGTGGGGCATGAATACTTCAGTGCATAGTCACTATTAATAACTTGTTGATTAACATGTTATCGCTAAACTTGATACTTGCTACATGGAACTCAGTTAATGAATTGTATAATTTATTAATCAGATAGGGTCTTTTTTTTAATGCTGGTAAAATTAGTACTTTCGAACTTAGCTCCACACGTGAAGCTATAATTTATGTTAAATTTATCATATCTACTTTATAATTTAAAATGACAAATTAGACTGACTGCACTTTAATTGTGTTGCTCGCTGTGATTAAGTAAAAGTAATGAATTAGAAACCATATAGGCCTAAAATACGCACCTGTTGTCATAATAGAATTTACCACAGTGAGACATTCTGATAATCTCAGTGTCTGTTGTGAGTGTGCCACTGTCCAGAGCGCATCCCCGCACAGTTATCGTCTGGCCGTTGTCATCTGTATCAAATGAAATTCAATTCAATTATAACATATTGTTATTTGAACCTTAGCTCATCACTCACCATAATATCCGGCGATTTTAATGCAAGCCGTTGCTGGAAAGAGGCCATCACGACCTTTGCGACCGCCCATACAGGGTGACTCGAGTATGGCCGTTGAATAATTATTATGAAATGGATCATCACACGCCTTGTTGGCGCCGTTATACGAAACGCACTTGAAACAGTCTATGCAATAGCCTGTCAAATGAAATGGAATAGTATTTCAGAGTGTGTGATTATAGACAACTAAGTGATGACGTCACTTACCGCTGCTAATGAATGCGGCGAGTAGCAGCGTCAGGCAACTGAAGACTTCCATGGTAGCCATGCTTGGAATTCGATTGGTAGGATGCTGATTAGGGGCAACGTTATGTGGCCCACTGCCAATTGGGGCTCTGCAACATTTTTGGCCTGTAAGCAAAGGAAAACGTGTAGACATTAGGACTGATTGATTGTGTGGCTTCGGTTTGATGGCCAACAAATTGAAAATGCCTAGTCAGATATTTGGCATATGCTGAGTATTCTATGTACGTTCAGGTCTTCATTTTCATAATTGGCTTTTGTGCAAATCCCATGTCTATTCATGGCAAAAGTCAATTCAGATTTCGGATTTCAGATTTCAGATTTGTCGACTCAATGGACGAGAGCTTTGAGCTTGTAAAAATCAAAAACTTCCCAGCCCTTCACAGCCCCTTAGGAATTTTTAGACGGAGGCCATAAAAAAAGAACTCGTCGGGAAAACACGCGAATTGCAATTCCAACAAAGAAGTCGCACAGCCAGCCAAAAAGGAACGGTAATAAATTTCCCAACGCCATTTTTGACACAACTTTTCTCTTGAAAAAGAAAGCGCGAAAGGGAGGGTGAGCTGAAGAGAGGGGGGGGTCTGATATTGGGGAGAGTTGCCTTGCGGACACACTCTATGGCATATTTTTATTGCAGGAGTGTAAATAATTGCTTTTCAGTCGATTTTCGTGTCAAATGCCCGCCATATTTTTTATTGTTGTTCTTGTTGTTGTTGTTAATAGTAGTTGTTTTTGTTGTTGTTGTTATTGACAGTTTTTATGACCCAAGTCGATTGGATTGGGTAATTTTCTTTCTTTTCTCAATTTCCCATTCCACTTCAGTTTTTCTTTTACAAATTATGATAAATGATTTCAACTTACCAGCAGAAACCTGACCGAACTGTATTTCAGCTAGAAAGCCACAATTAATGTAATCCACGTGAGTGGGTTAAATAGTGCTTTTTAAGCCGAGTATTACAGCGACCGTGTTGTTTCTCACGCACTTATTTCAATAACATATTAATTACTTTTCATTGCAAGTCAGCCAATAAATAATGCCTCCCAGTTTCCAATCAAAATGCAATGATTGTCATGATATATGACAAGCAAACACGATTCATATCGATATCAAATGAGAAACGGCATAGTTGGATTACTACAACTCGCTTCGAACTCGGCAAAAATAATATTTGCAGCTGGCAAAATCAAATATGTATAGAGTAAACAAGCTGCGGGCCAAATGATGACCATGTGAGAGGCAGTGTGGATAAAGTCAAGAGTCACTCACACAGTTCACTCATACAAATATGTGCTACTTTAATACTTTAACTGATTTCCTTATATCTCCAATCATAAACGACTTTTATGACACTAATTCTATCTACATATATGTCAATAGCTATGGATCTATATTTGTATTCATTATTCATTGAAATATCTGGAGCATGCATTCCGAACTGACATATGCGGCGTATGCTTGATATTCGAGCACATTGGCCTTAATTGCTTGCATAAATTATGCGTCATGTGAGTTTGATATAATTGTTTGCTTGTCTGTCTGTTATGCAGTTATATGTCTTTAAATAAACTGAAAGCCTCTTTAAGCTATTCACAGGTAATTTTACACAGACATCGTAAGATCTGTTAATGACTTCACCTTTGTTAGCAGACACAGCAACAAATTGTAATTAAATTGCCAAAGCTGTTTCTCACCTTCCTCTTTATTCTATTTGCAAATTAGCCACAAAGCAGACTAACAGCCTAACTCCCTGTCGTTCTAGCAGGAAACAGACTTTAGTGCCAGTGTTGACGGAAACGGAAGTCAGCCATTCCACTCTGTTCTCTTTCTTATCCTCTTTCTTGATTTCTCTGTTCTCTGAGCAAATGAAGTTTGCCTTTTCTGCATAGTTTATTGTATTCCCGTCTGCGTCTCATAAATATATAAAACATTGTGGCGGTCTCTCACATCCAAACAGTCAAGTCGACAGACATCTTTTGTCATTGTCCTCTTTTAACGACTGTCAATGTGCTTTCTAGTTGCAACCTCCTTTCTATGGGTGTGTGTGTATGTGTGTGGAGCTGAACTTGTTTCATTTTGTGGCTACCTTTATGGCCAGACAACAGCTAAGTTGTTGAGTCAACGCTTATGACTAGGCACAAAGTGAACTCGCCTCATTTTCTGCTCAATCTTACAAACGAAGACAACTCAATTAGACGCTTTCTTTATCTGCTAGATTCTTCTTTTCTTTTATTCTTCCACTCGACAACTGAAGTCTGTAATGCCTACTTGTTTTCGGTACTTTGTACTTTTTTTTTAGTGGGCGTGGCTAATCTGTTTTTCGATCGCCCCGTGGCGCACATTAAAAATGAAAAATGACAAAGTGCTCGAAACCAAAAGTCAGCCAAACAATTCCCTTTCCTTTTTCCTTCCTCGAATTGAGGCCTCTTCAATGGTAGGCCATTAATTTCTTAATCTTGTGAATAGGTGCGGGAATCAGTGAAGAGTAAGCGGAAGGATTCTGGATTTAATGCCAGGCACGAGCGCATATATTTCATTCTGATTCTAATTGCGGGTGCTCATTAGGTTCAGGGTCAGTTTAGGTAAATGCCTCCAGCAGGAAAATATGGTGTGTTAGGGAAAACATTTTATAATAGTATTGTTAGATTGTAAATTAGAATACTTAAGGATTTAAAGTACAAGCTACATTGAAATTCTTACTCAAAGACAGGGATTTTCTTTTGTCTGTTGCTGAAACCGAATGATTTATTATGACTTAAGCTTTGACAATGATAATCTGCACATAAGAAGGATTCAGCTTGAATTTGTTATGCTTGTCCCCTGCACTAAGCGTAGGCTGTCCTCTGTTCGAGTCCCCTGATTAAGCACACTGCAAATTCGATATTATCGGCCAAGTCATCACTCCCCCTACTCTCAAGATGAACTGACAAGGGTTCAAAGTGTCAGAGGCGACAAAAAAGCCAATCCAAGGGCGAAAAAGCAAATTCTGGCCTAAAGTTTAGACAAAGGTCTGCTCTTCCCTTCGTGTTCTATCTCCTCTTTCTCTTCCGCTCCTATTCTTTTGCTCCACCTTCCTTTTCGCAAACGCGTATGTCATTGTGCCTTAATGGCCTGGAAGTAAATGCCACACAGCGTCCATTTTGCTGCTCAGCATTGAATTTCAATCAAAGTTAACAAAGTTTCTCGCTCTCCTCTCTTTGTTTACATTCTTTGTATACTTGGCCACTTTATTGGCTGAATTTAAATGTCAGTTAAATCAATTTTAAATAAATTAAAGTAAAACAATCAAACAGAGCAGACATTCATCGCTTAATGGAAACTTTTGCTAGAAAAGCCGCTTTCGAAATTAGCTTTTCCCTTTGTCTCGAAAAGTTTTAGTTGGTCCCTTTGGTAGTTTCACTTATTACTCTCCTTTGTTCCATGAATTGCAAAGTAAGTTTGTTAGTTAATTTCCATTAGATTCTGATTGTCACTTTTCATATAACAATGCATGACCAGCAAAAACACAAAAATTCATTTGCATAACTGCAACGTTAGGGACAACTTTGCCGTTGCTGGAAAATGTGGAAATTTGTATTCGCAATTTGCAGTTAGACTACATGTATGTGTGTGCGTGTATGTGTGTGTGTGTTTTCATATATATAATTGTTGTGATCCCCTCACGTACGTGTATGCAAATAGCACAAAATGTGGCACATATGAGTTAAAAGCTGCTCTGTCAGTTATTTAGTTATTCTCTTCCATAATTTCATTAAAAACGTTGCAACGCTTTTTTAATTACTTTCCATTTACATTTTCATATACATTTTATTATAAAGGCAAACAAAAAACTTATAAATATGCAAATGTAAATAAGTTGCTGAGCAAACAATTTCACTTTGTTAATGCCACTTAAAACTTGAAATATTTTCTATTGTAAATAAATAATTAAACTGTATCAACTATATAAACTGTAGTCAGCAGTATAGTGCAAAGTTTATGATTACTAATTCCATTACCTTTTTGTGACTAGCCTTTTTAGGTGCTCACTTTCTGAGCCAATTAACTGTGTCTTGTCCCCCACTATTTATGGGCCATGCTCTATGTGCTTTCAACGGATAACCGAGAACAGAAAACAGCAAACGGAAAACGTTTAATGGACGCACACTCCAATAATGTAGGAAGCTCACGCAAGCGACCTCTTCCTGGGGAACATTTATCCAAAATGCCTGAAGACTTATGTCGGGGTCATAAGCAGGTCATTGTTTATGGGGAGGATGTTTGTGGATCGGCTTATTGCCATGCTTACCATTAGTTAAGCACTTAAGCCAATTTTTCAATCATTGTGGACATCTGAATTGGTTGTCAAAACACCAGATGCCAATTTGAATGTCCCCGTATGTGAATCCAAGCCGATGCCGTAATCCCCACTGAAATATTTGTGCGGGTGTTAAAATGAGTGCAGACTGCAGGTAACCACTGGACACAGGAGTGAAAGCCACAGTCAAAACCACCGATTCCACTGCACCACAGGCTGTATTTGTGGTTACCCTAGGGCACACAGTTCGCCATTTGTCTGGCTCACTGTGCGTCTCTGCGGGCGTTTACTGTGGCCATAAATCAACAATGCGACATGTGGATTGTTGCCAATTTCACGCTGCATCCTCAAAACAATCCAATTGCGGAATTGAGCTCTTGACCACAACGATAATCAAATTTTGTTCCAATCCGCGCTAATTGCTATGGCAACTGGTGAACAATTCGATTATGGACTAGTTATAAAGCAATTTGAAATATCACCACTATTTTATATTGAAATTTCACTTAATACTCAAAGTCAGTTAACAAAAATAACTGTCTTTCAATGAAACTTTTATCCATTTGCAAGTCTTCATCAAATTGAGGTGCAATGCAAATGGATTAAATTGAAAAATCGTTGAACTTTTCCCGTTTCGAGGCTTAAGAAGGCGAGTGTCCATTTGCACTTAAGAAACGCTTAAGATTTCTACTCTGATCTACTCAAATGGAAGCAGACAAGATAAGACTGCACTCAATAGTTGCTGGGTGGAAAAGCTTCTTAAGAAATTCAACCGCTTTTGCTTTAACTGCATGCAAAGCAAGACGGCAACATTCCCCTCTCGTCCCCTACCTCTTCATCCCTCCCCTTCATCCCTTCCCCTCACCCCTTTCTCTTTGGTAAGTGCTCTCAAAAATGGCAGCTGGACTAATTAAGAACTTAATGATGTGGCAAACTGGCTGCAAAAGGCTGCATATTGGGGCACCTAATCTTTCTCTTTCAGTGCCAATAGCTTACTGAGAGTGTTGTGTGCATTGGTGTGTGTGAGTCGTCAGCAGTCCTGTACTCGATGACACTCGACCGCAATTGGCAAACCACAAGAGCGACCCTCTCCGATATCCGAGTGCTGGATGTGTTTGCCACTCAATAAGTGCCACTCGTTGCCAGAGAAAGTCTCGTCTAAGTAGACTCCTCTTTTGTGTGTGTGTGATTGTGTCTATCTGTGTTTCCTTTTGCTGTTCACACGGTTCACTGGCCAAACGAGGTTGTTCACTTTCTGTTGCCTGAACTACAAAGAGGTTTCATAGCAAAGTTCAGTCTGATGATGTCAATTCCACGACAGCTGGGACGGAAAACAAAGGTAATCCAGACAATGGAAAGTAGAAGGCAAAGTTGGTCAATGTTTGGGTGTTCTTTCTTGCTTACAATTCATCTAATTGTGTGGTTATCCTGTTGCTCCAATTCGTTGGCCAGCTAAATTAATGAATTGGCTTCACTTTACAGTTTTATCGCGTTGCTAAGAACAAAAGTGAGGGGGGAATGGAAGTAGGGAACAGGAGGAAGAGGAGTACGTGCCTCTTCTAAATGAATTGCTTTTCTTCAGGTTTCATTTACAAAGTCCCAGCTGTGGTTCTCAACAACTAATTGACATAATACGCAAAACAAAATATAGACAGGGAGAGGGTTCGGGTCAGGGCTTCCTTCTAATTAATTAAATTATGTTTGCAAATACTTTGTTATTCTTTGGATGTTCTCATTTTTACGTGGAATTTTAAGAGGCTTTTTTCATTAACTTGAAGTGTGTGTGTGTGTGGGCGGACGGAAAGGAGACGATGTCCTCGCTCACACTACTTAATGCCTCAAGAAATTGACTTGCCATTAAAATTTAATTTAATTGGAAATAGTGTGGAGCGAAACACAGGAAGTTTTGACCAGAAACATAATGGATACAAAAGGAAATGCAGTAAGTTTTAAAATATTAAAATATTTTCTTTTAAGCCGGTTAGGTTCTAGATTTTTATGGGATTCATAAAAGAGGCATGGGATAATCCCATGGCGTTATGCTTAGGATTAGTCGCAGCCAAAAAGTATTTAAGTCTAAAAAACAAGACGAAACTTCGACTTAGTAGGTCAGAGTTTCACATATAAGCTGAGTCTTCGTTCACAACTTTGTGGGTTCCAGTCTGGATTTGAATAATGATGGAATGCCTTGTCTGCCCCTTAATCTGATTTTCCTGTCAAGGTGCGTGTCATTTGACTTAATATAACAACAAAAACATTGACAGAGAACGTCATTTGCAAGTTTCGTAGCAATTTAAATTTTTAAACAATTCCATGAATAACAAAACAGCAATCAGACCATCCATGTAGAGTGCCACGCCCACTGGGAAAGTTATCTATTACATTCCTCAATAGTCTTTCCTCTCTGTGTGGGGAAAGTTCTCAAAATAAAACTCAATTTAAAGTTGAGTTCCTGAGGCTTCTGCCACATGACCCGATGACAAGAACAGAACAGCTCCATTCATGTGAAGTTTGTGTTTTATATTCATGCACTGGTGTGTGTGTGTGTGTGTGTCTGTACATGTGCGTGTGTACCTGCAAGGACCACAAAGGTGAGAAACCGATCGGAAAAGTTGCTCTAGGGGAGAGGTGTCGCCTCATATTTCCTCAAGGCGGTAAAATCTAAAACTCAAATGAAAATGAAAAGTTTTCCAAGGCAAAGCTGAAAACTGCACAACACAAGAGGATAATACATGTTTACACAAGACATACATATACACATATATGTACAAAAGGAGGGACAAACCGACATGGCAATTAATTTGATGTAGTCACCTCATCAGGGAGCACACAAGGACACTCTGGGAATACAAAATGGCGACATGAAAACTTAAGCTAATTAAAGCGCTTATCAAAAATGTTTCTGTCAATGAGAGTGAGTGTGTACGGGCCTGAAAAAAATAAAATTCCCCATAGAATTTAGGGAAATTATGTTTAGGCACTTAAGTGCGTGTTAAAGGCTCAGTCCTGAGTCTGTGGTTCCGGATGAAAATGCGCGTGTCCTTGATGATGTTTATCGTTCTGTTTCCTGCCTTCTGTCACTTTACTTTGTCTCCGCTCTTTTACCACACTCACCAAGCAGATATTTAAACATTATGAGAATTTACCCGCTCTCCTGTCTGTCTATCTGTCAAGTTGTGATTAGGCTTTGTCTTCTGAATGTCGGGTGTTGGATTTGAACATCTAATTAAGTTAATCGTTTCACGTACACTTCACAGCATACGTGTTGTACTTTAAAATTGCTCTAAGGCATTTGCACTAAAAGTGTACAAGCTTGCTCTAAGGTATTTGTACTAGAAATGTGATAATTTGCTAGTCGAGTCGAAAGAATGAGACATGGGTAGATAAATGACTTAATAGAGTATACATTCCAGATAAATGAAGACAAGCATCACGTGCCAAGGTGTCCCAGTTAACCAAAGTTCAAGAATTGATTGACCCAGTTAACCGGCTGCAGTATGGAAGCCATGAGGAGATGTCGATGTGCCTGCAACAATTTCTTAGTGAGTTGTGAGGAATGCAGGAACTGCATAAATTTTAATAAGAGGAGAAAATGTTGCATCGGACTTGGCCTCATTGTTGGTATTTCACGAGCTTCCATAAGTCACACAGAATAAGAAACATTTTCAATTTATGCTTCGGCTGTAAATTTAAGCTGCTTTATACTACACGACATTGCCACATTGTTGCATAAAACCGATTAAGCGGAAGGAGGCAGATTTTGCTACCAGAACACAATATTTGTTGGTTTTGTGAATTATAAATATGCAAGCAACATTGCCACACCCTTTTCTGTACAGTCATTTGCATTTTAAGCAGTCGAAGAAGTTAGAAAATTTCCAGGTTTTGATTTAACAATGATAACAAATTTTACTTGAATTTCTTTATTGAAAGACTTTAATACACAGGCCAAAAATTCATATATGACGTATACGTGATACTTTCCACAATCATTTGTCAGTGTGAGGTCACCAAGAAAGACGACTGTGGCATTGGCTCTCCTCAAGGCGCAATGCGCCAATAATTTCTCATTATTTTTTCACAGAGCTGATTTACAGCATTCGAAAAGCAGACTTAAAATGAAAGAAGGGAAAGTAAAGAGAGAAGAAAAGCTGTCTGTCAGTTGGAATTATCCTTGCTGGTGGCCTTTTTTAAAGTACGGACTGTCTGCTCTTGTTTATATCTGTTTGCACGTCCCTTATTGGCATTTTCCAGCCCTTGCTCTAGTTATCCAAGCGGCAGTCGCTGCCACTCATCAGACAAAGTGCATTTTGTCGTTTTGCAGCACACTAACTACAACCAACATCAAAACACAACAACAGCCAGCAACATCAACAAGAGGAGCAAAGAAACAAACTGCAACAGTTCATTTTTCTTGTCATAGCTTTGTTTTTCTCATAGTTTATTTTGTGTGCTGCATTTTTCTATTTACAACTTTTTCCCCACTGAATATATCTTGTAGTTTTAACCAGCGAAGCAATCTACAAATTTTTTATTCATTTCTCTGGAAAGTATTTACAAAGTTCGCCAAATGCCACAAAAAACGCAGTGCATAAAGTAACTGTTAAAAGTTGGGAACTTTAAAAACTATAGGCTAAAATGAAAGTATGGGGAAGAGAGCAGTTTAATGAAAGCGTACTTTGCCTCTTCAATACTCGTAGTAAAAACTTATGCCTTTTCTTTCACTTATTTGGCACATACAAACTACGTATTTGCCCAACTTTGCACAAGTGCAAAGAGCGGAAGGGACAGGGAGGCGGTACACGGGAAAGGAGAAAGTTTCAGTGCCTTTGTACAAATATTTTGCACGGAAATTGCATTTGCGGTGCCGCTTGCAACAATTACAACAACAATGATGAGGTTGATGATGTTGGCGTGATAATTAAAATTGTGCTAAAAGTCAGCAGAGCTGCAAGAAGGAAAGACAGGAAAGGGGAAACTTGTGTAATAGAGTCGCGAATGCAATGCGGCGTGTTAAATGTGGCAGCCACAATGGGGAGCTGTGCTAAATTGAAACGAATTAATAATGGATGGAGATCGGGAGATGAATTTGAAAGAAGTTTAGCCATCATACATTTAGTATACCTTATAAGATATGTACGGCTTGATAAAATCACTGTAAAGTATTAAATATTTCTTAAAAAAGAATCCAATTCACAATTTCAAGTTGGAAAATGCAATGTCTGTGCAGAGCTCTTAATGCCCTGTCATTTGCATAACACTCAAGAACATAAAAACAAATTCCAAGCAGTTTAGACCCACAATGAAACATTTAGAATAACAAGGGAAACAACTACTGGAAAAGCACAATTCAATTTGTCTCAGTGGCAAATGCAGAAATAATTAAGGCGCACTTGGTACGAATAATGAACTCCATAAAGTTTTACCAGCTGAATAAAATATGGAAGAAACGCCATGAAATTATAAAATGCTTTAAGAGAGAAAAAGAAAAGTTCTTGCCGTTTAACTGAAAGTTTTTCCCAAGAAACTGAAGACTGGACGAATCCAAGTCAAAGTTTTTCAATAAGCGGCAATGCCAAAAACAAGGCTCAACATGTGTTCCACTCAGAGGGAAATGCGGGGAGAATTCAAGGCGAACGACACAGAAACTACAGAACTGTGAAAATGTTTTGAGGCAAGTGAAAGTTAAGTGAAATTCGGAAAAAAGTGGCAAAACACAAGGAAAGGCAGGAAAAATATGGAAACCAAGGCCAGAGGGCATTATAATTTATGATAAGCCAATAAAAATAATTGAAATACATTAAAGGCAGGCAAAAGTAGCCACACATCAGACCATCAACGTGTTCATATGAGGGTACAACGAACCCAAGGAAGTCACCAGTTTCCCAGTTCCTCCATTTCCCATTCGCGGCTCCTTTATCGATTGCTGGCAAGGAAGAGGGAGAAAATCGAAATGGAGGCACGAGAATATTAAAGTAATGGCACGCAATAAAAGCAGAGGCATAAAAAACGACACAGCAATGTCAAAGTTGAGACTGAGACTTATACTGAGGCCTCAAGGCATTGGCGTTGTGATTGCGGCTGCTGCCGTGTGAAAGGTTTGAAATAAATAAATAAAACATTACGGGAAGTGAAGCCAACAGTTGACTTTGAATTTCGTCGTCAATGTCTGAAAATATTTGTGAAAGTGGAAAAGAAACTAAGTGATTGCTGGTTGATGATTTGTCCCTGTCGATCCTTTGTTTGTTTCTGATTCTGAATGTGAGCTAAGATGACAAAAGATTTTGATTTGCGTGCTTCAATGGAGATTTCCCATATGATTTACCTTTCAGCGGCTCACGCTGCGTATACATAATGTGCACAGACAGCAATAAAGTGAGAAATTGCACACGTAATTCACATTACATTCAGTTGTTTGTGACATGCTCAAATTACGAATATAATTGAGTGCTTTTATGTGTCGTTTTGACATTGATGTACCTTAAGAGGATGTTCTTCTTCTCCTTCAGGATAACACATTTCTTGGGGCACTTAAATCTTATTTACTATCAAACCGAAAACCCTTTTCAAAGCCCAGCAAGAAAAGTTGTGAAGGAAACTGTGTTTTGTTCAACACTTGCAGATGCTTCATAAACTTTTCTTCAGCTACTCGTCTAATATTTATCTTCAGTGTAGTTGTAACCACTTGAGCATCATTCTCCAGGCCACAAAAAGTTTTACGCGTTAAATTTCACAGCTTTGGCTTTTGCTTTGCCTTGTTAAGTTTCCTTTTGGTTTATTTGGATTATTCCGTCGAGTGGTCGATGTTAAGCGCTTGACAGCGTAGCTTTATCTCATTTACACGCTTTTTAACTTAAATAAATTAAATTGTCGTTTGGAAAACGTTAAAAATTAATGGTCATTCTTTTTGCTGCTCATGCCTGACTAACAAGTAAATTTTTTACTGAATTTAGTACAAAAGTAACCCAAATTCGACCGCATTTAATTCCGACTATCAACAAAATATTTTTGCCACATCATCAAAAATGCATCATATTAATAAATTTCATTAAATTTCAATTTGCTGCTCTTTTGTGGTTTTCAACGGATGCCGACGACAACAACAACAACAACAACAACAAAGCACAACACAAACAATAACCTGTCGAGTTATTTTCATTATTATTTTTATTATGTGCCTGCTTTACATAACAGTAAAAATGCCAGCAATGACAACAAAAGCAACAACATTGCTGTATTTTCTTTTCATTAACTTAGATGGTAGGTGGGCAGAATGAAAGCGAGGATCAGGATTGCGAAAATTAAGGCAACAATAACGATAATCATAATGACACCAACAATGGCGACATGTATCGTTAGCAGACACGTGAGACGTCAAACACAGCGTATGATTGACACTATTATACACAGATGCTGGTCAGTTTGCCTCGTAATCATGGAATTTGAGACTTATACACATAGACAGACTTCAAATGAGTACGAGTATCTAGTGCTGTCATTTGAATATCTGACCGAAAGCACAACTTTGATGGCTCTTCCAATTTGTGGGGTTAAAGTAGCAGTTGAACTTACTAACTCCAGTTACAAAGCTGCATCTGTTCAACCTTATCCCAGTCCTTGCATTGTGAAGGGTTTGAAGAGTCAACATTCAACCTGGATGGGAGTTGCAATGAGAGACTGACATTTTTAGCTGACTGTGGGCTTTAGAGCATATCTGCTGGGCTTCCCAGTGGGACAGCAACAACAGCAGGATGCGGTTTTATTTGTCAGCCAAACAGAAGCTGCAGTATCTACAGGAAGGACATGGGAAAAGTAGCTGGGAAGGGAAGGGAAATGATTGGAAAATTGCAAGCGTGTGTTGTGTGGCTAAAAGTTGGTGCCCAAAACCAGAACAAAGTGTGATGCCTGAAGCCAGGCAAAGTTTGATTAGAAGGCTATGGCAGCATTCCGGGGACTTAACTTGGTTGAAATGAAATCGGAAATCGACTGAACTGAACTCTGTAAAGATATATGTGTGATGCCCGGATATGACATAGAAAACGACAACCAAATAGAATTGCAGTTGATTCCCCAATGAGTCGAGCAGAAATTTAATTCTCTTTCATCGAGCAAGAGATTACAAGACGACGCCCAAGGTCTGTGTATTTGCTACTTTAAGAATTTTCATAGCTTTCATGAAACTCACAGAGTTGCAGTGGAAGTAAAACTTTGCAGCCGCAAACCAGTGAACTGCATTTAAAACAAAACCACAATCCAATTTGCTGATTAAAAATTGAAAATAAAATGTAAAAACAAACGATGACTAATTTATACTGAATATTTATTACGCTTTTAAAATTAAATGCAGATTAATACTTCTATTTAAAATTCATTCACTACACACATCACTAAGTGTGCCTGCCAGACAGACATATTAAAAGGGTCTTTTGAAATATCACGCATACGCACCGCACGCTGATAGCGGCATCTGAGACTGGCTCATAAATCAAAGCGCATAAATTTTATTATGCTTCCTTTTATTGTGGCTGGATAAGCTGCCTTTGGGAGGAGAGCAATGAACTCTCTCATGTGAAGGAAAAAATCATATACTTCAAATGTTTTTAATAGCGCATTTTATTAACTCTGCTGAGTTATATGATTAAGCTGCGGCTCTTTAGGGTCTGCCTGTATGGATTTAGAAATATTGATGTTGAGGAATTATATATAACACATATAACTGTTTACCGAGTGAATTCTCTCACCCAACCAATTAGCAGAAACATCGAGCAATCAAGCAATTTAACGAATTGAATTGATGGTCGAATTCGCCTGCGGAATGAAACATGCATCAGTCAGGACGATCCCTGCGGAAATGCAACACTTTTGGGGTGAGTGAGAGGAAGTGTTGTGGCTTCTGGTGTTCAAGCAGTTCTGGTGTAAATTTAATGCAATAAAAATTTTATATTCCTGCTTTCATTTATTGAATACACATTCCAGGGCAAACAGGAAAAGATGAAAACAGTAGGATGCAGCTGGCATATTTCATATTTGAACAAGACAGTATTTTAGATTGTAACCAAGCTAAGCGGAACAAAGTGTGACACAATCAAAGATCTGAGCAGGCAGATAGTTGAGAAGGCATCTCTACATGTGACCTCTTTAAGAGGACTTAAGTTATGCATGTCTCCTGTTGCTGACAGACTAAAATCTACAGACATAAGTCTATGGCATCTGTTACACTTGACTCATTGGATCGTTGTCATACACACACGCACACTACACAGCACCACAAACACCTACACAATTTGGTAAATAGCATTACGTATAATTCACTCGCTCTGCTCTGTTTGCACATAATGTTTACTCTCCTTAGATAAGCATTCCCCGATCCCCGTTTCCTTCTTACTGCCTTAATAATTTGCTAAATTATATTTACCAAGTCCTTTGCCTTGTGCGTCTAATGCATTATCTCAGCGTTGTCTGCAAAGAAAAAGGAGAGCAAAGTCAAATACAATAAAGAGAATCGCGGCAGGAAGAATTATCAAAAGAGCGAAAATAAATTTACCCTCCTCAACACGAAAGCTTCCCCATAAACTCCCAAAATGTTTCACTGAAAAAAAAAAAAAACTGATTTGCCGTGTGGCTGCTTGTTTGCGTAAAGTATCTCGCCGAGACAATGGGACAAAAAAGATGGCAGGCAAAGTTGAACATTGTTGTCTGTTCATGAGCAACTTTAACATTTGTTTTTGCAAGATTTTCTCATTGTGATAAACTTTTTCAAAAGTCACTAAACGGTATGCTGTGGATGCTAGAGAGTTGGGCCAGTCTGTAATTAAAATTCGTGATAAGGCCTTCCATGCAGTTGACAGTTTCATGGCATTTTCCATCGCTTATATCAAGTGTTGTTTGTTTTGTACCTAAATAATTATTTACCCTAACAAGTTTATTTTAGGACGTTTTTGCGGGTCTACTGTAACCATTTTCACTTCTACCTTTTACAGACAATCTAATTAAAAACGATTTTGAATCTATAGAAAATGCTGTTCAAAATTTAAACCTTCAATGAAATTTAAAAACAATTTGAGTTACGAATAATTCCGAATACCGACAGAACCAACCAAAAATTCTTAGATTAGGCATTAAAGTATTTTTACTCGCAGTTCACTTATCGTGAATCTACTGTAATGTAAACAGATTGAAAGAAAATTCCAATAGCGCGGAAATTTGATTTCCCCACACTGCCAGCCACTCTCTGCCTCCTCTTAGTTGCCGTTAACAATCTAAAACAGCAACAATTTAATTGAGAATTAATGCCACAGCTGCTTTTCGCATTATTTCAAGAACTTTATGGCTTCTCATTAGGTAAACAATTAGCTGGCTATTGACTGTGGTAACTTGAGGGGCTTATTGGGCACAGAGCACTCTCAGAATAATAAGTTCAAATTGATTATGTATTAATATTTAATATATAAATCTGAACACACAACAATAGCATCGACGTCATGTTCTTTAATTAGAATCTAGTCAAATCCATAGTGAATATTTTAAATTAACTAAACATATCGCTTTTGTGTACTGTATTTTGTGGAAAACATCCAAAAAATATAAACAAAAGAAAAATGTGTTGGAAATCCAAAAACAAAATCACAAATGCTGGAAATCAACAATTAAATGAGCTGCCAAATAAAACAATGGAGGGCAAAACAAAGGCAGAACAAAACAGCAATATAGAGAGCCAAATTTAAATAATTATTCAGTTTAAAATTCATTAAGCGTCAGAAGTGTTGAGTCTAATTGAGCGACATTTTGTTATAATAGGGTGGCAACGCTTAACAATGTTACCACTTTGGCTTCTGTAATAAGCCCTTGAATAAACTTGAAATGGTTCTATTAAAGTCTTTAAAATAGTTGTAATTTAAATATTACAAAGTCAATTGCAAAGCTTCCTATCCATTTTCTCTCCGTACTTAAGAATTTCTTACCATAATTTAAAATTCGACTCATCTTATTCACTTCGGCAGGAAAAACATGAAACAACAACGGAAGCAATTCACACAATGCAAATTTGTGAGTCAAGTTGAGCACTTCCTGCAGCTGTTATCCTTTTCAGACTTCCTTTTATCTACAGACAAAATATGAGAAGGCTCTTTGTAATTTATCAGCAGCCCTTTACCCCTTTACCACTTATACTTTGGATATAAGCAAAGTCCATTAAAGATGATTTATATGAGGCATACATATGACTACCTCGGCAGCTCGGTACCTCTGAATCTCTGTACTTGAGGATGAACTTTCCTAGAGGCAACAAATAAATTCTTTGAAACGGAATACAAATCACCGCAAACTTTTCCAACAGCCAACAAATTCATTTAATCAAAATCTCAAAGGAATTTCTTTGGTTAATGTTTTTCTTTTCACGACTTTATAATATCATTGAGACTGCTTTACATATTACCCAATTCTCGACAGGGATTCGACACCTGTGCTAAGTGTTTCACACACAGCTGTGTTTATACTCTCTTTGAGATCTCCATTTGTCCAACCAATTTTTCATTTTTAATGAGCTCTTTCCACGCTGCTTCAACTTTCGTGTCTCCCCTCTCTGAACACACACTGATTGTGGGTGATTATTCTGAGCCTCTGTCTGCGCTTCTCGCTGCCACGTAGTCGATGTCAAACAGTTTATCAAAATGGCACAGGGCTTAAAACCGGGCAACTCTGTTTGTCGCCTTATTAATGGGAGCAATTCAAGTGCTCATTACTCTCAGTCCCCTCTAAACAGTTTACACTGCAACGCCTTTCACGTGACACGCCCTCAGGAAATGATGTTGTCACCAAGTCAAATCACTTTATATCCGCAGTGGGAAATGATTTGGACATGGACTCACCTTTTAGTTACCAGTTTTGAGTTTCTTTATTTCTGTTTTGTTCAGCTCCGTTTAGTTTAGTTTTATTTTATTCTCTTTTTCCTTTTCTATCCATCTACGCTCTAAGCTCCATCCTGTTCTGCTCTTGGCAAGTTTCAATTATAAACACTCTGAAATTGGCTTAGAACGTTGCGCTTTATGACCAGAACGTGCGTGGGATTGGCAACAACCGGAAGTGGCAGCAATCGGCTGACTGGAGGGAGATGTGGATGGAGACGGAAAGGAAAACAGAGAGATGAAGACAGAAAATGTAGTCTACATATTTTTCCTCTTTGTATTTATAGCAACGGAAAAGAGTTCATTGAAACAAAAACGAAAATGTTTAATCACTAAGGGAAAAAAGAATAGTTTTTAAGTTACTCCATATACTTTCATGAACCTAATAAAGTTAAAAATAATTTACCTTTCCTGATCATTTCACATATGAACTAGTCATTTTTATCCCTCTAAAGTAAAATAGAGGCAACCACATAATTAAAATTGTCGCTTTATGGCTAATTAAGTTTGTCAGACCTGAGTTTAGTACAAAAGCTACACAAGGCATAAAACTTTATTGAAAAATAACTTGGGTCAGTTTACAGCCCCATTAAAAGGGTTTGGGCGGCACTCTGAGGTTTTTCTCAGAAACCAAAAGCAAAGGCCGGTCAAGCGGCAAAAGGCAAACAAAACTTGGCCAAAATGACAAATACGTATGGAATACGGAACAGGGAAGAAGAAGGAACCTACAAACAGGCAGTACAGCACACTCATATCCCTAGTTGACCGTAAAAAGTTTAAATGCGCTGAAGTGGCAACTGAATACTGAAGCAAAAAAGAAATAAAGAAAAATATAAAATGCAGCAAGGGGCATAAACAAACAATACAAAAACTGAAACACAACAAATTGTAAAAAAAAAGTTGTAAACTTTTGTAATTGGGCAGTGTGAGGATTGAGGATTAAAAACACATGACGAGCTGAGAAAAAAACAAAAAATTGAGGGCGAGGGACATACAAAAATGGAGAACTGTTGCAGTTTGTTTGCTGAAACTAACAATACTATGAACAGAAATAGCAGATTTAACAGAAAAGGCAGCAAAGCCAAAATAATAAGTACTTTCTGCAAAGTCTGTGCAGTTTGTTGCTCTTCAAAATGCATATTTTTGACTTCATTTCACATGAATCATGTGCGGGTTTTCTCTATCTCTCTCTCTCTCTCCCTCACACACACACACACTTTCTTCAGTTGAGCACAATTAATGAGCTAGCTTAATGCTGTCTGCTTTTTGGTCTCTTTGGGGCTGAATTTCAAATGAACTTGTATCGTTTTTTTGTGTTAGTGGACTCTGCAAACTTAAAATATTATATATAGGACAACATTATTGCAGATTGCAGAATTCAGTTTTTTCCATATTCTTGAATAATTTTTATAAATACAATGCAATTTAAAAAGGTTTTAGATAGCTTTATAGCCAACACGAAAAATGTCAATCTATTTCAATGCAATTTCCATGAAAATTTGAATAACAACAGCTGGTTTTGTGTAGAGTGAAGTGCACGTAGCTGAAGTGCCAAAAAGGATCTGCTGTGGGTCCAAATGGAATGTTGACTGTGTGCAATGTCTGCTATTCAGTGGGTTAGACGGTTGCTCTTTGTTGTCGCTGGCACGCACAATTAGGTGCCTGAAAAACACATCAAACAAAGCGCTGAGCTCCGCTGGAAAGCGGAAAATTGCAATACACTGGCTAACCAGTGCGTATACGTAATTTTTAGCAGCAATTGCCTTATACCATATGATGAATCGTAGTGGATAGCAGGTCAAATAAAAGATTCAGGTGTATGAGGAAGAAAGCATAGTATATAAAAGCCGTCAGGAACTGAAACTAGTAGCCTATGTGGAAAACTTAAATTTTGTATTCATTCGCGTTTGGAAATCCGCTCACAATTGATGAAGTGCATCGCACACGAGAGGTTTCATACTTGTTACATATAGGAACTTGATGGGTATATGAATACACTCATGCACAGGGATATTCCACAATGTGGAGTACCGCGAAATTAGATTCACTTGCAACGAGCATAACGAAACACGCCATTTCGCACGCCATCTATTTTTTATGACAAAGGATGGCAACAGGGTGAAGAAGAGGAGAGAGGAAAGAGGAAAGAAAGAGTCGACTTGGGTGTTTGCCTAATGCGCGAGGAGCAGCTGCTTATCGGGACACATCATGCACACGTCATATCCTTCCTTCCATCTTTCAACCTCTCCTTCACTTTCCTCTCTACCAAAACATCCTTCCTCTGCCAGAATAAAAGGGTCTTTCATTTGTTTGGCACGTTTTCCCTCTGTTTGCTCTACAGCTTTGCTTGTTGACATTGCAACAGATACAACAGCAACAACACAGCTAAAAAACAACATATCCTCGAATGTTTATTTCTTTTCTCTTCTTCTCGAGTGAAAAGTTAACATTTCTACGGAGGACAAATTGTTATTTTTGACACCATTGTAATTTTCGTGATATGTGAAATTTTCAAGACATTTCAAAAGAATTCTACAGATGGTAACAGTCTCCCACTTTTACTGCATGTTATTGAATAAATTGACTCTGATTTGTAGGGATTCCACTAGATAAATATATTAATTATTAACCCCCGAATAGTTTTTGGAGTCAGGAAGTAAACTTGAGATAACAGCAGAAATTACGATGTCCATATTAAGTTATGCAACACGTACTACATTTTTATTGAATTGGACAAAGTTAATGTTAAAACGAAGAGCAAAATGAGTCGGGAAACTGTTATCCCAGCAATAGACTAGGGAAACACCAACAGACGGGATACTGACTAGTACCAGAGAACTGTGGCGTGAATATAAATGTTGTTTGAAACTCCCGCAGCTGGCGGGTGAGTGGCTAATTCCAAATGTGCAGCCCTGATTATACGACGATACAAATTGCCACCTGTCGCATTAATTGCTACGGGCTATACCTGCATATGTGCAGACTTGGCGCTGTTGCAGACGCTGAGCTCGTAATGCCTTATGTATGTGTTGCCGCCGTTTTAGGCGGGAGAGTCGGCAAAGTCGGCAAAGTCTAAAAGACATTGGAGAAAATAATAGTGGTTTTACACATGACTACAAACCCGGCCATCTCGACCGTTCTTTGCACATTTGTCAAGTCTGAGATGGACAATCTATAAATTTTAAAGTGTACCTACTCAACTTACGGACACTCTTTAAGCAAGCTAGAGCAATTTTAGGTTTACAGTTTCCTAAGTACTGAATTGTGTTGGTGGAAAAATTTTTTGAGATGCTGTCTAGTATTTGCTCTTAATGCTACTCTTGTTTCATTTGTGGGAACCGAAGTACAATACCATATTTCATGACTCAGCTCGAAGCATGTCAATTGCATCATTAATAATACCATTTGCCAGTGGGTAATGAAGGGCGAGGCGAATATATAATCGAACTGACGGCCTATACATTAGGATACGTGCCCAAGTCTCTGTCTTGGCAGTTGACTAATGGCTCACACATACGCCAAGAGGTTTACAGACAATGAACTCGAACTAAGCTAAGTATCGCACAAAGCAGTTTCAGCTTCAGTTCGAATGCAGGAACTCTGCTTGTTTCATATCTTGCTACGAAGTACTAAGGAATTAACGTGATCTGCATTGTAAATTAGCTACAATCTTTTTCTCTCTCTTTCTCTCACTGTCTCTTCGCTCTTTCCTTTAGGCATTTTCACCTCGAACTTTACAACGTGTCTTTAATAAATGGTTTCATTAAATTACGTATACGCAATTTTGTAATGAACTGCTGTTTAATGGTTTAATCAGATGCTCTCCCCAAAGACTTCTTACCGAATTTGCACAATTTAACCAATTAGCAAGTCTACAGTGGTTGTTAAACGTATTCCCTTATAGGCTTCTGCTAGCTCGCTCCACGTCAGTTTTCAGGTAACCAACAACAACTCAAAACAACCACAACAAAAAGATTTATGTTCCGACACTCCAGCGTACTATATCCTCTCGTTAAAAACAGAAAAAATTACGCATTATGTTGCCAGAAACACATGTGGCCCGCCCCCCTTTCCTAGCACCTACTTATTCTTCCTCTTCCCCTTCCTTTGGCTGTTCGGAACTGGCAAAGGCCATAAATATGTTGATGTTTGTTACGGTTAAGAGCCTTCCATAACTGTAGGTGGGTGTGTGTGTGTGGGTGTGCGAGTGTGTGCTACACATCCTAATTACATTTTAATGCCACGGCATTTGGCACTTTTTATGCCAGACCTTAAATATGAGTTTCGCCTCCTTATCACTTAACGCCACTTCAATGCCGTTATCGACTTACTGAAACTTTAAGTTAACGCTGTTAACAGAACATTCGCAAAGACACGAAATGAAGTACTTAAATGTAATCAGTAATAAGTACTATCCTATATCTTAAACTGTATACTGATTAGTTAATGTGCTAGTTGCCAATGCTGACTCTATACAACTTCGACAAATTTATTAAAGAATTTATTTAATAGTCAAAAGAAATAACCTTCGACTTTCAACTTTATAATTACTGAACTGATTGAGGTTAAGAGAAGCTCAAAATATATCAGGAAATTAGAATAAATTGTCATCTGATTCATGGGAAAATGTCTCAATCAACAGACTGTTCTTTATTTATTATCGTGTACTATTCTAAGTACTCACTGAGTATTGATTTAAATCTGTTGAGCGCACGACTTATTCACAATTTGCGCCTTTAAATGCCAGGGGCTAAATCAGATACAGTTTTGATGATAACAACAACAGCAACAATGATCAAAGCAGCAGGCTGTAAAATTAGAAAACTTCTCACTGGCATACAAATGAAGCGTTTAAATTGTCGCCCTTCCTCTGAGGCAAAAGCAGTCAACAATTGTCCTCTTAGCAGCCAATAAGCCGCACCCGAAATCTTTCTGAAAAAGTGTGCAATTCTATGACAGTCTGCTCAGACTTTTATTGTGGCCCGAGATTACCAGAACAGCTGGTGAGGAGCACACAATGGGTACGTAATTGTAGCGGAAATAGTTGGACTGGAACCAAGAAATGCGATGGCTTTTGGCGCCTTTCCAAATGGTTCCCTCAGCTGCTGCTGTATGCAAACCCGTTATACGTAATAGTTGTAGGAGTTGTAGGAGTATTAGGAGTTCCTATTGTTGGCCCACTTTCAGCAACAGTCTCCATTAACGTCGAACCATTTTAATATTTAAAATATCATTCAGAAAGCGAATATAGAACAGCCTAGAATTTTACGACAGGCTGAATAATTCAGAAGGCGACAATAATAATAGTTAGGATATGCCTTATGCCAGGTCTAGACTCAGGAGTATCAGCTAACAGTCCTTAGACCCGTTGGCTTAAGTGCTTTGTGTTTGGCATGTGAAAATCCATGGAAAATTCACACACACATTGTGACAAGTGGAGTCGTCTTGTTATCCAGCTCGGATAGACTTGGACTGAGCCTACGAAGGATTTTGTTGAGGCGGAACCTCAAAGTCTTCCTGGAAAGAAGGGATCACTGCAAGGCGGTATTAAATATGCAAATTAAAGTGCAGCCAGGTGAGCAGTTGGCAACGGAACGAGAAAGAAGTGAGACTCAGGTGAGGAGCCCACGAATGTTAATGCTCTGCCTTAAGTTTAAGGCGTTGTGAAGTATGCAAAACGCTTTTATCAAAACAGAACTTTAAAATTGCGCATTCGCCACGTGTGTCCAAGGACGAGTTGGAGTGTATGTGTGTGTGCGTACGTATTTGTAGTGAAAAGCCATACATTTTTGTGACTGAGTCACGTTGAAATTCAAATTTACTTCGTTGGCATAGAAATCATTCGTACGACGGTTTCCCGGCTGCCCAGGCAAAGGATATGGATATTCTCAAAGTCACAAGAGAGACCACAAACAGTCCCCGTCCAGCTGTTGGCGTCAGTTGTTGTTTTGAATTTGTTCTGATGAAATGCAAATTTATAAGCACAAAACTTGAATTGAGCTACAGACAAAACAGAAAAGAGCAAAACGGTTTCCTTTTCAGAAACAGAAGCAGAAACACAGGGAAACATAATAATAAATATGACAAAGCCTTCGA
The DNA here is from genome assembly GCA_035046005.1 of Drosophila acutilabella. Lineage (NCBI taxonomy): Eukaryota > Metazoa > Arthropoda > Insecta > Diptera > Drosophilidae > Drosophila > Drosophila acutilabella. The sequence continues at coordinate 2,634,117 of JAWNOK010000061.1, forward strand.
GCAAAACAGAAAATGATATGCATGTCTTTCAAGAGATATCGAGTTTGGCTGCAGAATGAAAATAAATGTAATATTTGAATGTGATCTGTGTTATTTACATTAGTTAACATTATATGTATAATCAAAACTTAAATAATTTTGGGTCCAAAATGTGTGTTCAAAACGACGTTGACTATTAGTCTGCATAACCTTGTGGTTTTCAATCATTGCATGTCATTGTTAAAATTTCACATTGTTAAATCTTGTCGCAAATGACACAAAACAAATGCAAGTTTACAAATTTACATAGCAGCAACCAGATTATGTTGGGCATTTGAACCCTAGGGACAGGACACAAGGCTGTTAGTGTGCCTGTTAACAATATCCCAGGGGAATAAAAACTGATGACAATGGGCCTGGCATGCGACATTATAATACCAAATTCAACGCCCTCTTCTCGGCGTCAAGATTCTCATTTTTATCAGCTTTGTGCTTATATCTACTAGGATGAAGAGGATGTTGAGGTTGAGTTATTAAATTTACTTAACTTTGAAGCAGAGCTCAGCTTATTAATTGTGATTAATCCCTGGATTTATGCCACAAAGCTGGCAATGGAGCAGTCTAGACTGAATGGCAATAAAAGCCAACAGTTATTGTATTTACCAATTACATTAGCCAACCTGTTGTGTCGTTCTGGTTATTATTTGGTAAATCCGTTTATTGTGATCCCTCACCAATTGAATGAAGTGGGAAAACTCCTGTCAGTACACAATATCAACTTTCTAAGGTAAAAGACTTTTCTACAATGAACATAATGTGAATGGGAAAAGTATAAGCAAAAGGTTTTCATTTTCAATCTGACTTTGAGCAACGATGTCAATTTCTCACCTCCACTTTTTTGAATCCCCCTCTCTCTTTCCCTTTCTCTCTAACTCATTTTTAGCCGTTTCGTTTCCTTTCACATAAATTCAATAGCTGCTGAGTCGCTCCTTAGCACATTTTGAGAAAAAACAGCATCTCGTGATGGTTTCAGCATGAAAATCCTATTCGCTACCTCAATTCGTTACTCTCCAACTTTCTGTCAGTTGCTTTTCAGTTGGGCATTTCTAGGGATTCTCATCACTTTCCTCTCACGTTTCTCACTTTTGTCAGGTACAGAGAATGAATTGTATTTTTCATTTCAAATACACATCAATTTCCAAATCTGGATGCTGTTTTCCTCTACTTATGTGGTGTCTCTCTAGGGCTGATATCGTGGTGGTTCAGGTGGTTGCTGTTAGAAGAAAAGTGAGGTAATCGAAATCACATGTTTTACTCTGCTTTTCATTGAAATCGGGAAGTGGCTACCAAATTGTTTTGCAGTTTAAATCGCTTGCAATCAATTCCTAAATTGCCGACTGTTAAAATGATAAACGCTCTGTTGGGTTCATAGAATTTTATTCAGTCTGCAACACCTGAGTGGTTGCTGTGGATCAGGGATTAGGAGACGAAAACCTATGCAATCAATCTGTGGTTTCCCGAGCACTTAAGGATCGCATTTGGTTCTAATGGCATTTAACTACTTTGAGCAATTAAAACAGGAATTCAAGCAGAAGGTTTCTTAATTAAATTTGGAAGTCTCTTGCAAACTGAGACTAGTAAAATGTTGTGTTGTTCTTTTTGTAGACTATGAGAAATAGACTGATAGGCATATGTCTAGGCTTTTATTCTGCATCACCGATGATTTCATTTTGGGAGCACCTGATGCGATTTCAAGCAAAAATAAACTCAAATGTATACCGATGTTTTCTTTGTTTATATAAGAATTTTTGAGAAAGATAGAATGCGATGAATTGTTGTCTTAAGAATGCAATTGACTACTCTAGGTGCTCACTTAGGGAGATTATTTGCTTAATTTACTTTGATACAGGTCAACATATTTTCTGTGTTAGTTTCCTGATGTGTATTTCTGTTTGACTCATCAAATCAATTATACGCACTGTCGGCCACATATTCAAAACAATTTCCTCTCATTTACCTCAGTACTTTCCTTTATTCTCATTCCCTTTATTTGCTTGACAATTTGCATTGCCAGCAGAAGCAAAATAAGAGTCGAAATGTCATCCATGCAAATGTTTACAATCAAATTCTGCGGGCTATTTACACAAAACTTAACTTGTTTCTTTATTTTGACCTACAACAATGACAGGGACAACTAATCGTTAATTGATGTGTGCATTTCTGAGGTTGTAACTTAAGGCAACTTTGATTTAGACAGAGCGAAAACATTTAAAATTTCCATTCTTAAATTTAGCATTGCTAAGGAAGTGCCTAGAATGTCACAGAATGTCCCACATAGAATGTCGTTCACTAACAGAATGACAAACTGACACTTGACAGAAGCACAAGAAACAAACGTTTCATTCTTCTATTCTTTCCTTCAGCTTCGTCTGGGGGCTGACACTGAGCAATGTGCGCAAGTTTCAGCCCAAGTCGACTCCTCCTCCCTTTTCTTGCGGCATGCGATATGAATGTGTCTCATGTGCCGCCTACTCATTCCTATTCTCATACATTGGCGGCAACATCATCATTATACAACAACTTTAGCACTTGTTATTCATACCAGCAGAAGGAGGAAAAAAGAACATCAGATGCGGTTCTTTTTCGCGGAAGTGATTGAACCCCAAAATGGCTTATCGACACCCAACTATAAACCAAAATAACATTAAGCTATGTTTCTTGTTAATGATGATGACACTGATGTGAATATATTTATTTTTATCAGTGGCTGAGCACAGTTCACTTATGACTTTCATTCCACGTCCCTCAGCCTCTTCAGTTCATAAAATGAAATGCCAAAGTAAACAGTCATAGGCACAATAAATTCCCAATCAGGTTCGTCAGATCATATCAAGTATGTCAGCTGCCACCAGAAATGGCAACAAATTCCGACAATTCTACATAAAATTCAATTGTTACAGGAATTTATATAAAAATGTACTTTTGGCAATAGATACTATTTTATCCGCAGTAAATGAATAAATAAGATCATAAATATTTCGACTATTGCATGTCAAATGTTATGAATAGTTTTCTATATTGATACAGAGAACAAACCAAATAATCGACAAATATAAGCAAATAAAAAATAAACACAAATACATAACTGATGCTTTGTATATTACAACTTTTCCAGGACTACAACAATACTGTCGTGCTGTCTGTTCTTGACGCGTGTTACATTTTATAACATTTAAATGTGTGTGTATTTATATTGTACACAGTCAACAGAACGAACATTTCAAATCAATTCCGAGTGACCGCAAATGGACAAAAGCGCGATTTAAGTGCCACAGAAATGCCGCAATAATTGTTATGATAGCAGTTGAATGACATACACAAGTATTTGCACTAGTCACGCAACAGTTTATAGTTTGTATGTGTACACACGTTGTATGCGCAATGCACGGGATAAAGTTAAATGTAATGCGAGTTGTGTTAAAATTAAGCCCAGTATTTCCTTGCCACAATTTACCTTTCTGGCCCAATTTGTAAGCCTCCTTTTGGGCATGACCCGATGTTACTGCCTCTGTTTGTATTGCGTACGCTTGTTCGTTGTCACTCCAAGTACAAGGTAGCCTTATATGGAAATTTTCGAGCAACATTCCATGCCCGTTTGTTGCTTTCTTCTTTTTATTGTTTATTACGCTTTTATTATTATTACTACAGCTGCTGTGAGTTTTTCCTTTTTGTTGCATTGTTTCGACATTTCATTCTAGCCAAGGCAAACAATACACATAAATACAAACAACAACACGCTGATGAATTGGCAGATAATTAAATATACCGAAATGCCAACTGAACGGCAGAAGGCAACGTGCCGCATGTGGGTGGCATGGTTTTAAGGTTAAATGACAGGCGAATACGTTGGCAGAATGGCAGCAACTGACATACAAATAGATAAGGAAGCAGTAGGGGAAGGAGAGTTGGAAGGTAAAGCGGACAAATTGGGACTTGTGTACATAGTGAGATTTGCATATTGATTCATACGGCAATAGCTAGCAAATGAATTGCTTTCAATACAAATTGCGACAGCTGCAAATGTTGATTGATTTCCAGGACTCAAGCTAGAGCTCCTGTGCGCTTATCAAGTGAAATCACTTACGCTTCACAGCAATTGCTTTATATAAAAGAGGATCAATTTTAAATGCTATATTATGTGCCTAAGTACATGTCTTATAATCGAGATACATAATTTAATGCTGGATTAAAGAGCATGTCTTGGACCATTAGAAAAGTGATGTTTTAATAAATATTGCTTAAGATTATACAGAAGCCTTCAATATTTATATTGTTGGCCTGTTTTCAGTAAACAGTAAATAAAATGGATATATTTCTCAATTTTTTTATCGAGTAATTATACCATAAATAAGGGGATAATAACTTAAAATTAATCAAGTATATAGTACTAAATCAATATACTCACTTGTCAGTCGTTTAATGTAGAGATTGAATCATATAATTGATGTTGGTGATTTAATTTTAATTCCGCTCTTTTATTTACGAGTTGACGTTGTTTGTTTTTTTAAATTCGCGCTGTTCTGTGTTTGTTTATTTTCCAACTGAACGTTATGCAGTACACATGCTCTGTTGAACAGCCATGACTCTATAATCAACATGCTGAAATGGAGTAAATAATGAATTTTTCAATATTTTTACATTGTGGATCACAAATAATTTTTGGAGGTAAAGCACCAACTCTGACAACTCTTTTAACGACTGCGAAGCTATTTTAGCATTTATATAAACAAAATTACTCATATGCCTTGTGAGGTAAAGTAGGTTAAAATCCGTATGCACATAATTGTGCTTTAAATTCTTTTCAATGTGCGACGCGACGTGACCGTTGCCAGCCGTTGGACACCAATTATAAATTCTGGATGTCAAATACTAGCGGAGACCTAGCAAAAAAAAGTGAAAATAAAACAAAAAACATTTTAACGGAAAAGCACAAACCGAACGACACTCGAACAAAGCACGCAAAGTTATTATTTATTTTGTATGCAGGTGTATAAGTTTGTGTGTTAGTTACTGAATGCAAATAGTTAATTTTATTAAAATAACAAAATGCTTTAATTGACTTTAATATGTAACAGACAGCTGAGCTTTCAATTAATGCCTTGAAGGACGTTATTTTATATATGTTCTTTTTGGTAAGCAAATCTTTCAGAGCTATGTAGCACTAAAATTGTAATTTGAGCTGTTAGACTAAAATTTATTTTTAAATTACATTATTTGTATGTAAGGTAATAGTTAAATTAAACAAACAGTCTTAACAAGCTTTAAAATTTTTAAACAATTAATGAAATTTCTTTCTCACTAACACAAATATTCTGAGTGTTCTTTAAATATTTCAAAGTCTTAGAAAAAATGTTGTATAATTTACTTATTTTGTATGAATTTAGAGCAGAATGCGTAACAGAAGCATTTTGCTGGAAAATGTTTACACTACAGCACTGATCAGCACAGTGCTCTTCGCTTTGTTATACTTCTTCACACAATAGCAACAGAAAGCGATTGTTGTTCTTCTTGTGTACACAAACAAACGCTCACACACAAACACTCACACACACGCGCACACCCATACAGAGTTACACACAGTTCGTTGATTCTTTATTTATTAGTTCACTTCGATTTTTGCTATTTTTACGCGTGTTTGACACATGGCAAACATTTATAATAATGCTAGATGGCTTCGATTTGTTATTGCTCCTGTCATTGTTGTTGTTGTCACTGTTATTGTTGCTGTAAGTGTTGGTGAACCCTTACGGTAAACGCGACTATCGTTCCGTCGAAAAGTTCGTTTGCACTTCGTTTTCATGCGTAGCGTTGCGTTGTGTACAAATGCCGCAAAATAACTAAAGCCTTGTACAAAGCGCCTAACGGGAAAATTCACCGACAGCAGCAGCGACTGTGGCAGAGGCAGTGGCAGCGGCAGCGACTGAAGCAGCGCTGCCAGAACTTGACGTTTGACGTTTGCGGAGTTTGCGCAGTTAAATCAAAACAAATTTAACACTACGATGGTACACTGTACTTTTACGTGGACGTCACTGAAATAGGAAAGAAAATAATGTAATTAAATAGTTGTCAGCTGGAAGGGGAATTTATATTAAAATATACAGTTAAATATTTATAAATAAAAGGTTATCATTTTTGTTACACCTTCTTACTGATAAGGGTTCAGAATATTGCTATTGATTTTCTTATCAAAATCACTAGTGATGACATTTACATAAACCATACAGTTAGATCAGCATGTTTTTCGTGATTACGAAACCCATTATTTGTGTTAATCGGGTTAAACATCAAAGCGTTGCTGTCTTCTACTTTCTCCTATCTCTTTAAGCAGTAGGTTACAAAATACTTCAAATAAGGCATATTGGAAGAGATTAAGTTACCTCAGGAATATAATATTTGTTATCAATTTGGCATTACACAAAACAAAGACATTTAAGGTGCAGCCCTTACTTTTAAGTACAAACTGCCAAAATTGGAAATGTTGTCTGCTTTTACTATTTTTCAATTTCCTAAACAAATTGTTTGAACAATTTGTTTGTGTATGGCAAAAACAATTATGTTGATTTTGCATATTGTTCGATTTTAATTTGCATTTGATTCGATTTGCATTCTGAGAGCCGTTTTATAGCACAGTGAGCATAATTTATTGTCAAGCAAGCAATTGAAATGCGTTTTGTGACTCTGCAACATATGCAAAAAACTTTAGTTTCAAATTGCTGGCATCAGCACAAGACCAGATATGATTTGCATCTGTTACCCGTAAGACACCAGAAAAGATTAAAGAGGTAAACTATGTATAGATTGGAAATATTATTAAATGCATTTCTATCTATTTTGTATGATTTAAGTCATTTTGTGTCAAGCTTAAGGCACAAATTAAAGCAACAAAGCACGAACACAAACACAAACTATCTGTGACAATTTGTTAACATATTTCAAGCCATATCAGGGATTTTCTACATTCCACATAATGTTGTATTATATATTTTTCACTCCTGCTGTGCACTCGACCGCTTGACACGCTGACAAACACGTGTCGCCTCCTGTGGTTGCCCGTCTTCACATGTGGCATCCAAGTGTTCCTGAGTGGGAGCGACACTCAGAGTGACATATGTCAGCGTTGATATGGCTGTAGACGAGCGCTGAAAATGTCAAGTAGTACAACAACAGCAACGCAAACATAAACAGCCAACACCTTTTGCTGTCATCATCATTAACAAGAAACCTGGCTAAATGTGATTTTGGCTGATAGTTGGCTGTCGTTTAGCCATTTTGTGGTTCAATCACTTCCGCAAAATGGAGAAAAATAACCAAATGAAGAAGACTCAAGCACAGCTTCTGTAACTTTTCTTGTTCTCCATCTGTTTCAGATGCGAGTTGTGCATACCAAGTGTCTAGATTTGTTGCATAATGATGATGTTGTCGTTTGCTTCACGTAAGTATAAGAATGGGAAAAAAAGAAGGCAGCACATGAGACACATTCATATCGCATACCCCAAGAAAAGGAAGAGGAGTCGACTTGGGCAGAAACTTGCACACATTGCTCAGTGTCAGCCTCCAGATGAAGCTGAAGGGAAGAATAGAAGAATGAAACGTTTGTTTCTTGTGCTTCTGTCAAGTGTCAGTTTGTCATTCTGTTAGTGAACGACATTCTATGTGGGACATTCTGTGACATTCTAGGCACTTCCTTAGCATTGCTAAATTTAAGAATGGAAATTTTAAATGTTTACGCTCTGTCTAAATCAAAGTTGCCTTAAGTTACAACCTCAGAAATGCACACATCAATTAACCATTATTGTCCCTGTCATTGTTGTAGGTCAAATAAATAATAAAATTAAGTTTTGTGTAAATAGCCCGCAGAATTTGCTTGTAAACATTTGCATGGATGACATTTCGACTCTTATTTTGCTTCTGCTGGCAATGCAAATTGTCAAGCAAATAAAGGAAATGAGAATAAAAGAAAGTACTGAGGTAAATGAGAGGAAATTGTTTTGAATATGTGGCCGACAGTGCGTATAATTGATTTGATGAGTCAAACAGAAATTCACATCAGGAAACTAACACAGAAAATTTGTTGACCTGTATCAAAGTAAATAAAGCAAATAATCTCCTTAACTGAGCACCGAGAGTAGTCAATTGCATTCTTAAGACAACAATTCATCGCATTTAATCTTTCTCAAAGATTCTTATATAAACAAAGAAAATTTCTGTATACATTTAAGTTTATTTTTGCTTGAAATCGCATCAGGTGCATCGAAAATGAAATCATCGGTGATGCAGAATAAAAGCCTAGTCTGCTCTGAGATGTCGTACAGACATATTGCTTATCGTCGTATTTCTCATAGTCTACAAAAAGAACAACACATCATTTTACTAGTCTCAGTTTGCAAGAGACTTCCAAATTTAATTAAGAAACCTTCTGCTTGAATTCCTGTTTTAATTGCTCAAAGTAGTTAAATGCTATTAGAACCAAATGCGATCCTTAAGTGCTCGGGAAACCACAGATTGATTGCATAGGTTTTCGTCTCCCAATCCCTGACCCACAGCAACCACTCAGGTGTTGCAGACTGAATAAAATTCTATGAACCCAACGGAGCGTTTATCATTTTAACAGTCGGCAATTTAGGAATTGATTGCAAGCGATTTAAACTGCAAAACAATTTGGTAGCCACTTCCCGATTTCAGTGAAAAACCGAGTCCAACATGTTATTTCGATTACCTCACTTTTCTTCTAACAGCAACCACCTGAACCACCACGATATCAGCCCTAGAGAGACACCACATAAGTAGAGGAATACAGCATCCAGATTTGGAAATTGATGTGTATTTGAAATGAAAAATACAATTCATTCTCTGTACCTGACAAAAATGAGAAACGTGAGAGGAAAGTGATGGGAATCCCTAGAAATGCCCAACTGGAAAAGCAACTGACACGAGGGAGAAAGAGAGGAAGTGTAACGAATTGAGGTAGCGAAAAGGATTTTCATGCTGAAACCATCACGAGATGCTGTTTTTTCTCAAAATGTGCTAAGGAGCGACTCAGCAGCTATTGAATTTATGTGAAAGGAATCGCAATGGCTAAGAATGAGTTAGAGAGAAAGGGAAAGAGAGAAGGGGATAAAAAAAAGTGGAGGTGAGAAATTGACATCATTGCTCAAAGTCAGTTTGAAAATGAAAACCTTTTGCTTATACTTTTCCCATTCACATTATGTTCATTGTAGAAAAATCTTTTATTCAGTTTATTCTTTACCTTAGAAAGTTGATATTGTGTCCTGACAGGAGGTTTTCCCGCTTCATTCAATTGGTGAGGGATCACAATAAACGGATTTACCAAATAATAACCAGAACGACACAACAGGTTGGCTAATGTGATTGGTAAATACAATAACTGTTTGCTTTCATTGCCATTCAGTCTAGACTGCTCCATTGCCAGCTTTGTGGCATAAATCCAGGGATTAATCACAATTAATAAGCTGAGCTCTGCTTCAAAGTTAAGTAAATTTAATAACTCAACCTCATCATCCTCTTCATCCCAGTAGATATAAGCACAAAGCTGATAAAAATGAGAATCTTGACGCCGAGAAGAGGGCGTTGAATTTGGTATTATATTGTCGCATGCCAGACCCATTGTCATCAGTTTTTATTCCACTGGGAGTTTGTTAACAGGCACACTAACAGCCTTGTGTCCTGTCCCTAGGGTTCAAATGCCCAACTTAATCTGGTTGCTGCTATGTAAATTTATAAATTTACTTTATGTTTTGTGTCATTTGTGACAAGATTTAACAATGTGAGATTTTAACAATGACATGCAATGATTGAAAACCACAAAGTTGAGGCAGACTAATAGTCAACGTCGTTTTGAACAGACATTTTGGTCCCAAAATGATTTAAGTTAGGATTATAAATATAATGTTAACTAATATAAATAACACAGATCACAAACAAATATTAAATTTATTTTCATTCTGCAGCCAAACTCGATATCTCTTGAAGAGTCATGCATATCATTTTCTGTTTTGCTCGAAGGCTTTGTCATATTTATTACTATGTTTCCCTGTGTTTCTGCTTCTGTTTCTGAAAAAGGAAACCGTTTTGCTCTTTTCTGTTTTGTCTGTAGCTCAATTCAAGTTTTGTGTTTATAAATTTGCATTTCATCAGAACAAATTCAAAACAACAACTGACGCCAACAGCTGGACGGGGACTGTTTGTGGTCTCTCTTGTGACTTTGAGAATATCCATATCCTTTGCCTGGGCAGCCGGGAAACCGTCGTACGAATGATTTCTATGCCAACGAAGTAAATTTGAATTTCAACGTGACTCAGTCACAAAAATTTATGGCTTTTCACTACAAACACATACGCACACACACATACACTCCAATTCGTCCTTGGACACACGTGGGGAATGCGCAATTTTAAAGTTCTGTTTTGATAAAAGCGTTTTGCATACTTCAGGCCGCCTTAAACTTAAGGCGGAGCATTAACATTCGTGGGCTCCTCACCTGAGTCTCACATCTTTCTCGTTCCGTTGCCTACTGCTCACCTGGCTGCACTTTAATTTGCATATTTAATGCCGCCTTGCAGTGATCCCTTCTTTCCAGGAAGACTTTGAGGTTCCGCCTCAACAAAATAATTCGTAGGCTCAGTCCAAGTCTATCCTAGCTGGATAACAAGACGACTCCACTTGTCACAATGTGTGTGTGAATTTTCCAAGGATTTTCACATGCCAAACACAAAGCACTTAAGCCAACGGGTCTGAGGACGTTTAGCTGATACTCCTGAGTCTAGACCTGGCATAAGGCATATCCTAACTATTATTATTGTCGCCTTCTGAATTATTCAGCCTGTCGTAAAATTCTAGGCTGTTCTATATTCGCTTTCTGAATGATATTTTAAATATTAAAATGGTTCGACGTTAATGGAGACTGTTGCTAAAAGTGGGCCAACAATAGGAACTCCTAATACTCCTACAACTCCTACAACTATTACGTTATATGGGTTTGCATACAGCAGCAGCTGAGGGAACCATTTGGAAAGGCGCCAAAAGCCATCGCATTTCTTGGTTCCAGTCCAACTATTTCCGCTACAATTACGTACCCATTGTGTGCTCCTCACCAGCTGTTCTGGTAATCTCGGGCCACAATAAAAGTCTGAGCAGACTGTCATAGAATTGCACACTTTTTCAGAAAGATTTCGGGTGCGGCTTATTGGCTGCTAAGAGGACAATTGTTGACTGCTTTTGCCTCAGAGGAAGGGCCACAATTTAAACGCTTCATTTGTATGCCAGTGAGAAGTTTTCTAATTTTACAGCCTGCTGCTTTGATCATTGTTGCTGTTGTTATCATCAAAACTGTATCTGATTTAGCCCCTGGCATTTAAAGGCGCAAATTGTGAATAAGTCGTGCGCTCAACAGATTTAAATCAATACTCAGTGAGTACTTTGTATAGTACACGATAATAAATAAATAACAGTCTTGTGGATTGAGCCATTTTCCCATGAATCAGATGACAATTTATTCTAATTTCCTGATATCTTTTGAACTTCTCTTAACCTCAATCAGTTCAGTAATTATAAAGTTGAAAGTCGAAGGTTATTTCTTTTGACTATTAAATAAATTCTTTAATAAATTTGTCGAAGTTGTATAGAGTCAGCATTGGCAACTAGCACATTAACTAATCAGTATACAGTTTAAGATATAGGATAGTACTTATTACTGATTATATTAAAACACTTCATTTCGTGTCTTTGTGAATGTTCTGTTAACAGCTTTAACTTAAAGTTTCAGTAAGTCGATAACGGCATTGAAGTGGCGTTAAATGATAAGGAGGCGAAACTCATATTTAAGATCTGGCATAAAAAGTGCCAAATGCCGTGGCATTAAAATGTAATTAGGATGTGTAGCACACACTCGCACACACCCACACACACACCCACCTACAGTTATGGAAGGCTCTTAACCGTAACCAACATCAACATATTTATGGCCTTTGCCTGTTCCGAACAGCCAAAGGAAGGAGAAGAGGAAGAATAAGTAGGTGCTAGGGAAAGGGGGCGGGGCACATGTGTTTGTGGCAACATAATGCGTAATTTTTTCTGTTATTAACGAGAGGATATAGTACGCTGGAGTGTCGGAACATAAATCTTTTTGTTGTGGTTGTTTTGAGTTGTTGTTGGTTACCTGAAAACTGACGTGGGGCGAGCTAGCAGAAGCCTATAGGGGAATACGTTTAACAAGCACTGTAGACTTGCTAATTTGTTAAACTGTGCAAAACAAGTATGAAGTATTTGTAGAGGGAGAAAATATCTGAGCAATCAATTAAATTCCTGTTAATTGCAAAATTGCGTATACGCGATGATGTCAGATGACACATCAATAGTTAAAATTTAAGTTAGGCAGAGGAACAGGATATGAAGAGTGAATCGATAGAAAGATAAGACAGTTTCCAATTCAGATCACGTTCTTATTTCAGTAATTCGTGGGAAGAGATGAAACAAGTAAAGTTCCTGATTCGAACTTCAGTTCGAACTGCTTTGTCCGAGGACTATTCAGCATACTTAGCTCGTTTCCCTGTCCATTGGCTCAGTTCGAGTTCATTGTCTGTAAACCTCTTGGCGTATGTGTGAGCCATTAGTCAACTGCCAAGACAGAGACTTGGGCACGTATCCTAATGTATAGGCGGGCAGTTCTGCTCCATTTCCAACTTTTCTCTCTCTTTCTCTTCCATCATGTGGCAACAACATTTGCCCACTGGCAAATGCCATTATTAATGATGCAATTGACATGCTTCGAGCTGAAACTGAGTTACAGGCAGAAAAAGAAATATGGCATTTGACTGAGACTGCCAGAGTTGGAGCAAAAACAACAACAAATCTGAGTTGTTGCAGATTTGCAGTTTCTTGTACGTGGATGAATTTCTGAATCTTTCATTTTCGGTTCTTGGATTTTAGGGATTCCATAAAGTTATGTAACTTTTTTAAAAGAATTCTAAACGTTTTTTGATGGGTTTTTTTATTACACAGGCTTTAAATTGGTACGCAGGGTGTAAGTTAGTCGAATATCCTCCACTGTTGCTTGCTGATTTAATTTTTCATTGTTTTTCAGCATTTTTTGTTTACATTTCCTTTTGCCTTCTTACATTGTCTCTACACACAGTCAAGTGTCTCTATGTGTTTGAGGGTGTGAGCATTGTGTATGTGTGTGGGTGTGTTTTGCGCTTGTTGGCATGCCACAGTTTCTGTAGACTTTTGTTTGACTTTGTTTTGTTTTGTTTGCTTTGTTAATAGTTTCTCTATTTGTTGTTGTTGTTGTGTGTTTGACTTTTCTTCTCTTTTATTCCACTGACTTTGTTCCCTCGCGTCCAATTCAATAAAAATTTACTACGTGTTGCTTAAGTTAATCGATGTGGACTTGGGTTTCTTGTTGCTTAACTTGTTCATTTTGACCTACTAACTTCTGTAAGCGACGCTGGATTTCTTGTTCATTTTATGCCATTATGTGGGATAATGAGTAATTTATATTCATCTGATCGAAACTCTCAAAGAATTGCCTATAATTTCAATTGTGGCTCAGAAGGTTAGCAAAAGATCAAATTGAAGGACAAATAGAAAGAAAGATTACCTATGCTGATTTGCTTCAGGCCTCAAGGCCTTTACCCTACCATTTTTTTCATGCAACAGACAGGATTGAAAGTGAGTACTCGGATTCGAAGTTCGTTAACTTTCTATTGAAGAGTAAGAGCAAACAACACTCGAGAGAACAGGGAAACTGGAAATTTACATGCAACATGGCAGCTCCATTCATCAAATGCTTGGAGAATATAGGTCAATTTGTGGGGGAGTCTGTAACACATGTATGCAATTATTGAAACAGAAAACCCTAACTTAGCGTTCCCTTTACTGAAATAACTTCAGTACGAGGTCAAAAACTTGTACTTGAACCAACCATTCTCAAACGTGTTGAATTCAATTCAAAAAATTACATATTTAACTATTTTCATTTTTGCGACATATACAACATTTCACAGAATGTCACATATTTTATACGTAAATTTGAATGGTGTCAAAGCTCTGCCATTTTTCTCACGAAGAAACGTAAAGTTTCCACTTGAGAAGTAAAGAAAAGAAATAAACATAGAGAAGATGTTGTTTTTCAGTTATTTTGTTGCTGTTGTATCTGTTGCAATGTCAACAAGCAAAGCTGTAGAGCAAACAAAGGGAAAACGGGCCAAACAAATGAAAGACCCTTTAATTCTGGCAGAGGATGGAAAGGAAGGGGATGTAAGAGATGGAAGGAAGGATATGACGTGTGCATGATGTGTCCCGATAAGCAGCTGCTCCTCACGCATTAGGCAAACACCCAAGTCGACTCTTTCTTTCCTCTCTCCCCTTCATCTCCCTATTCCCATCCTTTGTCATAAAAAATAGATGGCGTGCGAAATGGCGTGTTTCGTTATGCTCGTTGCAAGTGAATCTAATTTCGCGGTACTCCACATTGTGGAATCTTCCTGTGCATGAGTGTATTCCTATAACCCGTCAAGTTTCAATATGTAACAAGTATGAAACCTCTCGTGTGCGATGCACTTCATCAATTGTGAGCAGATTTCCACACGCGAGTGGAAATTTAAGTTTCACTGCAGTTTATGCTTTAGAAGGGCCACATTGCGGATTATTCTGACCCGCACACAGGCTTTAGGTTCTGACGGTCTTTCTATGTAGAATTTTCTTCCCCATGCACCTGCTCTCCACAACCTGTACGATTTTCTGTCCTACCACTCACTACAATGCGTCAAAGAACATGCGGGAATTGCAGAAGCAAATTACGTATACGCACTGGTTAGCCAGTGTATTGCAATTTTCCGCTTTTCAGCAGAGCTCATCGCTTTGTTTGATGTGTTTTTCTGGCGCCTAATTGTGCGTGCCAGCGACAACAAAGAGCAACCGTCTAACCCACTGAATAGCAGACATTGCACACAGTCAACATTCCATTTGGACCCACAGCAGATCCTTTTTGGCACTTCAGCTACGTGCACTTCACTCTACACACAACCAGTTGTTGTTATTCAGATTTTCATGGAAATTGCATTGAAATTGCCTGACATTTTCTGCTGCAGGCACTTAGAGTTTGAATCGTGTTGGCCTTAAGTGCACGTTCTAAGCTTTTTGATTGAATTGCATATTCGAGAATTAGTCGAACAGATTGCATAGATCTCAAAGTATTTTAATTTAAAGAGTCTAAAGCTGAAAGAACGTTGTGTCTCATTTGTGACCCAATTTTACTACCATTTATCGATTTTCTTGCTACTATTGATTACAGCTACACAAATGAAAGTATTTGCCCCAATTTAAGCATTTTACAACGGAATAGAGAACAGCTTAAGCAAATTTAACTAAAATTTATAGTTTTAGGTGGCACTTGTTTCCCTTCTACAGAAATAGAAAGATTTTTATCTTCATATGCATAACTTATGATTGCCTTACAATTCCACACAATCCACAAGTATTTGTGTCCCATTTGTCCCACTTTAAGTTTTCAAAGTAAACTAACCGGACAATCCGTAACAAGTTCATTTGCCAAACGACATCAAATAGACCACAGAAGGAAATACCACTGGACCAAGCCCAGCTCATTAATTGTGCTCAGCCAGAGATGAATAATGATATGGTTACCCTAAAGAGACAAGGATAGAGGGAGAGGAGTAACCTTTTTGGATAGACAGAGAGAGTGAATGTAGTGCAGAGAGGGAAAACCACAAGAACTCATGTGAGTTGAAGCCAAAAATATACATTTAAAACAGCAACAAGCTGCAAACACTTTGTTGCAAGTACTTAAGGATTTTGCCAGGACTTGTCCGTCTCTTTTTTGTGCAGTCTGCCTTCTCTGCCCCTATTGCAAAATATGCTACCAGTTTTGGTAGTTTTAGCAAACAAACTGCAACAGTTTTTCATTCTAGCTCACATCCTTTCCTCATTCTTCGCCACATTCCTCTGTTCGTCATTTGTTCTCAGTTTCCTCACACTGCCCAATTACAAAAGTTTACAACTTTTTTTTTACAATTTGTTGTGCTTCAGTTTTTGTATTGTTTGTTTATGCCCCTTGCTGCATTTTATATTTTTCTTTATTTCTTTTTT